>JAEHOD010000001.1:0-2400000 GCA_016834595.1 Chlamydomonas schloesseri
TTCTCCTTCTAACTCTAATGTTTGTCAACCCCACACCCCCACCACCGACCGGCTGCAGGTGACGGACTCCGAGAAGCGGGCGGCGGACGGCGCCAAGTGGCGCTCCTGGCTGGCCGAGTACGGCGCCGTGCTGCAGCGGCGGGCGGCGGCGGGCGCGGAGGACGGCCGCCGCGTGGCGGTCATGAACGGCACCAACCCGCGGTGAGGGCCTGATACCCACCTGCAGGGTGGTGGTTGCGTAGGATGTTGTCTACCGGTATGCTGGACTCATCGCTGGGCCGACACCTGCCCAGTTGAGGGCTGCAGCTTAACCAGTGCATGTACGGGTGCGCCTTCTGGAGCAACCGCCACGCACACGCCAACCCGCACGCCAATGCACACGCTGTCGCCAACACAACCTCTCCGCCTCACTGCCGCTCCCTCCCCCCCCCCGTCACCTCGTCATTAATTTAAATGCATGGAACCCCCGTCCATCTCCTTCTTCATTAATTTAACATGCATGGAACCCCCCCCCCCGTTGCCCAACCCCCGCAGCTTCATCCTGCGCAACTGGATCGCGCAGCAGGCCATTGAGAAGGCAGAGAAGGGCGACTACAGCGAGGTGGCGCGGTGGGTGTTTTTGACTGCCGTCTGCTGTCTGACCGACGTGTTTCAAAATGACCGGCTTGCCAGCGTCCTTAACTGCTTGAGTCAGGGGAGGGGAGCATGTCTTGGCTATGGCGGCAGTTGGTTGCCTCCTTGTCGATCCCGGCCCGGACACAGCGCTAAATAACACCCATGCCTGCACCCCGCCTGCACTGCACTGCGCCGCTCCGCAGCCCATTGGTTTAGTTTGGGCTGGTAACCACAACCACCACCCCCCCCCCCACACACACACACACGCGGTGCTCTTGCACAGGGTGTTTGCGCTGCTGCGCAACCCCTTCAGCGAGGCGCCGGTGGAGGACATCATCGCGGCCGCGGGCACAAGCACCCGCGGCGGCGCCGTCACGGACGAAGCCGCCGCCGCCTCCGGCTCCGGCACCAGCGCTGCCATGGTGGCGCCAGCGCCCGCACCCGCCGGGCCCGCGGCTAGCGGCGCCGCCGCGGCCACCGGCGTGTCGTGTGCCCTGCCGGTGTACGACGGCCTGCCGCCCTCGTGGGCGGCGGAGCTGTGCGTCACATGATCCTCGTAAACCGCCACATCTGGCGGGCCGCTTGGTTCCGCGCATGCGTGGGAGCGTGGCGGCCCGTCGTGATGTGGTGGCGGCGGTACTCAAGGAGTGGAGCAGGGTCGAGAGAGAGTTTGAGTGATGGGCGTGCGATTGGTGAGGGTTGAGTTGAGTGCGAAGAGTGAAGAACAGGTCTGGTCTGGCCTCCAGGAGCCGCTTGCGCCAGCTGGTGGCGCCTGGTGCGTCGTCGTGTGTGCACGTGCTTCATGATGGGAACTGCAGTCATGACATGCAGTCGGCGGGTACCATCATCGGGGTTGCGCACGGGACACGGGGCACCACAGGGGCGGCGCGCACGCAAACGCATCGCGTATTTAGCCTGCATTCCTTCAGCCAAGAGTGATGCGATTCGCCGCAAGCCCGTACTCCAGCTCCTTGCTGCAGGCACCAGCCCTTTGCAGCGCTTTGCATGCGGGGCTTCCAACAGCTCCCTGCACTGCGTCTTGCAGAGGTTGAATGCATGCACAGGGGGGCGGGACGGGGGATCGCTGATATGGGTCTGCTGCCATTTGTCAGGAAAGGATGGAGAACGCGGCAGCAAGCCCGGCTGGGGAAGTGTAGCACGCAGGATTGCGATATTGCGTGTACACGTGTTGATTATGCGTGTGCGGTGTGCTGGAGGCGCAGGGAAGAATATGAATTGCATGGAAGCTGGATCCGCGGAAGCTTTGAATACTTTGACAGCGGAAACTGTGCATACATTGCATGCGCCGTAACGTGCAAGCGGCAACAAGTTCATGAGCTTTAGAAACCGGCATCCAGCTGAAGTGTTGAGTGCAGGCGTGTTTGACGGGTGACGGGTGAAGGAATTTCAATCCTTGTCAGCATTGCACATCGGAATGATGGAAGAGCCGTGCGTACGTAGACATGCAACCGCTCTTTCTGGTACGCACTTCTCGCTTGGACTGGATCTCTCTTCCGGCCGCGCATGCGTCCCACAGGTATCGCACTGACAGCCTGTCTACTAGCGTCAAGCGACAAATGCCCGGCACATTGCGCAACACAAGATCGCAAGGCCCTGCGCCATTGCACCAGCGACCACCTACATCTGAACCTCCATCACAGCGTCCGAGAGGCTCAGCCACAGTCCCATCACGCGACGCAGCCGGCCCTCAAGTTCTTGCGTGTCGTCCTGCTCGGGCGGCAGCAGCTGCTGCTGCTGACCCAGCTCGCCCACCCGCGGTGCTGCTGCCGGATCCGCACCGCCGCCGGCGCCATCCGGCGGTCTTGCTGCGCCCATGTCCCACAATTCCTGCAGCACCTGCGCAGGGAGGCGCCAGCGTGCACACAGGGCACACTGTAGTTAGGGTTGCTCCATGGGGACACCAGGAGACACGCTCATTGAACTGCTAAAGATTTTGAGAGATCTATCGTGCCAAGTGAACCTCAACGGGAAGCGAGACGAGTGGGCACCAGCTGACCGAGCATGTATCCGGGGCCCACGGAAGGGCCCAGCGTCGACACGCATGCCACAGGTCGAGCGTGTCTAGCACCCTGGGTAGTTGACGACAGGCCGGGGCAGCCGGGGGCAGGAGCGGCACGGGGAAGCGGGGGAGCTGCTGGGTCCTGGGGGCTGGGGGCTGGGGAGGTCAGGTCGGACCACACTTGCGTACCTACCTCGTAGGCACAGTCTCTCCAGGTCACCCGGCCGTAGTCGCTGCGGTTGTGCGTGTCTATGACGGCGGGGGCTCTCATCAGGCCGCTGCCTGCGCGCCCCGCCACCAGCGCCGCCAGCCGCAGGGCGCTCGCGCGGCTGTCGACTTGCAGAAGCGCCCACAAGCCGGACGGCGCCACCACGCACCGGTGCAGATGCACCTTGGCAGCTGGGGCGGCCGGTTGCTGGGCCCCGTGCCAACCGCTGCCGCTGCACCTGCAGCCGCCGCCGCTGCTGCTGCTGCTGCTGCTGCCTCATTAGAGGCTCGCGCCACAAGCTTTGCCACCCACGCCATCAGCACGGACGCATCCCCCTCCTCCGCGAGCGAGGCCAACAAGCGGCCCCAGCAGCAGGACATCGTGGGACGTCCCAGTCCCGCGCCCCTGCCGGCCGCGCCCCCAGCTGCCGCGTCAGGGCCATCTGCCACCAGCGCTCACCCGCCACCCGCACCAGGTCCGCTGGTCGTGGTCGTCAACAGGTCCTTGCACGGCGCGGCGGGGGCTTGCAGCTGCACTGCCGGGGGCGCCGGGGGCGTCGTACAGCCACTTGCCCGCCGGCGGCGCCCAGCCAAGTGCAGCCGGAACTCGCGCACCGCGAACCTTTCAGTGTGCAAGTTAACCACAGCAGGCGGGCCCAGCTGCCGCAGCACCCGAGCCGCCGCAGCAAGCACATCTGCCTGCTGCTGCTGCTGTTGCTGCTGTTGTTGCTGGCCGCCCCTGGAGTGTGGGACTGTGTGGTCACATAGACAGTCAGCTGCCGCACGTCCACGCGGTCGCAGACCCCGCAGCAGCCGCGCTGCTGCAGGTCCAGGCCGTTCAGGCTGCAGGTGCGCGGCCAGTGTGTGTATGTTGTCCTCTAGCGCCTCAACCTCCAGCAGGGGCAAGCGCGCCTGATGCCTGGCAGCCATCACCGGCAGCAGCACTGCCGCATAGAACGTCAGGTCCTGCGCATCGATGGACCGCCGCCAAGCCACCTTCACCAGCCGCCGGCTGCTGGCTTCAAAGTGCAGCGCTAGTCCCACATCGATTTCTTCACCCAGCGTGCCCGTTACCAGCTCTAGCTGTTGCAGTGCCGGCGGGTGCGCCGTACAGCAGCCGCCGCAGGTTCCTGAGCAGCTGGCGCTGCTTCTGCTGCTGGCCCCAGTACGATGCCAGCATCGCTTCATCGTCTGAGTCGCTCAAGCTGGGAGCTTGCCTCGCCCCTGGCTGCGTGCCTCCCGCCGCCCAAGGATCTGGCTGGCCGTGCTGGTCTACGTCCTGGTCTTCGCCTGGTCAACCCCCCAGGCTGCAGCGCCAGCACCGCCTACGCCTGCCCTGCGCCAGCTGCTGGCTCGGCGGGTGCGTCTCGCAGCTGGTCGCTGCCGAGGTGGCATTGCAGCCGCAGCACCTGCAGCTGCGTCCACCTGCGTCAGCGACTGCACCTGCGCCGCCGACAGCAGCCCGCACATGCATGCATAGTTGGACGGTTCCACCGACAGCTCCCGCAAACCGCTTGCCCGCCCACGCCTCCACCCCCACCACAAACGGCATGAAGGGCAGGGCCATTTCTTCGAGCTGCGGCAGCCCCGCCCGCCAGCAGCCGATGCGCCAGCCGGTTCTCCCCCACCGTCCGCGCCGCGCGGAAGTTCGCCTCGTTGCTGGTCCAGTACATGTCGTTGGCCGCATGCAGCTCCAGCTTGCGCAGGTGCGTCAGCGTGCTGGTCACCAGCAGCGAGGCGGAGGCCCAGGTGGCGAGCGAGCACGGCACGTCCTCCAGCGACAGTGTCAGCTCCTGCACGCCCGCAGCCACGGCGGCGCCCATGCCGCCCACGCACTGCCCGAACAGCAGCGGCAGGTTGCGCTCCTCCGGGGGCCCGGCGTCCTCGCGGTTCACGTACAGCCGCACGGCGCGGAGGCGGGAGAAGCGCGCCAGCGGCGAGGGCGGGGGAGGCAGCAGCATCGAGGCAGCCACGCGCGCGCGGAGCTTGTGCTGGTCAATCAGTCGCGCATTCCCCGGCAGCTGGCGCGCAAGTTCTTGAAGTTGCTGTTGAGCCCCCAGACGTCGCCGAGCATGCCATCCAGGGCGTTCCACTCGAGCTGCTGCAGCACCTCCGCCAGGGACAAAGGTGGCGCGGCCTTGGCCGCCGGGCCAGCGCTGGCCCCAGCCGTTAGAGCTTGCCCGTGACCAGAGTAGGCACCAACCGGCTCATGTTGCTGCCCTTGCATAGCTGCTATGTAGCCCGAATGTCGCGCTTGTCTTCGGGTCAATTTCACGGTGTTGGCGATGCAGGGCTTCTGAGTACAACCTCATAAGTTGGCACCCGTTGCGAGCAATGTTTCAACAATCTACTTAAGGAGGCTTCACGTATGTCACTATATGGCTGGGCCGGGAAAGCAGGCGAGCGCCACGGTGCGAGCGGTTACAGGTCCGCGCTCGACCCAGCGCTCGACCATCGTTCAATTGAAGGCCCCGCACTTTGTCTTTCTAGCCGCCTGAATTCTTGCCGATCTCGATTACATATTATCATCCATGTATATGTGCCCGCTTCAGCCGGTGTCATCAGCAGATTGGTGCCCAGAGAGCATCCCTTGCAGCCTGCCCCGAAGCCCACCGCCTTCCCCTATCCCCGGGTCGATTGCTGCTGTTGCCGCTGTTTTGCCTTCAGCGCCTCCAGCTGTTCCCGCAGCGCCCGCTCGCTCTCCTCCAGTCGCGCCGCGTCCTGAGCCGCCGCTTGCAATGCCGTCGCCCGCCGCGCTGCAGCGTCCGCCTCCTCTTGTTGCTCCTCCTGTGCCGCCCGCTGCTCGAACGCATCCCGTGCCGCTCGGCCCGCCTGCGACGGGTTGGCGCAGTGCGGCTCGGTACGCAAGCAGGCTCACAACATTAAGGACTTCCCCACTTCGGCTTCATCTGGCGTTAGGAAAGCCGCGCCTTAACAGTGCCTTCACGCGCTCGGTCGAGGTCGCGCACCTGCACCGCCGCGCCCGCCAATTGCCCAACTGCGAGGCCGGTGCGGAGCCGCCGCGCTGCCTTGGTGGTTGCGGTAATCGCCTGAGACACCAGCGGCTTGGTGTAGGTGAGCTGCGAGTTGGCCGCCAACCGCGTCTCTACGGCACCTGCGCAAAGCAGGCACCGTACCAGTGCGAAAGACGCGAATGAAAATCGTGCGGGCGTGCGGCTCGATTACCGAATCTCGCCGCCATGCAGGAGCCGGCTTCACATCAAGACACAACCAGCACCAGCGCGCTGGCGGGGCATCTTGCTTGCGCGCCAAGCCCGCACCCGCGAAGGCTTCCGCGGCACTCACCGCGCGCCTGCCCCTCCACCTTGGCCGCCGCCGGCAGCAGCTGTGTCCGCACGGCCGCGTCCGCGGCCGCCACGCCGCCGCGGACACCCGCTTCCGCCATGGTTGCCAGCGCGGCCGTGGAGCGCACACCGCGTGTGAGCTCGCCACCCAGAGCCCCCAGCTCCTGCAGTTGCGGTGCAAGCCGTAAATTGAGGTGTTAGGTGCAGGATACACGCGACTCGTGCACGCCTCCCGTTGCCGCTGCCCCTGCTGCCACCGCCGACTCCTCCCGCGATTGCTGCTTTCGTGTGGCCCTTGAGTTACCGTGTCCATGCGCACCACCTGCTCCCCACGCTGGTGCCCGCCTGCCCACCTGGATGCAGTCCGTCAGCTCCAGCCCGCTGAGGCGCATGGCTGCGATGGTGTCTGGCAGCTCCGCCTCCGCCGCCGCCATCAGCCGCTCCGCCCGCACCGCCGCCCCGTGCCATCGCCCACAGTGCCGGCAGGCAGCCCAGCAGCAGCACCACTGCACCCGCCACACACAGCACAAAGGTGCCCAGCGACGGCAGCAAGCTCACCACCGCCACCAGCGTGGGCGGAAGCCCGCCGGCAGCTGCGGCTGCGGCTGCTGCGGACCCCACCGACGCCTGAGAAGCGGACGCGGTGACTGCAGCAAAGAGCGCTGCTGACACCGCGCCGGCTGTGACGGTTGCTGGGCGGCCGCTGGATGGCCTGAGCAGCTGGTTGCAGCCGGTGCCGGCGGCCCACTGGGCCCTCGAGCAGGGTCTCCCGGATTCTCGAGCCGGCCGCGCAAAGGGAGCACATGCATTTGACGTGAGCGTGCCGCAGGTCGCGGTTGCGCTATTGCTTCTGCAGACCCCGATGCTGTTTAGCGCGAATGATGTGCGTGCCGCTTGGGCAGAGACGCGCATGCGCACGCACGGGGCACTGCGCAAGCTTGCTGCCAGGCTGCACGGAGCAACTGCCAGGCTGCACGGAGCAACTGCCCATCGCTGCTCACAAGTAGGTAGCAGGCTGCCCACGTTGGCTCTTCCTGTAGAGGCCATGGGAGCCTAGCGCAGCGTGCTGTTCCAGCGGCTGATGAGAGCAAGGACGCCGCTTTTTCAGCTCCTGTTCCCCTGACCGGAACTCCTGCGGAGCAGGCGTTATGGCGGAGGCTTTCATCCCGAATGTTTCTATCACCATCATGAGGCAAACTGCATCTTAAAGCCCATGACCCGCGCCAAGATGGCCACGCTCTCCCGCCCAGAGTCGCTTAGCACGTCCACACGGAGGTTGCGGATGAATGATTGGCGGCACCCCGGCAAGCACAGGCACCTTTTTGTTCGCAACTCCCGACCCAGCTGCCTCACAACCATGCGCTGCGTTGTGATATGCACCAATGAACTCACTCGAAACGCCAGCGGCCTTGCGCCACGCCGGATGATTGCCTACGACGCTCCTATTCCGTCAGGTAGCAACCCATAACAATCAAATGTTTCTTCAGGCTGAATTGGAGTAGCAAGATCACTGCGGGGCACACGATCGCTGGAACGCCCTTGACAGGCTTGCACGGCCCACGTCTCAACGGCTAAAGCATTGAAGTGTGGTGAAACGGAAACATTCAATTGATAGCATCGTACAATTTCAGCATTGCGATTGTGGACTTTGCCAGCCGGCATGGGGCAGCCAGCTCGAATCCGAACTCCTTCAAACGAACCTCTGTATCCAGTTGCTTAATCTTGCGCACACTTATACGGCTTGTCTATATTGCATCGTCTCACAACCTGGGCACGTATCGAACGACAGAGCGTGACAGACAGAACCGCAAGGATGCTCGGTTCACGGCCCCGTAAGCGCCGAAGTAGCACAACACAGGAACTTCCTGCCGGTCCATCTACGCCGACGGAGGAGGGCCGGCTGGGCGGAAAATGTACCCCCAGCGCGTTCATGCCGTCTTCGCCGAGCCCTGCAACGCTCGCCCAGGTGTCCACGGTAAGTTAGGCACTAGTATGGGAAGGTTCGGCCCGTGTGCTTGCCTTCGGCGCGGCTCGCCGCTAAGCACAACATCCTCACTCAAGTTAACAACGGCGCAGGTTCTCGCGCATAACATCGGTCGCTACCTGCCGCAAACGGAGCTGCTGGCATTTCGCCTGGTTTCCAAGCTGTGGAAGGAGCTGCTGCCCCGAGGTCGGCACCGATGTGCTGGCGGCTTCGCCCAAGCCTGGCCTGAGCCATTCTGGTTTCAGACCGACGCCTTGATTTGCGAAGTGTTTGCATGACGTGCACCGCTGTCATGGCCCCACCCTGCCCGCCGACAGAGCGCACACACGTGGACGTACCGCTCAGCCCCATCACACGAGAGGGGCCCAGCGGCGTGGAAGCCGTCCCGGCCACCTTCCCGCAGCTTAAGTCGCTGCGCCTCGTCGTGAGCGAACGCCTGCAGCCCTCCGTCCTAAAGGCAGTCACCATGGCCATGGCGGGCGACGCCTGGTACGCCTCCCACCTGCGCCACCTGACCTTCCAGTCCACCTCGCCCCCCGGCTCCAAGTCGAGCTCCTGGCCGTCGGCCATGCCCTTCTGGCCCATCTCCATCGCGCCTCTCACTGTGAGTGGATGTGGGGCGGGGTCGGAGGGTTTTACCGTGCCCAAATCATCTCCAACCATGGCGCAGGGGACAAGGCAAGCGCGGAGCCACGTGAACCTGCGTAGGCTCGGCAGAATGCCCTAAGTGCGGTGCCTGAGCGGAGCAGGGCCGTTGCTGTCTCTGAACCTTGCAGGGCCTGGAATCGCTTGCCTTCTTCGGCCGGGCGCCCGCAGCAGAGCAGCTGGCCGCGATCGCGGCCGCACATAAGCAGCTGACATCCCTGGTGGTCAGGCTGGGGCCGGAGCAGGTGAGCCCTGCGTGCATACTACGCGGTGCACATGTGTGTTTAGTACTTGACCGGCCCTGTAGCAAACACTGGGACGTACCTATTTGCCGCGTTTGCCCGCAAACCATGCGTCACCTGCGCCTGCCGGCACCTACCATGCACCGTATTCTTGTTCTGCCAGGACACCTACCCGCCCAGCACCGACCATACGGCCCGCTGCGGCGTGCGCATGTCGGCGCTGCCGGCTGTGGCCGAGCTGCGGTGCCTGATGCGTCTGGAGCTGCAGCTGGCGGATCGCGATTGGACTGATTTCGGTGCGGAGGCGCAGCTGCGGCAGCTCACCGGCCTCACGCGGCTGGAGGAGCTGCGGCTGCACAACGGCGCGGTGGGTGTGAGCGGGCCCGCAGAAACAGCTAACGGGTGCCTGCCTTCATGTCGGTGCTTGAGGGCAATCAAGCTGTGCGCTGCCTGATCCGCCACGCGCGGCCAGCGCAAGAGGCAGCGGCAGCATGATTGATTGAGTGGTTGATGGTGGGGGAGCATCTAGACATGTGGCATCTCAACTTGCACGTCGTCCATGTCGCTGGCCGCACAGATCCTGACGGAGCTGGCCCACGAGCTGCTGCGCGGCCTGCCCCAGCTGCGACAAGCCAGCCTGACACTGGCGGAGGAGGCGAAGGACGCTGTCACCTACAGCCGGAAGGTGAGGGCGCAGTGATAACTAATAGAAGACATCCATCGCCTGACCCTTATTCCCACCCACCAGCACCTGACTGCCTGCTGCTTCCGTTGTTTGCGCCCCTGCCCCTGCTAGGACCTGGCTCTGTGGCGGCGGCTGCACGGCCTGCAGCTGCGGCTGCAGGCCCGGCACCTGGAGGCAGACGCCAAGCTGCTGCAGCTGGGCCTGGCGCCCGGCAGCCTGCGCGCTCTGCACCTCAGGTACGTCGGTGCTCCCGGTTGCCAACGAGCCGCTTCGGACATCGCTTTTGTGCAGCATAGCTCATAGCACGTCTGCGAGCTGCGCCATGACTTTTCCTTCTCCTTTTTTTGCCCATCACTACAGGTCCTGCACGGTCACACCCTACTCGCTGTCGGCTCTGTCATGTCTGGGCGGCCTCACCGAGCTCTCCTTTGACGCATGGTCCGTCGCGGCGCCGGCGGCGGCCGCAGCGGGCCGGCGGGAGTCGGGGCAGATGCAGCAGGCTGCAGCGGTGCGCAGCGCTCTGACCGGGCTGCTGGGCGGGCCGCTGGGCCGACAGCTACAGGTGCTGCGAATGGATGTGGCCGGTGGCGGCCGGGATATCTACGAGGAGCTGCCCAGGTGCGTGACATGGCTTTGTCTGCTTTTTTTTGTAAAGCGCGCCGACGCTGTCCTGGACATGCCCTATACGCTGCCCCTGCTTGTTATGTATGAGTCGGCTCTTAAAAGGAACACCTTTCCTGCTTTTTCCGACCGTCCACGCCGCAGTCTTGCTGCCAGCTGGGGCCGGCTGCGCACACTGCACCTGGTGGGCGCCGCCGCGTTTCGCCTGTCCGCCGCAGGCGCCCTGGCTGGCCTGAGCGGACTCACTTGCTTGCGTGAGCTGCGCGTTGCAGTGCAGGGCGCCGCCTGCGCAGACGGCTCTTGCCTGCGGGCGGCCTGGCTGCCGCCTCACCTCACCTCCCTGGAGCTGGCAGGGGTGCACCTTCCCTGTGGCGAACTGGAGGCGGAGGCAGAGCGCAAGCAGCTGGGCACGGGCTCGCGCGGCGCACACAGGGCTTCAGGCGCAGGCGGCAGCGGTACGGCAGTGGCAGGCGAGGCGGTTGGCCACTTGGCGCACCGTCGGCGCAGCCAGGTCCGTTGGAAGGACCTTGAGGAGGGCCCGCTGGAGGGCAGCCGGGCAGCGGCTCAGGGCGTAGGCAGCCGGCGAGACAGCGGTGCTGGGGCGGTGAAGCGCCGTGCCTCGGAGCCCGGCAGCGGCGAGGAGGCTGGGCCCTCGCAGGCGGCCACAGCATGTGGCTGCGGTTGCCTCGGCCACTCCCGGCTGGCGAGCCTGGAACGGCTCAGCCTGCACTACTGCCGCTTCGGCTGCTGCGACCACATGCAGGTGAGTCGCTGCTTCAACGTGTCGCATGCTGACTGCCGGGCATCGGTACTGTATGTGTTCGAGCTAGCCTTCACCGCGGCATGTGCACTGCGCGACACATGTTATGTGCCTTTGTCGTGCTGCGAGCACAGGCTGCTCTAGGTGCTGCGGTGCTTCCCCGGCTGGCCAGCCTGGAGTTGCGCGAGGTGGTGGGGCTGACGGAGGAGCACCTGACCGGGCTGGCGGGACTGACGCAGCTGCGCAGCCTGTCGGTGTGTGCCATGGTGAGCAGGACAAGGACAAGCCACTGTGTAAAGTCCTACAGTGTAGCACGGGGAATCAGGCGAGGCACGGCGTATGCGGTCGGGAATGGGCGTGCGTACGGTGCGTTGACGACCACACTCTCGCTCCACGCGCAGAACAATTCGGGCATCGGCAGCGCTAGCATGGGCGTGGTGAGCGGGCTGACGGGCCTCACGCGGCTGCAGTGGCACGCGGGCGACTCGCTGGACATGTCCGTGGACCCAGTCGTGCTGAAGGTGGGGCTGAGGGCGGGCCGTTTCGGGGGCGTGGGCGTGGGGCGTGGCGGGCCAGGCCCTTTGTCGATGCAGCGGCCACGCAACTTAAGCTTAGTCGGACTTTGGCCCCGCACGCTGCGCGCAACAGCTGTTCTGAAAGAACTCCGTACCTTCCTTCATCTTTGTGGCGGCGCAGGGTCTGCAGCGGCTGGCGGTGTTGCACGTGAGCAACGGCCAGTACTGGCGCATGAGCCGCTGGCACGTCAACTCGGCGCTGGTGGAGTCCAACCCCCGCTGCGAGCTAGCCACTGGCTGAGCACACGGCTCCTGCTATTAAGCCTCGTGTTGCCTTGTCGGCAGCCAGCGTGCGTGTGTAGGTCCCAAGTGGCTGAGCAGGAGGGCGTGTGCAGGGTTTGTGAGGCAGCAGCATGAAGTATCAGCAGGGCAGGAGTTGCGATGAGTTGGGCGCGGGGTGCATCTGAAGGTAACTGAAGCCCCCAACACGTGGACGTGCAAGGTTGTTCAAATACCACCGTATCATGAGAACCGCAGCAGGGCTGACATACGTGCAGGAGTTTGTAGTGCATGTGAGGGATGTGGCCTGTTCGAGCTATGGTATCTTGTTTTGTTGTTGTGAGAGCCATCGGCTCGTGAGCACAGCCAATTTGTAAGACCAAATGGCAATGGCGTCATGTCAGGGCAGCACAGCTAACACCGTATCATGAGAACCGCAGCAGGGCTGACATACGTGCAGGAGTTTGTAGTGCATGTGAGGTATGCGGCCTGTTTAAGCGGCTGCATGAGGCGCCAGGGCGTCCTGATTGACCAAGACTGCTCACGTCTTGAAAGAATGATTAAATTTGGAAATGTAGTGGACCTGGCACAGGCCGTGTGTAACTGAAAGATGGAAAGTCGGCAGAGGCCGCCTACTGGAGACCGCCTTCTGCGTTCGGTCATCCCGACACGTACCCAACCCTTATGATACGGCATGTCAAAGCGGCGCGTGTCCCAGTCCACCCGTCCCCTGCAAAACATTACCCTCTACCACTTATTTTGTTCTGCTCGCACATTTACATCATGACGCGCAGGTATTGTTGTTGATTTTGCTGCCTCACGACGGAACTGCATACATCTGCCTACCAAATGGCCGACGGAAGCCTAGCAAGTCGAGTCAAGCAGACGAATCTCGACACTATGCTAGCCCCAAAGGGAAACGCAGGCTCAAAGGCCAAGGAGGTGGATAAACCAGTCGCAGCGTGGGCAAACGCAAGACTCCTGGCTTTGCTTTTGTTTGTTTACTATGCCATCATGGTAAATGCATGATTTAATAAGGGCAGGGGGGCGTCTTGCGTCAGCTTTATGTTTGTGCCGAGTGTCATGGCGCGAAAGCGTGGAGAGCTTGCGCGGCAGTCACAGGATCACGTCGATCCTTGTAAAGAGGTTTCTACCATATGCATTCTAGGGCTTGGACGAGGCTGCGACACCAAGTGTTGCGACACTGCCAACTTCTTGCACCAATAAATACCCGGCCCCCGCCACGCACACGCGCACAGATGGTGCTGATGGAGAGGCGGCTGCACTGGATGCCGCCGGTGCGCAACGCCACAGCCGCGCCCGAGTTCTTCAGTGAGGAGCGGGCGTGGGCGCACATGCAGGCGCTGGCGGGAGACCTGCCGGACCGCCAGGTGGGGGTCTGGTCGCGCGGCGGACGGGCTCGTGTAGGGCGTGGATTTCGACAGCACGGTAGCCAATACCCATGTCAATGTTATCTGGGCTGTGTGGCAGACACACTGTGCCATGGCCCATGGAGCCCGGCGAGGGGAGGGGCTGCCGTGCAGCCAGCTGCTGCGCGGCCACTTGCCTTACATATACCGTGCACATGCCCCCCCCCCGCAGATCTCCATGCCGCAGCTGCGCCTGGCGCACGACTATGTGGAGGCGCAGGGCCGGCTGCTGCAGCAGCTGGCGGCAGCGCGGGGCGGGGACGTGGAGGTGCAGGTAGGAGGAGGGTTGGCAGGCGGGTGTGCACACATGTCTGAGGTCAGATAGCACACGAACCCGAATCCGCGAATCTGAGTCTTGGGGTTCCTTTTGCCAGCCGCATGATAGGTCATGTCCCTAAAGCGGCTGCGCCGGGTTGTGCAGGTGTACCGGGAAAACGTGACGGGCAGTGTGGCGATGGACTTTGGCGGCGTGGCGTTCACCAACGCCTACAACAGCCTCACCAACATCATCGTCACCATCACGCCCGCCGGCACCGCGGGGCGGCCGGGCCTGCTCATCGCCTCCCACCACGACTCGGCAGTGGCCTCGCCTGGTGAGTAACCTGGCGGTGCGCCGGCTACTTTAGCTGGTACCGGTAGTACCGGGTACCTACCTTGGGTAAATGTGGGAGCTCGCGCCAGACCTGCCACATTGCAACACGCCCCAAAGCAATCTGCGCTTCCCCTCGCCTTGCCTCCGCAGGCGCCTCCGACGACGTGGCCATGGTGGCGGTGATGCTGGAGGCGGCGCGCGCCCTGCTCAGCCGCCCACCCGCCTCGTTGCCGGCGGTGCCGCTGGTGCTGCTGTTCGACGGTGGCGAGGAGTCCATCTGCCAGGCGGGCCACGGCTTCTTCAATGCTAGCGCACACGCCAGGGGACTGGGCGCATTCATTAACCTGGAGGTGGGCGCGGGGGGCGGCGGGGGGCGTGTGCTGAGGCACGCTGGCGGTGTGCGGCAGTGCGGGGCGTGCGAGGGGTGCGGAGGGACAGCGGGAACTGCGGCGCTGCGGGATGGAGGACGGCTTGGAAGGAAAGCCCGGCGAGTGCCCGGCAATACTCTGGTAATGTTGGGCGGTGCGATACCCTGGTGCATTTAAGTGCGACCCAGGAGGGATGCGGCGAGGTGGCATTGCAGGGATACAGAAGCAGCTGGGGAATGGCAGCAAGAGTTACGGCTTAATCAGTCCGCTGGTGCAAGCATATCGCCGTGCCCCCCGCCCGCCTTGCCCCGCACGCCCCCACAGGCCATGGGCGCGGGCGGCCTGCCCATCCTGTTCCAGCACACGGGTGCCTGGACTGTGGCGGCCTGGGCGGCGGGCGCGCCCAACGCACACGGGGCGCGCATCGCGCAGGTACGCACTAGTTGTCACGTGTCAGAAGGGTTGTGGTAGCCTGACACTCCATCCAGCGCCTGTCTGTCAATCATCGGCGCACAGCCGACCTGACACAACATGATATGATACGGTAGGAGTGCGTCCCACCGGCGCTTGCAGGACATCTTTGACACGGGCCTCATCCCCGGCGACACCGACTACCGCATGTTCAGCGCCCGCCACTTCGGCTCGCTGCCCGGACTGGGTGAGCGAGTGAGGGAGGCCAACCCAGTCGGCGGCGCTGCCGTAGTGTGCTGCCGGCTGCGTGTGAGCGCGCGTCGACATGATTTGACACGACATGGGGACAGGGCGGCACTGGTTGATGTGTCGGGTGTCTGAGGTTCCGTGTTTCTTGCCCACACAAAAAGGAAAGAGAAGGCCGTGCCGTAGCGTGTACGCTGACACCCGATAGCACACAAGCATGTCACCATGTGCAATGCGCCCGCCGGCGCAGACATCGCCTTCATCCGGGACTCGGTCGCCTACCACTCCTCACTGGACTCGGTGGACCGCGTGCGCCGTGGCTCACTGCAGGTGTGTGGGGGGGGGGGTGCGGGGGGGGGGGGTGCGGGGGGGGCGGTGCGGGGGGTGCGCACCTGCACCCTCGCACCGGTGCACGGCCCAAGGCGGCCGTGTGCGCGCATGTCATTCAACCCGCCCGGCGAGCGGTGTGCTCCGCTCGACGTCATGCCTTAATCACCTGCCGGCCGGCCGGCCGGCCGGCCTGTCTGCCTCACACGCGATCGAACCACCCCGCCTCTCCACCCCTCCGCCTCCCCTCGCCTCCCCCGCCCCTTTCCTGAGCCACTACACGACTTACAACTTGACGTATACACGGATCACCTGAGCAACTACTTTCTTAGGCAGCAAACCTATTACAACGGGGGTCGCCGTCGTCCGCCGGAGCCGACTACACCTTCTGGTCATCGGTACGCCTTCTGTGTCGCATCGTCTGTCTACATCTCCTTCTTCATTAATTTAACATGCATGGAACCCCCTCCGCCTGTCACCGCACCATGTCCAGGACATGGGTGAGGCGCTGCTGGGCGGCCTGATGAGTGTGGCGGCGGCGCTGGCGGCGGACACGGAGGGCAAGCTGCGGACCCGCGAGTCCATCCAGGTGGCGCGGGGGGGAGGGAGGGGGTAGTTCATTCCAGAAACCACAGCGACCATTGCAACCCAAGAACCGGGGGGCGGCGGGTGATGGGGGGGCCGGCGGTTGGGGCTTGGGGAAGGCAGGAGGGTGATGCGCGCGTGGCAGAGGTGTGCAACCAGCTTGCGTTCAGATGCAACATCCTGTCCCCTCCATTCCCTCTGCCCCGTCGAGCGCCTGCCGTGTCCACCCACCTGCGCGCACGGTACACACACACACACACACACACACACACGCTCATGTCTGCTGTTCTCTCCCATGTGATCTCTAACACACACACACGCCGTGCCCTTGCGGCCTGTCTAACGCACTCCCATGGGGGGCTTGCAGGAGCGGGCGGTGTACTTTGACCTCATCGGCGGCGGCATGGTCCACTACACCGACACCACCGCGCGCCTGCTGCACACCGCGCCCCTGGCGCTCTTCATCATGCTGCCGCTGGCGTCCGTGGCCGGAGTGAGGGCGGGAAGGGCAGCGGGGAGGGGGGGGGGGGAGCGGGGCGGCGGGGCGGCCGGGCAGCGGAGCGGCAGGGCAGGGGGGCAGCGAGCGGCTTTGCACTAGTACAGCGGTCATGCGGGTAGTTTGGTGAGCCTGTGGGCTTGTGAAGGCGCGCGCTTGGCTCGTGTCCTGACGGCGTGCGGTACTACTGCCGTCCTCCTCCCTCCCACAGGGCCAGACGGCTGCGGGGGTGATGCAGCGCATGGCGGGCGCCGCGGTGCGGGCGCTGAGCGCGTTCGTGGGGGCGCTGGTGGCGCCGGCGCTGCTGGGCATCGCCCGTGTGCTGCTGACAGGTGTGTGTGTGTGTGTGTGTGTGTGTGTGTGTGTGTGCGGGCGGGGCCGTGCACCTATTCACACAAGGCCCAAGCACATAAAGCATCTTCGGTCCTCGCCCCTGCCGCCCTCCTCCTCCTCCTCCTCCTCCTCCTCCTCCTCCTCCTCCTCCTGCGCCAGGCGTGTCCATGGCCTGGTTCGCGCACCACTGGCTGGCCTACCTCATCTACCTGCCCATCGCCGCCGCCTTCGCGCTGCGGCCCTGGATGCGGCTGCGCGACGAGGCCATGCGGCTGCGGCCGGGGCAGCAGGGGCACTACGTGGCGTGCCAGGTGGGGCGGCTGGGGGTTACTGGTAAACAGTCCAGTGAGAAACAAAATGCGAACATGGCGGCTGGGGGAAGCTTGGTGGGGCTGGGGAGGCAAAGGTGCTGCCGGGACGAGAGGGAAGAGGCCTGGATCGCGAGGCGGAAGAAGCGAAGGACCCTTCATGTCGCAAGCTTGCATCGGCCAGTCCTTTGGCGTGCGTATAGGGGCACCGCGTACGCACGAGCTAAGACTCCATGCCCCGGATGCGCATTCACCCACGCACGTATGCTCACGCAGGTCTACGGCGTGGGTCTGTTGCTGTCAGCGCTGTCGGCGGGGCTGTGCCTGGCTGGGCTGCAGGGCTTCAGCCAGATCTTCGCCATGGGCGGCATGCTGGGCTTCGCGGTGGGCAGCGTGCTAGACAACGGAGCGGTGAGCGGTGGGGGGGGGAGAGGGCGTGAACGACTGAGTTACGGGTGACTAAGTGAGTGGGTGGGTGGGTGGGTGGGTGGGCGGGCGGGCGGGCGGGCGAGCGAGCGAGCGAGTGAGCGAGTGAGTACGTGGGGCTCCGGTGGCCTGTAAGAGGACGAGTTTGGTGTGTATGGGCCGCTGTGAGAGCGCCCCTGCCGCTGCACAACATGTCTCCACGTGCGTGCACCAACCGCCGCTCACCCAGCCCGCCACCGAATCGCTCAACGGTCATGCCTCCTGCCCCGCCGGCAGCCCACGCTGACGCCGCTGTCGGCCGCGGGCGTGCTGGCTGTGTCCACGGTGCCGCTGGCGGCCATGGGCGCCATCCTGGGCACCTTCCTGGACGTCATGATGGAGCGCATGGCGCTCACGGGTGGGTGGGTGGGTGGGTGAGGGCCAGCAGCAGCAGCAGCAGGTGCAGCAGCGGGAGAGCAGCGGCGCGGAATGAGAGGGCAGGTTTGCGCGGTGTGTATGACAGTGGACAGGGGAGCGGAGGGGCTAGCGCGTCGGGCGGGGAATGCGCCATGCAACATTCCGCACGCCAGACACACACACGCACGCATGCATGCCCCCTACCGCGCCCCCTCCCCCCCCTCCAGGCCACCACTCCACGCTGCTGGCGGACGGGCTGATCGGCGTGCTGACTGGCTCCGCCGCGCTGGGCTACAGCTGCTGCTGTCTGCTGCCGCTCATGGGGTACGCGCTGGGCGGGCTGCTGGGCAACGGCCCCACCGTGTTCGCCGACCCCGACACGCACACCGGCGCCGCCGCGCCCAAGAAGGGCGCCGCCGCCAAGAAGGCGGCGGCGCCTGAGGGCCGGGAGTGGTCGTCGCGCAAGGCGGTGTTGGGGCTGCTGGTGGCCACTTCTCTGGGTGCGACGGTGTGGGTGAGCACGGCGGGGCCTGGCAGCGGGCTGGCGCCCTACGACGAGGCCAACCCGCGCCGCGTCACCATCACGCACCTGCACGAGACCGGCTCCTGGCTGCCCCAGGTGCGCGGCCCGCAGGACTGCGCATGGGGACAGAGCGTGTGCAATCGGGCGGTGCGCTGTGTCCTGGTGCGCCGTGAGCATCGTGCTTGTCGCCTGCCCAAAGATGCCACAAGCCGGTTGCTTCCACTCATACGCCGTGCCCGCACCTACCACCCACACCTACCGCCCGCACCTACCGCCCGCACCCCGGCCAGGACGACGAGTTCCCCGCCTCCGCGGCGCGGGCGGTGGGCGCGGCCGTGTCCGCCTCGCTGCTGCACCCCCGGGCGGCCGCCTCCGCCGCTCAGGTCCAGGAGCCGCCGCCCTCGCCTGAGGAGGAGCGCAGGGTGGGTGCGGCTATGTGGGCGCTCCCGGTGGAGTAAACACGCACTTGCCCCTGACAGCATCCCACACTTCATACCCCCCCCCCCAAAAACATTTCATCCCTAATGAAACCCCATCCACATTACCCCACCAAAAAACAAACTGCCAGGAGCTGTCACCGCTGGTGTCGCCGCCGCCGCGCGTGACGGCCAAGTGGGCGATGGGCATCACCGACAGCAACCCCTGGGAGCAGATCCTGGCGGCCCTGCCCGGCGCCGCCGCCACCGCCAACGCCACCTCGGCGCCACGCGGCAGCAGCAGCCTGCTGGACACCGCGCCGCTGACACTGCCGTACGTCAAGCCGGGTAGCGCCGTACGGCACGGCGAGGCGGCGGCTGCGCCGTACGAGTTCGCGTCCTTCCACCCGCTGGACCGGCTGCTGGGCAAGCTGGTGCTGGCGGCGGAGCCGGCCGCGGAGCCGCCCGTGGCGGTGCCGCCCTACGTGCGCCTGGTGCGTGCATGCGTGCGTGTACGGTGTGGCGTTGTGTGCGGATGTTGTATGTAGTGGTGACGGAACTGCTTCGAAAATTTATGGGTGACAGTAATACGTGTTTGGATGGATGCCTTAGTGCAAGCGCGATGCCACTCGCGATGGCACACTTGCGCCCTTGCCGGCTCAGGCCCAGACCTCACCGCTCTCCTCCCCGGCCACTCATTGGTCCATACCATTGCCACCGCAGCTGCACGAGGAGGTCATCACCGCGGAGGACGGCGCCTGCCCCGCAGCCGCTGACGCTGCCGCCGCCGGCGCCGCCGCCACCACCGCCCCGGCCTCCTCCATCCCTGGCGGGGCCGGCAGCTGCAGCGCGGATGCCGCGCCGCGCCGGCGGCGGCTGCACCTGCGCGTGTTCACCGAGGCGCACTGCTGGGCCATGCTCAATATCACCACCGCTCGGCCCATCCGCCGCTGGTCGCTGCCGTCGCCGCCGGTGGCGGCGCCGCTGCGGCAGCCCATTGGCGGCGCCGCCAGCGGCTTCTTCCACATGGTCCGCTTCAGCCACGAGTCCGAGTCGCCGTTCTGGGAGCTGTGGGTGGATGTGGACGTGGATGTGGATGCGGGTGCGGGTGCGGAGGGCGGTGAGGCGGGGCCGGGGCAAGGCGCGGGCTGGGCGAGTGTGGAGCTGAGTGCCACCTACCTCAGCCTGACGCGCGAGCTGGTCGCAATGCGGGACGCGCTGCCCAAGTGGGTGCTGCCCACCTGGATCGGCACTACCTATCACGCAGCATACGTGTACTGAAGCAGGCAGGGGAACCCCTTTTAGGGTGCAGGATTTTAGGATAAGGACCAGGCATAGTGTAGCGAGCTCTGCATGCGCGTGCGCAAAACCGAGGCGTGAGGAAGCTGTGCGACTGGGTAAGGCGGCTGTAACTCAAGCTGTAAATGTTGAGCTGATTGAGCCAGAGGCTTAGCGCCTTGCCTTGAAGTCTTGTCTTGACCGTCTGGATTAGCGACTGTGCACCCGGCTGGCAGTGCCTGCACAAACCAACCCCGGCTATGTCCGGGAGATGAGGTACTATCGAACACCTTCGGCCTCAGACGGTGGATGTGGTGCGGGATCAGCCCGCTTTTCCCGTGCTTCACGGGGACCACCTCCCTTGTCTCAGTTCAGCCAGTTGCTTATCCCGGCTCACAGGCGACGGGCATGGAAGTCCGTATCTGCCACGCCTTCCTTTTGTGTACAGTCCTCCTGTCTGTGCCTCTTTTGCAACGCGCCGCAACTGACAATGCGGTAGAGAGCAGTAGTGCTCTTGGCCGACCCTATCGTGCGTCCCTATCGTACGTCAGTAAAATCCAGTTGTACCCTCCAGCTTGTGCTGGTCTAGATTTCCCGACCGCCAAACCAAATCAATACAACTGTCCGTGCCGCTTCGACCCTCTGAAGCGCCCTATCAGTCATCCTTCTTGCTGGGGATGCCTCCCGCCGCCGCCGCCGCCGCCGCCGCCGCGGCTGCCGCCGGACCCGCCGCCGCCGCCCCCGCCGCTGCCTGCTGCGCCAGCCGCGCCTTGAGTACCTTGTTCTCATCCAGCATGCGGTCAAACTCCTTGTCATAGCCCTGGTCACGACGATCCACATCAAACATCAAGTTATTACGACGTCAGGGCATCAGGGCATGAGATCATACACTGAGAGGCAAATGCGCTTGCGGCGTGCAGCTTCAAGCGGCTGATAGTCGCACCTTAATCTGAGACACCATAGCAGTAACCTTGGCCTCCGCAGCTTTTGCGGCCTTCTCCGCAGCCTCGGCCGCCGCCTGCACACCAGCAGTACCACCGCCCACTCAGACGCCGCACACAAGCAGCGTTGGCAGACCGCTGCAGCTGCAAGACATCCCAGCCTGCTGGCATCCAGCACTTCCCTCTGCCTCCCACCAGTGCCGCCAGCCTGGCGACCCCCCAGCCCGCTGCCCTCCAGCCGGCCAGGACTCCCGTCCCCACCTGCAGCTGCTCCTTCTCGCCGATGACCCTGTCCAGGGTCTTCTTCAGCGCCGCCGCCTCCTCCGCCGCCAGGCTGCTGCCGCCGCCGCCGGCGCCGCCCCCTGCCGCCCCCTTGTCGGCCTTGGTGACACGCTCATACTCGGTCTGCAGGCCCTTGACCTGCAGGTCATGCACGTGCACATGCGGCGGAGACTCGACCTCGACCACTTTGTTGGGCAATGTGCATTGTCACCGCACATCCACCGCGAGCGTTTGCGCGCGGACCTGGTCAGCCCCGTGTGGTCCCAGCCGGGCCGCACGTGGCCTGCCGTTGTGCATTCAACCAAGCCCTCCCCATCCCCCGCGCTGTGAGTTCCGGGGCTGCAACGGTCGAGCAGGAACTTGTAGGAACTAACCTTAACCCACCATCATCACCGCACGGACGCACCTGTCGCTGCATGGCCGTGAGGTTCTTCTCCGTGCGGTCCAGGCGACAGGACTTGCCCGACAGCGCCAGGTTGAGCAGCAGGATGAGCAGGTTGGACAGCGACAGCACACACGACACCTGGCCACCCACAGCCGCAGCCGCAGAAGTGCAGGGTGGGATACGGGCGCGTGATATACGGGCTCAGAGGCAACAGGTGGGAGAGAAGCCCTCCGCTGTCAAGGTCAAGCGGCGGTGCACGGGATACGGCAGAGAGGCGCGTGCCACAAGGCAAATGGTGGGCGCATGCTGCACACCGCACGCCCCACCTGGACACGCAGGTAGTCCACGGTTGCTAAAATCTCCCTGCAAGAGTGCCACGGAGCACAGTGTCACTGGCAGCAAGGCTAACCTTTCAGACGCGGCCAGTCCGAGCCCAGAACGGGGATAGTGGGTGCCCCAACGCTGTCCCACCCCTCCCCCGCCAGGCGCTTGCCCTGTCGCACGCTGTTGAGCTCAAAGGATGGCAAGCATACTTCCATGTCTCTCAGAGTCCCAGTCCGCTTCGCTCTCCGAAGCCCTCGGCTTACCCGCGCAAGCTGCCCTGCTTGACCTTTTCCGCGCCATGGTACAGCTCCACAAAACTTGACACGCCCAGGACTGCCAGGACCAGGCCAAAGGTGGCGACGACTGCCTTGCTGGCAGGGTTCGCTGTCAGCGCCCGGAGAGCTTGCGATATCGTTAGCCCAAGCGGAGACAAGTGCAGCGCAGTCAACAAGAGCTGGAAGAGCGCCAGTATGCTGAGTGGAAGTGTGAATATTGTGTCCATTTGTTCGCTGGGTTAGGAAATATAGTTTGGGAGGTTGGAGTACGCGCGTTGACAATCTTTGCAACTTGAACTGGGCTTAAACCGATTCAGCAGTCCATATGATACATATCGCTTCAGGTAAATTGGCATAGAGTTTACCGACTGCGTCGCTCATCTAACGTTTGCGTGGCCTCCCAATTGGTGCAACATCCCACGGCGCACATTGCAGGTCCGCCCCTAGGCGCCCCTGGGTCCGCCCTGCCTCTCCCGAATGCCCCGAACCTGCCGCTACCCAGTTACACTTCACATCCTCCTTCTCACGAGTACTGCTAGCACCGTGTCATAATGTATTACCGGCATAGCCGCCATTATTCGTGCGCGGGGTTCTGCACGGGGTCACCACTCACCAGGGGGCACCGTAGCTCTCGTTTCCCTCGAACACGGCTGTGCCGCAGTATGTTCCATGGCAGTGCAAGGCAGGGAGTGGGGCCAGTTCATGCCAGAAGCCGAATCGACCATTGCAAATTTATGGGGGATGGGGGGGATATGACAACCTACACTCAGCCCCCCACCTTCAACGCCATATTGACCAGCCACCATTCCATCATCCACGTCTTATCTGGGCGTCCCCACCAGTCAGTGTTCACCACCCATCCCACAATACATGTGCTCTTGCCGGTCTCGGCCCACCCGCGTCGCCAATCCGTGGCGGAGTGGCCCGAAGGCGGATACGGGTACTCCCCTAGTACGGTAAGTCTCCCGGCGGTCACTGTAATCGGAACCACACCACGCCATGAAACTTTGCCCCACTCCTGGACAGTTACGGCGGCGGCGATGGATGCTCTTAGGCCATCTCCACGTCGCTGTCGCTGTCGGTAACCACAATGGGGTTGCTCGGAATGCCCTTCACCAGGTAAGCCAGCTCCTGCACCTTGCCAAGCACCAGCCGCCTTCCCATTCGTCTGCCCGCGGAACACATAGCCTCCAGCACACTTAAACATAACCTGGCACGACCTGCACAACTTACGATAGGTGGCGGCCTTATGAACGGTCTTTTCCACAGCCCGCTTGTAAACAGGGCACAGCACGCACATGCCTGCATGAACACAGGACTGCACGAATGCCGCGCCCACGGCTGCTTTTCGCCTTGACCACATCATTGCCTGACTGCCAAAAGACTGCACTCCCTGGTCATGCATGAACTTGCTCTCAGACTCAAACTCATTAGATTGCGTAGTAGTCCCCCCAGCCGCCCCGATCCAGGTCATGCAAGCCAATGTAAATTATAAATCCTCTCTAGTCCTTCGCGAGCCACTGCTGGTATTGTCATGCCATTGAATGTCATGCCGAGCGCCAGCTCTCCCGACATGTCACTGCTCCAGCTGCATCAGCCCGCGGAACAGCGTATCCATCAGGAGGTCCCCGCAGCTGCTGCACGCCACAGCGCGCTTCCTGCACAGGCAGAAGGTGTAGGGCGCACGGACAGGGCCGTCGCATTTCAGATACGATACGCGCTAAAGCCCAAAACGGCTTCCCAGTCATCACTTTGCCCTTACACGCCATGTCAGCTACTACGCCTACCAGCGCACGCACCTGAATTCCCTCAGCTCGCGCTTTTGCGCCGTACTCAGCTTCAGGCCCAGGGCCGCCGCGCCTTTCTTGCCTCCCTTGCCGGCCCCTGCGCCTGCTCCTCCTCCCCCGAACTTGACGGCCAGCACCTCTGCCAGGTAACTGACCCACAGGCAGTTGGTCTCGGGGCAGCTGGCGGACCAGTCGCGCTCCACCGCCGCCCGCATCCAGCGGTACGTATCGAACTGCGGGTGGCCGCGAGCGCGCGTCGCAGCAGTGTCACAGGGGAGCGTGAGGGCATGCATGGGATGGCGGCGGCGGCGCGCCTTTGCAAGAGCTGTCAAGTCATTGCCGTGCGTGATGACCTGCGGTTTATGGCGTCACGCCTGGCTAACGTGCACGCACCTGCACATCCCCGCGCGTGCCCTCGAACACGGCCGGGTCGGCCTCCAGGTCACAGAAGGCGAGAGTGCCGTCGGCGGCCTGTGGGGGTGGGTCGGGGCGTCGGAGTGAAACAAGTACGGACTGCAACAGATTGCGCTTCACCTGAGGGAGGCGAGTGACGGAGGAGGCAGTACGCGTACGGCTATCGGCGCGGACAGCAAGGCACCATGGGTCGAGGGTCGCAGGCATCAGGACACACTCGCCTGCAGGCGGCTGTTGGTAAAGTCGATGATGGTGGCCACCAGGCCGCAGCTGGACACCTGCAGGGCGGCGACAACACGGACGAGACCTCGTACGTACGGCGCGGAGGAGGGCAGCAACCCGGGGTCGGGTTTTATTCCACTCAGAAACAGACCCTTGGCTACCGTAAAAGTACGCTATACGCTGCACACACCTTGATTGTGTGGCCACGCAGGCGAGCGGTCATGCAGCCAGCGCTGCCGTCGGTGGGGGCGTGCGGCCGGATGAGCACGTTGCCCCAGTGCAGGTCGCGGTGCTCAAAAGCGAGTGCCGACTCCGAGACCGCCAGGCTTACAGCAACCTGCGCACCGCAGAGCAGCAGCAGCCGTGACACATTAGTTTCCACGTCGCTGCTTTCAAAGATACCTTGCAATCCGGGCACATCTGTTCCCCGCCTATATCCCGCCCTGCCACCCCGCTGTGTACATTATCACCTGCAGCAGCACGCTGCGCAGCTGGTCCCAGCTCTCAAGCTTGTCATACTTCTCAAGGTCCGTGCCGCTGCGTGAAAGTAGGAGTAAAATCATTGGGGTGACACTCCAGCTCTCCACTTCATGTGCATTTGCACCGTGCATTTAAAGCATCAGCCTTGCTGGGGCCAAAGCGCCCCCACCCCACGCCGCACCTGTCCTCCATGGCAATGCACCAGTACAGCTGGTCGGCCGGCAGCTCGCTGACCGGCTCGTTCTCAGAGCCGTGTTGGGCGTCCCACCTGCATGGATCAAATTTACAAAAAATATACAGTATGCCACGTCAGCACGCGCACGCGCACCCCTCGCGAACCATCTGCTCCAGCTCAAAGAGGCAGGGCAGCGTACGTCCACCTTTCCTGGAGCCTGAATGCCCTCCCTTCCGCTTGCTCACTTTTCCCAGGCCTTGACCAGCTCCTTGGAGTAGGGCCCCCGGCACACAGCCACCGTGTGCGTGCGGACAAAGCCGGAAGTGAAGTGGTCACTGACGCCGGATCCCGGCGCGGCCCCCAGCGCGCTGAGCTCGCGACACATGAGCGTCTCTGACTGCATGTCCGCCGCCGTTTTCTGGGGGCACAAAATGAGAGAAAGCCGTCGGATGCGCGAATACCCGCGTGCCTATGAACATGTGTCCATGACCAAGATGACTGCTCACCTGTGGGCCTCCGTTAAAATCCTGCGTGCCTTCAATGGGCACCACCTTGACCACCACGGCCGGGGCCGCAGCCCCGGGGCGCCCTGCCGTCTGGCTGCCACCGAGCCGCCACGCCTCTCCATAGCTGCCCTCCCCCACCTTGACCACCAATGGCCGCTTGACACTTGCGGCAGGCTCCGTGACACGCGCATTGCCGGCAGGTCCGGTTGCACCAGCTGCTGCGTCGGCTGCGCCCCGTTTCGCCTGGCGAGCCGCCCGTGTGGCACGCCCGCCCACCGAGGAGATGTCCGCGCCAGCCGCAGCCCCGCAAACACTGCTGGGTGGGGCCACGGCGCTCCGGCTGCCGCCTGCCCCCAGCTGCCCGGCGGCCAGCTGCTGGGCAAGACTGTCGATGAGGTCATCCATGGTGGGGAGCGCGTCCCGCGGCAGGTGCGGCTGCGAGAATCATGGATGGAAAAGTCAGAGAAGACCTTGGTAGGCACTGGGCAAGGTATGCAGGAGCAGCTGCGTTAAGGGCAGCGCGCATGGTGGTGCACATCCGACGGCAGCTCAAAGATGAAGGCCCGAGACCATGCCCTGCCATATATGGCTGCGCCGTACCTCCTGGCCGCACAGCAGCAGCAGACGCTGCAATGGCGACAGATCTGCCGCAGCTGCCGCAGACGATCCTGCGGAAACGTCTGACGCTGTCGGCCTGCTCGCTAGCCCTACCGCCACGCCCCCCTCCTCTTCCTTCTCGTCCTCTTGTAGCTGTGTCGCTGCTACAGCTTGCGTTGTGCGCCGGGCTGCGGTAGCAAGCTCTGCCGCCTCACTGGGCCCACTACACGAGCGCAGCACACTGTCCAGTGCATGCACTGACAGCGCCTCGGTCACAGCCACCACGCCGGGCGCAACTGAGCGGCTGCGCTGCCCAGCGGCTGCGGACCCAGCCGCTGCCGCGCTCCTGGTAGCGCACGACGAAGGCCGAGACGGCCCGGCCCCAGCGCCCGCTTGCTGGACTGCCTCCACTGCGCCAGCCGAATCTTCCGCAGCCGGAGCCGGAGCCGCGTCGTCGGCCCGAGAGCTCATCACCGTTGGTTCCAGGTGTGTGGCAGGCGCATCGGCTGGAGAAGCAGCAGGGCTGCACACGTGAGCAGCTGTCGGGGCCTTGCCCGCAATCTTAGACCGCGACAACGACAGCGCTGACAGCTTCTCCACCAATCCTGGATCACTGCTGTGCTTGGCGGCGGCGCCCTTGACCGGGCTGGCGTCCGGGCTCTCCACCACCAGCTCCTCGCGGTCCACCTGCACACCCACAAGCAGCGCAGATTACACAGGGCACCACCATGTACTCAGCGCGTCGTGAAGGAGCTGCAATGTGCTGCGGCATACCCAGTCCTGTCACCATCTGCAGCACTTACTGACACCTGCATCTCCGTCCCCACAACTGCCCATTCCACCCTGGCGGGCTTAGGCTAACCCAAGGCCAGCCCCTGCGCCGCCCAAGGCCGCCCAGGGCCGCCTTCCCCTGCCCTCTGTTCAGTGCTCGCGTTTGCACTAGCATTGGGGGGCCTTCAGCGTGGGGCTTCACTTTCCTTATAAGCAACTCTATCTTCACCCATTTCATGCACTGGCCTCCCCTGAACCGCTCACCTGCCCTACAGCTGCTGCTGTGTGATTCGGCATGTGCACCCGCCGCGTCCCTTGCATATCGGTACCCTCCTCCGGCCCTGACCCAGAACTCACCTCGTCATAGTAGGCGCGCATTTCGCTCAGCACGGCCGCCACGGCCGCGTTCCGGCTTTCCCGCTGCCGCGCGGGCATGTAGCGCCGTGCTAGCCAGTCCGCCTTGTCCAGCAGCAGCAGTGAGCTGCCACCGCTAGCCGCAGGTCCCGGCGGCACGAGCACGCTGGTTCGCCGGCTGTCAAGGCACCGGCGCCATCCTGAATGCATGCAGGGGCCAGAGCCTGTGTCAGCGTGGGCTTAGGCGAGAAGGGGCCGGGGCACGTGGCCGTCCCAATGAAGCAGCCAGGGCCGTCCGCCGACGCCACCTGTAGGCTGTGCCGCCGCTCCGCAGCTGCTCACCCGCCGGGCCTGGCAGCGGCGCCACATGAGATGTTTCCGAGGCGCCGCTGGTTCTGAAGCTGGTAGAGCGGTCAAGTATCAATGGTGGCGAGGCGCCCGAGCTGTCAGCGTTGCAGGTGTCGAGCCGTCCGGCTGGTGTAAGGGCGGCTTCCGCGCCCGCTGGGAATTTCCGTCGGCGGGCAAACACCTTGACGTGACCAGGAGCATTCGTGGCGTCTTGTAGCATTACGGTTGGGGCTGCTGAGGAAATCCAGGAGACACGCAAATTGAACAAACGGAACTCGATCAACGTTGACAGTAAGTCGATGACTATGCGGCTTCAACAATTCGACATGTGACATACGTTCTGACATTGCACGAATTCTTGATGGTGTGTTGCTGAGTAGGCGGTGAGAACTGTTGAAAACTTGCTGGATCCGCAGCTGTGGTTCATTCGACCCACTTTGCCCGTCTATATTTGTAGGTTTATAATAATGCGCTCAGGTCTCTTCAATAATAACATGGTCGGTCGGCTGACTTCTCCCTATGACACAAATACATGCTGATGATCACGGGGGTTCGTCTCCTAACGCGGCGACTCGTTTTTTCCATCATTTGCGAAGCGTTGTATTCGTGCAGGCATACGTTCTAAGCAGGCTTACTAAACCTGATTCTCTTCGGTGCGCCTTTCTGCCTGTCCTCTGGGCCTGCCAAAACGACCAGGCACGCGGGTGCAGCGAATCTCGGCAAGTCTGACCGCCACGAGCGCGTTTGCGCCGGCGTCCAAAGTCCTCGACAGCACCGCAACCAACTACGGCCGGAATGGAAGGGACGACCGCGGCACCCGGCCCCGCCGTTGCGCCCGCGGCTCCCCGCGAGGATCTTTCAATGGCGCTCAGGTGGGCTGCTTTATGCGGGCTAGGGAGCACTGTGCGTGGCGAGCGGCGATTTCCTTCAGGCGCCAGGGACCATCCCAGGCGAAAGTTTGGCCGCAGCTCGCCTGCGATTACGCGGCGTGCGCGCCCGCAATATGTGGCCGAGAATGTGTTGCAGATGCTTAATATCTCGCTTGGAATGCCTACGGGTTTGCGTCGACCATTTGGCCGACGGGTGCCGTCTTCATAGACCGGTCCGCCTTAGCACCGACTTGGCACGCCCACACCGCTTTGCGGACGTCCTCGCCCACAGGAACCTGCCGCCGGGCACTCTGTCGGGGTTGGACGCGCTCTGCGACCACGCGTTCTGGCTGAAAGCGCTGCGTCAGGCGGAGGTGGGTATCTCAAACGAGGACATATTCCGCTTCCGCTTCCAGGAGATCTGCAAGGCTGCCTCCAGCCGCCTGGCCTTCCTGGCCGGCAGTGGCGAGTACACCTCCTTCAACCTGCGCTACCTCATCACGCAGCTGGTGGAGCAGTGCGAGGGTAAGAGAGCGGGGGGACGGGGCTGAGAAGGGGCTTAGCGAGGAGTGCCTTCAGGAACAGGGGCGAGGGCTGTGCATGCGAACATTGCGAAGCCTACATGGTTGGTACGGTAGGCATCGGCGTCTCATATCAAATGCAGCAGGACCGTATGTACCCAAGCCAGCTGAGCGCTGTGAATTTCTGTGCCTTGCAGACATGCACAGCTACACGCGCCGCTTGGAGAAGTACGTGGTGAAGCTGCAGAAGCGAGTGGAGTCCCTTGAGGTGGGTAGCTAGGCCACGACATGTGCGGAGACGCGCCCGCAACCTTCACACGGGCAGTACGGCGTTTGAGCTGCTTATTACCGCACGCGCATGCTGTTCCATTGTGTAGGCGGAGCAGCTGGCGACACAGGCGGAGCAGGCGGCCACGCAGGCAGAGCGGGAACAGCAACACCAGCAGCAGCTGCGCGCCGCGGCGGCAGCCACGGCCGCGGCAGTAGCGGTGGCCGGGACGGGCCAAGCGGGTATGACCGCCGCATCCCTCCCGGCAGTCAAACAGGAGTCATCTGTGGAGAACAGCAAACGGCGCAGCAGCGCGAGCGCGGAAACGGGGGATGGTGAGCCTTAACTGGGACTAGCAAGAAAGTCTTGACAGGTCTGACACGGACCGTCAATGCATGAAACCAGGGCTGGCCGGAAACAGTTGCATGCTGTTTCGTGGTCCCTATCATGAAACCAAATGGCAGTGCGCAGAGGTAGTACAACCAAATATTGTTTTATGAATGCGGGTTACAAGAAGGGGACAGTGTAAACACCGTCATGGCACAGGGGAAACACCGCTGTTTATGCTAGTGCGGGCGCTTACCTACACATGCGAGAGGTTACGGTTTCATCGAGTCAATATGCATTTTGCCTAAACTAGCCATGGTAATCAGGCGCGGTGTGGTGTACCCAGTCGCATGCCTGCACTGTCCGATGTGGCGCATAGAAGCGTCAGTGTGCCACTTCGTGAGGTTTCAACTGACATGCACCAGCACGGCACAAGGAGATGCGAACACGTTGAGTGAGGTTTCAACTGACGTGCACAAGCACGGTACGGACATGCGCTAAACGGTACCCGGAGACGCAAAGTATACGGAGCGGGTTTTGATACACAGCGGTTGGGATGTTTTGCATGAGCATGTAGTAGCAGTAAAGCTGCGAATTTACAGCGATTCAGTCGAAATTTTTGTACGGGGACGGTTCCGTGCTCATGGACGTGTGAGGGGTGCAGGTTATTAGGGTCCTGAGTACGTGTCATGGTCAGGCTGCAAGGTCAGATACTCCAAGCGGTATCATTCCATCATCAAAAGCGCGCCTGCAGGCTACATCCCGCCTGAGGGAATACGGACTTCGGTGCTGTTGTGCTACGCGTATGCGGTGGGGTTGCTTGTGTGCGTTGGGTGCCGGGTGCCAGCATCTAACCGTGATTGGCCTCTGTCGCGCGCTGACTTTAAGCAAGCTGCGCGTCATTGTGTTGCACACGAGTTGCATGTTTTTTTGGTTGCTTGAAGAGAGGTAGCTTTGTCTGGGAGATGAGGTGTTTCGGAACCTTTGGCCTCAGACAAGTGCACGTGGCGTGGGCTCAGCTCGTATGGGAGGACCACCTTACTTGCTGCTGGGTGAATAACGTTATGTTGCTGGTCGTGCAGCATCGAACACGCAAGTGAACATGTCATGCCCAGGGTCGATGTAGAGTAGGCAGGCACGTCGACAGGAGAATGCACGCGGCAGGGGCGTTGTCCAGGATGCGCGGCATTGCAAAAGGGGCAACCGTCACCATTTGAGAGACTCACCACTGGACGACAGGCTGGCTGCAGTATTGCCGGGTCGAGCCTGCATTGAAGAAGACAGGGGCACCCCTGGAAGAAGACGACCAGATGCATGGAAGGAAAGCGGAGCCAGCCAGGGGTCAGACATGATGGCACGGTAGGAAGGTCACAGGCGGGATGCTAAATTACCAGCCCTGCACAAGGCACTCAGCTCCTAACCTGGTGTTGGGAAAAAATGGGTTATGGATACTGCCATGCTGGAGCAAATGTTGTGCTTGGTAACACTTGGTCCGCCAACAGCTCACAACGCCTCTGCGCCGGCGCGCCGCGCGGCGCTCCTGGTACTTGAGATGTAATGCTGACGCAGAGTATCTCCCTTATACCCGCGTGAGACCATTAGTTGTTCTCAGGCGAGCGTGAGGACCATTAGTTGTTCTCAGGCGAGCTGCTCATGTTATTGCTCAGCATGGGTGCCCGCGAAGGGGCCAAGGGGGTACCATGGGTGGCAGACCGGCAGTCTTGAGATCCCGGGCGTCAGGGACCCGGCCTACAGACCATTTGATAATACATATCTGACCACGTGAGTTATACGTCCCCACACGCGCTCGCTGCGATCGCCCAACTGCGAACAAGCCTTGCCGAGACACACCTGGCGCGGTTTTAGGAGGCTGTCTTTGAGACTACGGTGCTCGATAAGTTACGATGATACGACGTTGGATTACAAAGCGCTAGGGCCCTTTGGCAACACCACCATTGAACCGACTGGCAGATGGTACCGGAGTACTTGCACTTCACGCCTGGGTTGAAAGAGTTGCTGTAGAGATTCGCTATAGGGCTTCACGGAGGGCTTCAGATTTTCAGGCGGGCTGGGGCCGCCAGCGCAGCAAAAATAAGAGTTGCTGCTGTAATCTGCAGCATTTGCTCAAGTGAAAATGGAGCGGATAAAGGAGGACCTGTCGCACGCGTTCAGGTGAAAGTGGGCGAGGCTTGTTTTGTTGTCCTGCTGCGTCCGAGCCGCGCATTTTTGTGCCAGTATACCCACGTCTTCTACAGACGGTGGAATTGCACGTATACCAGTGCAAAGGCAGCAAGTCAGGCTTCTTGCACCCCCTGTTGGTGTGAACCTCCTTCGCAGAAACCTCCCGCCCGGCACCCTAGCCGGACTGGACGGGATGTGCGACTACGTCTTTTGGCTGCACGCCATGCGCAAAGCTGAGGTGGAGGTTAACGAGGATGCGTTGCGGAGCAGGTGCGTGCAGCGGATGGGGCCCATAGAGTGTAGTGTTGGGCTGGGGTTCCCCCACCGCGTGCCACAAAACGTAACTCGTGCCTTGACACGTAGCCGCCTCAATGCCTGGCGGGGCACAACTGACAGGTTTCAGGAGATCTGCAAGGCTGCCTCCAGCCGCCTGGCCTTCCTGGCCGGCAGTGGCGATTACACCTCCTTCAACCTGCGCTACCTCATCACGCAGCTGGTGGAGCAGTGCGAGGGTAGGAGAGCGGGGGAACGGGGGAGGGAAAGGCAGATCATTACAAAGCCAAAACAATTCAATCAAAGTGAACCTAAGCCAGCCAGCCTAGCCCAGCGCGCGGAGGGTTTGTGCTCACACCTGGGTGCCTGGTCTTGAATCGTGATTCTTTCTGTCGGCGTTGCCGGTAAACATCGAGTAAAATCAGGCTCACGCGCGTATCAGCCCACTTCGTGAATTTCGCTTTGGGGGGAAGCTTGTCGGGGGATGCGAAAGGACAAGGAAAGCGGCTGTGGCGCTGCATGTCGAGGCACACTCGCAAGGCACACTCGCAAGGCTTTGACTCTCGACATCCCTGCCAAACACTGGCAGAGTCGCACGCGTACGGCCGCAAGCTGGAGAGGCATATGGCACGGCTGCAGCAGCAGCTGGAGGGCGCAGAGGTGCGTGTGTTGTGGAGGAAGGTGCGCGCGCCGGCACATGCCACCGCCAAGCTGGTGTTGGGTGACCGCCCTGAGCTACACAAGGTGCAACCTGTCGTGTGCGCGTGTGGCCCCAGCCGAGATGCCACATGCTGTCTTGCACATGCAGGCCGAGCTGGTGGCGGCCCAGGCACAGCACGCTCAGGCGCTGGCGGCCGCGCAGCAGCAGGCAAACGCGGTGCCGACGGAGGCGGGCGGCAAGGGCGCAGGCTGCTTAGACATCGGAGGGGACGGGACTATCGCGGCGGCCTTCGCCAGCCTCATAGCCGAGGTGGAATCGGCGCCAGAGCTGACACCGCCGGCCGCCATTGCAGGTGCTGCATCTGGAGGAGCTGGCAGTATGCCGCCACCGCCGTTCATGCCGCCGCCGCCGCCACCCGCAGTCTCAGCCTCGTCCTCGGTCACTGTGACGGTGGCGCCTGCCCCGGCGAGCACATCACTGACGTCAGCAGGGCTTCAGGGGCCCGCAGCTGCTACGGGGGTCACCAGCAGCAACAGCTTTAGTGGCGGCGGTGGCGGCAGCGACCCGGGGCTGTTGCTGCGCTTCCAGCCCATGATTGACAAACCCGACCTCAGCGGCGACCTGGACGGCTCGCCGCCGCACATCAGCGGCCTGGACGCGCCGCTGTCGCTGCAACAGATACCAAACCACATCATGGCGAATGGCCACGCCAGCGCAGCCCCGTCTGGTGGTGTCGCGGCTGCAGGGCTGTCGAACGGCGCCTTGCCGCGGCAGCTGCCGTTTCAGAGCGGTCTGCTGGGCCTGGGTGACGCCGGCGTCGGAGCCGGCGGCACCGGTGGGCCGGCGGCAGGCGCACCAGGGCTGAGCGAAATGCGCTTGCGCCTGGAGGCGGCAGCGGCGCGCCCAACCGGCCTTAGCATGGCACCGTCGGGTTTAGGCCTTGGGGGGACCAGCCTTGGCGGCTGCCTTGTCACCGCTGGCGCGACCGCGGGGCAGAAGCGCCCCCGGCTATCTGTGTCGTGGGCGGCCGAGCAGCATACGCAGCATACACAGCAGCAGCAGCAGCAGCAGCTGTTGGGCGTGGAGGCGGCGCGGCCGCAGCCTCAGGGCTGGGAGCCCTGGTTGCAGGGCCGGGCGCAGCAGCAAGCGGCGCTGCCGCTACAGCTGCCGCTACAGCTGCCGCTACAAGTACAGCAACTGATGCCGCAACATGGCCTAGCCGGAGCAGGGCCAACAGCGCCAACAGGCATGGATGCCCGGGGCCCGAGCCCTGCGCCAAGCAAGAGCGGCGGCACGGAATCCGGAGGGGTGGGCTTTGGCGGGGATGCGGGAGCAGATGGGGACTCCGGAGGGATGCAAGGATAGGCCGTCGATTACGGCTCGTGTGTCGCAGGGCGGCCATGTAGGTGGTGATGTTCTCGATTGCACCGATTCAATGTACCCCTGCACATTGGAAGGATTTCCTCCACAAAAGTGCTGACTGTTTCACGAGTTGCTTGGCGAAAGCTGTGTTTCTACTGTTGAACGTGGTGACACTGGATGCCCCCACACGCATTGCGATTTGGGGTTGACCTCGCAAATCTAAACTGCCGTAGCGGCTGTATGGAGGCCACCGGCTAGCCGTGTCTGCACTGAGAAGGCGTTGCCGCCAGAGTTAGTGCACACCAAATATGCACGCCAGCCCATTGAACCAAGGCATAGAAGTCCGGCACCCAGAACTGCTGCGACTGACACCGCACGTATTGCCATGCCCACCGGGAACTGCATAGCTGCCACCGCTGCAACATGTATTTGGCCAGATGTGTGGCGTGCCAGTATGATGGCGGTCATTGTCACGCGCATGCCTCACTAAGCATGCAGTCTGTCTTGTTGGCGAACGCTGGGTGTGTGGGCGTTTTTTGTTTGGATAGCCCTTTGCGCACGTGCTATGGCGTATGGGTTGGGGGTTACTTCTCTTGCACGGCGATGGTGTTTTGGGGGCATGCGGGTTGGGGTTGATTTTTGTTGCCCGTACTGGGGTGGAAGGAACTGGCGTCGCGGACCGAATGTGACAAGGTCTGGGCCTAGGAGGAGCGCGTTGACTGTTTTCGGTGAGTTGTGCATGTCGTGCTTAGATGTCGGTGATGATAAACGAGCAACAGGAGGTGCAGCGGTACCATGCAAGGGTGTCGAAGGTCAGTCACAATGCGTGCATATGTCAACCCCTTGTGACATGCGCTTTCGGACTGGTTTGGAGCACTGGATGCCAGTGTTGATGTGTGGCGCCGTCAGGTTGCCACTCCCTGGTGGTCGTAGGTAACCGTGGGGGAACGTTGCGGAGCAGCCGGGCGGGGAGCACGTTTCCCAGGGGGTGCAGGGGGCTGCCCCCAAAACATCCCGCTTATGCTTAATTACTTGCTAACGCATTTCGTATGTGTGGCTACAAACTGAATTACTGAAACAGCTAGTGCCAACGCAGCTCCCGGCCTATCCCTCTCAGCTTGTCATACCGCATAACCACTGTTCCCTTCTTGTAAGCCACAGCCATAACCACGATCCCAAAGTAAGCTCAGCAAAGCACCCCTGGCGCTCCCACCCCGCTAGCGGTGGCGAAGGCAGAGGCCGTCACAGGTTTTTGGAGGCGGTTGCACGAATTCGCAGGCCTAGGGCTACCGCGGAAGGGGTGGCGGGGAATGGGCGTTGGGCGCCCTTTGCTAGCGGTGCAGGCTGGCCGCATCAGGGTACGCCAGCCTGAAGAGTAGCGTGGCGGAGCTAGAGACAAGGTATGCAGCCGCTAATTGTGCGCTCGGACGGTTTGACGCAGCTCGCAACCGCGGGAACAAGCGGGGTGATTTTGTGTGTGCAGTCAGTGCGGTGCTAGCAATGAGCTCTGTTCGGGTAGAGAGCGAGGGGATGCCCTTCTTTGCTTCTAGGGGCCTGGCTTGTTTGTGGTTTTGAGAAGGCTTGTCCTGTCCCCGTGTGCGGTGGCTTTTTGCGTTTTCGCAGGCTTGGGACATAGGTATTAGCTGAACGGTGGTGGGTGGACAGGCGGTGGCTCCTGGCGGTTGATCAAGGATTTGTCTTTCTTGCTGTGTGTGAGTGCTGTCTTATGTGCGGGTGGTGTGAGCGGGCTGCCTTCCCTTTTTACGTCTGACTTTCACGGAGGTCAAGCGTCGTGTGCATTTCGACCGCCGTAGGCTTGGATCGTGTGCGCCGTTCAGGTTGTTGGCGCTCTCGCCAGTCCAAAGAGGTTGGGAGGCTGCAGCGGCCGTGTTTCGGGCCCGGGGCAGCTGTTTCCCCACAGCTGTAATATAAATAAAAAAATAGACAGACGCCCATGTGAGGGCCGGGGTGGGGCCTCGGTGGGGGCCGGGCCGGGCCCATCGTGCCCGCCGTGCCCACTCATGAAATTACGGCATTTGTGACACTTCGCCAAACTGCTTATGTATGAATAAGAGCGTATAGGTAGGCTTGGAAAGAATGCCAGGCACACTGGCGGCGAAAGCCATGATTAGCGCGAACGTGTGGGTTGACTGGTCCCGACCCCTGGCTCGCGCCCCCTTCCCCCAAAACGGCCCAACGTAATGTGCGCTGTATTTTAGCGTATTGTATTACAAACCATAGTACGCTGTATTTACACGCGTATTTTGGGGAGAGGGTCTGAAGGTCACGTAGTATGCAACCCTGGTCTGAGGGTCACGTAGTAGTGCAAACCTGCTCCGTGAAAAAAAATCAAGTACGGGCCCCCAGTGCACCCCCAGTGCAGTGCACCCGTGCTCGCCCACACATTCCTGGGCGCCAGCCAGCAACAGCCAGTCAAGCACTCTCATATGCCTTCCGTGCTCCCGTGCCAACTTCGACCACAATCATGATGGTGAAAGCCTCAGGCAGTCACTACCCAGTTTTTCCCTTGCCAAAGCACGGCACGGTACCCACCACCCCATCATGCGCTCGACGTTCACTCGCTCCTGCCCAGCCCCTGCCCACCTGCAGCGCGCACGCGCCCTCCGTCCTCATCCTGCACACCGGTAGAGCACCCCACACAGTGGCACCCCTCTTCCCCCAAACGCAGCGCATCCTGGCAACCCGCTTCATTCCATTACGCGGCTGCCACCGCCGCTGCTGCTGCTGCCGCTGCCGCCGGCGCCGCCAGCGCCGCTGGCCCTACCGCACTACTGCGTGGCTGCTGCGCTGGACGAGCCGGGTCTCCCCAGGAACTGGTCGATCAGCTCCTGCAGCGGCGCCAGCTCCTTCTCGTCCACCAGGTTGTAGTGCTGCAGCACAGGGGCCAGGGAGTCCCAGGCGTGGAATGCTATGATAACAATCGGCGGTAAGTGGTGGGAGAGTGCGCAGCGGTGGCAGATGCGTCGTGGTGTGCGGGCGTGATACCGCAGCTGGTGCGCGGCGGTGGGGATAGCAAGGTGGATGATACGAGGGTTACGATGCGTCGCAGACACTCACAGGTGAGGATCACTCAAGCATTGCATATCCGGTCCTGTGTTTTCTGATGTCGTGCTTCCTAACATACGTACGTGACAAAGGTTGGGCGTGGAGTCGTCGGGATCTCCCTCACCGTCACGAAGAAGATGAAGTGCTTGAAGCAGGTGTTGAGGTGCGCCTCCTCGCCCAGGGAGCAGATGGCCTGAGCGAGGAGTGGGCGGTTGGAGGCGCCGTGCGGCGACAGTGCTGCATCAGGTTAAGCGGCGCGAGCGGCAATGCGAAATGCCCTGCCTCCCGTGCGGGGTGTCGCGTGTGCTCGCTTCGCGTGAAGGCGCATCAGGAACGGGGATGTGTGTGTGCCCCGACCCACCCACCCACCTTGAAGTGTGAGTGGTAGATGTGTGCGTACACGCGGAACAGGCGCTTGAAGATGGTCTTGGTCACGTCCATGAAGTTCGGCGGGAAGGGCGAGCCGAACTGCTGCGGGAAGGTCTTGTCGTCGTCGATCTGGGTTGCGTTTGGGGTCCCGTTGCATGAAAGCATCCTGTCAGAGATACCATGCCGCATGCGCCATGGGCGGGCTCTGACGCATCGGCCGCAAGCAGCAGCCCCGGGTAGCCTAAGCCGCCACGATACACGGTACATGTAGGTCGCATGACGTACACGCGGCCTCTCACAAGGTCCCTGCCCCCGGGCCTCACACCTGCTCCTCAATCCAGTCATACAACTTGTTGATGTACTCCGGCGCCGATAACCGCACTGGCTTCTTCACCTTGACGCCGTCTGCCCATAGGTACTCGTACTGTTCAATATAGAGACACGCACAGACGCTGAGCTGTCATACTTTGCGCCACCAAACACATATTCTGTGTAGCGGCGACAGGCTCAAGCACGCGTGCGATGCATTGACACGCAGTTGCCCGCACCTTCCCGCCCGCGGACATAACTTCGCAGGTCCGCTCCGTGCAGAACTCTTCAAGAGTGGCATACAATATACTGACGGCATTGTAGAAGTCCACTGTGTTTACAGCCAGCCATTCGTTGAGGTCCTCGCCGGGAGGCAGCTTCACTGCCTCCATGATGTTGCCGCTCCCAAGGGTGGCATCGATGTGCCGCTTGAGTTGCAGGCCCTGAACAATCCACACAAAGCCCAACCACTTAATTGCGCCGATCGTATGTGGCGCATGATGCAAAGACCCGTGGAAGCGGGCTCACTGCACATGGCGAGGCCTACGTGCTCCTACCTTGCTTCCAACAGGCGTATTTTTCCGTGGCCGAAACGTCTTTGCATTTCGTGTAGCACTGTATAAAAATTGGGCGAACAAAGTGAGCGCCAAGCCCGAGGAAAGAGACACCAAATGGAAGCTTTCTCGCACCTCAGGCCAAACATGTTTGTTTCAGGCAAGTTTCCAGTTACAATTGGCTAAGTCGTCGTGAAAAAGGCCTAGTGCGCGAGACTCTCCGCTATGTTTTTGCAGCTCTCGGCTGTCGGGACAGACAGGTTGGGTAGATCTGATTAAGGAATTGCTTTACGTTGTAAGCTATATAGCACAAAGAATACATGGGTGAGCGGTTGTGGTTTTGGCAGCACACATTGGTGTGTTACACACGATGCATCAGAGCTGCCTGGCACCTCTGGCGGAGCTTCAATCCCCTCGCCCTCTCGCGACGGTTCACTCCAAACCGCGCATCCCAACAACAATCTCATTCCCACACGTCGCATCGCACCGAGCCTGCAAGCCGGCCCCCTTTCCCCCTACGTGCATGGCAACACCTTGCCGATGAACGAATCGGCGCCATGACATGCACAATAGTTAAGCGGGGGCTACCTCGCTGGCAAGCAAGATCACCTGCTATCAGGCTAGCTTATACTTCAGCGAGTCGGGGTGCTGGAACCTGCTAGATGCCTCCATCGACACTAGCGCATCAAAGCGCCAAGATAAACGGACAGAATGCCAACTCCGTGTACCGTGCCCCTCATTACCCCCCCCCCCCACACACACACACACTGTCGGCTCAGCTTGGGTGGCCGTCCGAAGCCCATGAGCTTGCACGAGTTGCCGCCGCAAGGCTTCAGGGTACATGTGTCACACGCCATGCCCATACCCAATTGGGCATGCGCCTTATGCCATGTCCTCCTCCGTCCTTGCTTGAAAGCCTTGCTTACGGTAATTACTCATAGGCCAACAAAATGCACTGTCTTCCTATTTCCTAGACACTGCCACACCCTGAAGCAGGCAAGTACCATTGAGTTCCAACGGAGTACCATTCAAGTCACCGTACAGACAACCGGTGCACTACCCTGCACCCAGTGGGCAGAGAACAGCACTGGGATGCATGAGTGCTCTTGATGATAATGGTACCGTGTACTGTGACTGCATGGCGGTTGCCATGTTGGGCAGGAGTCCCGCAACGCCATTCTGCTCCCATCCATATGAGGGCGCACGCAGCCATATACATGCCAGTCTGGAGCCGCTGCTTCGTTGGCCGCTGGCTGCAAGTACCGTATCCTAATTAGCTCGGCCGCACCGTCCAAATGTGTTCAACAGATAAGGTGGTCCTCCCATGCGGGAAAAAGCGGACTGAGCCCACACCACATGCACTAGTTAATCAATGGCTTCGCTATCAAGTGCACATTCAGTATAGCAACAGCTGCAGTCAAGGTCTTGTTCAGGCATGGCAGCTACCGTGCGGGCTTGCTGCCGGTCCTTGCCACCGGAGGCGGAGTGCTGGCGGCGGCTGACGTGGCGGCGCGTGCCGTGCCGGGCGACGGCGTCCGCACCCGGCTCCCAGACGGCGGCCGCGGTACTGCTGGTGGCGCCAGGGGTGGCTTCATACCACTCCCGCCCACGTGCGGTGCTACTACGCCGGCCGTGGCGGCAGTGGCGGCAGTGGCCCCTGGCGTCCCTGTCCTGCACCCTGCTGCGTCAGTACCTGACCGCGCGACTGGAGGCCTCGGTGCGCCGGACGACTGCGGCCGCGGCGGCCCAGTGCCCTCGCTGGAGCTGCGGCGGACGCCGCCACCTGCTGCAGGCGCAGGGTGGCTGGCGCGCACGCCCGGGCCACCGTTACCTCCGTCGCCCCCAGCTGCAGAGGCGATGAAGCCCGCAAAGCCGCCGCCACTGCCCACACCTGGCGAGCTCACGCCCTTGGAAGCGCTGGCAGGTGGCCCTGCCACTGCTGCGGTCGGTTTGCCGTCCGCGGATGCCCAGCTTACCTCCATGAAGTGCCTGTAGATCGAGACCGAGGGCAATCCTATGCAGTCATATCCGTGTAAGCCCTCACACGCCTGGACTGTGGTATTACATTTTTCTTGGCACCTCGACCTCGCAGTGCGCCCTGAGCCGCTGCCCCCAGCAGGCGCCCCCTGCCCCTCCTCACCGGAATGTGGCCTCCTGCTCCTCGGCCCGCGCCCGCCCGTCGTCCTCATGCTCGCCTCGCTCCTGGCCTGAGGGCGTAGCCCACTGCCCAGGCACGCCACCCATATCAACCGCCGCTAGACCGGTCGCCCCGCCGCTTCCAGCCAAGCCGCCGCTGCGTGCGACACTGCCACCGCCTTCACCTTTTCGCGACCCGCCGCCGAGCATCAGCACAGATGCTCCAGGTGGGGATTGTGACGTATGTGACGGCGCGGCGCGCTCCAATAGGTCAAAGTCACTGCCGCTGAGGTCATGTGGGTGTTGTTGAGACGACACTGAGCAATCTGACCGCCCCACATGGCCACCAGCCCCGCTGGAGGCGCCGGCGCCGCCGGGCTCATCCCGAGCACCGTCCCTAGTGCCTCCGTCTATGCTGGTGCCCGCGGGCACCAGCCCAAGGCCGCCGTCCGCACCCCCCCTCAGCTCCAACAGGTGGAACGAGTCATCCGTGTCGGACAGGTCGCTGTTTTCGTCGTCGGTGCTCTCGCGGCAAGCGCCAGGCGGCGCGGCAGCCACCGGGCGGCGGATGGGGCTGTCCGGTGGAGCGGAGCTGGGACGCCCGCCCTGCAACAATACGGCATGTGCGGTTGGACTGCGCTCAAGACAGGCCATTGCTGGGCGTTGACAATGCGGCAAAGGACGCCCGGCCTTCCGCAACCGGTTAGCGCACGCCTTCCACGCACCTGCAACCGAAATGACCCGCCGTTTGCGGGGAGCGGCTCTGGCTGGGGCACGACCGGTGGCGGGCGAACGAACCTGCCGCTCGAGCTCCCCGCCCCGCCCGCCCCGACGCCTGGCCGCGCCCTTGGCGCCGCGACTGCACCTGCAGCTGCCGCACGTGCCCCGCCCGATGCCGTATGTGCACCCGGCAAAGATGCTGCAGTTGCTGCTGCTGCCGCTTGCCCCTCGCCGTGATAGGTCTTCCGCCGCATCACGCGTCCCGCAGCCGCGGCACCTGCGCCTGGGTTTGCGCCATTGATGGGGCTGCCTGCGGCGGCACGGCTCTGCAGAGGTGGTACGGGCCCCACTCCCCCGGGGCCACGAGCAGGCTTGGGCGGCGGCTTGCGTGGCTGGTGCGGTTTCAGCGGCGGCAGCTTGGGTGTCGCCGCTGCGGTTGCCGCTGCCGCGGCTGCGCGTGCCATCGGGTCCCACTTCGCAACCGCGGCCTTACGCTTTGCCCGCTCCTCCTCTGCTCGCCGCTTCTCCTCCCTGCAGCGAATTCCAGCCAGGTACTTATAAGGGCACAGCACTCCACCCTGAGCCTCTGGCGCCCCCTTGTCATCAACCTGCAAACGTCCGCGACCCAACCTCGCCAATGCCCATCCCGCTTGCTCCTGCCCCTCACCGCTCCTGACTGGCGAACTGGTCGAACAGGCCCATGATCTCCGCCGGCAGGTCCTCCAGCTCGCTGATGTGGCCGGGCGCGCCTTGCGGCAGCTCCTGCCCGAAGCGCGCCGCCACCCGCCGAACTGCTGGCTGCAGCCAGTCCAGCTCCAGCAGCTGCGCGGCGGAGGGGCGCAGCTCCGGCTCCTTGGTCAGCATGCAGCGAATCAGCCCGCGCCAGTTCTCGCTGCAGGCAAGCAGGAGGAGGAGGGGAGGGTTGACATGAGTTGCTCTGTGCAAAACCAACAGTGGCGCTGCTAGCAGGGGGCACAGGAGGGAAGGCCAGTGCCATGGCGGTCGAGCAGAGCAGGTGGATGGCAACGGGGGACACTGGATGAGTCTGTTGTGCGTGTACGCCCGGGCCTCGGGCCTCGGGCGGCTTACCTATAACAGGTCGGCATGGCAGGCGCGGCCCCTGTCGTCACGCGTTTGATTAGGCCAGCCATATTAAAGGCCTGGGCGGCGCCGCGCAGAGGCGTGCACAGGCGGTGGGCGAAAGGGCCTGCTTGCTCAGTTCATGACTCAACAGGGAAGTAGGCCCAGCCAGGCAAAAATATCCTAAGAGGCTGCCGGGGCTGCGAACATGCGCTGCTGCTCACCTGGAAGGCCGGCTTCAGTGCGGACACCTCGTACAGCACACAGCCCAGTCCCCTGCAACATCACACAGTGACGTACGGTGCATCTGCGTGTTAGCGGCATTCAGGCTTCGATCCCCACGCTTTGCCCCGGCCCAACGCCCTGCATATCCGACGCACTGGACCCACCAGATGTCGTTGGGCATGCCGTACGGCTTTTCCTGTAGGACACCACACCGATCGGACCGTACACAAAGCGCCCACGTTGGGATCAGCCACCGCATGTATTAGCTTGTACGCAATTCGCCAACAATGATTGCTTGGGTCCGCCATCCACCAAGTCAAGCCTCTGCAGGACGCCGCTTGCCCAATCCCCACCGCTGCGCACACACCTGGAGCACACACGGCGACATGTAGTTGGGGGTGCCCACCACCGTCTTGGTGAGCAGCTGCCCGGTGCCGTCGTCGTGCAGGACAGTGGACAGTCCGAAATCCGCCAGCTGAAGTGGGGCAAATGCCGGCACCGGCCACGGCCCACGCGTTGAGTGAGAGGGCGTGCCGGGCACCTGACCGTACCCTACAAGGCAGTGGCTTTCCGCGCAGCCACGCACAGCCCCCTGGCGCCTCCCTGCCTGTTGCGCATGGCCCCCCCCTCACCTTGAGGCAGCCCTCCCCCGTGATGAGCACGTTGGAGGACTTGAGGTCGCGGTGCGCGATGCTGGAGCGGTGCAGATATGCCACCGCAGATAGCAGCTGCGTGAGGGCGCAGAGCCGTGTGGGCATACAGTCGGCACAGCGGTCCACATGTTGTGCCAAGGGCTGTGTGCACCATGCTGCGCTTCCTCCCGCTGGCCCCGACACGGCCATGCGTTGTGTTCTCACAGGGGCCTTCCAGTCAGACCCTTCCCCAACCCCATGCACAAACTTGACCACTGCACACACCTCTATCAGTCCATGGCCTCCGTGTACGCCGCCATATCACTTCCACCCCACCCCTTCTCCCACCGCTGTCCTCCGCCCACGCACCTGCACCGCCATCTCCTGGAGGTGCTCCTCACTGAAGTGCACGCCGCTCTGAGCCTGTGAGTGGCCAACACCGGGCTCAATGTAGGCATGTAATTTTATTTGTGCAGCTAGTCATGGAAGGCTTCTGCCCGTGGTACAACTGAGCCGCCCTGTCCTGGCTGTAGGGCCGTTCTTCCCCGTTGTCCCTCGGTTTCATACTTCCATGATATAACATGACAGTTCCATGTGCGTGCCTGTGCGGCCCAAGCCCCCACTTACCCTCAGCTTGATCTGTGTGAACAGGTCCCCGCTCTCGCACAGCTCCACTAGAAGGCACAGGTTACAACCGCCCTCCACCCAGCAGCCCTTGAACTGCGTGGACACGCGCACATGGTGAGCTCGAAGCTGCAGGGTACAACTGGCGCTGCCAGGTAACCCCATAACCCATACCCGCCTCTCATAACCGCAGGCTTCAAACTGTTCACAGCAGCTACTTCAGCTACCTTGCCATCGTACTCACGTCCAGCACATTGCGGTGCCGAAGGTTGGAAAGCAGTAATAGCTCTCTTACTGAGCACTGGCGCTCTTTGGCGCTTTGGCGCGCCAGACGCACACGCTTCAGCACGAAGCGCTCACCAGTAACCTGCAAACGAAGGCCGGGTACCGAACGCGTCGGAAGGGGATGTAAGAGAATCAGCTCGATGGCCTGGGCGCACTGCAGACGTTGGGTGGTCGCTTCGGGTTTGGCCGTGAGCTGTGGCGCTTCTTCGCCCCCTTACGCCTTTTCGAATCCCGTATGCTCGCGTGAGCCGAGGTTCTGGCTGTATATTATTGTATTCATATTGCAGAGCGTCCGGTCAGCTGAAACTGTGCAGTGTCGCATGCGGCAATGTTCGACCCTATGGCACCACTACGTACGCACCTTATGCTCGACAATGTGCGCGGTGCCAAAGGCTCCCTTGCCGATCTGCCGGAGCTGCTTGTAGTCGTCCTAGGCAACGAATTGTCACTGTCAGGTGAGACCCCGTCTGCTTTTCGAGTGCACGTTATTTACCGACGACATTGTGTAGCCCGCTCAAGCTGCTCATTCACTTCCGCGCTGGGGCGATATGCTGTGGAGAGGCGACATGCTGGGGCTTCAGGACTGGGCTACCTCGGCTTTGAGCCGCAGCCTTTTGTTTTATGCAGTGCAAAGATGTATTGAGGTCTGTTGTCAAATTGCAGCCCCTCGGGGCGCGAAGAGGGCTGCCCAAGTCACGGTTGAGTTGTCGAGGTGTCGCGTTAAGCTAAGTCAAGTGTGTAAAGTATTATGAGAGTCATACTAGTCATGAGTAATTTGGCAGAACCAGCGGGAAACCCGCTTGCGCAAACATCCCAGAATTGGGTCTCTCCACCTAGCGCTGTTGGGTGTGCTATTGCACAACGGATTGCTATCTAGCACACGCCCACATTTCTCACATACCTGCGCGCTATCATTCTTTAAGAAGGCAAACCTGGTAACGTTCCCGCCTACAGCCAAAGCCGTGTGAACTAGTCGCTAGCCATGAGCGCGCTGAGCCAGAGCTCACAAAAGCTAGGATGCAGAGGCCGCACGGCCGAGCGGTCCACTTGCTTGCGGGCGCGCCGGGGAACCATTGTGCCCACTTGCAGTGCCGTCGTCCGCGCGCAAGCAGCATCAGGTGCGTCGGCGTGCTGTAAAGTATGCTCTATTTCCAGAGCGCGATATGCGCTGCTAATGGGCGACTGATGGAGCGCGGCGAGGAGGTTGGGCTTTAGACCCTACATCGTCAGCCCGATCGAGTGGCGAGCTCGGCCTCGCCCGGTGCCGACGCCCCCCAGCTGCACCGCGACTGCAGGCGTGCGCATCGATGTGGAGAAAACCAGCTGGAACAGCCGGCGCATCTTCGCGGCGGTGTCTATAGCCACGCCCAAGAGCGCGGTGTGGTCAGCCCTGTCGGACTATGACAACCTGGGCAAGTTCATTCCCAGCCTAGTAGAGAACCGCTGCCTTGAGCGTGGCGGCCGGACAGCGGTGCTGTACCAGGTGAGGTTGACCCACCGGGGGGTAATAGTGTGCGTGTGCGTGTCCACCTGGGTGTGCACCGGGCGCGATCCTACAGGTCACGTATCGCATGTGGCACACTGGGAAAGCATACGCATCTGGGTAAGCAGCGCACGAAGCGCGGCCACGCTGGCGGGGCCGAGCTACCACCGCAGCAGCAGCAGCAGCAACTTCAGACCTCTGGCCAAGCGGCTGTCGCTTGAGGTTTGAGGCTCCGGGGGCGGCTGCTGCGGTGGCAACTCGGGTGTGGTGTGTTGAGGCGACCGTGACTGCGCGAAGACACGCGTGCCGTGATGCGCGTGAACATGTGGCGCAGTGCGCATACAAAAGTGTGTCCCGATTACCATGCAACAACAGCACACCAGGCTGTGGGCCGCTAAGCTTACCGCATCCCATTACGTGCCTGGGTGAAGGGTGACCGTCAGCTCTGCAGTACGAGCACACCGCCGACCTTGCCACCACAGTAGTACCCTGCCTTGTGAATCCCCGCCGTGGCCCGCGGTCGTGGTGGTGCCCCTCTAACCCTCCGCTCTCATTCTGTCTTTACGTGCTGCACCATGCAGGTGGGTGCGCAGGATGTGGCGATGGGCGTCAAGTTCAGCGCCGCCGTAACGCTGCGCTGCTGCGAGCACCAGAACGGCGGCCTGCCCGAGGCACTCATGACGCCCGCGCCCGCCGCGGCGCTGGGCGCCTCCGGCTCAAGCGCCGGCAGCGCCGGAAGCGTGGACCTGCAGCCGCCATCTGGGTCGGAGCTGGCGTCTGTGGAGGCGCTGTTTCCCTACCCGCTCACTTCGGCGCTGGGCGTGAGCAGCTCCGACATCACCTTTGAGCTGGTGGAGGGAGATTTCCAGGTGCAGGGCCGCGGCCGGGAGGGGACGTGGAGAAAGGGCGTGAATTGGAACAGGGTTGCCGAGGACGTGGCATGGCGGTGGCAGGGTAGGATGCCGGTAGGCGGGGGAGGGGGCGTCCTAGCACGCATCGGGCAATAAGGGAAGGAGCGCACGGTCTGTGGGCATTGCGTTGCACAACCGGCCAAGGGAGGGTGGAGACAGGCGTGTATGCAGAAGAAGCAGTGCAGATGCAGAGCAAGGGCAGACGATGCCGGGTCGATGAACATACGGCTGCCTGCCTGCTTAACTCTGACGGTGCATGCGCGTCCTAGCTGGCCTCCTCGCTGCCCTTGTGCTCCCCTGACCCTGCCCCAGGCCTTCCGCGGCATCTGGCGCATGCAGCAGACGGGCGACTGCTCCACGCTGCTCAGCTACGCGCTGTTCGTCAAGCCGCAGGCGTGGCTGCCGGTGGCGCTGATCCAGGGGCGGATAGAGAACGAGGTGGTGCGGAACTTGGAGGTGAGGCCATCCTCGCGAGCTGTGGGGTTCTGGAGGTGGGGTGCGGCGAACGTGGGTCGTGGCGGGCGCCGGCCGGCGGGCTGGGCCAGCGCCGTGTGTGTGCGGCAGTGCGGGGGAGGGGGATTGCGCTTACCAGCCCAAACCAAACCAATCCAAAGGAAGCCGGGGTAGTCGGATGTGCCTTAGGTGGGGGGCGCGGTGCGTGCTGCGGTGATGCGCAACAGACGCATCACGGTGCTTATGGTAACTAGGCAGTCTGTAGCATCCAAGCTGCTGACACATCTTGTGGTTGCATGCACCAACAGGCGGTGGCCAAGTACGCGGAGGCCCAATACAAGCTCAAAGAGCAGCAGCAGCTGGCGCAATAGGGGGGAGGCGTGGCCAGGTGGTCTGCGGCGAAGGTGGGAGGCCTCCAGGAGACCCGGGTGGGCAAGGAATGACCCTGGCGCGCCGCGACGCTGCGTAGCTTCCAAGTCAGCGCGGTCATTGACGGATTGTGGGGCTGACAAGCAAGCCTGCAGAGAAATGGTAACATAGAGACTGAATGGGGTGCAACGCACTGACGCAGGATGGCGTGTGGTCTTGTGCGGCAGCGTGCGCAACTGGGCTAGCACGCAAAGGCCTGCGGGTATGGCAGGCAGGGCCTCCTCTCGGCTGGTAGCGCACGCCATGCAACGGGTGTCGAATATTGGATAATGCTTGCGGCCTTTGGTGTTTTGGGGCTGAGCCAGGGCTGACACAGGGGAACACTTGTCTTCGGTCGCGGTTGAGCCAATATTTTGTGCCCGGGTTAATGAAGACGGCCGAGACGCGCGTGGGTTCAGATGCGGTACTCAGTGGCGAACAGGACATGCCACAGTAGTCTCGCGAAGATGATAGGACTGACTGACAAGTAGGGATTTAGCTCTGGGGGGCGCCCTGCCAGCTTTTAACTGTATGTGTACAATTAATACAATCGATTACCACAACAGTACACAGTGCTGGTAATTCGAATGCCCCCACGATGCCAGGCCATGTGCACCTGCTTAGCTTTTCCATCTGGCTGGTTTCGCGATGGCGGGTGATGGGACAAGTATGAGTGCTGCAGCAAGTTCCAGGGGGCCAGCGTGGGGGCCCAGTAAGGGAGCGTGTTCTGGCCTGCCGTCCGGCCGAGGTCCGTTTTCTGACGGGTCTATGCAGGTTGACTCTGTGTAAGCCAAATGTAACCGTCCCGAGTGGTCGCCTGTTCTGAGCGCAAGCTCACTGCATCGCCTGCATGTGAAGACGCCGTACGTGTCCATCATCGCCGACCTGCGCGAAGAATGTGTGTATTGGCCGTACCATGCGGCCCCCAGACATCAGCTCAACAGCCACAGTCGTACAGCTACTGTCTTAACGTGTCTTAACACTACCGTCTACCGCCCATGTTGCCCTGTTGCCACCCCCATGCTTCCTTCTCGCGGTGCTCGTCTACGAGGTTGTCATTCCTGTCAACGCCAGTAGGAGCGGAAGTAACTCAAGTAAGCTTCACGGGGTTGGGGGCTGCCAAAGTCCGGGGCCTTGAGGGCGCTCGCGCAGAAGCTAGGGGTGTGACTGCTGCGGTCGTGTGCTTCTGGCATCATTGCAATATTACAATTGAAGTAGGCTAAGAAGCAGAATACAAAGCAGGCGGGAAAGGGTCGGGGACAAGAAATGCGGTAGAAAGGGAAACGTGGGCTGAACCCACGCCGCATGCACTAGTCTGACGCCAAAGGTTCCGAAACATGCCTCATCTCTAGATGCTCCCCAGGCTCCCGCCCGCTAGGCCCCCTTCTGCTCTGCCGCTACATACACCACTGCGCTACAAGTGTTGCCCAGCGAACACTCCGGCAGGACCCCGCCCCGCGCCCGCCGGCCCCGCGCCCGGCATCGGTGGCACCGCAGCGGCGGCCGCTGCGGCCACCGCGCGCTGCCGCTGCCGCCGTGCTGCCGCCGCCCTTGACACGGCCAGTCCCGCCAGCGACACCCGCACCGCCACCGCCACCAGCACCAGCATGACCTACGGGGAGGCCGACACGTGGGGCATGACAGCAGCAGCGGCCGCGGCGGTGGGTGCGGCTATCTCGCTGGTGCAGGTAGCTTATATGGTGGATGGTTGCGGACGAGAGCCGTGGGCTTACATCAGGCTAGAACAACCAAACATCGCGTAGAAATGACCTTGCGGAAACGGCCCAGCCATGAAGCGCACGGGGGCGCAATGCCACATCACCACTGCGGCCCGTGCGACTTCGTCACCACGAGTCTTCGGCCTTTGACAACCCAGTGAGCCCTCGCCAACTCACCACGTGCGGTGGCGGCGGCAGGCCAACTGCCGCGCACAGCCACGCCGTGCACAGCGGCAGCAGCATCACCAGACCCAGCAGCAGCAGGGACGCCCGGGTGCCCAGGCCCCGGGGCATGGCGGCCAGTGCCGCAGCCGCGCCCGCGGCCTGAACCTGCTGCGGGTCTGCAGCGGCGGCGCGGGCGGCCGCAGCAGCTGCCGCAGCGGCAGAGCGCATCGCCGCGTCTGCGCCGGCCGTGCCGCCGGGCTGCAGCATGAGGCGGCCGTGGAAGGCAGCGGGAAACAAAACGCCGCCGGCGGCAGCTGCCGTGGTGAAGGCTGCAGCTGCGGCCCCCGGCAGGGCCTTAATCTGCAGCGGGCGCGGGTGCACCACCTCCACCCCACGGGCCTGAGCAGGGAGTTGACACATGGGGTGCTCCGTTGCATTGGCAGGCGTGGATTTGGTTGGACATACTGTCAAGGAGTGCGCTCTGCGAATCCGTGTATGGCGGATCGACGCACATCCTCGCGCCACCACTGTGCGGCCGTTGCCGCCGCACCCTCCAAACCATATACCTGCAGCTTCCTCAGCACGGCGCTGCGCGCGAACAGCGGGTGGCGCTGCAGCACCACCGTGCGCAGCCGCGGCAGCCGCAGCAGCTCCTGGGGCAGGTCGCCCTGGGTGTACCCCACCAGCCAGGCCACGAGGCGGCGCAGGGGATGTGGGAGGGAGGGGAGGGAGTCAGAGAGAGGACCAGGCGAAGGCGAAAGCGAAGTAGCGGCTCCATGTACTGCAAACCTGCAACAACTACGGTAATCAGTGGCGCACCTGCAGAGGCCCGTAGAGGCAGTGCGGCGACTGCACCTCCTGCACGCGGGCGGCAACAAGAACGGTACCACAGCATGCGTTGGGGCGGGCGGGGGGGCGCATTGTTGCCCGCGTGCGCGCTTCCAACCAGATGCACAACCAAATGCAGTGGACGCTCAAGGCACAGGCGGCCCCGCCCCTGCCGCCGCTACTGTAGAACGACGCCAGCAACCCAATTGCATGTCAGCCAGCACTCATATCCACGCCTCTAGCTGTCCCACCTTGCCGCCCGCCCGCCCGCGTGTCCACCCACCCACCCACCCACCCACCCACCCACCCACCCACCCACCCACCCACCCACCCACCCACCCACCCACCCACCCACCAGGCGCGGGGGTATGTGCGGCACGCCACTCTCCTTGACCACCACCGCGTACTGCTGCGACACGTCCAGCCAGCGCAGCCCCACCAGACCTACTTCGCAGTGCGGCTGCGGCTGACGCTGGCGCTGGTGCACGCGCCCGGCCCCGGCCCCGGCCTGGGGCAGGGGCTCCCCTGCGCCCACAGCAGACCCCACGGCACCGCCCATGCTCCCCGGGCTGCGCGCCGTGGCCGTGTCAAAGCTGCGACGCAGGTAGCCATCGTCACCATGGGCGGCGCGAGAATCCGGGCCCGGGTCGTGTGTTGTATGTTGGTGCTTCAAGGCATCTCCGCGGGCGGCTGAGGAGTGTGCGCCCTCGGCCGGCCAGCATCTGCAGGTCCAGCCGTCGGCGGCAGCAGCAGAGGCGGCGGCGGCGCAAGAGCTGCTGGGTGTGCTGGGCTTGCCGCCGCGCTGTCCCGAGCCGCTGGGCCCTGGACCCACGCCGGCAGCCCCCGCGCAGTTGCTGTTCGCATGCCGCGCATGGCTTTCGGTCTCCGGCTGGTGGTGCTGGTCGTGCTGTGGCGGAGGGAGTGGGGCGTGCAGCCCACCCAGCCAGGCAGGCAGCTCCATGAGACGATTGCACGAGAGGTCCCTGTACGCATGAAGTACACCACGCGGAGCCGAGGGGTTAGGTGAGAACAAGCTTCAAGCCGCGCTAAGGATCTATCAACCTCTTGGGGCGCCTTGTCCAGACAGCGACTGGTGACCGTTACGCCCATCGCTGAAGTCTTCTGTCTTCACTCAAACACAGCGACTGCACAGCGCACACTCACAGAGCCTCAAGTGATGACATCCATCGCAAGCAGACCGGCACCTGGGCGGCGTGAATTAGGGGGGCAGAGGCAATCAAAGCTAGGCGGTGCCGGCCAGCGACGTGCACTGCTACACATCACGGCGCACAACTGCGCGTTTAAATACCACATCTTGCGCCCTACAACTATGACGCACGTCGGTAAAGCGGTTGGCTCTGAGGCTTAGCAGCCGCAGGTCGCTGAGGTGCGCCAAGCCTAGCGGCAGCTCCTGCGGGTTGTGTGCCAATGCGAAGGCCGGGAACAGGCGTCAGTCCAAGCGGCGCAGAAGGACAGGCACACACGACTTGCACGAGGTCGCGCCCTCGCCACGACACCACACAGTCACAGGTGTGCCTACTATGTGCCACACAGCTGCCATGCAGCTGCGCAGGGTGTGCGCAGTGCAGAGCCCAGGCCCAATGCCCCCCGGCACCATCCCATGGACGGCCCCCCCCGGCACTACACCTACCTCCAGCGCATTGTCCGACAGCCATAGCTTCTGCAGGCTGCGGAGCTCCGACAGGGGCACGATGCAGTGTTGGTCTAGGTGGTTGGACGACAGGTCCAGCTGGGGGAGGGGAGGCGGGGGGGGGGGGCAGCAGCCAGTAAGCCAGTCAGCCAGCTGGTGCGAGACAAAGGCCGGTGGGCAAGGGCACACGGTGCGACATTTCATGTTGGGGCGTGCATGGCAGACAGGCAGCATGTGTGTGTGTGTGTGTGTGTGTGTGTTTGAGAACAGGATACGTCATGTATGTGTTAGCAAAGCACAAGGGAAAGGGTCGACACGTCATGTATGTGTGTGTGTGTGTGTGCGCGCGCGCGCGTGCGTGGCACACCTCGCGAAGGTCACGCAGCCCCGCCAGCAGCGCCATGGCCCGCGCCGCGCCCGTGCCGTCCAGGCCGCTGAGGCTGTCGCGCAGCCGCAGGCGCCGCAGCGAGCGGCCCAGGGCGCCCGCCGCCAGCCCGCCGGGCAGCCCGAACAGCCGGTTGTGGCTCATGTCCAGGGAGGTCAGGGCGCAGGCGGGCGGCGGCGGCGGCCCCATGAGCAGCGGGGAGGGCGGGTGGGCGGCGGAGGCGGCTGCGCCAGGGTGTCGGTGTGGGTCTGGATGCGGCTCCGCGGGAGGTGCCGCCGCCACGGCGGCTGCGTGCATGCCGGCGGGTGGCGTGCGTGGCATGAGAGACTCAACCGGCCTGTGAGTGTCACGCGCGGGTGTGGGGGTCAGGGACGGTCTTAAGGACGAACAAACGCACCGCTCACAGTGTGTCTCGGCTCTTGATGCATCACATGTCTCTAATAGCGTGCCCAGAACCCGCCCCTCCAGCTCTTTGCAGCAACAAAGCAACCTCAATACGCCTGGCGCCAGCCGCCCGGCCCTAACCGCCCGCCCAGCCGCCCTGCCACCCACCACCAGCTGATGCGGTTGAAGCCGATAGCCAGGTGCTGCAGGCCGGTCATGTCGTACAGAAGCACTGGGAAGCGCTCAAGCGAGTTGTGGTGCACCGACAGCGATGTGAGCGCCTGTTGACACACGTGAGTGGGTGCGTGGGTGCGTGCGTGCGTGGGAGGCCCCGCCGCCCTAAGCGCTGGGTGCGTGTTCAAGGATGCGGCGTGGAGCAGGCAGGCCTTCATGACCGGGCATGGGTGCGGGCAGACAGACGGCCACACAGCCATACACACGCGTGCGCTGTCCACATGCGCCCCGCACCAGCCTACACCCGCGCCCACCTGCATGGCGGTGATCCAGCCCGGCAGCGCCACCAATTGGTTGTGCGAGCAGTCCAGACGGCGAAGGCCCGGTAGCAACACCAGGCCTGCGCAGATGCAGGCAGGGGCAGCAGCAGCAGCGGCAGCAAGCTGGGTGAGGTTACCACCTGGGGCGCCTGGGGTGCACCGCGGCATTGTAGCGGTGGCCCAGGGCTAGCGGGCACGGGCATGGGCATGGGTGCAGGCGGGGACCATGGGGTGCGGCGCGTGGCCGCTTGCGCCGGCCGTCGGCACGCTACACAGTATGACCACAACGCCACTGAAAGCACACATGACTGCAGGTAAGACCGCGTCAATCATGCCAGAGATTCGCCGGAAGCATGGAAAGAGCCGGAGTACCCTTTCGCACGTACTTCCTGTGCACGGAAGAACAAGGGCTACGTTTCCCGCACGCAACTTGCGCAGGCAGAACACGCACCGTAAGGCAGGTCGTCAATGCCATTGCCACTGAGGTCAAGGGCTGTGAGGCCGGTAAGCACCACCAACTCGCGACTGCATGCAGGGATTGCGCATGTGTGGGTGGATAGTCAGGGCTTGGAAGGGTCAAGGGGGTCTGGGTGGAGGGGAAGAGTGTTGTGGGAGATGTATATGGGTACGGTGTGGATGATGGTGTGTTGTGGTGACATGCAGCACAAGGAGCACCGGCGTATGCCCCTGAGCACGCCATGTTATAGCGACGTGAGGTACACCAGGCGATGTATGGGCCGCGTCAAAGTCTGCGCGAAGCTACTGCGTGCAGCAAGGCAAGCGCGCGCGCGGGCGCAGCGCCTGTAATGCGTGCAGGTTTGGCACCTGCTGGTGAGGACAGCCGCTGCAGCCACAATGCAAACCATAATCAGGATTCGTGTTTGGGTTAAATTCAATCGTTATGAGGAAAGAGGAGCTTGGACTTCGCCAAGCAATAATTGGGCGCGTGTGACTGTAACTCGTCGTAACCGTGGCGCGCGCCGGAGCGGTAATATGAACTCATAAAAAGGAATAGAATAAGAGGACAATGAAAATCTACATGAACAGATATATGTAGAAAGCAGGTGGCTGCGATGCAATGGCCTACAAAGCAGTGCAAAGTGCAAACGTGGAAGTCCATGGCGCCGCCCGCGCTTATGCACCATTCATGCGTCGCAATTGCCTCGAGGAATGTCTGGCCGCAAAGCACGACTTTTGCAGCACGTTACGTCGCGCACACGATACGAGGAGTTGCCGTGGTGGTAACTGACAAATGGGCCTGGTAACACCCTCGTGGGGAAGGTTGGGTCACAAAGCGAGAAGGCATGCAGAGCTCCGCAGAAACACGCCTCGCGGGCAAAGGTCTGCCTAACAGCGGGAATTGTGGTTCGGAGGCACCGGGGGCGACACGCTTGCGGCATGCCCAGCAAAGCTAGCTGCAAGCAAGGCCCTGGTGTTCCGCGCCCAGCCACCATAAGCGGGCGCCCATGTCCCCTGTGTCATTGCATGCGGGCCGAGCTCGCTGACGGCTTGACCTCTTCGCCACCTCCCGATGACACACTCCGGCACGCACCTTGGAAGAGTCCGCAAGAACGCGCCTCCAAGGCTCAGGCTGGTGAGCCGCGGCAGGCGCTGCAAGAAGCCCAGAGGGCGCCTCGCCGCTGCCAGCCGCCGCCGCCACGATCCCGCGTCGCCCTCGCCGCCCGCTGCAGCAGCTACGGCACCGGCGCCACCACCACCAGCTCCGTCGCCTGCGCCTCCGACCATTGCCGCGCCCCCGGCAGCCTCCGCCGCCGCAGCAGCCTGTGCTTGCGCCTGCACGCCGGGCCCTGCGTCCGCCTCCACCTCTGCTGCCATCCAGTCATCCCCCGCTGCTGCAGCCGCCGCGGCCGCGGCTGCGGCTGCCTCCAGCTGCTCTAGATCCTCGGCTAGCACCTCCTCATCATCCTCCCCGTCCTCGTCGTCCTCGCCACCGCCACGCAGGCCTGCCAGGCCGCCGCCACCGCCTCCTCCTCCTACTGCCTGGCCGTTCAAGTTGTTCGCTGAGTTGAAACCAGCGCGGCGCGTATAGCCGGCTGCGGCAGCCCATGCGTAGTCCATGCCCGATAGCGAGAGGTGCTGCATCAGCGGACGTAACGCCAATGTAGTCAGAACGCCGTCAAGAGATTCGCACCGGCCGGCTGCCCACAGCCATAAGTCATGACGCATACAGTACTCACGTCAGTTGCAATGTTGGGAGGCCGCGGATAGCTCACCTTGAGTCGTGTCAGCAGCGGCAGAAGCGGCACCAGCTCATCCGCTCCCGTGCAGCTGTCCATTGTAAGCACCTGCGCACGAGTTGGCGGTGTGCCAGTGTGCCACAACCTAAAGGCCACACCTTACGCGCCCATGCTTGAACCCAAGCGTATGTCGGTCATTCCAAATGGCCCACCTCAAGTTGCGCCAGCTGCAGCGCCGCGGCCGGCGAGCCAACTCCCATCACATTAATGCCGCTGCCCACAAGCACCAAGCGCCGAAGGCCCCCGCTGCAGCACCCAGGCACACCCGCCGCCGCCCCCTGTCCTGCGCCTGACCCTGCCGCTGCTGGGGACCCCACCAGGCGCCCTGATGGACTGCTGGACGGAGCCCGCTGCGAGCTGCGCGGCTCCGCTGTAGCACTGGCTGTCGCACCGGCCGCAACGGCTGTAGCGGCTGCGTGGCGTATGGCCGCTAGCACGTCCGTCGCCGACACGGCCACGTGCATAAGCTCTAGCGATGCAAGGTACGGTAGTGACACTAGCAGGGCAATCAGGCCCGGCGGCGCAACACGCACTGCAGCCGCAGAGGCCACGCCGCTGCGACCTATGCCCCCGCTGCCACTTCCCCTGCGGCCTGCACCGCCGCTGTCCCGCCGACGCCGCCCAAACGACACTGCGGCGGCCGCAAATGCCGCCGCGGCTGCGGTTGCACCCAAGAGTGCTGGGCCCTGATGCGGCGGCTGTGGCTGGTGCTGCGGGGCAGGTGGTGCGTGCGGCAGCCGTCCCCTCACGCCGCCGCCTGTGCTTGCCTCCTGCTCGCCATCACTGCCTTCTGTGTGAGATCCTGAAAGGCCTAGCCCCAGCCCCTGCAGCGGCCCCTGCCGTGGCTGTGCGTGCACGGCTAAGCTGGTAAGGCGCGTGAGGGCCTGGAGCGACGCCGGCAGCTTCACTGCCGCGGGGGTGGGGAAAACCAGGCAGAGGTCCGACAGGTGCGGTAGGCACGGCAGCAGTGCCAGAGTCTTTGCGAGGTCGAAGCTGCTGCTGGTGAGGCTGGTTGACAGTGTAAGCTGCTGAAGCAGCTGGAAGCGTGGCAGGGCCGTGACAAGCACTGGGCTTCGCAGCTCCAGCCCATGCACCGTGAGGGCATCGGCAGCTGCTTGCCAGCTCCTGCAGACGAGGCGGCATGCGCCCCTGTCGCGCACATTGACCTGAAAGGACGGCGGAGGTAGGAGGGACGGCCGGATGGGTCACGTGAGGGTTGGACAGCGTCGGGCACGGTCCTGTCGGGCGCTGGGCGCCAGGGTGGTGCTCCCGCTTTCACAGCAGGCACCGGAGTCCGCGCCAGCGTCCCGGCGAGCCGTGACGGCTAGCAGCCCGTCAAGCATCCGCTGACAATATACTAGCATGTAACACCGGGACCCCCCGTGCTCAACACATCGCGAAACTCACGCTTGCGAAAATTAGGGCAAGCGCATCGGCTGGAAGTGCCATACTATGTTTTACTTAATCAAGTACAATTTCATACTTGTGGACTTCATTCTGTAAATCAACTCTCTGACGAGTCGTGCCACCTATTCGCACAAGGAGTTGTGTCGATTTCACCTATTAGGTACGCACTTTGATGACGACGCCTCGTGTGCCTTGAGAACTGAAAAACTAGCAACATTTTGGTATGTGGAGAAGGTTGGGTCAGCATTCGGACTCCATGCATGGGCGTGCCAATGCCTGTAGGGAAAGGACTCGCCCACGGGGCCTTGCCAATCAGGGGGGGGGGCCTCCCCTGTTGCCAAGAGAACCCATCCATAGGCCGGCACGGTGCTTCCAGCCCTGGATTGCCGGTATTGCTTGAAAGCGCGGCCTGGCGGTCGTCCCATGCAAATGCCGGCAAGACAGCAGGCTACCCCCACGTGTGTGTTGGGTTCCCTGGTCCGGAGTCCTTAGAGCCGCAGCTGCCAACATCGCATTAGATGCATCAAGCGCAAAAGTGTCACCAGCCTCTCCCTGCTAAAAGTTTTCGTTGGAATGCGCTCGAACGGTCCAAAGTTCAGTCCAGATATTGCACATGGCCCGCCCCATTTTGTCCGAGGATCCTCAGGCTGGTTGCTGCTAGACCCGCAATCCTGCCATACCCCCTGGTTCCGGCTTGCCTCACCTGTCTCCCTGGTTGCGTGGTTCTCACACCTTGGCGAGTGAGCCACAATGATGGGCAAGCATAGTATTAACACGAGTCGGCGTCCAACAGCATCCTGCAACGGGTCATGGCCAGCAAGCCCATCGCCTACAGACAGCGTGACAGCGCAGGTGCTGCTGTCAGGCCTGCAGCCATATTACTGTCGGCAGCCAGGCCAGGTAGGGATGATGAAGGCTTGGCCCTGCCACGATGCCGAGTTGCTTGCTCCCGCGAAGTAAACGGGACAAGTCGCAGATGCAGCCAGATGCGGCGCGCGCGAAAGTTGTCGTGGTGTTGTGTCCGACAGCCGGCGCGTCCGCCGAACGTCACATTGAAAGTAGTGCGTGCAGAAATACGCTTAACCCGTTGGGCAAAGCCACAGGCAAACGGGAAAGGCCCTGCACAGCACAAGCGGGCGCAGACGACAAAAAATTCAAGGATGAAACCGCCCATACTTAACGGCGTAACCGGAGCAGGTCTCCTGCATACCTCTGCATGGATAGATGGCCGTCATTGAAGAATATTTGCACAATGAACCATGGCAGCCTCTCACAGGATCCGGTGATAACCCCTCGCTTGTTCGCGGGTTACGTTTACGCAGTCATGATGGTGTCTTCCGCTGGTGACGTCCGGGCGCGCCACGACTCTACTTGACCACGCAACTGCAAATTAGAAGCTTTATATAACATACTCACATTAGGACCGTGGCGTCGAGTGCAGGATAAGACACAAGATATCAGTCTGCCGGTGATCCCCCGCGTCGCAGCCTGACCATTTAGTCGTTTGGTAATTATCAGTTCGGTAACACATACTAGGCTCAGGAGTCACCGCGCGCTCGTTTTCTTCTTGCTTCTGCCGGTCAGTAGTTAACCGCTGGTGCGACTAGGAGCTGGGCTCCGGCAGCGGCACTATCGCGACCGATGCTCGGAGCGAGCGCTTAAGCTTGAATGTAAGAGCAAGGATTCCCGTTCTAGATGGGCCCCATGGCTGGTTGCTCGCGGCGTAACTGAAGGCCGACTGAAGGCACTCACCTCGCTCTCTGCTTTGGTCTTCAGCAGGCCGGCCTGGCACCATCGTATATCATTGGACATGGATGACTATCATTCGGCGACCCTACGTACGCACCTGAGCGATGCGGCCCCAATTTTTGGCGTGGCCTTAGTGCCGGCACAGCATGCCAGCTTACGCACGCCCAGCGCCCACGCGTTTCGCCAAGACCCTGTGTCTGCGCTGCGGTGCATTTCTATAACTGGTAGCCTGGCCTGTGAACGTCGTCGCGTTACATGTGTGGAGACCGGGAGCCGGGACGCTCGGGACACCACAACGCGTAACCGGAGCGGAGGTTCCGACAGCGACAGTTCCCAGCTCAGCGGCGCGAATCTTGCACACGGCGATGTCCCGATCCATGCAGTTATGCCCCACGCAAATGACCGCGGTTGCAGTGATAACGTGTGCGTCTTTGATGCGTGCGCCTTCGCTAAGCGCAGCAGCAGTAGGTCACCAGCGGTGGCCTTGCAGCAGTCGGTCACCTGCAGCGGCCTTGCAGGTGCTGGCGCCGACCCCGGGTTCGGCGATGGCGATGGCTGGAACAACAGCGGCAGCGGCCTTGCAGCCACAGTCCACCCGGCCGCTGCTCGTCACCTACAGGCGGCCTTTCAGGCGCGGGATGCCCCTCACGGCAGGCTGTCGGAAACAGCCGCAGTAGCCGCAGACGCGCTGGTGCTTCTCGCATCCTCAGCTGGTGGCGGCGGCGCAGGTGCTGTAAGAGGCAAGGGCGCAAGCTGCAGCAACAGCCTGCCGCCGCACACAGTCGCGCTCTCGTTCGGGAGCTGGGGCCGCCAGACGGGCCCGCAGCGGGAGCAGGGCCACGGCGGTGGACACGCCATAGCGGTAGCGACGGCAGGCGGCGTGCGGGTCACCCCGCCGCTACCCGCTGTTGTTGCTGCTGCTGACGTCCACCCGCAGCAGCGGGGCGTGCCAGCAGGCGCAACGCTGCTAGGCAAGCGCAGATCATCGATAACTGACAACCATAGCAGCGGCGGTGGCGCCAGCGCCGGTGCTATGGGTGTGGGGCCGGGTGGTTGTGCTGCAGTGGCGCAAGTGCCGCACTCGACCGCGGTCCTGGCTGCCATGGCGGCGGTCGCAGCCGCCGGCGCCCGAGGCGCTGCTAGCCGCTGCTTCAAGAACACCTCAATCCGTCCGCTAGCTGCAGCAACCACCATCAGTCACGGCCAAGCCTTGGCTGCCGTCGCGGACGAAGCGGAAGCGGACGCCGCGGCGGCAGCTGGCGAGGGTGCGGGCGCGCATGACAATGACGGCGACGGTGATGGTGATGGCGGCGGTGCCATGCGTATGCTCAAGTATGGAAGACAGCAGCGTGCACCAGGCCGGGACCGTGGCATGACAGCTGCGGCTGCGGCAGTGGCACTGCAGCTACCGCAGGAGGCACTTGACCTGGGGGCGGCGGGTCGAGGCGCTGATGGCTGCGGCACGGACGGCGAGGCTGAGGACGCCATAGACGCCCAGCAGCAGCAGCCGATACTATTAGTGGAGGAGATGGTGGAGCGGGCGTCTAGTCTGTGTAGCACGGCCGCCGGCGGCGCGCGGCACGCACCGTTCGGTCGCGGCAACGTGACCTGCACCGACCCGCTGCTGCTGCCGCCCCCCGCTCCCCCCCTGCTCCTCAACCAGTTTCAGCAGCAGCACGCGCACACCATGGCTCAGCTGCTGCTGGGCGGCGTGGGCGCTGGCCTTCAACCGCGCCGCATCAGCCACCTAGCCGCCCCGCCGGCGGCCGCTGCGGGCCCGAGCCGGGGACTGCTGGGCATGCACGCCAGTGAGCCACTGAGCGGCGCATGCATGCCATGCAGGGGAGCCGCGCCGGCTGGGGCGATGGCTGGGGCGCAGGCGGCCGCGAGAGGCTTGCGCTTCGTGGGTGGCGGTGGCAGCGGCGCGGCTGGTGCTGGAGTGGCGGCGATGGGCCAGGTGCCAGACCTGGGTGCGGCGAGCGTGTCAGCCGAACACTTTGAAGGGCGGCTTGAGGACCTGCTTCGCGGCTGCGGTAGTGGCGACGAGGCGGCGACGTTGCTGTTGCATGCCAGCCACTGCCAGCAGCACTCTGCGCCGGCTGCCCGTCCTGCTGCGCGGTCGCTCGACGGGGGTGTGGCCGGTGCCGCCGCAGCTGCGGCTGTGGCACGACCACCGTTGCATCCCAGGGGCCTGCTGCCTCTCCAGCAACAGCAGCCTGCTGTACTGCCAGCGGCCACTTGGGGGGCTGCTACCAGCCCAGCCGGTAATGACCAAGCTTCTGCAGCCCTACCACCGCCCGTTCCGCAGCAGCAGGGCCAGCAGGGGCAGGAGCCGCTGGGCGAGGACCCCCGTAGCACTGAGGAGCTGCTTGCGCTAGGGCGCGAGGTGGCCAGCCGGCTGATGCGTGTCCAGGTGAGCAAGGAAAGGTACTCCCTTCAGCTAGTGACTGCCGTCATTTGTAAACCTCATGACAGCCGGGTGCCACAGTCGTTTCGTACTTGACAGTTGACACGGCCCAGTAATTAAATCCGCCTGATGACCTCCTGGGGGCTCTTCTGTTCGTTGTACACATTGCTGGCGCCACCCTCTCCGCAGCGCGCCAAAGAAAGCCTTCGGCGCATGGAGGGCTCGCTGGTGGCGGAGGCGCGTAACCTGAGGCTGCTGTTGCACCAGCGACGTTGCCAACAGCTGGAGTTACAACAGCAGGTCGCACCCGCGGCCGCGACCGCTGCTGACGCGGAGGCGGCGGCGCGGCCATTGGCAAGCGAGCTCCGGAGGAGCGAGGTGCCTGCTGACGCGCGCCGCATGAGCGAGGCCGCCGCCGCCGCAGCTGACACAGCCATCCGCGGCCTGCCTGCCGGCACAGCTCCAGCCGCATTGAAGCTGGTTCTGCTGGGTGCCGCTGCAGACAGCGCCAACGCAGCCCAGACAGCGACTGTCACCATACCAGCCGCACCAGTTCCTGTTGACGTAAGGGCCACCAGCGCTGCCCTCAGGACAGGCACCCCGCCAGCGTCACCGTTGGCCCGCTCCGCTGCCACCGGCGCCGCTACCAGCACAGCTGTGCCCAGCTTTGCACGCAAGTCTACTGACAGCGCCAACACTTCCCGACGCACCGGCACCTCACCGGTGGTGCTCCTTATGAAGCTCGGAAACAGCACCGGCACCGGTGCTGGAGTAGCTGGCGTCGGTGGCCGAGAGCAGCCCGCGACTTGCAATGAGTTGCCGACCGCCGCTTCCACCGCTGCCGCGGCCACCACCGCCGACGCCCCAATCAGTACCACAGACCGCCGCGGCTCTAGGTCAAGCCAAGAGAAGGGCTTGGGTGGGGCAGGCAGCGCAGTACCGTCTGCTGGCCTGCTAAAGGCAGCGCTGGCAGTAACAGGCATTCAGTCAGCAGCCCCTGCAGAAGCTGCTCCGCTGGTTGATGAAGCTGATAAAATACAATCACCTCGCCCCAGCACCGCGCCCGCAGGCGACTCGGGTGCTGCTGCTCTAGCCGCCGCGGATGGTCAAGGCGACACCGGGCCAAGGGATGTGAAGCGCGTGCGTGTGTGTTAGATAGGTAGCACACTGGCAGCACCATGCCGGCTGAACACCCTGACGGCGACGAGCGACCTGTATGAAATGGAGGAGGTCTTACTACCGCATGCAGGTTTGTGTCCATGTGGAGGTGGGCACTTCATTCCAGAACCCAAAGCAAGCCGAGGTGGCGGCGCACGCGTAATTTGCGTCCGAGCCCTCGTGATACCCTACCGATTCATCTCCAATCAGGCCCCGATTTCCTACGTAATGTCGTGTGGATGGTGACGGGGAGATGTGTACAATGGTCGCATGAACCAATCCCGTGTGTGTGTATAACTTCTTGCATGTGTCAGGTGCGCCCGGCGCAGCCGGCCCACTGTGGCCCGACATGCGCGTTAGACAGGGCCTGACAGGGGCTTCTGGATTAGACAGCTGATCAGGAGCCAAATCCAACGAAAACTTGGAACGCCACTAGACGAATCCTAAACAACTGCACTACTTGCGGTAGGCTTGGGGTTGAAGACGGCCTGTAACGGTGCGAATCACCCCTGGTGCGATTTATTGGGTCGATTGTTAGTCAAGTTGTTAGTATGAGTTTGAGCATGGCACCGCGGCGCAGTACGCAAGGGACTCGATTCGCCATCATATTGCACGCCAGCGTGTTTAAGTTTGAGGATAGCATCGTTGCTGCGCGTTCATTGGTCAGGGTGCAATCTTTGTTGTGGGCCTGCCGGCCGGGAACGAGACAGACGGATCCAGCAACGCCAGCCCCCAACAGACCGTGCACCCTGGCCAGGCGATGCGGCTTGTTTTGGTGCTTGGGTATTTAAAGCAGGTTGCAAGTTTGACATGTGACATCGCGACATGCGACATCCCGACATGCGAAATTGCATTGACGGCCAAAACCAACATAAATACACCATATCGTTTGCCAAAATATGTATTGATGCAAGTGGTGAATGTGGCATGGCGCCACACGCCTCAGCTATGCCACTGGAGCCACATCTTGTCTGGGGCTGTGCGGGGCGCATCAAGTCATCAGGCTATGGTGCGGAGCCAGACAGCCGCAGAACGCTTCATTCGCCACTAAATGCTTCACATATCCATACGCGGTGGGCTCTAGTGGGTATAATTCCTTAGGCTATATGTCATATTGTCACATGTCGGGTTGTCGATTGCTGCATGTCGCAACCAGGGGGGTCTCAATAAACTCGCACACAGCCATATTATGGGCAACTAAAGTGATCACGTGCCTATAGTTTTGAGGTGATGGATGCCCAGTAAGCGCTGTTTCTATCGGTCATTGCTGCCTCCAAACGGGCTCCGTCGTATGTCATTGTACTTTGCACCAAGAAAGGCCTCCCCTGCTTTGTGCTGCGTTTGGCTTGCTCATGGCGCAGTCCCCATCGGCGGGAGGTGCAGGGCTTGTATCACTTGTATGTAGCCTGACCACGTGACCATGCCTGTCAGCACGGATACAGACTGAACCGTGGCCCCTCCCCTGCTCTGTACCGATGTGCCCACACTGTAACACTCAGACACTTACTCCGTCTGAAGTAGCCCGAGGCCTGCAGGCTGCTGGTCCACACAACGTCTATGCGGGAGATGGCCCCCTGGGTGGAGTAGGAAGGGGAGCGGGGGCACTGACCTGGGTCTGGGGATCAAGGTGCGGGTTCTTGATCCAGGGCACGCCTTAGCAAATCCACAAATCGAGAGGGCGAACTGGTGTGTGGTGCGAAAGGCCCTGGTATACAAAATAATGGTTTTTGATTTGACAGCTCGATAGTTAACACAGGCCAGCATCCACAACAAAACGATGTCCGACCAAAATCTTTACCAAGGCAACCGTGGTCAAATAGTTAACAAGCAAACTTGATAATCTCGATGTATTAATGCTTTAGACGTGACCAGCAGCAGAACGGTGGCACCCGCCGGACCAGGAGCTCCACGTTCGGCACGCTATGGCCAGTCCTCAGTGTCCGCCGCGCGTGGGAGAGGCAGGCGGTGACGGCGCGGCGAGCATAATGCACAGGACCTTTGCCCGAGTGGGGCTGTTCGGCAACCCATCTGACCAATACTACGGCAAGTCGCCTTGCTTGGCCGGCTGTTGGGACAGGAGTCCGGGCAATGCTGGGACGTGCCAAGGGGGTCCTGGGAGCTCGGCATAATGCGGTTCTCACCGAAGTGCCCTATGCCAGTGCTCTAACGGGCGAAGTAGCTACCGTTGTGACGGACGGGGCTACAAGTATGGTTGGGGCTATCGTGATACTCCGGCGAGCAGCAACATGCGCGCTTGATTGGGTTTTACACCCTTCTGAGTGTAGGCCGGACCATTGCTTTCTCTCTGGCCAACTTCTGGGCTGAGGTACGGATCATGTTGAGCGCACATGTTGCGTAGTGCACTAAATCCACATCCAGACCCTGACTTTACTTAAGGAAGGTTGCGTAAGCAATGCATCGCCGCTAGGCCAGATGCTTTGAGCTCGCGCATGCTGACCAAGTATGTCAATAATGCTGATGGTGTTGCAACAGGTGACACTCACACCCTCGGCCGACGCCGCGGATACGGCCGTACGCATCGTGCCGCACCCAGTGTACGACAGCACACACTTTGCCTCCTTGGAGCAGCTGGTCACCCGCACGTCCACAGAGGGGCTTTACGGCGGTGTGCGGCTGCTGCTGGTGAGTGGTGAGGCAATAGGTCACTTCCGCAGTAGGTCGGTTGGTCGGTCGGTTGGTCACTCGGTGTGCAGGCCACTGTCATCCCTAAGCCCGTCTGTCCACCAGGCTGCCTTTCGCACGTGTCCACTCTCTACCTCTTCTACCCCTACTCGCCCGTCATGCTGGCGGCCTTGATGCCCGGAGCGAGCCCGCTGACCCCCCGGCTGCCGCACCCGCACCCGCACCCGCATACTATCCGGCGTGCTGCTGCCGGCAGGCCGCCTGCAAGCGCTTCGGCGAGCATTGCCAGCAGCACGGCATCCCGCTGCCGCCCCGCCGGGGCTTCTCGCTGTCGTACGACACAAACGTGCCGCGCCAGACCGGCCTGTCGGGCTCCTCCGCCATCATCTATTCGGGTTGGTGAATTGGGTTGTTTCTTCGGGGCGCTTCATGTATTGCGTGCTTTTGCCCCATTGCCAGCCTAGAGTAGATCAAGATCATGATGGGGAGGACCAGGATTCTGTTTGTGAGAAGTGCTTCTTCTAGGCGCTCGCACCCCCTTGCTCGCCGCCATTGCCGCCCACGCATGTGCGTACTCAGCGCTGAAGTGCCTGGCGGACTGGTATGGGCTGGGCGAGGAGCAGCTGCCGGCTGCTGTGCGGCCGGGTCTGGTCTTGAGCGTGGAGGCGGGAGAGCTGGGCATTGCGGCGGGGCTGCAGGACCGGGTGGTACAGGTGTGTGGGCACGTGTTGGTGGCTTGTGGGTGGATGCAGGACACAGTTTTGTGGGGACTATGGCAGACGGGCCTCGGCGTAGGCATGCGCACAGCATGGGGCTTCGTGCGTCACAGTCGCGGCATCGTGATCACAGTATCTTCTAGTGCAGCCTCACATGCGTGCATGCGCATGTATGACATTCGCACGGCCCGACAGGTGTACGGCGGTGTGGTGCACATGGACTTTGACGCGGAGCACATGGCGGCGCACGGCGGCGCGGGCCGCTACAGCCGCCTGGACCCCGAGCTCCTGCCGAGCCCGCTGTACATCATGTACAGCGAGAACCCCAGTGAGAGCGGAAAGGTGCGCGGTGCTGGCTGGTGCCACGTTGCGGAGCTACCATTGTGAATGCCGCAGTCTGTGGTACAGTATACGGCACTTGTCGCTCTCCATAATGTTGTGTCAGAATCTCGGCGCTGCTGGTCCTTTTGCACCCACTGCTGTCGCCAACACCCCTGTGCACACGCTGTTGTCAGTGCATCCCTGCCTCCAACCCCCTTCATCTTCTTGTTGACCCACACCGTCCACATGGATGGCGGCCTCCCCGCCCCGCCCCGCCCCGCCTGCAGGTGCATAGCGGCGTGAAGGCCAAGTGGCTGGCGGGTGACCCTGAGGTGGGCGCGGTGTGTGGGCAACTGGGCAGGTAGGTAGGTGGATGCGTAAAGCGACCATCTCGGGCTCATCAGTAACCGAAAGTGCCAGGGTACAGCGCCACGGCGTTGCCGCATCACGGTTACTGGCGTGCAGTTGACACGACTGTGGACTTAGGGACCTTAAATGGGAATACGGTGCCCCTCTGTCCCCAAGGTGCGCGCGCTCATGACCCGGGTGGCGGCGTGTGGCGACGAGGGGTTGCAGCTCCTGCTGGGGCACACCCCGACTGGGGCGGAGCGTGACCGGCGCCTTGCAGAGCTTATGTGTGCCAACTTCGACCTCAGGTGCGGCCTGCGTGAGCGGCTGAATGCGCGTGCGCAGGGCCCAACCTTAATAGCCGCTGTTGCTTGCCTACGAGTGCGAGTGTGCGCGCGTGAAAGGTGTAGGCAGGGCGTTGGAAGAGGTTGCCGGGTGAGGAGGATGGTAGGGCGCGGCAAGCGCGCGTTCACCAGGGCTGTCCAGGCAGAGGGTATCAGCAGCGGGGGCGTGACTTTCCCCTGGAGATTGTGCGGCTGCAATTCCTTCTTGGACTTCGCAGGCACGCGTTGTTTGGTGACGCGGTGTTGGGCGCGCGCAACCTTCGCATGGTCGAGATCGCCAAGTGAGCTGGCTGCCAGGGCATTTTGCGGGCATGGGGGCCTGCCAGTGCTGCAGTGCGTGCGCGTGTGTGCAGGGGGGGCCTGGGTTGCGGAATACATGTACCGTACATACCGGTACGGTACTTAGACCATGAATGTTGCTGGAGAGCCACGGTGCCTGTCACCTCCTCACATTCCTGCAGGTCGGTGGGCGCAGGCGTCAATTTCACTGGCAGCGGCGGCGCGGTGGTGGTGTTCTGCAAGGACGGGCTAGAGCAGGTGGGTGATGGGAAGGGTCTCGGGTTCACGTAACCGCCCTCGGCTCAACAGCAACTTGCGCTATGCAAGTGATGGCTGCCGCCGCTGCGCTGCAGGCTGCGGCGTTGCGCGTTGCCGCCGAGGCGGAGGGCTTCACCCTGGTGCCTGTGCAGGTGGGGCCGGAGACGGCGCCGCTGCCAAACGCCAGCTGCGCACCGAGCAGTTAAGGCAAACATGTGCGGAGTGGCAATGCCAACATGCAACGGAAAAGCTTTTGTGTTGTGGTGTTGTGTGCGTGTGCGTGCGTGCGTGCGTGTGTGCGTGCGTGCGTGCGTGCGTGCGTGCGTACGTGTGTGTGTGTGTGTGTGTGTGTGTGTGTGTGTGTGTGTGTGTGTGTGTGTGTGTGTGTGTGTGTGTGTGTGTGTAACAACGGGTTTACAGGCGGCCTGACGAGTCTCGTGAGCGAGTACTCGGGACAGCCAGCGACAGCGAGGCATTTAGGCCACACGCTGTGTGTGTGTGTGTGTGTGTGTGTGTGTGTGTGTGTGTGTGTGTGTAACAACGGGTTTACAGGCGGCCTGACGAGTCTCGTGAGCGAGTACTCGGGACAGCCAGCGACAGCGAGGCATTTAGGCCACACGCTGTGTGTGTGTGTGTGTGTGTGTGTGTGTGTGTGTGTGTGTGTGTGTGTGTGTGTGTGTAACAACGGGTTTACAGGCGGCCTGACGAGTCTCGTGAGCGAGTACTCGGGACAGCCAGCGACAGCGAGGCATTTAGGCCACACGCTGCCGCTATCATGCGTCTCCCCTGCCCAGAGCGCAGCCAAGCTCTGGAGTCCACCGGGGGGACGCTCCAACCAACCTGGACCACGCCAGCAACCTCAGAAGGGTTACTGCTGGTACAACAACGCAGGCCACACGCTGCCGCTATCATGTGTGTGTGTGTGTGTGCACCTAGCGCCTCCCAAGGAGTTGGCCGACTGCTCATGTATTGACGGTATTTGAGGGGGTGGGATCTTCTGACACTCCAGGGACGCCGCACACCTGTTCCCTTGCTTGCATCACCGAAGGAGTTGGCTAAGTACGTGTCCAGGCCGTTTGAGCACAGGGAAGTGAGCAGCTATCAGATAAGTTAATTTAAGACCTATTAGCTTTCATTTAAAACAGGTGGTAAAACGATCGTGTCTGTAGCCCCTGGCGTTTTAGGACACCCCCCGCTACGGCGGCACTATAATGGAATGTATGTGGGGGGGACAGTTTCTCGGTTAGCCAGGGTTAGCGGTCAACACCGTCGTGGCTTGTGGCAGTGGCTGACTTCCTGAGCTTTATTGAAAGTGTGCGGCACGCTTGGGTCCTGGGCGTGGTGAGGTCGACCGGGAGTTGTCGGGGAAGGAAGGGCCTTCTTGCCCCATGCCCACTTCATGAGCAAGCGGCCCAACAACGTGGCACCAGACTGTGTTTGGGGCGAGGATGACCCACCGGGTCGCCAGGCTCGACTGTCGTGTAGCATAACACGGCGGAGCTCCTGCAGCGTGTTGTCATTTGCAAGAGATTATTTTGAAGAGACAGTGCCGGCCGACGGCACTTCCTTGCTCAGATTGGCTCGGCGAGCCACGAGCTTGGCTACCGATTTGCTCTGCGGGGAATAGCGTCCACTGCAACACACCTATGCCGTAGCGTTTTGGAACAATATAATTGGACTCGGTATCGCCAGTAAGTCAGCGGCACACACGCCTTCCACGCGAGGCAGCCCTTTTTGTTTGTCGTTCGCGACACAAACTACGGTGCTGCATCATTCAAACAATAAGATAGTTGCTGGACATAGCCAGACTATCAAGCTACTGGGATAGCTTTCGCCGCACCAATGGCGTCCAACGACGTCGAGGCTCCGCTCCTCGGCTCTGCGGCCGGTGCGAACCCTCCTGGACCATCTGCAAACCGTGGCCAGCACTCGCATGCCCACTGCTCACATGGCGCACACGAGCATAGCCACCACCATGAGCACGACGACGCGCTGTCGATGGGCTCTGACGAGCACATCCACTATTCTCATCGACTGGTGCGTGCGTATTAACAATGCCTGCACTGACTCGACGAGATATATAGGTTGCCTGAAGGTCTGCGCCGGGACATCTGCTGACATTGCTTGCGCGTATTGGACAACGCTCGCAGCCCTGGCTCCGCGCTTTCGTCCTTGGCGCTACAGATGGGCTGGTGAGGTTAAGAAGGAGAAAGAGCTTCGTACAGTGCACGAACAGGGGGTCTGGGTTCCACACTTCTCTGACTCTGAGGCGAGTGAAGAACGTGTCCTTAAAGAATTGGGCAGCTGCTCGTAGCCGAAGTCGTGGCCAGCGGGTCCGCCAGTCGCACTGGCGTTGTCCGAACTTCGCGGTGGTTGTACGCCAGCCCGTAACGCGGATCCACAAAACACGCGCGGCTTGCCGCTGCCGGCAACCACGCGACGCCTGCCGCAGGTTAGCGTGGCCGCACTGATGCTGGGTGTGGGCGGCGGCAGCGAGTCTCTCACCACCCTGCGCCTGGCAGGTAAGGCACGCCGTGAATGGGCGCCGCCGCGTGCACGCAGCCCCCCGCATCAGCGTGGTGCGGCCGCATGGCCGCAGTTCCTCGTACACACTGCACCCCACATACTCCTTCCTGCCCTATCCTGCGGCGGCCGCTGCTAACTTTCGCCCTTCCCCCAGGCATTGCCGCCTGGATTGCGGGCGCGCTGTCCATGGCCGTGGGCGAGTACATTTCCGTGGCCTCGCAGGTGCGCGGGTAGCGGGGTGCGTGCTGCGCTGCAGTGCGACAGGGCCCCGACGAATCTGCCCTGCACTGCGCGTACGCCTACCTACCATCTGAGAGGATCTGATGTCCCGTTGAACGGCACCACCCGCCGCGCGCTCGTCCTGCCCTGGGAGACCCTGCCAAAGACCGACATTCGGCCCTCCCTCACATCGCAACCCGCACCCTGCGCCCACTGCGGCCCCGCCCCTTGCAGCGCGACACGGAGATGGCTGACGTGGAGAAGGAGCGGCAGCAGCAGGCCAAGGTGCGGATGGTCCTTGTACGCTGTCCTTTGGCGCTGCCCGCCTCGGCACCTGCCCCTGATTTGCTCCCGTCAACCCTACAGCCCCCGACCAACCAACCAAGCAAACAACCCCCTGCTCCATTGTTTTGCAGGGACCGGTGGCCAGGGCGCGCGAGCTGAAGGAGCTGACAGAGATCTACATCAGCCGCGGCCTCACACCCGACCTGGCGCACCAGGTGGCGGTGCAGCTCACGGAGAAGGACGTCATCCGCGCGCACGCACGTGACGAGCTCGGTATCGATCTGGACGAGATGGCCAACCCCATGCAGGTGCGTGCATATCGGCGTGCATGCGAGGTTGCACAGCCCTGGCCAGAAAAACGATGTGGCCGCGGCTATGGCATTGTGCTCGGGCTCACGGCAGCTGTGCTGCAGTGGACTCGTGGTGCATGGGACTGTGGGCCAGACTGGCAAAGGGCTGTTATCAGGTGTTGGCTGACAGCAGGCATTGCCCGCGACTTCCTTGTAGGCCGCCTGCGTTTCTGCCCTGGCTTTCACTGCCGGTGAGTTCCGTGCAGGGAGGAATCGGGTCCGGAAAAGGCCTTAAACAACGAGTGTTGTCAGGATGAGTGCGGCAAACGCTTCACAGTCGTGCTTAGAGTGAAGTGCCAGCGTGGGCGGGTGCCTGCGGTGTTGCTTCACAGCAGCCACACGGGCAACCTGGGTCACGTACATTGTGACGCTGCACATGTGTCACGCATCATGCACGCAGGCGCGCTGATCCCGCTGCTGGGCGGCGCATTCATCTCTGACGCACGCATCCGGCTTGGCGCCGTGGCGGTGGCGGCAACCCTGGGGCTTCTGGCGTTCGGTCTGCTGGGCTCCGTGCTGGGCGGCGCCAAGCCCATTATCGGATCCATCCGGGTGCGTGCGTGGATGCGGATGTGGTGGCGCAGGCGGAGGAAGAGGGCGAGGGCGTGCAGCGGGGCTGAGCTGCAGGTGCAGGCTGCGTGAGGCGTGGCCTGGCCTGACCCTGGGGCAATGCGGGCGACCGCAGCGTGCTATGCAAGGCGGGCGGCGGCTGGGGGACGATGGCGTGGTGTCATAACATCACACCCACCCACACGGACGGACCTCATGCCACATACCGGCCGCTCCTGTGCGCTCTTGTGTTGTTGCACTGACGGCGCAGGTGCTGGTGGGCGGCTGCCTGGCCATGGGCATCACCTTTGGGGTCGGCCACGTACTCGGCGCCGAGCCCGGCGCCCTGTGAGCGCTACGAGAGCCGGGCGACGGGAGCTGCACGCGCATGTGTGCACAGACATGGTCGGGCCCGGGCTCGTGGCGGCTGCTGGTGCGGCTGGTCGTGAGCGAGGCCTTGGTGCGGCGGGCACGTCAGCGGCGGCCGTGGCGTAGGTGCCGCAACGCCGCTGTGTGAGGTGCCTGAGATGTCAGAGGACACTTGGGTGCAAATCTGGAGTGCTGTCGCGGCGGGGCCCAGGGCGTGCCGTGTGCGTTGTATGGCTGGATGCACGGTGGCTGGGTCGATGTTATGTGCGGGTTGCGGAATATCCCCGAAGGACGAGTACCGAGGAGCCTCGCCACATGGTCGGCTTTCGTTACTTGCGCAGTGCCGTTTGTGGCAGCCACATTGCGTACGCGCCAGCATGTTTTGCGGTATGCCAAATGTGCGGGCCTGGTGCCTGAAAAACTCTACAATGCTATCGTAATAAATGATGCTCGGAGCGTACAAGGTTGCTCAGGAGCCCGAGTGACACGTCAGACACTTGCGGTGACTGCGTGCCGACGTATTGTAGGTTGTAATCCACAACTGGGTAGATGTTTACTAATGCATTCTTCGACTGCAATGTCGCAGAAGTGGATGGTTGCGAAAGAACAGACCCTGACAAGTAGAGTGGCATAATAAGCGTTACGAAGGGTGGACTTATGGAATGCTGGTGTAACAAAGGCACTTGCAATACCCCACCGCCCCAGGGTCCTGCGACGCACATATGCCGAATCCAGCAGTCAAGCCAGCTGGCGGCACCATAGGGCTATAACAGGCGCCGTGTTGGCTACCAGAGATAGACCGGCTGCTCTGTTATCTGATGTGCACGCGATACCAAACTAGCGCACGTTCGTGACGCATCACCACGCCGCATAAAATGCGCCCCAGACAACGAAGCCCACCGTGCTTATCTGGCTCTTGCGACCCTCTCTCAGCTGCCTCTTTCCCTGCCTTCTGCATATGGCAGAAGATCCGGGCATGCCTGCTCTCTGCGGACTGCTCCCTCTGTAACGGCAAGACCGCAGTCACAGGCAACAGCGACATCCTACTCCTTTCTAAGATTTTGTCTATTGCAGCATGGTTATGAGCCAATTCTGCAACGTCATACTATCCTTGCGCAATAACAAGGGCTGACAGTTGTAAGGACGCCTCTCGCCACTTCATAACAGGCAAGCATCATGTTGCGTTGACTCTTGCGTTGCTTTGCCCCGGTCGTCGCCATTATAATAACAATGCAGACACCAGGTCACCCATATTCGCACATACCTTCGTTCTTCTTTTTGTTCTTGACTTACAAAGACTTACCTGACCATACGGCTTCGTTCATGCAACAAATCAATCATGCCGAGCTGTACGGCAGCAGCGCTCATGGTCACCGCCGTACAGCCCTTGGTTGTAATTTGCACCCAGCGCGGCATGCTAGCATCATGCATACTACTGTACCCTCTCGTTGCGTTCCCATACATACGATGGTGGTGAAAGCGTCCACGGTGCGGGGTGGCGAGCTTTCCCTCACCTACCCTAAAGGCCTAACCCATGAGTGCTCATGGAGCTGCCGCCGTGGCCGCCGCCAGCACGGCGCGGCGTTCTGCCTTGACTTGCTTCTCTAGTGACGTGATCTCGACGTGAACCTGCAGCAGGCAGATGGTTTGGGGCGCATAAACTACTTGCGGCCGCCGCATTGACGCCATCAGTGGCTGTGCACAATCACGGTAAGCGTCTGGAAATATAGTATGTTGATCGGCACCTAGACAAAAGTGTCCGCGCCGTCACCTGCTCAAACGTGGGCCTCTGCTCGGGCTTGTGTGCGATGCAGGCCGCGAACAGGGGGGCTAGATGCGCGTGCTGCTGCATGGGCCACTCCGGCCGCAGTTCACCGCGGGCCACGCCCATTAGCACCGGACCTGCAGAGAGGAAGCGCACCGACACCACAATAAGCTCAGGCAGGCAGCAGTGCGCGCAGACAGCGACCCAAGACGAGCATCGGCACAGCATACCGAGGGCTTAATCTCAGCACGCCCCTCCCCGCCATGCGAGGAATGAAAGCACGGAATGGAGCCACACTACCGCTAGCCGCCGCCACCACCACTCTCACCCAAGTGGCACCCCGCGAAAGGCATCTCCGCCGCAGCCATCAAATACTGTGAACAGTCACACACAGCACGAAAGGGAGACAGCATTACCAGCAAACTGTGGGATATTGAAGAGCGCGACGGCGGGGGTGGCGGCACGGCCCCTGTGCTCAGCACCCCGCGTCCGTCCCGTCCGTGCGCACCCGTTGCACCCCTCCCACACCCGGTAGTGTCTGGCCAGCAACCCAAACAGCAGTAGCTGGTGCCACTACCCTCAGCCCCACACCGCCGCCACCTCACGGACCCACCCACCAGCAGCATCCCAAACGCGTACACGTCGGCGGCCGCACTGCTGACGGGCGCACCCAGCGCCAGCAACTCGGGCGCCAGGAGCGCCATGCACGCTGCGCGCGCGGTGGAGGCCAGCGGGTTGGCGGCGGTGGCGGCGGCCAGGGACTCGGAGCCGGCGTCCGCCACACGCACAGAGAAGCCGCGGCGGTCGGCGGATGAGCGCGCCAGCAGCACATTGGACGGCCACAGCGCGCCTGGAGGCAGGTGCGCGAGGCAGCGTTGGGCTTGTTGGCAGGTTGGTTGCGGGTTGGAGCGAGATTGGAGATCAGCACAGCATCTATACCGGTGACCGGTGCTAATTCAGGAGTTGGCATGACCTGAGTTCGCCGCCTGGAGGCGAGGTACGCACTAACGCACCGTGCACGATGCCGGCGGCGTGCAGTGTAGCCAGCGCGGACGCGACCTCGCGGGCGGTGCGCAGCAGGGCGCGGCGCGCGGCATGCAGCGTCCAGGCGCGGCTTGCTCGGAACGGTGAGCTAGGCGAGCAGGCCATGGTGCGCAGGTCGCCCTGCAGGCGGCAGCAGCAGCAGCAGCAGCAGCACCATCATTGCACAGTGCACCATGCTCGGCTGCACGAACATGATCGCAGTAAGTGTGTTGAAGCGCAGTGACGGTCCCCAGCCATCTCAAGCGTAAGGATTACCGGCTGCCAGGCGCAGCTGCAAGGATCCACGAGGAACAGCGAGAAGCGCACGCACCTGGTCACAGTATTCCATCACCACAACCAAGGCGCAGCCTCGGGGCTCGGCGGCCTCAGAGGGCCGGTGCCCCGGAGGCCGCAGCGGCGGCGGCGGCGGCGATGGCGGCGGCGTGTGGGGCAGCAGCCGGACGGAGTTCAGCGCCGTGACCCCCGGAGCAGCACCGACGGCCACGCGCGCGCCGTCCATCAATGTTGGAGAGCCGGCCTCAACAATCCGCATGCTGTGGCCTACGGCCTGATGTGCGGTTGGGCCCTGCTGCTGCGGTCCATCATTCACAGCAGGTGAAGCGCCGGCTGGAGATGCACCGTTGGCGGGGGGCGTCTGCGGCGCGGCCATGCTCACGGCTTTGCCAAATGCCCGAGCCTCAACAGCCCGGGCCTCTGCCCCCGCCGCCGCCCCAACCTCTGTACTACTACGGGTCTGCGCAGCGGCAGTGGTGGCGGCGGCCACGGCTGCCAGGGGCGCCTCGCGCCAGTCCACGACGGTCTCTTGCGGCCCCAGGGTCTTGCCAAAGGAGCTGAACAACAGCGAGGACATGGCAATTCCACCTTCGCCTGGCGATGCAAGCACCTCCGTTGTGTTCATATTGTAACCAGCCGCCACCTCGCCCGGCTGCGTTCCGGCAGCACCCGGCCCACACGTGCCTCCGACCTTGAACGACTCCGGGAGTGTAGCTGCTGCTGTGGGCAGTAGCTCGGTCTGCTGCTCAGCCAGCTGGTACAAACCACTTGCGGTGTCGGCGGCCGGTGCCGGGGCACAGCAGGCCCCCGCAGCCGCTGTCGCCGCTACCGCCGCTACCGCCGCACGCGGCTCGCCTGCCTGGCCCCGCTGCAAGAGCGGCAGGCCGCCCTCGTGGACCGGCGGGGTGATGATGTGCGGCGGTGCGGCCGGTAGGTGGCTTCTAGCAATCGTTATGTCGCTGCTTTCCTCATAGTGTGACAGCGGTGTCGCTGTGCCGTGTGCTGCTTGGGACCCAGTGCGTTTGTTGGCAGCTTCATACTGCTGTGCACAGGGCGACTGCGGCTCCGATGTGTGCTCCTGCTGTACCGCCGTCGCTGCCGGCAGCGATGCCAGGCGTATGCTGCCCGGCGCCCTGCCTCGCACTGGCCCGCCTCCTTGCTGCTGCGGGCTGCTGCTAGCGCTGCGCCTGCCATCTCTGCCATCAGCCGCAATGGTGGCGATGGCCGCGGCGACTGCGCTTGCTGATGGCGCGAGACTGGCGCTGTCCATGAAGGACTGGTGGTGCGGCGTCGTGTGGCGCGAGGTGGCCGCCGCCCACCATAGGTGCCGCGGTGTATAGCTCCCCGAAGACGCCACCGGTCCTGCCGGCGCCTCTCCGAGGGGCGCCAAACGAATGTCATACACACGCATCAGATTGCGATGCACCACCGCTGCGGACTTGATGAGCGGCCGGAGCATGGCCACCGCAGCCTCTGTGGCTGCGGCGGTTGCGGCAGTGCAGGCGGCGGCGCTGCCGCCGTCGGACACCTTGCTGCCGGCTGCTACTGCGGAGGTGTTTGCGAGGTGCGCGCGCAGCACCGCCGCGCTGATGGACTCGAGCGTGCTGAGCTTTAAGGCGACCGGCCTTCCGCACCAGGTGCCTGCCAACACAACAGTGCGCACCAGGTGAAGAACACATGCACACTGCCTGTCAATCCAACCGACAGAACACAGGCGTCTTAGCGCACACAGAAAAGATTGGCATTGGTCTTTATTTGCAAAGGCATGGCTCCCTCTCCTCGAAGCAAGCATAGCACACGCTGATGTGCTGCGGGAGCCCAACCCGCCACCCCAGCGGCTCTGGTCCCCGTCACCCGCGCATTGCTGCCGCTCCTACCTGTCCACAGGCCCACTGCCTGTGCGGCACCGGCCGCTGATACGGGCTGCCACACCATGTCATGCACGTCCGACAGCAGCGCCTGGGTCGAGGCGAGCCACGTGGGGGCGGCGCGCGTGCTGCGGGCGGCGCAGGTGGGCGGTAACGCCGGCCCGTCGGCGTTTGCTCCGCTGATCACGGGAAGTACAGATGCTGGCTGTGGAGGCAGCGGCATCGCGCCTGTACTTGCTTCATAGCGAGGCCAGCAGGTGTCTTGCTGGTCTGGGCAGATGCGAGCCCCGCAAGCAGAGGAAAGGGGCGCGCCAAGCAGCCCACCACTGCTCTGCGCCGCCACCACATCCTCAGCTCCTTTGTCAGCAGCGGCGGTGGGGTGTGGTGGCGGGTCCTCCGGCTTCGTCATGACGCTGAGGCCAGAGAGCGCACGTGAAGTGACGGCTACACGCAAGCTGCTGCTGTTTGCAAGCCGCACGGCTACGGCGCGCGGGGCCAGCGCGGGCAGCCGCTCCTGCGCAGCCCGGGCCATCATGACGGCCCCATCTGCGGCATTCGGTTTACCTCCCTTCAGCACCGCCGCCGCCGCCGCCGTCGTGGAAGTGGAGTCTCCTGTGCTTCCTGCAATCCATCTATCGCTGCCGCGCTCGCAGCAGCCAAGCCCGGCGCCCCTGCTGCCATCGACGCTCCGGGGCGCTGCGAGAAGTTCGGTTGCACGTCGTGGAGAAAAATGTGTACGTTTGGTGGTACGCCGGACCACAGCAGTTGAGCCGCACTCCGTGAACACTGAGGCGAGAGGCGGCCTCAGTAACGCCCTCGCACGGCAAAGCCAGGCCCATCGCATTGCGTTTGCGGCGACTGCCGCACTAAACTCAGGTCACCTTGTCGTGATGATTCGATTCAAGTTTGGCTCTCTGATACCGTTACAAGCGGCCGCACCTGGGCAGGTTACGCCACCACCAGGTCCTGGATTAAGCTCGAGCGTAGATAAGTGCAGGCTGCCATTATCCTCCGACGTCGTCAGCGTACTGAGCGTCCAGACAGCCCTCTCGCGCGCGCGAGCCTCCAACAACAAGGAGTCTAGAAACATGCCAGTTTCATGCAGCGCCTGAAGGGCCTGTGAATGCTCTTCGACCGGAGTCGTGGCTGGCTCCTCGATGGCCAACCACTGCGAGGTCTTCTGTCTGTATTCGCTCGCCTGACGCTCTTCATGGTCTTGAACGTCCCCAATTACAGTACTGTGCCTCTTAACGCAACTACTGGATTCGCAATCAGAGGTGCAAGCTTGGCCCCTCGGCACCGCTGCCCCTCCGCAAGCAGCTGGCTGACCTTCCGCCGCTCTTGAGAGACAGCAGCTTATCCAATATTGCATTAGCGACGCATACTACGTCAGCGCGCACTCGAACAAGGAAGCGCTGTACAAACCGGGTTTAGACTATCTCGTATTCGAGGCGCAGGTGCCAGTTTAGTTAGCAGAATTATTCAGGGCCGTATACTCTCCTTAATGCTATTGGTGGAACAATGTATGTGTATGCGTCACCCTCCGTCGATATCGGATGAGCAGGCACCGTGTGCGCCGTGTCGCGGCTTTCTCTCGCGGCTTCCCCCGGTCATCCACATCAGAGTGCTGAAGCGTAACGAGGAGCCCTCGGGGGCGCTATTTAGGCATCCAAAGCTCCCGTACGCAGCGAAGTGCGGCACCGACCCCTCGAAGGCCGGGCTTGTGGGCGGGTCCGCAACTCCGCATGCGTCGCGGCCGGGTACTAGTTATAGTAACGTCAGACGCGTGCGCACCGCTGCCTGCATAGCCTGCTCTGATGCTTGCAATGGGGCAGGGTTGTGAATTGCTCTTGCCAACAGGACGTCGCTATCTCGCCCCTTGCCATGTTCCGCCCCGTGTTACCGACATGGCGCGCGGCAAGGCACCCAGCAGGCCCAGCTGCCTCGGTGCGGCGACTCTGCGCTGGGTCCCTAGCGGTGTGCCGCTGTGCAGGACCCACTGATGGAACAAGTATGGGGCAAAAATGCGAGGTCCCAGAAGCGTCCGAAGCCGCTCACATATCCACAAAAAAGCGCGGCCACTGTGTGTTAAAGCCGTGGGGAGGCTTCTGACCCGGGCCCGAAACATGGCCGCTGCAGCCTACCAGCCTCTTTGGACTGGCGAGAGTGCCGACAACCTGAACGGCGCACACTAACCAAGCCTACTGCGGACGAAACGCACACGACGCTTTTCCGTCAGTCTTACCCCCAGTTCGTTAAGCACTGTGGTGTTACACAGTGACCCTACAGTTGACATGACTTTGGCGCAGTCCACGATGGCATTGCCCCGTAGCATGACCCACAGCGTCTGTTCCATGCACCCTACTCGTAAACATCCAGGCTCACGTGTGGCTTGTGCCCATAACGTTCAGCAACAAAGTGGCAGACAGCGGCCTGCATCGTATGGCAGCTCCCCTGTTCCTGGCTGGTCAGGCCCGGAGAGTAGACCTCATTCTGCAGTCCTCTCGCCAGCGCTTACCGCGCGCGCGAAGGACGACCGCGCCGAAGTCAACCCGCACGTACATGGCGCCGGCAATCACGCCGCTGGAGTAAATCTCTGTCTCAACCCAAATTTCAAGCGCATACCGCAATGGTAACCCCATCTTGCAACCCCAACCCGCAACACTCCTGTCAACGCCTTAACTCTGCTAGGGGGCATGGCATGAAAATTAGCGCACGCAGACGAAGCCTTATGCAGACGCCCAACAGCCCAGGCTGGACTCGCTTCGTTGGAAATGCGGAATAACATAATCGCAGGAGTGCCCTAATGCACGACATTGGCGTACTTGGAGCATCAGCGTAAGCTACATGCGCGCAGGCTCCACTTTGATCATACCGTATGACCGTATCATTCCTAGACATGACTTTGGATTCAAGATTGCAATGCCCCAAGCTCAATCGCGCGTTGACTACAGCATGCGTCCCTATAACCCTGCGTCCGACCGTGCCTCTGCCCCCAGACTCCCGCTGGCATGCACTCCGACCACCTATTAGCCTACTTGCGCCCTTGCCCGCAACCCGCCCTCGGCCCGCGTCACACTGTCTTTTTGCTGTCCTCCAGCCCGCCCACCCCAGGGCCCTGCACCGCCGCGGCGCCCGGTTCCAGACCGGCCCGCGCCTTGGCTACTGCTGCCCGCTGGCGGCGCAGCGCAAAGCTGAGGCGTATCTGAGTGTGGCAGGTGGCGGTGGTCAGCAGTGCCAACAGCACGATACGGCCGCACAACCACACGGCGGTGGGAAGGTGAGCGGTGGCCCCCGAGCCAAGCATCATGGCCACACCCAGCGGCCACTTGGCCAGCGTGATGAGGGCCGCCGTGCCAAAGGGCAGCTGCAGAAGGTCGGGGCGGTGGGCACGATGGAGAGGATGGGAGTTAAGGTGGGCTAGGGTGCAAGAGGTTGGCGACGGCAGTGGGGCATGAGCGTCTGTCATCAGAGGCAAAATCGAGGCTGCTTGTTTAGGTATTCCAATCAGAGCTCTGCAGCTTTACGTGCTCTCACGCTCAAAAGGTGACCAGCAACGCATGAAACGCTTCACGGGGTCAGGGCTATCTGGCCGCGCGCACGCCCGGCCTGGGCCGGGCCGGTGCCTGTCCCGCCCGGGGCTGAATGCCTCATGACTGCCTTGGTGTGACCCACCAGGTTGCTTCCAGGCAGCAGCAGCCCCTCCATCACCAGCATGGCGGGGCCCAGCTGGTAACCCTGCGAGGAGGGCCGGCAGGCGCCGGCGCGTGCGCAGGGCAGCGTCGGTCAGTCGAGCAGCGCGGTGCGGACAGCGCGCAGTGCTGTGCAATACAGTGCCTGCATGGCAATGCGCCTTAGACTACTCGTGGACAGCGGTTGGCGCCACCTGCCGACCAACCGCCTGCCTCCCCTCAGGCCATGCGTGCATGCTCCCAATGCGGCTGTAACTTGTTCTAATGCGCAGTCGCATCCCTCCTCCCGGTAAAGTGTTTGTCGTGGATGTCATCAGAAATATCGGAACGGCGCCAGCCCCACCCCCAACAAACCCACAATAATTCCTGGCGGCGCGGGGAAGCCTAGGAAGCCGATCATGGCCTTCGCCAGCATGTACATTAGGTAGCGCGGCACCTGGCAGTGAGAGAGAGGGTGAGGGGGCGAGGCAGTGAGAGAGAGGGCGAGGGGACGAGCTACCAACGCCACGCAGTAGGCAAGGACGGTCCCAGACAGTAATGGCACAGCCGGGGCAGGCGCTGCACAACACAGCGGCTCGGCAGGTCCACCGGCGCATGTTGAGAGCATTAGTTGCATGCACAACTGGCTTGCGGGCATGAAGAAGAGAACGTGCGGCACGAGCAGCGGGAGAAAGAGGTGCAGCAACAGCAGCAGCGGTACACTCCGGGGCGGCGCACCTTGAGGCCGTTGACCAGCCGCACCCAGGCCGGCCGCGGCAGCAGCAGCCATGCCAGGCCGGCGAGCGTGCCGGTGCAGCAGCCCGACAGTGTGGTCAGGTTGCCGCGGCTGAGCAGATTGTGGCGCGCGCGGAATAGCAGCGCCAGGAGGGACAGCGCCTCCACCGCTTGGCTGCGGGGGAGAGGCAGAGGGCGAGAGGGCGCGGCGACGCGTATTCTCAGGGCAACCGGATACGTGCCGCAAACAGGCATAGGCCCGGCGTTAACCTTGCAAGCATAGTATATGCACTGCCCGCACTCACATTGCATGGACGTGTGCAAACACCAGCGGCGCCGCATAAGCCTCGAACGCGGCCTCCTCCGCCTCCGAGCCGCGCTGCCAGCCCAGGGACCGGGCCAGGGACCGGCGCACCAGCCGCATCATCGGCTCACGGCCAGACCCGGGCCCCACCTCCGTCGCCGCCTCCACCTTCGCCTCCGCTTGCGCCTTCGCCTTCGCCTCGCGGCCGCTGCCTGCTGAGCAGGCTTGTGTTGGCCTGCACGGGCCAGCGGCCAGCTCAGTCGACGCGGCGAACTGCTGCTGTATCTCCGGTCGCGGGACCCCCAGCGTCTCCTCCTTCTGACGCCGTAACGGCTGCTGCTGCTGCTGCTGCTGCTGTTGGGACTTCAGCCATATTTCTCGTGCCCGCCGCAGCGGCTCGGTTTCCGAGCTCAACAGCACCGGCGCCGGCAGCCCTGCGGCCACCAGGCCCCGCCGCACACACGACGCCAGCGCGGACAGGCTGTGCCGCGAGGCGTACTCAAACAGGTGTGCACCCAGCCTGAGCAAAGCGCCACGACCGGGTGCCGCTCCAGATACTGCGGCTGCCGTATCTGCGGCGGCAGCGCCGTGTTGGCCCGGGTCCGCTGCGCCCTCGACGAGGCGCAGCCAGGTGGCCACGTCCAGCAGCAGCGCATCCAGGTCGCCCGGGCGGGGCGCCAGGCCCGCCACTGCTGCCTGCAGGTCCGGCAGGAGCTCGGCGTCGCGCAGGACCAGCAGCGTCGCGGAGCTGCCCAGCCTGCCGCAGCAGCGGACCTCCACCTGCACGAACGGAGTAACGCAAAGAGACTGTCAGCCAGCGGCGCTATTTACTGTGGCTGTTCCCGCAAAAAGTCCTTAGGACGCGCGCTGCTTAAGCAAATGGCTTCCCGGCACGCGCTTTTGCGCGCGTCATGCACTCCTTCCTTTCCATCCCGCTAGCCCTCGCTCACCATGAGGGCAGTGACCGCACGCAGCGGCTGTTGAACGTGCACCTGGACCACAGCCTCCACCTCTACCATGCCCGTGCTCACGTGGCTGCCGCCGCCCCCGACACAGCGCCCGAACGCCTGCAGGTGCGCCTGCAGGTACTCGCCCTGGCACCGCACCAGCGCCTCCACGGGCCACCTCTGCTCATGCAGCTGAATGACACGGCTGCTACCGCCAGGCAGAATCGCCTCAGGGAAAAGCGAGCCAGCCGGCGCTAGCAGCCGCAAATTCAGCGTGAGTGGTGAGGCGCTGTCGCCGGGGCTCCACACATGGACACGCGGCTCCATGGACATCACAGCCGCCGGCAGGGTGGTGCCGGTAGGCGGCTGCCGCGGCGCCTGCACGAGCTGGGGCTGCTGCAGGGGGCGCGGCTCTAGCTGCAGCTCCCACGCCTGCAGGTCGGCATTTTGCACCGTGACCGGCTGCTCGCGCATCAGCCGCCGCAACGCCCACAGGCCGCCCTCCGGCTCAGTCGGCTGCTGCCCCTGATCCTCCGCCTGCTCAATCTCTTCCCGCACTCCTGATTGCGGCCGGGCGCCGGCGGCAGGTCCCTGCAACTGCAGCCGCAGCGCCGCCAGAACCTGCTCTAGCATCTCCTGCTCGCCCTGCGTGGCATCTGGGCATTTGCCGCCGCCACCAGCGCCGCCGCCACCGCCGCCAGTGAGCAGGAAGTCCACGCCGGACGCGCTGGTCGTATCGCTCGGCGTGACACCTGTGCCTGCGCTGCTGCCGCTGCTGCCGGTGTCATCGGTGTCGCTCCAAACCTCCATGTCCAGCAGCAGCTCGATGCAGCCTGCGCCACACCACACCACACCACAGCACAGCACATCAAACACCGCAGCCCAAGCGCAGTCAGCTGCAAGCGCCTGTCACGCTTCCGCCGCTCGGCGTATGGTAAGCCCGCGTAGCCGTCTCTTTATACGCTCCCCCAGGGTCACCAGCCATTCCCATTTCCTAAGCCTCTCGCCACATCTCCCATCCACCAAGCCACTCACCTGGCCGCACGTATACACCCGCCAGCACCACGCCGTGCTGCGCCGCCACGCCCTGCAGCCGCTCCATGAAGCCCGGGCTCAGCTGCTCCGGCTCCGCGAACGGTATCTTGATGCGAGTGGTGCGCCGCCGCACCACCGAACGATACGCCGGCTGCGAGCCCGCCGCCAGCAGCCCCGGGTACTGCTGCGCCGCCAGCTGCTCGACCAGCGGCGGCGTGTAGCCTCCTTGCAGCGCGGCGGTGTCGCAGTGGCCGGCATCCGTACTGTGACCGGCGTGCAGCGCGGCCACCTCCCAGGACAGCGCCGACTCGAAGGCGGCCTCCACCGCAGCGGCCGCGTCGCCGCCTGCGGCGGGTGTGTAGGTGTGGTGCAGCTGGCCCGGGTTGGCGGTGTGGTAGAGCTGCTCGTCAGGAGGCACGTCGCGGTGGACGCTGCGGCTGCCGGTGCCGCTGACCCCAGCACTGCTGGCCTCGCTGGTGCTGGCGGCGCCCCGGTCGGACGGTGAACGCGACACGCCGGCCGAGCCGCGGCCGCCGTCTAGCTCCGGCCGCCCCTTCAGTGCAGCCTCACCGTCAAGCCCCTCCACCTGGTCCATGCTGCCAGCTTTCCTCGCCACGAAGACCCCTTTCTCCGCCACGGCACCTGCGCCACAAGGGACTGCGGCCGCGCGGCCGCGGCTGCGGCGGTAGCGCGCGAGCGTGTGGATGACGGAGATGCTTGCCAGGCGCAGCAGCAGCTGCGGCACCATCGTCGCGCCCAGGTGAGGGAAGCGGGCGCCATGCCATAAGGTGAGCAGCCACACCGCAGCCAGTGCAAAGGCGTTGAACGCCAGCTCCGCAGGAGCAATGAGGGGCTGCGGGTGGGAAGGGTGCAGTGGAGCGGCAGCGTCAGTGTATCGAGGTGTGATGGCGCGGCGCAGGCGCGGCGGATACACATGTCCACGCCCAGGCAATGCGGCTGCACCGTCAGCGCGGAGGGGCGCGACCGCGCGAGCATGTGTCCTACCTCAATTGACAGCGCCAGGAATGCGTCTCCGACCTGCACACATGAACCGGCAGACATCCGTGAAACAGCAAGTCCCAGGTGCTTTCGAACGCCAATTATATCATCTTTGAAGCCGCCGCCGCCGCCCAGACACGCATTCATATCATCACAATTCGCACACGTCCCTACGTACCGGGTTGATTCTAAATAGCACTAGGCCGCTGGTTGCCGACAGCCCACTGCCGGCAGGGCCCTGGGGCCCGGCCAGACACCAGCTCACGAAGGGTGCGGCCCGTGCGGCATAGGTGCAGAGCGGCGCAGCGGCAGACAGGTAGAGTGGCATCGGCAACGCGAAGTAGCTAGCCGCGCGAAGCAGCAGAAACGCCATGCCCAGCGCCCTGTGAAGGATGTAGGGCCGGCTCTTAGCCAAGTTATGCATGTGGATGGAGCCTACCCCATCCCATCCCACCCCGTCTCGGGAAAGCACCTTGAGCACGGCCCACAGCTGCCCAGCCCTCAGGGCCAGTAACGCGTACCAGTATGCATGCTCGCCACGTATGCGCAGTATTTCCAGAATCACCAGAGGCGCGCGGGAAACCAGGAAGAGGGCCCGCTCTGCGAAGTGCCGCGAAGCAGAGGGGTTGGGTTTCAAGGGCAAGGGTGGCGCTGAGGGGGCGAGCAAGCGACGGGGCCCGTGCCCACTGCAAACTTTTTGCCCTAACTTGCCTGCCGGGGGCGCGCCGCACGGAAAGCTTTTAAACACGGTGTTAGCGCCACCAAAGAAATCGTTGCCCCCATTCACGCAATATTCTCTCGCCAGCAGGCCCGCGCAGAGCACAGATAGTGCCCCCATCATAGCAAGGATGAAAAGGTCCCCGCGCCCGCGCAGGGCAGCCAACGCGGGCATTGCGAGCCTTGCGCCGTTTTCAGTGATTATGGGCCTCATCTAGCGCGTGGCGTAATCTAGTGTTACCAAAAAAAGGGTTTCATTCTTACAACACGTCTCGCAGGGTCGGTGCGCGAACGGAAACTACGACTTGGCCAGTCGGTGGCCGTTTCATGGTAAATGTCAGTGAAAGATATTATATCAGATGGTTTCACGCTGGGAAACCTGGCGACAAGGTTCGCCAAGCTAATGGGAAACGAGCTGCAATTGGAGTGTGCCTGAAACATGGCACGCTGTCAATGGATATTGCTTCGTTGTCCGCATTTTTACATGCCATCATTGTCCAAACCAAGAGCGCCGCGCGCTCAATGCAGCTCAGAGAACTCGCCACTGCTTGCGGACGGAGTATGTATGATACGTGCATATCCCTCACCTGTGTGGAACCATATCCATCAGCAACGCAGTGGGGTCAAGGGAGGAGGCTTGGTTCCAGGGTTGGTGCGGACGTGCGGTGGCGGTCGGTGGTGCGGGTGGCCCCGGACGTCTGCTCAGTCTGCTCAGTGCTCACACGCCTTGTTATAACCGAGGCGGCTGGTGCACAACGGCCCTCTGGTATGCATGTGCCCTGAACTAATGAACAATGAATCAGAGTCTGTTGGTGTGTTGTGTCATAGCGTGGGCGCGACGGTCACAGGCGCTGATGGTGTGGGGCAAGAGTGCGAGGTCCCAGTAGTGTCCGAAGCCCCCCACATGTCTACAAAACAACAGCAGGTGATGGCACGCACAGGCAAGAGATACGCGCTGCAACTGTCCCGACATCAGTAGCTGGCTGGAGGTTGCTGGAGTGTTTTTGCTGGCGCGCATTCCTCATGCTCAGGGCGCCCGGCCAGGCGACATCGCCACACAGACGATGCGACGCCATGCAGCGCGAGAGTTGGAGTCGCAGCGCACCTGCAGGCAGTTGACGGGTTACATCAGCACACGGGAGGGCGTCAGGGAGGGCGTGACACCTCTAGAACCTCAAGTGAGGTGCAGACCCGGTGCGGCACTCATCTGAGGTTTGTCCTTTAGCAAGTGCATGACACGTGTCCACCAAGTATATTTGCGGGTGCAACACCCGTTGGGATGTGCTCTAAGCTGATAGGGGCGCGACCAGGGCAGACGTGGAGTTGAGGGGGGGGGGGGAGTCCCGGACCCCACGATCGGACCTCCCACAGGCTGCTGCGCAGCGGCAGTGCGACATGATGCGCGGCGATACACGCAGCCCCAACTCAGGGCAATGTGGTATACAAGGGCAATTAATATGATAAGCCGCCATAAAGCAAGGTGTGGTGATAAAGCAAGGTGTGGTGACGGGAAGGAAGGGTGGGCTTGGCACGCATGGGGGTAGCACAATCGTGAGTCCCAGGCCACCAGGACAATCGGGCTGTGCATAAGGCAATAGTGTAAATTAATTTTGGTAACGTGTATCTCTTCTGGCCATTTAAACCAATTTCAGACGTAAGAATGAATCGGTCCCTGCAACAGCTGCTGCCGCGCGCCTTGTCCGGTGCCTTTCATAAGGGCCTGTTCGCCACGTCAGCGACAAGCACATCTCGTGGATTCGCAACTGGCGTCCCCTTCCAAACGTGAGTAGCGTGTCTGTCGATCGTCATCGGCATGTTGCTGACCCGCAGCCGGCGTGCTACAGGGACGCGACGGGCCACATCCTGCCTCATGGAGGAGAGCTAAAGAACCTCTTTGTGAAGGACGCGGCGAAGCAGCAGGAGCTGATCGCGTCGTGTAAGCACCAACAGGAGTGTAGCGACCGGAACGCCTGCGACGTCGAGCTTCTCACTGTGGGCGGGTTCTCGCCGCTGACGGGCTTCATGAATGTGGACGTTTACGACCACGTCGTTAAGAACATGCGGTGAGACCAGCAGGACATCCATTTGTTGGGACAGGCGCAAGAAAGCGCTGGTGGGGGGGGAGGCAGGGGGAGAGGGACACGCTTGTGCTGGTCGTCTGGCTTGGTCCAGCCATTCATGCCACGACCCATGCTATGCATATATTGAACGACCAACAGGTTGCCAGGCTCTGGACTCATCTTCGGTCTTCCGGTGGTGCTTGATACGAACAACGAGGCCGTGAAGGAGGGCGACAGGGTGAGCTCACCCACGTGCCACCGGTTGCGGTCATCGTACGGCAGCCGAAGCTACCACACCTTGCATGCCTCTGTCCTTTTAGCGGGGTTTAGCTGCCGGGGTCATGGATGCATGTAAGCTTTGAGCCGTCTGGCCTGCTGGCCCGGTCATGGCCAGCCTGGCCTGCCTGCGGTTCCTGGTTGGCTGACGGCGCCGCAAAGCAAACGTTTTGAAGCACGCATGGATTGGTCAGCGTAATGCAAGATTCGAAATGACGTGCCACACCCAGATGCCTTCGTGCTCAGCCGCTTGGACGCAATGCGTGGTCAGAAGGCTAGTCCCTCCCGCCTGGGCGCCTGCGCTCGTGCACAGGTGCTGCTCAAGTACAACGGCCAGAACCTGGGCGTGATCGAGGTGGAGAGCAAGTGGGTGCCTAACAAGGCCCGCGAGGTTAAGGAGTGCTACCGCACCTCGTCCCTGGAGCACCCCGGCGTGCAGGTGCGGCATTTGCATGGGCCTGTGAGCGCCGGGCGGGGGCCGGGGCTGCTGGCGCTGGGCAACGATTGTCTGAAGGTTGCGTCTGGGCCTACCACCAGGCATTACAGTGTCCCCTAGGAAGTCAGCAGCGCTGACGCGCCGCTGGACCGATTTCCCCCGACAGATGGTTGCCCAGGAGCGCGGCAAGTACTACATTGGTGGCAAGCTGTGGGGCTTTGAGCTGCCCAAGCGGTGAGGCACACCAGGGCTTAGCGTAAAGGTGGCGATTCTCAGCAGTCGGCTCGTGTTGCAACATTCCGGTAGTTGGGCGCGCTTGATACCTGAGCAGTTCAACGAACGTGCTGCACCGTGCCTGCATCACTACGCAGCGTGTTCCCTTGCGCCACGCCCGCGGAGGTGCGCGCCCTGCTGCCGGCCAAGAAGGACGTGGTGGTGTTCCAGTGCCGCAACCCTGTGCACCGCGCCCACTATGAGCTGTTCACCCGCGCGCTGCACGCGCCCAACGTCCGCGAGGGCGCCGTGTGCCTGGTGCACCCCACGTGCGGACCCACCCAGGTGCGCAGACACTGCTGCCTGGCACAAGGGCAGTATGGCATGCGACGCGACTTGCTGGAGCGCCGCATACCGCTGCAAGAGTCAGTATCGGTTTGAGCGTTCTTAGTTCCATCAACTCGTGGCGCTGCTCACAGGACGACGACATCCCCGGCATCGTGCGTTACCACACCTACGAGGTGCTGAAGGCGGAGCTCAACAACCCCAACATCAAGTGGGCCTACCTGCCCTACTCCATGCACATGGCCGGGCCGCGCGAGGCCATCCAGCACATGCTCATTCGCAAGAACTACGGCTGCACGCACTTCATCGTGGGCCGCGACATGGCTGGCTCCAAGTCCTGTCTGTCGGGTGAGAGATTGGGACTCGAGCTCGTGCCGCGCTGACGCGCGCACGTATTGCGAGGCACTACAAGCCCATAAAGACCATGCCGTTCGCGGTGTAAGACCCCTCGAAGTACGTGTCATCACACCTGGGGTAACTGACTGGTGCTGCTGCAGGCGAGGACTTCTACGGCATCTATGATGCCCAGGACTTTGCCAAGGAGCACGCCGCGGAGTTGGGCATGCAGACCGTGCCTTCCGCTGACGTGGTGTACACGGAGGAGAAGGGCTACGTCACCGCTGACGTGGCTAAGAAGGAGGTGCGTCCACAGCCGTGCACGCATGCGCGTGTGCCGGGAGAGGGCGTGAGATGGGGGCGGTGGGGTGGGGTGCCTGCATGTGCTGCATGCATGCCTTTGGGGCGCAGCCGTGAGGCCGTAAGCACGCCAGCAAACCACAGACGCAGCAGAACCTGAACAGCCTACAATCACAATTGCCAGATTGCCTGAATGATGGAGAATGCCATGTGGATTTTGCATCCTCTGCATGCGTCTATGCGCAGGGCCTGCACGTGAAGAAGCTGAGCGGCACCAAGTTCCGCCAGATGCTGCGCAGCGGCGAGGACATCCCCGAGTGGTTCGCCTTCAAGAGCGTGGTCAGCGTGCTGCGCGAGCACACGAAGCAGAACAAATAAACAGGGCCCCATATTTGGTTGGTGAGCCGATAGCGGCGGGACTACTGATGAAATGGACACTGGTGGAAACCGCCGTGATCTGAATTTAGCATCCAGATTGTCAATGTCTTAGTTGCCGCTATGCGTCGACAGTTTTGGCTCACATTGACTAGTGCATGGGCCGTGATAAAGCATCTATAGTAGTACGGAACTAGGGAACGTGTGAGAGGGTGGTCCTTCATGGTCACAGGTTACCGTGGTACCGAACAGTGACGCCTGATGTGCGCGACAGCACGCCACCTGCTGAAGCCAGACGTAGGAATCTTTGTCACGGATGGAAAAGGGCTTGTAGCAGGCATGGCCGGGATTGCGGCTTCTTGATTGGCGGTCTAGCGGCTACGTGTCCCGGAAGGCCGGAACTTCGACACAGACCCCCGGCGTCAGCCCATGGGCTCAATGTAGCGGTGATGAACCAAGTGGAATGTGAGGTTGAAGCTGGCATTCCACGCATTGCATTAGCTGTGGCAAGCACAGCATAGTCAGGGCTTGCATGGTGCCCAGATCGAATGAAGCGGGGGCAAGGGCACGGGGCCAGGCGCTGGAGGAGATTCAAAACAAAACCCTAGCTGGTGCTGACATCAGATTCACGCGTGCAACTTATCCACTTACGTCTGATAATCAGCTCGCCACACATACAAGAGCATAGAAGCGACGGATTTAAACAGACAACGTTAGCTATGGCATAATTTAAGTTTGCTCGCGCGTGTTTTCCCACGCAATTCATTTTCAAAGCGATTTTATCACGGATCTGTTTGAGACAACGTGATCAGCCCGTTCGCGCTTGAAGCGGGAGATCCTGCAGCGATGCCTCAAGGCCGCGGTCGCGGACGGGGGAAGGGCAACCATGATGCGTTTGCGTACGTGGACGCATCTGGCCGTGGCGGCAGCTCGGCGCGCGGAGGCGGACGCGGGGGCGGACGCGGAGTCGGCCGCGGGCGTGGAGGTACGCGCAAGCGTCTAAAGCATGCAGGACCGTGCAGCGGAGAAGGGGCTATGCGGGGGCCACCGCACACCCCCACCTCGAGAACCGGGACTGAGCCTTTCAGAGCCTAAAAGGATGGGTTTCGGCGCCGCTTGCTTGGTCCGGTTGCACGTTGGGTAAGGGGGGATGGCCAGGGTCGACACCGTGGGTCGACACCCACGTCCGCGCCCCCAACCTTGTCCGGCTCGTCGTCACACCAAAACAGAAGGGAGCGCGCCCAACGCCCAGATTGTGCGGGTGCCTGCTTTGCGCCTACAGGAGCACCTGCGCGGCAAGATGGCGGTGTCCCTGCCGGCACCTCGCCGTCCCGCGGACATGAGGGCGGCAGAGGCAGCCGCGGTGGAGGGCGTGGAGGCCGCGGCGGTTCGTCTCGGACAGGTGGGCCTAGTCTGTCAGCAGTGTGTTGGCATGCCACTGCCATCATAAGTTTAAGGATTGAAAGGCCTCATACGCTCCGGAAATATGGACCGTCTACTGCCCGCAGGCGACGAGGTCGGCGGCGGGCGTGGCGGTCGCGGTGGCCGGGGCGCCGGCGCCGCCCAGCTAGGCACAAGCCCGTACGGGCGCAGCAGCGGCGGCTTCAGCGGCGGCGGCTTCACGCCCGGTGGGACGGGTGGTGGCACCGGTGGCGGCGGACGCGGTGGCGCAGCGCACAGGACGCCCGGCAGCGCGGGCCGTGGCGGCGCAAGTGGTGGCGGCTCCGCCCACAAGGCGGCGCCCACCATCTACGGCCTGGCCAACCAGTTCCTGTTTGTGGAGCTGGAGAGTGACGGCGTGTGGAAGGTGCGAGCGGGTGCGCTGCAAACTGTTGTGCCTCCTTCCAAGTGGTTGATCATCTGGGCGCTGGGTGCAGCAGCATCACGCAGGCGTGTGGGTGCGGGTGTCCTGGCGCCAAGGATGCGCCATTCTAAGTTGCGGCTACGACGCGGGTGGGTGCCGCAGGTGTCGGTGCCCAACGGCCAGCGCTTCAGCAAGGCGTTCCTGGCTGGGCTGGAGGTGTGGGCGCGACAGGTGCTGGCAGGTGCGGAACAGCGGGCGGGGTGGGTCATTCCAGAAGCTGAAGCAAACCCACCGAGAGAGCCCAGAACCATAGCGGTTGAGGGCGGGCGCGCCCGGTCACAAGGGAGGTCAATGAGGTTAGGGCGGCCTTGAAGGCGCCCAGCAAGCTAGTAGCACATGGCAACCGCCGCCGTGTAGCACATGGTGTGGGGTGCGGGGCTGCTGGCGGCGCCCGGGGCCCTCCCTGCCTGGCATCCACAGGAAGGGCGCCGCAGCCCGCTGGCTTGCAAACCTGGCCGCTGTGCCCTGACGTAGGTGAGGAGCCAGTGCTGCAGCGGTCCGTGGCGCCTGCCGCTAGGACGCAAGCCGCCACGCCTTCGTCCGCGGCCGCGGCCGCGGCCGCGCCGAGCAGCACCGGGCGCGTCCCGAGCTTCATCCCTCCACCACCGCCTTCCGGTGGCAGCAGCGGCGCTGGTGCCCACCCCATTGCCTCTCTCACCGGCAGTGGGCTGCCTGGGCTGGACACCATTGCCAAGGGCGGAAGCGGCGCCAACGGCAGGGCCGCCGTGCCCAACCTCATTCCGCCGCCGCCGGCAGCCACCCTGTCAAATGGCGGCGCCAACCCGGCCGCCGACGGTGCCCTTGACTTCGTGTCATTGCTGCAGGCGCAAATGGGCATGGGTGGGGGCAGCGGCGGTGGGAGCGCCGGTGTGGGCGCCAACTTTGCCGCGCCGGGGTCCGCCGCCGCAGAGGGGAAATACACCGGCAGCGTGCGTGTGGACGGCAGCGGCGTCGCCGCTGCCGCGGAGTCGCCGGAGACGCCAGTCGCGGCGGCTGCGGTTGAGGCTGCGAGTGCGGCTGCGGGCGAGTACCGCGGCCTGATGGCGGCGGTGGAGGAGGAGATGGCGGCTGCGGGGCCCGTGTCGTACAACCCGTTTGCGGTTGATGATGCGGAGGAGGAGGAGGAGGAGGAGGAGGAGGAGGAGGACGCAGAGGAGGTGGACCAAACCGCTGAGGACGAGCTGGAGGAGGACGGCGACGAGTACGGCGTGGAGGAGGGCGAGGACGAGGACGAGGGTGGGTTGTACTTGTTGCTGCGCTGGGGGGCAGGCTGGGCATTCGGTGTTAAAACCAGGCAACCCGACTCGTTGTGTTCTTGTGTCACGTCCGTGGTTTCGTGGTGCACATCCACCCGCCTCTTACCTGCATGTCTGTCTGCCTGCCTGCCTGCCTGCCTGCCTGCCTGCCTGCCTGCCTGCCTGCCTGCCTGCCTGCCTGCCTGCCTGCCTGCCTGCCTGCCTGCCTGGCGCGGACACGCCCCCCCCCCCCCGCAGCCTACCTGGACAACTATGACGAGGAGCGTGACGACTATGAGGAGGGCGAGGAAGGCGAGGCTGAGGGGGAAGAAGACGACGAGGACGAGGACGAGGACGAGGAAGATGAGGATGACAGCTCTTATGACGAGGCAGCGGAGGCCTACCTGGCGGACCTGGAGGAGCAGGACATGCACCTGGGAGACCCGGACCGGAGAGCCACCACGCCCTCGGCGGCGGTGCCAGCCACGGCGGGCAAGGCTGGAGGCCGGCCGGCTGCGCCGCCCCTGGCGGTGACCAAGGCCGGCGGCAGCTCCGCTGCCGCGTACCCGTCCTTCATCCCGCCGCCGCCTCTGGCGGCGAGCGCCGTGACGCCACCGCCACCCCCGCCGCCGCCGGCTCCCATCGCTCACGCTGCCGCTGCCGCAGCCGCATCGCCGGTTCTCGCGGCGCCCGCTGCGGCTGTCGCCTCGGGCGCCCGGGCGGTGGGCAGTGTGCCGCTGAGCCTGGGCCTGCTGCGGCAGCTGCGCAGCCTGGACGAGGGCGGGCGGCTGCGTGTGAGCCTGCGGCTGGAGCGCCAGTCGCTGAACGACACGGAGCTGGAGATGGTGGCGGAGTGGTACTCGGTGAGTGATGTGGGGGCCTGCCTCTGGCGGCAGACTCTCTGCTGCTGCTGTGCTGCTGGTAGCGGTAGCAGCTGTAGGCGGGGGAAAGCGGCTGAGCGCTGGCAGGCGTGCGGCTGAGGCTTAGTGCGGTTGATTGGATGCGGAGAAGTGCTTCTGTTCGCGGAGCAGCAGTAGCGGGCTGAGGAAAGTAATCAGCCACCGTGCAGCAAAGCCTCCAGTCTGACCTCGTCCGGTCCATGTTGTGCTCGCTGCCCGACTTGCGTGACACGTGGTCGATCCAACCGCAGGAGCGGGCGGCCTCGCTGCTGGTGCCCGCCAAACTGTGGCTGTTCGACAACCGCATCAGCGACGCGGGCGCTGCGGCGGTGGCTCGCTCGCTTCTGCACCCGGCCCTGCAAGAGCTGCACCTGTCCCACAACTTCATTGGAGACAAGGGTGAGTGAGGAGTGGGCGCCGTAGGGCCGGTAGGTGGGGGCCCTAGGTAGGTTGCTGCAACATATGGGGCTCCTTGACTCGAAGCCGCCGCGGCTCAAGGTTCTACGGTAATCCACCCAAGCGGTAGGACCAACATCTGCCGAGTCTTGCATTCAAAGGTTACCACGCCAAGCCACCCGACAAAGCGCACGACCAGCAGGTGCCTGACCGCTGCATCTCCTCCCCCTTCTAACTCTAATGCATGTAACCCCCTCCCGCCCATGCAGGCGCCGCCGCGCTGGCGGCCGCGCTGCCCGTGCAGCGGCCTGCGGGGATGCGGCCTCTGTGGCTGCGCCTGGAGTGGAACGTGCTCAGCGTGGACGCGCTGCGGGAGCGGCTGGACGAGCAGGCGGCGGCGCGCGGGCTGGTCACCGACATCCCGCGGGTGCGTGCGCACAAGCAAAACGCTACGCGCGCGGCTGTAGCAGAATGCTGTGTGTTTGGTATGGGGGCACGCGATACGTCCAAAGCGGAAGGTAACGGACCTAGGATGCCACCTTTACGATGTGCGCTGCCGGCCCTGCGCAGATCGAGCCGACGGGCAAGCCCATGGGCCGGGGGCAGGCCGGCGGCGGCTCCGGCTCTGGTGGAGGCTTCGCGCCCGGGCACGAGCTTAAGCTCGTGCTGCAGCGCGGTGTGGCGGCGTCGGTGCAGCTGCCGTGGGTGACGTGTCAGAAGCAGGCGCCCAGCGAGGCGGAGGTGCTGCGCGCGGTCAAGGGGTTCTACAGGTACGGGCGCCCGGGTGGGCGGGTGGGGAGCGGGCCTCAATCACGGCTGCGGCAGCAGGCGGGAGAGCAGAGACAGGGTGACGGAATGGACTGGGCCTTGATCGCAGGGGGGTGAGTCACGTCGAGGCCAACGCAGTGGTTAGATTTTGAAGCACCATGGACCTGTGAGGTAGAGTGGCATGTCTAACCCTGAAGAAAATGTGTTTTGATGCGTAGGGACCGGGCACCCGAGCCTGCTACGGCTGCTGCCGCCACCTCCATGACGGCGCCCAAACCGCCACTGGCGCCGGTTCCCACACCTCCTAGCAAGGTACCAGGTTGTGTAAACTATTATGGGCATCTCCCACTCTGGTGTTGTGCCCATTCGGCATGCGTGCGCCTCCACGCACACGCCGATGCCAATGCCCTTGCGGCCACGTCTTACTCATTGCCCATCGCCTGCTCACCATCCCTCCGGCCAGCCCAAGCCCGCCACGCCGGCGGCACCCATTACGCCGCCGCCTCCACCAGTGCTACCCGAGCCGCAGCCGGGCGATGAGCGGTTTAGGCCGGGGCCGCTGCTGCTGTTCCCGGACACCTCGGCGCTCCTGACCATGCTGGGAGGCAACCACGCGGACCGGGCGCACCACGGCGCCTCGCCGCCGCTGGACTGGGGGCTGCTACTGGAGCTGGCGGCAGAGGGGCGGTTCGGCCGCAGCCTGCCGCCGGAGGAGCAGGTGTGTGCATGTGGGGGGGTTGCGATTTGCGTGGGGGCTTGGGGGCTTGGGGACCCGGAAGGGGCTTGGGGGTCCGGAAGGAAAGCTGATGTGTGCGGCAAGCAGCGGTGCGTTAATCAGCTGCTGTGCTCTCGTGCACTATCCACTGCTGCTCCACGCCTCGCTCTGCTGCGCGACACACAGGTTCCTTGTTCTCAAATACACACGCACGCACACACACACACACACACCGGCCGTCCGTAATCGCACCGCACGCATTGTCCTATGTCTGCTGTTCTCTCCCTTGTGATCTCTAACACACACACATGCAGCACATACAATCACACATGCAAGTTGCTTGACGTCCACAGGTCTTCATCGTGGTGGCTGACTCGGTGATGAAGCAGCTGGATGGGCTCAAGGTAGGCGTATGCAGATAGGCGTGTGCCGCAGGCCGCGGCTTGCCGCACCCCTGCTGTCCGCAAGATGTGCTCCGCCGGAGTATGCTGCCTGCTACCGCTGACATGGGCGCCTGCCTGCCCTGCCTGCCCTGGTTCTTTCAGTCGTCTGTGGACGCCTGCGCGGCCATCCGCCGCTTCATGCGTGACGGGCTGGAGCAGGCGGGCCCGGCGGGTACGTGGGGCGGCATGTAACTGGCTGTGCATGCCGGCCGCTTCTGCTTTCGAGGCTCTCTCATCCCAACCCGACGCGCTGCTGCCGGCACGTACCGCAACCACATACTCGGCTAGCTACCGCCACACCCTGACCGCTTAGCCCGCGCACCCGCTTGAACCTCTCGTGCTCGAACACACACACACACACACACACACACTCACTCACTCACTCACTCACTCCTCTCCTTGTGCTTTTCTAACACACACACACTCTCTTACTTTATTGTTACGTCCCTTGTGAACTCTAACACACTCTTCCAAACTACACAGGCTACGACTTCCTGACGCTGCTGGGCAGCCACGAGGGCGAGGGCCTGGCGCTGGAGGCGGGTGGGCTGGAGGGGCTGGCGGGCAGTCGCAGGCAAGTTTCATACGTAGTTACCTCTGGCAAAGGCGACAAACGGCAATGCGACATACCAATGCGTTCCCGTCATTTTGCCTGGTTGCTAATGAACTGGCGCCTTGCACACGCTGAGGAGCTGACGCGCCTGACAGAATAGCGTTGCCCACCCATGCATGAAAACCCTTCCGCTCAGCTCTCATTCGCTTGCTGACACCTCTTCTCCTTTCTTCACACCCCAGCGCCGCCGTGTCCAGCCGCGGCCAGGCAGTGGACATGAAGATCGTGGAGGTGGCGCTGTTCTTCCAGGCCGAGGTGGCCAGGTGCGCACGTTGGGGCCCAGGCGCCTGCGCGGGCGGCGGGGCTGGCGGGGCCGGCGGTCCAAGTTTGTCCGGGGTCGTAGCGGCTGGGTGGGCTGGGGATGGCGGTGGACGCGGCTGCTGTGGCGTGTTGGATCCAGCTATGGCCAAGGTGTGACGGGCGTGGACGAGCGCAGGGCAGCGTGATGAAACTGGGTTTGTGTGACGAGTGCGGCATGGGCCCTCGGTGCATCGCGCAGGGCGATTGAGCCTGCGGCGGAGGGTGGCCCCTCCACCCCCGCCGCCTCCGCCTCCTGCCTGCCCGTCATGCTGCTGTCCAACGACAACGGCCAGATCGCCGGCGCCAAGAGCCACGGCCTGCCGGCCTTCAGGTGGGGTGGGCCACGGCCACTTTAACGCAGCACTCGAGTATCGCTGGAACAGCAGTATGATGGACTAACCCTGCGCTGCTGCGCTGGTCTGCGGCGTCAGGCTGTCTACGGCCACGGACCTGGCGGCGCAGCTGGCGGCTCTGCGCAACAGCGGCGGCGCCCTGACAGCAACACTACTCCGCCGCCTGCTAGCTCCGCAGGTGGGGGCGGGCGCGGACGCGCGCGGGGCTTGAAGCATGATTGGCCCGCAACCTGATGGCCTGGTGTGCAGGAGGTCAGGTCAGCATGTGGTTCCGTTGCTGTCCTTCGTCTTGTACTTTCTGGCGGCTCTTACCATGTCGTGGGTGCATTCGTCCATGCATTGGTCCATGCAGGCCACCAAGGGCCTGGGCTCCACCGCCAAGCGCAGTGTCCAGGTGCGCGCGCGTCACGTACTGTGGTGCATGCGTGCTGGTCTGAGCTGGGTGGCGCCCGCATGCATCGCTCCTGTGCGCGCGCATTCTCCCAACGCGATTCCCAGCCTCGAATCACCGTTGCGCGCCTTGGTTTTTGCTGTGCGCCGACACAGGAGCACTTTGACGGCGCGGTGGGCACCCTGCGAGGCGTGGTGGATGTGCTGGGCGCGCTGGCGGCGCCACTGGAACAGATCACCCGGCTGGCGCAGACACCAGAGGACGCGGGCTCCGCGACGGCTGCACTCGCCCAGATCAGGTGGGCACGTGCTTTCCCCGGGCGTGGATCTCAAAACGGCAGGACTGGGCATGCCTGGAACCACCATACGCCTGCGCGCAGAAGCTGGGGCATGGGCAGTCACGCGGCAGCTTGTTAACACTAATCGTAACGTGTGGTTGTGGGCTCTGCAGGGAGCTGCTGGGCACAGCTGGCGGCGGCGGTGGCTTGGCGGCTGGCGTGTCAGCCCTGCTGTCGGGGCTGCAGACGGAGCTGGCGAGCTGGGAGGGCATTCTCCGATCCCACCAGGCGCCCAGCAGAGTCGTGCAGTGGGCGGCCCTCACACCGAGCTCACAGAAGTAGAAGCAGGACAAGTAGGGACATGACCCGGAGTTGGCTTGCCGCAGCAGCGCTTTGTAAAGCTCTAGTTTGGCATGGATTTACACCGGCGCGCACACGCAATCAGACTGCTGTCAGGCGGACCTCCGTAAGCAGGTTGGCGTCTGGCCGCTGGCCTTCCAAAGGTTTGCCACTTGTCCGTTCATACACCAATTGCAATTGCGCGGTGAGGCTGTCTGTTGAATACTTGTGACCGGAGTTCCGCGCGCGGAAGCTGGGGAGACCTCCCTAGTGTGAATCGCCATTCTGCTCATGCAACGGAGGACGGCTGACTTGTTCAATGTCGGCGCTCAGCTGTATGTCTGTAAGCTTGCATGCCTGTGTTCAGACTGCCACCCGCACCGGCATGGCTTGGCAGTTGGCATGTGCCAGCGTAATTACTAAACACAGCTAACGGCAACAAGGCCTTCCCAGAGGCAGGAGTGCAGGAGTGCGCGATATACATGCCCTTCCCTAGGACAGACCCGAAACCGTGCATACGGAGGCAGGTCGGGAACGGCGAGCATACAGCTCCAGCTACGTCGATCAAGTAGAGGAAGACAGAGGTGGGGGCCACACGCCCACGGTCCACCCTTCCTGTCGACTACATGAGAAATGTTCCGCCTCCAAGCTACCTCACGAGGCTACCTGCCGCCAGATGCACTCCAAACGGTTATGAACGTGGAAGTATGTGCCCACCCCTGGAACAGAACTGTCATCGCTACCCCACCAAGAAACCCGCTTGTTTCAGCGGTTGCGAGCTGCTTCAAAACTGTCTGCAGCACACAGGTCCAGCTCAGCGGCGGCACGCCTTGTCTCTTGCTCCGCCACGTTAGGCTTCGGGCTGTTGCACCTTGACATGCCCATTCTGCACTGCTAGCAGGGGATGCCCTACACCCAATTACCGCCATCCCTTCCGTGGCAGCCCTAGGCCTGCGAAATCGTGCAGCCGCCTCCAAAGCCTCTGCCTTCGCCACCTCTAGCGGGCTGGGAGCGCCCTCTTCGACCGCGATATTGGTACCGCCTTGCCCTTGCGCCGCTCTATTTCCCTGCCCTCAAACGTCTCCTGGCATGCTCTATAGCAGACAGGGCGGCCAGCACCACCACATCCCACACCACTTGCTGCACCCCCTCCGGCGGTTCTGCTAGCCACGGCTGGCGACGGGTGATGGATGCCGGCACCGCGCCGTCAATCTGCTCCGTCACTGCTTGGGCCACGGCGCACTCCCAGAAATGGTGAGCTCGCGGCGAACAGGATGCTCCGTGCGCTCCTCCAAAGGTGCCGCATTCGCAAGCCTCCACGGGTGCTGAGGAGAGGTGACCGTTGCCCGCCAGTGGCCGTCCATTGGCAGGCGCCACAATCTCCAGCTGCCCCCACTCCCACCGTACTGTGCGCCATATCCTCCGCTGCACTGCGCGCACTGAGTTTGGGTCGATGGGAGCTGAGGGTGGCAGCAGCGTCGCCTGGCCTCCCTGCTGCGCCTCTCGCGCGAAGTCCGCGTGTAGTGCCGTCCGCTGCATCCCTATCGGCCGCATGAGCATGGCTGTGGCCTGGCTGACTGCCAATGAATGCAGCCGTATGGGCGGGATGGCTGGGCCTCTGCTCCACCCCAGTCTACTCACGATGTGCGCCCGCACCGCCTCCATGGTTTCAGTCGGCGCCGCGGCCCCGTTCCGTATGCGCACCTCCACCGCGCCCGCTGCTGTCCGCCACCCCATGCCAATGTCCTGCAGCAGCAGCAGCCTGATACACTGCAGTGCCGTGCTCCGTCTGAAGGTGGCGGGGGCTGCGGGGTCGAGGTTTGTGATCAACCATCGCTGCCAAGCTGGCGACCCCGCGTGCCCGGGCGTGTGCCTAGCTTCGACACGACTGCGCCGAGTTGGGTCGGCAGCCAAGCAGGGGTGGCGGTTGGCTGCGCTCTTCGAAGCGGTGGTTCCCCTGTGCCACGACGGTGTTTACACTGTTCCCTTCTTGTAATCCGTAATCATCGAGAGCATGCCACCGCCAATCCAGACGCGCTGACACATCAGGGTTGCACTTGACTGGCCCCTTTTCCCTGACGTCAGGGGAACACTTGTCAAGCGTACTGTAAGCCCCTTTTCCCTGACACAGAAGAACACCGCTTGTGTACGTTGCAGCACTCCCTTGTCGTGACCGCACTTGCATGCACGCACTGCATCCCTACTTCGGCTCCACAGCTTTACTGGGTTCACTCGGTCGCTTTAGCCCTGCCGTCCTGAGGTAAATTATCCACCACCACAGTCCTTCTCGGACAAATGAACCGCCCACTTATGAATAACCTCCACAATGCACATGGCCCCCTCCCCCTCATTTGCAACCCTGCGGCTGCGATGCAGCCACAGCCTCCCCGTCAACACCCAGCAGACTGCTGCAGCATTGCTACTGCGGCAGGCTGGTTAACATGGCCACGCCCCGCAGCACCCAGTGGTCGGAACGCCGCTGCACCACACGCGGCTCGGCGCCCGGACCCACGTCCAGCGGCAGCCGAACGGTCATGAGGAAGTTGGTGGAGTGGCCGGTGGTGGCCAGCACGCCACGCCGGTCCGCCGTGCGGTACACGGGGCAGGCGTATGAGGCGGTGGGCCTGTTGAAGCAGGGCGGGGCGTCAGCAGGCGGTCACGCTAGAGGTTCCTGACTGAAGCAGCAACCGTTCAGCACGCGCAGACGTGTAAAATGCAGATACGCAGAAACACATTAGAGAATGGTCAGCCCGAGGGTTAGGTAGACAAGGCATGCTCACTTGCTGTCCGCGGTGCGCACGGTCTTGAACCAGATGGCGGGCGCGGGGCAGTACAGCTGCTTGGGCTCCGGCTCCGTCAGGCAGCCGCCTACGCGGTCCCAGCCGGCGCCCTCCAGGAACAGGCCGTACACGTACACGCCACTGGGCGGCGTGTTGGTAAGGGAGGACGGCTCCTACATCCCAGGCCAGGCGATGCGATGCACACAAGGATGTCTCACAGCGTGTTCGTTGAGGGCGCTCGATGACATGCACATGCATGTGCAGGACACCCCAGGAGCGGGCCTCGTTGCGGCTCCCATGTCCATACAAAGCACTCACCGCGCGCAACATCTCGAAGTCAAAGCCAACCGCGTCAATAGGCAGCTGGTGACCGCGAGCGAAGTTCTGCAGCGTGAACGACAGGCACCGCAGGCACAACGCGGCGTATATACGTTTGACAACAGCAACACGAGCATAAATAAATTCTGGGCATCATCGCATTAAGGAACGGCGGCGCGACATGCTTCGCCCAGGTATACGGTTCACGCAGGAGCCCAACCGCCACGCACCTGCAGTGCCGCCGTGGTGAAGGCGGGCGGGAAGAAGAAGGCGCCCAGCCAGAAGGCTGCGGGCGGGCCGCGCTCTGCCCAGGTGCTGAGGAAGGCGCAGCGCTCCACCAGGTCGGTCATGTAACCGCCCAGCGGCTTGAGGCTTGGGAAGGACTGGGACTGCGGGGCGGAGGGGTGGGCCGGAGGAGGTTGGTCGCGGCACAGTATATGTGCAGGTGTGTTGGATGGACACACCAGTCTTTGCACAGTGCCCAGCACCACAGCAGGTCCTGCCCGCGGCTCACCTTCCACGCGGCCGGCACCTGGCCCGCCTCCACCGCCTGCAGCACGCCCTCCAGCTCCGCGCTCAGCAGCGCCAGGCCCGCCACCGCACGGCCCAGCTGCGTGAGGCTGGTGCGCAGGGTGCCCAGCAGCCGGTTGTAGCGCGCCAGCTCCTGGACCAGCACCTGCTCAAATACGCACATAAACACACAGAGACGAATTCTCTCCGTTTCCGTTTACCAACACAGAGACGACCGCGCGGGCAAGGGCAGGCGAGCGGGCAGAGGTTGATATTGCCACGCAAGAATGCCAGCAGTAATAAAGCATGTTATCCATCCGCACAGCAATGATGATGCGCCAGAGTCCAGCGTCTATGGGGCGCGTGGCGCGGCATGCCACTCTTCGCGTGCGCACCTGGTTGAGGGACTGGTGGTAGGACACCGGGTACGCGGCCTGCACCGCCTCCAGGTCGAAGTCTGCAGGCACACGGTCCAGCAGCCCCTGCACCAGCGCCGCAGCGCCAGCGTCACCGTCTGCGGCGGCAGCGCCGCCACTCCCGCCGCCGCCACCACCACTGGTGGCAGTCAGGCTCGCCAGCAGGCCGTTGGTTGTTGCCAGATCCTGCAAAGCACAGCACGTTTCAGTTACAATTGCATGCAACGTTGATCACATGCCCGGTCACGCGTGCAGCCATGGTACGCCCTCACAAGCGCACCTTGCTGATGTCGGCGTTCAAGTGCAGTCCAAACACGTCGGGCATGGCCGCGGTGGGCAGCGTCTCCACATACGCCATGTACCTGCGTGCAACACACAGATGTTGGTGTCGGAGCCCGAGCAAGATTCACTCCTCATACGCTACAACAATCTTTACAAAAACAGCACATATGCCGGTCACGCCCCAACACAATGCACGCACCCTTCCAGCGTCGTGTCTGCGGGCTCCCGGATGGCCACGCCGGCACCTTCGTCCCCGCCGCTGTCTGAGCCGCCCTCCTCGTCCGCAAGCAGCGCCGCGCCCGCCTGCTCCGCCACCTCCGGCGCCACGATACGGCGTAGCATGGTGGCAAGCAGCAGCCGGTCCTTGTCGTCAGTCACCCTGGGTGCACACAGGGCAAGGTTCGGCAGGCCGGGCGGGCAGGAAGAACGGCAATAGCCTCAGGGGAAGCACTGAGGCAAATGTGTTGCCAATTGCAGAAACGCGCAGCACCGACTCTTGATGCCATAGCTTTCATGAGAGCAACAAGGGCCGGCGACCGCCACTGGCCTTCCGGGCCTCGGAGCCCGTGTGCTTCACTCCAACCGTTTGCCCACCCGCCACTCGCCTGCCGCCGTAGTTGCATTCACCGATGGCGTAGCGCAGCGCCTCGTACGGCACCGGGTTGCCGCGCTGTAGGCTGTCCAGCACGTACATGCGCATTTGGCGCGCGCTGATGCGCAAGTCGCCGTCATCGAAGCCTGCAGGCACGACAGGAAAGGTTCGGGTGGGGGCATCCATGTTTTTCTTATGTTACTGGTGCTATTTGCGCTGGCTGGCTGACTGCGTTTGCAAATATTGTCATATTGGCGCAAACCGCGACTGCTACGTACTAATACTTGCTATTGCCTATCGCATATAAATAGGCGGCAGGGAAACTTCGGCCGGAGCGAGAAGCGGCAGCCATGCTGTGCAAGGCCATGTTGCTGCTCATCACGGCCGCGTTGGGCGGGGAGCAAACGCACCATACGGAATGTTGAAGCCGATGGGACCGTAGCGCCGCCGCTCCTGCACCGCTGCATGCAGGAACACCAGCCCGAACAGCAGCCGCTTGAGGGTGGGCGGCCCCTCAACGCCTGGCCCGCCCTCCGCCGGCCTCTCCTCCGCCGCCGCCTTGGCGCCGCCCACGCTGCTGTGCCGCCGCCCGCCGCCGGTGGTGGAGGCGCGGTGGCCGCCCGCCCGCGGTGGCGAGCTCGGCGCAGCCGCTGCGGCTGCCGGCGGCGCCGGTAGGTCCCAGAAGCCCGCCTCCGACAGGGGCTCCAGCGCCAGGCTGCGGCGCATGTTGGCGCGCAGGCCCTGCGGCGGTTCGGACGTCATCTTGACGGAGGCTTGCAGCAGCGTCGCGGGGAAGTCGGGCGTAGGCATGCACGTCATCCACAGCCTGAGTGGGGCACAACGGTGGAGCAGGTGACCAGGTGAGTAAGAGTTAAGGTGGGTGGTGCGGGGGGTTGAAGTGGGGGGTGCCATGCATGGGGGGGAGTGGGGCAGGGATAGGCCATAGAGATGGCAGCATCCACGCAGTGGTCACGCATGCGTCGCATGTGCACGTGCGCCTGCTTAGGCGCCGTGGTGACCGCCTGCACCCGCGCTCGCACCTGAACTTAGCGTCCGTGTTGTCCTCCCGAATGGCTTCCCATATCCGCTCCAGGGTTGGCATCCAGCTGGGTGCCAGATGGCAGTTCTGCAGCAGCACCCAGCCGCCCAGCCCCCGAGCCGCCTCGATCAGTGCAGCAGCCTTGGGGCCCTGGCCCTGGCCAAGACTGATAACCTGCACGGGAGCCCGCGAACAGAACCTCAGCGCCACACATGTATATTTGGGGAAGTCTGACTCAAGAAAAGGGCATTTCTGGAGGCATGTGACTGATGGCAGCCAACGCCTTACAATGGCACACTCACCTGCAGGGTCTTGGCCTGCCCGCGCTCTTCCGCGAAGCGCAGCAGTGCCGCCCAGGGGTCGGTGCCGGGGCTGAGCACGAACAGCAGCGGCGTGCTGGGGCCGGGCGCCTCGGCGAAGGCCGACCCCAGGTCCAACGGCGGCGGGCTGACAAAGGCCTGACCCAGCTCGCCCGCCACCCATGCTTCCACCGCCGGCACAAGCTTGTCGGGCCGCAGGCAGCGTAGCACCAGCAGCTTGCCGAACGAGCTCAGCATGCTGCAAACCAAGAGCACGCGCAGGAAGGAAGGCCGGCGTCAGTTTCATGAGCAGAGCGCCCTCGCTTTCTTGCAGTCGAGGAGGTGGGAGCATATGCAGGTGCGGGCGTAGGATCCGGTGTTGACGACCAGCAGAGAGCCGCAGAGCAACAGCATCAGGGGAGAAGGATTAGGTGCTCGACGGCGTTTGGGCTGTACCTGTCCAGTGGCGCCGGAAAGGGCCGCGTGTGTGGGTCCGGCGACTCGACCAGCTCCACCCACTCCTCGGCGGAGCGGCTGATGTGGGCCGGTATGGAGCTGAACGAGGAGCCCTGGGTCCCCAAGGCAAGGCAAGGCGCTAGGTGAGCAGCAGTCACATGGAGAGCTTGCGCACAGGGCCCTTGACAGTACGGAGACACCAGCTGCCGGACAGAACGAGCCAGCACGCTGCCCACATGCCAAAACATCTGTCATGCACAACAACCGCATTCACTCACCGGCAGCAAGGCCAGTGCCAGCAGCTCGCTCCAAGCACGCGGCGGGATGCCCAGAGGAGCTGGTGGCGCCCCTGCGGCGCCGGCTGCCGGCGCGGCCCCACCGCCTCCGCTGATAAGGAACCGCAGCTGGTCGTGCGGCAGATGGCCGCGGTGCGCTGCCAGCCGTGACGCCAGCAGGAAAGACAGCAGCAGCTTGTCTTTCTCAAACAGCGACCTGCGCGGGAGGCGTCCGGCAAGCACAGAATTACTATGAGCAATGCCGCTTGAGCCCAGCGAGCAACGGCAGCAATTAACAGAAATTGCACTTCAATGGAAATGCAGCGTGTACACCCACCTCGACACATTGCAATAGGCCGCATACAAGAAGTGGCTGTCAATCTGCCGAAGCCGTGCCGCCAGCGCCGCGCCCTCAAGCCCGTTGGCACGGGCTACAGCGGTGGGCGCTGCCGTGCCTGCGACCGACTCCTCCGCGCTTGCGTGAATGCTCCTCACGAACAGACCTGCAGCGTCAGATGGCGGTTGCGATGCTGGCCATGAGTGTTTGGGTGTTATCAGTGCCGCAAGCAAATTGCAGCATGCGGCCGTCAATACGTCCAAGAATCCCTGCTGCGACCGTTTGGGGCCGCCGCAAGCCTATCCACATGCTGCTCACCGATGAACCAGGACAGTGAATACCTGCATAAACACAGAAGGGGACAGGAAACGTAGAGAATTATCAATGGTTGCGGTCATCCATGGTGCATGATGCAACGTATGGAGGCAGGGACGAGCGTGAGGAGTATGCGAGCGCGCCTAGGGTTGGGACGTTCCAGTGGGGTCCTCCGTGAGGCCCCTCCCTCCCAAGCACGTACTGGTACATGTAGTCCACGGAGGCCAGGTCGGCTATGGCGAAGAACACGGCCGCCGACATCTCCGCCACGGGCCGGTAGCGCGTGCGGGCGGCGTCCAGCGCAACCTGCGCATGGGCACGAAGACCGTACACACAGGCAGCGTTGGTCCCCTTCCTCGTGTTTTGTAACACAGGCAGCGTCAGCGTGGTGTTAGAACGGAGACCGGGCGAGGGACGGTAGGTGCCGCTACTGCCAGGGCGGTGCGGTCTCCGCTTGGCCCCATGCTCTTGTTGCCCACCTGTGTCTTCTCCGCGACCGCCTGCTTCGCGGAGATGTCGTCCGATAACTGCAGGGCGGGGAGCAGGCCACACAGTCAGGCGCACAGCGAGCCAGTATTGACCGTGCCGCGGCCCTGTCCCAATGCACAACAGCGCTGCCCTTGGTACGCAGTTCCCAACCGGGAGTCCCAACTCACCCGCTTGGCCTCGGACAGCACCTGCACCGCGGTGGCGTCCTCCAGGATGTTGCCTTCGGTGGAGGACAGCACCTGCAGGATGCGCGCCTCGATCTCCACCAGCTGCTTGGCGTTCTCGGCGCTGCTCACCACCTGTCGCGGGTCGTTCACACGGACCGGGGGAGTGCAGTGCAAAGACATCAGAGCTCCATACAGGACATGCGCGCAACCATGCACAGCATGACCGAACCATGCCTGTGATGTGCCGTGTTCCGTGCATGCACCCAGCCTCCTGCCCGCCCGCCCGCCCAAACAACCACCGGGGCTGGGGGGGCGGCTCACTCACCAGCGCCTGGCGCTGCTCTTCCAGCTGCGGCATCTCCGCGGCGACCGCCACGCCCAGCAGCTGGTCCGCCAGGCCCTCGGGCGTGATGCTGAAGTTGAGCAGCGCCACCTTGACGGCCGTCTCGGGCAGGTAGTGCGGGTTGCGCAGGGCCGTGGTCAGATACAGCCTGCAATTGAATCCAGTGCAGGAAGTTACGCACGCAGGGTGCTCAGTCAGTCAGGATGACTGGAATCGTTGCTACAGGTCCAACAGGAGCAGGCGCAGCGCCCAACGTGCAGACGCGCACCTGAAGTCGGGCGAGTACTCCACCACGTTGTCTCCCAGCTTGATGACCAGCTGCGCGCCCTGCCGGTACGTCTGCTTGAGCAGTAGCGGCTCCAGCGAGGGGTCCAGCTCCTCGCCCACGTTCTCCAGCAGCACCGGCAGGCCGAAGGACACAGCCGCCTCCACGGTGCGCAGGTAGTCGGGGTCAGACAGCTTGAGCACCTGCGTAATGACGTAATAATGGTCATTATGATGGGATATGGGCACGCAATGATGGTGTGGATCAGGGCGGAGGTGGTCCATTGCAGAAAATTTGAGGCTGATGACTGATGGTTGCAGCTGCCCCCGCACCTTGATCTTCTGCGCCTCGTGCATGGCCTTGATCCAGCGGTTGGCCTGGGCCTGCGGGTCTATGCACAGCGGCCAGCGGCGGCTGGTGGCGGCGATAACGGCGCTGTCGATGGAGAAGGAGTCGTTGGGCAGGCCGAAGATGACCCACTCGCGGATCTGGAGGGGGCATCAAGTTTGGGTGGCGGGCAACGTCGCATCAGAGAGGGTCGCACTCTCACCAATTGCATTGCCTGCTACAGCGCCATGTGCACCCATGTGTTACCTTACGTGTACGCAATTGCAAGCCCCAACGCGCGGCGAGGCGTTCCGGCGCTGTGCGCCACTTACCCGGACCGGGTCACCCAGGACGGCGGTGAGGGAGAAGCCTGCGCCGTGGCCGCCGCCGGCATGGTGGTGCGACGCGCTGGTGCTCACACCCGCCGCGTCCACATGCTTCACCCAGGCCGCCAGCGCCCGCTCCCTGCAAGCGCGATAGGCGCACGAGCATACCACCGGGCTTGTCAGCACCGAAGGCAGCACCACCTTTCCAACACTCGCACATAACCAGCCGCCAATGCTATTTCGGCTCCCAGCACTACATCATAAGCTTTTCGGCCTTACCCAGCCGCCCGCCCCCCCCACACCTGTAGGGCATGGTGAACGCGCCCAGATACGCCACTGCGCCCGCCGCCAGCAGCATGTCGCCGGTGATGGCTCCAAAAGAGCCTCGCAGCCGCGCAGCCTCCGCAGTCCAGCGCTCACGCTCGCCGCCCAGCCCACTCATGAGCTGCTCTGCACGTTCCAGCTTGAGCGCGCACTGCGCGACAGTCGAGGCAAGGCGCACAGGCGGAGCGGGTTACAGCATCCGGCAAGTCCGCAGCTTGAGAGCAGCAATGTCAACAGTGCCAATGTTGCACACAGAGGTGCACGTCTCACCAGCTCGGTCTCCGCCTCAAGCTGCGCCTTGCGCGCCTGGCTCTCGGCCAGCTTGGCCTCCAGGCCCTGCACGAAAGAAGCAACGCCAAGACGTCTGAGCCCAGGACACATGACCATCGCCAAAGATACGATTTATATGGGACGACCGTGGCCCCCGAATGAGCTTCCCCGGCCGGCACGCACCGCCAGCTTCTCTAGCAGCTCCTTCAGCTCGGCTTGCTTGGCGTGCAGCCCCATGAGCACCTGCATAAAAACAGCAAAGACCAAGGCGACCAGTCATCAGATTATAGGACACGGCCCGGCATTGGATACTGTCTGCAGCGTACGTATACACATGTTGAGCCAGGCATACGGTAAAGGGCACCGCTAGCTCAAACTGCTCACACTCGCGTACTCCGCCTCCGCCTCCGCCAGCGCCGCGCGCTTGGGCGCCACCACCTTGGCCACCTTGTCGTACTGGTCCATGGCGTGCACCCACTTGCACAGACCCTCCGCCGCGCTGCGAGTAGGGGTTTGAGAGCGTAGTTGGTATCACGCAGCTGCTTCGTAAGGTGGAGCCCACGGGTGGAGCCCTTCGACGTCCCCAAGTCCACACCTGGAGGCCTTGGCGGCATTTGCGGGCGTGAAGTCGGGGTCGCCCGTGTACTCCTTGCGGATCTGCAGCAGGGCGGTTCAGACGTGGAGTACGACGCGTCACGCAGTGACTTTGAAGGCAACAGCCAGAAAGCAAGTATGCCTAGCCTAAGCGGAAAGCAAGCTCATCCACGACACGACGCACCTTGTCGATGATGCGCTGGGGGATGTTGTCCCTGCAGTGCGTTCAACCGACAGTGGCGTTCAGCTGAGAGGTGTAGGTATACACGTGCTCAGCGCGCTCAGACCCAGCGTGCTGAACACGTGTATAGATACCCAGCGCATGCCGCATAGATACCGGCACGGGGCCCAACCACAAGCTGCAGCCGCGCCCTCACGCACCTGTCGTAATCCTTGAGCCGCTGGATGAGGGTAGTGTCCATCAGCAGCTTCTTGCTGGCGTCCCACCAGTCCACAATCTTCTTGCCTGTTGGACGTAATAAACGCAATGGTAAAAGCAGTTCGTTGTCAGGAACCGCTAACTGGACCCATGCGGCCATTCATTCGCCTACGCCCCGGACCCGCGCCTCACCTGCCATGTTGGGGTCGGGCACGAGTGTGGGCTTGACGTCCAGGCACACGCACACCGCCTCCATCACAATCTTGACCGCCTGGGGCGGGCTCTTGAACGTCTGCACCAGCTTGATGTCGGCGGCCTTGATCGTGTCCAGGGCCTATGAGAGGATTGGAGAATTAAGAGGGCGCGCGAACTTTGCTTTCAAGATACGCAGCTAAAGCAATCATGCCACTCATACGTTGCAGCGGCAGGGCGGGTTGTTGTATGCATGTCGATAACGGCCCTGCGAGGCAGCCCACCTGTGTCGCAGCCTCCAGCGCCGGCAGCGCCTCACTGAGAATCATCTCGCACTCCTCCTTAATGGCGCGCGCGGCAGCGGCGGCGTGGTCGGCCTGCTTCACCTCCACATCCACCATGGCGCGTTTGGGCTCCACCACCTCCTCCTTTTCGCGCGCAATCTCGCTCAGCAGCTGCTCAGTCTCCGCCACCGTGCGGGCCAGCACCGGGGCCAGGGCCTGTGGGGGAGGGAGAGACCGCGATGTTTGCAAGTGGGTCGGCTTCGTCCTGCGCTTCGCTGTCCAGACAAGGCACTGCAGGCATCCTGTGTGAGCCTCGTTAAGGGGGCAGTCTGCGCTTCCACGCGCACCTGCAGCTCCGCCCGCATGACCGCCACTTGCTCCGCAGTGAATGCGAGCTTGTCCAGGCCATTCTGAGCGGGAAAGTGTTATGATCCACGCAGTGGATTAGTCCGTGTAGGAATACGCGCAGGGGAATTGGGCAAAGGCTACTGGTGGATGAGACCTGCCCTGGGAAAAAATGCGGGCGCACTTCCAAGCCCCACGCACCTCGTACTTCTGCTGCTGCGCCAGTACCTTGGCCCGCCGCTGGGCCAGCAGCGTTGCGAAGCAGGAGATGAGCTCCAAGTAGGACGTGGGCGTCACGTAGTTGTAGCGGCCCGCCTCGCGCCGGAAGGCTCCCGACATGGCCGTCACCTGCGCGTGGAAACCTTTGCACAGGTCCTTGACCGCGGCGCGCTGTCCCGGGGCCTGCAGGTCCACCTCCGCCAGGAGCTTGGCAGCTACCGCGTCCAGCGCGTCATCGGGCCAGGCGTGGAACCTGCGCCAGGTGAGCATGCGAGGCACAGGCGGTAGGGGTCTGGGCTCTGCTGCAGGGTTCCAGGCACGTAGGTAAAGATGAGCTGCGGCACTAGCCAGCCAGCCAGTAGTGTCGTCGGAACGAGGCGCGCAGGCGATCAGACACCGGGCCCACCAGTCGATGGTGCAGCAGTTGACGATGGAGGGGAAGCGCCGCAGGCGCTCACGGAAGGCGTCGCCCGCGGGGCTGAATGCCAGGACCACGTGCAGGTTGGCGCGGCAGCGGCCCACGAAGAATGACCACAGCGTGGCGGGCGAAGGGTCCACCACCGCGGGCTGGGCGCGCTTGAAGGCGGTGCGCACCGCCTCACAGATGGCGGAGCGCTCGTCGTGCGGGAACAGGTTGGGCACCTGGCGGCACAGCAAATTCATATCATCAGACGGCATAGTCAGAGGGTCATCGTATGCAGTGCGCGCCACGGATCGTGCGAAGGAAACGTGGGTCACACGCCGCCCCACCTCGCCGCTGTTGAGCAGGCTATTGACGTCCTCCACGAACGCCTCCTGAGCGGCCTGGCTGTCGCCGAAGATGAACACCGTGGGCTTGGCCTCGGCGCCGGCGCGGCGGGCCAGGCGCCTCAGGTCGTCGCGCCACTCGTTCAGCCCGTAGCTGCGGCTGATCTCCACCTGGAAGGACTCCATGCCGCAGATGAAGGCGGCAAGGCGGGCCAGACTCTGCCGGCCGCTGCCGCCCACACCCACGCACAGCACGTGCCCGCCCTCCTGGCGCAGCACTCTGCGGCGCACGACCATTGCGTACGAGTAAGTAAAGCATGGCTCATGATTGCAACACCCAGTGTGCATCCTCACCTGCCCTGTGACCGTTCCCCTCCCCTTCACCAAACGCACTAGCCCCTCACCCACGCACGCACGCACACACGCACCGTGCGATGCGCGTGACGTGCTCCACAGCGTACAAGAACATGGCCAGGTGCAGCTGACGTTTGCCAGGACCCGCCAGGCCGTTGTAGTCGGCCAGCAGGTCCTCCAGCCGGGACACCGCGGCGGAGGGCCGCGCAATCTCCAGGTACGGCCGGTAGCCTGCGAGGGAGGCAAAGGAGCGAGGCAGGTGGGGTGGGAGACCGAGCGTCCAAGGGGGAGTAGGGTCACGGCTGCGTCAGTGTTCTGCAGACGCATGTGTGCGGTTACGGAGAAGAATGGAGTACACAGCGCTAGTCAAAGCCAGCGCACCGTTCTCGTCGCTCTCAGTCATGTAGTCCGCGAAGAGGCAGCGGCGGATGACGTCGGGCGTGATGCTGCCCGCCGCCGCGCCGCTCTCCGTCCCCGAGTTGCTGCCGCCGCCCCCGCCTCCAGCCAGCCCCGAGTCCGCCGCGGTGAGGTGGCTGAGCAGGCCGTCCAGCCGCATGCCGAAGTGGCGATAGGCCAGGTCGCGGAGCAGGTCCAGCAGCCACTGCTGCTCCGACACGTCCACCAAGCTGCGAGGTGGTGTTTGCAGGTGGCCGAAAGCCACAGAGTGCCAAGGGCATAAATGGTTGGGAAGTGCCTAGCAAAACAATCTGGCATTGGAAGATATCACGCGTCTGCCTCCTTGGGCAGCAGGCTACGGTCACACAACGCAATCCGTGCCTCACCGGTCGTAGAAGACGCGCAGCACCTCGTGCACCCACAGCCGGACGTGCGCCTCCTGCTGCGCCCGCAGAAGCGCGCCTACGGACGGCGCCGCTGCGGGTGCACCGCCCTCCGCCGCCGCTGCCGCGGTCTTCAGTGCCAGCATCTGACTTGCTGACAGCTGCAGTGCCGCTGCATCTTGCGCCTGCGCATTCGGCATGAACTGCGTGAGTGGGCCTGCTCCAGCATGAATGAAAGGGTGGCTTGCCCTGAACCGCGGCCAGCAGCGTGCGCCTACCTGCAGACCCTGCACCACTCGTGAGCAGTCGCGCAGATTGAAGGTGTAGTGGCTCTTGGTGGGCGTGGGAAGCAGCTGTGTCATGGCAGCCGAGTACACGTCCAGTGTGGCGGCGATGATGTGATCCCTGTGGGGTGGAGACACAGGTGGCGGAGGGTAGTGTGTTCAGCATGGTGTAAGCATTTGATGGCATGGAAGCAATGCATGGGAGGAAGATGTGGGTGGGAGCAAGCGTGCAGGAGCTGTGCCCGCACCTCAGCCCAATGACGGGGTCAGGGAATGCCCGCGTGGTGAGGAACCAGTGCTGTATCGTCCCAAAGATGTGCTTCAGGGTGGGCGCGGATGCCTGTGTGCGACATAGGCAGCGAGGCGGCGGTTTGAGATTTAATTGCAACGCTGTGTTTGTAACTGATGGCTTTGCAACCACGACACAAGCGCCCTGACCCACCTCAGTCAAGCACAGCGTGGCGAAGTGGCGGCTGAAGCGCGGCGTCACGGCGGCGCGACCGCCGCCCGGCGGCCCCATGGCGCCCACCATCAGTATGTCCTGCACGGAGGCCAGGGTTACATCAACGATTGACAGCGTAACATCGGACATTGCAAAAGAGAACGCGATTGCGGTACAAACCGGCATGACGCATCATGCGCAACGTAAGCAAGTAAACGAGCACGTGCATTAGTTGTACGGCTTGCTCACCTGGATTGCGCGGAAGGCGTTGTCGCGCGAGTACCAGCCGCCGTGGTCCAGCAGCTGGCGCAGCAGCTCGATCGGAGGTTGTGCGCCGTACGTCTCCCGCTGCGGCATGTTGAGATCGTCGATGAAGCAGATGGCCTGCAACAAGGGTTGGCATGGGTGATACAAGGTGGCGGCTTGTTCGCAGGACTGGAGGCCGATAGCCGGGTGGGGCTGCAGCGCTTGGATGTATGGAGGACGCACTTGATTACAACTAAACGACTTACCCGGCGGCCGCCGGCCGGGCCGTACACGCCCTGCGATGCAACAAGTGAAAGGTATTAATGGCCAGGCGATTGTGCCGTAAGACTCGACAGCATCAAAGCTTGAATATAGCACAGCAAACGCGTTCACGCGCGGGATCGTGAGTTTGTTTGTGTGGTAGTGCTCACCTTCCTGCGCTTGTCCACCTTGGCATCCACCAGCGCCTGGGTGGCGTTGGCGGACGTTTGCGCGCTGAAGCCAATGATGTTGGCTGGAGCAAAAACCTGCGCGTTGGACGGTAGGGGCATGACGGTAGGGCAAGTCAACATCTGAGCTTCACGGCTGCGCTCTACGAGGCTGGGATGTATGTTGCTGTCGCACCAACAGCAGCTCTAGCAGCTTCCCGCCGCACGCACCTCGGGGTCCAACTCCAGCAGGCAGCGCACCACGGTCACCGACTTGCCCGTGCCCGTGGGGCCCACCAGCAGGAACGGGTACCTTCAGCGTGTGACCGTGTGTAATTCGCGGCATGAGCAAGACTACAGTGCCAGCGCGGCGCCATCATGAGCATGCGGTTTTCAACAAGAAGTGGAATAAAGAAATGCGGCGCCGGACGGGCAGCAACTTACTTGGCGTTGATGGCGGTGGACAGCAGGAACGTTACAGCCGCGGTGTCCACCGTGGGCACCAGGATGGAGTTGAAGCTGGCATCTGCAGGGATGGGCGGCGCGCCGGCCACCATCTCACTCCACGGCAGCCACTGGCCCTGCGACGCCGGCGGCGCGGCAGCGCCGCCCGCGCCCGCTGCCGCGGCGGCCGGGTTGTTGGCTGCGTTGGCGGCCGCCGTGGCCGCGTTGGCTGCTTGGGCACTGGGCAGCAGCGGCGACAGGTCGTAGTAGTAATCGTACAGCAGGCCCTCCTCGGGCGGCAGGGCGGACACGGCCATGACCGGCACGGCGGGCGCGTCGGACAGGCTGTATTGGTGGCCTGCGGGTGGTGGTGGTGGGCGGCAGTGGTACATGGCGGTGGTGGCAAACGCGGGAAACGGGCCACAATGCTGCGCTGTGGGAGCTGCACTGCCAGTCTTGTACTTAGAAAGCATGAAGCAACCAGAGTTTGCTGCGAGCCCCACCTGACGGCGCCTCCAGGCTGGACAAGGTGCCGGCCACCGCACGCCGCACAAACTGGTCCATCAGGGCACGACCCGCCTGTTGTCGTTGGCAGAACAGACCACACAGCAGACACGAGGACACGCTCGTCAGATGCAAACGCATAAATGCACAGGGGCTCATAGGCCACACGCACGTCGCAGCACAGCCATGGGAGTACAAAATGTTCCCCTGCATCCCCGCACCCACCTGTGACGCCGCGGTGCAGCCAGCGGACCACGTGAGTGCCATGACCGCCACCGCGTCCACCACCGGCATCGCCTTGGCGTCCCCGCCAAGCTTGCGCAGCAGCTCTGGTGTGCCTGCGGCCGCCACCCAGGCCCCAACAACCAGCAGACAGCAGGGTAATTAGCATGGTGAGCGGGCATGGTGAGGACTAGACCTAGCTGTGAGTAGTAGTGGCTTAGTGTTCTTCGTGGCCCTGCTTGATTGTGCCATGATTCCACACGCACCTATGACGGGTGTAAGCAGTGCCTGCGCGATGCGCATCCAGCTGACCGCCAGGTTGGCGTCTAGGGAAGGCGCCGCCTCCTTCACCTCGCGCCGCACAAACCTGGAGACAACGCAGGCCATATAGGCCGTCATTACCCCGGCATGCAGCGGGCAAAGCAGTGGACAGACCACGTCACGACGTGCACTTTCTGCAACCGGCATTTAGTTCCGGTCCAGCATATGCCCCTCACACACCTTATGGTCGGCGACACGAGGCCCTCAAAGAACACCCCCAGCCGCGCCTTGATGCCGCCCATGGCCGCCGCCGCAATCGCCGTCTCGCTCATGGCCGCCAGCCCGGGCAGCGCCGGACCCGCCATGCTGACGCGCGCGGCGTGTGATGCCGCGGCGGCGCCTCCAGTGCCAGGACCGGCGGCGGCCACACCCAGGTGCGCGGGAAGCGCGGCGAGCCATGACAACAGCAGCGGCCCGGTGCCCAGTTGCTGGGGCTCCAGGTACACCATGCCGCACCGCGACACGGTGGCGGGCGAGGCCACAGCCAGGTCACCGACCTAAGCGGAGGCAACGGGTGCAACAGGTAGGGTTGTCAGCCGCACTGTCCACTTTGCGAAGACTTGAGCCCGGCGTAGCTAAAGAGAGCGTGGTGGCAAAGTGCAGAGAGCGAGCAGAGTCACGCCCGGCACGAGCGTACCTCGAAAATGAGGTTCATGGGGGCGCTCATGGCGATGATCTCTCCGCTGTTGAGGCACAGCTTCTTGTTGTCGTCCAGCACCGTGTTCATGTTCTCAATCCAGATGGCGTCCACCGGGCCGTCCAGGATGAGCCACTTGCGGTCAGGCGAGGGATCAGCGGCGCAGCGCCGGAACAGAACAGCAAGCACGCCGTCCGTCCATTCGTGGCTGTAAGCAGGGAGTAAGCGCACGGCATGTGGTGTGAACCGTGAGCTGGTAGGCATCCGTGCGCAGGTTCAATCATTGCAACTTCTTGAATGCTTAAATGCAACGTTTTCCCCACCTGGCCGGGTCGTTCTGGCCATAGAGCTGGCCCATGGTGACTGACTTCGGGTTGAGCACAAAATAGGAGGCGCGCTCCTGCAGCAGCGACAGACACCCAGGTGGTCATACTTCAGCCATCGCAGGACCTAGAACAGACTTATGCATCTAGGTGTGGAATGCATGCGCACCTGCTTGGCGTGCGGGTTGCTGTCCGCCGCCGCCGCCTCCGGGTGGTGGTGGTTGGACTCCGCCACGGCCGTCAGCGCCGCCGCCAAGGTGCGGTAGGCCGCGGTCTTACCGCTGAAAGGCATGCCCACCAGCATCAGGCCGTGACGCACCAGCACCATTTCGTACAGCTGGGTCGCCTGCGAGCGCGGAATGTATGGACCGCAGCAGCCGCGTACACGAGTGGTCACCACACTGCCTGGGCATATCAATCCTGTGCATGCAAGCCAGTCCTAAGATACAAACTGAGTTGCCGCTCGTAGGGAGTGGCACAGGCACACGCACGCACCTTGGTGATGAAGTACTCGGTGGGCTGAAGGTTGGAGTTGGCGCACGCCGTCTTGAGCGCCGCCGCCAGTGGGCCATAGTCGGGTTTGGGCAGTGTGATGCCTGCAAGTGTCAGAGCCAGGGGCAAGTCAGCCACAGCAGCCATGCAGCGGTGTGCCACTTCGGTTTGATCTGGTGGGCGACGAACACCGATGCATTGAATCTACACAACGACGCACCTGGGAACAGATCCGACACTATGCCGTTGAAGAGCGGTACATCATGCGACAGGAACTTGCACAGGTTTACGTCCACAATGGACCGAAGCACCAGGCCCAGCTCTTCCGTCTCCTGCTGCTCTGGCGTCTGATTCGTGCTGGTGGGCGCGGCGTTGGCAAAGCGGCGCTTGAGGTTGCCGGCAGCGCGCAGCACCGCCATCACCGCGCGCATGCCGTAGTCGTAGTGGTCCTGGCTGGACAGCTGCTCCGAGCACAGCTTGTAGCAGGCCACGATCTTCTTGGCGGCGGGGCGCGCCTGCATTATATTGCACAGTAACGAGCGGACGAATAGGCATCAATTGCCTGCCGTGTTGCTGCATCAAGTCCAATCATCTCCTGCGCTGCAGGCGTTGTGTCTTACCGCTAGATAGCCGTAGCTGTACAGGATGATCTCCGCAATCATGGCGTAGTCGGGCACCATCATGGCAACAGAGCGGAACAGCGCCTACGGCAAGTCAACGGGACGGGACTCATCAGGTGTCAGACCTAAGATACACGGCCGCCATGGCTGTATGTGGACTATGCGCCGCCGCCTGCGCGCACTGCGAACCCCTCAGAGGTCTCACAGTCCCCCCATCCACGCATGCTGGCGCTTACGCTCTGCTCTCAACCCACCTTGAGGTTGTCAGGCAGCTCGGAGCGGCCGGCGTAGCCGGGGTTCATGGTGATTGCGCACCAGGCGCTCCACTTCAGCGGTAGCTCGGAGCCCTCGAAGGTGAACATGGTGAGGCGCGCCGCGATGGCGCGCTGGATGTCCAGCACCTGCTGCGCCACCACCGACAGCACCTCCAGATTGATGCGGTTGAACTCATCGAAGCAGGCCCAGGCGCCAGCCGCAGCCAGGCCCTTAAAGAATTTCGCCATGTCCTGTAGTAGTTCAGAAACAGCGCAGGGCATTCAACTTTCATCATTGGTGCTGCGGCGCGCGACAAGCTCTCACAACAACGCATGCCGTGAATATGGAAGGCACGGCCATGTGCGGCCCACCCACCTGGTAATTCAGGGTATCGGAGCAGTTGAACACAACGCACTGGCGAGCCAGCGCCTTGGCCAGGTCCTTGGTGGTCTCGGTCTTGCCCGTGCCGGCGGGACCCTCGGGCGCGCCGCCCAAGTTGAGGTGGATGGCGCCCATGAGCGTGCGGTAGCAGCGGTCCGTAAGCGGCGTGATGACCAGGCGGCTGCTGTTGCCCAGGTACTCGTATCTACAGGGTTGTCGAAGGAGAATCGCGCATTGCGGTCAAGTTTCGCCCTTGACATCTCTGAATGGCGGTTGCATTGACAGTTTGGCGACAGCAGGATACCAAGGCAGTGTGCGGGAGGCAGGGCATACCACTCACCCGTACTCCAGGCTGGCGCTCATCATGCAGCAGCGTGCCGTGAAGTCGCGGTCCGGCTGGCCCGCAACCGGCTTGCCCTGCGAGGAGCCAGGGCGAAGATGCATCCATGCCATGTGTCAAAGCAGCAGCAACACCGCAGCATCAGGACCGAACCATCACGTACAACGGTCATGTCCGGTCCAGAGGTACGCCCTGCGCTCACGTCTGTAGCTTGCCAGTAGGTGCGCAGCTGGGCTTGCCAGCCAAAGTCCGCCGCCGCCTCCACCTTGTCAGCCGCCAGCGCGGCCACAACGTCGCGTGCGTGCACGTCCATCACCACCAGCGCACCCAGCGTGGCGCGCTGCAGCCCCGTCAGCTCGCCGCGCACCAGGTCCACAACCTGCGAGAGACGGGAGGTGGGCGGTCACCAAATCAAGTCGGCGCAGCCTGCCGGTGTACATGTTGCGTGCATCTCACACGAGGTCAGAGTGTGTGCATGTCAGCATACGACGCCGGCAGTGCTCACCTCCCTCAGCTCCGCGCTGCACTGCTTCTCGTACGCGGGCAGCTTCTGCGCCGCCAGCGCGTCCTCCACGCCGCGTGTCCAGAAGACGCCCGCCGCCAGCAGCACCACCATGCCCGGCCAGCGCAGCGCCCACTCGTGCCGCTTGGGCTTGGCCGCGCCCTTGCCACCGCCGCCGCTTGGCGCGGACGCAGCGGCGTATTCCTCAATACCGCGGCCGGTGACGGCGTGCACGGCCTCAAACATTCTCGCCTCAACCTGGCGCATGCATGAACACCGAGAACCAAGGTGAGCATCGAGGTGCGACGGTCAGGCTGCGGCTTTGACTACGGTAGCGGTGAGAGGAAGCGCGGCGCCTGGCTCACCTCCAGCAGCCACTGCTCCACCTTGCCGCGTGCGGCGGCGGTGTTGATGTGCTGCATGAAGGGCACCTTCTCGCCCTGTGGTGCATGAGGCGAGGCGTGTGGCAGCAGGTGTGTGGCAACCAGCATGAAGCGACGAAACGCAGTCGTGCTTCCGGGAGGAAGTGACCAACAGTGCGTACGTACTGCGTGCGCTTTCCCTTCAGGACGCAGCGGCACGCACCTCCAAACTGAGCATGGCGGACACGACGCCGTTGGTGTTGGTCTCGAACTGCAGCCGGTGGATGCCTTCGAAGCACTTGCGCAGGTGCGGCTGGACGCGCGTGGGGTCCTTGGTCTCCGACAGGATCTCCAGCATTTCGTCGTTGGACAGGAAGAAGAAACGCGGGAAGGCCAGCCGCTTAGCCTCAAGGTAGCGGGACAGCCCGCGTTGCACCTCCTGCGAGCGTCAACGAAATGCAGGGGAGGCCGCACAGATTGGGGCTGTGTTAGTCTGCGGACATGACCAGGCGCTAGAGGTCTAGAGAAACTGAGCTTTGCTCATTGACGCGCGCCCCTAGCAGCGCGCGGCTGGCCACCCACTGCCGAACTCACGTCCAGCAGCCTGTTGGCCTCGGCCAGGCTGGTGCGACGGTCCGACTCCTTGGCCAGCGCGATGGCGCCGGGGTTGGCCACCACCTCGTCCACCAGCATTCGGAACGTCATGTCCACCTGCGGGTTGACATGTTGCGGCAGTGTGCGTGCTGAGCGCTCTGAATCCTTGGCAGCCGGCGTTGCGCTGGACCTGCGCTGCTGCAAAGCGGCGCTGCGGGGGGTGCATCAATGAGGTGCAGGCCCCAGTGCGTGAGACACACGCACCTGCGCGAACTTGGCGCCTTCTGCCGGCATCTGCTTGACGATGTCGGGCGAGCTGAAGATCGGCTCCAGGTACATCCACACGCTCTGGCACGCCAGCCAGCTGTCCAGCAGTTCCTGAGGACCCCAGATAGACAAAGAAACGAGGACCTTCCTATTCAGCATGTGAGAAAGCTTGCAAACCAGGACAGAGCACTGAACGGAACCGGGCACGGCAAATTGTGAAGCCAAATGCGCCGCACCTGGAGGCCCTCCAGTGCAGCCTGCCATGCCTCTGCCTCGGCACGGAAGGGCTTGACGAATGGCGACGCGTTCATGGCCTGTGGGAGTCGTATTAATGCGCAGACGCCATTCGCAGTCACCAGGCCACCACTGTGTCCGCCCACCATGACACCTGTCCAGCTTTCGCATCCGTCTGCTCACCATACCCCAACTACCGTATCAGGTGCCCCAGTGTCCACTTGCCTGGATCTTCATGAGCTGTTCGTCCAGCTGCATCTGGATCTCGTCCGTGTGGCCCACCACGTGCGTGCCTGTGTCCTTGTACGGCACCATCTTGAACTCCACGCCCACCCAGTCCTCCTTCATGCGGCTAAGCGCCCGCCGCAGCGACAGCTCCTTGCTGGCAGCACCGCTGATGTTGGACAGCGCCTGTGGTCCGCGTTTCCACGGGCAAATATTGACTTCATTTCTGGCAAACGTGCCGACATGCCGACAATGTCGGAGAGGACATCGCACAGACAACCAGGGGCCACCCTGACCCCCCCGCACAGCTGCGACCTGCGCCTCATGGCATGTGAACATGTCAGGGCCCTGGTCACGCGGCAGGGCAGAGACGGCCTTGCTGCAGCGCCTCACCTCCGCCTGCTCCAGTGCGCCCCACTCGATGAGCTGCGCCACGCTGACTGGGTCGCCCGGCGCGGGGTTGTCCGCGGGCCTGCCCAGCAGCCCTTGCAGCACCTGCGCCCAGTGGTGCGCCTGCAGCGCTGGGTTGCAGGCGTCCGTCAAAAGCTGGCTGTACTTGCGGAACGCCTCGATGTCCTCCTTGAGCTGCGGGCGGGGCAGACGGGGTACACCAGGCGAGTGGTAAGCCAGGCGGGCAGGGGCATCAGGCACACAGTAAAGGCCAGGGCACGAGGTGAGAAACCGGGGTGCTTCGGCAGCAGCAAAACGGTGAGGGGCTCGACATTTGCTACTTCCTCGCATGGCGGGTGGTCTGCCGCAGGGCTGTAACACATGTGGCGACACTGTGTCATTATCACTGGCGCATCTGGCCTCCTGCCCAAGCCCACGCCACGCACCTTGGCCACCACACGGTCGTCGCGGGCCGCCTTGGCCATCTTGTAAGCTGAGCGGTAGTATTCGTCCACAGCCGCCGCAATGGCCTCCGCGTCCTGGCCCGCGCAGGGTGCGTGCAACCAGTGCGTCGACTTCTCGGCTGCGGAGGGACAGGGCACGGCAGCTTGTCCGAAACCGTTTCAAAGCACCCATTCATGAAAACGGACGCCTACGCCCCAGAAGCAAGGCATTGTATGAGCACGGCCGCCTTGACATCATTATTAGCACGGCTTGCAACAAGTTCCACGCAAGAACACCCCCAGCTGCCCCGCCTCACCCCACTCGGCGGTGGTGCCCCAGGCGGCCTTGCGGTGCTCAAACTCGCGCCGCACGTGCGCCAGGTTGCCGGGCTCGTCCACCGGCAGCCCAAACAGCGTCTGCGGCCAGCGACATACAGCCACGTGGACACACATGAGGCACAAAGAGCTATATCGGAATGCATGCTCAGGGCCTAGTCGGCTCGGGCGCAGCCATGTATGCACGCACCTGGTACTGGGCGTAGCGCGACGCCGCCTCCTCTGCATCCAGCAGCCGCATCTCCAGTCCCGCCAGCGCGTCCAGCATGTCCTGATGAGGCGCGGGCCACAGGCACAGGCAACCAAAGCACAGGGTGTTGCAAACGGGTTTGTCCACATCTCAGCCAAGCGTGCGTGGGGGGTGGTGGGGCACAAGGAAGTACAATGCAGCAGAGTGGGCAGCGGGTAGCGATGCCTAAGATTCGGTGCAACGCCACCATCCGACACCACCAAACCAACCCCCCCATGCAGCAGCCTGGCCATGCTCACCGGCACCTCGGCCTCGGGGTCTCCCAGCGAGGACGAGGTGATGTCGGACAGCAGCGACATGACACCCGATGACAGCTCCTGCGCGGAGGAGGAAGTTATGGGGCGTGCAATATTGCAGTAAGCGCGCCGGTTTGTTGCGAAGCTCATGTCGGAGCGTATGCTAGTGAGTCCGCAGTGCAGGCCAAGCACGGCACCGTCTTTTGGGTTTCCACATATCGGAAATCATGCTTACCCCCGGTCCACCTCCCCACTCCTTTCCCCTCACCTGCATGGCGGACCCCAGGTCGGAGGTCATCTCTGTGGAGCGCTCCTTGACCCATTCGCCCAGCTCGTGCAGCTGCGAGCGCACGTGCAGCGCCGTCTCCGTCAGTGTCTCGAGCGCCACCGCGTCCTTGACGTCGGGCTTGCCGCCGTAGTCGCGGAACAGCTCGAACAGCTCGTTGGCGGCGTCCACGGCCTGATGAGAACGGGATGGGCGGGTTGGAATCACTAATACGGATGATGGCCACGCGAAGCATGGGTTGAGGGCCACGCAAAGTTCAGGACTGCATAACAGCAGCTGTTGCGGCGCAGCACCAAGGGTGCTGTGGGCGGGGCTGCTTCATTCGGGTGAGCGGCGTGTCGGGCCCGGGCGGGTCTATTTGGGCGGCGGCGGCAGCTGCACTGTATCTCACCCGGAACGCGGCCTCGCGCGAGGCCACCAGATTGCCGTACAGTTCGCGCATGGCCGCATACCTGCAGACCGGGTAGGTTTGGGTTGTGTTGGGGGTGCCATACATGTTTAATCCATGACGAGGTAGACGGGGGGGGGCCGGGGTTGTTGGTCGCCAGTCACGTCATGTCAGTCGGCTCCAGAACAAGACTGGGCTACGCTCGCAAACGGCGGCACCCAGCGGCGTCCTGTTCTACATTACTCGGGTGTGGTCCACACCTCGAGTGCATCGCCTAGAATGCACAGCCGCCTCACCCGTCCAGGTCCGTGGGTCGTGGCTCCAGGTCCTTGGCCCAGCCGCGCATCTGCTCCAAGGAGCTGGTCACGGCGCGGCGGCCGGCCGATACCAGCGCCAACTTCAGGTCGTCCAGCGTGTGCTCAATGGACTCCTGTGCGGGGAGCGGTGTTAGGCGGGGTTGGCAGGTAAGAAGCTTGTGGCGGCCATCCCATCCGGCGTTTAGATTTAATCTGGAAGTGATGTGCACGCAGAGCAGGTGCGCGCCAAATCCCTTCATGCGCAGCCCCTTGAGGTGTCGGCGCCGCGGCTCCAGCCTCGCCCCCCCCCCGCACCTGCAGCGACGAGCGCATCTTCTTCGAGTCCACGAACAGGATGCCCAGTGTGTTGCTCATCTTCATCTGGTCCACCTGCCGCTGCCAGCGCCGCTGCTGGATCATGTCACGCCGGAAAGCCAGCGGCAGCGCGTCGTGGCCGTTGGGCCCGGCGGCTGTGGCAGCAGCCTCCGCGTCGTAGGCGGCGGCGTCCCAGGACAGCGAGAAGTCGAAGATGGGGCGCTTGTCCTCGAAGGTGGCGCGCACGTAGTCCAGTGCCTGGTAGGGGAAGCAGGCAGGTGGGATGGAGGGTGGAGGTTAGCCAAAGGTGGGCGGAGGGCAGGCTTTAGGCAGTGGCGGGCCGGGTGAGAGACAAGAGCAAGGGCAGCCGACATTCAAGCACTTTCGCGCCGACCCACTGCGCGCGTGGCTACCTTCACGCAACAAACCACGTAAAATGCCCCCTCCTGCTGGCATGTGCCCATCCGCCCTCCACGTCCAGCATGCAATTCAGGTTTCGGCGACTTGACCCCTGCCTCGCTCGTCTCTCCAATGCCGCCATTTTGAGACTTCTTGGTCCCCCACCACAAGCTTTAGTTTCACTTCAGTGCACCGCACAACAGCTTCGAGGGTATCAGTCACACAACATAGCATAGCTATACAGCACCGACAAACTACGTAAAATGCCCCTCTCAAGCCTCTGCGCCACCCTGGCGGGGGCTGCGGCTTCTGAGTCCTACACTCGTTTTTGCTGTGGACAGCGATGACGACTTTGACCCAACAATCCGTCCGGGTACGGCGGTACGCCAACGATGGCGCCTCTTGCACAATCACCACGCACGACTTAGCTGTAAATGTTATGCTTTGATGCTTTGCCACTGCTCCCGTGCTTACCCTGTGGAAGGGGGCGGGAGAAGAGAGTTGGTGTGACACGCACAAACCTGACACATGCCCAACACCAGACACCAGACACCGCATACCGCACACCAGACACACACACACACCCCAGGCACGGACCTTGAGTAGCTGTTGTCCACGTGCGCCAACACGCCCGACCGCAGCGTGACGTACAGCGGCGTGCCTTGCATGATGACATCCGCCACGCTGACGAACGACTCGCCCGAGGGCTTGATGTACCTGCGGGACAGGGGGAAGGGGCGCGCATAATTGGTTCGAGTGCCCGATTTAACGGGCAGCCCGCCGGCAGTGAACCTGGCAGGACCCGAAACGAGGAACTAGTGGGTGGCAACTCACTTGGCGGCGACTGGCTTGTGTGTGGAGGGTCGCGGCATCTCGTCCAGCATGTTCACAACGGACTCCATCACGTGCACCAGCGCCTCGCGCACCTGCACGAGAACGAGGATGAAAAATATGACATATGGAGCGGCGTCCCCATCGTGGCATCAAAACGTCTTTGTCGTAGCAGTCGCCAATTCAAACTATCTAGTTTGCCCGGCTCTACTGGATGCCGCCAGCGCCGCCAATGCCGCACCTACCTGGCGCATCTGCGGCGCAAAGCCGAAGCCCACCACGCTCGCGGCGGTGGGGTTGGCTGCCGGGCCGTCCTCCGACACGCGGTGCGTGCGCGGCTCAAACGTGACCGTAACCAGCAGCACACCCTGTGTCGCATGCGAGGCGGGGGTCGCGGCATCCGAGTCAGGCACCAATACTATAAACATTTCCCCACATCCAGCCGCCCCGCCCGCTGACCGCTCACCCTCGTCTTGGCCGGGTTGTCCAGGTACGCGAGCAGCTCCTGCGTGCCGCGCACACCCAGCTCCACCGCCACGCAGCCCACCAGGTAGTCAAGCAGCCGCACCAGCGCCGGCATGCGCTCTTGCGCCGCCACCCAGGCGTCGTAGCGGGCCAGGATGGTGGCCTTCTCGGCCTGCGACGTGATCGAGCGGCAGGTTGTGGAGAAGGGCCGTCACAGCCTTTCGCGTGGAGCTTGGAGGCACGGCGAGGCAGCCGGTCGGGGGCACGATGCTTGGTTTGCGTGAAGCGGCGGCCTTGAGGGAGAAGCACAAAGCTGCGCACCTTGAGGGCAGACATGGACTTGGACTTGTTGGCCGCCGCGCTGCCGGCCGCGGCACCGCCCGACGGGCCGGGTATGAAAGTCACGAACTGCAGTCAGGTATCAGGCGAAGGTTCAGGCTTCATGCACGGTGGGCCCTCACAGACATCCTGACCTCTTCGGCCACACGCTGCATTTTATGCACATAAGAGAGCCCTGACACGCCACCCCACCTCGTTGGCCCGAAGCGTGGGGATGTCCACCAGCTTCTCCATGCGCTCCCGCTCCATGTCGATGCGGCTGCCCACCGCCAGCACCTCAGCGCACAGTTCGTCCACCAGCTTGGCCAGCGCGGGCGCGGCGACCTGAGGCGAGCAGAGCCGCGGGCACCTCGGTCACGGCAATACGCGCGCATGTGTTCACATGAGCCAGCACGCAGTACAACCAGGAGGACATAGTACGTCTACAGCTTTGAGCCCAGCGCCCACAACACAACCCAACCCCCACCTGCGAGCGGCGGTGGTCCTGCTCCGCAACAAACTCCTCCAGCGAATACAGCCGGTCGATGCGTGTGGTGATCTGCAGGCCGGGCGTTTGGGTGCATGCAACGTGTCGGCGCGTCCTGAGCTATGCAGGCTAGGCAGCAGTGACCTTGCCTCGCCAGCAGACACAGCACCCATGTAATTGTCGCCGCCGCCCAATGCTCTGGCACGCACCGACACGACGGCGGTCTCCCGCATGGCATGCACCAGCTGGCCCGCGCGCAGCATGACGGGCTGGAAGGTGGGCACGGCTCCGAACAGCAAGCGGCCCAGCACCTCGCGTGTGCGCTCGAAAGCGCTGCGCTTGACGTTGGCGCGCCAGCGACGGAAGGAGCGCGTGAGCAGGAAGTGCTTGAAGAAGCGCATCTTGCGCAGCAGCCCGTACACAGTGCTCAGCCTGCAGAGTGCAGGCAGCAAAAAGCACAACGGCGCGGCAGGATAGCCAGCACGTGTCAGCAGTCAGTAGACGTCACACAAGCCCACGATGATGCTGAGCCACACCGTGGAGACGGCACATAAGCGTCCAGCGCCAGCAGATTAGCCCTTTCGCGCTGCGCACCTGATCCACTCCCCCAGCTGCGTGAACTGGCCCTCCTCCGGCCTGCCTGCCTCCACGTGGACCACGCCCAGCGCCGACATGGTCCAATACTGCGCGCGGTCGACTCGCTCCGCCGGCACAACCACCAGGTCGAAGGGGCTGACCACCTCCATGATGTTCGAGGCTGCGGCGTGGCGAAGGGTGGGTCGGACAGGGTCAGCAGGCAATGGCATAGCGCATGAGCATACAGCAAGAGCATGGAACAGGACCGCGCAGGAGAGATGCTGGCGTGTAAGAGGCCGACGCTGGGACGTGTGCGCATCCACGCGCCACGCATGCATGCGCACATACTTCGCACTTTCATTTTCGCTCACTGCTCAGGTGCCCCCACGCGCCCCACATGAGAAGAGTCACCACGCGGCCGCCCCGCTCACGTCTGCGCTCGTTCAGGTAGAACAGCTTCTTGTGCGCGTTCTGGCCGTGCGTGGAGAAGTAGTCCACCACCTCGTATGACTGAGCGGCCATCACGAAAAAAAAGCATCAAACAGTGCTGGGTCAGTTTCAGGTACTGTATGCTGTGGCCAACTTCGCCGCCCCGCACCCTGTGACCGCTGCAACCACCAGTCCCAAGGCCCCACCTGCAGCGCCCACCAAGAAATATTCCTCCAGCCCTGCCTCTTCCCCTGTGGTCCCTGTCTCGGCCCCTCCCTCCGATCCCTGCCCCCTTGCGCCCCACCGTCTTGATGGGACCGTCCTCCTCGTTGTACACGGGCTGGTCGGCGATGCTCTCCGACAGCGGCACCACCGGCGCCGTGCCCGCGCCGACGCCCCCCGCCAGCGACAGGCTGTTGCGCGGAGTGGCGCTGCTCAGCGTGCTGAAGGCGCTCAGAGGCCGGCAGCCCTGCGGGCAACAGCGTCAGCATGGTGCAACAGGGCAAGACGGCTTAAGCAGCAGGGAGCTCCAGGCTGGCAATAGATTTGCATGCGTGCTAGTGCTCAGCAGAGGCACGTGCTGTGGTATAGACAGGGGCAGGGTGCAGGCGGACGCGCTCATGGAGCTGCGCAATCGCACCGTGGGGATTTTCTTGCCGCTCTGCTGGAACTCGTTGCGCTGGCGGTACGGCGCGGGCGGCACGCCTGCAGTCTCCACTAGCGGCGCCGCCACCGCCGCTACGGAGGCCGAAGCAGTGGAGAGCGCCGACATGGGGCGTGCGGTACCGCCATACTCGTCCGGCTGTTTGGGTGGCGAAAAGAAAAATGAAGTTGATGGAGTGAGCCAAGGTGCAACCCAATCCTCTCCAACGCCTTGAGCATGAGCCCCAGCCCCCCTGGCCAGTACTTCTTACCGGCGGGCTGCCGGGCCGCGTGAGCATCCACGACGGCACCGTGCGTGTGGGCGAGGGCGGCCTCGCCGTGGTCGGCCGGGCGGGCGATAGCGGCCGCGCGACCGGCGAAGTCATCTGTGGAGAAGGAAATTCGGTCGCCAAAGCGTGAAGGGAACAGTGGTCGAAGTGCAGGCGAGTTTGCTGCCAACCCAACCTTTGCGTAGGCCTTTCTGCCTGGAGCCCGACAGGCCCTGTCCTGCCGCCCACCTGAGGCGCCACGTGCGGCTGCAGCGTGACCTCCTCTCCGGGAGTCACCGTGACGGTCATGAGCCCGCGCGTCCCCGCTCCGTGCGGCACCCCGCTGACCGGCCTGCTGCCTGCTGTTACACCGCCACCGCCCGGCAGGGCTGATATGGGCCGCAGCGATGCCACCGCCGCCGCGCCACCACCGGCCGCCTGCGCCGATGCACGGCGCTTGCTGGCCGCCGCTGCCGCCGCGACAGCCATGGTTGCGGAGATCGGTCGTGAGGCACCGCTGGCGTTGGCATACGCGCGCGGCGCACTGACTGGCCGGGCAACACCGCCGGTGGGCCCGGGCGCAGCCGTACCCGCATTCGACATGGAGGTCCGTGGCTGCACCCACTGGCCCTGCGGGCTCTCGCCGCGCACGCGCCCGGTGCCCGCTAGCCCCATGCTGGCAATAAGCTTGCCCTCGATGGTCCTACGCTCCTTAGCTGACAGCGTCACCACGCCGGCGGCACCAGCGCCGTTGCCCACCGCGCTCACGGGCCGAGAGCCGCCCGTTGGCGGTTTGGCGCTGATGGGTCGACCCGCACCCGGCCGGCCGCTGACGGGGCGGCTCGCGCCCTGGCCGATGGTCCCGCTGGAGGGTCCAAACCAGGCGCCGCTCCCGCCCGCGCCGCCCGCTGCCCCCACTGTCGTGGCTGCGGCTGACGTCCGCCCGGCCCCGACGCCTGGGCCAGCGCTCCTGGGTGCGGCGCCCGGCACCGGCGAGGTGCTAGGCGACAGCTGCCCCGGTCGCACGGTGCTATCTGCAGCATACTCCAGGCTGGCACCTGGGGTGATTTGGGTGCAAACTCAGAACCAGAACCCATGGAGCAAAGCGAGGCACTCTGGACTCCCAACACGTGGTGCGACCGCTCAATTGTGGCCCCATGCCACCCAGCGCCTGCCACCCCCACCCACCTGACACCTCTTCCGGTATCGCGTCAAACCCAGCGGCATACGCGCCGTACGGCGAGGCTCCGCCCCCGCCCGCCCCCGCCAGGACTGCTGCGTAATCAGCTGAGCGAGTGCTGCCGCCGCCACCACCGCTGCCGCCCAGGCCGCCGCCAACACCGGAGCCGGCGTTTGGCGGGGCGTTGTTGTTGGTCAGGTAATTCATCATGGCCGTGAGGCCCGGGCGCGAGGCACGAGGCTGTGGAGGGAGCGGGCGAGCAAGGTAAAGCCTACCTGCCTCTACGCACATCCTGACTAACCCGCCGCCCTGCCTCTACTGACCGCCAACAGCTGTAGCGAATCCTCTGCTACACGACAACATCCTTTTTGTTGCCCCATCGCAGGCCCCCATTCTTCCGCCGGCCCACCGACCTGGTCGCTGAACAGGAGCGACTGCCGCTGCAGTTCACTGTCCACTGCCCGCTCCTCCACCGTCGCGCTGTTGACAAACGCATTCTCCAGCACCTCTATAGGCCGGAACAGGTTGCCCTGCATGCAAACGTTGTAACGTCAGCACTGGGTGCAGTGCTATTAAGCCTCACTTGTGCCATGTGCCTCGCCCGGCTGTACAGCAGCATCGGAGGTGCCCGGTGCCCACACTACCGTTGCACCGCAGAACCCTGCAAAGTTCCCTCCAAACCCTCAATTACGGGGCTGTCGGTGTTAATACCCGACCCACCTCTTCTATGGCTCGTGCTGCATTTGCCATGACGAGCGGCGTGACCTTTGGGGGCTGCCCCGAGCCCCCGCCCGCCTTCGACCATGAGGGCCTCGCTGCGGAGCCAGGGCGACCCCCGCCCAACGTGTTCAGCGGCGTGGGGAGAAGGCTCGCCCCCGGAGGTCGCCAGCTGCCCGATGAGTACAGCAGCGAAGCCTCCGGGCGGCTCTGAGGAGCGGCCTCCTCGCGCTTCGACATGCTTCTAACTTGCTTGACTTTTGGGGCTCCCGGGTCAGGAGCCCGGTGGTCCTTATTAAGTTAGCTGAGCATTCTTTGATGCGTTATTACAGAATTTTGGAAAAGCTAGTGCAGGCCCGCGGTCTCCCTGTGCTTTGCATAAAATGATTCATTTTGCCTAGCGCGTCATGCTATGGTGATTACACTTGTATCGTTTACAGTATGCAAGTATGTCTACTCCTGCAGTCGGTTAAGTTTGCACATAATCGCCAGCCGCGTGTGTGTTTGCTGCGCCTTTGGCACTCCCCTTGCCCAAACGTGTTTTACCCCATCAGGACTGGTGAACGCCTTGAGGCAACATGAGACCACAGCTCGTAGACGTGCCGGCTACATGTCCCTTTCAAGAAGACCTGTCGTCCGTGAAGCCTGCATGCCTAAACTGCGTGTGCAGAAACCGTTTCATACCCCGACCGCGGCAGCCTCATTTCCTCGCATACGCAGACCCCGCCCCTCGCCCTTGTGCCTAGCACCTATAGGTCCCTCCAAAATACGCCTGCGGCAAGGAGCTCGGCCTTCTGCTCCACAACACCCGCGCGTCAATTTGCTTGCAGGTCCGAACGACACCTACTTTGGCTCAATTACTTTGCATGCATTGAGGTCTACAATTGTGCGTTGAAATTATCTCCGCTGCCTGAACGCAGACACGCATGCAAGGCTGCCCAATGCATTAAATGCGTCGAGGGAAAAACAAAGCTGCGACGAGCTGAAGCCCAAATAGAACTCACACAATGGCATCGCAGTTGCTGTCGAGAACTCGGGCGCCTACTTGCCCCGGCGCTCGGAGGGCACGGCCGTCGGCGGTGCGCGTTCAGGCGACTCTGCTGCCTCTGCCCGCCTCCGAGACCCGCTCTACCGTAGATAGGCTGAAGAAGCTTCGCTTGATTACTGCTATCAAGACGCCTTACCTTGCGAACGGCAAATTTGACCTGCCCGCTTACGATGCACTGGTCTCGCACCAAATAGAGAACGGCGTGGAGGGCCTGATTGTCGGTGGCACCACTGGCGAGGGCCACCTTATGTCCTGGGACGAGCACGTTATGCTGATCGCGCACACGGTGAACGCGTTCGGCGACAAAATTGCCGTCATCGGCAACACCGGCTCCAACTCGACGCGCGAGGCCCTGCACGCGACCGAGCAGGGCTTTGCCGTCGGTATGCACGCCTCGCTCCAGATTAACCCCTACTATGGCAAGACCAGCAAGGCAGGGCTGCTAAACCACTTCAACGCGGTACTGAACGAGGGGCCGGCGGTCGTGTACAACGTGCCTGGCCGCACGGGGCAAGACATTCCTGATGACGTGGTCATGGAGATTTGTCAGCACAGCAACTTCCTGGGCATGAAGGAGTGCACGGGCAACGCGCGGATTAAGAACTACACCAGCAAGGGCGTCAACTGCTGGTAGGTGTGACGGGCGGGGTGTGGCAACGGGCGTGCCGTGGGTGCAGCATTTTGTACAACAAAGGGGGGGTAGCCATCCATAGGATGGTGTTTATCAAATGGTTGTGAAGTGCCGATGTCCAGCGGAACACCGGGGGGGGGGGAGGGCATGGGCCGTGTGGCTATGAGGGCTTCACGCTTGAGACCTGCCAATGCGGGAGGAGCCGTAACAAAACCTTGGGGGCCAGAACGGGCTTGGAGCGAGCAGGCGCCTTCTGAGGCGGGAAGGATAACCGGGGCATGGCGTGCAACGTTCCCAGCCGGGTTGGCAAATGTTTTCTGTTACTCCAGCGCTGTGTGTCACTTTCCCATACAAGACTCTGCTGCCCGGCGCGTTGCTTGCGTTCCGAAGGTTCATGCTGCCTGTCGCATCAGGTCTCGCCAGCACCCCCGCCAGCGCCTGAACCCCGGCCTGCACGCCCGCTACCTCCCCGCCGCCCTCCTGCAGGTCAGGCAACGACGACGAGTCGCACGACGCGCGCCACTCAAGCGGCGCGGTGGGCGTCATCTCGGTCACGTCCAACGTCATCCCGGGCCTCATGCATAAGCTGATGCACGGCTCGCCCGACCCCAAGCTGAACGCCGACCTGAAGGAGCTCATGGCCTGGATGTTCTGCGAGCCCAACCCCATCGCGCTCAACACGGCGCTGGCCATGTGCGGCCTGGCGCGGCCCGTGTTCCGGCTGCCGTACGTGCCGCTGAGCCGCGCGCAGCGGGAGAAGGGTGCGGCGCTTCTGAGCAAGGTGCAGGAGCACATCCCGGGCTGCAAGAGCGTGCGTGTGATGGAGGACCACGAGTTCATCCTGGTTGGGCGGCACTGAGCGGGGCGCGTTGTAGTGGCGTGGGCGAAGGGTTGTTTAGTAGCATGCAATCGCAAAGATGGCGGATCAGTAGCTTGAGCGAAGGTTTTGGCTTGGAGCTTGGAGCGTGTGGAGTGAGTGCAGCAATGTAGCGGAGCAGGGGATCCAGAGAAATGCCGTTCGCAGTCTCTGTTACAGCGTTGGAGGAAGACGCTTTTGGCTCCCTCCGCATGAGAATTGAGGCGGCCAGGCCAAGTTGAGCGGTGCGTCGTGCAAAGGGCGCAAGGTATGTGACGGCTTGATGCTAGTGACTAGCCATGCTAGTGACTAGCCATGGCCAGCAGATTTTCGTTGACCGGGACATCTGCGATTATTTTGGGCGCAACACAGTTATGTCGAAGTCGGGCTAGGCACAGCTCAACTGTGTTTGTATAGAGCTATCCACATGGAGCCGGGCATCGAGAGTGCGTTCATCAGAGCTGCTTGGAAACTGCGGTATCGAGCACTTGTTCGGTCGGCCTTCGTTGCGTCGGCCGCTGGGCAAGGGCGGGCACGGCTACTGCTGATGGCATGGCTACTGCTGATGGCGGTGGTTGCCGGGATATGCGGAAAGCACAACTAGTTCACAACGCAGGGGCGGACTGGCCAGAGAAATGTGAATGGCCCCGTAGCGAAATAGAGAGGAGCGCCGGGCGTGGCTGCCGTTGTCCAAGGCTGATTTGATGAGCTAGCCTGGTTCTGCTTGGCAGTTGTGATGTGGCTCACGTGCTGGAAGGTGGCGGCCCGGGCGGCTGCACGGTCGCCTGCGGCAAGGAGTATGCCAGTGGCGCAATGAATAAGTAGGTTGTGCCGGCGTAGATCTCACTGACAGTGAAAGGCAGGACTGACATCTGTCGCACGCATCATTCAGGCAGTCTCTTGGGGCGCGACAATTTGTTGCGGACGCGCAGCTGGAGGGCTGCTGCATGGAATGCGTTTGACGGCAATGTTGCCATGTAACGGCAATGGCATTGCACGTATGAATTCGCTTGCCATAGCTTTACAGGGCCAGTCTGTCCACTGAGGGAACCCGTACGCCGTTGCATGAAGAGCAACTGCGTGGGTTCACGCCTTCAAGTCAGGATTTCCGGCTGGAAAGGGCCAGGAGGAAACAGTAGAGCCTTCACAATTGCACGAACTCAGCTCTTGCCGTCCAAGGGGCTTTGGATGTCGTCACAATTGAGGCCGCGCGGTACGGTAGCCTGGGTCACACAACTCCCTGAATCGACACTGGGTTACCGTATTGAGGTAAATCAGCGACTCGACTGCCCTGCGCTACGCATTCACATTTCAGAGCATGTCCGTGAGGCCGCGTGACCAGGCACGAACTGACACGCACTGACCCGAACTGCTTGCCACACACCTCTTTCGCTGCTGTCTACTAGATATGACATCGCCGTCCCGCCTGCCTCGCTTTTTGAATAATTACATTCACAAAAAAGGCTGCAGCGGCCGTGTTTCGGGCCCGGGGCAGAAGTCTCCCCACCGCTGTAACATAGTAAATTTAGCGCATGCCGGTAACACGAAGGGGGTGGCTCCGTGGCTGGGACACGGGACACCGCCTTGGGCACTTCTTCACACACGCAGTACTGCTCAATCACCGACCAGCAGAAAGCTTCCGTTGATTGCGTCATAGCAAGGGTCAGTGTGCGTTACAATGATTGTCCAGGAATCGCCAGCCAGCACAGCGTCGACAGCCCTAAGTTTAGGGTTCATGGCCGCGACTGGCTGCCCGGACTCAAAGTGCAACGCTTGCGCGCGCTTGGTAAATTATGTTAAGCTATGCTGTTATGTTTTGCGTGCGCTTCAGGTCGCAGAACGGCGTGCCCGCACGATGGCATGGGCCAACACTTTTGCCCGTTCTTGAAGCCCATGCACCGGTGTGCCGCCCGAGCGCTCCTGTTGACCGTTGTCCCCGCTGCTTTGTTTCTGCCACAGCCATCATCATTAGACCGGGCCCTACGCCTCAGGCTCCGGCTAACACCTACAGCTCGCGACGCTTTCACAATGTGTAGTTGAGTACTGGAGCACGGGGCTGCGCCACTCGCCCGCAACCGCCTCAACTGCCCGAGCTCTGCCGCTGATAACTATATGGTAGCTTCGAATGCAGCGGCGCTGTTGTGACAACTTCAGCGAGTGATAGTAGGCGACGCCATTGCGTGCCCAGGCCTGCACCCGCGGCCTCGGTAGACTGGGCTAGCCGATAGCTGCTGTGTCATTAGCGTGTGACTACTATGGCGACTCGCCTTGGAGCAGGAGCTGATACGCCCTTCGCGAAAGCATCAACAGCCTCAGATGTCAGAGTTGCAGACAGCGCCTGTGTCATCATGTCACAGGTGAAGCTGTCGGAAGCATATAAGCGAGCGCGGCTGCATTCGATTGTGAATTCTGCCTTGGACATGCAAGCGGCGATATCGAGTGTCCTCCCTCTAGGCCAAGGGCTAGTGCCAGGATGCCTTAATATTCCCTGGTCTTTCGCAAGGGCATCTCGGAAACGTCTCTCACACTGCTGGCCTGGGTTACTCTGTAACTCGACATGAACCATCCCGTTGCCGTGTCACGGTATCAGGTGTGTGCCCGCCCAGTGGCGAGTCGGCGGCGCTCATTGGTTCTGGACTTCTGTGAGAGCGGCATGCTGATAGCACCTGCACCGGAGCTGTCCGACGGACCCGCCTCACCGTCTTCGTGGGGTCGGGCCGGCAGCATGAGCAGGGCGGAACCCATGCCGTTCTTCCAGAGAACCTCTTACGCGTCCTCCTCCTCACACAACTCGATCGTGCCGACGCTGGGCTCTGTGCCGCCAGCTGTTCCACCTGCGGCCTCGGCACCCTACCTGACGGCGTTCGTTGCTGCGTCATGCAGCGCCGCGAAAGGCAGGCGTGGTTCCAGCGACGCAGTGAGCGCCGCGCCCGGGTCTTCTGCGAATGGCCGCAAGCGGCTGCACCAGGAGGAAGCAACGGATGCTGAGGACAGGGAGAGCAAGCAGGACAGCAAGCAGCTATGTTCCATCTCTGCGCACACTGTCCAACAACAGCAGGCGCAGCAATCACAGGCGTGGTACTCATCACCTGCCAACAGCGCTGGAAGGGCAGCGCCATGTGCTGCAGAGGTTTCAGGGATAGGTGTCGCCGCTGCGTTTGCGGCTGCGGCCCCAGTGGCCGTGGCAGCAGCGTGCATGAAAGGCGGTGACGACGACGCCGGCGAGGCTGGCGAGGCTGACATGCCGCGGCTGCAGCGTCCGTCTCAGCAGCCCTCGCAGAGGAGACTGCTGAAGATGGTGACGACGTCGCTTGAAAGTGGCGAGTTCGCGCACCTCAATGCAGCCATCCAGGAGGCCGAGCAGCATCGGGGCGCCGCTAGTGTCGCCGCAGAACCACGCTTGGGAGGTTCCGCCGCACCTGCAGACTCCATTCCGGCGGCGCTTGCCTGCCGCAGCTCATCACATGGGCGCGCGTTCATTGCCACAGCGGAGGCACTAGAGGACGCGCCGGCACTGCCGGGCCGGCTGCACGGGCTGCACGCACAACAAGCGGTGCCTTTAGTGAGCCCCCCGCACACGTCACAGCGGCACCAGGATGCTGGGCGGCTGCGCGGCTTCTTGGGACATGCAGCGGGCGGCGGGCACGCAGCAGCTGCGTCTGCCGTGCCGCCGAAAGCATCCACGCACGCCCGGTACGCGCACGCGCACCACGGCCTGCTAGTGCAGGGCTTGCTTGATGGCCGCAGCGAGGAGGACGTTTACGGCACGGGATGGGAGACGCCGCCCCTTGAGACGGGCAACAGCTTGCTGGTGCTAGATGACCACCTAGACCTGGCGCTCGTCAGCCTGAGCAGCACCGCCACCGCTAGCGGTGCCGATGCCGGCGGCAACGCTACTTATGGTGGCGGCAGCAGTAGAGGCGGCGGCTGTGGCGGTGTTGGGGCGCTGCGGTGGCTTGGTGACTGAATTGAAGGCGGTGGAATGGCGCCCGGGTATGGGGAAAACACATAAATATCTTATTGCAAAGAGCATTATACTGACGCGTGCGAGGACGCATGTAAATGTACATCCGATAAACCCAGGGCAGCAGGCTTGCAGTGAGCAGCTATCAGTTACGCAGGGGTCAGGAAATTCATCACCGCGTTGTTGATGATGGTTGCTCCAGGTGATAGTGGCTGTCGACTCTGGTGTCTGGTTCTTGGGGCCCTCGGGAAAAGGGCATCACTGTTGAGCGTTGCGTTGGTGTGGCTTCATACTGTAGGGAACACTGTGTACGTTCTGGTTATGCTGACCGGTACCGCCTAGGTAAAGAAAATGGCTTGACAAGGACTGCGTGGCCTTGCGGTTCTATCATTAACGAACCGCACACGTCGGCTTACCTGTCATCATGCACGTTTACTAAACGCATCATAATGTATCGTACAGTAATTACACCATCTTGGCAGGCGGGTTGGAAATAATTTCTTCAAGGCTCAAAGGCTGTTGCAACTAAACAAACGCTGATGCTGGCGTTTGGGGCTCCAGCATGTAGTGCTCGACTGTACGCAAGGTTGCTTCTCCGGGACTCTCCTACTCGATTAGTTGATAGGGCCAATGGCGCTCCACAGTGGAGCTGTAATGCATTCTCAAGAAAGCGCACCCAATGGGGTATCTGGCATGCCTTGCTGGACTCTGTCTGTCCGCCAATAAGGCAGGCTATGCTTGCATTGTAACAGATATCCATTTTAATGCACTAGACTGGCTATTATGCAGCCATCAAGCGACCGTGACGAGTCGCGGCTTGTGTACGGTGGACCACGGCACTCGAACCTCAGCCCCCCGCGCGCCGTGCGCAATAAGCTGGTTCCCGCCGCAACAACGCACGAGTCGAGTGCTGCGCGTACGTCAGGGAGGGGCTTGAGGGCCGTTCGGTTTCGGCCATGCTCAGGGAAGGCCGGAAGGGATTCCTATTAAGATCCGAAACTGCGGACAAGTGTTCCCCTGTGTCAGGGAAAAGGGGCTGAGCTGGGGGAGCTGCGGACAAGTGTTCCCCTGTGTCAGGGAAAAGGGGCTGAGCCCCTCCACTGTCTGAGGCCGAACTACCTCCTCGCCCGGAAATAGCCGGGGTCGGTTTGAACTGGCACCGAGCCAAACCTAGGTGCCCAACAGTCACGGCACCACAGCAGAGCCAGCCAACACGCAGTGCAGGCAGGATTAGGACCTGGGAACCGCCCCCTTCACACAACACACGACACACCTTCTGAATCCGCACCATTTCCAACCACAAACTAGCTAATCACTACCAGTCAGCCTCTGGCATTGGCAACTGGTTGCATTGGCGCGCTTGAAGTGCCTGCGCAAATAATGTCACACACCATCGCTGCATGGGGCATTGGGCACGGGCAGGGCTCTTATCTTGTTTTGGGGGGAAAGCCGTGGGGGAAAGCTCAGCCTGAGCTTTAGCAAGCTAAAATGCCCAGAAGTTAGCTCAGGGGGCGGACTTGGGCGGATTCCCGGGCACTTGTGGATAGGCTTTCTGATGGTCAGTGGGGCATCAAGTGGTCAGGGAATCGTCGCATATGCTGACACGCAGCTGTTTGGGCCCCGGAACAGCTGAAAACACTGGCGTCTGATGGTTCTGTGGCCCCCAACCCCACCGGGGCCAAGCTTCCCCCGCCTCCGTGGACGCGTAACAAAGCTAAAATTTGAGCTTTAAGGGCCAGCCGTAAAGCTCAGAAACCGGCCAAAATGGCCAAATAAAGCTCAACATCTTTAAGGTAATAGCCCTGGGCACGGGGTGCTGGGTGCTCCACCAGAGGTGGATTCGCCATGCAGCCATCACATGATTGCGCGTTACAAGAAGGGGATAGTGTAAACACCGATTATATGATGTGCAAGCGAAGTGGCGTGGACGGACTGGCACCTCCGGCTCCACAGACGCGTGGCATTCTGCGGCTGCCCCAGTGCCTCATGTTGACCAGGACGACTGGTGACCATGCCCCTCACCCGGAATTCCCATCTCCACTTGCATTTTAGCGCATGGCCCCAGCACGCGCCGCCCGGCCCGCCCCGTCACAGCCCATCGGAATACCCGACTGAGACCCGGACGTCCAGTGTATGCTGTTACCGACACGCGCTAGAATGCGAATGCGAAATGCGATCGCGAATGTATGTGAGACGCTTGCCGTGAAGCATGGCCACGACAGCAGCCACGGTAGGTGTCCCTGCACACGCTACACGCAGAAACTGAAGCCTCAAGATGACGTTGCACAATGCACTTACACATCGTCTTGCTCGGGGACTTGATACTTCCTAATGCTATGCCGAGGTGCATCTGCCCCACGGCGGCGCGCCGATGTGCCGCGGCCCCGCCCCACCCTCCCCGGAGGAACGCTGTGCTATCTACAAGCCGCTGCCCCCGCGGCCCAGGGTGGATCCCTCTGGCTTATGTCAGCCCAGGGCCCGTGTATGCCCCTTGCCCCCTTGCGAGCTCGGCGTGTCCTCTCTTGTAACCACGCAATCATAAAGCGTGTATGCCCTTTGCCCGCTTGCGAGCTCGGCGTGTTCTCCCTTGTAACCACGCTATCATACAGCGTTTGCATGGTCAGCGTGTGGATCCGTGTCATGCGTGTGCTGTTGATATGAGTGCTGGTTACAAGAAGGGGACAGTGTGAACACTGCCTCGGGCACAGGTGGCCAACCGCCACCCTGCTTGGCTGCCCACCCGACTCACAGCTGCGTAGGCGTGTCGAAGCTAAGCTAAACGCCCGCCAGAGCCACACCAGACACAGCATCACAAGACACGCGGCTCATAAGGCACCGCTACGCGAAGACCAAGTCGCAAACGTCAAGGCAGCACACCGTCAAGCCAGCACAGTAGGCCCGAGGCCAGCTGCACGCCGCACGCCCCTCAAGGAGAAGGGGGCGGAGAAGCAGCGTCATACGGCAACACCACGTCAATGCGGTCGCCAGCCCCCCGCGACAGGAACACGTGCCCGGAGGGGACAGCATCCCAGCCACTAGGGCGCACACCCAAGCTAGCAAACGCCTGCAACCGTCCCCAGAAATCAGCCACCACCTCCAGTCCAATAGCTAAAACACGGCGAGAAGGGAGCGGGGCCTCAGCAGGCAACCCTTGGCCGGCCATCACAACCCGCTGCCGCCCCATGTCCATAGCAGACAACGCAGCCAGACACACCACATCCCAGACCGGCGGCGCCAGACCCGGCGGCGGCCGCACCAGCCACAAGGCAGCCCGAGTAAACACGCCTAGCGAGTCTGCGGGAAGCGCCCCCATCGCCATACCCATGGACTCACGCAGGCCACGGGCGACCACACAGTCCCAGTAATAATGCCGCCGATCCCCAAACGTCATATCCGCACCACACGCCTGGCACACGTGGACGACACCATCGGCACGTTCGCGGGCACGCATGGGGAACGCCCAACACGCATCGGCAGCGACACGCCACAAGGCCTCTTTGTGCCGATTCTCCCACTTAAGGTTCCACAACCGTGACAGCACAGCAGCAAACGCACCCGCAGCCAGCACACAGTCAGACTCAGTCACATCGGGGTCGAAAGCAGCAGCCACATACGTACGATGTTTGGCACGCAGCTGCGCCAGGGGCGCCGCGAGTTGCATGAGTGTACCAGCTTTCACCGTATACTCCAGCACCAGGAGAGGCGGGCCGCCGGCCTGGGCCCACCCCAACCCCCTGGCCAGCTCCCGCACGGACGCAGCTTGGTCCGGCGCTGTAACCCGACCGCTGCGGGGCGCCCGCGCCGCCCGCGCCGATTGATATGCAGGACGGTGATAGGCGCCGTTGGTTCTGGGATTGTCGAGTGGCATTGGCGTTGCGTGAGAGTATGGGCCTCGCTATGGGCGCGGAGCCTGAGGACGCGCTGCACACGTTCTCTCGTGCCGACTTGACTGGTCCGGCCGCCTGCGGGTCTGGTGCAGCTAAATACACCGGGCAGGGACCATGCAGCCTGCCATGCAGGGGATGACTAACCAACAGTAGTGCGGTACCGGCACACGGGCAAGCAGCTCGCCAACGGCACGCCCCGGCCGTCCCGGGGGGCCTAGGCAGTTGCGCTGCGCCGCACACACGATCGCAATTACATTCTAACGCGTGTCCAGGGGACCCCTGCGCGCGTTACGGACATGCTCTAATTGCGAAACGACAACGTGAGCACGCGTCTGTGACACGATATCGCTCAACAGGGGACTCTAGGGACTCGACTGGACTGGAGGACCACCGGTCAAACCGGGAACTTCAATCAAAATGGCGGGACATAAAAGGGACGTGGGTTCTGGTTTGCGCGGCACGTACTTGAGAGCGCAGAGTCGATAGGGCTTCAGATACGTTCCGTAACGTTCAGATAGGGCTTGGGGGGGGGGGGGGGGACGGGACCGGGATGCATTGCGATTGCAAGCCGTACGGCCGAATCGCTGCGTAAATATGGCGCCAAGATTATTCAGCCAGCATTCACTTGGCATGTGCTATTAGAGCGAGCTCTTAAAAGGTCCCACTGGACGCGCTGCCGAGTTAGTTAAAGTGCGTCGGGAAAATGTTCAAGCTGCCGTTCAAGTTGCCGCTAGACGCCTACATTCTGGCCGTGCCCATCACCTGCGCTCTTGGGGCTATGGTGGGTGCAAACCTGCGGCTTGTGCGGCAGGGGCGGAGCCAGCAGCTGAGCAGAAACGCCTTCACCATGCCTGCCTAACGCCAACCCGGCCTCACCACTTTCTGTGCCCAGGTCACCATGACGGCGCGTGTGCCCGCTCGTGATCCCGAGTAAGTGGTCTGGGACCTGCTCCGGCGCACTGCGTTACCTGTCGCGCCATGCTGACGCGGCGCTGCCCTCCTTGCAGAGCGACGCGCGACCCCGCCTTCTACGAGAATGAGGCACATGCTGCTGCTGTCGGGTCGAACTATGAGAATGGAATCAAAGGGGTAAGCGCTGTCGCGTAGTGAATTTATTTCCGAGACTCCTTGCCCCGGCGCGGACGAGCTGAAGCCGGACCTGCCCATTAATCTCATGCAGCTTTTCGACATGCGCATTCGGCAGCGCAAGTTCACCGTCTTTGACAACGAGGTGAGGAGCGTTTTGCTAGCATGCGCTTTTGACCAACCGCTCCGAGAGCAACACTCGTCCCGCGCCCCTGCTTCACGCCTGCTTCATAGGTGAACATTCCCAAGTGAACACAACTAATTTGATCAACATCAAGAGCACCCGCTCCCTGCGGTGACTCGGTTACTCGACGCGCTCGTAGACTCTCAGGCGGCCTGCTGGGCGGCCTGTGTTTCTCACATCAGTTCTCGCGTGAAGCAGGGGCGGCGGGGCCCCTTCACTGTTTCCCATGGGAGTGGCCGGCCCTGCGTGGCGCACATTTGACACAGTGCATGGATGAAAACCATTTGCGATCAGGGTGGTGTTATGTTATAAACTATGGTGCGTGGCGGTGCACGGTTGCCGAAGTGATACCCGCGTGTACACGGCGGGACGTCCCAGGGCCCCCCGATGGCGTAATCATGAAATGCAAACGCGAGCCGAAGTCCCGTAGGGTGCCGGTGGCAGTGGTTATTGTAATGTACCCTGGGCCCTTCGCCGCTATTGATCCGGATGGCAGTTGGCCATATCAGAGCATATCTGGGTGCAGCGCCGAGCACAGCTGGGGCTGAGTGCGGGCGAGGGTTACACGGGAAGAGAACGGTATGACATGAGTACAGTGCCCTCTAGGGGTGCGATCAGTGCCCCCAGTAGGCCATCCGTGGCTCTCGCCTACTCGGCGTCCTCTTATGATTGCGGATTACCAGGGGAACCATCGCTCCGAGGAGCACAGCCAACCGCCACCCCTGCTTGGCTGCCGACCCAGCTCACAGCTGCGCAATCGTGTCGAAGCTGGGCGTACGCCCGCCGAAGCCACTCCTAACACAGCATCACAGTGCGCGCGGCTCATAAATGTACCGCTGTTGTGTGCGCGGGCGCGGTCCAGGCAGCACACCGCAAGGCCAGGAGCACCCTAACCCCACAAGGTACCACACAAACAGGCGTCGCCACACGCAAGCGAACAAGGCAAAGTCGGACCACCAGGGGTGCGGACACCCTGCGGACCGCACACCATCCGTGACAGCATCACGGAGAATCGTTAATGTTACAGCTGTGGGCCTGCCTCCGACCCGGGCCCGACACACGGCCTCTGCAGCCTACCAGTCTCTGGACTGGCGAGAGCGCTCACAAAAACAGCGCTAGAAACCCAAGCCCACGGCTGACCTGCCCTACCCGCGCACAGCAAGCCTAGCCGCGAAACGAGAAACGCCTCCCTGTGCTCTCCTGAGCCCACAGGACCAGGCGGTGTGGAGACAGCTCGCGCACCTAATACCTCAAACGAAACCCCCGACAAGAGACAACCCGAAGACGAGCAACCCACGCGCGCGCTCCCCTGGGGGCTACCAACGCCTGGGAACACACGTGTCACCCTTCTGCTACTCATCAGCAGGCCACACGTAGCAAGAGGGACAGGGCCGGCGAGAACGCTCAAAGCCGCCGCACCTAGCCGCCAAAGCTACAGCCCAAACCACCAACTCAATCGAGTCACCTACCGCAGAGGGGACAAGCACGCAACCGAGCGCCTACCCGCCACCACAAGGGTCGTGAACAAACGTCACCGTCAACGGTACCACCCACACACACACGTACACACACAAACCGCGTCTCATCTACACTCTATCTAGCACTGCTTATAAGCAGCAGTTGCGAGCTGACAAAGACTTGACTAAGCAGGTTGCTGAAAAGAGAATCGGTATCACATGGCAACAGAACAACAATACAATCCCGCGCCCCACGCGCAAAGAACACGTGTTACGGACATGCGCTGAATTGCGAAAACGAAAGCGAATGCACGCCACCGCGTGTGAGGAGGGAATGTCATCCCATCCACGCGGGCGCACACCCAAGCTGGCGAAAGACTGCAGTCGGCCCCAAAAGTCAGCTATGACCTCCAATCCAATCGCCAGCTTACGCGCAGAGGGGATGACGGCGGCCCCAAACAACCTCTGACCAGCCATGACCACCCGCTGCCGCCCCAAATCTAACGCAGACAAAGCCGCCAAGCTTACGACATCCCACACCGGCTGAGACAGCCGAGCAGGCGGCCGGACCAACCACAAATCTGCACGCAAGAAGGTCCAAAGAGGCTGGTAGGCTGCAGCGGCCGTGTTTCGGGCCCGGGTCAGAAGTCTCCCCACAGCTGTAACATTACAAGAAGGAAGTCAAGGAGTCATCAGGGGCCGCCCACATGGCCATGCCCATAGTCTCACGGAGCGCCCGCGCCACCACACAATCCCAGAAGAAATAGCGATGGTCACCACCCGCCATCGGCGCACCAAACGCGCGGTAATGATGCACGGCCCCCGCGGCGCACTGCACCGCGCGTATGGGGAAGGCCCACCACGCATTGGCAGCCACCCGCCACAGAGCTTCTTTGTGCTTCTCCCACCGCAGTTTCCACAAACGAGTCAGAGTGGCAGCAAACTCGCCCGAGGCCAGGTACCACCACACCAGGGCCGAAGGCGGCACCAATGTATGCACGATGGTTAGCCTGCAGTGTCGCCAGTTGCCGCTCCAATTGCATGACGGTGCCAGCTTTCACGGAATGCTCTGCCTCCCCCTCCGCACCCTCCGCACCCGCTCCTGACAGGGTTTTGGAGGCGGCTGCAGGACTTGGCAGGATTAGGGTTGCCCAGGAAGGGGTGGAGGGAGGTAGGCACGGCGCACCCCCTGCTAGCCGTGCAGGGCGGGCGCATTAAGGTTCAGAACCTGCTTAGTCAAGTCTTGACAGCTCGCAACTGCTGCTTATCAGCGGTGCTAGATAGAGTGTAGATGAGACGCGGTTTGTGTGTGTGTATGTGTGTGTGTGTGGTACCGTTGACGGTGACGTACGTTCGCGACCCTTGTGGTGGCGGGTAGGCGCTAGGTTGCGTGCTTGTCTCCTCTTTCGCTTTCGTTTCGCAATTTAGGGCATGTCTTCCTCTGCGGTGACTCGATTGAGGTGGTGGCTTGGGCTGTAGCTTTGGCGGCTAGTTGCGGCGGCTTTGAGCGTTCTCGCCGGCCCTGTCCCTCTTGCTACGTGTGGCCTGCTGATGAGTAGCATAGGGGTGACGTGTGCGTTCCCAGGCGTAGGTAGCCCCCAGGGGATCGTGGGTCGCTCGTCTTCGGGTTGTCTCTTGTCGCGGGTTTCAGTTTGAGGTTTTAGATGCGCGGGCTGTCTCCACATCGCCTAGTCCTGTGGGCTCAGGGGAGGACAGGAAGGCGTTTCTCGTTTCCCGGCTAGGCTTGCTGTGTGCGGGCAGGGCAGGGCAGCCGTGGGCTTGGGTTTCTAGCGCTGCTTTTGTGAGCGCTCTCGCCAGTCCAGGGACTGGTAGGCTGCAGAGGCCGTGTGTCGGGCCCGGGTCGGACGCAGGCCCACAGCTGTAACAATACAACAGCATTCTAGCGCATGTCCATAAGCCGAGTACAAATGGGGCGGGAGGGACCGCGAGGCGGAGCTATACCCAGCATGCGGGTGTGATCATGTCGATGATGCAAGTAAGGGAACAGGTTCCCGCAAGGGTTCCGGGTGTGACCCCGTGGCAATCAAGTGGCAATCCTGACGAGTGACACTTGTGGGCGTGCCTCCCTACTGCCTAGTGTCCTCGGCCCCGTGCCTCGGCCCTTGAAGCGTGTCATTCCCCGTGACCCAACCAGCTTTCCGCAGCCCAGCTCTCCTCCGCCCTGGAGGCCTGGAGCCGTGTTGAGTTGTGGTTGCAAGCAAGGGGCAAGTCCACCAAAGTTACATCGTACGGGTTATGACACCACTTGTCACCCGGTCTGGGGCCGAGGATAACGTGTATGCGGGGGGTGGGACGGGTTAGCTAGTAGTGGCATGTAGTGGAATCGCGGAAGACCTCCCGTTTGCGCGGCCAGTCGGATGCGCCGTTGAGCTGAAGGCCACTTTCAGCAATAATTATACCGCTGCGATGAAAGAAATTAATCACGCTCGACCTTGACGACACTTCCCCGCATCCCCCGACCTGCCCGCGCCCGCGCCCTCCCCCTCCCCCCTCTTTTGGGTTCGGAAAAAACTATCCCCCCCGCACACACCGCTACAGCGCAGTCAAGTTCTTCGCAGTTTGTTTCCCACCGGGACTGTTTACCAGTAACTCCCTCTGGAATGAACTACCCCCGCACACACACACCGCCCCGCCCCTCCCCTCGCGCTAGCTATGGGCACGAGATGGGCACGAGCGGTGTGGTGGTGCGCCCACATCCCCTGCCCAAAAGGGGGTTCACCGTTCACGCAAGGGCGGCTGAGGGGGGAGGGGCAAGCCGGGGTACTGGTGTTTTACTTAGCATAGCGGCCTCTGCGACGACCTTCTTAATCGAAAGAGCTCATTGAGCGCATTCAGAATCCGATATGGGCCCCCAAAGTTGAGGGTCGGTCGTCCCCTGGGCCGTCGTCCCCTGACGGTATTGTCACGGCCTATCACAAGATATAGTCTGAGCGCCTCCCAGCAGGGAAAACAGCCTGAAACCAATGCGTACAACATTCAATAGCACTTCTGGGCATTGCGGGCATATACCCTGCATGATTGAGAGAGGTAACTGGCTCGTGGTGGCCAGCGTTACGGACATGTGTGCCGACATGTTCCAACGCTCACCAGCTCTCCTTGCTTGTAAATTTTGCACGCCCCCCGACAAAATGCACGTCCCCCCAACCCAAACCCGTCCCACCCCCCGCATACACGTTATAGATCCGACAACGTCATCTCGCCCACTTTGCATTCACATTTTAGCGCATGTCCGTTCCAACATGTCTACAGTTCGTGGTCGAGCGCACAGCTGTGCAACATATCATGCTGACATCTATATGCACCGTAGGAGATTAACACATGCCGTTGATCGAAGAGACCGTAGGATACACGTGGGCTGGGGGTTGGGTTCGTGCCATGGATGGATGGATGGATGGACAGACACGACCTGGCAAGGAGTGGGCTGACCGGTCCGCTCATTACGCCAAACAATAGAGACATCTGACAAAGCCCTGACAAAAACTAGAGGGGTTAAGGGCTATTGCTTACTGTCCGTCGTGCCCGTCCTTGCACGGCTCCGCATTCGCATTGCCCATGCCGCATGACGTACGACCGGGATTGCGCCGTGCAACGCGCGCGTTGCTCTTTTTCTGTTGGCCGCCCCGCGTCAGTACTTTAATCCTTCCTTGCATGACTTCATTCTCAGTGCCTTTCCTTAGTTTTAGGTCAGCACCCGCCGCCCCGCAGCACAGCCTCAGCCCAGCACCGCACAGTCTCGCTGATTCCTCGCCTGTTCTTTGAGCGCTTTGTTGCCTTGCCTGCTGCTTCGTGACTTCCGTGGTTTTCCTTTACGCTTCTTTCTCTCTTCCCTCGCATGTCGTGCTGGGCACCGGTGGCGCTGGCGATTTTCAGGTTGGTCACACCTCGAGCCAGTCTGCGCCAGCCCAGCGCGCCCTCAGCCCAGCAGTCCGAACCGTATAGCTTACAGCCTCCTGGCGGTATTCGGCCGGCTCATGTCAGCGGTTACCGTCTCTCGGAGGTAATGTGGCCGCGCACTACGCCTTACCGCTCACCCTCCTCTCATGCTGCTTGCGAGACACGACATCACCATCGGGTGGCGTGCTTTCGCTTTCGTTTCGCAATTTAGCGCATGTCTTTAAGGGGGTGTACGACAGTAAACAGTGAGTCGGTCGTCGTGCACGGGGGTCTGGGAGGTATTGTAAGGTGCACCCCTGGTAAGGTGGGGTCGGGAGGTTAGAAGGAAAGCGTAGACAGCAGGGGTCAGGGGTACACGCCTGGGATAGGGGGCTGTTTCGTGTAGAAGGACAGCGGAGACAGCGAGGGCCCCCCCTGAACACGTGCCCACTTGTTTCGACGCTCACCATCTTTCCTTGCTGCCAGCTAGCTCCGACAACACCATCCCGCCCACTTCGCATTTTAGCGCATGTCCGTAACAGTGCCGGCTGTGCAGTAATGCTGTGAGACCGGAGCGCCCCCTGCATGGAGGTGCAGGCTACACGGGTTACCAACGAGGGTCGCGCCATACAGTGGTTAAAATACCAGGTTTACATATCATGCCCCTGTGAGGCTCTCGTGACTCTTGTTTGTACCAGCCCCAAGTTGCGGCCGCACAGCGCAAGGCAGATTATACACATGCCCCATAGTTGCGACACGCAAAACAACAGCAGCGTGTTCACAAGCAGTGAAGACAAGAATACAGTAATACATATAGGCTCACGTGTCCCATATCAACAGCATACTTGGATCAAGAGCAACAGTTTCTCCTGCTACCAACACGAAACCATGTAGCCACATCACATGCCGCAGGATGTTTCATATTGCGTTTCTCTTTAGGCTCCGAGCACCTACTTCTTGCCGAAAAGGCCACCCAGCAGGCCGGACAGCGGGTTGCCACCAGTGGGCCGGGCCGGCTCCTCCTCCTCCACCTCGACGACCACCTGCACAGCAAGCATATTTGGCCCAGTAAAGGTTGGCACGGGCGACACCGATGCCACTACACTGCTGCTGTCGCCATCATGCCACCCCTGGTCCCAGTGGACCCTGACAGGGTGAGCACTGTCTGCGGGTGCTGACCTCCTCGCGCGCGGGACGCTTGGGGGCGGGCGCGGCCTTCGATGCCGGCTCCGGAGCGGCCTTGGCGCCCTTTGCCTCCTTGCGGTTGAAAGTCTGGGGGCCACGGCAGTTGACCATGTGCATGACTCTGTCACTACATCGGACCTGGCTAATTTGCGCCTTGGCAACTTTTGGTGTGCGCGTTGCAGCAAAGCTGGCCAGCATGCGTGCAGGTTCAGCGCACGAGATGGGCGCGGAAACGTTCCGATTTCAGCTGCTGTCGCACAAACACTCAGGCTTACCTGCATCAGGCGCTCCTTCTGCGAGACAGAACCAAGTATGCGAGAAGAATTTCAGAGGGTGAAGGTCTCAGTGGATTTTGTGCATGGGCCGGGGGAACGTCCGGAAGCGGGAAGCCAGTGTGCGAGCTAATGCGTGTCGCGGGCGCGCTGCTGGAACCTCACACGCACCTTGGCGCGCCGCTCAGCCAGCAGCGCCTGCTGTGCCTCCCACTGCTCCTCCTTCTTGCGCTCAGCATCAGAGCTCCTGCGCCGGGCGTTTCAAAGGGAAATTCGGGGGGAAGTTCCCGGAACAAATTAAGCTTGCGCGGTTGAGAGGCCTTCCCACAGCCTGCTGCCGCTGCCCCCGGACATCGCCCGCATGTGATCTACTGTATCGTAACGCCATCATATGCAGGCGGGGACGCGCCTGGCGTCGCGGGACGTCCACGTCAGAACCTCCAAAGAAAACAACTTTCGCGCGTGACCACGCGCGCAGTAACTCACTTGCCAAACAGCGCTTTGACGGGCTGGACAGTGGTCCTGCGCAACGACGAGCGGGTCGAGGCCACGCTGCAGCGAGTCACGGAGCGCGCAAACGCGGACATGTTGCCGGTGTATAAGTGAATGCAGTAGAGAGGCAAGGACAGCAATGCCCTGGTTTATAGTATAAATCTGCAGGGCGAGTTTGATTCATGCAGGCCGCTGCACAGCAACCGAAAATGCTTGCATTGGGTGCAATGAGCGCTCGCTCCGGCTGGCCGTCAGCGTTAAGGCCTCAACAGTCAAAGTGAGTCCCCATGCTTCCATTACTACAAAAACCGTGGGTTTGTGATAGAAAGCCACAAGGTCAAACCCTTTGACCGGAAGAAGCTGGGCCGTGCCTGCTACTAGTCCAGTGTTTTGTAAAGCTTTATCTACAGTTATGTAGACATCAAGAGACGGCCTATATCAAGGCTCGTAATCCTCTGCGAGTTGCTGGCAATTAGGAAACAGCAGCGATGTCAGGCGACTACCACGCGACCTACCGGCTGTATCCCCGGCAGTATGTGCCAGCTTCAAGCCGCCGGTCTGGAGGCGGCGGGGCCTTCGGCTCGCCAACAGCCATCAACGATGAGCCCAGTCCTCCTCCGGGCTATGACCGGTCTCAGTTTGCGGGCAGCAGCAGTGAGGAAGAAGATGATGAACCCGCTGTCCTGCCAAGAGCGGGGTGTGTGGCGTCAGGCGTGGGCGATGTGGGTCCGCACCCGGGTGGAGGACCGCAGCGGCGTCCGGCGCTTACTGCCGGCGCTCCAGGGCCCAGCCTGCAGACAGTGCACCAGAGCTTGGAGGAGATGCTGGCGACATGTGCGCGTCTTCAGGGAGAGCTGCAGGCGTCCAATGCCGGCCAAACTGCCGTGGTTGCCCCAGCGGCAGTGGAAGTTCGGGGCAGCCTGTCAGCATTCGCCGCAAGCCAACCGCCTGCATCAACCCTGAAGGACGGCTTTCCTGCGCCGGCAAGACGCGTTACGGGAAGCAGCGCGGGGGGTCCAGCAGCGCAGCAGCCAGACAGCGGACTTGCACCGGACGTCGCGGCGAAGGCCGGCCCGGCCACCCTTGCTAAGCAGCAAGTGCGGCTGCTGGGTGCAGTCCAACTGCCCGGGGGCTCTGCCGCGACTTCGCGGCCTTCGTCTGGAGCAAGGGGCCCGCTTGAGGCGCTGCGTGATGAGCTCTTCAGCGGCTTCACTGTTCCAGCCGTATCTAACGGCGCAGCGGCGACCGCGGCAGCGAGCCAGAGTCAGCCGGCACCATCGGGCAACAGCTCCGTGACGGGCATGGGCACATTGCCAGCGACGCCGGTGGGCACTGGGCGGCAAATGGCGCGGTCCGTGAGCCAGAACAGCGGCGCCGCGTGGCTTAGTCCGACACCCAGCATTCGTAAGTGGTGGGGCACACACCGGGACCCCGGTACCGTAAGCATTACGGGCAGGTACCGCGGACAGTATGGGAGCAGGATCAGCCCCGCAGGGATGCGTCACTCCACCTGCCCTATGCGTTGTAGGTGCTGCCAGTATGGCGCTGCACGAGGAGCAGTCGTCGGCTGCCATGCAGAGCGTCGCAGGTACGCCTGGTGGCGCGGGCCGGGCCGGGGCGGGGCGGGATGGTTGCAGCCCAGTTCTTCGCCAGTGCGTAAAGTACGCACTGTCTAGTCCGTGCTCGCGGCTGTCCACTTGTTACGGCCGCTAGCTCATTATGGTCGACGTGCTGCTACCCTTCCTGTGCAGACCTGTCATCTATCTATTCGATGCCGGAATCCGCGCTCAACGCCGCTGTGGGCGCAGTAACGCCCATGTCCTACACAACAGCCGCCGTGTCAGAGTTGGACACACCTACTAGCAGCGGCAGCCACGAAGAGGAGTATTATTACAAGGTGTCGCCCGGCGGCAACGGCGGGGTGAGACGTCGACTGGGACCTGCTGCTATTTGAGGGCACAGCTGGGGCGGGCGGCAAATGTTAACGCACGAAAATGTATTTCTTGGCTAATGCAGTTCGGGAGTCTGCGTGGCGCTGCTGCTACGACTGCTGCTGCTGCTGCTGCTCGTCGCAGTGGCGGCGGATCGGGCCTTGTGACGGGATATGAGGACTACGTGCAGCCTGCGGCGTGGACGTCGCTCAGGGAGCGCCACAGCAACGCCGGACCTTCGCCTTCGGGCATTGATGCCGGTCAGCACCCTACCGCTGCAGATGTCTCAAACGCATCCGGAATCGCGCCAGGGCGGCTAACAGCTGAGCAGCAGTTGGTCGCAGCTCTCGCAACTGGCGAAAGCGGCAGCGGCAGTGCAGCTCACGTGCCAGAAGCGCAGGCGCTACCGCCTACGCTGTCGTTGGGCGATAGCATTAGCGGGCGCGCTGTGTCTTTTGGACTGCCAACGCTCGCCGCCGGGGTTGCGGGCGCGTTGAACGTCGACAGCACGGCGAACCTGGCGGAGGCAGCTACTGTCGCTCCTGGGTCTGCGAGTGTTGTTGACCGGGAGTGCGCTGCCAGCTCTCAGCTGATCCGCAGCCTTTCATTTGGCGGCCTGGCGCCGGGCTCCGTGAGCAACGTTAACACGCCAGGTGTAAGTGCTGGAGGTGCTGCCATGCTGCCAGACGGCGCTGGCGCCTCACCCAGTGCGCCGGCAGCGTCACCCGCGCCGCGGGGCTTCTCATTAGACACCACAACTAAAGCCACTACTGATTCCCGCGTGGGCGGCTCCGCCAGCTTACAGCAGCCGTCGGGCACCGGGGAGCGAGGCGATATCGGCAATCTCACTTTCGTCAATCCCCTATTTGACCCAGCGCACCCGGAGGACAGCTTCGGTGCCAAAGCGGCGCCGGACAAGGGCAGTAGCGGCGGGCAGTCTTCAGCCGCAGCAGTACAGCCTGGCGTTGGCGTCGCGGTGGGTGCAGATAGCACCGGCTGCGAGCTTGAGGCTACAGAAGTAGATGAGGAGCAGGAGGTCATTGAAGAAGACGTGCCGGAGGCGCAGTCAGGTGGGGACGAGGAGCCGGTGGTTGGACAAATGATAGCGGCTCAAGCTGCCGCTCTGGGCGAGCCTAGCACTGATGAGGCACCTCAGGGGGTAGCCAGCAGTCCGCAGGGCACCACCGGCTCCGGCAGTGGCGGGGCAGGCCTGCAGCGGCAGCAGTCATGGGGCTCATCGGCGGCCGGCCTGGCCGCTGCAGCAGGCGGAGGGACTGGCAATGCTCTGCCGCCCGCGATGGACGCTCCTGGTGAGACCGTGGGTCCCGCTGAAGCTGCGGTTGCGGTAGAGGAGCGGCCGATTGTAACGGCTGCCGCGCGCTTCATGTCAAGCCCTGGTGCACCGGTCCAGGAGCCCACAGGTGCTACGGCGGCAGTAGACCGGGGCTTTGCCAGCACTGGCGATGCGGGCACTACCAGCGTCTCGCTGCCTGCGCATGCGGAGGCAGATGGGGCCATGCATACGCCTTGGATGGACACCGCGACAGCCGCTGCAGCCGCCGGCTCCGGCGCATTGTTGCGCTTCTCGGCTTGCTCCGCTGCCGCCGCGGCGGCGGCTGGGGGTGTGTCGCAAGGGGGGGCCAGCGGCTATTCGGGCATGTCGGCAGCACTGGTGGGTTCGGTGCCGCAGCAGGACCGCGAGGAGCGCGTGCGCAGCTGGGCCCAAACGGAGGCGGACTTCGCAGCTATGCCGATGGGTTCGGGCAGTAACGGCGGCGCCGGGAACTTCCAGGAGTCCGGCTCCGGCTGGGCCGGTATGGGAGGGCGGGGCATTCCCACTGCAGTTGCTGAGGTGCCCGCTGACGCTTCGTCTATGACGACACGAGCAGCCGCTGTTGCAGCGGCTGCCGGTCTGGCCATTCCGGATGCTCCGCTGGGTGCTGTGCGGGCGACTGTTGGGCGCGCCACAACCTCCAGTGCTGCTGCCGCTCCCGACGCGGCTGCAGCTGCTAGCTCTTCCTCCACAACCGCTGCAGCAGCATCCCAGCCCTTCAAAGAGGAGGCGTCAAGCGGCGCAAGCTCAGCAGAAGCCGCGCTGCAGAGCCCGTCAGCGTCGCAGCCTGCAGGTGCTGAGTCCTTGCCGGCACCGAAGGATTCCTTAGAAGCCCGTACAGCGCAGGTGCTGCAGTGCGCAAGTGCGGAGCCCAGTTCTGGGGATACGTGCTGCAGTGGAGCTGCAGGAGCAGCGGGTGAAGCCTCGTCCTCTGGGCCACGCGCTGCTGCGACGCCAGTGCAGCCCATGATGCCAATCATTGCGCATGCGTCCGGTGGATCGGGTTCTGCAACGTCGGTGACAGCTGCGGCAGACGCGGCATTGGCGGCGCTCACAGCTGCCGACGTGGTGGCACATTTCGACGGTCTTGCAGCAGGCCAGTCGCACAGCCCTGTTGCGGCACCCAGCAGCACCCAACCGCCGGATCTGACCCCGGCGCGTCCGTCCACGGTGCCTGTATCAACAGCGCTACAGCCAGCACCAAGCCCAACTGCCGTTGCACCGCAGGGTGCAGGAGCGCGGGCGTCAGGCGCCGAGGGCACTGCTGCAGTTGAAAGCGACGCGGCTGTAGATGCTGACCTGGACCGCTTGCTGTCCATGTTGTCTGGGCGCGGCGCGCGCAGTGAGGCGCATATGCGGATGGGCTTCGACTCCTTCCGTAGCGCCGTCGTCACCGCCGCCATTGCGCCACGACCCAGATCTGCGCCCGGCATTGCAATGCTTGCCGCCGCCATGGCGGAAGCTGCGGCTGATATGGCGGCAGAGGAGGAGCAGCAACGCCAGCAGCAACACGGCACGGCGGCTGCGGCTGCCGCGACGTCGGTGCGGAGCGCAGGCCTGCCGGGCCGTGCATCGCTGACTTCATCTGTGGGTGGCAACAGCCCACGCTCGCCAATGGCCGCTTCTGGCCGGCTTTCAGCTATCCCAGCTGGGTCTGCAGAGCGAAGCAGCGCACAATTGCCCACGCTTAGCCGCATCTCAGCTGGCGCGTCGCCTCGTGTGCAGCCTGATGCTGACTCGGCGGCGGCGGCGCCGCCCAACGCAATGCGGCCCACTTCATCCATCACCCTGCAGCCGCATCCGGTGCCTGTGCACCACCAGTCCCAGCAGCAGCTTAACCTCCACGGACACATGGCCGCTCAGGCGCGCAGCAACGGCTTGCCTGAGCATCCACATCCGCACCTGCAGCCGCACCTGCCCCTTCATCCGCATCTGCATATGCACGCCTCCGTCGGCAACAGCCAGCCGCCACCGCAGCCCCTCAGCACCACCGCTAGCCTCGCCTCCATTGACTCGGAGGTGCGTGAAGTAAATTGACTGGTTGCTGTATCTTTTGGCCTTTTAGCCCTTGTTCCGGGTCGACATCAACCGTAAACTGCCTTTCCCTCACTTTTGGTCCGCATGCCATGATTGTCTTTCATCACGTACAGGTGGCAGCTGAGCGGCTTAAGGCGAAGACACGTGCCTACCTAGCGCGTGGCAGCGGCGGCGGCAGCAGCAAGGGCTCAGCTGCGCATGGTCAGGATGCAGTGCAGTACCGCTCCGGCCACCCCGCCGTGGTGGTGGTTCCGTCGACCATCAGCGAAATGCGCACATCACCACCGGCCGCAGGGGCCGCGGCTGCGCCCTTCCGGGACAGCGCCGGTATGGAGCTGTCGCTGGCCGAGCTGCATCTGCCGCTCGACGACCTGCTGGTGCAGGCGCAGCGCCTGCGCATCGAGGAGGAGGAGGAGGAGGAGGGCGAGGACGCGCCGGCGGAGGAGGTAGAGGAGGAGATACCCGGTTCCCAGGAGTATGAGGACAGCATCAAGTCGCACGCCGGACCGGCCGGTGTCACGGTGGCTGCCATTGCCTCGGCGGCGCCGGCGCTCGGCGACTCGTCATCTGAACTTGACGACATTATCCGCCAGCTTCACAACCTGATGGGGGCAGCAGCGGCCGCGAAAGCTGTGCAGCTCGACAGGGCCACGAAGGATGGCATTGCAGTGACTGCTGGTCCACGTTGCTCACCTCAAGACCAACAGGCACACGAGGAGGAGGAGCGGCGCGAGCTGGAGCACCTGCGGGAGGTGCAGCAGATGGCGCGAGACGAGGTGGCGCGCGAGCAAATGGAGCAGCGGCAGCATCAGTGGGAGGAGGAGCAGCAGCAGTCCAGGAAGCGGTTTGAGTGGCTTCAGGATGAGCGGGAGCGGCAGGAGCGTGAGGCGCGGGCTGTCGCGGCTCTGCAACGCTTCGGAGACGTGGGCTCACCAGTTCGAGGCATTGTGCAGTCTCACGAAACCACTGCGACCGGCAGTGTATCGTTTCGGCTCGAGGAGGAGAACAGCCGCACAGATGTTTCCCCGTGGAGCTCCGGTCCGTCTACAGCAGCTCCGTCGCCACCCGTGTCTCGGGCGTCAGGCTGGGCGCCGGCGCAGCAGGCGCAGGGCAGTGGTTCCAATAGCAAGTCTGCAAGTGCGCGAGCTTCAGGGCCAGGAGTCACGGGCTATGCGGCCAACCGGCGACAGCAGCATGGCAGGGCTGAGGCCTCGCGACTTGGCACAGCGCCGGCCCCAATATCGGCGTCTGGCGCCCAGCCCGCCGCTGCCTCCGCTGCCAGTGTGGCTACTGCTGCAGAAGCCACGGACGCCGGCGGGACCAGCATGGCCTCATACCTGCAGCTCGCAGCTCAAGCTGCAGCGCTACGGAGCCAAGTTAATGCTGCTTATAGCGGGCAAGGCCCGCATGGCGGCGCACAGCCTCTGCTAATGATCCAGCCGCCCTCGCTGCCGCAGTCTGATACGATGGCTCAGCCATATGCGCCGCAGATACAACAGCGGCCTCCTGAGGCGGCGGCAGCGCTCGGCGGCCCGCAGTCCATGCACTGGCATGCGGCCTTGGCTGCAAAGCTGTTGCCTCCTGACGCCTTGCAGCAACGGTCCAATGGCGGCTATCATGATGCTGCCGTTGCGCTGTCAGATTGGAAGGTGCCTGCAGCACTTGCAGTATCCCAGTCAGCACCAGCACCCGGGGCAGCGGCGAACGCTGGAGCGCATCAGCAGGGTGCATCGGCCGTCACCTCGGCCAGAAGCGGCGCTGCCAGCGGCACGGCCTCGCATGCCCGAGCACAGTCGCCTGCAGCAGCCCGCGGCGCAGCTTCCACAGCTACAGGGCCGGAGACGGGCGGGGCAAGCTGTGCCGCCTCCCGCCCTCGCCGGCCTGGCTCTGCGCCTTCCACTCCTGCACGGGGCAACTCGCCTGCGCGTCAGCATGCCTCTGGCAACATTGCAGCAACGGCTGTGGCGCCTGGGACGCGTGATGGCGGCTCATTTCCGCTCAACCCCGCCAAGAGCCCCCGCAGCGGACGTGATGCGCGGGTTGGGAGCAGCATCCTCGACCGTGCAGCACAGCGCCCAGGCACTGCTGCTGCTGGCAGAGCTTCGCCATCGCGCGGCCGGTCGCCTACGCCTGCAGCAGTAGACCCAGAATTGGAGCCCATCTCCATACGGCGCCCCTTTGCGTGGCAGGAGCGTGAGACGCGGCATTGGCTGGAGGACGTGGGGTTGATGGTCAGCCCTGCGGAGGTGAGGGCGGAAAGTCGCAGCGCTCCTGTATGCTTGTCCTGTGACGTTACCGCGTACGCTTCCGGTGTGCTGTTTGACGCTCTAACCTCCAAATTTTGCCTTCTTGGCGGCCGCAGGAGGCCGCGCCGCTGCTGGACAATCCGCTGCGCAATGGTCTTCTGCTGGCATCGCTGGCAGTGAGGCTGACCGGCACGCCGCTGCCGGCGGGCGTGCTGACGGACCCGCCTCGGGACGTGCGCTCGGCGCGCACCAACATTCTGTGCGCCGTGGACCACCTGGGTCTGTTGGCAGCGCCGTGGGTGAGAGCGGGCTGATAGGGTGTAAGCAGAAGAAACATCGTGCAATGCAACTATCCCGCTTGACTCCTGCACTCGGGTGGCTGAGACTGCGGGCGTGTTTTCTGGCTGCAGGCGCCGCCGACGAATGAGGAGCAGCGAGTCAGGGCTGAGGCGGCAGCATCTGACCTTGCGGCGGCGGCTGCAGCCATCGGTACAGGCCGGTCCCGCTCGCCAAGCCCATCGCACAGCGGGGCCAACATGGGTAAGCGCTAGGCAGTTCTCAGACCTCGCTGGCATGCCTTTGGAAATAATCGGTACTTGTACCGCCTTGTGGACCGAATGCATTGATCGCTTCCTTGCTATGATCCGGCTGCAGGCTCCTCCGGCATCATCGCCATTAAGGCGTTGGGCAATGCTGGCCGCGGCTACGCACTCCGACTCAAGGTGCAGCTTGAACCCGCAGGCGCTGTACTGCGAAAATGTCGCATGCCCGAACAATTAATTCATCTTCGCGCTGACTCCCTCCACGTGCGTGCTAATTCTTTCCTATTGCTAGGAGCGGCAGCTGCGCGCCGGCTTGGGCCTGGTGGCGGAGGTGGAGGCGGTCCTGGCGGGCCACGCCGACAGCGTGTGGGGCCTGCTCAACTTCATTCGGCTAGCCTGCGCGCCGCAGTACATGATGGGCAGCGGCGCGTTCAGTGCAGCTCGCGGGGATGGGCGGGCTGGGTACGAGGAGATGCACAGTCTCCGCACGTTCAACGTTCGCGGCGGCCCCGGCCCCAACGGGACCTCAACGCTGGGGCCGGCCCCGACAAGCGTCAGCCCATCCCGTGCAGCCAGCCCGGCGCGTACCATTGCGGCAGCAGCCAGCAAGCCTGGGAGCCGCGCGGCATCACCCGCGCGCGCTTCGGCACTGGCTACTACCAGCAGCAGTCCAGGCGGCGGCGGTGGTGGCGCATCAATGTCCCCGCGCAAGATGTACGCGACTATAGTGTCTGAGCAGGCTGTCCTGGCCAGCCGTGCCGGCCACCGCGGAGGCCTGCTGGTGCATGGAGCTGTGGCGGACCCCAGGGTAAGCTAATGCTGACTGCGGCTGGGTTGATGGCTGGACGAATAAATACCATATCCGCACATTTGAACAAGCCGTCATCGAATGCCGTTGTACACCGTATTGCGGATCACTCTTCTGCAGGGGTCGCTGGGTGCAATTCTTCACGGAAGCGGCGCGGCAGCAGCGGCGGCGGCGGCCGCTGCCGCGACAGGTTCCGCCCTGCTTTTCAACCCTAGCGGCGCGGCGGGTGGCGGCGGCTCGTCCCCAACTGGCGCTTCAGCGTCTGACGTGCCCGCGGGCCTGCTGTACCGACCGCTGTGGCCACGGCTTAGCGGTTTACCATATGGCACGTCAGAGCTGGCGGCGCTCGAGTCGTCTCTCCTGCGCTGGCTTATGGAAAGCGGCTCCATCAGCCGACGCGAGGCCGCCGAGGCAAGTTGTTCTAGAGGGTGGCAGAATGGTTGCAAAGGACATGGTAGGATACTCGATGGTGTGTGGTAACATTCGCATATGTCTCTGCTGTAATGTGGCGCTGACAGTGTAATTCACTTCTTGCCTCAGGGATTCGCCGCGCTGATCCCGATGTTTGAAGACGGGACGTTCATCTGCTGGTTAGTGTCAAACCTCAGCGGCAAGCCTATCGTGGGCGCACACCGCAGGTAAGCCATGGATACGACTCGCTCTGCCGGCTACTGTCAGGCAAATGCAAACGGAATCGTCATGACTATCCATCCGGCTTGGTCTTTTCCTTGCAGGCCGCTGACTGACACGGCGCGTCGCACCAACTGGCTGAAAGCCATTGAGGCACTGCGGGCGTTACCGGGCATGTCACGCAGGTGTGTCGCGCTGCGGTGTCACTTTCGAGTACTATGTGCTGCACTCTGGCATATATCATGTGCATTTAACATTCAAGCCAGACGGTAACCTTTTTGGGCTGAGCCCCGCCCCCCCCCCAGCGAAGCGTTCCAGGGGAGGGCGAAACCCCAAGGATCACCCCTGTCCGTGCGTGGATGCGTGCGTGCGTGCGTTCGTTCGTTCGTGCTGCGTTCCCAAAAAGTATCATACTGGCGCAAACCGCGACTGCTGGGTATTAGTACTTGCTATTGCCTATTGCATGTAAATAGGCGGCAGGGAAAATTTGGGCGGAGCGAGAAGTGCCTTCGCGCGTCCATGGACAATTGACTTTAGCGAGGTCGCGAGGATAGTCGCCTACGCCGCCATTTGTAGGGCCTGTGAAGCTAAATATATTGACGGCAAGCAATGCGGGGAACTAGAGCGCGAGTTTGTGGTAACTTGCGGAGCCATGTCTGTCGCCCCTCCTGAATGCCGAGGAGCCCACCCCGCGCCTAGCCCGAGGCGTGTCGGGCATCGGGGAGGCCTGGAGCGCGGCAGAGGGCTACAAATGCTTGGGGTTGGTAGCAAGGGGATCCTCGACTCGCATGGATGGCGTGTGGGATTCATACACGCGCCTTGTGTTGGCCGAGTCCTGAGGCCCAAGCTTGCGCATCGCCGGCATGGGTCTTAAACTCATTCCCTTGAAGCAGCCACCCACCCTGCGACTGTATTAGGGCTCAGCCCATTTTCCAGCTGTACAAAGCTGACACCCCTTGTCACATCATGCCGCTGTAACAGGTTCCTGCTGCACGAGGAGGCGCTCATCCACTGCTGCCGGCCCGAGCTGACCGGGCTGCTGGAGGACCTTCACCGGCTTTCGGATGGCCAGCCACCGGTAGGTTTACGTATTACTCGCCTTGTGCCATACTTTATGCGGCGTGCTGAACGTAAGGAGCAAGGATAACGTTTGCCCGCGGTCGCACCCGGTGCAGCCTCCTGGCACTCTCCTGCCGGACGCGCAGCCCTACCTGCCGTACGTGGCGCCTATGCCTGAACCGGAGATGCTGGACCCCGAACTGCTGGCGCTGAACCGCACGGCGCTCACGCTGCCGGCCGGGGCGACAGTGCGCGTTGGCAGCCAGCACTCACCCACCACGTCCCCTGCCCGGCTGCGGCCTCTGCCTACGGGCGGTGGGGCTACTTCGCCACCTGGAGGCTCGCCCAGCCCGTCGCCTAGTCGCCAAAGACCTGCTGGTGGTGCAACACAGCCCGCGAACGCGAATGCCTACCACACAACCGCGCGTGTGCTGGCCGAGCCGCGGCAAGCGCAGCGAGTGGCATGGGCGGCGGACAGCCAGCCCTCAGGGCCTGTGTCACATGCTGCAGCCCCAGCGAGGCCGCAGTCTGCGGACCGGATGCGCCGCGGCGGCGGCTTCGGAGTAGCTGGCTCGGCGGCTGCGCCGGCAGAGGCTGGTATTGCAGCTCGTCCATCCTCGGCAAACTTGCGGCCTCGCAGCGGTAGCACGGGCAGCGGTGCCCTGCGGCGGTCTGCTGCCGCAGGCTATGCTGGCATGGGCGGGGGCGGCAGCATTGTGGACAAGTTGATCACGCCGACCAGATCCATTCCCACCTCGACCAGAGGCGCAGCCAGCTCCGCCGCTCCTCGGCAGGCAACCTCTAGCGGTGGAGGCGGGGGCGCTGGGTTCCCAACTGCAGCGCACGCCGTGGACTCCTACCTGGCAAAGCACCAACAGCAAGGACAGCTGCAACTGCAGCTGCAGCGGCCGTACCACGAGCCGCTTGCAGCAGCATCCACGGCTGGGGCGGATCGGGCGCGACAGCAGGCATGGGCTGCAGATGGTGCTGATAGCAACGCTGCTGCAGCGGCCACCATGAGTACGGGCCTACGTCTGGTGCCCGCGCCCCGCCGTTGAATGTGTGTGCGTGCTAGCGTGTGCGCGAAGTCTGTCTTCCTCACCCTGCATCGGTGTCAACTGCGGCCACATCATGTCCGTTGAGTGCAAGGAGGACGAGTGCTTTGGCAACGGCACCTGGCGCCGCGCCAAGGATGACGGGGTCAGTCGGATCTACCGCCTCTGCACATGCAGCAGTATGATGCCAACAAGTGGCGGCGTAGCCCCAGACCGCGACGCCACACGGACAACAGGCCAGCCCGGCCGTGTGCCATTGGCGCAGGTCCGCACTGACAACGTCTGCACTCTCAGACCGTGACACAAACTACGTTTGTAATGCCGAGCGGCCAAGCTTGGCTGTGTGGCAAGTATGGCATCGCTTTTTGGGACCATGAGTAGTGCACGTGGGATGGGCTCAGCCCATTTTTTTCCACATGGGAGGACCGATGTCTGCGAGAAGACGCATCGAACGCATTGCATTTCGTGGGTGGGGCTGCTAGTACACACACTTGCACACATGTACATACTAGGCCGTGAGCCCGTGTAGACCAAGAGCCCCGCTTGTTGTGACATTTGGCCGGGACAAGCAAGCAGGGAGAGTCGCTGTAAGTTGTCATGCGATTTAAGTACGCGATATGGCCTGCTTCGCCCACCACGCTACTCTTCTTACACTACATGCACTATCGTGGGCCAACTCCATCGTGGGCTTGCCTTCGCCGCTTTGTGTGGGACTGCGTGCTAGCCGGCGCGGGAACACTGAGAAGGTGAACGCCAGTTACAACTCAGTCTTCAGCTGAAGAAGTAAGATAAGCAGCACGAGAAATGAGGAAAGGGCAACACAAGGCCAAGCGAGCATGGAGCGAGGCAGGAGGGGCGTGCCTGAGCGGGGTGGCCTGGGGGGACTCTGGGTGGGTTTGTGTGTCCCATGCTGGCTCCAGTCCTGAGCAAAGCGTGTATATACTAAAACAATCCTGTATCAGATTTAAACTTGTTTCAGACTCATTGGTTTGGTGCCAGCCGAAGAGACTAAACAAAGTTTGCGCGCTATTTATCAAAATTCCGCCGAAATTTGCGAGACCACAAATGTCATACCAAACTAAAGCAGATATGCATCATGCGAAATAGTTGAGCGTCGGCCTGGACGCTCGAAGCGGAGCAGTCAAATGGAAAGAAACAGGAGCCCTGCAAAATCAAGGAGCAATGGTAATGCAACAACCTTTTCTGGATGGTTCAGCCACATCGAAATTGCAAAAGTTGACGTGGTCCGCATCTTGACTGCACAGGGCATGCTCCTGCGTCACCGGGCAAAATGCCGTCCGCGAAGCTCCCACCGCTGCGGGTATGTGCAAATTGCCTACCTGCTGCTTCATGATAAGTTGTCAAGGGACCGGGGCCATCTCCTGGTTGAGTTGCAGTCACGCAACGCGTGTGTATTATAACACACAAAAGCAGCGAAGGTATATCCGAAGCCATTGATCTGAGGGGCTTTGTCCTGCGTGCAGGCAGGGAGCGGGAGCGGCCCTACCTCGGTGCTGCAGCAAGGTGAGGCGCGTGCCAGTTGAGCCCCAGCGGGCCGCAGGCAGGCCGCAAGCAGGCAGGGGAAGTTAAACGCAACGAGGTCAGTAGGCACAGGGGCAACCCATCCGGTGGCTGCTCAAGTGGAAGGCACTGGAGTTGTGTGCGCGCAACCGGGGGAGCACAGCGTTGCCCGTGGCAGTAGGAGGGAGTCTCTGAACTCATTGCTGGTTGGAACTATCTGCAGGCGCAAGCGGTGCCATGCCACCTATCATTGCGGCGGAGCACAGCCAGCGGCCTGGCACCCTGCCGCCAATCAGCAGCCCTCATGGAGGCTCTGCGTCCGGCGGCGCTCAGGTAGCTGTTCAGGGGACAGCTGGCGTTGAATCCTCGTGGCGTGCGGCAGTCTGGAGCATTAGTCGTCCTTTATAGGGCTATCGATGCACGTGGATGTCCTTGTACCTCATGAAGGCGCAGGCCGACAACTTGAGGTGAAAACGTGCTGCTTTCTGGTACCCAACAGGCTCGGCAGGCCTCACCACCCCACGAAACCTCTGCACAAGTGCTGGCGGAGGCAAGCATGGCGCAGAACTCTCTGGCGGCCATCATGTCGATCATTGAGCCGGAGTTCAAGCACCGCATTTTCCGGGTGCGTGGCAGCACACCTGCAGAGGGTGTCCCTGGTGCAGCAGCGACGTAGAGGCTCGTGTCCCGCAGCCAAGCGGGCAGCATGCCTGTCGAGGTAGTATCTAATAACGGTGGTGGCCACAGGCGCACATACAATTGTAATTTTACAAGGTCCTGCGCGCGGTTGTGAGTTGGGCGCGCTGCTTTTCATGAGCGCTGACGATGCTTGGGCTAGCGCGGGATACCTTATGGACCCCACTGTCACGTGGTGCATTGTGTCTTCAGGGCACGGACGTAATCGAGTATTACGCCAAGTTCGGCCACGACGCCAAAGTGAAGATGTTCCACTGCATCAAGGCCAACCCGCACGGCGCCGGCAGCCCCTACGACCTGCTGGTGCTGGCCAAGGAAGCGCTGCCGCCGCCGCGCGCAGGCAGCAGCTACTACACCATGTCAGCGTCAGGCGTGGTGCAGGTGGGTGGGGCTGTGCGGCCTGGGGCTCATGAATTCAGAGCATCGGGCTTCAGTCATGCTGACTGCCCTGCACTTGTCAATGCACATCTGTCCACACCACCTTGTCGTGCCTCCTTGCCACAGATCTTTGCGGACGGGTCACCGGCGGAGTACACGCCCATCGGGGAGTGGGTCCGAGAGACGTCCGTGTATAACATGATGAAGCAGCTACCTTTCTTCCGCAATTACATGTCACAGGTGGGCGCCGTTTTGGGCGTACTTTGTTACTAAGTAAGCGTTTGTTGCGTTGAATTCATATGCACTTTTGCGGTCGGCGGGTCTTGCGGCGACACGATGGCCGGAAGGACAGGAACCCCTTGCTGACTGAGAGGCATGCACGCAAGCTCCCTTCACCATCGCCAGGTTGCGCAAGGTGCCAGCTTGCTTGTGTGAAACGCTCTTGCTGCTCTCCCCTCCTGCAGCGCTACCTGCGCATGTGGCGCTCGGCGGCGCGCAGCAGCCACTTCGAGCGCCTGCGCGCCAAGATGGAGGGGCGCATGCTGGTGGCCAAGCCCGAGTTCTGCTTCACCATCATGGACATCGGCGCCAAGGTACGAGCATGCGAGTGGCGGGTTCTAAAAGATTGCAGGTGGAGGGGCGTGGCACAGCATACGGTAACGCATACCGTGCTCGGAAACGAGGATTCCCCAGAGCCTAAGGACAATGTGTTGTGTCGCTGTTGCTGTGGTTGGTGCTCGTGGGCTGCAGGTGTGGCAGATGCAGCAGGTGGAGCTGGCGGAGGTGCCCAAGGAGGGGCCCGTGCCGCTCGCGGAGTTCAACGCCATGCAGGACGAGCTTCGCAAGTGAGCATGGCGTGCGTGTGAATGGGAAGGGACGGTGAAAAGGACTTAATGCAACTAGATGCACTGGTCACGAACACGTGTCGGCCAGGTGCATTCAACACCATGCGGTATCTGTACATCTATGCCCTATCGCGCGCAGGAACAAGGCCTCCTACCACCTGGGCAACCTGCTTGTGGCGGTGGAGCGCGCGCTGCTGCGCCTGGTCAGCGACGTTCGCAAGAACTGCGAGTGGCTGACAAAGGAGGTGGCGGAGCTGGAGCGCGAGACCAATCCCGTGCTGGCGGCCTCCCATGCGCCCAACGCGGCGGCCAGCGGCAAGCCGGGCCGCAGCATTCTCAAGGTGATTATTGCCGCAGCATAGTCGCAGCCATATACACAGGAGATGCGGACGGGCCTATTGCGATAGCGCCTGCAATCCCCCACTTGGCCGCGGATGTCACATGCGTGCGTGCACCCGCGTCTGCAGGCCAAGACGGAGAAGCTGGAGAAAAGCAAGGCGCTACGGCAGGCGCAGCAGGAGGTGTCTCTGCTGGTTAACATGGTGCGGCTGGCCGACTACATGTGCTGCGAGGGCGCGCTGTCGCTGCTGCTGCGCACACTGGAGGGCCTACGCGACACCTTCGAGTCCAAGGCCATCCTGCTCACGCAGCTGTCCTTCGACCTCGACTCGCCCTCGCTCACTGAGGCGGCGGCCGCAGCCGCGGCAACCCCGCAGGGCGGCGCCGACGCCGGTGCGGCCGGCGGTGGCGAGGGCGGCATGGGACAAGTAACGTTCCACGCCAGCGAGGAGGACGTGCGGCAGGCGCTGACCGTGGACCTGGTGGACGCGCTTAACGAGGTGATCAAGACACTGCCCAGGCTGCCGCAGCAGGAGTCGCTGAAGCCGTTATTCGTGGCCGAGGCGGCGGCAGGGGCGGCGGGCGGGCACCACGGCCTGGTCGGCCACTATGGCGGCGTGCTGAGCGTGCATGGCGGCGGCAGCAGCGCTGGCAGCGCGCACCCCATTCTGGCCCGCGTGGGGCCGGAGATGACCACCATGCTCATGGGCTACCGGCCGCTGCAGAAGGCCAGGTAGGCATGGAAATGAATCGGTACCCAGGAGAGTGTGAACCATGCAGTATGCGCGTATCGACTGTTTTGGTGTGTGATGTTTGACGCGCGTGTTGCTGCCTGATTTGCCTTGCAGGCTGGGGCTGGGCCAGGTGGTAATCAAGGCCTTCCGCGACGCGCGGGCCGCAGCCAGCCGCTACGCCGGCATGCGCGTCATTGCGGCCTTTGCCGCTACCTTTGACGGCAGCGTCTACCGCAGCCAGCAGCGCGACGTGGCGCAGTTTCGACGGGACATGGCGCTGCTGCGGTGAGCCACACACATTGAATGTTATCACTTTCAAGGCGTCTGGACCCGTAGGATTGACACATGCCTTTCACCGCCCCTGCTGTGTACCCACGGCCGGCCGGCTCAACCTTACCTCCGCCCATGAATTCACCCTCGGCCCACCAGGAGCTGGCAGAACGACCTGGTGGCATACAAGGCGGGCTACGACGGGCTGCTGCTACACCTGTCGGTGTCGGAGATGCAGGAGCTGCTGAGCACCACGCTGGACGATGCCATGGGCTGTGTGCGCCTGCTGCTGACGGCGGCAGCGCACAATTCGGCGCAGACAGCGCTGGATGAGTTCCAGGGCCTGTCCAACAACCTTGGCGGGCGGCCACAGAAGCTGGACGAGTTCGCAGCATACTACGCCACCTACACGCACACCATGACCGGCAAGGACGCCATCGAGGTAAGGGGGCATTGCATGGAGGGGGTGCGTGTGTGGGGTGTGGATTGCTGCGGCCCACACAAACTATGCACTGCGACATGAGCTGTGTTGCGTTCGTGTTTGTCAAAACTAAAATACTTGCCTTCACCCATCTGACAGCGGCAATACAACATTGTACTCAGCATGTACGAAATGCTGATCGAGTACGGCGGCAAGCTGCCGCCGGCCGACCAGGTGGCGCTGGACGACCTGAAAGAAGTGGTGTCGGGCTTCCACCGCGCCCTCAGCGAGGCCTCCACCTGGGTAGACGAGCGGCGGCCTGCCATGATGCACGCGTTGAGCAAGGCGATTCGCGACGTGGTGGACAGGCTGCAGGTGCGGGCACGGCGGCATGGGGCGGGCTGCGGCGGTGCCGGCCTGCTGCGGCCTAACCGCGCTGGGGCCTCACAGTGCCACTGCACCTCGAACGAGCATCATGTCGCGACCTCTCCCCACAGGACATGCTCCGCGACCTGCGCAGCGGCAAGTACGACAACGCCGACGCCGAGCCGGCCGATGTGCTGGGCCAGTTGGCCAGCGCCACGGAGCTGTACGACTCCATTGCGGAGAAGGGGGCGCGCTACCGTGGCTACGAGGAGCTGTTCGGGCAGCAGCCCAGCCGCGGCCTGGACGACGTGGAGCAGGTGGGCGTACGGGTGATGGAGGGGGCCCGGGCTCAGCTTGCGTGGCTTGTTGGTTGGAAGCCGCCGAAACGGAACATGAGCGAGCTCAATACGACGTGCGTGTGTGACCTGACCTGACCTGGCTGGCCACGTCACGCCGCACACGCTATCTACTCAGGCGAACAAGGAGCTGTCGGTGGCGCGCGCCAAGTGGCAGTCGCTGGCGGACTTTGAGGCAAGCCGCGAGGGCTGGATGACCTCGCCCACTTCAGAGCTTGACCCAGAGCAGGTGCAGGCCAAGATGGACGAGTTCAACCGCAACAACTACAAGGCGCTAAAGGTGTGCTTGCGCAGCCAGTTATCTGTCCTATCATATGCTTAAGAAACTACTGTTCCGCATGTGCATGATCCCCTCCCCCGCATAGCCCGCCGGCCCTTGTTTGCACCAACTGTTGCCCCGCTCCTCGGCCCTGGAACGGCATGTCAAATGACTCTGCAGGCCCGCAAGGACGACCCGGTGGCTGGACGGCTCAAGATGTCTCTGGACGAGTTCCAGAAGGTGCTGCCGCTGCTGCAGGAGGTGGCCAACAAGGCGCTGGAAAAGCGGTGAGTGACTCGTGTGGCAAGGGGTGCACAGGTGAAATATAGAAGCGCCAGAAGCCACAGACGTTTTCCATACCTGACTAACGGGCTGCGCTACTGGCCGGCTGCTCCTTTGGACAGGCACTGGGACCAGATCCTGGCGATGCTGGGGCAGACGGACGCGGAGGCCTTCAACGTGCAGGACCTGCTTATGTGAGTAACGCCTTGCTAAGTGCGTGGTCGCGACTGTGATCCGCTGCACAACGCGGGCTGCTTGGAGCTTTGGGGGGATGCTGACTGCCTCCCCCATTTACCGAAAACGGAACTGTTTGCATGCGTGCAGCTGGGGCGCGCTGGACCACCTGGAGGCTGTGTCCAACATCGGCGGCATCGCCACCAAGGAGGCGTCCATGCTTAAGGTGTGCAGCCTTGCCCTAGGTTACACCCGTGTGAGTCCTCTCGCCCGCCCATGCCCCCACCTGCGCAGTGGCCGTCTCCTAACGTGTGCGTGTGTCCCTAACCCTGCTGCACCAATTCGCAGACGCTGGACAAGATGGAGCACGAGTGGGCGGGTTTGGACTTCCGCGTGCTGCCGTACAAGGACACCGGCGCCTTCATCCTAGGTGGCACGGACGAGATTCAGACGGTGCTGGACGACCAGATCGTCAAGATCCAGGCCATGAACGCCTCGCCATTCGTCAAGCCCTTCAAGGAGCGCGCCTCGTCCTGGGAGGCCACGCTGCAGAACCTGCAGGTGCGTGCACCCTCCCTGACATGAATGCGGCTGTCGTGTGTCCCTGGTAGTGAGCTTTGATCAGTTGTGTGATATAGAGTCCCGCGAGCGCAACGCGGCTTGAGTCCAGGGCTTGTGGCAGGTTCATAATCTGTGTGCCGGAATCGGTCTGCTTCCCACCACGCCACAGGACATGCTGGACAACTGGCTCAAGTGCCAGGCCACGTGGCTGTACCTGGAGCCCATCTTTAGCAGCGACGACATCGTCAAGCAGATGCCAGAGGAGGGCGACAAGTTCAGGTGCGGTTGGGCGCCAAGATTAAGCACGAAAGCGCCAAGCACACCACGATGGGCAAGAGTGGGCTAATGAGTGTCATTCAATGGTGCGTTTTCTACGGTCCCTCTCATGCCCACGGTCCCACCCACCCCACAGGCAAGTGGACGCCATGTGGCGCCGCATGATGAAAAACGCGCACCATGCGCCCGCCGTGATCCCCATCGCCCGCGAGAAGGAGCGGCTGGACCGGCTGGTGGAGGCCAACCAGATGCTGGACGCCATCCAGAAGGGCCTGGCCGCCTACCTGGAGAAGAAGCGTCTGTTCTTCCCCCGGTGAGCTGCTGCGGTCGCTGGCACACCTGGTCTTGCATGCTGAGCTAGCTCCCTTATGTGCCGTGTGATTTTATGTTCGAGACTGTCCTCACTGATCCGCTGACATGGTGCTGCGCATCCCATGCTCAGGTTCTTCTTCCTTTCCAACGACGAAATGCTGGAGATCCTTTCGGAGACCAAGGACCCCACGCGCGTGCAGCCGCACCTGAAGAAGTGCTTTGAGGGCATCAACACGCTCACCTTCACGCCGCAGCTGGTCATCACCGCCATGAACTCGGTGGAGCAAGAGTCGGTGCGGTTCAAGAACCCTATCGACACCAACAAGGCAAGCTGCTGCCCGTCATTGCCTGGCTCATGCTCCTGACCTTGCCGCCTGCTGCTTGACACGGCTAGCGTTGACGACGGCAACTAAATCTTATCAATCCTTTTTTATGACCTTGACAGGCCCGCGGCGCCGTGGAGCGCTGGCTGGTCGAGGTGGAGGAGGCCATGTTCGCGTCCATCCACGACGTGACCGGCCGCGGCCTGGAGGACTACGTCACGCGGCCGCGGCACGAGTGGGTGCTGCAGTGGCCCGGCATGGTGGTGCTGGTGGTGACCGCCATTTTTTGGACCACCGGCGTGGAAAAGGCGCTCAAGGTGGGTACTGGGTTGGGAAGCCTGCATTTCTGGCTGGCTGCAACTGTCCAATTCTTCTGAGATGTGCCCTTTGTGGCCGTGCTATTCTCTCTGGTCTGCAGGGCGAGGGCGGCACTCTGAAGCAGTATGAGGAGCGGTGCACATCTGACTTGCTGCGCATTGTGGATCTGGTGCGCGGCGAGCTGACGGGGCTGCAACGCGCCACGCTGGGCGCGCTGGTGGTGATGGACGTGCACGCACGCGACGTGGTCACGGCGTTGGTGACCAAGGCCGTCACCACAGCCGCTGACTTCGAGTGGCAGGCGCAGCTGCGCAGCTACTGGGAGGAGAACGAGGCGGCGCTGGCGCACGGCGGCGACAGCAGCGGCCGCCAGGGCCCCACCGTCATGATGCGCATGATGAGTGCGGTGCTGGAGTACGGCTACGAGTACCTGGGCAACAGCAGCCGCCTGGTCATCACGCCGCTCACGGACCGCTGCTACCGCACGCTGATGGGCGCCATCCACCTGACGCTGGGCGGCGCGCCCGAGGGCCCCGCCGGCACGGGCAAGACTGAGACCACCAAGGACCTGGCCAAGGCGCTAGCTCGCCAGTGCGTTGTGTTCAACTGCTCGGACTCCCTGGACTACCAGGTGGGAAGTGAGGGCGACGCCATATATCAATGCGGTGCACAGCGCGACAGGTATGACAATTGAGTTCACCAACCACTCACCTCTCCCCTCTAATGGACATGCGCAGGCTATGGGCAAATTCTTCAAGGGATTGGCCAGCAGCGGCGCCTGGGCCTGCTTCGACGAGTTCAACCGCATCGACCTGGAGGTGCTGTCGGTGGTGGCGCAGCAGGTGCTGGACATCCAGCGCGCCATCCACGCCCGGCTGCGGCGCTTCACCTTCGAGGGCACGGAGATGCAGCTCAAATGGAGCGCATGGTGCGCAATCACCATGAACCCCGGCTACGCCGGCCGCTCCGAGCTGCCTGACAACCTCAAGGCGCTGTTCCGCACGGTGGCCATGATGGTGCCCGACTATGCGATGATTAGTGAAATTATCCTGTACAGCAACGGCTACCTCAAGGTGATGAGCCTGTCTTTGTCTCGCTCTGCCTGCGCGCTGCACCTGATTCCTCTATTTCAGGGCATCACCAACATCCCTTGCAAACGTTGTAACGAACCCCCTGCCTGCCCTTGCATCTCGTTCTCAGGCCCGCGACTGCGCCAAGAAGATTGTGCAGTGCTACAAGCTGTGCTCGGAGCAGCTGTCCAGCCAGGACCACTACGACTACGGCATGCGCGCGGTGATGGCGGTGCTGCGCGCTGCCGGCAACCTCAAGCGCCGCTTCCCCTCGGAGGATGAGTACGTGCTGATGCTGCGCTCCATCATCGACGTCAATCTGTGCAAGTTCCTGTCGCACGACGTGCCGCTGTTCAATGGCATCATCTCCGACCTCTTCCCAGGTGCGCGTGGTTGGTCACGGTGTGCGCGGTACTGCAGCCCTGCTGTGGCCTCGGCGGCTGCTGGGAAATGCTGGCTGCTTACTGTATGCATTCCTGCGCGATCGCTTCGGCCTGCAGGCGTGGTGCTGCCCAAGCCTGACTACGGGGCCATGGAGACGGCGCTCAAGGAGGCGTGCGTCACGCACAACCTGCAGCCCACCGACTACTTCCTGCTCAAGGTCCGCCCACGCCCGCCTCCTAGCAAAAGTGGTTTGCTCTACGCTGCATGCGAAAAGTGGAATCGCTTACGACTTGGCTGAATGCCCCATTCCCTCCCATCTGTCTCCACGCAGTCCATCCAGCTGTACGAGATGATTGTGGTGCGGCACGGCCTTATGATCGTGGGCCTGCCCTTCGCCGGAAAGACCTCGTCATACCGGGTGCTGGCGGACGCGCTGACCATTATGGAGAGCCGCGGAGAGGAGGGGCAGCGCAAGGTGGGGAATGCGGGCTTGGCGCCATGAGTTACTGACAGAAAGCGCTGGATAGCTTATGTTGGCTGCGGGGCTTGGGGCCTTTGAATGAGTTTGCTATCGCCGCTGGCCACAGGCCGAGTACCACGTCATCAACCCCAAGTCCATCACCATGGGCCAGTTGTACGGCCAGTTCGACCCCATCAGGTCAGTGTGGGCTCACACGCCGCAGTTTTTTCTGCTACTCCCTGCTCGAAATGCATGATCAGGTCCAAGCGCGCCTGCTCTGACATGAGCGTGTCTGCTCGTGCAGCCACGAGTGGACGGACGGCGTGCTGGCGGTAACGTTCCGTCAGGTGGCATCGAACCCCGAGCCGCACCGCAAGTGGCTCATCCTGGATGGCCCGGTGGACGCCATCTGGATTGAGAACATGAACACGGTGCTGGACGACAACAAGAAGCTGTGCCTCAACAGCGGAGAGATCATCCAGATGAGCTCGTCCATGGTGCGTGCTGGATCTATGTGCATTCCGCAGCCAGCACACCTCAGCATGCATAAAGATGGTGCGGCGTTCGGGTAGTTGTGACGTGTGCCCACATCGTACTTGCTTGCGCAGAACATGATTTTCGAGGTGATGGACCTGGCAGTGGCCTCGCCCGCCACCGTGTCGCGCTGCGGCATGGTGTATCTGGAACCGCATCAGCTGGGCTGGCGGCCGTTGGTGGTGGTGAGTGGGACGCTTGCGGTGGATGTGCAGTTTGTCCGCTCATTGCTGTAGGGGGCGGCGTATGGTAACGACGGACCGAATTCGGCCCGTTCCTCGTGTGCCTGACTGCTTACAGAGCTGGCTGGCTACGCTGCCGGCGCACATGGGCGAGAGCCACCGCAAGCACCTGCTGGGACTGTTTGACTGGCTGGTGCCGGTCAGCCTGCGCTTCGTGCGCCGCGAGCTCAAGGTATGCGCACTCTGATTTGCGTAGTCAGGCCTGTACTAACATTCGTTGCCGCAAGAGCAGTGATGTAACCATGTGTAACACCGGCTCCACCTAGCCCACTAGCCCCACACATAGCCCCCCCCTCGCTGCCTCCCCCGTTTCCTTACGGCACAGGAGTCTGCGCCGACGCTGGACGCCAACCTGGTGAACACGCTCATGCGCTACATCACCTCGTCCATCGACCATCTACAGGAGGAGGAGAGCTACAAGAAGGTGCAGGACAAGGTGACGTTGCACCTGGAGTCGCTCTTCCTGTTCGCGCTGGTGTGGTCGGTAGGCGGCAGTGGCGGTGACAACAACGCGCGCCACCACTTCGACGGCTTCATCCGGGCCGCGGTGGCGGCTCAGTTGCCTGCCTACCAGTCGCCTTCTGGCGAGAAGTACACTCTGCCTGAGGACATCCCCGAGGGCCACGTGAAGCTCAAGGTGGGGCGCATGCGGATGGGTGGGTTTGCAGGCCCTCCATTCAGTTGCCAGAATGCGGCCACTGGGACCAGGCGCTTATGGGCTGCTGCCTGGCGTGCTTGACACATGCCTACCCTCCCCCTGTTTCCGCTTACAGGCGGCGCAGATGATCCCCAAGGTCGTCCCCGGCTCCGACCCGCCTCCAAGCGGCGTATACTCCGTGTACGACTTCTTCTTCGACACCGCCAAGGACACGTGGCGCCTGTGGACGGAGCTGATCGACACTAAGCCCATCCCCGCGGATGCCAAGTTCAGGTGCGGCTGCGTCGGAACTCCGCAACATACATTGCAAAGCACAGCCTATCTGCTTGGTTTCGCACTTGCCGGGCACCTCTAGCTATGGAAGAACTGCAACTCCCCCTACCGGCTTGGTTATACACATGCATGAACACACAGGCGCATCATCATCCCCTCCATTGACACGGTGCGCTACACCTACCTTCTGGACAAGGGCATTACGCACTCGCAGCCCGTGCTCATCTGCGGGCCCACCGGCACAGGTGCGGCCAACATCTCAACCAGCAACAGCTTCCGCAACCATGCTAAAGTCACTCTGCACGCCGCCCGCTGCTCCAGACCTTTCTTGTCCACCACACCTGCAATCGTAAATAGCCGCACTGTCTGCTGCTTTCTAACGCCTTGCTGCTGCATGCGCAGGCAAGTCGGTACTGGTGCAGAAGTACCTGTACGGCCTGCCCACCGACAAGTACGTGCCACCCAACGTCATCGGCTTCTCAGCCCGCACCAGCGCCAACTCCACACAGCACCTCATCGACGCGAAGCTGGACCGCCGCCGCCGCGGCGTGTTCGGCCCGCCCATGGGCAAGCAGGCAAGTTTTGGTGGCTGTGCAGGCGAGCCATACACCACAAGATATTTCGGGGTCTGTGTGCCTTGTTGCGCCAGGTCATTGACTGACTCGGCTGAGTAACCCGCGTGCGCGCCTTGGTTGGTGTAGGCGGTTGTGTACATCGATGACCTCAACATGCCGCAACTGGAGACGTACGGCGCCCAGCCGCCCATCGAGCTGCTGCGGCAGTTTATGGACCACGGTGGCTGGTACGCACGTGACAACACGTTCCGCCGCCTGGATGACGTGCTGTTCGTGGGTGAGTGGGGTGTTCCTGAAGCGAAGGCACTTGTGGCAGCATCATGTGTGTGCTTCTGTGCAAAGAGCGCGTGTTTACTGGCAGGTCGCATTACCCCTATTAAGTGTCCGTTCATCTTCCTTGTGTTTGTTTACCAGGCGCAATGGGGCCCCCCGGTGGCGGCCGCAACCCCATCACGCCTCGCTACCAGCGGCACTTCAACCTGGTGACCATCGTGGACTTTGATGAGCCCACCCTGGGCCGTATCTTCTCCACGCTGCTGGGCTGGCACCTGGACACAAAGAGCTTCCCCGCCAATATCAAGGTAGGTGACTGATGCGCACAACTGCAGACTATGACCCGCCACCACAGACAAGCGCCACACGCCAGCAAAGCGTGCACATCAGGCATAACAGCTGGCGCTGCACGTCGTTGGGCATCACGACAGCACACTCTCACGCGGGCACCTTCTTCCTGGGCCCCAACACGCAATCAAACTGCAGGAGCTGCGTGACCCGGTCATCGCAGCGACGCTGTCCGTGTACACCAAGGTTGCGTCGCAGCTGCTGCCCACGCCCACGCGCTCGCACTACACCTTCAACCTGCGCGACATCAGCCGCGTCATGCAGGGCTTCCTGCTGATGCCGCCGCAGCTGCTGGGCGCGCAGCCGGCGCAGGCCAAGGACAAGTACCTGCGGCTGTGGGCGCACGAGGTGGGTGCGGCGGAGCCTTCCATGGAACCTAGCTTGGAACCCAGCTATCTAGATCTAGGCTCAGAAATACCTCATCATGACTGACACGCACACGTTGCCCTCCCGCAGATCCTGCGTGTGTTCTATGATCGCCTGGTGGACGACAAGGACCGCTCATGGTTCCTGTCCTACCTGCGCAGCGTGATGAAGGACAAGCTGGGGGCTGAGTTCGATAAGCTTTTTGCGCACCTGCGGCACGAGGGCGCGGCCAGCCCAGAGGTCACCATCGAGGACGTGCGCAAGTGCTTCTTCGGCGACTACATGGACCCTAACGGTGAGTGAGCCAGCGGGCCTTTGCAGCTGGGGCAAGGGCTGCCGCCTGTGGCAAAGAGTGCTACGTGCGGCCTGACCACCGCAAGACATGTGTGTGTGAGAGAGAGTGTGTGTGTATGTGTGTTAGAGATTACAAGGGAGAGGACAACAGACAGAGGACAGCGCGTGTGTGTGTGTGTGTGTGCCCGCGCATGTGTGTGAATGTGCGCACTCCATCCGCCATATGCCCCCGCAGATGACCCCACGCTGCGTCTGTACGACGAGGTGACGGACGTGACCGCGCTGCTATCGCGTGTGGAGGAGCTCCTGATGGACCACAACGCCACCTCCAAGCGCCCCATGAACCTGGCCGTGTTCCTGTACGCGGTGGAGCACGTGTCGCGCATCGCGCGCGTCCTCAAGCAACCAGGTGTGTTGGACCCGACATGCACACGTGTCATGGTAGGAAGCCGCTTCCGGAATTGCAGGCGGTCGCTCACCATGCTCCGCTGTGCCCAACGTGTGTAGGTGGTCACCTACTGCTGGTCGGTGTGGGCGGCAGCGGCCGGCAGAGTCTGGCCCGCCTTGCCGCCTTCATCTGCGGCATGGAGACTTTCCAGGTGGAGATCAGCAAGAGCTACGGTCCGGCGGAGTGGCGTGAGGACCTGAAGCGCTTCGTGCGCATCGCGGGCGGCGACAACAAGCAGGCCGTGTTCCTGTTCAGCGACACGCAGATCAAGGCAGAGAGCTTCGTGGAGGACGTCAACAATCTGCTTAACAGCGGCGAGGTGAGGCGCGGCGGGGCGGGGCGGGGTGGGGCGGGGGGTCAAGGGTGGGGCAGGCGAGACACCGGGCAGATGGATTAATCGCATCAGTGCTTAATTTCATGGCGCCAGCCTGGTTGTGGCAACGTGCTCAAGCTTGTGTGTTTCTGCGTGTTTCATGCGCACCGTAGGTACCCAACATGTTCCCCTACGACGAGCGCGCGGCCGTGCTGGAGCAGTGCCGCAACTCGTCAAAGAAGGAGGGTCTGGACCTCGAGTCGGCCGTTGAGCTTTGGTGGGTCAAGCCAGCCTAGAGCCGGCTGCTCGTTGCGTTGGGTGCGGCCTTGAGCCATGTGCAACAGTCGTTACGCTCCGCACTGCCCATACGTTACCGCCTGCACTACGTGAATGGGCTGTTGGTAAGTGTTGCGTATGTTGCGGGTGTTCTCTTGCTGCTGCAACCCGCAGGGCCTACTTTGTTGACAAGACCCGCGACAACCTGCACATCGTGCTGGCCTTCAGCCCTATTGGCGACGCCTTCCGCGAGCGCCTGCGCCAGTTCCCCAGCCTGGTCAACTGCTGCACCATCGACTGGTTCACCGCCTGGCCTGATGACGCGCTGGAGGCAGTGGCGATGAAGTTCCTGCGCGACGTTAACCTCACCCCCGACCAGCGCAACCAGGTGGGTGGGCGCCACCCACAGCAAGAGCAGCGGCGCTACCACAGCTTACCGCTCACGGCCGCTTGGACTGACGATTGCTGTGTGGCGTGTGCTTTGGTGTGACGCTGCTGGCGGCAACAGGTGATGCTGCAGTGCAAGATGTTCCACGAGGACGTGCGGCACCTGAGCGACGCCTTCAAGGCGGAGCAGGGCCGCATCAACTACGTGACGCCCACCTCCTACCTGGAGCTCATCACCTGCTTTACGAACCTGCTGGGGGCCAAACGCGCTGAGGTGCGTGCGCTTGCTGCGTGCATGCGCCGCGGCGGCTCGTTCTTGACTACCACACCTGGCTTGCCCAACACCAGTCGCGAACAGCAGTTGCTGGAGAGACGTAGCTGCGCATGCTTTCTGCTTGGCCTGCAGGTGTCGGCCGCAAAGCGGCGCTACGAGGTTGGCCTGGAGAAGCTCAACTTCACTGCAGGCCAGGTCAGCATTATGCAGGACGAGCTCACGGCACTCAAGCCAGTGCTCATCAAGACCGTCGCGGAGACGGAGCGGCTGATGGCCACTGTGTCCAAGGAGAAGACCGAGGTGCGTGCGCGGCGCGCTTGCCTGCGCTGGTTGTATCTCGGGGCGGCAATAGTGGACAGAAGAGGAGCATTCGCCGGGGGCTTGCGTGCTGGCCGGCTTCAGCGGGTAATTGCTGCATGTGTGTGTTTTATGCAGGTGGTGGAGCCCAAGAAGGCCATCGTGGACCAGGACGTGAAGAAGGCGGAGGCGTCAGCGGCCGCCGCAAACGCCATCAAGACCGAATGCGAGGACGCGCTGGCAGAGGCCATCCCCATCCTGGAGGTGCGTGCTGCTGCGTCCCGCGCGCAACCCTAGAGTACCGCCTTCAATCCTGCGCCCGCATGTGTAGCGTCAGCTGTCTGACTGACATGTGCTCGCCCAAACTTGTCTTATGGCTTGTGTGCTCGTGTGTGTGTTAGGAAAAACAAAACGGCACGCCCGTGTGTGTATGTGTTAGAAATCACAAGGTTGTGTGTGTGTTTGTGTTTGTGATGTCGCGCTGCAGGCCGCCATCTCGGCCCTGGACACGATCAAGCCCGCGGACATCAAGCTGGTGCAGAGCTTCAAGAATCCGCCCGGCGCTATCAAGATTGTCATGGAGGCGGTGTGCGTGCTGCTGGAGTGCAAGCCGCAGAGGTGAGCACGCAATCAGCCTGCTCTACTGGTGGCGGGTTGATACTCTGGTTGGTTGCGGCCAACATTCTGCTCACTGTTGCCCGCCGCGCATCCCCAACCCCGCAGAGTCAAGGACCCGGGCGGTAGCGGCAAGATGATTGACGACTACTGGGGCAGCGCCCAGAAGCTGCTGGCGGACCCCAAGTTCGTGCAGACGCTCAAGGACTACGACAAGGACACCGTGCCGCCCAAGGTCATTGAGCGCATCCGCCGCGATTTCACCGCGAACCCCGAGTTCACACCCGCCAATGCCGCCAAGGCCTCCAGGTGCGCCAGCGCTCTTTGCGCTTTGGCGTGGGCTTACGTGGTAGCAGCTCGGGTTTGGAGGTTTGGTGCGTCCATTCCACAACACTAACCGGCCGTGGAGCGTAAAAGCGCTCATGTCAACTTGCTGCGCCTTCCTCCTTCGTCTTTGCAGCGCGGCGGAGGGTCTGTGCAAGTGGGTGTGCGCCATGGACAGCTATGACAAGGTGGCCAAGGTGGTGGCGCCCAAGCGCGCGGCGCTGGCGGAGGCGGAGGAGGAGTACGCCAAGGTCATGGAGGCGCTCAAGGTACGGCGTCAGTGTTGTGTAGGGGCTCGTATGTGCATTGGGCGAGAGGACTGAGAGTCGGCTCCTTAAGGTATGGATCAAGAGGAAGAAATGAATGGGCATGTGCCCAGTCTCAGTCAAGGCGCGCCGCCCAAGCTGATGAGGGCTAACTGCGCACCGTGCGACCCTGCGTGCAGGCCAAGCAAGCCGACCTTGCAGATGTGATGGGGCGGCTGGCCACACTGGAGGAGCAACTGGAGAAGTCCGTGGCGGAGAAGGCGCGGCTGGAAGGTGCGGTGTTCCTGTGTGGGCTTGCGCCGTCTTGTGCATAGCTCCGCCGTATTGAGAGGCCGCGGGGTGACGCCCATGCTCATTTGCTGCATGTGTGCTGCCGCGTGCCTTATGCACGTTCCGCCATGTCACCTTCTATCCGTTTCCAGCCGAGACGGAGCTGTGCACGGCCAAGCTGGAGCGCGCGGAGAAGCTGATCAGCGGGCTGGGTGGCGAGAAGACCCGCTGGACGGAGGCGGCGATGAAGATGGGCAGCCAGTACGAGTGCCTCACAGGCGACATGCTCATTGCGGCAGGTGCGTGCGCAAGCAGACAGGGAGAGCTTGCAGGGGCCGCGTGTTCGGATTTACACACGCCCGCCTGTGATCAATGCGTGAATACGCTATGCGTGGCTGGCCGCTTTAACCACCCCTCAAACCCTTGCGCAGGTGTGATCGGCTACCTGGGCGCCTTCACCGCCGCCTACCGCGAGCAGATGGTGAGCAAGTGGGTGGCGGCGTGCGCCGGCGCCAAGATCCCGCGCTCCGCCATCTTCAGCCTGTCGGCGGCGCTGGGCGACCCCGTCAAGATCCGCGGCTGGACCATTGACGGCCTGCCCAACGACGCCTTCTCCATTGACAACGCCATCATGGTGGACAACGGCCGCCGCTGGCCGCTCATGATTGACCCGCAGAGCCAGGTGCGCACAGGCTCTGCTGCTGCCCTCTGTTTGGAAAAGCCGTCCCGTGATAGGTAGAGCGGACTTGGCTGCGGCGAGTCAAAATCACTGTACTTGAGGTGCACTGCATGCCAACGCGCAGGCCAACAAGTGGATCAAGGCCATGGAGGGCCGCCGCGACTTGCGGGTCATCAAGCTCACGGACAGCGACTACATGCGCACGCTGGAGAATGCGGTGCAGTTCGGCCTGCCGGTGCTGCTGGAGAACGTGGGCGAGGAGCTGGACCCCTCGCTGGAGCCGCTGCTGCTCAAGCAGGTGTTCAAGCAGGGCGGGCTGTCATACCTGCGCCTGGGCGACACCACAGTTGAATTTTCCGACCAGTTCAGGTGCGGGTGGCTGGTGTGGCTGCTTGTGCGCATGAAGAGTGGAAATACGGGAAGCTTTGGGCTTTGGCTTGCCGGAACAGAGGCACGAACGGCACGCAGTACAAGGTTATACGTCGCTGAGCCGCTTCCTTTGCAACACCTGCCGCACACCGTACAGGTTCTACATCACAACTGCGTTGCGCAACCCGCACTACCTGCCCGAGACGGCCGTCAAAGTGACGCTGCTCAACTTCATGATTACGCCGGATGGCCTGGCGGACCAGCTGCTGGGCGTGGTGGTGGCGCAAGAGCGCCCTGATCTGGAGGAGCAGCGCCAGCAGCTGGTGGTGGAGAGCGCGGAGAACAAGAAGAAGCTGTCGGAGATTGAGGACCGCATCCTACATGTGCTGTCGTCGTCTCAGGTAGGCTGTGGCACACCTGGTGCCCCGCGTGCTACTCTTCAGTGCTGATCCGCTGACAAGTTAACACTCCGTTTGATTCACGGCCCATCGCCTTGCAGGGCAACATCCTGGAGGACGCGACCGCGATCCAGATCCTGTCGGAGGCCAAGACGGTGTCCAACGAGATCCAGATGAAGCAGGAGGCAGCGGAGGTGACACAGAAGGCCATCGATGAGGCGCGCACCGGCTACGCGCCCTGCGGCGCCTTCAACGCCACGCTGTTCTTCTGTATCCGCGACATGGCGGCCGTGGACCCCATGTACCAGGTATTGGGGTGTACGGTAAACCATGTGCTGGACGCCAACAAAACAGGGGAGAAGTCCTTTGCTGTGGCCTTGCATGTGTAACGAACCAACCACACACAATGTGGCTAATCTCACTGCTAAACCCACGTGCCGTTGACCCTACACCCGTCCCCCGCAGTACTCGCTGGCCTGGTTCCTCAAGCTGTTCGTGCGCTCCATCCAGCAGGTGCGTGGGTGCACGCACATGCGTGTGCGTGCCCTTGATGCCGTGCGCGCACACGGCCAAGCCTGCTGCCCCCGCCTGGCTCCGGCGCACTTGCCCACCACCGTGCCCAACTCACTGTGCATGCACATGCCTGGTGAGCACTAAGCGTGAGCTGCGTATAATTGACGCTTCTAATCACAGGCCACCAAGGCGGACGACGTGAGTGAGCGGCTCAAGCACATCAACGACCACTTCACGTACGCGCTGTACCAAAATATTTGTCGCTCACTGTTTGAGAAGGACAAGCTGCTCTTCGCCTTCCTGCTGGCCAGCCGCATCCTCATGAGTGGCTCGGAAACCAAGCTGGACCCGCATGCCTACGCCTTCCTGCTCACGGGTAGGCACTGCCGTAGCCTGTATCTGTGACTGACGCTGTGTCTGTCACAGCCCCAACTGCCGCGCAATCGTGACCTTTCAACTGGCTCATACACGGTCCCCGTAATGGTACCGCAGGCGGTGTGGGTGTGCCGGAGCGCGAGGTGCCGCGGCCAGCGGGCGCGGACTGGCTCAGCGCCAAGGCCTGGGGCGAGCTGTGCCGCGCGCCAAACATCAGCCCCGCCTTTGAGGGCCTGCCAGAGCTGGTGTCTGGCTGCCCCGACGAGTGGAAGACGCTGTTCGACAGCGTGGAGCCGCAAAATGTGGACCTGCCGTTGGGCTACAGCGAGCGGCTGGGGCCGTTTGAGAAGGTGCTGCTGCTGCGCATGCTGCGGCCCGACAAGGTGGTGCCTGCGGTGCAGCAATTCGTGGCGTCCTCGCTTGGGCCCAAGTTCACAGAGCCGCCGCCCTTTGACCTGGCCGGCTCCTACGAGGAGAGCAGCTGCACTGTGCCGCTGCTGTTTGTGCTCAGCCCGGGCTCCGACCCCACGGCGGCGCTGCTGCAGTTTGCAGAGAGCCGCGGTTATGGCTCCAAAATCTCTGTCATCAGCATGGGACAGGGCCAGGGGCCCAAGGCGGCGGCGCTGATTGAGGCGGCACGCAAGGCGGGCACGTGAGTAGAGGCCGCCTTGCGTCTGTGGAAGGAGCCCGTGCTTGCTTGCTCGTGCCCTCGTGCTCTCGTGCTTCCGGAGTGTACTGTGTTTGGGCCCATTTTGAAGCTCCATTTGTGGTTTTCGTCTGCGCAGGTGGGTGCTGCTACAGAACTGCCACCTGGCGCCCAGCTGGATGACGGCGTTGGAGAAGATCTGCGAGAGCATCAAGCCGGACAACACGGACGCGGACTTTCGGCTGTGGATGACCTCCATGCCCTCGCCGGCGTTCCCAGTCTCCATACTGCAGGGCAGCGTCAAGATGACCAACGAGCCGCCCGCGGGCCTGCGGGCCAACCTACGACGCTCGTACGCGCTGGAGCCCATTTGCAACCAGGAGTTCTTCGAGGGTGAGGCGGCCAAGGGTGGCGTGCTTTGAGCGGTGCTGCAAACGGGGCCTGTTTGCGGTTCATGTGACCGGCATGACTCTCCTTACATCCTCCCCTCTCCTCGCGCTAATGCGGTCATGCCCTGTTGCACCCGTTGTGTGCAGGCTGCCGGCAGCCCAAGGCCTTCAAGTCGCTGCTGTTTGGGCTGTGCTTTTTGCACGCCTTTGTGCAGGAGCGGAGGAAGTTCGGACCCATCGGCTGGAACATCCCGTACGGTGAGCCGGCGCGCACATCCATGCACCTGATCCTCCCTCAGTCCAGGCCCAGCTGCTCCGAGCAGCACGCCAGCCGTATGCGAACACGCATCTCAGACGTGCTCTTCATGCTCTACTATAAGCCGCCATCCACTTACCACCACATTTGTCACCTAATAATGTCCGTATCTCGCTGCATATTTCAGGCTTTGACGACGGCGACCTGCGCATTAGCGTGCGGCAGCTGTCTATGTACCTGAACGACTCGGCGCCGCCCGCGCTTGAGGACGGCTCGCAGCCGCCCCAGGCCGCCGATACCGTGCCCTTCGCCGCTTTGCAGTACGCCATCGGAGAGTGCAACTACGGCGGCCGCGTGACGGACGACAAGGACCGGCGGTTGCTGCTGACGGCGCTGCAGCGCATCTACCGGCCCGCGGCGCTGGCCCTGGACACCAGCAAGCCTTTTGCGCTGTCCGCGTCAGGTGTGTGTGAGAGCGCTAAAGAGGGGAACAGACTGCAGTCAGCCGCGCCATTGCCTAAGCATCAGTGCTGCTTGGCGTGGGGGCGGGGCGTCAGATGCCTAGTGGCCTGTCTTTGGTTGCAAGCTGTGATGGATCTTTCCTCCTCTCTTTGCCCACTGGACAATTGCGTCTCGCGTCACCTTGGCAGGCACATACGTGATCCCGCCCAAGGGGCCGCACGCCTCCTACCTGGACTATATCGCCACGCTGCCCATCTTCCCGCTGCCCGAGGCCTTTGGGCTGCACGAGAACGCGGACATCACCAAGGACCTGCAGAACACCAACCTTATGCTCGACACGCTGATGCTCACCGGCGGCGGCGCGGCCAAGGGTGGCGGCGGGGGCGGCGGCGGCGCCAGCGACGAGGAGATGGTGGCGGCCATGGTGGACGACATCCTCAAGCGCCTGCCGCCCAACTTCGACATCGAGAAGGCGCAGTCCAAGTACCCGGTGCGGTACGAGGAAAGCTTGAACCAGGTGCTGTGCCAGGAGATGCTGCGCTACAACCGGCTGCTGGCCATCATCCGCTCCTCTCTCATCAACCTGAGCAAGGCGCTCAGCGGGCTGCAGGTGCTGTCCAGCGAGCTGGACACCGTGCTCAGGTGCGAACCGGGTGATGGGCGGGGCCCGGGGGTGGAGGAATGGCGCCAATGTGCGCACACGGCGTAATCCCAGCGTGGGTGCGTAAGTAACACACCGTCACATATTCGAGATCATGCCAGCGTGCCCCTCGCTGCTTCCTGCAAGTGACGCGCCCGACAACCGGCTGCCCACACGACCCACACGGTGCAGGTCCATGGCGCTGGGCCAGGTGCCGGCGCTGTGGCACGGCAAGTCCTTCCCCAGCCTCAAGCCGCTGGCCTCCTACGTGTCTGACCTGCTGGCCCGGCTGGACATGCTGCAGTCCTGGTATGAGCACGGCCCGCCGCCCGTGTTCTGGCTGTCCGGCTTTTTCTTTACGCCGTCATTCACCACCGCGGCGCTGCAGGTGCGTGCAAGGGCCCAGGGGTTGTGGTTTTCTTGGCTGGTGGGGCCTGCACACCTATGGAGTCCGGGCTGCGTCACCACCCCAGAGGATCAGGCCAGGGAAAGGTCATCCGCGCTTCCCCATGACTGAGCAATCTTTCTCCGTCCCGTCCTCAGAACTACGCCCGGAAGCACAAGCTGCCTATCGACACGGTGGGCTTTGACTTCGTGATGATGGGCACGGACTCGGCCGCCTACTCAGATCCGCCGGAGGATGGCGTGTTCGTTCACGGCCTGTTCCTGGAGGGCTGCGCCTGGGACGCATCAGCGAAGCAGCTGTGCGAGAGCCGGCCCAAGGTACGGCACGCTGCTACAGAGAGTTCCCTATCACTGTTACTTCCAGCGTGGCCCTGCTGCAAACGCGTCAGACTTGTTCCCTTACACACCATTCACTCCTAACCAAACGCAATGGCCGCCTGCCGCTTCGCCCTCCCGACCCACAGGTGCTGTTTGAGAACGCGCCGGTCATCTGGCTGCAGCCGCGCCCCGTAGACCAGTTCGGCGAGTACGAGGCATATGACTGCCCCGTGTACCGCACCGCGGAGCGCAAGGGCGTGCTGGCAACCACCGGCCACTCCACCAACTTCCTCATGATGATCCGGCTGCCGTCACAGCAGCCGCAGTATCACTGGACGCTGCGGGGCGTGTGCATGCTGTGTTCGCTGTCGGATTAGGTGATGATCATAAGGTTGCATATGCAGGGTTGGTTGCTGGTGGAGATGCCAGGGCTGGCTGGTATGAGCTGCTAGAATTGAGCTTGCGTGCAGCAGTGGCAGAGATACTTGGGGGGTTATGAGCTCCCGCTATGTTACTAACTTTAGACCAAGTATCCTGATCGTCTGTGGCCACACTCTGGACGGCTGGTTGCAACACACCACGTCCTAGCCGCGCGTGTTATTGCAGTTTGGTCGTTAAGCATGAAGTGACTGTGGCTCCCAAGGCGTAGGGCATCCAATGCATTGTTGAGGACGGGGCGAATTAGGGCAATGGGGGAAGTCACATCCATTAATCCTGGGACCACTCCTGCCAGGCTACAATGAGCAGGGGATCAACCCCGCAATTATTGGAGCCGTAACACGAGGAAAGATGCCCAAACGTTATTGACAAGGGAGGTGGTCCCTGTAGCAGTACTGCCGGTAAAAGGACTTGATGACTTGCCGGAGACAGCTTGCGGGGTTATTGTGGAGTTGTGAAGGTTTCCCGCCACATTCTCCCCCCTTTGGACTGGACGTCTCGGCCAGTCCTAGCCGTCTCGGCTACTGTGCTTGCACTCACGAACTCGCCGACCATGGATGATTCACGTTATTCCACGTCACGATATGTGCGACTTCATATCGCCTAGTCGGTGCCTCTAAGTCCGTCGAGAACACGCACAGTAGCCGAGGCGGCTAGGACTGGCCGCGACGTCCAGTCCAAAGGGGGGAGAATGTGGCGGGAAACCTTCACAACTCCACAATAACCCCGCAAGCTGTCTCCGGCTAGTCATCAAGTCCTTTTACCGGCATACTGCTACAGTCCCCGTGAAGCACGGGAAAAGCGGGCTGATCCCGCACCACATCCACCGTCTGAGGCCGAAGGTGTTCGATAGTACCTCATCTCCCGGACATAGCCGGGGTCGGTTTGTGCAGGCACTACCAGCCGGGTGCGCAGTCGCTAATCCAGACGGTCAAGCCACAGCACGATTAAGCAGCCACACTACTTATGCTGCCTACATCACGTGCTCTCACTCGCCCGTGGACCGCCAACTCAGACACCGGCCAGCAATATTAGCCCGCGTGCCGGCGCCGCTTTTTGGGCGGCTCCGCGCTCTCCTCCTCCATGTGGCCTTGCCCGCCCCCTCCGCTCCGCACATGCACACACTCGCCGCCAGGCCCCGGGCCGCCGCCGCCACCAGGCCCTGGGCCTAAACTCTGAGTCTGAGCACGGAGGTGGTCTTCTATCAACCGCGCCTTGTAGTGTTATTGGAGTCCACCACAAACTTTGATTCATAGGTATGGCGCTATGCTAGGACTTTCCGAGAGGCGTCCTCTCCGTTGGGGACTGTTCCGAGGTGACGCCCCATGCAAGAAATACGCGCGAGTGTCACTGGAGGGCTTTATATTTCCCTGCCGCCTATTTACATGCAATAGACAATAGCAAATACTAATACGTGGCAGTCGCGGTTTGTGCCAGTATGATACTTTTTGCCGACGCACGCACGCACGCACGCACGCACGCACGCACGCACGCACGCACGCACGCACGCACGCACGCACGCACGCACGCACGGACAGGGGTGTTTTGGGGGGGCTTCGCCCCCCCCTCCGGGACGCTTCGCTGGGGGGGCTCAGCCCAAACAAGGGGTGTCAGCTTTGTACAGCTGGAAAATGGGCTGAGACCCAACATGGTCACAGGCTGGGTGGCTACTTCAACCGAATGAGCTTTAGACCCGTGCCGACGATGATCCGGCTCAGGGCTTAGGACTCGTTCAGCACAAGGCACGCGTGTCTGAACCCCACACGCCCACCTCCACGCGAGTCAAGGGCACCCTTGCCACCAAGTCAGTAGCCCACTAACGCACTGCAGACGTCGTCGATGCCCGACATTCCTCGGGCTAGGCGCGGGGTGGGAGCGACCTCGGGGCTCCTCGGCATTTCAGGAGGGGCGGACAGACATGGCTCCGCAAGTTGTCACAAACTGGCGCTCTAGTTCCCCGCGTTGCTTGCCGCCAACAAAGTTTGCTTTATAGGCCCTACAAACGCGGGCGCTTGCGACTATTTTCGCGACCTCGCGAAAGTCAATTGTCCATGGACGCGCAAAGGCACTTCTCGTTCCACCCGAATTTTCCCTGCCGCCTATTTACATGGAATAGACAATAACAAATACTAGTACGTGGCAGTCGTGGTTTGTGCCAGTATGATACTTTTTGCCGACGCAGCCACGCACGCACGCATGGACAGGGGTGTTTTGGGGGGGCTTCGCCCCCCCCTGGAACGCTTCGCTGGGGGGGCTCAGCCCAAAAAGGCGTTCACATAATGACGGTCAACATGAGCGGGGCGCTGTCTCTGATGAACGCGATATTACAAAAAGGGACAGCCCGACCAAGTAAGGGGCACCCTCTCTTTTATGCACGCGCGTGCAGCCACAGGGGTGTGCAGCCACCTCCCAGACGAGATTGCAGTGCGTATCTTATGAGGCATACGCACTGTTATCCAACCTACAGTAGACCTCACGGAACTCAACCCCTTAAAACAAACATAATAAATTTGAGACAAATCACAGAACAACTATACTATGCGCAGCCAAACATCCCGCTGCCGGCCGCGGCGGCTTGAAAACCTAGGTCATTAACAACACATACATCAAACTTTTGGCCCCAGCAAACTGAGTGTGGTTCTGGCCAGCCAACTATACTGGCACCTCTCAACACATCGTCAGGAACTCCTTAAGTCCAGCTTCGCACTGGCAACCCTAACGCAAAAGCAATACCAACACCTTGACCAACACATAGAAAACCATCGAAAGGCCAAGCCGTCCAAAACATGGTGAAAGCCGGCCCGCCATTTTAGCAGGAAACCTGAAACGCGCCGCACATGGCGGTCATAACAATCTGTACCGTAAACTTCACAGGAACCCCTTCCCCGGATGCGTGTGCTACACCGTACGCCACTCATGGCTCATCACGGCCATCACCTACACCTACTGCAATAATATAACAGGTGACGGCGACAGCAACACGCTGCGCCGATACAACCGATTAAGTTCAAGCAAAAAGCATTCCTGCCATGGCCAGCAGCCCGTGCATAACCCAATAGGGCATTCGCTCCGCATAGATGCAGGCACCCACCCAAGCGCCACACAGCGGCACGAGCACTGGATGTTGAGTTTGCGGTTCTGGCAAAGCGACAAAACCCGCCCTGAAGCACTCACACAAAGTACCGCACGGTCCTTGCAAGTGGCCGGCGTGCTTAAGCAAGGTAATTAGGCGGAGACCACAACAGCACATAAACAACACTTGTTCCCAAACACGACAGGCGGCTCAGTTGCAATCACTGCACGGATAACCATTGCCCTGAGCATTGCCGATTGGCGAACGTCCCACCGCACTCAGCACGCCCTTACCAGCCACTTTGACGTCCTACCTTCTGAGTGGAGCAAGTTACGCAAAACAAAAACATGCGCAAGATAACATACGTGGTAACGTAATTCCAGCCTAAACGATGACCCCCCCCCAACTAGAAGAGACCCCCAGGCGCTTTAATGTGCATGCACAAAACAGGCCGGAGCGGCCAGGCCCAGGACGTGTAAGTTCTCCCTATTCTCACCCCTCTTTCATCACCGCCGACAGACATCAGCTGCGAATGCTTCCTGTCTACTTTTTGAACTGCTGCGCACAGATTTGTGCGCGCGTGCGTGAAAGCACGTGTGCATGCTCTAAGGCGCATCTTCAATTTGGCATACTCGGTTAGGCACTCAAGGCACTCGCTCTATCTGGCGCGCTACCACACCGCACAAAACAGCGCACGCGTGCGTATCTTCCTAGCATAGCATATGCACGGTGCTGGAAGCTAAACTCCCTTCCTATCTCATATCTTTCAAAATGATTACGTGTCGCCGTACTCACGTGACGGCGGCTCTCGTTCACACTATGACAGACGTATAGCCCACTGCTCTTCGCAAGTGTTCACGCAGTGCAATGGTCCTGAATAAGCATGTGCGGTGTTCATGTTGATGAAACCTCGTTCCTTTGTCGTAGGCCCCAGCGTCTTGGTAGTGGGGCGCCCATGTGTGGACAATGCACGGCTGGGAGCCGGCGCTTCAGCAGCCTCAGTGGTGGCTCACCACTTACGCCCTGCGCACTTGAGCCGCTGTGGCGCCACTGGCAGCGCCCTGTTGCGCCCTCACCTCATCGAACCAAGGATGCTGCAAAGAAACACAGGACAAATTCAGGGAGCCGAAATGTCCATTAGCAGCCAGGATAAGGGCGCGGGCGCGTACTCATGAGCCCGCGGCTGTTTACCATCGCAGTCAGGAACTAATATGGTATGCACGTGCTCTCACTCACCTGCATTGCTTGCGACGCTGTCAGGCGGGAGCGCGGGTTGACGGATAGCATGCGTCTCAGCAGGTCAGCGCCCGCCAGATCGTTCGCTAGCCGTGGCACCAGCTGCAAGCAACATACCGGATAGCAGTCAGGGCACATGCATCCATGTCGAACAACCAAGCATCAAACACCATGCATGTTTGACAAAGGTCAGAACTTGCAAGCTCGCGGTAGCTCACCGGTGCTGCAAGCCTTACCATCCCCATGGCCCGATTAGCCCCATGCCCTGCACACCACAGGCCAGTCACATGCAAGCCGCCCACCTTCTCCAGCGCCTGGCCGGGCCAGTGTGGAAACTCGGGCGAGAAGTTGGCGTGCGCGGGCAGGTCGGGCCAGGTCTTGGGCGTGGGCGTGCCCATCTTTTGAAAGATGTCGTACAGCAGCCCCACCTCGCAGTCCGATTTAAACAGCGGCGACGTGACGTTGAGCAGCTCCGCCAGCACGCAGCCCGCGCTCCACACGTCCACGGCCGCGCCGTAGCTCTTGGAGCCCAACAGGATCTCGGGCGCGCGGTAGTACAGCGTCACCACCTGTGCGCGTGTGTGTGTGTTGGACGTGAGTGTGAGTGCGAGTGGCAAGGGGGCACTTTATATGATGAGTGCTGATGGCGGTGAGCGCGGCAGCTAGCGCGGAAAGGGAGCGCCGAAGGCGGTGCGCGGGGCGCGCAGCTCGCGATGTGGCAGGAATTGTACATATAAGTGAACTACAGCTGGTACGCAGCATCCGCACTCACCCAGTCGGTGTGGGCGTTCTCCGAGGGGTCAGCCACGAAGCCACGGCTTAGGCCGAAGTCTGCGAGCTTCACAATTACGCCCGGCGCCCCTGCCGGCGGCGAGGGCGTCACGCCCAGCAGCACGTTCTGCGGCTTCTGCAGCGGCAGAGTAGTTACACAGCGGGCACACCAAAGACATCAGGAGCAAGCGGCCATCAGGAGAGCAAGCGACCATGTTAGTCAGGCAGGCACCACATGTCTGCTCATGCTTGCCATGCGTGTTAATGATGGACAGCAGCAGCGCTCACCAGGTCGCGGTGCATTATGGAGTTGGCGTGCGCATAACGCAGCCCGTTGAGCACCTGGAACATGACGGACTGTTGGGTAGGAGGTCGGTTGCAGGATACAGCAACATTTGTTATCCAGCTGGGGCAGTACCAATGCTGTAACACGGTTTGGCCGTTATGTACGTGGCCTCTGCTGGGATTCAGGCCATCGTGGGGCGCGCGAAGCACTGCTATCAAGCCAACAAACGCATGTGCCCCCCTCGCTCCCAACACACAGAGAAGGGGTCACCTTGATGACCCGCAGCTCGGACGCGATTGGCGCGTGCTGCAGGAAGGTGTGCAGGTCGCAGTCCAGGAGGTCCATCAGCAAGTAGGTGGAGCGCGCGGAGGGGCTGGTCATGACGCTGTGGAGCCTGCGTGGAAATAGTGCCCCAGTTGGTAGCGAGTGGCACACGTCAGTGTACTACGGGTATGTTGATTAGTAGTCATGATGCTCGGATGAGTCATGAGCACTGAAGCTGCTTAGTTCAGCCATAGCTGTACAATCACGTGTCGGGCATGGCCGCATTGGTTTTTGTGCGGCTGCGTCAAGCAGAATGTACGTGTCGGCACGCGGGGTGAAAAGCGGGCGAGGCACGTACCCGACAATATTGGGGCAGCCCGACAGCTCTCGCAGGCAGGAAATCTCTCGCAGTGTGGCCTCTGACATGCCGTATGCGGTGTTGGGAAGCTGCTTGAGGGCTACAGGGACAGGACACGGGGGCGGGGGTTCACGGGTTGGCACGCGGTAGTCGGCGGGAAGGTCGCATTTGTGGCGCTTCACCTTCTTTCACCTTCTACGTGTGAACTCGTTGGAAACTGGCACCGGCAACACCCACCGAAGTGCTTGCCGCTTTCACGGTGAGCCACGCGCCAGACGGTGCCGTAGGCGCCCTTCCCGAGCTCTGAAACTCGACAATAGAGATGTTTCTCCAGGGCAAGGCAAAGCCCGCCCAGGTCGACTGCGCGTGTGAAGCCGCCCACCGGCACGCCCGCCCAGCCAAAATGTTCGAGGATGCGTGCTAGCGTCTGTAACACCACGAGAAACAAGGTAATGGGTCCTGGGTGTAAATTATTACGGGGAACGCGCAGGGATGCGTTGTTTGACAAGCGAGTGCTGCTGGCCCCGCAGAGGGGTCCGTGGCGAGCACAGCGGTTGCTCGGAAGTAAGACTCGCCGCACAAGGTAGGAAGTCCCCGCAGAGCTGTGAATCCTCCTTGCGTGGCCCGCATTATGCCTGTATGTGCGCTCTGACAATATTTCTAACACCTACCTCGCACGCGGGCAGCTGCGCGACGAGAGGGCCGAGGCACTGGTTCGCAGTGACCGAGTCCATCGCGGCACCTTTCATCCTCTTGAGCGCCACGACCATAGCAGATACTGGATGATGCGGGATGAGCAGCTGTGCCGCCATTGGGGCCGCTGGGGAGCTCGCCATCGTCGCGATAGCTGGAACTGTGACCATAGCCGCCCCAGCGGCTGATATATACTTTGCGCATACTGCAGATCCGCCTGGCATGATGAAGGAGACTATGCGTGGGCAGCCGCGGGTATGCAATGTCGTGTGTCGCTGTGGGGCTTCAAGTCGTCAATGCCCCTGATTAGAGCCCCAAATAGCTGCACGGAGCTGAAGTAGCTGCGACGTCGGGCCTGGGCTACAAAACTCGACTAGGCTCGCACTGCAGCGACGAGAGCTCTTGAAGAACCTAGATCACAGGAGCGGGCTTGATAGTGTGCGGCTGAACTGTTTTATCACTGGTTAAGTAAGTGCGTACTTAGTGTAGCAAGTCCGAGTACTATTGCGCACGCAGAAGACCAGGCCACAGTCGCGTGTACGATGCGTCTCCCCGTCTCCCACTTTCAATTTTGTATCTTGCTTTAGCACTTCAGCAATATAGTTGCGTACTTGAGGTGTACATAAAACAGATTTTCCTGCTCAAAAGCTAGTGGGAGGTATCTTCAATAGTGCGAAGACAACCGCGAGAGCATTCAGTGCAGCGCTAACGCGCATGTTTTTAAATGCAGGGCATCAGAATTGCTGTATTCTTTCAACTTGCTCTTTATGGCCAGCTGACTGACCGTCCAGCGCCAGTTGGTCGTTCCCAAAGAACGAGTTCGTGCGCGAACCTCAGCTTGAGGCAAATGGTGAGTCCAGGCAATGAATTGATATCTGTCCAGGGTCACGCGGGCGCCAGGACGATTGAAGGCAAAGTCGCCTGGTCTTTCGCGCGCTCGCTATTGATGGTATCCGCTCGGCGAAGTCACAGATACCTGCGCCGATGACCCAATGGAACTATGTGCGAGGCGGCCTAAATGGCTGCAAGATGTACACTGTCAGCCGTGATGGGGGAGGGCAGAGTTGGATGTCGGGGAGGGCAGTGGAGGTACGCCGGGAAGATAGGCGGGGGGGGGCTCTCAAGGTGCCAAGCAAAGGGTGCAGCACTCCGGCACCGAAGCGCCTTATGCGGGCAATGGAGTTTGGGGCAATAGGATCCAAGGGCCCTAAAGTCGCTCGTTTTCCCCCGCTTCGCAATTATTAATACATATTAACATCATACGCAGTAGCTTCAACTCTCCCCGCGCCAACCGGTGCACAATTTCGACATGCGTGTCGGCCCCCCTTGCAGTGCTCGCCGCTCGGCACCCCAAACCCCCCCAAAGCCCCCGAGCCCTCCCCCCCGCTACAAACGTACACAAACCGCCGTCAAACGAGCAACACAGCTTATATATATGCAAATATTTGTTGTGGAAGCGAAGGGTGTACGTTTGCAGCGGGGGGGAGGGCTCGGGGGCTTTGGGGGGGTTTGGGGTGCCGAGCGGCGAGCACTGCAAGGGGGGCCGACACGCATGTCGAAATTGTGCACCGGTTGGCGCGGGGAGAGTTGAAGCTACTGCGTATGATGTTAATATGTATTAATAATTGCGAAGCGGGGGAAAACGAGCGACTTTAGGGCCCTTGGATCCTATTGCCCCAAACTCCATTGCCCGCATAAGGCGCTTCGCTCCGGCACGTACCCCATGCGACTCGGTCGACGAGTTTTGACGACCCAGCGCAGGGTCAGGACGCACATCAGCACCTCTTTGTTCATGATTTATGAAAGTACTTCGCAGCGCTTTACGCACAGTGACTCTCTAGGGTGGTAGCTTCTTCGACACTGAACAGAAGAGAAAGAGTGACTTGTACGCACTTGACACAAAACACCTCATGCTGCAACAGCGAAGTATCATATTAGGGGATAAGTAACAGCCGCGCGCGATGTCGACCGCAGTTGGCAGTCCTGAGGCCCGCAACCATCCAGCTGGCTACTACTTGTGGACATCGCTGCTTATCGCCACCTCCCTCGTCACTGGCGCATCCTGGTCGGCAGCGAGCGGTGCACGCAGCGATGGATGCGACAGACTTCTGCATAACGCGCGACCGCTGGTCCAGGTCTCACTGGTCTTTTGGGATATCTCAATTTCACAGAGAACATCACCAGGACTCGGATTGGGGATCAGTCCAGCAACTCAGATAGTCCTGGCATGCGGACTTCTCGCCGCGGCTCTTGTCGCTGGTGCGCTCCTTCTCGGTAATGGCCGCGACGTGGCGCAGGCACAGGACAACTTGGGGAAGAGACAGGTGCGAGGGCTGCAAAGCGTTTGGCACGGTGGTTCACCCGCCCACCACGTGGTGCCGCGAGGAGCAGTGAAGGTGGCCGGGCTGGCCCTTGCTGCCACTCGACCTATTATTTACTTTGCTAACCATCTGTGCAGGAAGTACGTGAAGGATACGGCGCCGCAAACGGTACCGTACGCGGATCCGCTGCTGAAGTGGGTATGGCCACAGTCACTGCAGCGCGCATGCAACTTTCCACCCGGCCATCGGTATCATGTGCACTCGCTGGCTCAAGCGAGTTGGCGGGCTTGCGTGACGTCTCAAGCGTTGACAGCGGGCTTCCAGTAGCGGTGGCCGTTGCAGCGGGACTGGGGCTCGAGCCGGCGTCGCCGACGCAGAAAGGCCTGCTGGGGTCGCCGAAGCCTGGCAGCAGCCAGTCGGGCCTTGCCATGCCCGCGGCATGGACGCGGTCAGTGCCCGACATGGACCGGCTGGGGTATGCCTTCGGCAGCGGATCCCGTGACGTCTGCAGAAGGAGAAGCCCCAGCACAATCACTGTTGGACACGCGGCCGGAGGTGCTGCTGTTGCTAGTGCTGCTGGCGGTGCAGCAGGCCGCAATCTCGCTTCCTTGCTGCGCCCCGCGCGGCGCAGGGCTGCTGCCGCCGCGGCTGCACATGCCGACAGCGGTGGGCTGCCCGACGGCGGGGCATACAGCGAGTCCGAAGTGACAGGGGGCAGGAATGATGTCTGGCGTCTTGACAGCGGGCACACGGGCACACGGGCTACCGGCCAGTCCTTTGATTCACCTAAACCGCTGCGGCGCGCGGCCACGTGCATGGAGGACTCCAACGCCAAGGGGTGCGCTAAGAGAGATAACGGTGGTGCACCCAAAAGCCGCCTGTGCAAGCTCTCAGGTGCGCTCAGCAGGTTAATTGCGTAGCACTGTATGCAATGACTGATGTGAGACTCCAAAGGTTGCAGCGGCTGCAAGCTGTCGCACCAGGCCCCTGGATGGCCTCTTGCTGTGGGCAGGAAAAGTGCATGCTGATTGACGGTTCCCTTTACGTATCAAAGCATGTTTGCTTGCGGCGACGTACTTGACAAGAAATTTGTTACCTGTTTGGCAGCACGCCTCACCACTCGAAGGCGTGCAGTCCCTACCAAAACCTTGGCCTGCCTTTAAGCACGCATGGTTGTATGTATGGTGTGTTACACGCGTCATACGTTTTGGCTAGTTAACTTGCTTCATGTGCACGTCTGTTCGTGGCAAAGTGGATGCGAAGTCTCCCCACAGCTGTAACATGACAGCTTTGGATGCGTGTGGTACGCATGGAGCCGCTTGCACGTTCGTGTCATGTACGTGTCACGGTATTACCGGTATTGTAGTACTGAAGCGCATGTCCGTATTATTGTAGTACTGTGTTACAGCTGTGGGGAGGCTTTGAGTAGTGAAGTTCGTAGGGTAAGATCAAATCATGCGATTGCAAGATTAACATGGCAATTCGCATGGAAGTCATTGACGGAAATATGGTCGCGACGAGGCACGCCTGCAATCAAGCATCAGTGCCAGCTTGAAAGGCAACCGGACCTAGGGGGCCGGCTCCCCTGGCCTGCGCAGGAAGCACAAGCATGCCTCTGCAGCAGAGTTACGTAGAGGATTTCATTAAGCGGCCCATCAAGTTCGTGTGCTGCTGGAAAATTACACTTACTTGACATGCAGGCTAACCCGCTGAGACAGGCGGGGGGTTTTGCGCGTGGGGTAGTAGTGAGGTTCGTTTGGGTTTAGAGTGAGGGACTGCTCTTGATTGCTCAGTGGGGCCTGGCCTGTTCACGCTTTAAGAGTCTTAGCGTAACCTATCCCGTGTACGGTATTTTGCTGCGTTTCCGCCGGCGTTGAAGGAAGGGTTTAGCTGGGGGTGGTTGGTTCACCACGTGGTTGACAGGCTTTAGCTCCAGGGAGTTCAGCAGGCAGCAAGGCAGGCAGTTTCTTCTCTTGCTGTTTGTGCGAGGGTTTTGCAAGCTGCTTCTGTCGCCTGGTCTGTGGAGGCAGGCCTCCTGTGCCCGCAGCAGCCAAGCGTGTCGTGCGCGTTTCGGCCACCATAGGCATGGGTTGTGTACGCCGGTCAGGTGTCGGCGCTCTCGCCAGTCCAGAGAGGCTTGTAGGCTGCTACGGCCGTGTTTTCGGGCCTGGGGCGAGCTGTACCACATGGTCAGCCAACGTATGCGTAGGCATCGAGCTAGGGTACCAGGCACGCTAACAGCACGAATAGATGTAGTACTAATATGCTTAGAGCGCGGCACCCTCATGATTCCTCTCATCGCCTCATCTGCACCAATGCCGCACCAATTCGTGCAGTGGCGGTAGTTCCAATGTTCCATGCGTACACTTCATCACCTGTATTTCATCCTTCAAGTTCGGGCTGTTCAGCCGTAGGTTCGTGCCATGGGGCCAGTCTGAAGCTAGTGGTGCTCGGTACCGCGGTCTGTGGATGGTACAGCACTGGGGAGCCTGCGTCTTCGTTGGGCAGAAAGTAAGCAAGGGACATGTGGCCTTATCAACGCAAAAAAATGCTAGAGCTCTGTACGTACGTACATACGTATGTACACTTTTACCGCCCGTTACCGTAAATTTCGAGGTGACTCGTTTTCTTGCACTGCCCCCCCCCCTTTCGCTGCTGCCTGCTAGAAGCGACATTCACGATTCGACTACCCTGAGCTACGCATTCGGATTTTAGAGCATGTCCGTGACGTACATAAAGTAATGAAGGGCGCTTCTGCGCCGCGCCGCTCATAAAAGATTTCGATGAGACCAACCCCCTGGATGAGACAGTGGTGTGTTGATTCATGACAGCTTACGGACATGTATGCGCTAAATTGCGAATGCGAAATGCGAAACCGGTCGGCTATGGCAGCCCAAACCGGTCGGTTGACCGGAACAACAGGCGCTGCTGCAGTCTTACAAGCCTAAGGAACGGCGAGAGCACTGGCAACACGTCCAGTGCCATGCACGCACACGGGCATGCGAGTGCGCAATAGTAATGAGGCACACGCTGCCTATCCTCGCACAGCAAGCCGCCTCACAGGGCACCGCCTACCAAAATAGCTCAAGCCAACACTTGCCAGCCTCCAACCGAATACGGGTTGGGATGTTGACTGAGCTATCGCCCAACTGATCCGGCAGACGATGCATCGAGCCGCCGCACAAAGTTCGGACCGCATTGCACCGCTCAGGTGCAGCAATAAGCAGCACCTCACCGCGTTGCACGAGTACCCGAGCACGCTGCACAGCCGCACTTGTGTTAGCGGTCTCCTTTACCGCTCGCCTTCAGCCCCACGTACTATCTAAGCAGTTGGCAGGCGCGCCCGCCCCTTCAGCCCAGGGAGGACTGAGGAGGCTGCAGTAGACCGCTGCCGCATGCCTTCCACACGGGCCACTGCTCATCAGGCATCAAGCACCATGGGATCGCCCACCCTGCGGAACTCGTCTGCCTGGGCGGCGGGGAGTGCCGGGTTGCCGACCAGGTCGTCGCAGCCCTGTGGCGTTGCGGGTGGATGGAGCAAACACAGCCACACCACCAGCAGTGAATTGGGGTACGCAACAAGTCGTGCACACACGCGGATTGATGATGTGGTGAGGTTATTGCATGGGCCTACCACCCCGCGTCCGGCAGCGTCCTTGGCTTGCGCAACTGGCTCACAGGCGGGTCCGTACACGGGGCTCGTGCTAGCCAGCTAGACCCTACGTACGTACCTTCCGGAAGGGGCATTCAGTGTAGTTCTTGGCCAGCGTCTTGAGGTTGAGGATGCGGATGTCGTTTTCCAGCGCCTCCAGGAACTGGCCGATGCCCGCGTTGAAGCCGGTGCCCCAGCGCGCGTTGTACACTCGGCGGCCCAGGTCCTGCTGCCGGGCCCAGCAGCGCCGGACCACGTCGGGCCGGTGCGTGGAACCCTCCTGTGACACACATGTGGGTGTGTGCGTACCGTACGTGCATATAGCATGCCAGCCAGAGCTAGGATCGACAAGCCGCCGGTTTGGCGTATGAAAAGCATGTCCAGCGAAACCGTGTCTGTCTGTATATCGCTTGGGTCCCGCTTAGCATGTCGACACAAACGGGCCCTCTGCGCGCGCCGCTGCCCACACACACCTCGTTGTTGATCCGCTGCTTCTCGAGCAGCGGCATGAAGCCCACGTGCCAGCCGGCCGCCCACATGCGCACCGATAGCTGCATGCGCGGGCAAGGAAAACCGTCAGGGTGTGCATGAGCGCAGCATGTCCAGCTATGTGCCGTTCTTTTCCGTAGCACCACTCACCTCCCAGTCTGCAGCGAGCGCCACCGCCACGTCCACGCCATTGGCATGGGCAGCGCGGGAGCGGAACAGGAAACAAGTTAGGGACACAGTAAGACGCTGCTGCCGATCACTTTGGCTTCGTGTCGCAAATCATGCTTTACCCCGCAGTGGAGTACAGGCCAAGGCCACAAACCCCGCAGGCACACACGCACGCTGCGCAAACGCACACACTCACGTCCGCCCGCCCGCCCGCCTGCACGTACACACGCAGTGCGCACGCACCCGCACGCACGTACGCACGCAATGCGCACACACACGCCCGGTCGCCCGGCCGCCCGGCCGCCCACACGCACGCACGCACGCACGCACACGCGCAGCCGCGCACCTGACACGATGCCGCACTCCCCCGGATCGCTCATGCCCTCGTCCACGCCGCCCACGTTGCGCAGCGCGGAGCGGCGGAACGCCACGGGCGCGTAGTCGGTGTGCAGCGGGAAGGTGAAGTGGGCGCCGGTGCCGGGGTCGCTGAACAGCCGGAACGTGTCCGACCAGCGCTCCTGAGCAGCAGGCGAGAGGTGGCATGTGTGATCAGTGCATCAGCATGAGAGCTGTGGGGGTTGCGGATCGTCGTGCGCTGGTGGTGCCCATCGTATGCGCTCGGCCCAGGTGTGCAGCGGTTGGTGCAGCCGTGCAGACCTAGCAGCGATACGCAGGCCCGCACCCACCTTGTTGCCCAGTGTTGCGCCGCGCCGGTAGCCCTTCAGCCCCACCATGCCTAGCTTGGGCATGGCCTCGAATTGCTTCAGCAGCGGCAGCGCCCACGAGCAGTCCGCAGGTGCCAGGGTGTCGTCATCCTGTGCGAGTGGCCCCCCGCGTCGGCAGCAGCAGCATTGGCAACAACGAGCATCAATGGTATGTGTTAGGAAACACGAGATGGCATGTGTGTGCATTGGGCATGGCAGCCGCGCCCCTGCCACTGTTGAAGCGCAACACGGCAAAACGACCACGCCCATCCGGGGCTGGGATGAACTTTCCTGCCCGCGGCCCAAAACCTTTCACTCCCCGCCTAGCATTAGCACATGCACCGCCGCTCGTACATGCATGCACACCGCCCCCATCGCCGCACCTGCAGCACCACCAGCACCCGCCCCCGCGCCACGCCGGCCATGCGGTTGATGGCGCGCGCCTCGTGCACGTTGGCGCTCAGCACCGGCACCACCAAGCCCTGGCTGCGCCACGCCAGCTCGCCCCACGCCTCCACGTCCGCCGGCGATTCCACGTCATCCACGTTGACGACCAGCTCCGACCGAACCTGCGGGATGCGGTGCGCCGCGGGGTGCGGCGGGTAAGCTCAAGCGATCGGCGTTGCCCCCTGGCCCAGGCCTGCAAGGTACTAAAATGCTCTGAGTAGACGTCCCACTGGTCAAAAGTGAACAAAACACGTACAACATAAAATGCGGTGCGGCACCGGGACAGCGGCGGAGATGTCAAGTCCAGCGTCCGTCAACCTGACCGCGGTTTCGGCTTGGGACGATGGCTACACTCCTGGGACTAGAGCTGCGTTTACCCGGCCGTACACCCGTCGGCAGGTGCCTGCTACCGGGTGTACCTGCTGATTGCAGGCGGCGATGAGGCTCTCCATGTAGGGGATCACCACGGGTCGCCGCCTGTTGGCCATGTAGAAAGGGGGCACACCACAGGGAAGACGCAGCTTGCGATTGACGGGCCGCCTGCAGTACGCGTGCCCATGGGACTGCTGACAGGGCGGCAGACACAACCAGGTGCCGTCCGCACACAGTTACGCTCGCCAACGCGCGCGCCGACCTACTCGCTCAGCATTAGCCCACTCATAGCACCAGCCGCGGCCATTCCGTGCCCCAACGCGCCCACCAATCAACCAGCCAACCCACCAGTACTGTAGCATGAGGCTGAGCTGCGGGCGGTCCGGGTACAGTGCAGGGTTCAAGTGCCCCGAGCAGCAGTGCACCTGCGCCGCATACGCAACACGATTGAGCTCTGAAACGAACATCAAACACTTATTACATGCCCTTTTTACATGTTGAGTGCATCCCGGCAATTGTATGTCGTAGCCACGGCCCGCGCCCCGCCCCGGACATCACTTCATGCCCCCGCCCCAAAACCTCACCCCCGTTTCCACTCCCAACACCTTTGCCCAGCCCCTGCCCCAGCCCTAGCCCCAGCCCCAGCCCCAGCCCCAGCCCCAGCCCCAGCCCCAGCCCCAGCCCCAGCCCCAGCCCCAGCCCCAGCCCCAGCCCCAGCCCCAGCCCCTGCCCCTGCCCCTGCCCCTGCCCCTGCCCCTGCCCCTGCCCCTGCCCCTGCCCCTGCCCCTGCCCCTGCCCCTGCCCCTGCCCCTGCCCCTGCCCCTGCCCCTGCCCCTGGCTCCGCACCAGCTCCTGCACGGTTGTGGCCGGCGCCAGCTGCCCCGCTGCTCGCAGGTGCGTCACCAGCGCCTTCATCTTATCTTCCAGCGCATTCCGCTGCAGCTGGGAGCCCATGAAGCGGGCGTTCACCTCGCTGTACTGTGGGGGGCGTATGCACGCGCATGGATAGACGCGGGGAGGCACGCGCATGGGCGTGTGCCACAGGCACCAAGTAACAAAAGCGGGCAGCGTGAGCAGGCAGGCGAGGAGGAGAGAGATGCTATGTGCGGCCTTGCGTGCTGGAGCGGAGTGAAAGCTGGAAAGCGTTGTGGACAATTTGCTGTGCCAGCAGGGCAGTATGCTGTGTGCATACCATGCGCGTGTCGCTGAAGATTGCGGAGTGCCGTACGCATATAGTCCGTCAGCCCGCATCCCGGCACGCTATAACGCAGCGGTTTCATGGCACTCCCCGTGCATTGGGCATCCTCACATTCATGTTGGTCTTCCACGCATGCTGGTGCTCCGCGTCTTTGGGGGGATTCCGGAGGTTGCCCAGGAGCGCTGCGGAAAGAACGCAACCTGCTCTGTTAAATCCAAGCTTCACACTCATTGCTTCATCCCTATCACGCACCTTGCATGTCTGTCTCTATGCGCCTGTGCATGATCCACTCTTGGTGGAGGTCGCGCACTTGCTGCTGCTGTTCATGAGGTACTGCCAGCAAACAGTGTGCAACACAGTGTCAGTCCGGGGCACGGCGCGTTATCCAGTCCTAATGAAACACAATGTTGTGGCAAACATTCTCCTACCGCTTTGTATGACGTCCACGCAAAAGGGCAGTGGCTGCGGGCGGTGGTGCGTGTGTAGGTCTGCACCGCGTGTCTCTTGTGTCAGTTGCGTCGTTAAGAGCGCCATTGATAGGAGCCATGCTAAGAGCCGATGGCGCTCCATGGTATTCAATTATTATGCAACTGCCAAAAGACGCAAGTCCTGCGAGTCTATTACATCTTCGCGCGCAACATCAGCTCAGCGCGTCACGTCAGCTTCTGTGCAGGATTGGTGATAGCTATCAATATATATAGCCCCAGTCGGCTCACTATCGCTGACCTTGTGCATTGGCCCTTGTGCATGGCCATATCGGTGTGCCCAATGTCCTGATCGTACCCCTCCCCAACCCCGGACGCCCCCGGCGAAACCTCCGCCCTCCGGCTTCGATGGCATCTCGCTCATCCCCCAATCGCGGTGGTGCACGCATGTCTGGACTGAAGCAGCGATGCAGACAGCGGGGATAATGGCATTCCCGAGACAGAGGCCCAAGGGTGCCAGCACAAGAATCCCATTTCTAGCTAAACTCCAGGATAGCGACGACGCCTCACACAGTCGCACGCCGGCACGCGATTCACCAATTACCTAAAACCACATCAGGTTGGCAATCCTGCGCTGCCGACACTGTAATGGGTGCAGCCGCTGAGTTTGAAGCCACACATGCCGGCAGGGCTAGTTTGGCTCAGGGGAACCTCCCCTGGTTTGGCTGTGCCTGGCAGAGAGCACCGCCCGGCGCCCCTTCCGCGCCCGCCCAAACAAGCGCCATGTATGAAAGTGCCCCATAGCTGCGTCCTTCACACGCATCCAAGGGGCAGGCCGGGCTGATGAAGCGCGGCCGCCCTTGCCACTTCCATCGTATGCACTGGCTCGTCAGGCATGCTGTCGTGCAACTGTTCTAACTAACCCGGCCGTCCACTGCCCTCAATACCTGCGCTTGGACATCCTGGGATCGATTTGGCCCGCCCTGACGGACACCTGCGGACACCAGCAACCGATGCCGGCAAAACCCACACTTGGCGCCACTTGGCCGTGGCCGATTTCCCATCCCTCCACTTGGCCACTTGGCACACACCGGCTGGCCACAGACCTGTACGTATTAATTCCCTGCGGTATATTTATTGCTTCTTGCAGACCCAAAGGGTGAAAGGGTCGGTCTCAGGATGGTTAAAGAAACTTGCGCCGGGCTGGGTTTTTAGCTGTCGAACCTCTGAACACACAGTTAAAGTAATCTATAACCACCAGGCACCATGAGAGAGCCGTTTAGAGTGGTAAAGCTTTTGGCAGAGTGCGAGACGCGCAGCCCTGCGGCTCAGGCTGAGGCGAACACAAAGGCAGCTGCGCAAAATGCTGGTTCAGGTAGTTCTGACTTAGTGAGATGTGCGGCAAGGACGGAGTTCGAGTGATGTCCGGCTCAACTTGCGCAGGCTCAACGGAGGACTCGCCTGAGCCGCAAGAATCTGACATTTGTGCTGTCAGTTATGAAGACGCCCTGTGTGACGAGGCTGGGGAGCGGCTTGAAGCCCGGGGGCCACACACGCCGCGGCGCGCAGGTGCAGGCCCAACCCTACGGGAAAGGTCAGCGCCGCAGCCCTTCATCGCTGAGCGTATCGCTCCGCCGCCCGCGGCTCTGGAGTCGTCGCCTTGGGGCCTGCATCCGCCGCTGCAGGCGGTGCAAACTGTGCTTCCGGCAGCTGGCTTGGGCTTTAACCCGACTTACACCAGCCCACGGCAGAGGCTGGGGGCGCTGCCGAGCCGGGGCGGCCGCAGCGTGTCGGCGCCCGCGGGCAGCCACCTGCTGCACCGCCGCAGCCCGGTACCCAGCACCAAACAGCCCAATCTAGCAGCTGTTGGTGAGGACGATCCGTACCCGCCCGCCAACGCGGAGGTCACGCTAGAGCTGCAGCGGCAGACGCTCAAGCACGGCCGCAAGCTAATCCAGTATTCCGCGAGTCGCCCGCTAGACACCATCGTGAGTAACGGCCGCACGCTGTGGGAGGGTGCCGTGTGGGCTTGATTGCTTGATGCAGGCGTGGGCACCGGCGGGGGGCACCAGTAGCGTTTCACCACCGCCGCACGTACCGTACAGCTATTCAGCAAAGCGCAACACGGTGCGCACAGCCAGTCGAGAGCCAATGATTGGCTTGTGATCTTACTGCACACATCTTTCTCCCTTTCCCTGCCTGGCGGCGCGCAGCACATCAAGATCCCCAACACCTCGCCGGGTCTGCTGACGCAACCTGTGCTGGCCAACCTGCGCCACGTCATCGACCTCGGTCACCAGCGCATCGTGGTGGGCGGCAGCCTGCGCCCCGGCTGCGCGCTGCTCAGCCTGGACCTGATGGATGTCACGGGGTCGGCGCCACCGCTGCGACTGGCGCCGGCGGGCGGCGGTGCAGGAGCCGGAGCCGCGGACGTGGGTTTGGGTGCGGAAGGAGGAGGGCACGGGCTACGCGGCCACAGGCATCAGCAGGATCAGCAGTCACACGAACACCTTGTACTGGTGGCAGGGGGCGCAGGGCGTGTGCCGGGGGCTGCGGGAGGTGAAGGTGGAGGTGGAGGTGCGCATGGCAGCGGGATGGAGTTGCTGCTGGATGCTGCCCGGCTGCTGGCGGTGCTGGGCGCGGTGGGGGGCCCGGCAGCCGTGTCCATTGGCAGCCGCATACAGCTGCAGGCCGGCAGTGGCGTGTGGGAGGGCACGTATGCGCCGGTGTGGCGCGACGAGGCCGGAGCAGCGCAGGCGCCTGAGCGGATGGACCGGCTGCATCTGGAACCTGCCAGTAGCGGCGATGGGCGGGCCCTTGGCGGCTCCCTAGATGCAGCAGGGCGCTGGCAGTGGCAGCAGCTGGACCCGTGGCAGGGCAGCAGCGGCTGGGCGGCCAGCGGCGGAGCGGCCGAGGATGGCAGGGGCGTGCTTTTGGATGTGGACGCTGCGGCGCCTCCGTCGACGCCCGCTCGGACCTCGCCCATGCACTCAGCCGAGACACCGCGCATAGACCTACAGGCCACTGCTGCTGCTGATGATGATGCTGTGGAGCCGTCACCGGCTTGGCACCGGCCCTGGCACGGCCCAGGCCGGGCTGCGGCAGAGCCGCGTGTGCGGCTGTCCGTGTCGCAGCAGGTGATGCTGGCGCCTGTGGGTGCAGCCCTGCCGCTGCAACTGTCTGTGCGGGTCAGAGGCCACTTGCCGAGCTGCAGCACTACGTCTACGCCAGCCGCTGCACGACAGCCCGCGCTAGCGGCGGGCGATGGTGGCAGAACACCCAGGCGCGCCGCCACAGCTTGGCCTGTGGACGGCTGCGGGTACTCGTTCGCGGTTCGTTCGCTAGGCCGGTGCCTACCTTGCGTGCCTGTTCCAGCACCCATGACGCCCCCAGCCACCAGTGCCTCCACCAACGAGCCGCGGACAGTCGCAATGTATGCGACTTGCGTCGATGTGCCGGGCCAGGCGGACGTCAGCGGGCCGGAGGTGGGAGCGCCGGTGCCGCCGTCGCATGCCGGAGCCGACAACTTACTGCACGCGTCTGTCTCCGTCACAGAGGCAGGCCTGCCCAGCGGGCGCTCCTCCACAAACGGCGGCCCCGTTAGCGGGGCCAGTGCTGCTGACCTGGAGGCGGCGGTGCGGGCAGCCGCAGTCGCGTCAGCGTCCGGCGCCGGAAGCAGCGAGGGCGCTGCAGCACAAGCTGGGGCGCTGCGCAACTTGGGCCCCGACGGGTGTTTTGAACTCAGCGTGGCCGGCCTGGGCCATAGCTGCAGCAGCAGGCTGCAGCAGCACCACCAGCCGCTGCTGCCCGGCCCACAGTTGCTTCAGCTTGAGCTGTGGCGGGACGGCGCGCGTGTGCAAATAGCTAGCAAGCCGCTGCTCCTGCTGCCGGCCGGCGAGGGGACGCTGGCGGCGGAGCTGCAGCGGCTGGTTGCGCTCCAGGACGAGCTGGACATGCAGGAGGCGGAGGCGGCAGCCGCCGTGGCTGCGGCCGGGGGCGCAGTGCAGGCTGCCATGCCTTCCGCAGGGCCCTCGTCTGCTGACCAGCTGGTCTCTGACCTGGGGCAGTGGCTGGAGTTTGTTCACGCAGAGGTGCAGCTGTCAGCTGCTGCCGCGGCAGCAGCGTCGGCAGCGGCGCCCGAGCCTTCTGAGGGTGAGCCGGCGGCGGTGCTGTTAAGCGGCAGCGTCGACCTGCGTGGCCAGGTGCTGGCTGTGCGGCGCGCGGCGTCCGGCTACAGCGGTGCCATGCTGTGCCTGGGCATGGAGCTGCTGGAGGCGGCGGTGGAGCTGCGCAGCGACGTGTTGGCGGGCTGCGTCATGGACGGGTTCGGCGCGCTGGGGTACTCCATCCCCGAAGTGTGGGCGTCGATGGGCGAGATCGACTGCAGCGAGCTGGGGGCAGCTGCATCTGCTCCTGCTGCTGGCGAGGGAGTGCGGATGCCGGTGCTTCTGGCCCTGGCCAAGGCTGTTGACGACGGGGCCCTTACAGCACTGGTCCAGGAGTGGGCGTCGCAGGCGGCGGCAGCGGCCGCGCACGGCATCGCGGTGGTGCCAGCAGGAGAGGCGCAGCTGGAGCCCGCAGTCGCCGGCCCAAGCGGCACACACGCTGCTAACTGCCCGCCAAGCGCTGCTGTCGCCGCGCCCCAGTGTGCGCGCACTGCTTCGCAGTCTCGCACGGCGTACCGGCCTCTACACAGCTCGCTGCTGGGGTTCGCGGACGGGGCTGCGGAGGCGCGCTATCAGCAGTTCCTATCCCAACGCAGCGCCACCTCAGGCGCCTCGTGGGTGGGTGTGCACATGATGCTGCTTGCGGCGGCGGTATCACGGCTGGCGGCTGATGGACGGCTGGCGCTCGACCTGCCCGCGGCGGCGCTGTTCTCCAGCGCATACGTTATTATGAGCGTCTTGCTGCTGGCCAACAGGTGCGGAAAGCGATATGGGGCCGGGACGAGACACTTATGGTGCCGAGGGTGCCGTGCGGGGCACTGCGTGCTGACACCACGTTCGCAAGGGCCTTGTGTCGCTGTGCCCAGCTCGCTGTGGCCGTCATGCCGGACGGACCTGAACGTTGCACTGTCGCACTGATGACCTGGTGGTGTGTGCTGCGCGTGCAGGCTGCGGCCGGGGCTGCTGGCCAGGCACCGGGTGGCGTGTTGGGTCATGACGTCCATGCTGCGCAGCAGCGCCAAGCTGCTGCAGCTGGTGGGCTGGGTGCTAGTGCCCCCTTCTACGCTGACGCACGTGCGCGCCGGCACCACCCTGGTGGCGGACTGCGTGCTGCCCTCCGCCTTCGAGCCGGTGAGTGACGCAAGCTGTGTGGGTAGTTGAACCCAAGAGCTGGACAATGGGGCCCCGGATCGCGGACGTTCCGGCCGTAGCGCTTGTGTTCGCCCGTATGCTTCCGTGTTAATTAGGGTTTGTCCCAAGCCCTGCTGACGCACAGTGGCTGTCTGTGTCGCCGTATGCATGCCCTCACGCCGCGCCCGTCCCGCATTGACTCGCCCCGGCGACTTTGCTGCTGCCACTATTCCTTTCGTCATCCCTGCAGCTACCCGCGCCCGTGGTGCTGCTGGTCTCCCTGTGGGATGTGGTGCTGTGCACCGCCTTCTACCGCCACATCGGCCACGAGCCCGCGGTGGGAGCTGCCGTGTTCAAGTTTTGCCTGAGCCTGCTGGTGCGGCTGTCGGTGGACATCATGTACCGCACGCAATTCGTACGGAGCGAGGCGCGCGGAGCTGCAGAGGCTCTGCAGCCCAACGCCTCCGGCAAAGTTGGTGCGGGCGCCGGTACTTGGGCCAGCGTAGCGGTACACAAGGCGCACATAGATTGAGAAGCTGGAGGTGGCCGGATGCGGACGACGCATCTGGTAAAACAGCATCAACGCTTGAAAGCACCTGCTCCCGTGTGCATCACGGGGACCACCTCCCTTGTCTAGGAATACTTGCTTGGTTATGGCCCAGTACCGTATTTACATGAGCGTGTGGTAGGCTGCTTGGCTTGGGCACAGCTGCTCGACCAGCGGCAGCTGCGGGTCCTCGACCCAGCTGGTGACCTGGCCGGGCATAGCTATAAGCGGTCCTTATGAACTTTGTGGCAGTTGCGCCAGAGGCATTTGTCGCTCTCCACACCAAACTGGGCAGGTACATGAAACTGCAGCCTTAAAGGCAAAATGCATGGTTCGACAGTGATTACTTGTTGCCAGGCGGCATGTCTGCGCCTTTCATTCCCGTTGTTTCTGTCGCATATCGGTCTCCCTCAGGAAACTGGGTTTGTTATGCACTTAACTGGTGCGTACCACTTTGCCTTGGGTAGATGTGGGCAGCCAGGGGGGGCGTTGACGGGCATTGATGCTTTGTTCAGAGCACGTGTATGTGCTATGTCGACAGGCAAATGAGCAGGAGGCGTGCATGGCGAGTGAAGCAATCGGGCGGCAAGGTTTTGCCAGGTGTAGTTCAGTATTGGCTATGCCGGCGTCAGGGGCGCCGACATTAATAAGAATTGAACGTGATGCATGGAGTCCGTGCGGAACGGGAAAAGCATATCCTTTTAGTCTGTCTCAAGCTGGGGTTGGGGCAAACACATCAAGAATTGCCGCGCGTTTGGTGTGACGGGCCGTTGGGTCGTGTATTTGGATGGTGCGTGCATTCCGGCGGTGCAATCATACCATGCGCCCTTGCATGCGCCAGGTGCGAGGTACCGGTACTGGCGATGCGTGAGCCTTCAGTCTGTAGCGTGCTGTGGTGAACGTGGGTTAGTGCTTCACCTTGGTGTGTTACAGCTGTGGGGAGACATCTGACCCGGGCCCGAAACACGGCCGCTGCAGCCTACCAGCCTTTTTGGACTGGCGAGAGCGCAACTTGTTTTGATGAAACTGGGCAAGGGATGCAATAAAACCCCGATCGTTACAGTAGTGGTACAGTGCTTCAACTCGTGCGGGGAAGTGAAACCTGAGAATGGCGATGATACCCTGACTGTCCTAAGTCCGACGACATGATCAAGACACAAGGCAAGCTGACCTCTTAGTGTGCTTCCTGGCTTCGGGCGTGCGAGATTTCGCAGTGTCGAAGGAAAGGTCTCCTAAAAGGGTGCCAGGTTGGGTAGGCTACAAGCTGGGATCTGTATAGAGTTGCGTCGAGCAACAGATGGCGCAGGGCGATTGCAGCGTGGGGCCTGCATAACAGCCTGCATAACAGCCCGGATAGGCGTTCAGGGTACCTCGTACACGACACATCACACTGGAGGTTCCATGCTGCGCTCACTGCGCCTCAGCTTTGCTGATGTAAATGAATGCCTTTACTGCAAATCCAGCGTATCGCTGCACGCTCTGAATACATGCATGGTAGGGCCTTCGCCACTCGCGCTAGCAACACCCACGTCTTCAGCATGCCTACGATATTGATGAGGCGAGCTTGAGGCCCGACAAAGTGCAGCTCCCACAGACACCGCGCCACCAACTGCTGCCTCCAACAACAAGCGAGCACGGGCATGCCGAGGTGTAAGTTTACTTGATGAGCGGCGGCAGTGGCCCGAAGTCCTCCGCGCTGACCGCCGTAGGTTTCCTGGAGTGACCATACACAGGAAGCAGCCATGCCAGTAAGGATAAGGCACAGCTTTCATGTTCCCCGCATGCATGCTACATGGCTTTGAATGCAGATGCGTGCACGTTGCGCCACCCTCTGGGCATCATCATGTCCCATAAGTCGTGTTGTGATCCACGGTCAACAATCCCAGCACTCACCCGAGAGCCTTGGCGTCGCCCTTGCCCTCACTGGCGATGGGCAAGAACCATGCGTGCCGGCTGCAGCCGCCCGCGCCGGTGCGCACGTCCAGCTGCACAAACAGGCCCTACAGAGGCACGGCACGGTTGGCGAACACGGCAAACAATGAGCCAGGCGACTTGCTGTGTGATGCACGTAAAACTGTAAGCTCGCGTCCCTGCAGTGCCTCAAAACCGTGCCCGCATATTGCGCCCCGTTCTATCCGCTGAGGCGGTACGTACGTGCTGGCGCGGCCCGCCGCAGGACGCCGGCCAGCCCTTGCGGCTCCAGGTCTGCGGGTAGGCCACCGCGGCCTTGGGGATGACGGCCAGCACCGCCGCCGCCGCGAGCCGCTCCGCCGTGGCGCGCATGCCAGTCACGAACTCCGCATACACCTCCGGCGCGGTGAAGGCCCTGGCCACCAGCAGGAACCAAATGCGGAGGTAAGCGGCGTGACGTGATGATGCCCTCCCGGTCAGTGCGCGCCCCCTGTTCTTGCATTAGCGGGCGAGGGGACGTACCACGCGGGCTGCGCCAACAATGAATGGCAGCGCAGCCACCCACACTGCACCATCCCTGGTCAGAGCCGGCCCATTGCCCCAAGGCATGGCTGTTCATCGAGAGCGCATGGACTCACAGGTTGGCCATCACGTGCCGCTCCTTCTCCTCGTGCGAAGCCGAGCCCGAGCCTGTGCGACAGCGGCACTTGTTTAGCACCTCGGCATTGGAAGGCCACGGCAGCAAGCGTGTCGAGCGCCTTTGCTAATGTTCGCGCTCGGACACTCGCGGCCATCGCCAGGAGCCGTAGCGCTGCACGTGACCAAGCTGCCTTGTGTTAGTAAGCGGGCAGACAACAGGCGCCCCGACTCCAAATCATGCCCGCCCCGAGCCTCATGACGACCAATCATGCCGTGGACCACCTTACACGACCCTTGCGCCCGACCACGCCGCCCCGCACGCACCTGGCAGGAAGTGCACGGAAGGCGGGAAGTCGTGGCCCTGTTCCCGCACGTTGCCCTCGGCGTGCCCCGCCATGTCCTTGGCGAACTCGTTCAGCGCCGCCAGGTCGCCGCCGGTGATGCCGGCCGCGCCCACCGCCGCCAGCAGTGCCTCCACCAACGTGTCCTGCCAGCGGCCGACGGGGCCACCACGAGGAATGTCGTCACGCGAATACGTCGCAACAGCGAAAAGCAACAAACGCAAGGCTGCCTCAGCAGCGCACGCCGTACACACTAGGGAGGTAAAACGTTCTGCGCATTGTAAAGCGGCGGCAGGGGCATAGCACCCACGCGGGTGGCGCGGGCCTGTCTTTCGGCGCTGTTACTGTCTGAGGTCGGCACCATGCCGACACGACAACGACATCCCATAACGCACCCACCCACGCACGCACGCACGCGCACACGTGTTCCTATCACGCACGCACCTCCTTATGCGAGACCTTGATCTTGTGCAGCTTGGACAGCGTGCGGATCTTGTTGGCCAGTTCCTTGCTGGGGCCGCCGCTTTCAGCCTCAGCCCGCTTGGCCGCGAGCTGGTACACCTCCAGAGCCTAGGCGGGACAACCAGGGCGGCGGGGGAGGCACAGCCACGCGCGTATGTTGATGACAGGCAAGTTGCAAAGACGCGCTCCTTAATTACGGTTCGCCGTTGACCTGAACGTCCGGCAGACCCCACAACTGGCAGGTCACAGAGGTTTGCGACTGCGGCATGCACCCCGTACCTCCTGAAGCTTGTCCGCGACCTCCAGCGCCGCTGCCTTACGGAAGTAGCCCTTCTCCCACTCAGGCTTGAGCCGGATGGCGGTCTCCGCGTCCTCTAGCGCCTGCATACGTTTTAGTTATCGGCACATGTGCAATTTCCACATCAGTGGCAGCGACGCGGCCGCAAACAAGTGTGCCATCATGCGCCGCGCTGTGGCTCAATGTCCCTTGCTGTGCACTGCGGCGCCCGCACCCTACACGCAACCCTTGCGCTGGACACACCTTGGTAACCTTGTTAAGCTTCAGCAGGGCCGCCGAGCGGTTGCTGTTGATAGGAGGAGCAAGAGTAATATGCATGTGAGCATCCTTTGTGCAGCAGCTCAAAAGGCGGAAGTCACCCAAGAGTTCACACCCACGAAGCGAAGGCCCGCTGGTGCCCCCGCTACGCACATCCAGCCCACCTGTACAGAACTGCATTCTCTGGATCCGCCTTGATGGCCTGGGTGTACAGTGCTGCGGCCTTTAGGAAGTTTTCCTTCTTGAACTCTTCGTTGCCCTGTTGCCAAACATGCGCAGAGGACATCTTGACGCCTATGGCTAACTATTCTACACGTGACTACTGAGGGAGCGACAGTCACGCCACTTGTGCGGCGGTCACGGCACAAACGGCGGCGCTTGGCATGGCATAGGCCACAAAACTGATGAGCAGCACGGTCACAGTTGTTACGTCACAGTTGGCCCGTGGTATCTGTAAGCTGCTTCAACAGCGCCGCTGTCGGCGGTGCCGGAGTGGGCGTGCTGGTTCCGCCCTCGGGGCGCGCTCCTAGGGTGGCGGGCCGTGACCGCCCGTATGCAAACCCCCAGGCGCCCACAGCCACCTGATCTTTGAAGCTCGCTGCTGACGCCATTGTTGCTCAGTTCACGCGCACGCGGAGATCCCCAAATGTCAAATAGCACAGACCGCGATTGCTGCTTCTTCGTAAACCCAAGCTTATGCGATATATTGTGTTTTAGGTAGAAGCATATAGGTCTTGTCAATAAGCGCGAAAGTCAGAGGTGGCCCGGACGCTTCAACGCTGCGCTTACGTCGAGACGGCTTTGGGAATGCTAATCATGCACAGATCTAGTTAATGAATAGCAGTCATGTAAGGGAGTAAGAAGGACCGCGCTGAGAGAGCGGTGCATGGTGCACCCATTGAATTTCCGCTGTCGACAACAGCGCCCAGCACTGTCCCATCACCTCAATTTGCGAAATTAATAATGCTGTAAATAGCGCAGATACCTGGAGAATTCTGAAAGGTAGCGAGCGGAACACATGGCGCTTCTTTCAAGGGAGGCCGCAAGAGTTGACTTGCGCGTGTCTAATGTCGATCTTTCGGAGCTTACAGGTAATTGCGATGACTCAATTGGTGTTGCGAGTCTCTCGTGGCCAGGGTTATGTCTCGACCAGGGAATTGACGCCGCCGACCTCCCGGTTCTCTGCGAAACTGCAGCAATGGCTCGGCCGGTTGTCACGCCCAAGGTGGACAACATGCGCGTGGTGGAGCGGCGGAGCACGGAGCTGAAGCGCTTGGCGAAGCAGTTCAGTGGGGTTGTGGCGCGGCCGTCGCGCTTCGAGGACGAGGCAGTCCGCTCGTGGCTGGAGCCAGGTGCGTGCCGTCGATGATGCGTGCCGGACACGCAACCTGCCACGGGATGGGCAGGGGTGGGCTTTAGCTGCCAGGGACGGGCAGGGACACGCCCAAAGACTCCAGCAACACACCATTCCCACACCATCCGGTGCCGCCCACCGCCGCAGGCCACGTGCCCACGCGACAACGCTGGAGCGCCCGCCTGGAGCGCGATGTGCGGGCAGTTTGCGGCGAGGCGGGGCTGACGACCGCCGCAGCCGCGGCCGTGGTGCGCGCCGCCTCCACAGGCGTCATCTCCCAAAACCCCGGCGTGCTGCTGTCGCGCCTGCTCTCCTTCAACGACTGCTTGTCAGAGCCGCTGGGCGGCCGCCGCGGCGTGCTGTCCGTGCTGCGCAAGGCGCCGTCGTTGCTGCGTTATTCGCCCGAGTCACTGCGCTGGAATGCCGACATGCTGGCGGCGCTCCTTCCGGAGGGCGCGGTGGGCGCCGTGCTGGGTCGCGCGCCCATGCTGCTGCCCTGCAACGCCATGACGCTATGGGGCAACTTTGAGGGGCTGCGCACGCTGCTGGGGCTGGACGCCGAGGCGACGCTCAAGCTGGTGGTGCGCGCGCCGCGGCTGCTGCACAACACGCGGGGCGCGCTGGAGGGGCGGCTGGAGGATCTGGCGGTGCTGGCCGGACTCATGCCGCCGCCGCCGCCAGCAGCAGCAGCAGCAGCAGCCACAACGCGATTCCAGCCAAGCGCACATGGTGGCGGGAGCGCCGCAGTAGCAAGTAGCAGTAGCGGGGGAGGCGGCGTGGGCGGGATGCGGCGGGCGCAGGCGGCGGAGGCGGAGGCGGAGCGCGCGGCCGCGCGTGCGCGGGTGGCGGCGGTGGTGGCCCGGCAACCTAGCCTGCTCGGCTACTTCCCCGCCACCCTGGAGCGCAACCTGCACGGCCTGGCGCAGGCGCTGGGCGTGTCGCTGGGCCGCGTGCAGCCGCTGCTGCTCAAGTACCCGCCCGTGGCCATGTTGGCGGCGGACGGCGTGGCGGAGCGGCTGGCGGGGCTGCGGGCGGCGGCACGCGGCGCGCTGGACGACCCGGCGGACCTGGCGGCGGTGCTGCTGCGGCAGCCCAGCCTGCTGGCCATCAACTCCGAGGTGCTGCTGCGCAAGGTGAGGAGAGGGAGGGGGGCCTGCGGGGGGGGGGGCAAGGTCATGGTTGTAAATACCATGTTGTAGCGAGAACCCTGGGTCACTAGGGTTCGTATGAAATGCTACCGACGCTCACTCACTAGAACTCGACACGTTGGTGTGACGAGTCTTGCACGCTAGTGTAAGCTAGTGTATTGAATACCCGATAACAGAATACAGAAACCTACATACGGTGAATTACGGATTGACCTAGCAAAGACACACTTCGGAGGAAGCTGGTTGTCATTGGGGTCTCGGTGCCGTACCATCCCGAATGCCTGAAAACGTCTTCGCCCTCTTGGCAACAGCTAACTAGTTTCGACCAGTTAGTCTGGAGGGAGCCTTGTGCCACTCCTGAACACAAGCCTGCGGGAGCGAACCCCGCCTAAGACTTTCTTCCCGACTCTGAGCCTTCAACATACCAGCCCAATCTGAACCAATGGCTGTGCGCTATTTTATGTGCCACTACCGTGACTGACTGGGTTTTGGTTCCCTGCATGCACAGGTGCTGGTCATTGAGCGGCTGCTGCGGCTGGAGGGGCAGCAGGACGCGCTGAGGGCGGTGCTGCGCGGCGCGCCGCAGCTTATGACACTGTCCTCGCAGCGGCTCGAGTCCAAGGCGCTGGCGCTGGCAGAGGCCGTGGCACCCTCGCGGGGCCTGTCGGCGCAGCTGGCTCGCGCCACGCCGCTGCGCCGCGCACTGTGGCTGTGCTTCAGCGAGGCGCGGTACCGCAATGTGCGGCTGGCGGCGGAGGCGGAGGCGCACCTGGAGGCGCAGGAGGCGCAGCAGCAGGAGCAGGAGCAGGCGGACATGGCGCCGGAGGTCGGGTCGGTGGAGTCCCACCAGGAGCCGACGGCGGCGCCTCATCAAGGGAGAGCGCGAGCGGCTGGGTTGCATGCGGCCGCGACCGGGTCAGGGCCGCAGGAGCAGCAACTGGCGGCCGCTGGGTCAGCGGAGGTGGTGGAGATTAGCGGGCCAGCCAAACGGCGGAGAGGGCGCGGCAAGGCAGCGACGACTAGTGCGGCGGCCGCAGCTGAGCCCGATGCCGAGTCAGCGACCAGGACAGCCGGAGAGCAGGCGCTGCATGTCCTGGCCCACCGGCGGCGGCCGCAGCTGTACAAGCTGCTGCAGGAGGGCTGCAGCACAGACGCCAGCTCGGCGGAAGACGCGGCTGATGAGGGGGAGGCCCAGGTGGAGGTCGAGCTGGTGGAGGGCGTGGAGGAGCAGCGCAGGGGCGGGCGGGGCAAGACGATGGCACGACGGGGGCCCGGGCGGCCGGCCCGTGCGAAAGCTTAGCAGCAGCCACTGCCTGTGCAGCGGCGGCGGCAGACTGGAGCTTTACCGGATGGCGCATGCTGAGGCCGCGTCAAGCCAGGCATAAATGAGTGCCGGCGTTCTGTAAAAGTACCGTATGCAGCATGGCAGTGCGCATGTATGTGCACGTGTACATTGTCGTTGGTTACGACCATTGTGCTGTTCCAAATGTAAGGACTGAGGGGCTGCTTGACTTGCAAAAGTTTTTAGGGCGGTCTTGCTGAACTCAAACGCTTTTGTGGACCGGTCTGGTCCCGGTGCTGGTTGTGTGCGCTGACCGCTGATTAAAATCAGCACGAATGTGTAACTTTCCTGCCTGCAACTACTCCTACGGCAAGCATCCGCCTCATCGCCGCGTGTTTGGAGGATGGCACGCCATGGCCGGCTGTGATGAGCGTGCCACCCAAGCGGCGCCTTGGCTTGATTGGCGATGGCGGGTGGTGGGGTGCGTGTGTTTGCTGCCGCTGGGGTCTGGAGGACAAGAGGCGCACGTCCGTAAGCGTGTCCTCACCAGCCGTCCGGCCTAGGTTCCTTATGTAAGGAGCTAAACAGGTTGATCCTGCATTAGCGCTAGACCTGATACACCGTCCTGAGTGGTCACCTGTCCTAGGCGCAAGCTCAACACACCGTTCGCGTGTGGGGACGCCGCCGCATTGGCGAGAGCCGTGGGTGGCCTACCGTGGGGGTACTGATCGCACCGAGGGCGCTGTAACTTGGCTGGCACAGCTTCTAACAAGGCACATGCGAGTGGCGTGGCGGTCTGTGCGGTGTGCATGCTGCCTCGTCTGGCCAGGCGCCCGGAGCGTGAGGACTGCGTGTCGGCAAACTCCTTGCCAGCCAGCACATCACCGATGAAGTTACATCGTGTCCGCAGTGTATCTGCCAATCTGCCTTGGCCCTTTGCTGCCTAGCGGGTCAGGGAATCAGCACTCCGCAAATCGGGACAACGTGCTGCCTTGTGGTGGGGCTGCCCACTGTTTTGATCTGACCATGCGCACATGGGGCCATTGGCAATCCGGGGAGCGAAACGGAGTTGCGGGCGAGGCACTCTCTTACCGAGCTTCCATATGCCCGTCTCATCATATGCCCGGCCAAGCATCACCGGAATGCTCTACAAACTGCGCGTGCGCTGACAGAACAAGGGGCCGAATGTAAAGCCGACGTGGGAGGAACATTGGGGCGCGTCCGTTCGGGGCATCGGGCAGCAAGCGGCCCCGGCTCCTTCCTCTCCACCATTCAACACAAGCGTGAACGCGTGCGGCAAGCACATTGTATGCCACACACGCACACACACACGCACACACACACTACACACACACTACACACACTCTCTCTCACTCTCGAGCACTCGAGCTGGGCGGGTCTCCTCTCCGTTTCCTTTGTTAACACTTGAGCACACCTACCGCAAGCCACCAGCAGAGCGACGAAGCACTGAGAACCATCCACGATAACGCACGCCAGCCGCTGGCAGTAAGTCGGGTATCTGAGCACCTGCCGGTCCGCCAAACTGATCCGCCCGGCTCGCCGCCTACTATCCCCCACCCGCGCACAACCCGCCTCCAACAACCTGCCACAGCCCAACTAGCGCTTGACCCACTGGAACCCGCGGCGCGAACCCGCCTGGCCCGGCTTCTTCCTCTCTACCACGCGGCCGTCCCACCGCGTCAGCGCCGCCAGCGGCCCCTCCTCGCGCCCGCCGACGCCGCCTCCATCGCCCACCGTGGCACCCAGCGACGGCTGCTGCACACACAACGCGCGCGCCAGCGCTGTGGCAATGGCCTGCGCCTGGCCCATCATGCCTCCACCCTTGACGCTTGCGGCCACCTTGAACGCCGTCTCCGCGCCCACCAGCGCCAGCGGTGCCAGCACCTTCTCCCGGCACGCGGGGTCGCGGAAGTAGGCCGCCAGCGGCACGCCGTTGACGGTAATGTTGGCGCCGGCCCCGGCCCCGGCGGCGGGCACCAGCTGCACGCTAGCGGCGCTGGTCTTGCGCTTGCCGTGCGCGTGCGTGACGCCGGCCAGGTCGATGTGCGGGCCCGCGGGCTCCGGCGCAGTTGATGTGGCGGGGAAGGCCAGGCCCGAGCTTGCCTCGCCGCCGCGGCTGCTGCCCAGCGCCGCCTGATCGCGCGCCGCGCGCCGCATGTGCCGCGCCACCTCGGCCGGGTCGGGCCGCGAGAAGATGACCTCCAGCGGCTGCAGCTGCGGCGCGCCGGCGTAGCGCCCCGCAAAGTGCTTGGCGTAGTGGCTCCAGGGCGACACGTCGCCGCGTAGCACCGCGCTGAACTCGCGCGCGCCGGCTGCGCCCGCCTCGGTGCTGGTCATGGCGGCCTCCAGCGCGGCGCAGTAGGCGGGCGCGTGGGCGGAGCTGGGGCAGGCGGTGGGCAGGCCGGCCACGCCGCGGGGGACGCTGTTCGTGGCGTCCAGCAGTGCGCGCAGCTGCGACGCCACCTGCTTGATGTTGCGGGCGCGGCGCTGGGCGGCACGGGCGATGCCGGCACGGATGCCGCCAGGCGCCGAGGTGAATGCGGCCTCCGCGTCAGCGCTGTCTGGTGCGGAAGCGGGCGCGCCGTCCCTGTGGACGCGGAGCCCCTCCGCGAGCTGCTGGTGCGCGTCGAGCAGGGCCAGCAGGTGCTCTCGCCGCTGATTTACTTGGCGTGTCTGATCCCATGCCGGGAACAGGGGCGACAAAACAGACGGCCGCAGCGAAAAGTTGAGCTTAAGTGACTCCGGCTGTGTCGCTGATGGCGCCGAATCCTGCTGCAACGAGCCTTCCCCAGGCGCAGCTGGTGTCGCAATATGCCTTGATGCGAATGCCCTCAGCAATGAGACGCTGCATGATGCGGCCTGCTGCTGCCAGGGGCCCAGCACGGCAGCGAGTGCCAGGCTTGAGGGCCCTATCGAAGCCACGCCACCCCGCACCATGGTTGTCTAGACCTAAATTAGTAATTTGGATGTCACTTCGCCATCATGCGCAGGTAAACAATCCTCTGAGACTCAGGTGAGTAAACTGGCCCTTCAAAATCCTGCTAGCTGAATAAATGATGCACGGTGGTGCTTGTACATGAGTGATCAGGTATTCAGGCTGTGCAAAAGCAACGAAACAAGCCGTAATGCTGTGGCGGATCGACTATAATATAAACTCCATCCCAACAACTTCACTGAAGCTCCATACTGTTGCGTATCTACGTTGAATAGACTAATGTGCAAAGCGAAGCAGATAACGCAACACCAGCGAGCGTGAAGTTCCAGGTGCAAGCGGCAGTGCGCCACTCCGTGCAGCCCGCGCCGTCTATTCAAGCGGCTTCCTTTGTATTCCTGAAATTCTTAACAGTGCGCCCCACCTGGTATCTGACCCAGAGTAACAGTCGCGCCGTGCCGGGAGGCGGAGAACCACGAAAATGCCAAACAGTTAGCGTCCAGCGGCATTAAACAGCGTGACGGTAGTATCGGAATGCATCCTTCGGTGCTCACTGCATCGCCAGCGTTGTCCTGCAGCAGCCCGCCGCTGGCGCTGGGCCCCTCGGCTTCTCCACTGCCGGGGGTGCGCGGTCGACTGCCCGCCCCCGGAGTCGGTATGCTCGCCATGAGTGGCTGGCGCCTGCATCAGGCAGTTGGCTGCCCGACAGTGCAGGGCACGGGCGGTCGTCGAGCTCGGGGCGACGTCGCTGCGGCTGCCGCAGCGGGAAGAGGCCCCTGCGCGGCGCTCTTGGGCTCCGGTCCAGTTGACGCTCTGACAGCCCTGCCGCTCAACGGCGGCGGCAGCAGCGCATGGGTATCAACTATGGATGCCTTGCGACCAATCGCGGCGCTGTCGCTGCACCGGCACCCGCGGACTGCCGCCGGCGTTGTGGCTCAGTGCGCCAAGACCTCATCGTCTGGCTCCAGTGCGGCGAGCGCGCCGCAGCGGCGGCGGTGGCAGAAGGACGGCGTTGCCGGCGACTACGCCGAACCAGGGCCGGGCGGCAAGGCGGCGGCAGGGGTGCCTGCGGCATCTACATCAGCAGCAGTGCCGGAGTCGGCTGACAGAGGCTCCGCTCGGGCACCCGCGGACCGACCGGCGCAAAGGCCCAGGGACCCTCGGCGAGTCGGCACCTCTGGGGCTGCCGACGGCGGCGGCGCAGAAGGCGCAGGGCAGCGGGGTGAAGCGCCGTCAGGCCGTGCGGCGGAGCAAGGGTCAGCAGCAGCGTCGCCCACCCCCACTGCGGCGTGGAAGCCCAGGCCGGGCGGAGCAGGCCGGGCAGGCGGGGCAGGCGCGGCGACAGGCGGCAGGGGCGCAGGCGGCAGGGGCGCAGGCGGCAGGGGCGGCGCCAAGCAGAAGGAAGACACGGCGACCTTCATAGCCGCCACGCCGACGACGCAGCAGCAGCAGCAGCAGCAGCAGCAGCAGCAGCAGCAGCAGCAGCAGCAGCAGCAACGGTCGCCCTCGGGGCAGCCCCGGCCGGCGGCCAAGCCGGGCCCCAGCGCCCGGCCCAGCACCAATCCATGGAAGGCGCCCATGCAGGACCCCCTGGACTTTGAGAAGGAGTGTCCCGACATCCGCCGCATGGAGGCGCTGGTGGTGCGCACCGCCCACCTCTGGCACCCCGTGGTCATATGCGCGGGACTGAACCGGGTGGTGCAGGTGCGACGGCAGGGGCGCGGTGCCGGCACGGGCTTTTGGGGTTTGTGCAGCGCGCAGGGCTCCGTGCAAATGGGAGTAAAAATTGTGGAGCCTTGAAAACCTCGGCTGCCCCCGTTACACTCTGTAACTTGTTCGCCCTTGTTGCTTCCGTGCCTGCCTGCAGTTGTACGACGCACAACAACGATACCAGCAGCGCCGCAACAGCAGCCTCACCGCTAGCAGCAGTAGCAGCAGCACTGCTGGCAACAGCGGCGGTAGCAGCGGCACCGGAGCCAGCAGCGGTAGCGGCAGTCACACGGGCTCAAGCTTGAATCCACGGGCGCAGCGAGGGAAGCAGGAGCAGCCTGCGGCGCAGCGGCCGCGGGAGCGTGCGCCGGTGTCTAGCGCGGAGGACCCCTACCACCGCGTGGTGGACATTCTGCACGTGAGTGGGCGCGCGGGCGGCCGGGGTGGGCGAAGAAGGCGGGGTATGTTGCAATGGGGGGATTTGCAGACTGTGTGCAATGACCAGGCGAACGGGTACCACGCTTTTGTGGGTGCAGCAGTCTGCGCGCGGGGGCTGGGGTGTGCTGGTCCAGCTGGAAGCAGCACAAGCACCCGCTGCCCTGGGCGCCACGCCACTCCCGCTTGCAGGCTGCGGTCAAGCCGCACATCGGGTCCATGGTCACCTCGCGCTACGCCGTAAACGCCATGTGGGTGTCCGCCAAGATCGGGTACTGGGGCGCGGACGGCGGCGCGGTCATCAACCTTATGCTGGACAAGCTGCGCGCGCAGGTACGTAGTGTTGTGCATGTGCTAGCGAGGGTTGTTTCCCTCTGCGTCCACTGCATAGCGCGGGCATCTGCTTCATCCATGTATGAAGCCGGCGCCGTGCGGCTGTGCCGACCGCCCCGCAGGACTATGCGCTGCTGCGGTGGGCGGCGGCGCAGGGCCACAGCAACCTGTGGTGGGCGCTGTCGCAGCTGGAGCAGCAGCGCGAGGCGGCGGCTCTGGCGGCGGCCTCCAACGCCGAGGACCCCGACAGCGCCGCCGCCGCCATCGCGCCGGCGCTGGCCGGGCCTGCAGGCGGCGCGCGGGACGTGCTGTTGCTGTCTGCGCACATCATCAAGAGCAAGCCGCAGCTAGAGCCGGACTCGTGGAAGCCGCAGGTAGGAAGGCAGGCAGGCAGGCGAGCGGCCAGCACAGAGCTTCGGCAGCAGTGTTGCTGCAGAGTGACCTCGTCGCTGGCTGACGTACCGTGCATTTACGTATCACACACCCTGTGCGCTACCCACCCACACGCCTGCGCTCCTCACGACTTGTCCTGCCCGCCCCCGCACGCCTGGCCCCATGCGCCCGCCCGCCCGCCCGCAGGAGCTGGCCAACATGGTCCTGGCGCACGCACGCCTGTCGCCGCACGTGCACGACCCCGACCTGGTGTCGCACCTGGTGTCACACTTCGTGGCGCACCCAGGGCCCTTCAAGCCGCAGGTGGGCGGGGCGGATGGGGCGGGGCAGGGCGGGTAGCTACTGGCCCTTCCTACAGCTTATGTCCCAGCCGCGCTGTGCGTACTAATCGTGCGTACACACGCACACACACGCATGTATGTCCGCGTGTGTCCACTCAAGCTCGTACTTGCATTCACATTCTCGCATCCGCACCCGTCGCGCCCGCCGCGCAGGCCATCTCCAATGTGCTGTACGCGCTGGGTGAGCTGTTCGGCTTTCGCACCGGTGGCGTGGCCAGCGCGCAGCCCGGCGCCATGACCGGCTCCTATGACGAGGAGGGCGCCGACGGCGGACTGCCGCTGCCGCCGCCGGACATGCCGGAGCAGCAACAACCGCAGCAGGCACCGCAGCCGCAAGGGCTGCAGCCGCAGCCGCAGACGCCGGAGGAGGCTGTGGAGCGGTCCTGGCAGCGCGCGGTGCGGGCGGACTTCGCCGACATCCCGGCCACGGCCTTGGCGTCGGGGCAGCCGGCGGGCCCGGGCCGACCGGCGCGGATGTGGAAGCTGCGGCCGCCGGCCGAGTACCCAGACCTACACATGCACCTTCGCGGGCTGGCGGCGCTGGCGCTGCGGCAGGGGCTGAGCGCCTTCAACCCACAGGTGCGGCGCGGGCCAGGGCTGGGTGGGCTGCAGGTGCTGTGTGTGATCGCAGCTCTGGCGGTTACGGTGTTGACGTTGGCGGCGGTGGCCCATGCATGGCCTCACCGTGGCGTGATGGAGTGATGTAGTAGGCCCTACAAGCAGTACTTTCGTGCAAGCCCTTGAAGACAACAATCACCATTTTTTTGCATTCCTGCCCCCTGCAACAGGAGCTGTCCAACTTTGTGTACGCCTGCTCCAAGCTGGGCGTGTGGCTGCCGCCCAAGCGCCCCAGCCGCCTGGCCAAGTTCGCTGCCGCAGAGGCGGCCGAGGCCGCGGAGGAGGTAGCCAGGCCCGCGCCACCGTCGGGCCAGCGGCCGCAGTCGGGGCCACCCGTGCCGGACCAGCAGGCTGACATCGCGGCGGCTATGGCGAAGGCGCGGAGCAAGTCGGCCTCGCACTTTGACACGCAGCTGGGGGCGCGCTTTGATGCGGAGCTGGAGCCCGGGGAGCTGACGCAGACCCAGCAGCAGCAGCAGCAGCAGCAGCAACAGCAACAGCAGCAGCAACAGCAACAGCAGCATATGGCAGCGGCACAGGAGGCATCAGGTGCAGACGGCTCGTCATCGACTGCGGTGGGGCAGCAGTGGCAGCTGCCGGAGGACCCAACCTTTGCCATGCGGGACTTTGTGGTCCTGCTTGGAGAGGCGGTTCGAGAGCGGCTTCTGGTGGGTGGCGTTTTGCGGGGCCGCGCTTGAGGTACCAAGGATCGTCGCATCCGCGGTGACGCCACTACATTGTGCGGGCTTGAGTGGCGCTGTGACGTGACGCTCCTGGACGCTCTGCCCCTGCCCCCGCAGGTTGCTCCGCACACGTACGTATCGCAGGCGCTGTCCAACTCGCTGTACGCGCTGGTGGCTAGCGGCTACCGGAGCCAGGCGCTGATGGACGCGGCCGTGGCGGCCATGCTGAGGGGCTGCGGCATGGAGAGCGCCAAGGCGCAGGTGTGGTGTGGCAGCGCACGTACACCCGTCCGGCGTTGGTGTTAGCGCGCAGACGTCAGGGTGTGTGCGTGTGGCAGGGCCTGGCGAAGCGCCGGCGACGCCTGGCTGCGGCAGGCAAACGCGCCTTGCCGTATTGGCTGTGTGCTTTGCGGACGGCTTCATGCATCGTTGTCAACCTCCCCTGCAGGAGTGGACACTGCTGCTGTGGGCCATCGCCAGTGTGCGCTACCAGCCGCCGCCGTCGTTGATGGTCTTCATGCTGGAGCACGGCACCAGCCGCACCTGGGTCGGGTCCGACTACATGGTGCGTTTTAGGAAATTCGAAAAAGGAAATAATTGCAGACCGTGTATGCACACACTTGAGCCGTTGCGCGCGCATTTGGGCACTACCTTGCATTTTGCGCATACCGTAGTGCATTAGTTAGTTACAGCTGTGGGGAGACTTCTGACCCGGGCCCGAAACACGGCCGCTGCAGCCTACCAGTGCATGTGTTTCGGGGGAGATGAATGGGCATACTGGAGGGGTCTAATGCAATCATGAGGCTCTTGTTGTTCTTGTACTCAAAAGCAAATTCGCGCTCATTTACCTGTGCAGTGCTTGCCCACCGTGGTGTGGGCCGCCACCGTCACGGACATGTGAGTACTCGCACGTGTGGCCCATGGGCTGCAGCCAGCAGCGTAGCCTGTCAGTACCAAAGATTCATGGCCGAAGGGCGTCTGACACGTCCCAATCTGCACTGGTCATGCACTGGCCCTCGCTCCCCGCCCTATCCCGCGCCACACACAAATATGTCCTCCGTGGGACTATATGAATCGGGGTTTGGGGTTTGCAGAGGTTTACTTGATTGGGAGTGGGCATGACGCATCCCGCCCAACCACCCAACCACAGGTACCACCCAAAACTGATTGAATGGGTGCTGCGCTGTGTGAAGCGCTCCGGCCCGGCGCGCCTGCTGCCCTTCGGCCTGACCAACCTGCTGTGGGCCATGTCGGCGCTGCCGGCGGGCGCCATCGCGCGCCACTCGGAGCTGGTGGACCTCCTACTGGCGGAGGTGGAGGCGCTGGGAGGCACGGCGCTGGGCACACGGTGCGTGGCGCGTCGAGCTGGAGCTTGTGGGAGTCGGGCTGGCGGTCGAGTTGCTCAGATCAAGGATCGCGACTCAAACGCGGCAGGGCTGGACACGGGCGATGCATATAGTTATATGAAACGCTACTTTTGTATGGACGTCCGCTTACTCGGCTGGCACACACACGGCTACATGTCCGATGCAGGGGCCGCGTGCAGCTGTGGCAGACGCTTGTGGAGATTGAGGCGGCGCGTGCACAGGAGGCGGTCGCGGTCGCCACTGGGTCGCCCAAAGCCGGCATGCTGCCGCGACCGACACGCGGTCCACGTGGCATTGCGACAGGCACACCTGCTGTCGCCGTCGCCGCCTTTAGCGCTGGCTCAGGCGACGCCTCCGGCGATGGCCTGCGCGTGCGGCGGCTGCCTCCCGACATGGTTGCCTGGTGCAAGCGCGAGATGATTGCTCTGACAGCGCTCATCCCCCAGGGCACTACCACCACGCTACAGCTGGACGTGGCGGGCTGCGCGCTGTTCCTCATGCTGCGCGGCAAGGCCGAGGTGTCGGCGCTGGCGGCGCAGCAGCTGGAGACGCAGAAGCTGCTCAGTAACCACCAGCGCCAGCTCAAGCGCATGGCGTCCGCGCCGCCCGACCAGGCGCCCAACAAGCTGGTGCGGCGGCGGACGGTGCGGAGCTTCAAGGCCGCGGCGGCAGCGGCGGCTGCGGCCGCGGCCGCAGCAGCGGCGGCGTCGAGCTCGGAGAACGAGAGCGAGATGACGGAGGGAGAGGACGAGGAGATTGTGGTTGCGGAGGCGGCCGGAGGCGCCGAGGCCGCGGAGGTCTTGACAGCGGGCGGCTCCGCGCCGACGCGTGTGGTGCGTGTGGAGCAGGAGTGGCTGGTGGAGGCGCTGGGGCTGCGCGTGGACATCTACGTCTGGCTCAGCGACGGCCGCGAGGTGTGTGGTAGACATAGGGCCGGGGGCGGGGGCAGTGGGGTGTGTGTGTGGTTACCAGCCCAAGCTAAACCAATCTAATGGAAGCTGGGTTAAGCAACGCGATCAAGGGGGGCAGGGCGGGGCGGGGCGGGGCGGGAGGTGTGTACCGGCAGGTGCCAGTTTGCAGGCCTGCTGGCCTGTCTCTGGAGGAAGACGGCGGCGCAGCACATTCACGCGGGCACGCGAAGCACGCGTTCCGTGTTGATTTATGCTTCCTCGCAGCACGTGTTCCCACGCGCTCCCCCCTCGCGTCCACTCCTCCTCCCGCCCTCGCAGGTGGCCATTGAGGTGGACGGCCCCATGCACTACACCTCCAACCGCCTCACCGTCAAGCTGCCGCGCGCGCGCCTCCGTGACCGGCAGCTAGAGCGGGTGCTGGGCCGCGGCAACCTGGTGTGCGTGCCGTACTGGGAGTGGGACGCGCTGGGCACGGACCAGAGCACCAAGTGCTCCTACCTGTCGCGCAAGCTGGGCCTGACGACGCAGGCGCATACGCGCGGTGAATGAACCTGGCTGAGGCGGCAAGCGGCTGGCTGGGCGCTATGCCAGCGGTTGGCGGGATTGACGGTCTGGGGAGTTCTGCGTGGTGGCTTGGTACGGCTGTAGTGGTGGAGGCTGTAAGGTTGTGGTGCAGTCTAGTGGCGCGCGTGAGGGCGGATGGTGGTGGTGATGTTGTGGAGGTGACCTCATGAGGTCATCTGGAGGCTGTGGTGCTCATGAGTGCACTTAGAGCCTTGCGGTCGCCCCGGTTGGTGAGGGGGCCGGTGAGGGACGCAGGTAAGGTCATGGCTGAGCCTAGGTTGAAGCTGCACGAGTTCTGGCAACGCCGCAACTGTCAGGCTCAACTTGACCGCTCAAGCAGCAATGCTCTTGTTAAGTCCTCCCCGTGTTTATCATGCACCCAAGCTTACACTGGCAATGCCGCGCGACCGCATGCACTCTGTATATGGGTCCAGTGATTCGGCTACAGCCCAGAAATCAGAGGAGAAGCGCTTTAATACTTCCACAAAAGCTCCCAATAGTAGTAACCCTTCTCAATGGATAAATCTCGGCTCAGGACATGCCCTGCTACCCTTGCACTATCAGCACGCTTGGTGTCGGATGACCTCCGGCGGTGCATTATATGTAAGCGCATTTGCCCTGCCCATCCTGTCTCTCTCCTCAAGATCACCTCTCTTGTTAATCGCCATCGCGTGTGTCGGATTGTGCCCATGGAGTTGGCAAGGGGCAAGAAGGCAAGTTCCCGGTAGTGTCCGAAGCCCCCCATATATCCAACAAGGGGGTGGTGCGCTTCGCAAAGCGCGAAAAGGGCGAGGCCCCGTGTGGATGGGCGCGCTTCGCGCGCCTTCATGGAAGCCCCGAGGTGTGTACCACGCAGGTTTGTCCCCCCCTCCCCCCGCGCCACACGCACACCCACACCATGTGAAGCTTTCTGACAGTCGCTGGTTACGAGCGAGTCAAATAGCCAGCTGCTACGCAGCTGGCTGCAGAGCGCTGCGCGCATCTTCTCACCCCACCCCCTTGTCACTCAACCCACCACCCGGTCAGCTGCTGCGCAGCTGACAATGCGGCATGCCCAGACCCGCTATGTACAGGGTTTTTTTTGGGGGGGGGGGTGCACATGGAGCGATCTGGGTCGGATCGCAAAGAGGGATGAGGGATTGGGCCACGGAATGAGCGCTTTGGCCACGGAGACGAGTACTTAAAGTCAAACCGAGCCGTCGTCAGACTCAGACACAAACATACCCACAAACAGCTTACCAACAAACGTACACAATAGGTCAACCTTCAGATTATCTTGAAACTTTGAGCGTGCATCACGGAATTAACTTGACCGACTCCTCCCAGTCCTCCGAGGGCGACTACGCTTCAATTACAATCTCAGAGCCAGGTTGCCGGTGGCAGGTGCTGCAGCAACGGTGGCAACGCGGCGGGCTGCTGCTGCGGGAACGTCCCCGGCACCACACCCGGTCCCACGTGCACCGGCAGCTCCTCTGCCCACATCGGCCCTTCATCCGCTTCGTCCGCTGCATCGCCCCTACCCGGATGCCCTGGCTGACGGCCGCGGCCAGGAGGGCGGCCCCGACCGCGGCTGCGGCCGCGCGCCCGGCCCGCGCGCCGCCCTGAGGCCTCCGCCGACTCCGTACATAGCAACTGTGGGAATACAGAGAGGGCCCCAAGCGCGAAGATGCGGAGCCGCGTGCGCGGTGACGCGTAGAACGCGCTCATTTAGCGCCCGCGCCCGCGCAAGTGGGTGTTGCACGCTAGAATTACTGCATTCGTGTATGCCTACATGCAAACGTTCACGCATAGCCCACCTGCTCGTCGCGAGTGGTTTGTCAAAGATGCGCGCGCAAACGCTAGTGCGGACCGAGGGGTCGCACATTCTGACAGCTCCCGCGCGCCCGTTCAGCGGCGCCCGTGGATAGCAGGCGTGCCACATTCGCGTGTAGGTGTGGTATAGATCGAGGCTGCGGTCGCAGGCTTGGGAGATAGCGACTCTCGACTCGTCGGCAATTGTAGAAGCTCTCGCAGTCAAAGTTGCATCTGTTGTCAGTCTTTTCTTCTCAGCAAGGCCTCTATACAGTATGGTGCATAAGATTGAAGCATCAGCACTAGCAAGAGACTCTGCGCACTCTGAAACACGTTGCGTTCATCGCGATCACCCACGTAGTTGTTGTCAGCAAACTTACATTATGTTATGCATAGTATACTTAACACAGAATTTACATTGAATCAGCAAGCTCGGGCTTCCTGGCGAAGTGAATGCAGCTTCGCCCTCGCGGAGAATTTGGCTAGCATTATTTATGTTTGCAATAGGCCGTGTTCACAGCTACCTCAGTAATTTTAGCGTCGGTCAAACGGTGGGGGTCGACAGGCGACGAACGAACGAACTGACTGACAGGGGCGACCGTGGGGGGCTCGGCCCCCCGATTGCCGCTCCGCGGCCGGGGCCTCGCCCAAAAATACGAGCAGGCAAAACATTGGGATCAGAGACAAAAGAAACGCGCTGCTGTTACTGTACCGACGTCGGTAGCTGGTTGGAGGTTGCTGGAGCGTTTTTGCTGGCGCGCATTCCTCACTCTCCGGGCGCCCGGCCAGGCGACAGCACGACCACACAGACAACGTGTCGGATTGTGCCGCTCAATTCATTGTCTGCCCCATGCACTTGCGGATGCGGGCTTGTGGCCAGCTATCATGTAAAGTAAGAAATGCAATCGGCAATCAGTTGTGCGACTGGAGAAGTTAGGAAGCGAGAAGGCCGACGCCGCTGAATCAGGTTTGGATCCACGACAGCCGACAGCCGGAGGTAACGCTCACGAGTCGCCACCGCGTGGAGTCGCCACGGCGAGAGGCAATCTACGCTAGAAGGATGCAGAATAGCCCGACCTCATGCATGCTAGATGTTAAGCGCATGAGTGTGCGACAAACACGTGCGTGTGTGTATGCGTGCCGTGTCTTGAAGGAGTTCTGAGCCACCCCGGGCGTAGATCTAGTTCCCCGCGCACTGATCTAGAGGAACCGGGAAATCGAGATCTGGCCAGAGCGAAGCTGCGGGTAGGTGCGGATCCAGGTGGAGGTTGCCGGTAGCTTCTGATCTAGATCATGGAACTTTCTGTACGGCGTGTCGTACAATTGGAAGGCCGGCCAAAAGTATGTAAGCCGCCGGGCCGTCTGTCTTAGTCATAGAGCCGGGTGCACCAGACGTCCCATTCCTGGTAGCCGTTCCCAGGCCTCACTCACTCACTGACTCATTCAGTGCGATAAGTGCCGGGTGCTCACCAGACGTACCATTCCTGGTAGCATTCCCAACCAGTCCGGGTGGACAAACTTACCCACCGGCTGTGCCCTGTAACGCAATACGGTTATACGGTGACATTACTGTCCCTCGTTTCTCACAACCGGCAACTCGCGGTTGTCCACAGCGGGAAGGGTAACTGCCTAAGACTGCGGGACACGCAGCAGCAGCCTTCACCAGCCTGCCTCACTTACGCGTTTGAATCACGCGTCAGCTATCCAGCTAAGGCCCCGCCCAGGTTTCTGTCCCAAACATATTCAGCCCCGTTACGCTGCAATCTCGATAACCCCCCACAACCCGCAGTACTCTCGATAGTCTCGATACCCCGTGAAGTCTCGATAACCTCAGCTCAGGACTCAGCGGACACACAAGGGAACCAGCCGTCACAGCACTAGGGAACGTCCTCACACGGTCCTAGTGTGCCCCCAGCGACATCAGACGGTTCTAGGGCAGCCCCGTCACTCCCCAAGTTAGGCAGTTGACTAGTCGCACGATTAGTTCAACGCGAAAATTTTGGGGGTGGCCGGCTTAGTGCGTCACAGGCTGCTTTCCCTGCTACCCAGCACCACCAGCCCAGTCGTGTGCATGTTAGACCCCAAGACCAACAAGCCACAACCTGGAAGGGCATGCCCACTCCTTGTTGCCACTAGCTCATGCGTCGTCCAGCCGCCTGCTCGCCGCTACATCATTACCGGTACGCCACGCACCACTGCCCATCGCCTTAGGGCAGTACTACCGTATTGCGCCGCCGGAGCCCGCGCCTCCGCCCCCGTCCTGACCCCCCGTGCAAGGCATGGCGCGAATGACTCGGTTCTCCACCCGGATCCGCAGAGTCACTGCGCGCACTCTGGGCCGGCGCCAGAGGCGCGTGACAGAGACACAAGTGCTTCCAGCGGACACGTCGGTAATTATCCCGCACTCGGACAAATAACCGCAGTCATAAGTCCTCACCACTGCCGCATTCTGCATTCAAGACCCGCCCATGTCACAGGCCCGAAAGCATGGTGCGGGAATCAATTCCCTACAATCCGGCCCAACGTACAAGAACGGCGCGACTCGCGCCCCACAACTTGAATGGCAGCGCATTGTCTCCGTACATACTGAACAAATCGTTTCCGCATGAGAAAGCACGTGCTGCGCCATGTGCGCAGCGGTCATCCCTGTGGACACGTCATCGGCCGGGAGGAATTGATGCATGCCGGTGGTCACCATATTGGGAGCTGGCAGCGCTGGCGGAGGTGGCGACGTCGTGCCGCCCCCCACCCCGCTGCCACCAACATCTTTATTTGTGCCATAACTACTTCTAAGACCGCCATAGTCATAAAACCAAGTACGTGCAACGAGCACGTGCATTGTCATGCATAGGATTATTAATTAGCTTGCCGCATGGAATCATCGCTGCACGCCCTTCGGCTCGCCCCCTCACCGCCCAGCGACTGCGCTGCCCATGGAAGGCTCCGTCACCATCCTAGGGAGCACAAGCACAACACCACGCCAAGGTACCGTATACTGGGGCGACGGAAAGTACCACAGTGTGTGCGCACCAGTACTTATGCACACGACATGCTTCTAGCCTGTAATGGCACCAACACCTGCCGTTGCGGGAGCTAGCCCGCTTTATTGTGGGCGAGAGCTTGGACATGACCGCCCCAAAGCATCTCATGGAAGCTATCAACGCGCTTGCATGCATCGTGAGCAGTTATTTGAGATCCACAGGTGCTGTGTGCCAAAGCGAGGTTGTAGTGGTCACAGCAATCATAGATTTTTTAAGAAATTGCGCGTGTGCATTCGGCCATTCCCTTCTTCCTTGAAACAAGCGCCAAACAAAAACGGGCACCTACGGGCACAAGCGCACGACATAGCGCACCGGCCCCTGTTTGTCAAACCCACGTGGACACGTACGGACTGAGCTCAATGGTTAGAGGTGAGCCCCCTGGAGTCAATGCCATACAAGATGGCAGCGGCCGCTCCATACCTTGGTGGGACACATAGAAGATTCGCACGGCGGGTCATAAACCCGGTCGTAAATAAGATGACGTGGTTCCCGAGAAGCAAGCAGAGCCTTCCCAACACACATTGTTCAGTTTCAAAGCAGAAGTCCGCGCATCACAGCGCGGCCCAGTTCAAGCACCGCGCCCATGCGCAATGCATCCTTCCACACTATACATTCTTCCAACAGTGCTTGCAGCTACTTGCAGAACGGTGCGAGGCCGCCCGCCCCGCCCGAAGCAGGGCCAGGGCCGCTCAGGCTCTGAGCGGCGCTGCTGCCGGTTTGCAGCTGCCACCCGTGCACGCTCTTGTCCACAGCGGCTCCGCCCCCAACCGCTCCCACCCCGAGCACGGCGCGCTGGCGGCTGCCAGGCCCCGCAGCGGTCACCGCCGCCGCCGCCGCCGCCGCACCGGCAGGTCCTCCGCCGTGGCCGCGCAGCACGCCTAGCGCCGCCGGCACCCGCTCAGGCATGAGCGACCCCAGCAGCCCGTCCAGTGGGTTGCCGCCGCGCACCGAGTCCAGCATGTCGCCGTCCTCCTCGCCCTCCGCGCCCTCCTCCAGCGTCTCGGTCACCAGGTCCCAGGGCCGCGGCGCGGGCCGCGTGCTGGGCGTGCCGATGGCCTCCACGCTCATGTTGCGGGAGGTGGAGCCGCAGCGCGAGGTGACCTGCAGCTCCAGGCCCACCTCCGACAGGCGCAGGTGCGACAGCTGGTGCGAGTGCTGCTGGTGCGCCGCACCGGTGCCACGAGGCGACATGGCCACGGGCTGGTGCGGTGCGTGCGGCGCATGCGGCGCGTGCAGCGACAGGGGGAAGGCCACTGGAGAGCCTGCGCCCGTGCCGCGCGGGATGACCGGCGGGTGCACGTGCTGGCCGGTGACGGACCGCGGCGAGGCGGCGGCGGGCAGGTACGGCACCTGGGGCTGCGAGCCCGGCTTTGTGTAGCTGCTGCCGGTGCTACGGCGGCGCTGGCGGGCGTCGTACACCGGCGCCGCGCCCGGGCCGACACACGCGGCGCCGCCGCCGAAGAAGTTGCCGGGGCCCTCGTCCTCGTCCTCGTCCGCCTCGTCCTCGCTCCCGCTGCCGCCGCCGAAGCGGGTGAAGCTGGCACGCAGAGGCGCGGAGGCGTAGGCGGCCGCTGCAAGCGAGGCCGACGGCGCCATCGCGGCGCCGCTGCCGTGCGCGTTGCGCGAGGCCGCCAGGCCGCTGGCGGACACTGCCGCCAGCGAGCGAGCACGAGAGCCCGGCGACATCACTGCCTGGCCCGACGCCATGTTTTCGCCGGGCTCCGTCAGCATCAGCGCATGCAGCTTCATGCGCGGCCGGTCGCCGTTGGCCCCGGCCGCGTTTGTGGCGCTGACCACCTGCAGCGGCTCCTTGCTGCCCAGCCCACACGACAGCTGGCGGCTGGCGCCGCGGCTGTACGGCAGGGCGGCACCGTCTGCGCTGAGCAGCATCGGCGCGCCGCCCTGTGTGCTGGGGATGGCCGCGGCCATTGAGGTGCCCAACAGGCGGGAGTACTGCCGGCTGGCGGTGCGCGGCGCGGCGGTAGTGCAGGGCGAGCCCGCGGTCGCCAGAATCGGCGAGCCGGCGCCGGTGGCGTAGGCCGGGCGGCCGGACAGGCTGGGAGTGAACACGCGCGGGCCCGGGCCGCCGGGCTGCGCCCCTGCGGCGCCGGCTGCAACTGGGCCGCCCAGCTGGCTGCGCTGCTGCTGCAGCGGCTGCTGATACGGCGGCGGCTTGCAGGTGTTGCCCGAGCTGGGCGGCCGCGGCGACACGGGCGTGCTGCTGCAGACCACTGCGCCTATGGACAGCCGCGGCGGGCCGCCGGCAGCGACGAAGCCGCCACCGCTGGCGCGCCGCCGTAATGCCTCCGTCGCGGCAAGCACCGGCGCGGCCTGCGGCAGCGCCTCCTCCACCCAGCAGCCCGACGGCTTGGACCGCTCAGCCATGCATGGGCTGCGGTTACCCACTGGCGACGCGCCCGCGGGCGGCGGCAGTGTGCCTACGGATGCTGGCGCGAGCATGTGGGGTCCCGTCCTGCTGCCGGCACGCGCGCCGCCGACGCTGTGGCGCGACACGCCTGCGGCCACCGCACCACCGAGGTGGACGCTGCTGTCGAGCACCACCGCTGCGCTTCGGCGGCGCCATCGCCCGCTGCCACTGGGTGACTGCTGCGGGGGGTGCGCACGTGTGCCCGGCAAAGCAGCTGCCCAGCGCCCGCTGCCCTCGTTTGCGGCAGACACTCTGGACGCAGACTCCGCGGCCGCCTGCGCCGCCGCCAGAGACGTCAGGTCGGCAAAGAGCGAGCCGCCAGCGGTGCACGCGTCGTCGGGCTGCATCAGTGCAAGCGCTGCCGCCTGTGCCGCCCGGACCACGGATACGGTGCCGCCGCCTTGTGTCAGGTCTGCCACCGGCTCGGCCAGAGCCTGGCCGTGCATGGCAGGCAGCGGCGCCGAGACCGACATGGAGCCCTGGCCTCGGCCGGCGGCGCCCACCTCAGCGACACGAGCGACACTGGGCGCCTTGCGCCAGGCCGCCACCGCCGTGGCCGGCGCGCCGGCGTTGCCTTTCAGCCCTGCATTGTGCAGCGGTGACAGGCGCATGAGGCGCGGCGTGTCGGCGCCATCGCTCTCGTCGTCGTCATCGTCACTACTTGTGGTGGTGCTGTGCAGCTGCGCGCCGCCGCAAGCTGGGGGCGGAGTGGCCGCGCCGCTGGCGCGGCTGCCGGCGCCGCGCCGCGCATGGTGCGCAGGCGCCTCCTCGAAGGAGATGTCGGTGTCGGATTCCGAAACCAGCTGCGCACCACCGGCACCGGACGTGGAGCGCTTGGCGTTGCCGCGCCGCGCTCGCCGGTCCGCGCTGCCCAGCCCCGGCCGCGCCGACGTGGACGCCGACCCCGTCCGCAGCGCCTCCTGCTCCGCCTCTTCGGCGGCGGCGCGCCCGCGCTTCAACTCGCCCTCTGCCGCCTCCTCCGCCTCGTCGCACCACTCCAGGACCGAGACGTGCCCGCTGTTCTGCTGCACCGCCGCCACCGAGTCGCAGCTGCTCAGGCTGCTGCTGCGGCTCATGCGCTGCGCCTGCATCAGCCCTGCAATGCTGAGGCTGGGTGCCTCCTCCACCGCGGTACTACCACGCGAGGCAGTGCCGCTGCTTGCGTGCGTGCCCTTGCGCTGCTGCGTGTAGCCATGAACCTTGCTTGCCACCCACACTGCTGTGGCTGCGCCGCGGCGGCTGGAAACCTCCTCCGACCTCTGAGCTGCGGCAGGCGAGAGAGCACGACCCGAAGCGCTGTCGTGGGAAGGTTTGCGAGCGCCTGACGTTAGGGAGCCAGGTGCCGCCGCGGCGGCACCTGCCTTGCGCTCCTGCACCGGCGGCAGCGGCGGCTTCGCGGCTGCTGCTGTTGTTGGCGCAACCTGCGTTGAGACACCGGGCTGGTTGGCGACCTGCTGGGGCTTGGGCTGCGCGGCTGCGCCGACTAAAGGCAACGGCTGCGACCCGCTCCGGGCCTCCCGCTGCCTCTCGTCCTGGTTCCTATGCGCCGGCGATGGCAGCGGCTGCGAGCATGAGTTGTGCTTCTGTGCTTGCACTGGCGGCGGCAGCGGCATGCCCAGACCGCCGCCCAGCAAGTCGCCCGCGCCATCCTCAGCCGCCAGCAGCATGGCCAGGAACTCCTCGTAGCTGATGCGCCCGTCCGCGTCCGTGTCCGCTGCCGCCAGCATCGCCTGCACACACCACAAGGCATCAAGCGCCCCCGCTTAGCGCTTTGTCATCGACACGTCCAAGCATGCGCGGACACCGTATTCCACACTTCCAATAATGTGCGATGCACATCAGCACAATCGATGCCGTGCTGATGGAGGCGCTACCAGCACCGCCAAGCACACACACACCTGCACGTCGGGCCCGTGTGCGCGGCCGTTGGGGTGGTGCGCCGCCAGCACCGCCTCAATCTCATCCGCCGTGATGAAGCCGCTGCCGTCCTTGTCCAGCGCAGCGAACGCCGCCGCCAGCGGGTTGAGGCTGCGCGCGCGCCCCGGCGCCGCCACGCCGTGCACGCTGGGGCTGGCGGGGCCGACGGAGCTGCGCGCCAGCACGCCTGTGCCGGTGGTGCTGCGGCCGGCCACACTGCCCACCGAGGCACGTGCCAGCGCCGCCAGCGCCACCGGGTCGCCGGTGGAGGCGGCGGCGCGGGTGATGGCGGCGGCGGGCAGCGCGGCGCCCAGGAACTCAGACTCGTCCAGCATGCCGTCGCCGTCCAGGTCCGACCTACAGCAGCGCCACCATGCATGCTCCACATGAACAAACCTAGCGCCCGACATCAAATTTCGTGCGTGTGTGGTTGCATGCGCCTTCACGCTCGCGCCCCGTTGTCAACCCGAGCCCCGGCCCGCAGCTGTGCGCACCTTGCCACTAGTTCCCGCATCTCGCGCTTCCGCAGCAGCTCGCCGCGGGGCGTGGGCACCAGCGGCGACAGCGCTTCCATGCCCACAGGCGCGCCGCGGGGCAGCTCCTGGCGAGCCAGTCCCTCCTGTATCGCACGGGTGGACCCGCGCCGGCGCCACGTCATTAGGCGAGCAAGCATGCTGGCCGTACCGTAGCCGCGTTTGATACTCGTTCCAGCAGCCGGTATTTGGAGGCCCATAAAGCACGACATGTGCGCAGATGGCGTGCGCCATGGGACTTTAACTAAACCACATACACCCCTCACCCGCAGCTCCTCCGCGCTCAGCTTGCCGTCCCCGTCCAGGTCCAGCGCCTTGAAGGCGGCCTTGAGCCCTGCTACCTCCTCCGCGCGCATGGCCGCAGCCACCAGCCGCCGGGCCTCCTGCACAGTTGCAAAGATGTTGATCACGTCACACTGGTATGGCGCACCAATCTGGATGCGGCAAGCGAACCCAGCAAACCAGCGGCTATGCAGACGGACATGCGAGCCGCGGCTGCTTCTTGCCTTTTGCAATGAGTTGAGCTTTGCGAACTTGCGCAAGCGCTCCGACACGACGCCTGGCAGCGGCGTGCTAGGCGCCGTGCACTCGGCGGCGGTGCGGCCCAGCCAGGTCGAGGACAGCACCTGGTCGGCGGTGGCGCTGCAGGGCCGGGGAAGCGTGAGGGTGAGGGGTTCCATGCGTGTTATATTTATGACGAAGGGGTGGGGGTTGCAGCCGGACGGCCACGGCAAAGGCGGGGAGTGCACGAGCAGTGAGGAGAAGCGCGGTAGAGGACAAGGCTACAACGTCAGCCACAAGGCACATACCGGGCGAGTGGGAACAGAGGAGGTTTCAGGAGGTTAGGGCCGCGTCGCGACTTACCGTGTTGCGGGGTTGCGGTCCAGCATGGCCGCCAGCGTGTCTACCGCCGCGGGGGTGAGCGACATCCACAGCGGGTCGCCGGTTGAGTCGGGCACACCCTAGAGGCAGCAGCCGGGTCGTAAGGGCGAGGGAGGGCAGGCAGGTACCCAGTCAGGACTGCTGTAGCCGAGGATCAAACAAGCCCAGACTTCGCATGTCCGAATGGCCCATGGCGTGCCAGCACCAACTTGCTTTCGCGTTTCCTTACCTTGAGCACCGACAGCTGAATCTCCTTGTCGTCCGCACCGTTGAAGGGGGCGTAGCCCAGCTGCAGGCGGTAGGGTGGGGCGACAGGAATGGCGTGATGCGCGGCCGGCCCCTCGGGCACCGCGCGCAGCCATGCTAAGGTCCCAGGAATCATCGCCCAATGTGCACTCGCCCGCCCGCTGACTCACCAGCAGCACGTGCAGGATGATACCGGCGCTCCACACGTCCGCCGCGCGGCCATAGCCGCCGCCCTCCAGCACCTCGGGGGCAACGTAGTAGCTGGTACCCACCGCATCCCGCAGCGTGGAGTCGTCTGCGGGTAGAGCACACACTCATGCTTACCGTATGCAGCAACGCGTGCGCTACTGTCAACCTCTGTGTCTGTGCACGCACGCGCCTTGCGTGCGCAATTGGCCCTCAGCCCAGCCCATGCCCCATTTGCTGCAACGAACCTGTGCAGAAGCAGGAGAGCCCGAAATCTATGAGCTTAATCCGTGCGCCAACGCCCAGCGCCAGGCCGCCATCGCCGCCCGCCTCCGCTGCAGCCGCCTCCGCCTCCGCCTTTTGCTGCGGCGTGGACGCCGACAGCATGAAGTTCTCCGGCTTGATGTCCTGCGAGCCGCACGCGTTGGCAGCAGCGTTCGCAGGTTTGTCAGGCAGTGTTGCTGCAAGATGGCATTCCCCAGCACACGTGTCACACGGCCCCGGGCGCCGCGTAAGCACTCACTGCACCCACAATGCCGGCACTCACCCGGTGCGCCACACCCATGGCGTGGCAGTAACCGATGGCTGTAAGCACCGTGCGCATCACGTCCGCTGCTGCGCGCTCGCTGTGGCGACCGATGCCCACCACCGCATCATACAAGTCGCCGCCCTGTGCGCATATACGTCGACACAGCACATCCGCGGCTGATAAGCCATGGGTTCAAACGCGCAAAGCGGGTGGGCCTCACAATGGACGCCATCCTCACCTGTCCCGCCTGGCAACCAGGCTCGGACGCCGGGCGACTGCGGCCCGGACATGCACGTACCGGTCGGTACCCCACAGCCCTCCCTCACCTCGTACAGCTCCATGACAAGGTGCAAGCACTCCGACTCCTCGTACACGCCATACAGTTGGCCGATCTGCGGGGATGGGAGCCAGTCGACCAACGGACAGTGTCAGAAGCTAGCAGCAAGTGGCTGGTACCTAATACCGGAATGCGCTTGCACGGGCAAACTTCTGTGCGGCGGCATGGAGGACTAAGCTGGAGCCTGCTGGCGACTCCTGGACAGCCAGCAACTCACGTGCGGGTGCCCGGCAAGGTGGTGAAGAATCTCAACCTCCCGTCGTAGCGCTGCAATCGATGCCGGGTTCGACACCAGCGCCGCCGTTTTCCGAATGGTCTTGACCGCCACAGCCTCGCCCGTGGACAGCCGCGTGGCCAATCGCACCACGCCGTAGCTGCCCTGCCCCAGCACGCGGCCCAACGCGTAGTCATGTTCGATGGGCGGCCCAGCGCGGAGCACCCACAGTTCGGGTGAGGCTGATGAAGGGCCCGCGGAGTTGCCCGGCGTTTCGGCGGTTGCCGCCGTGCTGACCACGCCGCCGCTGGCTGTTACGGTGCTGGGCAGCACGTTCGTAGCATTTGTGGTAGTGGCCGTGTTGGTCACAATGGTAGCCTGGCATGAAGCATTGGTAGTGGAGTCGGACGCTGGGAACGAGGGAAGCCGAGTGCTGGACGCGTCCTGGCGCTGTGCTGCTGCGGGGCCGGAGGCCGCTGGCGCTGCGCCGGGCGTCGAGGCAGCCACCAGCCGGGGTGACGTGAAGCCGCGATGAACCCGCAGCTGCACAGCCCCGCTGAGCTTCTTTTCATGAGCAACGTTGAATTCAGGTATTTCCTCCTGGCGCGCAGTGTCTGTGAAGCGCGTCTTCCCCAATGAGCCAAATTGGGCCCTTAGCTGCGACGCCGCCGCATCCACCGGCTTGAATTCGAGGGGTGAAGAAAAGCGCACAGCCGAACCCATGCTGCCGCTGGAGCTTGACTGTGGTGGGCCGGGTGGGGTTCGGACGGCACGCTTCTGGGCGCAAACGCTACTTGCAAGCTCCGCCGAGACACCCGTTTCGGGTAGGCCAGGTAGTAGGGAGGCAACAGCAATATCGCACGCCGCTGCTCCAGTTGACGTCCTGCATTCCCCATTTGATACGTCGCGCCCGGAGTCCGGGCCTCCTTTTGAGGCGCAAGCGCCCATTCCTTAAGCACTTGAACTAAATATTCATCTTACACCTTACGAAGGAACTAAGAGGTCCACTGGGATGATGCTTTATTCAGCAAAAGTCGTCTTTGGGGAGATTGATTTACAGTATTTGATGTCTGAGTTGTGATTAGCGTTAAGAGTTAGTGCCCGAAGTCTGCGACACCGAGAACGGGGCGGGCTTCCAGTGCCCTGCTGCATTGGGCCGATCGGGCCGTTTGACGCCGGGACTCGGGAGGCAGCCCACCCTCACGCACTTCCCGTGACAAATGCGCGGTGACGGTTTTGCTCCTCCCGACCTGACGCCAACTGCATCGACGGCATGTGCCCAGCGTCACTGCAAGGGATTGGGTGCTAAGTCCAAACCCTTGCGTTGGCACCGTGCGCGCGCACGCGGCTCTCAGTGCGTGGAGACTTGCTCATCCGTGGACGCTGGACACCTGCCCGCAGGTGCGCTGAGACTCCGGCTCTCCCGCTGCGTGGCGTCGCACTGTCTGTGTGGTCGTGCTTTCGCCTGGCCGGGCGCCCGGAGAGTGAGGAATACGCGCCAGCAAAAACGCTCCAGCAACCTCCAACCAGCTGCTGACGCAAGTACAGTCACAGCGCGTTTCTCCTGCTTCTGACCCCTATGCCTTGCTTGCTTGTATTTGTGGATATATGGGGGGCTTCGGACACCACCGGGAACTCGCCTTCTTGCCCCGCGCCTACTCCATGAGCATGGAGACTTGCGAGCCATCCTGTCCGCACACGCCACATCTCACTAATAATGAGCTCATTCCGGGTCCTAAGGAGCTACATCGGATAAACACCAAGTGGGCTACTGCCAGCACGGTTGATACCGTATAAGCGTGCCATGGACTGAGCAGGCAAGGGTGCGCCATAAGGGTGGCTACGTAAGTTCGCATGGGTTACAACATGGACTCGCTTTCGTTTCGCAATTTAGCGCATTAAAGACATGCGCATGTCTTTAACTCGCTGACACGGTCGCGAGCTATATAATATCTTCTTGATATCGGCTGCTCCAGCCTGAGGGGCGTGCCACCTGCAACCGTGCAACGCCGACATCCTGCTCTGGGCCTAGGGCTAGCAGGACTTGCTTGACGTAAGCGAACCCACCGGCCCCAGCGCTAGCCTGATGCACGTCCGCAGGACGTGGCACAGTGGCACTCCGCACCGCGCCAGCCGTCATATGCAACACCGCACTGCAATGCTGACTGCAATGACCAAGGCTTGCAGTTGTATTCACAGCCGCCGGCGCCGGCGCACAGCTGCAGGCGCGTTTGGATAGGGGTAATGTTACAGCTGTGGGCCTGCCTCCGACCCGGGCCCGACACACGGCCTCTGCAGCCTACCAGTCTCTGGATGCGGTCTCCGCTGGTCTCCCTGGGTTCGTGCCGCGGTAGGCATGGCACCCGTCGCCTTCCGGTTCCAAAACCGTGTCGTTCACCCTGTAAACTCACCCTTTCATCACAAAATGGTGTCAATGACCTCTGTCAGAGGGCAAAATTGTGCTGTGTTAATTCCCGAAGTCCCGTGCCGACTTCGTCCAGAGTCAAGACCGAAGACTTCTTTCAGGCTTCGTCCAGACTTCGTCCAGAGTCAAGACCGAAGCTGTCTGTGCCACCCGACCTCAGGCACCGCCACCCATCCACCCAGGGCATTGGCACATTGCACCAGAAGCGTGAATAGAGATCTGATAGATGTAAGGAGTCGTTTCCGTTGCCTGAAGCCGCTTGGGAGTGGCATGCCTGACACATGTCAGACCCACTTGTCCATCGACTGTTGGGTGGGAGGGGCCCACCCCTGCTTAGCTACCCCCAGCTGAATCCTTGGCTTCGTAACAATGTCTGATGTGTTTGGAGCATGTCCTTCGCATGATTGGCAGTCTTTGCGGCCTGATGACGTAGTTGCCGTGCGCACGCACGCGGCGTGTGTTCGTAGAGACTTGCGAGCCAGTGCGAGCCATCCTTTCTGTTCATCTCCACCGCACGCACCAATTCGCGCCCACCCTGGCCCTGGTGCCGTAACCGGACCAGCTACCCACCCAGGCGAGAGTTGTCGCCACTGGCGCTACGCGCTCGCACGGCGCACGGTGCGTTTGTCGGACGTGGACACCTCTTTACGGCAAGGGTGCGCCAAAAGGGTGGCCGCGCAAGCTACTCCAGCGCTTGTCAGGACGTGGCACTCCGCACCGCGCCAGCCGCCATATGCAACATCATAGTATGATGTTGACTGCCATGACCAAGGCTTGCGGTTATAACTACAGCTAACGGCGCCGGCGCACAGCTGCAGAAGCGTTTGGACGCGGTCTCTGCTAGCCTCTCCTGTTGCTAGCCGGCGCTGGCCTCCTCGGGTTCGTGCCGCGGTAGGTCCTGGCACCCGTCGCCTTCCGGCTCTATAACCTGGCTATACAAATATATAATAGCTGCAAGCGCCCAGACCGCGACAGGGCACGGGCTTTGGCACGGAGGCAAGTTTCTCGCCCTGGAGTCAATTGCACACTCGCTGCCAGCGTCCTTGAGCGAGCAGCGCGCCAACCTCTTTCTCTTCCTGGTTGCGTGTCTAGCCTGACACTGCTTCCCCTCGCAACCATGGCTTCCTACAAGCCCAAGAGCGTGAAGGATGTGCCGGCGGAGGACTTCATTAAGGCCTACGCTGCGCACCTGAAGGCCAACGATAAGGCAAGCACCAAAATTTGTTTTGCAAATTTAGTTGTAGCTTGTGGGAGGCGCGCAGGGAGCGACCAGGCTCGGCGGCTTTGGCCGAGGCGGCGAGCTTTGAGCAGCAGCGGCGATGCCTGGATTCAAAGCTTGGTATATCAGGGCCAGGGTGGCGGGCATGGCGCATTTTGCGGCGGCCTGAAGGCACTCTCCAGCAGCGCCGGCGGACAATTGAGCGGGCGACTGATGAAGGCATCACCAGAACGCCAGCGGCAGTCATGCAAATATATCATTCTCGGAGCACTGGCCCAAACTGGCCGGCTTTTCGCTCACGCGCCAGAGGAGCGCGCTGATGTGTCGGCGGTCGCAGCGAGCCCGGGGTTAGCGTGGGCGTCGTAATCGCAAAGTTACTTACATCGTTGATCGAATCCACGTGGATGAAGCATCAGAGGGGACCGGCCCGGCGGGCCCAGGCTTCTCCCGCCTCAGCTGCCCTTCCAGCCACGCCTGCCCCTGACGCTCTCCAGCGCCCCCTGCGTGTTCCTTTCGTGACTGCAGATTCAGCTGCCCAGCTGGGTGGATGTTGTGAAGACCGGCAAGTTCAAGGAGCTGGCCCCCTACGACCCCGACTGGTACTACGTGCGCGCCGGTGAGCTGCCAGAGCACGCTGCAGGGGGCGGGAGCCAGGGAGAGAAGAGGCGAAGCGGGCAAGAAGGGGCATTTCGCTGCACAAGAGGCTTGTAGGTATACTACGGCCTGTGAAGTGAATACTAGCGGCTTGAGCAGCGGCGGTCGCCTGGACGCTGGACGAAAGGAGTCGCAACAGCGCGCACCAGGGATGCCAAGCAGCAGCTGCAGCAGCCGTGCACGCCACGGAGGCGGAGAGCAGCTGAAGCAGGCTCCGGACGGGAGGTGGGGTGCGCATAGGCGGCAGGCGCAGGCGCGCAACTGCAGGGGTTGCCGGTGCGCCTGCTGCTCTTGGAGGTGGCGCGAGCGACACCTGCCGCAGCCGCAGCAGCAACAGTGGCTGGTCAGCCGGCGGAAGGAACCTATGTCCGTGCAATTCTGCAGCAACACAAACGCGCCTGGCGCCTGGCGTTGAAGCTTGCTGCGGGAGGCGTACTCAGCCACAGGCGCTGATGGCGCACTGTACCTGGCGCCAGCAGCACATATGTTCCACGCCGTGAGAACTGAGGGCCATGACGGCGCCAGGCCACAGCGCTATTAAAGCGGCGTGAGCAGCATTTTGTTGGCCCACTGGGACGTCAGCAACAGCGACAGCTTTGCAACATACGGCTGCATCAAGCAGCTTGCATATCTATGCAACCCGACGTCGCATCCTTCTCATCTGCGTCTTGTGCCTGCCTGCTGGCTCCCTCTGTGTCACCTCGCAGCCTCGGTGGCCCGCAAGCTGTACATGCGCCAGGGCATGGGTGTGGGCCTGTTCCGCACCCAGTACGGTGGCCGCAACAAGCGCCGCGGCTCCAAGCCCGAGTTCCAGTCCAAGGCTTCTGGTGGGTATGGGCTTATGGAGCTGGGGAAGAGCCGTGGCAAGCTGGGCTGGACGGCCAGGGTTGACTGACGGGATGGGCGCGCGGCAGACGGCGTCGGCCGAAGTCTACTTGATGCAGGGTCCAATGCAGTTCAGATTTGGGCATCAATCAGTGTGGCGCACAAGGTTGGCAAGGCACATGGGGGAAGTTTGGAGACGGCTGCGGCAAGAGCAACGAATCAGCGAGTCAGGAGCACGCGCAGTGTGCTGCAAGTCGTATGCGTGTCATGGAGCGCTTGCTCCAGCTCGTGTCACTGGATATTTAGGCGCGAGTGAGGCTGCCGACAGTGGGGGCCGCCCACACCGGACTTACGGCAAGTGTGCCTGAGTCCGCAAGTGAATTATTCTGTGCCCACGCGGCTGGCTGGCTTGTCCTCCCTCAGGCGGCCTGGTTCGCCACATCATGAAGCAGCTGGAGGAGTGCGGCCTGATGGAGAAGGCCCCCGAGAAGGGCCGCCGCCTGACCGCCAACGGCCAGCGCGACATGGACCAGATTGCCGGCCGCATCACCGTCCAGCTGCAGACCTTCTTCTAAGCGCGCTACAGCGCTTGAGCGGACAGGTCCACCCGGCGGCTGCCGCGAGGCAGTAGCAGCAGCTATGGCGGCAGCGAGCGCAGCAGGAGCAGCAGCGTGAGCGGCGGCAGTGGCAGGCACTGCAAACGGGTGGACTGGGCGGCGGCTGACGACCGGGAGAAACGCCGGGAGGAGGCTGGTCGCGAAACAGGAACGGCTTGTACTCGGCGCGTGTGAGATTGTGTGGGCGGCGCACTACGCTCCCCGCCCTCGGTGCGGCAGCTCTCGCTCCCATGCGGGGCTGCTCTCGCGCTGCCTCCGCTCCAGGTGGAGGAAGGGGCGGCCTGCCAGGCTGCTGGAGGGCTGCGGTCCGTGCGTGCGTGCTGTAGGCGTGTCGGCATTGCAGTACGCGGCTGCGGCGGCGCTGTGCAGCTGACCCGCGTCGGAGGAGGCGTTCCATGAGATGTCGAATGTAACACGCGCAAACCACGCTGAGGCATCTGGTGTGGTCACAGTCATGCTGTACTGAGTGGTTGCGACAGCACCCCAACGAAGCGACAACTAACCGGCGGCCACAGTAATAGGGTAATGATGACTGCTCGCAGCTGTCATTGGTTGGGGAGCCAGCGTGGAATCAGCGTGAAAGCGTTTCCTTAGGTTTCGCATTCACTGGACCTCAGGCACATCCATACTGAATTGTTTAGTCCACGGGGGCAGTCCAGTCCCATTAGCCACAGGCTCTAGGATTTTTCCAAAGGCAGCAGCAGAGCCCCAGCTTAATCCGCAGGAATATGTGGGCGAGTGGGCGACATTGCTTTGCTGGGAGCAGCAGTTTCACGGTGGGGTGCCTGGGGGTACGGCCAGGGGGTGCGGGTCGAGCAGGAGTGGGCAGGAGTGGGCCAGCGACCTCAGCCAGCTACTCGGGTCAGTACAGTTGCCACGTGTTTTCTTGCCTACGCGCCCTGAGCCACTGTTTTGCTTGAATGTGTGGCTTATATGTGTGTGTGTGTGGGGGGGGGGCTTCGGACGCTATCGGGACACGTGACCGGGACACTATCGGGACGTCGCATTCTTGCCCGATGCCCTGTTGCATTTGAGGGGGCAGGAGGGGGCAAGTGACACCACCATCAGCAAGATTGCACCCTTCCCGCGCATATGTGCACGCGACGGCCTTCCCAAACCGATGTATCAAGGCAGGCCCACAAACGTAGAACCGGGACTGCTGCTGCGTGGTACCGGCACGTACCCGCATCACAAGACGTCTACTCTTACAGTTCAGCCGGTTTCACTTACATGGTGACATTTGCTTTGTTAGCAGACTTGTTGAATAAACTGAGGAGGCTGAGCTCTCCGGACCAGGCGTCTGCACAAAGTCAGCGCTTAAGACCGGCTCCCTACCAGGCAAGAATTGTCACTAGCGAAACCAATACATTTGGTCAAGCAGATCGCGGGGAGCGCCCTGCTTCGTCCTTCTAGACTCGCCGACCAGCAGAGCAACAATTCTCGCGGCCGCGTAGGGCCCTCGCCTCTGCAACCATGGCTTCAGGACTCCAGAGCCCAGAAGAGCTGGAGGAGAATCTGCGCCAGTACAAGGAGCAGTTGGCACAAGTAGAGCAGCTGCTCATGATGGGCAGTGACGAGGAAATGCCCGGCCAGGACCTGCAGGACATGTACCAGAGCTTGTCAGAGGTGGGTGGTGCCTAGGGGTGGTGGGGCGCGAATGGGGTCTCGGCAGCACCCGCCTGGCACGCATCCGCAATGCCCGCCCCCCCCCGAATGCCCTCGGCGCAGGTCATCCAACTTACAGAGGAGCTCTTGAAGGACGCTTTAGAGCAACAGCGCGCCGCAGCCGCGGCAGGGGCAGGTGAGGGGTGGCAGGGCCGGGCCGGGCCAGGCCGGAAGCGAGACACCAGCACCCGGGCTATAGACGCCGTTGCAGGGTGTGGCCGTTGACGGGGTCCCTGGTACAGGTGCGGCCGGGAAGCGTCGCCGGGATGGTACCGGCCAACACATAAAATTAAGCATGTAATGTATGCTACTTGAACACAGGGCCAAGCGCAGCCACGGTTGCTGCCGTCGCAGCGGGCGTTGCCGGGGCAGAGGCGGCAGCAGCAGCGGCTTCTAACCCGGTGGCAAAGATTGTGACGCCCCCGGAGCTCAACCTTCCGGCCATCCTGCCCGCGTCCGTAGCAGATCAGATCCGCAAGGCGCAGGTGCGCACATAGCTGTCGCTGGCTGAGGAGCACTGGCTCCGCCAGCGCATGCGAAATGATCTGTGAATGGAATTAGATTGCATGCTTTCAGCATACCGTATCGTACGCACGCCGGACTGGAGGCTGGAAGCGAAGTGGCTGCACATTACCTCCTGAGTTGATGTCAGGATTGCCTCCATCGCGCGGCAGGTACGCGCGGCGCTCACAGGCCAGGCGCCGGCAGAGTGGGCGATCGGCGCGCAATGCCAGGTGAGCCGCAAGCTTATGCGGGTGGTGCTAGGAGCTGCGGCAGGTCAGGGCATGTTACACTTAGTAGAGGATTAGACCAGTGACGTGCACCCTGTGAGAGGCATCTTGTCACGCTGATTGCCGCAAGCTTTCGGCGGTGGGCTACGGCTGCTTGGTGGCGGCCGCGCCTGGACCTACCCCCGCGTGTCACATCCACAACCGCATTGTTGGCGTGTTACTGTGCGTTATGCGCAACACATGCAGGCGGTGTACTCGGCTGACGGGCAGTACTACGACGCCACGGTGGAGGCCATCAGTGCGGCCGGCAACTTCATTGTGGTGTTTGAGGGCTACGGCAATAAGGAGGAGGTGGGGCGGGGGAAGGGACGGCAGGGGAGGGGAGGGGGCTGCCGTGCAGGGCGCGGCGTCAGGCGCAAGCGACGTCTAGAGGAGTTGGCTGCAGCCCCTGTGTGCCGTGGATGGCTGAATGCGGGTTGGGCGCGCAGCACTGCAGCTGCGAGGTGTGCATGCGCGTGCCACACATGGGCCCTAAGGGGATGGTGCCGCTCAATGTGTGTCCGGACTTCGCACCCGTGTCCGCGCTCTGCCTGTGCAGGTGGGGCTGACGGGCATCCGGCCACGCCCGGGGGCGGACGAGGGCTACAAGGGCGTGGCGGCGCCCAAGCGCAAGCGCGTGGAGGACGAGCCTGTGGTGAACGAGATTCCCAAGGTGCGTGCGTGCGTGGCAGATAGGGGGCCGGCAGGAGAGCTCGGGACAGAAGCGGGCGCCGGGGAAAAGGGACAGGAACAGGTGGGCAAAGATGCAATTGTTGTGGATGTTCGCTGGAAAAGAGGCGGTGCGCCAAGGGGCTGCGTCATGTTGGTGGCAGACGGGGGCCGCGATTCTGGCCTTGGCAGCAGTTGCCCGTGGCGTCCGGCTAGGCGCCTTACATGATTATACGTATGCGTATTGTCTTCCCTGAGCAACCAGCGTGTGTGCAACCCGCCCGCATCACCACCACGGCTTTGACCGACCCGCCTGCCTGCCTGCCCCCCCGGCCCCGCAGTGGCTGGCCATCAAGGACACGGACGACGAGAAGACTAAGGCACGCAAAAAGAAGCTGCTCAAGAGCATGAAGAGCAAGATTCGCTTCCAGCAGAAGGACCTGGCGCAGAAGCAGAAGCAGGACAACTGGCAGTCCTTCCTCAAGGGCAAGGGCAGCAAGAAGAAGACCGGCTTCCTCACGGGTGAGCAGAGCGGTGGGGCGGCAGCACTCGCGCACCATGCGATGCACGTTGCATCCCGGCAGCTACACCCCCGCGCACCTTCCGTGTCCGCGCGACTAGCATCGTCGCACGCAGCGTTCATGCGGGGCTTGCTGTGCAATCGCGCAATCACGCTCACACACCGCGCGCTGCAACGCGCATCTCATGCCGCCCATTGCCGTCACTGCCGCCGCCGTTGGCCACTGCCCACACAGCTCCCGCCGCTCCCACCGAAAATGTTGCTCCGCAGGCTCCATCAAGAAGGACAGCATGTTCAGCGTGCCAGAGGGCGTCAACGCCAAGGTGGGCGTCATCGGCAGTGGCCGCGGAATGACTGACTACGGCAAGAAGGCGCGGCATGAGTTCGAGGAGGCGGACGAGGAGCAATGAGGGGCGGGGCGGGCGAGGGTTCGGCAGCCGGGCCGCGACTGGCGGGGTTGCTTAGCGGCGGTGGTGGTGAAGGCATAAAGGAGGCAGGGAGGTGTGCGTGGGTAAAAGCACGGGGAATGGGAAGGGGCGGCGAACAACAACAAACATGCGCCACGCTCTAATTGAGATGCTGCTGGGTAACACCAGGCCTGCTGCATTGCGCCGTGGTGGCGGCGGCGGCGGCCCTGGGCCCGGTGATGGAGGTGGCGGTGGTGGCCCAGGGCCTGGTGATGGTAGCGGCGGTGGTGGTGGCGGCGGCCACGGCCCTCAGCCCACCAACAGCTGCCATGGGCTCGGTAGCTGCAGCGCGCATGTGTGTCGCGGAGGGGGCGGGGAGGGCCACGTGGAGGAGGAGGGCGCAACGTCGCCTAGAAAGCGGCGCCGGCGCACAGGTTGAGGCCTGCCAGAGTCTAATTAGTAACGTCTATGCGAGCATGGCGTGTGCGGTTTAGGTGGACTAGCGGGACGTTACTGCTGGACGTAATTTGGTGGGCGGTGCCTGGTCAAACCGACCCCGGCTATGTCCGGGAGATGAGGTAGTTTCGAAACCTTCGGCCTCAGACGGTGGATGTGGTGCGGGATCAGCCCGCTTTTCCTGTGCTTCACGGGGACCACCTCCCTTGTTGGTTGGCATTCCACAGGAAAAAAGGAAATGTGTCCGCCCCAGCCGTCCCGCCCAGGTCCGTGACGTAGGGAGCTAGATAGGTTGGCCCTGTCTTAGCGCTGGTCTCAATACACCGTCCTGAGTGGTCGCCTGTTCTAGGTGCAAGCTCGACACATTGTTCGCGTGTCACGACGCCGCGTTGGCGAGAGCCACGGGTGGCCCGCCACGGGGGCATTGATCGTACCCGTGGAGGGCACTGTCATTATAGGGTACCGTCCTCCGTCCCATCGTTAGCTGCACGCAACTGCACGCATAGATGGACGCATGGACCTGATTGTGTACAGGGGAATCGCCTTGTTGCCATTACATGAGGCTTCGTCGGGGTTCGTCCTTGCAGACTCGCAACCTGACCCCTGAACCCGACAGCCAGCAAGCATTGCGGCCCACCATGTGCCATCCCCTGCTCCGCTCATTACCCGCATTCCCGGTATCTTCCAATCAAACGCCGCAGCAGTGTCAATTACACCCGTTTCTACAAGCGTCAATACAGTCAGCGCCGATACGACAATGCGACAGCTACAGAAGTGACCGGGGCGGCATGCCCACTGGCACAGGCTACCTGTGACTCGTTGCCAACGCAGCGCCCCCTCTCACCAAAGTGAATAACCCCGTCAATGTTCTTGGGACTCGCTCCAAGGCTCCCTTCTCTCTCACAATCTCTCTTGCGCACAGAAGTCCTTAGCTTCAATGGTGCTCATCTTACGGTTCCTCCTGAAAGGGATGGGCCCACTATGCGTGCGGGGACGGACCCTCCCCACGCAGGCCATCCCATAGCAACACCTGGATGTGGGTGTGCATCGGTCCTTGCCTCTCATCTAGGCGCGGCCAAGGTCGACGGAAACACGAATAATCGGCAACCATATCTGCTGAAACCATGACCCCGACTCCATACCGGCTAGTTATATGTACGATACCACCTCATACGTTATTCGGTGTGGCCCCGTGGCGCATTGCCTGCCACCCGTTCACTCGTGTGCGATGGCGTGCTGCGAAGGCCACCGCCACATATTGGGACTGTCGCCCTATCACCTCGCGTCACATGCTGTCATGCTATCTCCCGCTTCTGCACCGAATGCGGGAGCACGGAAGCACGTAGCCGCATCGATCACCACGGCAACATCGCCGGATTCGCGGCGGTCGCCGCCCCCGTGCCCTTACGTGACCGTGCGATCCCGATGGGCACCGGCTTCTCCTCCTGCTGTAGCCCAAGCCGCCGACAAAGCGTTTCCTAATCACGGCCTCACGGACTAGCTCTGCTCCATTGCTCCACTCGCAGCGCACGTGGCGGCAGGCTCACGTTGAGTTGGAGGAAACGCATGGCCCAGCCGCTGCCGCCGCTGCCGCGGCCTTGAAATCAAAGGCCCTGGACTCTTCCCCAAAATGCACGGATGTGCTCCCGAAGTTTGTCTCCCCCCCGCCTGCTGCTGCCGCCTGCTCATGCGCCTGCTGCGTGCCGCGGCTGACGCCCCCGCTGCTTACGATCGCAGACGCCGAGGCCAGGGATTCATCCCAGCCTCTCCGCCGTACCCATGCCTGCAGCGCCTCGCGCATCCACTGGTGCTTGCATTGCTGCGCCGCCTCCGAGATAGAGCACTGCATGGACACGCAAGCACACGCAATATCAGGACTTATACCTGACCAAGCAAGACTGCAGCCACCCTGAATCCAGAAATCACCAGCCCAAAGACAGCAGAAAGGAACGCGTCGCGCCTGCCCATGCCAGCGCCACTTACCCAGACGCGCTGGCGGTCGTTGCTCTCCGGCCAGCATGGCAGCTCCTCGGCAACATGCATCACATAGATGTAGGCCTTGCAGCGCCCCTGCATCGCGGTCCCCTGGCCCTCCTGGACGTGGTATTTCCCGCTGGCAAACGAGAAGATGCCCAGTAGCGGCTCCTGCGAAGCAGCATTCAATGGTCGTGCGCAAGTTTCATTCACGCACGACGCATGCGTGCCGAACCCAGCCGCACCCCAGCCCTCATCCGACCTAACGTAGCTGGCGCACATTCCCCCCCCCCTCCCCCCCCCCCGCACATTGACCCAAGTGGGCTGAACGTGCTGACTGCAGGCGCGCCTCACCTCGAGCACGCCCCGTACGCCTGCCTCCTCAACGGTCTCGCGCTGCGCAGCCGACTCTACGCTCTCATCGTCCTCCCAGCCGCCCTGCCGTGGACAGGAAACAGGTCATCGGCGCGTTTCAGGTGAAGCTAAGTACAACTCTGCGATAGACGAGTGGAGTGCCGTCCGCGCCCACGAAAACTGGTTCTCACCTTTGGAAAAACGAGGCCCTTCCCGCTCGTGGTCGTTATCATGCATACTTGTACATGCTCCGCGCTCTTGGAGCATCCTGAAAACTTGATGGGGATGCACCTGTGAGCAGCGAGGCGCGCAGCCGCAAACACTGAGCCTCGGTCCTCGGGCGCATTGCACGCAGCGAAGCACGTTAAGCACCGGCCTTGCACTGCTTACCCGGCCACCAGCCGCTCTCCAGATTCTCCATAACGCTGCTTGTGACGCCCGACGCGAGACACGTTCGGAACGGGGCCTCCGGGCACAAGAGCAAGGGCGGACCCGCACGCTGGGGGCTGCGGGCTGGTCATCGCTGGCGTAGCGCTAGCGGTGTTGAGCGCGACGTGGGCGTGGACGTGGGCGCTCCAGCTGTTGCCCGAGCGCTTAGCAGCAGGGCAGGCCGCTCGCATGGCCACGCCTCCGAACGCCCATTTTCGCGGGCTCTCACGTCAGCAGCTCCATATACTGCTAAAACGGCAAGGCCGAGCAGGGCCTTCCGCTGAAGAGCTTGACCTTGAAGCAGCCAAGTATGTATGTTACGCGCAGTCTGCCAAGCGGGCTGGATACCTTGACCTATCAGTTAGTAGCGATCAACATGTAAGAGATAAGTGGTGGCGCAGGCACGGACCTCTGGTCCTTTCAAGAGCGGGCGCGGGGTGGAGCGCCTCTTCAGCTGTTTTAACCAAAATTGATACAAGCTTTGAGTTAGGACAATGACTGATTAATGCACTGGGACTCGGGCTGGCGAAAGCGGTCGGAACGCTTCATGGCGCCATTCTGAATGGCATTTAGAGCATTCCTAACAAAGGCCAGAATTTTATCCTTTTTCCCGAGCTTCTATGTTGAGAAATTGACATGTTTTGTTTCTTTGCAATGCTGCGCGGTGTCAGTCCCAAAAACAGGCCGCTGCTTGCAGCCCTAAGGGGCGCGGGGCGCCAAGGATGAGGCAGAGTCTACCCCGCTGCGGAGCAGATGCAAGGCGCTCTGATTATTGGCATAAGTTTGAGGGGAAAGGAAGTTGGCGCCCGGGGTGTGTGTGCAGCTGGGAAGCGGTCGTGCAGTTCCTAAAATGCCTAAAAGAATGTTGGCACGGTTGTTCCTCCGCTTCCATACAGCGTCGTTTACCGTCACCTCGCGTGAGGGGTTATATATTTGTGCATATATGCGTCTTAGGCAAGCGCGAGACAATCATGGCCCAGTCGCCCAGGATGCGGTACTGTTTGTTTCCCCCAGGCCAAAGGCCCGGGCGGGGCCCGGGCCGCGAGGGCCCACCATGAGGGCGGGTCCGCTATATATATACCAGCAACGCATGAATTGTCATGCCAAATCTACAGGCCGTAACCAAAGCGTCAAAGTCACTTCAACCATTGACGACATCTTTCAACCGCGCTGCGCTTGCGCGGCTCGGGGCCCCCAACGGGGCCCCCGCGCTACTGTTGAAAGCAACAAGTCTGGACATTCAAAATGTCACTCACTCCAGAGCTCATCACGCAGGTGTGTGGGGAAGGAGGCAGGCTTGCTTTTGGGCCCGCGCCCCCCCAGCACCCTTGACTTCGCAGCCCAAATCCTCGCACACGCACGTAGCAGTCAGTCTTCACTACCTAAATGCAGCTGTTCAAGGACACCGTTGCCGATTTCTCCCATTCTCCCGCCGCTTCATGGTCCCGCCCTTCGTTGCCTTGCAGTTTGGGCTGCTCGGCAAGGTGCGCACGGGCCAGCCGCTGCTGGACGCGCTGCTGTGCCTGCTGCTGCCGCTGGTCCTGCGCTGGGCGCAGCCCCGGCTGAACCGCCTGTCGCTACAAGCGACCGCAACGCTGCGGCAGTGGCTGACCGGGAAGGCGGGCCGTAAGGAGGTGGTGCGGGTCATCGAGCACGTCGCGTACGAGGACGGATACTAGTGAGTCTTTGCGGGCGCGCGTGTGTAGCTCGGGCGTCATGTGCGCCTGTTTTGGACTTGGCGGGGTGCCGCTAGGGGCGAACTCCGCAGCTGGTGACGAGGGGCGCAGTCTGTTGGAGGTTGTGTGAGGCAAACTTTCACTGCTGCTCATAGAGGGGTGAAATGTGCAACTAAAGTGTACCCGAAGCTAATCTCAAGGCGGGGGTTGAGCTGACCACTGTCGTGTTCCCTGCCTGTTCCTTGCAGCTACGACCCGGATGGCCAGCCCGCCAACGCCGTCCTACAGCAGGCGCTGCTGTCCTACATCAACAACTGCACTACATCCCTTGATGCCGCGGTGGCCTCCTCCCACAGCCCCCTGGCCATTTCCGCCCCCACCGGCCCTGGCGCTGCCCGCACCTGCGCCCGTACCTGCGCCCGCTCCTGCACCTGCGCCTGCGCCTGCTCCTCCCCCATGAAGGCCTTGCAGGACATGGGCACCGCCTACCTCAGCCTAGAGAGGCGCCGCCGCCGGCTCGCAGCGCCGGGCGATGACGCCGCGTCGGACTCGGACGACGAGGGCAGCGGCGAAAGGAGCGGAAGCGGCAAGAGCAGCAGCGGCGGCGGCGGCTCGGTCAGCTCGGCCGGCAGGCTGCGCGAGGCGGCGGCGTACGGGCTAAACCTGGCACCGCCGGTCCGGGTGTGGCAGGACCTCGGCAATGGCGTCGAGTGAGTTGCGGTGGTCCCCTGCTGCTTGTGCATGATAACTGACACGGGCCGCTGCACTTCAGCTCGGTGGTTACGCCACCGAGTAGTTTGGGCGGGGCGATACGATGCGCTGCTGATTGCTGTCTGACTGTCCATACCCACTGCCTGCCTGCTGCTGCCGCTGCTGGTGTTGGCGCCGTTGGCGCGATGTGACCACCGCAGGTTCATGCGCTACACGTACGTGCACTCCAGCAGCGGCAGCAGCACTTACAAGCGCCGCCGCATCGGCCACGTCGTCAAGCTGCGCAGCTTCGGGACAGACGGCCCCGCGCGGGTGGCGGGCCTTATCACCGCCGCCCTGCAGGACCACCGCGCCCAGAAGGCCGCGCGCCCCGCCGACCGCCACCGCTACCTCTACGTCCCCACCTGCCTCGACCCGCCCGCAATCAGCCCCGCGCCCGGCGAGCCCTCCGCCGGCGCCGACGGCCGCGGCGGCGGCGGCGGCGGCGGCGGCGGCAAGGCCGCGGCGCCCCAGGTCGCCGCCGTCTTCAAGCGCTACCGCCTCAGCAGCGAGAAGACCTTTGCCTCGTTGTTCCACCCTGCCAAGGACGAGCTACTCCGGCTGGTGGCACAGTTCGAGGGCCGGCAGGGGCGCTTTGCAGTTCCTGGATACCCGCAGAAGCTGGGGCTGTTGCTGTACGGCCCGCCCGGCACAGGTGCGCGAGCGTTTGAAGGCGGCGACTCGTGTGCGCGTCTGAGTGCGGTGACCTGGGGGCTGGGTGGGCGGCCAGGGCCCCGCGGCAGGTACGGGTCTGTGGAGTGAGAGGCATGCGTTGGCGTAGCTCGCCTGATCAGGAGGGACAACGGCAAGGTGCCGTGCCTGTGCTGCGTACACGTGACTGGGCACTGCCTCTTCCCTCGCTCCATCTTGCGAGGTCCGGAGACCGTGTGCGCGCCCGTGTCGGCTAGTGGTGGTGGCATCATGGCCTGGACTCCCTTGTGGACCGTTCGAGCATCGGTCAAGCCTGGAATGCAAACAAGGGAGGTGGTCCCCGTGAAGCACGGGAAAAGCGGGCTGATCCCGCACCACATCCACCGTCTGAGGCCGAAGGTTTCGAAACTACCTCATCTCCCGGACATAACCGGGGTCGGTTTCCAGGCACCGCCCACCAAGTTACGTCCAGCAGTAACGTCCCGCTAGTCCACCTAAACCGCACACGCCATGTGCGCATATTTGAATAGATTGTATTTATGCCGGGATGCTATGCTCGCCCCAGCCGAAAGTCAAGATGTCCATGGACGCGCAAAGGCACTTCTCGCTCCGCCCGAGTTTTCCCTGCCGTCTATTTACATGCAATAAACAATAACAAATCGGTCGGTCAAGCCTGGAATGCAAATAAGATAATCTCTCCAGAAGACAGGACACGGGCTCTGGCTTGCAAGAGCACATGATCAACCTCGCTCAGCAGCCGCAGTCGGTACGGCTCAGCGGGGCCGGCGCGTCGCGTTTGCCCCTGGGCACCTCTGGGTCCCCGTGGCGCCTTGCGGACGCCAAACCTCATCACTCACCCTTCCTTCTTTGTACCGCCCGCTCCTTTCGCCTTCAGGCAAGACCAGCCTTATCAAGGCCCTGGCCCAGCGCACCGGCCGCTCCGTGGTGTCTGTGCCCCTGGCGCGCATCGCCACCAACCAGCAGCTCATGGTGCGTCAGGAGTGACGCGGCGGCCGCGGGTGCTGTTGGCGGGGGTGGCTTGTTCCAGAACCAAAGGGGTGCTGCTGGGGCGTTGTGGCCTCGAGCAGCCGCTGCCACGGTCGTTCCCTATCTTGCCGATCTTCTGCTCGACTCCCTCATTCTTCACCTCTGCTACCGTTTGCTGCCGGTCGCCCCTCTCAGGACATCATGACCGACACGCGCGTGCTGCTGCAGCGCCGCCAGACCTCGGGCGGCGGGGGCAGCAGCAAGCGCAGCGGCAGCAACGGCGACGAGGATGACGAGGGCGGCAGCAGCTGCAGTGACGAGGACGACGAGGGCGGCAGCGCCATCACACTGCCCTTCAACAAGGTCATCTATGTGCTGGAGGACGTGGACGCAGCCGGTGGCGTGGTGGCGCGCCGCAGCCCCCCGCCACAGCCGCAGCAACGCCAGCCGCCTGCAGAAAGGACCGCACCTGACACTGCCCCCGCCGCTGCAGTCGATAGCAGCGGTGTGCTGAACGGCGGCGGTAGCAGCAGCAGCAGCAGCAGCGCGCGCAGCAGCATGGGCGGCGATGACGTCGCGCCCAGCGACCTCTCGCACCGCCGCCGCGGCCCGCCCGCTGCCGCCGACGCAGCCACCGCCAAGACCTGGGCCGCAGCCGAGCCCGCCTGCGTGCGTGCGAGCCACGCCGCGGCTGAGGCCGGGGCCGAGGCCGTGGCCCTGGCGGCTGCCCTTGCCGAGTCCATCGTTGGGTCCTGCAACCCCGGCTCCAGCTCTGGCGGTCACGGCCAGGGCCATGCCGGCTGCGGCCACTACAGCGCCTATGCCGGTTACGCCAGCAGCTTCCGTCGCAAGCACCGAGACGATGCGCTGAACCTGGCCGGCATCCTCAACGTGCTCGACGGCGCCGTGGACACACCCGGGCGCATCGTGGTCATGACAACCAACTGCCCCGACAGCCTGGACCCCGCCCTCATCCGGCCCGGCCGCATCAACAAGGTCCTGTACCTGGGCCGGCTGCGGCTGGCGGAGGCGAGCGCTATGATGCGCCACTACTGTTTCCCTGGCCCTGCCGGGGCCCCTGGTGGTGCTGGTGCGGGTGGGGTTGGGGTTGATGGTGCGGGTGGGGGGGAGGCAGTGGAGGCGGCCCGCGCCTGGGAGGCAGAGGTGGCGGAGGCGGAGGCAGCGCTGGCCGCGGTGTGGGTGGATGACGTGCTGAGTCCGGCGCAGCTGGAGGCGATGTGCGGCGAGGCGGAGACGTGGCAGGAGCTGGTCGAGGCGGTGGGGGCGGCGATCGGGTCGGGGGGCACGGGCGGCGCTGAGGCAGCCGGCTGGAACCATTTTGAGCGCTGTTAAGAGCGTTGCTTACTCGCAGGCATTGCAATACATTCATACATTTTTTTATTTGGTTAGGAATCTTGCCCTGCCTGTGCGTGGCATGGCATGGCACGTGTTTATTTTGCAGTGCATCTGCGACTACTCCTACGGCAAGCATCCGCCTCATCACCGCGTGCTTGGAGGATGGCACGCCATCGCCAGCTGTGATGAGCGTGCCACCCAAGCGGCGCCTTGGCTTGATTGGCGATGGCGGGTGGTGGGGTGCGTGTGTTTGCTGCCGCTGGGGTCTGGAGGACAAGAGACGCACGTCCGTAAGCGTGTCCTCACCAGCCGTCCGGCCTAGGTTCGTTATGTAAGGAGCTAAACAGGCTGATCCTGCCTTAGCGCTAGACCTGATACACCGTCCTGAGTGGTCGCCTGTCCTAGGTGCAAGCTCAACACACCGTTCGCGTGTGGGGACGCCGCCGCATTGGCGAGAGCCGTGGGTGGCCTACCGTGGGGGCACTGATCACACCGAGGGCGCTGTAACTTTGCTGGCACAGCTTCTAACAAGGCACATGCGAATGGCGTGGCGGTCTGTGCAGTCTGCGTGGTGTCTCGTCTGGCCGGGCGCCCGGAGCGTGAGGACTGCGTGTCGGCAAACTCCTTGCCAGCCAGCGCATCACCGGTGAAGTTACATCGTGTCCGCAGCGTATCTGCCAATCTGCCTTGGCCCTTTGCTGCCTAGCGGGTTAGGGAATCAGCACTCCACAAATCGGGACAATGTGCTGGGGCTGCAAACTGGTGAATGGCCTACCGTACAGAGACACGTCGCACCCCGGCACCCGTGGACGGCATTGTAACCTTTCTGGATTATACATGCGTGCAAGGCGAGAGAACTGGCTATGCCATGTTGTGATATGTCGCCGGGATGTGGGGCGAGAGACGAAGCAGGCGGGGGATGACGGAAGGTGGTGGGGTGTGAAGGCATGAGAAAGGGCGAGGGGGCGGGGCAGAGAGCCGGAACCGTGGTTCATCGAGCACAGGCTCTTCTTGAGGAGTCGCGGACGTGTGCGAAAGTAGCAGCTGCGCAATCAATTACTGCCCGGCGTCTGTTTAATCTAGCCATACGACCGTATGGCCAGGTATACGCGAGCCGAGAGCGATCGTAACGCCCCACAGTTCCGTATCCAGTGGACACCGTTTGGAAGCAGAATCGGGCCAGCGATATGCTTCAAAACAATTGTGGGCATATCACATGCACATTTTGCGAGGCCTGACCATCATATCCTCTGAAACCCTTGCCCTCTTTTGCCATCACAACGCGACGGTTCATTCGCGAGTCTTCCATTCCCGCCTAACATGACGAGTCCATCTAAAGGCGATAGCAACGTTCGACAACGAAAAAAGGGCGGGACGGGCGGAGCTGAGGCATCGGCGACGCCGTCCAAGGCCAAGACGTCGGGACGGGCGGGGCCCCCAGCGGCAGCCCCCGACGGCCATGCGGCGGGACCAAGCCACTCACACTCGCGCTCCCACTCTCAATTACAGCAGCAGCACTGGCAGTGGTCGCATGGGACGCACCCAATGTCTGAGCGGCGGCTGGTGCTGTGGCTGGCGGCCGCGGGGGTGGTGCTGCTGCCGCTGGTGCTGCTGCCCCCCGCGCTCATGGTCGAGGTGCGAGAGGCGCTGCTGGCAGCCGTGCATCCACAGGCCAACGCGCCCCCACCCGCCATACATACCCCCACATCCCCTGCTGCCGTGCACCACCCACTTGCGCGAACCTGCCCACCCCGCACTCCCCTTGCAGGAGGGCCCCGTCGCCGAGCTGCTGCACGACTCCCTGCGCCTGCCCCGCCTCAACGTGTCACTGCCGCCGCTGCCCTCCATTGTGGCCCTGGACTCGCTGCTGGCCTCGGCAGGCTTCGCCGTGCCCGCCTCCGCTCTCAATGGCACCACCCCCGTCAACGGCAGCGCCATCAACGGCCTGCTCACGCTGTTTGGGGTCACAGGCGACATGGCGTCGGCCGGCATGGACGGCCTCACCAACCGCACCGTCACGGCCGCACAGCAGCTGCGCGCCTTCCTGGCCCAGCTACCTGCACTCAGCATACCCGCCGGCCAGGCCCCGGCTGGCACCGTGGCGGGCGCGGGCGCGGGCGCGGAGGCAAACGCCACGGCGGCCGCGGACGAGACGGCGGGGCTGCGGCCCGGGCAGGTCATGGCGCGCCGCGGCTACCGGGCCAAGCACCCCGTGGTCATCGTGCCGGGTGGGGCTCGGGGGCGGGAGCATAGCGGGCGCAGGAGGGGCCTGGTGTCCTCAGGGCCACATCAGCAGGGTTGGACGCAATGCTGGGGATGCGCCTTGTGGGGTTTGGTCAACAGGTGTTGCTGAGGCCGTGTCGTGCCGTGTCGTGTCGTGTCGCTGCCCTGTGCAGGCTTCGTGACGTCGGGCCTGGAGCTGTGGCGCGGGCTGCCGTGCGGACAGCGCTACTTCCGCCAGCGCATGTGGGGCACACTGGCCATGGTGCAGGTGGGTGGGTGGGTGGGTGGCTGCGCGGGGGGCGGGGAGGGGGTCGTGGTCCAGGTGCGGCGGTGCTGGAGGCGCAGTGCAGCGGCGGCTCGGTCGCTGCAGCAGCAGAAGCGGCGGAACAGGTGGCGGGAGGGGCTTATGGGGGCCCACACGCCGCTCCACCGCGCACGTGGGCATCAAATCGTGCTGGGCCTCTCTCCCCGGTGCGCCTCATGCTCTGCTCGCCCGCACACAAGCCTCCATGCACCCGACACCCGCGCACCCGGGGGTGTCCCACCACCACAGGCCTTTCTGACGGACGCGGCGTGCTGGTTCCGCCACATGGAGCTGGACACGGTGTCGGGGCTGGTGGGTGTTAAGAGTGATGAGCGAGGGGGTGTGAGCGGTTGCGGGTGTTGGTTGCAGGGACTGTATGCCTGGGTGCGTGCCTGGGTGCCGCGAGCCGCGGGCTGCAGCTGGCGGCAGCAGGCCAGGCGCGGCGCAGGTGCCGTGTCCGTGACGCGCACCGAAAGCCACTAATCTACACACACACACACACACACACACACACACACACACACACAAACGGGGATTCCTCTCCGTTTCCGTTTACCAACACACACACATAGGATCCGGAGGGCATCAAGCTGCGTGCCGCGCTGGGGCTGGAGGCGGTGGACTACTTCATCCAGGGCTACTGGTGCGGGCCGGGCCGGGCCGTGTGACGTGTTGCGTTGTGTTGCGTCGAGTTGTGTAGCGCTGTGTTGTACTAAAAAAAAAGGTAAAGGTATTGTTACAGGGGGAGAACAGCGAGTACTCGCTGACTGCCTGAAACTCTGGCAGAAACCGGTCGAAAGCGACCATCACCAGCTGGACTGCCTTCTAGCCCTACACCTCATCTGTCACTCCGAATTACGTGTCAGCATAGGCGTCCGACTATGATGTAACAAATCCGACCAGTCAACCGAGTCCAAACTTGACTCATGCCGCGACGTAATCTCTATGCCCGGAAATCCGGGGGTCACCCCGGGAATCGAACCCGGGTCCTTAACCCTCTAACGAGAGTGGAGTTAGTCCAAACCTGACCAGTCCTGGTCCTTAACCCTCTAACGAGAGTGGAGTTAGTCCAAACCTGTACTAGAGCACAAGGGGCGCAAGGCAAAATACGGTGTTGTGTTGTGTTCTGTGGTATGAGCTGCGTGTTTGGGGAGGCGGGGCAGCGCGGGCCAGTGGGAATAGGCAGCCATGGGGAAGGAGCGTAGCTAGCGGCTTCCGTTGCTTGACGGGGCGTCCGTGCGCCCCCATCCCTGGCCGCGAGGCCGATCAGCACTCATCGGCATCACTACTTCCACCTACGAATAAGGGAAACGGGCTCCACTGGTTCGCCTCCAGGTGCTTCCACGCCGTGTCGTGACTCGCCCACGCTTACTGTCCCCGCCGCCGCTGCCCCGGACGCCGCAGGGTGTGGGGTAAGCTGGTGGAGGCGCTGGCGGACGTGGGGTACGACAGCAACACGCTGGTCAGCATGCCCTATGACTGGCGCCTGGCAGTGCCCATGCTGGAGGTGCGCCGCGGCGGGGTGGTGGTGGTGGCGGTGGTGGTGGTGGTGGTGGTGGCGGTGGTTGAGGAGAAGCGCGGGGGAAGCAGGGCGCACAACGGGTAGTTGGTGTTTAGTTTGTCTCTGAACCCTGCCCAGAGCACGGAGGCGCATGCGCAGGGACGTTGTTCTATCAGGCATAGGGCAAGAATTTGGATTGCACATCGCACCACCTCAGAGCTGGAAAGAACGTGAGGGGTCCTCTGCTGTCTGCACACGGCCTTGCTTGATTCATGCACCGCCTCTCTCGCCTTTCTCCGGCTCTGCCTCTGTCGCCGCCCCCAACCCGTACTTGCCCTCACCCCGCCATTGCAGGAGCGAGACGGCTACTACACGCGGCTGCGGCGCACCATCGAGCAGCTGGTGGAGCTGACCGGCGAGCGAGTGGTGGTCACCAGCCACTCATACGGGGAGAATGTGGTGCGTAGGCGGCACGGGTACGGAGGGGTTGTACATGCCAGCCCAAACAATACCAAACGCAAGGCAAAAGCGCGATGTGTGTGTGTGTGTGTGTGTCAACGGGTTTACAGGCGGCCTGACGAGTCTCGTGATCGAGTACTCGGGACAGCCAGCGACAGCGAGGCATTTAGGCCGCACGCTGCCGCTATCACGCGTCTCCCCTGCCCAGAGCGCAACCAAGCTCTGGAGTCCACCGGGGGGACGCTCCAACCAACCTGGACCACGCCAGTAGCCTCAGAAGGGTTACTGCTGGTACTACAACGCAGGGCCCAGCGGGCTTACAAACCTCTAGGCTGGAGGGCCAGCACTGTGTGTGTGTGTGTATATAGACCAGCCCAAACCAAACTAAAGCGCGAGGGGGGGAGGGGACGGGTCGGGGGAAGTTCATTCTACCAAACAAAAGTATAACAAACAAACACAGGGGGCCGGGGCGCCCAGGTGTGCACGGCGGCTATTGGTGAATGTGTCTGCTGCTACATGCGGTAGCGGTTGCGCCCGTGATGCGGTGGCTTTGCCCTTGATTGGGATGGCTCCCAAAGGGAAGGGGGCTGCGCGTGCGGCTGTGGACCAGCCTCACAGAAGTGCTGTATCGCTTTCGCCGCCGCCTGTTGGCACCGCTTTGCGCCCTGGCCTCCAGTTCCGCGCGTTCATGCACTGGGTGGAGGCCGCCGCCGCTGAGGAGGAGGAGGAGGAGGAGGAGGAGGAGGACGCGGCAGCCGGGAAGGGCGACAGGAAGGCGCGCAAGGGCGGAAGCGGCGGCGGCGGCGGCGGCGGCTGGGTGGACCGCCACATCGCCTCCTACATCAACATCGCCGGCACCAGCCTGGGTGTGCCCAAGTCCGTGTCGGCGCTGCTGTCGGGTGAGCACGTGCGTGCATGCGCGCGTGCGTTTCAACCGGGGCGGGGGCGGGTGGGTGGGTGGGTTGTAAATACCAGCCCATTCTGAACCGGGGGGGAGGGGTAGCCATACATGCGGACGGGGGAAGGGGTCGGGCATGCGGGTTTTGCCGCACGGCTCTCTCTGGCGCCTGCAGCAGCAGCTGCCCCAGTCTCCGGCAATCTCACCGGAGGATCACGCCGCCGTGTGCCCCAGCCACCTCTGCACACACGCAACAGCAACACGGACTGCAACACCCCCGTGGCAACACCCCCTGTAACCTCCTCCTGCCGCTTACACACTACTGCCATGCGCGCCCACGCACCCACGCGCCCAGGCGAGACACGCGACACGGCCCAGCTGGGCGCGCTGGCGGGCTTCCTGACCTCCAACATGGTGCCGCGGGCCACGCGCACGCGCGTGTGGCGCAGCTGGGGCGCCTCCTACGCCATGCTGCCGGTGGGCGGCCCGGGCGTGTGGGGCAACGTCACGTGGGCGCCCGACGACACGCCCGACATGCGCGCCGCCCGCCGCACCTTCGGGTGAGGAGCGCGTGTCTGTGTGTGCGTGTGTTAGAGATCACAAGGGAGAGTACTATGAAAGACTTGTGTGTGTGTATGGGAGGGGGCCGGGGATTGGGAAGGGGGATGCCGCATTGCGGACACTGCGGAGCGGTCCGCCGGGTGCTTAACGCGCGATGCAGGACGAGCCGCGTAGACGGGCCCGTAGCCTCCTTCATGTGCATGTGCGCTATGTGACTTGTGAGATCCTGAATAAAATCTGCATCAAAACCTTTCCCGCCCACTCCCGTTCACATTTACCCTTGCCCGACCCCCCTGCTGCACCATATCTGCCTGTGTACATCTTCCCTTCTTACCTGACTATGATTGCGGGCTACAAGAAGGGGACAGTGTAAGCAACGTCGTGGCACAGGGGAACCACCGCTTACTATGCATGGAACCCCCGACCCCGCTTCCCCAGGTCGATGGTGTCTCTGTGGCCGCACAACTGGCAGGCGCTCATGGCCGCCGCCCCGCAGCAGCAGCGCGAGCAGCTGAGCCAGCTGGTCGCCAACGTGAGCCAGGACGTGGGCGACGATGCGGACGGCGCCGCTAGCAGTAGCAGCGGTAGCAGCAGCGGTAGCAGCAACGGTGGCGGGTCTGCTACTGCCGATGCAGAGGGAGCTGCTGCAGCCAGTGCAGCCGGTGGCGCGAGCGGTGCTGCTGCAGCAGCTATGGGCGCGGCAGCGCCTCCAGCTACTGGCGCCGCTGCTGCTGTGGACAACACCACGGCTGGGAACGGGACCGAGGCAACCGGCACTGCCACATCCAACAGCACCGGCTCGGTCAACAGCACCAGCAGTAGCAGCAGCAGCGGCGGCGGCGGCGGCAGTAGCAGCCGCACCAGCAGCAAGGCCATCACGGCCATTGCCGACACGCTCAAGAAGCTGGTGGGCGGCGGCGTGGACGCGGCCGAGTTCCTCAACAGCGGCCAGGTGTGACTGCATGCGGTGCATGAGACAAGGACAAGGGGGCGGTGCGCTTCACAAAGCGCGAAAAGGGCGAGGCCCCGTAGAGGGACTTTGGGAACGCCGTGCCAACACGTCCGACGCCACCGCCTACACCCGCCCGCCACTCGCGGTAGATGATCGTAGACCACAATACGCAGTATACGTGGTAATTGCACCGCAGCACAACCGCGGGCGTCTGTGCACACACCAAATTAGCATACGGCTGAGCAACTTGTCCTTTTACCGCTGCATCTCTGCTTTCTTGGATTGCAGCTAGTATTGGTAATGTGCGCGCACGCTTGAAAGCCCGAAGTTGCTCGTTCGCGGGACAAATGGCAGCCCACCTGCATCCCAAAGGGCTCTCTTCTTGATCCTCTGAGTCTGCTATGGGCTGCGTCCACGTCCCCTTTCGACCCGCTACAACAGCAACGTCCACACCTACGCAAGGAGCCCCGTTCCTCCCTCGTTGACGCTCGGTGTACTTCAAGCCATGTGGGAACACACCTCGCCGCGGCCCCCTGCCCTCTCCCCTCTCCCGCACGCGCGCGCTGTCCCAACCTGTCCCAACAGGTGACGCGGCTGGACGTGGCGGGCTTCATCGCGCTGCTGCGGGAGGTGGGCGGGCCGCTGGTCGCCGCCAACGTCGGGCAGTGGGGCGCGGTGCAGCTGCCCGCGAGGGAGGCAGGTGCGTGCGTGCGGAGTGGGGCTGGGGCTGGGGCTGGGGCTGGGGCTGGGGCTGGGGCTGGGGCTGGGGCGGGGGCGGGGGCTGGGGCTGGGGCTGGGGTGATGGGGGTAGTTCATTCCAGAAACCAAAAGCAAAACGACCAGGGGCCGAGAGAGAGGAGGGCCGAGGCGCGCGTGGAGGCGGCGGTGTGGGGAGCCGCGGAGGGTGGTTGCTTCGTGACCAGCTGTGCGTAGAGAGAGAAAAGTAGTGTGACGTCACCCACGCCAATTGTTGAACCTATGACGCCCACATCCATGCTGCGTGTGTGCAAACCTGCAGCTGAGGCTGTCCGCAAGCGCGCGGCCGCGGCCTCGGAGCGCGCCTTCGCAGCCGCCAGCCCCGCGGCGCAGGCGGTGGGCGGAGCGGACCGGGTCAAGGACTCCACCGCGGGGGGCGCCGGCGCGGCAGGCATCGGGCGGGGCGCGTCCAGCGCCGGCAGCGGGCGTGTGGCGCTGTTCCCGGACGCCACCCGCACCCCGCTGCCCAGCGCCCCCAACACCAACATGGTGTGCCTCTACGGCATCGGCCTGCCCACGGAGCGCGGGTACCACTACCTGCGGCCCCCGCCGCCCACCGGCGCCGCGGCTGCAGCGGCCGCGGCCGCCACCAACGCACCGGCGGCCAACGCAACCGCCGCACCGGCGGTGGACGCACAGCAGCAGGAGCAGCAGGAGCTGCAGGCGACAGCGGGTGCCGCCAGTGGCGATGGCATGGCAGACGGCACGGGGGCGGCTGACGCGGAGCGTGGCGTGCCGCCGCGTGGCGCGGGCGCGGCCGGCGAGGAGGCCAACCCGGACGCGGGCGGCGATGCGTCGGCTGGCTGGATGATCATGAAGGACGTGACTCAGGCGCAAAGCGCCCTGGTGAGAGCCGGGGAGGTGCTGGGCACACCCCTCAATTTAGTTTGGGCTGGTAACCACAGCCCCCCTTGGGCATTGGCATGAAGTACCCCCACCCCCTCCGTGCGACCCAGGACGTGGGTGTGCACCTCAGCGACGGCGACGGCACCGTGCCGCTGCTGAGCCTGGGCCTCATGTGCCGTGGCGGCTGGCGGGAGAAGGGCCGGCTCAACCCCGGCGGCATGCGGGTGGTGCGTGGGGCGGGGGCGGGAGGGTAGTCCGTTTCAGAAACCAAAGTGATCATTGCAAACCCAAAAACAGGGGGGAGGGTGCCGTGTCTTCCCATGTCCATATAAAAGAGCCCGACGGGCATGGGCATGTCGGATCAAAATTATTGAGCTGCACCATGGCATGGCCGATAAACTGCTCCGGAGTCAGCACCCTTAAGCATGAAAGGGTTGCAAGATGCCGGGCGTGCATGCGAGGGCAGTGTCCACGCCGACGACGCTGTCGCGGGCGCCACTCCGGGTGATGATGCGGTGCAGGTGACGCGCGAGTACAAGCACAAGGCGGTGTCCATGCTGCAGGATGCCAGGTGGGTGGGTGGGGTTAAACAGCATTGGAGTTAGAAGGACAAGGCGGGGCGGTGCTTGGCCTGGTCAGCCCACTGCCGGCCTAGCTGCATGCCTGCAGCTGCGGCGGCGGCCTGCGCCCGACGGCTGGTGCCACATTGCCACGGACCACCAAGTGTACGCATGCCGCCACCTTTTCCCGGCACTCATTCTGTAGTAGGACATCGGCAAAAGACACAACTAGATGCCCCAGGGCTCCGTCCGCAGGGATTGTGTACTTCTGTGGCGTAGAATGTCTCCTACCGCCCACACATTCCGTTGCCCGTACAGGGGTGGCCCTGCCGCCGCGGCGCACATTGACATCCTGGGTAATGACGCCGTGCTGCGGGACGTTATTGCGGTGGCGGCGGGCCGCACGGACGAGCTGACAGACGTGGTGGTCAGCGACATTGACCGCATAGCAGAGGCCGTGGACTGGGCGGCGCTGGCCGCGTGATGGGGGCCGGTCGGGGGCAAGCTGGGCATGGAAGATAAAGGGGGTGGGGGCATTGCAGTCCCCAAGCTTCTACGGTGGATGTTGCCCAATCCCTTCGAAGAGACTAGAACAGCTGGGACAGCGGTTCTGGAGGACAGGGTGGTGGAGGACAGAAGCCGTCCGGCATTAGTCTGTGTTGATGTAAGGAGCTAGACAGGTAGCGCTAGCAGACAGGTAGCGCTAGCCCCAATACGCCGTCCTGAGCGGTCGCCTGTCCTTGGTGCAAAGCTCAAAACATTGTTCGCGTGTTCGCGGGGACGCCGCGTTGGCGAGAGCCATGGATAGATGGCCTTTTATACGAGGGCATGTCCCACCCGTGGGGGGGGCCCTACTGTAACAGGCCAGTTCCCCTGCACCAACGCCTTACGTCCACCGGCGCCTGCCATATGGATACTCCTGCTGGCATGTGCCTTAATTGCAGCCAAACCTTCCGCTCTTCGGCATATGCACCCTAAAGGCTCTGGCCCCAGCAGGAGCACGTGAAGCCCTGCCCCATCTATCTCAAGTCTGTCTCGATTGTGGACACCTCTTCGGCCTCCCTGCTAAAGAATCACCGCAACGCCACGGTTGACCTACTCTCGTGCCAGGGTCAGCACTTATCCTGCACCACTCAGCCCGCTGGCGACGTCTTGTTGCAACCCTACAGTGCGACGTCTCCTCTGAGTCTTCTGAAACGTACACACACCCTACCTCACACAACATATTCTTAGGCGCGCTGGCATGGTGGCCAGCCCAAGCGTCAACTACTCACTGCAAGATGCTCCACACGCTATGAATACGATACATGTGCCTCCGGCAGCGCCCCGTCATTGCGATTGCGGCCGACTGCCTCGAATGCGGCATAGCTCAGTGGAAGCCAGAGCCTGCGCCCGACTTGTCCCCTAACAAGTACAGGCTCTCCACCAGCAGGCCCACCACCACACCCAGCACCGCGCCGACGGCCACCTGCACCCACCGTCACCACCGCACACGTGAACAAACACACACAGGGGCGTAGTTGAGCACACGACGTGTCGCCGGGTTGCGGGTCAGAGAACTAGCACTCAAAATCAACAGAACATATGCCGGGGCTGCCCACTGTTTTGATCTGACCTTGCAGGACCTCAAGCACATGATGTGTTGCCGAGGAGTGTTAGAGCCACCTGTGCTGCACCAGACACAGCACGGCCCGCAGCCAACATCCCCAATCCTTGCCAGACCTACCTGGATGGGTGTGTGCCCCAGTGAGTCCCGCAGTCGCCCGCCGTCCTGCAGCAGGGGCACAAGCACGCAGCATACATACATACAACCGCAGCGAAGAAACACACACAGGTCCGCAGCTTGTCAGTGGGGGCGCCATGGCGTGCCAGCTGTATTGGGTGCAAGCGGCTGTACTCACGACGGACTGCTGCCCGTGCCGCGAGCCAAGTACACAACGGTCTGCGGGGCGATGCAGTCTTTCCCCTTCCTTCCAGCCGCAGGCGCTTTCGGTCTGCCGCGTGTCTGCCCATTCAATCTGATCTGCCCCTCCCTTGCCTCCGCGTCGCAGCGGTCCCCGAGTCAGCAAGCCCCAAGCCGCGCCGCACCCAGCCAACATGCACCCAAATCGCCTCCGGTGCCTCCCTACCACCGCTGCAGAGCCCCCTACACAGCATCAGACCACCGCCGCGCCGCCAAGCTGAGCGGCCCACCTCCCCTAACCCTCCCGGCGACTGTCCCTTAGCGCCAGCTTCTAGATGCTTGCCAAACCGGCTCGTATACCTGCCCGCCTAACCCACCCACCCACCCCACCTCAGGCACCGCCACCCACCCACCCACTCACGCACCCACGCACCCACCCACCCACCCGACCTCAGGCACCCCCACTCAACCACCCACCCACTCACCCACTCACGCACCCACATTCGCTTTGGTTCCTGGAATGAACTACCACCCACCCACCCACCCACCCACCCATCCGACCCACCCGCCAACCCACTCACGCACCCACCCACCCACCTGCACCGGATGGTCGGGCGGCATCTCGGCGATGATGATGTTGAGCACGGTGGCCTGCCGGCCCGCGTGCAGCCGCACCCCCGTGGCATCGTACATGACTATGAGCGCCAGCACCAGGCAAACCGCGAACAACGTGCTGCTGGTGCCGTTCTCCACGCCCACCTGTCACAGCAGACGCGACAGACGCAACCAGTTTAGGCGCGTGGTGCAACAGGCTTTGCATCATGATGCAGGGTTTGCCCGTTGGGCCAAAGACGGGGAGGTCGCGAATGGCCGACAGAGCTGCAACAAGTCACGCCCCGGCCCTCCTGGCCGTGCCTCCACGGCTCGAATGCCCGTGGGTGCCAACATGACTGACTCCGCCCTGCCCCCCGACACGGTCGTCAGCCACTAGACGCAGCAGTCAGGCGCCATGAGCTGCGGAGTTACACCGCCCAGTAGTAGCAGTAGCGCCGCAACCGCCCGCCTCACCGCCGTCGTGAGCGCCACGATGAGCGCGGTGTGGGAGCTGGGCATGCCGCCCGAGCCCACCATGCGGTGAAAGTCCCACACCTGCAGGTGCAGGTGCAGTGCGCGGGCATGGCAACATCGACATTAGCACCAGCGGGCGTGCCGGCAGGAGTGCTAGCAAAGCACTGGCAGCAGCAGCAGCAGCAGCAGCAGCAGCAGCAGCAGCAGCGGGTCGGGCACTTCGACTTGTTCGCCAACGCCGTCCGCCCGTCAGTTGGTGCACTGAAGTCACCGTGCGAGCATGGATTGCGGCGGCGTCGGCCGGCCCTGGGTATACCCCTTCTGGTCGGTCCCTTTGGGTGGTTGCGCCGCTTTCTTTGAATCCGGCTCGCCGCTGTAGCGTTCAGCCGCAGGCGAGCTGTTTCTTTCCACGTACCGGGCACGTACCCTCCACACCTGCTCCACGACACGACCTGCCCCCTCCCTCCCCCCGCCTCCCCCCCTCAGGACAGGTGTACCTGCTCTGTGTAGTAGTGTGTGAACACTTTGCTGGTCTGCGCGATTACGAAAGCTATGAACGCCGAGACCAGGCATCCGTTGAAGAACAGTCCAACAAAGCCGGTGTGGATAATGACCTCTCGGGTCGTCAGTACCCGGTCCGTCAGTACGCTTGAATGTGAGAATTCCGGGCTCGGGGCTTCAAGGCCCGGGCCCTCGAGGTATATCGGCCTCATACGATGTGCTGAAGCTACGGGTGTGCTAGGTGATGCGTCGAGACGAGTAGTATGCAATGTCGTTAACAGCCGGCAAACAGTGACTGCTCAACAGCCTTGTCGCCTGGGCGCTGGAAGAAGGTTGCCACCGATTCGGAAGGTATCTTTGAGCTAGAACTGCACGCACGAGTTTTTTTGGGGATACACAACTTACTTGCAACCATAGGGCTTAAACCTTTACACACCAGTCTTTTGCGCAAATGGTTTGGAGCCCCATCGCACCTCTGTTGTGTCGGGCCGCCCCTCCCTCTTTTCCCGCTTCTCACTTACACCCAACCCACCTGACAGCCCCAATCGCGAGTCATGCACCTCTTCTGGCACCTCACAATCTACACGCGTCCACATCCATCATGACTGCAAAGAGCGCCAGCGTCCCCCGTACATTCCGTTTGAACCGCCCGGTTTTACTAGCGAGAGAGAGCACCAAGCACTCAACATTCCGTTTAAAACGCTCAATACACCAGCATGCACACAGGTATGCTCAGTCGCCTTCTGGGACGCCCTTGCGGCGCCTGACTTTGTGCCTTCTCCACTCCGAGCCGCACAGCTGGCCCGACTTGCAGCATGACACTGCTCGAGCACCCTTCCAAAACACCCCAATGTCCTGCGACGGCGCAGACTGCTTCATGCTGCCAACCTTTCCACTTCAGACCTTTCCTTCCCTCATTACCACAGCCGCTGCATTGCCGCCCGCCCAACGCACGCCCATGTGCACCGGGCACCAGCCGACCCCTCCTGCTATAGGGTCCGTAACCCGTGAACCCCACGCCATATATCAAGATACAGGTGTACGGTATGTGGACCCCTCTCATGCGCGACAGAACGGGGACGAAGTGCGCCAGGCAGCCAACTACGCCAGCACCGCCCCTGCACACGACACCACCTTGCCTTTCTCCAGCTTCCAGCCTGGCCGCCTCACATGCGCACCATCTTGACCTTCATGCCCTTCTTGGCGGCCTGCACGGTCCGAGACACGGCAACGGTGCATAGGCAGCCTGAGCAAGGGCGTGCGCCTCCACGACGAACGAAACATCCGTGCGCCCGGCTCCGCGGTGCCGGCGGTCATCACTGCAGCCTTGCACAAGCACCACGTGTGGCCAGGCACACACGCACACGCACACGCACACGCACACGCACACGCACACGCACACGCACACGCACACGCACACGCACACGCACACGCACACGCACACGCACACGCACACACTCTCACACACACAAGCAGTAGTCTTCTGTTCTCTCCCTTGTCATTTCTAACACAATTACACACGCACAAGTGCACACATCTGGACGCCGAAATTACAGATGCCCAGTTGCCAACAGGCGCCAACCCGCCCGGCCCCGCCCCCCGGCGCACCTGCTTGGCCAGCTTCTCTTCCGCCTTGCGCCGCGCCTCCGGGTTCAGGCGCGCCAGCCGCTCCTGCGGTGGAAGCGCATTCGGAGTCGCCAGTTCAGGTGCCGTCAGTTCAGGCCCCGTAGGATGCCGCAAGCAGCTGACCAGACATACCCTGACACAGCACACCCAATGACAGCCCACACGACAACAGCAAGCGGGAGCCTGCACCCAACAACGCGCATATGGTAACGGGCTCGCCCTGCCCACGCCGACCCTTACTCGTCCGCCTCCGCCCCGGTCCCACCTTCTCCTCCAGCGCCTTCTCGATCTTCTTCTTCTGCAGCGCCTCCAGCCGCCGCTTGCGCGCCTCCTCAGCCTCCGCCAGCGCCTCCTCCGTGCGCGCGCGCGCCTCCGCCAGCTTCTTCTTCAGGTCGGGGTTGATGCGGTGCAGCGCAACCTGCGAGAAGGGGAGCAGGGATTCCATGCACGTTTAGCTGCGATACAGTGGCCGGGCAGGTATTCGCCGGGTATCGGCGTCCGACGACGACGCCATTTCCTGGTCACGCAATGCCCTTTCCAAACCCCAAGCCTTCCTCCGCCATGGCCCCTGCCTTCGTCGCGCTCCGGCCCCGGCCCGTGCCTCTTGGCATCTTCGCTCAGTGATTGCACAACAGTCTTACTGGCCCTGAGCCTGCCTGCCCCTTTCATCCGGCCCTTACTTTTTGCGGGCTACGGGAATCACAGTGTACAGCCCCTTCCCCAGCCCCGCCCGGCCCGGCCCTGCGCCCACCAGGTCTGTGAGCAGCGGCACCAGCGCCAGCAGCGGCGATAGCGCCGCCATGTCGTCCGCCGCCGGCAGCGCGAACACGAAGCGCAGCACCTGCTTGTGGCCGCCGCCGTTCTCGCTGCTCACCAGCAGGCTGCAAGGGCGGGGTAGGCAACACAACACAACACATCACATCACCAAAGCTCGGGTTTGACCGACACTTCGGCCGTCACTGCTGTGGATAGCCCCACAGCACAGGACAGGACCTCAAGCACCAGACGTCCGGGCCCTGCCACCGCCGCCGCCGCTGCTGACAACAGCCCAGGCAGGCCCACGCACCTGCGGAACAGTCGCAGCTTGTCGGCGTGTGCGGCCGAGGTGAACAGGCCGTGCACACGCGCCTCAGAGAAAAGGTCGTAGAAGAAAGAGCTGTGCTCCGTCAGCACCTGGGGCGGCGGAGGCGGAAGCAGGGGAGGGGAAGGCGGGTGAGCTGGGGCAGGGACAGAAGCTGGGCGCGTCCTAGGCTGACAGCAGCCAGCCAGCCGGCTAGCGGGGTGGGTATGCCTGCTTCTCGCATCGACGTCAGCTGGTCCCCCCCAGCACCAGCACCCGGGCTTGAGCCCGAGCGGCATGCGCCCTGCCTTGCTGCTGCCGCCGGCACCTCCGTGCCGCAGCCCACACCCCCCAGCCCACACCCGCGCTCACGTGCAGCTTGGCGTTGTTCCAGGACGGGATGCCGTCTCCGCCTGCGGCCGCGCCCGGCTGCGGCTGCACCTTGATGGCCTTGGCGTAGGCGCGAACGTCACGCCGGTCCTGAAGCGACTTGGCCTGTGGCGGCGTGGCGTCGCGTGGGGTGAGGGGCGGATGATGACAAGGCAGCGCAGAGGCGAGGGGGGTTGTAGATACCAGCTCAGACGAAGCCAAAACCAATGCACAAGAGCGAGGACGAGGCGGGGGGGGGGGCGGGGGTCACCCAGAGAGCATGGCCCACAGATGTCGATTCAGGGACGGGAAGGATGCGTGTGCACTTTTTAGGGGTTCATAGCATATTGGCATGATAAAGCCACTTGCTTGAGAGCTGGGCATTGCCGTGGTCGGACGCAGCACCTACCAAGTTCATCCTGCCACACCCTCCACAACACCCGCACTCGCCACCACGCACCCGACCACCCACCCTCACTCGCACCCACCCACCTGGCGCGGAGTGGCCACCGCCATGACCATGGGCGAGATGTCGCCCACGTAAACCTCGATCTGAGTGGGGAAGGGTGTGTGTTGTGAGCGGGGGGAGTGTGTGGTTGCAAGGATCCATGGCGAAGTGGTGGGGTGGGTGCAGGGACACCCGCTCGCAGGCCTCAGGCAAGCAAGCCCAGTGGCGAGTGGGTGCATGACATGTGGGCTGTGTGCGCACTCTGCGCAAGGCCGGCAACTTCCCTCCACCACCTAGTACGTAAACCTCAACGCCTCTCCGCCTTACAGTTCTCCTGGCCCCTCCCATCACGCCGGCCCGCCCGGTCACTCTCTGCCTTCCTCCTCGACCTGGCATCTTAACACGGCTCCTTTCAGGTGCCCGTCACACCCCGCCACCCCTGTATCCTTCACTACCGTATTGCTAATCAATGTCTGCATGGATGGCTTGGAACTTCTACTCCCCGCCCCCACCAGCCAGCCCCCCGCCCGCCCACCTCCAGCAGGTCCTCCTGAGGGAAGAACAGCCCCAGCAGCCAGCCCAGCAGGTCGGCGCGGTTCTTGAGCACCAGCGTGGCCAGCAGGCCCTGAGGTGGGGAGGCGCCGCGCGGTGCAACGCCAAGCGCGTGTACCCGCCGTTGGTGGCATGTCCGCGCAGGTCAACAGGCAAGCATACGAGCCCCCAACAGGGCAACAACTTGTACAGTCAAGGACATCCCGGCAGCGGCCATGTCGGCCAAGCGGGCGCCATGTCCGAGCGAGGGCAAGCAGCCTGCCTGCCTGCTTCCTGCCTACCTGCCAGCGCTCAACTGGCAAGCACTCAATGCGCGCCCCTACCTGGCAGTTGCGCCTGCCGCTGGCATAGAACTTGTAGATGTTCGTGCTCTCCTTCACCAGTGCTGAGCGCACGCCGTTGGGGCCAGGGTCACCGGCACCGCACATGGCGAACTGGCGGGGGAAGATGGAGTCGGGTGACACGCAGTGCTGCCTGTTGCAGCAGCGCGCAGGCGCGGTCGGTATGGGGAGAGTGGGGAGGAACGGCGCACCACGTACCAGGTGGGGCGGCGCAAGGTCACCGATCCCACCGCCCCTTCGTCACCCTCTGGCCTATGGGCCACGCCGCACCTTGCGAAAGCCTGGGCGACGGCATCGTTGCTGCGTGTGCCCAGCAGGGCGACAACCACGTACAGAGCTACCACGACTGCGGAGGAGGCACCCGCGGCGGGCGCTCGTCAGCACCGGCACGTGCGCGTGGCGTGTTTGCCAACCTCCCCAACCCCGTGCCCGCCGACCCACACCAGGCAGCCGCACATTCTTAAAGTGACCAGTAACAGCGGCTCACCACCGGCAACCATCTCCATGTAATATGTGCGAGGTCCTGCAGGGACGATCTTAGCCTGCGGCTGCTTCACCGCTGCCCGAGGCTTTGCTGTCGGGTCATGCTTCGGCTCTGCAGTCTGCGCTTGATCGCTGGTAAATATGGCCTGGCCGCCCTCCGACGACTGCGGGGTAACCTCATCCTCAGGCGCGTCGAGGCCTTCCAGCTCATGGGCACCTTTACTAGCATACACATGCGTAATTGTGGCGCTAAGTGCCAAAAGAGCCAACAAAGCTATACTATTCCAGCGGAGTCGTCCGGACCCCGCCATGGTTGCAAGGTTCTCTGCTTGGGGAATGCAGATTGAAGTATTTCCAGGTAATGTTATAGGCGGCTACGCGTAACCTTTCCGGGCAGACATTCTCCAACCATGCATACGCCGGCATGGCATGCGTGTCAGCTCCCGAAGACCCCTGCCATCGCCCCTGCACACGCGGCCGGTGGGCCGCGAACTCTTGTCAGGTGTCATAAGGCACTGCTCCCGCTTTGCTGGAAGAGGCGACCATTCACAGTTACAACGTGCACGTATTGTGCGGACCAGCCGTCTTACGGCCATCTAAGACTCAAAAAAGAGAGTTGTCCCTCAGACTATGCACAAACAACCACGCAGGTTGTCGCGCAGCCTATCTATGAGGTGCCTAGGTAAAAGAGCTATGAAGGTTTCAATCAATCAGAACTAAAGAGAAGAAATAAATCAGCGGTAGAAAGATGGACGCTAAGAGCCGGCCGCACCAAACCGCACTATTGTTGTTGCTAGGACTAGAGAGATCTTCCGAAGTCTCCCGCTCAGTACAACTAGGGCAGCGCGCACTTCTGCAGCCGCGCTCTGCGTCAACTACAAGACGCCTGAGAGGATTACTAAACGAGCCTTGGCTTCTCTACAAACCTCTTTCTAACTGCAGCGGTGGCAGAGCCTAGCCCGAGGCATTGTCCACAGTATCGCCATGCATAGGACGCACACGACATCGCGTTGTAGCCAATCATTCCGCAGCCCCAGCAAGCGCCTGTTGCACTTGCAGGCTTCCAACGGAATCCGGCATCAAACACGATGCACCATTGCTTATACATCACCCAATCCAACCCTGCAACCTACATCTTACACATGCACTCTCAATGCTGCTGATGTTGACGATACCATACCATACAAACGCGGCGACTGGGCAGTTCCTCTGTACTAGCGCGGTCGCGTCCAGCAAGGCACCGCGCGCTGCTTACGCTACCAGGGGCCCGCGGCGGCCAAAGCCGCGCGAGCCGTCGGGGCCACGCGCCACGTGCACCATGGCCGACGCCGGCGTCGCGTGCCCCGAGCTCGCCGCACCGCCGTCCGAGATGGAGGCGGCGGCAGCTAGCACGGGCGAGGTCGAGCCCGCTGCCAGGCCGCCCCCACTAGAGCGCAACGCCGCGCCAGGGCTGTACTTGGGCACGGCAGGCGCGGCGCCCTTGGCGGGCGTTGTGGCGGCCGACTTGGTCGCGGCGGCAGCCACGGGCATGTGCACGTTGACGGTGACAGCGTGCTCCAGGTCGGCCGCCGCAATGTCCTCGCCCTCCATCACCGCCGTCAGGAAGATCATGGGGCCGGCGGGCGCAGCGACAGGGGCCGCGGGCGCAGCGGCCGCGGCGGGTGCCTTGCTGCGCAGCGCTGACGCGAGGATGCCGGCCACAGCGGCGGCGGCGTCCTGCGGCTGCGCCGACGATGTCAGCTGCTTAGGTGCAGGCTGCTTGCGCGCGATGGCAGGCTTGGCGCCCACAGCAGCGGCGCCGCCATTTGCAGCCGCACGGGGCGCAGGAATGGACGAGGCCAGGATGTTGTTGATGAAGCCCTCCACGTCAGCGACCATCTGCGTGGCGCGAGCGGCCGGCGCGGCAGCGGCGGCCACAGGCACAGCGCCGGCAATGGGCGCGGCGGAGCGCAGCACCTTGGGAGCCAGGGGCGCGCCGCTGGGGCTGACCACGGCCTCGCCCGAGACGGTGCCGGGCGGTGAGGCGCGTCGCGGGGCGGGCGCGGCGGCGGTGGCAGCCGGCAGGTCCAGCACAAACTTGGGCGCTGACGGGGCGACAGCCACCGCCACTGAGAGGGGGGCGCGCGGGGCGGCGGCGGTGACAGCCTCGGCCGCCTTGGCGCCCGCCTCAGAGGCGCGGCGCTCTGCTGCGGCGGCGGCAATGGCCTCGGCCAGGGCGTTGCTGGGCAACGCGGCGACGGGCTCCGGCTTGGCGGGATGCACGGCCGCGGCGTGCGGCACAGGTGGCTTGCCTCCCGCCGACACGGCCACAGGGCGCGAAGCCAGGGGCGGCGAAACAGCCACTGGGGGCACCATGGGCGAAGCCAGCTGCGACGCCACGGTAGGGGTGCTAACGGCACTGACAGCAACGCTGCTGGACGCGCTGCAGTGGCTGCTGCCGCCGGCGCTGGTAAAGCTGCCGCCCGAGGAGCGGATGAGCGGCGAGGCCGCCGATGCAGGCACGCCCGACACGCCGTCCGACAGCCGCTTGGCGGGCGGGCGGTAAATGTTCAGGCGGGGCGGCTGCGCGGGAGCAGGCGCAGCGGCGGGAGCCGGCACGGGCAGGGGCGCCGCCATGGGAGCGGGCGCCGGGGGCGGTGGCGGGGGCGGCGGGGGTGCCACCAGGGCCGAGTGCAGCAGCTCCGAGGCGGGTGCGCTGTCGCAGCTGCGGCGCGGTGGCGGGGGCGGCGGGGGAAGGACTGCCCCGCCGCACGAGGGCGCTCCACCGCCGCTGCCCCGGCGGCTGCCACCAAAGTGCTCGTACGCACCACCGTACGAGTGGTGGTGGTGCGGCACGTGCAGGTGCGCGTGGCCGAAGTCGGTGGGCGCGGCACCGCCCATGGATGCCCAGCCGCTTTGGTGGCTGCTGGCGCCTCCGCACGACGAGTAGGCGCCGCCGTACGAGGTCATGGTAGCGCCACCAGACGACATGCCGCCGTTGCTGTTGCGGCGACTGCCCACGGCGCCGGGCCGGTTGGGCGACACGTCGCGGCTGCCCTTGCGGCTGCCGTTCATGCCACCCTGCACGCTGCTGCCGCCAAAGCTGCTGGCGCCCGCACCGCTGCGGCGCTCGCGGTGCTCGGCGATGCAGGCCAGCAGGCGGCGCACCTGCACAGCGCCGTCGGGGGCGTCGTACTCCTGCGCCAGCGCCGCCGCCGCCAGCACCGCGCCCTCCTCGTCCTCGAACTCCACATATGCGTGCTGGCCCTGCATGTTCTGGCACGAGCTCTGCAGGGCGGGCGGGCGGACGGAGGCCTTCAGAGCAGGCCCACGGTGGGATACACTTGGACGCACCCAACGCCTCCGAGCATTGGAAACACGATACCTCCCTCCCTCCCTCTCTGCATCCCACCGCTCACCGTCAGCCAGCTGGGCAGCTTGCCCTTGGACTCGCGGCTGCAGATACGGACCAGCTTGACGCGGCCGTACATGCGGAACATGTCGGTCACGCTCTCGATGGTGGGGCTAGAAACGGCTGGCAGGTTCTCCACCACGATGGTGCGCCGCTGGATGTCGCCAATGTCATAGTCGGGCACCGGCACCAGGCGCTTGACGCGCTTGCCGTCCTCTGACAGCTGCAGCAGCTTGGCGTTGCGCAGCGCCTCGGTGATGATGGCCACGTCCTTGGACAGGGCGCGGACCTTGCGGAAGTTGGCGAACAGCTTGACGGGCACTGCGTGACCACAAGCGGGAAAGAAGGGTCCAGCAGCGCGGGTTAGGGAGCGAGGAATGTGCGAGAGCTGTCCCCGGACAGGAAACCGCCGTCGAGCGCCCTAGCTAACCGCCGCCCGCGGTGTGAGAACCGGACCAGCGCGCCGACGAGCCCTGTATAGCGCGCATTATCGCTCACCAAAGCCATCGGGGTCCTTGCGGATCTGCTTCAGCAATTTTTTGTCCGTTGGTAGGTTCGCATCAGAAAAGTAAAACTCAACCTGGGCACAAGGGAGCGAGCTAGGGTTAGTATCGAGCTCGGTCGCAAGCATATGTGCGCATAAAAGCTAATCAGCAGCACTTGTGTGGGGCCCACATCGCCCTGCCAGCCGGGAGTTGTAAAAAGGCGCGCTAAAGCCCTTCCTCCAGCGGCGCACCTGCTTAACGAGGGCGGAGAGGAGCTCCGGCGTAACCTCTTGCTGCACTGCCTCGTCTTCCGAGGCTGACAGGAAAACCTCTGCGTCTGAGCCGGCAGCGGAGGCAGGCTTGTGTTCCGCCATTGCGGTGCTGGTCACTTAATAGTTCACTCCAAGTCTGTACAGGCACGCTCCTGCACAAGGTAAAAGGCACGCGCGATGCCCGCAGGCGTCAAAAAGCGTGGGCGTGACTCTGGCGCCAAAAGCACACGCCACGCAAGCAGAGCCAGGTGTCAGGGCGCCGACTTCACATCAAGGGATGAATTTGCATGGAAAAGGCTCAGCTTGCATTGCTGGGCCAGCCCGACAAGCGCCAGAGCTCAGGCAGCCATTGCAATTGCGCGAAATGACCGCGAGCGAGGCCACGTCGCAAACTGGACACGCTTCACAAATTTCTAACATCCATAGGGTGAGGACTGGCTGCCCAGCGCCCCAGAATTCCTCGTCGGTGTGCTACGGGGCCCCCCGTTTGCAAAGCTACAGGTACTCACTTCGCGCGTGCTCTCCAGCTCGGCCTGAAGTCGACAGGCCTCAAAGAACGAAGGATGCAGTCAGTGATAGAATGGAAGTCCCGATTGAAGAGGGTCAGCGCAGGTTGTTTTGAGTCGATGCGAGAGTAAGAGGAATAGGAGGGGGAGGAGGATATTGCTATGAAGTGGTGTCTCTTGGTGTTTGCAAATGGCCAGCAAACCCAAACAATAGTTGGAGCGAGGGCGCTTGCGCTCCCAAAAGCTGGGTCGGTACCGTCGATGGGAAAACTCGTACGACCGCGAGGGTGTAGCGTCGACCCGAGAGCCCGTAGCCAGAACGCAGGCCAGACTGAAGCTGCACAATCACTGTGGTACGTTGCTGCGTTCGACTAATTCCTCGCGTGCCTGTCTGCGTGCCCGGTCTGCATTTAAAGCCGGAGCGCGATGCTGTCCTGTCACGCAGCGCCGCGGCTCGGTGAACCCCTGGCGCCGAGTGGTGAACTCCAGCTGGGCCCCGCCTTCCCACCCCAACCTCCGGCGCTGTCGGGCGTGCTCGCCTACCTGTATCAAGCAGGGGAGGTATCCTCCCCTGGTATCAGGTGGTGAAGCGGGCCGGCAACTGGCACGGGCCTGCAATATTGTCGTCTGAAAGTGTGAGTTGATTGAAAGCGTGCACGCAGCACGCCCACGCAGCATGCCCCTCTCACCTAAATGCCCTTATCCATGTCTCTCCCTGAGTTTCTCCTTATATACACCCGCATGAGGCTTGCCGACACGACATTCTGACGGAGAGTCGGAGTAAGACAGTGAGAAAAAGGCAGAGAGACTGAGCCTGACTGATGAGTTTGTTAGGGTCGTCCCGCCATGCGTGTGCTGCGTGTTGCGCTGTTTCTTCTCCGTAATTAGCTGGTCCCCACGTGCTGGCCCAACGTATTCCCCTCCTGTACGCTTCCTCTCTAGTCTCTAGCAGGGGTGATGGCGGTGGGCCAGCAACCAAGCGTCACGTGCGCTTTGACCGCCGCTTGATTAGCGTGTGCCGGTCAGGTGTCGGCACTCGCGCCAGTCCAGATTTAGAGAGGCTTGTACGCTGCTACGGCCGTGTTTCGGGCCCAGGTCAAAAGTCTCCCCGCAGCTGTAACACATAGTGTAGATGAAGATAATATGGGCACATGATGGCTTGCATGGGTGATGAACTGATTACCGTTACACGGTCTAAAGCCGCACAGGTATCCACAGTAGCAATCCGATGAGTCTGCCCGTACCCTCATCAACACAATCCGACATTCGCCTTGCAGCCAATCACGATCCTCAATAATATCTGCACAATGATACCGCGCTCACAAAATGAAGTCACTCCGCAGTCGGGTCAGCTTCGTCCTTGACACTTGCTTCATCAAGCATAATTCTTTCAGTGATACCTTGCTGCGTCCACAGCTACCTACGCGGCTACCACCCATAGTTTCTGCCCACCTCGGTGGTGCCATGCCAAGCACAAGCACACTGACTTACAGCAACCTATACCTACCTATGCATGTCAAACTGTTGTCCTAAACTTCCTTTGTATAGCACCACCTGTGAGCACCACCTCATAAAACGACATTTCGCGCGGAACCCAGCAAAGAACGTTCTCCCTGTATGTGAGTGGTGACCACTGGTGCCCTGCACCGTTCTGCAGCTCTAACACCCACGCCCTCCCGGCACCTTAGAGCTTTGCCCTCGCCAGGAAAGTCGCGACGCGGCGGCTCATGATTCTTGCCCACCACAATATCACTTTCGTCGTCGGCCAGTACGACTGCTGCGGGTGTAGCTAACGGTTTGAGCCGGGCAGCGCTTATGCATTGTCCGACTTCTGCTGATCTCCCGAGTCCACCAGGGGCTGCTTCTCTGGCGCCTTCTGCGCCGCCGCCGCACTGGCCTTCATCTGCTCCACCTTGGCGTAGTTGTAGTACATGACGCCCAGGAATGCCAGGCCGTACCCGAACAACTGGGTGCGGGTAACAGGCGACCTGCGGGAACAACGATGCCAGAGTCAAGGGTTGCCGTTTCAGCGGTGTAAATTGCACGCTGCTGCTGTGCCGCCTGCGTGCAAAGCGGAGCTGGCCACGTCAAGGCGTGCTCACCCGTACAGCACGACGGACAGCAGGATGAGCAGCCAGTCCTTGATGACGCCGGCAACGTTCATTGTCAGCGCCGAGGTCTTGCCGATCAGCAGGAACACCGACATGTTCAGGGCTGCACGCATTCAGCAGGTGGCGACAGGCGATAGCATCCTTCAGCTCCACGCCTCGTATACTAAGCCTGGGAGAATATCACGCAGGAGCGCCCTGGCCCTGCAGACCAAGGCTACCCGCTTCCTGAGCATACCCGGCCCTGCCGCTTACCAAAGGCACAGGCAGCGCTGAGCAGCAGCAGTGGGATGTTGACGTTGAGGTCGGGGTCGTTCACCATCTTAGGCAGTTCAATGTAGATGAAGGGCAGGAACAGGAACACGAAGCAGCAGGGCGCAATGTGGTACAGCGTGGACACGGGATTCATCTTGATACCGCGCTTCTGCAGCAGAATCTGCACCAGGGTCAGGCGCACACTCTCCGTGGCGATGCTGCCGACCTACAGTTACAGGGCGGCCAGGGCAGGGGAGATGGGGGTCAGAAGGATTCGAGTATAGCGAACGAAGAGGAACGCCGGGAAGCGGTGTCAGGGACACAAAACGGACGGATTTGTCGGGCGCAACCTACTTTGGGCGCGTCCCACTCCATGCCGTCAGGTCTGTAACGTGTACCGATATTCCGTCCTGCCCAAATATTTTCACCACACCCGAGCCCGCTTGCCACCACAATGGGAGGGGGCTCCACGTTCCCAACGCGGTAATCGTTTAGTGGCCAGCATCAGCAACCGCCTGGCCGCGTGCGGCAGGTGCCTGTGGCCAGCCGTCCCGAATGCCCTGAGCACCCTTCGCGGACCGCATCCCAACGCATACTCGGGGGGCGTCCCGACGTCGCCAGGCTGCCATGCAAACAGTGAATGCTCTCCGCTGCGCTTCACATGATTCACCCCCAGAGCGTAGCAGCCAGAGCTGTGCCCCACGCCGCCGTTTGCCCCTGAGAGCGAGTTAAGACTCCGCTCTGCCTTAGGTGCCAGCATGCGGTGAGCAAGCAGCGTGTGCGCAGCTCTCCGCTCGCCCTACTGAATAAAGCACCCGCTTCATAAGACCCGGTATGCGAGAACGCGCATTGGCCACCACGCGCCAGACCGCAGCAACCGCAACCGCTCAATATCAAATCGGGATGTACAACGGCAGCGCCAGGGAGTAGAGCCTGAGGGCACACTCAAGACGTTATCATCATAGGTACCCTCGCACCCAGCCCGACTCCGGCCATGGAACTCCTAATGGCTCGGACAAGCATAATCTGAGCCTGCAAGCACGGCTCTGGCTCTGCCGTTGCGCTTTACTCCGTGCGGGCGTGCGCTTGGCGTATGTGGTCCGCAGTCCGATCATGCGCACAGCCGATAGATACTTCCACCCAGCGTGCACGTTGTGCCGCAGCCCAAACCCATGGACAGACCCGTTACGGCCCAGCGCCCACCTGCAGCAGCACGCCCAACACGACGAAGTGGATCTCGCCTGCAAGCGACAAGCACCAAGAGCACCCACGTTGCTGTATAGATCAAGTATGGCACAACAGGCAGACATGCAGACATGATCCGACGCGCCACCTCAAGCCAGTACTACGTATGATGGTGCCGAAGAACCCCTGAACATGTTGCGGCATATGTCTCACCGTAAGACGCGATGGCAATACCAGTTCCCACCACAATCATGTTGAGGGCTGCCCGCGTGGTAAACTTCTCCGTTGCGAAGCCCACGCCAACAATGAACACGACCATGGGCATGGACGCCTGCATGTTTAGTGCACAGCGCCGTCATGCACGTACACCAATCTGGAGCTTTGCTGCGGCACTATGTACTCCGACGGGCCGCACATCCTTTCGATTGCTGTCCTCCACACATGCACGCACCTTGAGCATCTGGATAAAGGACACGGAAAGATAGAGGTAGGCGGCGTTGCCCAGCCAAAGCGTGCCAGCGAAGAGCAGGCCGATGGGCAGGATACAGCTGCACGGCAGGACGCGCGTATGCAGTTGGCGTGGCAGCTTCAGCTACTGGGTGCAGGCAAGCGGCTGCGCAGACGGGAGCGGGATTGCGCGCCGGGAGCGGGGCGGGGGTTGCCCACGCATGTCCGCCCTCCAAAGCCGACCGCCGTCGAACGGCCGCCGCAAGCCGTTGCGAAAAGGTACGGTGGGCGCTACGCCCGGCTCACCTCAGATAAGTGTCAGCGGTGATGTTCACTGCTTCTACGAATCCACCTTTCACCAGCACGAACGCTAGAATAGAGCAGAAGCCCATGTGTGTGCAGGTGAGGGCGACCGGGTAAGGGAAGCCGCTCATCGACAGCACATACTTGTTGACCATGATCACGGCGGCTGAAAGGAAAATCCTGCAAAGGCATGAGCGAAGTGAAACGCAAATCCGACGCTGACTCTCTGCCCGCCTCAGCCCCAGCCGGGTTGACCCAGCGAAGCGGTGCTGCATTCAGCACAGCACTGTGGCCCGATTCTCACCATATGAACATATATCTGCGAAGCAAAATGAAGCAGTTTTCATTATGGGTTGCTTGCGCACAGCCATCCGCTCTCCAGCTTTGCAACGAAAGGCTCAGGGAATGCTGCGGCGTACTTACGAATATGTTACCAATAGTTGCATTCCAAGCCCGCCTTGCTTGCTTCCTTGAGCCTCTCCCATTTTCGCCTCGCAAAACACAACAGCCCCCCAACCTTGGGTCGCAGGACAGCTGCTCGCTTAAGATTTTGTCGTGCACCTATGATATAGATCTACTAAATTATTTGTTGACTGGGCCAGACATGCGATGTGGCGGAAGTTCAATGCTAGAGCATCGGTTGAGCGTGCCTGGAAGATAAAATAAAACCGTTAAGAGTGCTCCTGCGACGTAAGGAGTTGATTAAGCGTTCCGCCCAACAAAATGCCATCCCGACCGCATCGTCGCGGCACAATTGCAGCCGGTTCTCAAGTGCGCGAAATCTTCACTGAGCTTCGTGAATACGGCATGGGTTCGTCACAATTGTCCGGTAACAGTGCGATGAGGGGCCCCCACCTCTCGCCACCGTCCCAGCGGGTCGGCGCGGCCGCTTGACTCGTGACTCATTTGACTGACTGGCTTCACCGTCCTTGGAGGTTAGCACGTTCTGAATTTGTGCGTGTCACCTCCACACAGTCTGATGGGCCGGCCACAGGAGTTGTTCGGCGGCGACTTTTGCGAGGCAGGACGAGGCGCACCTGCTGGGTTACGGGTTAAGTGGACAGACATCAACCGTGAAAAGTCTGCTTTCGTTTCGCAAATTAGAGCATGTCCGTGACGGTTCGGACTGCTGGGCTGAGGGCGCGCTGGGCTGGCGCAGCCTGGCTCGAGGTGTGACCAACCTGAAAATCGCCAGCGCCACATGTCTCTCGGGACTGGAGCGGCTTGGAGGGGTGTCTGGGCTGGTTGAGTCCTGCGGTGGAGCCCAGCCCGACATCAACGCGCATGATTGCCGGAAAGCGTCGTCCTGTGCCTTGCCCAAATACCATGAGAATTGTAAAATGACAGGCGGGATTCGGAGGGGGCGTGGGGACCAGGCGTTGTGGTAGGGGCTGGGACTCTGGGCCCCCGTCCCACAATTTTTTCGTGTTGGAAAGTGAAAGGAATCTGATAGCAATCCAGTCGGTTTCGCATTTCGCATTCGCAATTTAGCGCATGTCCGTAACGCAGCAATACACTGTCTCGTTTGCAACTAGGAATGCCGCGACGCAAGCCGGTGCCAGCCAGGCGGGGGCCCACATCCCTCATACGCGCCAGGAGCGTGCCCTAAACTTTCTCCTGCCATTTTCGCCAAACCCCCTGCGACGACCTCGCACACTCCTGAATGGAGAACACTGAGCCAACACACATACTGACATACTTGAGCGGACCCCCATGAGCAGCAGCCAGGAGCAGCCTTCCCAGCAGTGGTACCCTCCCCTGTTACCCAGCGTCTCGTCCCTCCCCTGCTGGTGACTGTCGAGAGCGCCCATTCACCTGCACCCTTTCACGCTCGACCTCTCAACCCACTTTGGGGCACGCCCCATGCACCGCGGGGTGGTGCGCTAGTGTCAGAGTGTGTGAAAGCGACACACGGTTTTGCGCCACGCGGCATGCATGAGCGGCTGCTGTGGAAATCGCCGTAGTTAGGCATGCCATGCGACGATATCACCAGACTTACTGCTCCGCACTAGCACAAGCCCTGAACCTGAACGTCGCGAAGTTCTTTCCTTAATTGGTTCTAGACGTCTGCAGTTGCCTGGCCTTGCCCGTGTTCTATAACATCGTCACAGACGAGGGCAATCTATCAACTCAAGTTGTAAAGCAAAGCTGTGGTCGCGCTGACCAATCGCCCGCTTGACCTCTTTCTTCTTGTCCTGAAGCTTGACTGCTTACGAGTTTAATACTTGAGTGTTAGTGGCTTTAATCCGTACGAAGCGGCCGGGTTCGGCGTCTTGCGGCGAAACGGGATCTCCGCCATGTCGGTGACTCTGCACACCAACGTCGGGGACATCAAGATAGAACTGTTTTGCGAACAGGTGCGGCGGGTGGGGGCGGGGCTGGGGTGGCACTGCTGACCACATTCTTTGGTTCTTGGGTTTGGAGGGCACGCCCAGTGGCAGCCCGCCGTGCAGCAGGGCAGCAATGCTTACGCGCGTCAGAGCAACGCTGGTGGCACACGGCGTGTGCACCACGTACAAGTCTCGTGCTGGGAACTCTGTGGATGAGCTACCACTTTACTTTGGGGAGGCTTTGTGCGACTGCCCACCGGGCCCTGGGAGCTTGATAACACCGCATATCCCTTCAGTAACCCGCCCACCCCCTCGGGGATGCACTCAACCCGTGCTCAGGCGCCCCGGGCCTCTGAGAACTTCCTCGCCCTGTGCGCCAGCAACTACTACGACAATGTACACTTCCACCGCAACATCAAGGGATTCATGATTCAAGGAGGTGAGACTGGGGAAGGGGAAGGGCAGGGGGGGTGCCAGTGCGTGGCGCTGCGCCGGGCGCGGTGAGGGGGCACGGTGGCGGCCGCGCACACACACCTGTCTAGCGAACATGTGCGCGTCTTGGTGCGGTCACCAAGCGGCTCTACGTGCCCACGCCCCACGCCGCGCACCGTGCAGGCGATCCCACCGGCACGGGCAAGGGCGGCCGGTCCATCTACCCGACGCCCAACGGCAAGTTCCCGGACGAGATCGTGGACGCGCTCAAACACAGCAAACGCGGCATCGTGTCCATGGCCAACAGCGGGCCCAACACGAACGGCAGGTGTGCACGGCTGGCGGTGCGCGCGCGCGCGCGCGCGTGTGTGTGTGTGTGTGTGTGTGTGTGTGTGTGTGTGTGTGTGTGTGTGTGTGTGTGTGTGCGCGGCTGGGCTGGGCTGGGCTGGGCTGGGCTGGGCTGGGCTGGGCTGGGCTGGGCTGGGCTGGGCTGCGCTGGGCTGGGCTGGGCTGGGCTGGGCTGGGCTGCGCTGGGCTGGGCTGGGCTGGGCTGGGCTGGGCTGGGCTGGGCTGGGCTGGGCTGGGGCGGGCGAATGTGATGTGTGGGATAGGGGGGCGGATATTGCGGCGGAGGGCAATTAGGTATGACAGGCAAGGAGTGGTCTTGCATGTTGGTTGGGAAGCTGCATTGTTTGTGATCCCTCCTACCTAACGGCACGCCCCTCCCCTACCTGTGTTACCACTTGACCATTGATCCTTGCACCACCACCACCATCACCACCCCCGCAACCGGCCGCGCAGTCAGTTCTTCATCACCTACAAGGCGCATGCGCACCTCAACGGGAAATACACCATCTTTGGCCAGGCGCGAAGGGGAGGAGTGGGGTGCGCGGGGGGCCGGCATGCGGTGACAAGTACATCTCAGCGCGGGCGGGCGGGCGGGCACACGGACAGCTCTGGGCTGTGCCGGTTCTGGGGTGGGAATTGTGGCTACGGTTACGCTTTCGGGGATGCCTCACTGTGCTACGCTGTGTCGCCTCCGCTTGTGCTTCGCCTACGTTAGCTTGGTTCAGGGCCGGTAATTGCAATTCAACTCCGGAACCCGATGTGGTTTTGGTGTTGATGCGGTGGTGCTGCTGCAGGTGATTGACGGGCTTGAGGTGCTGGACCGAATGGAGAAGGTGCCCACTGATGACAAGGTGCGGGGCGGAGGGGGGGCATACCAGCCCATTTCAAACCACGAAGCCTAAGTAGCGAGCGAAGCAGGGTAGTGCAAACCATGTCGCCCCCATGTCGACCATTGGGGGGCGAGGGCGGGATGATACGCAGGTGGAGGTCGTAGGGGTGGCGAGGGTGTTCCATGCACTTAGATTACGTAGAAGATCACCGGCGGCCTTGGAGGAACATCACCGGGAACAGCATCGTTACCGAAGCCGACGAGTCTCAAGGCGCCAGCTCCAGCTCCAGCAATATAGCTCTCCGAGAGCGTGTCCCGTTTTAGCTGCTGCAGAATCGCTCATGATCGCTGCCGGCCTAGCGGCATAGGGTGGGGGTGTGCGCAACGTGATACATGCTGTCCTCCTCACTGAACATGTGGATGGTGCACATGGACACGCCCACCACAGGACCGGCCAAAGACGGATATCAAGATCAACAAGGTCACCATCCACGCCAACCCCATCGCGGGGTAGCAGCAGAAGCACAAGCAGGGGCAGCAGCAGTGAAGGAGACGCGGGAACAGCTGCAGGGGCATTTGGGGTCGGAGCCTGGCGCCAGGAGGGTAATGCTGACGTGGCGCGGCAACTGGTGGAGCGGGCGGAGGATGGGCCAGCGGCAGTGCGTGAGCAGCACCGGTGGGCATATTCGTGGGGGCCTGGGCCGCAGGGGCGTGCTGTGTGAGCGGTATGGTATGCCCAACAGATACCATGAAATGAAACCTCCATTGAGGGACTGGTGAGGAGGTGGGCGTGTGTGAACTGCGTGTGAGTGTGAGGATGAACGGGGGTGGCAGGAGACAGGGTATTCTTCCCTGCATGAAGCTGCCCTGAAAGTGGGCGCCTGTAAGCCAAGTATGATCAAGTAGCTTCGCGCGGATATGGCTTGCTGGAACTAAGCCCTGTCCCTGTCGTGTTACATTACACGCTGCAGCAGTCGGCGGAAGGTGGTTGGTGACCCGCGGGAGGGGCGGGATCGGATATGGGCATCGCACGCCTACGCACGGGCAGCAATTACAGCAATTGGAGCCCTGCCACGCCGCGACCCTTTCTTCCTTCATGTCGCCCTCCGCTGTTCCCTCATCACTCGATTTGCATGACAGCCCTCACTCACCAAGCCCTTTCTCCCGACCCGGCGAGGCGGAAAGCCCAAATTGCAGGGCCAGCTTGACAGCCGCCCCGTCCGCGCTCCGCCGAGCTCGCCACACTGTGATTCAGGCGGCACTGCTTAGTTTGTCTGCCTGCAGCTGCTGGCCAGGAAGTAGCGGCTTGTAGAGGTGAGTGCGCAGGATGCTGAAGGGTGACCTTGCCCAGAGCGGTTGGCTCTTTCGCGCTCTCGCTGGCTCGAGTTCGGTTGCTTCCGGCCTGTGATTTGAGCTTTTGGGGCTGCCCAAACGCGTTTTGGTCCATGACTCTAGGCCGCCGACGCCCTGGTGCTGCTGCAGGCCGACAAGCGCTGACGGTCAAACTTACCCCAGCGGCGCACCTCACCAGCTCACCTCAGCCGCGCTGCAACCTTTGGTCTTCTTTCAGCGACGCAGCGACACCAGCTAGCGAGTCATAAGCAGCAGGAGCTTTAATCGCCCCTATCGGCGCATGCTGGTAATGCCGGCACCCGCCGCGGAGGCGACTGACACGCCGCCGCCGCTATGTCAGAGCTCCCTCAGCGCTGGCGATGCAGACCTCCTGGGCGGCCTCGGCGGCGGCAGTAGCAGCGGCAGTAGCAGCAGCTTGCAGAACCATTACGGCGGCTGCAGCCGCCGCGCCACCCTCGGTGCGCTACTGCTGGCGCTGCCGCCGCGCGTGCTGGCGGCGGGCCTGTCCGCCGCCGCCGCCAACCTCCCGCAGCACCGTGTGGCGGTGCCGGCTCAGCCGCCCGTCATGGCCAATGGCCGCGGCGGCTCCTTCAGCCGGTGGCAGCGCCTGCACCGCACGCGGTCTGAGCCGACGCCGGCAGCTGTGCACACGCTAGTGACGGCCACGACTGCGCCACCCGCGCTCATTCCTGACAGCGGCTCATCGCCATCGGCCGCCCATGCGGCTGGCGGCAGGACCGCAGCAGCGGCCGCGGAGGCCGCAGCCAGCGCACCAACACCGGAGCAGCCCGCAACGGCGCCGCCCAGCGCGGCTTCTGCTCACGAGGGGCCCGCTGCATCGGCCGCGCCTGCACGCCAGCACGTGCCGCTGCTGTCCGAGATTGAGCCTGCACCGGCGCCGCCAGCCTCCATGGCGCTGGAGCCGCCGGCCGTGTCAGACGAGCTGGCGGCGGAGGCCCTGGGCCTGGGCCTGCCGCCGCTGGACCTGCCGGCCGAGCTGCCGCAGCTGCCGTCGCAGGCCTACGGAGAGAGCTTCACGTCAACCACGGTGCTGCAGACGGCGCCGGCGGACCCCGCCCTCAGCGCGTCGCAGCTGCCGCCCGGCTACAGCCGGCGCGCGACGCTACTGCTGCTGCGCATGGTCGCGGCGGCGGGGGCGTTTGCGGCGGCGGCGGCGGGCCTGGCGGCGGCGGCGCTGTGGCTGCTGGGCTGGCGGCAGCTGCTGGTGCTGGCGGCGGCTGCGGAGCTTGCGTTTGCGGTGCACTACCGGCACAAGTGGGTCGGAGGGATGCGTGTCCGGCACCGGGCGAGCTGCGATCGGCGTGCGACGGTTCCGCATTCCGAGGACTAGAATAGCTTGTTTCGGCATCCCCACAAACGCGCCTGGCCCCTTCCACTGCGTTTCTTGATGCATGCTGCTGTTGATGTTCATGCTGCTGCTGTCTGCCTCCAGGTATGCGGTCCTCAACGCGCAGCCCGCCCGCCACGCGCCTGAGCGCCACGACCCGCTGGCGGCCTTCCACCGCCTGCTGCAGGTGGGTGGGTGGGTGGGTAGCCATCCATAGGATGGTGTTTATCAAATGGTTGTGAAGTGGTGGGGTGGGTGGGTGGGTGGGTGGGTGGGTGGGTGGGTGGGTGGGTAGGTAGGTGGGTGGGTGGGTGCGTGCGTGCGTGCGTGAGGACAAACCAGCGGTCGGCGTAGGCATGGGCGTGGGTAGAAGCGGGAGGTTGCGTGCCGCGACCCTCAACCCAGATGCAGGGTCCTTGTGCGCACTCGTGCACACTTGTGCCGCACACCTGTTCCCCAACCGGCGGCCCGCCCGCAGGTGTGTCAGTACTTCAGCGCCAAGATTGACGCGCGCGTGTACCTGTCCACCTGGTTCTGCGGCGCCGACTACCGGCTGATTCGGAGGGACAACGTGGCCGACCTCATTGCGTACGGCTTCTGGTACAAGAGCAGGTGGGGGTGGGGATGGGATGGGCGGGCGCGTTACAGAGGGGCTTGGGGACGGGTAACATCTTGGGATGTGATGAGATGGATAGGGAATGTGGACTGATGCCGGTACCTCAAACCTGTGCCTGCCCCCACGCGCCTGCCCCCCTCCTACAGGTCTGAGATGGAGGCCGCGGGGCTGGGCCCGCTGCTGCGGCAGTGCGTGTCAGCGCTGGAGTGCGCCTTCCGCATCTCGCTGCCGCCCGGCCACCAGCCCGGCCTGCGCTGCATGTACCACCTGTGGGAGCCGCTGCGCACCATCTACCGGCCGCTGGCCTTCTACGCCGCCACGGAGGCGCTGGCGCTGCTGACGCAGGCGCTGCTGCTGGCCATGGGCTGCAGCCTCAGCAGGCAGAGCACGGCGCCGGCTGTAGCAGGGGCTGTAGCAGCAGCGGGCGGGCAGCAGGGGCTGGGCATGCTGGTCGCCACGGCGGGGCTGGCGGCGGCGCGGCTGCGGCCGCACGCGGCGGCGGCTCAGCCGCCGGTGGCGCCTGCAGCTACTAAGGAGGTAGGCAAGCACAACCAGTAATGGATGCTCTATGACATCGACATAAAGCTTCATTGGAGCTCTGACTTGGGCGTCTCACATAGTGCGTGCGCCTGCCTGTCCACAGGGTGCGAGCGCGCGCAGCAAGAGCATTGGCGGCGACTGTTCCAGCGCCTCGGCAGCAGATGCAGTTGCAACTGCACAATCCCTGGAGCCCACCACGGTTCTGGCATCATGGGCGTCCGACCGCTCCACTTCGTCCCTTGCCTCCCCCTGCACCGGCTGGCGCAGCGCCGGCGGCAGCAGCAGCAGCAAAAGCAGCGGCGGTGGCGGCAGTAATAGCAGCAACAACGGCGGCAGTAGCAATGGCGGCGGCGGCTTGCAATCGTCGCGTGTGAGCTGGTCACGGGAGCCCCCACCGGCTGGGCCGCATGGGCCGCCCGGCCGCCCCCACGCCCGCCCGGCTGTGGCCGCTTGCGGGGCTGGGGCAGGTGCAGCATGGAGTGACAGCGCGGATGTGGACGGAGGCGGCAGTAGCTACTGGCGGCCGCGATGGACGGCGGCCTTGCAGCGCCTGTGGGGGAGAGGCAGCAGGCAGCAGCAGCCCGCTGCTGAGGCAGCAGCTGCTGCTGCTGCTGCAGCTGCAGCTGCAGCGGCCGCCGGCGCCGGCACCGCAAGCACGCCCGTGCACGGCGAGCAGCTGACGCCCGTGCTGCTGCTGCACGGCGTGGGGCTGGGACTGCTACCGTACACCAACTTCATCCGGTGAGCGCGTGAGCGGCTGCTAGCTCCAGCACCTTGCTTAGGGCTATAATGCTAAGTGGGGATCTGGCGCAGATTACCGTATCATATTCATGCCTTCCACCGGACGGTTCATCTTTCCGGCTATCGGTAATCGCATCACGGTGTTTCGCCTGGTTGCCTACAGCTGCCTGCTGGCCGCCGGGCTTCCGCTGGTGGCCCTGGAGTACAAGCACGTGAGCATGCGGCTGTGCTCCGTCATCCCCTCCGCCGACGACATTGCGCTGGCGGCGGCGGCGCTGCTGTCGCGGTTGGGTGTGGGCGGCGCGTGTGTGGTTGCGCACAGCTACGGCACCTTCGTGGCCAGCCGCCTGGCGCAGCTGCAGCCGCACACGTTGCAGAGCCTTGCGTTGCTGGACCCGGTGTGCTTCGGGTGAGCTGAGGGAAGGACGGAACACAGCCGCGACGATAGGTAGTAGGGTGCATTGTTGGGTTCATTCGGGGTAGCGCTCGCTGGCGCGGACGCCTCAGCAATTATAATGACAAATAGTGTTTTAACCATCTGGCTTTGTCAGCCACGTCCTCGCCCACATCCATGCCCCCGGAATACCCGCCCCGTTACCTCCTCCCCACCCCCACAGCATGTTTATGCCGCACCTGCTCGCCAACTTCATCTACCGCCAGCCCCGCACCAGCTCTCTGGCCGTGTGGGCCAAAGACATGCTGTTCAACTTTGTGTCGCGCGACCTGCACTGCGCCGCCGCGCTGTGCCGACGCTTCTACTGGAGTGACGTAAACCTGTGGCCGCAGGTGTGTGGGAGCAAGCTGGCTCGAATCAGGGCTAGTGGGCTTGAACTTTTCGCACCGAAGACCTGACTTCTTCGCATGCCTTCGCTGCCCGCTGCGCTGCGCACGTGTGCCCCCACAGGACATTCCGGGCCGCACGCTGGTGGCCATCGGCGGCCACGACCAGCTCATCCACGTGGACGAGGTGTGTGTGTGTGTGTGTGTGTGTGTGTGTGTGTGTGTGTGTGGGTGGGTGGGTGGGTGGGTGAGGTGGTGCCTGTCGCCTGGTGCCGCCTGCGTGGTGGGGCTCCGGGCGGGCTGATTGCTGGTGCCATGTTGTGCGGTTTGATGTCCTGCACCCCTTGCTGGTCTCTCGCGCTTTCTGCTAGGACATCCCAGCAGGACATGCCTCTGCCTGCCCACTATGCGGCAACCCCCGCATCCATCCATCCATCCATCCATCAATAACCACCACCAACAACTCCTTCGTGCCCGCCCTCTCAGGTGCTGGACTTCATCCAGCACTACGCCGCAAAGATCCTGTACCACCACAAGCACGCGCACGCCGAGATGCTTCTGGACCCCGCCTGGCAGCAGCAGGTAGGCGGTGTGTAGGCGGTGTGTAGGCGGTGTGTAGGCGGTGTGTAGGCGCATAGGTGCGGGCCTGGCTTGGAGCGGTGCGGCGCGTGTGTGCAGGGGTTGCTTGACGCGTGTGGCGAATCGTGAATCGCGAGAGGCCGTGGGCGTGTTGGTGCGCGTAGGGGGTGAAGGTAGAAGTCCTACCATGTATCGCAGAAGGAATTATTCCAATGCTTGCTCACGAATTCTGTCTTGTCTGTTTGTCTTCTTCGGCTGCTGTTGCGTCTGTGTCAGATCATCGCCGACATCTACCTCATGGCCGGCTCGGGCGGCGGCGCGGCGGGCGCCCGCGAGGTGCAGCGGCGGCTCACGTCCATGCCCACGGCGGCGGTGCGCCGCACACCCACCCTCTCCGCCGCCGTGCTGGCGCCGCCGGTCGCCACCGGCGCGGCTTCTGCGGACACCACGCCCGCTGCTGCGGCCACGGCTGCTGCGGTCACTGCGGCAGCTGTTGCCGCCGCGCGCGCGGCCACGGCGGCTGCCGATGCGGCGGCCCCTGGCGAGGAGGTCGGGCCGGAGGGTCTGGTGGGTCTGGCGGCGGTGCCGGGAGTGGTGCGGCGTGTCACCACCCGTAGCTTCCGGCTGCAGCAGCACCAGCCCACACAGCCCTCTCCGCAGCAGCAATCGCAGCATCCTGAGGCCGCGGTGCCAGCTGCTGCGGCGGCGGCCGGCGGAGAGCGGGATGAGCAGCAGCCCCAGCACTCGCTGCCCTTTGAGCCGCAGCCGCAGCTGCCTCTGCCGCAACAGCTGCTGCTGCAGGGGCCAGTGCCAGAGCCTGATCAGGAGCCGGAGGCGGCCGTGAGCGAGGATGATGTGGCAGCACTGGCGGCGGCCCTTAGCGCCCAGATAGGCGCCGCCAGGCGCCAGCCGCCGCCGCTGCCGCCGCCAGTCATGGCGGCGGCGGTGGCGGCGCCTGCGCCGGCATGTGAGGGCGTGTCCATGTCTCCCATGCCCACCACGCCGCCGCCCGCCACCACGGTACGCGCTGCAGGCACTGCGGCGTCCGCAGTAGCGGCCGGTGCAGTGCCTGCAACCAGCAGTGTGGGTTGTCGTGAGTCGCTGGGTGCGGTCATGCGGAAGGAGTCCAACGGCCGCAGCATATGGGCCGCCACCGCCGCCGCCGCCGGGCTGGGTACAGCCTCACCAGGCGTGGCAGGCGGTGGCGGCGGCGGCGGTGGTGGCGGCTGGCGCGGCAATCCCAGCGGCGTGGAGCGCACCCTCAGCCTGGGCTGGCCTTCTCAGCATGCCGGCCTGTCCCGGGCCCCCGCGGAAACAGCGTCATCGGGGCCTGGCCTGGGAAGCAGCGCCGCCTCAGCGACACCACCAGTCACGGTTACTGGGTATGCTGGCCCCGACGCGCCGCTGCCGAATCATCATCAGCAGCAGCAGCAGCAGCGGCAGTTGGTAGGTCGGCGGCTGACCGCCTCCGCGGTGTCCGGCTGCCGCCCAGAGAGCCTGCTGCTGCTGGAGCTGGCGGGCGCAGGCCTCAACCGCTCCATGCTCATACAGCAACAGCAGACGCAGCCGCACCCTTCGCGGCAGCTGCTGCAGGTGCCGACCACCACCAGCGGCACAGTGTCGGCTGCAGCGGCTGCTGGAGCTGCGGCTGTCGAGGGCGTGTCTGGGTCTGCTCCTGCCGCAGCAGCATCGGTGGCAGACGTAGCCGCCGCCACCCCCGCGGCCGGGCCGTGGGGGCACCACGTGCAGCATCATCACCACCATCACCACCATCACATCTACCTGCACCCGCAGCGCCACCTGACCCCGCACCCCCGTGTCCAACATCGCCAGCAACACCTGCTGCATGGGGCGGCCGCCGCTTCACTCGGCCCAATTACGGAGATCGCTAGCACCCAGTCGGCAGCAGCAGCAGCAGCAGCAGCGGCAGCGGCTGGGCCTGCTGAGCCGTCCTTGCACCAGCACCAACACCAGCAGCATCGGGTGGTAGCCGCGGCGCGCCAGCAGCAGCAGCAGCAGCAGCCGCTGTCTCCCCTGCGGCTGCTGCAGTGCTGCCCGCCGCTGCCATGCATAGCAGAGGACGGAGGCGGCGCCGTGCATGGGGCCGCAGCCGCAGCCGTGGATACAGCTGGCGCAGGTGGCGCCGGCGGACTTAGTCCTTTTGACTGCCCTGCACCGCAACCGGTTGACAAGCGCAGAAGCAGAAGCAGCAGCAGCCCTAGCGGCAGCACCAGCAGCAGCACCAGCAGTAGCAGCGGAAGCAGTGATGGCAGTAGCAGCCAGGGCAACAGCGGCGTGAGCACTGCCTCGCCACCCACCTCCCCGCCCGCCACGCCCTCAGACGCCAGTGGCCCCGCCACGCCCACCTTCCTGCGGCCCCGCCTGTCCCTGTGCCACCTGCCCGGACAGTGCTGGGGAGCCGCCAGACTGTCTGCGTCCGCGCCGGCAGGCGGTTGCGGCGGCGGCCCGGTGCCCCAGCGGGCGGGTGGGGCGTGGGCGGAGGCAGCGGCGGCCCGCGCCCACAGGCTGCGACGCACCCTCAGCGGATGAATGGTTGCGGCTGGCTATGTGTCAACACAATACCTGGTCGTTATGCGTTGTCCAGGGTGGATTATTCTTGTGTGTGCGATACCGATTAATGCTTTTGTATGTGTCGTTCTTGCGTGCCGTTCTTGCATGCTTGTCAGGTTGGGTCTGCTTTATGGTGCACAGCGTCATGTGTTGCTTAACGGAAGTTAACGTGATGCGTCTTGTTTCGCTGCGCGAACGTGTGGGAACTATTTGACGATTGGCATGGCTGGAGCAACGACAACCGAGGTGTGCGTGTTCCACCCTCCCGGCCCGCCATTCATTGACGGTGTGGTCACGTTGGGCGGTGCCAAAGGGTGCCGCGGGTGCCGTGTGGCGGCGCCTCATCACAATAATTGGCGTGATGGCTGTTTGCTGCCGGGGGCGGCGGATGCTCGGAGCCAGGAGTCGCGTGCAGGTGTGCACGCCCGCAAAGACATCGGCGCAAGTGTCATTATTACAGCGACACTGCCAAGACACACTCACTCCCTTGCTGTGGCCGAGCAGCACATCGAGCAGCACTGACAAGACGTCACGGCAAGACGTTAGTCGCCGCGTTGCTGTCACCCCCTCTATTGCACTTGCGTCAACTCGGCTGTCAACGAAGACCAGCCAACAACGCAGCCCATCTCACACATAATAAGGCCCACACTGTCAGTAATTTGCCGGGAGCACAGAACGCCCTCTCCCAATGAACACGCACGCGCTCCACGACGGGCCCCCCTGGCCCACGACAAAAGAGCTCCAACCAAAAGCTCCCCAACGCAATCCTATGCCACGGTGTCGCCAACGATCTGGTTCCTCAGGTATGATGTTCCAGTTATGAAAGTCTTCAGGTTATCAGCACTTAATTACGGTGCAGCTCTTTCACGACAGTGCACCTACTGGCACGACCTACTGATGAGCTCCCTGAATGCCGTTCAGTCGCAGTTAAGGGTCGTCCCGCCAAACCCAGACATACTACCTAACATGCCGGACATCACGGAAGAAGACAACGCATGCAAACCCTTGCGGCGCAAACCCCTTGAGTACCGCCCTCATTTCGACAGCTGCCGCCGCCGTGCTGTGCACATCGCCACCACATGTGCGCACTGCACGCAGCGACCACCAAAGTCTCAAGCGGATTGCGCGAAGGCAAAGGGCGTCGGTGACCGGCTGCACTGCAAGGCATCATGCCGCGGCCCTGCCCCTGCCCCTGCCCCTGCCCCTGCCCCTACCTCCACCCAAGCCGTCGTTGGGGCCGCGGAGGGCAGCGTGTTCGCGGACACAGAGGAAACGGCAGGGGGCACGGCACGGGGCACGGCAGGGGGCACGGGGAAGGTGGCGCACACACCTGCCGCGCCCTTCCGGCCTGCAACAGCCGGCAGCAGCGGCAGTGGCGGCGTGCACGGCGGCGGCAGCCGCAGCGGCAGCGACAGGGCTGACTGCAGCGTCACCGGCGGCGGGTGCGCGGCCCCCTCATGCCCTTGCTCCGGGTGCTGCTGCAGGTGCTGCACCGCGGGCGGTCCGCGGGCGGCCGCCGCCTCTGCAGGTCGGAGATAGCCTGCCAGGGCCGCGGACGACACGCGACGTATGCGGGAGTGCTGAGCGGCGCCGCCCGCCGCCGTAAGGCCATGACTCTGCCGCTGCCGCTGCCGACAGCCACCTGCTGCTATGCTGCAGCTGACTCCGTGGCGGATGCCAATGCTGCTTGCGACGTACTCACTGCCGGATCCCAGCCCTATCCCGCCAAGTGGCACTGCCGCAGCTGATGGAAGGCCACGCCGTCCAGGGCTTGCGTGCAGGCCACACGACGACCGACCAGCAGACGGACCCGACAGCCCCGGTAGCCCCGCAGCCGCAGCGGCGCCCAGCGCAGCTGACGCAGCGGCAGCTGCGGACGCCGTTGCCAGCAGCCGCGGCCGCGCCAGCAGCGGCGGCAGACTGCTGCTGACGGCGCGCCGCATGGAGCCGCCGCCGCTGCCGCCATCATCACCGCGCTGCAGCGGTCTACTGTGGGACTGCGCAGCAGGTGTCAGCGGCGCGAACGCGTCCTGGTCCTGGTCCTGGTCCGCCACGTCTGCCTTGGCCACTCCGCCGCCCGCGGCTGGCTTGCCGCCGGCGCCGTCTGCTGGCTGTTGCTCATGCTGCTCCCCCACCTCCCCCGCCTCCTCCTCGGCCGCCCGTGCCTCAGCGGAGGCAGCAGCCGCCGCCGCAGCAGCAGGCGCGGGGCCCACGGTGTCGGTAGGCGCCATGGCGACGGCAGTTGCGGTGCTGCTGCAGGTGGTGGTGGTGGCGCTGGTGGCTGTGAGCCGGCACTCCACCTCGCGTGCACCCGCCCCGCCCGCGCCCGCAGTGGCCATGGCGCGGAGCTCCACCACTACCTGCGAGGTGGTGGCGGCAGCACCAACACCAGCAGCCAACACGAGCAGGCAGGATTCAGTGCCCAGCAGGGCCCGGCGCCAGCAGTCACGTTCAGGCGCTAGCGCCCTCACACTCACGCCCTCTAATCCCCCTCCTACCACGGTCCCTCATCTCCCACCTGCTGCACCCATCCCCTGCACCCACCCCCAACAATTGATACACACTGTCCTATTGATGGCTACCCCGACACCCACATCCACGCCCACACCCACCTGCTGCATCCAGGCGCTGTCTGCCAGCATCTGCATGTGCGCGTGGCCCGGGTGGAACATGATGCGCGCCGCGTAATGCAGCAGCGTGTTCAGGACCTGAAGCCGGGAGCAGGTCAGCAGGGGGGGCCCGCATGCGAGGACAGTGGGCGGTGGTGAGATGAGCGTGTGCTTGGCGGTGAAGAACTTAAAGGTGGGTGCAAAATGTTGCAAGGGGTGGGGGCGGCAGGGAGGGCGCACAGCACACCGCTGCTACCCCTGCATGCCCGCACGCTCACACGCACACGACGCACACACACGCCTTCCCACGACCCCACACCTACCCCAGCTCTCCCCCCCCGCCCTGCACCACCTCACCCACCTCGTCCACGTGCACAAGGTGGTCGCGGCCGCCCAGCACCACCAGCGTGCGGCCCGGCAGGTCCTGTGTGCGGGCGTGGAGGGTGTGTACGGGCGTGTGTACGGGCGTGGAGGGTGTGTACGGGCGTGTGTACGGGCGTGGAGGGTGTGTACGGGCGTGTGTACGGGCGTGGAGGGCGTGGGGGCGTGTGCGGGCGTGGAGGGGGTGGGGTGGGGTGGATCGTGGAAGGCCGCGGCTGAGTCGAGTCCCGATTGCGCAGATGCATGACCCACACGGCCACCGCGGCGCTACCTCGCGGGGGTTGCATTTTCTGGGGCCTCCTCACGCTTTCCCCAACAAGCTCACAAACCGGGAAGCTGCGTGTTATCTGGCGCCCCGTTAACCCCACGCCCCCCCCCACGTGAGGTCTTCAGTGCGTAAAGTTCAAGCCTACTAGCCCTGATTCGATCCAGCTTGCTCCCACACACCTGCGGCCACAGGTTTACGTCGCTCCAGTAGAAGCGGCGGCACAGCGCGGCGGCGCAGTGCAGGTCGCGCGACACGAAGTTGAACAGCATGTCTTTGGCCCACACGGCCAGGGAGCTGGTGCGGGGCTGGCGGTAGATGAAGTTGGCGAGCAGGTGCGGCATAAACATGCTGTGTGGGGGGGAGGGGGAGGGGGGAATGGGGGTTAGGCGGTTTTGGGGGGGGGCAGGGACGTGGGAGGCGCGCGGGTGAGGAGGCCGGGTGTTTTGACGGACTAGTGACATTTGCTGTCCAGACGCTTGCAACCGCTACCCCGGCTGTGCACCCTACTACCTATCGTGGCGGTTGTGTTCCGCCCTTCCCTCAGCTCACCCGAAGCACACCGAGTCCAGCAACGCCAGGCTCTGCAACGTGTGCGGCTGCAGCTGCGCCAGGCGGCTGGCCACGAAGGTGCCGTAGCTGTGCGCAACCACACACGCGCCGCCCACACCCAGCCGCGACAGCAGCGCCGCCGCCGCCAGCGCAATGTCGTCGGCGGAGGGGATGACGGAGCACAGCCGCATGCTCACGTGCTTGTACTCCAGGGCCACCAGCGGAAGCCCGGCGGCCAGGATGTGCCTGCAGCCGCGCATGTGCAGCGCAGTGCGGGCCACAATACTAGTAGGTGGTCGCATTGTGAACTTGGCTGCCTTTTGCATGGGGCCCCACAACCCCTTCCGCCCTCACACAGACGCCCTGGCGGCCACACGGCAAGGCGTGTACCGCACATGGCTCCAGCAGACATTTGCTGTCAGCCTTGCGCCCGCCTGCAGCAAGCCGCTACCACCTTCCTCCGTCGCCACAATGCACCCTGCATGCCACGTGCATGCCACGTGCACGTGCACGCACCTGATGAGGCCCATGTACGGCAGCAGGCCCAGCCCGATGCCGTGCAGCAGCAGCACCGGGGCCGGGCCGCCCTCCTCAGCTTGCTGGTGAGCAGCGGCCTCCCCGCCCTCAGGCGGCGCCCCTGCATGGCTCTCCGCTGCCGCCGCCGCGTGCGGCCGCAGCCGCGCCGCCGCCAGCCCCGCCGTGGCGACCAGCATGCCCAGCCCCTGCTGCCCGCCCGCTGCTGCTACAGCCCCTGCTACAGCCGGCGCCGTGCTCTGCCTGCTGAGGCTGCGGCCCATGGCCAGCAGCAGCGCCTGCGTCAGCAGCGCCAGCGCCTCCGTGGCGGCGTAGAAGGCCAGCGGCCGGTAGATGGTGCGCAGCGGCTCCCACAGGTGGTACATGCAGCGCAGGCCGGGCTGGTGGCCGGGCGGCAGCGAGATGCGGAAGGCGCACTCCAGCGCTGACACGCACTGCCGCAGCAGCGGGCCCAGCCCTGCGGCCTCCATCTCAGACCTGTAGGAGGGGGGCAGGCGCGTGGGGGCAGGCACAGGTTTGAGGTGCCGGCATCAGTCCACATTCCCTATCCATCTCATCACATCCCAAGATGTTACCCGTCCCCAAGCCCCTCTGTAACGCGCCCGCCCACCCCATCCCCACCCCCACCTGCTCTTGTACCAGAAGCCGTACGCAATGAGGTCGGCCACGTTGTCCCTCCGAATCAGCCGGTAGTCGGCGCCGCAGAACCAGGTGGACAGGTACACGCGCGCGTCGAAGGTGCCGGTCCAGTAGGTAGACAGCTGCGTGTGGGGTGGTGCGGGGTGCTGTGGGTTGGTGCAGGGTGGTGTGGGATTCCATGCCATAAGGGGGTGTAGACAGGTGGGGTGGGGTGGGGGTGATTCCCTCCAGACGGCGAATCGGTCATTGAGGGTGGGGTGGGGTCTGGTGCGGTGCGGTCATTATCATTAACAGTAGGCGGCGATGAGTGCGGCAGCGGAGGGGCGTACGTAGTGGTGTACGTGCATACGTACAGGGGGCGCGCGTAGGCAACCGATTCAACCTGGCTTCCGGGCACGTAACCCGCAGCATAGGGGCACACATAACGGCCACACCCTGCCTCGCCCCGCCCCACTGCAACCCCGCCCCACTGCAACCCCGCCCCACCCGCTTCACCCACCCACCCACCCACCCACCCACCCACCCACCCACCCACCCACCCACCCACCCACCCACCCACCCACCCACCCACCCACCCACCCACCCACCTCCATCATGCGCTGGAAGTGCGCCAGCGGCGCCCACTGCTCCCCACCCGCCGCCACTGCAGCCGGGGCGTGCGGCCTGGGCTGCGCGCTGAGCCGCACGAGCCTGAGGGGCGCACGGGGCCAAGGGGGGTGGCGGGGCGGGCGCGGCTCGTGCAGGTGGCATGTGGGAACGCAGGCGGCCGCGGGTCAGGGCGCAAGGAGAAGGGCACCTGGGTTGCGACCGTGTGTAGAGGCCATTGGCAGCAGCAATGCTTGCTTCAATACCCCCGTCGAAAGCCCCGACCCACTTGTGCCGATAGTGCACCGCAAACGCAAGCTCCGCAGCCGCCGCCAGCACCAGCAGCTGCCGCCAGCCCAGCAGCCACAGCGCCGCCGCCGCCAGGCCCCCCGCGGCCGCCGCAAACGCCACCGCCGCCGCGACCATGCGCAGCAGCAGCAGCGTCGCGCGCCGGCTGTAGCCGGGCGGCAGGTGCGACGCGGTCTGCGCCCGGCTCAGTCGCCGGCTGCTAAACACGCACGGAGCCAAGCCGTCGCCATATCGGCGTCGCATGGGTGCCGCAGTCGCGGCGCTTGCATCACACCACATCGCCGCAGCCCCCCGCTGGCTGGGAGACAACGCCTGCTCTGCTGCTGGCTCCTGCGCGGCGCCGTGTTCTGGAGGTGCGGCTGCCGCGCAAGCCGCCGCGCTGCGGGCCGCCGCGGCGCACGTCATCGCCACCGGGCGGTCGACGCCGCGGCCGTCGCGACGGTCGCCTGTTAGGGCGTCGCTTGTGCAGCGCTGGGTCCGGCAGCCAGGATGATGCGACTCCTGCAGCGGCTGTGAGATAAGCAGTCGCCGCGAAGGCGTGCGGCCAGCACCTCGCCAGTTCAGAGGTCGTACACTCAAACCTGCACTCAAACTATAATATAATATAGCAAGTCGCGTCTTTGCAGCGTAGAGCGTCACTCAGTATCAAGCAAGCGGACAAGGCGCAAAGAAGCCGGCTTACATAATCGTTGGGTGGGTGGTAATCGCGGCGGGGGCGTGACGCGCATGACTCAAAAGTTGACTTGCCAACGTGCTCGCCCCTCGCCCTCGCCCCGTTCCCGCAGTCTGGACCCTTCCTCCCGCGAATGCCATTTTGGCACGAGCTTCCACCCAGAACATATCATATGCTTATGAATGAATGCGCAGAGAGCGCTACAAGTAAATGCTCCTGTCTACGCGTGCCATCATCGCCCACACACAAAGCATGTACAGTACCAATCACAGGTCCAGCACTCCTGCTCCAGGCTCACCCACCCCTCACCCCGTTGGCCAACGGTGTTGGTTCACACAAACCCAACCCTTACGCCTTTATTCACTCACTCGCAGCGCCCCGCTCATTTGTGTTGCATGCGTTCACAGCCCCGCCCGACACATGCCGCAGCCCAGGCACGCTTCCCGCCCTGGCGGCGGGTGCGGAATGCCGCGCGCGCGCAGGCTGCAGCGCGGGTCGCGGCACTCCGCAGCACCCGCACCCGCACCCGCACCACCCCCGCCTGGAGCGCCCCCGCCGCGCGCATCCCGGCCGCCGCCGCGGAGGTTGAAGGGGTCTGCGAGTTGCAGGGCAGTCGTGGCAGTCGCGTAATGTTGGTACGCTACCTTGCGTGCAGGAGGCAGCGGTTGTGTGTGGCATATTGCCTTTACTTCCACCAGGTGGCCAATGCCGCAATTGTGGTCGATATCAGCTTCCATATACTGTGAGCCAGGACTGCTGGGAACCTGGCAAGGCACTGCCCTCCCTCCGGTCCGCTGCGGCCAGGCCAGGCCTGCCCGGAGCAGCCAGCCCAGCCGGCCCAGCATTTCAACGCACCCTGGTGGCACGTGTTGCACATGTGGGTGCTGCCGAAGCAGAACCACGTGGCCAGGCTGCAGCAGTACCTGCAAGGTCAGGTCAGGTCAGGTCAGGTCAGGTCAGGTCAGGTCAGGTCAGGTCAGGTCAGGTCAGGTCAGGTCAGGTCAGGTCAGGTCAGGTCAGGTCAGGTCAGGTCAGGTGCGTGCGAGCGCACACGCACACGCGATGCCGGTGAATACAGTGGGATGCCGGGAAGCTGTACTACCGTGTGTGTGCTGTGGCGGCATGACATGCTGTATGGTCTCATGCAGGCAGACAAGCAGCTAAAAGGCTAAGCACAGGCAGTCACGCACGCTTGCAGTCCGCGCCAGCTAGCCAACCCGCCGCACAGCCCAACACGACAGCGCCACATACACCACATCCACAGCCACGCACCCGCCCACCTGCACTTCCACTCGATGTAGGCGGTGCCGTGCTTGGGGCAGTTGGTGCCGGCGGCCTGCGCGCAGCAGTCGCCGCACACCAGCTCGTCCGCCCGGTGCCCGCCGCGGCCTGCGCCCCCGCCCGCGCCCGCGCCGTCGGCCTGCTGCTGCTGCTGTTCGTCCTCCGCGTGCGCCTGGGTGCCGCACGCGCGTGCGCCGCCAAAGTACGGCTTGGCGCACCTGCAGACAGCAGACAGCGCACGTCAGACCCCAAGCGGCTGCACATGGGTGTGTTGTGTGGGGGGGGCCACGGCGCGTGCAAAGATGCATTGCTGGTCTGCGGCTGCACTCTTGGCTCCACGTTCAGCAGGCACGTGGCTCGGCAACGCGCCAGCGTACTTCGCACCGGCACCACACGTGCAGCCTCGCTACCCCATAAGCCCCCACCTGACTCTTGTCTCCGCTTCCCACTCCCCACTCCCCACGATAGCTCCCCCGCACCCACTTGCTGCACTTGTAGAACAGCAGCCGCTCCAGGGCGAAGTCCGCGGGCCGGCCGTCGTACTTGCCGCCGGGCCGCAGCGCGGGGTCGGCCTTGAGCTCCGCGTCCAGCCGCAGCCGCTGCCGCGCGGCGCCCGCCACCGCCTCGCGCAGCGACAGGTGCGGCGCCAGCGCCACAGCCAGCGCGGGGTGGTCAAGGTGCACCGGGCCCAGCGCGGCCTGGCGGGTGGTGAGGGCGGTTGGGTGGATGGGCGGTTGGGTGGGTGGGTAAGTAGCAGCAGGAGATGGACACGTGGTGGGCCGTGCCAGGGTATGGGAGGCTGGTGCTGGCTGGTGCTGCGGTAAGGGCATCGCTGGCTTGGCCGCACGCGCGCGCACGCAGGTGGACGCACGCACGCACGCACGCACGCACGCACGCACGCAAGAAGGCGCCAAGAAGACGCACCTGAAGATTGCTGCCCGCCGCCGGGTCCGAGTCGCGGCACAACGGGCAGTATAGGTGGCCGAAGGAGATGTGCGGCCCCGGGTAGCCCGCCCGCAGCCGCGCGTTGGCGCACACCAGGTGCACCACATGACGCCGCCCGCAGGCCAGCTCGATACACGGCGCGGAGCGCAGCGGCTCCTGGCAGTAGCAGCAGTCCGTCGCTATTGCCGCCTGCCCTCGGCCTAGCCTCGCCGCTGCTGCTGACGCTCCTGCTCCTGCGGCTGGGGGTGCTCCGGTGATGGGGTCAGCGCCGCACTCGACACAGCGCGGGTGGCCCTGGTGCGGGTGGCTGCCGGGCGCGGGCTCGGGCACGTTGTCGTGGCGGCCGGGGCGCGGCCCGCAGCACCAGTGGCCGCACGGCAGCGGGCGGCCGCACATGGCGGCCCGCTTGGCACCGCAGTCAGGCGCGGCGCAGGTGCGGCAGCCGTAGTGCAGCAACGCCTGGCGGGGGACCCAGGATAGGCGACGGAAAGCACAAGTGATACCAGTGCCACTGGCCAGCAGACAGGTCACATCACTTGCCAGGCCACAGTCCGCCCGGTCTCTGCTCCCCTCTCCCCTCTCCCCTCCCGAATAATTATACTGTCCCCCTCTCCCCCCCACACACACATACACGCCTCTCCTCGCCCCCCTCACCCGCTCCAGGTCCCTCCGCTCCAGGCACCAGCTGGTGTCCAGGTCCAGAGCCCCGCGCAGCGCCCGCAGCAGCTCGCCGCGGCCCGCCCGCCGCACAACCGCCGCGGCCCACGGCCCCACCGCCGCCGCGGGCGCCGCGCCCCCGGCGCCCACGTCCGCCGCGCCCGTGCCGTCCCGCCCCGAGCCCTCCGACTCGGCCGCTTCGGCGTCATCGTCATTGTGGTCGCAGGCCACCGCGGCTGCCGCCACGGGCAACAGCGCCGTCAGCCGCTCCTGCTGCTCCACCCGGTCACCGCACAGGAGGCACTCGGGCGAGCGCGCCTGGGCGCAGGTCAGGCCACCGTGGTAGGGCGCGGCGCCGCACAGGTCGCAGAAGTCCCGCCGGCAGGCGCTGCAGCGGTAGCGGTGCCGCTCGCGGTGCGCGGCGGCGGCCTCCGCCGCCGCCCGCCGCCGCGCCGCCGCCGCCAGGTCCGCTGCGCTGGGGGTGTAGGGGCCGTCGGGCGGCGGCGCCGCGGCCGCTGCGCCCTGCGACGCCTGCCGCTGCCGCTGAGGCGGCAGCGGCGAGGGGTAGGGGCTGCTGTGCGGCGAGGCGGCCGCTGACGCTGGCGCGGAGGCACTGGCGGCGGCGGCGGGCACGCGCATGATGAGTGCGCCGCAGCCGGGGTGCGGGCAGCTGATGACGTCGTGCACACGCAGCCAGGCTGCGGTGCGCTCCGCCTCCCAGGCTGCCACCAGGTCGGGTGCCAGCGGGCGGAGCGCCGCCAGGCCGCCGGGCAGCGAGGCACCGCAGCCGGGGCAGCGCCCGGCGGCCGCGGTCGGCGGCGGCGGTTGCAGCGGGCCGTGCGCGCCGCTATTGGCCGCGCCACTGGTGGCCGCGCCGTTGCCTGCAGACAGACAGTCATGGCCTTATCAAGTGGCAGGCCTATGAGACCAAGTAACTTGAAATCAACCGGCTCTAATCCATGTTCACGCAGTCGCTGCGCGCCTGGCGCGTGTCCCTTCCCTCCCCCGCACCTGCCGCCGATGCTGCTGCGGCCGCGGGCCGCTGCGTGCTGAGCAGCCGGTGCTGCTCCGTGAAGCGCAGGTCACGTGCGCCCGGCAGGCGGATGCCGTACTGCGGTGGCTGCACGCTGATGTCCACTTGGTCCACAACCTGAGTGCGTGTGTGTATTGCCACAGCCACCATCGCGACAGCACCTGGCCGTGAGATTCCACCACCAGCTACTGCCGCCACCTAGTTCATGCCCTCGGCCTGCACGCCCCCTCCCTGACTCACCGCCTCTACGTATGCTCCGTCCGCGGTGCGGTACAGCACTGTGTCGCCCGGCTGATGCAGCGACGGCAGGCGTGCGCGGGCGTGCTGCTGCTGCTGCTGCTGTTGCTGCTGGGTACAAGCTCCACCGACCCCGCCTGCAGTAGCTTTGAGCCCACCAGAAGCGCCAGGTGGTGGAGCCGGGGGCTGTGGCTCAAATCCCCTGTAAGCAACAACCCGGTTAGAGGCGAACAACCGTGTAGGCACGAATTGTGTAGCACAGTAGGGGTGTCGGGGCTGCAACGTAATTCTCTCCGGCTGAGGCAGGACCCCTAGGCCCCCACCTGCTGGCTGTGGCTCTCAGTTGGTCGTCGACTGAGGCCCGTGCGCATGACGTGCACACCAGGCAGGCGCACGTGCTGGGCAGCGCCGGCGCCAACCGATTAAGGTCATGGAAGCGCCCGCAGCAGCTGCACCGGAAGGCCATGGTGCCGTGTCGGGAGCCGCTGCCAGCTAGGCTACCTGTGTTAGGTGCTCCGCTCGCGCACGCCTCCTGCAACCCGGTTCCTATCTACACCAGAGTTTCACAGAAATGTCCTGCATTAGGCTCTGCAGAGCGGCAATAGCGTTGTGCGTGGAGGGTGACGATTTGTACAGCAATAATGTTGTGCGATTTGCACGAGACTTAATTCAGCCGTAATGATGGAATATTATTTAGACCAAGCAAATACAGTAAAGCTCAGTAGGCATAGGCCAGGTTCAAGGCAAGGCATTGGTCCATGCATTGCATGTTTTCTTCTGCTTCGGCTCGGCTCTCTGAAGCAAACAGTTGCTTGCGCAATACATTTGTTTGAACAACCTACATTACCGAAGACCTGTTTAAGCCCAAGACCGCTTGACAAGAAAATGTCTGAGTCGCAGAAGGAGACCTTCCGCAAGTACCTGGAGCAGGCGGGTGCCATTGATGTGCTCGTCAAGGGTAAGCATGCTTCGTGAGGAGGGCCGCGGGCGGGATAAACGTCGCGGCGTTTATCGGTCGTGGCGCCTGACGAGGCTGTTTTGACGTTGTTCTGCAGTGCTGGTACAACTTTACGAGGAGCCATCAAAGCCCAAGACGGCACTAGAGTAAGTTTGGGGCTTGTTGCATCTCGTCTAAGTGGCATGTTGGCACGCAAGCTCAGGACCACCAGCAGGCTTGGCAGCGGACAGCAGCTTGACGCAATTTAAGGATATAGTCTGGCAACCGCCATTCGCTGACTCCACCCACCCCCGAACTCCTTCACCCCTCGACAGCTACATCAAGCAATGCCTGGGCTCCCCAACGCCAGCCGAGTATGAGGCCGTGGTTGCGGAGCGCGACGGGCTTCAGAAGCAGCTGGAGGAGGCGAATCAGCTGATTGCAGAGCTTCAATCACGGGTGCGTGGTGTGGGCGTACCGCTGGGTCGGGTCCCGCTGGCGGGTGGGTCGGGTCCCCATTTGCAGGTGGCTGCGCACAGCTGGGTGGGCGGGAGTAGGAGCCTTCCCTGACATCGGCTCATTCGTCTCTTTACCATGCTATGCTCAAGGAGAATCATATGCGGGGCTGGCCGTCACGGACGGGTTGGCGATGCGGTGTGTAGAACGTGCGTTAGGCTAAGCCGCGGGCTCTTCTCTGCACGGCCATCGTAGCGTGGCGACACTGCCGTACCTCCCAACAGAAGCGCTTGACCAATGTTTCTCGCCCTGACACTCCAAACATAGGTCCAGGCTCTCGAAGCAGCGGCGGAGACGGCATAAGGAGAGCAAGGCCTGTGCCGCGGGATGCTGTGGCGCGTCCAAGGCTGTGGGGAGGCACTCCACGAATGTGTATATGTACTTGATGGGTTTGAGCGTGTTCTCTTGCTCGGGGATGAATGGGGCAGATAGGGGTAGAGAATGAAGGGGGGCATCGCCGGCTTGATGCGTATATGACGGTGACGCGTATGTGACGGCGACGCGTATGTGGTGGTGACTGGGTGTTGAAGCAGGTAGAGCAACACTGGGGTTCGGTGGGCATGGAGAGATTGTGCGGGTACGGAGGGGCCCGGTGGCAAGTCTAGAACCCGAATCCAGAAGTTCCGGGCTAAGAAGAAGCATGTGGAGTAGCGGATGCGGGGCAAAAGGTGAGAGGCAGACGCACTGGGGGAAACTGGGCAGATTATGTAACGTCCATACGCTATGGGTGAGCATTTGTGCTTGCTGCCATCGTAGTGCTAGCCCACATACACCGTCCTGAGTGGTTGCCTGTCCTAGGTGCAAGCTCGACACATTGTTCACGTGTGAGCACGCCGCGTTGGCGAGAGCCACGGAGGGCCCACCGTGGGCACTGGTCGCACCCGTGGAGGGCACTGTACGTGCTGCCGTCGCCGGTGGCTATTACATGTGGGGGTATCATGGAAAGTACCCTTCAAGAGACACTCAGAGAGCAAACGTAAGCCACCTTTAAAATACGCCCAGCCGGCTAGCACTCTTGGCCAGATCTCGCGCGCTGCGGTCTACTCCGAACATGAATGATGAATACTGGATGCACATCAAAAAAATCACGTGGACTTCAAATCCCCAGAATGCGCTCGCCTGGCGTGCAACCCTGCAATATGGAGGACTGGCACCGCCTTTCTTGACCCATGACCCGTAAAGGAGATGGAGAACCGGACGCACATTACTCGGCGGCAATCCACAAGTAACTTATGTACCGGAAACGTATGCATTTAACGCGTCATTCCTTCCTGCACACGCCCATGCGCCACACTCGCAAGGTGCTGGCGTCTTAGGACAGGAAGGCCAGGGCCGCCAGCACGGCGCCCGGCAGCCACAGCGCCCAGGCCGACGCCAGGGCCATGCCAGCCGAGGAGCCGGGGGGCGGGGGAGACGACGCGGGGGTCCGCGGGGCGGGGGCGTCGGGGTCGTTTGTGCCCAGGGCGATGTCGCTGGCCAGGATGTCGTCCCTGTGGTCGCGGGGCCGTGTGGCGCACAAGGCACGCATTCATACTAACTACATGCACGCAGAAGGTGATGGATGCGTCGGCGCGGCCAAGTGTCTATCGGCAGTGTACAGGGTTGGACCGGCCACTTGCATGCAGCGGTGCGGTGACGGCCTGCTGCTGCAGCTGACGGATTGCACGCACGCACCAAAGCAAGGCAACCTCTGGCAGCCCGCCCCGAGACCCGACCAACGCACCAGATCTGGCACTTGGTCTTCCACGCGGCGGTGTCGATCAGCTCGGGCGAGCTCACGTTGAAGTCCATCACCAGCTGAGACTGCAGCGCCGTCCACGCCGGCCAAGTCAGGTTGAGCAGCTGCGGCGCGGCCAGGCTGGCGGAACGGGCGGGGACCGGGGAGCCGGTGGCGGCCACGGCGCTGACCATGCCTGTATGGGTAGTGTAGCGGTTGGTCCGGGGCACACAACATACATGTCAATCAAGACGCGCGTCTCAGGGGCTTGGTACAGCAGCACACGCGATCATGTCGGGTGCAAGCCGTGCAAGGGTGACGCGCGGCCGCCCTTGTATATGATGTTATTGATGATGTGTGACAAGTGACTCACCCGACATGAAGGAGGCCTGGTCGCGCTCCGCGGAGGTGAAGTTACAGGCGGAGGCGAGGCTGTAGGGGCGCATGAAGGTGAAGCCAATGTCCTGCGGGGGCCGGTTGGTTGACACGGCGAGGACGAGTTAGCGACCAGCAGGGAACGGTTTGTGCGCGTTTTGTGAGAGCGAGCGAGCTGCCTTCCTGATACGTCTGGCCTATGGAGGCAGGCACCCTGTGATCGCGGCGGTCAAGCGTGGAGTGCGCTTCGATCGCCGTAGGCTTGGTTAGTGTGCGCAGTTCAGGTTGTCGGCGCTCCCGCCAGTGCAAAGAGGCTGGTAGGCTGCAGCGGCCGTGTTTCGGGCCCGGGTTAGAAGTCCCCCCACAGCTGTAATATATCGGAAGGTCCTTGGCATGCAACCATACATGGCACCACGGCGCGGAAACACGCATGCGCCCGCCCGCCACTGTCAGCGTACGCGGGCCAATGGACGCGTGAGCGAGCAGCAGGGTGGCAGCTAGCAGGGTGGCAGGAGCGAGCACGCCCATGACTCACGTAGGAGTGGAAGGCATCCCACAGCTCGGACAGGGCAGCAGGGTACCCGGTACTCACTGCACGTTCAGGAAATGTCATCACACCAGCAGGTTGGAGGGCACAGGTAGGGACATGCAACGGTCAGTAGAATGCATGGTTACAAGAAGGACCTGGTGACCCGGGTCGCGAGCGAACTGCTCTGGACTTCAGGGGCGTGCCACCTGCACGCCAACGTCTCCACCGTGACTTCTGCCGCCTAACCGTTCACCCGATCGATCGATACTTCTTACTTTATAGGAGCTCGCGGCCGCCCTAGTGGACCGAATCCGGGCTCATCGACTAAGTCCTAAACTCGTCCGGCCGACCACTTATCCCTAGGCATTTCATCCCGACCGAAATCGGGGGAGTGTATGGGAATCGAACCCATGACCTCGAGCAAACTCGTCCCATGACGCTATTCACTCGCGGTTGAACCATCCACCCCAGTAGGTGAACGCACGTGCGTGTTCATCATGTGTTCATCATGTGAGGCGTACGGCGTGCGGCATGCGCAAACACCACCAGACACTGTGTGTGCAAGGAGCGAGCACCCGTGCGTACAGGCTGCGGCCTTGCCTCCCGCTGTCGAGCATATGCCTTGCATGCACGTGACTGCGTGCGTGGTTCTGGCGTCATCGGCCCATTAACCCATGCCGCCCGCCACCACTGCACCGGCAGGTGCACGCACTCACGCTCCAGCGGGCAGCCGTTGGTGGGGCGGGCCATCTGCAGCTGCATCAGGCGCACCGACAGGCCCTGGGCGGCCATGGCGGAGGCGCTGCGCAGCGCGGGGCAGTGGTAGCCAACGTCTGCATGCATGCATGCATAGGAACACACATACATGCACCAGAAGGAATCATGAGGGAGAGAGGGGGGCGGGGGGTGGCCAGCGACATGCGCACATATTCTGACATACAGCGCCACGGGCAAATTCACTCCAGCTCCCCGGCGGCCCTTCGGGTACTCAAACCACTCGCTGGCTCACCGGTCAGCGCGAAGATGGCGGAGAAGTAGTAGCTGTCGCCGTAGTACTGCTTGTCGTACTGCGCAGTCACCTGCGAGCGAGTGGCAGTCCGGTCCAAAGAGGCCCAAATTGGGGACTGTGAGGAAGGCGACTTGGCGTGAGGACGTGAGGTGTAGACCGGCTGTAAATCGGCTATGCACATGGTCCAAGTAAGCAAGTTACGGACAAGTATCCGGCTGCCTCGGGGATGATGCGACTGCATGCATGCAGGCACACACGCGCGCACACGCGCGTGCATGCTTTGTACAAGCACTGCTGGCCCTGTACACCTGCCCTCGCACGTGAGCCCACCTTGCTTGCGAAGCTCTTGGGGATGCTCACGAAGCGGCGCATGATGGACAGGAAGTCGGACGCATCGTTCAGCGTGAGGTTCTTGGCCTCAAGCTCATTCGTGATCTCCAGGATGCCCTCGCGAGCGTTGGCCACGAAGGTGATGGGCACGTTGACGGACTTGCCCTCACGCATCAGCACCACGGGGTGCTTGGAGAAGAGCACGCCGTCCACCACGGGCACGGGGTACTGCGGGCGGGGAGGTGACGCGCAGGCATGTTGGTGGGGTCGCGAAAGGTAAGGTCTGGTGTTGGTTGGGCTGCCAGGGCGGGCCTGCTGCTGCTCACGGTTGCCTAGCTAGCTAGTGCGCCTGCCGCTTGCCAGGGCGCCTTTCAACGATTCGGTCCACGAAAAAGTAGGGCCACGTGCGTGCGCCAGCCCGTAGCTGTATGTTACAGCTGTGGGGAGACTTCTGCCCCGTGTGTGCACAAGACTGGACGCGGCCGCGGCGTACGTACGTGCCAGCGCGTGAGAAGTATGTAGGTGCGCTGCGGGCGGGCGATCAGACTGTGCATGCGTGGGGCGGGGCACACTCACCAGCACCGTGTCAGTGAGGAGGGTGGTCGCAATAGCCGCAAGGGAGGCGGGCGTGGCGGAGGAGCGGAGGCAGTCCGCCATGTCCTTGTAGCCGCGCGCGGTGGCAATGGCCGCAGTGCTGCAGTTCAGGGCCGTGGAAATGACCTTGCCCAGCTTGTAGGCATCTGGTAGTTGATGTTGATGAAATGAAGGGTGTGGGATGCGGTGTGACCCGTTAGTTGGGGCGGTGGTTAGCCAGAATGTACGCCGGCGGATGGGCCCGGCGGCCGAGCCACGCACGCATATGCTTGGGCCGCCATGTCGCCATGTCGCCGTGTGCCCGCGTCCCTGGCTGGTCTGCTCTGACCACTCGTTTGCACGCGGCCATGACGCAGTTCCATAACACAGCCCAATGGCGCCGCCGTGCCTACCTTGCATCCCAGATAACCGCCCAACTCATCATCCCCTGAACGGGTCAACTCGGTGTCTATTGAATGAGCTGCTCCCGCCCCTTCCTGCCTCACCGGTCAGGAAGTCGACCGCCATGGCATCCGCGCTGCCGCTGAAGGAGACGGCGGAGGAGAAGAGTCCCTTGGAGCCGGCGGCCACCATGTGCAGCAGCACCGAGTAGGCGCCCGCGCTCTCGCCGTACACAGCCACCTTGGCCGGGTCGCCGCCGAACGCCGCAATGTTGTCCTGGACCCACTTGAGTGCCAGCTGCTGGTCCTGTGGGGTGGGGGAAGGTAGGGCGCGGGCACAGCGTGTATGGAGCAAGTTGGAAGTGGCAGTGTTTTCAGGTTAGACCAGTAAAAGGGAGCAGCAGTGTGTGAGGCAAGCAACCGCACTGGGTATGTAAATGGCACGCCAGTGTTATTACAGTAACAGTGCATCATGGGCCATCGTCGGTGGAACGTTTCAATGCCCCTTTTATTTCTCCCCTACGTTTCCCCGCGTCCGGGCTGGCAGGTATGCGAGGGAGCCGTTCGGCGGCCCGCACCCTGCCTGGGCACCTCCCACCTGCGTACCCCATCCCGCTCGTGCCCCATCCCGCGTGCCTTCTTCTTGCCACCCTGCCTAACGTTTCTCTTTCTCTACGCTTCCTGGCCGCGCGCGGGGTCCCATAGCTCTTGTCCTGCCCTACATTACGTAACCCGCGACTACCATTCACGCTCGCCGCCTTTACATCTTCCTGCATGTGCGCTGTGCCGGGCTGCTGGATGCTCCTACCTGGCGCTCTTCTGTCCGAGTCCAGGTGAGTATTCTGATATAGGGATTTATTCGGTAATGGGGTCCGCGCGCGGCTCGCACGGCTGACATGGCTCAAGACTGCTCTGGACTCCGTCGCCCACCTGCTGCTCCATTGTCCAAGCCCGCCCGGCCAAATACGGTGATGTTCAGTAGCTCGCACAGGCGGCTGCGTCTCCCTCCCAGCTACAGCGCAGTCGTGTTCGCATTTTGTTTCTCACGGGGACTGTTTACCAGTAACACCCTCTTCCCCGCAGCCCTCACCAGCAGGCCCCAGTTGCCCACGGTGCCGTTGGCGCTGCTGTCCTTGAGTTCGGGCAGGGCCAGGAAGCCGAGCACGCCCAGGCGGTAGTTGATGGTCACCATCACCACATTGCTGTCAGCCGCAGGCCGGCAGCCGTCATAGCCGTCGTTGGCGCCGGAGCCTGCACGACCAACATGAGCAAGCGCAGGCAATAGTTGTGTGCGCTGTTGTACACGGTGCATCAGGACTGGTCCCTTGCTTAGGGTGCTGCAGGCCGCGAGTCCCAAGCGTTCACATGCGTGCAATGCTGGCTAATTACGTAGGGGACAGCAGGCATGTGCATTCCGGACTCGGAGATCACCAGCACTCAGCAGGCCACGACCGTGCAAAACTCCAAAGGCGGGAACGGCAGTTGCGGCATGCCTTCATATGGAATATGGGCTAGGCCCATAAACTGCTGTTGTCGCGTGCCGGTTTCCACTGAAAGCTTTCCTGCTTGGAAGCCGCCGCCATGGATGTAGAAGCGCACGGGAAGCTTGGAAGCAGAAGTTGCGTTGGCGGGCGCCCAGATGTTCAGCTGTGGATGGGTCAGGTCGGCCCAGGTTCAGCCATCTATGCATGCATCTGGCAGAAACACAGATCTCTTTAATTCTTTAGCAGCAACTGTGGTCCCGTTTCGCATCATCTTACCGTTAAGCAGTCCTCGGACTCGGCCTGGGGTGGCAGGCGGACAAGGTGCATACGAGCGCGGGGTGGGTTGGGGTCGGGGGTAAGCGGATGGCGGGAGGAGGCGGGCGTACAATGCGGCGTGCAAGGGCCCGTGAGGCGGAAGAAGAGTGAGCAACATCGCAGGGACGGGACCTAACAAATCTCCAGTTCTGTTCCCAGGGATTTACACCAAATTATGTTCACCTATCAAGAATGCATATCGGCAGGCGTGCACAGCCCAGGGCCTGCTGCCGGCCGCGCGACATCGTAATTTGCACATGCCAGACTCACCGCGCCCGCGCCCTGCTGGGGACACATGGAGCCGTACTTGGTCGCGTCGAGCCCGCTGGCACCAGGATATTTCAGGGTAACCCTGCCATAGGGAACTGGCGCGGCCCAGCGGCGAGCGCCCGTCGGGGGCTCGGCGTAGGGAATGCCCTTGAAGCTCAACACGCTCTCGCCTGTCGCGCAGGACGCGCCATTCACCTTTCCCAGCGGCAGGGTCACGCTCGTATCCAGCGCGCTTGCGAGAGTACTCAAAAAGAAGGCGGCAAGCGCCAGTGGCAGGCGGCACATTTTTGTGTAGCTTCTTCTGAGTACGCAATAGCGCTCTAATCAGTCTTCTGTAACTCGATGGCAATTGTGTTGCCAGCTACGGCTTTTGATGGTTGAACACGCTCATCGCGTTTCGCCGCAATGCATGCATCATGCAGGTCACCCTTTGTGCTCTGGTCGTGAGTTTCAGTGACGAGATGAAACGCATAGACGTAAGGTTTACACTTCAAAACCAAGACACGCGCAAATTAATGCCGCCACTCTTCCAGGCCTGTCTGGACACGCCTGGCGTTTTGCATGACCGCTGCGCACTCCCGCAAAGCGCACTGCGTTCCGCACTAGCGGTCCCACTAGCCGCTCTGGTACCCGCAGTCCAATGTAGAGTAGCGCTTTTCCATCAATAAATTGCACACGCGCACCAGTATGGATGCAGATTAGAAGCTACCAGTATGCGGCCTGCGCAATCCGCCTTCGTCCCCAAGCACCTCCCCTGGCGTGCTGCGCTCCACGCTGCGCTCCTCCTGCGCTCTGCACGCCTGCACCCGGGCAGGTACGGCGTCCTGTCATCATACCGCATGGCTGGACGCATACCGCTGGCGAGCTGCTGTGAATGAACACCACAATTGTAATCCCGTCTACCCGCACAATACCGCGCCTGATATGTCCACATGAGGGAGTGGTACCTGGTGGTTACCCCCCTAATCCCGTCCTGTCCTCGGCCGGCCACTCGCTCCGGCCCTTGAACCCTGTGCCCCTGCGTGCCCCATGCAGCATGCCACCTGTACACGACTTCACCTTTCTATACATACGTACTCATCCTGTCGCCCACCTCAATCTGCGTCGTGCGGCACAACTGGCGCGAAACGGGCCTCTTTGTGCTCCTGGCGACCGTATGCACCATCATCCTGCTGCTTTGGTCATGCAAATCAATAGCCCCGAATGAAGCATCATCCTGCCACCGCATACATGATGCGCATTGGCACCGCGTCACTCCCCCTGCATAATGCTTACGGTATTCTTGGGCGTGTATTTCTCCAATAATCACGTGGTGTGGCCACCACTCATCTGATTTCGTCTGCCGTGTGCGTCGCAGCGCTGTCTTCTCCCCCTCCTCATCCTCTTTCCTCCCCTCCCCCGCCTCCTGCTCCTCTTCCTCGCCCTCCTCCTGGTCCAGCCGCTGCCAGCGGTCCACAAATAGCGACTAGCATCCAAACCCGCGCACCACGCCGCGGCAGAAGGGGCACTGCGGCGCCTGAGCCTCCACCATCCGAGTCACTTCGCGCGAGCACTCGGCTGCGGCAGGCAGGGTGGTGCGGGAGGCGCGGCCAATCAATGGCAGGGCGGGGCGGGGCGGCAGCGGCAAGCGTGTAGGTCTGGACGGCTAATGCAAGCACATGGCACAACGCGCCTGGGGACTGCCAGCAGCGCTGTCCCAACGCTCAGCGCTTATGTTCACATGGTAGGTCGGGTGTCCCGCACACAGGTACACCGCGGGCGTGTCGCAGCGTCACATGGTACGGTACCCAATGGGCGGTCGTGATTGGGCTACGATTCCTCCGCTGTCACACCGGCACTCCACGCCGGCATGCACCCCTCAACGGCGAAGCATGCCTGCCCAGCAGAGCACTGTCCCAACAGCCCCTAAAGCCGCCCTCTCCCCTTCCATTCCCATGTACGAGCTACCCACGATGACTGGTGAGCAATCCCGCCCATCCACCCAGCCCACTCACCGCACAGGTAGTGCTGGCAGGGCCTTATGAATATGAGCACGGGCCGCTCGAAGCAGATGCCGCAGTAGTCCTCGGACGTGTCTGAGCCTATCACTCCGCCGGCGGCCACTGCGGCGCCGCCGGTCGCTGAGGTGGGGTTGGAGCCCTGGCGCTGCAGCCGCCCGCTGCCGCGCCGGCTGGCCACGGGACTGCCGCCGCCGCCCCCTGCTCCACCACCACCACCACCACCACCACCACCACCACCACCACCACCACCACCACCACCACCACCACCACCACCACCACCACCACCACCACCACCACCACCACCACCACCTCCGCCTCCGCCGCCAAAGGCATTTAGGATGCTCGTCAGGAGGTTGCCGCCTCCGCCTCCGCCTCCCCCTCCTGTGGCTGCATTCTCCAGACGACCGCTGTGTGCGCTGTGCAGGCCGCTGGAGGTGCCTGCAAGGCCGCCCCCGACCCCAACGCCCGGCCCACCAGCCATGCCTGCATAGCTCACGCGCAGCGAGCGCGGGCTGCCACCGGTGGGGCTGCCCGCATACACCGGGCTGCCACCCACCAGGTCTGTGGTAAGCGTGCCCCCGGCCCCGCCCCCGGCGTTGCTGACGCGCATGCCCGCGCTAGGCAGGTTGCCCCCCACGCTCGCTGCGGCATCCACCACGGCCACGTTGGCGGAAGGCGATCCCGACGGTGCCCAGACGGCGGTCGCCACCGGCGGCAGCGGCGGCGGCGGCAGCGGCGGCTCGGGCCGGACCTCAAGCAGCACGCCGTGCCCCCCCGCGGCCCGCGAGTAGCTGCCCACTGCCGCCTCCGCCTCGTCGCCCGGGCCGCCCTCATCCACGGGGTGCAGGCCCATGCCCACCGGCGCCCCCAGAGCTATGCCGGCTGCGGTGGCTGCGGCTGCATTGCCAGAGCCCACCGTGCCCAGGCCTGGACCCGCGGCTCCGCCACCTGCGCTGCCGCGGTAGGCGAGTGGAGAGGAGCCGCCAGGCTGCGACGGCTGCGAGCTGCTGCCCACCTGCCGTGCCGCAGCGGCGGCGGTGCCGGCGGCCGCCATGGCCACAACGGCACCCATGGGCGTGCCCGCCGCCTCCACGCTGCCGCTGCTGCCCAGCACTGGGCTGCCGCCGCCGAAGCCACTGCGTGCTCCCGAGGGGTGCTGCTGTTGCTGTTGCTGTTGCACCGAAAGCAACGCAAACGGTGAGATGCCTGACGGCGCCTGCAGCGGCGGCAGCTGGGGCAGCGCCGAGTGGGACTGACGGGGGCCGCCCAGTGCCAGTGGAGGCAGCAGCAGCGGACAGCCGCCAAGCGTCATCCCTAGGCTTGGGCTTGGTCCAGAACCAGCACAAGCGCTAGCGCCAGCAGCACCGCCGCCCCGCGGAGGCGCTGTTAGCCACGGCGGTGGCACGCCAAAGCTCGGCTGCACCGCAGGCGGCGGCGGCGGCAGCGATTCCTCCATGGATTCGCCATCAAACGACGAGCCGCGCGGCGGCGACGCACCACTGGGCAGCGGCGGCGCCTCGTAGACGCCCGACTCGACCGCCCGCCTGCCGCCGCCCTCGGTGCCGCTGCTGTCGCCGTCCGCCTTTGAGCGGCCCTGACTGGGGTCACCTCCTGCTCCGGCCGCGCCGGCGGCCCGCGTTGCTGCCGCCGCCGCCGCCGCCGCCGCCGCCATCGCCGCGTCCACTGTCTCCACCGCGCCCGTCGCTGGGCGCACGGGCGGCCCCGCCGTGTTGCGGAGGGCAGGGTCCGGCGACGCGATGTAGCCAACAGGCGCTACCACCGCATTCCCGCCGCTGTACCCCACATTGCCATACGCGCTGCCGCCAACGACGCTTGCTGTGCCGTACATTGACCCGCCCGCCGCGCCGCCGGGGAAGGTTGAATCGTACCCCGAGCCGCCGATGACGCCGTACAGTGACTGCCCCATGCCGTACACGCTGTTGCTGTACACACTGGCCGTATAGGCCGGCTGGTACCACCCGTCCGGCCCCAGCCGTGCCGTGGCCGCGCTGCCCACGTCGCCAGCGGAGCCGCTCGCAACTGCGGTTGGTCCCGCGGGGCCGCCGGGGTTGCTCTTGCCCGCGGGAGTGCGGCTGTTGCGCCGCAGCCGCTGCTTGATGCTGCGGACCGACTGCAGCGACTGGCGGCGCAGTCCGTCGATGGCCTGGCTCATGGTGGCCATGAGCGAGGGCGCCCGCGACAGGCCGCCCGCTCCTCCCTCGCCGCCGGCACCGCTAGGCCCAGCGATGCTGCCGCCGCCGAGCAGCCCGTCTGCAGCCCCGCTGGCGCCGCCGCCGCCTGCAGCCGCTGTCGCCCGCGCCGCTGCCACGCCTGCCTCCGCGACCATGCGCCGCCGGTCCTCTGCCTCCGCCTCCAGGGCCGTGATCTCCGCTAGGAGTGCGCCCTGCGCAGTGCCAGGGCCGGATAGACGTGTACTGTACATATGATGACCAGATCACACGAGGGGCCACATCCGCAAGCAACCATCCGGGACTTGGCCCGGTACATGTTCAGAGTTCATATGAAGCGTTCACAGGGGAGCGGGAGCGTGCCACCAAGCCGGCCTGCAGACCCAAGGCCCCAGCGAGGACCATACCCATTCCCATTCCCAGGCCCTTCCTGCAGCAGGCCCGCGCCCCAACCCCCGTGTACTGCACTCTCCCAACAGTCCAACCCAGCGCGGCCACAACCTCCCGCCGCGTGTCCCCGCACCTGCAGCGCCGCCGCCGCCAGGGCCTTGAGCCGCGGCACCACGTACAGCCGCACCTCGGCGTCCGTGCCCTCGAAGATCAGGCCCAGAGGCGTGGAGGGCATCAGCATCTGGCGGGACGAGCGGGGGGGCAGGACGGGCGTGTGAGACGGCGGGCGCATGCGGGCACGCACGTGGGCACAACGGCACCTCCGGCAGAGGAGCAGCAGCAGGAATGGGTCACGCACAGGGGACGCGCAGGTGGTGGTATGCGCAGGAGGGCACCATGTCGGAGTGCAGCTGCAGCCAAACTGTCTCACAATGCTGTTTCACCATGATCAGAATTGTCAAGTGCCTCTTCCGCCCCGTCTCCCGCCCCGGGTTGTAATGGTACATCTACCAGTCGTTGGTTTCTGGTACATCTACCTGCCCTCCCCAGCGCCCCCCCCCCGCACCTCCGCCAGCGCGGCGCTGCCCCGGTCCAGAGCCAGGTGGAAGGGCCGCATGCCGCGTGCGTCGCTGTGCAGGCGGGGGTCCAGTGCGCCCGTGTCCCGCAGCACCTCCAGCTGCGTGCGTGCATCAAGGGGTGGTGGCGGGGTGGTGGTGGTGGCGGCGGTGGCGCAGACTGGAATGAGCGGGCAACAGGGCCAGCCAAGGCACAACGCCCCGATGCCGTGGGTGCAAGCCGATTCCTGTCCTGTGCAAGGCTGCCCAGGCGCCTCCATTCTGCACATGCACATTTGACGAGCCCGCCCAGCCTGCCGGGCACCTGGCCCGCACATGTTCACTGTCCTGTCGCACCCACCGCCGTCCGTCAGCCCCATCCACACTGCCCCGGCCGCCACTCACGTAGTGCCGCAGCAGCAGCTTGCACATGTCTAGGTCCCCGCGCCGCGCCGCCATGTGCATGGGCGTGGAGCCGCGCGGGCTGCGCATGTGCAACATTAACAACACGGAGGGCGGTGGAGGGCGGTGGAGGGCGGGCGCATGCAAGGCAGGTCCGAGCGGTGGGCCGGGGTTCGAGAACCAGCAGCGCTCATTGCCCACACAAAGCTGCGGGCGTCCTTGGGAATTCAAACACTTCACGCTTCCTGCCATCTGCGTCTCTCGTTCGGCAAATGCTGCTTTCATGTTTTCCTTGATGTCCTTCCCCGTGCACCCTTGTTCGTCGCCCGGCCCCTGCCTGCCGCTTCCCTGCCTCCGCGCTGCACATCCCATTTTGCCATGCTCCGCCCTCAGTCCCTCGCTCACCCACCCACTCCCTCACTGACTCACCCACTGATCCAGTCCAAGCTCTCCTGCCAGCACCGCGCCGCCATGTTGGCGCCGCCGGCCAGCAGCGCCCGTAGCGCCGCCGGCTTGGCAGCGGCGGCGGCGAAGTGCGCGGGCGCGTAGCCGGTGGCGTTTGGCAGGTCCACCAGGCTGAAGCGGCAGGTGGCAGCGGCAGGTGCAGACACAAGGGCAGGTAGGTGGGGGTGGACGGTGGTTGATACAGCGACCAAGGTTGAAAGTGGTTGCCTGCCTGCCTGCCTGCCTGCCTGCCTGCCTGCCTGCCTGCCTGCCTGCCTGCCTGGCGTTGGTGGCGCGGACGCTCCCGGTTTCGGGAATGCACTGTATCTTGGCTGGCCCCCTGCCTCCCTGCAGAGCTGCCACGGAGCTGGCCCCCCAGGCCCCTACACCACCACCGCAAGCTCGCAACAGCCCAGCTGCCTCCTCGGGTTTCCCACGTGGCCCCAGACATCCCTCAGCGCTTCTACCACCCCAGCAATCGCCAGCAGCTGCGCAGGCAGCGGCCTCCCTCGCCTCGCCGCTCACCGGATAATTGTGGACCGCATGCTGCGCGGCGGCCGCGCCGACGCGCCGTGCCCCAGAATGGCGGTGATGCAGTCGGGCTGGTCGTGCAGGGTGGCGTAGTGCAGCGCCGTGCACAGCCCCCGGTCGCGAGCCCATGGCGTCACGCCCTGCACCGCATGTCAGCACACGCGCACACGGCAGCGTGTCAACCACCACCCGGGGGTGGGGGTCACCCCCTCCCCAATAATTTGTCGGGTACGGGAATGTATACTCCCCCCCGCCCGTCCCAACATCAGCTTCCGCCGTGAACAATCCTCCCATACACACAGCCCCCACACGCCCCGCCCCAACCCCTGCATCCACACCCACCACATCGAGCAAAAACTGCACAACCCCCGCGTGCCCGTGTGTGCACGCCGTCATCAGCGGCGTCTGGCCCAGCACGTTGGGCGACCCAACAAAGTGCGGCAGCGAGTGCGGCGAGGGGTCGGGCACACGGCCGCGCAGGCCGTCACTCAGGCGCTGCGGAGGGAAGGGGGTTACACGCATTAGAGTAAGGGGGAGGGGGAGGGGCGCAGAAAGGGCGGGCGCAGGAGGCGGGCAGGCGGGTAGGCAGGTGGGGCGTGCGTGGTCGCACAGCGATCAATGCGGTGAGGAGGCGCAAGCTCGTGTCTCTTGTACACGCTATCAGAGTGTCGGTCATGTAGAACTGGGGCCGGGGCACTGCTGGCCATCGCGTGAGCGCGCGCGCAGCCACCCACCTGGAAGGGGTGGGAGCGCCGCGCGAATGGCGTGCCGCCAGCGCCGGCGGCAGCCCCTCGGGCCGACGCTTCATCTGGCTGCGGCGGCGGCGGCGGCCACACGCTGCTGAGCAGCTCCAGCATTGCCTGCGTGCGGCGGCGTGGATGGATCGCTACCGGTACCGTACTGTATTCAGCCCGCGTGTGAGGCCGTGGTCAATGCGTGCATCGGGTCAGGTGGCCCCTGGTGCACACCGTCCTGAGACGAGCTAGGCGTTCCACCAGGTGTTCCACTGCAAACCCTAACAAGCCCAACACACTTCGATTGCATGCTGGGCATCCCCCTTGCGACCGCCGCTGCAAATCCTGGCCAAAATTGCTTGTTGCACAGGCGACACGAAATCGTTGATCTGCACGCACCCGCAGCAACTCCACATGGCCGCTGTTCCCCGCCAGGTGCCAGATGGTGTTGCCCTTGCCAAAGGTGGTGCGGCAGGCGGTCAGGGGGTCATCCCGGAGGTGCGACAGCGCCAGAGCCACATCCCCCTGCATGGGTTAGGGCAAGAGGGTTTGCGCCGGCGTGTTGCCCAAGAGCAGTAAAGGTGAAGTTTGTTGCCAGGGTACGTGCCAGCCCCCGCGGACACGCGCAGCAGGGATAAGCATATGACGGGCGGGCGACGGGTGCACAGGGGCGGGCGCGCCGGAAGGAAACAAGGGTCGCAGGCCTGCAGTCCGGCGGATTCACGGTATGCGCTGCCGGGCTCTGACGCGACCCACCTTGCGCAGCGCGCTTTCAAAGGACGCGCCAGGCAGGCACGAGCAGAAGACCATCGCCTCGTGTTGTGAGCGATGGCCCCAGACTGCTGTCTCGCGCAGGCTGGAGCTTGCAGCAGAGCTGCGCTCCGGCTCTGCTGGCGCATCAATTTCCCTAGGCGGTTGCAATAAATTTGTTAACGATTGTTTGTCGGTGCTGCACGCGCCGGTCGCCCGCTGCTTGCAGATTCCGAGCCGCAGCTCATAAGATTGCCAGTCAAGTACTCAGGAGCTTGAGTTTCTGCAAACAACGAAGGTTCGCGTCATCGTTTGTGCACTCTTCGGACGTCTTGGGCAGCCGTTGTCAGCTGCAGGTGGTCTTCTAGCTGTAGAATAGCTCGGCCCACCACAACACGTTGCTAGCGTGGGACTTAAGCTCTGCATGGAAAAGGTGGCTCTTCCCGTCCTAAGGTAACCACCCCAACCGCTAGTACGACAGCAATCCGAAGCGAGAGATGGAGGCATGGAGCCGCCAGCTTTCAAAAACATATTATCAGACTTAAATGCTGTTGCGTTGACCCGGCATGTTGGCGCACGGTCCTATAGGACGTAAGTCACCGGTCGTGCCACGCGGTCGTGGTTCTGACCTGCCCCCCCCCCCCCTTGCCCCCATCAGCCCTATGCACCCCTAGCACCAAGCCGGCTGGCCCCTCTCCTCCCGGCACTCCCAGGACCACACTGCCAGTACGGTATCACACGCGCAGCACAAGTCTGTCCGTCTGCCTATCTGTGTTATGTGTAGGTGTGTTGGTCACGGCGCTGGTGCCCGGTGCCCCTCTTGCCCTGACATATGTTATGTGTCCTCGAAAGCAGCGCGTCCCCAAAGGTCATCTTCACAGTGCTGGCATCTATGATATGGCTTGTTGTTTGATGTTGCATGGTCACGTACTTTCGCGAGCAAAATCCAGTATGGGGGACAGGCCGTGGGGACAGGCTCACTTGGCAGGTACGATGCGTTACAGAGTTCCAGACAAATTTGCTTTCGGCGCATGCAACTCGACTCAGCAGTATCAATCACCATGCACAATATTTTTGCAGGCTATGCGCAGGCCCCGCAATTCGTCACATCACATCGCGACCATGTGTGCGCAGCCAGGACCCGTATGTGGTGCGGGCGTAAGCTAGCTTTAAAGATAGGGAAGAACCATAATTAAACACCGGAAGAATGCCCGGCCTGTTCCCAATCCTAAACACTTCTCCACTTACATGGGACGCACCTCTACCACACCCCAAGCCAAAGCCGTCAACACCACGGACACAAGCCATCATGAAAGCGCTTCGCACAGTACTGCTGTCAACCCTGCCATCCTAAAACTCCTTGCTGGCTTGCCTTGCCCGCTTATAGCGGCCCCTGTTGTTGGAATGAATGGCCGCCGCGGCTTCCACCAGGCACTCCCACCGGCGGCGCTTTAGCTGCCGCCGCGCCGGGGTGTAGGGCAGCGGCGCACACGTCCACGCGGCGGTGGGAGTGCTGCTGCCAGCGTATACGCCGCTGCTGACGCCAGGGTCGCCGTAACCGTCACCACAATGCCAGTCTTCACCGCCACTGATGTCGCTGCTGCTGCATTCAAGAGGCACGTCCGCCGCCGCTGCCGCCGCCGCCATGATTGAGTCGGCAGCGCCCTCGCCACTGTCAATGTGCTCGCCGCCGGTGTCGCTGCCGTCGCCGCGCCAGTGGAAATTGCAGTCACCGACGATGTTGCTGCTGCTGCCGCAGCTGATGCGCCGCCGCGGTAGGGGCAGCCCTGCCTCTTTCGCGGCCTCCGCATCGCCACACGCCGCCGCTGCCGCCGCCTCGTTGCAATCAGCCCCCCCAGGCGCCGCCACCGCCGCGGGCTGTTCCTCCTGATGCTGCGGCTGCTGCGCCGGCTGCGCCAGCTGGGGCAGGTGCAGCAGCAGCAGCTGGCCCTCCAGCGGGCATACCAGCAGCAGCAGCCCGCCAGGCAGCGCCACCGGGTAGCGCACGCCACCGCACCGCCACACGCCGTCAGCCCCCTCGTCGCCAGGCAGAGCCCCACAGCAACCTCCGCCGCCGTCGCCGCTCACGCCAGCAGCGCCACCGCCGCTGGTGAGAAGGTTACCGTAGCCGTTGTCGCCGTTGCAGGGGCTGTAGCAGGGCAGGCAGCTGTAGCTGAGCTCGCCGCTGTCCATGGAGGGCGCGTCGGTGAGGTCCACACCGCCACCGCGCGGGCCGTGAGTGGATACCGTCATGGCAGCAGTGGCAGTTGTAGCCGCGGCGGCAAAGGCGCTGGGAGCAGCGGAAGATGGAGATCGTGGGGCGGCTGCGGGTGCAGACTGGATGTCCTCGTCGACCACCTCCACCTCAACCCAACCATATTGCACTGAGCGGAGAATGCTGCCGCTTCCAGGAGTGCAAGTGCCGGCATTGGCAAGGTGAACGCAGCTGCCGCCGCTGTCATCGCTGCTGCTGAAGGTGTTGATGCTGCTGGAGATGCTGTAGTCGGCGGCCGCTGGCTCGCTACCGGCATCAGCGCTGCAGTCAGCAGTGAATGCAACCCCACAGGCCACCTCCCACGCCGCCACCTGCGCTGAATCGAACACGGTGCACACCTGCGCGGCAGCGGCGGTAGCACCGCGGCCACTGCAGGCGCTGTGGAGCCAAGTGACATGGTGCACGGTAAAGGATCCGTCCTGTCGAGCGTCCGTCAACAGCAGGTCGGCACGGCGCGCACAAGTGCTGGTGCCGGTCGTGTCCTGGGCCAGGCTGAAGGAGGTGGTGGTCGTGTAGCCGTGCGGCGGCAGTGCCGCCACGCCGGTGATCGAGTGCAAGCCACCGGCATCAGTGCCGCCGCCGGTCAGGTGGTAGCTGTTGGCGGGTGATGAGGGCGAGAGCGACTGGGAAGGGCAGCGGGGGAAGGGTGAAGACGGGAGCACATGGTGGCCCCGCGGCCACACGGTGAGCAATGCCTGCGTGTCCTCGGCCGTGAGCAGCACGGCCTGAGCACAGTCGTTGCCACCAGGCGGCACCGTCTGCACGCTGCCGCATCTTCCGGGCGCAATGAGAGAGACGACGCGGAGTCCGTTCGCATCAAGCACTGCCAGGGTTCCGGCGTCGCGAACCGAGAGCCGACCCGGCTGGGCGAAGCGCGCCGCCTGCGCTTCCCCGTCCACACCTCCTGGACCCGCACATCCATCCCCGCACACCCACTGCAGGTTTCCGCCTCCGTCAACGCAGTACAGCGCGTGTCCCAGCGTGATATAAGTCAGGCGGGTGACCGGGTCATACGCTGCACATCCGAAGGCAGCGTGTGCTGGCGGAGCGTGTTCTGGGTGGCACACGGCCACCAGGTCAAGAGGCCTTAAGCTCAGGCCTAGACCTAGCTGCGGATTGCACACTTCAAAGGCCTTCAGAGGCGCTATGAGAGGGCTTTTGTCCGCATCGTGCCCCAAATCCCCGCGCACAAAGGCCAGCGGGGCAGCATCCGTGCCCCTGTCAACCAGCCCACAAATCCCTGGTACAGGGATGCGGCGCGGAGCGAGACTCTGGACCGCCATTTGAGCAGAATCGGCTAGCTTCCCAGGCAGGCAGGCAGCTGCTAGCCTGTGCGTGCGTCAGTGCCTGTGTGGTATGTGAGATTGCTGTCCTGGTAACTGGTTTTTATGCTGGAGCTAGTCCAGGTGCTGTCCTCCACCAAAGCTTGAGCGCAAGTCCGCGACGACCGTTCAAGCTTGAAAATGTTGAACCTTGAGCCTTGAAAAAGAAGCTGCGGGATGAAGAGCCCTGCAATAGATTACTGTAGAGGCCAAGTATGTGAACAGGCCTGCAGAGCCGCAGCCAGACTTAAAAGTTCAAGCCTGCCGGGCCCACCGCTGCATCGGCCAGGGCCCGTCGGGGCCCAGCCGGAACCCAACTGGCACGCATCCACCCCACAGCTCCTCCAGCTGCGCAAATCAAAACTCCTGCACATACATTCCGCTAACTTTTCCGTCCGTCTGTCCGTACTTCCCACACATGTCCAGCTTGTATTTCCCTCCTGACTAACTTCTTCAGCTCCACATCAGAGAAGAGCCTGGAAGGCTCTGGAACTCACCCACAATCCGCGCAGCATCTGCAAGATCGGGAACGCCACAGAAGTAGAAGCCGTGAGCCCCTTAAAGTGACAACGAGCTGCAGGAGAAAAAGCCTTGGCACGGTTACGGACGCTGAAGGATGGGCGTGCCCCAGACTCACTTAGTGCCTGCCTGCCCCTCCACACTGCCCGGATCCCCCTACCTTGATTTGCCAGCGCGGCCACGTGGCATACTGCAGCCAGCAGCACGACTGCAGCTGTCGCCAGCCTGGAGTCTCGTACTACTGCTTCCCCGCGGACGCCAAGATGCCACGCGACATCTCGAGCAGCGACAACTTGCGGGGCGTCCACTCTGGATTTAGCGCGCCCTCCGCAGGACCAGCTGGTGCCTCGCCAGCACCCGCACTGCTGCAGCCAGCGACCCATTCCGCCAGGTCCTGCAAACAACAGACACAGCGTACAGCCCGCGTTTCTGCAGCTCAGTCATTGGGCCACTGCATCAGGCCGGGGCTCAACACGGGCTGGATCTACACGCGCACTGCAGGCCAGGTCCGTGTACCCCAAGCGCACATCAGGGCAGTCACCCGCAGCCCCTGCCGCATGCCGTCACGCCTCTCAACTTTTGAAGCAAGCATACTTTCATATGGTTCATTTGGGCAATCGAGCATTGGAATGGACTAGACCCCAGGCCCCCCGCCCACCTCGACTGTGTCCACGTCCCGCAGCCGCGGCAGTGTCTCCAGCGGCGCCACCCGCAGCCCGGCGGCTGCCGCCCGTGCCAGCGTCTCACTGCACACCACCTCTGTGCTCCACGGCATGCCCTGTGCAACACAGTACGGTGCCGTGTCGGCCATCAGCATTTTAGGCGCAACATTGTGCGTCCCATCGTTCCGCAATCGTAACTCCTCAGCCCTTGATCGAGTTTGTAGCTGTATCCGCGCAAATCCTTAACCAAGGCTTTTGTGCGCAGCCACAGGCCCCAGTACCGGTCCCGTTCCTTGCATATCCACTCCTACGGCCCCGCCGCGCCCCCCCCATCTCACCTCGAATAGCTGCTCCGCCACCGCTGTGAGGCCCAGCATGTAATAGCCGCCGTCCGCTGAGGGGCCAATGACCATCTGCAGCCACCCAGCAGGGCAGCGATTGTTGTAGCTGAGAACGGATGAAGGCGATGCAAGGTTCAAGGAAGGGCCAGGAGATAGGCCCGCATCAATCAACGATGACACCCCCACCCAGCAGGTTGGTTTGCTTGGGTTCTGGAATGAACTACCCCACCCAGCATTCCCCAAAACAGCTGATGCCTGCAACCAACCCACACGCGCCAGCAACCTACAGCCCTGCTCACGTCATATGTGTCCAGCGCGCCGGCCGCTGCGGCGAACAGGTGCTGCGACACGTCCGGGATGTCGGTGCCGGTGATGATGACCTGCACACACACACACACACACACAGGGGAGGGGAGGGCCGGCAGGGGAAGCGCTGGTTAAATGTTGTGACTTCTGACGCAGGGCAGGCCATGTGCAGTCCAAGCAACCGTGATTGGGCTCTACCTCAAAGCCAGCCAGCTTCTTGACACATGCATACCACAAAGTCATAGCTGACAGCTGCGCAGCGTGTTAAGTATCGCACAATGCCTACCTTAGTCCGGCGTAGCCCCGGCTCTGTGGGCGGCTGGTTTCCATCCTCGTTGTGCGGTCCCGCACTCTGCCCCAGTGTCCCTGCCGGCTCCTGCTCCGACTGTTGCTCCCGCGGCTGTTCGCGCTGCGCTGCTATTCCCTCCGCCGCCTGTGAACTCGCTGCTGCTACTGCAGCACCAGCTGCCGTTGCCGTTGCTGCCACCAGGCGCTGCTGGGATTCGTGCATGGCCGCCCTCATCTTGGCACCCAGGTCGGGAGGTGCCGCACCCGCAGCAGCGCTGGCGCCAAGCTGGGGGCGGCATGGTACCAACTGTTACGGCGGCGTGGTCAAGCGCACGTGGCATTGAGTCAAATACAGGTATATGGCTTCGCAAATATGTACACGGTAACTGCGGTGAGAAATCGCAGACATGCACACAATCGGCAAGGCGGCCCAGGCCGCACAGAATTTCTCGCTCGGCTCACACAGCTACGGTGCGGTAGCTGCTCACCAGGCCCTCGCCCTGCAGCCACGCCTCCACGTCAGCAGTGTCGTCTGCGCTGCTATGGTAAACTGACACGTCAGCCCATCCGGAACAGCTGCGCGCAGGTGGTTCGCCATGGTTAAAAGTGGATACGCCAGGGCAATACGATGAGGCTGCAGCGATGGCGAGGCTGCCGCAGGCCGCCAGCGCTCCTGACGCCTACCATGCCGCCTGCTCGATGGCATGGTGCGCGCACGCCCGGTACCAGGTGCAGGCCGCATCGGCCCCGAGCCCCGCGGCCAGGCGCGTCTTCACCCGGCCGGGGACGGGCAGCCGCGCGAAAACGACGAGCGCCTTGTCCAGTCCACCAGGCGGGGCAGCTGCGGGCGCCGCTGCAGAGTCATCGCCTTCTCTGGTGGTCATAAAGCAGCCAATGTCTTGAGGAGGGAAAGCACGAAATAGAATTGGGGTTCAGAGCCGGCAACCCACACGATGTTGCTGTGCGTGGATGGCACGCTGAATACTTGCAAGTTGCAGTTGCAATATCCTTTGATGAGGATGATAGTTCAACTAGCTACATATCTGGCTTTCCGTCATAACATGGCAACACAACAGGAAAATGAAGAAGGCACGCCCAATGCAAGCGACTGAATCAGACTTCCTATTCTCGCCGCTTAAGCCGTCGCTTATGCGTGATTCACATTAAATATAAGTACTTTTCACGAAAAACCCAGGGATCCAGAGTATTTTGGCCACACAGCGAAGAATGCAGACCTGCCTCTCACAAAACATGCGGCTGGCGCGCCCGGCTACCCTTCGCTCTGCTCGCAGCTGTAGTCATATTGTCGTTCGTTCAAAGGGCTTTGGCGCGGAGACAGCAAAGCAGGTCGGACCTCCGCTCCAGCACGCACGAACTGGGTCTAGATTTTGCCAGCGGTGCAGCCTATAATTATTCCTCTCGCGCTATTGGCTTGCAGAAATCGGAGTCCGAGGCAAGCACCTCCAAGTCGTCCAGCGACGGGGATGCTGCGGCTCTGGAGGCTCTGGAGGCCCGCATTGTGAGCTGGGCACGAGAATGCAGTCAAAGAAGCATACTGGATGGAGGGGAGAGTTGGGAGATGCCCTGGTTCGTTGGGGGGCGTGTGTGAGTGCGTCAGGTGTCCAGGGGCAGGGTTTACCGCCACGTTGACACGGCTACCGACTTAGGTTGTTGCCGCGTTGGTGCGTGGCGCTTCGGCTACTCACCCCCACCAATCCCAGCTCAACCCAACTTGAACCACCCAAATCAGGCCTGCTAGCCCACTTGCACACGCCCCTCCTTTCACGCCCCCTCCTTCCTGCTTTGCGCCCTGTCCTGCGCTCCTCGCTCCCGCCACGACCCTGGCCCCGCAGAAATCCAGGCGCAAGCGCGTGGAGCCCAAGGTCAAGGTGAACGCGCCTGCCGTGGACGTGGCCACCGGCAAGGCGCCCGCAGACGCCGCCAGCGAGTTGGAGCAGTCCTACCTGGGCTTCCTGGGCGTCTACTTCATCTGGGTGCTGCTGCTGGGCCTGGCGCTTGCGGGCGCGGTGCGTGGCATCCGGCGTGGCGGGGCGCACGGCGTGGCGGGGCGTCACGTGACGTGACGTGGCGTATGATCAAGACGGCAGCAGGGTGCTGGGCAGATGGGGCTGGGTCTGCTAATGGGATGGAGCAGGGAGGCGGTTACGCGCAGAGACAGACATGAGGGCAAGGCAGATGGCGGATTGGTGGGAGGGCACAGGGTGGGAGGAGAGTGAGGATGTGTGCGCGGGTTGCAGGCAGGCGCGGGCACATGTGTGTCCTGCTGCCCTCGCTGGCGCAGGCCCGCCGCCGCCTACCTCACTCCTTCCTGCTGCCATAGTCCCACACCGCAAAAGCAAGCCTGCTGTTATCCGAACCTCCCCTTCCTTTCCGATACCTCCAATGTCCTTCCCCTTCCCTTCCCCACCCCTTCCCCTCCCCTTCTCCCCCCCAGGGCTTCCTGCCCGAGGAGGCTGACATCTGGATTCAGGACAACCTCTACCCCAACTACAGGTGGGTGGGCGGGAGGCCGGGTGAGCGTGCGTGCGTGCGGAAGTGCATGCGGGCGGGAGTGCGTGCGTTCGTGTTAGAGATCACAAGGGAGAGAACAGCAGACATAGGACAATGCGTGCGGTGTGCTTGCTTGGGGGCATACGGGTGGCCAGGCCGGGGGCCGCTCTCCGGTTGGCAGGAGGCAGTTACTCTAGCGGTACCGTATTTGTGCAATCAAGCACTGACCTTCCCCTCGTCCTTGCAACCCTGTGAGCGTCCTCGGTGCCCTGATCCTGCTCGTGCCCCTGCCACCGCACCCCCTCCTCCGACTGCGCAGTTGGATTGTACTAGGCTTCCTGGGCCTGTCCTCGCTGTACGGCCTGTACAAGACCGGCAAGCTGCCCGGCCAGATCCAGAAGCAGTAAATTATTGAAGCGGCACAGGAGGCGCGGGGCTAGCAGCAGGACGAGCGCGAGAGTAGCGAGATCAGGGCGGGGGCGGCGGAGCGTGGCAGGACAGAGCGGGAGTGGTGGGGGTGGTGCTGCCTGGGAGCTGCTGGATGAGGATGGGGCTACCGAAATGTGGAGTGTGCAGAGGATCTATGAGCATTGTCTGAATGCCAGCAAATTTGCCAATCGGTAGAGGAACAGGGGCCAGGTTTGCCACACGCAGTAGATGTGGTCGATGCAAGCGGGAATGGCATCACAGCATGAACATTAAGCAAGGTCAGCAAAAAGCAGGCGCATCAACATATTCCCCCTGGTTGCTGTTGGACTTCTGGGCTGGCCTGGCAGTTAGCAGATGACTTAGCCTGACGGATGTGGTATATGATTGCGCCGGAGATGGGAAGGGACGGCGGAGTGTGCGGCAAACTTTGGACTGGCACCGCCGCAGGGCTACGAAGGACAAGAACAGAAAACTGCCAAGCTTTATGCATCCCGACATTCGCTGCGCCAAGTGGCGCCAAATGCGTAGGTGTGCGTGTTGCGTTTCCAAGTGTCGCACTCACACGCTCCCCCGCGTTAGTGCAAAACTGGTCAGAGCAAGCGTGCACAATGGCCGACACACATGCGCTGGAACATCGCTTTCGTGGTCAAAGCAACTCAAGCAGCGCTCTTGTTGCTCAGCTTCGCTCTGGTGGGTAATACAGCGTGCAGGGGTGGTGAAAGCCGATGGCGGGGCGTCTGCCTTGCGCGCAATTTGTAGACGCTTAAGACCATCCTGGAAGGTGTTCTGCATTACAGAAGGGTGGTGTCACGTATGCGCACGCACGGCCTGCATGCACTGCAGGTGTCGTACCCTCGTACCCGTGTTACAGACATGCGCTAAAATGCGTACGCTAACCTCGAGCCTGGGTAGCGCCGGGCCGTACCCCGTAGGCCACACCATCATCGCAACCACATCCGCCACGACTACACCACACTTACACATACGGCACACCTCTTACGCTCAATGCCACCACCAACACCAACAGCAGCCGTTCTGGGGGCAGGGACATGTGGCGCCTGCTGCACGTGGGCCGGGACGCGCCGCCGCACTTCTGGCCTGGACCTGCACTGGCCTCGGCGCCATGGCGTGTTCTTGGCCGTCAGGCGCGGCAGCGAGGACCTGACCACCTGGGCGGCGCCGGCTGGCCGCCACAGGCTGGCGCTGCCGCCGGATGCTGAGCTGGGGGGGGCCGGCAGCGGGGAAGCTGAGACCGCCTCGGGGCCTATCTGGGCCTAGCAGCCATGAGGCGGTTGAGTATCCCGCGCGCCTTTCCAGGCCAGGTGTAGACCGTGTATTGCACGGAGTGCAAGATCCAGCAGCAGGTGATTGACAGCGGCTACGATGCGTACGACGGGGGGTTTACCGAGTTGTCGTGTGCACCAAGGGTCGCGACAGAGTGGTGGGGATGGCGGGCATGTCTCCACGAGTAGCCATAGCACCTGGACTGTCCTGAAGCAGGGGTTTAATGTTACAGCTGTGGGCCTGCCTCCGACCCGGGCCCGACACACGGCCTCTGCAGCCTACCAGTCTCTGGACTGGCGAGAGCGCTCACAAAAACAGCGCTAGAAACCCAAGCCCACGGCTGACCTGCCCTACCCGCGCACAGCAAGCCTAGCCGCGAAACGAGAAACGCCTCCCTGTGCTCTCCTGAGCCCCCTGAAGCAGGCGGATCCCTGTTGCGCAACATAAGCTTCTGATGCGATTCCGACTATGTTGTTGGCCAATTACTGCTAATCGCGCATGGGATAGGCCTAGGGAGGAGAGGACGTGCCCGCTGTGAACAACGAATGAAGTGGAGGACGAGCATCACGTTCTGATGGCATGTACGGCTTATGACCAGCTGAGGACAGACAGTGGCCTCGACTTTAGCTAGCAAGGGCATGCAGGAGGTGATGCGGAATGCGGACCCGGCTAGGCTGGCTGCGCTGCTCGACACCATATGGGAACTTAGGAGCAGGAATGTGCCCCTTGCGAGGGCCGGCCAAGAGAGATGAACAACCAAGTTAGTTAGGCGTTGAAAGGGTCACCCCGGCCCGGGCCTTCGGTTTTTACGAGGCAGGAAGGCAGGAAGGCTTCGGGTTGTCTCTTGTCGGGGGTTTCGTTTGAGGTATTAGGTACGCGAGCTGTCTCCACACCGCCTGGTCCTGTGGGCTCAGGAGAGCACAGGGAGGCGTTTCTCGTTTCGCGGCTAGGCTTGCTGTGCGCGGGTAGGGCAGGTCAGCCGTGGGCTTGGGTTTCTAGCGCTGTTTTTGTGAGCGCTCTCGCCAGTCCAGAGACTGGTAGGCTGCAGAGGCCGTGTGTCGGGCCCGGGTCGGAGGCAGGCCCACAGCTGTAACATTAAGGCACGAGAAGTGCGCACCACCTTGTAACCACACACACACACACACACACACACACACACACACACACACACACACACACACACACACACATGGATGTCGGGTGTCGACCCTTCCTCTCCTTGTGCTTTTCTAACACGCACACACACACACATGGATGTGCACAGGGTTGATAGAAGGGCGGCGTGGAGGTGGGACTCCCTTGGGCCCTGGGGGTATCGAGGTAGGTATGAAACTGTGGCTTCAAACGTGACTTGTGCATTTACCTCCACAGGGAAAACATAGATTCATATCGGATGGCCTGCTTGCATGGTGGGCAAGTGGCCGTGGTTGCGGTGGAGTGTTGTATTACAAATGCCTGTAAACCCCCACCGGGCGATCGACGCACGATCTGACCCCGGCATGCCCCGCATGCGATGTATGCGCCTACAACGTTTACCCAGCACGTCTTATGCCCTGAGTCCCGCCCGCTGTCCGACGTCTCACCTACGAGTGACAGAGGAAGCACAAGCGAAAGGTAAGCGGCGGCAGGGGGTTGTGGTTACCAGCCCAAACTAAACCAAACCCAATGCATAAGAGCGAGGAGGTGAGGGGGTAGCTCTGCCTGAAACACACCCCATGTTTCAATTGGATAGAGCTTAGCAAGAGCGTTCAAAATCTGCTTTGGGAGTTTCAATCAGGGCAGTAATTGCAAAGATATGGGCCCCAAAGTTAACGGTCGGTCGTTGGTCCCTGGGGTCCCGGAGGTTTCGTCCGTAGGGGCCCGGAAGGTTTCGCTTTCAGGCCTAAAACACCGTCAATCGCGTTCAGGACCTTCGCCGTTGCATTGCAAGAGGTGTAATAGGCCAGGGTAGTAATGCGGGGGCGCCAGTGCAAGGTTCTGGTGTGTGCCTCGGCCCTAACGTGGACATGTCATGGTTGACATGTGTTCCTCATCCCACCGCGCGTCACCTTGAGGACTGCTCCCGACGCACACGCAAGGCATCAAACGTGCATCTCACAACAAATGATGCATTTAGACAGTCCCCCAGTCATATGGCTTTCGGCACGGTACTTGTAGTCGGGACGCATTGACACTTCTGGTTTCCGACATCCGGTATCCCACTGCAAGTCACCTCCAAAACCGTTCGCGATGCGCGGACAAGGCATCAACCGTCTATAGTACAGCAACTGGATACCTCTAGGGCATTCCACCGGTAATGGTTGGTGCGGCCCGGTACTGCTGACCGGGATTCAATCCCCAATCAAAACTTCCGTCCGGGCAAAGTTGGCACGACACTCCACATGACTGCACCAAGCGATGGGGCACCTCAAGAGGAATGCAACGCGGTCAAAAATGGTGGGGGGGGGTTGAGGGGTATACGACACGGTTTTGTACGGTGGGGGTCGGTGGTCGGTCCGTGGGGGGGGGTCCGGAAGGTTTTGGGTCGGGAGGTTTCGTTCGTACCCCCCCCCCCCCGGGCGGCGGCGCGCGGTGTCAAGGGTAAACTAAATGGTAACAGGGGCGGCGTGCATCAAGCAAGCTAGGACACGCATCCCAGTCCCAGCCCACTAGTGGGTGTATAAAAGCTGAAAAAGAAAACGAAGCGGCAATTGCAAGATAACGTCAAAGGTGTCGCTGGCTGCATGGAGTGTTTGGCTACGTGCCAGGGTTCTCCAGTAAGGACTTGGGAAGGACTTTTTAGGGCGTTTGGCGCAAACTGCAGGAGGGATTTTGCGCCGCAGTCCTGCGGCGCAGGAGCCTGGCTGAGGGGCGCCCGTAAGGGCGCTCCTGCCGTGGGTCAGGACGGCTGCAAGGCCCTCCTCCTGCACGGCAGGAGCGCTCTAGGCCCCCCTGCCTAAGGGAGCTCCTGCAGTCTTAGGCAGGGGGGCCAGGGGGGCGCGCCCATGAGTGACGACGAGTACCCCACCCAGGCGCAGGCGCTGGAGCTGGAGCTGGCGGAGCTGGGCTTCGACTAAATGTAACATGCGGGGAAACTAAATACAAATGTATGCACCGGGAAAACATTTAGTGCAAGGAGCCTACAGGGGCAGTGCTCCTGCACGACAGGAGCATTTTTGGGCCCCGGCAGGGGGCCGTCCTGGCACGTGCCAGGAGTAAAATTTATGATAGCTTCATACATGCCCGGAAACTTTTGGGACCCTCAGCAAAACGCTGCTACGTGCCTCTTGGAGGAGAGCATTCCGTCCTGGCCCCAGGAGTAACATTAGGAGAACCAAAGTTGTCCCTAGTCGATGCAGCGGAGAGAGCGGCACGGGGAAAGGTCGTAGCGGGCCAGATCATTTCGCCTTTCTTGCATTACATCCCATGATCCATTTTGTTCCATTTCTTTTGGTCAGTCCTCTGGCACGTCCGCACCGCACACGTACCAACCTGCACACTGCCGTCCCCTGCACACATGAGCGCGCTTCAAAAATTTACGCACGGCGGGAAACAGTGCCTCTACCACCACTCGACGGACATCCCTGGCACAACTGCACCACCCAGAGACAAAACAATCGGTGCCCTCGGGCAGCCCTGGCAGTGCTTGCCAGACGACCGGCCCCAGTGCGCAAACAAATTGTAGGTTATTTTGGCCACCCTGGGGGAGCCCTTATTCAAGTGTGCGGACGGGCCTATCGCCCCCACGCGATTAATAAGATAGTCTCACCAAATTGCTGGACACACCAAGGCCAAATTTGCAAATCACAACACAGAGAATGGCACCTACCATAATGGCAGTGTTTAGCTACCTGAGTCGGGGATGAAGATAGAGCATTGCGCATAAGTCCTTAATACGTACGGAACCCGGGCACGGCGCTACATGCATCCAGACCGCTTCGCCGCCCCTGAATTAATATGCACCGTGCAGTGAAAGGGCCGCGTCCCCCCGCCCATGCCCTAGCGCCAGCGCGCCTCCTCGGACCTCCTCGTGCTCCGTGTGTGCCCGTCACGTGGGACTCCCATGTACATGCGGCGCCGTCACTGTGGCACCGTCCATCACCGCCGCACACCAACGCACGCCTCCACACACCCCAAGGCCCGCGAAGGGCATGGCATGCCTCTCTCGCGCATGTAGTCGGTGCACGACCCCTGTCGCACGAAATTGAAGTGGTTCCTTCTGCGCGCCTGAGGCCTCCTTGCCCGCCTATGTAAGTGGGTTGCAGCTTTCCGCCGCCGAAGGTGTCAGTCCAAGGGTCACACGACAGATCCAGTCGTTGTACGTCAGTTAATACACCGTCATTTGCAACCGGCCGTTTCCCTTCCCTGACACGCCACCCGCCAAGGCCTCACACGCCAGCTGCTGCCATACAGCGAGCGCGCAATCGCACGCAACTCGGTGACTAGACATCGCCAAGCGTAGAGGTGTGGGGTAGAATGGCATGAGGGCTGATCAGGTCGGTCACATGATCCCAACCTTGGGACACCTAAGTGACTTCGCCGCCGCATCCAAGGTCGCGTCCTGAGCGCAACTGATCGCTACGATCCATGCAGCAACCCGTACTACGCACAGCCGCTGATGCACTATGCTCATTGCCATTAAATGATGTGGTCGCTGGTGTACAAAGATATGTCAGAATTGATCACACGCCCGATGGGAGGTGCAGCCTTGCAAGAATCATTTCAAACCTTAGTTGTTCACAGCCTCAGCTCAACGCCGTCGCCAGTGTTCTCTCGCCAGTCCGCTCGTGCCAATTCTTCGCTTGGTTACTGCGCGTATGTCGACAAGCTTGGGTCCGCGCCCGAGCACAGCGCGGCACGACGCACCTGCTCCCGCTCGCACGACTTACCGGCCACTGGAGTAGCCGGTGCCGCCGCTGGGGTTCGGCGGCATGGCGCCAAAGTCAGCCACGCTGCTGAGCGAGCTGTAGCTGGAGTAGCTCGAGGTGCTGTTCAGGCCGGCGGCCGCGGAGCTGCTGCTGCTGCTGCTGCTGCTGCCGGTGGACAGGTCCTCAGCCAGGCGCAGCGCCATGCGGCGCACCAGCTGCCGGATGAAGAGCTCTAGCGTGGAGCGCATGCCGGGCAGCAGCTCCGGTACCAACGGCATCAGCTCGCCAGCGGCGCGGATGGCGCGGCTGCCGTTGGCAGCCACATCGGGCAGGCGCGACATGGACGGCTGCAGCAGGTCCAGCAGCGTGCGCACCATGGCAAGCGCCTGGCGGTCCTCAGCCGTTAGCGTCACGTTTGGCGCCATGGCCGACAGCACCTCGAGCGGCAGCGGCAGCGGCATGAGCATGGAGCGCAGTGGCCCCAGCGCCTCCACGCTGCGCAGCGCCGTCACGGCACCCGCGCTGCTCATCACCAGCCGCAGCGCCTCGCCCAGCGCCTCGCGGCTCATGGCGTCAACCGCCGCCACCATCTCCTCCACGATCAGCTCCTGCGCGTAGCTGCCGTCCTTGGCGAACACCACCTTGAGCACCTCGCGCGTGGCTTCGTTCACCACGGGCGCGTCGGGGCTGCTGGCGGCCAGCTGGCCCTTGACGCGCTCCGCGTAGGCACGCTCCGCGGCCTCACCGAAGGTGGGGCCGGCCGCCTGCGCGGCTGTGTTGGAGGCGGTGGTGAAGGAGCCGAAGGCGGACACCATCCTGGACAGGCGCTCCACGTCAATGCGGTTCTTGTTGCCGTACAGCAGCTGGCGCAGCGCGGCGCGCATGCGCGGGTTGTTGTCGGTAAGCAGGCGGCGCGAGAGGTAGGGCATGCACTCCTGCACGATGGCGTAGTTCTCGTCCGTCTTGAGCGCGATGCCCTCAATGACGCAGAAGGCGCGCAGCACCAGGCCTGTTACGCGTGATGGGTTCGGCATGGCATGGCAGGCGGCTCTTCAGTACTAGCAAGCTTTGAGCCACGCAGAACCACCAGCCTGCCGCCTCGCATTGCCCCCCGAACCTTCTCAAGTCAGACAGCACACACACTGCAGTGCACTCACCGAAATAGGGGGGGATGCACATCTTGTAGTCCATCGCCACGCCCTGCAGCTGGCTGGTCATGCTGCCGATGTTGAAGCCGCGCAGGCCGCCGCCCTGCACGATCTTGCCCATCACCTGCTCTAGCACCGGCGCGATGAACTTCTCGGCATCGGGCGGCATGCCGTCGGGCATGAAGCCCAGCTTAAGCAGGTCGCGCGAGACGCCGCTCCAGTCCTCCATGGTCAGGTGGGCGATGAACTCTACCAGCGCGATACGCTGATCCTCCGTCACCTCCGTCATCAGGCCAAAGTCAAGGATGACGATGCGGCCGTCGGCGGTGCGAAGCAGATTGCCGGGGTGCGGGTCGGCGTGCAGGAGGCCCGTCTCCAGCAGCTGGATCAGGTAGCAGTTGAGCAGCGTGGAGCACAGCGCGCGCACGTCCTCCGCCTTGGAGTGGTTGAGCTTCTCGCCCTCCACCCACTCAGTCACGATGACCTTGCGGCTGGTGAACTCGGGGTAGACGGTGGCCACGGTGATGCCCTGAAGCGAGGCCATCTGCTTCTTGAAGGTCATGGTGTTGTAGGCCTCCAACTGGTAGTCCATCTCCTCGAAGAAGCGAGTGCCCCAGTCGTCCAGCACCACCGCCCACTGGTCGCTCATGAAGGGCAGCGTGCTCAGCAGCACCACGAAGCGGCGCATGATGAAGATGTCCAGCGCCACCGTCTCGAGCACCTGCGGCCGCTGCACCTTGACCGCCACCTCCGCGCCGCCGTGCTCGGGGCGCAGCTTGCCCCGGTACACCTGGCCCAGCGAGGCGGCGGCCAGCGGCTCGGCAGACAGCCACTCGAACACGCGGTCCACCGGACAGCCAAGCCCCTCCTCCAGCACCTCGCGCGCCTCCACGGTGGAGAAGGTGCGCACGTTGTCCTGCAGGCGCTTGAACTCCTCGAGGTAGGGGGGCGGCACCAGGTCCACGCGCGTCGACAGCTGCTGGGCAATCTGTTGGGCGCGGCCCCGCACGAGCAAGTGGTGGTTGTGATGGTAAGTACGGTGCGGCACAGGGTGCGGCGGCACAAAGCACATAGGTCTGGGAGGCACTCTGGTTGCCCCATGGTCCGCCGCGCCTGGACCTGGACCTTACCTTGATGAAGGCGGGCCCCATGTCTTCAATGATGACCACCGCCTCCTTAGCGCGCTGCGGCATGTTAGGGCCAATCTGGCCGGTGCGCCAGTCCCACAGCAGCACGCAGCAGAAGGACCCCACGCGGTGGAACATCTGCGCATTGCGCTTCAGCACCGTGCCCGGGCGCCCGGCAAAGTAGGCGTCCAGCCCCTTGGGGTCGTAGCGCAGCGGCAGCCCGTCGATGTCCGTGGCGCCGGTGGGGTTGTAGCCGGCGCCCGGCACCAGGTACGCGGCGTTGCGCGCCTGCGGCGCCGAGGGAATGCCGAAAGCACTGCCGTCAGCACCGCCGGCAGCAGCGCCAGCGCCAGCCACCGCCGCCGCGGGCGCGGGGCTGCCGCGCGGGATGGCGGCCACCAAGAAGGCCAGTGCCGCCATGGCAATCTGCGGCCCGAAGTTGCCGGGGCCCATGGGACTGGCGGCCTGAGTGCTGAGCGCCTCCTGCATGGCCTGCTGCGCCGCCACCATGGCGTCGATGGAGGTGGTGGCGCCGGACGCCTCGGTCATGCGCAACGTGGTCACCAGCTGCTGCACGCCCAGCACCAGCGCGTTGGTCCAGCCAAGCGCCAGGTTGCCCACCTGCGAAGTTGTTGTTGCCCAGGCAGCCATCAGTGCCACAGCAGCAATTTACGTCCGCGCCCGGCTTTGGAGGACCGTCGCCGCGAACCGTGTCACAGTCTGTAGGCCACCACCCCCACCCGGCTTCTCCCAACCCCCACTGCACGATGACACCATACCCCACCTGCGAGTCAATCACACCCTGAATGGCCGTCAGCACGTCGTTCATGGTGCTGCGCATGATGTTGTAGGACTCCGGGTCGATGGCCTGGACCGTGTCAAGGCGCTCGCTCGCCCACGTCGCCAGCGCAAGCACCGACGCGTGCGCTGCGTCGACGGCCATGCTGGAGGCCGCATCAGCTGCCAAAGCGACGTTGGGAGAGGCACCGATGTCCGCCAGCACTGCAGCGACGAGTTGTAAGGGTTAAGTCGCGGCATCCGGGAAGCCAGAGGACCGGCAGACCCAAAACCGCTTTGCCCTAGAACCCACAGAGGCAGCAGTCACGAGCCATTGCGAAACCGCACCGCCCCCAACTGTGCCTCGCACGTCCCAAACGCCGGCATCATGTCGCCAGTGTGACCGGCAACGGACAAGGCCGGGAGAGACAAGCAGCCTGAAGAAGTCATTAAAAAGAAGTGATCGCGGTCGCGCTTACCAGGTGCAATGGCCGCAACGTCGGTCAGCACCGAGGGGTGCGGTGCCGGGGTCCACTGCGCCGCTTGCTGCAGCACCGCCGGCTGCAGCGCACACACGAGGAAAGATGGCCCTTGAATGTCATATGCGGGTACATGCAAAGCGGACGTACAGCGCCGCGCGGCGCTTCCGGGGGCACATGCGGGACCGACTTGCGCACGCCACTCTCGCCTCCGCTCTCACCTCTGGCACCACAGAAGCGGTGAGGGTGTCTACGCTTGCATGTGCGTGTTGGGCCGCATGAAACAGCGAGCTCGAGCCTGCGAGGGGCCAGTTGAGAGTCGTGTAACGTCCCGAGAAGCAAGTGCCAAAAAAGGCCGGAGACCAGCGCCCCCAAGTAAATGCCCCATTTTCATTTCAAAGTCGGCGCGGCCTTAGCGCAGCACCTGCCAGAAAGGAAGCGTCGCGCCCATCAAACTCCGGGCCCTCGGCACCCACCGTCCAGGGCGTGGTTCAGGTGCGACAGGAGGCTGGATACGTCTCCACCCGAGTTGTGAAGAGACCGCGCCACCAACTCGGTCACCGCGGCACTGACATCGACGCTGTCGGGCCCCAATGCAGCCGGGGGCCGCACCAGGCTGCGCTGCCGAGGCCTGAGAGCCGGTTGCGTCCTAGACCTGCAATGTCATAAGTATGGCCGCGGAAAGGTGAGAAGTTGGCGATATTCCTCGGGTTGAAAAAGACATTTCCGTTTCAAGAGCCGCGACGTCTCCTCTGCGCACCTGTCGGCCGGCGAGCGAGCAGCCTGCCTAGCATGGAGCCCGCTCAGTGCCATGGCCTCGCGGAGCTCTCGGTGAAAAGTCAAGAGTTCTAATGCGAGTCTGCTCAGAGTGTTGGGCTTTGGGCGAAGCGGGCCGAGGCTGTGTCACTCAATAAGCTTTAAATATGTGTAGGAGGCGCGGGGAAACTAGCGCATGTGTATGACGGGGCGAAAGTCTTTAGACCCCCCTCCCTGAATTGCGAAGTCGATCCGGGGCGAGCGAGCTGTCGCTGGTCTGCCTGCTGCACCTTTCCCCGAAGCCGGCTGAGTGACTGCAACACATAACACAAGTATTTAGGCATAACGCGGAATAAGCAGCTGTCGCTCGCGTGTCCTGACTGAAATGCTTTAAGGGCTTGTCCTCGCTTTGACGTCCACCGTCTCCTGACGCAAACATACACTAGCAAGGATGACGCCACGATCGGTAGGCTCAGCTCTCTTGATAGGAGTCGGCGTTGCAATGGAACCTGTGCATCCGCCAGTGCGAGCTTCGGGCAGCCTAGCTGGAAGCGCTGCGCATCGCTGCATGCGCAGAGCAGGTGCTACTGGCATCAGCCGGCGATGCCCGGTGCGTGGTGCGGGGCGTGTGCAGTCGCTTTGGCGCGACCGGAAGGGTAACCTGGGGCGCTTGGTTGCTCAAGTCCATTGGCGAGCCTTTGACAACCTGCGGTCACGACTGCTTTACAACTGCAGGGCCACTCACAGCGATTGGTGCGCGTGGCGTATCGCCAGGGCGACGAAACACCCACTCCAGCAGCGCCCACTGCACGCGCTGCTGGCACAGTGACGGTCAACCCAGTGCCGCAGATCTCTATCGTGGTCCCTATCCAGTCGACCGTGGTGGCGGCTGCACCTGCGACTGCAGCTGCCAGCCCTGTCACCGCTGTGACCGCTGATGAAGTCGAGGCTCCGCCGGCGAAGCCAGCCGTGGAGGCTAGCTCTGCGCCTGCTGCTTCACTGGCTGCGGCCAAGCCTGCCGAGCTGGTGCCGGCACCGGCCTCAGCAAGACAAGCTAGCAGCGGCGCCACGCAGGCCGCGCCGCCTCCTCAGCAGCCGGTGCGCACATGCTATTGCGTATGTTGACCAGCCCGGCGCTTGTGCCAACATGTTCAGTTGCTGCGACTTTGCGCCCGACAGGTTCGCGCTCAGCTCAAGGTCATCGGCATGGGCGTGCGGGGGATCAGCGCCGTTAATCGGCTCATGGGTGCGTGACGTGCCGCGTTTGCTGAGGTGCAAGGACACAGCGTTCGCTCCACGACACATCTGCTTGCGCTCGCCTCAGGCCCTGACTGACCACCGCGCCCTGTACTTGCATACCCTATGTCCCCAGCGGCTGGCACGCTGCCTGAGGCCGAGTTCTGGGCCCTGGACTCGGACAAGCGCGTAGGTGGTGCATTCGAGAGTGATGTGTACAGGGCCGGTATAGGGCCAACACCTGCCGCATCGGTTCAGGATTATCCGCTGCAACGCGCCACACAGGTGCTGTCTGGAGCGGACGTGGCAGCTCACACGCTGGAGGTGGGCCCCGGTGATGAGGCAACCCTGAGTCCCGAAGACTTGGCCGCGCTGGCATGCGGGCCGCAGGCAGCCGCGGGCGCCAGCGGGCAACCCGCAGGCTCTGCCGCCGCGGCCTCCTCGGGCCCGGACGGCCACGCAGGCGCCGTCTTTGTGCTGGGTAGTGCCTTCGGCAGCCCCGGCGGCGCGCCCATGGTGAGCGCAGCGCCGTAGTGTTGCTGTGGGCTCATGGGGAGCCACGCTGCGTGTGGTAACATGGTCACGACGAAAGAGCCCACGCCTCCGCTGCATCATAGTTATAGCTATGGCCAAGCACAACGTTCATGGAATCATGCCACGCCTGCCGTACCCACGCAACCCTGTCGTGTCCGTCCACACACAGATGCTGCAACTGGTGCGACACCTGCGGCGCCAGGGCTACTTCGTGGCAGCCACGCTGACGCGGCCCTTTGAGTTTGAGGGCGTCCGGAAGCTGGAGGCGGCGGACGCGCTCATCAGCACCATGGAGGAGGTGGCACACCTGGTGGTGAGCGGTGGCTGCTGCCGCTGATACTGTTGCTGGCGGACTCATGCAGATGGCATTATGGCAAGGGGCACCAGGAACGGAAAAGCAAAACGTGCAACCATTATGGCAAGACATCCGTGCTGTGTGTATCCTGCGTGTAGGTTGTGATTGCGCAGGGCGTGCTGACGCGCGCCAGCGCGGAGCTGACCATGGGCCAGGCGCAGGCCATCGCTGACAACACGCTGGTCTACACGGTGCAGTCCACGCTGTGGGCGCTCAGGTGCGAGGCGTGGGGTTCGCCCACAGCTGCCGCAACCCAGGCTGCTATAGACGTAGGACGGCCACCTCCGCCGGCAACGCTCCACCCACAGCCGCACCGCCCCACCTTCTGTGTGCCGCGGCCCACTTTTGTTGCTGCTCCCAGGGCGCCCGAGATCCTCAAGGTGTCGCACGGCGCGTTCCTGTGGCACGGCCGTGACCTCCGCAACATCAAGCGCCCGCTGTTCCCGCCCATGATGAGCCTGCTGTCCTGCCCGGGTGAGTGGGTGGGCGAGTTTTAAGGGTCTAGCGCAGCTGTGCGGCGAGGTTTGCATGCGGAATGTTGTGTAGCAGCATTTATTGCGCTGCTACCCACCAATGCTCGGGCGTATGGAATTGGCATCTGCTGTACTGACTTTACAAATCGCGCCTGGCGATATGTAAGATGTTTGGTAGCGAGACAATGCGCGTGTTACGGACATGCGCTAAGTTGCGAATGCGAAATGCGTGATGAGAACCTACATGCTCACGTAAGCCACGTTGCTGTTGCTGTACAGGCCACGCCACGCTGGGCCGCGGCCAGGCCGCCCTGCCGCTGCCGCTGCTGCAGCAGGCGGGGCTGGCCAGCGCCCTCAGCACCCTCGCGGAGGATGCCGTCAAGGTGCGTACGGCGTCCAGGGTTGGGAGGGGCTAGCGCCGGGTCGAGGGCTTCCATCCTTCCATGGGCCTTGATTACTAAACAAGCGACTACGAACGTCTGTTGCTTCTACCAAGCATTGCTTGGGTTACCTACATGGTCATCGCCCCACGACCCGCATGCACGCCCTCAGGCCGCCGCCGAGTCGCCCTTCCTGGACAACAAGCTGGAGAGCGCCACAGGGGTGCTGTGCGTGCTGCGCGTGCCGCCCTCCGCGCTTGGCGTGGGCGTGCGCCCCGCTACGGCGACGGCCGCCGCCTCCGGTCCCGCCAACAGCAGCACCAACACGCCGCTGGTCGCCGACAACCACAAAGAGTACGCGCTGCGCTCGGCAGTGCAAGTGGCGGCGATGACGGTGCGCGAATTGGTGGGCCGCCATTGCCACGACATCATTGTCTGCCCGCAGCTATGCCAGGACCTGGAGTCGCCGCCGCCCCGGGCCCAGCAGCAGCAAGCAGTGGCTGCGCAGGCGGCCGCCGCAGCGGGCTCAGCGGTGGTAGGTGCTGAGGGCGGGGAGCAGGCGCAGCAGCAGGTTATCCAGACACAGGTGGAGTCGCCCGACGGGACGGAGCTGGTGCGCGTGGAGGTGTCGCTGCTGGTGCTGGAGTCCATTGAGGAGATGGGTGAGTGCATCATGAGCAGCTGAACAGCATGGCCTGCCTACCCATCGAGTGCAAGTTATTTGCCTATTCACTCCCGGTGTGAACCCGCTGCTCTGCGCTCTGCAGCTGAAGCCAAGGCCGTTGCCGGCCAGAAGCCAGACCCTGCCGCCGCAGCTGCCGCAGCTGCGGCTGCAAGCGCGGCCGCTGCTGCGGCTGCCGACGCGCCGCCGACGCCCACCGCTGCCACCGCGCGCGACCGAATCGGCTCCGTGATTTCGCAGCGCGCACCCTCCGCGCCCCGCCGCCCCGGCCCCCGGCCGCTGTCCGCCCGCGGCTCCGGCCCAAGCATCTTCACCGGCTCCATCCCCGGCCAGCCAGCGCCGGAGCCTGCGCCCACGGCAGCCCAGCCCGCTTGGGCACCGAGCTCTGCGGCTGGCACGCCGCCGCCGGCTGCGCCAGTCGCCCCTGCCGCCGCCGCCTCGGCGACTCCACCGCCCCAGGCATCTGGTGCCCGCCCAGGAGCCGCTGGTGCGCCATCACCGGCTGCGCCAGCCGCCGCCACCGCCGCTGCGTCGGCGGCGGCCGCTGCCGCCAACGCAGCGGCGCGCAAGCAGGCCCGCCTGGCTTCCATGTCAGCCATGTCGGCGCTGGCGGGCGGCTCCGCGTCCGCCGTGCACAACAACATCCTGGGCGCCAGCGCGCTGGGCGCCGCGCCCGCAGCCGCTCCGGCGCCCAATGCAGCTGCTGGTGCTGCCGGTGCCGCAGGCTTCTCGCCCACCGGCGTGCCGCTCAACGCTCGCGGCTTGCCCATGTACCCGCAGCCGCAGCAGCAGCAGCAGCCGGCGCAGCCGCTGGCTGCCGCTGCGGAGCCGGAGCCGGCCCCGCCGGCCCCGGCACCCGCGGCCAACCCGTTCGAGGGCGGGCTGCAGCAGATCCCGCGCTTGGCAGAGAGCCTGGTAAGTGCATTGTCGGGGCCATAACGCCATCGTGGTGCATGCTCACTTTTCCAAGTGCCTTAGCAGGGCCCATCTTGCGCTCCACGCGCTTTACCGCGCTCTACCGCGCTGCTTGGATCTCCTCTTCCTCTTGCAGGTGACGTCGCTGGTGGCCCAATCGCTGGACCTGCCGCCCCAGGCCGCTCGATGGCGCCACCAGCAGCGCGTGCCAGCTGGCACGCCGCGGCCCACCTCGCCCGCCTTCCACCTGCCCCGCGTTGACGAGGACGTGGGGGAGGACGGCCGCTGGATGGAAGGACAGGTGAGCGGATGCTGGTAGATGCCGGGGCAGCATTGCAGAAGCGCCCGGCGGCGGGGCTTTTTTCAGCACCGCACTACAACTTCTGTACGGCAACAAAGCCTGCGGTGCGTGACATCTGACATGACATTTGCCACACCACGCCCCTCAGGCCGAGTCGGAGCAGGGCCTGGGCCGCGGGCTGCAGCAGCTGATCATGGGCATGCGGCTGCCGGGCATGGGCGGCGACGGCACGCCCGGCGGCGCCGCCCCCGGCCCCGCGGTGCGCAACCGCGTGGCTGGCATGCTGGACCGTGAGCGGCAGGACTGAATGCAGGGCTGCTTGAAACACTACGGCACAGTAAGCATGGTTCATGCCCATGCAAGTTTTCTTTGCACATGCCGTGCTTTATTCTGGCCTTGCATGACATCCAGGTGCGCTGTAGACGTGGGAACAACATCCGGCGGCCACAGGACAGACAGTTGAATGCACCAACCTGTGCATCGTGTAGCATTCGAGGGGCGTAGACACAAGGATGCTGCTTGACCGGGGCAGCGACAGACGCGGTTGGACTTCAAGCAGGATGCGGGTGTTGCGCACAAGTGTTGAGGGAGACCAATAAAAACTGTCCCTGTTGGGCGTGCTCTGTATTACCTTTCGGCCACTGCAACCACCGTATCCCATTGAGGCTGCTCGCCTGTGCCTCCGCCCGCGCCGCTTTTGATCGGACATGTCGGCATGTCCTAACCGGTCCCAACCGGTGCCCTAGCATGAAGCAGAAACCATAATTGTAGGCACAAATCGCAAGCACAGCCGCGACACGATCCGGAGCCAAACCCTAGTGTCGTCGTTACACTGGATCGCTTTCGGGTCTGTCAAAAGTTGCAGCCAGCGGGGCGTTAGAGTCCATACTTGTGAATTGACATACATGCATAGCGCCACACAGTCACTTAGCGTGCGAGAGACATTCGAGAGGAAGAGAGCCTTGAGAGCGACCGGCTGCCGCGTGTTCCGGTCAATTCTCTGCCGCGCGCCTGATTCATCCACCGACTCTTCACTTAGTCGGCGTTTGTTCCTTCAAACTGCTTCGCTACCCCTTCTAACTGCTGTAACAACGCCCCTCGCACAAGCGGCGACCCGAGATATCCCGACATCGCCGCTGACCCCTCCCGCTGACGCGTTGTTAGCTCCCAGAAGCGCTCAAACAGTAAAATCAGTCCGCACCAGAACAGTAACATCAGCTAGAAGTATGCCGATCGAGGGCATCGAGCTTGACAATGATAAATTTGTCGAGTTGCTAGGGAAGCTCATTGGCGAGAGCAAGCACCTCCAAAACAATCCACCAGAATTTGTGCCCAAGGAGGACCGAGGTAAGCACGCCGCGCTGGGGAGCCTGTGAAGAACCCCGTGCGATCGTGTCAAAGGCCTCTCAGCCCGGACTGCCCGGCGGCGGCCAGAACTAGTATTTTGGGCATCTCAATAGCCTGATGGTAGCGTGGGAAGATGCAGGGGCAAGAGGGGGAGCCCGTTCAAGCGAGGTCGGGCCTTCGCGGACGACATCCCCCGCACCTCGTCCTCGCTCAACCCTAACCCCGCATGCTCGCAGCTGCGCGGCACGTGCTGGACGTGCTTGAGCCGCTGAGCCAGGAGAATGGAGGGCCGCTGCGCATCCGCCACATCTCCTATGTGGAGGGCCGCGGCAACATCGTGGTGGAGGTGAGGCACGCCAGGGTGGCGACTTGGGCGTGGGCACAGCGCAAATGCAACCCGCGGGCCCCTGGCTGACCGAAGCTGGCAGCACACATACAGCGAGCAAGAAAGGGTGAATGACATGTGTCAGCTCCTGCTGGATGGACCCCTGCTGCCGTGCGTTGCAAGATGTTGTACCCACACCTGCACCTGCATTCCTTGGCATGACATCGTGGCATCATGCCCCTGCCTCTCACCTCCCAAACACTCATCCCGTCTACCCTGGACTCCGTCCACCCCCCCCCTACAGTACCCGGGCGAGCAGGAAGGCGGCATCATGAGCTTCGTGGGCTGCCACATGGACGTGGTGCGTGCGGGGGGAGGGAGGGATGGGGCCGGGTTGGGGCTGGGCCGGGCCGGGCCGAGCGGGTGACGGTAGCGGATGGCAGAACAGCGGGCGTGGGGGGTAGCCATCCATGGATGGTGTTTAATCAATAATGAAGTGCCGGGGGGGGGTTGTGGTTGCCAGCCCAAACTAAACCAATCTGAAGGAAGCGGAGTTAAGGGGGGGCGGGGCGGGGGGCTCCAGAAACCTAAGCGACCATTGGGGGGGAGAGGCGGTAGAGAGCAGTTCGGCAGGGCTGGTGGCAGGCTGGGGATGGCAAGTACCGTATCAGTGGGATGGGATGCGGCGCTGGTGCATGGGACCCTAGCACCGGCAGTGTGCGTGGCAGGGAACTGAGAGCGTGACGGCCTTTGCGGCGCCTTACACTCGTTGTAACCGGGCGCTTGTATGGCACGTGTGCCTGCCTGGCAGGTGACTGCCAACCCGGACACGTGGACGTTCGACCCCTTCTCGCTGTCCATTGACGGCGACAAGCTTCGCGGCCGCGGCACAACGGGTGGGGTGGGACGGCATTGCAGGGCTGCGGCAGTAGCGCTGTGAGCTCAGCTGCCGCTGGAAAGTCATGCTGTCATCTGGCTCGAACGACCCTGAACGAAAGCATGCTGCTGCGATGCTGCCAGTGCGGCCCTCTGGACTCCTCGATAGCACGCCCTTTCCCTGTGGCCGTCCCACGCCACAGACTGCCTGGGACACGTGGCCCTTGTGACCGAGTTCTTCAGGTGCGTACGTACTGCATTTCGCGTGCCCCCGCATCGGCACGATGTCTGCGCACGCATGGGTGTTGTCGCGTGGTGGTGCATGATGCTCCGAGCGCAGCATGTGTGCACCAGCAACACACTTGCACTGCACCGCCACCCCTTTAAAACCGCCACCCGCAGGCAGCTCGGCGAGCGGCGGCCCAAGCTTAAGCGCACCATTGTGGGTGTATACATCGCCAATGAGGAGAACAGCAAGGTGGGAAGGACGTGCGGGTCCGGGAGAGGGGCCCGGAAAGTGCCGTCAGTGGGCCAGGGCGTGGAGTGTTCGCGTAGCATAATTTGCGAGACATCGGGGCGACCGGTATACGTTGATGCACAGTGCAAGCTTCAGGATTAATAGCCTGGCCCCACGTGGTCCCACTGAGTAACCGCTCAGCCGCTGATCACAGCTGCACCAACCACATCATGACGCTTCCCCCGGCCTGACAGATCCTAGGCATCGGCATTGACGAGATGGTGTCGCGCGGCGAGCTGGACAGCCTCAAGGCGGGGCCGCTGTACTGGTGCGTGCGTGCGGGCAGGCGGGCGGGCTGGGCGGGCGTGATAGCGGGCGGGAATCATAGGGTGAGGAGGGAGGAGGCCCGGCAGCGGGCGTGAGGTTGGGGCTGAGGCTAGGTGGCGCAAGGGGAACAGGCGCGGGGTGCACTTAGTAATCTAGGGCACATGGCGGGGCGACGGCTAGCCTTGCGGCTAGCTAGCCCACCTGTCGCTGACGTGTCCTGTCCTTCAACACACACACACACACACACACACGCCGCCGCACACACAGGGTGGATCGCATACACGGTGCTCGTTCCGTTTGTTAAATTCTTGTGCTATCTAACACAGGGTGGACGTGGCTGACTCGCAGCCCTGCATCGGCACCGGCGGCATTGTGGCCTGGTCGCTCACGGTGGGGTCGGAGCAGGGCGGGGCGGTAGGGGCAGTGTGCGATTTCGGCTGGTGAAGCAGCAGGGTAGCCGACGGGCGGCGCGCGGGGGACGGCAAGGCGTGGGGCGGGCGGGCATGTGCATACACACACGCCATCACCACCATATGCCAGCCTCCACCCGCTGTGTCCATTCAACGCCACCCGCGCAACTGCCCCTCCGCAGGCCAAGGGCAAGATGTTCCACAGTGGGCTTCCACACAAGTCCATCAACCCGCTGGAGCTGGCCATGAGCTCCCTGGCCTACATGCAGGACCGCTTCTACAAGGACTTCCCGCCGCACCCGGAGGAGGAGCGGTGAGGCTGTGGCGAGGGAGGGAGGGAGGGAGGGAGGAGGGGCTTCTTACGACTGACTGATTCTCGCGTCCCATGATATTGAACCCCCTCTCCCAACCCCAAACTGTCAGGTATGGCTTCGCCACGCCGTCCACCATGAAGCCCACGCAGTGGAACTACCCGGGTACGTGGCCCTTTGCGTGGTTGGGGGTCGACAGTGGCACTGTAAAAGCGACCGCGGACACAGAGAAATGGCGTTGCCAGCCAATGGTCTCGTCGTCAGACACGTGACGTGCGCTAGCGCCGCCGTGCGGCCACCCAAACCCCCTGGCCTCCTGTACCTGTTCTACCACGTCGCCACATATCCTTGCAACCCCCCTGCAACCTAGACTTGACTCCCTACACATCACGCCCCCTGGGTTCTGAGTTTCAATATCTAATTGGGAATTGGAATGAATTCACCGCCCCCTCTCCCCACACACGCAGGCGGCTCCATCAATCAGATTCCCGGCGAGGCCACCATCTGTGGCGACTGCCGCATCACGCCCTTCTACGACGTCCAGCAGGTGGGGCGGCGGCGGCGTTAGGGGGGTCAGGTGGGGCGGGGCCGGGTAGGGTCAGGTCGGGTGGGATGGTATCTGACAGCGTGCACATTGCGGAGATCTTTGGGTGTCAAAAGCGAGGCGCAGCGCCGGCGACCACGATTGGTCGGCACGTGCTTCCGCGCCACCCGCTCTGCCATGTGCAGTCCGCCCCCAACCCCCTGTATGCCGCCGTGCTTTCCATGACACGCGCTATCACCATCACTGTGTTACGCATACTCTGCCCCCTTCTACATCAATTCATGTCGGCTCGCAATGCCTGGGTTTTTCCGATGTCGGATTTGTGAGTCGGACCGGACTACCGTATCCCCCGCCCTCTCTCGCCCTGCCACCAAACCCACCCGCGGGCCGCCTGCCCATCTGCCTCATGCATCACCATCACCACCACCATCATGCCTCATCAGGTGATGGACAAGCTGCGCTCCTACGTGGACGACCTCAACAGCGCCAGCAGCGGCGCACTGGAGGCGCTGCCCACACACGGGCCCTGCTCCAAGTGCGTGCGCGGGGCGGCGGTGCAGGGCTGGGTAGGCTTGAGGACTGGGTTGCGCAGAGGCTTGTGACTGGGTGTGCGGGGCAACACACACACACACACACACACACACACAAACACAAGACTCCGTTTCCGTTTACCAACACACACACACACACACACACACACAAACACAAGACTCATGTCATGTTGAATTCAAACTCGCTGCCCCGTCCCGCCATGCATTGCCGCGCACCCGCCACCCACACACGCGCCCGCAACCCATCCGCCGCACCCCTGCCTACCTGCCTAGGTACGTGCTTCCGGAGGAGGGCCTGCGCGGCAAGGTGGAGCTGACCTTCTTCGATTCCTACGCCAAGGGCATCGCCTGCAACCTAGATTCAGTGGGTGGGTGCCGTGCCGTGCCGCGACATGTCATGTCATGTGGTGGTCGCCCGCGGGGAAAGGGGGTGGGGAGCATCAATCGCTTACGTGCGTGTCAGGCCCCGGGGCTCAAGTCGTTGTCAATGCTTCGTCCGCCGCCAACAGCCGCTGCCTGGGCCCCTCGCCTCTCCCCACTGGCCTATTTAACCCATCCAACAGTGACATCCATTCAGCCAGCTTTCCGCAGTGTCCTCAACACACTTCGTACGCACGGTCCTCCTTGTGTGCTCTCTAACACTCCGGACACGCGTACGCACGCACACAGGCTTCAACGCCATGACGTCGGCCTTCTCCAAGGTAAGTGGATGGTGTGCATGATAGTGAGTTTCTTCAAGCCACGGCCACTGGCCGCAGGCCCCTTCAAATGCCTCTCAAACTCGATCGCTTATGTATCATTGAACACATTGAGGATTATCTCCCAGTCCGCCACTCCACGCTACTTTATGTGCCCGGACACTGAATTTATGCCCCCATCCGCCTCATACACACACAGGTGTACGGCTACTGCAAGCCCTACGCCATCACCGGCTCCCTGCCCTGCATCCGCGAGCTGCAGGAGGCGGGATACGACGGTGAGCAGCAGCAGGCGCAGGAGCAGGCGCAGCAGCTAGCGACCGAGGCAGCAAGAGCTAGAGCTGGGAGGAGGGCCTGTGGGAATAGGTTGGCAGGGCGTGGGCGGGGGGAGCTGACATTTCACGCATGGCAGCTTCCTCAGGTGCCGATGTCTTCTGGCTGAGTCTGACTGTTGCTTGGGCGCGACCCGCTTGCTTTGATTGGATTGCAGTGCAATGCATCGGCTTCGGACGCATGGCCACCTACCACGCCAACGACGAGTGAGTACTGACGGGGTGTTGCAAACACACCGCAATTCATCGTATATGCTGCGCTGCATTGCACCATGTACGTGGCTTAAAAAGCTAGAATTTCGAAATAAAAGAATGGGTCTGGCCGAGGCGTAAGGCTATCGCCGCCCTTTGGGGGGGCGAGCCAACCCATCCTCACGACCATGGCCCTCCACCTCCGCCTCCCCCCTCCCCCGCCTCCTCAGGTACGCGCTGCTGTCGGACTTCCGCAAGGGCTTTGAGGTCATGCGCGAGCTGGTCCTGCATTTCAACACCGTCTAGAGCGCACACTGCAGCGTCCGGGCCGGTTGCAGGAGCTGGGGTGGCGTGGGGACGACGTGGTGGGAGAGCGGAAGCCGGCGGAAGCAGCGAGCCGGCCAAGGGGCGGGGCGGCGCGTATCAGCGTCTGGGAGGGGGGAGCGGAGGAGCAGGGGCAGGCGCAAACGAAGGCGTGGTAACCAAGCCACGCAGCTGCTCGTTTGGAAGTGGAAGAAGGCGCAGTTGCAGGTGGTACGGTCTTATACAGTGCAGGCGGGCTGGGTAGTCCATATTATGCCGGCGGTTGCAGGAGGGCAGCGGCAGTTGTGGTGGCATATTGGTTGTTCAGCGGCAGTTGCGATGGCTACAGAGACTGAGAGAGGTAGTTTCCAGCGAGGCGCTGGACTTAAAGCGGCTTGCATCTCTCAGAATGTTTACAGGGCTACCACCACTGCACCACACCACCGCCACCAGCACTGACTGAGCACTGGATGCTTCGTCTGCTCACCCACACCTTACACGCGCATCATCGCTACAATGTTGTACTCTGCCTTTTGTAGCAATACCATCAGCTCGCGCCATTCAACATTCTGCTCCTGGCTGCAGCTCCGCTCTGCAGCCCGTTCCGCAGTCCCGCTCCGCGCCTCAGCTCGCTCGCCGGCTCAGTGCTGCTCACCCCAGCCAGTTGTTGGACTTGGCGTCGCCCTGTGCGCCCACCTTGCCTCGGGTGGACACCTTGGCGCGGCTCCACTCGCTGCGTGCGCGCTCGAAGGAGGTAGTGTCGCGGTTGAGCTCCTTGACGGAGGGGCCGGCGGCGCGCGCCTTGCGGCTGTCGCGCACGAAGCGCACCATCTGCGGCAGACGCGGGGCAGCATGAAAACAAGGGCAAGGCGCCAGTCAGCTTACTCAGCTACCTGACACCACCGCTACCGGCCTCATGCGCGGACTGCGTATCTTGCAGCACAGGGTGCCGCATGTAACATTCGTCATGGCTGCGCCAGTCCCGGTTCGCCAACACCCTGATTACCGAAATGCCCCATCACGGACATGCTCATATTCCCTCCACAGCAAGCGAACCACCTACGCAGCAACCCTGCCCGCCGCCACCTCATCAGCCGCACAGTCACACAGTCACACAAACACGCGCAGGTGCAGGCGCAAGCACCCGAGCGCGCGCGCACCTCGTCTATGGCCAGCTGCTGCTGCCCCGTGAACCGATCGCGGTGCTTGTTGAAGTGCTCCACCAGCAGCTCCACACTGGTGCGAGCCCACTGCAGTTTGTGCAGCGACCTGCCCGGGAAGAGGCACGCGGCAGGCAGGCAAGCAGGCAGGCAGGGAGCGGCGCGGCGCAGCGCGGAGCGTCAACCTTGACGTAGACAAGGAAAACGGGCGCGGGCATAGGACAGGGTGCCAGGAGTTCCGTATGCGTGGATGCGAGGCGCAGAGGCCGTGCTGGTTTGGGTGTTTGTACGGCCGCGGCAATCACTCAGACCTTTGCAGTATGTGACCTGCATGCTGTACAGTATTCGGACCCCGTCACGCCCCGCCCGCACTTGGCTGTGATGAGGCACTCGATGAACGCCTGCCGCCGCATCACCAGGCACTGCGCAGCGCTCCACACATTGGACCGCCCCTCGCCGCCGCCCTCCTCGCCGCGGGCACCACCGCCGCGCGCAGCTGCCGCGGACGCCCGCGCCTGCGCCGCGGCCGGAGGCGGTGGAGGCGGGGGCGGCGGTGCCTGTTTCTTCTTGGGAGCTGGCAGGAGTGAGTCCAGACCGAACGGGTCCGCCTCCACATCGTCACCGCCCGCCCCCGCTCGTGCTCCCGCTCCCGCTCCTTGCTCCTCCTGCGCCTGCTCCTCCTGCTCCTGCAACTGGGGCAGTTGCGGCCCCGGAGCCCCGCCTTCCGCCTCCGCCGGCTCGGCCTTGGCCGCTGCGGGCGCCTGCCCGCTGCCACCCGCTGCTGCCCCCGCCTCATGCTCCGTCTCCCGCTGCTGCTGCTCCCCGGCCGCCTGGCGGCCGTCGTCCTCCTTGTCGCTGCCATCATCGCTGTCGCCGTCGGCCGCCTGCAGCTCGGCCTGTGCCTCCTCGTCGGCTTCGTCCGCGGGAGGCAGCGCCTCTACATCGCCCTTGATGCGTGCCAGCACCTGGGCAGCAGGGGGGGTGCCATGCATGTTTCATTAAAGACGAGGTCCCCGGGGGGGATTGTGGTTACCAGCCCAAACTAAACTAAACCCAATGCATAAGAGTGAGGAGGTGAGCGTGGCCTAAGGAGGAAAAAACTCGCAACCATTCCCACAACCCGATAAGCCGAACCCAAATTTCCCAGCCGCTGCCCATCGAGCCACCCAAACAACCAACGGGGGGAAAGGCAAGGGGCGAGCCCGTTGGTGAGTCCAGTTGTTGGGCAATCTGAGCATCAGGCCATGGGGCGCATGAATCTGCATTCGCAAGGAGTCGCCTTGCACGCCTCCCCACCCCCATTTGCGCGCATATCCAGCAACACGCTCCGCCACGACCGCCGGCACCTGCCCGCGCACACATCGGATCTCACCACCACCAACACTTTTAACCAACGCCTGCCATCCTCTCCCGCTGCCGCTCCGACTGCACTCCCCTTCCTCACAACACATGCCCCTGTCCTGGAATCAAGTACCTGCCCCCACCCCCAGACCGAAAATTATAGCCAAGGACAAGAGCTGGGTTCTCGATTTCTGGGTTTTGAAGGTCGACTGGGCCTGGGAATAAACTAAACCCCTTCCCCCCTCCCATCTCCCCCTCGCTTTGAAATGAACTACCCCCCACCCACACACACACACGCACACGCACCTTGTTGAACACGAACGAGTCGTCGGTGTGCATCTCGTTCTGCGTCCAGCCCAGCAGCCGGTACACCTCCAGCTGTGCGCGTTGCGCCCGGCTGAACAGGCCCGGCTCCGCCGCGATGCGCTTGTCCAGGCTGTGGCACAACTTCATGTAGTCGCGCCGCAGCCCCGGGTCGCTGGCGGCGTCCAGGTCGGTGAAGGCGGCCTTGAGGGGGACAGGGTGGGCGGAGGGAGGAGCGGCGGGCATTTGGGCGGGGCCGGGGGCCGAGGTGTGTGTGTGGGGTGGCGGCAGAGGCAGGAGTGCGGGGAATGGTCACATCAAGAGTGTTGGGTAACGACGCATGAGGCGGGAAGGTGTGTGGGAGGCGCCTGGGCCCCGGATGGTGGTTGTGGGGAGGCCGGCGTCTGGGGATGGTTTTGCTTGACAGCTTCCGGCTTCATCGCTGCATATCACCCAACACCAACACACCTTTATGACTTCGAACAGCAACTCGCGGTGCTGCCGGCCCGCGGCGCCGCCGTCGATGAGCTGCCGCAGCAGCCCTGCAGCCTTGGGAAACTTGTCCGGGTTGGGAATGTGGCCGCCGATCTTCACCAGCGCGGCCGACACCTGACAGGCAAGGCAAACATGCAAGGCAAAGTAGACGCGTTGGCGCTCGACACGTGAAGCGGCGTGCTGGTCTGCGTCCACGGATGTGGGCACATAAGGTACAGTTGGTGATCCTTCTTCAGGCCGGCAGGACCGCAACACGAAGCGGCCACACGAGGCGCCACACGAGGCGCAACAAGCCGGTGGGCCGGGGCTGCACCTGAACCCCCCCCCATGTACACTCGCCGCACGTGTCCCCCGTCCGTTGCGTAGGCGGCGCAAGGCGTACTTGCGACACGCAGTGCGTGTAGCGACGACTCAGCGGCCAACTGTGACAGCCAAGGTTGGGCGCGCACGGCGTATAAAAGCGTCTGTTCACGCCGCTGACTCACCTGGTCCCCAGACAGCCCTCCACCTGCGCTAGCCCCGCCAGCGCCCTCCGTTTTGCGCCGCTTCGTATCCGGTTGTGCGCCATCTTCCTCGTCTGCGGAGCCCGCTCGCTCTTCCTCAGGCTGCGGATCCTCGGGGGAAAGCGCACGAGGTTTATACTCTTTTTCCAAGTCTGTGCTATCGAGTTTCGTTGGAGCAGCGACTCGCTTCGGTGGAGGTAAGTCGCCGAATAGTGACATTTGCGCTTGGGCTTTGGCAAAAATGTCGATGATTATTATGTAATGTATGGTGCTAGCTAGAAAAGAAAAACAAATGACATTGGGGACATACCCTTCCCGCTCGTGCTTCCCGCTCCATCTTCATTCCCGTCGTGGACTGTCCACGACGGCAGGCCAACAAGCACGTTGGGCATTCGCCGCCCACCATTTGAAGCCGCAGGCAATGCAAGGCCGGGTTGGCCATTCTGCCAGCCAGTACACAAGGTTATGGACTTGCCGACATGCGGTGAATAGGGCCAGGGAGGGCCCAGTGGGAGGGCCCACCCCTGACCAGGGCTTTCATTGGTTCTGCTCAACGGCCCCGCCCCCTTTGCGCATGCACAGTGCTTCAGCCTTATGAGGTACGGCCAGAAGCCATGTTAGCGTAGATTTGCCGTGCCAAACCCTGCTAAACGTCTGCGACATCACCGAATTCCTACGCATATCTCTAAGACAAGTGTAGTATGTCACAACAAATGTGGCAAGCTGAGCGCAGGGCCTTGTCGAATGTCAAGACAGAAGCCTCTGTTCAAGACATTGGCCACTCAGGCCACGCACTAATTGGTGGGCAACGTTTGTTCCTAGGACCGAAACCGTATGCATGCAAGGCACCTCGAAGCTGTACAGTATCACACAGTAAGGGAGAAGTAACAGCAGCCATGCATACCCCGGGAGTGACGGATAGCTTGACTGACGGGAGAGGCGGTCGCGGGAGGAGAGGCGGCAGCGGCGTTTAGGTTCCAATGTGGCTCAATCTGCACCGCACCACCTCTCTTGAAGTCCTTCATTAAAGCTCGTCGAGTATGCAGGTGATCGCTGCGCCAAAGAACCAATGGTCAGAGACAATTTGCAGTTGCACCCAGGCAGGCGTACACCTGCGTACACCTGCACGGTTGGCTCATGGGTTGGCACCTGGGTTGGCACGGCAGTGACGCGCGGCGTTTTGAGGCGCCCGTTTCATCGTCCGTTGTGGAAGCAAGCTTTGTCTCGCGGCCAGACCATCACGCCACGCTTGTGTCCCACACGAGTGGAAAGCGGTTCTTCCGCGCACATGTCGGCATTTCGCGGCCATCGGTCGGCCGAAAGATGTTCCGCAAAGCCCAAGACACTCCGACATTAATCGGCTAGATTTTATTTGAGTGGGACTCAAGGCGGCTTGAAAACCCTGCGCCTGGGGAAGGCCAGGCACAAAACTCAAAAGCGCTCCTTGCCACCGCTATTAATTTATTGTTAGCAAACTCCAAGGTATCTGCACTTTCTACATAGCAGCATATAACAGCTGCATTGCGTCTTATGCACTTACCGCGCGCACACAACTGGGGGACGCATGGGGAGGACGGCAAACTCTTGCCTTAGTCGCAGGCCCACTCACATAGATCGTTCTCTGTAGATAGGCAGTTACGCATACCACATCTATTATAGGCTCAGCGTCCTCCTATGCGCAAAACAGAAACTTTCGCGTGAGCAGCCTGGGCGCTTTTGGGCTAGCACTTCCTCCTTGAAAGGATGCCGCCCAATGTGGACGAGTTCGCTACTGAGGTGCGGCGGGCTAGTTTGTCTAGTTGGTGAGGCCTCATTGCCGAGCCGGCTTCGGCATTTTGCTGCAACGGGTCTAGCTGACAGCAGCTTAGCATACAAAAGCTATGGCGGAGCAGCTTAGAAGGCATCCGTAGCCGCGCTAGCGCCTGGGACCTGGCATTTTCTAAATACCCCCCGCTGACATTTTCTTACTTCCCGCAGGCGATTCCAATCATCAATGGGCTCTACTACTTCATTGTTATCAGGCGCCCAGACAGCCCTAGGTTCAGTCCGACCGCGCAGCAGAACATTTGCTACTCGATAGACGACTCCCTGGTGAGTGCTCCCTAGGGGGGCTTCGATTGCCGGTGTGATAGTCTATCTGGCAGCAGAAGAAGCTGGCGCGAGGAAGTCCTGAAGCCCTGTGAGTGGGCGCCGCGAAGAACATCGCACACTAGTAAGCCGGCCCCTACGCACCCTTGCAGCTTTATGAGCCCTTCTTCGCGGACTTCGGGCCGCTCAACCTCGGGCGTACGTTTCGGTTCTGCCAGCAGACCAAGCAGCTGCTCCAGGTGAGCCATCGACGCGGTCGCGCGACTCGATGCGCGCATCGCACTGCGACTTCAAGGGTGACCGGCGGTTGCTTTCCCGCATGCATACCGCAGGAGGCGGAGCGCCATGGAAAGCGGCTATATCTTTACACTGGGCCGCATGCGCACCAGAAGGCGAACGCGGCGGTACTGGTGAGCGCTAGCCTGGAAACCGGGGGAGGTTGGGGGACACGGCCGGCGTGTCTTAGCGGCGGGGAGCGTCACGTAGAGGCACGCGCGCCTGGTTTGAGTCACTCAAGAAGCCCCAGGCGAGCTGCGAGTAGCATGGCTGATTTGTTACCAGCGCGGTGTTGACTGCAGCAGCCGTGGAGGTATGGGTGGGTGAACTGTCAATAAGGTCCTCGAGGGAGGTGGAGAGGCGTGGTACGCTGTGGTGGTCCTTCTTAGATAAGATAACGCTGGCGCGCCACCTTTATATGGGCCGTGCATACACTACAAGCGCGATTTGCGGTGAACCCGCTTTAGTCGGCGCTAAATAAGCCGTTGTGCGCGAGCATGGAATCACGAACGCGACATACCAATCGGCTAACCTGTTTTATGGCAGGTGGGTATCTACCAAGTAATCTACATGAATATGACGGCGGACATGGCCTACAAACCCCTCGCGGCGCTGAAGCCCTACGTGCCGTTTCGCGACGCATCCTGCGGCGTCTCCACGTTCCACCTGACCGTCTATGACGTGATGCGGGTAAGCAACTTTCTGATGCGCGGTGCTGGAACTGGCGATGGTCATGTAAACCGTCAGGGCGCCCGTCAGCAGCGGTTTTGCAATAACACTTTCGTCAACTCCTCTGACGCAGGGCATCCAGCGCGCTCGCGACGTGGGCTTCATCGACTGGAACTCGGGCTCATCGACCTGGAGCCTGGAGGAGTATGAGTATTACGAGCAGGTACGCATACGGATGGGAGGTCGTGCCCGCAGGCGCGTCACGATGCGGAGCGGGCGAGCCGCCAAAACCGGGGTCGTGAGCTGACGTTTTGAGCGCCAGGCTCGGCATCTCGCTCTCCTCGCCTCGTATCACACAACCGACGCCGTGCCGCTGGGGGATTCGGACGTCAATGGCAATTATGTCGTGTGGGGCTTAGGTCCGCCCGCAGGTGACGGGCTGCGAAGCTCCTGGGAGGTCCACTGGTTTGGGCCTGCAACGTGGGATGCGCCGTGTCTTTATCTGGGTGTTGTTGGGTGCAGCGCTACAACCAAAGCCTGGAGCAGTCACCTCCCAGCGTTTCGGGACGCGGCGCAGTGCTGGGACGCTGTAGCCGTGCATAGCTGCTGGGGGCGTTTTACACGCGACACCAACTGTCTGCCTTCAACTGGCTGGCTGGGCTGAGTTAGCGCGGCAAAATGCTTGGTCGGTTTGGCGCGCACGAGTGGCGCCCGCCGCATACGGAGGGCGGCGCGGGACAGCGCTGTACGGGCGTCATGAGCATCGGCGGCAGCCAACAACATGCAGCGAGCATCAGTGGCAACTGTGTGCTGGCTACCGGGTAACATCACGGCACAGCCAGGGCGGACAGCTACCTACCATCTGAGAGCCTTGTGCCGCCGTCGCAGTGCAAAGCCCTGCCGCACAACCGGCTCATTGCCTCTGCGCCCACCCGCCCGCCTGTGCCTTCCGCCTGTGCCTGCCTTCCTGCCTCGCTCCCGCCATGCAGGTGGAAAACGGCGACCTGAACTGGATCGTGCCGGGCAAGTTCGTGGCGTTCAGCGGCCCTGCTGCCCGCAGCAATGAGATCGCGGGCTACCGGCTGCACACGCCCGAGGACTACTGGGAGTACTTCAGGCGTCGCGGCGTCACCACCATCGTGCGCCTGAACAAGAAGGTGCGGGGGCCAGGGTACAGGGGGTGCAAGGGAGGATGGGTGGCCAGCGGCAGCGGGATGGCGGCATGCCGGTGGCGGTGGCGCAGCCAGATGGGGTGTGAGTAGACAGAGCTCCGGTGATGCTCAGGAAAAAACCAAAAATGGCACTGAACAACAAAAGTTGTGAGCGACACAAGTCACCTGCTGAGGAGCATCTGCACATGCACCGGGACCCCCTCCCCTTTCGAGTAGCGTGCACCTAGGGCCGTCCACTGCGCGCGGCGGTGCTGAGGAGCATCTGCACGTGCGAGACACCCGCTCCCATGTGCCCCGCTCCCATGTACCATATCCGCAACACAATGACGACAATGCCGTGCCCGTCCGCCCGCCTGGCTCGCCTGGCGCACACCCGTGCAGGTGTACGACCGCAAGCGCTTCCTGGACGGCGGCTTCAAGCACCACGAGATGTATTTCCCGGACGGCTCCTGCCCCAACGACGCCATCATCCAGGTGCGCGACTGACACCCCCTGTATGCGCTATGCTGGTGATGTGCACCTGCCGCAGCTGGTGTCATCCCGGCAGACCCCTGCGGACTACACCGCTGTTGCCTTGCCTCCCACATCACATGCGTGGTTCATGCACCTTCACACACCGCATAGCCGGTGCCGCCACCACCACCACCGCAGCTGCATTCACGTTTGTTTACCTGGACCCCCACCACGTGAACGCTGCCGCTGCCACCACAGCGCTTCCTGGACACGGTGGAGGCAGAGCCCGGCTCCGTGGCGGTGCACTGCAAGGCAGGGCTAGGTCGCACGGGCGTGCTCATCTGCCTGTACATCATGAAGCACTACCGCTTTACGGCGGAGGAGGTGATTGGCTACATCCGCGTGTGCCGGCCCGGCTCCGTCATTGGGCCGCAGCAGAACTTCATTCGTGAAATGGAGGCGCGCATGTGGCACGAGGGCGAGATGTACCGGGCGGCGCGCGGCCTGCCCAAGGTGGCGCCGGGTAAGTGCGCAATTTTTTTTGCAACGACAATACGCCAGGGAATTCAGATTTTAGTTCTGAACCGCGACCGGATCGCTCGTCCTTTACCCGACCTTTTTGTCGCACCTAGCGTTTTTTGATATGGAAATCTTCATAAAACGTTTTAATGTAAGTAATAGTCTGTTTTGCGCCCGGTTCTCAGAGCAAACTTCCCTCCAGCGATTGAACTCTCGCAAGTTAAGGCTAACTCGGCTTGCGCAAGCCCGCAAGCCCAATCCTGCCTGATAAGTGTTGTTGCGACTTGCATAGCAATCTATAGTTAACCCGAACTATAGCTGGGAGGGCACCTCAGAAAATGTTGGCCGCCGCAAACAGCAGCACCCCGCACACGAGCCCCTACCCCTACCGCAAGCGCAAGGCGCCCAAGCAGCTGCCGCCCACCGAGCAGCTGCGCAGCAGGGTGGACCAGGCCAAAATAGCGGCGGCAGCAGTGCAGCGTCGCAGCGAGCTGGAGGCCGGGCTTCCGGCCGCTCGCGCACCTCGGCTGCACGCAGCACTCGCTGCTGTGCGTTGAGGCTGGCACGGAGCACAGCGCCTCGGCCTACGGCTGGGAGCCGAAACCGGGCGTTGTCTGGGACCGCACCGTGGCTTGCGCGCCGCCTCCGCGGTGCTGCCGGAGGCCACCGTTCGCGCCAGCGGCCGCAGCCACTGCCACCTGACGTTTGACGCCCTGAAGGGCGGCAATGACGGCCGCTCGCTGGTGGCGGAGATGGTCACGCACCCGCTGATTCGCGGAGGTCAGCCAGCAGCGCATCGCCCTCGGCTACCGCGTGCCGTGCAGTGGCTGTACGGGATACAAGCGCATAGCGCAGGAGCAGCAGCAGCAGTGGGTCATTGGGTATGGGGCGTGGGACCTAAGAGAGTTACAAGCCCATTATAATACATTTAAAAGTCAGCCCCTACCTAGTCAAGCCCCTACCTGATATATTCCCCGCGATGCACACGTTGCAGGCGTGGGTGACCTGGTCATTGCGGGCCGCGCCGCGGGCGGGCACGGCTACGACGCTGCGGAGCCTGCCGCGCCCGGCAGCGCGGTGGGCGCCTCGCGCGGCGCGTCGGTGGCGGCGGGCAGCGGCGGGGCGAGTGGATACACGTCGTACGGGCAAATGCGGGCTGGGTCAGGGTCGGCGACGGGGTCGCGCGGCGGCAGCGCGGCAGGTGGCAGCGGCGCCGCCATGGGGAGTCGCGGCGGCGACGTGCACGCCGGCGGCGGCAGCATCCTTGCCGGCGCCTCGGCGGCATCGGCCTCCGCCTCCGACATGTCGTTGTTGCAGTATAGCAAGCAGTACGGCGGCAGTGATGGCTACGGGCACGTGCACGCCGGTGGCGGCTACGGCGCCTCCTCCTCCTCGCAGCATCAGCAGGCGGCGCCGGTAGCGTCCGTTAGCTCGTTCCGCAGCCGGTACGGCTCGGGGGTGGCGCCTGCGGGCTACAGCAACGGCGTCGGCAGCGGTGTGGGCCGCTCCATGACGCCGCTGCGCTACGGGACTGGCAGCAGTGCGGCTGGTGGGTACGGTGGGTACGGCGTCGGCGCCGGGAGCGGTTACGGCTCGCACCAGGGCGCGCTGTCCCCCAGCGGCGCCATGGGCTCCCGCGGCAGCATGGGCGCCGTGTCGCGCTCCATGCCGGCGGCGCCCGGCAGCGCGGGTGGCAGCGGCGGCGGCCACATGGGCCGCTCGCCCTCCACCGGCCGCATGAGCGCCGCCGCCGGCCTGGCGGCGCCGCCCACCTCCGCCTCGGTGAGCTCAGTGGCGGGGCTGCGCTCCACACTGCACACGGAGACGCTGGCTGCAGCGGACCGGCCCAAGGTCATCCCGGAGCGCAACACGCAGTCCGCCGACATCGGCTCCGGATTCGGCCTGGGCAGCGGCGGCTCCAGCGCCGCATCGCCCTGGCGCCTGCACGTGCCCCCCGCCTCCGTCGGCAGCTCCGGCCCCGCGACGCCTACCACGCCCGCCGGCGCGCCCATGAGCAGCGTCATCAGCGGCGTGGCGGTAGGAGTGGGCGCCAGCGGGCTGGGCCGCGCCGGCTCCATCGGCGCGCGTAGCAACGGCAGCAGCCCCGGCACGCCCACCACGCCCGGCGGCAGCAGCGGCGGGGTGGCGCGCATCCTGGCACCCAACGGCCAGCCGCGCAAGGTGCCCGTGGCGCTGCTGAACCAGTATTCGGCGGCGGTGGTGGCAGGCAGCGGCGGCGCCGGCAGCGGCAGCGGCTCCAAGCCACCCTCGGCCGGCTCCATGGGCGTCGGCGTGCGCTCCAGCGGCTACGGCTCGTACGGCATGCGGCAATGACTGGTACTGGCGGCGGCGGGGGGTGCTGAGAACGCACCCAGCGCCGCGGCTCAGGTGGCTAAGGCGGCGGGTGGTCCGCAGGTACCACCGATGCCCAGGGTTGTCGCAAGGGCCTGAGACCCTCCTCGCGCTCAACGCGAATCTCGTTGTTATGAGCCGGCAGATGTGTGCGGGCGGCTGCTCGGGAGAGCGTTGGGCATCATGCGTCACTAGGCGCGCCGCTGCGGAGTGGCCGCGGGCAGAGGTGGGAATTTCGTTCGCACGAATCGGGGTTGAGAGTCATGATGTTCCTGGTTGGAGCGCGAAGACAGTTTGGGAGGGTGCTGAAACGATGGTGTCCTCTAGTGAATTCATTGAGCTCGCTAGCGTTGGCTATAGAGAATCAGCAGGAGCCCTGAATAGGGGTCGATTGTCCAGCAGGTGAGAGTAGCAATCAGGCGAGCCATTGGCACATGGCCTGTGTGTGGTTTAATGTGACTAGGAAACTTGTCATAGTTTACAGGCGCGGTGGCATGGAAAGCCTCCGTTCACGCAGGCAGGGCTTCCAGCAGGTAGGCAGGTGCAACAAGATCAGGGCAATGAGGTGGGCGCGTATCAGTAGCAAGTCGAAAGCATGCGGAGCGAAGACTGGATGCTCGCTCGCTCTCTTCTTTTTTACTTTTACATGTTGGAGACTTGGTGCATGGGATTCCTGCTTAACAGGCAGCGAATGACAGGTGAACAGGCACTTGACTGATGAAGGATGCGGCGGTGTTGGCAACGGGTGTGAGGCAAGGTGAGGAAACTCAAGACGGGCAAGCTGCACTTATAGGTCTGCACTCAGCGTGCAGGGGGTTGCGGGCTCGTGGAAGCTGGAAGGTGAAGAGGGGCGAGGTGCAAGGCTGTTGTCCGTGTTTAGAGCGTTGGATGAGTATAGTGTGGTGGGTCCTTCTGGCAACCGATGGTGGCGCACCTGTGTGGATATGGCCTGTAGTGTGGTGGGTCCTTCTGGCAACTGATGGTGGCGCAACTGTGCGGATATGGCCCTGGATGTTGGGAGGTACAAAAGATGGGTCAAACTTGAACGACACACTGATACGCCATAGACCATGGTATTTATTGCAGGCAGAGCCGACAGGCATGAGTTTGGGTTTCAGTTCAGTAGACAGGAATTGGAGCGGACTCGAACTGAGAGCTAGATGGCGCAAAGAACTCACGTGCAGAAAAGCACTGCTTCGTGCAAGTGTTTACATGACATATGACGTTGACCTTGGATGACACTCAAGGAAGTGACTGCCGGTGTTGCGATACGGCTGGCTTCACGAATTGCGATTGCGGATCCCCTGACAACAAAGCGCGAAGTCGCTGTACATGGTGGATTGCGGGTGAGCGGCCGAGGACAAAGTGTGGACAGACGCGTTACAGCGATGACTTGACACACTGACGACGTCCTGTACACATGCTGACTGCCTGGAGGCCCCGATGCTGTGGAAGTATTGATGTAAGAACGTGTTTTAAAACCGAGGGGGGCCTTCCCCCACGGCTGGAAGCACTTCCATAACGTGTGGCTGTGTGCACAGCCCAATGCTCTGGCAGCGTAGAGGCAGACCGCACGGGTTTCGGGTTGCCGGCCGTCGCAATTTTTGCGAAGAGCAAAAATTACATATTCCTACCTGCCTGTCTGCTTGGTATGAATGCGACATTGCATGAAGGGACAGTCCGACGAAGCAAGGGCGCCCCTTGGTGTGGCTCTGCAGGGCCGACATAAAAGGGGCCATCCGTGGGCCGTGGCCCCTCCATGCGCCGTCCTAACGTGGCGTCCGCAGACGGCTCTTGTGCGCCAGGATAGGCGACTGCAACAGGCAACTATGGCGGTCACCCGGGACCTTTACACATTTTGACAGTGGCTAATGGCCACCACCCCTGATCGTCGCTTCCATTCTTCTAGCTGCGCCGCTTCGGTGGTTTGCTGAGCGCAGCTGGCCGTTGCATGCCGGCCTCCACACAGGTGGCACACAGTGACACAGGGTCACCCCTTGTCCCTCGTCCCTGGCCGCTGCGACTCCGGCTCTCACACTGCGTGGCGTCGCATTGTCTGTGTGGCCGTGCTTTCGTGCCAGCAAAACGTTTCAGCAACCTCCACTCCTCCAGCCAGCTACTGACGTCGGTACAATTGCAGCGCGTTTCTCCAGCCTGTGCGCCCGATCACCTGCTTGCTTGTATTTGTGGACATGTGCGAGGCTTCGGACACTACTGGGACCTCGCACTTTTGCCCCATGCCTGTTGCATCAGCGGCACGCAGGGTCACTGGCCTAACGTAACATCCACGCTAGTACCTTGCCGTGCGTATAGAAGACAGCGCCGGCTGCAGACCGCGCAAGGATACCGGTACGACAGCCACGGGCAGTACGGCACGCAGCCGCTCATCCGGCGCAGCAGCTGTTCAGGACGACCGCTGTGCCCCGTAGTCCACGCAGCCCGCCTCCACCCCCCCCCATAACCAAACCCCCCCATGAATGGCTACCGCTCCTCCCCCCCCCGCCCTCGCAGCGCTACCGCTTCATCCGCACGCCCAACCGGCACATATCTATGCCTGGCCCGATCCGCCAGCTTCTCCGTCCTCTCGGCTCCGCTCACTCTCCCGTGCGCCCAAATCTCCCACGGCAACCGTCTGTGCCAAACTCAATTATTCGCCGTTTCAACTCACTGTGCAGCAGCCATGCAATTAATGCCTCTCTTCGCTTTTAGATTAATCTTCTCGCCCGCACCGTGGCCACTCACATCCTGCCCCGCAGTTGGCCTGGTGGAGAGCCACCCGCTGACCACCCGCCCTAAACCTGTTCTCATTTATCACACCAGCATACATTTGGGCAACCTTCGGCATGGCATTGTCACTTGCCATTATTTTTGCAATTCATGCACGTCAAACGTCATTCATGAGTCATGAACAGAGTCCTTCAGAGTGTTGACATCCTAACACTTTGACTGCTTAAGCACCGCCAGCTGTCACACGGAGCTCTAGGTGCGGTTGTCGGCTTCAAGGCGTCCCTCGTGGGCCCCCTGATTGTGCACATTCGAATTTTAAAACCAGCAACAGCCTGCTGGTCATCAGCCCTCCATTGTAACTCCGACCGCTGCCCCCGCCCCCGCCCCCGGCCCCGCCCCCGCCCCTGCTCCCGCCGCACCGCAGCGGATCCGATGCTAAAACATGCATGCTCATTCCCAGTTCCATTTGGAGAATGTGGATGTACGGTTTGCCGCACGGCCCTGTCACACAGGCCCACAGCCCATGAACTGCACCACACAATCCCCCCCCCCCCCCCCCCCCGCCGCACATATGGACGGCTACCCCCCACCCCGATGTTCGTGTTATGCAGTCCATCATAGGCATCTTCTAACGCATCTCATCATAACTTGGCATGCCAAGTGTGGAAAATGTGAGAAAGAAGACTTCAGTCCCAGAAGTGTGGACAATATGTGTACTGTGACCTTTTCGCTGCGTATTTCGTGCTCCGCACTCAACCTCTTTGGTGACACACAGTTTACGCGTAGCATCGCTCACATAAGCTTTCTCTGGCTCAAGTGATGGAGTTTATGATGGGGTCAATGTTGTGCAAGTCAGCCACTATATGTTGCTGCAGGGTGTCGCGTCTACCACCCGCTGTTTCCTCCCGCCTCCATGCATCCATCATATTGTGGCGCAATATCCATTGCAGGAAGGAACCTTTTACTTATCTGTGCACATGCACGTACAGCTTCGCCTCCATGCATTCGCTCATGCAAGCTTGGAATTCGGCAGTGGCACGTGCATGGCTTAGCCCGTACGTACTCCTCCGGCTTGTCTCCGTACTCCGCCAGCATGGGCACACCTTCCAGTGTTCCGTGCCGTTGCTCGGCCGAGTATGGCCTGCCGGCTTTGAGAGCTGCTGGGTCTGGTCACTGTAGCTGCGCTAGCTGTGACTTGATGAACGCCACAAGCTCTGCAGCGCGCGGTCGCTGGCGCGGGTCAGCCGCCATACAGATCTGTGCCATGCGCCTGCACAGTGCAGTGCCGCCATGCGACAACGACCGGGGAGATGAAGCAGGCGAGGGGATCACAGCTCTGCGCTTCGGGCCCTTTGCTCGAGGGCATCAAGCTGGTGCTAGTGCTATTGCATTGCGGCAATTTACCAAGTAAATGTGCAGGGCTACCCAGGAACGTCGCCAAGAACGTATGTACAAACTCAAAATTACCTGTACGGCAGCGGCACGTCCTTGGTGAAGGCCGGGCGGAGCCCACCTGCAACCGCTGCCGGGATGTCATCGACCTCCACGTCCCGGTACGGCCGGTAGCCGCGGCCGCACACCAGCTCCCAAGCAATCACGCCAAAAGCGAACACGTCAACGGAGGCGTCAATGCGCGAGTCTGCGTGGTTCAGCAGGGCAACGTTATAAAAGTAAAGAAACAAACAACAGGGAGGACAAAGAAACGGCACGTGTATAGAGAGAGAGAGCGAGAGAGAGCGAGAGCACGAGCGAGAGAGAGAGAGCGAGAGAGAAAGAGAGAGAAAGAGAGAGGAAGAGAGAGGAAGAGAGAGAGAGAGAGAGAGAGAGAGAGAGAGAGAGAGAGAGAGAGAGGAGAGAGAGAGAGAGAGAGAGAGAGGAGAGAGAGAGAGCGAGAGAGAGATGCGAGAGAGAGAGAGAGAGAGAGAGAGAGAGAGAGATGAGAGGAGGAGGAGGAGAGAGAGAGAGAGAGAGAGAGAGAGAGAGAGAGAGAGAGAGAGAGCTGCAAGCGACAGTGCTGGCACGATTCCGTACACCGTGCACCTCACCCATGGCGCGGCCTTGCCACCCACATACTCTCACCTGCCATCATCGCCTCCGGGGCCTGGTGGGTGCAGGTGCCCGAGGCCTGGTTCTGCACCGTGAACCAGCCGTCTGACGGGCTGGTGATCATGGCGCCGCCCAAGCCAAGCATTCCCGAACCCAAGCCGGTGCTGTTGTTGCTGCCACCGCCAACAGACGATGATGCAGCGACCGTCTGAAAAGTGCGAGGCGAGCGTGCCGAGAGTGGCAAGGCCCCTGGGCTGATCCCACCACGCCCCATCGCTCCGCCCCATATTCCCCCTCCTTCACCGCCAGCGCTGTGCCCGACTGTCGTGTTGTGGGCTCGCACAGCGCCGGCTGAGCCGTAGAGCGCCTCCCCAGCTGCGCCTGGAGAGTTGAAACCGCCGCCGCCAGTAAAGGCTTCGACGCCGGCGCGCGGCCTGCTTGCGCTGTTGGTTGTGAAGATGCGGGCTGTGCTGCTGCCGGTGACGCTGTCGTAGCGGCTGGCCGAGGGCAGCGCCAGTATCTCGCGCGAGTGGGCCGGCGGCGTCTTGACGTGCTCCGGGGTGTGAGGGACGTCCTGCGCAGCATGTGCGGCGCGGGATGCGGGGTGGCAGCGGATGGAACTATGTGGCTATGTGGTTGGACATGCTAGCACAATCACATCACGTACGTGCGCCACGATGTGCAGCGGACGGATAGGCCCCCGTAAGTGCCAAGGCCGCGTGCGCGCATGTGGCGCGACCCATATAATCACCCGCTCGTCCAAGTATCAGGCCGCGCCCCCACGCCCAGTTCACTCCCACCCACACGTACCACCCAGATCCCCCCACCGCCTTCGACCCACCTGTTGGTCCAAGAGCAAGCAAAATCCAAAGTCTGCAAGCTTGCACGTCCAGCCGCGCGGGTCGCCGGGGCTGGACTTGAGCAGGATGTTGTCGGGCTTGAGGTCTGGGCCGAGCAGTGGCAGTTGGCGTGAACGAGTAAGCATTTCATTTCCGCTTGCAACGCGTCCTACCTGGATGGGATATGCCACGCGTACGTGCGTGTCGTGCGTCCTGACCGCGCTTACCTCGATGCACCAGGCGGCGCGAGTGCAGGTGCCGGAGCGCCAAGGCGATCTCCAGCAGCGTCAAGTACACGCCCTGCGGTTCCCGGCAGGGCAAGATACCCACACGACCGTTAACAAGTTAAGCTGCGCCATTGGCTTGACGCCGAGTCCTGAACGCGAGCATGCATGAGCTGTACGCTATTGTGTTAATGTCCGCACCTTCATATCCATCTCCGCGGCGAGTAGCGCTGCCGGCCGGCTAGCCTTGGCAGCGGCCGCTGCGGCCTCCACCTCTCGGGCCGCAGCCTCAGCCGACACGCCAGCAAAGGCCTGCTGCCGGTGCTTCTGCTGGGGTAGAGGCTGCTGCTTGCGGTAGGGAAATGCGCGCCGGTCAAGTGCGTCAGCCAGGCTGCCGCAGTCGCACAGCTCTTGCACTATTGCAAAGCAGATTGGGGAGCCATCTGTGTGGAGGGCGGGCAGGCGCGAGGGACAGATTGACGGCGGGTCACGCGGTACGGTGTGGCATGCGTGCACAAGACAGAGCCACACAGCCCAACTGCGTGGGCATTCACTGTGTGCCCCCCCATGTGTTTGTAATGGCAGGGTGCTTAATGCGATGACATCCTGTTCACTCACCCGAGTTGTTTGGCACGGGGTCAAACTTGCGCAGCACGAAGCCCTGGGGGTGGTACACGAGGGATGACACGAGGATAGGAGAATGGTGATGCAGAGTGCGTCCTAATCGCGGCTGCAGTGAAGGTGCTGTAAACAGAATCTGACAAGGGCCGACGCACTGGAAAGGTCTGAGCAGGAATGAACAGCAGGCAAGCCAAAGCGAGGGATGATAGCCGCTTGATGGGCGTGTGCTACACTATGTGCTCTTACTGGGTCGCCTCCATTTGGTCTAGCCCGTTGTCACCCCGCCACAGCCCGCAAGCGTTTGGGTTGTAATGGTCGCATTAGTTCCTGGAATGAACTACCCCACCCACCCACCATCACCACCGTCCCCATGTGCCCACCGCGGTTGCTGGTACGTCGGGCGGGCGAGTCATGATCACTTGGTCGTACACCGCATAAACCTGCGTGTGTTGGGTGGGGCCCCCGTGTGTGCCGTCGTGACGTACGGTCAGCAGCACGAGTCTTACTTGGGTGGGCACGAACACGCATAAATGCACAGCACTGCTGGCTCGAGGCACGCACGCAGCTGACGCCCACATAGACCCGGCGTGCGTATAGCGGGCCACACGCCGGCGGCACACAGCTGCGACAACCTTGTCCAATCCCGCACGCTCACACTCCTCTCTCCTCCGCGTTCTATGGTTCTGGGTTCTGGGTTTTTGGGTTGCATTGGTCGCTTTGGTTTCTGGAATGAACTATCCCACCCACCCACCCACCCACCCATCCTCACCTGCACGATGTGGATGTGCTGCACCGTGCGCATGACTGCCAGCTCCGTGGCGTTGCGGATCATGTCCAGCCGCTCCCGCAGCTGCTGTGACTGCGTAGTGGTGACCCCAGCAGCAGCAGCAACACCAGCAGCTGCTTGTTGCTCGCCCTCCCCTGCACTGGCACCCACAAGGCTCAAGGCGCGCTGCGGCACACTGGTGCATGAGCTGCTCATGCGCAGGCCTGGCTTGGCGCCGGCACCGACGCTGCTGGTGGCGCCGTTGCCTGGCTGCTGCTGCTGCTGCTGCTGCTGCCGCTGCTGTGTGTTGTGTGGCTCCGCCTGCTCCCGGCCCGCTAGCATTGCAGCTGCGCTCTCGTCCGGCATCTCCATCACCTGTTGTTTGGTTTCGCCACGGGTCATGACAGCGCCCAAAGCGCGGGCAGGTTCTGTGAGTACGTACTTGCAGGTGCATGCAGCGGCACGCCGGCTGCGGCTGCATGCAGCTGCAACGTACGCCGGATGGTGCTGCACGTGATCGCCTGGCTTGCACCACGGACACAACAGTGCCATTTCACGCCGCCACGCACCTACCTTGACAGCCACCGGCACGGTGCCCAGCAGCCCCCGCAGCACCACGCCGCTGCCGCCGTGGCCGAGCACGTCGTAGAGCTGCAGCTCATCCAGGCCCTCGGCGGCTGTGCAGGCCCAGTCATCATGCCCCACGCCGGTGCCCAGCCTGCGGTGGTGCAGCCGCGCAGGCACACATCACAATATCACACTCAGAATCTCAACTGCGGCTCACAGTCACACCCTGTGTCATGTCCGGCACGCAGCAGGCTGAGAGCGCCACCGGTTGCACCTAAGCTGCGGTGACCAAACCCCCGGCGGTACACCGGCACGCTGCATGCAAACACGTACGGCACGTGCCATGCAAATGCTAGATAGACCGCTAGCGCCAGCGCTAGCGCTCATCCTCGTATGTGTGAGCGCACGCCGCGGCGGCACGCACCCCGGGTCCAGAGGATCCAGTGTATGGTACAGCTCGGCGTCTTCAGCTGCCGCCGCCACGGAGGAGGCTGTGGCGGCTGCGGCATCGTGCACGGACCTCTTGATGTTGGTCATGATGCCCTCGACCAGCGTGTCCATCAGACTTCGCATGGACCAGGTCTGGAGGTGCGCACGGCAGAAAGTTGCGTGGGCAAGAAGCCAGGAACAGGGAGAAAGCCAGGCTAAGACCAAGAGCGTGCAAGAAACGTAAGCCGGCTCTCCCGGCTGCAGCAACAGTGCGTGAGTGCAGGAAGTGCCCAGGCCGTCTTGATTGAGTGTGGAAAACAAGCAATGTAGGCCCGCCCGCTCTTTCAACGGCAGCATTGCACCCACCTCATCCAGATTGCGGACGGTCATGAGCGCCGGCAGGCAGCCGCCCGCCGCCGACGCCGGCACTGCTAGCAGGTGGCCCTCCGCCTCCTCGCCCTCCCAAATGCGGCCCGTTCCCAACAGCTGCCCTGTAGACACCGCTGACGCCGCTCCCAATGCTGGGATACCCAGTGCCGCAGCCATGCGTGTGGTGCTGCGGGTAGTGGCGGAGCTCTTGGTGGTGTGGGTGTTGGTGTTGGTGTTTCTGTGGGTATTGGTGCTGTGGGTGTTGCCACCCATCGTGCGGTCGATGGTCATCGTCGTCGTCAAAAGCGTGTGCCGGTCCTCCTGCTGCGCGCTGCTGCAGTTGGGCGTCGTCATCTGCGCGTTGCTGGTGTTGACGCTCCCAAGGGCCACCGACCCCGCGGCGAGGGGCTGGCTGTTTGCCGCGCCCCGGAGCACGTTGACTCCGGTGCCCGGGTCCGTGAACGCCGGCGCCGCAGCCGCCGCCACCGAGCTGTCCTGGCTGGCCAGCAGCAGCTGCAGCACGCTGGGGTTCCGTGCTGGCGGCAGGTGCGACTCGTTGTTGCTGCGGTGTGTGGCGCTGCTGGGTGCGCCGCCGGCCGGCGCCGTCACGACTGACTTCGACGCGCGCATCACCAGTGGCGGACTCACGGCGGCAGGGCTGCCGGTGGCTGCACCAGCAGTGGCACTGCCGGCGGCATCCGAGGCTGGGCCCGCCTGCTGGCGCGTACGCGGTGGCGGGCTTGCAGCCATGGGGACCGAGAGCTGGCTCAGAAGCACCTCCGCGGTGGCGGTGCCCGATCCCGCGCTCGCCGAGTTCTCGCCGCATGTTGCGGTGGGGATGAAGGTGGAGCCGAAGGCGGCAGCGGTACCGGCAGTACCGTGCGGCATTGCCTCAGCGGCGAACACGGTTACGTCAAGGGCCAACCTGGTCGCGCCCAGTGATGCTGCGGCGGGCCCTGCCGCTGCCGTGGCTGCAGGCGCTGTAGCTTGTGGTGAAGCCTCCGCCACGGAGGCAATAGGTCCGCTGCGGTAGTCGCCCAACAGCAGGCCTCTGCTGTTGGCGCCGCCGCCCCCGGCGCCACCGCCTCGGCCGCGCCCTGCTGCCGATGCGGATGTTGCATCCGCCATGCCGCGCTCGGACTTGGCGGCGCGCAGCAGCATGGCGGCTGCGCCCGCGGAGGCGCCCTTGGGTGCCAGCAGGCTGGTCATGGCTTGCGGCGGGAGCGCCTGCTGGCCCTGGGGGGACATGGCTGGTGGCAGCGGTGCAAGCGTGACATAGCTTCCGGGCACGCCAGAGAGCAGGGTCTTGAACTCGGCACCTGCAACGGTGTAGAGTTACATACGTTGTGTAGCTGTCTGTAGGATGAGTGATGATGAGCATGGCGGCAGGCCACGGACGGCTCATGCCGCCATGGGGAAGCACGACACAAGCCGAAGGCCACGCAACCAAGGCACGTACGCACCCAGGTCTGGAAGCTGAAGCCTGCAGCGAATGATGCCCGCGAGCATCTGCGAGTGGACAATATCAAGGCACAAGCATGTGCGTTGGCGGCTGGTGACAGCTGGAAACGTGTAGGCGCAATGCAGCGGGTCACAGGGAAGCCGGTAAATGCAAAACCCGCCCCTGCCCATCGATCCCGGCCCTGCAGCTACCCAGCCGTCCCCACACCTCGTTCAGCAGCTTTCCGCAGCTCTCGTACGCAGCCTCAAGCAGCGGCGCGGGCATCAGCGAGGGAAAGGCGAGGTACAGACCCAGGGTGGCCCCGCCCTCCGCCACCTCCACTACAAACAGAACCAGGCTGAAGGCACCGCCGCCGATGCCCAGGCTGCCGCTGCCGCCACCAGCAGCCCCTTGCGCCGACCCCGGCACACCAGAGCCGAGCCTGCGGAAGTCGCCGGCCGGGCTGAGGTGCATAAGGCGGCGGCGGCTGCCGCCTCCGTCCATGTACAGAGGCGGCCTGCTGCTGCTGGTGAAGCCCTGGCCAGAGGGCGCGCGTGGGCTGGCGGGTCCCAGCCCGGCACCACCAGCGGCACCACCAGCTGTTCCCTTCCTGCTCCTCTTCACGACCCTCTGAAGCATGCAGATGTCCCTATTGGGCATGCGGACGTCTGCCATGCACTGAGCCGTGTCGTGGATGAGCAGTCCGGACACACGGCCTGTGAGGTGCACCCCTGCGTTGGACATCGGGAGCAATGCAAGTTTGGGCAAGCAGTGACCACGGCCGCGCAGGATAGATGAATGTCAGCAGCAGGACGTCAGTAGCACCATGGGGGATTCTTCATCTGCTGCCACGTCCCCGCAGCAAAGCCCACCGACCTGCAGGGTCGGCCATAATGCTGGCCGCGTGTGTCTCATTTACGGCTTCGGGCGCCCTGCCACCGTGGGCGCTGCCGTCACCGCCACCACCGCCGCATCCTTGCGCGCCGCCCTTGGTGCCGCCACCAGTGACCACCAATTGCAATAGCGTGTGCGACAGCGGAAATGCCTTGGCGCTCAGCACCGGCAGCCCTGCGGCTCCTGCAGCGGCGCCGTCGACACTACCAGTGAAGCCTGTGATGCTGCCGAGATGGCGACGTGCATCCAGCTGCGAGAGAGCCCGTTGCATCGCTGCGTTGTTGATTGAAGGACTGTCTATGCCACTGGTGATGTCGCTGTCCAGGACGGCCGGGCCGGTCGTCGTTGTGCCGCAGGTGCCGCCGCTGGTGCCGCCACCCAGGATAGGCTGTAGCAGTGCCTCCACCGCCACGGCCGGGCCCATGCTACTGCCGACCTCTACGTAGCGCCCCGCAGCACTGCTGCTGACACAGCTGCCGCCGGCGGCGGACGCGGCGAGGGCGGCGGCCGCCTCAAAGCCGTACGGCGCACGGAAGATTGTTGCGAGGGAGGCTGTGCGCCGCAGCGGCGTCTCGGAACCGCGCAGAGGCACCGAGCCAGCATGGCCGGGGCTCCACACACCAAAGCGCGCATCAGCAGCCCGCGGTGCTGCAACGCCGCTGGCGCCCGCCGGCCAGGCGCCGCCTGTGATGCCGTAGCTGCTGCCACGCCGGCCCTGAGGCGCGCCACCGCCCTCGCCGCCGCCACCACATTCGCCGCCCCAGGCTTCGTTGTCCGCCGTCGAGTGAAAAGCCACCAGCGCATGAAGCGCCCCGGCCTGTTGCTGTGGCGCTGCGGGCCCCTGCTGGCCAAACCCCGATGCCGCCACTGCTGCTCCTGGCGGCGCTGCCGCCTCTGTCGCAGCTGTCGCCGCTGCTGACACGACAACAGCTTGTTGCACGGCCGCCGCCACAGACAAAGGCGCGGCGCGCGCATTGGGTGAGAGCAGGAAGCCCACTGCTGCGTCGGCACTCGGAACAAGTGCGCTCTGTACCGCCGCGAGGTCAACGAGACAGCGCCGCCGCACGTGCTGCCTCACGGCGCCGCACACGCCGGCCACCAGCGCGCGGAGCGAGGAGGCGGTGGCGAGCTCGCGCAGCGCGCCAGCCAGCCAGCGCACATACTCGGCCTCCTGAGGAGTGGGCGCGAGCGCCATGGAGGCGGCAAGCGCCAGCTGCTGCAGCGCCGCAGGCGCCCGCGCCAGAGCCCTCAGGGCCGCGGGGTCTGCTTTTGGCAAGGGCGGCAGCGCCGCTGAGGGCATTGCCGGCAGCGGCACGAGCGGCCTCACACGTGCGGTTGCGGCCGTACTGTCAGCAGGCGCCCCGGCTGCTGTTTGGCCTGTCACAGGTGGAGAGGAGGAGGCGTAGCTGCCGGTAGTAATGGCCGTGGTGTCGAAGACCAGCCAGAGGGCCCCCAGCAGCCGCCGGCCCTGCGACAGCGGCAGCGCCACGAAGTAGAGCTCGCCAGCTCCATCGTGGTCCTCTGCCAGCCCCACCACAACCTGCTGGCCGCCTTGCTGCAGTGCGGCTAGCTCCGCCAGCTCTCGTGCGCAGTCTGGCGGCACGGCCCCGGCGGCCATGGACGACGGCGACAAGGCACACACAGCGGGCTTCTGTCGGGGGCAGGGAGAGGGCAGCAACAAGAGAGCTGACAGCGCCTTCAAACAGCACTCAACTTCCTGCGAGGCAGCAGGCGAAGCCAAACGCGTTTGAAGTAGCGTGCGCCACCGCGCGCTAAGCATTCAAGCACACGCCCTGTGCACGTACGCACCCGTGTCGCGAGGCAGTGAGTCAGCAGGGGCACCTGCGGGTCGCTCGCAGTGGGTGCCGCATCTGCTTTTCTTGCGGAATTCCCGACAACGCTGGCTGTTCCGTCCTTTCGGGATGCTGCTGTTGCGGACCCCACAGCTATAGGACAAGTGTTACTGTTGGTCTCCCACGCTGGCACCCCAGTGCGGCTCGGCTGGTGGCAGACCCAGCCTGGCAGCAGAGAAAGAGAGGCAGTGGCCGCTGCCCCGCTGATTGCCGCCGCCGCCGCAACAGCAGCAGCGGCGCCCAGCGGCTCGCTGGCATCGACGTTCATCGATTTCAAGACAGTGCCTTGGCGCGGCGGGGAGCGGAGCGTATGCTTTGCGGCAGGGGCCTCCGGTGGGGCGCCTGACGAGGCAGCCGACCACGCTGCCAGTTGCACTAGCAATGGTGCGGTGGCCAGCTCGCTCGCAGCTCCAGCTCCGCCGCTGACAAGCCCACGCTCATCATCGATGGGTTCAGCGCCGAACAGCCTGACGGCATACCATACGTGGCGTAGCGGGTGGAGCCAATATGAGAGCACTCGCGTGGGTGCATCGCCACGATTTGACGTGGACGGTGGTGCCGTTTCGGCTTCTACTGACACGGCGACAGCGGTCTTTGCCCCCAGCAGTGATAACCCCGGCGCAACCTTAGGGGCGACCTTATGCTCACCTGACCACTGCAGCTGAGGTGCCGGCTTGCACGCAGCGAACGAGCTGGTGGGCACGTCGCTCAACGCCTTCGCCCTCCAGACCTCCCAGCTCCGCGCAGAGCGCATGCACCAAGTCTTCATAACAATTCTTCAAGGGCTCTAGATCAAAATCCTGCACATCAGGAGCCAGAAACAGCTGAGCTCTGTGGCCGTGTATACGCGATGACCCCAAAGTTTTTATTATCGGCGCCTCGCAAAGTAAGCGACCGGCTCTATTGAGTTTTACCACAGCGCTTACATTACGTGCGACAATCGCAACAGCGCCTGCTTGGGTGCACTGCCGGTCGGCTTTTGCAGCGGCGAGCTGCAGCTCCACCGCAGACTCTTCTTTAACATTTGCTGCGCCCTTAAAGCAGGCGCAAAACATACTTCACGCCTTACGTGGAGTTCAGCATCTGCAGCGGTTTTTATACTCCTCGCTTGTCTTGGCGCCACTTCTTTGCTCACAGTACTGTCAGTAAGAAGCAAGTGAAATTTAACATATTACATCATCCCTGTGAGCGAAGTGCCTCGGGCAGAACTCCAGCAGGCTAAGTGATTATGATGACGACGTCCAGACCGTACAGCAGTGGCTAGCCCGGCGCGCCCTGCGGTGCTGCGTATCATATGCTGATATGCAAGTCATAACTTTCCACAGCAAACACGCTCGCAAAGTCCAGGTCTCGGAGGCGCCTGAAAGTGTTACGCCTGTCACTTTCCATGACGAAAAACTAGTCACTGGCAGGGAGGGCAACCCACGCACCCCTCCTCGCCCCTGATGGAATCGGCATGGGGCAAGAATGCGAGGTTCTAGTAGTATCCCAAGGCCCGCACATATCCGCAAATACAAGCAAGCAAGGCATCGGGCTCATAAGCTGGAGAAACGCGCTGCAACTGTGCCGACCCCTGGTACCGACGTCAGTAGCTGGCTGGAGGTTGCTGGAATGTTTTGCCGGCGCGCGTTCCTCGCTCTCCGGGCGCCCGGCCAGGCGAAAGCCCGACCATACAGACAATGCGACGCCACGCAGCGTGAGAGCTGGAGATGGCTGGAGTTGCAGCGCACCTGCTGGCAGGTGTCCAGCACCCCTGCCGCCCCGTACCCGTACCCGTACCCGTTCTCGCCCCGTACCCGTACCAAACCCTACCCCAAACCCGTACCAAACCCCAAAACCCTACCACTGCACGCAGACTACACGTATAAAAATGCCAGGCACCGGAGACACACCGGGTGATTGACGGCGGCGGCTGCACTCAACGGCACCCGATTGCTGTGCGCCTGTGATGGATGCCCAGCAGGAGTGCAGGACCTGCCAGTCGTGACGGCGCCACTGTCGATGGCGCACGATAAATACTCGCATTGGAGTCCTGCGGGCTGCCAGAGACAAGTGTTCCCCTGTGTCAGGGAAAAGGGGCTGAGCCCCTCCACAGTCTAAGGCCGAACTACCTACCTCATCGCCCGGACATAGCCGGGGTCGGTTTGGACAGGCAACGAGCCAAACCTAGGTGCCCAACAGTCGCGGCACCAAAGCAGGAGCCAGCCAACACGCAATGCAGGAGTCAACAGCAGCTGAGCAGCCGCGCTACTTGCCGTACCACTGCTGCCTACAACACCACAGGCCTTGCTCGCCCCACTGCGGACCGCTACCTAGACACCAGTCAGCTCCTCAGCCCGCGCGCTTGCGCCCAGGGATATTACCTTAAAGATGTTGAGCTTTATTTGGCCATGTTGGCCGGTTTCCGAGCTTTACGGCTGGCCCTTAAAGCTCAGATTTTAGCTTTGTTACGCGTCCACGGAGGCGGGGGAAGCTTGGCCCCGGTGGGGTTGGGGGCCACAGAACCATCAGACGCCAGTGTTTTCAGCTGTTCCGGGGCCCAAACAGCTGCGTGTCAGCGTATGCGACGATTCCCTGACCACTTGATGCCCCACTGACCATCAGAAAGCCTATCCACAAGTGCCCGGGAGTCCGCCCAAGTCCGCCCCCTGAGCTAACTTCTGGGCATTTTAGCTTGCTAAAGCTCAGGCTGAGCTTTCCCCCCAAAACAAGATAAGAGCCCTGCTTGCGCCGCTTTTTGGGCGGCGCCGCGCTCTCCTCTTCCACGTGGCCTTTCCCGCCCCCTCCGCTACCAACATGTGCACCGTCACCGCCGCTGCTGCTGGGCCCAGTGTCGCCGCTGCTGCTGCTCGGCCCCGTGCCGCCGCTGCTGCTGGGGCCCGTGTCGCCGCTGCTGCTGGGCCCCGTGTCGCCGCTGCTGCTGGGCCCCGTGCCGCCGCCAGGCAGCAGCGATGCAGGCCGGTTGTGTCAAAGGCACTTCTCGCTCCGCCCGAATTTTTCGGGGGGCTTCGCCAGAGAAAACTCGCAGGTTGCTCACTCGCTTACAAGCGCAGCAGGCAGCAGCGGACCAGCGGTAGGGTCCAGAGAAGGCATGTCCAACAGTCCGACTGCCCGTGTGACCCTGGGGGACACGCGGCCAATGTGCCCACCACCTGCAGCACTCACTGCTTCGCTAACAGACAGATGTTGTTGGAGCTATGTATATGTTTGCAGAACGCTTATTTTTGTTATGCTTCATGGACTTGCCCAAGCCCGGGCGTCGGCCGAGTCAATTAACCTGCTGTCCCGCATTACTTCACCCTCACCAGCAATACAATACGCTCCTGTACACACAGTCAAACGACCCCACAGCTGCGTCAAACAGCCCACCTCAACCTGGGGTGCTCCCTCCCGCTTGGCCCCGCTCATTCGTCATGCACCCGTTTAGATGACACTGGCAGCATGGGCAGCCGCTCATAGGGCGCGTCCTCGCCGCTCGAGTTGCCGCCCCCGCCGTTTCCACCGCGGCCGCCGCGCCCCGACCGGTCGCCGCCCTTAAGTTTAGCCCACATGCCCCCTCCCGACACGCTCCCGCCCCCGCCTGTCCCGCCTACCCCCAGCCCGGCCCCACTGCCGCCTAGGCCCGTCAGGCCGCCGGCGCTGCCCCGCCGCCCCGCAACGTCTAGCCCAACGTTACCAACGCCCGCCCCTGCGCCTGCGCCGAGACCGCCGCTGCCGCCTCCCGAGTGCAAGGCGTGCTGCTGGTGGGGATGATGGCTCACCGCCACTAGCGGTACCTCCACGCCGCCGCCGCTGGGCCCCGCCGCCACGTCCTCATACTCAGCGCAGTAGCTCTCCGCGCCACTGCCGCCCGGTCCGCCGCCGCCGCCGCTGCCCGCGATCGTGCCGCCGCCGTCACCTAGCGCGCTGCTGTGCCCCTGGCCCCCCATGGCTGCTAGCCCCTGGTAGGAGGGGCCGTAGTCGCTGGCGCCAGAGCCGCGGCGGCCGCGCAACGTCAAGTCAGCGCTGCCACCGCTGCCCGTACGCTTGTGGCCGTGGTACAGCGCTGACGACAGCAGGCTGCTGAGCCCGGAGGCGGAGCCCACCGCGCCGCCACCAGAGGCAGCACCCGCGCCGGCGCCCGTGCCGCTGCCGGCAGCGGCGACGCCCAGCGTCGCCGAGGTCGGCGGCAGCGGCGGCAGTGGGGGGCCGAAGCGACCACCGCCGCCGCCGCTGCCACCGCTGGCATGTTCCAGCCGCCCGCTGGGCAGGTGGTTGTGTGTGTGGTGTTGCGAGGGCGAGATGGTTTCGAACTCGTGCATCATGAGGTGCTGCTGCGGCGCCGTCAGCATCTCGCGCTGCAGAGGGTGACACAGCAGCAGCAGAGCATGGGTTCCAAGGATGTAGTATTAACAAGAGCAAGGTAGAGCGTCACAGCACTGAAACCTTGGCTTTACCGGTGAATGTGTAGTGTAACGATGTTTTTTAGTGGCACCTATCACCCTAGGCCCATCCATCTCATCAACCATCAACCCGCCATCCCACACTCCAGCCTCTATCTTTCCCCTGTCCCCAGCCTCACCTCGTTTAGGTGGTCTCCCGGACTGCTGCCGGCGCTGCCCAGGCCGCCCATGTACCTCCCGCCGCCCGCGCTGCTACCGGCATTGGTCCCGGGCGCGCCGCTGCCCGGCCCTCCGCTGCTGCTGCCCGCCGCGGCCGGCCCCAGCAGCGCACACTTGGCCGCTGCCTCGTCCTCCTCGTCCAGCAGCCCGCGTCCCGACCTGCGCGTGTGGTGGCGCGGAGCGCCCGCCGCAACAGGGCCAAGCCGCACCAGCGGTTAGCGAATGACGAGTGGAGTGCACGGGTAAGCGAGATGGGGGTGAGCAAAGACCCCCATCTCGTTGCCGGTTCCGCCACCGCGCTGCCTCCAGCCCTGCTGCCCGCCGCGTGCACCCCACCCCACCGCACCGCACCCACCTGCCGTTGTTGCCACTGGCCGCGCTGAAGAGCTTCTTGGTGTTCTTCGCGATGCCCTGCGCCGCCTTCTTCACGGCGCGCTGCGGCACCTTGACCACCGCCGAGGTGGCGCTGCTCACGTGGTCCTCGACCACCTGCGTGTGCGGGCGTGTTTGCGCAGGCAGGCAGGCAGGTGCAGTGTTGACAGGTCAACTGGAAGACGCCCGCCCCACGTCGGCCGAATGTGTACGCTCCGTGCGTGTGTGCGCATGTGTGTCGGTGGCGGGTAGGTTGAGGTGGGTTAGGATGGCGAAAGATTGTAAGGTGGTTTTGAGGGTAGAGGCCTGCCGCAACAGCTGCCCCGCACCTCCCGCCCCCGAACCGCCTATAGTGACCGTGGCCCTGTAGCCCACGCTGCCCTGCTGCCCCGCGCCCTGTTCCGGACCTCCCTTGCCCTGGCCTCCCCCAGGCGCCCCAAACGTGGCCCCGCCTCACCGCCCCCACGTCGTCCACCACGTCCCTCAGGTCGAAGATGTAGCGCACGTTGGAGAAGAAGCCCTTGGAGTGACCCGCCATGTAGTCCTGGGGGCGGAGGGAGGGGGTTCCATGCATTTAAATTAATGAGGGCAGAGCGGCGGGGAGGAAACGGAGGGATTGGGGGATCGTGGGGAGAAGGAGGGAGGGAGAAGAAAAGTAGGGCTGAAGTGGGTGCTGAGGTTACAAGCCACCGTCCATAGTCCATCTGTGCCGTTACCGGAGCCCGCTGCAGTGCCTCCCGCCGTAGCAGCCTGACTGGTGCGCCCCCCTGCCGGCCTTCACAGGCGCCGTTTGCGGCCCTGAGCCTCCGTGTAGCGGCGGCCTGGCCCCGGACCCACACCCATTCCAATCCAGCAGCTTCCCGCCTGCCTGCCTGCCACCCTCTATGTATAGCTCTTCCTCTCACCCTCGGCGGGAAGGCGTACGCGTGCGCCAGGGCCGCCAGGAACATTTCAATGCAGATGAGGAAGTCCTGGATGCCGGTGGCCACGTTCACCTGAAGGGGGAGGGGGTGCGGAGCGATAGTGGAGATGAAAGTAGCGGGAGGTGTTACCGCGTTGGGTCACGTGAACCCAGCTGGACTGCGCTGCAAGAAAGCTCTGGCCGCCCGCGCGCCCGCCCGCCCGCGCGCCTGCCCGCCCGCCCGCACAAACACACCTTGTCGTAGGTGGTCCAGCTCTCCTTGCGAATCACGCCCGCGTACACCAGGATGGCGATCGCGATAGACTGCGTGCAGGGCAGAGCAGGTGCGGGATGGGGTTGCCGGTGTACGTGGCAATGGGAGGGGGCGTTGGAGATGGTCCGGGTCAGGTTGTGTGAATCGGGTCCAGGGTTCCCTTGCCCCGGCCAGGTAGGGCCAACAGGGCCTGCTAGGGACGGAGCTGCTCGTTGCAATCCTCACTGCCCACGCCGATCGACATCCCCGGCCTTGCGCCCTGCCAATTAAACCTGCCTGCCTGCCACACCATTCATACCTCACGACTCCCTTGCTTCATCCCTGGAGCTCCTGAATGGCCTGTTCCCTCCTGCCCAACACCCCCGCGCGCCAAAGGGCCCCCTCCTGCCCACCGGCGCCCGCCCGCCCAACCGCCCGCCACAACCCCCCGCACACACACGCACCTGCCAGAAGGTGACGAAGACTACGGCCTTGATGCACAGGAACTTGGACAGCGGGCGGATGGGTGCCAGCTCCGTGTGCGTGGCGCTGTACAGCATCACCAGGCAGTACAGAGCCCACAGCTGCGGGGCGGCAGCAGCAGCGGCAGCAGCAAGGGGTACAAGGAGCAGGGTTGCGGGACGGGGCGCGGGACAGAGGCACGACCGGGTGATAGAGGGCGAAGGAGGGCAAGGAAATGAGCTAAGGGCAGCCAGAGTAGACTCGCAGGAGTGTGAAATGAAGCCGGGAACGCCAGGCCACGCGACGCACCTGTGAGAAGTTGGTGACTGCGGCCAGGTAGACGTAGCTCTTGCGGAAGTTGATCTGGCCCTCACCGTAGTCGTCGAATATGTCGGTTATGAAGGCCAGGCTGGTGCAGATGGGGCGCAGGATTACGTAGTTCAGCACGCCCTGGCGGGGATGCGATGGGGTGGGTGTGCCGTGCAGGCTTGGTGAAGCAGGCAGCACGAGTGGAGTCGAGCGACGGTGGGCTGGTGTGACCGGATGTTTTCGCATGATGAGTAGGCGGTGGGGGTAGAGGGGCAGCAGTGCTGGGCGGGCGGGGCAGGGATCGCCAACGAAAGCGCGGCAGCGCTTCGCCCGGTTGCGGCGATGCAACAAAGGTAGTGTCCATGCCAGCATTCGCCTTTACCGCTCAACCCTCCCGGTCTGCCCCTTTTGCCTGCAGTGCCCGTTCCACGCCTTTCACAGTTTCAGCCCCCGCTCAGGTGTCCTTGATTTGCATGGGCTGGTCTTTACAACCCCCCTGACCCGTACCTTCTTGCACTCCCACAGGAAGCGTGTGCCCATGTCCCAGGGCCGCAGCAGCCAGCGCACGCCCCACATGTGCTGGATCTGCGGCTTCATGGACAGGTGCTCGTTCACGTCGCCGAGAGTGTCCTGCGGGGGCGGGGGGGGGGGTTGGTTGGTGCAGCGGTCTTGGTGATGACAGGAGTGAGTGACGGGCGGGGGGGGGTTGTTAGGTTCAGTAGTCGTGGACTCCGTGGTACAGCGGGAACAAGCGGGGGGGGGCGGCACACGCATTATGAATAAATGAGGAGAGGCATCCATGCATGATGAACAGTTGGAGACGAAGGGCACGCCAGGGCGCGGCAGTGGGCTGGGTCAAGGGCTCAGGCAAGTATCGCGCAAGGGGATGGAGGCCGACACTACCGGTCAAAGTGGCGGCGGCCGTTAACCGAAGGCGCGGGAGTATGGAGTGCTTGGAGCGCGCCACGGTGGCTTGGGCGCCGGGAATGCCCAAGCGCAGCACGCAGATCACGGCCACGATGCGGGCGCATAACCTGCGTTCCCAGCTGCGCCTTCCCACTCAGTCCCCTTCCGTCCGCCTTCACCTCCTGCGGCTACCCCCCCCCGCCCCCTTCACAGTCTTTGTTTCCCCCTCTCCACAGCCCTCGCACTGCAACCCCTATCCTCCGCGGCCGGCCCCGACGCCCACCCACCTGCAGGTAGGCCATGAGGTAGGCGAAGAAGGAGTAGATGACAAACGCCTCGTAGCACTCACGGATGGGGTCCAGGTACTCGCGAGCCTGGGTGGTTAAATGGGTTCGAGACACGGGAGGGGACGTGCGAGCATGAGCACTCGCGTGTTGCGGCAAAGCGGGGCAAGGCAGGACGCCGCCGCCGCGGTGCCCGTGCGGGGTTTGTTGCGCAGGTGGTCTGCAGGAGAGTACCATGCCGTTGGGTGCCTGCCCGACTGCCGGCCCCGACCCGCCGCTGCTCTGGGCCTCTGCCGCCACGCCTCCAGCCAGCCAGCCAGCCAGCCGGCCAGGCACGTATGCCCGCCCAATCGCCCGCCAGCCAGCCCTCACCCGTCGGAAGCGCAACGCAAACCAGGCGTCCACGGCGTAGATGGGCACCATGAGCAGGATGCGGATCACGTGCTTCTGCAGCCGCGGCTGGGTGTAGTATTCGGTGTGCATGGCGATCTGGGGGCACCCGGGTGGAGTGGAGCTTGGTTGGAGCGGATTCGGGCACAAAGGGGGCCCGCCCTTCGGGCGCGGGAAGTTGGGGCGGCCGCGGGGCCCGATGACAGGGAGGCGGCCGGCAGGCCAGGTGCCGGTGGCGGCTCCGGCACAACCTCATGGTGTGTGAGCATCGCTGCTCAGACGTCAGGGTCATGGTGTGAGTCTACCCCAGCCTTAAAGTAAACAGGCACACCGTAGTCCCAGGGCGAAGCGACAAGGGCGGGTAGATCCCTGCGCTGCCTGCTGCAAGTGCACCCACACCCTCACAGCCCCACACGCGGCCCAACATGCCGCCCTCTGCCCCACCTCGTAGATGGAGATGGGCATAGACAGGATGACGAAGATTCCGCCGATGAACCAGGCTGCACGCACGCATGCGCAGGAAGACGCGACATGAGAAGAGCGGGCATAACGCTGACGTGGCCCAGCCCGCACGCGTTAGGGTCGGGTTGCTGTGTGCATGGGCCACCAGCGGGTCACAAGTAGAGCCATGGGCCGGCCCGCAGTCCCCACTGTTACGTCTGACGGCCCGGGGCATGGGCGTGAGCCGCCGCCTGCACCTGCATCTGCACACGCCCAGACCACTCGATACCCTGGTTTGAGTGGGCCATGCCCCACAAACCCACGGCCAAGTTTCGGGAATCTCCGCGTGCCAGCATCACGCTGCACGCATCCCTCGGCCTCTGCACTTCGGCCCTGCCGCTGTGCCCCCCCCCCCGTATGCGCAAGCCGCTTTAGCGCTTTCATAAAACTTCTACATAAATCCTCGACTCCACACCCGCGCCAGCACCAGCACCGGCGATGGTCGCCGCCCCACGCCGCCGCCCCGCCCACCTTGATAGTGCACGTCGTAGTGCTGCTTCTGGAACTCCCAGATGGTCAGCGGCAGCGCAATGAATGTGAGCAGGCACAGGCACCACCATAGCTGCGCGGCAATGAAAAGGGAGACAGCGGGTAACAACTTCAGGCAGGCGGGATGGCAGGGCGTTTACAGTAGAGGCTGCAGTGACGGTACGCCGCGTGCCACACAAGTCATTCACTGGTCGCCACCCCCGACGCTGACCGCTGTACGTTAAATTGTGGCAGGCACCCAGCGCACAGCCGTGCATTCAATGCAAGCTGTTCGATGGTTTTCGATGGCTTTCGGAACATGGGGGCAGGTTGGGTAGAGGCGAGGGGGCAAGAGCGTGGGGGCGCGCAGACAGCTGGCGGCCCGGGGCAACTGTGGGCAGGCAGCAGGCTAGCAGTCGCGTCGGAGGCTCGGCGCCAGCGCGACTGACTCGGGTGTGCAACACACACGCAGCTCAACAGCCTGCCGGCGATGTGTGACATATGAAATATTGAAAACAGCAGCCGTGGTTCTGAGCGCGGGTGTCGGGATTGGTTGCCGAGCCATTACCGCGCGACCTGAAGTCCTCTGGCAGCCTCAAGCATGTGCCCCAGAGCCATCAGCTCAGATGCAATAGAACGCACCAGGCGAAACCATCTCCGCATTGGCCATTGAGCACAGGGGCACCGCATTTTCTGGCGCGAGCCTCCTCTACACCTTCACGCTTGGCGCTGGGGCCGTGTTTGCTATCTAGTCATATGTGCCAGGCGGTGCTGCAATACCAGATTCAAGGGAGTTCAGACAACCAGGCCGAAACCCGCTTAAACTGTTTGTCGCCGATATCGCTTGTTCAACTATGCAGGCGGTGACTACAGTCAATTTCGTGTGCAAAAATTTGCCCCAGGTCGTTCCATACTGCGAGTGCTCCTGACAGTGGATCAGGGAGACCAATCGCGTGTCATAGCACTCTGCTGCTTGAAGTTGTCACCCTTGCCTATGCGTTCCTACGAATACTGTAACAATCATAGCATTCCACATAACGTTACAGCAATCCAGGGCAAAGAGACTAGTATGCGTCCGCGCAAGGAGAGCCTACACGCTCTTTGTAGATAATAATCAAATATTCATTTATATCCCAGTGTATACTCACCCCAACCTACTGGAAATGACCTGAGCTAGCTTCGAGACACATTGCAGTTGTCGCGCGCGCGAGCCAGAGGCAAAATGCTTTCAGCTCGCGGGGTAGCATTTTCAACTAATACTGGCGCACCATCGACGCTTGCGCCGGGGCAAGCCGTATTCGACGACCGAGGGCGTCTTCCAGCAGGACTCGCGGCGTATCGAGGGTCGATAGATGAGCTCGACGACCTCATAGCAACGGAGGATAATAAGCACGCGGAGGCGGCGGACCTTCACAAGGAGACGCCTCTCCACATAGCGGCGCAGTATGGGCAGTTCGATGTCGTGAAGGTGTGTCACTGCGTGCTGGGGGCCCCAGCGTCCAGGGTTTGGGAGGGACCAAGAGTGAAACCGGTACGGAGCATCGCGCGTTGTGACAATTGACAAGCGACCAAGGCAAAGAAGGCCCTTTAGGCGTCCGGGTGTAGCCACGGAGTGGCGCAGAGCAGTCATGCCCAAGCGGCTGACTGCTGAGGCCGCCCGGCGACGGACACACATAGGGCATGCTGAACGCCAGCGAAGTGGACAAAGTATTATGAGGCGGGATTCAGGAGCGCGGTACCAGCATTCACCGCCCCAATGCAGCGTACCCATACCTCCCTCCACGCAGCGCCTGGCCTCCCTCCGCCCTCACACAGTTCCTCATTCGCGAGCACTCGGTCAACGTTGACCCGGTCAACTGGGAGGGCTGGACGCCGTTCTTCTGCGCCATCAGCCGCAGCCACATTGAGATCGCAGACTTCCTGCTGCGCAACGGCGCCAATCTGCACCACACCACTCCCTCGGGCATGTCAGCCATGCACATAGCCGCCTGGTTCAGCCAGCGAGACTCCATCGAGTACCTGCTGCAGGTGCGCGGCCAGCGGCAGGGTTCTGTGGGTGGTGCTGGGTGAATGCGCACTTTTGTAAAGGGGACGAGGCGTTTGTGTGCGGAGCGGGGGCTGAGCGGGGCACGGTAGCTCAGGCGGGTGGGCAAGATAGCACACTGGTATATGCCCGGGGGGCCACGGACAAACAATAATAAGGCAAGCAGCGATGCTGCACCCAACTCATCGTGCTGCTCCTATTGATCGATGCTGCCGTGCTCCTGGTGGGTCTGCAGAAGCGGGCGCACCTGCACAAGGACAACAGCTACGGCGTCCCGCCCATGGGCATGGCACGGCCGGGGCCCATCAAGCGCATGATGTGAGTGGTCAGGCACTGATGAGGCACTGGACACCGGGCACCGGGAACCAGGCAGCACATACGGTACATGGAAAATGCCGGCGTGATGCAGGGATGGCAGCGCTATGGCACAATACAGGGAGGGGAAGGGACCAGACGGCCATTCGGCCACTGGAGGATCGATTGCAGTCCGGCAGGGTGCCCGCATGGCCTGACTGATTGGGGCGCGGGATTGCACCCTTGGTTGAATGCGGGGTCGTTGCTGGCGATGATGACAGCACATCTCACGGTGCGCATTGCGTCGCTTCGCACTGGGCGGCTGAGATGTGTACGGCTGTGGCTTGCCTCGACCCCACCGGGCTTATTTAGCAGAACTCTAAGCTCCACATGCTGCGGCGCTCGCCGACACGTATGTCCCCACCTGTGCAGGTTCAACGCGCAAGAGCAGCTTGATGAGGACTGAGGCGGCATTATATGTCCGGAGGCGACGATGAATGCTGTTGGGCTGCGGTACAGGGCGGCGGGTTGCTACACCGGCGGGCAAGTGGTTGGACCTCCGGGCGTGGTCAGGGGGGGCTGGTCAGGGCCTGGCGGGAGCTTGAGGGAATTTAGCGCATGTCTTTAGGAGCCAAGCCGTCAGCCACCGGCTGCGTGCCCGCATGTACCGCCGCGCACTATCCATAGTATTGAGCGCCGCCTGCGCCACCACTTCTCATACACACTAATGCACCTGTTGTGGGTCAGGGCTTTCCAGCAGCCAGACATGGTGACGCTGGATAGGGCATCCTGCGTCCGTGCGTGCCGCGTTGATGGTATCTTGCATGAGGTCCACCACACACCGTGCAATGGGACAATCCCAGAAGTGATGCAGCCGTGGAGAGATAGGGGTAGGGGGCGCCATAGGGGTTTGCAGTTCCCGATGCACATGCCTTTCAAGAAAGGGATTGACGGTGAACGATGCTGGTCCTGGCATGGACAGCAGCTCCGGCTCCAGTCTGTGGGTTGAGCTTGACTCTGGCATCTGGATTGAGGCTGAGTTTATACACGCGAAAGTTCCACGACATGTTTGGGGCCCGGCGGCGCCGTAGCTTCCAAGCAGTCAATGCTGTTACTGGGACCTGCTATCTGAAGGCTGCCAAACACCTACACGAGCGCGCTATCTCTGAAGACCGGTAGCTACGTCAGCTATCACATACTGTCCTTGGCAGCTCATCAGTTTGCGGCACTTAAGATGCAGCAGATGCAGCAGGAAAAGAAAAATGCAGGCAGGCAGGCACGGACAGGCGTGTTCCTGGGGGGCTTCGGCCCCCATGCATCGCTTCGCTCAGGGGGCTCAGCCCAAAAAATAAGGCAAAAAATTACTATTACGTCATCGAAAGTGTTATCCGTCCTCAGCCTCCTCAGGGGCATCACTACTTGCGCACACACACCCAGGGCCCGCACTTCAGCCCCACAGCACCTTGCACATCCGCCCACGTCCACATCCTCGACCCGCCCCCCATACTCTCTCTTCCACGGCCCCCCTGGCGATGCCCCCTATGGAAAAGACCGATTGCCACAGCGGGCCCAACCAGCCAAACAGATCGTACCATGACTGCAGCACTGTCGAGCCCAAGGTGGGGTCGCTGCACCTCTTCTGTGGGCACTATGCGCACCCCACTCCCCACCCCCCGCCCACCCCCGGCCGCTCAGTGCTCCTCCTCTGTCAGCCCTGGGCAGTGCGAGGCCATGTCATCAGGCCCGTCATAGGCGGTGCCGCAGAAGTAGCAGTAGCAATGCACCTGCCGCAGATGCAGCAGCAGCAACTCCAGCTGGGCACCCAGCGAGGGCGGCTCCACCGCTGCCTCCGCCTCTTCCGCCTTCTCGTCTGTGGTCGCAGGCGGCTGCGTGGGCTCCGCCACCACACGCGGTGCACACCCATTCACTTGACCGTACGTGGCTGGCCCCGTGGCTGACATGTCGGCGGGTGATGGTTCTGGCTCCGTGTCCATCAATGCGCGGTCCACCGAACATGCCTGGCGCGGCTTCGCAACAGCCGTCCCACAACACCCTGGCTCGAGTGCGCTTGTTGTGTCAGCGATCTCCACCTCAGCCGCCGTCTTGACGTCTGTCCGCCTTCCTGCTGATGCGTGCATCTCTTGCTGCGGTATCTCTTGCTGCAGCATCATTTGCAGCGTCGGCAGCCGCTCCAGCAGCACATGCAGGGCCGCCGTGGCCGGCCCGCCCCGGTTGCCGCCTCCCCCGTGGGCCAGGTCCACCCGCTGAACCTGTTCCTGCCTATGGTCCCGCTGCTGGTGCCGGTGCTGGTGCTGCTGTACGTCCTGATCCTCGTTTCTTTGCGGTTGCCGCTCCTGCTGGTGCTGCTGCTGGTGCTGCTGCTCGGCCAGCTGCTCGGCTACCCGCCACGCGCCACGCAGGTGCCGTGCGGCCTGGCGCGAGGCGTAGCCCGCGCGGGTGGCGGCATGGTAGCGCTGCTGCGACTCCTCTGCCAGCCGAGCCCGCTTGACGCGCTCCTGCTCCTCCTGTGCACGATATTAAGGCATGTAGCAGCTGGCGCAAGGCTTGCAGCTCCATGGCCGCGTGCGACCAGGTCACTCCTCCCCCCACCACCACCACCGTCACACTGCGCATCCCGCCGCACCCCTGGCCGCACCCTGCACCCCCTCAATCCGTACCCAACACCCATTCCTATGCCCCGGGAAAAAAAGCTATTAACGGTAGTATGTTTCTGCATGCGAACTCACATGAACTTGCTGCGCCTCCTGCGCGCGGCGACGTGCCTCATCCACGCCAAGGCCGGCACGCCCGGTCTTCAGGTGCAGCTCGATCGGGGCCACGCGCCCGCTGCCTTTACCTATCGACTCGCCTTCCCGCCAGCCTAATTTGCGCAAAATGCCGTGCCCCACATTGTCTTCACCCAGACTTGTTCTCAATCCTGCCTCTCGTTGGGCGGCCTGACCCTTCGGCTTGTTTGTCGAACCATGCTTCGCAATTATTTTGCGATTTTGGCGTTCTGCCTCCGCCGAGTATGCGTTTAGGAGCTCCTCAAGGTCGTCTTGTCCTCCCTCCATAGCAATATTAGCACACAGTATGCCGAAATTGGACTACCTCTGGCCCCGGTCGCTAGAGGACGTTTTAAGCTCAACTAACGGCCCGAAAAAGTATTGACATATGTATGACCACTAAAGAAGGCGGGGTTTGGAGACGCGGGATGGTGTGGCACGTTTGGCGACCGGCCAGGACCGGCCCGTTCCAGACCGATCAGAGTATCCCCAAACTGGACCGCCCCTGGAACTCGTCATGCGCGCACTGCCCAGCTGGTCTTGCACTCCGCCGCAATAGTTGCGCGAACTTCCATGCGGCGTATTGTCCAGCGTCGATGTCCATAACGATTGTGGACAAGGTTCGTGTCAGCTGCATGTGCCCCTTGCGAGGGCCGGCCAAGAGGGATGACCAACCAAGTTAGTTAGGCGTTATAAGGGTCACCCCGGCCCGGGCCTTCGATTTTCACGAGGCAGGAAGGCACGAGAAGTGCGCACCACCTTGTAACCACACACACAGCTGCATTCACGGCTGCGTTTCTAGACCCCACCCTTCGCCACCACGCTTCGCCACTAGCGGCCGCCCAGGGCGGTCATGGGGCGTGCCCTGTGATGATATCGGACCCAGAGAGGAGAGTCAAGAGCTGCCGCTGCTTGCATGGATACCGTAGCTGGTTGCAGGTGGCGTGTGCACATGGTGTGGAAGCAAGACGACCAGGCCGTTACACCCAGGGGTATCCCACCGCAAGGGAGCTACCCCCATGCACGGCCCGACACGCACACATGCTGCTTGCGAGACACGACATCAACATCGGGACTCCCAAAGTTGACGGTCGGTCGTCCCCCCCGGGGGTCCGTGGGGTTTCGGGAGCCTGACCTCAGGGATTTCGGGAGGAGCCCCAACATGCCCTACCTCAGTCCTACGGGGCCCAGACGCAGCAGGATATGATACACATATGCTTTTGGTGCAACGGCTCACACGATTACACGCCTGGACGTGGACATGTCGGCACATGTCACACAAATGCGCATGACACTGGCGGGGGACTTGAGACCCAGAACGGTCTGGTAACACCCAATCAGGTATCACCGTAGCATTAATACAACAAGTAATGCATTTGGGAGTGAATACGGGTCCGTTTACGTGGCGGCGGCTGGGCCGGGAATCTCCATGGTGTAAGCGGGAATCCGTTACACCGTCTCTCCCCAAGTCGTGTCGGGATGACACGCGGCTCCGCATGGGCACCGTACACACGGTGCAAGCTCAAATACTGGCTTCTCTCGATTCCCCGGTACTTTTTAGTGCCACACACATACACTTCGGTATATGTTAGCTTGGTACGCACTCTCTAGGTCTACGTGGGTTCCTTGGTTCTTAAAGGCAAGTAACATGCGCACTAGGATTTCCTGGCTCTCTAGCTTTCACTAGCTTACACATGGATGGAATCCCGCTCGTGTCAAAGTTGCAGAACAGGCCCGCAGATGGCATGGCGTGATAGAGCACGCTATGAGGAGTCGATTGGCACCGCTTTGGTATAAAATGGAGGGATATAACCCCCTTTTTAAGACGGTTTTGTCCGCGGGGGACTCGGTCGTCCCCCCCAGGGGGCTCCCGGGGGGTTTCGGGGCATGGGGTCTGGCACTTTGTTTCCTACCCCCCCCCTGGGGCACGCGCCCGTTACCGCAGCACCCCTCCTAACGTGCCTATCCACGCGGCACCTCCCAAACAGACGCACACACGCTAATTACGTGAGCGGCACCCCCCACCCAACCTCTGCAATTCCGACCCATGCTACTGCAGTGAAGGAGCATGCAGACTTAAATTGAAGGTGTAGGCCTTGTCACCAAATGCAGGGCGGCATCCCTGTTGGATGCAGGGGCACGTGGGCGGGGGCAGCAGGAGGCGCTTGGAGTGAGGGACCAGGCGATGATAGCAGATGCAGAGACCAAGGCTGGAATGAGGCAGGCGTGGCCGAAATGCCGCACCCATGGAATGCATTACTGATAGCAGCCGCACCACACATGCCCACCTGGGCGAAGATCGAACAGCGCCAGTTGAGTAGGAGGGCTGGTCCAGGTCCGATTTCCGCGTCCATGTTTGGGGTTGTTGTGCACGCGGTGTGTGGGCGAGGGAGTGGCGCTGCGGCGACCCCAGCGGCGTCGCCTGCTGGCCGGCCACCTCAGCGTCCATGGGACCCGCGGAACGCCAAGCTTGACAATTGTATGCACGTTTGCTTACAGCCGCAGGACTTCGGAGAGGACGAGACTCAGGAGCATACTCGACTCGGGAGCGGACGGCATCTAATAAGGGCAGGCAAGCTGCGGAGTGTACCGTATTTCTGGCACGCAGTAATTAGCGACGGTTTAATAGCGACTTGGAACGACGCGGGACAGCTGTTGAGCGCTCGCCTCCGCCGAAATGGCCGGGCCGGTTAGCCCGGGTCCTTGCCGGTCCGGGTTCCGACTGCGCGTTTTTCGTCAGGTTTCCGTGCACCGCATGTAGCCAGTGGCTGCATTCATAACAAGCATAAATGGCCCGCAGAGGCGCTCAGCGATGCCATGCGGTGCGTTCCCAGCTCAGGTTCCCAGACTCGGCACCTTAGTCGCCCTTCGTCGATCCATGCCTATAGTCTGGGCGATGAACTCATCTAGATGTTAATGTTCATATCTTTTATTTGCACTCAATAGAGAGGTCAGCGCTGCGGCTCCTTACCCCAGGGCTTCATGGTGACGCCTCACAGTGCGGTCCGGGTTCTGACTGCGCCGCTGCTCATTGGTCGGGTTTCTATGCATTGTATGTAGCCAGTGTACACATTTATGCCAAACACTCATGCCCTGCAGCGCTGAAACCAACGTTCCCGGACTTCGCCCGTCAGTCGTTCTTCGTCGATTCGGCTTTACAGCTGCAGCGATCTGGCTTGCAACCTCACAATTTAGCCTCTTTTTCGTTTGCACAATCATCGACCTCAGCGCTGCGTATTTGAACCAGATCGGCTGTGATTGCGCCGCTCACCCTGTGTTATCCCTCCCGTTCATGAATCTCATGGTTTTGATGCCTGCCCACCGCTGCTGCTGCTGCTGCTGCTGCTGCTGCTGCTGCTGCTGCTGCTGCTGCTGCTGCTGCTGCCGCCGCTGGTAAAGCAGGTCCAAGCTTTACGGCCTCAGGTGTTACCGACATGTCCTGGTTGGCATTTTTTCACCCAGGAACCGTGCCTGCCTGCCTGCCTGCCTGCCTGCCTGCCTGCCTGCCTGCCTGCCTGCCTGCCTGCCTGCCTGCCTGCGTCCGCACCAAACTCAGTCCCAGCTTAAACCGCGAATCCCACGTTAAAGCTTAAAGCTTTTAAAGCCGCGACGGTTTTGTGGGGCGGGGGGTGGGTGGGTCGGGAGGGGTGTCCGGAAGTTCTTGTAACATGGGGTTGGAAGGGGGTAATGTTGTACCCCGCCCCACTGTAGCTACCGGTCTTCAGAGATAGCGCGCTCGCGTAGGTGTTTGGCAGCCTTCAGATAGCAGGTCCCAGTAACAGCATTGACTGCTTGGAAGCTACGGCGCCGCCGGGCCCCAAACATTTCGTGGAACTTTCGCATGTAAGAGGCGTGCTTACTCCGCCTCAATCCAGATGCCCGAGTCAAGCTCAACCCACAGACTGGAGCCGGAGTGGCTGGCGCGTCAAAACCACTGTCCGAGATGTCATCCACTGTCGTACAGCCGCTTCTGTGGGGGGGTCTAAACGATGCCTAGGCAGAAACCCCCGACGTAGAAATGGGCCCCGAACATTGCCCCCGCTTACCCGCTATGCAGTTGCACCCATACACCTTATGTCCCAAGTTGGGGCTTGGCGCGACCTCGCTAGTGTGCAGAACTCGTGGCTTGGGGTCGGAAGGTAATGTTTGTATCCCCCCCTGCGATATCAGGAAGTTATCGCGATCGCGCCAGCGAGTCCCCGTTGTAACCTCCCCTGGTTGTAACCCATGCGAAGTTGAGGAGGGCAGTCCGTGGCAGTCGGGGCGTGTCGGGGGCCCGAGGGGGGGCCCGCAGCAAGGGGTGTCTGGGGTGTCAGTCGAGGCAGGCTAGCAAAACCTTCGAACTTGGTCAGTGTCAATGCGACATGCGGAGCACCTGGTCCAGACACGGTGGACGTTCTGTGGGAAGTTACACTTCCTGAAATCGCCATTACCCTTTGTGAGGTCTATGCTGCAAGTTTGAACTATGGGCCCTGCGCAAACTGGTTGCAAGCAGCCCATAAGGTCCCAACGGATCATGCTTTTCCAAGTACTTTTTTCGGCGCGTAACCTCGCCCTACCTCCTAGGTCTCCTTCATGCTTCTTCCATTCTGCGATGCATTTAATAACATATCAATGTACTTTTGATGAATTTGCTCAATCAATCCAAGGCTTGGCGCGTCCCTAGAAAACGGCGCATTGCGATCGATTGCCCCAAACGCTCAAGTACCAAGACGTACCCTCAATACTATTTCCATTCAAAACAATCCATGCTTTCTAGCGATGCCATGGAAGGATCACATCTCTTGGCAGGCTTGCAGTGGTCTGCGACGAGAGTCGCTCCTCTCGTTGTTCGCTGTGGCAGCATTTCTGCACGCCTGGTGAGTCCTCTGATGCTGTTAGCTCCATTATAGTAAGAAATGCCATGGCCCGCCAGCTAAGGCGTGTGCCGGTGGAAGTAGTGCACGTCCGAGTCGCCCTTACTTCGCCTTGGCTGCCGTTTCCCTATCGCCTTTAGGTCGGCTGCACTGGATGTTCGCCGGACTCTGTCCTAGTGGCGTGCCAGTGCAAACCATGCATCGAGTTGTCGGCAGAAAATATCTCCCATGGTCGCGTTTTCACGCTATCGCGGTTCGCAGCGCACGCTGGAGTGTCTTCGCCACCCCGACTATCGCACTTTACGGTGCTAGCAGCGACTGACGCGACAGGAGAGGCGAGTACTGCGTGACCTTTTGCGCGTTCGCCAGGTCCCTGTCTCACGCAGTACGCGTAAAGCGACTCTGCATTCCGATGAGAAGCAATAATTAACGTGGCGAGCAGTGATGGGGTTAGATTGTCCACGGCTCTCAATTACCATTTTGACGCGCTCCGGCTGTGCAGGGGCCCGGACTACCTCTGTTGGACTGGCTACGGCATGCCAACAAGTCACTTGGGGGTGATCAGCTGGCGCGGCGCCAGGTAGAGGGGCCCGGAACGAGGGACCGCAGGGAATCCTCGGGACATGGCGCTTGGCAACATGGGTTACGCATGTTTCTTCGCCCCCGGTAGCTGTGCCCAAGGCGTGGGTTCAGCGCCCTTATAGAACTAGTGATGCAAAGACCAGATTACTCCGTCGCTGCAGGTCCGGGTTACGCTGCCAACTGGCCCTTGACAGCCTGCACGGACGACCTAGTTCCGTACTACGACCGTGTTCGGCCCATGCCAGAAGCTGCAGACCGTACATGCGCGCAGGCGCCTCGAAGCGACGCGGATCCACAGCACCTAGTCATGTAATAATGTTACAGCTGTGGGCCTGCCTCCGACCCGGGCCCGACCTAGTCAGTTATGAAAGGCATACTTGCCCTCAACGGATTTTACTCTGATTCGCCCTGTGCTTCACGCCCCACGCTTTCTTGCCCGCCACCAGATCTGCGTGTTTTGCCCCGGCCTTACCGGCGGCACCGAGCAGCCCAACCAGTGGCGAGGTGCGATTGCACAGATGAGGGACCGTGCTTCCGCCAGCAGTCGGCTACTACTCGTGCGGCCGTTAGTAGATGCAGTTACCAGGGAGCGGATGGGTGTGCACCGGAGCGGGGGGGATTCGTGCTTGCGGCGTCTTCATTTGTGTGTCTGCATGCACAGGCGCCACCATTCGCCGCGTGGACCCTGTGACAGCGGCGGCGGAGCTCAAGTGAGTGCCGCATACAATCCGCAAGCCTTGACCATGCATAGCCCCCCATGCAGCGCAGCGAAAACGGCACTGGGATCACGCGCACCTGCTGCCATCTGCGCGAGGGTACGATGCGATGGCCACCGCCTCCGTGGCCACCGACCGCGGCCGACATCCCTGCATGTGCGCAGGTACCACGACGACCGGCGCAAGCGCTCCAAGGCGCACCTCTACCTGCCGCTCGCGGTGCTGCACTGGGCCCGCTGCCCGCCGCGGCCTGGCCAGGAGCCGCGGCCCGTGGACGCCGGGCCCGAGGCCTCCGCCGGCTCAAGCTCTGGCCCCGGCGCCGCCGCGGTGCGCGCCTCTCCGTCCAAGCGGCAGGCCGACGGCAGCTTTGCATGCGGTGGCCGCGGCAGCAGCGTCGACGTGGACGACGTCGAGGAAGAAGAGCTGCGTGGCGGCTGCTGGCCTGCCGCGGCTGCCGCAGCCGCTGGCGCTGCTGTTGACATGCTGATGATGATGGATGACCAAGACAATGAGCACGACCTGGCGCAACTGCACCGGGCGCTGTCCCATGACGCGCCGGAGCTCATGTCGGGCGACTGTGCGCCTGTGGTCACGGGGGCGGCTGCCGGCCGGGCGAGCCATCTGCCGCAGCTGCCGCAGCTGCAGCCACCGTGCTCGCCGGCGTCCTCGCAGCCAAGCTTTGGCAAGCGGTCGCAGCAGCTCGAGATTGCTGGCGTTGTGAGCGTAATGATGGAGCAGCCCCAGCAGTACCGGCAGCAGGTGGCCAAGATGTTGCGCACGGACTCGGAGATGATGACTGCCGCGTACGGCTACATGAGCCTCGGCGTTAACCGCACCGGCAGCTCCTTCAGTGGGCCCCAGCAGGCCGCCGCGGCTTTCGGCTGCACGTCGGAGGAGCTACCGGCCGCGGCCAGTGTGTGCGCCTCGGGTGCGGCCGCGGCGGCCGGCGCCTATCAGCCCCCCAATGGCACCGCGTCCTGGGTTGCGCCGCCGTCGGGCCGGCTCGCAAGCGGTGCAGCTGCAGCCTCGTCCTTTCGAGCTTCGAGCGGGCCCACAACTTTAATGGATAACTCTTTTATGCTGGTGTGCGGCCGCGGCAGTGGCAGTGCCACATGCGCCATCAACTTGGCGGCGGCTCCAGTCGCAGCGGCATCTGGCACCGCACCTGGAGGCACGGTCACCGCCAGCAGCATCATGGGCTGGGCAGAGGGCGGAGCCAGCGGCCACAGCGGCTGGGGCGCAGACGGGCAGCACGGCACGGCAGCTGCTGCCAGCAGTGGCATGTACCGAAGCCGCAGTACCAGCGGCAGTGCCATGAGCGGCGGCAGTAGCCTTCTGCTGGCCACCGGGCTCGGTGGCAGCAGCAGCGGGCTGGGCCACATGGTGGCGCCGTCGCCGCCCACTGGGCTGTCGCCATCGCCTTCGCCGCCGCCGGGCCCTCTGCTGAGCAGGCTGCAGACGGAGCAGCAGCTGCGAAAGATGCAGCCGCTGCAGCACCAGCAGCTAGCCGCAGCCATTGCCACCGCCCCAGGTGCCGCCGAAGGCCCGGTCGTGGCCTTTCTGCGCAGCCGCAGCAGCCCAACCGCACCGGCGGCGGGCCCAGCGGCAGGCGTGCCTGCTGCCCTGCAGCAGGTGCGCGCCCGTTCCATCATGGTGCCGGGGCCCCAGGCATTTGTGGCGGCCGAAAGCGCCGACGCCGGCACGGTTGCGGCCGCGGCGACGGCGCGTGCGGCCCCCGCCCAGCTGACCCAGGCCCAGCCGCAGCAGTTGTCAGCCTCCTGGGCGGCTTCTGCACAGCCGTGCTCCAACGTGCTCGGTGCCGACAACGAGCTGGCGTCGCTCTTTGCAGGTGGGGACTGAGCACGTTTGTTGGGGGTGCAACGTCCCTTTGTTGGCGTGGTGTTGCCCAGTGCTTCCTGGTGTGCGTACGGATCTCACTCCTGCACTGCATAATGTGACTTGATGTGCTGCGCAGAGATTGAGCAGTGTCCGTGGCGGCCGTCTGGCGCTGCTGCTGAGCTGCCTGCTGGCGTCACGCCGTTTGCGTGGCAGTAAGCGCACGGTCGCCTTGGTTGATAGTGCGCCCTTTAATTACACGACTGCGCAAGGCTTTCACGCATGTATCGCTGGCGGCATGCACGCCTTCAGGTAGCGTCGGGTCATAGGTAATGACTGACGAACAGCGCAAGTCATGAGTAACCCATTCATGGTAGGTCCCACGCCTTTCTGCGGTTGTCATGAGTTCTGCTGCAAAGTCATGGAGCTCTTTGGCGATTGGGCTCGTGAAGAACCAATGCATTCTCCAGCCGTAATCTCCATTAGTCGCTCAGCATTCAGTCCTAGCATTTAATGGCGGGGGGCAGCTCGCTCAATTCATGTAGGAGCGGGAAAGTGGTGGGCCGGAGAGATGTTGTCATGTCTTCGGATGCGAAGATGCAGAGATGCGATTTTGGTGGATTGATTGAGGCGCCGGAGAGAGCCGCACGCTCGTGCTTGACGTGCGGATGCATGCGCACATTTACTTGTGTGCACGGAGGTCTATCCACTTATATGTATTGCTACCCCATGCCTTTGTTGGATTAAGCAAGTGGCTGTGGGGACACCACAGTTTGCCGCGCGGTGAGCTTGGGTTGGCCGGGGCTTGCATGTACGGCTAGCTGAGCTCAGTGGATGAACCCATACACCAGGCTTGAGCAGTTAGAGAGCGGAGCTTGTTAAGGATACGGGGTAACATTGATGCGGGTGGTGGAGGCTTTGGGTACCTTGGGAGCCATCTAGCATGGCGAGGGGCATGCATGGGGTGCATGCGGCATGCACTGTGGCCAAACGGTTTGGACAGGCGGCGTGTCGGGATCTGCGCAGTCTAGAAATGCTACGATCATAGGGGCGGATAAGAATGTATACATACATGGCATTTTGATGGCACCAACAATGAGCTATGGTAGTATCGGTGATGCTACAGTTAGTATCCGAGAATAGGGTTGAATGCTTCATGTCGCACATGGCCGGTTGATTTTGGTGCTACCTCTTTGGCCTGCATCTAGACTTTTCGAATGATTTTGGATGTCAACTTCCGTGCAAGACCCCTCGCTCGGAGAACTTTCGCGGAACTACTAGCTCTGGGGAAAGCGCCGCCACCTGTTTGGCCTGGGCGCGCGTTGCCCTTGAGCACGCCTTCCTTAATGGCGCTGGTGCGTGGAACACTGGTGAGGCGGCGGCTGTGTGGGCCCGCCGCCGGCCGTGACCGGGGTGGCGGGCACGGACGACACGCGGTGTGGGTGCCAGATATCCTTGTTGTGGGAATCGAGACTGTGTCCTTGGACGTGGCCCCTGCGACGTAGGCGAGCGGCCCGCGCCGGATGCGGCAACTGGGTTTCCCTTCCATAGCACGGCCCTGGTTGAGGGATGATGAGGCATTGCTCATAGGGACTGGGTGAACGCGGCTTCCCCACATCGGCCTGGTGTCGACCACCCTGGCCAGGTGTAGTGCACATAAGCATCCCAAAATTGGAAGCACAATAATGATGCTAAATGGTTTACCGTTTTCCTACCTGCTTCCAATTCCGGAAGTGTACGTGTAGTGCTTTGTTGCGGCGTGTAAGGCCGCGTGGGGCAATGACACCTACGGCGTGCGTGGCACGCAACACATACCATACTAGGGGTATCGCTATGTGGCTACTTGCTGCACCTGCTGTTGGGTTCGTACCTGCATGCGGTGCATGGGAATGCAATAATGGTCGATTGGTTGGTGTGTTTGCTGTGTGCTTTGTGGACACTGGTTGTTGTATGTGCCGGCGTTTGTGTGGTTGGATTTTGATGTGCATGAGTGGTTTACATGCATCATGCTTCTTGTACTGGTTGCTACACTCGGCTCTGCCGGTGATGAAGGGACGCCGGTAGCAGGCAAGGTTGCAGGTCGGGGGAGGGGGCGCATCCCGCAGCTCGGGCTTGCGCTGCTTTGCCCCTGCCGGGCGACGGCTTAGCACGGAGGACGTGTTGCTACTCAACACTCGCATGCCATTGGCATGCACGTATTGAATGCGCATGTGGCTCCCCGCCAGCTGGTAAATACAGAACTGCGATTGCACTTGGTGTCTAGGGTATAAAATTGGCTCTCCCGTGCCGTGGACGGACTCCGCCGCGTTTGCGGTAGACCCCTGGTGCTTGACAATTGCGCATGCGTGCAAGAGAGAGGCAACGGCACGGCACCGGATCAAGGCTTCTGATGTGCGTGGTACACTCGTTGGTGCACCTACTGTTTTGTTTGTTTCTGTTTGAAGGTACGCTATGAAGCACGGGTCGAAATTCAATTCACACGGGGACAGTAGGCGAAGCGTTGTTGGTTAGTTGGGATTGACGTACGTGCCGCCGCCTCGGTGTATACGTCATACTAATATGGTCATCATGGGACCGAGCCGCCCTGGGAGCGAAATTCTGTGTGGCGCGACCCTTGCGCGTGGGGTGGCGTCAGATTCTTGGTTGCGGTGTGGCCAGCTACGCGATGTTTCTTGAATGCCGTGCTGACGGTTCGGCAGCTTTATTCACGCAAGTACAACTCCAAAAGCAGCTGCTGTGAAGGCCCTAGCGTCCATACATGGTCACCATGCTGACATGCTCCCTGCCGAAGAGGAAATATATATTTCGCTTTCGTTTCGCAATTTAGCGCATGTCTTTATAGTGCATGCATCACCACGGACTGTGCGCCAACCGCCACCTGCTGGGATGGGACCAGGGAAGATGGGCAGGCGGGCTCGCACCTTTATTATAAGGCGCGACCGTTACCGCCATCGCTACCCTGAGAATCGATAGATTACTTGCATACCGCATGGACGGATGCAGGGTCTGGCTACACCCGCCGTTGCATCTGGCTACAATCGTTTTATTGCGTATGTTCCTTTACTTGGTATGTGCTGGTGTGTGTTGTCGGAGTGGTGATGACAAGTTCCAGCTAGCGTCCGAGGGCTGAAAGTCCTTCTGCTTAGTTGTTGTGCTGCGTTGCGTACGGGGCGGGGCCATGTAACGTGTATGCCGGAGTTGGCAGGTGTGGGAGGAAGGCCTGAAATCCTGAAGGCTCGTCATCAAGTCCTTTGACTCCTTTCACGGCTGTCCTACTGCAGCAGGTGCATCTCTAGCAGATGATCAAGAGCTGTCACCGTGCGTGTCACTTAGTGGGGCGTCAAGTGCTGGCCCCGCTGCTGTAACCGCCATCGTTGTGACGTGTCTTGTCGCCTGGAGGATCCGTACCTTGCATGTATGCCGTTACGTTACAGCTGTGGGGAGACTGCTGCCCCGGGCCCGAAACACGGCCGCTGCAGCCTACCAGCCTCTTTGGACTGGCGAGAGCGCCGACAACCTGAACGGCACACACGAACCAAGCCTACGGCGGAATGTGGTTCGACACGTGGTGAACGAGCGCGCGACCACCTCACGCACGAATACGGTAGGTCTGAACACCGTGCCTACGTACGCGCCAGCGCAGCCTCGCGACACTGTGCCATGCCCTCTCCCGCATGTCGTGAATCTGTCACTTCCGTCTCCCCTGCACCCCTGAAAGCGCGCAGACGCCCGCACTGACGTTCACACTTGTGTACCGTGCACCTCCTCTTCTGCGCCTTCACTCAATGCCTGCACCCTTCCGACACATTACGACATGTGTGCCGCTTTGATACCGTTCCACGTGCCCTCGCATGCTGGCTGCCGCCGAGCACGCACTGGGAACACCGTCATATATACGAGAGCCCGCCACTTAAATAAGGACAAGTGTGTCCTCACCCAGCCGTCCGGCCTGGGTCCGTGATGTAGGGAGCTACATAGGTCGACCCTGTCTTAGCACTAGCCCCAATGCACCGTCCTGCGCGCCACGGATGGCCTACCGTGGGGCACTGAGCGCACGCATTGAGGCACTGTAAACAGTCGAAGGCCCAAGACAGCAATGCAATTATGTTGTCAGAAAACTATTTGGCTCCGAGTGATGCTGTTCTGGCTTGGGGTGGTGGGGTTGAGTGGGGTATCTGGAGTAGGGCGCCAGCATCTGTTTTAGGTACCGCAATGCGACCATGTTGTCAAAAATCAGTCCACATCTGGGCCCTCGCGAATCTCTGTCTGCACTGGATGCCCCCGACCTCCACCCGCTCCATCAGCCGCTCCGCCCGCCGCGGGATCGACTAGCCCGCCCGAGTCTGCCTCGGCCTGTGGCGGCGGCGCCGCTGCGCGTGACGTGTAGTTCCAAATGCCTTCATACAAGCTCTGCGCGCCACCACGAGCAGCCGCAGCCAAAGCCGGCAGCTGCAGCGGCGCCAGCAGCGATGCGAAGGCCGCGGCGCGGCCGGCTGCGGCGTCCGCGCTGGCTGCGTCTCCATTGGCCGCGCGTCCACTGTTGCCGGTCCCGCCGCCGACACTTGCTGCGCCAGCAGCAGCAGCAGCAGCAGCAGCGCCAGGTGTTGGCGGCTGTTGCTGTTCCGCCTGCTGCCGGACCTTCAGAGCTTGCTCACGCTGTTGCTGTTGCTGGGCTGCAAACCGGGTCGGCGCGCCCGCCCCCACGTACCGGTGCCCAGCCGCCTGCGCCGCCGCCGGGCCGCCGCCGGCGGCGCCGCCTGCCGGCGGTGCGCCTGACGCACTGCTGCTGTAGTGCGGGCTGCGGTTCCGGCCACCGGCAGGAGTAGAAGCAGTCATTTGACCTGTTGCCGGCACCCACGCATACACGGGGTTATATGTGCCCTCATAGCTCGCTGCATCGCCTGGCTTGGGAATGTCTATAGCGCCGCCGAAAGGCGCCACGTCAGGTGCACTTGACACTGCCGCACCGCCATCGCCGCCTCCGCCGGCGCCTTGGAAAGGGGCAACCGGAGTGGAATTCCCTGTTATCGGCGTGACGGTCTGCTGCTGCCACTGCAACGAGTCCTGCTGCTGCTGCTGCTGAGGTGCGCCCCAACTGTGCGCGAGGCCGGACACCGCGGCGGCAGCGGCAGCGGCCCAGGTGGCTGCAACGCCCACGTTGCTGCCACTACCGGCGGCAGTGCTGGCATTGCTCACAGCACGCGACACAAGCGCCGCCCCGCCACCACCTGTAACCCCGGTGGCGCTGTCATGCGTGCTGGCTGCGCGATTGCGCGACCGCGACTGCGCCGCTGCGTTGCCGTCAGCCTCTCCAGCGCCCTCATCAGGTGCGCCGCCGGGGCCGAACGCAGAGTAGAAGAAGCGGAGGCGATTCCCCCGCTGCCCCTTGGGTGTGCTGACGGAGGCGGTTCGGAGCGACGCGTCAACGCCAAGGCGACCGGCTGCAGCCGCCTGCGCAGCTGCAGTGGCAGCACTTGCGGCTGAGACATCCACGCTGCGTGGCCAGGACCCTCCACCGCCGCCTGCACCGCCACCGCCGGCTTGCCCGGCAGCGGCTGATGCGGCTGCGCCGCCACCAGCCCGGCCCCGCATCGCCGGCAGGTGCAACTGCAGTGCCGCCGCGGTGGCGGCGGCCTGCACGTGCGCCTGGTGCGGGTGCACATGCGGCACCTGTTGCTGCAGCAACTGGAACTGCTGTTGCAGTTGAGGTTGCGGGTGTTGCTCGTCTGCCGGCTGGCCGCCGTCAGCCCGCTGCAATAGAACACCCCGCGGCCCCGCCGCGCCGCTCGCTCCCGCGTCCCCCTGCTGCGACCCGGCGGCGCCGGCGCCCTTGCCCGTGCCTGCGCCATGGTGGGCGCCGTAGGCGCTGGAGGCGCGGGTGGTGCGGATGGCTGCAGGCTGCATCTGCAGGTGCGGGGATGGCATGGTCACGGACTGCGGCGACCGCCGAGTAGGATTGCCGCCCTCGTAGAGGTACGCCTCTCCCCCGAGAGATGCAGCGGCGGCAACGGCAGTTGGCGGTGGCGGCGGCAGCTGCCCTGACAGTGGCACTGCGCCCCTGCTGCCTCCGGCAGGGTAAGCAGCGGCGCTGTCCCCTGTAGCGCTGGCAGGAGCGCCCGCGGCGTTCGGAAGTGAGCCAGAGGACCATGGGGCCTTGGGTGAGGCTGTGCGGCCCATCCGCGCCCCTCCTGGCGTTGGCAGCGCGAATGGGCTGACATGGGGCTGCTGCTGCTGCTGCTGCTGCTGGGGCTGCTGGCCGGCACGTGCGGCAAACGGGTGCGGCAGGCTGTGCACCCGGGGCTCGTGTTCGTGCGCGTGCTTGGCGGGGTCTCCAGCCCCGCCGCGATGAGCTGCACTGGTCTGGCGGGCGAAGGGGGACACCATGGGTGCGGCGGGCGCCCCGATCGTCCGATGCATGTGGCTTTGTGGATGGCCATGGCCATGCCCATGCGAGGCCACCGGCGCCTCTGCTGTGGGAGTGCTGACCGGGTGGGCCCCGGGCCCCGCCCCAGCGGCGGCGGTGGCGCCAGCGACGGCCATCTCCATTTCCAGCGCGGCCGCGGTCGCGCCACCGCCACGCGGCAGCGTGCGCGCGCGCTGTATGGACATCTACAGGGCGGCAGGGGAGGGACACATATAAGTGGGGCATGCACAGGTAGTGACTAGGTCGTGTGCCAGCCGCCCAGGCTTCCTTGAAGGGCGCCGCCGACGATTGCGTACTTATCGGTTGGTGACATGAGTCACATGACCAGTACACGGTACCTGTTTCATGAATGCCGCCCGGCGGCTCATCGACGGCGCCGGCCGCAAGCTCGCTGCCGCCGCCGTAGTCGCCTTGGAGCCCGGTGGCGGCGGTAGCTGCAGCGACGGCGCGCGTTGAAGCAAGGGCAAGCCTGCAGCGATGGCAGCCGCGCTGCCGTCACCACCACTGTACCCGCTCTGGGATGCGGCTGTGGGCCGCAGCCCGGTCACGCTGACGCTGGCAGCGCGACCAGTGACCCCTGCGGCAGCGTACAACGCCTGCCGTGGCAGCGAGCCGCCGTCGCCTTCGTGGAGGTGCTGTGACGGCGCCGCCGCTGTCTTGCCGAAAAGCGCGCTGCCATACATGGCGGCCGCGGGAATAGGCAGCACAACTGGGTCCAGTACTGGCAGAAGCTGCTGCGCAGCTGCCGAGCGCGCGTGCGTGCCCAGGCTAGGTCCCACCCTGCCGCCCGCCGCCGCCGCGGCGGCGCCGCCGCCGCCAGGCGCCACTGTACCGTCCCGCGCGCCAAGTTTGTGCTGGTTGTGGTGGAGGAGGTGGTGCTGGTGGTGGGGATGATGCAGCGAGGCTGCATGCCGGGTGTGGACCTGGCGCTGCACGAACCGGTCGTGGGTCGAGGAGCTGGCGCCAGCCGCGCCCCCGCCGGCGGCGGCCACGGAGCTGCTCTGCTGGCGGCCCTGCAACGCGGCGCTTGAGTACATGCGCAGCTCAAACACGGCGCCGCCGGCATCGGGGCTCGGGTCCGCGCAGCCGGTGATGAAGATGGGCGTGGCGGCGGCGTCCTCGGCCCCACGGCCCCGCGCCCCTGGGCTGATGTCGCGTCCGTGGTGCGAGCGAGCGGCCACCGCTGCGCTACGTGGCCCTCCAGCAGCGGCCGCCTTGGCGCCGCTACCTCCAGCCACGGCCATGGAGCGGTTGAACCAGGCAGCGACGTTTGCGGCAGCCGCCGCCGCCGCGCTGGCTGTGGCGGTGGCCACGGCCGCAATGGCAGTGGTGGAGGAGGCGACGGAACGGGCCAGCGAGCGGCGGTCGAGCTCCTGCGTGGCGTGCGCGGAAAGGGGAGCCGCCACCGCTGCGCCTGGCAGCTGCTCGGTGTCCCATGGCTGCGCCGGCAGCGGCGCATCCGGGGCGGCGCCGGGGACGGGCGCGTGGCGGGAGTTGTGCTGGCCGTGGTGGGCGCTGCCGGGGCCGTGCTGCTGCGCTGCGGATGCGGCGGCCGGGCGGACGGGCGCGCGCCAGGGCGGCCGCTGAGGCGAGCCCAGCGCGGCGAGGCTGGGGTCCTCCTCCTGCGTGAGGAAGGCACAGAGGAAGAAGCGCACGGCGTTGCACACATCAGAATCGATGACCAAACGGGCAAGCACAGGCCAGGCTGTCCTGCACGCGGCGTTGCAATGGTGTGTTCCTTGACACTTTCCACACCGCCGCAGTGTTGCCGCAGTCCCGTGTCTCTCAACCCGCCGCCGCACCTCAATAGCCGTTAGCGCGGTGGCGCCGTCCGTGATCGTCGACGGCGCCGCCGTCACCAGCATCGTAGGTGCAGCTGCCGCTGCAGCCGCCGCAGGTCCCCCGGCCGCGCTGTCCTCGCCAAGAGAAGGCGGCGGTGGGGCGCCCGCGCCGCCTCCGCTTCCCAGCACGCTGCGAGACCGCCCGTCGCCGCCACTGTCCCTCTCCTTCTCCCTCTCCTTTTCCCGCTCCCGCTCCCTCCCCCAGCCCCTGCCGCCGGCGCTGTCATCCAGCACCGCGGAGCCCGGCCCCGGCGCGGTGCCGTCCAGCGACACGAAGCTGCCCTCCGCGCCGCGGCCGTCGCTGAACCCCAGGTCCACCGCATTGGCGGCGCCCGCCGCCAGCTCGTCATCGCCCATGCTGCTGTCGCGCATGTTCCACACGCTGCTGCCGCCGTCGCCGCCAAAGTCCATGCCGTCAGCGAGCAGGTCACCGCTGGCGCCCCCAACAGCAGCAGAAGCAGTAGCAGTAGCGGCACCGGCGCCTGCACCCCCAGCAGCGGCCGTGGCTGCGGCGGGGGCTGGCACGCGCAGCCCTTTGCGCTGGCTGCTGTCCGCTGTGTAGTTGCTGTAGCCTGCAGGGGCCGGCGCAGGAGTGTGGCGTCAGTGGGTGCAGGCGGTGTGCGCAGGGCGGCTCGAGGTGGGCGAAGGCCGCCGCTCCACAGCTGCACGCGTCCCCGCTCCCAACTTTCCGTCGATGTCCGCCAGGGGCCCTGTACATGCACCCATGCACAAACACACGGTATGGCACGTACCCTGCTGGTTGAGCCATCCCGCCAGGAAGCTGGCACTGGTCACGCCAGCGCCCGGCTCACCGTGCGGCGGCGGCCCCAGGCCGCGCAGCCGCAGCTGCGCCAGCGGCAGGATAATCTGTATTCCGATACACAACGCAGTGGCAGGTGGGGCCGGTTAGCAAGAAGGTCATCATGCAAGACCAGCATTCCCGGCCTGTCCGCAGGGAGCCCACCCTCCACCCCACCCTTCCACGCGGCCCCACGGTCTGACTTCCCCATCCCCACACCCCCACCATTCATCAATCCATCCATCCAGGCACGCAGGCAGGCAGCCCGCCACACACACGACCGCGCGCATGAACACGTGCGCGACACCACGCCAGTCCGCCCAGGCCCCTCTCGCTGCCGCGGGCGCCCCCGAGTCCCGCACCTGCCCCTGCGGCGGCTGCAGCTCCAGGTGGTGTGCGGTGTGCAGCTCCACGATGTGGGCGGGCTTGCGCTGGTGCCGCATCACCGGCTTGCCGCGGAACAGGCCCTGTGTGTGTGTGTGTGTGTGTGTGTGTGCGTGTGTGTGTGGTGTGGTAGGATGGTGTGTATCAAATGTTTGTGAAGTACCGATGCCCAGCGGAACAGCGGGTACATTACCGGGGGGGGCGCGACGGGGAAAGCTGGTCAGTAGGATACGATATCCGGGGTGCAGGCACGTCCACTGTCGGTCAGGTGACGGTCAGGTAGGGGGGGGGGCCAAGCGCAGGTGGCCGGGCGGCGCCATCCGGAAACGGATGCCCGACCCGGTGCGCCGACCCCTGGTGCTTGGCCTGCTTGCTGGATGCACTCGACGTACCGTAGTTCGCGCCTGCCATGCCTTGCCCTACCGCTTCCCCCGGGCCCCGCTGCCCAGTCAGCGACTCAGCGACTCAGCCAGCCATGCACCTTGCGCTGCTCCTTGAGCTTCTTCAGCAGGCTCCAGGCCAGGTAGGCGATGTAGGAGTCCCACAGGAGCGGCACCAGCGTCAGCACGATGTTGCCTGGGCCGCGGGGCAAGAGGAGGGGGGTTGTGGTTACCAGCCCAAACTAAACCAATCTAAAGGAAGCGGAGTCTAGTAATGCAGCCCCGTGCCTGTGCCTGCGGTCCTGCTTGTATCGCGGCATGCATAGCAGTAGCTTGGAATAGGGCTGCAGCTTGTGTGTGTGTGTGTGTGTGTGTGTGTGTGTGTGTGTGTGTGTGTGTGTGTGTGTGTGTGTGTCACATGCCCCCCCGCGCGCATTCCTGCATCACCGCCGCCCATGATGCGCCGCCGCCCCCCTTTCCCTTACGGTGCGCCAGCTAGCCCCCACACCCCATGCAGCGCCGCCGGCCCTCACCCCTGCTGAGCCCGCTCTCGAAGATGCTGCGGTCAAAGACGACTGGGTTGAGGTGGCCCAGCGCGTCCACAATGGACAGAGCCACATAGCCCCGGCACATCACAATCACCCTGCGAAGTTGGGCACGGAATTGCGTGCACGCCGGGGTTGGGTCTCAGGGCTTGGCTGTCACCAGTGGCGAGGTTATCAAGCACGCCGCAGCGAGAGACCTCCACCAGCTGCTGCGTGGCTGCATCACAGCAAGCTCTCGACCACACAGATTGCGTCCCCCCTGGTTTGGCTCAGACCCGGCTGGTCCTTACAAGCCCGCCCGCCCCCTCCCGGCCCGCCGCACCTCTGCTCGTAGGTGAGGATGCCCTGCCGGTCGCAGGTGACGCAGCATCCGACCACGCCCGACAGGAAGTACACCCACCAGTAGGCCAGCAGGTAGATCAGCAGGCCTGCGTAATGTTGGGTTGGGGCGGCAGGAACAGAGGGTGGAGGACTCGTGCCGTACCGCGAACGACTGACGCTGCGCGGCGAGCAAGTGCGCCTTCGTGCCTCCTGCTGAGTCCTGCAACTCCATACGCAAGCCCGAGCCCGAGCCCCCTATGTCATCAAAGCGGCACAGTACCAGCTGCAGCCCGCGCCCTCGCCCGCCACCCTCCTCCCTCCACCACCGCATTTCCACTAAATCAAACTGGCTGTTCGCTTTGGTAGCTGTAAAGAGCTACCAGTGATACCTACCACCCGGTAATCCAGTATGTCGCTCTGTATGTCCCCCTCAACCACCCTACCCAGGTCCACTGGCTTGTCGCCCTCAGCCTCCAGGTCGTAGCGCAGTACCACGGTGGTCAGGATAGCATACGTAGCACCCAGCAGGCCGCCCAGCTATCGTGGCGGAGGGGGGGGCGGAGGGGGGGAATAAGGGGATATGAAGTCAAGAGGGGCACGCGAAGCACGCGAGGTGTTGCGGAAAATGTCGGCGACTGCGCGTCGCACCAGGAACTGCCAGCTCGCCGCGATAAGAACCGACTTCCGCAAGTCACAGCACTCGCAGCAGTTTTTGCAGCACGCGGAACAGCAGTAGTCCGCTGGCGTGCATTTGCACTTGCATCTCTGAAACAGCCCCGCAGGGATGTAAAGGCTGGCATCCCAGAATCGTTGGTTTCCCATCGTATACACAAAAAGGGGGCCGCAGCCCCCAACTTCACAGCTCAGAGCATTTCTTTACGTGTGAACTCGCTCATGTTGACCGAGAGGAGTTGGTTGCGCAGGAGGTGGGCATGTGTGCAGCAAGTGCTTAAGCATGGATCGCTCACTTTGTATGATATAGCAGGATACGGTTCATGCGGTTCGACCATTCGACACGTCCCCGAAGACCCCCATCCCCGGCGCCATTCCCAGCTCCCTGCCCCGTCTCCGCCCCCGGTCTGCCGCTGCATGCCATAATAAGCGGGTCCACCCTTGCTTGGTCGGACTGTCCCTTTATGTAATGCCGCATTCATAATGAAGGAAAGGACTCCATCCATTGCTCTCTGCTTGAGGTGGGGGGAAGGCTGACGGAGGTTGAGAGGGCTTGCCTCTGGGCATGCGAGGCCTGTACGAGGTCACCACACTTTCCCATATCCACCCTGCACCGGCGCGCAAACTGCCTTGCCATGTTCTTGCAAGACCTCAAACCAACAATTGCATACGGTGAAGACAGCACGTTACAAGCGCTCTCGTGTCCACGACCACCGAGGAGCACAGCGCATGAACGAATCGACATTCGCCACGACCTGTGCTGACCCAGTGCGCTCGGCACTGACAGGGGACCACAAAGGCACAAACTTCGCTGCATGCACGTGGCATCACGCACTAGGATGCCGTAAAACATGGTAAGAATACAATGCCGCAGCATCGATCGTAGTTTGCAGCGTCCCATCTTTGGGTGCGTGCAAACGCACCGGCGCTTCAACGGAGACAATACACGCGGCCGACACACACCACAGCAACAGCCGCAGCGCCCAGTTATCCAGAGCAGACACTAAGTCGACACATACACACACACATGCATTCCCATTACACTGCTAGCGATACACGCAGGGGCATGTCCGGCATTACATCGCTGCCTGGCAGCCGCCGGCTGCTACCGCAGCCGTGCATGACCCCGCAGCTCATCCCAATTTGCCTCCTTCCACCATCACAGCCCAGCGGCTCACGCGATCTGCGGCTGCTGCTGCTCGCCGCGCGGCAGCTGCTCGGCGCCGCCGCCCACCAGGCGCGCGAAGAAGGTGTAGACGCTGTGCATGGCGTCGCGGACCCAGCAGCCCCAAGAGTGCTGCGGCGGGGTGGGCGGCTGCAGCGCGGCGGCGGCGCTGGCCTTTTGCAGCGAGGTGAACTGCGGGCGGGCGGAGGCCGCGGCACAGTGCGAGGCCGGGGGCGTCAAGAAGACGCGTTAGTCAGCGGAGGACAAGGAGCTGCGCAATGGTGCACGAAGGAGTGGTCATGAAGCGTTGCCTGCATCGGGCAGCGGTGACATACGTGTGGTGCCCGAGGCCCGGCACTGCCCAGGCCAAGGACAGGGAAACCCACTTTGTCCATGGTCGCCTTGTCCAGCTGCGTCCAGGGCAGCTGGGCGGGTGCTGTGGAGCCGGGCGGCGGCGGGCACATGCCGGTCTGCGGCACAGGGAGGGCGGGCGCGCAGCCGCATGCAGCCGGCGAGTCAGCAGCTTGCGCCACGGCGCACGACGCCCACCTCAACCACCGCGTCAGCGATTCAACAGAAGCATAACAAGCCCCGGCCTCGGCCCAGGCCAGGCCCCAGTCCCCCCCCCCGCCAAAATTGCTACACTATCCTCCTCGACCTTTTGCATCGGGTTCGGTTTAGTTTGTGGCTGGTACTTACAAGCCCCACACCCCACCCCACCCTACCCCACACCCGTCCGCCTCCGCGCACACACACCTGCGCGCACAGGGTGTCGGGCACCAGGTACTGCTCCAGCAGGGTGAACACCAGCGGCGCATACATGGCCACGTAGGACTGCGGAGCGAGGGGGCGGGGCCCCAGGTATAATCAGCTATGAGACGAAGGGAGGGGGTGCTAGGATGATTTAGCGAAGTGCAGGGGGTGGGCAGCAGGGCCGGCAGGGGGCCAGGTGAGCAAGGTGACCCAGGCTGGGTAGTGAAGGGGTAGCTAAGAGTGCGGGCAGGCGATACCTGCGACGACGGTTGACCACCTGCGGGGCTTCAATAAGCAGTCGAAAGGGCCCCCTCCTGACAAGGCTCCTCCCGGTACAGCAAAGCCCGGTTTTTACATACCCAGCCCCGGCCTCGATTTCCTTGGCGCCGCTCACCTTGCATGCAGTGGTGAAGGAGGGGAACTGCTCGCACACCGCCAGCGTGTAGTTGACCACCTCGGCCTGGACCGTGGGGTTGCTCACCAGGCTGTGCGCCTCGATGACCGCCATCTGCCGGGGTGGGGTGGGGTTTATGCATGTAAAGGTTAGGGATAGAAGTAGAGGGGTTGGAAAGATGGGGGAAGAAGGTCGTCGGCGGTTCGGTGGGCCCAGAATGCAGGCGGGAGAGTCGGTCAGGAGCATGCATGTCAATAACACTGTAGGTTGGCTGTTGCGGGCCAAGGCGGGTTGCGAAATGCGGGCGCCGCGACACGCAAGCGAGCCAGGGCACAGGCAGTAAAGGTAACGCAAACAAGCTTTGAACGCCGGCGCTGGTCGCCCAAGGCCTCCCGTGTTGTGCGCCGCACCTTGCAGTAGTCGCAGGCGTCGTTCAGGGCGCCGGCCAGGCAGAAGTGGGGCTCGGGGCCACCCATGCCCATCTGGTGCAGGTCGCGGCCGTGCATGGGGCCGTGCATGGGGCCGTGCATGCCGGGGCCCATGCCAGGACCCATGCCGGGGCCCATGCCGGGGCCCATGCCGGGCATGGGCATAGGCGGCTGCACTCCCAGCGCCGCCAGCACCAGCATCATGTGGGGCGGGGGCGGGCGGCGCAGCGACTGCGCACAGGCAGAGGGGGGGGGCGCACACCGGACAAGGTACGCGCTGTGTGTGAGCGAGCGCGGCAAAGGCGCATAGAAGCGCAAAAGATAAGTCCATACGTCCATAAAGCTACGTCTATATCGTGCATAGACTGATACTCGGCGTGCAGCCATCCCGCGCAGCGCAGACCCATACACGCACACGCGCACACGCGCCCGCACCTTGGCGCCGGCCAGGATGCGCACCAAGCTGGCGGGCAACGGCGGCGGCGGCACGGCGGCGGCGGCCTTCACGCACACGCCCGCCAGGCCGCACACGGTGTCGGCGTCCATGTCCTCAATCAGCTGGGCCACCAGGGGCGCTGTGTGGGCGCACACGTTTCCCAAAGATGAAGGACGAGCAAAACCTCAGTAACGTGGTCACGATTAATTTACCGCATCCTTCATGGCACAGTCCGAACGCCGGGCAGGACAAGAGGCGGCACTTTGTTCCTGCTCCTGCCAGGCCCGCCGCCGCCGCCCTTGGCCCCGGCGTTGCCATTGCCTGCTGGCCCAGGCCCCGCTGCCCCTGCCCGCCGACCAGACTGCTCAGTGCTCACCGTACGTGTTGACGAAGTCGGCGCAGCTGGCGGCCAGCTCGGCGGGCAGGCCGGCGCACACCTGCAGCGCCGCCTGCTCAATTTTCTCCAGCGTGGCCGTGCTGTTGACTGCCTCGCGCACCAGCGTCACCACGTACTTGCACAGCGAGCACTGGGTGGTGTCGCGCACAACCAGTGAGGGCTGCGGGCCGGGAGGTTGGGAAGGACAAGAGAAGTTATAGCAGAAGAGTTGTGCCTGCAAGGAGACACCTCTCCCAAAAGATGCCAGGCTTTGACCGGCGCACACCGCCGCTCCCGCCCGCAATTCACTCATGGCTCCCCGCCCTCCTACCCCGCCGCATCGGACTCGCCTCCCCCGCTCATCCCGCCAACGCTCCTCCCACACACCGCCTCCGTCCACGCCGCCTGCATCCACGCCCACGCCCGCGCGCACACCTTGTTGAGCTGCGGCACCTGCGCCAGCACGGAGCCGCACACGCCCGCGCCGCCGCACAGCGAGGCGGGTGTGGCGGAGGCGCGCAGCCACTGGATGACGGTGGGCAGCAGCCCCTCGGCCAGGTTGTGGCACTGCGCACTGTCGCCCATGGCCGGGCACACCTGCTTCTCCACAAAGTCCACCTGATTTGTGGTGCGGTGGGGCAGTGGGGCGCGGGTGAGGCCCGCGACAGCAGAGGGGCGAGGAGTGAGGGGAGGGCAAGGGAAGGGAGGAGAAGGCTGAGGGTGACTGGGAGGACTGCATGCAGGGCGCCGGCAGCAGACAGCCCCCTTGCGCCAACCAGACGCGCAACACTATATTGTACAGAGCCAACCATCGGCAGCAGGTGTTGGCGCCGCGTCGGACCGCGATGGGCCCTGCCCTCCGACCAAGCCCGAGGAGCTGTGCAGGACCGCCCGGACACCCAAACTGGTCCCCCAAACTTACCAGGAATTCTGTCGCCGCGGGGTCGCAGAGCAGGTCCTCCACAATGCGAACAGTCAGCAGACACGTGTTGCAAGCGTCGGCGGCATCGCCCACAGGCGGGGTCACCAGAGGGCTTCCTGCATGCGCGAATGACCGGAATAAGGCCCTGAAACCTAGGCCGGGACGACCACCGACTTACCCCTGGCATTTACCACAGCGAAGAGGGCCACAAGGGCCAGCAGGACCGGCTTCAGGGGCGGCATTTGCCCCCTTTGTGCCAAACAGTCAGTTAGCGCTGAGCTGGAGGTGCTGTCGGGCCCGAAAATGTTTTAATCAATCACGTGTATAAGTATCAACCTCTAAATCCTTGCAAAACGGATGTGCGGGCACAAGACGGGGCCAGGCCACACTAGGGCGTGCACATTCTCCTTCTACGAGGCAAATGCCGCGCGAACACGACGCGCCATATATAGTTCATTCACGCCGAAGATATGCCAACGTTATATTGAAGGATGATTCACACTATGATTCTGTGAGGGCCAGTCTCACTGCGCGCTTGTAAACCCCTCTGCTGGCGTCGACTCGTATCCGCGCACACGCCGCGCGTCGCCGATTGGCCCTTAGAAACATGTCATATACGAAAAGCGCATGCGGAGGTGGCGCGGCGGCATTGAGCGCGCCGCGCGCAGTCGCGGCTCTGCCGCCAGCGGCCGTCGCCGTCGGCGCAGCTCTTGGCCCAGGTGGTAGTCGCCCTCGAGTCGGCTGCCTTGACCGTAGCGCCGGCTCTAGCTGCACCAAGAACGCACACCCGTACCACCATCAGTATCAACCCCGGGGTGGACGGCAGGGCTGGCGGTGGCTGACACGGGCAGCTGTTGGTAGCGGCAGTGTGACCATGACGCCTGCGGAGCACGGCGACGCCCCGCCTGCCACAGCCGGCGCTGCGGGCTGCCTCAGCCGCCAAGCCTCAACACCCCTTCTGGATGCCATTCAAGAGCGCGGCGACTCGCTGCAGGAGGCTCCGTTTCACGTGCCAGGACACAAGGTACCGGGCAAACGGCCGTTCCTATCACCACGTATTGCTGTGGCTATGCCATGTCGGGGCTGCAACTCGGGTGCGCCACACTAAAGAAGCCCCGCACCAATTAAGATCACAATCACATATCGATGTATGGTAATGCTTCCAATAACTGGACTTGCACACGCGCTGCGTTGTGTGTGCCTTCCGCCTGGTGTATCGGACGTAGCGCGGTGCCGGGACGCCAGCCCGCTTTGCGTCGCTGATCAAGGGAGGCGTAGAAGGCGGCGGCGGCGGTGGGAGTACGACCGTTTTTTCGCCACTTCAGTACGACCTTACTGAAATAGCAGGTACCATGCGTGCATGCCCCGGCGTCATCCCGTGCACACGATAAACACCAGCCGTTGCGGAAAACTGTTTGCGTCACGTTGCGCCCCTTAACCCCCACGGCCTGCCCCCACTGCCCACAGGCCTGGACTACCTGTCATCCCCTAGCGGCGTCATCGCCGAGGCTCAGCAGCTGGCGGCGGAAGTCTTTGGCGCCGACAGCACCTGGTTCCTGGTCAACGGCTGCTCCGCAGGTATCCACGCGGCCGTCATGGCGGTGGCGGGGCCGGGCGGCGGCGCACAACGCAACCATCAGCAGAAAGCACAGCCAGCAGCTTTGGATGCCTCTGCAGGTGCCCTGATCGGTTCGTCACGCGTGCAAATGTATGGGGCGCAGTCGTTGCCAGCACCAGTGCCGGCGGCGGCGGCAGCAGCTTCGGAAACAGCTGGTGGAGCAGCGGCACCGGCACCGGCAACAGCACCGGCAGGGTCATCAGCCCCTGGCGTGCTGCTGGTGGCGCGCAACTGCCACCTGTCCGTGTTCTCGGCGCTGGTGCTGTCAGGTCTGGAGCCGGTGTGGTTGGCGCCGGAGCTGGACCCGCGGGCCGGCGTGGCGCACTGCGTGACGGCGGGCACGGTGGCGGCGGCGCTGGCGGGCGCGACGGCGGCGGGGCGGCGCGTCGCGGGCGTGATGATAGTGTCGCCCACCTACTTTGGAGCCGTGGCGGACGTACAGGGTGCGTTCGCGTGTTGTTGCCCTGGCATTGGTGGGCCCTCGCGGCGCTTAGGCGTGGTTGGGCATTCGAATGGACGCGTTGGGTGCATGCTTCCATCTGAACAGGCAGTCGCACACGTGGGTGTTGCACACTGGCGCTGCGGCTGCACCGAACGCACATCGGGCATTGCACACCCTGGGTGACATGAACATTTTTTTATGTCCCTAACATCCCCAACCACCGACGACTCGCACCTGCGCGCAGGCATCGCCCGGGCTTGTGCCCAGTACGACGTGCCCCTGCTGGTGGACGAGGCACACGGCGGCCATTTCGCCTTCCTACCGCCGCCCACGGCGTCCGACTTTGCCTCAGCGCCTCCGCCGCCGCCGCCTCCCTCCGCACTGAGCTGCGGCGCCGATCTAGTGATGCAGTCCACACACAAGGTGCTCGGGGCCATGACACAGGTGCGCGCAAGTCACAGGGTGGGGCGTGTAACATGGTAATACTTGCTTGCCGCGGGTTGGCACTGCTGGGGCAAGCGATGTGCATTTGACGTCGTCAGGGGCCTGACTGCGCCGCACTGCACCCTCCTGTCCACAGGCCGCCATGCTGCACCTACGCGGCGGGAGAGTGAGCTCCGCGCGCATCTCTCGGGCGCTGCAGGTAAGGGCGCGGGACAGCCCGGGAGTTGGGGAAAGCCACCATGCGTTGGCAACGCCGAACTAAGTCCACCTAAGCCCACTGACGCAACAGACCCGCGACGCACTTCATTCGTGCCTTCCACCGCTGCTTGCGCCCCACTCACCTGCTTCTCAACGGGAATGGTGTGCCTTAAAGCGCCACTCGCCTGCTCTCAATGCTCTACCAGACGCTGCAATCATCCTCGCCATCCTATCTGCTCATGGCGTCGCTGGACGCGGCGCGGCACCAGGCTGCGGCGGGCGGCGCCTTTGTGGAGCCGTGCGTGGCGGCCCAGGTGGAGCATCGTGCCCCGTGTACCCGTGTCGTGGGCTGAAAAGAAGTCCGGGGCTTATCAAGCACTTCCCTGCATGTCGCAATGTAGGGCATGTCCGTATGTCCCATTTACTTTATCCTAATGGGTGTTGCTTCTCACCACACAGGTCATCCGGGAGGCAGTGTCACGCTGCCGCCTGGTGCAACTTCTAGATGCGAAAACGGCCCAGGGCGCGGCCGGCACCGGCGGCACCGGCACCCATGCAGGCAGCGGCTCGGGTAGTGCAACTGGCAGCGCTGGGTCGCCCAGCAGCAGTACCTCGTGCGGGGCCCCTAAGTGCTCTAGCAACGCGGCGGTGTCCATAGCGCACTTTGACCCGCTGCGGCTCACGTTGCTGGTGGACCGTATTGCAGCCGTGCCAGATGCTACTGCCGGTACAAATGGCAGCAATAGCACCGCCACAACCATCACTACCATGCGAAGCTGCAGTGCAAGCAGCGGGTTTGCGGTGGCGGAGTGGCTGGAGGCGCGGCACGGGGTCGTGCCGGAGCTAGCAACTGCCAAGGTGGGGCAGGCCGTGGGCCAGGCTGTGGGGCGGCCGGCCGGGCTAGTCTGGATGTCAGGAGCGTGCGCGCGTGCATGCTCACGTCTGGCCTCGTATGTGTTGGTGCTCCTGCAGACGGTGGTGCTGGCATTGGGTCCTGGAACCACGCTTGTGCACGCGAGACAGGCAGCAGCGGCACTCCTGGTGCGTGTCGCAGCCCCCGGGCGCGTGCAACAGCTGATCTGCCTGACGGAGGAGCTTTAGAGAGGTTGTTGAACGGGCGCATCGTTGTATGGTGTCGGTGTCGGCTTGATGTAATGCAGGAGCTGGATCGTCTGGCAGCCGCCGCACCAGAAGAGTCACCAGGCAGCGGAGCCCAGGCGCCACCGCCGCTTCCCGACATGGTCCTATCGCCACGGGACGCCTACTTTGCAGCGACGGAAAGGTGTGCAACTGCTGCTTCACTGCTGTCAAACCGCTACGCGTTCCTGTGCTATTAGGCCACAGTTAAACTGCTGACGCGCACCCTGAAACGTTTGCAGTGTGCCCGCTGCCGAGGCTGTGGGTCGTGCCAGCGCGGAGCTGCTGTGCCCCTATCCACCCGGAGTGCCGGTGCTGTTCCCCGGGGAGCGCATTACGCCCGCTGCGTTAGCGCTTCTACAAGCCACGTTGGCGGCAGGCGGCACAGTCACAGGCGCCACAGACAGCAGCCTGGCGCGCTTCGAGGTGCTGGTGACGGAGTAGCCCAAGCGGCCAGCGCTGCAGGACCTGCATGGTTGCTTGGGTTAGCGTCGCTCTGCCTGTTACCAGGTTCCGGCATGAGATGCTTGAAACGGTGTTTGCGGAGCCTTGCAGTCAGCCTTGTAAACCCAACCATGCTGCCAAGCAAACGTGCAAGGAACTCCACCAAGGCAAAGGGCAATTACATTTCCACCACAACACTGTGGGGCTGTGACGCGAGCGGATCGATATTGCGGAATTAGGTAGGGAATAAGGTAATCGTCAGCCATTTCGGTGATAGGACGTGACCAGGTAGGGATCCGGGTGGACTGTGGACGACACTGGTTTGGGGGTTGCTATCGCTGGGCGTGCGATGCCACCCCTGTGCGATGCTGGATGAACCTGATGCGGAGCACATCTCAACACTTGATGGGGCTAGCTTTCCGACCAGATGTGAGGGTTCGGCTTTGAGGCAGTTTGAGGCGATGGGCCTTTGCGGCTCGGTTAGTCTCGTTGCAGGTGTGAGATGACCACACATCGCCTTGGGTATACGGTAAGGATTGTGGCCCGAGAGCCGAAGAGGGACAAGCTGCAATACCCACTCTTCTAGATGGACCAATGAGCCGATGAGGCCAGATGATGGTAACTGGCTCGTGGTGGCCAGCATGTATGCCGACTTGTCCCGACATGTCTACAGTTGGTACCGTCGTGGTCGAGCGCACAGCTGTGCAGGACATTATACTGACATCTATATGCACCATAGGAGATTGGCACATGCCGTTCATCGAAGAGACCGTAGGAGACACGTGGGCTGGGGGTTGGGTTCGTGTAGGTTGGGTTCGTGCCATGGATGGACACACACGGCCATTCGCAATTTAGCGCATGTCCGTAACACGACCTGGCAAGGAGTGGGCTGACCGGTCCGCTCATTGCGCCAAAAAATAGAGACATCTGAATGACATTGACTTACAAAGCCCTGACAAAAACTAGAGGGTTTTAGGGGGTGTACGACAGTACACAGTGACTCGGTTGTCGTCCACGGGGGTCCGGGAGGTACCGGTATTGTAAGGTGGGTTCGGGAGGTAATGCCCCCCCTGGATGAGGCATACGTGGTGCGCTTTGCCTCGTGTAGCTTGTAGGTAAGAATTAATGCGCGATGACCCCGCAGCGCCTGTGACAGCATTGATATTACAGACGATTGCCTTATTCCACCTCCCTTGCTTCCGTCAAGTCTTAAGTCATGTTATAGTGAGTCCTGTGCAACAGTCCTGCCCACCCCGGTACAGCAAAATGCCGCCCCGCATGCAAGACCTCCCGGCGCGGTCCCTGGCGGGGCATTCCAAGCAGGGAAAGACCTGTGCGTACTCTGCCCAGAAACGAATCCTCAGTCGCTTCACCCTGCCAGCGGCCCTGTAGGCGCCACTAAATCGTAAGCCGTCTGTATGCGTGTGAAGTCAGTGCTGCGTAGTGCAGCTGTCTGGTGCGGACCCGATACACTTGGCCCGTTCCTACCTAACCCCTACCTAACCCCTGCAAAATGACAAAAAGCCAAATATGGTGTTTTGCCCTCAAGGGAGAGCAGCACCTTAATTGCATGCGTGTCGAGAGCGAGTCTACCGTACACAACACTACGCCCATCGCCAGCCCACCAGCACCACCAACGTCCAGGCAAGGCGGCGATGAATGCGACAAAACTAGTTATTGCCACGCAGGGTCGCGATGTAGTAAGGATACATACGTCGTGGACAGGTGGGAAGATGAGGTGATAGTGCAGCTGCATGCTTTCTAAAAGTTTGGAAAAGAAAGAGACGCTTGCATGCTCCAAACAAAAACAATGTGGAAGATGCTGGCATAGTGAGGTTGGGGACGACCACACCTCCCCTACTCAACAATGCTCGCCCTCTTGCACCCGTGTTTTCCAGCACTCCGGCTCACACACTCACATCCTCTCAATAGTAAACATCGAGGGCTGCCAGCGCGGCCATGTCCCGCCACCGCTTCAGTGCTGTAGCTGGTTCACGTCGAGCCAACGATGTGTCGGACTAAGACGCTACTATCACAACTGGGTGGCGGGGTTGACGGCCAACAAGGCGGCATAGGGCCGAGAGGCCTGCTGCTTAAGAGCGCCACCCCATCTCGGTGCGGCCGTAGTTGCGAATGCCACGGAATACCGACAGGGCAGCAATGAAGAGCAGCAGCAGTGGCGAGATGAGCGTCACGCCCAGGGCGGTGAGTGACTCAACCAGATTGGACACCACGCCAGCTGGGCTGACGACGCCCTGAGGGCTCGAGGTGGTGGCGCCAGTCTCCATCTTGGGGGCAGTAGCAGTGGTAGCCGACATGGTTCAATTGACGCGGAGATGAGGCTTACAAAGGTCCTGGATGGGCGGACAAAGGTTGGGGCATTGCGGCGGGGGGGGGGGACGAGGACCGTCGTGAGTCGACTGGCTAGAGTCAGCGAGCCGCGAGGCCACGTCGGAGCTGCTGGCAGGTGTGATTCCGAAAGTCAACGGGGAGCAAGCCGACATAGCGTGACATCAACTATATGCGTCGCCACGCTGCCGCACAGCGCCCCGCAGCGATAAAAAGCGCCGGCAGAAGACAGAAAGCGCAATTTCGTCCACGTTGACATGCCCGAGCTGTGGCGGCAGAAACCAGCAGCCGCGGCCAACCGGTTGAACCCGATACTGTGCCTGCCAAGCCCAGCGGCTCACCTGGGTGCCTGGAGTGAGCTGGGTCGCGAAAACTTGGGCGTTGGGGCGCTTGCAACCTTTCTCCTGTTTGTAGAGGATTTCACACGATGTCGCTAGCTGTATTTGTTGTATGCTGTAGCTTAAGCTTGTGGCTGAAGGGATAGCGGAAGAGGTTCGGCTTCAAGGCTTTTATGGCAATGCCGCCGGATGTCCGAGTCAGCCCATGCTGCCCCGACACCCAAGACTTGGCGCCTCGAAAGCTGCTTGGCCACAATACCGCCAAAACTTTGAGCTCCATCTTGAGCTAGGCTGTCGGGCTTCCCTGAGCTGAGCCCCCGCGGCCCTCCAACCATCTTTTTGTCAAGCTACAAATTCCTTTACGGGAACCCTGTGCCAGTAAGCTCTGCTGGCTTTGGTGTCCTGAAGTGCAATCCAACAAACTTTCGACGGCGTTGTCGCAAACCCTAGTCTGGCTTGCACAGCATGTCCGGCAGGAAGGGCCCGCCCTGCAGAGTGTTGCGACGCGTGCCACTGATGTGGCACGGACTTGTACCCCCTCACGGACCCCCTGCCGTGTCCTCCAGACGTTCGTAGTGTGCCCGCTGCCGGTGCGCTGTTGTGCGTCCATGCTGCCAGCCAAGATATCTGGTTAGCCCTGGACAAAGGCGTGCCCGCCCGAGTTGCCCAGCGGCCCAACCTGGCAGGCTACAGGCGAAAGGCACACCAGGGGATGACGCGTCACACCTGCAGGTTCCGTAGTCGCAACGCTCCCGCGGTGGAGACCTGTTGAGACCAGGGGTTGAGACCGGTCAAAAACATGTATCCAGTTAAAACGGAACGCGGCGTCTATGTTCATAACTTTGTGTTCTACAAATGCAATGCTGCTCCTCAGGAGTTCTGGCCAGGGTTCCTCTGCTGCTCCTGCTGGCCTGTGCTGGCCCCCGAGCACCCCAAGTTACGGACATGCGCTAAAAAGTTACTAGACGTTGCACAAGCCACAAGGTGGCCGTGCCACATGGTTGCGGAATTACAGAGGGGACAACCCGAGTGTGCAAGGACACAAGGGCCGTCGGAAGCTGCTGCAAACCCTCCCGCCACCAAGGTCCGTGTGACTCCGCGCACAGCGAATCCTAGCCAAGCCGTAACCCGCCAGAGCCCCGCCGATTGCATCGCTGCCACGATTCCAAAAGCGGGATTACCGCACAGGTCAAAGCCACATGCAGCCATCTTATCCATGGCTCCATGCATCCAACATACGAGAACGTGTGAGCCTGTGCTTGCAGCAGTGTGGCTCTCCGCGGCGATGTGTGACGGACCCACCCAGCCAGGCGCGGCGTGCCGTGTGGCGTTTGGGACTCCATGGCGCTTGGCAGGCAATGCAAGGCTCATGTGCACCCGCTACTTGACAGGATATCCAATCATTTGTCTAGTGTCGCAGGCTCAGTGACTCCTGGCACTGCGTGTGGACGCAGAAGCGAGCTGTCAAATGTTATGTTAATGAATTCACACGGCCAATCATTGATTATTAGCAATAATATTTGTTTGATACTTCCACTACATTGCACAACAGTACAGAACTGCAGGCTGCAACTCCGACAGCTGTTGAACATTCGGGCTCTAATTTCTTGCCGAACTTTTCGTAAGGCCCTTGTCATCTGCAATGTCCGACAGCAGCGATGGCGACATGCCAGAATGGCTGAAGCAGCACACGCAGGTGAGGGTGCCACCGCAGCGCGCCGCGGACACGGGGACCCGACCGCCTTCGCCTCCCACCGCCCCTGACTTGTGCTCCGCGCTGAGGCGCTTGCCGCCCGCAGACGCCCAGCAAAATCTTTGTGGTCAGTAGCAGCGACAGCGATGACGACCTGATCCTTCGGAGGAAGCCGGCCACCGCAGATGCAGGGGTGGCAGGTAGGGTGCCCTCAGGTGTGGGCGGCCGCAGTCCGTCGCTGATGGGGTGTCAAGACCGATGTCCAACGCGCTTGTTGCATGGCGCAGGTTCTTCCCAGCCGCAGCCAGTCGGCGGAGTAAAGCAGGAGGCCGGCGTTGCGGTCAAGGAGGAAGCAGGGGCGGCGGCGACAGCGGCAGCTTTGTCACGGGCCGCGGCCAAGGCGGAACCGCGCGCGGCTGGGGCTGCTGGGCCCCGTACGACACCCAGTGCCCGTGGAAAAGGCGGCGCCCAGCCCGTGCCCAAGGAGGAGCCCGGAAATGCTGTGGGGCCCCTCGGAGAGCAGATGACGCAAACACAGACACAAACGCAGCAGCTGCCCGCCGGCGCTTTACCGTTGATAATCCCGGACAAGATAAACCGAAACAAGGTGCGGGAACTGGGCGAGGACACGCTTTGCGCTTAGGGATCAGGACGTGCATCACCTTCCTATCTGCGCGGTGTTCAAGCCTAACCAGACACGGCTCTCAGGTGCCACACAGAGCTACCCAGCACACCCACCTTTGACATGCGCCGACGTGGCCAATCCGGTACACCGCACCCGGCCCCAGCCCAGCCTCTCAACTGCTTTGCTTTGCCTGCCCGCACGCTGCTGCCAGGTATTGTTTGAGCTGCCGCCGCCGCCGGCATCCTCCAATACGGACGGCTACGGACACGGACACGGTGCGGCGGACCTCAGCGGCGACGCGGGCGCTGTTGGCCGGATCATAGTTCTGGCGGCGCCGCCGGCTGGCGGCAAGGGCGCGGCAACAGGTGCGCAGATGCTTGGCCAGTTGAACGCAATGTACGGTGTGTAGAGACAGAGTAACAAACAAGGTAAACGTTCATAAACCACCTCTCTCTGTGTCCTGGTGCTTTTACGCTTGGACTGTGACGGGACCTTGTGGAGCAGGCGGCGGCGGCGAGCCGGGGCCGTCCTCCCAGGGCGGCGGCGGAGCTGCGGAGGTGTGTCTGCAGGTGGACCTGAAGGGCGTCATCTACAACGCCTGGGCGCTGCCGCTGGTCGGCACAGCCATGGTGCTCAATGTGGGGCCCACGGAGGCTAAGGTGTGTGCGGTCGAGGGAGACACATTAAGGGGCTTCCGCGGGGGGTCGGTGGATGTGTGGGCACAGACCATGCGGCATAAACGGGCTCAGGGGTGCGCTAGCCGGGCGCTGGTAGGCGTGTCGCTTTCCACTTAACCAGGCTCTGTCCAGTGTTCACAACGACGGTTCGGCCGGTGCTCTTGTGGGCAGGTGTACAGCGTTGCGGGCATGTGCTACGCCCGCATCCAGCAGCGCGCACTGATTACCGTATGTACCTCAGGTGCGCGATACGGGTGCGCTCTTCGTCCCCTGGACCCGCAGGTCGAGTCCCTGTTCAATGACTTTGTGCGGCTGCGTGAGGTGGTCGACGCACAGCGGGGCGGTGACGACGGCGACGGCCTGGCGCATCTGCTGGGCGACGACGACGATGACCAGGACAACTACCAGCCGGGTGCGTGTGTGCGTGTGTGTGATTGCGAAATGCCGGCTAGCGTGCATGGTACGTGAGTGCGATAGGAGCATGAGGTGATGGTGAGAGTGCGCGACGGGGCCGGCATGGGGTCATGGGTACTCGAGATGGGGCCACATAAAGCCGCACAGTGTCATGGCTTTGGGCCATCGCGGCGGTTGACAAAATGCAGAGCCACCGCTTCACTGAAATGCTCTAAAATTGCGCTTCCTGCATAGTACCATTTGCCCTGTTGCTGCCACGCCGCCGCCACCCCCTCACCCGCTGTCGTGTCCGCAGATGACGGCGATGGCGAGGCGGCACCCAGTGCCAAGACCAAGGCAAAGGCCGGGGCAAAGGCCAAGGCCACCGCTGGCAAGTCCAAAGCGCCCGCGAAGCCCAAAGCTGCCAAGAAAAAGGCGGGCGCCGGGGCCAAAAAGGGCGCCAAGGCTGGCAAGGCCACCAAGACAAAGGCCACGCCCAAGAAGAAGGCCGGGGGTGCTGCGGGCGGCGCCGGGGCTAAGGCTGGCCTGGGTGTCAAGAGCGGGGGCGTGGCAAAGAAGGCCGCGGTTGGCGTGGGCGCGGGCAAGAAGAAGGCCGAGGCAGATAAGGCGGCGGGCAAGGCGAAAGCGAAGAAGAAGGCCAAAAAGGCGTCTTCCTCGGACGGCGACGACAGTGACTGGTGATAGATGCTGCGCTCGGTGTGCTGGGACAGAGGGCGAGGCTCAAGAATATTTTTTGAGCACGAATTGTAGAAGGGCTGTGTCCAGTCATCTACCGGGTGTAGACACCGGGGGCCCGGGGGCATCTACGAGATACGGGCACTATATATCATGTGCTTCGCGGCTTAGGGTTGAGGAGCACCAGCTATGGGCGCCTGGGCAGGGTCAGTATGTAACACCCACCTGCGCACGTGCGATAGGTGTGTAGGAGTTCCATCAACCTCTGCAGCAAATGAGCACCCTATGCAAAGACACGGCAATCGAACGATCAATTGTCAGTGCCAAGTTATCCAGCGTACTGACAATCACGCGCACCAGCGAAAGCAGCCATCCCTATTTAAATGTCGCAGGACGAGGTGGTCCCCGTGAAGCACGGGAAAAGCGGTCTGATCCCGCACCACATCCACCGTCTGAGGCCGAAGGTGTTCGATAGTACCTCATCCCGTGAACACAGGGGACGTAAAAAAGGAAGGCAGCTCGCTCACACCACCCGCACACAAGAAAGCACTCACACACAGCAAGAAAGAGAACTGCCTGATCAACCCCCAGGAGCCACCGCCTGTCCACCCACCACCGTTCAGCTAACACCTACTTCCCAAGCCGGCGAAAACGCAAAAAAGCCAACGCACACGGGACAAAACAAGCTGAAAATTTCTCAAACCCGCAAACAAGCCAGGCCCCTAGAAGTAAAGAAGGGCATCCCCTCGCGCTCTGCCCGAAGAAGCCCTCTGCCCGAAGAAGCCCTCGCGCTCTGCCAGACCTCATTGCTAGCACCGCACTAACTGCACACACAACAAAACACCCCGCTTGTTCCAGCGGTTACGAGCTGCGTCAAATCGTCTGAGCGCACAAGTAGCGGCTGCACAACTTGTCTCTAGCTCCGCCACGCTATTCTTCAGGCTGGCGCACCCTGATGCGGCCAGCTTGCACCGCTAGCAAAGGGTGCCCAACGCCCACTTCCCGCCACCCCTTCCGCGGTAGCCCTAGGCCTGCAAATTCGTGCAGCCGCCTCCAAAACCCTGTGACGGCCTCTGCCTTCGCCACCACTAGCGGGCTGGGAGCGCCCTCTTCAACCTCGTTAATGGTGCCGCCTTGCTGTTGCGCCGCTCTAGTCCCCGCCCTAACCCGTCTCCTCATTCCCGTGCTCTTTTGAGTAGAAAGTCAAAGGCAGCCTGCATAAACAATTCTCAACTACCGCTGATACAACCACGCACACGCACGGCACGCGTTGGATTGTGCCCATCGAGCCCAGCAAATTGCTTGCCTACTGTAAGCCTCACTGCATACGGATGTTCAAGACGCGATGCCGGATGCTCGGACGGCGTTCAGATCGCGAGCAGCCCTCGCGGCCGCCCGCCGCACGGGCCCCAAGGGACCCGCCGCGCCGCTTGACGTTAGCTGGGCACTGCTGGCCGCCGCGCCCCGGTCGCCACTGGACCTGTCCTCTGGGGCTGGACTCCAAGGCGGCGTCAGCCGCTCCCGTGCCGCCGGCGGCACCGCGGCAGCCGCCCCCGCCTGCCCCTGGTAGCGCATGCGCAGGTAGACGTGGAAGGCTGTGTTTGTGAGCAGCCCCAGCAGCTCTGTGCGCACGCCAATGATCAGCGCCGCCACCAGGCTGCCGCCGGCGATGCCCAGCCGCAGCGAGCACAGCACGTTGAGCGGTAGCTTAATGCAGGCGATGGCCATGGCGGCGGCGGGCGACACCTGCACACACAAATGCATGCATGCATGCAGACAGAAAGTCAGAGCCCCGGCCGGGGTGCCCGCGGCGCAGGCCGCCTCAAGCTGGTCTGCAACGTGCCCGCAAGCAAGGCACCAGTGCATGCAAGCAACATCCATGCATGGCCGCACAAGCCAGGTTCTTGGTTTCCGGCATGAGCGCAAGCGGCTGTACGCACCAGGCAAGCCCCTGGCAGGATGGCGCCCTCCATCAGCAGCATGCCGGGACCCGCCGCGTAGGCGAGCGCGCCCGCCGGCGGCCGCGCCAGCCCCAGCCCCAGCAGCGACTTGGACACCAGATAACCCAGCTGCCGCGGCACCCGCAGCCGCAGCGCCAGCGCCTGCCAGCGCTGCGCCGGCAGCAGCGCCCATGCCAGCGTGGCGGCGGCACCCAGGCCGCAGCCGCTCAACACGATGGCCGCCTCGCCGCCCAGCGCAGCCTGGCCGACGCGCGCGCCGCGGCTGAGCAGCGCTACCACCATGAGCAGCTCCGTTGTTTGGCTGCGCGAGGGAATGCGACGTGGAGGGACAGTGTCGGCCAGGCGGCGGTGGGCGTGGCGACCGGCCACACAGCACACAGGTTCGGCAACGGGCACACCTTCCCACAAAACACGGAGGCGTTCCACGGCACTCACGCGATATTGGCAAGCGAAGTTGTCCACGAGCACACAAAGGCCCGGAACGCCGCGGCCTCGGCGGGCGTATCGCGCTGCGAAAGGCCCAGCACCTGCAGCAGCGCCTGCCACCACGCGCCGTGCGCCGTCCGCCTGCGTGCGGGAAGTTGCGCCTGCACGCTGTCCAGGATGCTGTTCGCAACGCTGACAGTGCTCATGAGGTCTGTGTGCGTCTGATCGTCAAAGAACTCCGCCGACTTGCGCAGCGCGGCAGCCTGCAGCTCGTACGGCACACCAGTCGAAGCAGGGCCAGCGCCAGTCACGTCACCGCCGGCACTGGCCTCAGCGGTGGCGCCCGCCGCACCAGCTCCAGCCGCTTCAGCCCCGGCGGTAGCAGCCGCTGCCGGCAGCTGGCCCGCGCGGCGCCCCTGCAGCTTGCCGTACGCCCGATGGTCGGCTTCTATGGCGTCGGCTGTAGCGTTCCAGCCCGCTGCCCGGCAGTAGCTGATGAGGTGCGGCAGCAGCTCCGACCACACCACCTCGTCCGCAGCCAGCAGCGGCGCGCAACCGAACAGGTGTGTCCACTCCGCGCCGCCGCTCCAGGCACCGGCCACGGTCGCAGCGTCCGCCCAGGTGCCCAGGTCGACGACCAGCTCTATCAGCTCCTGCTGCGACTCATCGTCGGAAGGCCAGTCAGCCAGGTTTGAGGCCAGCTCCGTGGCCGCCGCGGCGTCAGCAACGGCGAGCATGGGCGCAAGCATGTGGTGTGGCGGTGCGGCGCCGGCGGCGGCCTGCCCGGCCGTCGCGCCTGCGCCGCCAGCAGTAACGGTTGCCGGCCCGCATAACTCCAGCTGGGCGGCCGCGGATTGAGGGGCAGCGGGGCAGTCGCGGACGGACAGCAGCATCAGAGATGGTCCCCTCGCATGCGGACACGTGCAAGACACCAACGACCGCCGCGGTAGCACAAATACATTAATCAACGCAGCACACTGCAGGCCCCTGAGAGCGACTCGCACAACAGCCGCCACCAGAGCTCACCATCATCGACCCCGGGCGCGGCGGCAGAGCCTCCAGCGCTATGTCATACTCGGCCAGCAGCACAGGCGAGGTCACGTCTCTGCCGTTGCCGACCGTGTCGCCGGCCGCAGCGGCGGCATCCTCCGCAGTGACAAGGCGGCTGGCGGTGACCTGGACAGGCAGCCTCACGCCCCCTGCCTGTACCAGCACCATAGCCAGGCTGGGCGCACCGCCGGCCGGCCCTTGTGCAGCGACCGGCCACTCTACGCGCACGCGTAGCGTCACCGCACCTGCAGCTGGCGCCGCCAGCGCCACCGCAGCGCCTGCGTCCGCCTGGGGCAGCCACGCCGGCACGTGCAGCACCCGAGGCCGCACATCCACAATCCGGGGCGCGCCTGCGCCAGCAGCTGCCGCGTGCACGCCAGCCTCGGCAGCGCCGCGCGTGAGCACCATGTCGCGCACACGCCGCACCGCCGCCAGCAGCTCCGCCTCCTGCTGGGCGCCCTGCTGGCCGTCTCCGGCGCCGTCGTTGCGGCCGCGCAGCAGCCCCAGGGTGCGCACCAGGGCAGCAGCGTCCAGCCCGCCGTCGGCTTGATGGTGCCGCTTGCCGCCGGCGCCGGTGCCTTCACCGCCATGTGCGGACTGCTGTAGGATCACGACCAGCTCGATGCAGCCTGCGGCATGTTGGTGCATACAAGGCGTGCAGTGGCATTAAAGATGGGTGGGGGTAGCCATCCATGGATGGTTTTTAATCAATAATCAAGTGCCGATGTCCAGAGTTACAGCGGGGGGGGGGTTGGTTGGTGCAGCGGTCTTGGTGGTGGTGGTGGGGGGTAGTTCATTCCAGAAACCAAAAGCGAAACGACCAAGAGAACCCAAACCAACCAGCCCAACCCAGAGCGCGGAGGTGGTATGGCCTTAACCGGGGGGGTAACGCAAGTCAGCATGCCCGAAGCTGGCGCAGCTGCAGGCCTTGCCTCCTGCGCTTGCTTTCCGTCTCGCTCTCTGGCCCTTAACCCTCCGGCCGTCGCTAGCAGTTCATAAAGTGCCTCTCCCAGTCTGGATTCTTCCATTGTCAGTTCCAAGGCCAAAACCATGGCAGCTTTCCTTCTCGCCAACGCCTCGCACGTACACAGCGAATGCGTATCGCCTCCCTCTTGTGATCCCTGGGATTGCGCTGCTCGCCCGCGCACGCACGCACCTCGCCGCACGCTCACGTCCGCCAGCACAAGACCTTTGGCCGCCACCAACTCCGCCAGCCGCTGCTGAAAGCCCGGTTGGATGTCCTCCGGCTCAGCCCAGGGCACCTGTAACACCGCATGTGGTACGCGTTAGTGACAGCGGGCAGTTGACGTCAAGGACCAGCAGCTGCATTGAGGCTGCTGCTGTGATTTCGGCAGGCATGAAACGGCTCTTTGCGCTCGTGCCGACTGCTCGACATAGCTGCGGCAACCAACAATCACATGCCACGTTGCTGCAACCGGCAACTCACCTTGAACGCGACAACCTGGCGCCTGACGAGCGAGCGGTAGGGCCGGTTTGGCATGAGGGCCTGGATGGGTGCGACCGCGGCCTCCAGCGCCGTCGCGGGGTTGGAGGCCGGCCCTGCCTCCACGGCCGCGGCCGCGGCGGCCACAACAGAATTTTGCGGCCTAGTGGCGAGTGGGATCATCCGCGCTGCCGCCGCTGTCTGCACAGCAGGTACAACCGCCGCTACATAGCCTGCGGCATTGCCCCCAGCAGCGGCGCCCGCAGCAGAGCTGCGTTTGCAGGGCGACACGCGCCCATTGCCCGCGCTGCAGCTGTATGCCCCCGGCACATCCACGGGGCTCATATCCTGGAGCGTCCCGCACTTCCCCGCCGGCCGGGTCGGTCCCGCCGTTGAAGCTGCAGAGGCTGAGCCAGGTGCGGCCTCCGCGCCTGCGCTTACGGCCCTGGGGACACCGAACCTGCTCCCGCCCAGCACTGCACCCATGTAGACATTGATGGCCATCACTCCCAGCCGAACCAGGAGAAGCAAGTAGAGCGGGGGCGCCTGAGCGATGCGGTGCGCGTGCCACTGGTGCATCACAACCACGGCGGCCGTGAGGAACGTGCCCACCGCCAGCTCAGCTGCAGGGCTGGGCGGCTTGCAACCCAGAGTGGAGATGCACATCATCAAGTCGAAGGCGATGTTCAGCCTGAATGCGGTCGCCAAGCTGTAGTGGCTGGGCTCCGCAGCCGGGCCACGCAGTAGTAGGAATACGAACAGCTGAATGCGGCAAAAGTACATCAGCGCCACCGCGACCGGCTGCATGCAACGGGGGACGGGAGGGGGGGAGGGAGGGGAAGTGGGCGAGGTCGTAAAGCGCGGGCTTCGACGGGAGGTTGAGGGAACTTTTGGCCGCAACGCGCTCCAGTTGCAAGTTTAGCGCGTAGTGCTATCTTCTACGTTGTTGTTTTATGCCACAGCACGCACCAGCTTGCCGCCGCGCGCACGGGCGCCGAAGAGGTTCGCAATTCACCCTTGTTGACGCTCACGCAGGGCGCCAAGGGCTTACCTTGTACAGGTCAGGCGGCAACGACAAAGAAGCCACGAACCGCAGCAAGACCGAAATGGTGCCGATCGCCATCCATTTTTCGCTGTCCTCCAGTCGGGTGAGGATGTGCCGAAGCACTGAGGAGGCATTCCCCAGCAGGTATATCACCCGAGATGAGATTGTCGCATTGCACGGGTAGCGGGACAGCAGCGGCGTCGATTCCTGCAGCGTCTGCGGCCCAAGCCCAGCACAATAACGCTCCGCCAGTGGAGCATAGCTCAAAACTGCGACCGCCAGTACCGCTGAAGAAATCGCAATCTCAGAAGCGGTTCTCAACATCCGAAAGACTGCTGAAAGTCGCAAGTGGAAATACCCTCTGAAAACTCAAAGCCTGACTCAAAGCGGTGGACTGGGGGCACATGGAGCTTTCGTTTAGCTGTATATTAATATGCAAATGCACAGGTTACCAAGTATCATTGATAGCACGTTAAAGGAGGCCCGTGCAGAAGTTCGCAGTGCAAACTTCGCAGTGCAACGCGGGTTTGTGATGGGCCCGGGTGTGACTCACAACTTGCCCTTGCCCGCTCAGTAGGTTACCACCCGTCTTCAACCCACACAGGCATTCAGGACGGGCATACACATGGTAGAGTCAGCGAGAGGGGAGACCGAGTTTGGCTATGTGCTGCCCTGTGCTGCCCTGTGCAAGTCCATGAAATCCGTGGAACCTGCCCATGCGCCTCAGCCAGCCAGTCATGCCAACCTCTGCCAGTAACCATGCCGTCTTCACTCCTCAGCCAACCAGTCACAGACGGCATGGTGACTGCGTGGCTGAGGACACAGGGACAGGCACGACTCCAAGCCGGCGTGCGTTAGGCGGGAGGGTGTTCGCTGTGGAGTGGTGTTAAAGACATGCGCTAAACTGCGAAACGAAGTAAAAGCACGCCACCCGATGTTGTTGTCGTGTCTCGCAAGCAGCATGAGAAGGGGGTGGCCACATTACCTCCGAGAGACGGTAACCGCTGACATGAGCCGGCCGAATACCGCCAGGAGGCTGTAAGCTATACGGTTCGGACTGCTGGGCTGAGGGCGCGCTGGGCTGGCGCAGCCTGGCTCGAGGTGTGACCAACCTGAATCATGTCTGCTGCACACGGCTGCACCGCGGGGGCGTGAATACCGCCAGATACCGCGGCCTATGCGCAGTCCACCGTCCCCACGCCGTCCCTGGCTGCTGCATCAAAACCACACGCCTTTAAGAGCAGGGCGTGCACATCATACACAGCGATGGAACGCAAAAGCGTGGTGTGCAGCGTGTCGCCCATGCCCCTGGACCCTGGTGCACGGAGCGCGCTTTCCGGCGGCAGGCGTAAATCAGACCTTCAGGGGCAACCTGGTCGCCAGCTTGGGCGATGGTTTTGTCGTATTGCAGCTCGGAGAGCATCAGGAGTGGCCCGTCGCTGCAAAGGGCGAGCCATCCGCCCATGGCGGCTGCCACGACAGCTGCAGTGACGCCATTCAAAAGATAGACAGTCGTAAGGCTCCCGGAATGCAATAGCTTGTTTACTGCCGAATATTAACACTATACTCAAGCCTTCTTTGTGCGCACGGGGCCATGTTTCAAAGTACGCTCTGATGATCTGAGGATGGAATTTTTGGCGCTGCTCTGGCTCCTCCTTGCGGGGGCAGCCCTCGTTCGTTATATACGCAATCCAAGGCGTGATGAGAAAGACCTGGAAGAAGCTGAGGCTGAGGCGGAGGCGCGCATTGCTGCCTTGAATGTACAATTGGAGACTGCCAAGGCCGAACTCACGGACATGCACGCAACTCTGGTGTGTATATAGGAGCGCTTGATGACGGTGCCGGTGGCAGGAAATGCATTCGCGTCGACCTTAACTCGACTTAAGATCGCGGGCTTGCACTGCGCTGGCGTCGCTGGGGACATCCTGAGGAACGCATGTGCATGCGATGGATGAGATGGAATGTTGGAAATAATGGAAAGGCTTAGGGCTGCTGCTGGCGCCCGACACCTTCGGCTTGCGGCGTCCGGTATTCGTGCGACCACTTCCCCCTCGCCCTCCCACTGGTCACCGCAGGTCCAGCGGGACGCCCACATCAAAGACCAGGACCGTCGTATCCTAGTCTTTGATGCAATTTTGGAGGAGCGCGACGGTCAGATTAAGACGCTGCAGTAAGTGGGCTGAATACGCACGGTTCATCTGCACGGCAGGCAGCTCTGCAGCACGCCGATACTGCACCTTCTCGTACACCACATGTTGACTACCGCCCTGTAGGCAACAGCTGCAAGTCAAGGAGTCGCAGCGTGCGTTGCTGGAGCAATCATTGCGTCGAACTACACGCGCGCTGCGGCGCGCTGGAATCGAGCTCCCGGCCGGCGTTGTAGCCACCGCCGCTGTACCACCGACGCCGTTGACTGTCGCGTTTCATACCAGCACGGCCGCGGCAAGCACACCCTATACCGCAGGCCCCCGTGTGGGCGGCACCCGTGGACTTCTCTCCACGCCGCTTCCTACGCCCCGCTTCCCTGGCTTCGGGGCTGCGCCTGCCTCTGTTGCTGGCCGCGGCGCCGCCGCCAAGACGGCGGCCACCGCCAACGATGCAACCACCAGCTCTTTCGCGTTCGGCTCACCCACCGGTAGGCAGCACGTGCTTGATGGATTCGTTACGGTTACTGTGCGCTTGCCTACTCAACCCGATGACTCGTGGGATTACCTACCTTACTAGGGAGTTTCAGCAGCAGCTTCGCGTGTGGCCGGGAAACGTATTGATACCCGCAAGGTCACCCCACCCACAGGCAATGAGCAAAACGAGAGCGAAGTTACTTCTACACCAAAGAAAGATATTGGACCTGAGAATCAGGCAAGTGTTGGCGTCCTGGGCCGCTCATGCTTTTGGGAGCCGGGCATGAATCCAGCTTATGGTTGGGGTGCTGACGTGCCCTGACGCATCCTCGAATTGAAATCCGTCCTTTCAGGCCGAGCCCTTCCTGCCGGAGCTGCTGCAGCAGGCGCGCGGCGAGGCCGCCCGGCTGGAAGAGGAGGGCGAAGCGCTGCGCAAGCAGGTGACCGCCCTCACCGAGGAACTGGAGCAGCGCGGCGAGCAATTGTAAGTTCCTTGGCTCGGGCTGTGCCTAAGTTATGCATTGGCCACGTGCGGTTCGGGCTCCTGCTACGGTAGTTCACAGCGCATGTGAGTGCACAAATTGTGCACCCGCGCGGTGTCGGCACAGGTCGTCTCTTCAGTCCAAGGTGCACCAGCTGGAAGCCGACGCCGCTGCCGCTGCAACCAAGGTTAGCGGCCTGGTTGCTTCTCTGGCAATGCGTGACGGCGAGCTGTCGGTTGCTCGCGCCGATGCAGCTTCGTCAGCCGCCGCGGCCGCGACCGTCAAGGCCGAGGCAGAGCAGCGGGGCGTCCAGCTGGCTTTGGCGGAGGCCGAGTGCTCTGCCCTGCGCGCTGACGTCGGCCGGCTGCGGTCTGAGGCGGAGGACCTGGGCAGCCAGCTGGCAGCCCTGCGCAGTGAGCGCGACGCAGCGGCCGCTGATCGCGATGCCGCACGTGCGGCGGCAGAGGCTGCGAGCACCGATGCAGCCAGCGCGCGTGGCGAGGCCAGCACCCGTCGCGGCGAGGCGGCCGATGCCCTGGCCGAGCTCAATGCGCTGAAGCAGGAGGTTGAATCGCTGCGGGCAAAACTGGAGCATGCGCAGTCGGAGATGGCTGTAGCTGCTGGGCAGGGAAATGCTCGCAAGGCTGAGCTGACGGCCGCTCAAGAGCAGCTGCAGAAACTAGAGGAGGAGCTGGCAGCGGCCAAGGCGGCGGCGGTACGTGACGCAATCGCAGCCGAGAAGGCTGCACAGCAGGCCGAGGCAGCAGCGGCGCGCGCCGAGGCTGTGGAGGCAGCGGCCCGGGAGCAGGCTGCCTCTGCCGATCGTGAGCGCCAGCGGCTGTTAGAGGAGGCCGAGCAGGACCGGCGCCGCGAGCTTGACACGGCGACAACGGAGCTGCAGGTGAGGCGCAAGTCTTGACTGGCAGGGGGAACGGCCGTGCCTTATCATACTGTGGCCTGCACCTCGAAGATTGCCTTGTGGGCTGCATGCTGACACCCTGATACGGTACCTTCTCACGTATGTAGGAGGCCAAGTCGCGCCTGGCCGAGGTTGATGCCAGCCTCCACGAGGCACAGCGTGGCCGCCAGGAGAAGGAGGCAGCCCTGGAGGCCCTGGCCGGGCGCGTGTCGCAGCTGGAGGCCCGCGCCGCCGAGCTGGAGGCAATGCGCTCGCGCGTGGCCGAGCTGGAGGCGCAAGGCGCCAGCCTTGATGCCTCGCGTGATGCCGCTGCTGCCGAACTGCGCGACCGTGTGTGCGAGCTCGAGGTGGAGGCGGAGGCCCTGCGCAGCCGCGCGGCGGATGCGGATGCTAGCGCGGCGGCGGTGCGTGCGAGCGCTGAGCAGACCAGCGCTCGGGTGGTTGACCTGGAGGGCCGGCTGACTGCAGCGCGCGACAAGGCCTCACAGCTTGAGGCCGAACTGGATACTGCTCGCACTCAGGCAGCAGATGTCAAGGCGGAGTTGGAGGAGTTACGCAGCAGCGCAGCGGTCGCAGCTGAAGCGGCCCAGGCCAAGGCGGCCGAGCTTAAATCGCAGCTGGCTGCGGCACAGCAAGACGCTGAGGCGGCACAGACAACGGCATCTGCGGTGCCTGAGCTTGAGCAGGAGGTGAAGGCCGCTCACGCCAAGGCGGCTGACCTCGAGTCGCAGCTGACGGCGGCGCAGCAGCAGCTGGCGGCAGCGCAGCAAGACGCTGAGGCGGCGCATGCGAAGGTATCTGCGGCGTCTGAGCTTGAGCAGGAGGTGAAGGCCGCTCACGCCAAGGCGGCTGACCTCGAGTCGCAGCTGACGGCGGCGCAGCAGCAGCTGGCGGCAGCGCAGCAAGACGCTGAGGCGGCGCAAGCGAAGGTATCTGCGGCGTCTGAGCTTGAGCAGGAGGTGAAGGCCGCTCACGCCAAGGCGGCTGACCTCGAGTCGCAGCTGACGGCGGCGCAGCAGCAGCTGGCGGCAGCGCAGCAAGACGCTGAGGCGGCGCAAGCGAAGGTATCTGCGGTGCCTGAGCTTGAGCAGGAGGTGAAGGCCGCTCACGCCAAGGCGGCTGACCTCGAGTCGCAGCTGACGGCGGCGCAGCAGCAGCTGGCGGCAGCGCAGCAAGACGCTGAGGCGGCGCAAGCGAAGGTATCTGCGGCGTCTGAGCTTGAGCAGGAGGTGAAGGCCGCTCACGCCAAGGCGGCTGACCTCGAGTCGCAGCTGACGGCGGCGCAGCAGCAGCTGGCGGCAGCGCAGCAAGACGCTGAGGCGGCGCAAGCGAAGGTATCTGCGGTGCCTGAGCTTGAGCAGGAGGTGAAGGCCGCTCACGCCAAGGCGGCTGACCTCGAGTCGCAGCTGACGGCGGCGCAGCAGCAGCTGGCGGCAGCGCAGGTCAAGGCCACTCAGTTGGAGGCTGATGCAAGCGCTGCGAATGACAAGGCAACTGCAGCTGGGGCTGAGCTGGCACAGGTGCAGGAGCGTATTGCGGCTCTTCAGCATCAGATCAAGGCGGCGGAGAGCAAGACGGCCATGGCAACCGCAGCCGCAGATGCCAAGGCAGCTGCGCTAGAGCAGGAGGCTGCAGCGGCCAGCAGCCGCGTCGCAGAGCTGGAGGCGCAACTGCAGCAGCTGCATGCCCGCACCGCTGAGCTCCAAAACGCGGCCGCCGCCGCCGCCGCCGCCGCCGCCGCTGCTGCTGCTGCTGCTGCTGCCCAGGAGGTAGCCGCAGCCCAACTGTCAGTGCTGCACGCGGAGGCGGACGAGGCTCGGCGGGAGGCAGCCGCTGCGCGCAAGGACGCTGACGATGCGCGTGCTGAGATGGTAGCTGCACACGTTTCAATCCAGACCGCGCGCTCGGCTGCGTCAGAGACGGCCTCGGCGGAGCTGCTGGCAGCGCAGCAGCAAGCTGCATCAGCCATCAAGCAGCTGGCAGAGGCACGGCAAGAGGCAGAGGCGGCCAAGGCTCAGCTGCAGCAGGCACAGTTGCAGGCCAAGGTATCGGAGGAGGCTGCTGCAACTGCGCGCAATGAGGCGGAGGCAGCACAGAAGGATGCTGCAGCCGCGCGCGCGGCTGCGGAGGCGGCACAGAAGGAGCTCAAGGCCAAGGGGGCGCAGGTGGATCGCTTGGCGCATGTGCTGCGTGGCGTGTACGGCACGTTTGATTCCACCCTGTCAGCGCTGTGCGGCCCTCAACAAGTCGGCGGCACGCCTGCGCCGCCGCCGAACGCACTTCCCCCATCATCATGATGCGACAATTGTCGCAATTTACTTGATTTATATGCGCTGTGAACTGCAACCTATTCTTTGTGGATCAAGCTGGCTGTGTGATGTGTATGGGCGAAGGCGAGTCGGATGCGGTCGGCTGCTCAGCGCTCAGCACGGCGCTTGCCCTGACGCCGCCGCCGGCCCCTCGCGTCTCCCCATGCAGGCGGAGCAGGACCTGGCGGCGGCTCGGGCTCAGGTGGAGCAGCTACGGGCGCGTGCAGAGAAGCTGGCAGCCACGAGCCAGGAGGCCGAGGCAGCTGCCGCTGCGGCCGCGGCGGCGGCTCAGGCGGAGAAGGCGATCCTGGAGGAGCGCCTGACCATCCTCCAGGTGGGCGTTGAGGTTGCCGGGTTCATGTCATGTAAGAGCTACAACCCTAGATGCCGCAGCCATGTCCCCTTGCCTACATATTGTACTATCTGATCGCCGGCGGCCCCGATACAAACAGGACGACGTGGAGCAGAGGGTTGAGCAGGCAGTGGAGCAGGCCCAGGTAAGAATGACTTGCGCCGCCGCGTTGGCTGCTCTGCCTCTGCACCGCGCGTATCCAGCGGCTCCTCGCGACAAACAGCCGCTCAAACGGATGATTTCATGTCCCAAATGCAGACCGGACAGGACCAGCTGGTGGAGCAAGTAATGCAGCTGCAGGTGAGCCGGCAGCTGCGTACCTGACACGTGTGCTTCTAGTAGCGCCTGCAGCTATTTGCGACAGTTAACATCGCTCCCGAACTTGTTCTCACGGAACCCACCCACGCTTCGCGCCGCAGGAGGAGCTTAAGCGCGCGCGTGACGAGCTATCCAGCGCTTCCGCCGAGCGCCAGTCGGAGCGCGTGGCGCACCTGTACGCCCGGGTAAGCAACGTTCGCGCTTACCTGGCAGATTTGCTGCAACCTCTCAACTACCTCGTGCTTTGCGCCTTGAAACAGCTGCCCAAACCGCGTTTCTGCTGCAGGATGAGCTTGAGGCCGCCAACCAGCTGTCCAATATGCTTGCGCGCGCGCTGGAGAGCCACCACATGGGCATGGATGACATCAGCCGGGTGCTGCTCAAGCTGCGCGGGAACGCCTCGGTCGGGTTCTCGGGCGTCCAGAGCCAGCTGGCGGCCCTGGACGCTGCAGCCGGCGAGCTGGCGACCCGCCTGGCGGCGGAGGTTAAGCGCTCCGCGGCACTGCAGGTAACACGGTGGTCCGGCCCCGGATGGCGGGCTTGGTTGAGGGACCGTGGGAACCGTGAGCTGCCTCGCTGTTACTGGAAGGAAATCAGGCCCCTATGTTGACGTAATGAGATCTTGGCATGCTGCAGGGCGCGCTGGCCAAGCTGGAGGCCGAGGCCGAGGAACTGCGCAGCCGCGCCCAGGCGGACTCCACTGCAACGGCCACCATTGCCGCTACCCTGGAGACCGCGAACGCCGAGCGCGAGGCCCTGACAGCCCGCTGCGACGCGGTGGCAGCGGACCTCGCCGCCGCCGAGGCGGCGCTGAAGACCGTGTCGGCAGAGCGCGACGCGCTGGCGGCGCACGTGACCGACCTGAGCGCGGCGCTGAAGAAGGTGGAGCGGGAGCGGCTGGCGGAGACCAAGGAGATGGCCATCACTGCGCACGAGGCCAAGGTAGGAGCGGCACATGGGAGAACCACCCCCTGCAAGTTGCGCGATGTAAGTTTGTGCGTATGCGGGTGTAGCGTTTGCTGCTCTCATCCTTATTCTAGGCGATATGTGTGAGAATGCCGTGCCTACCGCCGCAGGCCTTTGTGGAGGCGCTGACTCTTAACGTCTCTCAGGTGGGAGCGCAGGGCACGCAAGTACCCGTGTCATACGAGCTACGGCGGCCCCCGGTCAGTCGCCTTTGTGCTTGCGCTGAATCGCTTTTTCTCCCTGCTGCAGGTGGCGGAACTTCTGTCCAGGTCGCACACAGCCGAAGCGCGCGCAGAGGTTGCTGAACAGCAGGTGGGCGACGCCGGCAAAGGCAGTGAGGGTGACTGACGGAACCATCTCGCACGGAATGCGCGTCATCACATTTATTTTCGGGCGCTGGTCACGATTTGGTGTGAAGGATTCTGTGAATAGCAAATGTCCTCTATGGATCGGGCATTAGTACGGAAGCTGAGATGATCAGTAGCAGGCTGGTCGCGCATTTGCGCAGTGCGAGCAGGATGTTGGTATGCTCATGTGTCCTTAAAGCAGTTAGGGCGGCAGGTCGCGTTGTCGACAGCAGCAAAGTACGGCAGTGGCAAGGGGCGAGAGTGCCCAGTGAGCACTAATCTGTAACGCAAGATGATGCACGTTGCCTCTCTTTCTGAGCCCTGCGCGACAACTCAGATCCAACCGGCCGCACCGCCCGTGTCCCGCACAGGCGTCCGCCACGCGCGCCGAGCAGCAGCGGTTGCAGAAGCAGGTGGAGGAGCTTCAGGCTCAGCTGTCGGCTGCGCCTACAGCTGCAGCGGCGGAGCTGGTGGCGGCACATGCTGCCGCGGCGGAGGCCCAAGCTGAGGCCGCCCGGCTTCGCCTGGAGGACACGAAGCGGTTGCAGCAGCTGGCCAAGCTGGAGGAGGTCTTGGCGGCTGCGGAGGAGGAGCAAGCACAGCGCGAGGCAGAGCGCGGCGAGGCGGAGGCCGCCGCTGAGTCGCTGCGCGCCGAGCTGGCGGCGGCGCGGGAGCAGCTGCAGGCCGCCGCCGCCGCAGGCGAGTCAGCCGCGGCGCAGCTGGCAGACCTACAGGCCCAGCTGGCGGAGCGCGAGGCAGCTGCCTCGAGCACCGCTGAGCAGCTGCGGCAGGCGCAGGCCGAGGCGGAGCGGCTGGCGGGCACGGCCGCGGAGGCGGAGGCGCGCAGCGTCCAGGCCGCGGCTGAGCTGGCGGCGCTGAGGGGCCAGCTGGTGGCCTTCCAGAAGGTGCTGGACGCCGCCGAGGAGGAGCAGCAGCAACACGCCGAGGAGGCGGAGGCGCTCGAGCGGCGGCTGGCGGACGCGGATCTGGCGGCGGTCGTACACCAGGCGGAGGCGGCGGCTGCCGGCAAGCAACTGGCAGCACTGCAGGAGCAGCTGGTGGGCGCGCAGGCGGCGCTGGCGGCGGCGGAGACTGCGTTGGCGGAGGCGGAGGCTGAGCGCCAGCGGCGTGTGGGCGAGCTGGAAGGCGTGGTGGCTGAGGCGGTGGCGACGGCCTCGGCGGCGGAGCAACGGCGTGCGGCGGCGGAGGCCGAGGCGGAAGCTCGTGTCGGCAGCGAGCTGGCGGCGCTGCGGGAGCAGCTGGCGGCGCTGCAGAAGGCGCGCACCGTTGCCGAGGCCGGCCTGGATGCGAGGGTCAAGGTGAGTTCTTGCTTCAATAGATATGCACTTTGCAAGCTGCACAGGGTGAGAAGGTCCGGCGGAAAGTGTACATGCCGATATGCCGTGTAAGCCTGCATGGCCAAACGCTGCGCTGCGGTGCCGCAGGCCGCGGAGAGCAAGCGGCAGGCCGCGGAGGCTGCGCTGGCTGCCGCGCGCGAGGCAGAGGCTGCCCGCGTGGCGGAGCTGGCGGCGCGGCTCGACACCGCAGAGGAGCGGAGCCGCGCGGCGGCGACCGAGATGGCTGCCCTGCTGCGGGCGCTGGACGTGCAGGCAGGGGCGCTGCGGGTGGGTAGCGTCAGCGTGAGTGCGTCGCCTGGCGTCGGGTCGCGTGGTACATTGTCGCGTGGGGCTTCGCGTGCCGGCTCCGTTGGGTCTGGCTGCAGCCCCAGTGCTGCTGCTGATGAGGCTAGAGATGCAGGAAACAGGCCCGGGGGTGATGCTGGTCCTGCAAGCGCGAGCGTGAATGTTCCAGCGCTAGAAGCAGAGGGCAGCGCGCACCTGCGTGGCGGGCCGTCGTGGGGCAGTGAGGGTCTGGAGGACGAGGCGGATCACCCGCAGGGCCCAGCGGCCTGGTTGGCGGCGGCGGCTGCAGCTCCTGACACCGTCGCGGCCTTGTTCAGTCGCGCTCTGGCGGCGGTGGTCGCAGCCGGCAGCCCGCCGCATGCGCAGCCCACTGGTCGTGGCGTCGGTGCCGAGACACCCATCCGCGCCGACAAGGCCCGGGCAGCCGCTGCCATTAGTACAGCTGCGGATGACGGTGTTCAGCGAGCGGGTCTGGGGGATGCCGTGGCGCCGCGTGATGGCGCCGGGGAGCATAGCAGCGTGCACGCCTTGAGAGACACGGAAGCGCGCTGCCGGCTGGTGCTATCGCCGGTGGCGAAGACGCCAACGGCTCAGCGCCACGGTCGGGACCGCGCTCCTACAGCTGATGCGTCGGTTGAGACGCAGGCGTCAGATGACCAGATCTAGTTGGTAGTGGCCGGCATGCTAGTAGGCTGTGACTAGACTGCACTGCACTTCTTGCATAATACCGTGATGCCGCCTAGCAATGCATGGTTTCGGTGGTTTTTTCCAAGTCTGCTGTGTTTTTTTATGCTTTTCTGGTAATTTGGAGGGGGGGGGCGAAGCCCCCCCAAAACACCCCTGTCCGTGCGTGCGTGCGTGCGTTCGTGGCTGCGTCGGCAAAAAGTATCATACTGGCACGAACCGCGACTGCCACGTATTAGTATTTGCTATTGTCTATTGCATGTAAATAGGCGGCAGGGAAATATAAAGCTCTCCAGTGACACACGCGCGTATTTCTTGCATGGGGCGTCACCTCGGAACAGTCCCCAACGGGGAGGACGCCTCTCGGAAAGTCCTAGCATAGCGCCATACCTACATCACGGGCGAGTGAGAGCACGTGATGTAGGCAGCATGAGTGGCTGCTTAATCGTGCTGTGGCTTGACCGCCTGGATTAGCGACTGCGCACCCGGCTGGTAGTGCCTGCACAAACCGACCCCGGCTATGTCCGGGAGATGAGGTACTATCGAACACCTTCGACCTCAGACGGTGGATGTGGTGCGGGATCAGCCCGCTTTTCCCGTGCTTCACGGGGACCACCTCCCTTGTTCCAAGTCTGCTGTGTGTTTTATGCTTTTCTGGTGATGCGTACCAGTTGTTCGCATTCCCCGCTTTCCTGATGAAGACCGGTATGGTGGCCCTTGTTGGGCGAAGCAGACGTGGGCGCGCATGCGCGTTGCGACTGGTCCTGTTGTAACGCGCATGCTCCCGTCTTGCTGCCTGTCCGTCTCATTATCCTTGATTGCCGCATAGCAGTACGGTGTTTGTTGCAAGGGTAGGAGCAGCGGCTTTAGGGGTGCTCGGTAACTTACGGGTGTGCGTTCCCAAGACCTCCTGTTAATCTGTACAGCCAGTGACGCAGCTAGGGGACTCATTGACTTGGCAATTAGTCACCGCCCAGCCAGGGCTGCGCATCTAGCCGTTGGCTTGCGCCAGCCGTTGGCTTGCGCCAGAGCAACTGTATATTGATACGACTGAGCCAGCCGCTGTTGCTGATGCTTGTGCCTTCATGCTCCCTCAGGGCTGTGCGGACCAGCTTGTGCCGTACCTGCTACTTCCGAATGCACGCGGGGCCGCGGTGGAGGCGCCGGCGCCGGAGCCGGCGCCCCAGGCGGTGGTGGCTGTGTGGGAGGCGCAGCTGCATCAGCTGCAGCTCGGCACGGCGGCGGTGCTGGAGCGGCTGTCGCTTGCGGAGGCAGACGCGGCAGTAGCGGTAGCGGAGAAGGCGGCGCTGGCGGTGCAGCTGGCGGAGGCGGATGCGCAGGTGCGTTGGGGCGACATATGGCAGGATGGGAAGGGCACGTAGGCGCGGCGATAAGTTTTCACAGACATGAATTTGCTCTCTCTGCATCTGTGTGCTGTAGCTGAGCGCCTTCGCGCAAGCCGTGGAGCAGGCCACCCGGTGCGCCGCGGCCATCACGCCGGCGGTCAAGGGTGCGGCCACGTCGGGCAAGGCGCAGTGGCTCCTGCCGGCCTTCCACAGCGCCGACGGCGGCAGCAGCAGCAGCAGCGCCGAGTGTACGCCGCAGCGGGACCAGTCGGGCCCCAGCGCACGACGCCGCCAGCAGCAACAACAGCAGCGCGCGGCGAGGGCCGGCGGTGCAGCCGTGCCGGATTTGCCCAGCGGGGAGCACGGCCAAGAGGCGGGCGCCGACCAGGCGGCACACATCGCCGTCGCGGCACCGGCGTCGCCTACCGGAGCGGCTGCCGGGAGCGCTTCGTTGGAAAAAGACAAGGGCACGCGGAGCGATGACAGCACCGCCAGCAGGTCGCCGGCTGCTTCCTGGCGCCGTGTATCGCGGGTACGTGCAGAAGCGTGGGAAGATGCTGCGCACGGCTGTGTGGGTACCTCCCTTGCTCTTGCAAAACCCCTGTATCATACGTATGGTGGTGATGGCTGCTGTCTGCTGCCAGGCGGATGTGGAGGTCGGGTTGGAGGGCCTCGCCACGCTCGCCGCGCTGGCGGCCGGGCTGCGGGGCGGGCAGGAGGCAGCCGAGGCGGAGGCGGCGGAGCTGCGGGCGGCCAATGAGCGCTACAAGCAGGTACGGACTGGATGGAGGACCTTGGGTGTTGTTGCATATATCCGCCAACAGAGCTCTGGTGCAGGTCATTGACTGGCCGGCCCTTACAACATTTGTTGCCCATCACAACAGGAGCTTGACGACTATAGCCGTGGTGTGGGCCGCCTTGCCGCCGCCGCGTCCCGCCACCTCACCGTCAGCGCCAGCCGCCGCGCCAGCCGCAGCGTCGCCGCCACCCGGCGCTGCAGCCGCCACAGCTTTGGCGGCGCCGCCAACAGCGTTGGTATGACCGACACCTCGGAGGAGGTGGCGGCGGCAGCAGCCGCTGCCGCAGTTGCGGCCGTCTCCGCGGCGGCGGCCGCGGTGGAGGCCGAGGTGGCGGCTGCTACGGCGGCTGCGTCCAGGGGCAGTGGCGACGGGTCGGAGGCTGCAGACGGCGGGACCGCTGGCCACGGGGCGTCGGCGGTGGCAGCGGAGTCGGGCCTGGCCAGCGGTGATGCAACGGAAGGTGCCGCTGAAGCCCAACTGGAGGAGCTACGCCGACAGCTGGAGGTGGGGCAGGGATATGCAAAGGCTTTGGTTGCGACGAGATTGAGTGCTACAACTACGTTAGGCGTCATAATACAAGTGTTGACTCCTTCATGCTGCGTATCTCGACCATATTCCGCAGGCCCTGGCCGCCGCTGACGCGGCCGCTGCCGAGGCGGCGGAGGCGGCCGAGGAGGAGCGGCTGGCGCTGGAGGCTGAGGCCGCGGAGCTTCGCCGCGCGCTGCAGGAGGCGGCGGACGAGGCAGCGGAGGCGGCGCAGAGGTGGGAGCGCTGGAGGTTTTTTTGCCGCCCTGCCATGGGTCTATGTTTGGGGTGCAAGGTGTAGGGCAATCAACAACCACCTGTCCATTGACGTCGCAGGGCTGACGCGGTGCGGGGCGAGCGGGATGAGCTGGCCGCGCGGTTGGAGGTGGTGGAGGCCGAGCGGGCGGCGCTGTCGGAGCGCTTTGCGGCCGCCAGCGGCAAGCTGGCGGAGCTGCGGGACCAGCTCAAGGTACGTGGTACGGCGAGGACGCGAATGCAAGAGGACGGCCAAGCGAGTGCACACTTTGACGTGACGTGTGGTGCTGTTGCTGCTTTCTCACGCCACCTGCACCCCACAGGCCAGCAGCGCCGCAAACAGCGGATTGGAGGCGGACCTCAGCGCGAAGCAGGCCGAGCTGGACGAGGTGGGTGGTTGGGTGGATGGCTGGCTGGCTGGTTGGCCGGTTTTTACGTCCCATGTCATCAATGGCTGCGTGGGCACAGGGGTGTATGATTGGCTGCAGAGGTGTCGTGTCGAGGGGCAAAACCGGATTGTCTAGTGTCGGGAAGGTTTGAAGCAGCCGGGGCCGAAAGGTCTGTGGCAGCATGGGCTGCCGCACAGAAGGTCGCCCCCAGTACACGGCCGCGACAGGGCCGGCCCCGAGCGCACACCCTTGGGCCGCACGCACGCACGCAAACACACAGGTGGCTTCCAGTCCCTTCGCTACCGCACTGTTTGCTCCCATGTCGCCGCATTGCGCCGCCGCCGCCAGCACCGCGTCAGCCGTAGCCGCTGCAGCCGCGTCCGCTCGCGCGGTGCTGAGCTGCCTACCGCGCAGCTCGCCCGAGCATCAGGACCAGCTGCTGCGCCAGCTGCTGCCGCTGCTGCCACCCACACCCACGCCGCACCATTCCGTGCGCCGCCAGGTCACGTGCCCTGACCTGGCGCACATGCACCATATGCAGCAAGCCGCACGCGACGCACCCCCGCCCGCCGGCAGTGGCACGGCGCAAACCCACCACCTCGAACCCGGCTTCCCGGAACCCCTGGGCTCCCACCACCCATCACACCAGCAATCACACAACGCCAACGGGTATCGCGCCACGCTAGCCGGCGCATTGCTGCAGCAGCAGCTGGACAAGGCCGCGTTGGACGCCGGCGTGTCACGAAGCAGTGGGGCGGGACCCAGTGCCTCGTCGGGCGCACCGGATGCGCAGCGCGCCATCGGCGCCAGCGGGGAGGTGCCGGCGGTAGTGCCGCTGCTGTCATTGGCGAGGCCCACCAAGCGGGCTCTGGGGCTGGGAGGGCTGCAGGGTGTGCCGGAGGGGGCCAGCAGTGGGTCAAGCGGTGGTGACCCCGCCGGGGCCGCGGCAATGCAGCCATGAGCGCGAAATCCGAGTAGCCAGGGCCCTCGCACTCCTCCATGTCATGCTTTACGCCCATGAGCGGTTTTTTCATTGCGGCGCACTTGTAACTGTCATGTGCGTTGACGTTGAGCAGTTGATTGTTTAGTGGCCGTTAGTTGGTCAGTAGCGCTCGCACAGAACAGCTCGGACAGGACCTTATACCACAGGACTTCTGGACAAACGCTTGCCACAGCAGTTGGACCAACCTTGTAAATTCGAACGGTTAAGGGCATTGCACAGATACTGGGCTGTCGCGCCCGCGTTGCAGAGCAGCTTTAGGGCCTGTTGCAGTTGTAACGAAAGCAGCCGCCGCCACCAGCTGTGCCCTCGCTACCGGCCTGTAGACCAACACTTTGGCTATTGTAGTCCCCACGTTACGTTCACGCGACGCACGAAAGCACGTGCCAAACCGTCCATTCGTTTTCATCCTGACGCTGCCTGACATGCGTGCTTCGCCTGCACTCCACTCAGGTTGAGGCAGAGCTGCTGCGTGTGACGGCCGCCAGTGAGGACCTGCTGGCCCGATACCAGCAGCTGCAGGCAGAGGCAGCGGCAGCGGGGACGGCGTCGGAGGCGGCGGCGGGGGACGCACAGGCGGCGCACAGGGCCGCGCAGCAGCAGGTGGGCGGGCGCCGGGCACGGCGCTGGGGGCTCTCAAGGGCAACAAATGCTCAGCCCTGGGCAGGCGCAAGGGCTGAGCGGCGAGCAATTAACGCGGGAAGCGCTGGTGACGTGGTGCTTGCGTCTTCTGTTGTGTGCAGCTCCGTGCCGAGATGGAGGAGCGGCTGCAGGCGGCAACGGCCCGCAGCGAGCAGCTAGAGGGGGAGGCGGCACGGCGCCTGGCGGCACTGGAGGCGGCGCTGGCGGAGGCGCGCGCGGTGGCAGAGAAAGCGGCCGCGGAGACGGCGAGCCACAAGCAGCGGGCCGACGAGCTTCAGGCTGAGACCGAGCGGGTGAGTCGGGTGTGGATCCATCCGCCTGTGCACCTCAAACATTTGCTCCCGGCAGTCTCCTTCAAGGCGATGGCCGACGATGTGGCCGCGGCGTTGAACGCCTGCTCCGAGGCGCTGCTGGCGCAGCTTGCCGAGAACGCCTGTCTTGCCGGCCCCTGCCAAGTTGAAGCCGAACTGGATGGTCTTGGTGCGCTCGTACTGCCTGGCGCCCTGCTTGGCCAGGCTATTGTTCAGGCGGTGGCCGGCGCCCCAGTCCAGGCCCTTGATGGGTTGAAGCACCATTTTATGAACCTATGAACATATGAGAAAAGGGGTATGAAATGTATGGTGATGTTGAGTCGCAGCGGCTTGAGTTCGCTGCTGCCATCGTCCGATGCTACCGCCGCGGCTGTCATCACCCGAGGCCGCTGCATGCTGCTCGCTCCTCCCTCCCTCCCTCCCGCTCCCCCCCCCCTCTTTTGCATTGGGTTTGGTTTAGTTTGGGCTGGTAACCACAACCCCCCAACCTCCCCCTCCCTCATTCTTCCACCTTCATCATCGCGCGCAGCTTGCCGCCACACTAGACGAGGTGCTTGGCGACATGGAGGGCCTGCAGCGCGACGCCGCCGTCACCAACACCCAGCTGGGGGCGGTGCGGGCGGAGCGGGACGCGGCGCGCGAGGCGGCGGCACGCGACGGCGCCGCGCTGCGCTCGCAGCTTTCCGGGCTGGCGACGGAGCTGCGGGATGCGGTGCTGGCCACCGCACACGAGCGGGAGGCGCGCCAGGCGGCGGAGCAGCGCGCGGCGGAGCTGCTCAAGGAAAAGGATGATCTAGAGCAGGACAAGGAGAAGTCACGCGAGGCAGCGGCACAGGGGCAGCAGCGCACGCCGCCGGGTACACCCGGCAGCGGAGGCGCAGTGCTGGGGGCCGCGACTTCCCCGTTGGCCTCGCCGCTGGCCTCGCTGGCGACACCGGGCAGTGCTGCGGATGCGGTCGTATCGCGGCTAGAGGCGCAGCTGGAGCACCGCCGGCAGCAGGTGAGCGTGCATATTCATATGCCGCCGTATTTGCCGCGCCCCTTGGTTGACGTAAGAAGCTGACGTTCCAGGCATTGCGCGGATTGCCGTGCGGCTGCCACCCCCGGATACCGTACCTGACGTCAGCGCCCGGGTGCTCACCTACCTATCCTCCTTGCGCAGTGCGAGGACATGATGAGCCGCATCACGGAAAAGACCATCGAGTGCTCAGACCTGCGCAAGCGGCTGCAGGACGCGCAGGAGGCAGAGGTGAGCCGGCATCCAGGCTGAGCGACGAAGGAAACACAGCACCGCACGCAACGCCTGCACCCATCATACCGGTATCTGGCAATGCTGCTCGCCCCGCATGCTCCTCCCACTCCCACCGCACGCCCCGAATCCCTCCCTGTCCCTGCGCAGGCCAAGGTGGAGCAGCTGCGTCAAATGAACAACATGCTCATCCAACAGGTGGCCGCGCTCAAGCAGGGCCGCAGCGGCGCAGCCGCAGCCGCCACAACGACCGGCGATTGCACGGCGCCCCCGGCAGCCCCCGGCGCGGCAGCGCTGGCTGCGCTGCCCGACGCGGCAGGGCTGCTGAGGCGGCTGCAGTCGCTGCAGCCGCGGCTGGAGGCGCTGCTGCTGCTGCTGGCGCCGCCCGCGATCGCGGACGCGGACGCCTGCGACCCGGACGCGTTGGTCCCTGTCGCTGCAAGCAGGTGCGTTATATGTACAGCATCCACAATTTGTCTAATGATGGTATCAATGGCTCGTTTGTAAACGTGTACTGCCTCCATGTCTTTGTGCACCGCAGTGAGGACGCGGCGGTTGCTGGCACGCCCTCCACACCGGCCACCAGCAAGGCGGCCTCCCGCCTGCCGCCGCCCGCCTCGCCCTGCCTGCCGCTGCCGCCCACCTCCGCCGGCCCCACCTCGGCCACGTCCTCCGGCAACGGTAGGCTCACGCCTTCGGTGTCAGCGCTGCACCCCGTGCTGGGCCTGGCTGTGTCAGGCATGCCCGCCGGGCCGCCGCCCTCCTCACCGGCGCCCGCGCCTACTTCATCCAGCAAGGCAACACCAGCGGCCACATCTTCGCCTATGCCGCCCAAGGGTGTCGTGCTGGAACGCCCCATGGCGCCTCTGGAACGTTTCACCTCCCGCACCAGCCTCGCGCCCAGCCCCTTCACGAGCGCTGCTTCCCTGACGGCAGCGGCTGGCGGCGCCAACAGCAGCGACCATGGACATGGCAGCGGCGCAGCGGCGCTGGCGGCACCGCAGGTCGGAGCAGCAGGTGGCGATGAGGAGCGCGCGGCGGAGGCGCGGGCGCTGCTGAGCGAGCTGGCGGGTGTGGTGGCGCTGCTGCGGGGCGCAGCTGGCGGCACGCATTCATAGCATTCCAACGGTTACGCAGGAATACAGGATGGTCAAGATGCCAGTGCAGGGCCAGCTGAGATGGAACACATTTCGTAGCGCGCGTGGCAGGTGGCGTGCAGGCTGCAGCATGAATAATGTTAACGGAGTGATGACATGGTGTCTAGGTGCTGACGAGAGGCTGGAATTGGGGCAGGAGGCAGCGCAGGTATCAGATATGGATCCGTATTAACATGCTCTTGCTCACACAGCTTTCGAGCAATGCCGCAGTGTTCGCGTTGTGCAGTCAAAGAAGCTGCAAAGGCCAGGCAGGGTACCGTAGCGTGCGCATACCGCATGGATTTCATCATTCTCTTGGCTCCGTTTCTGGGGCTGGTGGTCTGGAGGTTGCGTGCGGGGCTCGAGCGTATGCAAGTGAGGCTGTGACTGAGGCTGAGGTTGTGTAGCAGCGTGGGGTGGATGCCCATGGCGATCGGGAGGGGTAATGAAATAGCAGTGCACCAATGGCTTGCCCACTTCGCCATGGTGATGTGCAGCCTATATCCGGAGTTACGGAGGGTTCAAGAGCATTCTATACACGGGGGCTGCCCATTTTTGATGATCTGATTATGCGTGACCTCAAACTGGTGGAGTTACGGAGAGTTCAAGAGCATCCGTGCGGACGGCCAGTTGTGGGGGCGAGGGGTTCGCACATGTGTGCAAAGAGCAGGGGAGTCCGGTCCGCCGTGCTCCCGCGAGGCGGCGCTCCTGCTGGCAACCCCTGTAAACTCCACGCGTCCACTTGCTGCTCCGATGCGTCACATGGAGGGCTGGATGAGTGGATGGCGCCGACTCACGAGGGAGTTTGGGTCCCTCGCGACCGTGACTGACCCGCGTGCCATCGCGCGCACAATGAGGCGCGCGGTCGCTAGCCGAAAGTGGCGTGGGCGCCTGCTCCTTTCCTTTCCACCTGGTAATCAGGTGACACTCTAGTCGCTCACTCGATCAGAGCGAGTGTATTTGTCGATCGACTTCGCCCGCGCCGCAATTGTCACATACGCAGTGCTTTGAAGCCAAATCTACGGCGCATAATTTGACCAAAGAAAATGGCACCCAAGAAGCAGGAGGCCCCGAAGGAGCGCCCAATCCTGGGCCGCTTCAAGAGCAACCTGAAGATTGGCCTTGTGGGTTGGTATGGTGCCTACGCGGGGATGATAGGAGCGCGCATTGGTCGAGTTCGCATTCTTAACTATGTGCGCTGTGCTTGCTCGACGCGGCCGCAGGTGGGCATGCCGAACGTCGGCAAGTCGACCCTCTTCAACCTGCTGACGAAAGTGGGCGTGCCCGCCGAGTAAGTAATTACCCAGAATCTCAGCGGGGTAGGAGCGACTGGGGGGAGCGGCGGTTGGCAGGAGCCCCCGCAAAACACACACACACGCCGCGCGGCCGGCCCCAGTGGGAGCCCGACGTCGGCGTGGTGCTGAGCGCGCCAACAGGGGTGGCAATGGGGCGCGCGAAGTGTTCAAAACTTCAGTGGAATCATGGTTCTGGGGGCCACTCATCCCATGCTGGGAAAGCACAGCCAATCGGCGGGCGGATGCTGACGTCTCAGCGACTCGACACGCTTGCCCTGACCTTCCCTCGCGGTCGCGCCCGCCTGCTGCTGCTGCTGCTGCCGTCTGCCTGCAGGAACTTCCCCTTCTGCACCATCGACCCCAACACGGCGCGTGTCAACGTGCCCGATGACCGCTTCAACTGGCTGTGCAGCATCTACAAGCCCAAGTCCTCGGTCCCTGCCTTCCTGGATGTGGTGGACATTGCTGGCCTGGTGCGTGGTGGGCTGCGGGAGATCTGGGTCGGCCCCCGACCTGGGTCTGGTTCAGTAACAATCAGCGGGGAGGATGGGAAGATGTGTTTATGGCGGTTGGGAGGGTGACCGGTGCCTGGCGAGCACGCGCGCGCCCCGAGGCTGGGAGGCCACTACTACCGTACTACACAGCTTGTTGGACAGGGTCGAGGGGGACAGGGCCGGTGCAGGCGGCGTGGGCGACGTGGACACTGGCGACAATCACCCAAAGGCAGCAGAGCGCGGCTGCAGCCGAGCTGATGTTGACGGGCAGGGGGGGACGGGGACGCGCGAAGCTGCCTGAGGTCAGCCCTAAGAGCTGCAACATCTGTAGCAGCAGCCGCAGTACCTGGAGGATTGATTGCCAGCTGGGCAGCGCTGGCGGCGGCATCCGGAGCAGCTTCAAGCAAACAAGCATGTGGGGAGCCGAAGCAGGGCGGCAACAGCACGGCGGTGGTCGGGGGGCTGCAACGGCGGCCGCCGCTCAGGCCACCGGCCGCAGCCGGCCGGAGTGGTCTCATGTCAGGATGGGAGGGCATGCGGGCTGGGGTGGCAGATTGCCGCCAGCCGGCGGATAACAGCGGCGCCATGTTGGGCCAACGCCACCCGCCACCGCATATCGTTATCTCAGCCACTGCCCCCCCAGTACTCACACGCGCATACACACCTCTCCTGCCGCTGCCACCGCTGCCGCTGCCGCCGCCGCCGCCGCCGCCGCCGCCGCCGCTAGCACACAGGTGCGTGGTGCCGCCAACGGTGAGGGCCTGGGCAACGCCTTCCTGTCCCACATCGCGGCGGTGGACGGCATCTTCCACGTGTGCCGCGCCTTCGAGGACGCGGACGTCATCCACGTGGAGGACCGCGTGGACCCCGTGGCGGGTGAGGGGCGGCACTGGGGAGGACGGGCTGGGGAGGGGCGGGGGTAGTTTATTCAGGAAACAGGGAATGGATGGGGTCATTGTAATGAGGCTAGCGGAGTGGTAAGCTGAGCCATGCGCGGAGCACGGAGAAAGGCTGCGGAATGTACTGCGAATACTGTGACATGGGAGTGACATCTAATAAAGCACCATCAGAGGAAGGAAGTGCAGGGAGCGGGGAAGGAGGCAGGCCGGTGGAGGCGATTGAGTTGGCACGAGTCATGGCTGCGTCTGGCGGACGGCACTGGAGGCCAACTGGCGTGGGCGGCGCGGGCAGTCGTTTGTGTCGCTGGTTGAGCAGGGCCGGGACGGAGGAGGGGCAAGCCCTCGGCAGCCTGGTGCTAGGCCCCCCCCTTAGCCTAAATGCATGGCAAACCCCCATCCCACACCACGGCCCCAGAATCACTACCGCCACCACTGCCGACATCACCGCACACGCACGCACGCGCCCTCGATTCGCGCACACACGCACACAGACCTGGAGATCATCCACTCGGAGCTGCGCGCCAAGGACCGTGCCAAGGTCGAGGGCGTGATCGACTCGATCAACAAGCTCAAGAGCCGCGGCCTGAAGAAGGAGCAGCTGGAGGAGCTCGAGTGCGCCGGCCGCATCCTGGAGCACCTTAACAAGGAGGTGCGGGCGGCGGCGGCGGCGGCGGCAGCGGCCTGGGGGGGGGGGAAAGGGCCTTTGGATGGGCTGGGGCGGGGGCGTACGGCATGTTTCCCCTGTCAAATGTGACCGAGCGGAGGGGCCGCGGATGTGCCGTATCCGCAGTGCATCCTTGTGGACAGGGCGTGGGAGGGCCGCGGTCAAGACGGGCGAGGCCCGGGCTAGCCCTCTCACTGCAGACCGCAACGCCCCGCTTGCTGCTCCCTCTTATCCCTGCCTTGCGTCGTCACCCTCACCTTCCATCCTGCCTTCCGCCCCTCGCCCTCCCCCTCCTGGCCCCCCCCTCCGCAGGTGGACGTGCGCTTCGGCGACTGGTCCGCCAAGGACGTGGAGTTCCTGAACGAGTACCAGCTGCTCACGGCCAAGCCCGCTGTGTACCTGGGTGAGGGTGGCGTGGGGTGGGTGGTGGGGTGGGTTGTACGGATGACACCAGCTGGGGGCTTTTCACCGAGTTCGCTCTTACAAAGGCTGATCCGCAGTCGTGTTCGGACACCGCAGCTGACCCAAACGCCCTTCCTATTGCCCGCCACCGCATACATCAGTCAACATGTCGGAGACGGACTTTGCGCGCAAGAAGAACAAGTTCCTGCCCAAGATCCACGAGTGGGTGCAGGTGAGTACACGTGCAGGCGGCGGAGGAGCGGGCGCGTTGCCGTGTGTCCACGTGCGCCGGTGCCGATGATGACGTCGTATTGCTGTCAGTCCAGAAGACGGCACCGTATAGCAGACAGACACACATCTCTTTGCTGTTAGAACTAGCTGAACATTCGTTGACTCCGCAAACCTGTGCACGCACGCACCTGCAGGCGCACGGCGGCGAGCCCATCATCCCCTTCTCCGCGGCTTTCGAGAACAAGCTCACGGACATGCCCGACGGTGAGCAGGCAGCTGCCTACGCTTATGACCACTGCATTACTTCCGGGCTGGAGCGTTTGTTGAATCAGGCTCTCGAGCCGGAAGTGATTGCCCTTCCTGCCGCTGCGTGATCCCCCCTGTCGCTTTGGTTTCTGGAATGAACTGCCCTCATCACACATAATGATTTAGAGCAGGTCGCACATTCACAAAGTGCTGTGCTGGCTCGTGAACTGCGCCGGCACGTCCCTTCTGTAACCAATGCGAACTAAAAACCCCCCACCTGCAGACGAGAAGGACAAGTACTGCAAGGAGCTGGGCGTCATTTGCCAGCTGCCCAAGGTGTGTGGGGGGGGGCGGGTTTGAGACATATTGCTGTGTGCGTGTGTGTTAAGCAGTGTTGGGAGATGGGGAGCGACGTAGACGAAGATGGAGGAGCAGTTGCACGCGGCGTGCATTCAGTGCGACTGTACCGTGTGGGTGGGTGGGCGCGCGCTCATGCAGCCTCCAACCCGCATAAGCCGCACACGCTACCTGTCGATGTCCATAACCTGCTGGTACCATCTGCGGCGGCCCAAGCTGCACCAACCTCGTACCCCGTGTACCTCCAATTGCCCCACCCGCTCCTCGTCGCCGCCGCCGCCGCCAACTCCGTCACCGCCGCTGCCGTGCAGATCATCACCACTGGCTTCCGCGCCATCCACCTCATCTACTTCTTCACCGCCGGCGAGGATGAGGTCAAGTGCTGGCAGCTGCGCAAGGGAGCCAAGGCGCCGCAGGCCGCAGGGACCATCCACACGGACTTCGGTGAGCGGCCAGGGCTGCCGGCACGTCGGCGCCCGTAGCCCTTGCGCGGCGGCCCGGCCCTCTGCCACACCTGTGCCTCACCTGCCAGCTCACCTGCCCAGTCTGCTAGCAGAAACACGCACGTTGCTTTGGTTGCTTTGGGGTCCTTGAATGAACTTGAACCCACCTTGCAACGTGCCCACCTGGACCTCACAGAGCGTGGCTTCATCTGCGCCGAGGTGATGAAGTACGACGAGCTGAAGGAGCTGGGCAGTGAGTCGGCCGTCAAGGCGGCGGGCAAGTACCGCCAGCAGGGCAAGGTGAGCCCGGCAGCGCGGGCGGGGCCCGAACAGGGCGGGGAGAGTGGGGAGGAGGGACGGGAGGGGAGGGGGCGGAGACAAGGAGAAGTGGACACCGAGGCGGGGCGCTTGGGTACGCGGGAAACGCGTGGCGGCTGTGCATGGGCCAGCCTGAGGGGAGAGGGAGCGGCTGCGTCACAGACGGACCTGTCCTCTGGCACACTTCCGCGAGTGCGGCGTGCAAGGGCCATGCAGGTGCTGGTGCTAATGATCAAGATCCGCACCCCCTGCCCCCGCTCCCGCCCCCGCCGCCGCCACCTGCAGGAGTACGTGGTCACGGACGGCGACATCATCTACTTCAAATTCAACGTGACCGCCAGCGGCAAGAAGTAAGCAAAGGAGAGTATACACATCAGGTTCAACCCCAGTTGTGGGTTTTACAGTAGCGTGTGTCGTTGTCGTATGGAGCCCGCAGCTATTGCCGTGAAACTGAAGGTGTGGGGTGCTAGGGCACGCCGGCACGTGGACTTGTTGCTGGCGGCGGCCACACACAGGAGGTGGAAGCGCGTGGGATGAAGTTGCCGCAGTTGTAGGGACAGTTGGCGCATGTGTACTCGAACGCGTGTGCTCGAGAGGGTAGCGAGCGTCATGGCCTGTGCCCTTGAACGCGGGCTAGGAGCGGTGCAGGTCCATGAAATGAGGGCCCCGCTGACGTGCTGAGGGGAGAGAGGGGACGTGAGAAGACGGAGCGCCAGAGACGCGCTGGCAGGACTTGCTGGTCAGTATAGAAGGATGCAAGAACCGGTAAGGCGTCCCTGTGAACCATGTCGTTGCTGGACTCCTACGGTAACGACATGCCTCGCCCGGCCGAGCCGGCCGCGGTGGAGGAGAGGGAGGCTTGCGGGTGGGCTGGGATGGACGCGGCTGCGCGTTAGCACGGGTTTGTGGTTGCGCTCGCTGCGCGTGTGTTCTGCTAGTTTTACGCCAGGGATGCCGCAGGGCCGCGCGGTGATCGGTGGTCGGCCTCTCGGCCGGGAGCCAGCAGGGTTTGTGTGTTGCTGCGCTGCGAATGCCGGCAGGGGTGGGAAGGGCCTGTCGCGCCCGGGGTGAGGGGGCTGCCCTGCTTTTTAAGACCCAAGCGCCTTGTGCCACCGGGGAGCTCTCCGTGAGCCCGGGTCCCTCCACCACCAGCATCACAAGCCTCTGCCTCTCCACAGCCTCACACATTCAGCCGCCAGCCCATGCAGCCACCAGCGCCCCTTGTCCCCGGCCTCTGTGCCCTGTGCCTCTGTCTCTCCACTCTCCCCTGTCAGTAGCAGCTACCCCGCTCGCCCCAGCCCACCTTCCGCCTGCCTCTCCTACAAAACTCCTCCCCAGCCCAGCCATCATCCGTGAATCATATTTGTCAGCTTTTTCAGACTTTAATGCCGCCCGCGGTTTTCGCAGGACGAAAACATCTGCCGAAAACATCCGACAGTAGAGCGCGTCCCTAGGCCCCTTCCGAAGTCGCAGCCATACCCCTCTCCATACGCTTCCTCACCTCCGGCTGTGTTGTTGGTGTGTTGCACTGCATTCGACTCGCCCGCCATTTCGTACAGTCGGGCCCCCTCTCCTGCCCTGACGCGCCCTGTCTTTGCCCCTGATTGTCACACTGTCGCCCGGCCACTGTTTGATTTACGCTGTTGATGGAACAGGTATGAGGCAAAGGTGCGAGGTCCCAGTAGTGTCCAAAGCCCCCTTGCTGCACGCTATATTTGCATTACGCACTTACGCTCGTCCTCAACTTCGACGCTCATCCGTGTACGCTGGACACCTGCCCGCAGACACGCTGCGACTCCGGCTCTTACGCTGCGTGGCGTCCCATTGTCTGTGTGGTCGTGCTTTCGCCTGGCCGGGCGCCCGGAGAGTGAGGAACGCCTGCCAGCAAAACGCTCCAGCGACCTCCAGCCAGCCACTGACGTCGGTACAGTTGCAGCGCGTTTCTCCTGCTTATGAGCCTGATGCCTTGATTGCTTGTAATTGCGGACATGTAGGGGCCTTCGGACACTACGCATTCTTGCCCCATGCCTATTCTATCAGTCGTAGGTGGGACTGCTCCGGCGCCTGGACACGAAGTACACGCCGTGTGCCTCCACGACATGATAGCCCTGCAATGTATCCTGTAATACTTCAAAAAGGGTCTCGCAAGAATGCACGTGTGTGCAAGAGAGCACTGGGCTTAAACGGAGCTCGAAAGTTCCGCATGCGACCAATCCGATTGTTCCAATTGTTCCAACTAGGCCGCGATTCCATGACAGTAGCGTCACTGAAACACACAGTTGTTGATAAATAAATTATACCCAGGTTGCTGCGTTGTTACTGACCCATTAAGACCGTTACCAAAGTCGCGCGACGATTGAGCTGTTTCTTACCAATAACGGAGTCAGTGGAACATGGCATTCTCCACACGTCAATGCAAATGCCTGCGTAACACAGTAGGGGGCTCGCAAAAAGCAAGCGCACGCCAGCCACAGCGGCACACAGCAACACCAGCGCGGTTAGCAGCTCCCTGCAGCGTTACAAGCACCTCAGGATGGGTTGCGCCGCCTCAAAGCAGCATTGGGTCGTTCGGTTTGGGGCCATCATCAGAGTCATCACAACCCTGCGAACGGCCTGACCACGCGAGCTCCTCGGCCGGCGACAACACCGCCGCCCATGGCGGCGGCGTGTCTGTATATTATGCCACTGTGCACGCGCCGCGGCGCCGCGCCGTGCTGCTCGGCGTTGCGTCCGCACTGGCGCTGTCGGGGGCGTCGCCCGCCGGTGTCGCGCGGGCCGAGGCCGACCCCGCGCCCGCGGTGGCCTTTCCCGTGACGCCCGTGGCGCCCGCGCCGCTGCCCACCGACCCCACCATCTTCCAGTACGAGTTCCAGTCCGACGTGCCCAGCAACCTGCGCGTCAAGGAGTACTGGGCCATCATCACCGGCCAGCGCGCCAAGACGTGGCAGGGCATCGCGCAGCAGATTGCCGCGGGCTCCTACGACACGCTGGCGCTCAGCCTGGACGCGGCCAGCATGGCCGACATACGGCAGGCCACGCTGTACCTGCCCTGGGGGCTGATGCAGAACAGCGAGTACGCGGCGGCGGTGGACTCGTTCAAAGCCTTCAAGACCTTCAACGACCACGTCAAGGACCTGCAGGTGCGGTGGGCGACCTGGGTGGCGCCGGTAGAAGCGGCGGCGACACAGCAGGGCGAGGGTTTGGCAGTGGCAGCAGTGATTGAGGGGTGATGGGGCGAGTGGGAGAATGGCGGGAAGGAAGGGGCAAGCTGTGGTCGTGGGGGGCAAGCAGCTTCTAGAATGTAGGCGGAGGCGCGGGGGAAAGCTCAGACCGCATTCATCAAGCTATATGGAGTGCACGGCACCATGTAGCTTGTGCCCCAATTAGCCCCTGGCCACTTTCGTGCGCTCGGCCTCTTCCTGCTCCCTGGCTGACTCTCCCACACCTGCGCCCTGCTCGGCGCCGCCCCGCCTCGGCCTCGACCCTGATTCCCCCGTCCCTCCACACCCACCCACTCTGAGCCCCCACAGCGCGCTGCCTCTCTGGCGTCCGCGCTGAGCACGCCGCAGCAGGCGCAGCAGGTGCAGCAGGCATTCATCCTCATGTCCGCCTCGCTGGACGCGCTGCTGGCCACCGTGCCAGCCAAGTTCTACACAACAACCGTGTTTAAGGGACCAGTGGAGGAGGAGCAGCAGAAGCAGGCAGCGGCCCAGGCGGCGGCCCAGGCCGCGGCCCAGGCGGCACAGATCGCGGCGGTACAGGCGGCGCAGGCGCAGGCGCAAATGGTCGGGGCGCAGGCGGCTGCCGTGGCACAGTGAGTAGAGCTGGAGATTGCAAGCGAATGGGGGGGGGGGGGGGTAATGCGGGATGCAGGGGCATTGCGAGGATGCGGGGGCCAGGCGGCCAGTGCCGCATACAGCGGGCGAGTCCCGGCCTGTGTCAGTGCCGTATGTACTGATGTGATGGGCAGTGCATGTGCCCACACGGTTGTGAGCAGTAGGGGGGGGCCGGGAGCAGGTTTGGGATACTGGCAGCCGTATTATGTTTGGGTTGGACTTTGAGGACAGGGGACTTGTGTGTTGCTTCCAGCACAAGCTGCCTTTGGGCGTTGCAGGTCTTGATGATGCGTAGCCTTTGCCGGCTGCCGGCTGTTTTCCAGAATACCCACGTCGTTCTGGAAGTTACCGCTTTGCGCACATGCACCGTTGTAAACGGGTGTAGGTGGTAGGTGGTTGCTGCATGAAAGCAACGTCAGGTGGGCGTTAACTTATAGGTTCTAGGTAGAAGCCTGGCAACTGGTTAGAGCAGTTGTGTTCCTGTGGAGGCCAAGGAGCCCTGCAGGTCAGCGGGAGTGCTGATTGCTTCACCTGCCTTGTTCTGAGGCGCTGTCGCACGTCTTATGGAAGTGCGTGTTTCGTTGTATGCCTGGTCGATGGCGGCAAGGTTGAGCAATACCGTGGAGGCGGGGGAAGGTCTGTTTCATGTTTATGGAGGCAAGCAGGGGAGGCAAGAGTCGTAGGAGCAAGAAATCGCTGAGCCTGACTGACACGTCAGCTTTCTAGACGCTTGCTGGCTTGCTGCGTTCAAACCTTTATACATACCGTACATTAGCACATCTGTCGCACACGCTGTGCACAACTGCGCGAGCCAGTGCAATGAGTGCATCATCAACTTGATACGGGCCTTGGTTAATGCGTTTTGGGCGTGAGTAACCACTAACAGAACAGAATCCACGAATCCCCCGACAGTCCGGTCAGCGCAGCCCATTTGCTCACCCGAAGCGTGTTCCCAGGCTACCGGCCAACATACAGGTTTGCACATGAAGTGGGGCAGAGCAAAGCTTAAGTAAGATGCCCACCGGGCGACCGTAAGCGACCTTCCCCACATCCCAGGTGGCAATTCATGTATCACGTCATACATTCATAGCACACTGGATATCAACTCGCAAAAGGAGTGTGGCAGCGTTTCGCGCCCGGCACATGGGTTCCGGCCTCGGCGTCTTGGAAGGAATAGAGGAGCAAGCGCCGGAGCGACAAGCACCAGCTCAAGTAATTGCTCATTGCTTCAAAACCCATTCATATGGGGTTGGGACGCTAGCCTGGCGCAAGCTGTTGTGCGGCGCTACAACCGGAGCCCGGAAACCCTGGCCGACTATCAACTGACCATCCAGAGGCCCAGATACGTGTAAGACGTGCAATAGTGATGAGTGCGCGTGGACCTGCTGCGCAGGAGCATTCCATACACACTTTGGCGATTTGGGCGATGCCCCTTCGCAGATGACGGACGCAGCTTCCGTCCTCGCAGCGGAGCAGGCAGTAGTCGCGGCTGTAATATGTCGACAGCAGCGTGACGACGCATCCGCGGCCGCGCAGGCGCAGAGCCTCAGCCCTTGTCGGGCTCCTGCAGGTTACTCCGACACAGTCCTGCTCCAGCTGCGTCGTGGGAACGCGCCGCAGTCGGAGCGGGGGCCACATCGCGCAATGCCCAGCCATAGCGAACCCCTGCCGATCATCAGGACCCACGGCAGCTTTGTGGGCGCACCCGAGGAACCGGGAAACGGAGAGGCGGGCATGCTGGAGCCCGCCGCAGCCGCGGCGCCCGACTGCGGCACTCGCACAGCCTTCATGAGTGCCATCCTGCACTCATCCCGCCTCATGATGGATGATGCCCATCGCGCCCTAGAGCAACCGATGAGCACTTCGTTTCCAGATGCCAGCCAGCGCCCGCCGTCCTACTGCAGCAGCCGCAGCAGTAGCGGTGATGGCGGGACCAGCAGCGCAGGCTTGGGGGCGGACGGAACAGGGGCCGCCGCCGGCGAGGCGAGTGCTGCGGATGCTAGCTCCAGCACCGCGCCACCGTCCAGCGTTCATCGCTATGGCAGCCTAATGATGAATAGCGCTGGCTGGCGCCTGGCGTACGGCATCGACCTGCACGACGCGCTGCTCCTAGACCGACTAACGCCCCGCCGAACATCCGCCAGGCAGCCGCAGCAGCAACCGCAGCAGCGCACCTCGCGGGCATCTACTCCTGAGCTGTCTGGCGCTTCCTTCGCGGCCGCCCTTCGCGCTGCCATCAGCGCGGCGTCTGCGGCGCGGGCAGGGTCGGTTGCTGTGCCTGTGCTCCCGGCTGCGTTGGAGGCGCTGGGACCACTGGGTGGGGTGCAAGCGGCGCCCGTGCAGCAGCCCGCATCACCGGCAGTCACCACGACCCAGGCGGGTAGGTTCATACACAGGACGTGCCATTGACGTGATACAGTGCTTGTCTGTGACTGCGTGCTCTCAGAATACCGTACCTTCACCAATGTTCGCGCGCTTGGCTCTGTGAACCACAGGATACGCACTTGGCACACCGCCACGCTTGAGCCCGTGTATTGGCCGCCCTCCCCGTGGCCCTCCAGTCGCCGCAGCTGAATATGCGGCGACCCCCGAACCACTACCGCAACTCTACAGTGCAGAGGTGACAGCAGCTACCGCAGCTGCTCTGTTGCTCCGGTTCCCATCACCGACCGTTAGTTATCCAAGCCCCAATCTGCGTGGGCCGGGAGCCATGGATAGCCAGCGCGGTGCATCCACATCCAGCACGCCAACCAAGACAAGTGCCACCAGCTTCCGACGCAACCAACCTCCCGAACTGCAGCAGGCTAGCGAATACGCCACCGCTCCCACGCCGCAGACTGTCTCACCAAGACAGCGAGTTGCCCAGCAGCCACATCAGCCGCCGCATATGTCGCCGGACATGGAATCCATTCGCAGCCCCAAAAGCATCACCGTGAGCCACGTCAAGGTCCGCCTCACCACAGCTGCGTCCTTGCCTTTGGGAGTGGACGCCAGCCCTACGCAGTCGGCTTTATCCGTCGCCAACATGGCGGTAATGCCCAAACGCGCGGGCCCAGGCACCGACGCGTTCGCCAAGCCTCCCAGCAGCCCTCAGGGCCTGGCGCTCGCAGCCGCGCGGGAGCAGAGCAGCACAGTGGCAGCACCCGGCGGCGAGACCCCTCGAGCCCTTGGGTCTTCGCCTGCGCACTCGGCCTACAGCCCCGGCAGCCCATACAAGTTCGCGTGCAGGTCTCATGCCTATCGCCGTCTGAGTGAATCACAGGCTGCCCGGCCTATTGTGTCGAAGAAGGGCTGCCCGGAGCTCGCATGCGCACAACCCGCCGCTGCGCCACCAGCCACGCCAGCAGCGAAGCACGCAGCCACCAGCCCCAGCGGAACTCAATGCAGTGGCGGTGCCATGCGGCCGCACCTCAGCGGCGGCCCCGACCTCGTGGCGCTGGCGCGGCACGAGGGAAGTGCCTGGGGCCCAGCCATGGCACTCAGTGGCATGCGCGTGCCCAGCCAGCGCACACCGAGCCGCTGCTCGGGGCGCGGCAGCTCTCTGACATCTTGGGCGTCCGTGACTTCACCACAGGGCCAGCTGCCGCCGCCGCCGAGCGCAATCCGCTGCAGCCCAGGTGGCGGCGGTGCCGGCAGCTGCGGCGGTATGAACCTGGGCCGCGACGCGGGAGGCTCCATCGGCGGTGACGGCCGGCGAAGCCCTGTTCTGGCCGCGCACCCGAGCGCCGGTAGCTTGCTGGCTGACAGCGGTACGCCGGGGGCCAGCCGTCGCACCAGCTACCACAGCAGCCTGGGGCCTTCGGGCCACATGCCGCTGCACCTGATGCAGCGACACAGCCACAGCTGCTTTGGGGCTAGCCCTGCCGGACAGCCCGGCGTTCGCACCGGCAGCGTCGCGAGCTGGGGTGAGGTCTTGGAGGTGCTTCGTGAGCAGGTGACCCCACGCGCCACGACGCCAAGGGCAAGCTCAGGCCGGGCTGGTGGCTCGCCGTTTTGCAACTCACCTGCTGGCTTGGCCGCAGCCACTACGGCCACCCGCGGCCGCATCCCCATAAATAGCAGCTTTGAGGCCAGTCGCAGCAACTATCAGAGCAACGGCGGATGCAGCTTCCGCGCTCCTAGTGAGGGGGGCTGCGGCAGCGGCTGTGGTGTGCGATGGGCGGCAGCTGTACTGCGCGGCGTGTGCTGCACCTCTGGGCGTGACATCGCCACATTGACAGGCGGCGAGGACCAGATGACATGCATACGGCCGGATGCAGGCAGGGTCGGTGGCTCTGATGGCGACGCCGGTGTAACGCTGCGATGTCACCAGGGCAGCAGCACCCGAGATATATCCTGGTGGCGACGCACGTCCGCCAGCGCGTCACTGTCGCTGGTTAGAAGCAGCACAAACAATTTAGCTAGCCAGCTGGAGTGCCCTGGTCATCATGGCGGCAACGCAGGTTAGTTCTTACATGCGTGGCCCTGCCGGTGTCGGAACTTCATATGCCTTACTTTGGGCAAGCCCATTTGTATGCCTCTTGGCCCCTGCAGGCACAACGGACCTGCTGAGAGACGACCAGGCGGCAGCACGTCTTGGAGACACCGGACTTGAGGAGGTGGCAGATGCCAAAGTGGACTTGCACCGGGACCAGCAGTCTGGCTATGGGCCTGACACCGTGGCCGGTAGGGATGAGCAAGACGCTGTGCACTCCGACGGGTGGGGGCCAGAGATTCAGGGCATCAGCAATCTGGACCGCTCCTATGCGGACGCCCGCCGAAACAGCTTTGCACCGCTAGCCGCGGCAATCTTTGCCGCGCAGAGGCCACTGGAGCCAGTGTCGGCACCGACACTGCAGGTGGTGAAGACGCCCCAGACGGGCCTTGCGGTGGCAGCTAGTGCCCTAGCGCTCGCTTCATGCCTGTCGCCCAGTTGCGGGCGTGACCATGCACCTGTGTCGCCCTGAGGTGCATGAAGCCCAGGCATGCGTAAAGCAACTGTCTTGCATGAGGCCACCTGTATGCATTTCCGGTTCATACGTACCGTATATACCTTGAGCATGTGCGTATCGCCCTCAACATCCAGCTGTGGACAATGGAGCCGCGGTGTGTGGGCCAGGGAAAGGGGCGGTCATTTTGAAACCTAGAGCAAATAACGGGGCTGGGCTACCGTATTGTCTAGTGTAAACGCCATGAATGCATGGATGCATGATCAGCTGCCCATACCGGTGCGTGGCTCCCAACGTGGCCAAGTCTGCATCCAGTTCGCGCCCCAACTTCAGATGCCAAACGCAAGAACGTTATGGTTGTTGTTGTTGTTGTTACAGGTTGGAAATGTGCATTCCTGAATCCTGTAACGAGACTAAACGAGCCGTAAAGGCTCCTCGTCTCTGATGACACCGGTAGCAGCAGTACCGTATGAGGCACAGCGTGCGACACAAGTTCAGCATATCTCTCACAACGTTATGGTGGTGTGGTAACTGCATCGTGGTGGGCTCTTGGGTGCCGTGCTCGGTGTCATAGACGAGACTGTGTGCATGGGGTACCTAGCGATGGCCGTGTGTCGGGCCTGGGTCGGAGGCAGGCCCACAGCTGTAACATATAAGGATGGAGCAAGGTGCTGCTCGTGCTTGCACAGTGTGCGCATGGAGTGCATTTGCGCCAACGCGTGTGTAACACGATTTATTTGCTCTTGTCCGATTGTTCCCCAGGGTAAACCGGGTAGCGCCCATTTGGGAGTGGCGCGCATTTGCAAGGCTTTGAACTTTCGTCTCTGCCTCCCGCCTTACTGCGCTTTAGTTTGGCTTGTCTACAACGCCCCCCCCCCCACACACACACACAAGCGATGTCGATGTAACATGACAAGGGACGATTTTGGTGTGCCGGTAGTGAAGAGAGATCCTCCCAAGACCACACACGCTAGTAAACACAGACACGGGGCTCCGTGGCAAGTTGATGCTGCCAGGGCTGCAGATATCGGCAGGATCTGTGAAAACAAGTACTTGAAGACATGCGCTAAATTGCGAAACGAAAGCGAAAGCACGCCACCCGATGTTGATGTCGTGTCTCGCAAGCAGCATGAGAAGAGGGTGAGCGGTAAGGCGAAGTGCGCGGCCATATTACCTCCGAGAGACGGTAACCGCTGACATGAGCCGGCCGAATACCGCCAGGAGGCTGTAAGCTATACGGTTCGGACTGCTGGGCTGAGGGCGCGCTGGGCTGGCGCAGCCTGGCTCGAGGTGTGACCAACCGGTGTCATCATCTCTTGAGTGGACTGGGTCGTGTTCCTTAACTCGCGTGCGAGGACGCAGAGGCGAGAGCCACGGATGGCCTACCGGGTGGGATTGCCATCCATGGATGGTGTGGGGAGGGGCATTGTCACACACGTGGAGGGCATTTTTAGTCGTGTCATACTTGCTTTTGCTAGAATGTCGTGTGTATAGCGGCCACGGCCCTCAGCCCACCAACAGCTGCCATGGGCTCGGTAGCTGCAGCGCGCATGTGTGTCGCGGAGGGGGCGGGGAGGGCCACGTGGAGGAGGAGGGCGCAACGTCGCCTAGAAAGCGGCGCCGGCGCACAGGTTGAGGCCTGCCAGAGTCTAATTAGTAACGTCTATGCGAGCATGGCGTGTGCGGTTTAGGTGGACTAGCGGGACGTTACTGCTGGACGTAATTTGGTGGGCGGTGCCTGGTCAAACCGACCCCGGCTATGTCCGGGAGATGAGGTAGTTTCGAAACCTTCGGCCTCAGACGGTGGATGTGGTGCGGGATCAGCCCGCTTTTCCCGTGCTTCACGGGGACCACCTCCCTTGTCAGTCGTGTCATAACAAACCGAAAAAACCGCGACTGCCACGTATTAGGATGTGTTATTGTCTATTGCATGTAAGTAGGCGGCAGGGAAAATTCGGGCGGAGCGAGAAGTGCTTTCACGCGTCCATGGACCCATCACGGGGCCGAGCAACAGCGGCGACACGGGGCCCAGCAGCAGCGGCGACACGGGGCCCAGCAGCAGCGGCGGCACGGGGCCGAGCAGCAGCGGCGACACGGGGCCCAGCAGCAGCGGCGGTGACGGTGCACATGTTGGTAGCGGAGGGGGCGGGAAAGGCCCCATGGAGGAGGAGAGCGCGGCGCCGCCCAAAAAGCGGCGCAAGCGCGCGGGCTGAGGAGTTAACTGGTGTCTAGGTAGCGGTCCGCGGTGGGGTGAGCAAGGGGCCTGTGGTGTTGTAGGCCGCAGTGGTATGACAAGTAGTGCGGCTGCTGTTGACTCCTGCACTGCGTGTTGGCTGGCTCCTGCTGTGGTGCCGCGACTGTTGAGCACCTAGGTTTGGCTCGGTGCCTGTATAAACCAAACCGTTCCTGGCTATGTCCGGGCGATGAGGTAGTTCGGCCTCAGACGGTGGGGGGCTCAGCCCCTTTTCCCTGACACAGGGGAATACTTGTTAGTCGTTAACTGAGTTTCGCTAGCTACGCCTGTCCATGCACAACAGTTAAGCACGTGCAAACGTGGTGGGTGTAGCTCGCTAGCAAGCAAGATCACCTGCTAACCCTCAGCCCATGAAATCTGCTCGAAAGCTTGCGGGGAATTGGCGCGCTGAATTTGCAGAGGCAAATTGACGCTTGCAGGTCTGAATCGTACACAGTGGGCGCAGGATTTGGGCATGCATGTGTCCGCATGGGCGGCATGTCCGTTACTGTTCTGAAGAGGCTAATTACATTTCCAGGGGTACTGAACGCCTCAACTGGCAACATTATTGACAGCAGCACGAACCTGCACTCCGACGTTGTTGTTGTACCCTGCCCCATCATTCTGGCCCAAGTGCGCGGCCTCGGCCTAAAAGGGTTGGCCAACGCCGTGCCATGAGTTTACCACATTGCCACCCGATACCCATCCAAATTCCTTTGCTTAGTCAACAGCCATCAATTGCAGCGGCAGTCCTTCTGACGGATGTCATAAATCCGCAGAAACACAGTGACTAGTCGCTATCCGGCGGCCATGCTGGCCTGGAACCCACAGCAACGGTTGAGTTTTTGCTTTGTTCTCATCTAGTACAAACAACACCCTTTTCCGGCCCATCCAAAACAGCATCACGGCACCCTGCTGACCGCTTGGTGCCCGCTCTTCAGTGCTTCCGCTCTTCAGTGCTTCCGTGCCTCTGGCACAGCAGTCAAAGAACACGTTCGCACGTCATGTTCAGAGCATCGTCTACTCATTAAGAGTGGACAAAACACGTATAGCGTCACTTACGTCAGTTCACGTGACTCGTGGCCGCCTGCCATTCCGAGTGTGATTCAGTAAACGACCATCACAATAGCAACCAGCTCTCGTTCTCTCTAGCCAAGTACCAAGATGGTAAGCAGCACTTGCAGTGTTTTATTGGCTGCCACAATCATTACCTATGTTCCGAAAATGCGTGCGCACATCGTGTCCTACTACGGCGCTGCACAACTGTGTCGGCAGTGTGGCTCACCATGCCTAATTGTTCCCGCACTGACCGCGCCCTGTTCATAGTGAGCTCTATTTGCGCCCACGGCCGCAACATAGCAAAGCTTGAATGCAACGGCGTCTGGTCGCCGGCCATAGACTCCAAACAAGTGCTTAAAGGCCCGCATGGCGAAGCAATGCTATTTATTATGCACTGCGGGTTGTAATTGTGATTAATGGGTGCCTGCAAGCACGCGTACCACTACAAAAGGCCCAATAACCTGGTTTCCTGATTCAGAACTATACCGCCGCATTCCTTTCAAGTATCAGTGCTTCGTGCTCTGACACTAGGTCCCGCTGGGCTTACCATGCAGCGCATTTCTGCTTTGCTGATCTATTGTGCAGTGTTCAGTGGTCACGGTCTTATCGTTCGTATGGGCCAGCCGACACTGCATTTGCTGTCGCGGAAAGCGGCTCCGTTCTTTCTGTCCGAACACACCCTACTTGCCCAACGCAGCCTTGCCCGCACATGCCAGCCACTGCTGCCGTGCCGCCAGCTCCCGGGCGTAACTGACGGCAGTTGCAGCTGCGGTAACCGCCAGCTGCGCTGCGCCACACGCCTCCGCGGCTGTTACCGAGAACGCGCCGCCAATCAGGCCCTCCTGCTGTGTCCACGCGCGCAGCGCCATCGACGCCGCATACGCTAGAGTGAAAAGCATTCCTACAGTGTTGACTGGTGTCACAATGCTGGCCGCCATTGTTATAGCCGTAAAGAGCATGGCGCAGCAGCAGCGCGGCGAGCCTGCCATGATGCCTTGTGTCAAGGCGCAGGTGGCGTTGAGCATCGCCACGTACGCGCCCACCAGCGCCATGTCGCGCACGCGGCTGTAGCCCTGGCGGCTCAGGCGCATGGCTGCCAGAGGCAGCAGCGTAAGACCAGCGTTCACGGCTGACCCAAAGGCGGAGGCGCCCGGCAGGCGCGCCGCGGCCACGCTCATAGCAAGCAGCACCAGCAGCGCCGCGGCGTCGCGAGGCGCCTGCACAGCAGCCACCGCCGCACGGGTGATGTATGCTGCTTCAAGCTGCGCGCTGGCGAACATCGGGGGCAGCTGCGACCCCAGCTGCGACATCAGCATGGCATGCGTGGGCTGCGCGGCGACCGCGGTCAGCAGCGTCCTGAGAGCGTACGCCAGCACGCAGGTGGCGACAATTACGGGCAGATAGGGCGCTTGCGCGATAGGCGCAAGGCTAGCATATGTCAGCGCCGCGAGGACGGCCATTAGCGGCAACGCAGAGCCTAAGACGTTGACTGGCTGCACAACTGCCATCGCTGGTGGTAACGCCAAGGCTGCGGGGACAGGAGCAGCCACCGTGGCGGTGGCATTGTGGGCGGCGGGCTCGCTGGTCATGGGCGGTGCAGAGACTGCTGACGTCTGCGCCGCCGCCGCTGCCTGAGTGCCGGCCGCCACAGCAATTTCCGCAACCGGCTTTGCGCCGCTTCGCGCGTTTAGAGCTGCTGTGAGCCGGCTGAAAAGGATCTGATGCAGCAACGCGGGCGTCGCGCCGTCAGCAGCCCGCACGCTGGCCCAGGCGGCCTGCACAGCTGGCTCTGCTTTCAGCGCGCGCCAGGCCACCGGCACCATCGCCGCCAAGTGCAGCGGGCTGAGCTGGCCCACCGCCTCGTCGCCACGCCATGACAGCTCCACGCCCTCGCGCGCAGACCATCCCAGCACCGCACGCAGCATGGCATCATTGCGGGAGCGCACGGCCCGGTGCAGCACGCTGAAGCCGTCTGCGTACGGAGTCTCCAGCACCGCGCCCAGCTCATGCCCGGAACGCAGAAGCGTGTGCACCAGGAAGCCGCTCACAGCCGGCAGTCCCGCCTCCGCCGACCATGCCAGCAGCTGCTCGCAGGCGCACACTCGCTCGATGGAAACGGCCTCCTCCTCAGCATCGGTTGAACCTGCTTTGGCGAAGCTGCAAGCGTCCACCAGACGGCCCAGGTCCGTGACGAAGCGCTCGAGCGACTGAAGCCGGTCGCCGCCGGCCGCTCTGGCCTGCGCGCCGGCCACGGTGAGCTCGTTGGCGATGGCCGAGTCTACGGACAGCAGGCACGGCCGCCAGGCGCTGAGCAGCGGCCCCGCCTGCGCCTCCAGCAGAAGCAGTCCGCTTGCTGGCGCACCGGCTACCGTAACGAGCAGCACGTCAGCGGCGCTGCGGCCCGCTTGCGCAAGCTGCGCCATGCACTGCAGCGCCGCAGCTGCCGCAGCACCATCCGCCACCACCTGGCCCTGCGCCACCAGCGGCTGCACGCGCACGGGCAGGTAGCCGCCCTGCATGCGGGCAAACAGCTGCACGCCCGCCTTGAGCAGACCAGAGCCGTACACTAACACCCTTGCGCTGCCGCTGCCATCGCCAGCCTCAGAATGGCGCAGGTGCGCCGCCAGGCTGACGTGCTGCAGTACCGGCACCGCGCCCGCCACCTCCAGCTCCTCCACACAGGTTGCGGCCGTGGGCTCTGTTGACGCGCCCTCCGCCCACATCGCCACTTCCTTGCCCACCTGCACCAACGTTGAGTGCAGCTGCGCCACTGGGCCCAGCGCGGCGCGCACGCCCGCAGCCGACAGCGCCTGCTCCGCGCCCTGGCTACCGCGTACGTCCAGCACCAGGTGCACGCAGCCAGGCCGCAGGAAGCCCTGGATGAGGCTGGCGTCGGCGGTGGCCAGCAGCGACTGCAGGCGCTGGTACAGGTCGGGCGGCAGCTCGTTGGGCGTGCAATTCGCGACCTTAATGGACACGCGCATCAGAAAGTCGTCGCTGCGGTACTGCGCGCCCGCGCCACCGCCGGCCACCAGCCGCCGGGCCATGTCGAAGCTCGACATGCCGCCGCCGCCGCCAACAGCACCGAACGGCGCCTGGGTCTGGGCCTGCGCCATGCCGGGACCGACGTGAATGGCCGAGGCCATGGCGGACGACACGTTGAGCGTGACTCCACTGCTGAGGATTCTTGGGTGGCTGCCGGCGTTGGGGTGCGGCGCCGCGCTGAAGCCGCTGCCCAGCGGGTTGACAACGCTGCTGGAGCTGGGCGACGTGAAGCCGCCGCCCATGCTGCACACGCTCATCCCGCTGTTGGGGCCGTCGTTGACCGGCGCCGGCTCCGCCAGGAAGGTGCCCTGGTGCGATGGGCCCGGCAGCACGCCTGCGCTCTGCAGCAAGCGCCGCTGCGCATCGGCAATCTGCTGCATCTGCAGCTGCTCATTCAGCACGGCGCGAGGCACGGCTGGTGACATGTTGATGTCGCAGGACCTGGGCATAGAGGTTACAGCCATGCCGGCGGGCGGCATCACGCCGGCACCCATCATGCTCCCGTCGGGGCCCAACATGGGGCTGTAGCCGGCGGCGGGGCCAGCCGTGGCCAGTTGCTGCTGCTGCTGCAAAAACGTCACCTGCTGCTGCTGCTGCTGCTGCATCTGCACCAGCTGCTGCTGCTGCTCGAACAGCGCCAGACCGCCCATGCGGCCGTTGCCGGATAGGCCCGCGGCAGCGGCGGGCCCCCCCAGTCCAACCTCGGCGTTGGGCACGAGCGGCCTGGCGGCGGGCAGCTCGTCAATGTAGTCCATGGGCATGATGCCGTCCAGCATGAAGTCGTCCAGCTTCAGCGCGTCCACCAGCGGCAGGTCCGTGTCGTCGGAAAAGGCACGGGCAAAGTCCACCGGCAGCGACTCGCGCTGCATCACGGGGCCTGCTGCTGCGGCGGCTGCGGCGCCTGTGGCCAGGCCCATGGGCTCCGGCTGCTCCTGCTTGATGCTGGTCAGTGCTGGTGGCAAGGTAGCGGGCGCCTGTGCGCCGTTAACTTGGCCCTGAGGCATCGGCTGCTGGAAGCCCGGCAGCGGTAGGCTCTGGTCGTTGACGCCGGAGCGAGACATCAGCTTTGGCACCGCGCCGCTGCTGACGGCGGGCGCAGGTGCCGGCTCAGCATCGACCACGGGCGTGGACGTCGGCGCACCCGACGCGGGCCAGTTGCCATGGCTGGCGCCGAAACTGCCGCGGCTGTCCAGCTCGTTATCATTGCTGTCATCCGAGCGTGGATGCGTGGCCTTCGCCTTTCGCTGGGAGCGCGGCTCCTTGGTGTTGCTGGCATCAACAGGGTCACGCTTACGCCGGCGGGCGTTGTGGAGGAGCAACCGGGCACGGCAACTCCTGCAGTGCCAGAACATGCGCGGCGGTGCGTGAGAGAAAGCATGACACTGGCTTGAGCTCTCTTTCCGAGGGGCACGACTAGCCCTGGTCCAGCCCCCCTCTCCCCCTCCACCCCGACCACTCACCGCTTGGTGCCGTCGAACTCGGATAGCTCGTGGAAGCGGCCGCATTGCTGGCAGAAACGGCATGCCCGACCCTCCACCTCCACCGTCAAAAGCTTGACATGCGGCTCGCAAATGCGGTACCGCTGGTAATAGCCCTACGTAATGGCCAAGCGAATGCAGGTTTAGCGACGAGGGACCACCACAGGCAACTGGGCACGGTACTCAAGCAACTGTGAACTATGCCCTGAATTTTTTCCATGTACCCACCTTTTCGCTCGACAGGTCATGGCCACAGCCCTCAACCTGTAACAGTGCAAAGAGCGCAGGACGACCGGGGTTGTTGAAACGCTGGCAGGTGGCCCTTTGAGCTGTTGTTCGACCTCGGGTCTGGCCCCTTCACAGACGAGTAAATACGTTTAGCGCAACTACGCACGGTCTTCCAAGATCTATGGGATCATAGTCTCAGCTGCAGCCTGCCTCTATCGAGGCTGCCGCTTCGCGGCCGCGGTCGAACGAGTCCAAGAAACCTGCCACCACCGGTGGCCGCGCCGCGCTGATGCGGCCACCAGAGGACTCTTTGCACCCGAACAGCCCCACACTACGCACAATGGCGCCAAGTCACCGTTCCCCCGTCACCTGGCAAACAAGCATCTTGGGGAGACGAGCATGGGCCTTGCTCTCCGCGCTGGTATTCCGTGCGCCAGGCGCCTTCCAGTTCGTGGGCTGAGGTCCCAGCGACTGGTCGCGATCAGCATCCGTGCCATTATCACCTGGGCGCAGGGAAAAACCAAACGGTGTTCCGTCGGCCTCCCTTACCCTATGTGAAAACGGGAAGGCGACGTCAGCCCCCGAGCGTGAAGTTCACGCCGTGGCCGCCCCAGTTATAGAAATCAGTCTAGTCTATCAAGACGCGGCGCCCAGCGCGCCGCTCAAGCTGGCGCGCAAAGGTCCTCCTGCTCGGTGGCCGTGGGCTCGCCAGCACCCTGGTCTTATAGCCCCGCACGCAAGGCCGCTCCGCCAATGCATAATCTGTGCCGATACGTCAGCGCCCGAGGCTCACACCCTGTCCGAGCCCACATGGACTTTGCCTCCACTGTGACCATCCCGGGCGGGGCGCCCGCACTTTCTTTAGGCCCGCATTTCCTGAGCCTTTCCCTTTCAGAACGATAGTTCCAAAACCGCCGGAGAACCCACCCTCGACGCTGGGGCTGGACCGAACGCCATCAGGCCCTGGGACCGCCACCAGGCTCGACGGATCCCATGCGTAGTTGCTTGAAGCCCAGGGCTGGTGCTTAGCCGAGAACGCAGCTGAGAAGTGCTCCACGGCCTCCATTTGCCTGCTTTCTCCCTTCGTCGCTGCTCCTCAGCCAAACCAAGCCAAGCGACTGGTCTACGAGAATGAAACGCCTATTTTCGAGACATGCCCAACAAGGGCCGTCGAGCCAGCGTAATCTCTCCGCCCAGGGCAGGTTAACTGGACAGGTTGGTAACAGTGTCGTTCGATGCTTCAAATAATGTTGTCTGTATTTTATGCGCTATGCGTATGCTCGTTCAGCGGGGCACACAGCTCTGGCGACAAGCGAATTTCGGCTCGCTCGGCCGATTGGCCATTGGCAACTTCTCGGATCACACCCCTCGTTTCTAGGACACAACGAATCCTTTGTCAGTAATGGTATGAGTGGCTGTGCAGGAGCTGCTGCCGGTCCGCTTTGTTGAGCCAATCGAAACATGTTTCTTTTTTGTCCCGGTGGAGCTTTTTATGCGATGACCCTGGCCCACCTTCGAAAGGTTTGGATTGAACTCTTGATGCGCCAGGATGTTTCCACGCGCTTAATGATCAGTTCAGACAACCACGTCTGTGCCGGGACCCCGATCGGCAGCCGGGACTCCCATTCATTTTTGATCGTGACGGCGGTGGTGGCACGGGTGATGGCATGGGTAATCAAGTGTAAGCGGTGGGTGTAGACTGGTTGAACATGGGGGTGGCTTGGCATGCCTGCCCCTGCGCGCTCAGGGGCACCCCTGCTGTAGCCGAACCAATCTTTCGCTATCCCCGAGACTTGACATGCTCCGCAGCCAGAGGATACACTGGATACATGAGGCGCAGGGTTCGTGATAGGTCAGGAGACGTTGAGCGCCTGGGGGGGGGCGGGAAGCGTCGCGGCAGTCTCTGTAGCACAGTAGGCATAGGTCGCGGCACCATTATATTACTTAAAGAATGCGTTGATGCAGCATAATTTCATCATCTGTGCCCCTATCCTCTTGTGTAACCTGCTGAGGCGCTGAACGGCTGCACCTTGGCCTGGGCACACGCGGGTATCTGAATGCCCTTGCAAGCATCAGCACAATCATGTCCAGTTGCATGGAAAAACGCGACAGAGAGCTTCAACTTCCAATACTGAGCACTTCTTGACGCTTCAAGTTCAGTGCCGTACAGCTCGCGTGTGTGTTTCGGCCGTGTTTCGTTGCTTCTAAACAGCCGATGGGCACATAGTCGTAGTGGGTGTCTCAACAAGTGCGTAATAATAGCTGTGACGCCGCCCGCGGCCATATATACGCACTGCAAGAAACGTGTAGGATTCCAGTGCGACAGTGAATTCAGCGCGGAACTCTAGTTGTAATTATCAATATACCTTCGAAAACTGACTGCATGCTGTGAATTGCATCGCGCGACACGTTAGCGTACCTCACTAGCCGAAATGCCGGCGGCGAAGTCGGCCGAGGACGCCGAGAAGGACCTGCGAACGGTATTCGTTCGTGGCGTCAGCTTCGATGCCGTTGAGAAAGACCTGGAGGCGGCGTTCTCCGACGTCGGCCCTGTGAAACAGTGTTTCCTCGTCCGCGTGAAGGGGCAGCCCAAGCACAGGGGCTTTGGCTTCGTGCAGTACGCGCTGCCCGAGGATGCTGAGCGGGCCGTCGGAGAGCTCGATGGCAAATCTCTGAAGGGCCGCAAGCTGCAGGTGCGCGCAGGGGATGCCGAGGATCCGGTTGGGGGGAAGCGCGACCCGGTTGGGTGTTGCGCAACCCGTGTGCATACGCTCACGCGGCCCACCTTCATTACATGCTTACCCCAGTGTGCTTACCCCCATTCATTGTTTACAATTTTGGGGGGTGAGAGGGCGGATGAATCAAGGCACTTGCCTAGCCCTACGCACATGCCACCTCGCCGCCCCACCCGCGTCCCGTCCGTAACCTATGTCCATGTCAGGTGGAGCTGGCCAACAAGCGCGCCCCGCTTGAGGAGCGGAAAAAGAAGCGCAAGGGAGCGGCAGAAGAGGACGCGCCAGCGGCCGAAGCCACCGCTGATGCCGACGGTGCCGTTGCCGCTGACGCCGATGACGCTGACGCCGTTTTGGCCAAGCAGCCGGCAGGCAAGCAGGCCGCGCCTGCGGCGCCGGCGCCGGCCACGAAGCGACCACGCGCCGCCACGGACGCGGCCGCCACGTCTGAGAAGCACAAGCTGCTCCGAGCGGTGGCGGTGGGCAACCTGACGCCGCCGGCCATCAGCCAGGCGGTGGCGCTGGCGCGCAAGGTGGGCGCGGTGGAGGAGGTTATGAACCCGGCGCCGCCCGAGGTGCTGCGCGAGGCCAAGCTGGAAGCGGACGGCTGCACGGGAGCCGTGGTGGTGGTCGTGTACAAGACGGTGGGTGGTGCACTTGGCTGCTTGTGCTGATCATCTGGTCATGTGTAGTGGTGCAGGAAGCGGGCTGGGAGGGGGGCCTGAGGTGGTCCGGTGGCAGGGGGGCAGGCGGCGGACGACTTGGTGCGAATGGGTGATGTCGTGTTGGATGAAGCGTGGGACAGAAGGAAAGCTTCACCCGGCTGGCTGCACTGCGCCGCTGGCTCCGGTAACTCTATACAGTAGTATGCTTGCATTGTCAGGTTGCGTTGCCTCTTGTGGCAGAGGTTGCAACGATGCCGCTGCTCCACAGGTCAAGGACGCCATGACCGCGGTGTCCAAGCTGCACAGCCAGGTCATCACGCTGGCGCCGCCGGGCCAGCAACAGGGAGGGAAGAAGAAGGGCAAGGGAAAGAAGGGTGAGATGCAGCAGGGGCCGGGGCGCTCGACAGGAAGTCTGGGTCTGGCCAGCCATGTGGACGGTGTGTATCGGACTTGGGGGCGGAAACGGGAGGACAACGTGGAAGCCGGGGCAGAGCCGGGGCAGCGAGCCGAGACCAGGATTTCTGCTGATATGCTTGCATTCCATGTGTGGGTGTGGGTGTGTGTTTGGGCGGCCGCAGGTGGCGACGCCGATGCTGATGAGGAGGCGGCGGGCGGTGAGGCGGCGCAGCACATCACGCTGTGGGCCCGTGAGGTGAAGGGCGAGGGCGCGCACGTGAAGCAGTGGCGCGTCATCCTGCGCAACTTGCCTTTTAAGGTACGTGAATAGCGGGGGTATTGCCAGTGTTTTGGGAGGTCGTAATGAGAGGGGCAAAGGAACCATTAGGGCCACGCGCAGCTACGTGGCGTGTGCCTGGAGTACCGCATGCAGAGGCGCTCATTGGAACTTCCCATTGTCGCAGATCACGGAGGCGGCGCTACAGAAGGCGCTGTCACCCGTGGGCTTCGTGTGGGAGCTCAAGGTGCCGCGCTCACCCGATGGTGCGTGTCAGCGATAACCCCAGGGTTGATGGGTTGGCGGTGGGATAAGGTGGGGCTGTGCGGCCGAGCAGGAGGGAACGTTGCATTATGCGGAACCCCAGACGCACCGCAGTGCAAGGACCTCGGTGGCAACGACGCGTGGGTGATGGCCGGCCAGCTCTGTACTCTATCATAGCGTCCCAACGGTGCGTCCTTAATATGTGCACATTGCGCCCCCTAATACCTCCAACGCGCTGCAGGCCGCGTCAAGGGCTTCGCATTTGCCGCGTTCACCTGCCGCGCGCACGCGGAGAAGGCCATCTCCACCCTGAACGGCAGGGTGCGTGGCTGAGCGCGCAGACAACACATGCGGTCGTGCCTATGCCCCGGGTTGCCGCCTGCGGAAAGGCACCACCGCACCCGCTCACACAGCCATGACAGGCAAGCTGATGGGCCTCCCACTAACTGATGATGATTGAATTGTGCCCCCGTGTGCGCAGGAGCTGATGGGTCGCACCATCGTGGTGGACTGGGCGGTGTCCAAAGCGCAGTATGAGGCGGCCGCCAAGGCGACGGCCAAGGAGGCGGGCAAGGAGACAGGCGAGGCCGGCCAGGATAAGGGTGATGGCGATGATGATGATGATGACAATGACGACCCCGACCGGCCCGAGTCAGGTGGGCAGCTCGCTGCTGGGAGCGACGCGGGCTTGGGGCTTCTGGCACCGAGGGAGGGATCAGGGGGTGGGGGGAAAATTCGGGGGCAGGGGGGCCGCAGTGGACGCTGGCTGCAGCACGCGCTGCGCAGTGGTTGTGGACTGGGCCTTTGGGGAAAGCCGGGGTTGCTATTGGGTGTAAATGGCACATGACTCGGCTGAGTTCTGCGCCATGTGTGCTGACTTTGGCATTACATAACACACGAGCCTTGCTTCCGCACGTGTTGCAACGACAGGCTCCGAGGAGGGCGAGGACGATGAAGAGCAGGGTGACGATGATGCGGAGGAGGAGGACGAGGACTCGGAGGAGGAGATCGGCATGGACAGTGATGACAACGACGGAGACATACTAGATGATGACGAGGAGGAGGAGGACGAGGAGGACGACGACGAAGAAGATGGTGAGGAAGACGAGGATGCGCAAGGTAAATTTGGTTTGGCAGCACTGCTTTGTTTGTGCCAGCAGTGTGAGCATGCACCACGCCAGTGTCTTGCCCGAGCGCTCTTACATTCAGACAACCACCTCAGTGCACAACGACCTGATAACACCTACAGACGATGAGGACGAGGAGCAGGAGGAGGACGACGACGACGCGGGCCAGGACGCTGACGCCCGGCGGGAGCGGGGGCTGCTGAGCAGTGTCCTGCAGGATGTGCTGAAGGAGCACGAGGGCGAGCAGCAGCAGGCGGACGGCAAAGGCACCAAGGACAGGGACGGCAAGCAGCCGCAACAGAAGCAGGACGCCAAGGCGGCAAAGCCGGCAGCAAAGCCCACTTGGCAGGGCGAGGAGTCGCACGACCCAGGTACGGCCCGATGGCTGCCTCACCACTCCAAAACAATATGGATACGTTTGCACAGACAAGCATGCGCTTTTGCAGTGTACGCGGTAAGTGTCATGGTTTGTGTCCAATCCCTCCGCCCGCAGACGCAGCGGCGGAGCGCTCACGGCCCGGCTCTACCTCCAACCCGACCAGCTCGCTGGAGACGACGGTGTTCGTGCGCGGGCTGCCGCTGGACGTCACACAGCCGCAGCTGCAGGTGGGGGCCGCGCCAACACAGCCCAGCTGTTGGCACCGGTTGGCAAGTAGTGTACGGACAGAGGACCGCATGCCATTTTGGTGAGGGGCTCTTCTTTATGCTTTTGCGCTACGTGGCGTGCTCTGATCCCCGCCACTGCCTTCTTTGTTGTGGTGCACCCGACAGTCACGCCTCGAGTTGTTTGGGCCCGTCAAGTCGTGCCGGTGAGCGTGGCCTGTCGCTGCAATTAGCCCTTGGGTTCTGCCGCTTTGACACCCTTCCTGATCTTCTGCATCTGCCCTGCCACTCCTCTCGGTGTCCTATGCTTTGTGCCTCGTTGTTGAACTCCACCTTTGCACACAGGCTGGTGATGGACAAGGCCTCCGGCAAGCCCAAGGGCACCGCCTTTGTGGAGTTCAGGGAGGCTGAGGCGGCCAGCAAGGCTGCGGAGGCCTGCGCGCGCGGCAGGTGGGCAGCCGGCAGCTGGCGGGCCGGCGCACAGGGCGGGCAGCGTCGCACCGCTGCCGTACTCCTGGCGCCTGTCCTGTAGGCCTGTGCTGGTCTCGTGCGAGTGGGCCGCTGCCGCCACACTTTCGCGCGCCTTACCTGTTGCCTCCCTCCGTCCTTGAATCCTGTTGCCTCCCTTCGCCCTTGAATCCTGCTCTCCTCCAGGCGCAACGAGGGCCCGGGCATCACGCTGGCGGGCCGGCCGCTGGATGTTGACCTGGCGCTCAGCGGCGACGGCGCACGCAGCCTGGCGGTGAGTGGCGCGCAGAGGCGTGAAATGGGGTTGCGTTTACCAGCCCAAGCACAGTTGCCAAACCCGATAGGGTAAGGTAGGTTTCGAGATCCGGGCGAGGTGCAGTTAGGTGCCCGGGCGCTTGCCAGGAATCGAGTGGCTGCGCGTGCTCAGTACGCAGCTCTGCAATATGCCTGCACCTAGCCTGGTGCTTGCGCACAGGATGGATCTCGCCCTCCCTTTGTGCGGCGCGCCTTCCCTCACTGCATGCTACCGTGCGCTGCTTTCTTCTGCCCGCCGCCCCGCAGACGCAGCGCCAGGCGGGCAAGGCTGTGGGCAAGGACCGGCGCAACCTGTACCTGGCCAAGGAGGGAGCCATCACGGAGGGCAGCCCCGCCTGGAACGCCATGTCGCCGCACGACCAGTGAGCGTGACGGCGGCGCGTGCGTGTGGTTGCGTGTGTCTTTGCGTTCATTCGTACCGCGCTTTTGTGGTTGGCGCTGATGTTGCTTGCATGCGGGCCCGGTTGTAAGCATAGCCGGGCGATGGCGCGGGCGCGAGCGCAGAAGGCGTTGTAGGGCAGGTGATCTGGTGTGTGTGTGTGTGTGTCTGTGTGTGTGTGTGTCTGTGTGTGTGTGTGTGTGTGTGTGTGTGTGTGTGTCTGTGTGTGTCTGTGTGTGTGTGTGTGTGTGCGTGTGTGTGTGTGTGTTGGTAAACGAAAACGGAGAGAATTCCCCGCAATTGCTGTGTGTGATGGATAGGGTGAAGTCTGAATTGATATGGGGCTGCGCGTGAGTTGCCCACCGGGTCTTTCCTGTCACTCCTGCTTGCACGCCGCCCCACCTGCTTCTGCCCTCCCGCCCCGGCCACCTCCCTGCCGCCCAGGGCCAAGCGCAAGCGTGCCGCCGAGGAGAAGAACGTCAAACTCAAGTCGCCCAACTTTGTCATCAGCCGCACGCGCCTATCAGTGCGCAACATCCCGCCCGGCTGGACGGAGGCCAAGCTGAAGCGGCTGTTCGTAGACGCGGTCAAGGAGCGTGCTACCAAGGAGAACCCTCGCGTGGTGCAGGTGGGCGGGACGGGGCGGAGCGGGGAGGGGGGGGCGGGGTGGATGTCAGCCATTCATGGGATGGTGTTGATGGGGAGGCCGGGGCACAGCGAGGGTGGAACACGGCGAGGGCGGGGAGGGAGGGTCGAAAGAGTGGGCGGCAGGTATTGCGGAGGCCCTCACGTGGGCGTTGAGTTCCTGGCTCTCGTGTGTCAACCTGGTGCGTGAACTCGCTTGTCTCCCCGGCAGGCCAAGATCTTGAAGGAGGAGAACCGGTACGAGGCCAGCGGTGCTCGCAAGTCCAAGGTGAGGCGACAGAGAGCAGCTGGATACGATTTACAGAACGTGCCCCTGTCCCTGTCTGCCCCGTTGCCGTTGTGTCCGTGTAACTTGCACCTTGGCACTGCAGCGCCCTGCACCTGCATGCTCACGTCCGCACGCCTCTGCACTACAGGGCCTGGGCTTCGTGGAGTTTGAGAGCCACGAGCACGCCCTGACCGCGCTGCGGCAGCTCAACAACAACCCCGGCACCTCCTTTGGCCGCGAGCGGCGGCCCATCGTGGAGTTTGCCATTGACAACGTGAAGGTGGGGGTGTTGGCGACTTGTTGTCGGCATGTTGCGCGCTAGGATGTCATCTCGATACCAAAAAGTAGCGGCAAACGTAAGTCCAGCTAGCTTTTTGAAGGTTGCGGCCGAAGCCGTGATGAGCGCAGAGGGGTACGACCCGACCTTCAGACGCTGCGCAGGGTGTCTGTCCTACCTCGTAGACTGTGCTTGCCCGAGGCCTCCACGGGCTTGATAGGCCCCACGTTGGATTGGTGGGCCGACCGTTGCACTCAGGCGTTTACAGCCTTAGACCCGTAGTACCGTAACCATCACAACGAATCCGGGTCGGGCGCTGCACATGGCACGCACGGGACCCAGCCCTAGCTTTACCGTAACTATACTGTACAGGAGCGCGCCACAACAATGCCGGGCGCCCTGCCAAATACGTGTTCTGGGCATGTCAACATCCCGAAGCTTGCTTGTGCTTACCAACCCTCGGTTTGTGTGCGGCTGTGTAGGTGCTGAAAAAGATCGAGCACCTGCGCGAGAAGGCCAAGCAGAACGCGGAGCGGCAGGCCAAGGCCAAAGAGGAGCGGCAGGCGGCGGCGGGCGAGGCCAACGGCGACAAGCCGGGCAAGAAGCAGCGCGGCAAGAAGGCCAAGGGCGGCGAGGGCGACGCCGGTCAGAACGCGGAGGCAGAGGCGGCGGGCGGCGAGGACGCGGCGACGGACGGCCCCAAGAGCAAGCGGGACAAGCGTCAGGAGCGGAAGGACAAGAAGAAGAAGGAGGCCAAGGAGGAGAAGGGCGGCAAAGAGGAGAAGGGCCAGAAGCGGAAAGCGGCAGGTGCGTAGCTGACGCTGCTTGACTGCGTGGTAGGCGGGCGCACACTCCTGCATAGTATGGGTTGAGATGGTGACTTCGCTGTGTACCCGGCACCGCTACTGCTGCAGCAGATGGTGACGCAGATGAGGACGACGAGGGCGACGGCGGCATGACCAGCCGGCAGCGCAAGCGGCAGCGGCAAAAGGAGCGCGTGGCGCATAAGAAGCAGCTTCTCAAGGTGAGGCTGCTACTGTGGGTGCTTTGTGCGGTCGGTCGGTCGGCCGGCCGGCCGGTGTTTCATTGCCGTGAAGTCAATGGCGCAGGCGCTGTCCGAGTGTATGCCACAGCGAACCCGACGCTGTCTGCGCATCGTGCACCTGCAGAGTGAATATGACGTGCAAAAGAAGTGACACAGTTCCGTTTCTCATGCCGTTGCATCCGCCCGCAGGAGGGCGGCGTGCCCGCCCTGGTGGCGGAGGTGGAGGCAAAGCGGGCGCAGCGGGCACAGGTGGGGGGGGGGGCGTGGTGCCTGTACGCGCTTGCTCACACAGGACTATGCGCTGTATGTGGCGCTGTATGCCCTGAACGGATGTCCTACACACGTATACGGTATGCGCAGGGCGGCGCCGCCGCGGCTGACGGGCCCAAGGGCAAGCAGCAGCAGGACGGCCGGCGTGCGCAGAACGGCGGCAAGGCGGATGCTGAAGGGTTGGCCGGTGTAGCGCGGCGCAAGCGGCAGGCAGAGGAGCAGGAGCTGGACCGCATCGCCGAGCAGGGGCTGAATAGCAAGGGTAGGTTGTGCGGGAACTTGCTGTTCGGTGTCCTGACTCTGCGCGTTGTCTGTCCGGTGCCGGCATGTCCCTGGCATAATGGTTGTCTATGTTTGTAGCTCTAGCAGACTCCTGGCTTCTGTTATGCTTGCTTTGCGGCGCAGGGCCCCGCGGTAACGGCGGTGCACAGCAGGGCGGCAAGCGGCGGCGGCGCAGCGAGATGGGCGAGGAGGGCGACGGCCGTGCCGACAAGCTGGACCGACTGGTGGAGCAATACAAGTGAGTAGTACAGCAGTAGTAGGGTGGGGCTGCTTGGGGCCTGAGGCGCGGCGGGCAGGCATTGGGAGCACGGAGTGGGGCGATGGTCCTGGCTCGCGCGCACATGTCTACTGCAATTGGAAGCCCTTCATGCATAGCTCATGCGGTGCTATATTTATGATACCTACATTTGCAGGGTCAAGCTGTCTGGAGAGAAGCCCAAGCAGCAGGCGGGCGGCAAGGGCGGCCAAGGCGGCAAGGGCGGCCAAGGCGGCAAGGGCGGCCAAGGCGGCAAGGGCAGGAAGGGCGGCAAGGGCGCTGCGGTGGGCGGCACAACTGCAACAAAGATCGGTGGCGGCGGTGCGGCAGCAACGGCAGGCGGTGTGGCGGCGCTGGTGTCTGGCGCAGCGTCGGGCATGCGGCGTTGGTTTGATTAGGTTGCGCTGTAGGGCAAGAGGCAGCGGGGCTGGGGCACGAAGCATCTGTCTAGGCTACCGTAGTCCGGGTTTGCTTCGTGACAACCCTCACAATGGTATTAATCGGGCACGAATTACGAAAAAAATGAATGAGTGAGCTCTTGCCGCAACAACGCGGATGTAGAACGGTCAAGGCTGTTGTCTACATGACATTCCTGTGTCACTTTGGGCTGAGCGCCTGAGACCCCAAAACGAAGCGTCTCAAGGGGGGGCGAAGAAAGCGCCCAGAAAGCGGCGCCGGCGCGCAGGTTGAGACCTGCTTATGTCTGGGTTGCAGTCTTCGCTTGCAAGCATTTAGTTACCGTATTGTGGCTCACGGATAGGCTGGTTTCGTCTGGATTCTGTGGTGATGTGCTTGCGCTTGATAGCTGGACGCACCTAGACGCATGGCGGGCGGTGCCTGTACAAACCGACCCCAGCTTTGTCCGGGAGATGAGCCGTTGTGAAACCTTCGGCCTCAGACTAGTGCACGTGGCGTGGCTCAGGCCCTCAGCCCCCTTGTAAGTACACATCACGGCACAGCTGTTATTTCTTTTACAATGCCCGACGATGCCACAAGCATGCACGCGCGACTTTGCAGCTTCCTGCCAGGCGGCGTACTCATATGTTCACAGCCATGCGTCCAAGCCAAAGTGCGTCGTCACCAACGGTCAGCGCATTCCCACCTCAACCATTAAAGCCATCTATTGCACGCGCGTGGATGGTAGTGCTGTGTAGTGGCTGCTGTCTGGAGAGACAACCAGACGGCAACCCTCCATCTGCATTGGCGACTGGCAGAGGATGCGTGCTGCCTTGTGGCGCGCACGCAAAGGCAGCGGTGGGGCAGGCGCTTGCTGGCTGGCTGCATCAGCTCGCATGGCGGCGCTGCAGACTTGCGCCTGGCGCATAATACACGGGGCCTTTCCCACGGCGTATACTTCAATTGCTGTGTACTCAAAACTGCAAGCAAGGACATCGTGTGCTCAGCTTGGGCCATCATGTGCCGGCTCCGCCCCCGCCTCCGTTGCTGCCGCCGCCGCTGCCTCTCGTGCCTTCACCAGCAATTCCACCAGCGCCGCTCCTGCAGGGCCCCATTCATAGAGACAGGCAGACTGAGTCTCGGCCGCTCCGCCCAGCCTTGCATACAACCAACGCCCTGCCCAGCACCCACCCACCCACCCACCCACCCACCCACCCACCCACCCACCCACCCACCCACCCACCCACCCACCCACCCACCCACCCACCCACCCACCCACCCACCCGATGCGCGCTCCGCCGGCGACCTGCCCGCCTTGTCCAGCGCGAGAGCTGCCGCAGGGGAGCTCTGCAACAGCGCTCGGCACACCTCCACGTGACCCTGCATCAGCATGGAGGAGTAAGGTGTTCAGCTGGCGGCTGGCTTGTATGCGGTAGGGACCACGAAGGCGGCATCAGCAACTGCGCGGGGAAAGCCCGTGTTTGCGGAGCGCCGCCAGGCCCAAGTCCCGCATGCCGGTACGCCGCAGCCATGCATCTCGTCATTTGTCACGGCTGCCTAGGTGTATGGCCACACGTTAGGAATGGCCGCTGCAGCGCACCTGTGCCGCTGCCTTGTGCAGGGCGTTCTCCTGGTCGCAGTCCGCCAGCGCCGCGTGGGCGCCGGCCTTCAGCCTGTGGGTGACGGGGCAAGCCTTATGTGTAAGAGTCCCTTACGCTTTTATACCGGGGATGGCGCATCATACGTATCCCTTGTGGAGAAGTGGCCGTCCGCTGGTATGCGCAATGGCGCGTCCGACCGCTTCCACCCACGACTCACAATGCCTCCACTACACCCATGTGGCCCTGAGCCGCGGCGCGGTGCAGGGCGGTGGCGCCCATGCCACGGGTCTGGGCATTCACGTCGGCACCTGCGGCATAACGAAAAGTGGCACATGACACGTAAGGAGCTCGCGCAGCCAGCGGCCGCGGTGCTGTGGACCAGGAGTTCCACTGCTGTGGGCGGCACCAGCACGGCTATTCTCGCGGGCGCTCACCGCTCTTGAGCAGCAGTGAAACAGCTTCAAGCTTTCCAGCTCGCGCCGCGTAGTGAAGTGGTGTGTACGTGCCGCCTGCGCGGCGTTAAGGGGCGCAGCATGTGCTTGTTGTCGCCCTGTGTCCAGCCTCGCATAGTTCTGACCCCCAGCGCTGCTGCAGCTCCACTCACCCGCACAGTCGTTTACCGCGCCCGCGTTCCTGGACAATATGCGCCGCAGCTTCTCCACGTCGCCGCTCTGTGCCGCCGCACATGCACTCCGCGCGAACTCCAGCTCGTCCGGCGACTGCTCGGTTCCGGTGCTCACTAACGCACAGTTGCAGGCGCCACCGCTGCCGTGTGTGCCGCAGTTGAAGCCCCACGTGTTTGCCATCATCGTGCAAGGGCTTCAGTGAGTATGTGTATAAGGGTATTTGGAATAAAGACTGGGAAAGCGCCAAGAAATGAGCCGGGGGCTCTGCATGCACCGAGGCTGCATTGGAGCCCGGGCAACCGCGGCTCATGTAACCAAATTCTATTGTTGCCAACTTGGAACAGTAAACGAATTTATGCAAGGCGATAGTGCAGCTCGGCAGCGCCTTGCTCGCTGTTCCTAGATCACTGCTTTTTCCTTCAAGTATTTTGTTCATACACCTTCTTGACAACCACTCTAAAAGTTCGCGGGGGCCCGTAGGGCCTCCAGCATAGTTTTGAGGAAGAATGGACCCGCTTTCAGTGCTTCGCGACTTCAACACATCAGATAGGCTGCACCTAGTGCAGCAGCTTGACGGAAACGTGCAATTCGGAGACAGATATGCCTTCCCGGCTAGCACGCCGGTGTACAAAAAGGCTGGCGCCTCAGCGTACTACACGCTGCACGATGTCTTGTTCTATCTTAAGAACCGTCAGCTCAAGCCTCAGGAGTACGTCATGGCTGCGAGCCAGGCGGGGCTGGGGATCGTCAACATTATGGACCGCAAGGTGCGCATGTGGGCAACGCGCAGCGCGAAAGCGCGTTGTCAGCAGGCTGTCTGAATGGTATGCAGGGTGCTAGCATGGATGTGTTCGGGGGTGAGGCCGGGGTGCCAGCGGGCTCTGAGGCGCAAAGCGGGGTGGTGGGGTGGGGTGTGGGCTACGGCAGGTCTGAGCGCCGCAGTCCCCTACTGGGCAGATTTTTGAGTGGCACAGTACACGCGGCGCCGCTTGGCGCGACGAGCCGCACAAGCTGTGATGGTTACAGCCTGGTAATCCTGCGCTGCATCGCCGGTGGGTGGGTCGCCACAGAAAATGCTGGAGGTGCTGGACGGGCTCACGGTGCTGGACCCTTCGCTGGTGCCGGTGGGCGTGGTGGTGCCGCTGCCGCAGCAGCGCCCGGCAGCCGCCGCTGCTGAGGAGCCGCAGGCCAAGCGGCAAAAGGTCGCCGACGGTGAGCGCGGCGCAGGGTGTGCAGCGCCGAGAGGGCCGGCGCTGTGGGCCAGTGAAGTTTGGGCAGCGCGGCGGGTGTTGCCACCTGAATACTGCTTAGCGCTGCTGCGGTGGGGGTGTGGTACAGAGTCCATGGAGGGCGGTTGGTAGCTCATCACCCAAACAAACCAAATATCAGATCAGCTTCAAAACCTGGCGGCGGCATATGGACGCGTCCAGGGTGTGGGAGCCGTATGGAGCGGGGTACGCGCGAGCAAGGCCCACCACACTCGATCCAATGTCGCGGGCGGAGGCGCACTCGGCCGGGCCCAAGTGCGCTCTGATGCCTACCTGCCCGCCTGCCTACCTGCCCGCCTGCCTTCATTAACCTCAGCCAGGCAGCGCAGCCAAATCGGCGACAGGGACTTGACAAAGCCACCACCCGCCCACCCCCGCCTGGCTTTTGCCCACGCCACACACAGACGAGGCGTCCGCCATGCGCGGGCTCATGGAGCAGGAGCGGCAGCTGCGCAACCGCAACACCATGCTGGTGCGCGTGGCTGGCAGGGGACACGCGCGTGCACCGGGCTGGGGGCGATGGATGGGGTGGCCGCGCGTGCGTGCGTGCGTGGGCGTGCTTGAGCCGGCGGTTGGTGGTTGGGTGGTTGGTCTCGTCATGAAGCGAGGTCTGCTGCAGTGGTGACTGGGCTGCTGGTCGACGGTAGGGGGCCATGGGGCAGCCGTGCAGGACGTATGCCTGGGGGCGGCAGGACGCAGCAACCGGCCGTATGTCCCACGTCCGGCTGTTGACCATAAGCCATCGCGTAACTCGCATTTGCGGGCTGCGGCGGCACGGTGCGGCCTCGTGCAGATCGCCCCGCACAAGGACTTCCGCAAGGTGCTGGAGGTGGTGGCCAACGCCAAGAAGCAGGCGCACAAGCAGGCAGCGGCAGCTGCGGCGGCGGCCAAGCAGACGGCGGCGGCCAAACAGACGGCAGCGGCCAAGCAGCCGGCGGCAGCCTCGCGACCGGGCAGCCAGCCGCAGAGCCAGGTGGGCCTGGGGCGCTGACGCGCCTCCTCCAAACGCCTGTGTATCCTTGCACAATGCCCGTGGCGTTCGCGGTTCTTTGCATGAGCATTCGCTTCCAGCAGAACCACCTCACCTGGCACCCGCCTATCTTGATGTATTGCGTGCATGTGTGCGGCGCAGCAGGGTGCGGGCGCGTCCTCGTCCTCTCGCTACGGTCGCGACAACACCGCGGACCAACTCAAAGCCATGGGTGCGTGCCATGGTGCCATGGTGCCTGGGAGCGGCACGGCCACACCTGTGGGCAGACCCGTTAGGGGCATCCGTACCGAGGCATGCGTTGTTTGTTTGCGTAGTAGTGCTTAGATTGCGCTGGCCTGCTCATGCTCGACACCCCATGCTCTCCCATTTTCCCTCATGTCATCGGCACACACAACCGCACATGTGCGGACAGGTGCCGGCGGCAAGGGCGGCATTGACATGTATGGGACCTCGGGCAGCCGGGCCGCCGCGGCGGCGCCGGCCCCGCCCCCCGCGGCAGCTGCCGGGTACGTGCCTGTGCGCAAGAGCGGCTCCTCCGCCGCTGCGCCACTGCCCCCGAGCTCCAGCTCTAAATCAGGCAAATCTGCTCCTGCGGCAGCGGCGGCGGCGGGCAAGGGCAAGGAGGCCGCCAAGAAGGGCGGTGTGCCCATCATTATCGTGCCGTCAGGTGCGCTTGGAATGAGGGAAGGGAATGGCTGGGCGTAGTTGCTCCAACCGGACTGACTTCTGCAGACGGGGGCGTTGGAAGGCCGCGCGCACGCCGCCCCGTGTGTCCCGCTTGCATGCCTGCCGCTTGGTGGTCCGCCTCGCGCTGTGTCGGTGGCATGATGAGACCGGCAGCATGTGCGCGGCCTGCCGCTCCGCTGCGGCCGCCCAGGGCCGCCGTCTGCCGCCCAGGGCCGCCGTCTGCCGCCCAGGGCCGCCGTCTGCCGCGCACCCGATGCTCACTGCCGCCCGCTGACTGATGGCCCCTGCCGTCCACAGGCATGACGTCGCTCATAAATATGCACAACGCGCGGTCATTCTTGGAGGAGGGCCTCTTCGTGCCCACGCAGCAGGTGATGCTGGAGGGAGCGTGCTATTCGCGTACCCGCTAGCAAGTATTATATCCAAGAGACGTGCTGACATCCGGGGGTTATGCAACAGGCTGTGCCGGACCTGGCACAAGACAGGCGCGGCCCCCTGAAAGACGCAACCCAATCACTGGTTTCCTCTTGAATTCGACCTTGTCATGTCATGCGCGACCCCGCAGGCGATCGCGGCATCGGGCGGCGCGCCCAAGCAGATGCAAATCACCATCAAGCGCACGGCACACCGGCAGTCGCCTGTGGAGTACGTGGTCACGGACAAGCCGCCCGCCAAGGACAGCCCCGACTGGGAGCGCGTGGCGGCGGTGGTGGTGCAGGGCGCCAAGTGGCAGTTCAAGGACTGGCCGCACAAGGTGCGCTCGAGGGGCCTGTGTGCGTGTGCGTGTGTGTTAACGAAAACAAAACAAACAGGGAGAAGCCCGCCCCAGCGTGAGTGTGTTAGAGATCACAACGTGCGTGTGTGTGTGTGTGTGTGTGTGTGTATGTGTGTAACAACGGGTTTACAGGCGGCCTGACGAGTGTGTGTGTGTGTGTGTGTGTGTGTGTGTGTGTGTGTTAGGAAAGCACAAGGAGAGGAAGGGTCGACACCGTGTGTGTGTGTGTGTGTGTGTGTGTGTGTGTGTGTGTGTGTGTGTGTGTGTGTGTGTGTGTGTGTGTGTGTGTGTGTGTGTGTGTGTGTGTGTGTGTGTAACAACGGGTTTACAGGCGGCCTGGCGAGTCTCGTGATCGAGTACCCGGGACAGCCAGCGACAGCGAGGCACTTAGGCCGCATGCTGCCGCTATCACGCGTCTCCCCTGCCCAGAGCGCAACCAAGCTCTGAAGTCCACCGGGGAGACGCTCCAACCAACCTGGACCACGCCAATAACCTCAGAAGGGTTACTGCTGGTACTGCAACACAGGGCCCAGCGGGCTCACAAACCTCTAGGCTGGAGGGCCAGCACCGCAGCAACACGAGCACCGGACAGACGACACACCGCACGCGACAGCACAGCGACAGGTGGCTACGGGGCTGAGTCCAGCTGAGTACAGCAACTTAACCAGCACTCGACGCCAGGGCAGACTATGCCAAAGGGCAGCCACAAACGCGTCTGACTACCAGGCCGGTCTTGGCCGAAAAACGCCCGGGGTGCTCCGGCACCCAACCCACCCTCAGCTCCCGTGACCTAAAACCCTGGCGCACACTCCCCTTGACCCTCCCAACCCTTCCCGACCCTGCTGGTCCCTAGATTCAGCCGCTTTGTCCGCGGCTCATGTGTGTAACAACGGGTTTACGGGCGGCCTGGCGAGTCTCGTGATCGAGTACCCGGGACAGTAAGCGACAGCGAAGCACTCGTGTGTGTGTGTGTGTGTGTGTGTGTGTGTGTGTGTGTGTGTGTGTGTGTGTGTGTGTGTGTTGGTAAACGGAAACGGAGAGGAATCCCCGCAATCGCTCGCAGTTACTGACGGATACGCACCGAATACTTCTTGGACGGTACCGCGTAGCCCCGGTAGTCATACTTACCCGCAGAAATAGCCTGGAACCCGTCGGGCGTTCGCGAAGCAAACCGACCCCGACATGCACCCATATGCTTGTGACATGCGCCTAAAAACGTTTACCCAGCACGCCTAATTCCCTGATTCCCGCCCGCTGTCTGTAGTCTCACCTACAGGCGGCAGAGGAAGCATAGGCAAAGGGCGGCAGCGCGAAAGTGTCACGGGCATGGCAAAGAAAAAGAGGCGGCAATGCTAACGGCGTGCAGCAAGCAAGCTAACTAGACACGCAGCCCGCCCAATCCCAACCCAGGAAACGGCTCTCCTCCCTAGTGGAGGAGAGGACGAGGCAGGGCAGGCGGCGCGCTTAAGACAACTCGGCGGAATGGGGCGCAGTGGCGGGCGCGGTTGCAGAGCTGCGGAACGTGCCAAAACCCCACGCAAAACCCCCGTAATCCCGGGTGGCGTCGCCCAACCCGATAAGCCGCAGTGACCCCGCTGACCGCGGCTGTGTGTGAGTGAGGCACGCCGTGGGCTGGCGGGGGCTGGCCCCCCGCTCCCCGCTCCACGGCAGCACCGAGACTAGGGATGCGCGCGGCCGCAGTGGCCGCGTCGGTATGCACACGAACACGTGTGTGTGTGTGTGTGTGTGTGTGTGTGTGTGTGTTAGGAAAAACGAAAGGAATCGCCTGTTGGCCGCCCAATGTGTGTGTTAGAGATGACAAGGGAGAGAACTATGCAATGTGTGTGTTAGAGATCACTGTGTGTGTGTGTGTGCGTGTGCGTGCGTGTGTGTGCGTGCGTGTGATGAGGGAGAAGAGCTATAGCGCCTGCTACCGTATTAGGACGCGGCAGGCAGTCCTGCACCCTGCGTGTTTTACCTGGCTACTCCGCCCACCCACCTGCCGTACGGTACCTGCAGGGCGCCAAGGACGGTGACCTGGTGGACGCGCTGGGCAAGGTGTGCGGCTTTTACGTGCACTTCAGCGACGAGAAGGTGGGGGGGGAGACGGGGGGGGGGGGCGGCGGTGCCGGGACGAGAGGGATTGGCAGATGAAGGGACGCTGGGGAACGAGGCACACAGGCCGAGGTCGGGGGCGGCGAGGTTGCGGCGAGCCATATCGGAATGTCTGGCGGTATAGCTAGATATACATGAATGCCGGCCCGGCTACATGCGCACGCCCCGCCTTGCACTGGGCCACGCTCCCGCGTGATGCAACCACGATAGAAACGTGGACGTTTGACACTGTGTCCCTATCCGCCGCCGCCGCCACCGCTCCTGCCGCTACCGCTGATCCGCCCCAGGTGGGGCCGCCGGTGTCGGACTGGAACGTGCGCACCGTACCGCTGCACCGCGAGAGCCGTCACAAGGACATGACGGCCATGCTGGAGCTGTACCGCCACCTGGACGTGTTCCTGCAGGTGGGTGCGCGCGTGTGGTCGCGGCCCGGGGAGGGCAGGTGGGGCGGGGGAGGGGGCCGGAGAGAGAGGGGGCGAGCGAGATGGGGGGGAGAGAGGCCGCATGGAAGGCGTAGGAGCTGGTGTGCGTCGGGGACGGAGGGAAGGAGGCGGGGGGGGGGGGGAACGGGCGTGGTGAAAGGGTTAGAGGTCGGCTGCACACGGGATGCCGGTGCAAGTACGCAGGTATCCCAGGAATCCGTACGTGGTTACATGGAAGCACGACTGCGTGGGTGAATTTGATGGCATCTGCAGAGTGGGCTACATGATTCACCATGTGCGCCTATTGCTTGCAGGCAAAGCGGAGTCCTCTTGCATTTTGAGCTGCGGCGTGGCTGTGGGCGGCCTCGTGGGTTTGGAGGTATTGTGTACGGCAATGGACGTCTTCTTGGAGCGGAGCGGCTCTAGGAATTGCTAGAGACTGGGTAGGCTTATATGCCATGGATGTGTCGCTGTGATACACATCAGGTCGGCATTGGGTCGTGGAGGACAGACAGATTAGTAGTCGAGCGTTGTTTGATCGGAGGACGAAGACGACGGGGTGTTGCATGGAGCACATGGACCGCCGCGCCGCTGGCCCTTTCGCATCAATCGGACGCCTGTACTGGCTTCTAAAGTACAGCAAGCAGTCTTTGTCTCAGCCCAGCCTCCTCGGCCCTGCGTCGGAACAAGCGTAGGGCCAAACCCTCACCGAGAGCAAAGTTTGCAATTACAAGGACGAGTGTGCAACTATCCACAGCTGAATACCTATCAATCATGCTATTATGCCAAACATCGCCAGCTCGCCCGGGACATCGGGGCCGAGCCCACTCGACTCTGACACCTTCGCGGACTGGCATTAGCCACCACGCATGGCAGTTGCATGAACTCTCAGATGCAGCCGGCGGGGCCTGCCGGAGATCGTTGACCGGCGCACGGCAAACCGCACCCAGCACCATCCCCAGGGCCAGCGGCATCGACGTCGCCTCGGTGGGGCTCTTCGGCGGCGAGGACTTCTACAACATCCTCGGCGTGGTGCGTGTAATGCTTTTGGTAGAGGCTTCACTGGCGCCTGAGTACCGATTCACGCTCTGCGCACATAATCGCACGACGGCGGCAGGCACCTTCCGCGCTCTGCGACACCTGCGCCCCCACCCCTCTACCCAAACCCACGCACCGTGCAGCCGCCCTCCGCCGAGCCGCGCGACATCAAGCGCGCCTACCACTCGCTGATGCGCGAGTTCCATCCGGACCGCGCGCCGGAGGGGCTGCGAGACGACATGGCGCAGCTGTGCGTGCTGCTGAATGAGATCTATGCGGTGCGTGGTGTTTCGTTTGCTGCTGCTAGTGGATATGTGTCCGCGTGGGCCGGTGTGGGGCAGCCGGCCTGGCTACCTATGGGAACGGTGAGTAGTCGCGGAATACGGCCTGCTTAGATGGCTTGAAGGCACAAGGCCTGCCTTTTGGTGCTTGTTGTCCTGTGCTACAGACGCTGAGCGACGAGGAGAAGCGGGCTGTGTACGATTCCATTGCGGGCTTCTCCTCCTCGGCAATCAACCCGTTCCTGGACGGCAGCTTCGCGCGGGACCAGGTGCGGGCGGGGCGGGGGCGGGGTAGAATAGGTGAGGAGTAAGGTAGTACAGTGCATCAAACAACTGGGGCGCAAAGGGTGCGTGCCGCTGCCTCGTAGTGGACAGACTTGTGCAAGCATTCATTCAACGCCGGCTTCGTGCACGCATGCCTACAGGTCTTCGTGGATGAGATCTCATGTATCGGGTGCGGCAAATGTGTTCGCGCCTGCCCCAACACGTTTGAGATCGAGGCCAGCAAGTACGGCCGCGCCCGCGTCATCTCTCAGACAGCCGACACCGTGGATGACATCCAGGTGGGTGGTGGGTGAGTGCAGGTGCGCTGGAGAAGGCGCGTGCACCCCCTTATGCCTGCTCGAGTCTAAAGGTCGCGCAAGCTCTGGTGACGTCCCCCGCTTGCTGCCCTGGCGGACGCGCCCCAACATAGTTGGCCGGGCATAGAATGGCCGGGTAAGAGAGCGCCGCTCCCACATGCATGGACCCCCCCCCACACACACAACTGCGCTTGTCCCCTTCCTCGTGTCTCCTAACACACACAACTCCTCTGTTTTGCTCCCCACAGATCGCTATCGAGTGCTGCCCGGTAGACTGCATTCACTACGTAAGACCGACACAGCGGCGCAGGGATGCGGGCACGCGGTCAGAGCGGGTTTTGTCACACTTTTTTGTTTTTGCTTGTGCTCACTAACACGCGCACGGGAATCGCCTGGCGCGACACGCAGGTGACGCTGCCGCAGCTGTCGCTGCTGGAGGCGGCGCTGGGCACCATGAGCCGCATCGAGGTGTCCACCATGCAGCGCTTCGGCCGGTCTGGCGGGAACGTATTCGAGGTGCGCGGTGCGCTTGGTCCGGCAACGGGGCTGAAGTGGCTGTGCAGCCTTGTTGGCGGGCGGGCGTCGTCGTAGCGGCCAGCGGCCTGCTTTTGGTAGGCACCAGGCTGGTGAATGTGCAAATTCCGAGCGGCCAGCAGCGTTACCCTTATATAGCAATGCATGAGAAGGCCTCACTCAAGGAGATCGCTGCCGGCTGTCGCTGTGTGCCGCAGGTGGCGTACAAGGCCTGGGAGCGGCGCATGGCGGCCATTGAGGAGCGGGCTGCGGCGGCCGCCGCGGCGGCCGGCGGCGGGAAAGCACGCGTGGACTGGTCGTTCTGGTGCGTGCGTGCGTGCGTGCGTGCGTGCGTGCGTGCAACACCTGCGGCTTACTCGTAGTTACAAGGCGGGGCGCGATGCCTCAACCGGTCCCAGTGGCGTGTCAGGCATCCGCTTGAACTGCGCCTGCCCCCAGCCATTCGACCCCCTGATTGAGGTGCTGCGCTTTTATGACACGTGTGCAGGACGAACGGCGCAAGCCTGCAGTACGACGAGCAGGCGGAGGAGCGCATGGCGGTCATGGTGAGGCCTGATCGCTTGGTCCTCCACAGCCCGGCGTCATGCTGCTCGGCTTGCTCCCGGCTTCAAGTGTTCTCAACGGATCTGACTGTGCTCCCTGCCCCTGTCATGGCTCATGTAGGACCCGGAGCAGCGGCGCATTGCGAACCTGGCCGCCTCCGCAGCTCGCGCTGCACGCATGTGGCGCCTGTACAACCGGAGCACCGGTGGCCGCTCGCTGCTGTCGGAGAGCAGCAGCGGCAGCAGCATGTCGTCCATGGGCGATGCGTGAGTGGCTGTATCGGCGGCGCTTCCGAAACGCATGCTGCAGTATGCCTGCAAATGAATATCCTATCATCGTCAATGTATTATCGCTGTGATCGTTGCCAACATCATCTATGAGGCATGTTGGCAAGAAGAATCGTTGCACAGGAGAGGCTTGGACGTCCATAGGGGGGGCTCGCTCGAGATTTGCATGCCAAGCGTGCTACCGTTATGCCGCGGGGGGCCCCGCTCCGTATGGATTTCGTGCATGGGTGTGCTTAGGCTCTCTGTCACACTGTTGCAAACGGTAGCCTATGTGCACACAACACCATCAGCGGCGTGTTGTTCACGAAACAAGGAGATATTGGAAACCTGCTATGATATTAGCATTTAAAGCCACCTGTCTTTACGCGCGCACACGTGCACCCAACGGCCGAGGGCGCGAGGCTGAGGCGGTTTTACGCCTTCGAATATTGATATTCAACCCAAGCAGCAAGCTCATCTGTGCTGATAAGCAGAAACCCTCGGGACGTCGGGCACTGCGTGCAAACGGCAAAAAAGTGTGCGCGGGGGCCGAGGGACGGCCGTGGCAGTTCAACATAACATGCTGTAATTACACGCTGATCTTTGCACGACAGAGCTATGGCACTGTGTGCCGGTTGCGAGAATGGAGATGTCCCGTTCGCTATGGCTAGCGCATTATCCTTACCTCGCATACATATCTTGCTTCAATGATTACAGCTAATGGAACGTAGCATTATCATGGCAAAGCTTGTGTGCGCTCGGTAGTCACTTATTGCAACCGCTCGGTAGTCACTTATTGCGCCTATTGTGCGCGGCGCGAGCTACAAAGTCAGCTCGGCGAGTAGAGTGTAGCCAGTTTACGGTCTGGCGGTCTTGGCCAGACACCTTGGCCATTGGCCCGGTGGCAATCGAGGGACTCCATCGGACGGATCGGGCTCCATCTCTCGACTTAGCACTCCTGCCACTCCGAAATCCACAATCTTTGTGAGAAAGTTTAACTAACATTACACCGTCTCGTTCCAGTAACGCGCTTGCACTGAGGAGTTGGTAAGCCGGCGAACGTCAGTTCCTCTTCGTCTCGGCTCACCATATCTCCTCCCGCTATCGTTTATTCGTCATGAACGTAGGTGGTGATTGGGTTTGGAAGGCCGCGGCTGGGGCAAGGGCAATCTTCAAGGGCTGCCGCGCGCCACCGTGGGACCGTCGGCGCACAATGCTTTCTTAGGAACATTCCTGCCAATGCCGAATGCCAGTGTCGGTGCGGCGCCTGTGGGCGGCGCCAGGGAACGATTGTTGGCGCGCCGCGTCACGCTCGGTCTTGCAACCGCTCGCTGTCAGGAGTCACCGTGTCATAAACGACCCCGACTCCCCTTATTCTAATCCTCAGTCTCAGTTTGTCGCAATGCGCTCGGGCTTTGGTGCTTTGACAGGCGATGCTCGCGGTGATCGCGGCGGCGGTAACTTGCGTGGGAGCTGCCACGTTTACGGCGGTCGACCGGGACGCCGCCCCAGTAAAGGAGGCGGTCCTGCAGGGGGCCGCTGATATCGCCTCCAAGGGTGAGGCGGCAGTCGATCGGGGTGCCGCCACAGTAAAGGAGGCGATCCTGCAGGGGGCCGCTGATATCGCCTCCAAGGGTGAGGCGGCGGTTGAGCGTGGTGCCGCCACAGTAAAGGAGGCGGTCCTGCAGGGAGCACTAATGCACGGGCTGATCGTCACTGGCGGGCTGATTGTCACCGGCGCTGCCGGCATCATTGTGCTGGCCCTGTACCCCTGGGGTGGCACCCGCACCGGCACAACCGGCACGGGCCCAGCCGGCAGCACCAGCACTCCTAATAGTGGCGGCAGCAGCAGCAGTGGGACTACTGGCGTGGGCGAGGCCAGCACTGTCCAGGCCAGCACGGACACGTGCACGGGCGCGGGCAGCGGCACGGCCGCGGCCCACAGAGCTGGGGCCGCAGACCCACCCGCTAGCCCCGAGCTTGCTTGCGCATAGACCTCCCGGTCTTGTGCGAGTGGCGGTTAGCCATCAACAGCGCAGGCAGCAGGGACGGTCCAGGCGCAGGTGGAGGCAGCGGCGGGGGCTATCTACATGGGCGGGGGACATGGGTTCGGCGGCCACGGTGGCGGCGGCGGGTATGGCGGCAGCCGCTACGCTGGCGAGGGCAACTACGCGGGCGGCGGCAGCTACGCATCCGGCGGCGGCTACCCAGGCGGGGGGGTTGCGCGTGCGGGCGGAGGCTACGGAGGTGGCGGCCGCTGCGGGGGCGCTGCGGCCGCTGCGGCGGGGGGCGGGCACGGGGCGGGCCGCCCGGCGGCCTACGGCGGTGGCGGCGGCGGCCGAGGAGGCAGCGGGGGGCCGCAGGGCGGCCCAGGAGGTGGAGCTGACGAAATGTGGGCGTAGTCGGCGGAGACCGCGGCGCGCTGGCGGATGGAGCGCCTCAGCCAGCAGGCACGTTACTCGAGCGACGAGTAGGATGGCGGTCGTGGGGACAGCATGAGTGTGGGGAAATGAGAATCGGACGGAGCGGACGAACGGGAGTAGAGAGGCCGGATCAGGTGCAGTGGATGAGCGGTGGCTGGGCGGAGTAGGCGGAGGAGGAGGACGCAGAGGTTTGGCGCGGACGCCCAAGGTGGAGCGGAGTGCGAGTTGAGCGAGGACCCATTGTTACCTGCAAGCAACGGCACGCGTGTCACATACAGCGATGGTGTTGGCGCTCCCCTCTTTACTACCGCCGCTCCCGGCCCGCCGTGAGTTTGAGCGCCATGAAGGTGATGACGTGCAGCGCCGCCAGGTAGCCCAGCAGGATGACCACCAGGCGCCAGAAGGGCTCCCGCATGGCGCCGCCAAAGTAGTCGAGGATGGCGTCAGTACCCACGAAGCAGCTGGGGCCGGGGTCGGACAGGATGCCCTGGAGCAGGTTCTGTGGGTGGGAGTGGGGTGGAAGAGGAGGGGGAATAGGGGGAGGGTTACAGCAGTTGCAGGGCGGGCGTGGCGAGGTGCGGTGTCGGACATAGACCGTGGGCGGATGTGGGCGGGCGTGGGCGTGACAAGACAACCAACGCCAGCTCATCAGTACAACCTCGTGATCATCCCTTCCCACAGTCACACACGCATCCCTCACTGTGGGGTTGAGCGCCGTGTTCCCGGGCAGGTACCCGGGCAGCACCCCCAACACGCCCGTGCCGAAGCCCGCGCTGCAGCCGAACTGCTGCGACCGGAACTCCGCGCCTGTGGGCGGCAGGGAGGTATATGTTTTGGGGCGTGCGAGGGGGACGTGGCAGGGAGCGTACGTGGTCAGCTTGAGCGTTGGAGGCAACAAAGGTGCGCCGCAGACGAACCCACACGTTCCCGTGTCAACGTTTGTGCCTCCCACATCCCACTCTCACTCCCACCTACCATTAACATTACCGCCACTTCTGCCACTCCTGCCATCCGCTCCGCTCACTCACCCGTCATCCCCCCAAAGGCCCAGGCCATGACACTGAACCACCTCAGCGCCACCGACACCCAGCACCAGCGCGCCGCCACCTCTGCTTGTTGCCGCGAAAGCCCCAGCCGCCGCCACTGGCCTCCTCCGTGCCGAGGGCTGTAGCAAGCGGTGGCAGCGGCGGCGCGCCGCCGGCGCTGCTACTGCCGCCGGCGCTGCTGCCGCGGTGCGTGATGAGCGAGGGGCTGTTGGGGACGGCGCTGGCGGCTCCGGGGCTCAGGCTGTAGCTACTGAAGCTGTTGTGGGCCCCGGGGCCTGCCACGCGCAGTCAGCTCGCAGTCAGCACTGATAGTTATCGGGTTTAGGTCTTTCCATCCCCTTTTCTAATCCACCTTTACCCCCCCCCCCCCTTTAGCTTCCTTTAGCTTGGTTTAGTTTGGGCTGGTAACCACAACCCCCCCCCCCCCAAAAGGCCCCTCTCACCCGGCGGCGGCGGCGGGCTGGCGAACCAGGGCACGGTGCCGGCGCAGTCGCCCGAGTAGAGCATGCGGCCACGGGACAGCACCACCAACTATGTGGAGGGGGTAGGAGGGGTAGGCTGGGCGTGCGTGTGTGTGTGTATGTGTGTGCGTGTGTGTGGGCGGGAGGGGTTGTGGTTACCAGCCCAAACTAAACCAATCTAAAGGAAGGGGGGGGTTGTGGTTACCAGCCCAAACTAAACCAAGCTAAAGGAAGCGGAGTCAAGGGGGGTAAGTTCATTCCAAACCCAAGCAAAAACCCCAAGAAACCATCGCACACACGTTTCCCCTGCACTGATGCCAGGGTCTTTCTAGTCCCCAAAGCTGCACTCGGCGACACGGCAGCGGGCCTGGTGGCTTAGCTCAGGCCCTCCATTCCCAAGGTGGGTTTGGGCCGCCTGCCGGACAAGGGTTGTCAGCTTTGTACAGCTGGAAAATGGGCTGAGCCCCAATATGGTCACAGGCTGGGTGGCTGCTTCAAGCGGATGAGATTTAGACCCGTGCTGACGATGATCCAGCTCAGGGCTTAGGACTCGGTCAGCACAAGGCACTCGTGTGTGAATCCCACACGCCCACATCCACGCGAGTCAAGGGCCCCAAGCCCAAGCATTTTGTAGCCCTCTACCGCGCTCCAGACCTCCTCGATGCCGGACACTCCTCGGGCTGGGCTCGGGGTGGGAGCGACCTCGGGGCTCCTCGGCATTTTAGGAGGGGCGAGAGACATGGCTCCGCAAGTTGCCACAAACTCGCGCTTTAGTTCCCCAAGTTGCTTGCCGCCAACATAGATTGCTTTATAGACCCTATAAATGCGGGCGTACGTGACTATCCTCGCGACCTCGCGAAAGTCAATTGTCCATGGACGCGCAAGGCACTTCTCGCTCCGCCCGAATTTTCCCTGCCGCCTATTTACATAAAATAAACAATAACAAATACGAATACGTGGCAGTCGCAGTTTGTGCCAGTATGATACTTTTTGCCGACGCAGCCACGCACGCACGCACGCACGCACGCACGGACAGGGGTGTTTTGGGGGGGCTTCGCCCCCCCCCCCCCCCCTTGGAACGCTTCGCTGGGGGGGCTCAGCCCAAAAATGGAGTGGCTGAAGTAAGTTGCTAAGGCCGTTGCCGCCTCGCGGAATGCAGCTTTGGGGACTAGAAGACCACGTTCAGCATTCCCTACACACACGCCACCCCACCCCCCCCACATCCCCACCCCCGCCACCCCCACAGCTCCAGGCCGTTAGGGGGTGGGGCGTGTGTAAGGCGTGAGAATACATGTAGTAGCACCTGCCCCGCCTGCCTTCCACCACGAACACCCACCTGCCTCCCATATGCTACACCTGAAATCACCCCCTCACACACGCCCTCGCCCTCAACCTCTCTCACCTGCGTGAACATGCCCCAGATGGCAGCCCGCGGCTGGTGCACGGACGCCAGAACCACATGACCCGCGTCCGCCAGCGCCCGCATGTACTGCATAACGCTTGTGTGTGTATGTGTGTGTGGGGGGGGGGGGGGAAGGGGCGCGGGGGAAGGGAGCAGAGATGGGACAGGGCGAAGCGGGCGGGGAGGCGATGGGATGATTGTCACACGCACACGCACACGGACGCACAACGTACCCAGCGCCGCCGCCGCGTCCAGGCCGCTGGTGGGCTCGTCCAGAAGCAGCGCCGAGGGAGCCGCCACGATGCCTGCGGCGGAGCATGCCGGCGTAGTTGGCGATTGGTACGGATTAGAAACGGACGAATTACACGCCCTACACTGCAATCAACTACTGTATGCCCACGCACCTGTTGCGATGGCTAGTCGCTTGCGCTCGCCGCCACTGAGGCCGCGCAGCAGCAGCCCGCCCGGCAGCACGCCGCCCACCTGTGTGAAGTGAGATGTGACAAGACCGCGCGACAAGGCGAGGCGGCAGGCCGCAGCAGTATCACCGCTCAGCTCACCCCCTGCCTCCGCACGCATCCTTCCACCTCCTCCCCATCGACCCACCTCCCACATCCTGCCCCCCTCACCACCCACTCCCTTCATTGACACCCCCTCACCATCCGTCTCCCTCCCTCCCCCTCCCATAACCTGCCAACCCTTCCCCCCCCCCCCCCCCCCCCGTTGCTGTCACTAGTCTTAAGCGTGAATTTAACTGAGATGGTGTTTACCACCACCCACCTGCACCCCCCAGGCCTCCACCCCCCTCACCAGCGTGTCGGCCTGCCGCGCCAGCCCCATGGCCCCGAGCACCTCGCGGCAGCGGCGGCGGCGGGCAGCGGGCGGCGGGCGGCGGGCGGCGCGGCGGCGGGCAGCACCAGGGCGCCGTAGAAGGACAGCACCTCGCCGGCCGTCAGCGTGGGCAGGAAGTGGTCGTCCTGGAGGGGGAGGTGAGGGGGGAAGAGGGCGGGAGGAGGAGGGAGCAATATAGGGACGCAAAGGGCACAGGGGGGGAAAACGTGTGCAGGTGCAGCGATGGTGTTTGGTGCCACCCAAACATCCACCTAGCCCCCTTCCCCCGCTTACTCCTCCTCCCTGGCTTCACTCCTACCATCCTCCCTCAACCCCTCCAGCCCCCCCCCCCGCCCCCCACCTGCGGCACGTAGGCGCTCCTCCGGAGGAACGCCGCCTCCACCCGCGGCGCCCCGTCCACCAGCACCGCCCCGTCAGCCGGCCCACCCGCTTGCGCCTGGCCAGCACGTCCAGCAACGCGCTCTTGCCGGCGCCGCTGAGGAGTGTGAGACGGAGGGGAAAAGGAGGGTTGGTATGGAGGGAGGGGAGGGGAGAGGGAAGGGGTGTTAACAGGGATACACTATAAGGGCATATACAACAGCCCACCTGGGGCCTAGGAGACCCAGCAGGTCGCTGGGTCCGGCGCGGCGGGGTGGTGATGGGCACATAGCGGCTCACTGCTGATGTGTGCACACGTTCATGAGCGACCGAAATCGACACAATCCAGCTAGGGGCTACGGCACGGGGCTACGGTAGTCATGAGCTCAATGTGAGGCCGCGGCAGGGGCAAAACCGATCGACAACATGGACAGTGCGACATGGGAGCGACACAGCTCGCATCGACGACCAACACAAAGACCACACATCCAGAGCTGTTGGGCGGCCGGGTGGTGGGCGCATACCAGCTGCTGATATGGGGCCCTCGTGTTAGGCGTGCGCACGACGCGCGCTTCACTAACTACGGCAGTATGCGGGAGTCGGGAGACCAACAATCATGGCACGGAAACTCATCCCACAGCCTCAAGCCACGTCACGCACCACCCCACCTGCAGCAGCGTCCTGGGCCCCGCCGCCGTGTCGTACTCACAGCCCAGGTCCCGCCACTCCAGCGTCAGCCGCCGCACCGTGCTGCTCATGCGCCGCATGACCCGGGGGTCAGGCGCCGGCCCGCCCTGCGCCGCCAGAGCCGCCAGCTGTGGCGCGCGATGCCGCTGGGCCGGCGGCGCTAGCGGCGGCTGGCCGCGCCGCCGTCGCTGGCGGCGCCGCCGTCACTGGCGGCTCCGCCGCCGCCGCCTCCGGCGTAGCGAAGCGTCTGGAAGCCGACGGAGCGGGACGCCGCAGTGGCGGCGGCGGCGGCCGCCGCGGCAGCGTCGGCGGCGGCGGAGGCAGCGCCGTCAGGCAGTTCAGCAAAGCGCACGCCACGGCCGCCGCCGCCGCCGCCGCGCTGCTGGCCACCATCAGCACCACCACTACCGTTGCCATTGCCGTTGCCGTTACCGGCGCCACTCATGCCGCCGTGCGCCGAGCACTGCAGCGAGGCCTTGCCGGAGGCGGCCGCGGCGCACCACGGCGGTGATGGGCGGCTTGTCGACCGCGGGCGAGCCCACCGCCGTCCAGCGGAGCGGCACCAGTAGCGGCATGGACTGAGCTGCAGCCCCGCCGCGGGCCCCGCCGCGGGCCCCGCCGCCGCCGCCCCCGCCTGATACTGTGGCCGCGAGCGCAGCCCCGCCGTGCAAGGCCACGGGCGTACGGCGGCCAGGGTTCGTGTCACGCCTGCATCCCCCTTGCTCCCCTTGAAGGTTCCGCCGACGCTTGCACGTTGTAATGCGCAGCATCTAGACGTAGCCTGGAATGCAAAGTGCATGTCCATGCACCCGGAGTGCCCTACGCGCGCGCTTGTGCGAGCGCGGCGCGCTGCGGCCTGCGGGCGAGCGCACATGCCGGCCTACGACAACTGCGCTCCCGCGGCAGCCGGCAGGCCGCGAAGCATTGATAAGAGGTTGCGCTTAATCCGTTTCAGCCCACGGAAAATGGTTCCGCGCAGGCGCGAGGGTGCTGCACGCGAAAGTCGACATTAGCGTTCCCGTTAGCTGAACGCGAGTCGTTATGTGAGTACAGTCAACGCTATGTGAGCCGGGCCATTGGCGCTATGGTCGGGCCATTAGCTTGGCAAGAAGTGGGATAGTTTCGGGCCCTTTGGCCCAGCGCCTATTGTGCGCGGCGCGAGCTACAAAGTCAGCTCGGCGAGTATAGTGTAGCCGGTTTACGGTCTGGCGGTCTTGGCCAGACACCTTGGCCATTGGCCCGGTGGCAATCGAGGGACTCCATCGGACGGATCGGGCTCCATCTCTCCACTTAGCACTCCTGCCACTCCGAAATTCACAATCTTTGTGAGAAGGTTTTACTAACATTACACCGTCTCGTTCCAGTAACTCGCTTGCACTGAGGAGTTGGAAAGCCGGCGAACGTCAGTTCCTCTTCGTCTCGGCTCACCATATCTCCTCCCGCTATCGTTTATTCGTCATAAACGTAGGTGGTGATTGGGTTTGGAAGGCCGCGGCTGGGGCAAGGGCAATCTTCAAGGGCTGCCGCGCGCCACCGTGGGACCGTCGGCGCACAATGCTTTCTTAGGAACATTCCTGCCAATGCCGAATGCGAGTGTCGGTGCGGCGCCTGTGGGCGGCGCCAGGGAACGATTGTTGGCGCGCCGCGTCACGCTCGGTCTTGCAACCGCTCGCTGTCAGGAGTGAGCCTCTCAGTCACCGTGTCATAAACGACCCCGACTCCCCTTATTCTAATCCTCAATCTCAGTTTGTCGCAATGCGCTCGGGCTTTGGTGCTTTGACAGGCGATGCTCGCGGTGATCGCGGCGGCGGTAACTGGCGTGGGAGCTGCCACGTTTACGGCGGTCGATCGGGGTGCCGCCACAGTAAAGGAGGCGGTCCTGCAGGGGGCCGCTGATATCGCCTCCAAGGGTGAGGCGGCGGTTGAGCGTGGTGCCGCCACAGTAAAGGAGGCGGTCCTGCAGGGGGCACTAATGCACGGGCTGATCGTCACTGGCGGGCTGATTGTCACCGGCGCTGCCGGCATCATTGTGCTGGCCCTGTACCCCTGGGGTGGCACCCGCACCGGCACAAGCGGCACGGGCCCAGCCGGCAGCACCAGCACTCCTAATAGTGGCGGCAGCAGCAGCAGTGGGACTACTGGCATGGGCGAGGCCAGCTCTGTCCAGGCCAGCACGGACACGTGCACGGGCGCGGGCAGCGGCACGGCCGCGGCCCACAGAGCTGGGGCCGCAGACCCACCCGCTAGCCCCTAGCTTGCTTGCGCATAGACCTCCCGGTCTTGTGCGAGTGGCGGTTAGCCATCAACAGCGCAGGCAGCAGGGACGGTCCAGGCGCAGGTGGAGGCAGCGGCGGGGGCTATCTACATGGGCGGGGGACATGGGTTCGGCGGCCACGGTGGCGGCGGCGGGTATGGCGGCAGCCGCTACGCTGGCGAGGGCAACTACGCGGGCGGCGGCAGCTACGCATCCGGCGGCGGCTACCCAGGCGGGGGGGTTGCGCGTGCGGGCGGAGGCTACGGAGGTGGCGGCCGCTGCGGGGGCGCTGCGGCCGCTGCGGCGGGGGGCGGGCACGGGGCGGGCCGCCCGGCGGCCTACGGCGGTGGCGGCGGCGGCCGAGGAGGCAGCGGGGGGCCGCAGGGCGGCCCAGGAGGTGGAGCTGACGAAATGTGGGCGTAGTCGGCGGAGACCGCGGCGCGCTGGCGGATGGAGCGCCTCAGCCAGCAGGCACGTTAATCGAGCGACGAGTAGGATGGCGGTCGTGGGGACAGCATGAGTGTGGGGAAATGAGAATCGGACGGAGCAGCCGAACGGGAGTAGAGAGGCCGGATCAGGTGCAGTGGATGAGCGGTGGCTGGGCGGAGTAGGCGGAGGAGGAGGACGCAGAGGTTTGGCGCGGACGCCCAAGGTGGAGCGGAGTGCGAGTTGAGCGAGGACCCATTGTTACCTGCAAGCAACGGCACGCGTGTCACATACAGCGAGCGTCACCAGGGCCGGGGTACCCCACCGACCTGCCGACTCCCGGAGTCGTCGACCTACCAGCGGCACACCGGCTGTTCAAGGCAGCCTGCGCACTCAGCAGCATTCAATCGAGTAGACACGCCGCTGACAGCCGGGGTACGGGCAGGCAGCAGAACCGGAGGAACTGTTCGAACAGCAGGTGCGAGCCATCGCCAGGCTAACCGACTCATTCAGGCCGGGCCTGCTGCGCGCGCACCTGCCGGTGCGGCGCGCCTGGGGCATGTCAGAGCCGTACGTAGCGCAGCGTCATTAAGATCCAGGGAGAAGGTGTGTGCTTCAGGTTCGGAGCGCTGGGCCCGGAGGCGGACATGACAAGCAAGCTCGCCGGCACGGAAAGGCATGGATAAGGAAGGATCCAGGCATACATGCAACATGAGGGCAGGTGTAGCAGGTGCAACTGACGTTAGTTTGGCTGGAGTGGCGTTGGGCTGTGACAGGCACACAGACCCCGCCGCTGGACAGACCACGCGGCTTGTAGTATTGTGGTGGTCAAGTGTTACATTGCAGTGACTCATTACAACCGGCTGCGTGCGTGCACTCGCTCCATGGGAGTATCAGGACCGCAGACATGATTACCGGTAGGCAACGATGCTCCCTGGCCGCAGTGACACTGCTTTCACGTATGCCTGGCGCCCATCCCCCATAAACACAAACGCACAGCAACTTGACAGCCGCCCTCGCAGCCTCGCAAATCTGGGCATTCGCCTTGCTGACCGGCCGGAGACGGCTGCCTGCTGTATGTCGTGCATTGCTCCCTACCTCTCATACATGTCATCCCCCCCCTGACGTGCAAACATGCCAACCCGCGTGCTCGCTGCATGTGGCGTGTGGTGGAGAGTCCCGACAGCCCTACCACCACGGCATGCGATGCGCTACCCAAGCAAGGCCCTCTGTCCCGCTAGTTAGTTCCTCCAGCTCTAGATGCCCATGCCAGCAGTAAGACGCCGAGCAAGGCCGCGCTCACCAAACCAATTTGTCTCAACCTGGTCACAGCGCTACCCTGCGTTTGTCAGCTTACTTGGAAACGTCCTTCCCCCTCCTGCCTTCCCCATTCTCTTCCTCCCCTCTTTACTACCGCCGCTCCCGGCCCGCCGTGAATTTGAGCGCCATGAAGGTGATGACGTGCAGCGCCGCCAGGTAGCCCAGCAGGATGACCACCAGGCGCCAGAAGGGCTCCCGCATGGCGCCGCCAAAGTAGTTGAGGATGGCGTCAGTACCCACGAAGCAGCTGGGGCCGGGGTCGGACAGGATGCCCTGGAGCAGGTTCTGTGGGTGGGAGTGGGGTGGAAGAGGAGGGGGAATAGGGGGAGGGTTACAGCAGTTGCAGGGCGGGCGTGGCGAGGTGCGGTGTCGGATATAGACCGTGGGCGGATGTGGGCGGGCGTGGGCGTGACAAGACAACCAACGCCAGCTCATCAGTACAACCTCGTGATCATCCCTTCCCACAGTCACACACGCATCCCTCACTGTGGGGTTGAGCGCCGTGTTCCCGGGCAGGTACCCGGGCAGCACCCCCAACACGCCCGTGCCGAAGCCCGCGCTGCAGCCGAACTGCTGCGACCGGAACTCCGCGCCTGTGGGCGGCAGGGAGGTATATGTTTTGGGGCGTGCGAGGGGGACGTGGCAGGGAGCGTACGTGGTCAGCTTGAGCGTTGGAGGCAACAAAGGTGCGCCGCAGACGAACCCACACGTTCCCGTGTCAACGTTTGTGCCTCCCACATCCCACTCTCACTCCCACCTACCATTAACATTACCGCCACTTCTGCCACTCCTGCCATCCGCTCCGCTCACTCACCCGTCATCCCCCCAAAGGCCCAGGCCATGACACTGAACCACCTCAGCGCCACCGACACCCAGCACCAGCGCGCCGCCACCTCTGCTTGTTGCCGCGAAAGCCCCAGCCGCCGCCACTGGCCTCCTCCGTGCCAAGGGCTGTAGCAAGCGGTGGCAGCGGCGGCGCGCCGCCGGCGCTGCTACTGCCGCCGGCGCTGCTGCCGCGGTGCGTGATGAGCGAGGGGCTGTTGGGGACGGCGCCGGCGGCTCCGGGGCTCAGGCTGTAGCTACTGAAGCTGTTGTGGGCCCCGGGGCCTGCCACGCGCAGTCAGCTCGCAGTCAGCACTGATAGTTATCGGGTTTAGGTCTTTCCATCCCCTTTTCTAATCCACCTTTACCCCCCCCCTTTAGCTTCCTTTAGCTTGGTTTAGTTTGGGCTGGTAACCACAACCCCCCCCCCCCCCAAAAGGCCCCTCTCACCCGGCGGCGGCGGCGGGCTGGCGAACCAGGGCACGGTGCCGGCGCAGTCGCCCGAGTAGAGCATGCGGCCACGGGACAGCACCACCAACTATGTGGAGGGGGTAGGAGGGGTAGGCTGGGCGTGCGTGTGTTGGTAAACGGAAACGGAGAGGCGTGCGTGTGTGTGTGTGTATGTGTGTGCGTGTGTGTGGGCGGGAGGGGTTGTGGTTACCAGCCCAAACTAAACCAATCTAAAGGAAGGGGGGGGTTGTGGTTACCAGCCCAAACTAAACCAAGCTAAAGGAAGCGGAGTCAAGGGGGTAAGTTCATTCCAAACCCAAGCAAAAACCCCAAGAAACCATCGCACACACGTTTCCCCCTGCACTGATGCCAGGGTCTTTCTAGTCCCCAAAGCTGCACTCGGCGACACGGCAGCGGGCCTGGTGGCTTAGCTCAGGCCCTCCATTCCCAAGGTGGGTTTGGGCCGCCTGCCGGACAAGGGTTGTCAGCTTTGTACAGCTGGAAAATGGGCTGAGCCCCAATATGGTCACAGGCTGGGTGGCTGCTTCAAGCGGATGAGATTTAGACCCGTGCTGACGATGATCCAGCTCAGGGCTTAGGACTCGGTCAGCACAAGGCACTCGTGTGTGAATCCCACACGCCCACATCCACGCGAGTCAAGGGCCCCAAGCCCAAGCATTTTGTAGCCCTCTACCGCGCTCCAGACCTCCTCGATGCCGGACACTCCTCGGGCTGGGCTCGGGGTGGGAGCGACCTCGGGGCTCCTCGGCATTTTAGGAGGGGCGACAGACATGGCTCCGCAAGTTGCCACAAACTCGCGCTTTAGTTCCCCAAGTTGCTTGCCGCCAACATAGATTGCTTTATAGACCCTATAAACGCGGGCGTAGGTGACTATCCTCGCGACCTCGCGAAAGTCAATTGTCCATGGACGCGCAAGGCACTTCTCGCTCCGCCCGAATTTTCCCTGCCGCCTATTTACATGTAATAGACAATAACAAATACGAATACGTGGCAGTCGCAGTTTGTGCCAGTATGATACTTTTTGCCGACGCAGCCACGCACGCACGCACGCACGCACGGACAGGGGTGTTTTGGGGGGGCTTCGCCCCCCCCCCCTGGAACGCTTCGCTGGGGGGGCTCAGCCCAAAAATGGAGTGGCTGAAGTAAGTTGCTAAGGCCGTTGCCGCCTCGCGGAATGCAGCTTTGGGGACTAGAAGACCACGTTCAGCATTCCCTACACACACGCCACCCCACCCCACCCCCCACATCCCCACCCCTGCCACCCCCACAGCTCCAGGCCGTTAGCTGGGGGGGTGGGGCGTGTGTAAGGCGTGAGCATACATGTAGTAGCACCTGCCTCGCCTGCCTTCCACCACGAACACCCACTTGCCTCCCATATGCTACACCTGAAATCATCCCCTCACACACGCCCTCGCCCTCAACCTCTCTCACCTGCGTGAACATGCCCCAGATGGCAGCCCGCGGCTGGTGCACGGACGCCAGAACCACATGGCCCACGTCCGCCAGCGCCCGCATGTACTGCATAACGCTTGTGTGTGTATGTGTGTGTGGGGGGGGAAGGGGCGCGAGGGAAGGGAGCAGAGATGGGACAGGGCGAAGCGGGCGGGGAGGCGATGGGATGATTGTCACACGCACACGCACACGGACGCACAACGCACCCAGCGCCGCCGACGCGTCCAGGCCGCTGGTGGGCTCGTCCAGAAGCAGCGCCGAGGGAGCCGCCACGATGCCTGGGGCGGAGCATGCCGGCGTAGCTGGCGATTGGTACGGATTAGAAACGGACGAATTACACGCCCTATACTGCAATCAACTACTGTATGCGCACGCACCTGTTGTGATGGCTAGTCGCTTGCGCTCGCCGCCACTGAGGCCGCGCAGCAGCAGCCCGCCCGGCAGCACGCCGCCCACCTGTGTGAAGTGAGATGTGACAAGACCGCGCGACAAGGCGAGGCGGCAGGCCGCAGCAGTATCACCGCTCAGCTCACCCCCTGCCTCCGCACGCATCCCTCCACCTCCTCCCCATCGACCCACCTCCCACCTCCTGCCCCCCTCACCACCCACTCCCTTCATTGACACCCCCTCACCATCCGTCTCCCTCCCTCCCCCTCCCAAAAACTGCCAACCCTTCCCCCGCCCCGTTGCTGTCACTAGTCTTAAGCGTGAATTTAACTGAGATGGTGTTTACCACCACCCACCTGCACCCCCCAGGCCTCCACCCCCCTCACCAGCGTGTCGGCCTGCCGCGCCAGCCCCATGGCCCCGAGCACCTCGCGGCAGCGGCGGCGGCGGGCAGCGGGCGGCGGGCGGCGCGGCGGCGCGGCGGCGGGCAGCACCAGGGCGCCGTAGAAGGACAGCACCTCGCCGGCCGTCAGCGTGGGCAGGAAGCGGTCGTCCTGGAGGAGGAGGTGAGGGGGGAAGAGGGCGGGAGGAGGAGGGAGCAATATGGGGACGCAAAGGGCACAGGGGGGGAAAACGTGTGCAGGTGCAGCGATGGTGTTTGGTGCCACCCAAACATCCACCTAGCCCCCTTCCCCCGCTTACTCCTCCTCCCTGGCTTCACTCCTACCATCCTCCCTCAACCCCTCCAGCCCCCCCCCGCCCCCCACCTGCGGCACGTAGGCGCTCCTCCGGAGGAACGCCGCCTCCACCCGCGGCGCCCCGTCCACCAGCACCGCCCCGTCAGCCGGCCCACCCGCTTGCGCCTGGCCAGCACGTCCAGCAACGCGCTCTTGCCGGCGCCGCTGAGGAGTGTGAGGCGGAGGGGAAAAGGAGGGTTGGTATGGAGGGAGGGGAGGGGAGAGGGAAGGGGTGTTAACAGGGATACACTATAAGGGCATATACAACAGCCCACCTGGGGCCTAGGAGACCCAGCAGGTCGCTGGGTCCGGCGCGGCGGGGTGGTGATGGGCACATAGCGGCTCACTGCTGATGTGTGCACACGTTCATGAGCGACCGGGATCGACACAATCCAGCTAGGGGCTACGGCACGGGGCTACGGTAGTCATGAGCTCAATGTGAGGCCGCGGCAGGGGCAAAACCGATCGACAACATGGACAGTGCGACATGGGAGCGACACAGCTCGCATCGACGACCAACACAAAGACCACACATCCAGAGCTGTTGGGCGGCCGGGTGGTGGGCGCATACCAGCTGCTGATATGGGGCCCTCGTGTTAGGCGTGCGCACGACGCGCGCTTCACTAACTACGGCAGTATGCGGGAGTCGGGAGACCAACAATCATGGCACGGAAACTCATCCCACAGCCTCAAGCCACGTCACGCACCACCCCACCTGCAGCAGCGTCCTGGGCCCCGCCGCCGTGTCGTACTCACAGCCCAGGTCCCGCCACTCCAGCGTCAGCCGCCGCACCGTGCTGCTCATGCGCCGCATGACCCGGGAGTCAGGCGCCGGCCCGCCCTGCGCCGCCAGAGCCGCCAGCTGTGGCGCGCGATGCCGCTGGGCCGGCGGCGCTAGCGGCGGCTGGCCGCGCCGCCGTCGCTGGCGGCGCCGCCGTCACTGGCGGCTCCGCCGCCGCCGCCTCCGGCGTAGCGGAGCGTCTGGAAGCCAACGGTGCGGGACGCAGCGGTGGCGGCGGCGGCGGCCGCCGCGGCAGCGTCGGCGGCGGCGGAGGCAGCGCCGTCAGGCAGTTCAGCAAAGCGCACGCCACGGCCGCCGCCGCCGCCGCCGCGCTGCTGGCCGCCATCAGCACCACCACTACCGTTGCCATTGCCGTTGCCGTTACCGGCGCCACTCATGCCGCCGTGCGCCGAGCACTGCAGCGAGGCCTTGCCGGAGGCGGCCGCGGCGCACCACGGCGGTGATGGGCGGCTTGTCGACCGCGGGCGAGCCCACCGCCGTCCAGCGGAGCGGCACCAGTAGCGGCATGGACTGAGCTGCAGCAGTCGACGCCCCGCCGCGGGCCCGCCGCGGGCCTTGCCGCCGCCGCCCCCGCCTGATACTGTGGCCGCGAGCGCAGCCCCGCCGTGCAAGGCCACGGGCGTACGGCGGCCAGGGTTCGTGTCACGCCTGCATCCCCCTTGCTCCCCTTGAAGGTTCCGCCGACGCTTGCACGTTGTAATGCGCAGCATCTAGACGTAGCCTGGAATGCAAAGTGCATGTCCATGCACCCGGAGTGCCCTACGCGCGCGCTTGTGCGAGCGCGGCGCGCTGCGGCCTGCGGGCGAGCGCACATGCCGGCCTACGACAACTGCGCTCCCGCGGCAGCCGGCAGGCCGCGAAGCATTAATAAGAGGTTGCGCTTAATCCGTTTCAGGCCACGGAAAATGGTTCCGCGCAGGCGCGAGGGTGCTGCACGCGAAAGTCGACATTAGCGTTCCCGTTAGCTGAACGCGAGTCGTTATTTGAGTACAGTCAACGCTATGTGAGCCGGGCCATTGGCGCTACGGTCGGGCCATTAGCTTGGCAAGAAGTGGGATAGTTTCGGGCCCTTTGGCCCAGCGCCTATTGTGCGCGGCGCGAGCTACAAAGTCAGCTCGGCGAGTATAGTGTAGCCAGTTTACGGTCTGGCGGTCTTGGCCAGACACCTTGGCCATTGGCCCGGTGGCAATCGAGGGACTCCATCGGACGGATCGGGCTCCATCTCTCGACTTAGCACTCCTGCCACTCCGAAATCCACAATCTTTGTGAGAAAGTTTAACTAACATTACACCGTCTCGTTCAGTAACTCGCTTGCACTGAGGAGTTGGTAAGCCGGCGAACGTCAGTTCCTCTTCGTCTCGGCTCACCATATCTCCTCCCGCTATCGTTTATTCGTCATGAACGTAGGTGGTGATTGGGTTTGGAAGGCCGCGGCTCCAGCTAGCGGCTGCAGCCGCGGCCTTCCAAACCAAATCACTACGTTAATGACGAATAAACGATAGCGGGAGGAGATATGGTGAGCCGAGACGAAGAGGAACTGACGTTCGCCGGCGGTCCATGAGCTTCCTGGCTCGTTTGGACCAATCTACAAGCACGAACTTGTAACATCAATCAATCAATGACGAATAAACTCAGCTGGAAAACGACGATAGAGGGAGGAGATATGGTGAGCCGAGACGAAGAGGAACTGACGGGGGCAAGGGCAATCTTCAAGGGCTGCCGCGCGCCACCGTGGGACCGTCGGCGCACAATGCTTTCTTAGGAACATTCCTGCCAATGCCGATTGCCAGTGTCGGTGCGGCGCCTGTGGGCGGCGCCAGGGAACGATTGTTGGCGCGCCGCGTCACGCTGTCAGGAGTGAGCCTCTCAGTCACCGTGTCATAAACGACCCCGACTCCCCTTATTCCAATCCTCAGTCTCAGTTTGTCGCAATGCGCTCGGGCTTTGGTGCTTTGACAGGTGATGCTCGCGGTGATCGCGGCGGCGGTAACTTGCGTGGGAGCTGCCACGTTTACGGCGGTCGACCGGGGCGCCGCCCCAGTAAAGGAGGCGGTCCTGCAGGGGGCCGCTGATATCGCCTCCAAGGGTGAGGCGGCAGTCGATCGGGGTGCCGCCACAGTAAAGGAGGCGATCCTGCAGGGGGCCGCTGATATCGCCTCCAAGGGTGAGGCGGCGGTTGAGCGTGGTGCCGCCACAGTAAAGGAGGCGGTCCTGCAGGGGGCACTAATGCACGGGCTGATCGTCACTGGCGGGCTGATTGTCACCGGCGCTGCCGGCATCATTGTGCTGGCCCTGTACCCCTGGGGTGGCACCCGCACCGGCACAACCGGCACGGGCCCAGCCGGCAGCACCAGCACTCCTAATAGTGGCGGCAGCAGCAGCAGTGGGACTACTGGCGTGGGCGAGGCCAGCACTGTCCAGGCCAGCACGGACACGTGCACGGGCGCGGACAGCGGCACGGCCGCGGCCCACAGAGCTGGGGCCGCAGACCCACCCGCTAGCCCCTAGCTTGCTTGCGCATAGACCTCCCGGTCTTGTGCGAGTGGCGGTTAGCCATTAACAGCGCAGGCAGCAGGGACGGTCCAGGCGCAGGTGGAGGCAGCGGCGGGGGCTATCTACATGGGCAGGGGACATGGGTTCGGCGGCCACGGTGGCGGCGGCGGGTATGGCGGCAGCCGCTACGCTGGCGAGGGCAACTACGCGGGCGGCGGCAGCTACGCACCCGGTGGCGGCTACCCAGGCGGGGGGGTTGCGCGTGCGGGCGGAGGCTACGGAGGTGGCGGCCACTGCGGGGGCGCTGCGGCCGCTGCGGCGGGGGGCGGGCACGGGGCGGGCCGCCCGGCGGCCTACGGCGGTGGCGGCGGCGGCCGAGGAGGCAGCGGGGGGCCGCAGGGCGGCCCAGGAGGTGGAGCTGACGAAATGTGGGCGTAGTCGGCGGAGACCGCGGCGCGCTGGCGGATGGAGCGCCTCAGCCAGCAGGCACGTTAATCTAGCGACGAGTAGGATGGCGGTCGTGGGGACAACATGAGTGTGGGGAAATGAGAATCGGACGGAGCAGCCGAACGGGAGTAGGGAGGCCGGATCAGGTGCAGTGGATGAGAGGTGGCTGGGCGGAGTAGGCGGAGGAGGAGGACGCAGAGGTTTGGCGCGGACGCCCAAGGTGGAGCGGAGTGCGAGTTGAGCGAGGACCCATTGTTACCTGCAAGCAACGGCACGCGCGTCACATACAGCGAGCGTCACCAGGGCCGGGGTACCCCACCGACCTGCCGACTCCCGGAGTCGTCGACCTACCAGCGGTACGGGCAGGCAGCAGAACCGGAGGAACTGTTCGAACAGCAGGTGCGAGCCATCGCCAGGCTAACCGACTCATTCAGGCCGGGCCTGCTGCGCGCGCACCTGCCGGTGGGGCGCGCCTGGGGCATGTCAGAGCCGTACGTAGCGCAGCGTCATTAAGATCCAGGGAGAAGGTGTGTGCTTCAGGTTCGGAGCGCTGGGCCCGGAGGCGGACATGACAAGCTCGCCGGCAGGGAAAGGAATGGATAAGGATCCAGGCATACATGCAACATGAGGGCAGGTGTAGCAGGTGCAACTAACGTTAGTTTGGCTGGAGTGGCGTTGGGCTGTGACAGGCACACAGACCCCGCTGCTGGACAGACCACGCGGCTTGTAGTATTGTGGTGGCCAAGTGTTACATTGCAGTGACTCATTACAACCTGCTGCGTGCGTGCACTCGCTCCATGGGAGTATCAGGACCGCAGACATGATTACCGGTAGGCAACGATGCTCCCTGGCCGCAGTGACACTGCTTTCACGTATGCCTGGTGCCCATCCCCCATAAACACAAACGCACAGCAACTTGACAGCCGCCCTCGCAGCCTCGCAAATCTGGGCATTCGCCTTGCTGACCGGCCGGAGACGGCTGCCTGCTGTATGTCGTGGTACTCGCGGTATACGCCAGTATTGGGTTTGGTGCCGAGTTGCCGACGCAGACACGCAGACACGCACGGACAGGGGTGGTCCTGGACGGCTTCGCCTCCCCTGAATCGCTTCGCTCAGGGGGCTCAGCCCAAAAATATGAAGTGCCGACGACCAGAGGTAGAGGCGGGGAGTGGGGCTCAGTGCCATGGCATGTGTGATGACGGAGATTCTCTTGTACATCGGGCGGGATAAGCGGGGTTGCTGCTGCTGGCAAGTTTCGTTGGGTTGGGTCATGAGGTCAAGACACGTTGCGAATTACCTTGAACGTGCATGTGGTATGCTACCCACTCGCTGGCTCAAAAGGAAGGCCATGTAGAGAAGGATACATGGCCTAGCAGTGCTTAAAAGTACATTACTAGCAATAATCATGCATCAAATGCGGATGGGTGCTGCTCCTCTACAATGAATGTGTACATACGCGCGGGTGAGGACGGTGCATTTGTTGGCACTGCTAGCTAACGCAGGGCGGGTGCATTGCCACTCCGCGATCCTGCACAAGAACAATCGAATGAAAGGAAATGTAGACTCTGGGCAGGCGGGACAACGAGGCCCGAGTCCACATGTAACGCGCTCATCTTCCCTAAACAGGCGGCAGGTATGTGCCGGTACCTACTGTTGTGCAGCAGAATATGACACACTTTCGTCCTACATGTATGCCTTTGTGGCTTCGGAGTTCAGACAAACAAAAGCGCCGCGGGCCAGCCAGGCGGTCCCTTGTCAGCGGCACTGCGCTACGGCGTACACAACCCGCACGCCCCCATACCTGCGGCAATCTTTCCGTCCCCAGAGCCTCCTACCCTACCCACACAACTACCTTGCTGAACGGCAGACACATGACGCATCGGCCCCTGCACAGTACACGCGGCCGCATCGGCGACTCTGCCAGCTCCGCTTCCTCACGGCCGCAGCAGGCGCCGCTCCCAGTGGAAGGGGCTCCGCAGCAGCCACACGTCCGTCACGGCGCCGTCGTCGTCAAACAACAGCGCCGCCATATTCTCCTGATGGTACGGCACTGGCGGCGGCGGCGGCGGCAGCGGCGCCACCGCCGTCGCCGCCCCCGCCCGCTCTGCGGCACCGCCGCCGGCCGCCTTACCGCCGCCAGCGGCTGCCTGCTGTTGCGCTGCTTGCTCGGCCATGATCACGGCAGTTGCGGCGGCCGCGGCGGCGCTGGCGGCGGCGGCGGCGGTGCCGGCGGCGCCCGCCACGCGCTGTGCCGCGGCGGTGATGACCTCCTCCAGCCCCTGTATCTGCGCCGGCATCTGCATTTGCACCTGCGGCATGGCCAGTCGCAGGTCCTGCAGACGCTCTTGCAGACGCAAGTCCAGACTGCTGAGAGGCCCTCCATCTCCACCGCTGTTGCCACCGCTTCCGCCGCCAGTGGCACCGCCGCTAGGCTCTTGCTGATTCTCCAGCGGCGACGCCGGACCCCGCGGGGCGCCGGCGGCTGACGCAGGGCTTAGGGCAGCGCGCGTGCCTCCGCGCGCCATGGCCCCTGCACCCGTTTGGCCGAGGGATGCCGGTGTAGCCTCGCCAGCCGCTCCGTCTGCTGCCGCGGACGACGTAATAACGGGTGGATCCGCCTGCTCCGCTGCCGCCATAAATGCCGCAGCAGTGGCCGCGGTGGCAGCCATGGTGGCGGCGGTGTTTGCGGTGGTGGCGGCGACGTTGGCGGCGGATGCCGCCGTCGTGGCCACGCCCGCCGCCGCGGTGGCGGCCTGCGCCGCCGCGGTGGCTGCGTTAGCGGCGGCGGTCGCCACGTTACTAACTGCAGCGATGCTGGCGGCGCTGCTCCTGCCGCTGCCGCTCGTCAGCATGCCCCCCGGGGTGGTGCCGCTGCCGCTGACTTGCAGGCCCAGACCCGCGTCTGAGCTGCTGGCTGGGCCTGCCAGCGGAGCAGCAGCGGACGCCGCGTCCCCCGCACCAGCCTCCGATGTGCCTCCTGCAGGCACGCCCACATCGCTGGGCGCTTGCTCTACCTCCCCCACACCCGCTTCCCTGCTGAGCCCACACCCCTCAGCTGCCGGTGCTTGCGGCTTGCCCACCGCCTCGCCGCTCTGCACCTGCTGCCGCGGAACGGCCCGAGCCGCGACAGCAGCAGTGCCGCCGCGTAGCGGCGACTGCATGCCAGCACGGCTGCCACCGCCGGAAGTGGCCCTGGCGGCAGCAGCTGTGGCAGCGGGCTCCGGCTCGGCGGTGGTCGCTGCGGCTGCGGCTGCGGCTGGCGTGATGATGTTGACCCAGTGCACGAAGGCGATGTTGTGGTCAGCGCTCACCGCCACGTCATGCAGCAGCGGCTCCACGTGCTCCGTCAGCCGTTGCTGTGCCTGAGCGCAAACGTGCGATGTGGAGATGGAGGTGGAGGAGGAGGGGAGGTGTGTGCGAGGTCGAGGAGAGCGTGTACATGAACGAAAGGAAGATGGGCGTGTAGGCGGGTAGATGTGCGGCCGCGTGCGTGGACGCGCGCAACACAAGAGCGATGCGCAGGTGGGACCTAGCCACCGGTCCCTGTACGCACGGCCGCCCCCACACACTATCTACGGCCCAGCCCCCACGCACCTGGATGCGCTGCAGTATGGCTTCCGGCCCTAGCACCGGCTGCTGCGAGCGGCTGCTGCCGTACCCGCCCGCGCCGCCCGCCCCCGACAGCAGCCGCAGGTCCTCGGGGCCGGGGTAGATGCCGTAGGCGTCGTGCAGCCTGCAGCAGCGCCCGGCCCGCAAGCAGCAGGGTCAGCAGCAGGTGTGGTAAGGGTTGACGCAGGGAGCGGGACAATGACGGGGACAAAAAATAGGGACCCGTTTGCGTTCGGTGGGCGGCTTGACGATATCTGCTACACACAGCCCTGTTAGCCCTGTCCAGCGCTCGCGCACCTGCAGCTGCGCGACAGCACTCTGGATGCCAGATGCTGTTGCACACGGGTCGGCCCCGCCTCCATCTCCGCCCCCTCATCTTCCGGGCCCGCAGCAAATCTGCCTTTCGCGCCCGCGACCACATCCGCACCAGCAGCAGGCGCTGTATCGGGACCGCGCACGGCCGCAGCATCAGCACCGCGCCCACTCCAGCTGCACATCATTATCACAGGCGCGCCTGGCTCTCGAGCCCGGCCGCACATGCCGCTGCGGCCGCCGCAGGATCCGAGCATCGCGGTGCTGCTACTGCTGCTGGCGCCGCTGCTGCTAGTACTCCTGCTGCTGCTACTGCTACTGGCGGCGGTGTCCGGCAGCTGGCCCGCACGGTGCGGGTCAGTGCTCGTGATCTGACGCAGCGTGCTGATGCTGGTCACGTGGCCAGCGGAAGCACCGCCACTGCCCTCCTCCACTGCGCGCTGCCGCTGCAGCCCGCCCACCTCCTCGAGCTGAGGCTGCGCCGCCGGTCCCTCTCCGGCACTGCCGCCACCACCAGTAGCAATGGGCGGGATAGTAGGCTGTGCGACGGTGCGTCGGCGCGGCTTGGCCTGCGCCGCCACCCAGGCGCAAGCCGCCTCCTCCATCGCCGCCGCGTCGGGCCGGCCGCCACGTGTGAGGTGCAGTCGCTCGATGGGGAAGGGCGCGGGGTACACGTGCACGGGGTCCTGCAGGCCGGGCGACCGTGTGGCAGGCAAACATGAAAGCATGCATGGCACGCTCGCTCGATGTGCAAGCAGGGATGAACACCGCATGCGCAGGCACTAAGGCTAGTGCGGGAGCTTCTTGGCCCGATAGCTCAAGCCAGCTAGCTAAGCACGCCAAGTGCGCCAGGTCCGCCCCACCCGCTGCACTGCAGCTCACCCACACACGGTCGTCGCGCTCCTCCTGCGTCATCTGGCGCCGCACCCAGCCCCGGCTGATGACGTGACGGCGGCGGCCGCTGCCACTGCCGGTGGCAGCCGCACCAGCTGCAGCAGTAGCAGACGCGCCGCCGCGCCCGGCCTCCAGCGCCGGGCCCCCTTCGGCGCCGGCACGCTCCTCCACCACCTGGAACTTGTACAGGCAGTTGCCTTTGCTGATCCTGCAGCGCCGCAAAAGCAATCATTGGAGGCGTGGTTGCTATGCGAGCCATCCAACCCATGCGCATGGCCTGTGATGCAAGTCTTCCGTCACGCCGCCGCCTGCCCCTAGCACGCTGGGCCCCGCTACCAGCCACCCAGGCGACCCGCCGGGTGCTCGCTTGCTTGCTCATTTGCGCGCGCCCGTCCGCCCTCCCGCCCGCCTGCACTCCCGCCCGCCCGCCCGCCCGCCCGCCTGCACTCCCGCCCGCCCGCCCGCTCGCATGCACGCTCGCACGCACCTGAAGGTGGCCGGGTGCCCGGCCAGGCCGCCCACGTCCTGCATGCGGAACTCGCCCAGCACGTAGCCCACACCCGAGCCCGGGTTGGCGGCGCTGCAGGAAATAAGGGGAGATGTAACAAGGCCGAATGCCGGGGGGTAAGGGGGTTGTAAGGATATGTAGCGAAGTGGAGTGGTGGGGGGGGCACCCATTAACTGCATCCTTACTCTCCTGCCCCCCGCACACTACATCATACTCGTCACTTGGCACTCGTCATGCGGCCCTCACCTGGCCACGGGGCGGTACTGCACGCGATGGTACTCGGCGTGCTGCGCCGCCAGCTGAGTCAGCAGCGTGCCGTAGCCCTGCAGCCGCACAAGGGGCAGCACGAGAAGCGGCACAGCAGCGGGTCCAGTAAGGCCGCAGCAACACAGCATCGTACGGCAGCAACCGCAGCAACACAGACTGCCCCCCTGATTTGGATCCTGGAATAAAGTTCTCTCCACCAGCAGCACCACGCTCACCCGCAGGGGCCGGCGGTGGAGGACCCCGTCCGGCAGCAACAGGAACTCCTGGTCCGCCTCCCCGGCCGCTGCGGCGGCGGGCGCGGCCCCCGCGTCCGCTACCTTACTGCCCGCGCGTGCGCCACCTGTGCCGGTACCACCACTGCTGCTGCCGCTGCTGCTGCTGCTGCTGCCGGGTCCGTCACTGGTTGCCTGTGTAGGGGCCTGTCGCGCCTCTGGCAGCGAGTCGAGCGGCTGCTGCTGCGGCGGCGGCGCCTGGGCCACTGACCGCTTGGGCTCACGGTGGGCGCGGCGCCAGCCGAGGTGTAGGTGGCGGTCATGTTCGTGGTGCTTGTGCGGCGGCGGCGCCGTCGCAGCAGGGGCCGACGCGTCGCTGCCACCTGCAGTGGCGCTGCTGCTGGCCCCGCTCTCCGGGCTGCCGGCAGCACCTCCTTGCGCGGCTGCTGTGTCTGCTGGTGGCGGTGCTGGTGGAGCCGCCACGGCCGGCGGCGGCGGCGACGGCGGTTGGGGCGCGCCGACCAGCAGTTGCGAGAAGGTGTCTGTGGCCGTGTCAACGCCCCGGGCCACGCCTCGCCACCACGCGTCCCTGCGGCGGCAGAGCAGCTAGCACATCATAGTCAGCCAGCGGCGATGTGCGTGGCCCCAAGCACCATGCCCACCGGCCGTGGGGCAGCCATTGGGGCCGCCTAATTGGGGTTGTAGTGCTTCGCTTGCGAGCTAGCCCGGCGAGCTACCCGGCGCACCAAGTCTACGATGCTGCCCACGCCGTGCCGGCCCCCCCCCCGGCCTTTTCGTTAACGCAACGGGCCCCTTGCTTCCACACCCGCACGCGCCTGCACTCACACGAACTGCTCGCAAACGGCGATGATCTGGCCGCGGTCCTCCTCCTCCACCTGCTCCGCCGTCAGCGGTGACGCTGCGGCAGCCGCCCGCGCCGCCGCATCCGCGTCACCCTTGCCTTCCGAGGCTTCGGCATCCTCCGGCCTCCAGCGCGCGATCACCGCTGCACCGCGCAGCAGTCCGCGGCCTCCTGGGCGGTGGACAGACAGCGCGACCAGCAGCCCTTGATGCGGCCGCCTGCAGTCTCGCGCCCTGGCCAGCCGCGAGCGTCGTGTCATGCAGCAACAGATCTGCATCATGCAGCGTACTGGGCAGGCCCGTGCTGGTAAGGCCGCGGGCGCAGCCGGCCGCGTCGTGGACTCGCCCCTTGACAACATTAATTTCTGCGCCCTGGTAGCTTTGCAGGACACTGCGTTGCTTAGAATCGGTCCGGCTAGCTTTCAAACCTAGAGAAGTGAACAAGCCCTGAGCGCATCGCCGGTTATCTTAGGCGCGGAAGCTCAGACGCCGGCCACGTCAGTGACCCTCGGGTTGGGCCACACAACCTTACGCGAACTTTGCCATCCCGCCGATGTCGTCGGCGCCGGCGTCTTGTCCCACTTTTTTCGTGCCTTTCATCCTGATCTGAGCAAACCATGTCGTGCGATTCCGGGGCAGCGCGTATACCGAGGACAAGTTGCGTGCCGACGTGTGGGGCATGCAGGGGAGGGTCGCTCTGGAAGCCACTGGCCATCGCCAAACTGCACGGGACATCAAAGCGACACGCCACGTATTGGCTTGTGACCTCACGGGCTTCCGGGGCAACACGGGACGGAGTTAGGTCTGCTGGGGTGTGACAGGTGGCGTGCCAAACACACTGCGAGCTTCATTCGCTCCTTGAAACTCGTCGCTCAGCCACTGTCCGTCGCGTTGCTATACACGTTGCTTACAGCTTTTTGCGTGCAAATGCTGCCTTAAGGAGGTTTTTGGAGAGCGGAGTTTTCGGCACGCTGCTGCCGATAGGGGAAAATGGCACGTCTATTCAGCAAGCTCAAAGCCATTGACTTCTTCAAGAAGATCCCTAGGTCAGCAGAGGGCACTGGAAGCGGCTCACGGAACTTTGCTAGTTGATCTTGTTGTCAGTCCTGCCTGGTGGCCTGCTTACTTTGTTTTCCGGCCCCCTATGTAGTGACCTGACGGAAGCGACACTCACGGGAGCATGGCTTTCCATCGTGGCAGCGGTGCTTATGATGTTCCTATTCGTCGCGGTGAGGCCGCGCATGGCAAGGCTAAAGATAGCGCGCGGATGTTGACTTACCGTATCGAGACCGTCGATGACAGCGGGCTGGCGAATGTCGTGGCCGTAGCGGGCACATTGGAAAAGATGTTGCTCATTTCGGTTCCTCCCAAGTTCCTTAATCTTTGCGGGTAGACCTAAGACAGGCTCGAAGAACGATGTCGCTTTGTGCGGCTTGTGTGTGTGCACTGGCTGGCCTAACGTAACCGCCGTGCGCTGTGCAGGAGCTGACCGCGTTTCTGTCGACCTCCACTTCGTCCCAACTGGTCGTGGATCGTAGCCCGCAGAATGAGCTGCTAAAGCTGAACTTCAACATCAGGTGGAGACTTATGACTGGCCTTTTCGGTGGCGTAAGGGGCAAGGGGGTTGGGGGAATACTAGGAGAGCGGCTGACCGGCCGAGCGCCGGCAGCTACTGCCGCACGCTGAACAAAAACAATTGACGTTTCTGCAACGTGTGCGCGCAGCTTTCCGGCATTGTCGTGCGAGTTTGCGACAGTAGACGTCAGTGACTCCCTGGGGACCGTAAGTACTGCTGGGCTGGGACTGGGTGGGTTAACGATGGTGTCTGCTAGCCTCCCGGCTTTGACGGACACACCCCGCTTGGCGGAACTTGTAACTTTCAAATTGCGTACAAGCAAGTGCTTGATTCCGCATGCGCTGGCTTCACATTTCATTTGCAAGGAACGCCATTTGTTTCTCTTATGCCCTTGCAGAAGCGCATGAACCTGACGAAAACGGTTCGGAAGGTTCCCATCACGCTCGACTTAGAGCGCCACGTAAGGATTGTTGCATTGCGCTTGCGCTTTTGTGGGTTGGGGATTGCCTCGCGGCGGACGGGGCAGGGCCGGCGGGGAAAGGCGTGAGCAGGAGCAGCAGGAGAAATAGCAGCAGCAGGAGCAGCGCCGCGTCATAGCACTGCATGGCTTACCAGCTTCCGTCATCATCAATGTGCGCGGGAATGGAGGTAATGTCTCCCTCGCTTGCCTCCCGTTTGCAATTGCGGCTGCAAGCACCAGGGAGCGGCTGTTGAGGACACGGCGCACAAGATGGGCCCCAAGTACGACGAGGAGGGCCGCTTCGACGAGGAGCCCGACATCGACATCACCGTGGTGCGTTGGCTGGGGGGGTGACGGTGGCAGGGGGGTGGGAGTTTCGAAGAAGAGTGTCGGGGGCCGTCCTTACATCTGGACTTCGGTTGCAGAAGGACTGGGTTGGTAGGGGCAAGTATGAAGTCAAAGCATACGCGCGCAGTGAGCGCAACACGTGTTGTAGTTGCGAACAAGTCCCATTGCACCGGTGGCCGCCTCCCGCTGCTGCACATTTACACGCAGCCGCTCAGCCATGCGAACTTTGAGGCGACTCTGGGGCGGTACCCTATCGTCGTGATCAATTTCTACGCACCGTAAGTGGCGCGACCTCGTATCCTTAGCACTGAGACGCGATGTCACAGGGCATTGCATTTGGTCGGTGGCCCGGGGTTCGCCGTACCTCCCCACAAGAATTCCACCACATGCGTGTGCCTGAGCTGCCGACATTAGCGTGTAACGACTAGGTCTCCCTGCTTTCCTGCGCACGCTGCTGCCTATGCCCGCACAGGTGGTGCCACTGGTGCCAGCGGCTGGAGCCGACCTGGGAGGCTTCCACCAAGGAGGTGCACGACAAGTACCCGGAGTGGGACGGCCGCATCCGCTTTGCCAAGGTGTGCGGGTGTTGCATCCCAGGGGTCACGGCTTGGTACGTGAGTCGCAGGAGGCTGGGCCAGCCCAAACCGTTGCCACCGCGCTGGACCTGACACAGCGCGCCACGTGATGTGTGCGCGCTGCGTGCCGCCCATGCAACACACGCACAGGTGGACTGCACGGCGGAGGTGGACCTGTGCCGCCAGCACTTTATCCAGGGCTTCCCCTCCATCCGCGTGTTCCGCAAGGGGCACGACGACATCTACATCGGCGGCATGCACGAGCACGAGGCGTACATGGGTGCGTGGGGTGCCGCCGGGAGGGCGGGGGCCCCGCGGCTGGCTAGGGACAACAGGATTACAGAGGGCGGCGCGGGTGGGGTGGGGGTAAGGCTTCGCTGGTGGTCAGCGTGTGGGGTAGCAGCCAACAAGCTATGGAATGGCAAGTGCTTGCACTGACCGAAGTATGTTGTTGTTGCCTGGGGCTCTGTTTTTCTGGTTGCCAGGCGACCGCACTAAGGAGGCACTGGTGGCGTTCGCGGACAGCCTGGTGCCCTCGGCGGGCCAGCCGCACCGCAAGCTCGCCGGCCTGTCAGCGGCGCCCAAGGTGTGCATGCACCGCATGATGGGGTGGGGTGGGGTGCCGTGGGTTGGTTCATTCCAGAAACCAGCAGTGAAACAACCAGTGGGGTGTGCGGACAGGGCTTGCATGTACTACGGGTACCGGGGCATAATGAGGCCACCTTAGTAGGTACCGCCACCGGCCACAGTTACAGGCCGGCATTGCGCCGTTTGATGACGTCTGAGTCGCTGCATGTGTACCGGCTCTGCCTGTGATGCCATGAGCGCAGACGCCTGGCTGCAACCTGGCTGGCTTTGTAATGGTGAAGAAGGTGCCGGGCACCGTGCACTTCGTGGCGCGCTCGGAGGGCCACTCCTTTGACCACACGTGGATGAACATGACGCACATGATCCACTCCTTCCACGTCGGCACGCGCCCCTCGCCGCGCAAATACCAGCAGCTGAAGCGCCTGCACCCGGCTGGTGGGGCGCGTGTGATATTAACCTATGCTGTGTGGAAAAGCGGATTGCTTGTGGCACTAACAGCGGGCGTAATTCGGATGCAAGCGTGTATCTTGATGGCGTTCTCGCTGGGTCGTAGAGGGCCAGGTCAATAGCCCGTGTTCTCATACCCACCCGGCTTCGTGGCTTACATACCGGCACGGGTTCGGTCGGCCCACCCGCCCGCCTACCAATTGTCGCAGGCCTGACCGCCGACTGGGCCGACAAGCTGCACGACCAGATGTTCGTGAGCGAGCACACGCAGTCCACCCACGAGCACTACCTGCAGGTGGGGGGGGGCGGGCGGGCGTCGTCGTGCTTGGGGGCGCGCACTCGGGTGGGGCGCGCTGCCTTGGACGGTTGGCGGCGGTCCCGGTGCCGCGGCCAGTGTCACAGGCAGCGGTGCACGGAAGCGAAGGGGCTGCATCCTTGCATCTGACTTATTTCCAGCACTTGAACACGTCGCTTGTCATGCTTGGTGACGCTTCCCCTGCCCCTGCCGCGGGCCTTGCAGGTGGTGCTGACCACCATTGCGCCGCGCCACTCGCGCCATACCGGCAACTACGACGCCTATGAGTACACGGCGCACTCGCACTCGTACCAGTCCGATTCCATTCCCTCAGCCCGCTTCACCTACGACCTCAGCCCCATCCAGATCCTGGTGCAGGAGACCGGGAAGCCCTGGTGCGTGGCCGCTCATGCGATGCCGCCCCAACCTTGTCCACACGCTCGCGCGGGGCTACGCACCCGTTGACCTGCCGGACCTCTTGACGATTGACTAAATATTGCACGTACTGACTTGATTGGGGGGCTCCTGTTGCGCCATGGAGTTTACGGTACATAGGATTGCAGCAGCCTGGCGTTACTTCCTGGCGTTATTAATCTAAGGCTTGTGCTTACGTGTGTCCCCACGTGCGGTACCGCAGGTACCAGTTCCTGACCACCAGCTGCGCCATCATTGGCGGTGTCTTCACGGTGGCGGGCATCCTGGACGCGCTGCTGTACCAGAGCTTCAAGGTCGTCAAGAAGATGAACCTGGGCAAGCAGGGGTGAAGGAAGCTGAGGACGTGAGAGACTGGCTTATGCGGCAAGGTCATATGGCGGCAAAGCCAGGAAATGCAGGTGGATTGTTGGGATTGTGACAGGAAAGTGGAAGGCTAGTTGACGACTGCGCGGCGGGAACGGCAGGATGAGCGTGCGCGTGATGAGTTGTCATACGTACATGACACATGCGGACGCGTCTGTAGGCTTCGGCTGAAGAAGGTGGTGGCGTGATGGTATGTGCAGCGGTCGTGTTGTGGGCCCGGGTGTGGTCCGATTGTGCGATTGTGTTACGCCGTGCCAGGCGGGGTGCTTCTGGCTCGCTGGATGCCCTTCATATATACATTCAGCACGTTTCAACAATCGACACATAATTTAGGTCCATTACAATACTTCTGCATTCATTTTGTATCGTCACGCGCAACCTCCATAATTCATTGCTCGACACGCTTAGGTTTCACAACCGGGTTGCAACTTTACCTTTACGCTCATATTGCCAATCATAAAATACCCTTTAGACACAAGCATGCACAGTGGGTCCCGGCTCGGGGCCAAACGGGTGCAAAGCCACTCTGCGCGAGGGCTTCTCAGCCACATCAATCAGATTCGGGGTACAGTTCGATGCCCCCAGCTCAACAAAGCTGTGCAACGAGAGCCCGGCACACAGCGGGCGCAGCAGCAGGCGCCTGAGCCGGTTTCTGAAGCTACCGTAAAGCCGCCCGTTGAAGTGACCACCATTTTTGAGAGGTGTCAAAGTCTTCCCTTTGAGGGGCTGGGCGCGGGAGTTTGGGACTCCGCAAACTGTGGGCCTTCAACATCAGCGCCTGCGTCTCGGCCAGCGGATCGAGATGTGACAGCAAATGGAAACAGGTAAGCTTGTTGTCCTTGACACATTGGGGGCTGCTGGGAACTTGCAACACTTACAACGGAATTGTCGACACCTGCGGCGCAACCTGTTTTGCTAGTTGCCGTGCGCCTGAGCATGAAAGGCTTTGGCCGTGTTAAGCGCTAACGTTTCATCGGAGATGTTCACGCTCTCTTGCGCGTGTGGGCTGGCTGCTGATTTGCGCAGGGTTTCGACACACGGCCAGTCGTCGGGCGTGAGCGCGGCGGCCCCAAACGGTGCGGCAGCATCACCAAATGTCCAGGCGAGCAAGGCTCCGCTTCGATCGCTGCAGGTCGCGCCGGGGCCGGCACCAACCGCCCTGGCCCCGGCGGACCAGTCTGCCCTCTCGACGGCGTCTGTGCTCGAGGTGGATGAACAGTGCGCCGAAAAGCACCCTGGCAGCATCAGCTGCACCACGACCACCGTGGAGAAGGACGCGACGACCAACTCCTGCGTGGTGACGCTCAAATCCACCGTGCGGTAAGCGACTTGAGCTGTGTATGACCCCACCGCCCGCCCACTCGCTCCTTGGCTGCTGCGCCCACCCACTCACCTGCCGCACATGTGCTCCTGCTCCTGCTCCTGCTTCCCCGCAGGCTCACCGACGCGCGGCTGCACATGGACCCCTCGGAGCTGGAGGAGTTGGCCTGGCTGGCGGTACGCGACGCGGCCAGCGATAACGTGCTGGCGCTCAACCGCCAGTCCACGCGCGGCCCGGCAGGCCGGGAGGAGCGGCACCGCTTCGTGTGCCAGATGCTGCGCAATGGGACCATCGTGGACGCCAAGCGCATGGAGAACGGTGCGCGGCTGCTGGATATACGCGCTGTTGTGGGGGTCCGTGTGGGTGTGTTGGCCTGTGACCGCGCATTGTGTGGTGGCCCGCAGGCTTCGGGCACGTGACCTACCTGGTGGTGCTGGAGGACGGCAAGGGGCGCAGGTGAGGCGACCAAAGGCAGGGTGGTTACCGGGCAGGCATGCTTGCGAGGCCCTGCGGTTGGGTTGGCGCTGTTGCCGGTGTATTGCAAGGTCACGAACACTGCGCCGGCTCGAGTACGGTACCTGTGACGCTTCTACATGTATGCATGGTGCTCAGGATGCGGGCGGCCTTCAAGCCGCGCGTGGAGGGCGATGGAGAGGGCTGGCACCGGGTGAGTCCAGGCCCTCCTGCACTCTTAAATAGCACTGCCCCACCCGCCTGCACACCAACCGTTAGGGCAGCATGTGCTGTTGCTGCTTCTGTTGCTGCTGCCACCGCGGACTGCACCGACACTGACACATCCGGGCCCCCAACGGCCACAACGGCCGCAGGTGCCCATCGAGGTGGCGGCCTACCAGCTGAACCTGCTGCTGGGTATGGACGTGGTGCCGCCGGCGGTATTCCGGGAGGACGCGGACGTGGACTGGACGCACTACCCAGCGGGTGCGTGCCACCGGGCTGGCATTGGTGGCGGTGTCAGCGCGGAAGGGGTTCCCGGTACAAGGGGTGGGATGTGGGAGCAAGTGCGTTTGCGTGTGGTTTGCGTGTGGTGATGGATGAAGTTGCTTGGTTGGGAAAGGGCTGGCGGAAGGCTGGCTATGTGCGTTGGCACGCGATGACGGGGCGCGTCACGGCTGGCGAACGGCCCGGGTATGTGGCTGCAGGTGGCGCCTTCATTTACTGGTGTGGGGGCGCGCGGCAGCTGGACACAGTGCCCATGCACGAGTGGAGCATTCCCTCGGCCACGGTGCTGAGCGACACGCGCATCCTGGTGAGCGGAGGGCATCACCAAAATGCCGTATGCCGGCCGCCGCACGCAAAAGAATCGCTGTCTCGCGGACGCATCCAACTCGCCTGCCTGCTCGCCGCCCTCTCCGACAGGACGTGCTGATCCAGAACAGCGACCGGCACGCCGGCCACTTCCTGTACGCGGAGCACTGGGCGGACGGCAGCTACGTGCCGGTGCCCAACACGCAGGTGGGAGGCTGGAGGGTCTGCGGGGCGGAGGAGCGGGTATACGGAAGTTCATTTCCCACCCAGCAGCAGGGGGACCTCCGGGTGATGTCCGGCATGCCGCTGCTTAATGAGGCTTTTGAAGAGGGTTAAGAGGTGGGAGTCAACAGTGCCAAGCCATTTGGGCTTGCTGTGTTTGACGTCGTTATTGTGCTGTGCCTGTATGCCCCATTCCTCCATAGCACCAGCACAACCAGCACGCCAAGGGCGGCGGCAGCAGCACCGCCAGCCTGAGCGGCTGGCGCGGGCGCATGAGCCCGGTGCTCATCGACCACGCGGCGGGCTTCCGACCGGACGCCTTCGTGTGCCTGGACCACGAGAACGCCTTTATGACGGGTGCGTGTCGAGGGGCTGTGTCACGGCAGGGCACTCATCCCGACAGTGCGGCCTTTCCACCGGTGCATGTGTGCCTAGCTGGGAGCTCCCTGTCTCTGTTCCTTATCCTTATCCTTGCTATTCTTTGTGGATCACGCGCCCCTTCCTTACGCCTGTGCTGCCTGTTGCAGGCCCCACGCGCCACATCTCGGCGCGCACCTACCTGCGGCTGCGCTTCCTGGACGCGCCCACGCTGCAGGCCGCCATGGGTGGCATCCTCATGCCCGAGGAGGTGGCGGCGCTGCTGTCGCGGCGGGACAGCGTGCTGGCGTTCTTCGACAGCCTGGTCGCAGAGAAGGGGTACGGCAGCGTGGTGCTGGAGGCGTAGGCGGCGAACAGGGGCTGCAGCTTTGATGTGCACGTCCTGCAGCTCAGCCGGCCTTTGCCTGGAACCGCATTGACAACGGCACCTGGCGCATGGGCCCGGACTCCAGGTCCTGTGCTTACCTGCAGCCGGTGCTATTTATGGTGCAGCAGTGGCTGCCGACCATGTTCCTGCAGCCGGGGATCAGCACGGAGGAGCGCGTGTTGGCTACCATTGCAACCCATCTACGGCGCATCAGTAGCGGCGGTGGCAGTGATAGGAGTGGCAGGGGCCGGCAAGACGGGCCGGCTGGAGTGGGTGAAGGGGAAAACGGACGTTGCGGTGGTGGTGTTGGTGAGGTTGAGGCAACAGCCATGAGTTGGCGGCATGGCGACTTGGCGAGGAGCATCAGGTGGGTTGGTTGGGGGCCTGTTGGGCACCACACCCAGACACGGTCATGCACCGTGCGCACCAGCTCCCTCGGCTTCCTGGTCCTGAGTGACCAGCGCGGCGGGGACGAGTGGCGGCCCCAAGGGTCGTGACGGCGGCGTGGAAGGTTGCCCTTGCGGCATTCGTGTTGCAACAGAGAAGGGGTCGCGTTGCTCGTGCACACGGTCTCAACTTGTGGGCCGGATTCTGGGGCGCTTGGTGGGCGGGGCTGTGTACTATTATTACCAGGCGGTAATCAGACTTTAAAATTGTGTTGAGATTGGCAACTGTGCGCCCAATGCGTACTGTGATTGGCGTCGAATGCTTCAATAATGCATGCTGTCCCCGTGTGAGTACTAGGCAGCAGGCAGCGATATGCGCATGGTGCGCACGATGCGCGTGTGGGCTTCAAGCCGGCGGCCCTAGATTGGTCATTTCATCATGGACGAAGCTATCTGGAGCAGAAGTGTATGCGTCTGTGTGACAGGGCAGCATTCTTAAGTGGTGGTGCAGGTTGGTGGGAAGCATTGCGTGCGTGATCGATGTGGGGAGTCGTCCGGTCCAGAAATGGACTCCACCATGAATATGCGCAGATGGCAACAAACTTGATGCAGAAAGGAGGGAGAAAGCACAGTTCAAGACAGGATGCGTGAGCCTACTTATCATTACCACGCACCCGGCCATCCGATACAGTTAACAGCAGGGGGAATAATCTCCTGGTTAACAGGGATCACATCCCGCCATGATTGCGGCGCGATGGAGCCTGTCATAATGCGTTCTGTGGTTGAAACACAGACCCAAGAAAGAAGGCAAATGGTTCCTGGTTGCCACCGCCGCAACCAAGTCCAATTAGGTTTGAGACGGATGGGATTAGGTTGCAATCTTAGTCATGGCGGGCGGGCCCGCGTTTTGGGCTTTTTGGCGTTTAGGTCACAGGTGCTGCAAGCCCGGCAAGTAGTACTGCATGAGGCTACATGCGGGAGTTGAGGTGACGCTGGGGCTCTGGGAGGCGGTGTTACGGTGTGTGCCCACACTGCCCATCCGTCGCGCCGCCGTCTCAGTGCTGTAAATAGAGACGCGAGAAGTGCTTGCCTGTCCTCCGACCGTCAGGTCACCCTGCCGCGTTGGGAAGGCGTAACCATAATAAGGCTCTCCAGGTTTACCACTTCCTTAGAAGGAAACCAGGCATGTCCCGCCTGAAGCTGGGCGTGTTGTGATTGCCTGAATGGTGAAGGAATGTACCATGTAAATATATGTGTTATACAGGTGAAACGGTATCGATTTACGGTAACGGACATGCTGCCTATGTGGACCCATGCATGCCCAAACCCCGCGCCCAGCCCGCCTATCAGCAGCCCTCATGCGCCATCAACGCCTGTAATTTCCTGCCCCTGCGTTTGTATGTGGGGTCCGGCCGTCCGGGGGCCGGGGATTACTTACCCTTCGGGGCTTCGATGCATTGCACTCCATGGCCACCCGTGCATGCCCAAAGCCCCAAACCCCGCGGTTAACGGATCAATCCTATAGACTTGTAGGCATGTAGCATCAAGTTACCTCTGAAACCCATCACGCCGAATCTCCACAAGCTTCCGAGCAGCTTCCATGAGTGATTGAGTGGAGGGTTCTAAGCTACTGGATGCAGGTGGTCTTGCTTGCTAGCCCTTGCACGTGCTTAGCTGTCCCCTGCCTGGTAACCCGAAATCTTCACAGGTGCATGGACAGGTGCTCACTGCCAGAGTTTTCCTCTCGCCGGCCCAGGGCCTGGCGGCTGAAGCCCAGAGGCCAGAGCCTGGCGGCGGCGCCCGCGGCCCCAGTGGCAGCGGCCCAGGGCCTGGCGGCGGAAGCCCAGAGCCTGGCGGCGGCGCCCGCGGCCCCAGTGGCAGCGGCCCAGGGCCTGGTGGCGGCAGCCCGGGGCCTGGCGGCGAGTGTGTGCATGTGCGGAGCGAAGGGGGCGGGCAAGGCCACATGGAGGAGGAGAGCGCGGAGCCGCCCAAAAAGCGGCGCCGGCACGCGGGCTGATATTGCTGGTCGGTGTCTTAGTTGGCGGTCCACGGGCGAGTGGGAGCACGTGATGTAGGCAGCATGAGTAGTGTGGCTGCTTAATCGTGCTGTGGCTTGACCGTCTGGATTAGCGACTGCGCACCCGGCTGACAGTGCCTGCACAAACCGACCCCGGCTATGTCCGGGAGATGAGGTACAGTACTATCGAACACCTTCCTCAGACGGTGGAGGTGGTGCGGGATCAGCCCGCTTTTCCCGTGCTTCACGGGGACCACCTCCCTTGTCTCTCACTGCAGTATTAGTGTCTTAGTGACACGGAAAATTCAGGAGTAAGAGGAACCTGCATGAAGCCTCCGACGCTATGCCAGATTGCCCAGATTGCCAGGATTCAGGCGGTGTCTTGCGCACCGGCAGGCATAGCGCTTATGACTAACCACCACCAACTCACCAAGATTTAAGCTGGATCCGTTGGGCCGAGTCACGCATCGCCTGAAGAGGCTAAGAAGACAGCGAGGTGCAGTCGCAGCAAACACAAGGATGGACAGGATACTGAAAGGATTGAGGATCCGGCGCGCCGCGTGTGCTCCCGTCACTGCGCCGTAATAGGCTGCTGTTGCATTACTCATACATGCTGAGATAGTTACGGTGGACCCCGCAGTGGCTGGGGACCAGCGGGACTGAGGGAAGCGCGACAGCCCGCGATGGCGGTACACGGGGGGATCCCAATTTGTCTGGACGGTGAGTTGAAAGAATAACAAGCTATTTATAGGCTGATACATTATGAAACGAATGATTCTTGTAGTACTTCGCGAACGCAGGCGCGGCTTGCGTTCCGCGACGCCACCGCCGCAGAGCCGAGAGTTGGCAATCGCATGCTAGATGCATCAGAAGAATGTGCATAATGCATACCAAAGCTGTAGACGGGAGAGCAGCGGTGCTCGCATTCGCTCTCATTTGCCTTGTTACTGCCGCTTCCCTTGGACCCGCTGAAGCCTTCAAGCAATCAAGAAGACTTCACGAACAATACCGGGCTTTTCCAGCACCTGTACTGCGAGAGCAGGCCAAGGTCCGCCCGCGCGCTCCGCCTTCAACAGCAGTAGTAGTTCTTCCAGTTACCGGAGCCGAAGCATATCATGGCGCTGATAATATCGGCGTGGCGCGGCGGAGTACACAGGGCCTGGCAAAGCAGGTGCGTTGACACACGCATCGGGTTCTGTCCGGGTAGTTCTGCTCATATTCAGGCGGCTGCGGGCGTAGGTAACGTTGGTCTGAAGAGTTTGCAGTCGGCCAATCTTAACTGTTCCTTCAGGGCTGCAAATTGTGCCCCCGGGGGGACCGGCAAACGGTTGGTTCAGTGGTCTGCGCGGGTCCGCGGTCCCGGGCTGGGTGTTGACAGCGACGTTTTGACAAACCCGCCTGGCGCTGCAGAACTCTACTTCAGGCACCTCAACAGACACGATGGGCGCGCAGCCAGAGGGCGGCGCGGCGCAGTCAGCTTTGCTGGCCTACCTCTTCCAGGTGGGCGTGAGGGCCAGGCCGGGTGTGTAGGCGCACACTGCATGCGCTTTGTGTGTGCCTCCACGGTCCTCACACCAACTCACACGTCGCAGCGCGCGACAGCGGTGAATGCACCATTGAGCCGCTGGTTTGTTGACTGTCCGGCCCATATACAGAACTATGACAAGACAGCCGTTCCCAACCCTGCTGACGGGAGCCCGGTGGTGGTGGACCTAAACGTTGCACTTCACAAAATTCTGGTGAGGCCGGCGGTCATCGTCGCGGGTATGATAGAGGTAATTCAAAGCAGAAGTTTAGGGGGCGGGGCGCGCTGGAGGACGTGCGACTTAGATCCGCTCGTAAGAGCGCTCGTTATACCGCCCTTCTTGCGCTTCTGGCATCCTAAGGATTCCAGTTCTTCCCAGCTTCACGCCGGGCCCACACCTTGAACTTTCCACATGTGTTACTGTGTGCCGTACACACGCACGTGCTCTTGTCCCTACAGGCCATCAACCTGCAGGAGGGCACCATGGACCTGAACGTGTGGGTGCGGCTGCACTGGAGGGACCCGCGCCTGGCATGGAACGAGACCGAGTGGGGCGTGCACAAGCTGTATGTGCTCAACCAGGAGCTGCGGGTGCGTGGGTGGGCGGGCAAACCGGTGGCGCGTGTGGCGCCTCGAGCGTGCGTAAGCACATGGATGGTGGAGCCGGGCGCCAGCTAAGTGATAATGTGGTCGTGCAGGCGCTGCCCGTGTGGTTTCCTGGGTCATCTTAGAACGCATCCCGGAATCTGGGACACGTGTTCAGCTGCTGGTGTCTGCGCCCTGACCGTACGCTTCCTCTCAACTTCCACGGCCTCAACCAACAGTACATGGACATTTGGTGTCCGGATGTGACGCTCTGGAACAGCCCCTTCGACGTCGCCACCACTCTGGGAGCTCAGTCGCCCATCCTGCGCTCTACCGGGGACGTGAACTGGTGAGAGTGGCCACGCGTGTGCTTTGGACTCCCGAGCTTGGCAGGAATCGGCAAGTGACTGGTTACGTGGTGCCCTGACCCCCTGGCCCGCAGGGGGCGCAACGGAATGATCCGGGTGGCCTGCAACTTCAAGGGTCTGCGCGCCTTTCCCTTCGGGCCCGTCAAGTGCCTGATGGAGTGGGGCACGTGGTCGCATGGCCCGCTCAGCGTGGTCATCGCAGAGGCGCCGCAGGTAGGCCAGCAGCGTCCAAGAATCCTCTGCTATGTGCGGGCAAACATGCGCAAAAATAGAGGGTTTTTGCCGTGTGCTCCAGGTGCATGCGCCTTGCGTCTAGCAGTGACCTTGCCCGCAGGCTGTTAACTGATAATTGCCTACACAACAGGGAGGCGCTACAATTGCTGGTAACAGCCTCACCGACATGCGGGGGGCAAAGGCCGTAGAATGGAAGTAAGTGCACCCGTTTTGGCGTCGCCTGATCGTTCCCGTATTGAACGGCGTCTGGCCCAGGTCCAGAGCCCGTCGTCAAACGTTCGTGCCTCCCCCGTGCTCATAGCATCAAGTTGACCACGTGCGACCTTGCTGCTTACGCCGCACGATACCTCGCTCGCCCGCATGCAGGTTCGGCGACGTAACCAGCTGGGTCCACCACTACCCTGCCTACCCCTGCTGCCCGGACGAGTCCAACTGGCCGGTGGTGCTGGTGGATGTGCAGCTGCTGCGCACCCAGACCCTATTCGCACTCAAGATTGTGGTGCCGCAGGTGCGCGCGCATGTACCGTTGCAAATGAGGATGATGCAGGCTTGCAGTTCTTCTATGCGGTGCAGCCGCTGCCCTGTTGGCCGTCGCAAGTGCGGCAGCGCCTTGCTAGCGTGGCGCCCGGCTCTTGCGTGGCCGCTTGAGTTGTGCACGCTGGACGCGGTGGCGCAGGTGGTGCTGGCGCTGGTGAGCTTCATGACCTTCTGGCTCAGCCCCGAGTGCGGCGAGCGGCTGGGCGTGGCGGTGACCATCCCCCTGGCGCTGGCCGTGTACGACCTGTTGGTCTACAGGTGGGTTGGGATGTGTGCGTGCGTGCGCGCCTTGAGCCGTAGGCGTGGCCTTCCTCGCGGTCGCCACAGGTCGCTGCATGCGCCGTGCGCAAGCGCTTGTGCTTCACAAGCCTAGTACCTGCGAGTGCCCTGGGCCGGCCGGGTGCCGTGCCGTCCGCGTCGCCCTCCGTTTCTCCTGCATACCCTTGACTATGCAACCCGCCGCCCGCGCCGCCCCGCCGCCCATTGGGTCACATCTTCGACTGCTGGTCTTCTGTACCTGTTCTACCACTTCGCCACCTATCCTTGCATTCCCTCCCCCCCCGCTGTTTACCAGTAACCCCCCGCTGCCATGCGCTGCCCGCCCGCAGCACGCTGCCGGCGTCCGACGACATCAGCTGCATCGGCGCCATCGGCCTGCTGGGCTTCCTGTTCTCCATCGTGACGCTGGTCATCAATGGAGCCGTCATCCAGCTTTACCACTACAGGGAACCTCGGTGGATGATGGGGAGCGGGACCATCTGGGTGGGTGCCTGCCGGGAGCTGGTGTGTGTATGCGCGCGTGTGTGTGTAGTGGGAGGGGCGGGCGGGAGGCGCCAGGTGTGCGGCAGGCTGTAAGCGCTGTTGGAGGAGCACACTGGGTGGCGCTGTTGCGGATGCGGGTGGGGGGTCGGGTTGGCCAGCGGAAGTCGGCCAGTGCTGCTGTACGGGCGCGTACCCAGCAGCATTCCTGAGTTGCAGGCAAGCACCAAGCCTCCGCTCCTGCTGCTGCCTGTCTCGCCGCCACCGCCCCTGCCCCCATTAGGCTATCTGGCTGCGCTTCAGGCAACAGCGCGTGTGGGGCTCGCTGCTGGAAGTGCTGGACAAGCTGGAGACGGAGCTTATCAAGCAGCACCTCAAGGAGAGCAAGTAAGGCACGGGGTGATGAGCAAAACATTTGGTGAGCCCGGCTTTTATGATGCTGGCATATGCACGCCCGATGCCTCCCGGTGCCTGATACTTGCGGCAACTGATCGGCGTGCCTCGGCAGGGCGGCCAAGAGGGAGCGCCAGGCTGCAGGGCCGCGTGCCCGGCGGCGGAGCTTCATGTATGATTGGGTGTCGTTCAAGGGACAGCAGCAGCAGCAGCAGCCGCACCCGGAGGACGACGATACCAAGCCTCTGGCTCCATCGCGTGCGGCGGAGCATGCCTCCTTTGTAATGCCTGAAGAGTGAGTGCCCTGCAGCACTTGGGGCAGGAGCACGATACACCCTTAGGTCTTGCTCGTGGGCTGGTAGAGAAGCTACAGAAGCTGATGAGTATGTATGCATTGCAGCCCAAACCTGCATCCAGTCAACATGTTTTCTCCCTGCCCCGCTGCCACAGTGTCGCGGCCATGCGGCGGGCGTCCCTTACCAGCCGTGGCCGCCGAATGTCTCGAATCAATATCAGCCTGCTGCCGCCGACCAGCTCCGTTCCCGTGGAGCGGTGAGTACGATGGGGTGCACCTGACTGCTTGTTGCGCCCAGCATATGCACAGACTGGCTCAGCGCCCATACCGCGTGCTGCGTGCCCTTGCGTGGACTACCGCTGAACCCCAAAACGCGTTTACTGGGTCCCCTGCAGGTTCACGAGCCCGGCGCGTCTGCCCTCCATCACCGGACCCAGCCGCATCCCGCCGCACCTGCAGGCCCAGCGCGTCTCACCCAGCAACGGGTCGTCGCCCGCAGCCAGCGCCTTCGCCACCGCGGCCGCAGCCGCCGCGCTCGCCAGCAACATCTCCTTGCAGCGCTCGCCCACCCAGGAGGCAGCCGACGCGGAGCGGGAAGGGGGGCCTGAGTCGGGCCGCATGCAGCGGCGTGCCTCCAGGGCCAACGCGCCCGCGCCCATGTCCAGCCTGAAGCAGCTGGGCATGGCGGCGCTGGCGGCCACCACCCTGGTCGCCAGCGCCGCCGCCAGCCGTGACAGCGGCAACCGGCCGCACCGGATGCCGCGCGCCAGCTTTGCCGGTCCTGACACGGACGAGGGCGCATCGCCGTCGCCGCCCGGGGACATGGGTGAGGAGGCAGCAGCGGCGGCTGCTGCTGCCGGCAATGCGGGCACGGGCTTGCTGCGACGGAAGTCGGGGCGGCTCCGCTGGGCGGGTGAGGAGGTCAGCGACCCCGGCACGCTAGGCACGCAGCCGCCATCGTCCCACCAGCGCTCGCTGCCGCATGCGGAGAGCCAAACTGCTCCTGGTGGCGGTGGGCGCTCCAGCTCGCGCCAGCTGCGGTCGGCGCTGTCCTCGGCGTCGGCCACCACACGCCGGATGCAGTCACGCGTCTCGTTCAGCGGTGTGGCACGCCGTAACGCGGAGCAGGAGGACCGCCGGCAGGACCGGGCCCGGTGGGAGCTGGAGGGAGCGGAGGGCGGCGCAGGCCGCAAGGCAGCGGGGGCGGGGCACTGGCCCGACGCGCATGAGGGCAGCCCAGAGGTGGAGCCAGGCGGCCTGTCGCTGAGCCGCCGGCCGGGCGAGAGCGGGCCGGTGCTGTCAGCCGCCACCACGCTGCTGTCCCGGCCGGGTGTAGTGGAGTTGGCGCCTGCGATCGATATGGATTTTGACATGAACGACTTCGACTTCGAAACAGTGAGTCGGGAATTGTGGACGGGCCTTCTCGACAGTACGAGTGTGTGGGGGGCCACACTCGAGTGAGACAAGCCTTTGCAGTCCAGCAATGAAATCGCTGTACGCGCATGTCAAATTGCGGCATCCTGGATACGACAGCGCATGCTACAGGGAAGCGCTGAGCCCCGTGTGTGGCTGTTTTACGTTGCTTTAGGCGGGCCGTCGTGATGGCCGCCCATGATGGCTGCAGACCCAGTCGCAGGGGCTGACCTACTTTTTTAGTCACTGGCGCCCCAAACCTATTCTAACTACTATTTTGCCCAGGGGATCCGGCTGTCGGACCTTCGCGCCAGCCGCACAGGCCCGGCCGCGGCCTCCGCCGCGGCCGCCTCGCCCAGCCCACCTGTATCCAGCTCGCCGCAGCCGCTGTCGCCCGCCAGGAGCCTGCAGCGACCGGTCCTCGCCGCAACTGTGCCCAGCTCTGCATCCCCGGGCACCACTGCCACCACCACTTCAACAGCACGCGGCGCCGCGCTAGCCTCACCACAGGGCAGCCAGCCGGGCAGCGGCAGCCGGGCGGAGTCGGCCGCGCCAGCAGGGCAAGTGGCAGACTCGCAGCCGCAAGTATTTGAGCGCTTCTCATCCGGCCTCTCCTCTAGCACAAGCGGAGCCGGCACCGGGGCGCGCGCATTGCAGTCTGTGCACAGTCATCTCCAAGCGCCCTCAGCTGACGCGCAGCGTGCTGTGTCCGCGGCTGGGGCCGCGCCCCAGTACGCGAGCGGCTCGACTGGCCAGCCCTTTCCCACCAGACTGCCTCCCGCTGCACTGTCGACTTTCGTGCCTTCCACCAGCCCTGTTTTTTCGGACGCAAGCAGTCAACGCCTGCTAGCGGGCAGCACAGCGGCGCCACCGCTGCCGTCTGCGCTGGGCTTCCCGCAGCATCAGGGCGCGAACAACGGCGCGGGCTCCTGGCACCCAGCGGTGGTGGCGGGTCAGAACTCGGGCGGTCGCTCGCCGGTGGCAATCAGCAGCGATCTCCCGTCCGTCCTCCTGTCTCCACCTCCGGCTCTACTGCTGCAGGACCACCAGCCCCAACAACAACAGCAGCAGCAGCAGCAGCAGCAGCAGCAGTCGTCTTCGCAGTCATACTCGAGGGAGGTGGCACCCCAGACAGCCGCCGCGGCTGCCTACATGCACGCGCCCAGCTCTTCGGTGTCTGACCTTGGCGGGACTATGCAGCGAGCGTCAACGTTCAGCGGGGGCGCCACAAGCTTTGTGCGTGGCGGCTCTGGGCCCGAGGGGCTGAAGGGCTTCGGCTCAGCCCGCCGTGGCAGCGCCGCTGCCGTGGCCCCGGCAGGATTCGGCAGCCGCATCGGAGGCTTTCCTGCCGGTAGCGGCAACAGGGCATTCTCCGGTGGCAGCTTCGGCGGTGGCGCCGACGTCGGCAGTCCAGCGCCATCAAGCTCGGCTGGCCTCATCAAGTCAAATAGTGGCCTGCAGGTGGGCGGCGACTCGCACATTGAGTGGGCGATCCGTATGTCTGACATGGAGGATGGCGACCGAAGCGCCAGCAGCGCCACTGCGGCTCAGTCGGCGCTGGCGGCGCCGGGCGCGGCTCCAGCCGTCGTCGCCGCTTTTAGCAGCAGCGGGCAGGAGGGCGGTGCAGCGGCCAGCAGCTCCGTGCGCCTTTCTGCTGGGTATGATGTGCACCCCGCTGGCGGTGGCAGCAGCCACGATAGCAGCCTCCACCTGTCGGGAAGCCGGGGAGATGAGGCTGCTGGTGCGTTCCACGGTGCTGAGCGGCAGGGCCGGCCCCGGCAGGAATCAGCGGCGCAGGCCACCAGCGCAGCTAGCCATCGCAGAGCTGAGACATATGGTGTGGACAACCTGGCGAGCAAGCAAGTGGCCGCGGCTGCCGCCGGTGCTGAGCGATTTGACGCAGGCGCCGGGGTGCAGCTGCCGGCGGAACAGCAGTCGCACCCTCAGCAACAGCAGCGGCCTCCAGCCCTGGCGGATGGCCGCGCGCGGGCGCGGCGCAGTGGCTATATGCCAGGGAGTGGCGCTGATGGCTTTGATCCCGCCATGCCACCGCCCCCCGCCGCGCCGCGTCCGCCAGCTCCTGCTCCCTTCCCGCCGCCGCCGCCACCCACCTGGCTGGATGGAGCACCGCCGGCACATCTACCCGATGCAGCCATCTTCCGTGCCCTTCCACCGCCGCCACCGCACCCGTTCCTGCCGCCGCCCCCCGGCGCACCGCTGCCCCCACCGCCAGCGCCGCCTCCGCTCCCCCTGCAGCCCTCGGGCTCAGGCTCGGCCCGCTGGGACGCGGACGGCACTGTCGCAGCCGCAGCCATCCCGGCCAGTGACTCGGACGCCCCGCGGAGCCCCGCCCTGTCTGACCGACTGATGGCATCCAATCCTTCCCCGTCAATGGCAGCTGCACTGGTGTCTGGGGCTTCAACTGACGCTCCGCCTCGCAGCTCCAGCGGCCACATCCCAGCCTCGATGCCCATGCCTCCGCCGCCTGCGCCCATGCCCCATCAGGGCAGCCAGCAGCACGCCGCGATGCTGCTACAGCCACGAACCAGTCGCAACGGCCGCGTCACGTTCGCCTCATCTGAGTCACCCCGTGCACTGTCACCCAGCCGCACCAGCACCAGCCTTATTCGTGTCGGCCCTGAGGGCACCACACCTGTCAGTGCAGGTGCTGTCGCAAGTAATGCCGGCGTGGCGTTACAGGTGGCGGCGGTCGTTGCGGCGCGGGGCGTAGCCGCGCGCGCCGGCCCGGCGTCTGCCTCCTCACGGCTGCGTTGGGCAGCAGCGGCGCAGCCGCCGCACAGCGCTGGTGGCATCCCTGATGCCGACGCCGACGCCGCGCAGGCAGCGAGCGGCATCCGGGTCATGACCGGTGGCGAGGGGCGGCTGCCTGGTTCCCAGTTAGATGACCCCACGTCGCCAGAGGACCCCAGCCCGCTGCTGCAGCCCTCATCAGGCGGCCCACACTTGGCAGAGGCTCAGGTCATCGCATGGCAGCTTCCGCCTCGGGGACATCGCGGTGTTGACGCGTCGGCAAGGGCATCGGGCGACGGCGGAGAGGGTGAGGGCGAGGGCAGGGGCAGGGGCACGGAAGCAGCCGCCGCCAACCCGTACGCGCCGACCGCACGCGCATACCACCCTAGGACTAGAGAGGCAGATGCTTACAGCGCCGCCGCAGCTGCTGCTGTGGTCGCCACTGCGGCCTCATACCCGCCGGAGCGCAGCAGCGACAAGTCCGACACGCGCAGCAGCGGCGGCCGCGGCAGCGGCGCCGCCAGGGCCATGGCGCGCAGGGGCCGCCGCGACAGCCTGGAGCGGCTGGGCGTGGGCGGCGTCAACTCCTTCACGGGCATGCGCGTCAGCGTGCAGGAGGTGGACGAGGAGACGGCCCGCTTCGTCCAGGCGGTGGAGCAGGCACGGGCGGCTGCGGCCAGCCAAGATGGCGGCGGCGGGCGGGGGGCCAGCGGCAGCGGCCGGGACGCCGCCGCGTCGCGCGCACTGGCGCCAGGCGCCTACCCCGAGCGCGGCTCCGACCCACTCGTGCACCAGCCCACTGGCTGGGGCGAGGCTCCCGTGTCTGCGGAGCGCGACGGCGCCGCCGCTGCGCGCGACAACGGTGGCACGGGTGGCGCGCACGACATGAGTGGCGACGGCGGAGGGGCGGACGGCACCGAGTACGGCGACGACGGCGGGGAGGCGGAGCCGGAGCCGGAGCTCACGCTGGACGCGGTGCTGCACGTGGAGACGCCGGAGCTTCTGGAGATGTACCTCCAGGTGCGTGGCGCACTAGTGCCGTACGTGACTGCCGTGCGTACGAACATACGTAGGGTATCTGCCAGACTTATGTGGCTTGCGATGGATTGCCGGATGAAGGAGCTCGGTGGTGCCCATGAGCCAGACTCCACAGCGGCGGGCAGCGCTGGGCCGCGTCCGAGCGCCAGAACAGGCAGCTGCACATACGGTTTTTAGGCGTGCTGGCGCGTACCTCCGGAGGGCCGCTCACCGACGCTGCTTACGCCACGCACCCCTCACAGATGATTCTTATGAACCTCAGCCCCGAGCTCTTGGCGATTCGCGAGCGTGTGGCCAATGCTGTTAACGTATTCGGCATGGAGGTGGGTCACCGAACTTGAGCGTTGTGCTGTCTGACTCCTGTCGCGATTGTGCGCAAGGCATGTCCAAGCTTGATCGCCCGCGTCAAGGCGCGTGGATGGCTAATGCATGATGATTACACCGCGTGCTGTGTTTGCCGTTTGCTCGTCGCACAGGATCTGGTACTCCGGCTGTTCCCCATCGTGGGGCGCCCGGAAGCAGCTCCCATCGGCTACGGGGCTGGGGACGGCGGCGGCGGCGGCGGTGGTGGCGCGGCCAGCCGCCGTGAAAGCTTCATGTACGGCGGCGGTAACAGCTTCAGGCAGAGCGCTTACGGCGGGCCGGGCGCGGCGTCGGGCTCCGGCAAGCGGCGCCGCGGGATTGTGCGCGGTGCCGGGCGGCGAGCGCACCACCAGGTGATAAGTGCCAAGGCGGGCGATTGCCGGGGTTGTGGCACTGGTCTTCACTCCTGTCCCCAGGGTGCAGGGACGTGTGCGTGCATGCTTCCGCTTGCGACACACGGGCACGGCAGTCACATCCTGACCTGCGTGTCACCTTCTGTTGACCCGCGTTCCCCAACAGGTCGGTGCCAAGGCGGAGTTCCACACCAAGATCGGGGACGAGTACAACGCCAAATGGCGTCTGCTCAGCTCCTTCATAGACGCCGTCAGCAGGTGCGCACCTGCACCTGCGCGTCTTCACCCCTCGGCGCCGGGTGTTGAGTTGGCGCGCTGTGCATGTGGTGGCGTAACTCCAACAGCCGACGCCCCTGGTCCTAGCACACTCAGCGCTCGTCACCCAAAATCAGCACCGCCTGCCTGCCTGCCTGCATGCCTACATGTCCGGTCCGTTGCCTCCGCCTCCAGGTACACCTTGCCGCTCTTCTACGCCATTTCTTTCCTCATCATCATGTGGCAAAAGGCAAGTGCTGGGGAAGCAGCTGCCTGCAGCCCGCATGCAGCCAGCGCTGTTGCTGCTGATTTTGTGTTGAGGTGCCTGACCTCTAAGCCGTATGTGCTTCGCTTGTCACGTCGCAGGTGTGGGCCAACGATGAGCTTAGCGAGGGCCCCAGCCCGGAGGCTTCAGCAGCGGGGCTCCAGTGAAGAACCTGACTTTGAGCACACATCCGGTGGCGTAACTAGTTACGCCCCCAACGCACCAGATAAAAGCCGATACAGGTCACGTGACGCCATAAGCCTGGAGGCCTGCCGCAGGCGAGCCAGGTGGTGGTGGTGGGCCATGTCACGTACGGCATCCGTAGTACGGTACCTGTCACGTCTACGTTTTGGGGCACGTGTCGCGTCTGCTTTACATCTTGTGGTGGTTACGTCAAGCGCACATCTCGGTGAATTCACTGCTGGACGCCGCTGTCACTTATCATTGTCAGTATGATATTCCAAGCATCGTGCTGGGGGTGACCACTTGGTCGTTGTCATAACGCATGACGCGGACCCGCTTCCGCACGTACGTACAAGTTGGCAGTAAGGATTGAGCGCTGGCTCCTGTCAGGCGGCCCAAACGTTGTACAATGCACATCTATACCGTATTCACACATTGTGGGGGCAAGCCGGCTATTTACAGCTGGCTCGTACGGGCTGAAGGCTGGCGCAATGTCTGTAGCCACGCCGGACACCTGTGGATTGCTGGCGGCTGGGGAGTGTTGGTATTGATTATGTGCTGTTACATCTGTGATGTGCCTGTGGGACCACGTCTAATCATGGCCCGGAACACGACTGCTGAAGCCGATCAGCCTGATTCTCGCTGAAAGGCTTTCTTATTCAGAGGTTCGAATTTACATCTGCCCAAGACATTAGCAGGTCTCAACCTGCGGGCTGGCGCCGCGCTCCCCACCTGCACGTGGCTGTGCCCGCCCCCTCCGCTCCACTCACCCCACCCCGCCCCACAACACCACTAACACCCGCACAACCACATGGCGTGGAAAAAGGGCCAGCACCCTCCTATAAGCGTCTGCTACCGTGGATTGTTGTGTTACTGCTGTGGGGAGGCTTCTGACCCGGGCCCGAAACACGGCCGCTGCAGCCTACCAGCCTCTTTGGACTGGCGAGAGCGCCGACAACCTGAACGGCGCACACTAACCAAGCCTACGGCGTTCGAAGCGCACTCCACGCTTGACCGCCGCGATCACAGGGCGCCTGCCTCCATAGGTCAGACGTAACAGGAAGGCAGCTCGCTCGCTCTAACAATACGCGCACAAACAGCACCCACACACACAAGAAAGGAAACTCCCCGAGCAACTCCCAAGGGCCAACGCCTGACACTTCACCACTGCTCAGCTAACCTCTTCTTCCCAAGCCGGCGAAAACGCAATCAGCCACCGTACAGGGGACAGGTCAAACTGAACATGCCTCAAACCACAAACCAGCCAGGCCCCTAGAAGCAAAGAAGGGTTTCCCCTCGCTCTCTACCCAACCAGAACTCTGTCACTGCGTGCTACCCCACCAAGACAACCCGCTTGTTTCAGCAATTGCGAGCTGCTTCAAAACCTTCTTCCGCACACAGGTCCAGCTCAGCGGCGGCACGCCTTGTCTCTTGCTCCGCCACGTTGAGCTTCGGGCTGTTGCACTCTGATATGCCCATTCTGCACCGCTAGCAGGGGGTGCCCTACACCCACTTCCCGCCATCCCTTCCGTGGCAGCCCTAGGCCTGCGACTTCGTGCAGCCGCCTCCAAAGTCCTGTGACAGCCTCTGCCTTCGCCACCTCTAGCGGGCTGGGAGCGCCCTCTTCGACCGCGGTACTAGTGTCGCCTTGCTCCTGCGCCGCTCTATTCCCTGCCCTCAACCGTCTCCTGGCATGCTCTATAGCAGACCTTGCTAGGCGCAGTGGGCACGGGGGCTCCTGTCATCCGGCCCCCGTAGTTGTGAGGGGCAGCCCCCGCTCGGCTCGCCGCAGGGTACCTGTGGGCCTTGGCCCTAAACACTTCAGGCAGTGCCAAGGGCAGTGCCGCCTTGGTGCCGCCAGCAGGTCACCCAAAAACTTGGGAAGGTTGGAATGTGCTGCGTGCGCTTGCATTGTGAAGACAAGCTCTTCATCTGTGTGCTGACGTGAGCGCTTTACGAGTGGGAGGTAAGAGCCTGTGAAGAAGGAGCTGCCATGCTGCGGGGGAGGTTTCCGATGCCCACACAAAACACACTTGCCATGACTAAGCGAGTAGGGTTGCACGGGCTTCATTGCCTGAGGGGCGATGGCTTCTTGTCTTAACTCGAAGCTGCCTTTGTTGGCGGAGAGGAAAAGCGCGCTAGAGCATAGTTTGGCCGACTGACAAATGCGTCTCGTGCTGTGAGCTGACTATTCGGGTGGATAAAGGAGGAGCTAGCGCGTATGTTGTAGCCGGTGCGCATAGGTATGGAGCACTGGTGGCAAAGATTGCCCCCACTTCGCATCAGCGACCGAAAAACACGACTCAGCTAGCAGGACCGTGCGCATCATAACTCAAAGGCGCTGATATCCAAAATACGTTTCCACACCACCTGCATGCCTAAGGACAACTACTCAAGCGCCGGGTCAAGTTTGCTGCACGAATGCTGAAGTGTTTTGGCGTTGGGAGCGCCGCTCACAAGGAGCTCTTCAGAACGTCGAGAGCTGGCTCTTCTGGAACACCCCGGGCGAGCTGCGAGTCCCACCCTGAGTCCCGCGGGCAGGCCACTCCGCGCTCTAGCCATGAGGTCGCCAAAGTCGCAGCGCGGCCCTCCCTGACTATGCTGCCTTCGCAGAGCAGCGACTTGCTTCCATGTGCTGCTGCGGGCTCCACGCCCGGCGCCGGTGGCCCGGTTGAGCCCGCCTCTCCACGAGCCCCGTTGGGCAAACTGGGCCCCGTCGAGGCGCCCGCGTCTACGGCGCCATCTTCGCCACCCACACCAGCAGCAGATGCACTTACCGCGGTCGTCGCCGTACTGGCACCGCCAGCGCAAGTGTCACAAGTGGGAGCTGCTCCTGCAGCCGCCGGTCCCAGTTGCGCTTCCGCCAGCGCGCCCCAAGGCATTGCCTTTGAGGAGCCGCCCCTGCTAGCCACGCAGCAGCCGCAGCAGCCGAAGCAGCCGCAGCAGCCGCAGCAGCAGCAGCAGCAGCAGCAGCAGCAGCAGCAGCAGCAGCAGCAGCCCAACGCTGCCTCCATGCCGCAGTCGTCGCAGCAGCAGCGCTACGGCCTGGCAGCCTCGCGCATTGTTAAGGATATGAGCCCCGAGAGCGTGAGCACCTGCGACCCCGCACAGATCCTGGAGGGCATCCGGCTGCAGCCGCGCGAGCTGGGCCGTGGCAGCTTTGGCGTGGTGGTTCTGGGAAGTTTTCATGGCCAGGTGAGGTTTGGTCGGGAGTCGCCTGGGCGTCATGTAGTGGCGCCGCTCATAGCTAGCCATGTCTGGCCCATGTGGCATGTGCGGGGTCTGGGAGAATGCGCGGCCTCGCTCTCAAGTCCCCGCAAGCGACATCCTGCTGTGCTGCAGGCGGTCGCGGTCAAGGCGATGCTGACTAGTGGGTTGGACCGCTCCGCGCTGAGGGAGCTGGTGCTGGCGCCGTCGCTGGTGCACCCGTGCCTTGTGATGGTGCGTTGGCAGCAGGGAGGAGCTGGGCTATCTGGCGGGTGGGCGCACTTACGGAGGGAGCGCGAGTTGGGGCCCTGGGCTCGAGATGGCGGGTGAGCGCTTTAGCCAGCTGCGGTGGGGGTAGGTCCGGTCACTTGGCTTGAGGCAGCTTGAAGGGCCTCGGTATGGTTTGTGCACCCGCCGCCTGCAGACGTATACGAGCCGCTGTGCGGAGCTCACGCACGAGTTTTTTGACTTCCTAGAAGGGGCGCGGTGAGTGCTGCTGGCCCTGCTGCATGCACGCACGCACGCCTTTACTTGAGGCCGCCGCAGCTTAACGTGGCCCGACTTACCCTGCGTACTATGTGCTGGCGACCTATCTAGGAACGCGAGCGGCATAACCTACGACACCACCCAGCCGCGGACGCTGCTACCGGCACCGTTCATCTCAGGTGCGTGCGTGCGTGATACGCGACACGGCCTGTCAGTGGTGGCCCGGCGTGCGGTCGAGCTGCCCCGGTTCTCGGCCCTTCGCCTGTGTAGCCTGTGGCGGCCCTTGCTTCACCACACCGTTCGTTCTCCGCCTATGTATGCGTGCAGGCGACGGTTTTGGCGACCCGGACCACCACATGCGGGGATGCGGTCTGGACCCCATGTTCCTCCTGCACCAGATCCTGCATGACCTGCGGGTGAGTCGGCTGGCTGGCTGGGCACCGAGGGTGGGGATCCAGGGGGTTTTCGGTACCACAAATGGAACCCAGTGCCAAAGAGCGAGGGGGGAGTCACCGCCGCGGACAACGCGTGGGCACAGGTAGCAGCAGTGTGTTCGCATTCCGTGATCCAACCAAGCATGTCCTGCTACCCGGCACGATGCAGGCTACCACGGGCCAGATGCTGGTGCTTACAGTCCAGGAGTACTGCAGCAAGAACACGCTGCTCAACGCCATCTCCAAGGGTACGAGCGGCTGCGGCGCGCTACACCACTTAGCTTTGGGGTTGTGTCGCTGCTGTCTTGCGCTTTTGCAATAGTACGTACCGCAATCACATATCACACCTTCATCTGGTCGGCTTTGCGCGACCGCAGGCGTCTTCCGCGAGGGCGAGCGCTGGGACGGGCGCGTGGCGCTGCGGGCGCTGCTCCGGACCGCAGCCGAGGTGGCGCGCGGGCTGTGGCACCTGCACGACAACAGCATCGTGCACGGCGACATTAAACCCGCCAATATCCTGCTGGCCACCTCGGGGGAGGACCGCCGCGGCTTCACTGCAAAGGTGTGCGTTGCGTGGTGCACATATAGCGAGGCAATCGCACCCAGGTGTGCACACACGTCCACGCAGAATGCCATCCCTAACCCTGCCACACATCTGTTGTCCCTCTTACGCTCATAGTTGGCGGATTTTGGACTTGCCCACCTGCTGCCCAACGCGGCCAATAGCGTGAGCACCGAGGCCTTTGGATCCGTGGCGTACATGGCTCCCGAATCTTTTCACGGCAAGTCCGATTGTATGGCGTCTGGCATGGCTAGTCCAGGCATGTACCCCCGAAAGCCTTAAACTAATAATCGCATTTCTCCCACAGGGAAGGTCAGCCGTGCCACAGACATTTACAGCTTCGGAGTAACGCTGTGGCAGATGCTGACTGGGGCGCTGCCGTTCCGCGGGATGAAGCCAGGTGCGCGGCGCCGAGCGTGCATGCGGGGTGCGATGGGTGAGGGACGCAGCATGACCGTGTGAGCGTGCCTCGCCCTGCCTCCCCAACCGGATCACGCGAGGATCGGAGGCGCGCGTTGCTTCCCCATCTGCATGCCCTATCCTACGCACCGAATCCCGCCTCTTCTGCTGCTGATCAACTCGCCATCATGCCTGCCCATGCTTGGAACCCGCCGGCCGTACCCCGCGCAGCGCAAGTGATGGCGGGCGTGCAGAGCGGCAAGCTGCAGCTGGTGTGGCCCGACGTGCCGCCCATGGCTCAGCGGCTGGTGGCGCTGGGCCGCCGCTGCGTGGCGCACAAGCCCAGCGACCGGCCCCACGCCGGGCAGGTGCTGGAAGAGCTGACCACAACGGAGCGGGAACTGCGCAGCCTCGCTCCAGGCGCGCCGCAGACGCAGCTGCAGCACCACCTTAGCTTCCCGCCCTCCGCAGAGCAGTTGGGGTCCTCCAGTGGCTCATCGGCCGCGGGCACGGCGGCGGGCACCAGCTACGTCTTGATACCACAGCAGCAGCAGCAGCAGCAGCAGCAGCAGCAGCCGGTGGTGTGGCAGCCACTGCATGCGGCTGCGGTCGGGGCCGTGGCGCACGCCGCGGCGGCAGCGCCCGCCACCTCGGCGCCGCGCGCTCTGCCCATGGCGGTGCCGCTAGCTCAGCACATGCCAGCCGCGTATGTGGCGGTGCACGGGGCACTGAACTACAACTGAGTACAGCAATGGGCGTGATTAGGTGGTTCGCTTGTTGGTCGAGTGAGCAAGAGAAGAAGAATGGAAGGAGGATTCATCAGTGCTTCGGGCGAGGTTCGTCCGTCTACCTACTGCCTAGTGCGCCATAACCACGTCTTGCTGACTCGTGTGCCACTCGGTCGGATACATCTCTGGAGTGAGCATACAAGGCACGTCCACAGCGTTATGGCGCAAGCATGGCACGCACACCAGTCATGATCCACAAATGTGGCATCTTAACGAGGGGGGAGAATTATGCGTGAGCGCTTGTCACGAACTTTTTGTCAGTGGTAGGTTGGCGCGGGGGCATCGTGCTTTCCTATCTGCGGAGCCTTATTGTTGCGCACTGGGTCACTTCTGTACGCGTTGCTTTGCGTTGCAAAGTGATTGCTTTTTACCTACGTGCGGGGCCATTGTGGCTGCGTGCCCATCCCTTTTGTTCGGCATTGCAGCTGTCCTTGGCGTTTTCCCGCATCGTGTCATCTGTACCGTACCGCATTTGCTCAGGGTCTAGAGACTGCTATTAGTATTACTTCTATAGCAAAGTTCTGTAATTTGCCTGTGGGATGTTCCATGCCCTTTGCACCGTGGCGTGGCTGGTGAAGGGCCACGTGTAGTGGTAAAGAGGCAGACGGAGGATACATTCATACCATGCATGTGCATTTATTAGGAGTACGGCAACAGCAATCCATGGCAATCCATAATATTTCGTACCGTAACATTTCAAGCGCCCGGCATACATTGAAACTGTGTGCCCCGCGCGGAGTGCCGATACTGTTGCACCCGTGGAGGGCACCGAAATGAGACGGAGAGCTTGGATGCTCCATGGCGTGGTCACGTGATGAGTGGTGAAGGCACCTGTGATATTGAAACCCGCTCGGGGTACCTTGGTGACTGGTGCGGGATTGCGGGAACCTGATGGGATCTTATGGCCATGCTCTTGTGGTGTTACGTGGGGGTTTAACGCAAGCGTGCGCGCACTCAAGTCGCAAGGGCCATCTGCCAGGGGCCCACCTAGACGCCATTACCCCCTGAGCTTGAGTACGCCTGCCGATCTTATGACACCTGCTGAGGTTACCCTTATTCGGCTCTTCGTATCCATTTGTCCTTGATTACATTCGCTACGGTACTTGTAAGCGGCGCTGTGGCTAGATTGGCGATGGCGGATGATGGGGCGCGCGTGTGTACTGCAGCTGGGGCTGGAGGATGGGAAGCGTATTTTCATCGCCCGTCCGGCCTCGGTCCGAGATGTAAGGAGCTAGATGGGTTGATCCTGTCTTGGCGATAGACTTACGTGCAAGCTTAACACGCATCATGTGTGGGGACCGCCGCGTGGGCGCCACCTGCCGTGTGGGCATGTCGCACCCGTGGAGGGCACTGTGTTTAGTTGTTCTTATTGTAACAATCATAGGCCCGGTGCTGCCCGATCAACCCAGACGCGAAAGGACTGCCCCCGATATGCATTCAATGATGGACGTCCGTCCTACCATGAAAGCTGGATCCTACGTATCAAATCCAACTGGGGCTACTCCACCTGGGTAAAGTTTGAACGAGATAACCCCGTCCTCGTGCTTAAGCGCACGTGCACGCCTCACACATGCCAGCCAAGGTCACATCGTCATGGGCAAGTCCCATGGATGATCGACCAACCACAGATTCCAACGTCTCGTCTCCTAACCCCGATGAGTTGCTATGGCCGAGCCTGTCCCGGACACGGCCGGCGACACGGCCGGCGCCCCGTGCATGTGCACGTGTATGTGCCGCGCCCCCATGCCACCACCACCGCCACCGGCGCTGCGCGATTGTGTCGACTGCACCGAACGCTGTGTGTCAGGCAGCAGGTCCTGGGCGGCGGGTGCGAGGGGCGTGCCGTAGGAGCTGCTGTTGGGACTGCCAGCCAGGGCGGCCGCGCCCACGCTGGGCCGCCCCGACGGCACAGCGCCGAAGGCCTGGGCAGCAGCCAAACACAGAGCAGCAGAACATAGGGTTGAGAAAATAGAACTAGGGGTCGCGATGACTATGCCATGCTGTCTAACCTCAGCAGAGGAACGCTCACCTGCAGCTTGCGGCGCAGCGCCTCAACGGTGCGCGCCTTCTCCGCCGCGTCCTCCTCGTGCCGCTTGCATCGCTCCAGCAGCGCGGCAATCTGCGCGTCCTTGCCCAGCCGCATCGCCTCCCACGCCTGCAGCATCGAGTTTAGCTCCCTGCAAGCAAGGGGCAAGTGTGCTTTCAAAGCGTCAAGGCCACGGCAAGGCGAAAGCATTCGATGTGGCTCACCATGGCACCATGTGCCAACCAGAACCACGGGTACTACGCATGCATGGAAGCAGCGCACCTGATTTCGTTGTTGCGCTGCTCGAGCTGCTCCCGGTACGTGGCCGCCTGCTGTGCCACGGCGCGCAGCTCGGACCGTGCGGCGTCCAGCGATGCTGCGACATCCTGGCGCGCAAGCACCGATGATTGGTTGCTGCGCTGCAGCACCTCGGACTGCGCATCCAGGGAGCGCACCCGCTCCTGCACAAGACATGCAGGTGTTGCGGGCGGGCCAATGTAAGTACGCTTGCGCGGCGGCATCAGCCGCAACCCTCAAGGTGCGGTCAACGGGGCGGGGGGGGGGTTGTGGTTACCAGCCCAAACTAAACCAAACCCAATGCGTAAGGGGGGGGGGTAATGGACATGCCAGGCGCACCTGCAGCGCCGCCAGCGCCGCGCGCCCCGCCTGCCACTGCTCCTCCAGCTGCGCGCACTTCCTGTTGAGCAGCGCGCACTCCTCCTGCTTGCCCGCCAGCGCGCCCTCCAGCTCGTCGCAGCGCCGCAGCATGGCCTCCTGGTCCGCCGACAGCCGGCTGCTGTCCCGCTCCTGAAGGGTAAGGGTAAGCAGCAGGAAAAGCAGCCGAGCGCGGGCGAGTTGGCAACGCGGAGAGCAGGAGGCGCGCCCTACTCAGCAGGTGACGTGTGATGGTGAGGCTTCGTGTCAGCGCCCCCAGTCCCGCCGCCCGCACCTGCTGCAGCAGCCGCTGCTTGAGGCGCTGGTAGTCGCCTATCTGCGCCGCGATCTCCGCCTCCACCGCCTCGCAGTCCGCCTCCTTGCGCCGCAGCGTCGTCTGCAGCCGGGACAGCTCGTCCAGCCGCACCGCCAGCCCGTCCTGGCTCGCCCTGTAGCGGTGGTGCAGCAGGCGCAAACACAGTGGCAGCAGTTGATACAAGCTCGTGATGTGGCCAGGCCATGAGCTATTCACAGGGCTGCCATGTCGCCGAGACCATGCCCGAGAGCTTGTTGAAGCCCACAGCAGCCCAGCACACCGCCCTCCGCTGCCTCTCACTTGAGCCGGGCCTCCAGGCGGCCGACCTCGTCCTGCCGCGCCGCCAGCTGCGACTGCAGGGCGGCTGCCGCCGACTCTGCCTCGCTGGCGGCCTTGGTGCGGCGCTGCAGCTCCTCAATCAGCACCGAGACCAGCTCCTGCGCACGCAAGGCGTTCACGAGCGCAGTTGCACCAAGGCTACAGAATTAAGCAATCATGCACGCGCGTACTGGCTGTCTTGAAGCATGTGAAGTATGCTTGCTTACCTCAAGCATTCGCAAGGACGTGGGTAGATTGCCCGAGGGGCCAAGGGCCGGGCCGTCCGTGTGGGGCGCGGTGCTGGCGGCCAGGGCCCCCCGGAGCATGGCAACAACCTGTGCCACCTGCACCTCTGCACGGCTCATTTGCTCCTGCAGCGGCTGTACCTGCGGGCACGATGTCGGGTACGAGCGGGGGGAAGAGTTGAGCTGGGACGGAAAGAAAAGGAGGCACGTCTCGGCAGATCGGGAGACCTCACGACGGAGGGCACGCACTCACACGGCTGCGCCAGGTGACGGCATCAGCGGGAAGTTGGCACCACCTATCCTCTCCACGCCAGCACCTCTCCACGTCTCCTTCTCTCACCTGCTCCGCAGTCTCGTGTGCCCTCTGTGAGGCGGCGCTGCTGTCGCGCTGCAGCTGCCGCAGGTCCACTTGCAGGTGTTCCACTTGCTGTTGAGCTGCTGCAAGCTGCGACGCCGTGCTGTGGGCCAACTCGCGGTGGCCCTCACTCTCATCCTGTTAGTTTCACGGCGGGGAAGCCACGGGGATGCCACGCAGCCACATAAAAGGTTGGTAAAGGCGCATCACACGGTTGCGCAACGCCGCGTCACCAGCCCTTCAGCTCCCTTGCATTTCCTCCCCCTCTTCGGCATCGCGCACCTGCAGGGCCACCAGCGACCGCTGCGTGGCCTGCAGCTGTGCCCGCAGCGTGTGCAGCTCCTGGTCCCGCCGCAGCAGCTCGTCCTCCGCCTCAGCCAGCTACGCATTTGCACGGAAAGGGAGCGCCGCACTTAGCACCCATCAATGAACCCGGGAAAAAGCATGATGCCAACGGGCTGACCCACGTCAAACTCCACAACACCTGCCTTCCGTGACTTGGCGGCCAGCTTCTCCTCCGCGGCCAGCAGCTGCGCGTCGAGACTGTCCCGCGTGAGGTCCAGCTGCCGCGCGGTTGCCCCCAGCGCCTGCTCTCGCTCCAGCACCTGTAAGCGGGCACGAAGGCTTGCGTAAGTGAAGTTGAAAACGATAGTATGCATGATGCGGCCGACAAGACTGCATGGCCTGGGGCTACGTTACCAACCTGCGCGGTGAGCGATGACACCTCCGTGCGCGCCTTTTCTAGTTGGGCGCTGAACGTGGCCAGGTCCGCCTGTCGGCGATAAGATAAAAGCAGAAATGAGCACATCAGCAGCAGCATGTCGTGACTTTGTACTTTGGCAGAGCAACGTAAGGGCCGCCTGCCCTTTGCCTGCTCTTCCGCCAGCGCCCACCTGCATCTCCTGCATGCGTGCGTCCTTGGCCCGGCACGCGTCCCGCCACATCGCCACCACCCGGTCCAGCTTGGACGCCTGCTGTGCCGACTGCTGCGCTGACACCAGCTGCGACTGAGACGAGGCTGTCGCCTGCGAACCGGGGCTCGCAGTCACAGCCGCCAGGTACCCAGCAGTGCCCGAGTCCTGGGATCGGGATGGCCCGGCAGGGCTGCCCATCCCGGCCCGCGAGCCTGCCTGCTGCTGCTTGTGCTGCGAAGTCAACTGCTCCAGCAGCGCCTGCCTACTGCTGAGCTGCTGCTGGGCCAGTGACAGCTGCTGGCGGAGCGTCTCGCCCTCAGATGCCAGCTCCCGCTCCTGTGCAGCCAACTTGCACAGGTCATTGACACCACCGAAATGTGTTTGCGTGTGTTTTATGTGCAGGGGGGGGGAGCGGGCGGGGGTGCCCGTACTGAAGCCCTCTTGCGTACGGTGCATGCTGTCCGTATCCCTTGCCCTTTCTCACACCCAACAGCGGCCCCACATACCCGCATCTCGGATTCCGCCACGCGCTGTCCAAGCGCTGCTGCCTGCCGGGCGAGCTCAGTCCGTTTCGCGTTTGCACTCTGCAGCTCAGTTTGAAGAGACTCGATCTCTGCGCGCTGCGCCCGGACTTGCTGCTGCAGGGCGTGCAGCGCCTCGCTTCCGCGCCCATCCTCTCCGGCATGCGAACTGCCGACATGCGGATGCGTAGAAGGTGTCAGCGCCTCGCCCATGCGGGAGCCAGCTTGGCTTCGAGAGGCTTGCTGCCCCCGCTCCTGCGCCAGCCGCTGCGTCAAGGCCTCGCAGCGCGCCTGCGCCTCCGTCGCGACAGCTGCGCTGGCTGCGGCCTCATCTTGGGCTGAGCGAAGCGCATCCTAAGTGACATAACAAGCATGCGCAGCGCAGAGACACGAGCTGAGCAACGCAAAAAGTACATGCCGATTCGCCTGCCCGGAGCAACCAGTCTAGACATTCAATCACCTTATAGGCCTGAAGTTCCGCTCGAAGGGCGTCCACCAGGGGCCCAGAGTTTTGCGCTGCGCTGCTGCTGAGCTTGCCAAGCCCTGTCGTTGGGGGCACAAGCCCGGTCGCGACGGGCGACGCCAAGAGCGACCTTGGAATTGACATGGCTCGGATTATATAAGCATTTTGGCATGTAGCACTATACGACAGGTCAGGCTTGCCTAGGGCTGCGCAGCGTTTACCAGTTCCATGCGGTTCCGCGCACCTGTCGATGCGGCAGCAGCTGCTTCAGCTCGCCGAGCTGCGGCCTGTTACGAGCAAAATATGAATATCATGTTAGTAGTTATAAATTACTGTTATTAGCATGAGCAAACTCCCTTGTGCCCGTCCCACCTCGGCATCCCGGCTGCGCACGGCTTGCTCCAGTTGCGAAATCTTTGCACGCGCTAGCTTCAGCTTGTTGTGCATGTTAGTGAGCTTGTCCAGCAGGTCGCGGTTCTCGTTCAGCATGCCGACCAACTGTGGCGCGCCGCCCTCCACGCTGGACGCGTCGTCGTTGTGCCGGGCACTGCGTGCGCCTTCGCTGTACTCCAGCTCCACACTGTTCGCCAAGTTTTACACGAGCACCGTGCGGCATTTAGAGGATAGCACCTTCCTCGGAAAATGTGACGGCGGGGTCTGGCGGCACGGCCGGCTATCGCTAATTCCCTGCAGTGCTGCACGGCCGGCTAACGCTAGTTCCCTGCAGTGCTTCTCACCTTGAGGCCGTCACCTGCTTGCGGTACTCATCTCGCTCCTGTGGTAAGTGTAGTAACAAAGGATATCGGGATCGTTGGTGAGGGCATCAAGGAGCACGAGCCGCGCCCCTGGCCTCTGTTCCGAGTTCCGACGCACCTGCAGGGCAGCGCGAAGCTGCTGCCGCGCCTCCCGCAGCTGGGCCTCTAGCACATCCACCTGCTTGCCCATGGACGCCACCTGCAGGGACGATGATATCATTAACACACACGATCCTGCTGCCACCTGTCCATGCCCTTTCTGATGCGTCAAGCAACCACGCTAGCCGTTTACCGAAACAAACGAAATCTACCTGGCTGGCGTAGCCCTCCAGCCGGGCCTCGCGGTCCTGCACCTGCTGCTGGCTCAGGGCCAGCTTGTCGGCGGCCGCACGCAGCTGGCGCTGCATGTCCTGAACCTCCTGGCGCGTGGACTGTTTGTTATGAGGACATGGGTTTGCGGGCACGAGAAAGGTGTTGTAGGCGTGGCGACGTGCGGCTGTGCGTACATGGCGGGGAAATCTGGTGGGGAAAATTATCCCCGCTCACCTCACGCTGTGCCACTAGAGCACCAGCAGCGCGCGTCTCCGCCTCCGCAGACGCTGCCAGTCGGGTCTCTGCATCAGCAAGCGCAACCTCTAGCTCGCGAGTGCGCGTTTCCAGTGCCGCCGCACGGACATGTGCCGCCGCTGCCTCGAGCACAGCATCTTCCGCGTCTCGGGCCTGCGACATGCAAAAGCCACGAGCGGATACTTGACCATCACACGCGCACGGTAGGGACGCGGCTCTAGACTGCCGAGCGCACCTGCTGTCTGGCGGCGGCGAGCGCTGACTCCAAGTCCGCCAAGCGCTGCGAATACGCTGCGCTGCCGCCCTCGCTGCGGCTACCGTGGCCTGCCTCCGCCAGCGCCTGCAGCTGCCGCCGCAATGACCGCACCTCCGCCCTCTCCTCCTCAGCTTGGGCCTCAGCGGCACGAACCTGCATTGTTGTAAGAGCATGACCATTGACTTCAGGTGTGCATGACATGTGGGCCTACATGCCGGCGTATTTGCGCCGAGCGCCAAGCCTACCTCCGCTGTGACTCTATCGCGTGCCGCCTGCGCCTCCAAGAGTTCCGCCTGTGAGAGACATGTAAGAGTAGGTACCACGTAGTTGATTAGGATATACACCGGTTGAAGCTTGTTTGCACTGCGTAATGGCTGCATACCTCGAGATTGGACAGCCGGCCCGCGAACTTGCTGGAGTCGGCCCGAAGCTTGGCCAGGGTCTCTGCCGCAGTCTTGGCTTCGACTACCGCCGCTTCGCGCTGCCGTGCGGCATCCGCAGCTTCCGCCCGCAGCGCATCCACCGCCGCACGGGTCTCTGCCAGGGCCTACGCAGTTGCAGAACCGGCGGAAGTCGGGTCTGAGCGGAAAGGTCCCGGAGCATAATTAAACCACCTGCAGGTTTCCTTGCTTACCTTTTCGGCAGCCTCAGCGCGCGACAGCATGTTTTGCAGTTCAGCCTGTGACATGATGGCTGCGTGAGTCAGGCAGTGGTACAGTGGTACATGTGTACTAAGGTGTGCCATGTACGATGTAGACAACAGATACCCGGTGCGCTACGCGCGGCGCTACTCCACAGCCGGCCTTCACCTGGAGGGAGTCCACCAGAATGGCCTGCTGCCGTGCCTGGAGCTCCAGCGCCGACTGCACATGCGAGGCCTGCGGTTGCGACCCAGGTCCGGGCGCGGCCAGGAGAGATGAGTCGGTCAGCGCTATGACGCCGAGCAACAGCAGGCCTTGCCGCTCGCCCCACTGACCTGCTGAGACTGCTCCTGCAGGCCCTCCGCCAGCCGGCCGGCAGAGGCAGACGCCAGCTGCGCCTGTGCCGGGCCAACAGCCGGACATGCGGGCAAGTCACATACATGCACACATACACTGTTGGGAAGCCACGCACGCTAGGCATGAGAGGCCTCCACCCTGCTGAAGGGCGATCCTACCCGCAACACGCCGGCCTCCAGTTCCCGGTCCTCGCAGGTGTGTGTCAGTTCCTCCACGCGGCGCTCAGCCGCGAGCGCCTGCTGCTGCAGCTCCTCACACTGGGCGCTAGCCCGCGCCACCGCCTCCTGGGCGGCCTGCGGACACAACGGCACAGGGAAACGCCGGGGCATCAGTCGCGGATGCCTTCGCACACAGCGCTTGCAATTCGTAAACTGGAGGCGTTCAGAACGTGCACGCCACACTGCGCACCTGCTCCCGGTCGCGCTGCGCCTCCAGCTGCAGCTCCAGGTCAAGCACCTGCTGCCGCAGCGCGCCCATATCCTCGGCCGTGCCCGCTGCCGCCGCCTGTGAGGAGGCGCGGCGCACCAGGGCCAATTCCAGTACCGTATTGCACTTTGCCCCGATGAGTAAGGGCGTAATAAGTTACAGGCAGCGCCACGGCCTCACCTGCAACTGTGCCTGCAGGTCGCTGACCTTGCCCTCTGCCGCCCGCACACGGCCCTCAGCAGCCTGCAGGTCCATGCGCAGCAGCTGCATGTTGTGCTCGGCCTGAGACGCGCGTGCCTCCGCCTCAAAAAGGTCCGCCTGTGACAAGTGCAGGGCGAACCGCATGCACAGTCAGCAGGTTGCTACATGAGCTAGAAGCGGCCCGACACGCATGCAAGCTGGAATCCAAATTACAAGCCAACCTGCATGGCCTCCGACTTGGCCTGCATCTCTGCGACTGTGGCCTCCAGCAGCTGCCGCTCCAGGTCGCCAGCCGCGGCCGCCGCAGCGCGCCCAAGCGACTCGGCGCCCGGGGAGCCCGCAGCCGCAAGAAGCGCCGCAGCCACCTGCCGCCCACGGGCGCTGACGGCAACGGAAGCAGCAGCCGGTGTCCGTGCAGCTGCGCTGGCGCCGAGCCAGCCTGCTGTGCCGGGCGTCACCGCAGCGGTCGCCGCCCGGCTACGGGTGGGGCTGCCCGTGGCGGGTGATGAGGCGCCTGCATTCACAGTGAGTTACGATGCTTTCATCTTAGTGCCGATGAATGGCGAGACCGTAAATGCGGCCAAGCAGAACACGTTCAAAGGCCGCGCCCACCTTCACGGACAGAAAGCGGCGTTGCTGTGGCCGCTGCGGCTGCTGACGCAATGAGCGCGGAACGGCGCTCCTGCGTCAGCTTTTGCAGCTGCTGCTGGAGCTCTTTATACTGCTCATGCAGCCGCTCGTTCTCAGATTGCACCTGCGGGGTATTAACGAGGATACATGACACCGATAAGATATCGGCACAAGTCCAAGCCTGCCTGAAACTTGGCAGCACATGCGGCTGCTTTACACGCCCCAGCCTTCTCCACACACGCCACGTCACCAAACCCGGGGCGACGGCGCACCTGGCGCACCAGCCCCTGCTGCCTGGACAGCGATTGCTCCGCCTCCACCAGCTGCGCCTCGCTGTCCAGGTGCCGGTCCTCTGCGGCCGCCAGGCTCGCCTGCGCACCCACAGCCAACCTTTTTCACGCCCATCACTTTGTGTGCGGTAATTAGTTATAAACGCGTAACACCTGCAGGGTCGGGGCAGCCCCCCCTCAAGTACATCACGTCGGTGCCCTCGTTACCTTGAGCGTCTCGTTGGCCTGCCGCAGCGTGTCCAGCTCGGCCTGATGCGTGGCCAGCTCCATCTGCAGCACGCCGATGCGCGTGCGCGCGGACGCCAGGTCCTCGCTCAGGCCCTGCAGCTGCTGCGTCAGCGAGCGACCCAGGACCGCGGCATTCTCGTGCTGCGCCTTGAGCCGCTTCACCTCCTGCGGGCCGCGGTGGGGCGACACGTAACGGCCAGCGTTGGTGGACATGCACGCATGCTCAAGATGAGCAGACAGCACGACAGGAGCGCACAGGCACCCAGCACGCACCTGCTCGTGCGCGTCGATGGTGTCCCTGGCCAGGGCTGCCTCCCGGCGCAAGGTGTCCACGGTGGCGGACAGGGCTGTGGCCTCCGCGGCCGCCATCTGGGCGGCGCTGCTGCCGCCCGCCTGCAGCTCTCGCAGCTGCGCCGTGAGTTGCTTCACTGCCTCCTCCGCCGACGTATGCAGCGCCTGTGACCAAAGTCAATGAACAAGGGGGTGAAGGAGGTGGAAGGGCAGGTTCACCGTCCAATGACGGCAGCGGGCAGCCGGCCCGAGCGTACCTGCATCTGCGACAGCTGCTCGCGTGCGCGCTCCGCCTGTGCAGAGGACAGCGTGAGAACCAGCGTTAAAGCAGCTGCGCAAGCGCTCAGTAGTGGCCGTGCGTTGGAATGAGGACATACCTGGCGCGTCCGCTCCTCTGCACGCGCCGCGGCATCAGCCGCAGCTCGCTCTGCATCCCGCACACGCTTCTCGCTAGCGGACGTCTCAGCACGCAGCCGTTGCTTCAGCGCGTTGACCTGCTGCTGGGCTTGGGCACGAGCCTCCTGTATGTGCGCATGCAAACAGGGTGTTGCAAGGCAGTCAGCATCTGCTCGGGTTCGTGCGCATGGCATGCACGACTTCATGTGCTCAGCCCGAGCGCCCTCACCTCGAGTTGCTGTTTGGCGGCCCGCTCAGCCGCGTCAAGTGCGTCACGAGAGCGCGTCTCCCGTGCATCCGCGTCTGCACGCGCCCGCGACTCAGCTGCTCCCACCTCGCTTCGCAGGAGGGCCTCCGCTTTCGCAGCAGCCTCATGCTCCCGCGCCTCCAGCGCTTCCACCTCCTTGCGCCACCACGCCTCACGAGCTTCGGCTTGCGCCGCCGCCTCGGCCTGAGCGGCCGTCAGCTCCTCAACGCGCTGCGCCTCCGCCACCTCGATGGCGTGACGCAGCTGCGCCTGGAGGTCCTCCAAGGCGGCGGTGTGGCGCTTCTCGCGCTCCTGAAGCGCCGCCTGGAGCGCGCTGACGTTGGCGGCCGCCTGCTCCACCTCCGCCTACGGGCACATGGCAGGCCGTGAGGATCGTGCGGCGGTGTCAAGGTTCACAAAGACATTGCAGCAGTAATGGTCATGCGAATGCGTGCCCGCGACCTCTCAGCTTACCTGTAACTCGCGGATGCGCGCGGACTGGACCTCCGCCTCTGCCGCTGCCCTAGCTGCCGCGTCGGCGCTGGTGGTAGCTGCGCGGACGGCCTCCTCGCGCGCCGCCGCCGCATCCTTTTGCGCCGCTGCGCGGTCCGACATGACCGATGCCAGCGCCGCACGCAGCTCGTGGATGCGCTGGTCCTTGGCGGCGATGACGTCCGAGCCCGCCGCGTCTGTCAGCCGTCGTCATTGGAATAGCAGGAGCGTGTCAATGCACATGTCAACAAGCCGGACATGTAAAGCCGTCAGCAGGCGCCCTGGCCGCGGCAGCCCCTCACCGCGAGTGTACGAGCCGGCCACGCTGGCGGTTCCGTCCTCTCGACCGGCAGCACCATCGTGGCCCCCAATGCCGACAAGACTGCGGACGCTGGCGCCCAGGTTGTCAAGCGCGAGTACCTGTGGCGCACGCACGTGGAGACCACGGGGCCGTGAGGCCTCCTGGCCAGCGCCTAGCCTACGCATACCGCACCTGACAAGCCCCAACAAATTTGCATCCTACACCCCATCCCTCAACGCACACATCACTCGTAGTTGGACACCCTGCCCTACCTGCACCTGGCCGCCCGGCGGCGGTGCGGCGTACACCGTGTGCATGGAGTGCGACGCGGCGGCGGTGGCGGGGCGCGCCAGCCCAACCTCTGCACGGCCAATGCGCACACGCAGGACCTCCAGCTCTGCCTCCACAGCTGCACGTCGTGCCTCCAGCTCCACGTTTGCTGCCTGCAGCTGCCCCACCTGACCAATCAGGTGCGCCTGCAAGCACGCCAGGCAGAGCACGACAACGAATGGGCATGGTATGAGCGACGTGGTTAGGCACCACGTTCATGTCCATAGCGCACACAGCGCGGGTGTGGGCAAAAGCGCTTTGGTCGCGCACACCTGCACAGCTGTCGCGTCGCCGAGCTGCCCCGACTGCACGGCCGGCAACAGGGCCGCAGCCGCAGCAGCCGCGGCCTGTGCAACGGCCAGCTGCCGCCGCATGTCCGCGATGAGGGCGTCGCGCTCCGTTACGTCCTGCGGTACCGAGCGCGCAAGGCACGTCGTTTGCATCATCACTGCTACACCGTCAGTACAGGAGAGGCACACGCACCCGAGCGGCAGCGAGCAGCTGCTCCTGGGCATGGTCGCGCTCCTGCTCCAGCGTCTGCTGCAGGTCCTGCAAATTTGACAAGGAGATGGCCATGGTTGAAGACAATTGCTGAGGCGAAGGGCCCCAGTCATGGCAGTGCGGCATACCCGACCCCACCTCCACTTCGGCCCGCAGCGTTTCTCCCTGCTGGAGAAGGCGCGTGGCGTTGGCCTGGCTCTCCTGCACGTATGGGGCATTCACATCAGCGGGGTGCCCAGCAACAAGCGTGTTGAACACGATCCAGTCCTACCTGCAGCGCCGCTGCGGCCCGCTCAAGCTCCTCCAGGACGGTTGCAGTGCGCCTCTGTAAGGTTGGAAGGAGCGTAAGCAGAGTTCGACGCAACGTCATTTGGGGTTATCTTCCCCCACCCGCTTCCTCACCAACCTGCTGCGGCTCCAGCTGCTCCCTCATCACGCGGTCCAGCTCCTTGCGCGCCGTGGCCTCGGCCTTGCGTGCTGCCTCCGCCGCCTTGGCGGCCTCTGCCAACTGACCTGCAAGCGGCACGCAGCGAGCAAGTCAGCGCGTGCACAGCAGTGAGGGCGACCTGACGCAAGTAACCCACCTGAGAGCTTGGCGAGCTTCTCCGCTTGGGCCTTGCGGTCTTGCTCTAGGGCGATCCTGTGAGGTGGTGAACGGGTTATGGACAGGAAATGAATGGGTGCACAAAGAGATGACCTGCGGCCAACATGACAGACACAAAACGTTGTGCAAGTCGTCAGGGCATATGTGGCCCACCTGCGGTCCTCCATGCGGGGCAACAGCGCGTCAGCCCGCGCGGCTCGGCTCTCCGCCTCCTGCAGCCGCGAGCTAAGGTGCACGTTGTCGATCTGCAGCTGCCGCAGCTGTGCCGCGCCCTGCTGAAGCCTGGTGGGTGGCGGCCGGGGGAACAGCACCAGGGCGGGGCAGTATGATTGCACAGCATTCAAGCGTATGTTCAACACAACCTTATACGCCTGTCCAAGTATGAAACACATGAAGTGCCTTACTTGAGGCGGCGCGCCTCCGCGGCCGCGCCGAGCTGCGCCGCCCGTTGCCGCTCCGCCGCCAGCCGCTCCACCAGGTCTGCCCGCTTGCGCCGGAGCACTCGCAGCCTAGTGCAGGACCCGGATCAGGGGAAACAGTCCTCGTTAGGCCAAACGTACAGCCTGGCGGTTGGGTGCCCCATACCTCGCTCCTAGATGCAAGCACAACGGTCAACACGTACTTGGCCAGCATGACCATGCGATCGCGGATGCGTGGTGCGGCGGCCTTGCGCCAGTGAGTCGCCTCGTCGGCCGCCCGCCGCAGCTGCTCGTCCAGCTTGGCCACGTGCTGCAGCCCGGTGCCCCGCTCAGCCTGCATTGAAGAGCACATCACCAGGCAGCCAAGTGCAAATGAATCATGACAAAGAAATTACACTAGCAGCCCTGAGAAGAGAGACAGGGTAAGAAACAGCCTTAGCACAATGTACACGTGGACCAGCGGGCCGGAGCACTCTTACTCTGAGCGCCCGCAGATCCGCTTCAGCCGCATCCAGCAGCGAGCGCGCCTTCTTCACCTCCTCCTGGGAAGGCCACAGTTGGCAGGGGCACAGTTGTTACGAGGACTGGACCCACATGCGAACGTGCATGCATCACAGTAACCATTTGCTGTTATGAGGCCCACCTGCAGCGACGCCACCAAGGACGTGGTGCTCACCGTCTGCGCCGCCGCTCCCTGCTCTGCCGCGGCCACCCGCGCATCCGCACGCGACAGGGCCTCCGAGCGCGCAGCCTCTGCCTCGCGCAGCCTCGCCTCAAGGGCCGTGATTGCCTCCGCCGCCTGGGCCTCCGCCCGAGCGGTGGCCTCTGCCGCAGCACGCTCCACTGCGCGCACGCGCTTGTCTGCCTCCGCCATGATGTCCTCGCGCACCTGTTCCGCCACCTGTTGATGCCGAGGTGTGGGGCCAGGCAGGCAGGCAGGCAGGCAGGGTTTGCGTTCTGACCGTGTGCTCTTCATGGTCAAGGGCACTGCGGCTGAGGTTGGGCCTGATGCACTGTGGCGCCGCGCAGTGGCAGCCCGCAACCCACCTGGAAGGCTTTGCTGACCTCGCCCTGCACGCGCCCGAACTCGGCCTGCGCTGCTGCCTTGACATGCTGCAGCTCCGCCTCTGCAGACGCCAGCTTCTCCTGTAGGCAAGCAGCACAGCGTGGTTGCGGTCATGGCCCTGAACAAAGAGTACACCCGTCACCGCCGCACTCTACGGTTCTGATTTCGCGATGGTAGTTGTAGGAATAGCGTTAATCGGATGGGCAGGTTCTGGAACGTAGCAAGCGCAGGCGCGCACCCACCTTGAGCCGGGCAGCTTCCGCGGCCCTCTGTTGGGTCTCCGCCAGCTCCTCCTCCAGCTGCAAAGCGTACACGCAACATGGAAGGCTCAACAAGAGGCACAGTTACAAAGCCACAACACAATAGCACATGGAGACATGCAGTGAGTGCACAGGTAGCAACTGACCTTTCTGAGGCTCATTGCCAAGCTCTCACACCGGCTCTCAGCTTTTGCAGCACCGGCCGCCGCCTCAGCCAGCGCCTGCAGTCCATATGTCGCATGTCAACACTAAAACCAAACGCAACGCCTGCTTAGGATACGGTATCTCGCCAGGCTGCAACCAGTGCGACCTTGCGCTTGTTGGTGACCCACCTGGCGCACGGCTTCTGTCGACCCTGCCACCGCCAGCGCAAGCTCGTGCACCGGCAGTGCTTGAGCGGCATCTGCCTGCAGCTGCTGGCCGGGGCCTTGGGATTTGGTGGATGTCGAAAGCGCTCTTCCGGTGCCACGGGCGATGGCTGTCGGTGTGCGCGTGTTGTCGCCCTCAGGAAGCACGCTCCGCAAGTGCTGCTGAGCCGTGATCAACTGCTGGTGCGTGAGCGCCTGCTGCGTGCTGAGCTGGCACATGCACGCCAGCAGCGCCTGCACACACAACCTGATTGGCGCCTCCTCCTGTTCATCGCCCACGACGAGCGCCTCCGCCGCTGCCTGCCCGTGCGGGGCCCCGCGACCAGCGTTGTCGATCCAGGGCCCACTGCGGCTGGACGCCGTGCCCGGCCGCTGCTGCCAGCCGCCGCCCCGGTGTCCGCGGTTCGCCAGGTAGGACTCAAGCGCCGTCAGCTGACTGGCCGCATCCTCTGCAGCCCGTTCCAGGTGCTCGGGTGTTGCGTACAGCAGCATGGGCGATGTGTGGCCAGCCGCATCCCGACCGTAACCAGCGGCGCCCTGAAGCACCGCGGCACAATCAGGCGGAAAGGTGGTCGATCAGGTTGGTGCCTCTAACCCTAAGCAGATTCATGTAGCGTCATGCAGCCTCAGGTGTGGATAGAAAACGCACCTGTTGCAACTCGCGTGCCTGCGCTGCAGCCAGCCTGGCAGCCTCTGCCACCTGCTGGTTCAGCTGAACGTACGCGCCCTCTGCGCCCTCTGCCTCGGAGCGCACGCGCTCGAGCTCCTGCTCGGAAGCCTGCGAATCCGGGAGACCGGGCTTACAAGGCGGGCCGTGAAGAGTTAGATGCACAGCCTCACAATGCCGCCGCAACTCACCTTGACCATGCGCTCCAGGTCGACGCAGCGCCGGCGCTCCGACTCCAGCTCGGTCAGGACCTGCATATCAGCCAGACGTCACCCTAGCATCCACGGGTAGAGAGCTTCTTGTGCACACGTGGAAAAGACACGGGCTTGCGGCACAGCGCGCTGCTGCCATGCTCACCTCCTGCTTTTCGCGCAGCAGCGTGCTCGCCTGGCCCTCAGCCTTGGATGCACCCTCCATGGCCGCAGCAAGAGCAGCGCGCAGCTCCCGGATGCGTTCGTCCTTCGTCTGTAAACGCGACAGGCAGGGATAACCGTAATCGGACTAGCCATGCCTCACCTATCGGATCCAACCTGCATTCGTGCCCCGCCCATTTAAGGGCCCGGCACGCACCTCCACGGCTTGTCCACTCCGCTCGGCCATGCCGCCGAGCTGCTCCACCTGCGCCTGCAGCGCCGCCGTGAGAGCCTGCAGCTGCGCCACCTGATCCCGACTGGAGGACAGCTCGCGCTCAGCTCCTGCAACAGCATGGGTCCAGGAATGGGGGAGGGGACACTGTGTTCCGTATGCAACCAGGCACCCACCGCACCTATCGCGATCACTCACGCCCTCCTACCTTCCGCGTCTGCCGCGCGCGCCCGTAGCCGCGACACCTCTGCCTGTAGCTCTGACACGGTGATGCGCAAGGCCTCGCCGCTCCGCTGCTCCGCTTCCAGCGCCTGCCGCGCCGCCTGCGCCCCGGCATCCAGATCGCTGCAGCGCATGCGGCTCTCCTACAGCACATACACAGTACATTAAGGCCGCTCTGTACGCACGCGCTTTACTGCTCTTATGGCTAGCTTATGACGCGCATGCAAATAGTTGCACCCACCCACACACGCACGCACGAACCTGCAGGTGGTTGGTGAGCTCCTCCACACGCTGCGTGGCGGTGCGCAGGGCAGTGTTGCAGCTGGCCAGCCGGGCCTCGGCGTCCTGCGCACATGCATCCGTCACCGGTGTTTAGCCAACCGGGAAAGTAAGCAGAGGCTACGTCGGCTCTGGAGAGGTCGTGATGACTATGGGCAAACTTTCTCCCACGGCTCACCGCGTTCGTTTGCCGCAGCGCTGCCATAGCGGAGTCCATCTCCGAGGACAGCGCCACCTCCCGCCGCTCAGCGCTCATGTATAGGTTGCGAGTCTGTCGGCCACAAAGTTAAGCGATATCAGGGTCACAAAAAGCCCAAGCACCCAATGCCTGCTACCGGCAGCACTGGCACTCGGATGCGGCCTGGTGCCGGCGTAAACGTCCCCCCGGAATGCGGAAGCTCTTTATTTGGAACGAAGGCTTGGGCAACTGGGCCAGGGGACAGCATGCATGGGTTCTGGGTTTGTGGGTTGCAATGCTCGTTTTTGTTTCTGAAATGAACTACCCCCCCCCCCGTCCACCCACCATCGCCACCAGCTCCTTGACGCGCGCCAGCACCGCCTTGCCGTCCTCCTCCGCAACAACCCGAGCCGCCATCAGCCGGTCGGCCAGCGCGCCGTACTCGGCAGCGCCGGCGGACAGGCCCGACAGCAGCTGCTCTGAGTAGCCGAACGCCGCGGCCAAGGCCTGCGAGCAAGCAGTATGTGTAGGGTGGATTACGGTGACACCGGCAGGGGCCGCCAATGCGCAGTTTGTGCACGCAGCAGGCAGTGAACGGCACCCACAGGCTGGGAGAGCAAGCAAGGAGCATGACACGGCACCGGCGCGCAGGAGGCCGCACCTGCGGGCCGAGGGCGGAGTGCACCGCCGCCAGGGTGCTGCGCAGCTGCGAGTACGCAGCCTCGGACGCCTGGGCCCGCGATTGCGCTGCAGCCAGTTCCGTGCGCAGGGTGGCCAGCTGCGTCTCCTCCATCTCCTGCACAGCCCCAGATAATGCACACGCCAGACCTCTTTTGAGGGGCCGGCACCTTGCGAGCATGGGGATCGTTTGCCCAGTTTGAGCCGCCCACCCACCTTGACGTGCTGGAGCAGCTGCTTGTCGCGAGCCGCAAGCTTCGCGTTCAGCAGCTGCAGCTCGCTGCGCATGGCTGACACTTGCTCCGCAGCAGCCTGCGCGGCGCACGTGTTCTGTGTGTGTAAATGCACGCTGAAAGGGGCGTGGAGCAGCACATCTGCCCCTGGGGCGGTTGCAGGAAGCTCTTGCGCCAGCAACAAGTGAAGGCGTCGGCCGCCAAGGTCCCAAGATACTTGCAAACGCGGGTATACGGTACTTGCCTCAAGCCTCATCTCCTGCTGCTGTCGAGCGCCCTCGCTGGCGCCCAGCTTCTCCAGCAGAGTCTGCTCCTGCCGCTGGGCCTCCCGCAGCTGCTTGTGCAGGCCCGACGCGTGCTCCTGCATGACACCAACCGAAAGCGATTCATTCAAGATGCGACTTCCGTGCGTCCTTGGAGCGCATCCCCGATCACATGCGTGGAGAAATGCCTTGCCTTCTCCTGCTTGAACTGCTTTTCGAGGCCCGATCGCTCCTCCTCCAGCACCGCGATGCGGCTGGTGAGCTCTCGCGCTGCCTCCGCGGCCTTGGCCGATGCATCAGCCGCCCGCTGCCGCTCCGTGTCAAGGCTCTGAGGGCGCGCCATGGTGACATCAGAATCCGAAGCCCTTGTGAATGCCTTGAGGTGAATTCAGTTGTCACAGCTGTAGGTACCGTGCTCACCTGTCCAGACGCAGCAAGCATCTCCCGTGCTGCTGCCTCCGCCGCTCGTGCAGCAGTCTCAGCCTCCGAGGCTGTGCGGAGCCGCTGCAGCTCCACCTGGCACAGCACCAAGCAGAATAGGGTTGGAGCGATGCTCATTGGTGCCAGTCCTGCGAGACCGCCTGCGCCCCCGAGCACCCATGCCAACACAGCGATTACACACCGTACCTGCAGCTGCTGCTGGAGCTGCCCACACAGCTGCCGCTCAGCCGCCAGGCTGGACTCAAGCGTTGCGACGCGGGTCTGCACACAGCACGCCATGTGCGCGCAAGTATTCAATGCAATTTAGATACCATGCTCAAGTTCTCCGACGCCCATTCACCGGTTCCTTCTCCAACGATATGCCCTGTCACCTTACCTGCAGTGGCTCCACCGCGGCTGAATGGCGCCGCTCGGCGGCAGCCAGCGCCTCTTCTGCGGCACGGCAGCGCGCCTCCAGTGCCGCTCTCTGCGTGAATGGCCATAACGCTCAGCGCCCGGTCACGCAAGGGATACAACTAGGAACCTAAGCGCCAACGGTGCCTCCGTAGCTCACCTCTACACTGAAGGCCGCATGCGCGTGCTGCATGCTGTGCACGAAACCACTGATCCCCACGGACCCAGCTGCGCCGGCCCGGCCTGCCGCTGCCGCCCCGCCAGCTGCGCCCAGGCCACCGGCCGCTGGCACGGGTGCTGCTAGGGATGCGTTGAGCAGTGCAGACACCTCCCCGATAGCCCCCAGTCCCGCCTGGAAGGTGTCCGCCCGAGCCGTGACTTGCTGGCCGGGCAGCTGCTGAGGCGTCAGCTTGCTGGTGCTGGGCACTGGCCCCAGCCCCGCAAAGCTAGGCTCCCTGGATGCGGCGGCCAGGCCGGTCCGGGACCCGCCGGGTCCGGCCGCAGGCGGTGCCGCGAAGGTACCGGATGCGCCGCCGAAGAACCGTCCCACACTGCCCTCCGTGGACAGCCGGCCAGCGGCGCCGGCCGTCGCCACTCTCAAGCTGGCCCGTGCCCGCTCCAGCTCCAGCTCCAGCAAGGTGGAGTCGATGCTGGCGGATGATTCAGAGCCCGCACCACCTGCCCCTGAAGGCAATGGATTCGGAGAGCCTGCGGCCATAGCGGCAACGGTGTCCGCTCCGGCAGCGATGGGACCGCCGGCTGAATGGAACGCCTGCTCCGCGCGAGCTGGCGCCGCTGGCGGTACGGGCGGCCCCAATGCCGTGACGCTGTCCTGAGAGGCCCAGTCCCGTATCCGCTGCCATTTTTGCTGCGGGTCAACTGTGCTGTATGATGGGTAGTACGTGAGTGGCCCCTCCTGCGCTGGCAGTTTGCCATCGGGGTCGTAGGCTGCGCCTGGCAAGGGTAGCGCAGGCCCCGGCTGCAGCGGTGGCATAGGCTGTATGGCCAAGTCTGACCCTGTTATAACTAACGCGCTGCGCGGTGAACCTGCAGACATGCCGGTGGCATATGCTCCAGAAGCGTGTATGACCATGGGGTTCAAGCGGGGTTGCGGGCTACCTGTTGCGGTGTATGAGTGGGGGACAGGCGCGGGGGACGGGTTCAGGCGGCAGACTCGTGGTCTGCAACTTAGACACCGCGCGCAGCAGCAGCTCTCAAACATTTTTTAGTATAAGAAGCTCACCCTCATAACTCCGGTCAAAGGCCTGATGCTGAGGGGCCTCGACAGAACGCCGTCCAGCTTGCTGAGACCGGTTCCGCTCTTGCATTGTAGATTATTTTGTTACTTTCAATATATCAAGTATGTGTACGCAGCCTCATATGAAGGCAATCGCTCCGGCGAGCCAAACATGAATGCCCGCTGGCACAGTCTGTCGAAAGCACGGTGGTCACGTATTGTTTGTCTTTGTGTGGTCAATTTATGAGCAGATATAGAGCACACTCGGCGTGAGAGCGTCAAACTACAGCTTGTTTGAAAAAATTGTCAAAGCTCGGTCGTGCATCCAATTAAGCATTACAACTACGTCATCAAGTCTACAGGTGAAACATTTTTTTGCCAACATGCCTTGATGCATTTTTGCCCGACGCCACGGTGACACGGGTGACACGGTCACGGATTTCTCATTCCCGTCAACCCGTTGTTGCCGGTCAGCCCATGTGGCTTCGCCGCAAGGGAGGTAAAGGCTGCACATGAGCCTGCGGCATTTGCGCCTCTAGTACCCCTGTGCGCGGAGGCACGGTCGGAGCCTGAGGGGGGCCCCTTGGAGGCAGGCCGCTGCACTTCGTCAACATGGCAGTACTGTCCTCATGTTGAATTGCGGGGCCTGAGGCATATACGCGTACGCTCCGTGCCGTGCACGACGAATCCCCTCAAGAATTTTACGAAGCGCTCTTGATTGCGACGATGATGGCCATGGGTTTGGAACTCGGATTCGGGACAATCGCTCTGGGGTTGTTCCAGACCTGTGCTTAATTGCTAAACGATTTCCTTATAGGCCGTAGGCCAAGTTGTCCCTCACAACGATGCATTCAACGACGATAGGAGCATGCGCACCAAATTCCTCGCCGCGAGTGGCGTTGGGCCCACTCATCCGCGCCTCCAGGAGCACCACATCAATGAGAGGTTTCATTGATGGGAAGCAGCCTATCGCGGCGGGGGGCAGCATGGGCGTCGCAGCGGTCGTTAAGCAGCCGCAGGAGCGCGGCCTCCTTGTAATTGATTACAACGACCTTGCTTCCGGAACAAACCTGCACGCACAAATTGAAGAGGTGGGGCATTTGGGAGAGCTGACGCCAGCAGCTGAGTTTCAAATTCCCAAGTTTGTGGCTTTGCTAATAAGCTACAGCAGAACAGGGTCACTATGCTGAATGCTTAAATTTTGGCGGTAACGGGCTCGGTCTCCTCGTATCCGTTGAGGCCCGTGGCCAAATGCGCCGGCTCACTGTGACTCCCACACCTTCGCGCTGCCCAACAGGCACTGGGCCCGCACGGGCTCGGTGCGCTTGCAGTGCGAAATGTGCCTGGCTATGTGGCTCGTCGGCGACTGCTTCTGCCCCAGGCCCACCATTTTGCGGTGAGCCAGCACTGTTGGGGGCAGCCTAGGCACGAAAACGGTACCGGTACGAAGCTGGTACACTTGGGGCACACACTGCGCAGCCCCGAAACCCCCTTGGCGCCGCCCGAGCACACGCATTATGCCTGGGCAACGTTGCCTAACATGGCTCTTGTCCATGCAGAATCTTCCAGAGGAGATACGCCGGCGGTATGAGGACGAGGACAGCCACTACAGCGTGGGGTGGTCTCACGGTAAGCCGGCGATGAGGTAAAGGGCGGCCTTGAAATCTCTGGGCAGGGATTAGCCACGTCAGCCATCGATCAACACCGCGTGCAAATGATGTCGCGTCAGAACTGCTTGTCTTATGGCGTGGCGGAGGGGACTAACGGTGCAGCCATTGGGCCGATGGGCTGCTGCCGGCACAGGGAAGGAGTCGCTGTCCAGTGGCCAGCCGGACACCTACAAGGTACGGCCGTGGTTTTCCACAGAACAGCCCGTCCCACGCGACAGTGCACGATCAATGACGGGCTCCTGCTCTTGCCGCCGAAGGCTTGCGCGGCTGTTTGGTACACGTGCCGCAGCTACAGCCGTGTGCAAGGAATGCAGGCAGGGACAGCCAGGTATCTTGGTAATGTTGCCGTTGTTGGTGTGATGCACGCCCCCGTTCCTCCCTGCCTGTGCAGGGGAGCTACTACGCCAACCCGCTGGTGGACGACCCGCTGCGGCCCGGCCCCAACGATTCGCTGTGCCCCTGGCAGCACTCAGCGCTGGCCTCCCTGGAGGAGACGCTGTCCTCGGGTGCGTCAGGGTTCGGCCTTGTGCCGGCCTTGGCGAATGCGCAGTAACGGGCGTAACGGAAGCCTAATTACGGGTGCCAGGTGACACCTAGACACCATAGGAGGGTGTTTGGGCAGGGTTGCTGTGACAGTTTTGGTGCTCCCTCGGCGTGCTGCAGTTGATGAGCCGGGGCGTATGGGCGCCAGCGCCGGCTTCAGCGGGCGGTGCAGCCCGGAGGAGGAGACGGAGCTGCGGCGGCGCCACCCTGGTTACTACCGGCCTAACCTGTGGCCGCGGCAGGAGCTGCCCGTGTTCGAGGTGGGTGGGTGCGACCTGGCCTCGCAGTGCTCCAAGGCGCTGTATGCTGCCAGAGGCCCAGAGCAAAAGCACATGTTGTGGAGCCCACCAGCAATGGCTGAGGGCGCCTTGCAACGTCCCGCCCGCCTTTGTTGTAATATTGCTGTACACGCAGGTGGCGTTCAAGGACCTGGGCCGCCTAATTGTGGCGGTCGGCTGCCTGCTGATGGACCACTGCGACAGGTGCGGGCTGGGCGGCAGCTGTGCAGGGAGCCGGGGGGTGTGCAGCAGCATGAGCTGCACGCGCCAGCGCGCCTGTGCCTGACTCGGCATGTTGTGCTTGTGCGTGCACGTGCCCTGCCCCAACCCCTGCAGCTACGTGGCGTCCAAGCTGAGCGCGCAACAGGGCCAGCTGTCGGGCGTGCTACGACGCAGCTACAACCCCAAGGCAAGGCCTGCCAGCTGAGGCCTGTTAAGAGCAGTGCAAGGGCGTGAAATCCAGACACTAGCAGCCACTGGTACCCGCGCGTGTACACCTGAATTAGTTGCCCACACTTGCGCCGACGTGCAGGCTCGGCTACTTCACTACTTTGCGCGGCCGGGCCAGCAGCTGAACCTGATTATTGGGCCGGCCGGTCCCCAGATCGCGCCCCAGCAGCCCCAGCAACAGGAGCAGGAGGCGGACGACTCATGGTGCGGCCTGCACACTGATCACGGCAGCCTCACAGGTGCGTCACGCAACTTTCCGCCACAGGTCGTCTCACGTGCAAGCCATCCAAAATGTTGCATTCCGATGCGTTACGGCGCCGGCCTGCCGCATCCTCGCTCCTGCTGCCATCCGCGCTCAAAGCTGCCATCTTTGCACAACGCTACGTACGCATGCACCCACGAAATTGACGCTGATTCACGCCCCGCCGGCGTGCACGTGCGCGTAGGCCTGACGTCCGCCATGTACCTAGACGCCTCGGGCAACGAGGTGCCCAACCCCGACCCCGCGGCGGGGCTGTACATCCGCGACCGCAGCGGCCACATGGTGCGCGCCGGCATACCGGCCGACTGCATCGCGTTCCAGGTGGGACCCAGGTTGCGTGCGCGCGTGTGTGTATGGCTGGCTGCGTGTGCGAAGGATTGCGCATGATCGGCTGGTTGACCTGTCTGCACCTAATACGGTGCTTGGTTAGCAGCGGGGCCTGATGGGCTACACTTAAGAAGGCATGCACAATGCGGCGGCTGTTGCCTTTCAGGTGGGCGAGGCGCTGCAGGTGCACTCGGGCGGCCTGCTGCAGGCCACGCCGCACTTTGTGCGCAGCGCACGCGGCATCGCTGCTGCCGGGATCAGCCGGAACACGTTCGCGGTGTTCATGCAGCCCAACGTGGAGGAGCCCATGGACTGCCCGCCAGGTGCGTTTCATTATACAAACATGAACAATTACTGCTCTGCGGGCGGGTTAGGGGCGAGTGGGAGCGGGTGGTTGGCGAATCGGTGTCGGCGGCGAGTCGTGTCATGTCAGTTCCCCTGCTTCGCGCTCTTTTTAGACACGAGGCAAAACGTGGTTCGTTACCAGCAGCAGCAGCAACAATGGCCAAGCGCAGCCCCGCCGCTTGCCCCGCAAGCGCAGCGCTGCCAAGGGCTTCGCGACTGAGCAAAAGATCAGGTCGCAGGCCACCGGCAAGAGGATGGCCCCACGCAAGCCCAGCGCTCAGCTGGTTGCGAAGGCCAAGGCCGCCGTTGAAGTGCTGCAGCGGCTGTTCAAGCACAACCAGCTCCGCGCGCGCTGCAAGGGCGCATCCGGCAAGCAGCACAACGTGGAGACCGTGGTGCACACTAGCAGCGGGGGAAGCGGCAGTGGTGCTACCTGAAGAGCTGAAAGCGGCTCTGCAAAGACTGCTGCGCCCAGATTAGAAAGGACGCTAGCCTGCTGGTGCAGCGCATGTTGCGCTTCGACCACGGCTGCCAGGGCTGCCGCCGCCAGTGAATAGCACCAGCATCACAGCAGCAGCAGCGCGAGGGTTCGAGCGGGCGGGTTTGGAACGAGTGGGAGCGGGTTTGCGGACGTGTGTTAGGAATGTGCGCAATGAACTTGACCTGCATGCGCGCTGTTGACACCGAGGACACTGCCTCACCACGCATGGTGTGCATGTGCAGGCGTGGACCCCAAGTCGGTGGAGATCGGGCAGTGGCAGCCCGGCTGCACATTCGGCAAATTTGCGGAGGACACGTTCGCGCTGTACTACAACAAAAACCAGTGATTGGCCATGGGCAGGAGCCAACCCCAGCCACCCCTCGCATACACATTCTTTCCGTGCGGTAGATGTTGCTCAAAGCCGCACATTCTCTGGGACTCTCGACTATACGTTCTACTAGGATATGCTGGCAAAAGTGGAGTTGGAGGATACGGCATTATTGGTAAAGGGAGGACAGCTTGCAGGCATATCTCAAGTACCGTATGGCTAGCTTAGGTACACTTGCGTCAGGCCAGTTGTAGTCAGAGCCGCACGTGTACATGGCGCCGTGGTTGTAGCGGCGGTGGGTGCAGGATTGTCAAAGTTTACAAGGTAACAAGCAGCTGTCAGCACAGTTTGTCATGATGTTGTGCTTGCGTAGACGGTTCCGCCACGCCGCAATGCGTGTTCGGTGAGGGCAGGGCCTACCATCGAGGGTTCGTGTCCGCCTATGTCTTTTTAGCAAGGCCTTGTACGTGGCTGGCTAAGTTCTCACCACCACCAGCATCACACGCCTCTGCCTCTCTCTGCCGTGGGTGGCCAATGGTGGCCGCTACAGCATGGCCTTGTACTGTGTCACAGCAGTCACGCGCATTCGTCGCAGCCGCACCCAGCTTTAGTGTCTCTCCCCTCAGCCGGCCACGTCCGCTGCCATCGTGGTTCGGTCCCCACCCTGCATTGGGTTACCGCTTTGTCTGCCAGTGCGGTCTGCCTGCCCCCCCCCCTCGTGTCAGTACGGTAGGTACGGCTCCTTGCGGCCGCTGAGCGCATGCCACCTTCAAGGGTTCTCTCTTGGCGCACTCGCGTGTTCAAGTTACGCGTAATAGCTGTTCCGGTGCACGATATTTCTTTCAGTCACGGCCAGTTAGCTCTGAAACGCCAGGGAAAACTTTTGTTTGTGTTGCTCCTGTGCAGCACTCCCAAATGGCTGGAATTCCTATGCCGATGCCTATTCCTATGCCAATAACCCAGCCGGCGATGCTGGCAACGGAGCTACCAGCAAATCGGCCCCAGCAGGTGCGATGGCAGAGGCCGAAAAGCCTTTTCCTCGCAAGTCCGCGCGCTTTCCCTAGGCTCCTTGCCAAGCACATGTGGCTTGCAGCATGTGAACTGCAAAACCTAAAACAGCGACTGATGGCTCGTTGCCGTGCGACGCGCGCACGCTCAATAGAACCTCGCCGACACCGGCACGCAACCGCCCTGCTCGACCTTCACCCACCGCCCCGACCCCTTCCACCCCCCAGCCGCACCCGGTGGAGCACGTCAACACGCGACCCGTGTACCTGGGCGACGTGGAGCGGGGCATGGTGGCGCGCGAGGTGGACACGCCGCTAGACCTGGAGCGGCGCACGGAGGAGGAGGTCCGCGAGACCAACTACAAGCCCGCAGGCGAGTCCGCCAGCCTGCGCCGGGAGGTTGCAGAGGGCGCAGCTGGCCGTGGTTGCTGACGTGCTGTTCAGGGTCATGTGCGACAAGGCGCGGTACCTAGGCTGCTCAAGCGCGTTGTTTCACGATGCAGCTTATGCCTCCTGCAAACTCTAACGTGTATGCGGGGGGTGGGACGGGTTTGGGTTGGGGGAGCGTGCATTTTGTGGGGGGACGTGCAGAATTTACATTGAAATAAGCATGCGCATTCGTGTTGACACACCCCGACGAGCAGGTGAGATCTTGGACAAGAACGACCCGCATGCGCCGTTCGGGGCCACAGGCAAAGACGCGGAGGGTAACCCCATCACATCAGCGGACGGCAAGGAGGCTGACCCACTCGCCCTAGCGGGCTTGGGCGCCAACAGCGGGGCGGCGGACAACGACGCCGGGCTGGGGGACGGGTCGCTGACGGACGCGCTGCGGGTGATGTCGGAAGTGCGACGGAATGGCATGTAAGGTATTTGGATGTTATCAGATAGCGACGTGCTCAGGTCAGCATTGAGGAAGAGGTTATGTAGGTACAAAGGGGCTGGTTTGCTCGCAGGATATTGTGCCAAGGGCTATGCACAGGCAGTACGGGTCACAGCCGCAACGACCGTGGGAGGAGCGCATGTGAATTTGCGGGGCTGAGAACGTGGGCAGCAATACAGGAGCAATGGAATGGCATTAGCTGCACCCATGGGCGTTCGGCGTGGAATTGCGATGAGCACGCAGGACAAAGATCATGCATGGATGGGGGCGTTACAGGGGTGCATCGGCAATTCGGCGTCTGATGTCAGCTGATCCAATTAATACCGCGTTTTCTAAGTTGACTGCGAGTGCCGCAATGCATACCTATTGACTTTGCTTCGTTGTAAACTTCGTTTGTTGCTAAGGGACTATCTCGGAGTCCTGAATCCTGATCTCAATGAGTCCTGCGCTAATGGGCCTGCACATGCAACGCTCCTCTGCACTCCCCTTCTCTCCTCTCCCTCTCCAAAGCTTGTACTGCACGGCGCTAGCCGTTCCGTGCCGCTGCATTACCTAACTACTACATCACCACAATCGCGCCTGCCAGCACACAGCACCGCAACGCTTATCTCTCTGTCCGCCCACGCAACGTGGGGCTGCGCCTGTCACCGTATCTGCACATCCTCCAGCCGGTAATTGCGGCCTGTGAGCGCCGTCAGCAGCGCAGCCGAGTAGTGGCGGCAGTCGTTAGTCAGCAGCTGCAGCCGCGTGTTCCAGGTGCTGTGTGGGGGTGGGGGTGGGGGTGGGGGTGGGGGTGGGGGTGGGGGTGGGGCAGCGCTGGGCTTCTCAGAAGAGCGCAGGCGGTGGATGGTGTGAGGGAGGGTGTGCGGTCGATTGCATGCGTGAAGCAGCGGCTGCGACCTGCTTTGGATGCCCTGCCGACGGCATGCGACAACGTCCTTGGACAGAAGCTGTGTGTGTGGAACCCCAAACTTTACTCCCGCACACGCTCAGCCGCCAGCGCACCTGTTGAGCTGCTCGACTGTGGCTAACACCGCAGCATCGCTCATGCCATCGGGAAACCTGGTCTCCAGCCTGCAGCATGATACCACAGCATCTTAGCCCTAGTAGACCGGAAATGCCCGTGCGTGTGAAGCCCTTTCTGCTCCGCCATCTGCCTACCTGGTGCGAAGCGCGCGGCCCTGTAGGGGCCCTTTCCGTCGCCGCACCCGCAGCACGCCTGCGACACCGCACACGCAGCCACAATCAGCAACGAAATCAGGTGCAGCAGGTGCGGTCGAACAGCACATGTGTGCAAGTACCATGCGCCGTGGAAGCCGAGGGCCCGGCGCACGGTAATGGTGAGTCGCGTCAGGGAAGCCCCCCTCCCCCCGGAATGAACTACCCCCACCCCACCCCCGGTTGTGGGGTCACCACAACCACAGGTTTCATGCGTCCAGGCCCTCAAGGCGCTCGTAAGAGCCATGGGTGTGGTCCTCAACGTATATCCAGGCGCCGTAGGCTAGATGCTTTATACACACACAGTCGTAGTCTTCTGTTGTCAAACACAGAGTCATAGTATGCCTAACGCAGCAGGCGCGCACCGGCTGTCCCGAGGCCCGCAGCGAGTGCGACCGCAGTGGCGGGGTCTGTTGGCTTCTCCGGCAGGAAGTCCAGAACCAAGCATCCCTGCTCAGGTGGCCGCATGCGACTCCAACGCTTGACTAATCATGGCCCGTTCACCCCTTCATTGCAAGGACAGCTTTCCAACAACAGGAGCACCTGCCCCCTCCCTCATACTCGCCTGCTCAGGCGATTGCTGGTTGGCGAGCGCCACGAAAGTGTGTAGCAGCAACGGCTGTGCAAGTGGGCCCGGAAGCAACTCAGCTGCGGGCTCTAGCCCCACCAGGGGCATCAGGCCAAGGTACACTTCATCCCAGCGCTGTGCTGGCACGGGCGCCAACATCCGGACGGGGGTGTCGAGTTTTGGTGCAAGGGGCGCCGACGTGTCGCCGGTTGCGCCCACTCTCCTGACAATGATATGTCGCGCCTGTGAGCATCGATTCCATGGGCATGTTGGCTGGAAAGCGCCTCGTTCGCTGGTACCGGTTCGAAACTGTGCTCGCGACGACAAGTGGGTGCGGGTGCAAGCTGGTAGGGTTTGGAGGCTTCTTGCACTCATATTCCGCAGCCCTTGCCGCGCAAAAAAGTGTTTCTCAATTTGTAGTTGCACCTGCGTTTAGGCCTGGCACGACGAAAAAGACGCTTGAACGCTGCGATTCGGAGATGGGGGCCCTTCGCTCGAAGTCCCCACCAGCGGCCTTGCCAGTCCATTGAAATTTTGCTGCACTTTCACCATCACAAGATAACGTGATACACAAATTCGAAGGACATTAGTAGCTCCTGTGTCAAGTAACACTCAAGCATTTCGAGCCCTCACAACAATACCTGTCGCTGCTGTTATCCAACCTCTAAGCAATCTGTGAAGCGATGCTAGTCCTGACGGGCTAAACGTGCTGCTTCGGGGCAGCCAGCGAGACCGCGCAGTGGGTCGCTGCTGCCCGGACCCCTGCTAACTACTTAACATAAAGTTCTATACGTGTCAAAGTCATCCATAATGCCAATTTATGACGAGGCATCCGTGCTCGGCACGGCCGCGGGGCGCAGCACCGCCGATGTGGGTGCAGCCTCGGCGGGGGCAAACCCGTTCAACATTCCGGCGGATGAAGAAATCTTCAGGTTCAGAGAGGAGGAGCGGACCCGGAAGGAGCAGGATAAGCTTATCGCGCAGACGATGCGCGTAGCGGACAAGACGACCTTTGCAGCACAAATGCAGGCAACGGCAACCGCCGATGCCCGGACGCTGCTACGGGAACTCCGACCACCAAAGGGCCCCAAGGCAACAACCACGCTTGCAGCGTCTAGTGTAGGCACGCTGGACCGACGGAAAGAAAAGGAGAACATGGCGGACTTCATTGCAAAGTGAGGGCGGGGTCGGGTGGGGTGGGGTGGGGCGGGGTGCCGTGCCGTTTTCGTGACTTGGCCCCGGGGCACTGAGCCTCAACCGGCTCTCGGTTGCCTACTTCATCTTGACACCTGAGCGTTATGCGTTTTACTGCTAAAGCACCTTGGAACTGTCCTAACCCGGACTAACATGCTCACACGCCCCTCTGGCCGGCGCCCGCAGGAAGCGCGAAATCTTCTTGTTGCAAATGAGCCTCGACACAAAGCGCGCGGAGATTAAGAAGCTGGAGGAGCGCGCGCGGCAACGTGAGGAGGCGCTGAAGAAGTCAGAGCAGGTGCGTGGCACGGCCGGCTCCGCGGGCAGGCAGGGTCATGGAATACCCTGATTTGGGTGAAGCCCACGGTGTGGCGGCAAGGGCAGAGGATCCATCAACGAGAAACTGCGTCCGACAAACGGGCAACAGACGCAAGCGCAGGCATGCTTGCGCCGCTCCTCATCGCCTACTATTGCTTGCAATATGCTGGTGCGACCCTGACCGCGCAGATGCTCGAGGAGGACGCGCTGCGCTTTGACGCATTCTTGAAGGAGAACGACGAGAAGGTGCAGGAGGCCATCAAGAAGGCGGAGGCGGAGGCCAAGGCCAAGCAGGACAAGGTGCGCTGTGCCCGGCAGGGCTGTGTCCAGCTTCACAGTTGGAGAGGGGACACGTCAAGGGGCTGGAGCCCAGGTTTCCAGTGTCGTGCAGGGGCGGCCGGGGGTCTTGTTTGTCCCTTCGGACTGCGTCTCAACTGACACGCCTAATGGGCCTCCAACAACAGGTGCTGGAGATCAAGCGGCTAAACACGGCGACGGCGGCGCTGCGCTCCGAACTGAACAAGTATGAGGAGCAGCTGGAGGACTGCCGGCGGTACAAGGAGTTTCTGGACTCCATCACGCCGCCCGAGTGGTTCGAGCAGCAGGCGGCCAAGCTGCAGCGGCGGAAGGACGCGCTGGTTGCGGAGTGGCAGTCGCAGTGCGAGGCGCTCAAGCAGCGGCGTGAGGCGGCGCTGGCGGCCAAAACGGCGGCAGAGTCGGACTATGCGAATGCGCGGACGCAGCAGCAGGCGGAGCGGGCGGAGCGGGCTATCAAGGAGAGCGTGGCGGCGCTCAAGGTGGGCTGCCGGGAGCGTGGGAGGGACATGAACAGAACTTTCAGGCTAGGCAGTTTAGGTCGTTGAACCCCGAGTTTGACAGTTGGGCAGGCGGCAGAAGGGGAAGGCGTTGATAGCTACGCGTGTGGCTCTCGGGCGCCCCGTGACGTGCTCTTGCCTTCGCGCCGCCTGCACCCTGCAGGAGATCATGAAGGAGAAGGAGCCGCAGCCGCCCAACCTGGACTTTGAGATGGACCCGGAGGATGAGGAGATGTACTTCCAGGTGCGGCGGCGGCTGGGGTGGTGGGGCGGCGGATGGAGCGACGGCGGGGAAGTAGGGGGCCGGGCTGACGTCGCAGTGGGAAGTGATTCGCGTTCAGGGGTGGGCTCCAGGGCGGGGTTGTGACGTGGGATGCGGGGCTTCTGGCAAGAGGTGGATGGTGGTGGAGAAATGCAAAAGGTTTTGGTTTCATGGTGCCCACAGCGCGGATGATGCGGTTGTCGGGATCAATCGCTCGACTAGGCGCCGCCTTGACCCTACTGCCGCTGTTCATGTCGCGCCATGCTGACCGTGTCTCCCAATCCCTCACCACCACAGGAGCCCAGCCAGCTGCTTGCGGTGTACAAGCAGCTGGAGGAGTCCAACCTGTTCTACATCCAGAACGCGCAAGTGAGTGATCGCGCGGTCGGGCCGCGGCAGAGCAGAGGCAGGCTAGCCGCAGGGGGCGCGATGGACCAAACTCAGGAGTAGGCAGCAGTCCTGCTGTCGCGTACGGAGGTTTGGGGCGTGCAGCTTACCGTCGGAAGCATGGCCATGCAAGGTATGATGGCCGTCACGCTCAACCGCTCTGTGCGCGCCTGTGTTACCCCAGGAAACCGAGGAGGCGCTGGAGGAGCTGCGGCAGAAGCTGCGGGACACCAAGGCGCGCATGGACGCGGAGGCGCAGGGGCTACAGGGGCAGGTGTCGGCGCTGCAGGCGTCCATCGTGGCGGCGCGCGAGAAGGCGAAGCGGCTCAAGGACCGCACGCTGGAGAACGAGGGCGCGTTCACGCTCAGCATGGGCAGCAGCAACGCGCCCACCAGCAGCGTCACCGGCAGCAGCGGCCCCGGCGGGCCTGTCAACCTCAAGGAGCTTGGAGACAAGGTGCGTGGGTGCATGGGTGTGGCTGTAGGGTGTGGCTGTGGGCGCTGGTAGGGTAGCGGGCGGCCGCTGGGGTGCAAGGTACTTGGGGCTGCCGGGATGATTGACGCGACTGATTGAAGTGTGCTTCGACGTGCGGCCCTGCAGGTTCGGGAGGTGTACGTGCGCTGCGGCTTTGATGCAGACGCGTCCATCAGCACGCTGCAGGTGAGCGCGCATCCCTGCCCTGTGCTCTGTGGGCTACCAGCCGAGCTTGCCGCTGTCCGCGCTGTCGCGTCGCCGCCACCGCAGGGGCACAGCCAGCACGTAAGCGCCGCAAGGCGCACCTGCTGCTGACGGCCCACCCTTCGTCCTCCCACTCTCGACCCTGTTATGCTGTTGCGCAGATGCTTACCAACATCGAGATGAAGCTGGAGGAGTACCTGAACCTGGCGGAGGGCATGCCGCCCGACTACGTGGACGGGGCGGAGAAGGCGCGCGAGAAGGACCGCCGCAAGGTGCGCACTGCATGCGTGTGGCGCGGGGGGGGAGGGTGAAGCGTGCTGACTCGTGCCGCTGATCATCAAGGGCTGTGAGGTGGTACGGTGCTGGTAAACCTGCGCATCGGGCTGCGGCAACAGAGCCCCGATGGCCGGCGCTCTTCCTTTGCCTTCAACCCGGCACGAGCACCGACGGACACTCCTGCACATGTGCGCGCCCGACCGCGCAGGTGGCTCGTGACGAGAAGCTGTCGGCGCAGCACCGTGAGCACGAGGCGCGCATGGCCCGCGCCCTGGAGCGTGCGGCGGCGCCCGTGTTCAAGAAGACGGGCAAGCCGCTCATGTTCCGGTCCGCACCGCCGCAGCGCAAGAAGGTGGTGCAGGCGGACGACCGCAACGACGAGGAGGCGGAGCTGGAGGCGTACCTGGCGCAGGACATGATCTGAGCCTGAGGGGCGGGGCGTTGGGCGCGGAGTGCTGTTTGTGTTACTCGTGGTTGGTGGCTATGTGGTAGGCATGATAGTTGTGGGCGGCGTGGGTGCTCCTAACTCACCATGTAAGGCAAGGCAAGCGCAGGGCAAGCGCAGCGTTTGCTGTGATCAGGCCCGAGGGGCAGAGTCGTACACTCGGGCGATGTGACGACATGGGGACGTTTAGCCAGGGCAGGGATTAGCCAGGGCAGGGATCCACAACGGGCAAGTACACCCGGCGGATGTCACAGGCGAAGCAGATCCCATGTAGAGCCACGCAATGACCATTACAATCCTGTCTGTTCCGCAGCTGCGGCACCCACGGCTAGTGCCTCACGCTACCTGTATCAAACACGGTGTGGCCAGGTATCACGAGCTCGGGGCTTCAAGGCTGCGTCCTCCTGCAACACATCTCACAAAGCTCTGCACAGCCACCTAAGCGATCCGTGCATTGAGCGCCGACGTGGTTCAGCAGAACCTCAGGAACGTTCACACGCGTTGACAGCCACACGCGAGGGCTAAATGAGCATCACCACGGAATCGCGAATCGCATCAGCATACATAAGCACACGTACACGCCTCTGATGCATTCTGCACACATTCACATTGACACCACATCCCACAGTCCCGCACCCCGTACACGACTGGCATGAGTGGCATCCCCGTGGGTTGCAACATGTGCGTGCAGCGTACCGCTGTTCACATCCCTTGACACAACAACGTCCTCGCAACCACGCCGTCAAACGCAGCGAGGATGCAGCCCAACACGCACGGCTCAATAACATCGGTGCAAACCAACATATACGGCAATTGTATCTGCGCGTAAGTCAGCACAACACCCGGCAGCCGTATGGCATGGAAGCATAACCCCACCTTGTTGCCACGCATGCGCACGGCCACCACCCACTATTTTGCGCCCGCAGCATCCAGGCCATACGACAACTACAATCGCTCAGCGTTGCGCTTGACCGAGTTTCCAAATTTGCCACCATTGCAGTCACGACAGGGAATAAAGATAGCGCTCGAGGGCGCCTAAACCGACTGCACAGCGCATGCCTGGCCTGGTGGCTGCAGAAGCCATAGTCCGCATACAGGCACTGTATAAGCTTGCCCCACACCGTGCGACAATCTCCGTCACTGTTCTCTGCCCGGATAACGCGGAGCAGCCAGCCTAACGAATCATTCCTTAAGAAGTACCGTAGTCGTGTCACAGTGCCCAGAAAATGAGGAAACGTATTATTGAGCTACCCACACGTACCCATTGACCAGACTTCGATACACTTCTGACGTATGTACACTACAGATGTGCAGGCACGACCAATTGAGGAAAATTTCGCAATTCGTTTGTGCAATTTGAGCCACTGTCAGCACGTGCAGGACGCATGGCAATGTGACAGACTGGCCTATCCATGCATTGATCTTCAGAGTTGGCAGCAGTGTGAAGAGCAAATACATATGCAGTGGCATCCCCTCGACACTCCCCCCAAAAGCCCGACTCATGCATTAGTGTAATGCGCAAGCCATAGAAACAGTACCACTTGCACATAGCATCACTGTGCGGCCACCAGTTAGCAAGTATTTACAGCCCACCCAGCTAGACCCACCCAGAAGCGGCCCGACAGCACCAACGTAAGCAACAGAGAGCTGAGCTCTATGCCGCTGCACTCCCGGGCCCTTGTCAATCCGGTGGCGTGCGCGGGCTCGCCACACACTGTAGGTGCACATCCGCCGCGCTCAGCGCCGTAGGGGCGTCCCATAGCGACACGTCAGCCAAGTCTGCCGTCCGCATCGGTGACACCTCCCCCGGCTGCACCTCGGCCTCCAGCTCCACGCGCCGCCACTCGGGCTGCAGCTGCTGGCCCTGCGGTTGCTCCTGCAGGTCTGACTCTGCGTCCGTGTTCGTAGAGGATGGCGTGGCATCGTGTGCCGCTGCGTCCACCGCAGCCGCACCTACCAGCTCGGTGGCGTTTACCACGCCCACAGCGCTGGCCGGAGTCGCGACTGACATAGCTGCCGCCGCTGCAGCTTTTGCCCCCGCCGCCGCTGCGGCCGCCACTGTGTCTGCCACTGCTGCTGCTCCGCCCGGCGCTAGGCTCGCCACTGCGCAAGTGGGGTCACTGACGGCCTGCAAGGCCGCGGTGGTGCTGAAGGTAGCGGACTCGAGGGGCTCGGGTATGGTTGCCAGGACGCAATTGGGGCCGCTGATGGCGCACGACGGGGCGCTGGCGGCTGCGGCGGCGGCGGCGGCAGCAGTTGAGGGCGCGCTGCTGCCGCCGCTCAGCCTGTCGGACAGCGCCCCACCCGAGGGCAGGCCCGGTGCGGAGTGAACGCCCATGGGCGTCTGGGGCGTCAGCGATGACGTGCCGCGGAGGGCCTTGCCGTCGCTGCAGCTGCTTGACATGTGGGCGGCGGCCCGGCCGTTGCTGGCTGGCGGGCCCGCGTCCGGGAGATCCACCTGGCTTTGAGACAGCTGCTGCTTGCTTGTCGCCTGCACACCGAGAAAGGCACCGCGCGCGGGGCAAGCGCAGGACCTAAGCGTGCAGGCTACCGGGCAAGGACGCGCGCAGGAGATCACACACGTTAACACCTGAGCCTGCGCCGCGCGGCGTATGGTAGCCGGATACAGTGAAGTATGAATGACGCATATAAGCATGATCACTTCAGATCGCAACATGCCGCTTCCAGCCCCACAGCCACCCGCATCCCACGCCCCCATCCCGTGGCCGCACCCATTTTACTCCACTCCCCTCCACGCACCCGCAGCGCCTCCTCCAGCGCCACCAGCTCCTCCGCCAACTGCCGGAAGCTGGGCCGCTCCGCCGGCTCCTGCGCCAGGCAGCGCGCGCCCAGCGCACAGATCTCCGGCCAATGGGCAACGGGCCAATCAGGCCGCAGCCCGCCAAAGCTGACGCCCATCATCACTTGCGCTGCAACGACCGCCGGTTGCAGGAGCAGGGTGAGTAAGGGCAAGAGAGCGTCAGCGGTGCGTCGCATGGTGGAGGTACGCTGGGTGCGTGCTTCAGCCATAGGTCACCGTGCCAACCGTACGTCATCGCGCCCAAAGTAGACCCCGGCCTGCCGCTACCCCAGCACATGCCACCAGGACCCACCTGGGATCATGTGCTCGTACGGCCGTTCGCCTGTGTTGGCAAGCAAGGGTCGTGCGCACGTGACCAGGATAAAAGGAGGCGTCATTGCTAGCCATACGCCACGAAGGTAACGGTACGCATCATATGCATGACCATCGCATGCACCACTTATGGTGTGTGCGGTGTATATCCCCAAGCTCCGTGCCGTCCTGCTGGGTTGTTGCCTCCATGGGCCCATGGCATGCCTGACACAGCCGAGGCCCGCCCGGACCACCCACCTGTCACCATCTCGTGCAGCAGCATGCCGAACGCGTACACGTCCGAGGCGCGCGAGAATACGCCGTTGAACGCTTCTGGCGACCTATACATACCATATCAGGGGTAACAGGGAGGCAGGAGCACGGGGTTACGGGGCAGCTAGACGCGCAGTGCTACCATGGGGCCAGTCCGCCCATGTCCCGCACGTGCCGCACTCGAGGCCTGCGCCTGCGTCCAGCATCCGCGCTGCTCACTCACATGTACGCCAGGGTGCCGCCAGCGGAGGAGTCAACTTGACTGCCGCCATTGACGTGCAGCAGCTTGCTCTGCAGCGTTTGTTTTGCGTTTAGGCGGGATCCATGCAAATGTCAAGCTCAGTAGAAGTGTAAACATGGGGCGAGGACTTTACGACAGTACCAACGTAAGCAACAGAATAAAGAGCTCTAGGCCGCCGTCGCTCCTGGGCCCTTACCAATCCAAAGTCAGCGACCTGCACGCAGCCATAACCGTACCGGGTGCGGGCACGTCAGCAGCTTCTGTGAATGCGGTGTGCGCACGCACCTGAAAATTGCAAGGATTGTCCCGGCGCATCCTAGCTCACACACATACGCACTCTTTCGCTGCCATGGCATTGGCGACCCACCTTGACTGTGAAGCCGCGGCGGTCCTTCCGCGAGCGGGCAAGCAGAACATTGGCGGGCTTAAGGTCGCCTGTCCATTCACGTACGCGCGTTTACCAACACAGTCAACGGATAACGGTATAGGTTAGCGCCATGTACACACTGGCGACTCTGTCTTCGCGCTCTCACCGTGCAGCACGTTGGCGGTGTGGATGTGCACCATGCCGCGGCACAGCTCGGTCGCTGTGCGAAGCAGCACTCGCCGGGCCAGAGCCTCCGTCCGCACGCCCGGCTTGGGCCGGAACATGCCCTGCCGGATGGCGCCGCCCAGGCTGCCAGCGTCGCATAGCTCTGCGAGCGCGTGGAAGGCAGGAGTCAAATGGCGTGTTACACTGGGTCGCCGCACACGCTACAGCGGCACGCCAGCACACGCTAGCACGCCAGGACACGCTAGCACGCCAGCACACGCCAGCACGCCAGCACACGCCAGCACGCCAGCACGCCAGCACACGCTACAGCAGCACGTCAAGCCCCGCCGCTATGGATGTGCGAAACAGACAAAGGCAGCTATCGGTTGGCGATATTCCATGACCAGGTCGCGCTCGGGGCAAACCCGGCCCGTCGTCCCACCCCGCCCCGACCTGCCCCGCGCCCGGCCGCCCTCTCACCCTGTACCAGCATCAGCAGGTGCTTGTTGGGGATGGCGCCCACTCGCGTGAGCACATCACGCCAGCCCTGCCGCTCGTGCCGGACCAGCCGCGGGTTCCCGAGCCCATCCTCTGCAAGGCCAATTGTAATCAAGTTGATATGCATACGTGTGCGAATATTATAGACCCCATTCATTGCACAATATCGCTTGCCATGGCCTGTGCAGCAAATTCAACAGCCACCAAACCTGCACAAGCGCAAACACGTACACACGCACACGCCCACCTGACGGCTGCGACGGCAGTGCCGGCAGCAGGGTGTGTGCATGCGGAGGCGTGCCGTGGATGTCTTTACAAATCTCCTCGATGAAGTCCGCAGTCAGCTGGCAACCGCGCACCGCGTACGTTGACACAACCTGCGGCGGGCAGAAGGGCGACGCATACGCAGCTGGCAATCTCAACAGGCAGCAGCCAGCCCCCCGAAGATGTGCACCTCTCCCGGCTGCCAGAAGCGCATTCGGGCCCCTACTCAGAGCGCGTTCGCCGACTCACGTGCGGGGTGGCGCAGATGTGGGCTCAGCAGCGCCTGCGCAACGAAAACACGCACGAGGGGCATGAGACACATGGTAGCACCGGATCCACCGCGTGCGGTTGTGAAACCTGATGCTGGCTTATACCCAAGCGGAGGGACTGATGATGCACCGGGCGGACTACTATGCGTCTGCCACGCACCTGGCATGGGCCCACTGTGGCTCATCAGTACCCGTAAAACGGCACGACACTGTAGCTTCTGACGTCCGGTACGCCAGTGTCACACCGCGCGGCTTACCTCGCGAATGCCTGCCTTCTCATTCCTCGAATTTGTAATCATGATCTTTAGCGCGACGTCTCCACCCTGAAAGATGCCTGCGCTGCCGGACAGCCAGAGCAGGCCAGATGTTAGGTGCCGGCTGCACAGTAACCCTGCACACACAGCCGGCGGGCCTGCTGCAGCGCCCCCGCGCCCAGCTAGCCATACCGTACCGTACATAACTATCATGGACCGCAATCTAGCGCATGTTAAACATGATTATATGAATCGGGGCTGTCTACAAGGTCATGGCAGGTGGAGGCAAGCGTTTGTTGAGACCCTGGGACAGGCGCAAGCCTCCGGCGTAGCCGCACGGGCCATAACCCAGGCAGGTGACATCCCCGCACACCAACGTTGAGCCTGGCGCACGCACCTCGGTACACAACAGCTGACGACCCCGAGCCAATGGACTCCAGCAGCTGTACGTCGGCCGACAGCTCGGCGGGGCTCTGCGGGCCGCGGGTAAGGGGCCAGCACGGGGTTGGAGCCAGCGCTGGTAAAGCAAATGTCGTGTCCGTTGGGTTTCACCCGGTGGCCGTTTGCCTCTGAAACTTAGCGTACCCGCTAGCTCACCATCGACATCGCTGCCTCTAGTGCCCATTTTTGTTGCAGCCGAGCGGCGTCCTCGAGGTGGGCCTCCTTGACGCTTAGGCCCGCGCCAACCGGCACTTCGTTACCCGAGCCGGGGGGCTGCGGCTCAGGCGCCGAGCTGCTGTTTCCCACAGGCCCGCTCAGCATGCTTTCGCCATTGGGCAAGCTGATGCTGCTAAGGGTGGGGAGCGTAGCTGGCTGCGGCCGCTCGCCCTGCGTACCCGGCTCCTCTTTCGCTCCAAAACATACGTTGCCCATATTCGATCGGCATGCTAGTAGCGAGTGGTGATCATGCGGCTTCGAGGTCGACGCGAGGACGCCGGCAACAGCATCAATCCAAAATAGTCCGTTTCCCGCAAACCTCGCAGTCCTAAACTCGGATTAACAGAGCAACTAGTCTTATCAACAGTTACAGCAAACGGGTATCGTTTTGCGGTCAAGTCCGTTGATGGAATCGCGACACGGGCGCCGGCGAATGAGGCTGCCGCACCCCGCCAGGCTTCCCGCGCGGGCGCCACCGGGCCACCTAGTTCCCCTGCACTTGCCGCGCTACAAGTACTGCACACTGTCCGTACCGTTGCAGCCCCGTTTTGCAGATTTTAAAGTTAGCCATACGCAGCAGGCCAGTATCCATCATACCGCATGCTTCCTGTGCCACCGAGCCACGCATTCACACAGGCCACACGCGGAAACATGTCCTCCTTGGCATCCCAGACAGCGGAAGGCCTATGCGTGCTCTGCCAAGAGAAGATCCTTCACCTGCCAGCGGCGCTGCATGCATGGCTCGCCGGCCGCCATGGAAGGGAACGCGCCGCCACCGTCACCGTGTCATGCACTGAATAATTTTGTGCTCCCCACACGCATTTTTGCTCCATGCCTGTTCCACCAGCGGTGCTGCCCACACGCAGCCTCCTACATGCCGCAACTTCCTCCAGCACAGTCAGTCATCCATCAATCGGGCATATCAAGACTACGATGTCAAACTGTTCAGAAGCAGCATCGCGTCTTTGCGGTCACGCGCAGCCCATGTTGATGCGTGCCCTGCCATGCATGGAATAGTACGCGCCTCACCTCAACGCTGTCCGCGGTTTGACATTCAGCGTAAACATATGATGTTCGAGCTGGCGGCCAAGTGTACGTGTCCTCAAGGCCGCGCGTCGCCACGCACCTTTCTGTGGCGGGCACCTCCTCCATCACTGAGTGTTCCCGCCCGTGCAACCTGCACCCAGCCATCCCGCCGCTCGCATACGCTCATAAGCTCCGGCCGACCAGCTCCGCCGCTTCCGGCAGCATGATCTTGCCCCTTTTGCACTCCCGGGAAAGCCACTCTCGCTCTTGTTCCCGTTCCGTCTCCTGCTCCGTTGCTACCCCGCTCTCCCCCCTCCCCCCCCCCACACACACCGTACGCGCGACCTGTCTACTTCTGCGTCAGCACACCCTTGGAGCTGGCGATCTGCCCCGCGCGGCGCTCGTCGTACTCGCACGCCTTGCGCAGCGCGCGCGCAAAGGCCTTGAAGGTCGCCTCCACGATGTGGTGCGAGTTCTTGCCGGCCAGCTGCCGGATGTGCAGCGTGGTGCCCGAGGTGTTGGAGAAGGACATGAAGAAGTGCTCCACCAGCTCGGTGTCAAAGTTGCCGATGCGCTGCGCCGGGATGGTCAGGTCGCAGCTGAGGTGCGGCCGGCCCGACAGGTCCAGCACCACGTGCGTCAACGCCTCGTCCAGTGGCGCGCTAAACTCGCCGAAGCGGTGGATTCCCTTGCGGTCGCCCAGCGCCTGCGACATGGCGCCGCCCAGCGCCAGGGCTATGTCCTCCACGGTGTGGTGGTCGTCGATCCAGGTGTCGCCCGTGGCCTTGACCGTGAGGTCAAACAGGCCGTGCGAGGAGATCTGGTCCAGCATGTGGTTCAGGAAGCCGACGGGGGTCTCGGCGACGCACACGCCCGTGCCATCCAGGTTGATGGTCACCTCCACCTCGGTCTCCTTTGTCTTCCGCTTCACGGTCGCCACACGCGCGGGTTTACCCGTGTATGAAGACACGGGAGCGCCGTTGGCTGCGTGCGCTGCCTGGGCAGGCGCAGCCGTCGCGGCAACCAGCAGAACTCGCCGGGCAGTGCGAGAGGTGCTGGCATGGCCGCGCACGTTGCATCGGAGATTTTGATGCGCAACTAGCATTTTGGGTCGGAGGCTGGAAAGTGCGGCCTACGAGAAGTTGGGCAAGCAAAACGCGAACACGTTGCGCGTCAGCGACCAGCGGTCCTCGTTTCTAGGAATAAGGGTAATAACTTGAAACCTTGCTTCGGTACAATACAGGAATGGTTTGCCGAATTGTCATATTATCGCGGCCAAGCATTGCCGAGGGCCCAATCCCGCTCGCCAGGCGCAAATGCAAGTTCGGCGCTTCGACAACGCAAGACGACTAGTATGACAGCTTAATGAGCATACGAAGACTCCTCCGGTCGGGACATGCAGCCCCGCACTAATGTCAAATGGCGACATTCAGACCGTTGAGTAGCGAGCTGTGTTCGCTCCTTAGGCGCTGTTGACTACATCTTGATTCAATACCTAGCTGACAACATACCATCCATTCGCTCGCTGCAAAGTTGACATCGAGCGCGAAACAGCGCAAGCGCTCGTGCCGTTTCAGGCGCGGTCTGTACATGTACCTGTGGTAGTAGATAGTAGGTGCCATGAGCAGTAGGCAGTAGACCGGGAGCTGCGCGGTTTTGCTCCACGGCCCGCACTGGCACGAGTCGGGTGTTCCCTGCCTGGCACTGCAGTGCCCGAGGGTGTGTCCGCTGGCTGCGTCCAAAGCCCCAGATACCTGTTGCATCAGCAGGATCCTGCAAGGTCTCGGGTCACAGGCAGTGGTGTCGGCTCCAGCAGGTAGACGGCGTGACGGCACAGGGGCGGCAGTAGCAGCGGCGCAGCGTGCACACGCTAAAAGCATCCGACTTCCTGCTGCTATTTCAAGGCGCACTCGCCAGCGCTGTGTGAAGCTCCCGGGTTTTGTACGGCCGACGGGTGCATCACAGCCATGGCGGAAGGCGGCAGCAAGAAGAGCATGGTGCACCTGGCGGCGGGGCACCGCAACACGATGCTGCTGGACGCGGGCCCGCTGGTGGTGCCGCCACCGCCCACGCCCGTCAAGGTGACGGGGCCGCCGGCCGTGGCAGGGCAGGGCGGTGGGAGCGGCGGCACTGCTAACGGCGACGGAGCCAACGGCGGCAGCGCTAGTGGAGCCGGAGGCGCCGGCGGGGCCGGGGGCGTCAATGGCAGCGGCAGCAAGAAGGGCGGTCTGGTAGATCCGCTGGCGGAGCAGCCAGGCGGCGGCGGCGGAGGAGCCGGCGGCGCAGCCGGCCGCGGCCGCAAGGGCGGCGGCGGCGGTGGTGGCATGGTTGACCCGCTGGCGGAGGCGCCTAACGGCGACTCGATGGACATGGAGTCGCCAGGCGGCGGCGGCGGGCGCGGCATCGATGTGGAGCCGGGCAAGCTGTACATCAGCCACAAGTGGTCGGTCAATAGCCAGGAGTGGATCCAGCGCTGGATGGCGCAGTTTGACCGGTCCGGGCTGTCGTACATGCAGTCCGACATGGGGTCAGACGCCTACATCGACGCGCTGGAGTACCACATCGCGCGCTGCGAGTATGTGGTGCTGCTGGTGAGAGCGCTGGAGGCGTGGGCTGGGTCGGGAAGGGGAGTGGAGCATGGAAGGGGAGGTAGTTCGACCCATACCCGAAGAGGGGGCGAGGTCGCGAGCGGATGGGTGGGCGGATGGGTGACTATTGGGCAACTTCTGAGTACATCGGGCGTGGGCAGCGTGTTTGTGGTGTTTGTGGTGCTGGTGGTGGTGGCACCAGGGCTGCGCGGGTCGCCTGGGCTTTACGTCCGCCTGCGCCCTTCACCGCAGGTAACGCGCGAGTACGCGGTGGCTATGCACGGCCACCAGACACGACAGCACAAGGAGGTGCGCGTACGCATGGTTGGCCTTGATTGCTTGCTTGCTTATTGCCGGGAGCAGCGGCAGTGGGGCGAACGCTGCCTCCTGAAGGTTTATGGAGCTGGGCACGTGCGTTTATGCATATGGGCACGTGGTCACCGACTGCCCCCCGTGTACATGCCCAAGACGGCCGCCTTGAAGCCCCACTCATGCGCTACTGCCGCCCCCGGCCACGCCTTGGTCACACCCAGATCAAATGGGCCATGAAGCACCGGTGCCGCATCGTGCCGGTGCTGCACAAGGACATGGTCGGCTCCAACCCCTTCTACGAGCCGCCGGGTGGGTCGGCGGAGGCGGGTGCAGCGGAGGCGGAGGCGGCGGGACGGCTCCTGGGTATCAGCCTATGGCTACACCTGGTCGTGGCCCTGTGCCGTTGGCGTGCTGTGAGGGTCCAAGCCACAGAGCGTGGCGCGGGACAATGGCGGCGGGACTGGACGCCCCTTGCGTGCTGATTGTTGCCGCTGCTATTGCTGCCACTGCTTCTGTTGGCCCTGCAGGCAGCCACGTGGCCAAGAGCGGCTCAGCGCTGAGTGAGAGCGAGAAGCACTTCTTGGCGCACAGCTGCCGGCCACTACAGCAGTACGTGGAAAAGGGTGAGAGCCGTGACCGAGAGGTTTGGGCAGGAAGAGGAAGCGGCAGGCCCGAGGACAGGCGGGGGGGGGGTGTTACCAGCCCAATAAACCAGACCCAGTGCAAAAGAACGAGGGGGGGGGGTGGCCATCCATATGTACAGGGCCGGGGGTGTTGAAGCTATCCATGGGATGGTGTAGGTCCATTTGAACAAGGGAGGGCCGGACGCGCGAGGTTGGCGTAGGGTTGGCGTTCGGAGCGAGGGGAATTGTGGCTGCAGCGACTTGCTCGTATGGCACTGACCTGATTCCGTTTCTGCGTCCTTGCCAACCATTCTTTCGGCCTCCCCAGAGCTCCACGACGTCTACTACACCAAGCTGCTGTCGCGCTTGGGGCGCAAGAGCAAGAACTACGATATCACGCAGGTGCGTGCGCCGCACTCCCTACTGCTTGCTGGGGGTGGCTGGCCTTTACTGCGTCTGTTCAGGGCGTTTTTGCACCATGCGTGTTGCCTAGCTGGTCGGCTGCTTGCTGCACCGCTGCACGGCTCGTGCGCGCCCTGGCCGCCCCTTGTTGCCGCCGCACGCACGCCTCCCTGGCCCCCGCGCCCACTCTTGCCGCCGCCGCCGCTGCCGGACCTGCTGCAGGTGAAGGAGCTGCTGGAGCTGGCGGGGCTGAGCCGCGCCTTCGAACTGCTCACGCTGGGCAAGCAGTACGGAGGAGCAGGTGGGCACGGGAAGAGCACGCTACCGTACATGCTGTATCCTGTGCGACGCCACCTTCGAGCGCGCCTCGCTCTTGTGGTGCGGCGCATGCGGCTTCTCACGCACAACCCCACCTTGCAAGCCCCCCTCGGGTTCTCTTGGTCGCTTCGCTTCTGGTTTCTGGAATGAACTACCCCCCCTCCAACAAAGCCACACACCCACACACCCGATCCCTCGCACACCCGTTCCCTCACACACAGGCGTGCAGACAGTGTCGGACCTGAAGAAGCTGTTCTCGGACTCGCACCACTCGGCGGAGCCGGGCGGCACCTCCACCGCCGGCCTCTGGTGCGTCCGGGCCGCGACGCCCTGCAAGAGCCCGCACATGCGGTGACGCGCCACACGCAAGCCTGTGCCGGAAACCGTTTTCATTTGCGTCGGGATGCGCGGTGGCTTCTACTGCTGCGTCATTCTCTTGCACGCCGCCAACAAACGCTGGCTGCTGCCGCCGCGCTGCCCCCTTTTCCCCCTTTGGGTGGCTCGATGGGCAGCGACTGGGAGTTTTGGGTCCGGGACTTATCGGGACTTATCGGGTTGCGGAAATGGTTGCGAGTTTCTCCTCCTCCTTCTCCCATATTAGGCCACGCTCACCTCCTCGCTCTTATGCATTGGGTTTGGTTTAGTTTGGACTGGTACCCCCCCCCCCGGGAATGAACTACCCCCTCCCCCCCCCGGCCTGCTGCCGCCGCAGGTCCTTCAAGCTGCAGCTGAGTGCGTCCGAGGAGTCGCGGCTCCGCGCCACCATGGGCGGCTGGCACTCGCTGTCCTGCATGCCGCACTGGATGAGGCACGGCGAGCTGTCGGTGGCGCTGGCGCTGGCGGGAGCGCTGGATGACCAGGTGGGTTGGGGCGGCTGGTGGGGCGGCTGCTGGTGGGCGCAGGATGGAGGCGGAAGACGCGCATGTGCATGCGCACACGGCTGCGCTGGTGCCTTCCATGTCGAGCGAGATAACCTGGCAGCTTACCGTATGCACGGTATGTACGTGGGCGCGGTACACTCCAAGGTACGGCCGGCAGTGAGCTTTGCGCGCGCGTGCTCCGCGCCCCCCGTTGCTGCTGCTGCTGCTGCCCACCGGTCACGCAACAGATCCTGGCGCGGTTCGGAGTGCTGGACATGTCGTCGCTTGGCGCGGCCGGCTTCATGGGAGAGGGAGGAGGCATGACCGTGGCCAGGTGGGGCTGGGTGGCAGGTGGCCGTTGAGGGGGCGGTAACGTGGGGCCGCAGCTGATGCTGTACAAGCGTGTTGCACATGTCGTCTTGGCCACGTGGCGGCTGGTTGACCTCCGCGCAAACGCTGCCTCTGCTCGTTGCTCGCTGCTCGTCGATATGTACCTGCGCGGGCCCGTGACACCTCCCTGGCCGCGACTGCCAGGTTCGTGGGCGAGTACGCGGGCCTGTGGGCGCGAGACGCGCCGCGCAGCAGCAGCCCCGCGCCCGGCACCTCCTCCGGCACCGGCAGCGGCAGCACGGCTGGTGGCGGTGCCGGCGGGCCGCAGCCGCCCGCGGGCGTGTTCCTGACGCACCTGGTGCTGCAGAACTGCTCTATCGGCAGCCGGGGTGCGGTGGCGCTGCTGGACAGCCTGTGCGCGGGCAAGGTGCATGTGCAGGTGCTGGACCTGGCGCGGAATGGGCTGGACCACCAGGTGCGTGCATGGGTGCGTGCGTGCGTGTGTGCGTGCGTGCGTGCGTGCGTGCGTGCATGCGTGCGTGCGTGAGTGGGTGGGGTTGGGATGCGGGGCGGGGCTGGTGCTGTAGGCAACGCATCCCGTGCTGGGCACGTGGCGCGGCGTGAGAGTGCGGCGAAACGGTTGCATAGCCTTTGCGCGCCCGATGAAGTCCCAAGTACTCCTTCCCGCCCTGCAGGCGATCCCCACCCTGGTAAAGTTCCTGCGGACGTGCCTCACCCTCGAGACGCTGTGTCTTGCTGGTGCGTATCAGGCCGTGGTGCCACACGCGTCGGTGCAGGCCGCGCACTGCCCGCCGCCCGCGCGTGTGCGACCACACATGTCCATCACACGGCAACCCACCGCTCCATCCCCCCCGCTGCGCCGCCCGGCTCCCTGTGTGCCCTGTGTGGTTGTGCTTGCGTGTGTTCACAATAACAGAACAATTAGGGAAATGCCCGCCCAACGCAGCGTTTCTTAGCGCCACGTTGCCATTTGCTGCGCGTGTGTGTGCGTGTGCAGAGAACCCGGTGGGCGACCTGTCCGGCACCAGCTTGATGCAGTGCCTGGGCCGCTACCCGGGCCGGCTGTGGGACCTGGACCTGGCCAAGAGCAACATCGGCGGACAGACGGTCAAGGTATGTGAGGCCATGTGCGGGGGCGGGTTGGTTGCTTGGCTTCCAGAGAACGTATATGCGACCGCCAAATACCTGTGGCGGCGGGGAACAGCTACGGTGCATGATCCTCACGAACCAGCTCATGGCCCCGTGTCTTGTTCGGCACACCTGCTGCGCCTGCAACCACCACCACCAACACGCCCTGACAACACACACAGGCCCTGGCGCTGGCCATCAAGAACTGCAAGACGCTGCGCAAACTCAACCTGGCCGGCAACGGCCTCAGCGGCCGCGTGCTGGGCACCCTGGCGGCGGCGCTGTACGAGGGTATGTGTGTGTGTGTGGGGGGGGGGGTTTGGTTGGTGCAGCGGGGGGGCTACTTCATTCCAAAACCCAGAAGCGAAACGACGGGGGAGGGGGTTGGGGCGGGGGCCGGGTGAGGGGGTCTGATGGAGAGTGTGATGGCGACGGGATTGTGCACAGCAGACCGCTTCAGAGCACGTTATGTGCATGTGACGTGGCCTTTAGCTCAGGCAGGGCCTTTTTCCCTGTATCTAACACACGCACCGGCACGCACGCACACGGTGTTTGCAGGCGGCGTGCAGCACCTGGACGTGTCGGACAACCCCATTGGCATCGACTTTGCCATCGCGCTCTCCGCCGCCGCCACCAACGCCACCAACACTGTCATCGCCGCTGCGGCGGCCGCCGCGGCCGACGGCGCGGCCGGCGACGCCAACGGCCTCGGACCTGGCGCCTTCGCGGCCGCCGGCGGGCTGGCCACCACCACCACGCTAACGGTGGGCCCCGGCGGTGTGCCGCAGCTCGTGCAGATCGCCAACCACAGCAACAGCTCCGCGCTCATGTCCGTGCCGGGCTCGCGCATGCTGTCGCGGCAGCTGTCTCGCGCCACCGACCTGAACGGCGGCGAGCCCACGCCCGTGGCGCCCGGGCCCTCCACCCTCATCCTTGCAGACACCAACATGGGCGCAGACGGCGTGCAGGTGTGTGTGTGTGTGTGTTAGAAAAGCACAAGGGAAAGGGTCAAGTGTGTGTGTGTGTGTGGCCCGTGTGTGGGGGGGCCTTGTTAGCGGGCTGTATGTATGCACAGGTTTGGTTCGGGCCATTGCTCGTGCCCTCTGCGTGCAAGTTGCTTTGACTGCTGTCAGCGCATGCTGACGCCGTGCTGTGTGTGTGGTCGTGTGTGCGCCTGTACTACTCGCTGCTTGCAGATGCTATGCACGGCGCTGCGGCAGTGCAGCGGGCTGACGGGGCTGACGCTAACGCGCAACGCGCTGGGGCAGGAGGGCGTGTCGGCGCTGGGGCTGATGCTGGCCAGCTGCGGCAACAACACGCTGTCCAGCCTGCAAAGCCTGGACCTCAGCGGTGCGTGGAGGGCTGCGTGGTGGGCGCAGGACTGGGACATACGCGCGGTGTGGTGGTGGTGGTGGTGGTGGTGGTGGTGGTGGTGGTGGTGGTGGTGGTGGTGGTGGTGGTGGTGGTGGTGGTGGTGGTGGTGGTGGTGGTGGTGGTGGTGGTGGTGGTGGTGGTGGGTGGTGGCCTGGTTGGGCGCCACGGCAGGCTCAGGCGCGTGAAGTAGCACGAGGCACACCGCACGGCGCTGACGCTTGGTGTCCCTGCCCTGCCCTGCCCTGCCCTGCCCTGCCCTGCCCTGCCCTGCCCTGCCCTGCCCTGCCCTGCCCTGCCCTGCCCTGCCCTGCCCTGCCCTGCCCTGCCCTGCCCTGCCCTGCCCTGCCCTGCCCTGCCCTGCCCTGCCCTGCCCTGCCCTGCCCTGCCCTGCCCTGCCCTGCCCTGCCCTGCCCTGCCCTGCCCTGCCCTGCCCTGCCCTGCCTTGCCTGCGGCCCCAGGCAACTACCTGCCCGCCGAGGGCGTCAGCAGCCTGGCGGCCTCGCTGCGGCGACTGCCCCAGCTCAAGGTGCTGTCGCTGGAGGGCTGCGGCCTGGACGCGCCGCAGGTGCGTGGCTGTGCGTATGCTGTACGCGCGTGTGCTTGTCTGTATCCATGTGTGCGCCTGTGTGGAGCTTGAACTCCTGTGAGCTAGGTTGGAAGTCGACTCGATGCCGCGTGTCAATGCGGTGTACGCGGCTGTGTGCATCACGCCGGCCATGACGGACGAATGCGCGCAGGTGGCGGCGGTGTGCGAGGCGGTGCGCGTGAGCGACCGCGTGCTGGACCTGCTAGGCAAGGTGCTGCTGGGCATCATAAATCCGCAGTCCTCGGTGCAGCAGGTGGGGCTTGGCTGGGTTGGGGCTGGGGTAGTTCAATCCAATGCGGCGGTCGCACACTAATGCGTACGGACCAGGGTGCGCATGGCCTGTCCGCAAGCAGCTGCAAGCTGCAGGCCGCATGCCGCGCCAGCAGGGTTTTCCCATCTGCGTCCCCAAACCGCTCGCCCCATAATAACATCGACAACCCTATGCCTCGCCGTCCCTGCCTCACCTGCCTCGCCGCCCTCGCCTCCCTCACCACCTCGCCACCACCACAACCACCACCGCCGCGCGCCCGCAGGTGGGCCCGCTGCCGGGCCAGGGCCCCAGCGAGGTGATGCTGGGGCTGCAGGACTCGCTGCTGGACATGCTGGCGGCGCGCGGCGGCCGCTTCAGTGTGGCCAACATAGACGCGCACGGTGGCGTGGAGGCGGTGTGCGGCCTGCCGCAGGTAGGCGGGCGGGATACTGCGGTGAAGGAGGCGCGGAAGCGGGCCGGGGGGCCGCGGGGGCCGCGAGGCGGCGGGGCCACTACCAGCGGGGCCGAGGAGTAACTGGGGTAGCGAGCTTCTGAGGCTATGGTTTGCGTAGTGGTGTGAGGGCTGAAGCGCACTTGCGCTCTTATGCGGCGCGCCTCTCTGATGACTATGGCACTCCTGGGTACCTGGCGGTTGACTACAAACACACCCCACATCCTGCAGGGCACGGCGATGCGTGTCCTGCCCGACACGCCGTCCATGCTGCTGCGCTGGATGATGCAGCACGGCCCGCTGCGGGGGCTGCTGCTGGCGGGGCTGGAGGCCATCAGTTGCGCCAAGGAGGGCGACCGGCGCGGCATGCAGCGGTTCCAGCAGCAGCTGCAGGTGCGCGTGTGCCGCGGCGGGGGGGGGCGGGGGCGGGGGCGGGGGGCGGGGGCGGGGGCGGGGCACCTGGGCGCGTCCGCGGCTGAGCTTGACGAAAGCACGTGAACTCTCGTAGATTGCAGAGCAGTGCCGTTCGTCACGGCTGCCCTGTCTTTTTCGCTGCGCACAGGAGCTGCGAGGCAATGGCTGCAAGCTGCGGGCGCTGAACCTGGCCCAGAACACGCTGCCGGCGGAGGCGGGCACCGCGGTGGCCGTGATGCTGTCCTTCAACTCCACATTGCAGGTGGGCGAGGGGTGCTGCGGGCCCGGGCTCAGCTAGCCCTCCAACAGGCGCAGCAGCGTTGCTCCCCAGGGCCACCGCGCCGTCGCCGCCGCTACCATGTTGCCTGCAAGGCAGCCCGCCTGACGTTGTGGTGGTGGTTGCATCTGCCCGCCCGGCCCCCACCCACAGGACCTGCAGCTGCGCGGCGCCACCTGCGACCGCAGCACCTGGCGCTCCTTCGAGATGTGGCACAAGGTGGGCTGCTAGCCGCACGACGTGCACAAGCACGCAAGCCCCCCGCTCGCTCCAACCGTGTGCTGTGGCATGCGCGTGCCGCTGTGTGGCTCCCTCCCTGGATGGCTAGCTACCCCCCCCAAACCCGTTTCCCAGCTGCAGCGCAGTCGTGTTCGCACTTTGTTTCTCACCGGGACTGTTTACCAGTAACCCCCCCAAACCCGGTATCGGTACGCCTTCTGTGTCGCATCGTCAGTCTACATCTCCTACGTCATTAATTTAACATGCATGGAACCCCCAAACCCCCCCGGTCGCTGTGGTTTTTGGAATAAACTAACCCCCCTCGAACCACTACATTTGTGTTGCGCCGAGCCCCGCGACGCCGTGCCGCCGCCTCCCCCCTTCACCCACTAGTTTGATATCTTGGTTTAGAATGAGCTGGTATGTACAACCCACCCACCCGCCCCCGCAGGTCATCAAGGGCTTCCAGGAGGCGCTGCCCTGCACGCCCGTGCTCAGCAGCCTAGACGTCACGGCCGCCGGCATCACGGACGCCTGCGCCGCTGGCTTCCGCCGCATGCTCGAGTGCAGCGCCTCGCTGCGCCACCTGCGCCTGGACCGCTGCCGCCTCAACCAGGCGGCCATGCAGGTGTGGGCGTGGGCGTGGGCGTGGGCGTGGGCGTGGGCGTGGGCGTGGGCGTGGGCGTGGGTGTGGGTGTGGGTGTGGGTGTGCATGCCGGTGTGGGTGTGGTTGTGGGTGTCTGGGGGTTAGGGGTAAAGTTCCCTCCAGGTACCGAATGGACAATCTCCAAGAGGGGGCTGGCTTGAATTGGGATGGGCGCTCGTGCATTGCAAGCAGACAGCTGGGAGTTGCGGCGCATGGTGTAATGAACCACTTAACATGCAGAAGGGAGCGCGCCAGTTTATAACGCCCTTGACCGCGATAGCGCCCCTCATGAGCACTCACGTGTACTCACCAATGCACGGGCGCCGAGTCCGCCCCTTTCTTCTGACACGTGTCACATCGGCGCGCAGGTGCTGGCGCCGGCGCTGACCACGCAGCCGCAGCTGCTGTCGCTGTCGCTGGACAACTGCTGCGACGAGCAGCAGGCCATGGCGGCGGCGGTGCACGTGCTGGGCGGCAACCTGCGGCTCAACCGCGTGTCGTTCCGGCTCAACTTCCTGGACGGCACCATCGGCAAGTGAGTACACCGCACACGGTACACGGTATACTGCGCTGGCAGGCCCTGCCCTCGTCACGCGGACGTTGGGGCGATATGCCGTGCTGCGCCGCGTACGGGGCACGGTGCGTGGGCTGGCGGTGCCAGACAGGTCATCTGGTTCCTAGTGGTGTGCATACAGCTTGGTCCAGCAAGTGCGTCCCTTGTTTGCTCGCGCTGCGCTGCTGCAGGGCCATGGCGGCGGCGGTGGCCAAGCACCCCAACCTCATCACGCTGGCCCTTGGCGGCGCCATGAGATACAAGATTGGCGACGACGGCGCCGTGGCGCTGGGTGGGTCAGCGCCCTCGCGGCCGGGGAGCGGCGAGCAGCTGGCCTGGGTGCTGTGGGGGTCTGTCTGGGCGACCGTGCTGCCCACGGTGTGCTACAGTCGTGCCACCCCCCCTCCCCGTGCGTGGGCTTGAACCAGTGCCTGTTGCAGGCCTCGGCGCGCGCCGCCGACGACAACATAGGAGTACCGTATGAGTGTGCTGCCACGCGCTCGATGTTGCTGCTGCTCTGTCCTCGCAGGCCGGGCGCTGCGCGGCTCGCTGCGGCTGACCGCCGTCAACATGAGCTGCGTGGGGCTGGCGGACGGGCACGGCGTCACGGCGCTGGCCACCACGCTTGCGGCCAACCCCCGGCTGCGAGAGGTGGACCTCAGCGGTGAGTGCTGTATGTATGTATGTACGGACGGACGGACGGGGTGCAGCGAGGCCTCCGCCGCCGCCGCCGCCAGCCTTGAGGGAGTACTTATATCTGTATGAGTGGACGGACCGTGTAGTCGAAAGCGCGGCAAGTCTGCTGCGGGTAATTGTAACGTAATGTGCTTGCCTGTTGCTGTGTACTGAAAGCACGCGTGCGCACTCCATTAAACCTCTGTCGCGTCAACCCGGGGACTTGTTGACCCCAGGCAACAGCCTTGGCGCGCACGGCGCGCAGCAGCTGGTGTCGGCCCTGCAGCAGCGCACCGTGCGGCTTCAGCGGCTTGGGCTGGAGGGCAACGTCAAGGTGCCGGCGCACCTGGCGCGTGCAGCCATCAATCTGTGCACGCCCGCGGTACGTGGACATGTGCCTCTTGTTTTGCATAGTCGGGCTTTCATAGCGTCCCGGTTTGCACACACTGGGTCTTTGTCCTGTATGCATATAAGCGCACCATCATGCGCGTCCATCGCCAAAACATACGGTACCTCAAACCTTTCTCTGTACCGCAACCGCCATGCTGTGACGCCGCAACTGTGCAGGTCGCGAACAAGAACGACCACAACGCTGCGGGGTTGGGCCTGGGCTCCGGGCCCACGCCACAGGACTGGGGGCCCTTCGTGCCCATCGGCGACGCCTCCGGAGTAGCCGCCGCCGCCGCCGCCGTGGCGTCGGTCAACCCCGCCGCCCTCATGCTGCGCGCTAAGAGCAGCACAGGGCTGCAGGCGCTGCTGTCGCCTCGCTTCCTAAACGGCGGCACAAGCATGCGCCTGCGGGGCGGCCTGCCGGGCGGCGGCGGCGGTGGCATGGACGGGGAGGCGAGCGGCCTCCTGACGTCGCAGGCGTCGATGGCGCGGCAGCCGCTGACGGCGCACCCTAGCATGCGGCGGGATGCCGGCGGCGGCGGCGGCGGCAGTGGCATGGACCTGGGCGCCGGCGGGCCCATGGCGGTGCCGGGCAGTGCGCCCGCCACGCCGCGCGGTGGCATGGGCGCAGCAGCACGGCGGCCGGGCAGCACGCCGCGCGGGCGCAGCGGCCTGGCGGCGTCACCGCGGCGGACGCCGCGAGGCGGCGGCGGCACGCCCGGCGGTGGCGGCGGTGGCAGTCTTGTGGCCAGCAGCAGTGTGCCGTATGAGTTTCTGGATGAGGAGGAGGGGGCGGCCGTGGAGGGAGGCGACCCGGATGACTACGCCATCCCGGAGGACGCGGCCGTGACTCCCGGCAGCGGTCGCGGTGGCGGCAGCCGCAGCCGCGGCGGCCGTCGGGGCGGCGGCGGCGGCGGTGGTGGCGGCGGCCTGGAGGATCCGCTGGGCGACGATGAGGCTGCCAACATGATGCTGGTGATGCGGCAAGGTGATGGCATGACTTCGCCCATGCACCGCCGGCGGCTGGTGGCAGCAGCGGCGATGCAGCAGCAGCAGCAACAAGGCTATGGCCACAGCCCGCACAGCACGGTGGCCGGCGGCGGCGGCGGACGCATTATGAATATGATGCCTGACCCCACCGCGCCGCCGCTGGGGTCGCCTGGCGGCGGCGCTGGCATGGCACCGGGCGTGGCGGCGGCGGTGGCGCGGCGGCACGCTCCACCGCAGAAGTGGGCCTCAGAGCGGGTGGAGCGCGTGGGGTCGGTGCCGGCGGTCATGATGGGGGGTACCGGCACCGGCCTGGCGGTGGCGATGCCTGACCAGCGCAGCCCACGGTGAGCAGCGGTGTGGCTTGTGTGCCGAGAGGTGTCCTGAGTGCCACACGGCCACTGTGTGCAGCTAACGCCGAGGCGCTTCCTCCGACTGTTGTGGTCCCCGGCCCGCAGCACATGCATGTCAACTGCCCGGCCCTGGCTCTTACCTGTTCTTTTGTGCCCCACCTGCATGTGAAACACTTGGTGCGGCCAGGACGGCCGGCGGCGCGGCGGGCGGCGGCGCTGGCGGAGTATACCCGCACCCGCCCAGCGCGCGGCACGGCTCGCTGCGCAACTTCACCGCGGACGGCATGCCCTGCTCGCCCTCGGCCTCGGGCCAGCAGTCCTTCCTCTCGCCGCGCAACAGCATCATCGCCAGCCTCACCGACGGCGGCGCCATGCCGGCGGGTGGCGCGGGCGCGCTGTCCGGCGGGGGCGACGCGGGCATGTCGCCGCGCCCGCGCAGCGCAGTCGCAGGCACGTCGCCGGCGCGCGGCAGCAGCGGCAGCAGGCCGCGGTGGCAGTGAGAAATTGTGTACTGGTGCATATGTGAATTCATGGCGGAGGGCAAGAGGACAGTTGTGCGTGCTTGCATGTGCTGGCGCCAGAATCATCATGCCAGTGTCATCCTGCCAGAATCGTACTGTCTTGATGCTGGTTTAGGGGTGCGCGCGTTGCAATTGAAGACATGCAATCGCCCACCCGAAGAACTTAATGGACTGCGCAACATACCGTGCACTGCATTCCCTCTGAAAATTCATCTGGCTACGTACTCCGTCCTGAACTGGCAAGAACTGACTGATGTCGTCGCGCGCTTCGCGCCTTTCGCGTGTCGTGTCACACATCTCGTCAAGCGTAATGAGTGGACAGAGATGGCATTGAATACAGGTCCGCAATATACCGCTGCAGACCCAGGCTAGGATCCGACAGAAGCACCGAGGGGATGGGGCGGACATGCTCTAAAATGCGAATGCGCAGCACGAGGTAGTCGAGTCGTGGATGTCGCTTGTAGCAGGCAGCAGCGAAAGGGGATGAGCGGCTCGGCAATGCAAGAAAGTGAGTCACCTCGTAGCGGGCGGCAACCGGCGGTCAAAGCGCTCGCCCTGACGCGCGCTGATGGGCGAGACTGTGGGCTGAGGCTGAGGCTGACGCAGATGCTGGTGCTGGGCACGTGTGGGCGTGGGAACCGCTCGCGACCAACCTGAAAAGCGCCAGCGCCACCGGTGCCCTGCGCGACACATGTGCGGAAGGGAGGGAGGGAGTGCAAGACGGGTAGACGAAATGCCGAGCATGAACAACGAGCAAACAAACAGGGCACGAGAGCAGAGCAGGCACCGAACACGTGCGGCAAGGGCTGAGCTGACGGCTGAAGCTGCGGCGGACTGACCATAGGTGGGCGCAATGGCGGGCTGAATGCGTTGCGCCGCTGTGTGGGCGTGTAAGCTTGGCAGTCCCAGACACATTATGTATAGGGCTAGCAAACGTGGGAGGCTGGGAGGTGCGGGACGTGAACACGAGCTAGTGCATGCATCTTGATGGCTTGCTTTGAATCATTGCATCTGGCCCCACATCTTCGGTAACCCTGAGCCCGCGGAGGCTTAGGACAAATGCTACTTGTTGCGTGCAGTCCCATATAACCCCACTTCTCTCAGAAACCCCGAGCCACAAGAGCATATCCGCACTGCTCGTATATGCACCCGCCAACGCTTGTTCATGGCGCCACGGGAGCCGCTATCCCGCATTCCCGCCCTGCATTCCACCTTCCACGCCCTTCTCTCTCTCTCCCGCCAGCCTGCGCCGCGCACCAGTCTCCCCCACGATGAGAGACCGTTCACAAGATTCCGAACACGGGACGGAGCCGCCCTCCCATCCCCTAACCACCAGGTCCTCGCGCGTCCCTCGGCCGAGAAGCGCTGAACGGCGCGAGCCCGCTCGGGTGAATACACAACCTATCGCATGATCAACACACACACACACACACACACACACACACACACACACGCACGGGCATGTATATGCACAACACACAAGAACACCACTTGAACCCCCCCTCCAAGTGTACTCTGCTGAACCGCACAATGTGTAATCATGATATCGGCCGGCTTCGCACTTTGACCACCTGCCGTCCATGCCGTGAAGTCGACTGGCCACCCCTGGCCTCAAACCGTCACCCCTCCGCGCAGCCCCCCTCCCCCTCCAAGGCGGTTCCATGTTATGACATGGCAGCGTCGTCCTCCTTATTCCACGTGATGTACGTGCTCCATTGTTGCACCCATTGGCTTTCCCCAACCCATCCATGCGTGCCTTCCCATAAGCCATAGCGTTGTAAACAGAATGTCTCGTCTATTCACATGTGGATCACAGCAAACATGCTTCGACAGTGCGTGCTAAATTCCTTCAGTATGCAGATGCTGATTATGCACCTCAGGCACGTGCAGTTGATAAGATATATTAATCGGATACTGAAGACAGCTGTCCAGTACGCGCCACGACGATGCACGCCACTCAAAAAGTAGTGCAAGGCTGCGCCCTCCTATTATGTGTGATACCGAGGACGACAAGGGAGGTGGTCCCCGTGAAGCACGGGAAAAGCGGGCTGATCCCCGCACCTCATCCTCCGTCTGAGGCCGAAGGTTTCGAAACTACCTCATCTCCCGGACATAGCCGGGGTCGGTTTGACCAGGCACCGCCCACCAAATTACGTCCAGCAGTAACGTCCCGCTAGTCCACCTAAACCGCACACGCCATGCTCGCATAGACGTTACTAATTAGACTCTGGCAGGCCTCAACCTGTGCGCCGGCGCCGCTTTCTAGGCGACGTTGCGCCCTCCTCCTCCACGTGGCCCTGCCCGCCCCCTCCGCGACACACATGCGCGCTGCAGCTACCGAGCCCATGGCAGCTGTTGGTGGGCTGAGGGCCGTGGCCGCCGCCACCACCACCGCCGCTACCATCACCAGGCCCTGGGCCACCACCGCCACCTCCATCACCGGGCCCAGGGCCGCCGCCGCCGCCGCCACGGCGCAATGCAGCAGGCCTGGTGTTACCCAGCAGCATCTCAATTAGAGCGTGGCGCATGTTTGTTGCCGAGTTGGCGTCGCGCCCCTGAGGTTGGTGAAGCAGTCATAGCAAAGTCAGTGACAGTCATGGTCAAGGTCGAGACTATTTAACCCAAGAAGCCCTTTGTCCTGGCACGCGGAATTTTCTACAGTGTTTCTACACGACCTACCCACACAGTCCCGCAGTGTTGGCACACTTGGACGTCGCGGGCGCGCGAACCACCGAACGGTATCACCGTTTGCAGGCAGCGCTGCCCATTGTCGAGCAAGCGCCGCCCACACTTAGCACACACCTGCAGTCAAGCATACTTCGCCGATTGCACATCAGCAGGTGGGGCGGGTGGGTTTGCCGTCCTGAGGTGCTTGTACCGCGTTGCTAGCCACCTGTGCAAACAAAATGCACGCACGTTTGACCTCAGTACACTGACATATTGCACGGATGGAATCTTTCAACTAGATAACACCAGCTAACGAGCAAAGAAATGCGCAAACGCACCTGTGGATGGGTACCAGGCCGCAGTTCAGGTCCGCCGCCGCACTGACCAACAGCAATGGTTCCTGCTTTAACAGGTCCCGCCCACCCTTCTGGATAGGCCAGATGCCGCGCGCCTCCCACGCATCCACCTTCTCCCTTGCCAGGCCGTTGGCTCGGGCTAGCAGTTCTGCGGGAACCGTCCGGCCTGCACGATCATCTTGGGTAAGCGGCAGCGACCGCCAGCCCATGAGCACCATAGTCATCCGGCCCGCCAGTGCCTTAACTGCCCGTGCAGCCACATGGCCCTGCATGCAGATGGCAAGAACCAAACTCAGTAAGATTTGAGTGAGTGGGGGTACAATGCATTTAGTCGCGCATATAGTCGGCGAACGCGTGAATGGGGGCGAGAGCCTCTGCGCACCTGTCCACCGTCGATCCACCGTCGATCCACCTCCTCGCCTCTCAGACCAGCTATCGGCACCTCATCGGCGTCAACCTCCAGCACCGCGCGGCAATACTTGCGCACCCATCTGACGAAGTTGTGCTTGTAGTGCTCCTCCAGATTGGTGAGCACGTCTTGAACGATGTGGTGCAGCAGCTGTGGTGGGAGCACACACAGTTCGGACGCGTCGCTTAGCGTACAAAGCTTGCCGACACGAACCCTGCCTAAGTCCGGCAGGCCCGTGTTACATTAACGAGCCGACTGCTCGCACCTGGTGGTGCGCAGTTATGTCCACAACCGGCCCGCCGAGGTCCTCGCTCAATAGAGGCTCGAAGTGGGCGTGGTAGAAGTGGTCCAGAAGGCCATGGCGTGTTCGCGGCTGCTTCGACGTGGTGAGCAGCGACAGGGCCTTCTGCAGGAAGTTGATGTCGATGGTAGGGATGCGCCGGTTGAACTCCTCCTGCCGCTGGGGCCCCACCTCCTGCTGGCGCACTGTGCAAAGAGTCCATCAGAAGTGGGTTCAGCACTGCCCAAGAGTTGCAGCAACTTACATCCAGAGCGACGCGTCGCCATTCCGCATTCCTGCCGCCACTCCCTGTCGCAGGCCTCGCAGCGGAACGTGGGGTCCGTTCGGCATACGACAAAGTGCCGCAGGAAGTCTAGCAGCCGCACGCGGAATGGCGTTGCGACTTGTTCTACGACGAAATTAATGGCTGCGAGCGTGGCTTCGTCATGGCACACGCTGCGCAGTGGCACCTTCCTGGTGCTGGACCTAATTGTCATTTTGCCAGGGGTGAGGGGCCAAGCCCCACACCCCCAACGAGAAGCAGCTCTGGGGTAGCTGGGTAGAAGGTGTTTGTTTTTTTGATAGGGTTGCTGTGCATATGTGCAATATGGTTTGCTTCATAGACCCTACAAACGCGGGCGTAGGTGACTATCCTCGCGACCTCGCTAAAGTCAATTGTGCATGGACGCGCGAAGGCACTTCTCGCTCCGCCCGAATTTTCCCTGCCGCCTATTTACATGCAATAGACAATAGCAAATACTAATACGTGGCAGTCGCAGTTTATGCCAGTATGATACCTTTCCCCTCATTCAGTACCCAAAGCTTCTTATGCATGCAAGCCTAAATAAGATTACTGGCATCTTCGCGGTGCTAGCGTCTCCGTGCGTACGGCGTCACACTGTGTGGACCTCCGCAGGGCACGGTGCCCGTGTATAACATTGTCACGCATTCCTTCCACCCTTCCCCCACCCATCCCTTCCTGCCACGCGCATACATTTTATATGCCGGCGCCTCAACGCAGCCTGCCACTGGCACTACCCCATGAATTGATTTAAGCCGCCCGCCTCCGCAAGGTGGAGCTTTGCATGGGGTCCTTGGAGTACCGCTTCTCCGCGTGTGCGCTGCCTGCCCCCGCGTAAGCCACGCCCGCGCCCGCACCCGCCTCCACGCTTGGCCCGGGGTCCCGGCCCTCCGCCACCGCCAGGGCGCGCGCCAGCTCGTTTAGACGCTCCAGGTCCGTGGAGGTGCGGCGCGGAGGCGCAGGCACCACCAAGCTGCCAGTGTCTCGCCCCGCGCCTGCGCCGCCGCCGCCGGCTAAGGCCGCCGCCGCTGCCGCCGCCGCCGCCGCGGCAGTTCTGTGCGCCGCTCGTGCTTCCAAGACGGCTTCATGCGCTGAAACAAATGTGACGAGAGGTGGGAAATGGGTTTGCAGTTTGTTATAACGCAGAAGCGCGCGTGCACAGCAGCCGGCATGCCACGTCCACGCCGCCCACCAGCCGTCAGATGAGTCACCTGCTCTGTCAGCTCGATTCCCCGCGTCGATGACGATCCATATGCCGATGGAGACCGCCATGACAATCGTACTGTAGATAGGGAGCAACAGTTGACTCAAGCGTCGCTAAGAAATGAGGGCAGAGCTCACTGCCCGGCCCTCCCCCCGTTGTTGCATACATCAAAGGCCCTATTTTAACACCCGCGCCTTCACGTCGCACCTTACGATAAGCATCAGGCCCTCCTGGTAAGGTATGTCCATGCCTGCGCAGAAGGCGCCAGCGCGGAAAGCGCAAGCCTGAATACCCCTGCGTGTCTTTGGCTGGCCTACTGTCCTTCAATACTACCAACCCAACCGGCGCGGGAAACCAGACGGCGTGCCCTGCAGCATAATCCCGTGCCATGCTACACTCTCGGAGGCACACGATTTTGTCACGTTCATTACGTCAAGAGGCGCACCAACAAGCCGGAACGGGCACTCGAGTGTGCGCATCAAGTCCGGGCCTTGCGACGCTTTCCGGGTACCGACACTTCGCTCATATGTACACAGTATGATTTACAGGCGGCAGAGCAGCGCTCACCGGTTGAGAGCTTGACAGCGTTTGCGACGGCTTGGCCCATTCCGACTACAAAATCGGGCAACGGCTTTTGCGGAAGAAAGCCTTCCGGATTCATTTGGGTAATGACTCCAGCGACTAGGATCGAGCCGCTATTGGTATTAGTCGCGGCAGGCCGTTGACGCAGCGACCGCGTTGGGTCCACCCGAAATAAATAATGCTATGTGTTCAACTGCTATATCAGATCTCTCTGAAACAATGATGCGAAAAGTGCCCGACTCCTACACGCGGTACGAGCCATCTTTCCTTCGACACTCCATCCGCCTCTCAGCCCCACCCCTGCTGAGCCCGGCCACTGGCCGGTAGCTCTCCTCTCTCGTCAGCCCGTCAGTCTCCGTGCCAAGCCGTGCGACTCATCGTCACAAGCACAAGCCGTCTCTGTCGGTCTGCGGCCTCCTAGGAAAGCAGTCACCCGTCCGTTTCACCCCGCCCCTTCTCCTGAGAGCTTCAGATTGGCCCCTCTGCTCATACACATATGCGGTTACCACCATCTGCGTTCCATCACGTGTTGTGGCATGCTGGCATTTCCATCACGGTGCCACACCCCTCACCTCCGCTTCAATGCCGTTGCCCCTGCCGCTCCGTCCTAAAGCTTCTGTTGCTGCTGCCGCTTCTGGTGTTGTTGCCTTACAGAGTGGTTACTCGACACGGGCGCGGACGGCAGGAGTGGGAGTTCTCCCCAGGGATCAAAGGGCCGGAATGCGGCCAGTGTCGGGTCCGGGCGAAGCAGCGCCTGGCTATGCCCGCTGGAGGTGGTAGCTGTAGCGCCCGCAGCGCAAGGGCCGTGACTGCTGCCCCGCGGTTGGCTCAGCATCGCCCTGAGAATCATCACGTGAACAGGTTTATTTAGTCTTGGTGGCGTTAACTGGTTAATGCTAGGATTGCTGCGTGGAGGTGCAAAGAATGGATGCGCAGTAGCGCACATACGGTATTTGCTTTCAAGCAAGCGGAGCCGTGCATGGCCTGCAACGTCTGCAAGGCGCCACTCACGCTGTGAAGCTGAAGGTGGAATTGGAGATGAGCAGCACATCCGCCCGCTGCATCACGAACCAGTCCGCAATCACGGCGTGCTCCCTGACCAGCTGGATCCACGGGGCCGCCCGCATTGTGGCCCTCCCCGGCGGCGCTTGTCGTGGCGCCTCTCCGACGGCGGCCTCTCCAGGCTTCGTGACTGTGGCGCCGGCTGCGGCCGCTGCCGCTGCCTCCATCGCTGCAGCTGCAGCAGCAGGCCAGCTGGTGGCGCGGAACCCGCACACCTGCATGCGGCGTCGTGTGATCGTGTCGTCAAATAGGCAGCAGCAATGCGCAGCAATGCGCAACAACGCTCAGCCTAATAGCCCTGTCTATCACGTCTGCCGCGCTGTTCTCCTGCCGCCGCACACCCCCGCACTTCGCGCCACCGGCAGCCACACATAACTTGGGTTACAGCTGTGGGGAGGCTTCTGACCCGGGCTCGAACAGGGCCGCTGCAGCCTACCAGCCTCTTTGCCTGGCGAGAGCGCCGACAACCTGAACGGCGCAAACTGACCAAGCCTACGACGATCGAAGCGCACTCCACACTTGACCGCCGCGATCACAAGGCGCCTGCCTCCATAGGTCAGACGTAACAGGAAGGCAGCTCGCTCGCTCTCACAAAACGCGCACAAACAGCAATCACACACAGCAAGAAAGGAAACTCCCCGAGCAACTCCCAAGGGCCAACGCCTGACACTCCACCACTGCTCAGCTGACCTCTTCTTCCCAAGCCGGCGAAAACGCAATCAGCCACCGCACAGGGGACAAATCAAACTGCACATGCCTCAAACCACGAATCAGCCAGGCCCCTAGAAGCAAAGGGGGGCTTCCCCTCGCTCTCTACCCAAACAGAACATCTACTTGCCTGCGTACCCCCACCTACCCACCCACCCACCCACCCACCTGGCCGCTAAGCGCCAGCTCGCGGTCGTCGCTGCACACCCACAGCACGTCGCGGCCGCTGTCCAGCGGCAGCGCCCGCAGCGCGTCTCCGTACCAGTCCAGAGGTACACGGAAATCCACGCCACTCCTGCACACGCGGCGACGGTATCTTAGATAGCAAGAGACTGGTAGGCTTCAGCGGCCGTGTTTCGGGCCTGGGTCAGAAGTCTCCCACAGCTGTGATACAGTAGATGAACGCAATGGTGTGGTGTGGCGTGTGTTTGGGGGAGGGAGGATCGCTTCGCGCGAGCAACAAACCAAGTGTTTGACAAGTGGCGGGGCTAAACGAGCGGCGGGACTCAATTCCTGCCCCAACAGAGCGTTTCTCCGTGAACTCACTTGTCTGTCCACGCGCCACCCTGTTGGCCGTCTATTTCAAAGGGTGGCGAGTCGCGAAGGGGCCGTGAGGTGGCTGCCGCCCCTGGCGAGTCAGCCGCGGCGAGGGCCGATGGTGGTGCTGCTGCAAGCGTGCTGACCGCAGAAGCCGCTGCAGGCGGCTGCAAGAGCTCACGGAAGTCGCCACGGCGTATGTGGACCACCACCAAGCGTGGGCGGGGCACGGTTGCTGAGGTAGTGCGTGGTGCTGTCTGGGGTTTCGTGTCACGTGCATGGTCGTTGCTGGATGACAGCGCTTCGCCTGAGTCGTGGTCAGCTCCTTCCGTTGCTGTGCTTACGCCGCTCGCAGCATCCCCGGTCGCAGTGGAGGACGCGCCTCGCCTGCCGCTGTCGCAGCTGCTGTCTTCATGACGCAGGCAGCCGCCGCCGCCGCCCAATGTGGCATCGGCGCCCATCACATAGTCCAGCGCCTCATCCAGCGCCTCACCCAGCGCCTCACCCAGCGCCTCATCCAGCGCCAGCAGTCTGTGTGGTGCAGGGGCCATGCGAAGGCGTGAGGATGGAGGGCGTGTTTGCGGCACATAACTCGATGTAGCTAGCTAGACTGATTTGGAGGACGCAACAAGCGTTCAGGGCCCGTACAAGGCGCGTGCGGAGTGAACTCACCCAGTCAGCTCATCCCGATGAGGGCGCAAGGCACTCGTCTCAAACTGAAACCAGCCCCACAGACCCCGGCCGCGCAGGCGGGCTCGCAGCTGCTCTGGGTCAGCGTGTAGGTCCGCTCCACACACCTGCGCATTGGGCGCCGACATGATGTCAATCATCCTCTCATTACAAACGCTCTATGGTTAGCGCTCGCGCGAGCGCGCAGCCAAGAGTGATGCTTGCAGCTCGCCGTAGGTTGCGGGCCGCCCTGGCACGCACCACGCACCACGCGTCCCCACTACCTGCGGGAAGTGTGCTCGCAGCTGGCGACCCGAGATTGCAGACGGGGGGGCCCAACCCAGATCGAGCTTCTGGGAAAGCTCTACATGCAGCTGTGGCCGGGGGCTACGAAGCGCTCCTAACTCGCCCGCCCCCACTACTTGGACGCTGCCACATGAAGTTGTGTCGGCTTGATAGGCTGTGGTCGTGGCCGCGCCCGGAGGCTGCTTGGAGTGCGTTGTCTCCGAGGCTTGCCCTGGTTCCCTGGTGATTGTGGCAGTGACATCACTGTCGTGTGGGGTGTGGCCCGGATGAAAACCGAGCTTCCCCTGCTCCCCGCTGGTGGCGCTTGGCCGCTGCTGCTCCTGCTGCCGTGCACGCTCCTGCTGGCCTGCGGAGGTACGGGGCGCCTGTATGTGCGCGCCACGGTTGCGCTGCAGCGCGGCAGCCAGCTGCATCCCCGTCGGGTGCCGCAGTGCCCACGCCCTCCACCCGGGGTGCGACAGCACTACGCGATCTGCGTGAATGACGTGGGGGAGAATCAAGCGAAAGGTGGCTGCAGCTTGTGTCAGGCCGTTGGGGCACCAAAAAATGCGATCCTGAAGAAGGGGTCATTTAGAAGCGTGCATACATGCCGGGACAATCAGGTGCTGCCAGGGGCCCAGCTCTGCCCAACTCAGTGACGCGGGAGGTGAGCGGCCGCCCGCCACTGTTGGGGGTAGAGGCCAACCCACCGGCGACGAGCGGCCGGGAATAGCATTCCTGGTCGCTCTTTTCAAAGAAATCTAGCCTTGGAAAATAATGGCGATACTTTCGTGCCCAAGTCTGGGGCAGAACCAGCTCCAATCCAGAGCGCTTCGCTAGCAACCAGATTGCGCATAGTTGCAACAATGAGTTTCCGAAGAGTCCTAGCGCGCCGACGCACGCAGCAAACACCTGAGAGTCGGCCTCCATCGCAAAATTGCTAATTGTTAGCTGTCAGCTATTTGTTCCATCATCGCGCCTGAATGATCTTACACAATTTCAAACACATAAATTTTCTTCGGGTAGACTACTACGCTAGCGTGAAGGCAGTGCCGGCTGGCGTAGGCGCCGTCGTACCGTCGTGGGAAGCGGGGACACGCGGGCATGCACGCGGGGACTTCCCTACCTCTGACGGGACGGCCATGCTCCTTTATAGTGCCCCCGTGTGCTCTCATTCACAGTTACATGCAATCGCTGCGAAAGAGCTCCCGACCTTTCCGGCCCTATTCCCCATGGTGCCTGCATCCATTCATCATCCGCCAGCACGCCCCTCCGTACCCCTGCTCCGTACCGTACATGCACAGGTACCGCATTACAAGCTGCGACCGGCTCTGCAACTCTGCATACGTAGCCGCCTTACCGTATCTACCTAATCGCCAGACAAAGCACACGCGTGCGCCTCCGTAGGCGCCTCCGCATCAATCCATACTGTCACCCGCATGTCCGATGTGCATGGGGCAGCCTGCACACCTTGTTGCACGCGGCCCGCGCGGGCCCATACGTCATGCCGGTAGAAGCGGCCTCTGACTTCTATTCCTCATGAAGCCACCAACCGACGCACCACTGGGCGCCCGGCCATAACGATAATAGCCACATTGAACTGTTCCAAACAACAACTGGCTCGGATGCGTGACCCCCGAACGACAGGCAGTGCAACCTCTCGGTAGTTCTTGGTGGCCAGCCTGGCGTAGTACTGGTACCATGTCACTTATTGGGATCTACCCTGAGCGACCCTACTGCGCCGTCTCAGCCAGCCGCTTTATACTGCCGTACCAGGGCTGCGTTCATCACCGACACAAATACTCCGACACAGAAACGCCAGTCCTCAGGCAAGGGTCCCTTGCTTCGCAGCATCAAGTGTGTGACCAATCACACACGCTTAACAGCAGTACGTTACCAATGCAAACTTTGTGCCGCTCTACTCTCGCATGGCTGGTAGCATCAGCGCGGCATCAAATCTGCTGTGCCCCCGTTAAGAATCCCCCCAAGGTCCACTCGCCCAGCCGACCGCTGCTCTGTATTTTATTCCATCACGCTATTGCGCCCCTGATCCACACAGCACTCGGCATTCGGCTCGAGTTGTGAGACGCATTGAGTGTAGCTCTTTGATGCGTCCCACCACGCATCCAGTCCACCCAAATGCGGTCTTCACTTGCCCAGACCTCCATTCAGCACACACAGGTGCACGCACTCTCCTTGAATCAACAGCCATACAGCTTTATCTCGCAGAGTTCAGTTCCAAAGCGGTACGACATCCATGGTGTGCACCCGGATGTACGTTGTGGTGTCCAACATGCGCCAGATAGAGCGCACTCCCGCCTGCCTCCTCCGGCTGCACCCCGTGTACGTGAAGTCCGGCCTACACCTTACACTCGCTGTTCTCCTTAACTACCGTGCTTTCGGGGGCAATCGAGTGCCAATGTTCGCTACGCGTAACGGACGAGAAATCAAACAGGTCCTCAGTGCGTTCGCCGAAGCGCAGCATACGCTCTGCGCACGGCACTTCAAAGGTCAGTCCCCCAAATCCATTTCAATTGCCTTCGCGCAGCCAATCATGGAAACTCGAGCAACAGGATGAATGAAAGCTCAAATGATGAAACGTGCTCTTTTGACAGCCTGACGCTGTTCGTGGCAATCCGCCCACTTGGCAAATACACGCCGTGCGCAATCCTTCTATGGCCACCCTCCGAGGGGACGCAACAGCACATCACATCAAGTTCAGTTCCTGTAACTGTCAGTTGTACATGTATCCTGTTGCTGCCACCGGTAGGGCAGCAAGCTCGACGCGGCTTGGCATCGCATATGCGACTGGACATGCTCATGCCAGCGCCGCCGCGTTATTGCGAGGTCGGAAGTACAGCTCCCTGTTCGGTTGCAACAAGTTGATCACGTCAGTGCGGACGCATAAGGGGTGACAGAACTGCGGCTGTAGCACGGTAGCAGTCTTCATGCTGACCTAAGTCACAGCAACATGGGTCACAACGCACGGACACGTACCAGACAAGTACAATGGAAGCCGCCGCCGCCACACTGAGCAGCACCATCATTGAGAAGGCGAAGGCAGGAATGGAGTCTGCCTCGCTCTGGGCCTGCACCAGCTCCCGTTTCACCTTCTGGATGCACTCCAACTTCTGCGGCGTACGAGTGGCAATACCATATTGACGTGAGTGCTAAGTACACTGCTTGCACTGGAGGTGGGCATTTGGGCAAATACCGGTAACGGTTGCGGGGGCTAGAAGCGCGGGCGGATATCAACAGTGCACTGCTGCACAAACGCGGGACGCTGTGTGATCAAGAACTCGTGCAGGTCAGACATAGGTTATGGTTGGAGAGCAGCTCACCTGCATGCTCGGCGTGGTGCTCTGCCCCCACACGGCGGCTTGGCTGCGGAGCTCCAGCTCCTTGGGAATGGCCGGTCGCCGAAACACAGGGTGCGTTTGAGTGTCAGGCCGCCAGTCGAAACAGAACCCCTTAGAGGTTCCCCGGGTTAAACCGCGCTCGCAAGGCCTTCTTCTGTGTACAACTCTCCCAGGCCGCTTTGAGTTCAAGCGCGCTTCTGACAAACAAATTCCAGAATTCCGGGCAAGTCCTTGTTCACTTTCCAAGTCACAAGGCCCCGAGATATTCGCATATATGGAAGCACAGGCTTTTCTGTCACATTCACGACCTACCAAGAGCGACGGAGAGCGCTGCAGCGAGGCGCAACCATCCTCATCGGAGCGCAAAGGCCTGCTGCAAGGCGCCCTTCCGCGCTCCTCCACCTCCGACCACTCACGCCCCTCCTCGCTGCGTTCCATGAAGCAGCGCCACCGAAGGCGTGTGTATGTATTGTACTGCACTGGCCTCCTCCGCGCGCGTTACCAGACGGGTTGCTGCTTGCCTCAGATATATATCAAGCACTCATTCAAAGTAGGGTTAGGTTGCGTCGTCAGAGTGAGGTGGCTTGGCCGGTCAGGCTGTCCATCCTGTTTGCATACTGCGTTAACAAGAGACAAGGTTATTGCCACCAGCTCTTGTATTGTCACCAGCCCTTATGCTGTAGTAATAAGTGTACCCGGCACAGTGACGCTGCACCAGGACGCGTTTGCGGTTTCCTGCATCGCGGCGCGGCGCCCCTTCGCCTGCAGCCCTGGTGCTGCCCCAAAGCTAGTCCTTGCTGCTCCCTCTCCCATTGCCACGCCCCCACGTTCACCATGTAGGCACGCATTGGAAACAAAGATCATGTTCACTGTTACAGACCAGTTGCTAGCTCGACTAACAGCGCATACGAAGCACTGGCCTGTCAGTGCACGACTCAACGCCGCGCCTACAACACCATCCCCATACACGCACACAGCTGAATCTCCTGTTCCCTAAGCCATTCCTTCAACGCAGCGCAGCAGCTGGCCGCGTGATGTTCTGCCCGTCCTGCGCCAACCCACCAAGCACATGCCACGACTCACACGAACCCGAGGCGGGTGGTATCCATCGTCTATGTATCAGCCCGCCTTTCATCCTGAATGTCCATTCTCATGCTTATCGCCAAGCCTGTCCAATCCGCCTCGATCGAGAGCCAGGTTTGGCACTCCAGCCGCGGGATGATCCGACTCGCGCGCGCGATGTCTCTCCGACTTATACGTATACTCCAGTCCATAGCAGAAGAAAGAGTGTCCCTAGGCCAAGCAGCACGGCAGAGATAAATGCCAGCAGCAGTTCGGAGCTGAGCTGCCGGTTGGACTTTGTCTTGGTGACCTCATAGAGGAAAAAGCTACCAGTCATGCATAGGCCACCGCCTAGCAGCACTGTCGCGAGCGTTGGGTACAGGGAAGCGGGCACTGGCGTGGAAACGGGGTAGTCGCCGGCCATTTTTGTAAAGGTACCGAATACGTATACTGTAAGAGCGTCAATAGGAAAACAAAGTCTAGAGACGTAGCCATCCCGAGCAGGGCGGGCATCGGACCCCGTGCCTTGCATCTCCCGACCTTCGCCGCCCGACCCACCAGCGCGTTCGCGGTCGAGCAATGGAGCTCTTTTCACATGTTTTGCGCATGCGCCTCTCACCACAACCGCTTGCTCCACCTAGCTGCCATCACTTTATACCGCTAAGCAGATACTCGTCGTCCGCTGACCGCTGCACCATAGCAAGCAAGTCTGCAAGTTGATCCAACGCCCATCCGCGTTGACGCGCCCTTACTCTGTTCTGCTATGGGGCTGACACCGGGGGCAGAAGTACACAGCCTCCAGCCTCCGCGGCTCTGCCTTGCTCTCACGACCTTCATAACGGAATGCACTTTGACGTCGCTCCTCGCCCATATCATGGTGAGTTACCGGTCGCGGCCGCGCCGCCGCCCGAGGCACGGGGCAGTGGAGACGCCGAGGCCGTCGCTAGCTTTGCCTCCAGGGCGTTGATGGTGTCGCGACAGCGCTGTGCGGGGCAACCACGGTTGGGGAAATTGGGGAAGACCCAGGGTAAGTAGCGTGTACATGTTGCGCGAGGAGCTTAGCGCACGTAGCCTGCAGTGGCCAACTGGCCATGCTTGTGCAGCTGTGTGTGTGAACGGCGGACGTGACCAACGTTTGCACGTGAATGCTCTGCCAGATAGCCTCGTTTGCTTCCTACCCCTCAATCCATGTCCTTACCCCTACAGCAAACCTCGCCGTTCATTACCGGCATGTGCCCCTGCGCCCGCTTGGGCTCTTGTACGCCCCCACGACTCCACAGCCTGCAGCCGCCCGCCCGCCGCCACGCACGCACGCACCTGCAGGAGGTAGTCGCGCTGGCTGATCTCGGCGATGTGCTGCTGCTGCAGCTGCGTCAGGTGCTGCGGTCGTCAAGGGGGAAGGGCGGCAGGTGTGTGGGGCGGAGCCGGCAAAGCACACGTGCGTGAGCCTCCTTAGGAAGGAATCCTGACACTCCACGTCTCGAAGGCACCTGCCGGCAGGCCCTCACCTCCTCGCATTTGGCGATGATGGCCATGCTCTCGCGCTTGATGGAGTCGGTCTTGGTGGACTCGATGGCCCACTTGCTGCGCCACTGGCTGGCCTCGGACGCCGCCTCCTGCGCCGCCTCCTGGGAGGCCGCCAGCTGCGTAGCACAGCAAGGGGCGCACGCGGTAGCCCATACGGTGGTTAGTGCCTTCTGGATCAGTCCACGAGCCAATAGTGTGCAGCTGCCAGCTGGCTCCTATTCATCATGTAATTAATTTAATACAGATGGTGTACCCAAGCCCAGAAGTGTTGGGCCCGTACGTCCTTGCTGCTCCGCAGCCCCTCCACAATCCATACACAATTCACCATCACCAAATGACAAAAATGGGGCTTGGAATGGCGCAGGTCACTCGGGTCTACGGCTTGGCTCCTGCCCTAAACGGTGGATGGATGGAACGCAGCCTCTGCAACCCCACCTCTCACGGCCACGCACCCTCCCGCCCTTCTGCTGTACCTTTTCCCGCAGGTCCACCAGCTCGGCGTTGGCGCGCGCCAGCGACGCCTCCAGCTCCCGGTTCAGCGCGTCTGCCGCGTTGGCGTCCTCAAACAGCTCTTCCAGCATGGCCGCCTCGGGGCCCAGCTCGCCGCCCGATACGCCCAGACCCAGGCCCGACAGCCCCTCGCCGCCGCCCGCACCGGAGCTGGCCGCAGCGCTGACCACGGCCGCCAGCGCGGCGCTGGTGCTGCCGCGGGCGGGCGCGGAGCCGCCGACCCCGGCTGCGCCGGCGGCCGCCGCGCCGGAGTTGGCTGCGTTGGGGTCGGGTCCCGTGGCGCCGGCGGCGGCTGTGCCGGCCCCGCCAGGTGCGGCATTGGCGCCGTCGGCTTGCCCGGTGGCGCCACTGCTGCCGCCGGCACCAGCGGCTGCGGCCGCGGACGAGCTGGCCGCTTGCCCTCCCCCTTTCCCTGCGCCGTCACGAGCGATGGCCACCGCGTGCGGGCGCACACGGGAACAAGCAACGCCCAGTCAGCATATGGTATGACAAGTGTCCTGGTAGACACAAGCCGCGTCTGTCATATCCAACATCACTCAGCATGCAGCTTACCTAGCAGGCCGAGCATGAGGCCGGGGTGCTCGCCACGCGCGCTCTTCGCCAGCGTGCGCGCCAGCGCGATCTTGAGTTGCATCTGGTGTATTATAACACAGCCAGGGGCCAGAAGTCGGTTCATCATCACGGATGCGGCCACTTAGGCTTAACTCAATGGCCCATAGGGCTTGCTTGGCAGTGCGCTCCATTGATCGCGCGGCTCCCTCAGCCCCACAGCCCACGCTGCCTACGCCTCCCGCTGCCACCAGCCCGCACCCCCACCTGGCGCTGCTGCAGCTCTACCGCCGCCGCGTGCCGCACCGCCGCCAGCTGTGCATCGTGCCGCTGCCGCAGCCCGCGCAGCTTCTCGCGGTACCAGGCGTCTCGCGCCTCCAGTGCGGCACGCAGGTTGCGCGCAAAGGAGCTGCGCGTGGTCTGCACAGCAAATTTGTTCACACCAGCCCACGAGGATGAGCTGGAGCAGGTGGCGGATCGCGACGCCCATGCACAGTTCGGCCGACGTCAGGGCCAGTGCGTAGCTCCCAAGGCGCTGCACGGCGCAACTTACGCCCGCTTGGGTGACACACTGCTCAGCCCACCTGGTAAAGCTGTTGGGTGAACTCATCATCGTTTCGCCGGGCATCCTGTTGGTTAAGACAAGGGTAAACGACAAAAATCAAACCGGGCCAGATAAGGGTTGGGACGCCAGCGCCGTCATGTCATGCTGCATCGCGAACCCGCCTGCCCCTGCCCACCAGCCCACCAGTAGGCCTTCTGACCGCACCAGCCACAGCTGGAGCCACCGCCGACGCCGCACATGCACGCACCCTGACCCTGACCCTGACCCTGACCTGGACCTGGTCCGCAACCAGTCACCCAGTCGGCGCCAGTGCACGCCTGATGAATGCGCACAGGCACCCGCCCACCCAGCCGCCCACCCACCCACCTGCATGACCTGTAGCACCAGCTTGCGCGTGTCGTCCGTGAAGCTGTTGAGCAGCGCCAGCACCGCGCGCAGGTCAAAGTTCTTGACCTCGGCAATCTCCTGCAGCGTTTGAGGCCGAGGGAGTTTGCGTCAGCCAGGCCCTGCTATTTGTAGCACAGTGCCGCGCTACGAGAAGAGCCTGCTGTGCCAGGCGCCTTGCCAGCAATGCTCCTCAGGCAGCGGTGTATATCTGTATATTCTTCGGCACAATCAAGCCAGGCATCGGGCCGCTCCTGCCGCGCCCCACTCCGGCCCTCTGTGTTGGTAGCTTCTCCCACCATATGAACTCAGGGCTCCCGCCCCACCATAACAACTTTCCTCGGCATGCACCCCACGCCACGGTCGCCCGCACCTTGACTGATTTGCTGTGGCTATCGTACATGCGCTCCGCAAACGCCCGCCCCAGCTCGTCCATGCCGGCCGCGTGCTGGCGCCACAGCTGCTGCATGGCGCCCATGGTGGTGCGCGACACCAGCTGCGACACCTGCACGTGCAGCCGTGCACACATACACACACAGTTGCGCCCATGCGCGCACACCATATGCCGCGCGCCCAGTGAAGTGGTCGAAGGCGCATGCTGCCCGTGCCAAGCGCGGGGCTGACCGGTGTTCCTTTTGTCCCAGCTGGACTCCCCTCTGCCACCACGTACAGGACCAACCAACGCACCTGGTCGACGCTGGACCAGTCCACATCCTTATCGTCTATTGGCGCTCCGCCCGCAGCTGCCAATGCATTGCCGGCAGCTGCGAATCAGTGGAACCAGGGGTCACATGTAACAGGCTCGGCGGACGGAGTCGACTGAGCCCGCGCCCTTGGGGCCGTGCGCACCGTGTGCGGCCGGAGCACATCCGCCCGTCGTTAGCCTTCAACACTTCCGGCACTCTTTACAGTATGTGACTGAATTTCTCACCTTGGCTTTGCGGGCCCGCCCCGCCCGCGACTGGCGTCTCCATGTGCGCCCCTTGACCTCCTCCAGCTACGCCCGCGGCTTACCGCAGTGATTGCATTCTTATATTACAGTGAATAAGCTTGCGGTAATTCTATGTGCAACTAGGATTGAAGCAACGGGTGGGAAAGTTTGCTTATAGTTTGCTCTGCTTCATACGCGCGTGACGCGAGGCATTGTAAGCAATTTTACAGACTAAATTGAGTAAGCTGCAAGTTTTAAAATGCATACTTTGCGTCAGTGCGGGGCCTCGGTTCAATGCTGAATGGGTTTTGGTTGCATGCGCAATTCAGGCCGCCGTGAACTGTCTGCGGCTATCTAAGTTTGTATTACCCATATCTAGACGTCACATTTGAAATATGAGACTCGGTACATCACGATAGCCCGACACGGCAAAAGCAGATGGCGGAAGGACTTGCGGGGTTGCCGACCGGCGCCATCAACCACATACTTGGCCACCTCATACGTGCAGACCGGCTGTCGCTGCGGGGTGTTTGCCGGCGCCTGAGGGATGCGCACGACGCGTGCGTTAGTCAAGTGGCCATTTCGTGCCGCGACCACCTTCGGGCGGTCAATACCTTTACCCGCGTGCACACCCTCGACCTCGCATTCCTGCTCAGCCCCGCCCTGCAACATGCTGAAAAGAAAGCCATGCTGGTTGACCTGGAGCCGCACCTGAGAACGCGCGCGCGGGCGGTGCAGCTGACGCTGCGGACGGATGCAGGCGCCGGCGCTGCGGCCAGCAGCAAGGCGCAGCTTTCCCCCGAGCTGTGGCGGGAGCTGGTCAGCATGCTACCCTGGCACACGGAGGTCACGCTACAGGTGGGTTTACGCCCATCACCAACCCGTTCAAGCAGTGAGCCGCCCATCACCAACCAGTTCAAGCAGTGAGCCTGGCAGGGCTGCCGGACGATCACTGCTGCAGGCTAGCTAGTGCAGAGGTTTGCGTCCGTCAGGCTGGCTGAAGCTGTGTGGCGGGACACATGTGCGGCCTGCCTGCCGTGTTTCGACTGTAGTTGCATGCACACTGTGCGTGGCGCCCACAGGCGACAGAGCTAGCTCCGGAGGGGTCGCAGGGCCTGCAGGCACCCGCTGGAGTGGTGGGGGGAAGCAGCGGTGCCGCGGCATGCAGGGCCAACGGGGCCCCGGTCGGCGCTCCTGGCGCAGCAGGTGCGGCTCCCGCGAACGCCGCTGCACCGCGTGTTGCAGACGGCGGCGGAGTGGGAGGAGGAGGAGGAGGAGGAGGAGCAGGGGCAGGAGGAGGGCCGGGAGGAGGCGGAATCCCCGTGCTTGGAGCCGGTGTGCTGCAGGCGGGTGCACAGGGCGTAGCAGTTGCTAATGCCGCCGCCGGCGTCGGCCTCGGCATCGGCGGTGGCGGGATTGGCGGGCTTGGCGTTGGTGGCGGCAGTGGCGGCGGCGCCGCCGGGCTGCACCAGGGCCGCGTACTTCAGTGGCTGGAGCTGGTGGCTGCGGCGGCGGCGGCGCGGCCGGACCTGCGGTGGCGCTGGCGGCGGGGCGTGCCGCTGCAGCTGTACCTGGCCGGGCCGGACAGCGGGAAGCTGCAGCAGGCAGGGGTGAGTGGGCTAGTTGCGCGGGCGGGCAGGGGCGGCAGGCGCCGGTAGCTGGGTCCGGGAGAGTGTTAAATATGTGTGTGTATGTGAGTGCGTGTGTGTGTGTGGCTGCTGGAAGGTGGTGCTTGGGTTGCGGGGGCAGTTGCACTGTATTAAATGTGTAGGCCTGTGGCGCTAGATACCATTGTGTGTATGCCTCCCATGCCCCTGCCGCCCCTGCCGTGCTGCCCCCGCGCAGGCGCTGCTGTCCCTGCTGCGCGGCCTGTGCACGCGCGGCTCGCCGGTGTGGGGTCTGGAGCTGGACGTGTACCCCGACCTGCGCCAGGTGGGTGGGCGGGCGGCGTGGGGTTGTGTGGCTGGGGTGGTGCTGCGGGGTATGTGTGTCCGTGGCCGTGTCCGTCGTGCTGCCGTGCCGGGTACTTCGCACCACTCGCATGCTGGTGCCTTGCTGTCCTGCGCATGAGCCCCGCAGCCGAGCGTTGCGGCAGCTGCAGCGAGCGCCAGTTCCACAGAGAGACAGACGATGCAGTAGTGCGCACAACCATTGCACGCGCCGCTGCTGCTGTCGGGATGGCTCCCAAACCACCACCCCGTGCCCCCCCCCCCCCGTGTGCCCACCAGGCGGAGGCGCTGGCCAGCCACCTGCGGGCCCTCAGCTACCTGGGCGGCTCGGTGCGGGTAGGTGGCAGACAGGCGCTGGGGCCGTTTGGGGCTGCCAGGCCCAAACGCAGCCCCCTGCTGCGTGTCGGGGGGCACTTGGGCGCCTCGGCGCCGTATGCAGACAAGCGTGGCGACAGCGCCCCCCCGCTGACTCTTGCGCGATGCCAGTCAACATACAGTAACACGGCTCTGCCTGCCGGGCTGCTCTCCTGCGCTCGGCCCTGCGGCGACAGGCTCTGCGGCTGCTCAACTTCCCCCACCTGGTCACGCCGCACATGATGCGTGCGCTGGGCTCGCTCACCGGGCTGCGGGTGAGGGGCGCGGATGGGGCTTGTGGGGCTTGTGGGGCTGGCGGGGCTGGCGGGGCTGGCGCCGAGGACCGCACTGTGCGCCTGGGGAAACGGAGGGCACAGCTGCCATGGGCCACGAATCCTGGAGTGGAGACAGTGCGCCGGGAATGCTTTTTCACGGGTCATGGGAAAATCGACCGCGGTCTACCGAACTCGCATCTGGCCCTCGGATGCAAAACCCGGGTCATCTCTGCCCTGCCCTGGGCGCAGGAGCTTACACTGAGTGCGGTGGGCGTGGGCGAACGCAGCGCCGCCGGTGGCCGCCACGGCCCAGGGTTAGCGGCCCTGACGGGCGGCGGCGGCGGCGGCGAGGCTGGGGTGGGTTACCTTGAGCATGCTGCCATGGCGGACGTGGCCGCGGCAGGGGCGGGCGCCGGGGCAGTAGCGGCAAGGGCTGGAAAAGCGGCCGCGTGTGCCGGCGGTGGCGCAGGTGGCGGCAGCGACAGCGCCGGTGGTGCAGCAGGCGGCGGCGCCAGCGGCTGCCCGTTCGGCCCGCTGGCTCAGCTGCCGCACCTCACCCGGCTGCAGTTCGTCGGCATTCACCCGCGGGTGGGTTGGTGTGTCCAGGCAACTAGCCGGGGGAAGCACCAGCGGGCAGCCGCGAGCGTTGTTGTGTTGTGAGTTACCTGTCACGGTGTTTTGTCAGTGCAACAACAGCACCCACACGGCGGTGCTTTGAACATCACGCACCTCCCGGATCCACGCAGGCGCTGTGTGTGTCCGCGCACCTGGGCCCGCTGCGGCGCTCTCTACGGCGGCTGCACACCACCCACCTGCGGCTGGACCCGCCACCGGCCGCCTTGGAGGAGCGGGCGGAGGCAGAGGCCGCGCTGCAAGCGGCCCGGGCGGCGGCGGCAGCGGCGGCAGCTGCAGCAGCGGCAGCGGCGGCACATGTAACACCAGCAAGGGACAACGGGATGGCAGGAGTTAGCGGTAATGGGGGAGCGCGACCTGCAAGTGCAGCGGGCGAGGGTGCGGGCGGTCGACGGGCGATGCGGCTGCTGTCGGACCCTCTGCAGCCGTCATCGGAGCTACAGCAGCAGGCGCAGCAGCCATCACGCCGGCCGCTGTTCAGTGGGATGCAGGGCCACGCGCGGGGCGACGTCGGGCCCGGCCTCCTGGGGCAGGCCGCGGAGGCCGCCAGCGGCGCGCACGATGGCGGCGGTGGCGGCTTCGGCAGCGCTGACCTTGGAGTCGGTCCTGTTGCAAATGCGGATCATCACCGCGACCACCACTTAACGTCCACACCCTCGACCTCCCCATCACCATACGGCTCTGGGGCGTCGAGCGCCAGCAGCGGCCGGGTGCGGGCGCTGCTCAGCGCCCTCAAGGCCAAGCTGCGGGCCGCCGGCGGGCGTGCCGGCGTCAACACCACCAGCAGCGGGGGCGAGGGCGCGGGTGGGTCCCCCCGTGACGGCGGCGGCGGCGGCGGAAGCTGCACGACCAGCGGCAGCCATCCCGGCTTAGGCAGCGGTGAGCACCCGAGCGGCGGCAATGCCGCCGGCGGCGGACTTGCGGAGCACCCTGCACCTGCCGAGCAGGCCGCGGCCTGTACGGCCTCAGGGGGGGCTGCGGGGAGCCGGCACCCACACGAGGTGGCCACGTTGCCACTGCCACATGAGGGGGCAGCAGCAGGCGTCGGTGAAGACACAGCAGCAGGCGCAGGTGCTGCAGCCAACGCAGCTGCGACCGCAACAGAAACTGACACAGCGGGTGTTGCAGCAGTAGTAGCAGCAGCAGCAACAGCAGCAGCAGCAACAGCAGCCGACGCCGACGCCGACGCCGACGCCGACGCCGACGCCGACGCCGCGGTGCAAGCCGAGGTGGTCAGGAAGGCTGAGGCAGCGGTCGCAGCCAAAGCGGCGGCGCTGGCGGCGCTGCAGCGGCAGCTGCGACTGCTGCCCAGCCTGCGAGCACTGGAGGTCCTGTCCCTGACGGGCGCAACCCCGGAGCCTGGCTCGGCTCCAGCTGGGGGTGGGGTGCGGCTGTGTGACGTGGCGCCGCTGCTGTCGTGCCTCACGGTGGTGGCGCACGACCCCACCACCTGCAGCCTGGCCTACCTGTCCGGCTGCAGCCGCCTGGCCAGCCTCACCCTGGGCCTCAGCCCCGTCAGCTTCGCCACGCAGCCGCCCACGCGCCGCTTACGCCCGCCGCTGGACACGCCGGAGCACGCGGCCTGGATGGCGGTGGAGGCGCAGGCGCGCGAGGCGCACCCGGGGCTGGACGCCTCGTCCGCCAACGCGCTGGCGGCGGAGGCGCACGACCGGGCCGTGGCGGCGTCGCGCCTGGCGGCGGGCGGGGGGCTGCCGGTGCCGCTGGGCGCGGCGCTGATGGCGCGCGAGGGCGGCGTGAACCAGCACCTGGCGGACGCGGGGGCGGTGCACGCCGCGGCGGCATCGGCGGCGGCGGCGCGAGGGATGGTGGACGGCGGCGGCGGCGGGGCTGGAGGAGGGGCAGCCGGAGGAGGAGGTGGAGGCGGAGGGGAACCACCGGGGGGCGGCCCCAGTGCCCTAATCAAGTACCTCAACTTCTATCCCCAACTCAAGGTGCGTGTGGCGGTGTGCCCGGCGTGCATCTCTCTGCCCCACCACTTGCTGCACTTGATTCGTGCTCTGTGCAACCTTTATGCTCAAATTGGCGCAGCCGCTGGCCCTGTACTAACGACTACCCGCCTGTAAATTCTTTCTGCCCTCGTTAACAGACCGAGGCCGCGGCGGCTGCGTCAGCGGCGCACCGCAACGGCCTGTTGGCGGCGCTGGCGGCGGCACCCGCTGTGCAGTGCCCACTGGAGCCGCTGCCCGCCGCCGCCGTGCCGTCACTGGCGGCGCACGTGCAGAGCGCTGGCGCCAGCCGGCAGTGTGCGGACGGGGGAGAGGGCGTCGGTAACAGCACGGCGCCAGGACCTGGTGACGACGGCACGGTCTGCAGCAGTGTTGGTGTGGGTGGTGTTGATGTGGAGAGCTGGCCTCAGTCGCTGCGCCACTTGCACCCCTACCCGTATGCGACTGGCGGCAGTGGCGCAGTGCCGGCACCTGCGTGCGGGGGCTGCGCCGGCGTGGAGGCTAGTGCCTGCAGCAAGGCGGCTTGCAGCAGTGGCGCAGGCAATGGTGACAGGGCTGACACTACCGTCTCTGCATCAACTCAGCAACCGACGCCGTCGCCGCCGCCGCCTGTGGCCGGTGGCGCACCTGTACCGCCCTCACCGCCGGCGGCCGTCGCGGCGCCTGCGGACGCGTGGCGGGAGCTGGCCTCGGCGCTGCGGGGCTGGGTGCACTCGGCGCTGATGCTGATGCTGGCGCTCGCCATGGCGGGGCCGGGCGCGGACGTCAGCGTGCTGGAGATGCCGCGCGAGGTGGGTGGGTGCGGCGGCGCGCCTCGGTGTAATGGGGACATGGAGTGGACTGCCGCCGCACAGCCGGTTGAGTGCCGGCTGTCATGGCCGACTGTGTAAGCTTGACTTACAAGTCTGGCGTCGAACCTCCCGGCTGCACCTGATTAATTTTGGCACAGGTGCGGGATGCGGTGCGGTGCCATGGACTGGAGGGCTCGCCTGCTTTGGCCACTTCCCAACAGGTGCGGCGGCGGCGGGGTGTCTTGAACTAATGATGTTGCTGGCGGCGTGCTTCTGGTACTTTTGCGCTCCGCACGTGGACCCAGTGACGCTTTTCTTACGGCTACGGCATACACCAGGCATGCTGTCCTATCGCTGCCAAGTCACCGGCCCGGGTCACACACGCCATTTCATCATGTGCTGTTACTGCTTCTGCTGCCGCTGCGGCGGCTAGGTCGAGGCAGGTGCCATCCCGGGTCTGCGATCCCTGTCCAGCCTGAGCGGCCTGGTGGTGTGCCGCCTGCACGGACTGGCTGGCGGCCAGCAGCTGCGCGCGGCCGCGGCGGCGCTGGGCCGGCTGCCGCAGCTGCGGCTGCTGAGCATTGGCTTCCAGGTACTGTGTCGTGTCATGCTTTGACGAATGGGCCAGATGCCTCCGTGTTATGTCGTACCATGTCATGTCATGCAGCATGCCGGCGACAACATGTACTGTGCCTGGGCGTCCACATGCTTGTGCTCCTCCTCCTCCTCCTCTCAACATGCATGGCATACTCTCTCACGCGCTGCCCGCCCCCCCCCGCCCACGCCGCCCTCCAGACCGACATCATCCGACGGCAGCAACGGGCCGCCTCCGCGCTGCCGGAGCCCAGGACACGCGCGCAGCGTGGACTGCCAGCCGGCGGCGCCGCGCCCGGGAGGCAGGGCAGCGCAGGTGCAGGTGCCGGAGCCGGTGCCGGTGGCGGTCCCCCCGGCCAGCGCCGGCAAGCGCCACTGGCAACAGCTGCAGGCGGCGGCGCGGGTCCTTCAGCAGGCGCTGGGCCGTCAGCAGCTGCTGCAGGGCCGGAGCCGGGGCCAGCGCCGCCGCAGCCCCTGGCGACATCGGGTCTGGGTGTCCGAGCCACACCCACGGCTGCATCCGGCGCGGCAAGGCAAGGCAACCTTTACACGGGTCCGGGCGAGGCCGTGCCTTCGACACTAGCGCCCGCGTCTGCGTCCACGTCCGCAGCAGGGCCGGCTGCAGCAGCCGCAGCAACGGCCGCAGCCGCTGCCGTCGCCAGGACCCCGTCTGAAGCCGCGGCAGACGAAGACGCAGCGGCGGAAGCGGCGGTGCCGCTGCCGCCGCTGCTGTTCCCGGCTGGCTCCTTCACCGCGCTGCAGCATCTGGACGTGACTGGGGCGCCCGAGGCGGCGGCGCTGGCAGCGGAGCTGCGCACCGCCACCTTGCCCGCCCTCAGGTGGGCGAGCCTGGGGCACAGCGCGTCTCGCCGTTACATGCAGCCGCTGCTGCCGCTGCCCGTGCGTCAGTGCTGCTGCTAATAATCCTTGCCTCCGTGCCTGTCACGCCCGCAGGGTGCTGGGGCTGCGCTTCGTGGAGGGCCTGAGCTGGCCGGCGCTGGCGGGGCTGGCGCAGCGCCTCAAATCCAGTCTGCGGGTGCTGGAGGTGTGTGACCGCCCCGTGTCACTGATTATGGCATGTTGCGCACGAACCGCAGTCGCCAGCTCCACGGAGGCCATAAGTGCCGTTCGCCAGCACCGGCATTTCCTTTTCCCATCCTCCTCCCGGTCCTGCTGCTGCTCCGCCCTCCCCGTCGGGATCCTGGCGCTGCTGCCGCTCCTGCCGCTACTGCCGCTGCAGGTGTGCGGCTGCCCCGGCCTGGAAGACCTGATGCTGGACTGGGAGGTGCGCCGCGGCTGGAGCGGCTGGCTGGGCTTGGCGCAGCTGGGCGGTCTGCCGCCACTGGACGCGGGCGCGCGCGACGTGCAGCTGCCGCAGGCCTTTGTGTTCACGTGGCCACCTGGTGGCGCGGCCTGAGGCGATGGGGCTGCACCGCAGCCGGCGGCGGCGGCGGCGGGGGTGGGGGCAGGTCGGCAGGAGCAACGACGGGACGAGGGGGAACAGGCCGGACTCGGAATCATCACCGTCTGGGCACTTGACGGCTTCAGAGGGCAGCAGAGACAGCTGCGGCGGGCTGGCACATGAGAGGTACCGTCGGCGGCCTAATGTCTGCCTTGGCGGGTTTGCAATTGTACAGCAGGCCCTGCCTTGTGCACAGATGGTGAAGCACGAGCGTACAGCGCATAGACAGAGCTTGCAACGAGAGCTCCCTGCATCCACATCTAGTGGGAAGCATGTAATGCAATCAACGAACCGTGCATCTTCTATAGGAGCTGTGAGTGACGCTATCCACGCTGCTGATGTCCATGAATCCCGCCGCCTGTGCACTCCACACTCATTCGGGCTTTCATGTCACCGAAGTTCAACACACTCTTGCTGCCTGGCTCACCCAGCCAACTTCAGCGGCCTACTCCTTACTCCGGAACCCCTGCACTACCGTATTCACCTGTTAGTTAATGACAGGGGTCAGGGGAAAGGGGTGCGCTGCCAATCTCTGGTCTTCGGTGTCACACTTGAAAGCACATGGCCCCCGATGTTCGCCGCGGCATCCCGACCAGCTCCTGCCTAGATTCTTTCAACAGTACCACGTCATCACGTCATACAACAAGTTTCAGAAAGCACTAAGAAAAGCACGCTCCATTCGTTCGTGGCGTTGCAAAGGACGCTGCACGACCACCAGGTTTGGTGGCTGTGCTTAGAAGTGCCTTTACAGCAGCAATGTATGCGTGTTCAACGGCGCCGTCCCTCTATGGACATCTTAGCCCGCCTCCGGTTTCACGCCTTGCTGCTGCGCCTGCGGGAGGGATTGGGGGTAGCCATCCAATGGGGCGGTATTTTGTGACGTGCCTATGTGCAGAGGAGTAGCTGGGGGGGCATGCTGTACAGCGGACGAGGAAACGTACAGGCCGCCTTCAGGCCACACTCGTGGAAAAAGGCAGGAGCGAGAAAGCGCCTTCACACAGCACCACGCCGCGGCTTATACCACCCACCTTGACCACCGCTGCGCCCTCGGCCCGGGCGCGTGCTGCGGCGCGCAGATTCACCGCTGCTCGTTGCTCCGCACGGCGCAGGGCTGCTACCAGTACCGCCACCTGCGCCATATTTACACAAACGTTGTCAACACGTGACGATCCGCAGGTCGACACCACGCTTGACGCCCGCGCCTTCTAGATTGCTGTCCGACCAGTCCCACTGACGCGAATTCCTCAATCCTTGAGACCACGCAGACGGGCACTCCTGGCACCAAGCCGACGATCGCCTAGTACCAGTAGTCGCAACTGCTCACCGCTTGCTCCTGTTGCCGGGCCGCAGCCGTGAACCTGGCCAGCGCGACATCACCGGCCCGGGAGCTCGTGCAGCCCGGCCCCGGCCCAAGGCTGGGCCCCGCCGCCGCTGCTGAGAGGCCCGCCCCGCCGCCAGTGCCTGCCGCCGCCGGTGCACCGGCAGCCGCAGCTGCTGGCGCGGCTGCCCGGGCTGACGTTAGCACCCGCGCCACCAGCTTTGACGCCAAGCCGGCGGGCCGCGTGGCGCTGCAGCCCCCGGAGGACGCCCCTAGCAACCGCTGCCGCTTGGGCGCCGGTTGCGGCGCGCCAGCAGATGCAGTGGGCGCGCCGGCGGCGGCCGCCTCAGCTGCGGGCCCCAGCCGCTTCTGCCGCTCCTCCACAGCGCGCTCGCGCTCGTCCAAGGCGCGCGCCCGTTCCTCCAGCTGCCGCTGCTGATCCTGCACCTGCCGCCGCTCTGCCTCCAGCACCTCCGCCAGCGCGACCGCCTCCGCCGTCGCGCGCTTCTCCCGTGCCTCCGCTGCCGCCTCCGGGCCGCCCGCCAGCAGCGCGTCCCGTTCCGCCTCCAGCTCCGCCACACGCTGCTCCAGCGCCGCCACCCGCGGCCCCGCCGCCGCCGCCACCGCCTCCGCGGCGGCGCTGTGGTCCCGCACCTGCTGCTGCAGCCGCTCGCGTGTTGCCTCCGCCTCTGCCAGCTGCGCCGCCAGCTGCTCCGCCCGCCGCACCACCTCGTCCCGCGTGCGCACCGCCTCGTCGCGCTCCCACTTGGCCACATCGCGCTGCCGCTCCGTCTCCTTCTTGCTGGCCATTACGCCGCGAATATACTGGTACTGCGCTCGTAACCGTACAGACACCCGGACAGGCAGGACAGGGCGCAGGACACACAGGTGACGGGGTAAGAGCAAGAGTAAGAATCACAAGGGCAAAGGAATCAACTAAAAATATAGGTGTGCGGCAGGTCACAAGCTGGGCGCACGCGGGCACCTTGCCTGGTCCCCGTTCCCGCCCATGCAGCCACCCACCTGGCGCAGGTTCTGGTCCGCCACGGAGAAGTGGGACTCGTCGTCTTCTGCGCCCGAGCCCAGCAGTACCTCCTGCCGGGCCTGTGTGTAGTTTTTTTGGGGGGGGATTGCGAGGATATGTAGAGAAGTGGAGCAGGTAGGCAGCAGGCGTGGTTATGCGCAATCCGATGGCCGCCGTGTGTTCGGTGTTTGGTGGGGGGGCCATGTCGCGGGTGTGCGGGTTTACATCACCTGTGCGGCGGGTGGGCCCGACAGCTCCGGGGCGGGTGGCTTCTAGTTGATAGGCTTCTTCGCACTCTTGCCGGCTTCCGGCGAAATGCAGGGGGCCCCCGCTGCCACCCCCGTCGCTTTGGTTTCTGGATCAAACTACCCCCCCCCCACACACACACACACACACACACCGCGTCTGGACACTGGTCGTCGCTCGCACCTTGACGGCCACGGATGTTACCACAATGGGTAACACGGCGTACACGCAGGGGTCGGAGGACAGCGCGCCGGGTGCCGCCGCCGCCGCCGCCACCCGCAGCGCCTCCAACCCTTGCCGCAGCTGCTCCGCCTCGCCCGCCGCCTCGGCGGCCGCTCGCACCCTAGACAGCTGGACCTGCACCGCCGGACGGCAGTCAGGGGCAACGCACGTGTGGTTGATTACATTGGTGGTGGCACCACAAATGCGTTCCAACGATGCCAACGTGCAGTCGGGTTGCGGCCTTGGCTAAACAAGCGACTGCGCACCACACGTACACAGCTGCTTGTGTGCTCTCTCACACAGCTGCTAGCACAACCACACACACGTGCCTTGAGGATGCAGTTGAGCACCACTGCGTTGGCGGTGCGGCCCTCGTAGGCGGCGCAGTTGCAGAAGCCGCCGCCGCCCTTGTCGCCGCCGCCTCTCCGCCCACCGCAGTAGCCCCTGCAGCCGACATGCCGGATGCAGGCTCTCGGTGGTATGCGCGCTGCCAGCGCACACCATGGGCATATACCGGCTACCCCGAACCGCAGACCGGCGCGACAGCCACACCGCGCTCTCGCTCATCATACCCGGGCCAAGACGCTCCCCGCTGCTGCACCGCCGCCCGCACCACACCGCACCCACCAGAAGCGCGGCGCATTGGCCTCCGCCAGCGGGCACAGCGCGGGGTCGCCCACCACCACCAGGCTGTCCGGAGGGGGCGGCTCCTGCAAGCGGCGCGGGGGAGCGAGGTGCCGTGGCCCGCGGGTGGCCAGCGGCGTTGGGTGAAGTGCATATGACTGTGGACGCCGCGCCAGCTGCGAGAAACACGCTGCATCATGCAGGGATCCATACCTCCCGGCACCAACCATTTGGCCTTGTCCCCCGTGCCTACCGCACACGAACGACATCATTGAGGGAGGCGGTGGTCCCGCTCGCCAGTTTACTCACCCACCCATTGACTTACTGGCGCCTTGGCGGGCAGCTTGCCGTTGGCGGCCTGGCCCGGCTGCGGCGGCGGGGGCGGCGGCTGCGGCGGCTGCAGCCCATCCAGCATGCTGAGCGTGAAGGCGGCTTTGAGGCCCTCCACTCCGCTCAGGTCACCGCCCACCTGAGGAAGTACAGGGCGGGGGCATCGCGAGCAGCAAGCAGATTGGCAAAGCAGGGCGAAAGGGCGTGTGAGCGAGCCAGACACCGAATTACTTGTAATTCGCCCCTCCTCGTCCACCCTCACCAACGCTAGTTCGCTCGCCAGCAGTGCCTGCCCCGCCCAACCTTGCAAGCTCAGCTCTTTGCACCTTCCCACCACCCACCACCCACCCACCCACCCACCATCCGTTCGTCCATCTTGCCGCTGCGGACCTCCCCCACGTATGGGCCCAGCAGCGTGCCCTCAGCCAGGTCCGCTGCGGCGGGGCGGCGAGAGTGGCGCGGAAGTGGGCCAGATCAAGCGTAGGCAGTTTGGGGTCAAGATGACTGACAGCTCATGTAAGCCAGCCAGGATAAACACGTAGGCATGGGCCCACGCCCGCACACTCATGAAATGCTCCTCTGACCGCGTAACCGGACCTCAAAGCCCCCAGTTTACAACCGCAGCCGTCCCGGCCGCGAACTTTGCCCTCCATCCAGTCTCCCACAGCCCATTAGAGGATCCCGGGCCGCTGCTGCGCTGCTGCTGCTGCTGCTGCTGCTGCCCACGCCGGTACCGCCCACGGTGCTGCTGCCGCCCACATGTCCACGCGCCACGCACCCGTGGCCACCAGCTTGCGGCGATCCGGCACGGAGGACAGTCCCACGAAGGGGTTGCGGAAGCAGGGGTGGCAGCGGTCGGTGATGCGTTCCACGGTGGTGCGCCCCGCCAGGCTGCCGCGGCCCTCCAGCAGCGCCATCAGCTCCTGCATCGCAGACACCGCGCGGCAAGCCGAGGCAGGGCGGGCGGGTGGGCCGACCGAGGCATTGGGACTTTGAAGAGGCGTGGCCAGGCCGCTTTGTTTGTGAGTGCTGCCGCTTCACGCGCCCCACATCCAGTTGCTACGCGCGTGGCAGCCCCATGTTACGTCCGGGCTTACAGGGGCCTCACCTGGGCGGCCTCGGGGTACCATTTCGCCAGCGGCACAGCCACGGATCCTCCCGAGCCGGTCCGTTTCAGCCCGCGGCCCTTGTCTCCCGCGCCGCCAGCGCCACCCAGCGTGCCGTTCGCAGACGCCGCTTCCGTGAAGTAGAGCCCGGGAGACACCAGCGGAGGCGTCACCCGCGCCCGCACCGCTGCCGCCGCCGCCAGCGGCGCCACCTCTGGCCGCATGATGCCCCGAAACACCTGCCGGCACAGACAGGCAGGACCGCCTCGCTCACACACGAACCTACCCCATGCCGTGCGGCGACATCTGACAGCAACCAAGGCGACAAAAGCTCTCCCACCTGCAGCAGCGGCGGCCAGTTGGAGCCGGGCGGTGGCGCGCTGCGGCCAGCGCCGCCGTGCCGCGGCCTTTGTGCCGCCTGTCCCACCCCGCCCGGCCCCATCAGGCTGCCGGCCGCGGGCGTCCCCCCAGCACCAGCGGCAGCTAGCGACGTCGTGTGCAATGACGCCGGCTGACAATCGTGGCGGGAGAACTCGGAGTTGTGCCGTGACAGGTCCGACCCTGAGTGGGAGGGCGCCCAGCCAAAGGAAGACTGCGGCGCGCCGCCGGCTGACCCAAGCCCGTTCGCTGCGCTATGGTGGTCTCCCGCAAACGCGCCCAGGGCCTCGCCGCCGGGCCCGGCGCTGCCGGAGCCCGCCCGCGGCATGCCAGGGCCATGGCGCTGCGCGGGCGCCGTGCTGCCGGCACTGCCGCGCTCCCCCAGCAGCGCCGCCGACCTGTGCAGGGCGTCTGCTGCGTGCATAGACACGTCCGGCAGGGGTGAGCCCGGCACCATGTGACCCAGGCTCAGCATTGGCGCGCCGGCGCCAGCGTGCGAGGTTGGTCCTTGCCTGAGAGGCGCAGGTTGGGGTGGGGTGGGGTGGGGGTCAGGCAAGACGCCGAATCAGCCTTGAGAGGCCGTGTGGTGCCTTCACCACAGCACGTGACCATACCTCCTGACGACGTCCAGGTTGTGTCTGGGAGCCCGACACACATTTGCAGTTGCAGGTGGAGTCGCTCCCAGTGCCACATTCTCTTCGCCCCCCCCAACCCCAAACACCCGGACCTGAACCGTGAACTGACCCGTCGTGCAGGGTCGGGAAGCCCAGTCCAGCATCCAGCTCGTGGACATCGTCATTGAATAAGTCCTGCATTGCGATGGGCTTGCTCTTAAAGAGCGCCGAGGCTGTCGCACAGTCGCCTTGCCCCGATTTTCGCCCTAGCAGCCTTACCCCAAGCACCTCCGCTAGCTCGCCGCTTAGGCGCGGCGCGCTAGGAGCCTCGCCGTGCATAGTCTGCTCCAGTTACTTAGCGGACGCGTCGTTTCTGCAAATCGATTGTGGTTTGACTGCTTCTAGGTGTCGTGCTAGGAACCATCATATAAATTTGGGATACTCATTGAACGTATTGCTTAGCTTGCGTGTTTCGGGGTGCTTCGCACTCGGTCGTTGACCACTTGCAAGGGTTTGCCCCCACGCGGGATGGGCTCCCCACCAGCTCCCCTCCCCCCCCCCCCGGTTCGGCTCGAATGTATTTCCCCACGATGGTCCCTCTTCAAGTCGCAAGCCGCACTTCGCTGCTCTGCCGTCACTGTTGTAGGGTGGCCTTGGGGTTTGACTGTCTTAAACCTTCATGCTGTGCCTCGTTGGTCCCAAGGTTGGTCCGGGCAGCGAAGGCCAAGTGGCCAACCGGACCTCCGCTTGGCCTTCGCTGTAATGATGCACTTATGCCTGAGGCCTGCAACAACTGGAGTCCCCGAAAATACTGTATGCGCAGGTGCAGTGTATGACCGCGCCCATTACAGCGCGCACTACGAGGAGAACCAACCAGCTGCAAACATTCAGCAAGCACGTTACGTCAGCGCGTTGCCAGCATCACGCGGTCACGCACGCACGCGCGCACGCACGGACGGGGGTGATTCTGGGGCGTCGCCCCGCCCTGAATTTCGACAAGGAGGGGGTAGATGGTACTCAAGGTAGAAATCGGGCTGGGGTCAATGGGGGCTCAGCCCCAGAACGCTTTAGCAAGTAATGTCCAGGTCCAACTTGGGGGGTATCTGCGGCGCCCAGGAGGTACTTTAAGACAGTTAAGAGAATTGCGTGCACCCCTGACACCTGCTGTTTCCACTTTCCTTCTAATAGCGCATGTCCGTGACACCCAGGGGTTCCCCTGGTGACACCCATCCGCTGCAGCCTACAGCAGCTCCTGCGCTTGCTTCACTTTGGGGGCTCAGCCTGACAAAGAGTACACAAACGGTAGCACGTTACAGCCAAAATTTCTGGCTATGATGCAGGGTGCTTGCGGCGGAAGGGGAGAAAGGAGCGCCACCGCGCACGGGCGGGGGCAACGTGACCCCTCTGCGCGGGAGTGGCCCAGATGAGCAGGTGCGGCGATCAGCCGAGGGGGCGGACAAGGCTTGCGCGGCTCCCTGAGACCGTTCCTTTCGAGCTTTTGCTCACATACCGGGTGGATTACCGTTCTGCTTATAGCGGTCGGTCAGCCCTTCCTAATTTTGAGTCGACACGTCTTTCCTTCTTTCCGAACATCTTAAGGCACGTAAAGCTTCTACCTATGTTAGATGTCTCTTGAAGCCTTAGCTTTTGCATCCGGCTTCTGCTGGAGCCAGGTTTGAGCAGGGATCTTTCGCCCGCTCCGGCATTCTGAGCGGCCTGTTTGCCCCGTGGCGCCCACAGGTTCGGCTACCAGCCATCGGTTCGTGTGAGGCTTGAACAGATAGCCTTTTTGACGGGCGTCTCCAGCAGCAGCGCATTTCAGGCGGCGGCAGCGACCTTTTAGGAGCACAGCGCCAGGATGCCGAAGAACAAGGGCAAGGGTGGTAAGAACCGTAAGAGGGGAAAGAACGAGAACGAGGAGGAGAAGCGCGAGCTGGTCTACAAGGAGGACGGCCAGGAGTATGCCCAAGTGATCCGCATGCTCGGAAACGGCCGCCTTGAGGCGCAGTGCATTGACGGCAAGAAGCGTCTATGCAACATTCGCGGCAAGATGCGGAAGAAGGTGTGGGTGGCCCAGGGTGACATCGTGCTGGTGGGTCTTCGTGACTACCAGGACGAGAAGGCGGATGTCATCATGAAGTACACCGCCGATGAAGCGCGTGTGCTGAAGCAGGTGCGGCGGCGCTGGGCGGCGCGGCGGGAGCGCGCAGGGAGGTCGCCGCAGCTCTGGGGGGGTCCAGCGCGGGGTCGGCCAGGGCCAGCGTGCCGGCGGGCACAGGCGGGCACGCTGCCCTGATCCCGTGGCTGTATAGCGTGATCGGTACTAGTGTCCTTTGTATGCCATTGGCATATAGCGATAGGGTGCCTGCGTGCAGCGGCTCGGTGGGCAGGGGGGGAATGGATGATGGGCCCGCTACATCACACCATGGCATCAACCTGCTTGCTCTTGGCCTCGTCCATTCCCCCTTTATTGCTTCCGCAGTACGGTGAGCTGCCGGAGCACATTCGCATCAACGACACGGATGTCATCTTCGAGGGCGAGGACAAGGAGAACCAGGAGTACTTCGACTTCGACGACATTGCAGGTGGGCAGCGGGGTGATAAAAGAGGGGGTGTCTGGGAGAAAAGCCGGGCAGCAGGCGCAATGCGCTGAAGCGGGGGGGGCGGGTAGCATCAGGTGCAAGGCCGGCCGGACGGCTGTGACTGGGACGCTTGGGGTCGGTAGCAATGGCGGGGTCGAGCAAGCCAAGACTGGGTGCTGAACAGAGCAGGCCGGGACGCGGAAGGGGTTGTATGCCGTTTATCTAGCGCACCGTGCTTGTCAAATGCAGAGCTGACCGGCGACTTTCCATCGCCCTGTATGCTTGCAGAGATTTGAGCTGGGGCTTACTGCCTACAGCTTTTATCTTCTGCAACCCTGCGGAACACTTCTTACGCGGCGGCTCACTGTGGAGCCGCCATTTCAGCTTGATCATCGCAAGCCTGTTCAATGCCGTGCACAGTGCTGCTGCTAGTGTGCTTGCTATCCGGCCTCAGAGGGGGATGTGCGAGCAAGTACAAGCAGCCCCGTGGCTCAAGGTATAGGTGTGTTAGAAAGGAGTCTCCTAAGAGGCGGAGCTTGCCACCGGCGCGGGTGGCAGCCATAGCGCATGCAGTTGGCGTGCGGTTAGGGTGTAGGTGTACACGCGGCATTGGTTTGAGGAGCCGGTGCACGGTAGGGAGCCGCTGTGGGGAAACCAGTTGCTGTGACGGCATGCTGAGCGCGTTGCTTGGGCACCACGGATGTGGGGACCCGTATCAGTGCAAAGTTCGAGAGTGGCTTTCTTTGTCCCTGTGACCCTGATCAATGCGCCCTATCAACCAGCTTTACAGCTCAGCGTGCAGCATTAGCAGGATAAGAATGCGCGAGTTGTACCCGGGGAACTGTCGGGGACAAGCCTTGTTCCCTGCTGTGTTCCGGGGAAAGGATAGGTGCATGTCCGTACAAGGATGCAAGCCATACCTGGACTTCCTACCGCACTTGATGAGCGGCCTCGCCACCGCAGCCCGCCGCGCACGACAGCCCAGCGCCCCAATACCACGCAGCATACCGTCATGACGACAGCGTGTGTCAGGACGCCCGGTTTACCAGCGGTTTACCGTCACGTGTGAGGTAACATGCCCACTGGCCTCTGCTTGCTGCTCACCTCTTTCGCTGCTGCCTACTAGATGCGACATCCTCGTCCCGGCTGCCTTGCTCTCGCATTTCGCATGTGCATTCTAGCGCATGTCGGTAACTTGATGGGCAGGCTCGTGATGGGTCTGCGATTGCATCGCAAGTACGGTCGGATGGGCAGCCTCGTGATGGGTCTGCGATTGCATCGCAAGTACGGTCGTGCTCTTGAAGAAGGAACGCATATACGGATATTGTTACTGCAATGCACCCAGCCAGTTAGGGTGGACCAGACGCGGCCTAAATTTTCCAGCGTCCACATCATTGACCACCACTTCCACTTTGCCGTCATCAGCCCTCGTTCTCTACCAAATCACGAGCAATATCCTTCCCTCATCAATGCTCGCTTGCTTTGCGCACCAAGCGCCATGCATGTCATGTCCATGGTGCGTGTCATGTTCGATGCAGCATCCAGCAGCATTGGCTGCGCGCCGCAGTGCAATCTAACATGGAGCTAACTCCCATGGCGCAGGCTTACCTTCTGCGACCCCATCATTTGCGTGCAAGCGTGCAAACCACAAATAACAAAATGTGTACACCAAGTCTGTAGCACCAAGAACAACGCCTAATGCCTTATAACTGGCGTGTGGGCTTCAGATTAAACATGTCTAGGCCTTCCCTGCGCATCTCGACAGTATACCGAGCTCTCCTGTGATGCCGATACACGTTTTACCGCGAATCAGAACCACACTAGTAACTTGCTCGCATGGCTCCCGTTCCTCCAACGCCAGAGCTTCGCCATGCTCTACATCGCACCGCCAGCCCTCGCTACGGCCCGTCTCCTGTCCCCCTATCCTGTTCCTGGCTACTATCACTGCTTCTTCTTGGCCTTCTGGGCCTTCGCCTTCTCGTCCTGCTGCGCCTTCAGCTCCTCCACAGTGAAGTGGATGCCGTTGGGGTCCATGAAGGTGCCCAGCAGCCAGTCCCAGTGCGTGAAGAAGGGCTGCGAGAAGTTCATCTTGATACCGCGCACGTCGTGGTGCACGTCGTGGTAGGCGGCGCAGTTGGGGAACATGCCGTGCAGCGGGTTGATGGGCCCGCGGTAGTTGCAGTGGTCCAGCACTGTCTTAATGTAGCCGAACACGAACAGCGCCGTGGACGTCTCGCAGTCCAGGCCCGCGCCGTACAGGCTCACCACGCCGCCCAGCGTGTCCAGCAGGAAGCCCTCCAGGATGGAGTTGTACAGCGCACCGTAGGCGTACGGGATGTTGAGCGTATGGTGCACGCTGTGCAGGTGCTTGTACAGGAATGTGTTCACGTGCACCCAGCGGTGGATCCAGTACTGCCACGTGTCCATGATGTACATGCCCAGCACGAAGCGCGCGGCGCGCATGGCCAGCGGCTGCGGCCCCGCCGGCCCCACCGCGCACATGTCCTTGTCCACCACGAACAGCACCAAGTTCAGCGCGATCTGGATAGCCTGCTGCAGCAGCACGCGGATGATGACCTGCCGCCGCGTGATGGTGTTAGGCCGGCCCGGGTCGCGGCGCACCACCTTGTAGCGCTCCGTGTAGGGCAGCTTGAGGTTGTCCAGGATATCGTAGAAGCCTGCCACCAGCCAGTATGCCAGCGGCTGGAAGACCAGCATGGCGAACTCAATCTGGCCCGGCCGCAACCGTTTGGTAAGCAAGTCATGGGCGTTGGTTGCCCACTCGGAAAGCAGCGACGCCATGGCGACGCGGCGGCGTGACACACAGCGACACGGCGGCTATGCACGGCACACCCCGGCGCAGGGGTTCCTGGCGAAGTGTTCGCTGCCCTGCAGGCGGTAACAGTAAGCAGAATGAGAAGGATTGAAAAGCCTATAGTGCTGCATTTGTTGTGGGGTAGCGCGAGGCCGACACGGCGCTGGTGCCCGTGGCCGGGGTGCTCGAGTTGACGTCTTCGCGCCAGAACCGTGTGACCGGCTGCTGCAACTACCTGGCGGAAGGAGCCGCGCCCCACTTCCTCGCGACACATAAGCGCGACAAAACTTACCCCTAGTATGACGTGAGAAAACGAAGCTCTCCTCACTTTGAGCCGCTCGCTGTGCTTGCCGATGGCGTGGCCGAGCCTACCTTCACTCGCGCGCCGACAGAAGGTGATCCCTTTGAGTCTGGACCTATGCAAGGCCCTTGTACGGACAGAGCTTGTGGCTAGTTCGTGTTCACGTTAGAAGCGCACACGGGCTGCGATATTTAAAACTAGGAATCGTCGCGTGCGAGCACAGGTTTGGGGTTGAAATGCTAGTTTTTGGTAAATATCGAAGGGTGGACAATATAGAACATGGCGGAGCTAGCATACAAGGATGCCCAGCTTGACCGCGATGAGAGACCAATCGCGGACTTCGGTCGGGCAGGAGAGCCCCCTTTAATCAAGGCTGAGGTCTCGTGTATACATCTTGTAAGCCACTCCATTCATACCATACGCGATACCACAATACCCAGCAAAGAATCCTTGTTTGGAGCATACGTTGACCAAACTGCGACCCTTCGGCTGCCTAGTCCATCTAAACGCATTAATCTATTTTTACAACAGTAGTCAAACCTGGTGTTGACCTCATATACAAACGAGCGCTTGGCCAAGCGCCCTCGTCGTTGTTGAGCGCCGGCCATGCCGCTCACCGCAACTTGGACGGACCAGGCACGTTGTGACCGTGCGACCATAACTATGTTGGACATTGTGCTGACAGAATTGGGTTTGGGCCCGGCTGTGAACACAGGAGGACGAAGCGCTACGCAAACTCGTCAAGGAGTATGGCCCTAAGAAGTGGAGCGTGATTGCGCAGAAGCTAAAGACAAAGGGCAGCAAGCAGGTGCGTAGCCAGGAGACTTAGAGCACACGTCGGTTTCGCCGATTTCTGATACGTGGCACGTCTTGGCTTGGGTCCGCAGTGCCGGCGTCGATGGAAGAACTACCTCAATGCCGACCTGAAGTCTGGAGGCTGGACCGCGGAGGTGGGTCGTCGCGAGAAGCGGGGCGGCTTCGAAGATATCGCCAGCCATGTGATTCGGGTTCGGCATGCGGAGCCAACAACGCCTAGCGTGACCTGTCAGAGGCAGGCCGCCGGGGGCAGCTAAGACCTTTGAGGGAACTATGCGTATTTGGAGGCGTTGCGACGTCCACAAAACGTGCCGTTGAACCACGTTCGTGACGCAGGAGGACCGCATCCTTATGGAGGGCCACCGCCTGTATGGCAACAAGTGGACGGAGATTGCCAAAATGGTTGGCGGGCGAACAGACAACGCCGTAAAGAACAGGTGAGCGCTTGCTGGGGCTGCACAAGGGCACCAGGGGGGCCCCGGGAGTTGCGCACCAGCGTGAGGAAGGGAAGGGTGGTGGAGGCACTCAGGCAGCATGAGCTCACTGAACAAGCGCGCGCAGCGCCGAGTACCACATCAGTAATTTGTGCAACCATTTTTGCAGATATGCTGCACTCTGCAAGCGGGATATGCGGGGTGGTGGCAGCGTGCGGCGCGCGGTGGCGAACGGCGGGGGTGGCGGCGGTGCTACCCGTGGCGGCCGGAAGGCCCGGCCTGCTAACTCGGACTCGGACAACGCAAGCGACGTAGAGCTGGACGATGACTCTGATGCAGAAGAGGAGGCAAAGCGCTCCTCCTCGTTCTCATCAGACCGCAGCCGGGAACCCAGCCCTTCTCGTGGCAGCAAGGGCAGCCGTGGCGCGGCCGCCGAGGGCAGCACCCGCAGCCCCGCGACGCGTGGCAGCGGCGGCGGCGCCGTTAGCCCACGTGCGGCAGTGGGCGGCAGCGGGGGAAGGGCGGGGAGCATCCTGGGTCCGCGCCGGCGCAGCGCGGCAGCGGCCATAACAGAGGAATCGCCTCCGCCGCAGGCGGAGCCCGATGAGGCGCCGGCGGCCAAGCGCCGCGCGGTTATGAACGGCGGCACGGGCGCGAGCGCCATGCATGCAAACGGCCTCGCGAACGAGCGGCATCTGCCGGTGCCCACGCCGCGCACGCCCCGCACGCCGCGGCTACTGGCACAGCTGCAGGAGGCGTCCCTGGCGAACAACATTCACCAGCATCAGCATGCGGCGGTGGCGGCGTCGAGGGCGGGCGCAGGCGTTGGTCGGGGGCTGGTGGGCAGCGGCGGCAAGGTGGGCGCGCCGCCCAAGAAGCCGCCAGCACTCACCATCAACATCCCCAACCCGTCCGCGGCGGACCCGATGGCGCAGCCGCCGCCCACCAGCAGCGGCGCGGGGTATGGCATCGAGATCCGTGTGCTGCGGGTGAGTCCGGCGCTGGCCAGTTGGCGCAAGGCTGTAAGCAGATTGTGAGGGCACGCATGTGGCGCTGCGTGGTGCGCTCACTTGCATGTCTCCTGGCTGTTGAGGTGCTACTCCTGGTCAGGTCACCTCTGCTCGAGATATTGGCCTTGGCCACCGCCGCCACCACCATCGCATGCTTCTCTCGTCCGCCGCCGCAGGACCTGCTGACGCCGCAGGAGATCCAGTACGCCCGCGAGCTGAACGACATGCAGCTGCCGCTGCATATCAACGTGGACGACGACCCGCTCATGGTGGTGGGCACCGGCCTGCACCCGCCCGGCGGCGTCAGCGCCGGTGGCCTGCCCACCACCGCCGGCGTGCTGGGCTGTGGCGGCGGCACGGCCGCCAGCGGCCTGGGCACCAGCGGCATCAGCCATGGCGAGGCGCCGCTGACCACCAGCCGCCAGGCGGCGCACAATGCTCTGAACGCGCTGGTGTCGCCGGGCAGCGCTGGCGGCGCGCTGGCCGACTTCAACGACGTGCTGCGCTGGTTCCAGTCGGGGCTCACGCCCAAGAGCACCTACGGCGGCAGCGCGGGCGGGCTGGGCACGTTGGGCGGCACGCCGCGCAATATGCTGGGCAGTCTGGGCCGCACGGGCCTCACGCCGCGCGGCCTGCACACCAGCACAGGGCGCGGCGGGCACGACGTTGACGGCGGCGGGCTGGGGCTGGGCACGGGCCTTACACCCCGGGGGTTGCGAGGCGGCAGCGGCGGAAGCCCGGCCAGCGGCAGCGGCAGCGGGACGCCGCCGTCGGCGGAGCGGTTGGGGCCTAATGCGGCGGTGTCAGCGGGCACGCCGTCCATGCGCACGCGGCGGCAGATTGCGGTGGCGGCGGCGGTGGCGGCGGCAGCGGGCCCGGGGCCAAGCTCCACCTCGCACGCAGCGCAGCAGGGGACGGCAACGCAAGGCGCCTTTGCAGGCGCGGAACTGCACGCGGGCCACCGGCAGCTGCTGACCAAGCTCATACAGAACGCGGCCGTGCCGTCGGAAACGCCCAAGCCGGGGGCGGCAGCGGAAGGCGGCAACGCCATCCTCTCAGCTCGAGGGGACCTCAGGTGAGGCGCGGAGCGTTGCAGCCATGGTACTGTTGCTGTGTGACAGAGTGGTTGACGAGCAGGCCGGATGAATAAGTGGGCCTTGTCTTCAGGATGGCTCTGGAATGTCACACATTGAAGCATCCCAGTGCTGCACTTTGCCTATGCAGGGTGATGCCGCCCCCCTCACCCGGTGTGTTCAGCCCGGGCGCGTTCCTTGCTACCTCTCGCGGCCCCGCGACCCGCAGCGCAGCAGCTCAGCAGCAGCAGCAAGCGGTGGAGCTGCAGACGGCGGGCAGCGCCGGCGTCGTGGTGATGCCGCAGTTTACGCAGCAGGAGCTGCTCCTGCTGCTAGAGGTGCTCAATAGCGATGACCTACAGGCACTGCCGCCACCGCCGGAGGTTGTGGCGTGAAGGCGCTGTCGCTGCGGGCTTGCATGCCTCTACATGCAGCAGGAGCACAGCACCGCGCGGATGTGTGTGTGTGTGTGTGTGTGTGTGTGTGTGTGTGTGTGTACGGTGAGTGTGCGGTTGAGTGGGTTTTTGTGGCTTGTGTGCTGGGGTCGCGCAAACGGTGCCATCGTGCCGGGGAGTGTGTGGAAAGCGGAGAGGAGGAAGAGGAGGAGGCTGATGACTGATGCTTGGACCTGACCAAGATGACAGACAGCAGGTTGTGTCCCCAACGGGGTGGGGCCAGGCCGGTGCAGATTGCAGCGTGTGACTGGCCGGGGTTCTTTGATATTGACTCAGGCTGTAGGGCCTGCACATACCGACCTGACCGCTGTTGACAGGCAGGAGGCGTGGAAAAACTAGAGGCACCGTTCTAAGGGCATTTGTTTACACCACGTCAAGCGTCTGGGGCTGTTGTAGGCGTCAGACGACGACGCTTGTGACTTCTGGATGTGTGAAGACCACTCGAGGATCCCCACGAGTCCCGAATACCGGTATCACAGACCACAACATGATTAAGACTGCGGCTGAGACTACTTGACTAATATGGGTCGGCTGTCCTATGGTGACATGAAGAGCCATTCGCCAGTCACACGAAGAGCTACTCGCATAGCAACCAAAAGGGTATTGTCCTGGGCCTGGGTATTGGCAATGCTCGTGCAATGCGTGCCGTCGCACCATGTCCTATGAACCGCGTGACAAGTGTTCCCCTGTGTCAGGGAAAAGAACCGCATGAAAACCTTGATGTGTAAGTGCCCACTGCATTTATGTTCTTCACCTGACACAACTTGCAACACAACAATCTTTTCGTCATCAGCCAACTAGCCAGATAAAGTACGTAATGACTGACACCACAGTGCAGGCATCTGCAAGGTACAACCCACATGCCATTTGCATGCAGGCTTGGGTTAGCTGGGTAGAAGGTGTTTGGTTTTTTGATAGGCCAGTAGTCGTTATTGGGTTGCTGTGCGCATATTTGAATAGATTGTTAGTCTGCCGGGCTGCTATGCTCGCCCCAGCCGAAAGTCAAGATGCCCATGGACGCGCAAAGGCACTTCTCGCTCCGCCCGAATTTTCCCTGCCACCTATTTACATGCAATAGACAATAGCAAATACTAATACGTGGCAGTCGCAGTTCCCCTCAATGGAAAATGCGCTGATGAGCAGTCTTCCCCAGACAGAGCAGGCGGCCAGGCGGTTAGTCCGGAGGCCACCCATGCAGGCGGCCCGTGGGTGAGTCCCGGCACATGAACTTTGTCTGTACTCCTCTAATACACACGGCCACGTGGCGCACTAAGTGCTAGCACGCGTTTGCAAACCCGCAAGAGATGCTTCCACTGCCATCCACTACCGCTTCCGCTGCCCCGCTGGCGCCGGCAGCGGCGGCCGCTGACGACCACCACGCGGCGGCGACGGACCAGGTGCAGATGCAGGTGCAGGCATGGGCGAAGGCGGGAGGGAAGGCGGAGGGCCGGCCCTGCTGTTCACTCCCGACGGCGGTGCACTGCGAGCAGGAGCTGCAGGCGACGGAGGCGGCGCGCTGAGGCTTGTGGGCGGCGAGGGCGGCCCGGCCGCTGGCTGCGGCGGCGAGGGCGGCAGCCGCCTCTGCGAGCTGGGCTGCGGTGGCGTAGCCGCTACTGGCGGGCTGCGCTGCGGCGGCGGCGCGCCCGTTGGCGGCGGCGCCGGCGACGGTATGTGCGCGAGCGCCAGGTACTCATTGATCAGGCTCCGCAGCGAGTCCGAGATCTGCAGCGCCAGGCGGTCGATCTCGGCGCGTGCCCACAGGAAGGCGTTCTGTGTCTCCAGTCGGCTCGCGTTGCTGGCGAACACGTTCTGCTGGCCGCCGCTGCGCAGGTCGCGCAGCAGGTCCGTCACGGCGCGTAGCGAGTTGAGCGCGGCGGCGGACGTGGCGTTGGTCTGGACGGCGTCGCCGCCGGGCATGGCGGAGCCGTAGGCCAGGCCCGCCATGGGCTGCGTGACGGCGTTGATGGACTGCGTGGTGGGTTTGGGAAGGGCAGGCGGGCAACGTTCGGGCGCAGGTGCAGGTGCAGTGCATGGGGAGCGAGTGTTTCGGAAATAGTCAGGAAATGGCGAGAGGCTGGGAGGCGCCGTGGGTGTCCTAGACGGGTGCAATGCACCCAGGGCAGTGCGCTGTGCCGAACTCAGAAACTGTGACGGTGCCAGGTGCCTCACCGGCGGATCCTCGTCCAGCAGTAGCTCAGCGCCCGTCGCCGCCAGTCGTCGCCCAGCCACCACCGCGCTTGCAGCGGCCGCGGTGCCCGTCTCGGTCGTGACTTGCGGCCCAGCAATGATAATGGCCTTGCCCTGCGGCCGCGTGACAAGAGGCAACCACGTTCAAACGGTCAAGCAAGGTTCAGCTCCGGGCGGCCAGAGAGGGCAAGCGCGGCGGCGTGAGACGGCAGCGCGTTTCACATCCTGCCAGCATTCCACGCTATGCTCACCAGCGCCACAAAGTCCCGGAATGCCTGCTGCACCTCCGGCTCGCAGTACTCGGGGTAGTTGGACAGCACCACGTACACATCGCACTTGGTGTGGCCGTCACGCAGCCAGGCACCCAGGGACAGGTAGTGGCTGGGCGCGCGGAACTCGGCGGGCGTGGCGAAGGTGTCGGGCAGCTGGCGCGCCGCGTACCTGTGGGAGAGTGGGTGCGTGTATGTGTGACGAGTGCAAGAAAGGAGGGGTGGGATGGGGGCCGGACAACGTCAAGGCGTTGCAGGTCGCAGGCTTACGAGTGTGGGGTATAGCAGCTGGATGTGCTGCACGTCTAGGTCTCGGTTCCCCAGCCAGCCACCCACGCACCTGGCGACTCGGACCAAGCTGCCATCCGATACGCGCAGGATGGCCTTGCGCCCGGTCTGCATGTATGGGGGAGATGGCGTGGGTCCACAGCATGAGACAGGACGAGGGCGAGCGTACGCGTGACCAGGACCTGTCAAACGCGGGTAGGCAAGCCCCCCCTCCTTGCAGCGCAGTGGTGTTCGCGTTTACCAGTAACCCCCCTCCTTCGCTCAATGCCGTGCAGGTATCGCCGCGCGCACGCCCACCTTGGTTCCGTAGCGCGCTGAGCGCGTGGCCACGTTAAGAATGAGCTGGTCGATGTCACCCTGCCCCGGCGGCGGCGGGGGCGGCGGCGGCGGCTGGTGCGACAGCAGCACGCGCTGGCGCTGGCGCCGGCCCTTGCCCAGCGCCACCACCGAGCGGCAGCAGCCGGTCAGCATAGCCTCCGCCCCGAATGCCGAGACCATGCCGCGGCCGTAGCGCGCGAAGGCGATGACGGGCACGGGCGAAAAGGCCCGGATGTTGGTTCGGGAGTCGTTGGTGAGCACGCGGTAGAGCGGCAGGCCGGAGGGCTGCGTGAGGATGAGCGCGCGGGCTGGCGGGATGGCTAGGGTGCGGCTGACGCCCTGCGTCAGGGCGGGCAGGTCTCGGTCCACAAGGCGCTTGAAGGTCTGGTCGTTGATTGCGGTGGTGGGCGAGGGCGGCGGCTGCGGCGCAAGGGGCGACAGGGGCTGGCCGGCAGGCCGCAGTGGGGAGGAGGGCGGCGGCGTCCGAGGTGGCCGCGGCGGCGGCCGGGGAGGGGGTATAGGCGCGAGAGGCCGTGGTGCGGGAGGCGATGGTTGGGAAGGCCGCAATGGCCGTGGCGGTCGCAGCGGCGGGGGGGAGCGCACTTTCGGTGTGGATGGCGGCGGCGGGGGAGGTGGTGACGGCGGCGGCAGGCCTGCGCACGCACCCTGATAGGTCCTTATAGCTGCTGGTATGTTGGAACGTAGAATGTAATGCGACCATGTCAACGGCAGCTTACCTGAAGGTGGAGGACTCGGCGAACCCAGGGTTGAGAACACAGGTGCATCGGGTTGCGGTGACGGTGGCAGCTTGGCTGCCGCAACAGGGGGTGGAGGTGGTGGCAGGGGCACGGATGGCCGCGGCGGCGGCAGGTGGGGTGGTGCCGGCGACGGAAAGGGAGGGGTTGGGCGCGGCGGCGCGGGCGACGGCGGTGGCGGCGTTTCTAGAGGAGGTGGGGGCGGGGGCGGGGGCGGTGCCAGCGCTGCCACCGAAGGCGGAGGCGGCGTATCAAAAAATACCCTGTAAAACAGGAAGCATATGAACTGATTCAGTCAAGCTCGGGGTCTCCGCTCCTGCAGCCCCCGCTCCCAGCTTCCCATGCTGCATTGCTGCCCGCTTCAAACGAACGCCCCGGTGCATGTGCCGCCCCCACACCAGCGGCCCACTGCCGCACCCACATGCTTGTGAAGCAACCCATAACGTTGCCGCCCGCCGCAAGCACGCAGCTCTCTGTCATCTCCTGGATGCAATAGTAGTACGAGCTGCTGATGTTGAATACATAGCCGTTTGGTACTCCGTTGCCATACGAGTCTGTGGGGCGGGGCATGACGTCGCGTCAAGCTCTTAGTTGGTATTAGTGTAATTTATTTAGCGCGTAGATTGGTGAAAGGCTGCCCCTTTCTGGGTTTTAAGTGGGCTAGTATATGCAGCCCTCCCCCTCGAGCTACACCTGGGTTCAGGATTTCAATGGTCGTATTGCAATGAACTGCCCACCACACACACACACACACACACACACAAACACACACACATACACACACCTGAGTCTGAGGAGAAGAAGGCGACGTCTTGGTAGATTCCCACACGCGGCCAGCAGTCGTCAGCGCCAGCCGGGACGGGCCGGGGCGTGCAGTACAGCTGGAGCGCGCAGCGAGATGTGGACAGGAGCATGCATGGTGGTCACACACAGGGGTGCTGCGGAGGGTTTGCTTTTGCAGGCGGCCAAACCTTCGGCCCGCGAGCGCTCTCATCACTGTGCTTGCAGGCTTGCGCACCTGGCTTGCATTGAACACGGCCGTTTGGTTGCCCGGGTAGGCGGCAGGTCGGGGCACGGCCGGGGTGATGTCCTCGCGTCGCAGGGCGCCTGGCAGGCAAACGCCTAGCATGCAATACAGCACGTGAGAAAATACACACATGGTCAATAATGGTGCGTGCTACGCACAGGTGTGCCAAGGCATACACATACAAACCCCGGCCCCGCTCCACCCGGCTTGCCCGCCCGCTGGGGGCCCCGGGAGGGAGTCAGGGACTCACGCAGCAGCATGGCGCAGTTCCTGAGCTGCACCGCGGGCTGCGAGGGCGGCGCCGCTGGAGCCAGGATGTCGAGACCCATGCCGACAGCCCAGGGCGAGGTTCGGATGTTGGTCAGCGCCACGAACTTGAATGTCAGCACCGCGTTGCCTTGCATATGCAGCTGCAGGTGCATCCGGGTGCAGCGCGGTAGGCCCGGTACTTTGAATGGGCGCAGTAAGCCAAGGCATCGCTCACGCGCGCAGATAGGGCAGCACGTACGCAAGTACGCACACGCGCACGCCTCGTGTTATGTTACAGCCGCGGGGAGACTTCTGACCCGGGCCCGAAACACGGCCGCTGCAGCCTAACAGCCTCTTTGGACTGGCGAGAGCGCCGACAACCTAACGGCGCACACGAACCAAGCCTACGGCGGTCGAAACGCACACGACGCTTGACCGCCGTGAACACAGGGCGTCTGCCTCCATACGCCTACCTAGCGGCACGGACCAGGCACGCCCAGCACACAGATAATCGCTTTACCGCCCTGTCCTCAAGCACCCCAGCTTGCCACTAACCTTGCGATTCAAGAAATTGAGGTTGAGCAGCGGCCGGGACCAGGTCGCGGCGCCCATCACATCGTACGAGCCCTCGATCGTGAAGTTGGAGCTTCGCACCAAAGGGCTTGGGTACGGCGCGAAGTCGGCTTCCGTGAAAGAGTAGGTCACAGCCAGCAGGACCGCCCTGCGGACGAATGGATCCGCGAACGCGGCTAACAGGTCGGCGACGTTGCCTACCAGCACGTCCCCCGGGCCCAGCGTTGAGAAACCTGCGCGTTGTTATTGTGGGTGTGGGTGTGTGTATGTGTGTGTGTTCATGAGGACTGGATCATAAAACAACAGCAGCCCGCGACTGTGCGCGAACCTGCTGGCCGAGGAGTTATATACGCATTGCAGATCCGACTGTGGGCCTCCGGAGCGTAACGGAGAGCTAATATCTGCAGGCATTCTCATTGCCACTCACTGGGGGATGGCGGCGGCTTCGGCGGCGAAGGTGGCGGCGAAGGTGGCGCCTGTGGGCGTTGGTACGCGCGGGAGGAAGCATGAAGGGCGGGGGCCCGCATGCAACTGCGGTCGCCACGCACGCGCGCAAAGATCTGCGTTGCGCATCGGCGGCCTGCCCGCTGCAACAGCTGGAATCTTCCACTGCTGAGGGGGCTGGCCGGTGGCTGAGGTGGCGGTGAGGGTGATGTTGGCGGGATGGCGGGATGGTGGCCATGCATGATGCAAGGTTCATGTGAAGCATCCTGTAGCTGCAACAGGTTTCCGGGGCAATACGCCGCCGCCTTTCCATGTTCCCCCCCCCCGGGGCTGTTTACCAGTAACCTCCATGTCCCCAGGCCACCCCTTACCTGGCTTCGGGCACCGGGCAACAGCACGCAGCCGATCGTCAGCACAACAGTCAGCAGCAACCGCACATGGCGTCCGGCCGCCAGCGCTCCTGCTGCCCTGCAGCGCCTGCACGCCTGGCTGGATCTAGCCTTGGAATCACCGCCATCAGGCGGTGACATCACACGTGGCGCCTGGCTAGCGCCAATTGTAATCGTAGTGAGCTGCGCACGAGCCGGTCCAACACAGCCCTTCGAGACCCTACACGACATCTGCTGCTCGTGGCGCTGTTCAATAATCCCGTACGTTGTCAGCACTTTAAAGTGGATTAACTCCTGTGGTGAGGTTTCAGGGTGAGCCAACAAGTTATGACACAAAGCAGCAGACCAGGGGCACAAGGGAAAACGCGGGCGGGAGCCCAGCGTGCTGGCGGGCGCCCACAAGACTTGAAAGCGCAACCCATCTGTCATCGCGTCCTTATGGTGCGCACCTTTTTAACAATGAATTGGCTGCTCGCACTGACGCTGCCCGGTCGCGGCCTAACGTGGGACCAAGACCAAAAGACCAGTATGCCCAAGCCGCAACCAGCCGCTCCGCAGTCTCAGAGCTTTAAACCTGATAAGCCTACGGCTATTTCAGCTGTAATTGATGGAGCTAGTGCCGAGTGGTGCTGCTGAAGCATGGCAACGCCATGGAGACCTCTGCGCTTTGAAGAGCCTTGCTAGGACCTCCAGTAGGAAATTGCAGTTCTATAGACACGCTGCTCAGTCCACACTTAAATGCACTCGTATAAGTTGTTCAAGGGCCACAATTCCATCGTCTCACATAACAATAACAGTCTCTGCTTTGATTACTCTGCAATTGAATTTATATATACATCATTAAGGACACTGGTGTTGCGTGTTACCTATTATTGATACACACTGCTTGCGACCGCGGTTGAAGGGTGAAGACCTGTGCTTGAAGTCGGCCCAATCGCGAAAGCTGCCTGCAGCCTGCACAGGCATCCCGCAAAAGGCTCCTGCAGTGCCATTATGCGGCAGAATACAGTGTCTATAGACTCTGTTACGTTAATGGGAATGTCACGGTTGCCGAAGGGCCCTCATGCCTCAACCCTCCGCCGCCCAAGCGGCCAAGCCTACGCCTGTTCACCTTCACCAGGCCTGTCACACACGTAACCGCTCAAGAGAGCGAGAGCTCTATATCAGATTTCTATACAATGCCGTGTTTCTTATAAGCTCAGCTAGTTCTGCCGCACGGTCAACCCCGGCCCTGCGCCAGCCCCGCCAGCCTGTTCCTCCCGTCATTACCCCACGCCCCCCTCTACCCAGCCCTGTACCCCACGCCTCCACCCCTCGCCCGCATACCCGCGCTTCGGTCATGACCCATCCAGACCCCTCCACAGGCCGCACACTCCTGTATTCATGCACTTCTATGCAGCTCAGCCCTTTGTTACTAAAGTTATAAATGAGGCATCATGATGGTTGGCACTGGCAGCAGGTGGGCCTCCCGCCGGAACCGGGTGTCATCAGTTCTAGCTCGCCACCATACACACCGCCTTCCGCTTGCGGTTCAGCTGTGCAGCTAAACAATGTGCACATGGTTTCCATTGTGCCACCAAACGCCTACAGCGCTCTCCTTCGACCTGTCGAGCGGTGCAACATCTGGTGAAACACAGCCTACATGGATACAAACCAACCGCGGATTGCTCACCACCCACCCACCCAAAAAGCGCACATGTGGTGCCGTATGTGAGGTCCAGCAAACAGCGCGTGGTAAACCACCACGGCCGTCACAGCGGCCACTCCAGTCGCGTGTGTCTTGACCCATGCGTGGTGCGTGAAATTGGCATGCGTAGCTTCCCCCCTCCCCTGGCACTAGGTACGCCCACGTAGAATGTTCACAGGCATGCGGCAAGGCTCACACACAGGCCTCGGCGCGTCCTCCGTGTGTGCGAGCCACCTGCCATAGATCGGCACCAGTCGGCTGCATAAAAATAGATGTACTTGGGCTAAGCATTTTTGATCTAAACTCGTGCGCTTTCCGTCCTTGGGATGCGTAATGCCGTCAGGCCCCCAGCGGCTCACGGTGCTGTGCCTGGCAGGGGCGGGCGCTGCCGCCCACCCCTGGGCGGCGGCGACTGCCCGGCCGTGCCGCCTGGCGCCGGCGGCGGCAAAGCCGTGCCATTGGTTGTCCCGTTCAACGGCGCTGGCGGGCTCGGCGCCGGGCTCGGCGGCGCAACTGCCCTGGGACTTGGCTGCGGCGGCGAGGGCGGCCTGGCCACGGGCCGAGGCGGCGGCGACGGGATCTTTGCCAGGATGACGTATTCATCGATCTTGGCACGCAGGTCTGGCGGGATGGCGAGCGCCAGCCTGTCAATGTCAGCCCGTGCCTGGAGGAAGGCGTACTGCGTCTCCAGCCGGGTCGCCTCCGGCAGCGCCTTGTCGCCCTTGAGGTCACGCAGCAAGTCGTTCACGGCCTGCAGCGCGTTCAGCGCGGCGGCGGAGGTGGCGTTGGAGGTGGTGGCGCTGCCGCCGCCGGGCAGCACGGAGCCGTAGGAGATGCCGCCCATGGAACTGGTGATGTTGTTGACGGCCTGTGTGTGTGTGTGTGTGTGTGTGTGTGTGTGTGCGTGCGTGTGTGTGTGTGTGTGTGTGTGTGTGTGTGTGTGTGTGTGTGTGTGTGTGTGCGTGCGTGTGTGTGTATATGGTGGGGGAGGGGTGGCAGTCGCGACAAGCAGCTGGTCAGGGCTTCGAGTTCCGAAGCATTCGGGTATGGAGTTCGGGGGAAGGAAACGTCACGGTGGCAGAGTACCGTGACAAGCAGGTGGTGCAACGGCCTAGATGAGTGGCTGGGGCCGCCCTTGCAGTGGCAACCTACCGGCGATGAGTCTGTCAGCAGGTCTTCCGCAGCCAGCAGACCGCGACGCCGGCCCGCCGCCGCCGCCGCCGCCGCAGCAGCAGCAGCATAAGCGGCATCCACGGGGGGGCCCGCCACCATCAGGCCCTTGCCCTGCGTCAAAAGTACCAGCGCCGCACGAGCCTTGTTGTTGCTTCATTCGCAAATACACGACACAAGACACGTGCGGCATTCCTCGCCGCGTGACCAGTAACACCCGGGCGTTTGCTCGCTGGCGTGCTCACCACTGCCTGCAGCAGTCCACGTTTTGACTCACCAGGGCCACAAAGTCCCGGAATTTCCGCTGCACGTCCGGGTCTAGGTATTCCAGGTACCCCGACAGAACCACGTAAACGTCGCACTTGGCGTGGCCGTCCCTGAGCCAGGCGCGTAGGGACAGGTAGTGGCTGGGCGCGCCAAACTGCTTGGGGGTGGCGAAGGTGTCGGGCAACTGGCGCGCCACGAACCTAAGAGCGTGTGTGTGAAAGGGGAGAGCCGGGGGAGGGTGGAGTGGTTGAAAGGGGCTGTGGGCCACTCAGCCGCAAGATGGCGTGGCGTGGCGGGTGGAGCGGTGGATGCGGGCATGGGTGCACGGGCACGGTGCACGGGGCAGGACGAGGCCTAGATAGCAAGGCCGGGCCGGAGCTATCGAGCTATGCAGGTGGGTTAGGCGCTCGTTCAGGGCGGGCGCGCGCAGGGTCCGACCCCGTACGGTACGTACGGTACTCACTTGGCGAGCGGGACCAGCGCGGGGTCGGACACGCGCAGGATGGCCTTGCGCCCCGTCTTGGTGCCGTAGTGCGAGGAGGCGTTGGCGGCGTTCAGAATGAGCTGCTCCACGTCTGTGGGCGCGCGCCGCGCCTTGCCGGCCGCGGCCCGCGCCGCGCCCGCTGGTGCCTCTGCTAGCAGCTCCCGCCTCCGGCGGCCGCCCGCTGCTCCTGCTGCCTTTGCTTTCGGCGGCGGGCGGCAGCAGCCCGTGAGCAGGCCTTCCGACCCGAAGGCGGTGAGCGTGCCGCGCACGTAGCGCGAGAAAGCAACCACCGTCACCAGCGCCTGGCCGATGCGGCCACTGATCAGGGGCACGGCCGAGGGGGAGGTAAGCACCAGGCTGCGTGTGGGCGGCAGTGGGAAGGACGGCGCCACGCCGCGCAGCAGCACGGGCAGCTCCTCCTTGACTGCGGCCTGGAAGATCCGGTCGGTGCTTGCGGCGGTTGGGGAGGGCGGCGAGGGCGAGGGCGGCGGCGGTGAGGGCGGGGAGGGCCAGTCAGCCGGCCAGGACGGCGAGGCAGGCGGGCTGGGAGGCGGAGGGCTGGGCGGGGGAGGGGAGGGCCGCGGCGGCGGCGGGCGAGGCGGAGGTGGTGGAGATGGGGGCGGAAAGGGAGGAGGGGAGGGCAGGGGCGAGGGCGGGGGCGGCGGAGGCGGTGGTGGTAAAGGTGGTGGGGGCGGCGGGGATGCCTCGGGAGGCGGGGGGCTGGGCGGGACGCTAGGGGGAGGCGCAGGTGACACGGTCCTGGGTGGAGGCGAAGGCGGAGTTGGGCTGGGAGGTGCGGGGCTGGGGCTGGCAGCAGGTGATAGGGGGGTGCTGACTGGGTAGGGAGGTGATGGGGTTGGTGGCAAGGGCTCCGGCACAGGAGCTGGAGAACGCGGCGGCATCGGTGTTGGGCTTGGCGGCGGCGGTGGCGCGATCACGAGAGGGGGCGGCTGCGGCGGGCGGCTAGGGGGCGGAGGCGGCGGAGGCGGCGGAGGCAGTGCGATCGGAGGTGGCGGCGACGGCGGTGTAGGCGGTGCTGCGGGAGGGGGGGCGGGGGTAGCCATCCATGGATGGTGTTTGATCAATAGTCAAGTGCCGATATCCCGATGGGGGCGGCAGCGGAACGGAATGTCAGGTCAACTGCAAACATGTGTGAGGGTTCCTTGCTAGAATACCAGCGACCCTATGCTCCTGCCATAGGCTCCTGCACGCCAAGCAACCAAAACGCACCAGGGCTAGGGGAAGCAGGGCTCGGCGGCTGGGGAGGGGCGGGGCTGGGTGGCTGCGGGCTGGGTGGGGCGGGGCTGGGCGGCTGCGGGCTGGGTGGGGCGGGGCGGGGTGGCTGCGGGCTGGGTGGGTCGGGGCTGGGCGGCTGCGGGCTGGGTGGGGCGGGGCTGGGCGGCTGCGGGGCGGGGCTGGGCGGCTGCGGGCTGGGTGGGGCGGGGCTCGGGGGTTCCGGACTGGGCGGCGCCGGGCTTGGGGGCGCTGGGCTTGGGGGCACCGGGCTAGGCGGTGCAGGATAAGGAGGCAACGGCGGCGGCGACGGCGGAGAGGGTGGTAGAGGCGGGGGGTAGATAGCTGCGTGCAGGGACAAGGATATGGCAGCACACAGGTCTCGCGTCAACGCCACCCATGGCAGCTCCTAACGTAAGGTCCCACCAATCGCAACCGCCCGCTCCCAACTCAAGCAACCACAGCTGCGCCCGCCGGCTGCCACTCTGCACGGCGCTGCCCCGCGCGGCCCTGCTCCCCACGCACTGCACTACTCACGCCCAAAGTTGCCGAAGCGCGAGCTGTAGTGGTTCCGCAGCGTGGCGAGGTCCGTGCTGTTCAGCTTGCGGTTGTACAGCAGGGCCACCGCCATGGAGCAGTCCACCTGGTTGGTGCCGGGCTCGCTGTTGCCCAGCCGCATCACGCCTGTGAAGGACGACGACGCGGGCGTCCAGGCGTTGCCCGCCTGCGTGTCCGTGGCGCCGAGCTGCGTCAGCGACAGCGACGCCACGCCTGCGTGCATGTGCGCGACAGACAAGGGGGCGGAGGGGGGGTGCGATTCTTGAGTTGTGGGCGGTGGAGGACGGCTGCCCTCAGCTGCTGCAGCAGCGGGTGGTATTTGAGCAGGCGGCTGGCGCCGCGCAACACCCCAGTCCTACACAAAGAAAGCAAGATAAAAGTATTAACGCACCGTCCAGTGTGTCCAGAGGTATCGCCAGCATGAACCAGGCCCGGTAAACGGGCTCGTTGAACAGCACGCCCGTGTTGTTGGCCGGCCAGAAGGTGAACACGTCTATCTTTACGGGCACCACGCTCATCTGGCCCAGGAAAATGTCGAATGTGTACGTGCCGGTGGCGTTGTCGGCGAAGTTCACCAGGTTGGTGCTGACTGTGTCGTTGTTGCTGTGCAGCGCCATCACAAACACGAACGTGGCGGCGCCGCCAGGCACGCTGATGGGAAGGTTGCTCACGCCGGTACAGCCGGTCTGGCGGGCGGGCAGGAGGGAGGTGGGGGTTGGGGGTTGCGGGGGGTTGTGGTTACCAGCCCAAACTAAACCAATCTAAAGGAAGCGGAGTTGAGTAATGCAATTAAGGTAATACAACGAAATACTCGTTAGGTTGAAGCAGTCGAAGAAGACGTGTGGAGTGCGCCGGCGACTAGAAATGCCACCCGAGCTCGGCGGCCCGACACAGAGACGGCACGCACAGGCAGCAGGGCAAACACCACGACTTACCTGGCGACCAGGAAAGCAGCCCCGACGCCAGGTAGCACGCGCCGGGCCAGATGCGTGACATGTGAAAAAGGGAAGCAGCAGGGTTCGAAAGGGCAAGGCACAGTGAAGGGGCCGAGGCGCGGCGGTAGAAGGAAAAAGGAAGTAGACAGCACAGACTATGCACACACGAGCTCAGGTGGCAAGGAAAAGAGGGGCGGGCAAGGAGAGGGGCGGATTAAGTGCGAAGTACCAGGGATGGGGTAGGCAATGGTGCGGGCGATGAGGGAGGTTAGCAGCGTAGAAGTGCGGCAAGCAGTGTGCGGGCCGCGTGCGGCTCCCCACAAACACTGCCAGCCCGGACGTCCCCCCGCACCAGGGGACTCCCGGGGTAATGGGGGAAGGGCGTGAGCAGGGCGGCACGGGGCGGAAGGGGCAGGGGTCAGGGGGCTGGGGAAAAGGAAGAGGGGTAGGTGTGGTGGAGGTGTAAAGGAAGGGGGACAGGAGGGCGGTGCAGGGGGCGGGTGCATGGGGCGCGATAGGGAAGGGACAGGGACGGAACCAAGGGCGTGGCGGGACCAAGGGTGGAGGGGGGGCAGGGTGGGGAAGGGCGGTGACAGGGGAAGGCATGGGTTAGGGGCGGAGCAGAGAACAGGCAAGGCAGCAGGCTACGCAAGTAGGACTCACTCATCGGCAGGCGTGGCCGTATGAAGGTGGTGGCCGGGGAGGCAGTAAGAGTTATACTAAGAGGCTAGAAGCCGTCGGCAGGCGGCGGCGGCGGCGATGGGGCGCCGCCAAGGTAGGCATGCAGTCGGGCGAACAGGTCAGGAGGGGGGACGGGTGGGGCGGGGGCGGCGGGTGGCGCCGGGTGGCCGCGGCGGGCGAAGTAGAAGATATGGGGGTTGCGCCGGAGGAGGGTAGTGAATTGGTGGAACATGCACGGGCGGGAGTAGCCTTGCGCACTAAGAGCGGCGACCAGTTGGGCGGCTTCGTAGGCAAAATTTTCGGCGCAAGTGATGACCCGCTTGAGGCGGTGGAACTGGCTGACGAAGATGTTGCGTTTGCACATTTCGTGCGACGGGGGAAAGTGACCAGCAGAAAAATCATGGCGTGAGGCAAGATGGGGGGGGTTGTGGTTACCAGCCCAAACTAAACCAAGGGGGGCGGGGCCGACCGCACGTCAGACTGGGGGTGCACGGGTACCACGGTGACGGTACAGGACATGCTGCCTGGCCACGTGCATACAGTCGCGAGAGTGCCCACGCGCCCTGCTCCTCGCCGCCCGACTCAGTCACCAGGCCCCGAGCAGCCCTGGCCCCACCCCAGGCCCGCTTGCTCCTCACCCCGTACAGGGGCATGCGGACGGAGGGCGGGTTGGAGCCGGAGTCGTAGTAGCAGCCGGTGCCGTTGAGCAGCAGGTCCACGCCCGCGCCGCTGCTGGCGCCGTTGGTCCAGGTGGCGCCGTCCAGGGGCGCCCCAGGGGTCACCGAGTAGGAGCCCAGGGACGCGGCGTCGAAGTAGGCGAGCTCCGGGGTGAGACCGGTGGGCATGGCTGCGAGGCGGAGGGGCGGGGAGGGGGGCAAGGACCGTGTGTGTGGTGGGGATGGGGGGAGGACTCACGAGGATGGGGCCTTCGGGGTTGGAAAGGCGGCCATGGTGGCCTGATCCACGACGAGCTGATCTCACCCGTGTCCCAACAGGTCAGCAGTCAGTGCGGCCACGACAGGTCATGGCGTGCGCCAGAATACGCGCTGAACAGCATGTGCCTGGCTGCACGACAGCCCCTCCGTCACACTGCTAGTCCTGCTGCCACCATTGCTTACCCCCCCTTCTTCCAGAAACCGTGAATATAAGGCATGTTGCATGGTCAGGAAGCTCACACCGCGCGTACTCACTGGGATTCTGGCCGGCCACCCGCAAAAACTGCACGTCCACCAGAAAGGGCAAAAAGGTGTGAGGCGCCGGCAAACCGCGGCACCACAACTCCATGCGGGCCCCGATGGCTCGCACGTTATGAAAGTCGAGAAAAGTGCAAGCGATGTGCGACTCACATGTTGCAGCGCAAGAACAGAGAGTAACGTCGCGAAGAACCGCCGATTACAGGCCTGAAGTCCCGCCCCAGGATCATGCGTATGAGCGAATCGCAGCATGCTTCAATCGTCTAGGTAATCTTTGAAGTACGCGCTGCACGGTCTTGCAGAGGACTCTGCACTACCGGGCCGGAGTCAACACCAAGAGGCCCCCGGTCCACTCAAGTCCATGGAGTACTCAAAGATGAAAATGATGTCTGAAAAGAGGCAGGCCTTGAGTTCACGGTCACGGAGTGAGTAAATTTGGGTCATGGGTCGCGTTGTGGTGGGCCACAGTTGCTTTTGTCACTTATCAGTTATCACATACCAATTACTTTGCAGAAGTACAAATGCTCACCACTTTCAGCCCGTGAAACGACAACGGCAACGCCAGCAGGGCGCATTGACCTAAATACCATTTCGTTCGTGAAGCCCCCCGGCTGTCTATTATTGTTTTATATTGATACATAAAATTAATTTTTAAAAGCCAATGCAGGCAGTATCGCCGCGAGCGAACAAGACCAAAAGCAGGACAGCGCTTAAAACGAGCGAGGCACAGTCCTAGGAACCTGCACAGCCATATTGTAGTGGCTACATGTTGTAGATGCGAACGATACAGTACGCAGTCTGACCGCTACGCGGCATTTTGTGTCACTCATGGGTGTCTTGACTGCTCGTGAGGCCCTGGCTCGATGGAATGCACTGAGGAGCATTTGCAGAGGCAGTAGGGCTGCAGAATGAATTACGGGGCAGCTGCGCTCGCAGGACGGCGCAACAGGCACCCGACCTGTCTTGACCTGTGCACCGCCCCAACGCTGGCGGCCCAGCCCCATGGAGTGCCCTGGCGCCGACGTCAGGCGCCAGCGGCCGCACTCAGGGCTGCGCTTGCGCTCGCTGCACTGCTGTGCCTAACGGCTCTGCGCCTGGCGTCGGCGGCAGCTGAGTGCGAGTGGGAGATGGAGGGCGCCGGCAGCTTCCCCTCGCTGCTGCTGCGCTGCACAGGCGACCCGGTGCGGCTGCGCGTGTCGGGCTACCCGGATGAGAGCCTGCTGGCCCGCCTGGAGGGACAGGACACAGGTGGGTAGCGGGGGGGCCGGGTGCGTGAGGCTGGGTGAGGCGGGTGGCATGGTGGCCAGTGTCCATGGAGGCGGAGGAGGAGGAGGTGCTGGAGCTGGTGCTGGAGCTGCTGCATCCTGCCGCTGGTGTGACTGCAGTGGTGGGGATATCGGCGGGGGAGGAGAGCTTGGTGTGGAACATGGTTGAGTAAATGCGCCTGTCCAACGCACACAGTGCACAGCTCCGTAATCCCCATCCCCACGCCCCCCCCCCACGCGCCCCCTTCCGCCGTCCGCCCGCCCGTCCGCCCGCCCGCAGGCAGCGCGGTGCTGGAGGCTCTGGACGCCAACACGGACTGGATGGTGGAGGTGGCGGACGCCGCGGACGTGGTGTTCAGCCGCGTGGCCCTGCGCGGCCTGGAGTACCTGGACTCCGACCTGTACCCGCTCACCTTCCGCAACTGCAGCCGCTGCGGCGTGCGCGCCATGGCCGTGGAGGCGCCCGCCTACATGGCGCCCGGCTCCGTGCTGCTGCGCGTGCTGGGCGGCAGCAGGGACGTGGTGGTGGGCGGCCTGGCAGTCAGCGGCCTCGCCGGCGGCGGCGTGGCGGCGCTGGCGGTGGGCGAGGGCAGCGCCGTGCGGCTGGAGGGCGCGGTGTTTCAGGACTGCGTGCTGGGGGACGACACGGCGCTGGTCAGCGTGGACGGCGGCAGTAGCAGCGGCGGCGGTGGCGGGGAAGGAGGCGACGGAGCGGCAGCGATGGTGGCGGCAGCGACGCTGACGGTGCGGAACAGCACATGGCAGCGCCTGAGCTGCGCCTCGGGCTGCACCGCGCTGGCAGCGACTGGCGGCGGCGGGCTGGACGTGGCTGGCAGTAGCTTCACGGACCTCAAGCTACAGCCGGACGACGGCAGCGTGCCGCCGGTGCCCGCTGCTGCAGTGCGGATTAGCGGCGCCGGCGCCTCAGCCGCCGTGGCGCCGGCGCCTGTCAGCGTGCTCAAGGAGTGCACGTTCAGCAATGTGGCGGCGGCGGCGGCGCTGCAGGTGACGCAGCCGGCAGCCGTGGCTGCGGGCGGTGTGGTGCGGGTGGAGGGCAGCAGGTTTGAGGGCGGCAGCGGCGGCAGCGCCGTGCGGCTCAGCGGGTGCGAGGCGCTGGCGGTGGGCACGGCGGCACCAGCGGAGGGCGAGTCGTCAGCGGAGTCATCAGCCGTGGTGATGTCGCTGGTGGACAGCGCTGTGGCGGGCGGCACCGCCGCGTACGGCGCAGCGCTCCTGATCGAGGGCGGCTGCAGGGCGGAGGCGCTCCGGAGCAACATGAGCAGCAACACCGCCGCGGGCGGAGGTGACGCCGGCGGCGACGGCCACGGCGGCGCGGTCAGGCTGGCCGGCGGCAGCTGGCTGACGCTGGCGGGCTGCCGGCTCGACGGCAACACGGCCGCGGCGGGGTCAGGAGGAGCTGTGGCCGTTACTGGCGGCAGCGCCCTGGGGCTCACCGGCGGCGTGTTGTTGGGGAACGCGGCACAACAAGGCGGCGGCGCTGTGTTTGTGGCGGGCGGGTCAGCGCTCACAGCCGGGGGCGGCTCTCGCTTTGAGTCCAACACCGCACGTGCCGGCAGCGCGGGTGGCGCGTTGCTCCTTGTGGACAGCGGGACAGCGGCTGCGATGGAGGACACAGCCTTTCTAGAGAACGTGTCTGAGGAGACCGCGGCAGGCGCTGGCGGCGGCGCCGGCGGCGCGGTGGCGGTGCGCGGCGGCGCGAGTCTGTCCTGCGGCAGCTGCGATCTCCGCGGAAACACCGCATCCAACGGCCGTGGCGGCGCTGTCGCCGTGGATGCGCCCGCAAGTGCGCAGCTGAGCAACGCCACGGCTGGGGGCAACAGGGCTGCCGTCGGCGCGGCCGTGTGGGTTGCCGGCTCCGGCGCAGTGCTGAACATCACTGGTGGCGGCTTCACCAGCAACACGGCCTCGCGCACCGCGGACGCCGCGGGGGGCGTGCCGCCCGCCGCCGGCGGCGCAGTAGCGGTGGCTGACGGCGCACAGGCTGCCGTGACGTCAGCGGCCTTCACCGCGAACACGGCTGAGGCGGGCCGGGGCGGGGCGGTGGCGGTTCAGGCGGCGGCGCTGGCCTCCGTGGACTGCACCTACGCCTCCAACACGGCTGTAGCAGGCGGAGCGGTGTGGGCCACTTCCACGGGCTCGGACGGCAGCGGCATCGGCAGTAGCATCGTTACGATGCGGGCGGACGCGGTGTCGGGCTGCGTGGCGACGCAGTCGGGCGGCGGCCTGTGTGCCGAGGGTGCGGGCACGACCGTGACCCTGGCCGCCGGCACCAGCTTTGTGGGATGCAGCGCGCCGTCGGGCGGCGCGGTGGCGCTGGTGGGGGCGGCCATGAACGCCACGAACGCCACCCTGCGCGACAACATCGCGACTGTGGGGAAGGGAGGCGCTGTCGAGGCCGACACGGTCGCCGGCACGCTGACGCTGCGCGGCTGTACGCTGAGCAACAACACCGCCGTGCACTCGGGGTAAGCGTGTTCTGTTTGGCCAGCAGGGCCTAGCTTGCGAGAGCCGCGCCGGCAGGCATTCTCACCACCATCACAAACCTCGTCCCGCTCTTGCCGTACACACAGGGGCGCGCTCGCGGTGTACTACAGCCGCCTCCAGGCCGCCAACTGCACCTTTGACCGCAACCGTGCCGCCAACTTCTCCGGCGGCGCGGTGCACATAACCAACTGCGCCAACTGCCCGGCGTACGGCCCAGCCCTGGCGGCGCTAACCGCCGGCGGCGGCGCTTCGGTGGCCCGCCTTCGGTCGGACTTCAGGGGCTGCCGCTTCCTTGCGAACCGCGCAGCCTTCTATGGAGGGGCGGTCCACCACTTGGGCGGCGGCGACAGCTGCGCGCGCAGCGTGTGCCCTGAAGACGCCGTGGCCGCGGCGGCGGCGCAGGTGGCGGCGGCGGCGGTGCCACAGCTCTTTGTGCAGTCGGACTTGGCCACAGGCGGCGGCGGCGGCGCGAGCGAGCTCGACGACAACAGCGCCGGTGTGGGTGCGGGCGCACTGTACGCGCAGTGAGTGCAGGTGGCGGCGCGGGGGGAGGGGAGGGGGTGCTGCAGGATGCCTTCCGCTGGGAGTGCTTTCTTTATTGCATTTTCTGAGAGCAAACAAGGATGCACATGTTCACGCACGGCGCCGACTCAAGCTGGTACCGCACGCGCATCCGTCAAGTGTGTCACTGTCTTCGCTCCCTACAATGCCGCAACACCCAGGCAAACCCAGACGGTGCTTGACGGCCCCCGACTGCGCCGCAACGCCGCGCCCGACGCCGGCGCGGTGTGGCTGGACGGCGGGGTGGCGGGCGTGTGGCCCTTCAGTGTGATCAGCCTCGCCTACTTTGAGGACAACGCCTGCTCCGCCACCACCTCTGCCACCTCCTCCGGCACCGGCACTGGCGCGTCAGACGTGACCGCCTCTGACGCCACCACCACCACCACTACCACCACCACCATCGCCACCACCACAGCCTCCTCAAGCGGCAGCCTGGACACAAGCCGCATCGCGCGCGGCGGCGCGCTGCTCGCCACCGGCGCCGCCGGCAGCCGGCTGTGGAACCTGCGCCTGCTCAACTGCTCCTTCAGCGCCAACCGCTGCGACGTGGGCGGCGGCATGCTGGCCCACATGCTCAACTCCACCGCCGTCTACCACACCACCTTCGCCGGCAACTACGCCGCCCTTAGCGGCGGCGGCCTCTTCCTGCAGGAGGCACTGCCAGCAGCCGCCTCAGGGGCCGCCTCAGGGGCCGCCTCAGGGGCCGGTGGCAGCAGCAGCAGCAGCAGCAGTGGCAGCAGCAGTAGCCCGCTGGTGCTGTCTGCCTTTCTGTACAACCTGACGATGACGGGGAATGCAGCTGACGAAGCCGGCGGCGGGGCGGCGGTGAGCGACGCTCTCGGCCAGCAGTGTAGTGCGTGACACGGCACGGCACGGCATGCATGGGCCTCTCACGGTATTCTTGTTGGCAGATGCAGAAGTCCCTGTCACGCCTTGATCACTTTGCGCATGTAAGGCTGACATCCCCTGCGTTTCCGAAAAACACACACGCGCACTGGTGCAGATTGCCGGCGGTTGGGAGGCGCAGCTGGTGGCCAGCACCCTCGCCCGCAACGGCAACGCCAACACGGCCAGTGGGGGCGGCCTGCACGTGGACGGCTGCCGCAACCCGCTGCGCCGCGACCCGGCCGCCACCGGCGCCCTGCTGCTGGAGGTGGAGAACATCCGCATCGCGGGCTGCACCTTCGTGGGCAACATCGCGGACAGGTCGGAGCGTACGTTGGGGACGGCGAGGCGGCGGCGGGGTGCGAGGGATGAAGTTAGCTAGGCAGCAGTTGATGAAGTGCGCGGTTTACGGTTGGTGTACGCCCACGTGTGGGGTCACCAAGCGCCCACCCTGCTACCTAACACTCTACGCACTATAGTAAGTAATGTGCTATGCACTACACTGATTTCACACATGCACGCACTGCTTCCTGCACACGCACAGGGGTGGCGCGGCCCGCATGGATGCCTGCAATGTGACGGTGTTTGAGACGTCCTTCATCAACAACACCGCCCGAGACACGGTGAGCGGGGTGTGTGTGTGTGTGTCCTTATCTGCTTGCTTGTGGGGGGCCGGGTTGTGCGCGCCTGGCTTGCAGGCAGCCGCCTGGCTTGCAGGCAGCCGCCGGGCTGCCGCCGCTGCCCGCATGCCCTAAAATCTTGCAAGGACCCCCGACCCCCTCGTCGTCGTCGACATCAGCTCCTCCTGCAACATGAACAAGTGCATGCACACTGTACGCGCGACTTACACGCTACACTCACGCGCTCCTTATACCGTATACGCACATTATTACTGCCCCCACACCCCGCAAGTACACGCGCCCACACTTTCACACGCTGACGACGCAGGGCGGCGCCGTCATGGCGGTTAACACGCCCCAGAAGCTGACGTCCACTCTGCAGCTGACGCGCAGCAGCTTCAGCGGCAACTACGCCCTGCAGTCCGCGGGTGGGTGGGTGGCTGGGTGGGTGGGTGAGTGGGTGGATGAGTGGGCGCGCGGGTGCGGCCCGGAGGGCGGGAGCAGCGGAGGGCGGGGAGGGTGGTCAGCCGGCAGCGCTGAGTGTATGGCACGGCGAATCCGTGAATGCGATTGGCGTGTGCGCCGCATGCTTGAATGCGCCAAGCCGCATGCTTGGCCCTCTCACTCTACCCCTCCGCTCCCCCTTCCCCACAATCAACAGGCGCGGTGCAGGTGATCAGCCAGGGCCTGCTGGCGTCCAACTGCACCTTTGCCGACAACCGGGCCGACCTGCTGGGTGGAGCGATCCAGGTGGGTGGCTGGGTGAGGGCAGTGGGTGGGTGGGTGGGTGAGGGCAGTGAATGGGTTAGTCCGCACCAGATTCCAGGACCAGCCAGTAGGTGTGGGACTGTGGGTGCGCAGGGCGTGGATGGCGCTCAGCGGCCCCTTACATTGAGCGCTCGCATTACACAGCTGCGGCTCACACGGCTCACTCAATGCTGTGCTGCCACGGGTGGACGCCCCCGCTCACCGTCAGGCCTACGCCGTGTCCCCGGCCGCGCTCAAGACCGAGCAGCTCGCCGCCCTCACCGCCGCCGGCAACGGCAGCCTGCCAGACAGCCTCCTGCGGCTGCTGCGGGTGCGTGAGGCAGACACGTACGCGCTCGCTCGTGTGCCGGGCTCGTAGCAGGGCAGCGCACCCAACCTTGGGCCTGCTGCCGAATTCGCGCGCTTTCCGTATGCTTGCAACACGCATGGCGGTAACAACCGTGCCGCGCCCTCATCCCGCTGGCCCCGCCCTCTGCTCCCCCCCTTGGCCGCGGCCGCGGCCCTCATTGTCAAACACGCACAAACACATACATATGCACAGGTGGACATCAGCGGCTGCGACTTTGTCCGCAACACGGCGGCGGAGGCGGGCGGCGCGCTGGCGGCGGAGCAGTGCGCGCTGCAGGTGGCTGGCTCCGCCTTCACAAACAACAGTGCCGGCGACAACCTGCAGACAGGAGGCCTGTGAGTCCACACCGTTTGCGCACCAAGCAGGGCTGTCGGGGCCCGGCCCAAGGACACGGACGCCCGCCGGAGTCCTTGTTGCTTGGCTGCTGCCGGCGATGCCCATGATGTAGAGTCCATCCCACACCTTTGCGCTCGCCGCCGTGTAACCGACGCCCGTCTTGCCCAATCAAACGCACTCGCGTTGCTTACCCTTTTTCTCCCACCCAACACACACACACACACACACACATTCTCCTTGTGCTTTTCTAACACACACACATTCCTCTCCGTTTCCGTTTACCAACACACACACACACACATATATGCAGGTCGGACAGCGGCGGGGCGCTGTATGCGGCCGCCTGTTGGGGCGCGGCCTGGCTGTCCGACTGCGCCTTTGCGGGCAACCAGGCGCTGGGCGGCCAGGGCGGCGCGGCGGTGCTGTCCGCCTGCGACGGCGCGGTACAGCGCTGCCGCTTCGACGGCAACAGCGCCACGGACAGCGGAGGCGCGCTGCATGCCTCCGCCAGGTGAGGGCGTGGCGTGGCGGGGCGTGGCGTGGCGGGGCGGGGCGGGGCGTGGTATGTATGGCGTGGCGTGCTTGCGTGCTTGCGTGCTGCGCGGGGTTTAGGCCGTGGAGGTTGCCACGTGTCCACCAGCGCGTACGTGCTTCTTGTGGCGATCAATACAGGCAGGCAGGCACCCGGGGCACCTGCTGGAAAATCCATCCGTACATACACACGGGTCCCACATGGACCCGCCGTATCTAGCTTCCTGACACTCCGCAACCCAACCCCCGACGCCCCTCGCTGACTCGCTCGCTCCATCAGCATCATATATAACAATACGGCGGCTGCGCTGCTGCTGCTGCTGCTGCAGGGTGTCTGCCGCCAGCACCAGCGCCTCAACCCAGGTGGTCATCACCGACAGCCAGCTCACCGCCAACACGGCGCAGCAGGGCTCGGGCGGCGGCGTCAACAGCCGCGGCATCAGCGTCACGCTGGTGGCGGCGGCGCTGGCGCGCAACGCGGCGCCCATTGGTGGCGGCGGCGGCCTGGCGGCGGCGCTGGCGGAGCGAGTGGTGGTCAACGGCTCGCGGATCGAGGGCAACAGCGCGCGTGTGGGGGCCGGCATGCGTGTGGCGACCACGTCGCTGGTTGCGCTGGCCGGCAACAGCTTCAGTGGCAACACGGCGTGTGAGTCCGCGGGCGCGGTGAGCGCGGCGGATTGCGGCTGCGTGCTGAGCGCAAACAGTAGCTATGCCAGCAACGTGGCGAACGGGATTACCGATGGCGATGGCGGCGTGGGCAGCGGTGGCGGCGGCAGCGGCGGCGGCGCGTTCCGCGTGCAGCTGCCGACCACCTTTGTAGAGGGGTTCGCCTCGCCTGCCGCGGGCTGCAGCGGGTCTGGCACCAGCAACAGCACGGCAGTAGCTGCCACCGGCAGTAGCAGTGCCAGCACCAGCGCCAGCAGCAACCGGACGTGGTGTGCGCGGCAGCTGCAGCTGCTGCTGGGGGATGCAACCAGGGCCCTGTCCACGCCAGGCGGCGCGGCGCTTGCGGCCATGCTGTCTGGTAGGGCCAGCGGCGCTGCGGCTGCTGCTGCCGCCGCCAATGCCGCTAGCATCCCTGCCAGGGCGCTCCTCCAGGCCACTACCACCAGTGGCAGCGGCAGCGGCCAACAGCAGCTGGCGCCGCTGCTCCTCGCGTTCGTGAACGACACGCTCACCAACAACGTGGGCGCGGGCGCGGGCGGTGGCGCCCTGCTCATCAGCTCGGGCGGTGTGGGCGGTGTGCTGCTGGACGGGGTGCAGGCGGCAGGCAACAGCGCCGCCAGCGGGGACGGCGGCGCCTGCGCGGTGGTGCAGGGTGCAAGCGAGGTTAACCTGCGGCTGCAGGTGCGGCGGCGGCGGCCGGGCCTTGTCATTGCGGAGTGGTATGGGTAGATAGGACGGTGTGGACCGTGTGGATGTACGGCAGGCAGCCGCGTTGTGTGCGGCTATCCTATCTGTGAGGTGGCCTGCTGCCCTTTGACAGGGCTGCGCTGGTTCATTTTTACTTGACAGCTGAGTCATTAACCGCGCTCCATGTGTGCAGGACTGCTGCTGACTGACTGCATGATCCTGTGTGTGTGTGTGTGTGTGTGTGTGTGTGTGTGTGTCCGCGTGCAGGTGTGGCTGACCAGCAGCCGCTTCTCCGGCAACTCTGCCCGCCAAGGCTCCGGCGGCGCCCTGGCTTTTGCTGGCGCCTCGCGCCACCAGCAGGTGCGTGCTCGACTGACGGACTGACTGACTGACTGACTGACTGACTGGCTGCGGCGTGGCTGAACGCCGGCGGCGGCACAGAGGTCACAGAGATCGCCCTGCCGATCGAAAAGCGTGTCATTCCAGTCATGCGTGCATGCATCACCTCTTGCGTTTTGTTAGCCAAGGGCCCGTCTACAATGAGCAGCGCGCCGCGCACCTGCAAGCACTTCGGATCATCACCCACCCTACGGCCACGCGCACGCGCACTCTCCCGCGTCATCCCTTGTCCATTCATGCCGGCGTATCATCATGCCAGCCAATGGGGTTAGTTTTCGTTCGTCCGTTTGCGCAGGTGCTGCTGGCAGGCACCCACCTGCTGAACAACAGCGCTGCCGAGCACGGAGGCGCGGCGCGGCTGTACGGCAACGTGTCGATGCGGATGCAGACCGGCTCCGTGGCGGCGGGCAACGCCGCGCTGGGAGGCAGCGGTGGCGCCATCTCGGTGAGTGAGTGAGTGAGCGCGCTGCCCACCGCTGCCTCCTCAGCTCCTGCACTGCAGTACTGCTCTTTGGGGCAGCGGCGGACGTCGCTGCATGTATGCCGGGCGTCAGCATTGTCCGCGGCAGCAGGCTTCTAGTGCCTGTATGTGCACGCCCGGGCCGGGAGCTCCCCCATGCCGGTGCTGCCCCGTGCGCTTACCATGTGACACAGCAAGTACCTGTATGCACTACGCCCATGTCTGCACGCACCCCCCCATTTGGTTTCTGGAATGAAATCCCCCCCACCGCTCCCCCCACCCCACCCCACCCCAACGTGTGTTGCAACGTCTGTTCTACGTCTACCTCGTCATTAACTTAAATGCATGGAACCCCACCCCCACACACCGGACACCAGGCGGTGGCCTGCAACGAGCTGCAGCTGGGCCCCGGCACCCGGCTGGCGGAGAACCGCGCGGCGGCGGGCGAGGGAGGTGAGCGATCACGCAGGAGCCAGAGGATGGCTGTTTTGTTTTGGACTCGCAGCAGACTCGCCCAGCATCCAGCAAGGCCCCCGACCTGCCAGCGGGCCAGGTAGGGCGACTCTCGGTCGCCCATGCCACCGCCCGCCACCTGCGACGTCCTGCCCCAACCGCTTCTCCCGCCCCCGCCCCCGCCTTACCACCCCCGCAGGTGGGCTCCATGCGGACAGCTGTGCGGCGGTGCTGGCGCTGGGCGCGTCCCTGCAGGGCAACCGGGCGCAGGCGGGAGGGGCTGTGTTCGTGTCGTCGCTTGGGTCAGGCGACAGCGCCGACCGCGCCGCCGCCGCCGCCGCCTCCGCGGCCGCCGCCACCTCCACCTCCTCGCCCGCCAGCACCGACGCGGCGCTGCTGTCGCCGGCTGTCAAGGCCAGCCTGGTGCTGGTGGCCGGCAGCAACCTCACACGCAACGTGGCGGCGCAGGTGCGTGCGGCAGAGGACTGCACCCCGGGTGCACTCGCCCGCGCAGCCGGTGGACAGCAACTAACTCAGAACAAGTGTGGCGTACTTGGCGCTAGCTAGTGACCCACAATGTTGATCGCTTCGTTGCCCCCGTGCGTCCTCGCCCCTACTGAACTTGCTTGCCGACAGGGCGCGGACGGCGGCTCCGGTGGCGCGCTGTGGGTGGCGGGCAAGGTGGTGGCGCTGCTGTCCGGAACCTCCTTCACCGGTAACAGGGCGGGCGCGCAGGTGAGCCACAAGTTATTAGGTCATGCTGTGTGGAGTTAAGAGGTGGGGAGGGTGCATACACAATCACACAAGATCTCTCCACAAACCCGGAAACCTGAATTCTGTAATTTGGGGACTTGCTACTCGCCCCCCCAGGGTGGCAGCGTGTACATTCAGTCGCTCTGCAACCAGGCGGAACAGGTGCGTGCGTGCGTGCTTGACAGGGTTTGGGACGTTTGACGAGGTCTGGGGGTCTGGGGAGGGGGGGCTTTCTTTTTGGGGTTGTGGGACATCTTGCCGCGTGTCAGCAAACACACGCATTGTGACGCCCATCATGCACACGCCCATCCACCCCTCACCTTCATTCATCCACCACCTCACGCGCACGTGCAGCAGGCGGCGCGGGGTCGTAACTACGGGCTGGACGGCTCTGAGCCGCCCGCCGCCTTCCCCGGCGTGCGGTCGCTGCTGGCGGCCACACTGGCGGCGCTGCAGGAGCCGCACCGGGGCGGCTGCTGGGACACCATCATTGACAGGTGGGTGGGCCGCGTGGGCCGCGAGTGGGCGTGCGCGTGAAGGAAATGGAGATCGAGTCGTCGCGCATGCATGTGCTGCAGGAAGGGAGGTGTGCAGCAGCTGATAGGGTGCTGGTGTCTGAATCTGTCCTTCTTAAACCTCGTCCGCCAATCCATCCGCCGTGTCCACACACCCCACAGACCCAGCTTCTTCGACAACCGCGCGGGCGACGTGGGCGGAAGCGTCTTCGTGGCGCGACCCGAGCTGCTGTCCGTGGTGTGCGGCAGCGCCGCCGCCGCTGCAGCCGCCGGGACCGCCTCCGCCGCCTCGCCCACCACCAACGTCACGTCGGGTGGCGATGACGACGACAGCGGCTTTGGAGCCGCGCTGCTCGCCGAGGACGGCGGCATGGCGCAGCGCGTCAGGGCCGCCATCCAGGACTGTGAGTTGATTGATGGACCAAGGCCTGCTGCATACCGTGTTACGGAAGTTTTGCGGTAGCTAGGCGGCTTGAACCTGCGTCGCTCGCGGCTTCTTGTGGTGGTCGCGTTAAGGAAACCGCAGGCGCTTTGTTTTTTCCTGCAGATAAGGATGCCCACCTGTTGTGCTAGGCACGCACATCCAAGCTGCCTGCTCAACCCTGCCTCCCCTTCCGCTTTCATTCCCTTCCCACGCCATGTCCCATCATCTATCCTGGCCCTGCCCAAGTCCTTCCCCACCTTCACCTCATCACCTGCCGCACCTGGCGCCCTACCTGTGCACTCCGCACGCACCCGCTGCTGGCGCCCTCCCTACACACACACACGCCTCACCTCCTCCGCCCCTCCTCCCGCAGACCCCCAGAACGTGCTGGCCAAGAGCTCCCTCACGCGCTGCTACCTGCCCGACGCCGAGGGCCAGACCGCCGAGGACCTGGGGCCCCTCAGCAACCTGACCGCCTCCGCCGTGGCCGACGGCTACGGCGACTTCGTGGGCCTGCCCATCAGCAAGCTGCGCGTCACGTCCATCACGCTGTCCGCCAACATGCTGCCCGCGCTGGCCGCGGCGGCGGCGGCGGCGGCGGCGGCGCAGCAGTCGTCGAGCACGGCGCCCTCGCCACCATCACCACCGCCGGCGTCAGCACCGGTGGCTTCAGCAGGTGCGCCAGTTGGTGGGAATGCTGCTGCTGCTGGCGGCTCACGCGACGGTCCTCGCATGTCCGTGCTGGTAGCCAGACACTGAGGGTGGCAACCATGTAAACTTTATGTACGTGCGTGTACGCGCGCGAACGCGCGCGTGTGTGTGCGTGTGTGTGTTTGTGTGTGCCGTGCGCATCGCAGGCCCTGATGGCAGCAGCCTCAACAACAACACCGCTCCACCTCCGCCGCCGCCACCTCCGTCGCTGTCGCTTGAGGCCATAGCCGCCGCCTGGCTGGCGGAGGCGTCCACCCCCTACCTGCAGACCAACGCCACCTCCAGCATCGACCCCGACAACGGCCTGCCACGCAAGGTAGCGGTAGCGGTAGCGGTAGCGGTAGCGGTAGCTAGGCCGCGCTAGGGCTAGGGCTAGGACTGCTACTGCTGGCTCCCCACGCACGCCCCACTCCCAACAGCCGCCGCATGCACCCCATCACGCACGGGCCCCCACCACGGGCCCCCGACACACAACCGCGCGACCCGTGCATGCGTGCATGCACGCACACACACACACACACACGCATTGCCCTATGTCTGCTGTTCTCTCCCTTGTGATCTCTAACACACACACGCGCTCTACCGACCTGCAGGACTGGAGCTACCTGCTGACCACCGGCTCCAACTGGCCGCTGGACGTGCGGCTGGAGCTGCTGGACGCACTGGACCAGGTGGCGCGGACGCCGGGTGGGTGCGGCGGGGCTGGCTGGGGCTGGGGGGCATACATGGGGGCAGGCAGCAGGGGGAGCGAGGTAGGGGCTAGCAGCGCGGCAGCAGCATGGGCGGCTGCGTGGCGTACTGCCGGGGGGAGGACCGGGGGCGTGACGTGCCTGCTTAATCGCGGCTCGTGCACCCAGTCAAGTGTGATGAGCAGCATTTGTGAAGCACGCACTCAATGATTGACATGTGTGACATGGCTGCACACACACACACACACACACACACACACACACATACACAGAACTCCCTTCGCACGCACAAGTCTTCCATAGTACTCTCCCTTGTGATCTCTAACACACAGAACTCCGAGCAATTGCGGGGAATTCTTTCCGATTCCGAATACTAACACACACACACAGAGCGTTGAGCGGGCTTCTCCCTGTTTGTCTTGTTTTCGTTAACACATGTACGCAGAGACGGCCGCCAGCAGCGCCGTGGTCACCACGGTGCGCGCGGAGCTGGCCGACGACTCGGCGGGCGCCGCCGCCTGCTACCCCGAGCTGCTGGGCGACCACGAGGCGGTGGCGCACTCGGGCGCGGCGGCGCTGCAGGGCATGCGCCTGTTCGCGGTCAAGGTGCGTGCGTGCGTGCGTGCGTGCATGCGTGCGTGCATGCATGCGTGCGTGTGTGCGCAACATCAACATACACACACGGGGGCCGGATAGACATGAGCGGAAGGCTGGGGGGGGGGCGCGGGGGAGGCGCGGTGTGTGTCTTTCCCCAGCAGGGCCCAGGAGGGGTCCGAACGCATGTGCTCCCACGTACGGTTGCAGCCTGCCGCCGCCGTGCCCATCACCTTACTTGTCAACCAGCCCGGACCGCATGCACGGACACGCCCAACTGTCACACGCACCCGCCACCACACGCCCCAGCCATCCCCATAATTCCCGCCATCCACGCACACTGCTGCTGGCCCGCCATGGCCATCCATCCATCACCAGGGCACCTACACGCTGGAACTGCAGCTGGGCGGCGGCGGCGTCCCCAGCCCGCCGCCGCGCGCCGCCCGCATGGCGGTGGCCATCCCGCCCTGCCGGCTGGGCGAGGTGCCGCGCGAGGCGGGCTTCCTGTGCGAGCAGTGCGACCCGCTCACGTTCAGCCTGTGGCAGGTGGGTGTATGCGGGTGGGGGGCGTGAGGTTGAGAGGGTGAGAGGTAGGGTGCGAGGGTGCGCGTGTGAGTTTGTGGGGTTGGGGACGGGACGGGTGTATTGCAGGAGGGAGGGGGGGCGTGTGGGCCTGCTGTGGGGATCAGGTGGGTGGGTCGGTTGGCGGGCCGCTGTGTGGATGCGGATGGGGATGAAGTAAGGGGGGGCTGTGTGTATGGCTGTCGGCTGGAGCGGCTGCCGGGAGCGAGGGGAATGTATGGGCGCTGCTGGGGGGTGGTTTATGTATGGTATGTACGGGTGGGGGTGCGGCTTCGGGCGCGGCATCCTCTGCAGCTTCGTCGACTGACTTCGCGCTGCTAACCGCCTAATAACCTCTACCACCCACCCACCCTATACGGTGCACCCCACACAGGACGTTGAGCCGCTGGTGAACTGTACCTACAACGACATTGAGAGCATCACCTGCCTGCCGTGCCCCGATGGGGCGGACTGCCCCGGAGGCAAGTAAACAGTACCTACCCACCCCTGATGTATGGTCTTACCTTATTATCGAAATTACCTGCGGCATCCCGCACCTGCTGCATTCTTCCTCCCCGCCTGGCTGGCCAGTACCCGTCACGTCCCGTTGCCCCCCGCCGCCGCCGCCGCTGCGCGCCGCCGCCGCCTTACTTGCAGGCGCCATCATCTTCCCGCAGCAGGGCCGCTGGCACTCGGCCGGCAACTCGACCTCCTTCGTGTCCTGTCCCAATGAGCAGGCCTGCCGCTCAGATGATGACGCCGCGCAGACGCCGCTGTACCGCTGCCAGCAGTGGTGGTACTCGCGACCGCGCGGCTTCAACTACACCGCGTTTGCGGAGAGGTGCGTGCGTCGGAGGTAGGGGGCTGCTGATGAGCGAGTGATGACGACGGGAGACTAGAACGGGGCTGCGAGCTGCTGCTGCTGGGAGCCACAAGCAAGCGCACAATGCAGCTCGCTGCTGCGGTAGTGTCGGCCAGTGATAGTGCTCCTTTATCACGAACGGAGTCAGCGGTGTGTCAGACCTCAGCTATGCCTTCCTGTCCTGCCCTCCGTGCGTGCCCTTCCCCGCTGCCCTTCCTCACATGCTCTTTTCCTCCACCCCTCCCCTTCCCACCCTCCGTGTGTCCCCTTCCCCACATCCATTCTTCATCACCCCCACACGCACGCGTGCGCACCCCTACCTTCCCAGCATCCTGGCCAACGACTCCTCCGCGTTCCCGTTGGCGCCCGGCGCGCTGCCCGGCGGCGGCTACAACGCCTCGGACCCCGACCTGTGCGCGCTGTGGGGCCTGCCGCCCGACCACCCCCAGTCCTACATGCAGCGCCAGTGCACCCAGGGCTACAGCGGCACCCTGTGCGGCGTGTGCATCAGCAGCGGCAACGGCAAGCAGTACGCCAGTGAGTGCAGCAGCGGTATTACTGCTGTATGTGTTGTTGCTGTGTTGCTGCCGTGTTGCCGCTGTGCAGGTAAGGGGGGGCTGTGCATTTTGAGCGCGGCCTGTTAGTTGCTGGGCAGGGCAGGCGGGGGGCGGCCGGCGGGGCGGCGGGCGTGTGCTGCACTGCACTGCGCTGCCTTCGGGCCTGGCAGCCGTGGCTGGTAACCTGCCGCGGTGTGACACGCACACAACTGAACATGCATGGACACGCACGCTCATGCATGCGCCGCGCCGCGCCACAGACAACGCCAATTTCGAGTGCAAGCAGTGCGCACCCAAGGCCGCCGCTATCACGTTCCTAGTTCTCATCACGCTGAGCTCCATCTGGTGAGTTAATTTGTTTGTTGACTTCTGCAAATCCTGATGTATTTCTTATAAAATACTAACCGACCTCCTCGACCTCCCTGGCAAACAGTTTCTGCATCTTCACCGCCTTCGTCACCTATTACGATGTACGTGACGACTGATGAGAGGAGGGCGGGCGCAAGAACCGGAGGGGGGGGCATGCTATCTACAGGGGCGACGCCGCAGCGTGTGTGCGGCTGTGTTGCGTCATACCCCAGTTACGCGTGATGTGACCACAGACACCACATTATTATTGCCTCTACAGGACTATACCCAAGATGAAGAACTGGCCGCGGGAGACCTCATGGGGGTGCGTACACGAGAGGGGGGTTCCCAATGCCAACCTAAAATGAGGGGGGGTGGGGTGGGTGAAGAACCCTATGGGGCACAACGGCGGCAGCAGCCGACACAGTTACAGCCCACGTTATGCCCCCATAGCGCTTTGACCTGGAACCTGTTTGACACCCACCCACTCTGCGTATGCCGCTGTCCCCTTGCGCTTGCTCCCCTAACACGCTCCTCTTACACGCCCGCCCTCTCACACACACACATACACACACACATACACTCCCTCACACGCGCCGCCGCCCCCCTCCATCCCCTCACGCATCAGGTGCTGATGCGCCACCTGCAGTACTTTGTGGTGCTGTCGCGCCTCAGCCTCAACTGGTGCGTGCGTGCGTGCGTGGGCGGGGGGGTGGGTGGGAGGAGTGCCCAGACTGACTGCGGCGTGCGGGACTGCGGTGCGGTGCGGTGCCCACCTCGCAGCATCCGGATGCGGGCTCGTGGCTTGGCCACGGCCTCTCTCCCCCCTCCACAACCAACCCCGCCCTTCTGCCTCCCCCACCCCACTGTTCTACGTCTACCTCGTCATTAAATTAAATGGAACCCCACCACCCACACCTCACCACCCCCTCACCCCCACAGGCCCACATCGGTCGCCACGCTGGGCGCCGTGTTCGGTGCCGTCACCGGCGCCGTCAAACTGGTGTGTGTATATGTGTGTGTGTGTGTGTGTGTGTGTGTGTGTGTGTGTGCGTATGAAAGCCAAGGACACACATACACACACTCTGTCTGCTATTCTTTCCCTTGTGAACTCTAACACGCACACACATGCATACATACATACACAGAGCCCCCAGCTCCACGTCTCTCCTCGCTGCCACGCGCTTCTTCCCCCTCCTCCTGCTACTCCTGCGTCCCACGCACCACCTTGCGTGCTGCTCCATCCCGCTTCTGCCCTGCCTCCCACCCTGTCCGCCTCCTCCCTCCCCTCGCACTCCACCACCGCCACCACCACCACCACCACCTCCTCCTCCTCCTCCCTCTCCTCTTTCCACCACCTCGTCCTCCTCCTCCACTTATCCCTGCCCCTGTCCCCTCCTCCTGCCCCGCCTGCCTGCCTGCTTCCCTCCCCGCCCGCCGCCCTCAGGGCTCCGGCTCCATCAGCTGCGCGCTGCCCGCCTCCGCCTCGCCCGCGGCCCAGGCCGCCGCCGAGACCGCCGCCGACCTGCTGGTGCCGCTGGCCGCCCTGGCGCTGGCGCTGGCGGCCTGGGCGCTGCGCTACTTCACGTGGAACGCGCGGCAGATCGACCACTTTGTGCAGGTCGGTGGATGGGGAGACAAGGCCGCTGCTGCGTGCGGGGCTGCTGGCGGCTGTGTGTGTGCGTGGGCGGCGGCTGCGATGGTTGCGGGGGTTGCATCAACACTGCAGGACTGTGTGGCCACGGGCGCGTTCCACCATCGGATGATGGGCGGGTGTGCGTACTTGCTTGGCCCTACCTGTCGTCGGGCGGCACGGAAGCCGCGTGTGCTGCGTGTCCATAACCTAACCCCGCCAGTAAGCCAACCCGGCCCCAAAGCGCCACGCACGCTCAAACTCAGACCAAAGTAACCCAGCAGCTACACTCAATCACACTCACAATCGCTCACACACACGCGCACTTTCCCACACATACGCGCGCACGCACACGATGACCATCCACCCACGGCTTGCAGAGGGACATGCGCTCCGTGCAAGAGTACAACGCCAGCCGCACCGCCGGCCTGCCCACGCCGCCGCGCTACGCGAGCCTAAGCAGCCTGGCCTCGCACGCCGCCTCGCGCCCGCTGTCCCTCGCCGGCCTCCACGTCCTCTTCAGCGGTCTGGGCGGAACGGGCGCGACCAGCAGCGCTTCCACGCCCAACTCGCCGTCGGCACGCACCGCCGAAAGAGGGCTCAGCGCGGCGGCGGCGGCGGCTGCGGGGCCCGCCGCCGCTGGTTTGCTGCTGCCGGCGCAGGCGGCAGACAGCCCGTCGCGCCACCGGAGCGGCAGCGGGCAGGGCGGCGGCGGCAGCGGCATCGGGCGGTGGAGCATGTCGGCTGCGCGGCGCGGCCTGCGCCGGGCAGCTGGTGGTGGTGGTGGTGGTGGTGGTGGTGGTGGTGGTGCTGGTGTTGGCGTTGGCGGCGTGAGCAGCAGCGGCGGCAGTGGCAGCGGTGTGGCGGGACTGACGGGAAGCGGCGGGGCCCTTCCCCACTTGCACAGCAACCACAGGAGCCTTCGGGCCATGGAGGCAAGCATTGCGGCGGCGGCGGCGACAGCGGGGCCAACAGCAGCTGCCGCCGCGGCGACAGGGCTGGGGCTGGGCGCTGGGGCGCCTGGGAGTGTGGGAGCTCCCGGGCAGCTCAGTCCCGGCAGCAGCCACCACAGCCTGCACCTCATCTCGCAGCCGCCGCAGCCCTCGCGGCTGAGCGTCGTGACGACGGGCACAGGCGTGGTGATGGCGGCGGCTCCTGCCACGCCCGTGGCATCACCAGCAGCAGCAGCAGCACCAGCAGCAGCCACCAACGGCGCCGGCACACCCAGCAATGGCGGTGCAGGCGGCACTGCAGTCGCCCGGCCGGGCCAGGGCCCCGCCGCGCTGCCGCCGCCTTTGCGGCTGCCGGCGGGCGCGGTGGCGGAGGCCACCCTCCGGGAGGGGCAGGGGCAGGGGCAGGGGCAGGGCGGTGGCCAGGCGGACGCGGGCGCTGACGCGGCGGGCGTTGCATTGCTGCTGGACGCTGCCGCCACCACTGACACGGCGCTGGAGGGCTCTGAGCACAGCTCCCCGCTGCGCATCCCGGCAGCAGCAGCAGCAGCAGCAGCAGCAGCACGTGCGGCGGCGGCGGCGGAGCAGCACCCGCACCAGCACCCGCACCCGCACCCGCACCAGTACCCGCACCCGCACCCGCACCCACACCAGCAGTTGCCGCCCGTGACGCTGGCAGGAGCCTCTGCCTCCGCAGCCGCGGGCGTCGCCGCCAGCCAGTCCGGGCGCAGCATCGGCACCGGCACCACCGCCTCCACCATGGGGGAGGACGACGGCAGCTCCTCCCCGCCGCCCCAGCCCCAGCCGCCGCTGTCGCCGCCGCCACCACAGGGGTCCGAGGACGAGGCGGACGAGGCGGCGGCGGTGATGGACTTCGACCCGCACCAGTACTCCCAGTTCGCGCACCTGCCGCACCACTGGTCGGCGATGGTCACGGGGGAGGACCCGCGGCGGCGGCGCGCGCGCAAGGGCAGCGTGGTGGGCAGCGTCATCTCCGCAGGTAGGTGGGGGGCTGGTTGCGTGCGGGGCTGAGTGCGTGCATGCGTGCGTGCGTGGTTGAGTGGGTGGTCGTTATAAGGGGTGCTTGCAGTAGGCCTGCTGTAGCTGCTATGTAAATTGCACGCCCATAAGCTCAAACCACCAGCCTGGTAGGTGTGCTGACGTGCTGATGCGTGCTGTGTGTGCTGGTGGCTAGTGCTTACGTGGTGTGTGCGACACGTCACTCCGCCGCAAATCCACCCCCACGCGCCATTCACAGGCGGCATGTGGGTGCATGACTTCTTCAAGCTCGACCACAGCAAGCACTACCAGGTGTGTGCGTGCGTGCGCGCATGCGCGTGCGCGCGTTGCACACACACACACACGCACACACACACACACACACTGCTTGGAGCCGAACAAAGATGCCCATCCCAGACCGTGTCCACCACTGCGCTTTTCCTCCACCGCTGGCTCGGCCCCCCCCCCACACACAATTGCAATGGTTGCTTTGGTTTCTGGAATGAACTAACCCCCCACACACACACACTCCGTTTCCGTTTACCCAACACACACACACACACACACACACGCCAGGTCCGGTGGGTGTCTCTGATCAACCTGGACCACACGGTGGGGCTGGCGCAGCAGCTGTGGCTGGTGGCCATGATCGCGTGCGGCGTGCTGTACCCGGCCTGGGTGCAGGTGAGGGCCGGGGAAGGGGGGGGCGGTTGTGGGGGAGGAAGAGGGCGGTGAGGGGTGAGGGGCAGACGTGGGCGGGGCAGAGTCCTGTAAGGCGGTCAGCAAGCAGTTCGGCTCCATCCCTCGCAATCACTGCAATCCTCGCGTTCGACCTCAATGGCACCATGCCCGCCGGCAGCCTGCCTCGAACGTGCCTCGCCTCGCCTCACCCTGGTTCATAGTGTTTGCGTTTTGTTCGATCACGGTAGTATTCACAACCTCCCCTATCGCTGCCCCCCGCTCTCCCCCCTCCTCCTTGCCCTCCTTGCCCTCCTTGCCCCCCTGCCTGCCTGCTGCAGGCCACGCTGCAGATCTTCGCCTGCTACCGGGTGGACGACGGCAGCGGCCCCTGGCCCGAGACGCAGCTAGCCACCTGGCGGCACGGCTACTGGTGGGCGCGCAGCCCCCTCCCTGCTTGTTGGCTGTTGCTTGCCACGTGCCTTGCTTGTGCTCACCTGCTCACCGCTGACTGCGTGCTGGTGCTTGCCACGTCGTCATGCAACGCCCTTGGCTCGTTTGCGTGGTGCGCCCGCCCCCCCCGCCTGATGAGCGCCGGTCGTACGGTGCTTGCCACCATGGCACTTGCAATCATGGGCTCATCCTTGCCGCCCCTTTTTTGCATCGCTGCCTGCCTGCCTGGCTGCGCTCCTGCGCTCCGGACGCAAACAGGATTCGCAACATGAACCAGCAGTGCTACTACGGTGAGCGCTGCATGCGGCTGCCCCCGCGCCATGCAAAGTCACCGCACCCGTCCCTAACCACCTACCATAATACCCGGTCTAACCCGCCCAAACGTGTCAAACCCAACCCAACCCAACCCAACCACAGGCGTGCACGAGTCTCTGTGGGTGCCCATCGGCTCGGTGTGCATCGCACTGGTGTGCCTGGGCATCCCCATCGCCTCCTTCGCATCCGTCTGGGCGCACCGACACTCGCTGGACAGCGTTCACGTGATGCAGACGTACGGCTTCATATACAAACGCTTCAAGTGCGTGGGCGCTGCCGGTGCAAATGAGGAAGCCGATGAAGAGGAAGGGGAAGGGGAGGGGTTTGCAGGGCTGGAAGCTGGCAGGAGCAGAGGACGTCGGAGGGGAGACGGAGAGGAGGGGGGGGCTGTGGTTCGGGAGGACGAAAAGGTGCTTGCCGGGATGCACGCCCAGCCTACATCAATCAGCAGCAGTAGCAGCAGTAGCAGCAGCAGCAGCAGCAGCAGCAGCAGCAGCAGCAGCAGCAGCAGCAGTGGAAGAAGAAGAAGGAGAAGAGCTGGGCGCATAGTCAGCAAAAAAGGTCCCAACTTTGCAAGGGCCCAACCACCTGACAAAGCCTCCTTGTGTGCCCTCCCTGCCTGCGCTACCTGTTCCTTCCTGCCTACAACGTATGCAGTCCCGACCGGCACTATTGGCAGGTAATCCTCTAGCGTTGCATAGTTGCGGGCTGGGTGGTGCTGGCGGCTGCTTGCAGCACGCCCGCAAGTCCGAGCCTGCATTACTCACCACAAGGCTCGGACGAATCATCGTGCGCCCTCCCGCCCACTCGCCCGCCCGCCCGTTCGCCCTCCCGCTCGCGCCCCCTGCTGCTGCTGTTGCGGCTACTGCAGTCCGTCACCCAGGCGCAGACGCTGCTGCTGGTGGTGGTGGACGTGTTCGGCCGCACCATGCCCGTGGTCACGCAGGCGGTGCTGCAGCAGGTGCGACCTGGCTAGCTGACTGACTGATGACTGATGACTGGGTGTGGAAGTGCGCGTTGAGTGGGGGCGGGGGGCCGCATTGGACATGCTACTGCGGGCTTGTACGTCCCTGGCTTCTTGTTCTGCAGCGGTACGTTCGTCAGCCGTCAGATCGCATAGAGCACGTCGCCTCCCCTGCGTCCCCGCTTTGCGGCTGCTTTGGGAACTGAACGGAGCTTCCCCACACCCCACTCCACCTGATCACACGCACACGCGGCCGCGGCCGCAGCTGGTGCTGGTGGTGTCCATGGTGCTAAACGGCTGGTTCACGCCCATGAAGCAGCAGGAGCTGGGTGAGGCGGGCAGTGCGTGTGTGCGTGTGTGTGTGTGTGTGTGTGTGTGTGTGTGTGTGTGTGTATATGTATGGGGGGTGGCAGGGGCAGGGGCAGGGGCAGGGGCAGGGCCAGGGCCAGGGGCAGGGGCGGGGCCAGGGCCAGGGCCAGGGCCAGGGGCAGGGGCGGGCTGGGTGAAGCGCGAGACCAGAGGGTTGAAGTTGGGCTGCTGTGGGGTTCGCGCTTTTGTCTCGGGCGCTACCTGCTGTCGGTCTGCTTCGCGCGTACACCGTTGATTGCCCGCGCTCCTCCATGCCCCGACCCCCACCCCGACCACACCCACCCAATTATGCCTCTTAGGGCCGAGTGCTCATCTCGCACTATCACTCTCTCACACACTCTCGCACACTCTCACACATTCTCGCACCCCACCTCGCGCCCATGTCAGCCAACATTGAGTTCATCTCCTTCGCGGTGCTGACGCTCACCGTGACGCTGGGCCTGGTGTGCGTGCCGCCGGTGGGGTCGCGCGAGCCCCTCAGCCAGGTGCGTGTGCGTGTGCTTGGGAGTATGCGTGTGCGTGTGCGTGTGCGTGTGTTGGCGCAGTGGAACCGGGAAGCGCCCCCCCGTGTGTGTGCGTTTGCTCACGCACTTCTCAGCTGCGTCGTGACTACCGTACTCAAAGGAACCTGTCCTGGTCCTGGACCGCCCTGGTGCCCTAGGCGTGGACGTGCGGGATCGTCGCTAGACACGGCGGCTCTTCACGGGCAGACGGGCTGCTTCCCTGTCTGCGTTCCAACCACAGCCCCAAACGTCTCAAGACACGCACACCTCCCGTTCCACCCTCCCCACACGTGCTCGCACACGCACTCACATTCCCCCCCCCCCGCCCCCCCCTCCCCCCCTCCCCAGGCCGGCTACACGGGCATCGGCGCGGTGGTGCTGTTCATCAACGCGGCGCTGGTTGTGTACCTGGCCTGGTTCATCTGGAGGCACTTCGCCGCGTCCGGCCGCAAGGCACCACAGGAGCAGGGCGAGGGCGGCGAGGGCGAGGGCGACGAGGAGGAGGGCGATGGCACGGAGGAGACGGGACACGCGAGCCAGGAGAGCGAGGCAAAGGGAGGCGCAGACGCGCACGGCCCCAACCGCGTGAGCGGCGGTAATAACCGACAGGCGGGCGGCAGCAAGAGCTCCAGCCCCAGCGCCAGCGGCAGCAGCCCACGGAAGGGACTGTTCGGCATGGTCCGCAGAGGTGCGTTCTCACCGCTCCAGTGCCCCAGCTTTCCACGCTCCTGCATGACGGGTGACTGACGTTAGCCGCCATGATTGAGATCAGTGCATTGGCACCTGCGCTTGACGAACTCAGCCTCTCCATGGTGCGTCATTCCGCCCCTCCCTCCCTACCTGCCTGCCTCCCACCCTGCCCCCCCCCCCCCCCACACACACATACCTGCAGGTGGTGAGCGCGCCGCCGGCTTCCTGTCCTTGCTGCGGCGGCGCAAGGTCGGCAGCAGCGGCAGCGGCGGCGGTGGGGATGGCGGAGGCGGTGGCGGGGGTGATGGCAGCGGCGGCGCCGGGGCACCTGCAGGCAACAACAGCAACGCCGGCAGCGGCTACAGGCCATCTGCCAATACGCGCGCCCACGCCATGGTTGGCACCACCGCGGTCGGTGGCACATCAGGACCGGCCGATGCGGCTGTGTGATTAGGAGGTCTGAAAGACAACTACAAACGAGAGCTGTGATGGCCTGACGCTTTGGACCGGCCCAAAGTTTTGGTAACAATAATGTAGTGCTTTGGCGGGTGGCCGGCCTTCTCATGCGTACAGGATACATGCCGGGATGTGCAGCACCGGCGCGTGTGGCTGATGTTATTTAATTCTTTGTGTGCGCAATCATGGCGCGCCATGGCCACTGGGGCTTCACTTCTGAACAGGTTCCCGATGCGGGCTGCCGGGGCTGATGGCGACGGGTTATTATTATAGGAAGGAACTCGTAGGATTGACTGCACCCACGCGCGCGTATGTTCCGTTGCGACTGCTAGAGATAGGACCAGGGGCCACTGTGTGTATGTGTGGACTGTTGTACTGAGAAGTGTACAGCTTTGTGGAGTTCACACGTGGCTGTGGTGGGTGGGTGACCGAGCGGAGGGGTGGTCGGTGGGTAGGGTGGGGTGGGTGGGTGGGGAAGGGGGGGAATGCGTGTGGCACCCACCTGCATGCAAGTGCAACATGCCTGAATTCGAGCATGCACAAACAGCAAATTGCAATGTACGTAGTTCCTTACACATAGAGCAGTGCACGCGAGCTGACTTTTAAGGCACGCTCAAGACCTTGTTTCGCTAGGACCCATTTCTCGCACAACGCCGGAAGCGAACACATTGCTCAATTCCACATTGCAATTCATGCAGCTTTAACGTATCCAGCCATGTTATCAAAGCAACTGGGCCTCGCCGACGCAATGAGCGTCGCAGCCCGCAGCGGCGCTCGTGGAGTTCCGCTGCTGCGCCCTTGCAGCGTGTTGGTAAGTAGCGCTTCAATACGTTTGTAATGAAAAATGAAAAATTGAGCGCCGGCTGGGTCTCGGTCGCGACTGGTCAAATGCCACGCCGGCTCTGCCACTCGGTGTCGCCAGTCAATTGCCGGCCCGCTGACTGCATCATCATGGCGCTCAAAGCTATGATGGATTGGCACGTGCGGGGCGTAACATTGCGGTTCACCTCCGTGCTCGGGTTCGGCGGCGGCTGGCGCACACGGCGCCGGAAGGCCACCACACCCCTGCTTGTGGGGTCGTGGGGCGGGGGGGCCGATGGGCCCCGCCATGCATTGCCCAGCCAGCGGTGTGGACGTGTAGCTCTCAGGCACACGACACAGGCAGCCTTGTTGGTGCCGGGGAAGACTTGTGCCTAGGCAGGGCAGCGCGCTCTGGGCGCCGAGCGCATACTTCCTCACTCGACAGCCACCCATCACTCGTCCAGACACCGGCCTGCCTTCCTGTCCCCACTCCCGACCATGCCCCCTCAACCCCTGCCCCTACTCTCAATTGTCTTTCCCGCCTTTCTCAGGCCCCGTCGGGTCGCCGCGCCGGCGCCCATGGCGGCATTCCTGCTGCCCCCTCCCCCACGGCCTCCTCCCCCGCCCCTGCCCGGCCCCGCCCCCGCACCGCCACGCTGCGGCGCCGTCCCACCGCCGCCGCCGCCGCCGCGGCCAGGGGCCCGGGCGAGGCCCCCCTGTACCCGCCCACACCGGCGCCGCCCAGCGACCCGGCGCTGACCGCCGAGATCGCGGCGGCGGCGGACTGGCGGTCGCTGGCGGCGGTGCACATGGCGGCGGCGCGGCGCATGGACGCGGCGCAGCTGCTGATGGTCTGCCAGCGGTGAGGGCGGGGGGCCTGGTGGCAGCAACCGGCCCTAGCACTGGTGGAGCACACACAGGGGCGGATGACAGTAGTGATGGGCAGCAGGGGCTAGGAGAGGAGCCGGGGCAGAGGTGGGGGCGAGCGGAGAAGCTAGCAGGGTCGGGAACAGGCAGCAGCGGGGGGGGGCCTGATAGCAGGGCCCACGACTGAGTGATCGGGGTGCGTCCAGCAGCTCCACACTCTCGCACACGCGCACAACAACACTCATCGACGCGTTACTTGCTGTCGCACGATCCCTCTTGGTGCAGGCTGGCGCACCTGACGGGTGTGCTGAACTGGCCCGAGGGCGCGCCGCTGCCGCTGCCGGTGCCGCAGCAGCCCGGCTTCCGGCGTCCGGCGCTCAGCCACCTGGAGGCGCAGGAGGTGGCGGTGAGTGCGGGGGCAGGGTGGGTAGGGGGGGGGCCCACGTGGGTGGGGGGGGGCGCGTGTATGTGTGTGTAGGGTGGGGGTGGGGTGTGGGTGGGCGGTTCCGATTGCAATTGCGACAATGGAAACCCCCGGGGTGTCACTGCGCGTGGTTGGGGATGGAGTTTCGGGCGTTGGGAAGGGGCCGTTGCAGGTGTGGTACAACCAACTGGAAGTACAGCCACACGCTTTAGCCTCCTGCGGCTCTTTGCAACGACCCCCCTCTTACCCCACATCCTCTGTCGCCGTGCCTGCCTGGCTGCCGGGCTTACTGACTGGCTTCCTGCCCACCCGCCTGCCCACCCGCCTGCCCGCCCGCCTGCCCACCCGCCTGCCCACCCGGCTGCGCCCCCAGGTGCTGGCCGGCTCGCTGTGCCGCGCCACGCAGGTGTGCCTCACCGCCGACTTGTACGGTCTGCAGCAGGCGGCAGGGCTGTGCGCGGTGAGTGAGGAGTGGGGAGTGGGGCGTGGGGTGACAGAGGAGGTGGAGGGGCAGGGGCTGAGGAGGGCAGTGGAGAAGGGGAGTGGACGGCTTGGGAGGCGAGGAGGCGGGGGCCGAGGAAGGAGATCGGGCCTGGTGGGTGGGGGAGGGGAGGGGAGGGGAGGGCTGCAAGCGCCGGCCTGAAGGCCTCAGGTGAGGAACGGGGGTTTGGTCCTGCGGCTGCAGTTGGGGGAGGGGAAGCAGCGCGAGGTGGCAGTGTTATCAACTCAGCCCCGTTTCTCTCACGTCAGGCCGCGCCACCCACACCAGTCACCACCAACACCAAACACCGAACCGCTGCTGCCCCTCTCCTGCTGTCTGCCCCTCTCCTGGTGTCTGCCCCTCTCCTGCTGTCCCTCTCCCGCTGTGCCGCCGCTGCAGGCGTTCACGGCCCTGGGCGCGGCCCCCGCTGCCTCCTGGCTGCGGGCGGCGGAGCTGATCGCGCTGCGCACCCAGCGCGACAGCGAGGGCGGCCGTGGGGCCAGCAGGTAAGGAGGGGGGGGGGGGTAGGGGTAGGGGCCCGGTGAGCTTGGATTGGGGAGGGGTGTGCAGGGATGTCGGGGCCAAGGGGGGGGGCCGGTGAAGGGGGCTGTCATGGGTTCAAGGAAAGGCAAGGAAGGCGCGCTGTGCTTACTGCAGCCGGACTGACGCTGATGCTGTTGCACTGCAGGATTACGAGCCAGCCGCTGACCCGGGCCGCTGCTGCATTACTGTTTACCACTGACTCCCTCCCCCCTGTGTCCCTGCCCGCCCCCCCTCCCCCGCCCCGCCCCGCGCCCCTCCCCCCCATCCCTCCCCCCTGCAGGGAGCAGGTGAACGAGCTGCTGCTGCTGGCGGGCTGCTTCCAGCGCCTGGGCCACTGCCCCGACCGCGCCTTCACCGGCCTGCTGGCGGACACGCTGCCGCTGGAGGCGCTGGAGCTGCCGGCAGCTGGGGCAGGGGCAGGGGCGGCGGACGGAGACCCGGGGGCGGGTCCGGAGGCAGAGGTGAGGCGGGGGTGGGGGTGGGGGTTGTGGTTACCAGCCCAAACTGAACCAATCCAATGGAAGCTGAGGGGCGGGGTGCGCATGGGAAGGGGGCACCGGGGAGGCAGCGGGTGTACGGCGGCGGGCGCAGGTGGTGGGTGCCGCTGGCTGGCGCTTGCGTGTGGTGCCGCACGCAGTCGCAGTCACAGCTGCTTGCCCTGCAGTGTGCAGCACGTGATGCTGCGAGTACTGCATGCACCTACCGTGTTGCTGTTCCGCATCCGGGCAACGGCCACATGCATGCATGTGTGCTGCAGGCTGCCGCCGCGCCGCGGCCGGTGCTGGTGGTGATGACGGCGCCGCAGCTGCTGACGCTGGCGCGGGCGGTGCTGCTGTGGGGCATGGCGCCGCCGCCCGAGTGGCCCGAGGCGTACCTGCAGGTGGGGGTGTGGGTGGGGTGGGGTGGGGTGGGGTGGGGTGGGGTGGGGTGGGGTGGGGTGTGGGTGGGGTGGGGTGGGGTGGGGTGGGGTGGGGTGGGGTGGGGTGGGGTGGGGTGGGGTGGGGTGGGGTGGGGGAGTGTGGACTTGGGGGCGGCGTGCAGATGTGGGGTGAGGAGGAGGGTGCGAGAGGGCAGGGACAGGGACTGTTGTGGAGTGTCGGGACTGGAAGGGCCCAGGTGGTGGGCTGGGGGGGCGGCGGGGTTTAGGACACGGCTGTGGACATGGAGGCGGTGGGGGGCTGCGGGGGCTGTGGCTGTGGGGGCTCTCAGGCGCCGCCGCGTGCGCCCGCCTCCGAAGCGGAGAGGAGCGGAGCGGAGGAGCAGGAGGCGCTTGATTGGGGTGCATCACTCCGGCCGCTGGCCTCACCTTGCCCCCCTCCTCCTCCACCTCCTCCTCCTCCACCACCCTCCTCCACCACCCTCCCACCGCCTCAGGCCACCTACTCGCGCATCACCAACGCCAACCTGATGGCCGTGACGCGCTCCAGGGCGGGGGCTGGGGCGGCCGGGGCCCCTGGCGTCGGCGGCGTCGGCGGCGGCCTGTCGCAAGAGGAGGCGGAGGAGGCGGCGGACGCGGAGGCGGCGCTGGGGCTGTGCGGCCTGGCCACGCTGCTGTGGGCGGCGGTGGTGCTGGGTGCGCGGCCAGCGGACCCGGGTGCGTACGTGGGAACAGGGGAAGGAGGCAAGGCCGTTGGCAGGAAACACAGTACCAATGCAAGGATACGGTACATCACAGATCAGAAAAGCTCCCAAAACTTAAGTTGGAAGCTGCATACCGGTATCATGCGACGCCTCCGCCCCAACCGAATCGCCCCTGCCCCCCTCCCTCCCCGCCCGCCCCGCCCCCGCCCACACAACAGGCGGCGACTGGATGTCCGAGTACAAGGAGGCGGCGCTACGGCTGCTCAGGGCCGAGCTGGCGGCGCCGCCCCTGGTTCTGGTGGGCGGAGGAGCCGGGAGCAGCAGCAGCAGCAGTAGTGGTGGCAGTAGCCTGCAGGTGCGGGCTGGTTGAGAGGCTTTGGAACTATGGAGGCACCGCGGCGGCTCCTCAGACTGGAAGAGCGAGTGGCGGGGCAGAATGCCTCCACCACACCCTGCAAGACCGCTCCCACTCCTTTCCTCAACTCCTTCCTCTCCCCTCCTTCCCCTCCACCCCTTCTATGCCTCTCTCTCCCTCTCTCCCTGCCCCCGCACCCGCCCCCGCACCCGCCCTTGCCCCCACCTCCGCCCCCACCCGCCCCCACCTGCCCCCACCCTCCCCACCCTCCCCCAACAGGACGTGGCGGCGCTGCTGTCGGCGCTGCAGCAGGTGCTGTACGACCCCGGTGCCGACTGGGTGGGCACCTGCCTGCAGGCCGCCGCGCTCATGCAGCAGCGCACCGCTACTGCCGCCGCCACTGCTACTGCTACTGCCACACATGGGGACGCCGCCGCCAGCTACTCGGCGCCGGCGGGCGACGCGCTGGCGGCCGTGCTGTTCATGGCGGCGCAGTACGACCACCCGCAGGTGGGGTGGGGGCCGGTGGGGGCCGGGGGCCGGACGCCGGGGGGTTGTGTGGGATGTGTGTGTGTGTGTGTGTGAGAGAGAACAACCGACAGAGGGCAATGCGTGTGACAACGCAAGGCTCGCTGCGTGTGAAGCTGTGGGCACCCCTGAAGGGCATTCGTCAAAGCAACACACGCCCACATCGACATCCGCTGCTCCCGCCCGCCCCCCTCTCCCCACCTCGCAGGACGCCGCCACGCGCGAGGCGGTGGTGTCAATGGCGGCGGCCGCGCAGGAGTGGCTGCAGCTGCAGGCCGGCAGCAGCAGCGGCAGCGGCAGTAGCCGCCGCAGTAGCAGTAGCAGTCGCGGCCCAGGCCCCGGCCCGGCGCTGTTCTCATCGCGCGGCCTGACGCAGCTGCTGATGGGGCTAGTGCGCATGGGCGGCCGGCCCGGGGAGGCGTGGATGGCGGCGTGGGGCGCGGCGGCGGCGGGCGTGCTGGCGGGGGGCGCGGCGGCGGGCGCGGGCGGCGCCACCGGCTCCGTGTTTGATGCCGACCAGGTGCGGGGCGTGTGCATGCGTTTGCGGGACTGTGTGTGTGTGTGTGTGTGTGTGTGTGTGTGTGTGTGTGTGTGTGTGTGTGTGTGTGTGAAAGAGAGAGAGAGAGAGAGAGAGAGAGAGAGAGAGAGAGAGAGAGTTCGCGGCGCACGTGTGTGTGTGTGTGTGTGTGTGTGTGTGTGTGTAGGCCTGTGTGTGTGTAGGCCTGTGTGAAGTGTGAGATGACCAACGACTGCCACCTACACGAGCACACGAACATGCCCCTCTGTCTGCTATCCTTTCCCTTGTGAACTCTTAACACAAACGTCCCACACCCCCGGTCCTGCCCCTCCCTCTCTCCCTCCCTCCCTGGGGCGCCTCAGGTGATGGCGGTGATGGCCACCGCGGCGCAGGCGGGCGTGGAGCTGCCGGAGCGGCTGCAGGTGGCGCTGGTGGGAAACATCCTGGTGCCCTCAGCAGCAGCAGCAGCAGCCAGCGGCAGTAGCGGCAGTAGCAGCAAGGCCGCCGGCGGCGCGGGCGTGTCCGCCGCCGGCGTGTTCCTGCCCGGCACCGGCAGCCCCGGCGTTTTGCGCGGCGCGCCCGCGGACGCCGCCACCCTGGCCGCAGCCATTGCCCGCAGCTCGGGCAGCGGCGGCGGCGGCACGGGTGCCGGTGGTGCTACAGCCGGTGGTGCTACAGCCGGCGGCCTGAGCCTGCCCAAGTTCCGTCAGGTGTTGGACGTGGTGTCGCTGCAGCCGCACTTGCTGAGGGCGGAGTGGGTGGAGCACTTTGTGGAGCTGGTGCAGGACTTCAGGTGGGGGTTGGGGGAGAGGGGTTGGGGCGGGTGGTGGTGGGGGGTGCGCGTCTGCGGTTGGACAGTAGTGGGCGCCATACGCGCGGGTGTGTGCAGGGGGGTGCCGGGTGCGATGGAACGGAGGGCAGGGCAGGGCAGGGCAGGGCAGGGCAGGGCAGGGCAGGGCAGGGCAGTGGGCCAGTGGGCCAGTGGGCCAGGGTGCCAGGGTGCCAGGTTGCCAGGGGGTCAGGGTGGCGGCAGTGGGTCGTCGTAGCCATTGCGGTCGGGCGGTCGGGCGATCAGGGTGGGTGGGTACGCGACGTGAGGGGGGCGGCGGGAGCGGGAGCTTGGTCATTTTCGGCAACGGCGGGGGGTGGGTGGGCGGGCCGCTGGCAGGCTGGCAGGCGGGCCACGTGCGGGCACAGCTGTATGCCTGACCCTTTGAGGGCTAGCTCCCCACTCGCTGACTGCTTCCGCTCGCGCCGCGCCGCCTGCCCCTCCCCTTCACCCTCCACCACCCCCACCACCACCACCTCCACCACCACCGCGCAGGCTGCGGCTGACCGCCCGCGAGCTGCTGCAGGTGGTGTGCGCCCTGAGCCAGTTCAGGTGGGTGCGGGCGACAGAGGCCAAGGGCCAGAGAGGGGCCAGAGAGAGAGAGAGGGGTCAGCGAGAGGGAGACATGGGCGCCCCGGCCGGGCCGCGCAGGCATATGCCTTATTGATGCAGGCGCCCTGCAAGTGCTTAGGAGCCTTTGTCGGCATCGAATTCTGCCGCTCGCGTGACTTCCATCCCGTCAGAATCACACGCGCTTGCGCCCCTGCTCGAGCTTGCGTTGCGTGCTTGACCCAGACCACGCATAACCCAAACCACACACCACGCACACACTACTGTCGCGCAGCGACGTGAAGCTGGTGCCCATGCCGGCCCAAGCCCGTCAGGCCGCCTCCGCGCACGCCAGTCCACGCCTGATGCGCGTCCCCCCTCCGGAGAAGGCCGATGGCAGCGGCAGCGGCAGCGGCGGCGATGGCGAGGAGGAAGACGAGGAGGAGGGTGGCGGCGGCGGCGGCGGCGGCGTGCTGCTGGACGCGGGCTGGGTGTCGGGGCTGCTTGACGACCTGCGGGCGCGCGGCGGTCTGGCGGGCCCGCGGGAGGTGATGCAGCTGGCGCAGGTGGGCGCGGGTGCGGTAGTAGTGGCTGTGTAGTTGTGGGTGTGGGTGTGGGTGCGGGTGGGTGCGTGTGTGGGTGCGGGTGGGTGCGTGCTGGTGGGTGCGGGTGCGGGTGTTGGTGCATGCTGGCGGGTTGCCTGGTGGGTCGGGGGCTGCGTGGGCTGCGCAAGCAGCGGGGTGCAGGTAGGGCGCTCCGGCTGTTGCTGCTTGTACTGTACGGCACCAGGTTGCGGAGCGCAGGAGGCGGTGCCATGGTGGACCTCACCGACTGCAGCTGCACTGCCTCCCTTAAGGATCCTGTGTCATGTTGTGCTTATGCTTGTGCCACCACAGGCTCTGGCGGTGCTCGAGGCCCCGGCGCCGCTGCTTGGGTTCCTGGAGGTAGGGCGGGCGGGTGGGTGGGCGGGCGGGTATTTCATTCCAGAACCCAACAGCAAATCGGTACAGACTGCACGCACCGGTCAATGTCGTCCAGATCTGGCTCGGTGGCGCCCCTGGGGGCGGCTTATGATTACTGCCACCTTCATTCATCCACGCCTCCTCCCTGCCTCCCGCACCGCTGTGCCTCGCACTCACAGACGTCCGCCCTGGACCTCACTGGCGAGGACGGCCGCCGCAAGAAGCTGCCCGCGGCGGCGGCGGCGGCACCGGCAGCGGCGGCGGCGGCGGCACCGGCGGCGGCGGCGGCGGCGGCACCGGCGGCGGCGCGCATCCGGCTGAAGCTGCAGTCCAACCCCGCGCTGCAGAAGGCGGCGGCGCCTGCAGCAGGCGGCACCGAGGAGGAGGCCACGGTGGGTGGGTGGGTGGCAGTGGGTGGGTGGCAGTGGGTGGCAGTGGGTGGCAGTGGGTGGGTGGGTGGGTGGGTGGGTGGGTGGCAGTGGGTGGGTGGGTGGGTGCGTGCGTGGGTGGGTGGGTAAGGGTGGGTGGAGGGCGCCCTGTGTGGCGTGATGATGGGTGACGCGTGTTGGGTGATGGTAAGTAGTGACGCTTTCTGCTGAGACACTCTGTTAGTGGCCAAGGGCGCATGCGGCAGCGGCGTCAGCATCTGCTGCAAGGCGGTTGCAACGCTGCTGTGTGGGCGCTGGTGTCGACCACGTCATACTGAGTGCAACGGCCCCGGCGCCCCCCGTGTTTCCTTGCACGCGAGCAGCAGCAGGCAAAGGCCGCCGGCAGCAAGCCCCAGTCCGACTCGGCGGCCGCGGCGGCGCTGGCGCAGCAGCGGGCCGCAGCGGCGGCGGAGGCGGAGGAGGAGGAGCAGGCCTGGGCCCTGGCGTGGCCGGCCATGTTGGGCACCTTTGCTGCGGGCGGTTACGTGCCGGAGCGCAGGTGTGTGTGTATGTTGGGGGGGGGGCTTTGCGTGGATGTATGGCGAAGTGGTAGAAGGGGGCGGGGGGGGGGGGCGGGCAGGTAGGGCTTCCCGCCTGTCATGACTGGCGCCTGGGCTCGCATACGGGACTGCAGCGCACCTTTTTCAACCTCACAGACAAACACACACCTCTTGCTTGTCCATGAATAATAAGCTTGTTGCAGTGGCGGCTCCAGCTTAGCGGCGAATAGCCAAACGTCCTAAGCCGGTGCCGACTTGGCTACTGAAGCAAGACTAGTTGCTCGGCTAGCGCACAGTCACCAGAAGTACTGGCAGCCGAACAGTTAGGACCATTTCAAGTGGCTCTGGGTGTACTGCACTCCATGCAGTCGCCCATTGCGAGCCACGATCCAAGTTCCAGTCGCTCGCTAGGACAGCCTTGATTCTGGACACCGTAACGTGTCAATTCCAACATAACCATATGCGCTACAACAAAGCTGTCTGTTGGCTTTGGTGGACGGGGTTTCAGTCCTTCTGATTGATGTCAGGACTGGGGCTCCTGTGCTGCATGCACCCGCACCAACCGGAATGAACCGCTCACCCGCATCCTAATCCTTGCAATCCTTGCACCGACTACCACCACCACCACAGGTGGTGGGACCGCTTCGCCGCCTCCACCTCGCCCAGCCTGCCCGACTTCGAGCCGCAGCGCCTTGCCGCCACCGCCGCCGCCGCGCTGGGCATCAGCCACAAGGCCGCGCAGGCGCAGGTGGCGGCGGAGATGGAGGCGCGGGCGGCGCAGGAGCCGCAGGCGGCGCGGGGCGGGGACGGGGAGTCGGGCGATGGCGAGTCGGGCGATGGCGGGGTGGCGGCGGCGCTGCTTCCCAACCTGGAGTGGCACCAGCAGGTGAGCGAGGCGAAGGGCTAGGGGCGCTGGGGGCGGGCGGGGGCGGGGGCGGGCGGGGGCAAACGAGCGCTGCATCCCTCGTGACATGCGCGCACACGCGCTCGTGCACACGCAGCGGAGGCGCTACCCACACAGCGGCAGGCGTTGCACCACAAGGGGCGTTCACTACCTAGGCTAGGGGCGCCCAGCCGAGGTGTTGAGATGGCCGTTTCCTCTCATGCATGCCACTCGGCACGTTCCCGCTCCGCGGCCCTATCACCGTCTTCGCCTCCGTGCCCCACCCGAGTTACCCGGCCCCCGCCCCCCCCCCTGGCAGGCCTTCGAGCTAATCGCGGGCGCACTGCAGCGCTGCCCCCTGTCCATGGAGGCGGTGCGGCAGGCGGCGGCGGGCATGCTGGCGGAGCAGCGCCGGCGGCAGCGGCGGCAGGAGCAGCAGGATCAGGAGCAGCGGGAAGAGGGCGCGGCTGGGGCTGGTGCTGGTGCTGCAGCTGCAGCTGCTGCGGCCGGTGGTGATGGTGGTGATGGTGGGGATGGTGGGGGCCAGGAGGAGGGGGAGCTGGGCGACGTGAGTGAGGCGGAGATGCGGGAGGCGCTCATGGCAGCCAGCGCGGAGCTGCCGGCGCTGCTGGCGCAGGTGGGTGGGTGGGTGGGTGGGTGTGTTGCATTCAAGATTGGTTGGTATGGCCGATGGCTGTGCTGGCGCATATGTGGTGCCGCCCGGCCCCTGCTCGTCTGAGAGCTGTCCGTCTGGCACTCCTTCTCATGCCCCATGCGGACTCCACCCCCGTGCTGCATCCCCCTCCCCCGAGATTGGCTACGGTCTACGTCTTCGCTAACCTTAATGCGTGTAATCCCCCGTGTATCGCCTTGCCTGCATTGCTCGAATCCGCTTCCTTTAGCTTGGTTTAGTTTGGGCTGGTAACCACAACCCCCCCTCCTTTACGCGGCCCCCTCGTGTTTGCGGCCCCTCCCGCCCTCCCAGCTGACGGCGCCGCGTGTGCCGCTGCCCGGCGAGCTGTGTGAGCTGCTGGCGGCAATGGCGACGGAGGCGGCGGCGGCGGCGCTGGCGGCGGCGACCGCCGGCGGCGGCACCGGCAGCACGGCTAGCGCCGGCGGCGGCGAGGATGCTGCCGATGGTGATGACGGCGCCGCCACCGACCACTTGGATGACATCATGTACTGCCAGCAGCTGATCTGCCTGGTGCTACAGGTGCGTGGCGGGGGGGTGGGAACGGGATGGGCGGGGGGCACGGGTTTGTACGGGATATGTGTGTATGTGGCGATGTGGTGGCACAGGTACAGAAGCCCAGCAGGCGAGGTCAGTTGCTCAAAACGGGCGGCCGTCCGGGCGGGCGGGTAGGCGGGTGGGTGGGCGGGTGGGTGGGTGGGCCTGGACCTTGCGGCTCTGGGCTTCCGCTTGCATGGGGGGCTGGTGTGCAGCAAGCAGCTCCTGTTGATGTTGCCGTGCGGCTCCAGCAGCTGCTTGTCTGTCTGCGCCTGTCTACCTGCACCTGTCTGTCCCCTTGCATCACAGCCTCCGGCACACATGGCCCGGAGCCGCCACAGAACGCGCCCGCAAGCCCCTTCCTTGCGTTATCAGGAGCTGCACTGCAGCCTAGCCCACACTCACCCTTCAGCCCACACGCAACCTCACGCGCAGTCCTCCTGTTTGTGCTCGTGGCTCTCACACGCGCACACACACACATACACACACACAGTGTCGACCCTTTCCCTTGTGCTTTTCTAACACACACACACACATCAAAAACAACAACAACAACTTTCCCTTGTGCTTTTCTAACACACACAACAGGTGTTCCTGGTGTCCGAGTACAGCCCGGCCGGGGCGGCGCAGTGGTGGGAGCAGGTGGCGCCAGTGCTACTGTGGAGCAGGCCCGTGTGGGCGCCGGGTGCGTGCGGGTGTGCCAATATGTGCGTGCGGATGCGCCAATGTGTGCGTGCGTGCCAATGTGGGCGTTCACGAGGCACTCGGGGGCCTGCGCAGCCCTTGCACCTCACACCCACCCACCCTCCCGCCGCCTCACTTGCTTCCCGCCCCCCATCCGTTTCTTCTTATCCCATCCCCACACGCCGCAATCACCACCACCACCACCACCACCACCACCACGACAACAGGCTCTGCGGCGGGGCAGCTGGAGCAGCAGGAGGAGCTGCTGCTGTCGCCCGAGGCCACCACCACCACCGCCTTCGCGGCGGGCCAGCTGGGGCTGCCGCTGCAGCCGCACCAGGCGGCGGCGCTGCTGGCGCACGGCGCGCGGCTGGCGGGCGGCGGCGCCATGTCGCCGGGCGAGGTGGCGGCGCTGCTGCGCGGCGTGAGCGGCGTGGAGGGGGCGCTGGAGGGCGGCGAGGGCGGGGGGCTGGAGGCGGCGGGGCCGGCGCTGGAGCAGCTGCTCGAGGTGCGTGTGTGCGTGTGTGCGTGCGTGCGTGCGTGTGTGCGTGTGTGCGTGTGTGCGTGCGTGCGTGTGTGCGTGTGTGCGTGTGTGCGTGTGTGCGTGTGTGCGTGTAACAACGGGTTTACAGGCGGCCTGACGAGTCTCGTAATCGAGTACTCGGGACAGCCAGCGACAGCGAGGCATTTAGGCCACACGTGTGCGTGTGCGTGTGCGTGCGCGCGCGCGCGCGCGCGCGTGTGTGTGTGTGTCTGTATGTATGTGTGTGTGTGTGTGTGTGTCTGTGTGTGTGTGTGTGTGTGTGTGTGTGTATCAACGGGTTTACAGGCGGCCTGACGAGTCTCGTGAGCGAGTACTCGGGACAGCCAGCGACAGCGAGGCATTTAGGCCACACGCTGCCGCTATCACGCGTCTCCCCTGCCCAGAGCGCAGCCAAGCTCTGGAGTCCACCGGGGGGACGCTCCAACCAACCTGGACCACGCCAGTAACCTCAGAAGGGTTACTGCTGGTACAACAACGCAGGGCCCAGCGGGCTCACCAACCACTAGGCTGAAGGGCCAACACCGCAGCAACACGCGCACCGGACAGACGTCACACCGCACGCGACAGCACAGCGACAGGTGGCTACGGGGCTGAGTCCAGCGACCCCGCAGCCTTTCACAGCCTCGACAGCTACCTAACCAGCATTCGACGCCAGGGCAGAGTACGCCAAAGGGCAGCCACAAACGCGTCTGACTACTAGGCCGGTCTTGGCCGAAAAACGCCCGGGGTGCTCCGGCACCTAACCCACCCTCAGCTCCCGTGGCCCGAAACCCTGACGCACACTCCCCTTGACCCTCCCAGCCCTTCTCAACCCTGCTGGTCCCTAGATTCAGCCGCTATGTCCGCGGCTCATTGCTATGGTGATCACTCTACTCGATAGGGCTGATCCCGGTCACTCCTCCAGCTCCAGCTCCATAGCTTGCAGTAGCGCGCAGAGCAGCATCCCGTCCACCACCGCTAGGATCGGGTGGGTGGCGTCAACTCCTTCCCAGCCCTTTCGGGGCACACCGAGTTGCGCGAACTGCAGCAGCCGCGACCAAAAGTCTGCGACTGCGCGAGCGCACGCAAGCTCGGTGTGGTTGACGCCTGGCTGCGGCGGCGTCAGCTGCGTGGGCGGGACCTCATCTGGGTCAGCATCCGCCCCCCGCTGCTGCCGCCGCCGCTGCCTCGGTGGGTGCTGCTGCCGCCGCCGCCGCTTGGTCTCCCTGGGCCGCTGCAGCGCGCGTCATCCCGCGCAGCCGCACCCGGCCGTGTTCTATGGCGGCAAGCGCCGCCATCGCCACCACGTCCCACACGCACTGCTGGACGCCCGAGGGCGCCTGCACTAGCCATAGCTGGGCTTGGCTGATGGGCTGGGGCCCCGGGGTGTGCGCGTTGATCTGCGCCACCACCGCCTTTGCCACCGCGCAGCCCCAGAAGTGGTGCTGCCGCGGCTCGGGCGGGGTGGCGGCGGCTGGACCCGTTGTGGCGCTGCCATGGCCATACTGCCCACAGCCGCACGGCTCTCGTCGAGCCGTGGGCATGTGAGTGTTGCCCGGTAGCGGCACGGCGTCGATGGCCAGCCGCCACAAAGTCTCGAAATGGCGCCGCTCCCACCGGACGCGCTGCCACAGGCGCGCAAGGGTGCCCCGAAAGGCGCCGAGCGCCGCTGCCGCGTCTTCAGGCAGGTCCTCACGCCGCGCCTCTGAGCGGGGCGGCAGGCCAAGGGCCGCCCGCTCATAGTCCTCGTGGAGTCCGGCACGGCGTGTCGCGATACTGTCCAGCTGTAGGGCTGTGGCCATGCGGACGGACAGCTTCTCCAGGGGGATTTTGACGGACTCGGTGCCTGGTAGCACCCATCCCATGCGCGGCATGATGATGGTGCTGATGACGGAGGGGGTGGAGGGGGCGGGGGGCGGGGCGGGGCCGGGGCCCGCCAGCTGTGCGGCGTGGGCCCGTGCGGCGTTTAGCCACGCCGGTGGGATGTCATCAGCCAGGCCCTGGAGGGCGGCTAGCGTGGGGCCACGGCGACGCTGGCGTGCGTCTGTTGGGGCCAGGTGGGCTCTCAGCCACCCGTCCCAGTCGATAACGGCGGCCGTGTCGAGCGGGCGCGCGTCGTATGCTCGCACCAGGTCGCCAATGGTGAGCAGCTGCGCACAGGCACGTAGTGCCCTGTGGCGGTAGTCAAGGCCGCGGCCCTGCGTGCACTGCGCGGCGCCAGCAAGTGCAGCTTCTGGCGCCGGCTCCTCCTCTGCCTCCAGGTCTGGGTCTGCCTCGCCACCCTCCGCCAGGGGCGGCGGGGAGAGGAGCGGGTTGCCCCACAGGGGCGCCGTATAGCACCAGGCCCCTGGCTCTGGTGCGGGTTCCAGCGCCTGCACCGGCGGCAGCCAGCCTAGCGCCGTCGCCGTGCGCTCGGCGTCCTCAGGGAGGGGCAGGCTGGGGACAACGTCGCCCGCGCCCGTCGCTGCTGGCACTGCCGTCAGAGCGCTGCTAGGCCGCATGGAGGGGTGGTGATGGTGGAGGAATGTGGCGTACGCGACACACCAGGGCTGCGGCAGCGTGGTGGCGGGGGCGGCATCGTGGGCGGCTAGGCGGGCGGCCCACGTGGCGTGCCGGCCGCGCACGTGCTGTATGAGGGGCAGGGCTCCGAAGCCGCCGGCGGTGGGGTGTCCGTACAGCAGCTCGGTTGGGATGCCCGTCAGGCGCTGCTCCGCGGCCTCCGGGGCTAGGCGCCGGTCCACCACGCGTGCGACGAGCCGCTCCAGTTCCCGAGCCACGCCGTCAGGCATGCCGCTGTGTTCCATGTGCCAGGTGACCATAGAGGTGCAGTAGGCGGACGCGTTGCTCGCACGGCCGAAGGCCGAGAGCCCCAGGTGGGCGACGCGCCGCAGGCGCCGCTTGGCTTCCCGCAGGCGGGCGGTCCAGTCCAGCTGCAGGCGGGCAGGGTCGTTGCTGAACGGCACGCTGAGCGCGGTGGCAGCCGCCACCACCTTCAGCCCGCAGATGCGGTCCTGTGCGGCTGCATCTGGCACAGTGGTGTGTGTGTGGTGCTCCCATGTCCCTGTGATGAGATTGGCGCCTTCCCCAGCACTCGTCATTTAAGGCGCGTGCGCGCGCCAGCGTGCCAGTGCGGAGAGGAGTTCCGCACACGGTACCGACCTCGTCGCCACGTTTCCTGCCATTCAACCTTCCTTCCTGCCGCCCTGCCACGCTGCTGCCACTTGCCCACCCGTGCAGCTGCTGGCGGCCCAGAGCGGGCGGCTGTCGGGCGAGGGGCTGTGCGAGGCGGCCACTGCGCTGCTGCAGCTGGGTGTGGGGCTGCCGGACGCCATGGCGCAGCGCTTCAGGCCGGCGCTGCAGCGGGCGGCGCCGCAGCTGGAGCCGGTGCAGGTGCGTGTGGGGGGTTGGGGGGTTGGGGGGGAATTGCTGTTTCCAGCCCAATAAACCATACCCAAGGCAAGCGAACGAGGAGGAGAGGCGCAGGTGTGGGGGATTGCAGGTGTGTTTGTGTGGGGGGTTGGGGGTGGGAGTGGGGTAGTTCACTCCAGAACCCAAAGCAGCCGGGCGCGGCAGGTGGGCCCTCCCCTACCAGGGCGGCTGGCAGGGAAAGGGGGCAGCAGGAGCAGGGGCCGATGGGGCTGATGGGGAGTGAGGGGAGTGGAGCAGCAGCAGCCAGGTAATTGGGTGTCGTGCGCGCCCGCCCCTACCCGCTCCTCGCTCGCCTCTTTCTCCTGTTCCCCTCTCCGCCCGTGCTCTCCGCCCCTCCGCCTCCCCTCTGTTGGCCTTACAATTTGGGATACGGTTATATTGACTGCCGACTTCGCTACATATCCTTGCACCCCCCCACCCCAAATGGCCACTTTGGTTTCTGGAATAACCTACCCATCCCGCCCCAACCAACCCGACCCTCCCCGCCACCCACTCACCCACCCCCGGCCTCAGATGATGACGGTGTTGGCTGCCGGGTCGAGTCTGGGCTTGGAGCCGCCCTCCGCCGACCTGCTCAAGACGCTGTGTGCGCAGGTGCGGGCGGGTGCGGGCGGGCGGGTGCGCCCACATGCCCTGGAGCTGCGGCTCAATGCGGCGTGCGGTCGCTGTGCGCGAGAAAGCACGAGAAAGGCCGTGTGTGTGTGTGTGTGTGTTTTACCATGCGGTGCGAATGCCTGCGTCCTGTGGCGCGCCGGCGCCGCTCCGGCCCACCCGCCGCTGGCCCACCGCTGCCCCGCCGCCTATCACCACGCACCTCTCATGCACGAACGCACAGGTTGAGCGGCTAGCAAGGGACCCGCACCCGCTGGCGCCCGCGGCGGCCGTGGAGGTCGCGTACATGGTGAGGGGGGGGGGGCTGGAGGGCTGAAGGGCTGGATAGATGGCCGTGCGGTGAGGGTGGAGGGAGAAAAGGGGTGTCAAGCCGGTCACACGGGGAAGGGGGGCCGCATGTTGCCGGGTCGTCTGCGGCGGGCATGCGGTCCGGGCCCCAGTGACCAGGCCCCCAGCCCCCAACCCCTCCACCAGCCCGCCACGCCTCCACCACCCCCACCGCCCCACTCCTCTCTCCCTCCCTCCCTCCCGCATCAGGTGATGCAGTGGGCGCCGCAGGTCGCGATGCCGCAGCTGGACACCCTGCGCGACAGCGCGGCGGAGGGGCTGCAGGTCCGTGGGGTGTGTGTGTGTGTGTGCGTGTGTAAGAGATCACAAGGGAGAGAACAGTGTGTGTGTGCGTGTGTGTTAACAATGGAAACGGAGAGGAGACCCTTGTGTGTGTGTGTCCGGGCGGGCATGGGAGCACGTGCGGTGATGGGAGCACGTGCGGCGATGGGTTATAGAGAGGGCAAGTCAGACGGGTGGTGGCTGCCCTTTGATACATTTGTCTAGAGTCGGCCCACCTGCTTTTGGGTCAGCGAACTGCTTCGTGTGCTCTCGCCAGCTTACCGTTGCCCTCTCGTCTTGGCCTCGCGCTACTGCTGGGCGACTGCTGTCATCTTCTTATCCTTCTTATCCTTCTTATCCTTCTTATTCTTCGTATTCTTCCTCGTCACGCGTGCAGTACATCCTGCGCCGGCGTCTCGCCGCGCTGGCGCCCGCCGCCGCGCCCAAGTTCGCGCTGCTGCTGCCGACCCTGGGCGTGCAGCTGCCGGGCGCAGGCCTGGCGGGCGCGGATGGCAGTAGCAGCGGCGGCGGCCCGGGCAGCAGCAGTAGCAGCAGCGTGCCCAGCAGCCGGGAGCGCGCGGACCGGCAGTCGGCGCTACGGCCGCTGGTGGCGGTGCTGGCAGAGGGGCTGGGGCTGGGCGGCGGGGGCGACGGGGGTGCCGGGGAAGCGGCGACGGGGGGGCACGGGGAGGGGCAGCAGCGTGTGTGTATGTACGACACGTCGGACTGCGCCGACGCGCTCATGGGCCTGGGCCTGGCGGGCGTGGCCGTGCCCGTGGACTTCACGCGGCGGGTGGTGGAGGTCACGCGCGAGCAGCTGGCAGCGGCGGCCGCTGGCGGCGGCGGCGCAGTCGGCGGCGCCGTCAGCGCCCGCAGCCTGGCGGCGCTGCTGACGGGTCTGGCGGAGCAGCGGCGCATGGCGCAGCAGGAGGACGGCGCGCCCTACCTGCCCTCGCCCGACGCGCCGCCCTTCGACATGCCCGCCTCCTACGCGGCGGCGGTGTGGGGGGCGGCGCGGCGGCTGGCGCGGCCGGAGGCGCTGGCGGCGGAGGCGGCGGCGGCGTTCGGCGGGGAGGGCGAGGCGGCGGAGGCGGCGGCGGAGGCGGCGGCGGGCGCGGTGTGGGACGTGAACTCCGCGGCCACCTTCCTGCGGGGTGCGGTGTTCCTGGGCTCGCGGCCGGACGCGGAGACGACGCAGGCGATGCTGGAGTGCGTGCTGGGGGCACGATACCGCGAGGCGCCCGACCCGGCTGCGCTGGCCACACTGGTGCAGGTGCGTGTGTTTGTGGGGGGGGGGGGGGGGCGGTTGTGAGTGGGTGGGGGGAGTGGTGTGTGTATGTGTGTGGGGGGGGGGGGGGTGCGGGTTGTGTTTGTGTGTGGGGGGGGGTATGGTGAATGGGAACGCAGGTGCAGGCGGGGCCGCTTTTGGCGGCGGAGGAGGTTGGGGTTGGGGTTGGAGGTCCGACCTGGTGCAGGCACAGGGCGTGCGCGTGTCAGGCACGTCACGCGTGTCGGTACTTTGTTTCTCTCACCCAACATTGTCTAAATCGCCTATCCACCCGCGCAGGTGCTGGCGGCCATGAACTATGCGCCGCCGCCGGCCTGGGCGGCGGAGGCGCGGGCGGCGCTGGCCTCCAGTCTGGGGGCGCTGCCGGCGGAGGTGCGCGACAGCGTGCTGCGGACGCTGCAGGCCTCGGGCAGCGCGGCGGCGGCCGCAGCCAGCGGCATCCCCATGGGGCCGCGGGGCGGCGCGGGCGGCGGCGCGGCGCGCGGAGGGAGCGGGAGCGGGAGCGGCGTGGGGAAGAGCGTGTGGGGCAGCAAGCTGGGCCGCAGCGGCAGCGCGGGCAAGGGCGGGCGGCGGAGCGGCGGAAGCGGCAAGGGGCCGTCCAGCGGCGGCACGCGCGGGCGTCGGTAGCGGGATGGTGGCGGTCAAGTGCAAATGTCGGCGGTCAAGTGCAAATGTTTGCGGGGGGAGGGATGAAGCCGGAGGGGTGCGGGAGGCGCACGTTTCCGATACGGTTTCGCACAATAAATATGGGCTGTCCCGCCGGCGGCCTTGAAGCGTGACGTGATTCCACCGCGTATGGCTTTGGCACAGCTTGCCTTGTAAGTATCCCGCCGTGCACGTTTCGACCAAAGCAAACGCATGGCCGGCTCCTCGGCTCGCTCCTGTCAACCGCCGATGCAGCGCATCGTCCACGAACTCCACACCGCTAATAGCAATATACTCGATTGTCGAAAGGCTTAAACTATTGTTATAAGCATCGAGGGTTAGTATCCCTGTCAAGGTATTCTGGCTTTCGATAACAACTCCCTGCGTTCATCGCAACACCTCGGAAGGCTGTCGGAACCCTCCGCGCCGTCGCATCTCTCACAACAGCACGACCAAATGTCAACAATGCGGCGCCTCAAGAGGGCTGAAGAGGTCACGGAAGGCCCCTATGAGCTGAAGCAGCTCCAGGCGCCCGTTTTACGCGGATTTGCGCTTTCCACGTTTGTAAACCTCTTCGAGGGCAGCGTCGGGGACATGCTGTATCCAAGCTTGGCGCAAAAGAGCGGTGTGACTCAGGTATAGAAGAGCCGCGGGCCAACGGCGAGTGTCGGACGTTTGCTCGGGCTGAAACCTCGTCCGGCGTCTGGGGCCCCCACTACCTTGTGCCCCGTTTGCGTGAGCCCCTCGCCGCGGGGACCTATTACAGCTCTGTGGCGATGCTTCGCCAACCCCCTTCCCAAGGGTGCCTGGCCCGGGCTGACCCCGAAAGACCACCCTGCCCAACTCCTCCCAACCACGTCTCCCTCCCCCCGCCCACTTCTCTCTCCCTCCCCCTCCCTCCCCCTAAGGTTCTGAACGAGCTGCACGTGCCCGACGACCCGCTCTACCGGGCTGACGTGTCGCCCATCCATCCGGACACCCCCGAGCCCCTGGCGGAGGCGCTGCCGCCGCCGCCGCCCCAGCCCGCCGCCGGCACGTCGGCTGACGCCGCCGCCGCCACCGCCGCCGAGGCCATCCGCGGCGCCATCCAGCACGCGCTGCAGGCGGGCATGCTGCCGCACGAGCAGCTGCTGGCGGCTCCCGCAGCGGCGGCGGCCCCCGCAGAAACGGCTCCCGCAGCGGCGGCTGGGAGTGGCGGGCCGCTGCCGCCCCAGCCCTTCACCGGCAGCGCCACGGTGGTCGACTACGTGCGCGCCTATCGCTCCGGTGGGTGGGTGGGTGGGAGCACAGGGCTGCACGTGAGGGGCACAGGAGGCCCCGGAGGCGCAGGTGGCGCCGGTGGCTTCGGTGGCTTCGGTGGCGTCGCTTGCCCCCACCCACCTGCGCCCTCTCCGCTCCCGCACGCTGCCTCCACCACGCGAGACCGCTCCTCCGAAACACACTCCCCTCCTCCCACCAGTTCCAACCCAAGCCACTGCCGCCCGAACCACTGCCGCCCAAACCACTGCCACCCACTGCCCCCCCCCTACCTCCTCCCAGGCGCCACCACGCCCAGCGAGGTAGCCGAGCGCATCATTGCCTTCGTGGAGGCGGGCGGCGGCGCCAGTGGCCCGGGCGGCGGCAAGCGGCCGGCGGGGGCGGGCGGCGCGCCGCACGTGGGCTGGTTCGCGCCGGGCGGCTGGCGGCCGGACCAGATCCGCAAGGAGGCCGAGGAGTGCACACAGAGGCACGGACGGGGCTGAGGGGGATGGGGCACAGCGGGATCAGGGGGAGGAACTACACACACTGCGCACACACTGCGCGCACACACACACACACACATATACACTGCACACACATACACACACACACATACACACACACATACACACACATACACACACACACACGTGCGCCGCGACGGGTCATGCGCTGCGCAGGCTGCGCGAGGGCCGGGCGCGGTCGCTGCTGGAGGGCGTGCCGTTCGCGGTGAAGGACGCGGCGGACGCGCTGCCCTACCCCACCACCTGCGGCACCACCTTCGTGGCCGCCGAGTGAGTCGACTTGAAACGTGCAGCCTGTCCTGCAGCCTGTGTCCACGTACCCGCCACGTAATACCCGTAATACCACTCCCGCCCCTCCACTCCCGCCCCTCCGCCTCCATGCCGCCCCGCTGCCCCCCGCAGGCGCACACCCACTGGCGACGCGCCCTGCGTGGCGGCGCTGCGCCACCTTGGCTGCCTGCTGCTGGGCAAGACCAGCATGCACGAGATCGGCATCGGCATCACAGGTACGGCACTGGCCCGCAGAGGGGCGGGAGAGAGAGAGGGGCGGGAGAGAGAGAGATTGAGGGGGGGGAGAGAGAGGGCCTGGAGTCCGGAGAGCAATAGGAGGCAGAGCAATAGGAGGCAGAGCAATAGCAGGCTCGTTTTGAGGGGCCGTGGCGCTCACAGTCGTTGGATGCTGCCCTGGGGCTCTGGCTGCTACTGCGGCTGCTGCTGTTGCGTGGAGGGGGCTCCCTGCCTCCACTCCTTTAGTTTGGGTTGGTACAACCACACACACACACACACACACAAGGTGTTGACGCCACCCACCCGATCCTAGCGGTGGTGGACGGGATGCTGCTCTGCGCGCTTCCGCAAGCTATGGAGCTGGAGCTGGAGGAGTGACCGGGATCAGCCTTCTCGAGTAGAAGAATCGCCATAGCAATGAGCCGCGGACATAGCGGCTGAATCTAGGGACCAGCAGGGTTGGGAAGGGTTGGGAGGGTCAAGGGGAGTGTGCGCCAGGGTTTCGGGTCAACGGAGCTGAGGGTGGGTTGGGTGCCGGAGCACCCCGGGCGTTTCTCGGCCAAGACCGGCCTGGTAGTCTGACGCGTTTGTGGCTGCCCTTTGGCATAGTCTGCCCTGGCGTCGAGTGCTGGTTAGGTTGTTGTCGAGGCTGTGAAAGGCTGCGGGGTCGCTGGACTCAGCCCCGTAGCCACCTGTCGCTGTGCTGTTGCGTGCGGTGTGTCGTCTGTCCGGTGCTCGTGTTGCTGCGGTGCTGGCCCTCCAGCCTAGAGCTTTGTGAGCCCGCTGGGCCCTGCGTTGTAGTACCAGCAGTAACCCTTCTGAGGTTACTGGCGTGGTCCAAGTTGGTTGGAGCGTCCCCCCGGTGGACTCCAGAGCTTGGCTGCGCTCTGGGCAGGGGAGACGCGTGATAGCGGCAGCGTGTGGCCTAATTGCCTCGTTGTCGCTGGCTGTCCCGAGTACTCGCTCACGAGACTCGTCAGGCCGCCTGTAAACCCGTTGTTACACACACACACACACACACACACACACACACACACACACACACACACACACACACGGAGCTCCTTCGGCCCGATGACTTGGTAACGCGGTAATTTGAGGTAATCCGAACGCGGCGCACTGTCTGCTTGTCGCATGACGCACGCACAGTGTCGACCCTTTCCCTTGTGCTTTCCTAACACACACACACACACTCCACCGCTCCCCGACTCTCCACCGCCCTCCCCTCGCTTTGGTTTCTCAAATGAACTATTCCCCTTGGTCATTTCGCTTATGGTTTATGGAATGAACTAACCCCCCCTTGTCATTGAGTAAACATGCATGGTGGCACCCCCCCCCACACACACACACGCCCATCCTCGCACAGGCCTCAACGTGGCCAGTAAGGCCACCGCCATCAACCCCTACTCCCCGGGCTTGGCGTCACCGGCGGCGGCGGCGGCGGCGGCGGCGGCCTCGTCATCAGCTGACGGCGCCAAGCCGGCCGCGGCAGCCGCCAGCAGCAACAGCGGCAGCAGCGGCAGCAGCGGCAGCAGCAGCAAGCACCTGCACTACACAGGCGGCTCCTCCAGCGGCACGGCAGGCATCCTGGCGGCGGGTGTGTGCCCCATCGCCATAGGTGAGATTGGGGGTCTACCAGGGGGCCATGACGCCACCGACGTCGTGGGTCGCGTGTGTGCGTGCGCGTCGGTGTGTCGGCCTGCCTGCCTGCCTGCCTGCCTGCCTGCCTGCCTGCCTGCCTGCCTGCAACAGCACCAAGCTGCGTTTCGTCGCTGGCCTGTGGCGGCAATCCCACCTTCCAGCCATCACCCAGCCCGGCACTTGCGCCACGGCCCCTCCCTTCTTGCCCGCCTTCCCCACCTTCCCCACCCCTCTCCGCTGCTTCCGCTGCTGCTGCCGTGGCGCCCACTACCGCCGTACTGCCGTACTGCCGTACTGCCTCCCGCCCGCCCCTCCCCCGCCAGGCAGCGACGGCGGCGGCTCCATCCGCATCCCCTCGGCCTTCTGCGGCCTGGCGGGCCTCAAGCCCACCAACGGCCGGGTGTCGGGGCTGCACTGCACGCACGTGGACTGCACGGTGGCCACCCTGGGGCCCATGGCGGGCTGCGTGCAGGTGCGTGCGGTGCGTGCGGTGCGTGGGTGCTTGGGTGGGTGCGTAGGTGCGTGCGTAGGTGCGTACGTGCGTGTGTGCGTGGGCCTTGCGGCCTGCCTGGGGGCTTACTTGGGCTGACGGCGTGCGGTGCAAGCACTGGGCACTTCCCTGCAGCGCCGCCCTGACGGCATAGTTGGCATCGTCTCGGCTTGTCTGCGCCCCTGTCCCCTTGCTACCCACCCCCTCCCTACACCTTCATCTCCTAACTACCGGTAATTATACTTGAAACCCTCCCCCTTATAGAATATCCTTGCAACCCGCCTTCACACACACACACACACACACACATACACACGCACAGTGTGTATTGCTTGTCGCATGACGCACGCACAGTGTCGACCCTTTCCCTTGTGCTTTTCTAACACATACACACGCATGCACACCCCGTTGTCGTTTTTCCTTGTGCGCTCTCTCTCTTCACACACACACACACACACACACATACACGCACACACACGCACACACCCTTGTGAGCTTGAACACACACACACACACAAGTCTTTCGTTTGATCCCTCCTTGTGAACCCTAACACCTGTCGCAGGACGTGGCGCTGCTGTATGCGGCCATGTGCGGCGGCGCGCAGTGGGCGGACGCGTCCCTGCCGCCGCCCTCGCGCGGCGTCGCGCCTGAGGAGCCGCTGCCCGTGCTGCTGCCCAACCCCTGGCCGGCGGCGGGGCCGCTGCAGGGGGCGGCGGGCGGCGGGGGCAAGCGACCGCTGGAGGGGCTGCGCATTGGCGTGTACGACAAGGTGCGTGGGTGCGCGTGCGTGTGCGTGTGCATGGTTGGCAGGGAGGATTGTGTTGAAGGTTCGCGCGATCTGAAGCAGTTCGTGGTCGCACAAGGCAAAGTAGTGCAACGCTCCTTGCGGGCTGCCTGCCTGCCTGGCGAGCCGCTGGCACCCACCCACTGGAGCGACCCGTCAGCGGCCGTGTGTGTGTGTGTGTGTGTGTGTGTGTGTGTGTGTGATCACAAGGGAGAGAACAGCGTGTGTGTGTGTGTGTGTGTGTGTGTGCGTGTGTGTTTGTGCCGCACGCATCATCATCAGCAGCAGCAGCAGCTGGCTGCGTGCCTACCTGCCGACCGTGCCACACCGCGGCCGTGCGTGCGGCACTTACCCCTGCCTCCCGCCCTCCCATGCGGCTATGCGACCCCTGCTACTACTGCTGCTGCTGCTGCTGCTGCTGCTGTTGAGGCTGCCGCCGCCTTTGCGTTGCGTGCGCCTGCTGTCTGTGCAGTGGTTTGACGACGCGGCACCGCCAGTCGTGGCGGCCTGCCGGGCGGCCCTGGCGGCGGCGGAGCGCTGCGGAGCACAGGTGGTGGGCGTGTGCGTGCCCGACCTGGAGCAGCTGCGGGTGGCGCACACCGTCACCATCGTCAGCGAGATGGCGCAGAACTTTCGGGTGCGTGCGTGCGTGGGTGCGTAAGTAAGTGGGTTCGTGCCGTCACCCTTGCGGCCGCCCTGGCCTCGGCGGCTCCCGCTTGCCGCCCGGCTACTGGCGCCCCGCCGCCTGGCCGCCCTGATCCATCATCATGCTGCCTGCCTGCTACTGCCTGCTATTGCCTGCTACTGCCTGCTATTGCCTGCTACTGCCTGCCTGCTACTGCCTGCCTGCTACACACAGGAGCGAGTGACCAACCCGCGGCTGCGCACCGCCTTCAACCCCGAGTCGCGCCTGGCGCTATCCAACAGCCGCTTCTGGAACAGCGCCGACTACATCCAGGTGGTAGCTGGGGGCGATACCGTACTGCTGTGGGCGGGTGCCACAATCCATAATCCTGACCCCCTCCTGGCACGTGCGGCTGCCGCTTCCAGTCGCAACGCGCTTGTTTTCTAAATTGGAATTGTTTTATAATTAACCCCGCCCCCTAGGTAACGGCACGACTACTGTACCTGTGTACCTGACTACCTAGCTACGCCTTCTCCTCCTAACTCTAATGCATGTAATCCCCTACCCATACACACGCACCCGCGCAAACGCACGCACACACACACAGGCCCAGCGCATTCGGGCGCGCGCCAACGTGCACTTCCGGCGCGTGCTGAGCCAGGTGCACGTGATCGCCACGCCCACCACGCCCATCCCCTCGCCCCGCATTCACCCCGCCGCGCTGACCGGAGGTGCGTCTGCGTCACGTGTGTCGTGTCGTGTGCATCACGTGTGTCGTGTGTGTGCATCACGCGTGTGCATACATGCGGTGTCTGTGCATGCCGTAGCAAACATAACCGTACCGGTTGGGAAAATTGCAGACCTGTGCATGAGTGCATGTTTGAACGGAAACGAAGAAACTGGGAATGCATGTGTGTATGATCGCGTGCAAAGGGCCGAGCAATCCAAGCTGTCCATGCCATGTGTGCCTGCGTGGCTTGGGGCCCGTGCGTATCCCTCGCGCCCTCGCCCGGCCGCGCCCCCGCCTCCCACGCCCCCAAACCCCTACCTGCTGCCACCACCACCCACCCACCCACTCACCTGCTGCACACACACATACACACACACACACACACACACACACATCCCCTCCTCTCCTTGTGCTTTTCCAACACACACATACACACACTTGGCGTTACTGTCCCAGTCACGCACAAGTCTTTCATAGTTCTCTCCCTTGTGATCTCTAACACATACACACGCACGCATTGTCCTATGTCTGCTGTTCTCTCCGTTGTGATCTCTAACACACATACACAGGCGAGAGCAACCTGCAGCAGGTCAGCCGCGTGATGCGCTTCATCGTGGCGCCCAACATGGTGGGCCTGCCCGCGCTGTCGCTGCCGGTGGGCCTGGTGCCAGCGGAGGAGGACCGGCTGGGCGCCGGGGCCGGGGCCGGGGCGGCGGCGGGCGCAGGTGAGCGGGGGCGGCGGTGCGAGTGGGTGTATGGTGCGCGACGGTGGTTGCTTGGGCAGGTGTGGCTGCTGCTGCTGCTGCTGTACGGAGTGGGGGGGGTAGTTCATTCCAAACCCAAGCAAAAATCCATAGACCCTGAACCCGAAACCAGCCAGGGAGCGGAGGAGGTGTGGCCTTAACCTTTATCTTGGGCGCGCTTGGGGGGGCTGTAGCTCATTCCAGACACCAGCAGATCGGCCTGGCCGCAGCGCCGCGCGTTGCTGCACGCACGACCTGCACCCCGGCAGATAGACCGCGCCTCTCTACCCCGCGCCAAACTGAACCCCGCCGCCGACCCCCCTATGGCTTACCTTTGTCGGTGCCGCAACGCTAATTTGGTTAGCGGTTTAGCATGGGCTGGTGTTTACAACGCTCTCTCCCCCCGCTGGCACCCACCTACCTCCAACCCTGCTGCTGCAGGCCCCAGCTCGGGCGCTGTGATGCTGCCGGCGGGTCTGCAGCTCATGGGCCGGCCGCAGGAGGAGGCCACGCTGCTGCGGGTGGGCGCCGTGCTCGAGGTGCGTGGGCGCTGCCCCGGCGGGCGGTACCTGGGCGGTACCTGGGCGGGTGAGATGGAGCTGCTTCCTACACGAGGATGGATTGATGGGGGTGATGGGGTGGGTGGGTGCAACATGTATCCACTGGTGGTGGTGGTGGCAACGGCGGTGGTGGTGGCGGCGGCGGGTCGATCACATGTGTTGAGCATACGTCGCTGGTGATGCACGGCGCTCTGCAGGTAGGTATGCCCGTACATCTTTACTTTCCTCAGCCCCACGTTACATACTGCTACGTACGTACGTGCGTGCCTGCAGGCCGAGCTGGCCAAGGCGGGAGTGGCGGGCGGCGCCACGCCGCCGGTGCACATCAACCCCATCACCGGCGAGCGGCGCGGGCTGTAGCAGCCGGCGGCGGCTGGTGTAGCCGGCGGCACGCACCGCAATACTTGAATAGCCAGCAGCAAATGATGGTGATGGGGCGCGTGGCTGTAGCGGCTTTGCGTTGTGGCCGATTTAGGCGCCTGCTGGAGATACCGGTAGATGCCGTCGTTAGTTCCCGAAAGTTCCGCAGAAGGTGCCCGAACGGGTGATGAGTGGTCCGCTCGCTTTGCGGACCAGGTGGGCAGGCTGGCTGGCAGGTTCGATGGATGGGCGTGGGGGAATTGGGGGCAACGGGCGTTTAGATGGCAACGATGGATGCACGGGTTGCGGACGCCGAGTGCTATGCGTCGATGATTACGGACCTAGCCATGTGACACGTTTCAATCTCTATGCCGGGGCATGTTGCGTCAGCGGGGTTGGATCGAGGTGCCGCGCTAAGGGGGGGAGAGCTCGGCGTTGGCAACTATCATGGGCAACCATCGGTTGGTTGCTGCCGCCAGTGCCAGTCACCTATCCCTGAAACATACGCTCGATAGCAATATGTACATGCAATTATCATGGATGTCAACCGCCTCGTACAGCAAGCGTAACGCAGTCATTTTTACGCGACTGCGCCACGACTGGTTCGACTTGGTTCTTTGGCTTGGCTGAACTCACATCAGCAGACTTTTAAAGATAAACGATTGAAATGACGGTTTCCTAGTTTCATTAAATTGATCGCTCGCCTAAGCAGACTGCTCGGCGCCGAACGAGCAGTGCACCATGAGCTGGTACTCGTTTTTGACCATTTCATGGTTCACCCCCTTACTCAAAAAGGCGAGTAGAAGCGCAGGGTTCCGCTCGGCGTTGGGTGTCGCGTCGCATTTCTTGGATGAATTACGCGGAATTACGCGGAAACGGTGCCCCTGCGGCAGGGGAGCAGTACCAATGCAAAGATAAAGCACATTCAAACGTTTAAGCATGATCGGGCTTAAGGGTCGGTCCAAGCTGTGTGCGACCGCCCCAACCACACACGCGAGCAACTGTGCGGCAGCCGACGTGCGCGCTGCCCTGCACCGCACCCACTTGCTGTCCCACTCGCAATGCACTAGGCACACAGGGATCTTCAGTAACCATCTTGCACTGCGTATGGCACGCGCCGCCTCTCTGCCACGCTCCCGCAGGGCTGGAAGAAACCCCTGGAGGCGGGGGACCTGCTGCCGCTGCCGCACTCGCTCACATGCTCCTCAGCCTACCACCACTTCCTTCGCGGGCTGTCCGCGCTGCCGGAGCCGCCAGCCCCCGCCTCTGCCTCCTCCAGCGCCCACCCCACGAAACCTGCCACCGGTGGCTTCGGTGCCAGCAGCACCGGCAACGTTGCCGGCAATGGCGCCGCCTCCGCCCCCACCTCCGCCCCCACCTCCCCGGAGCAGCACCTGCACAACACGCGCGCGCTGCTGGCGCTGATCTGGCGGCTGCACGGCGTGGCGCTGCGGCGGGCGCTGGCGCTCATCTACGCCTACCAGGCCTGCGTCTTCTTCCAGCCGCTGCTGCTGGAGCAGCTCACCAACCAGCTGGTGGCGCACGGCGGCAGTGAGTGGGAAAGGGGAGGGAGGCGGGTCGTGTTGTTAACGTGAGGGTACGGCATGCGCTGAATTAACGGATACAAGACAAACCAGGGAGAAGTGGGGGGGGGGCTGTGTGTGGCTAGGGGGCTGTGTGTGGCTGGGGGCTGTGTGTGGGGTGGGGATAGGTGTGTGTGTGTGTGTGTGTGGAAGGAGGAGAGCGGGAGGAGTACGGAGGAGTGGGTTGGGGGCCGCAGGTGTGTGCGCTCGCGGCATAGCGCCCTAGGAAGGACCTAGAGGAGGGGGACACATGACATGCGGCCTGCCGCTTTTAACTCCCTCTGCGCCCACGCGGCAGGTGACCCGCGCATCTGGCTGCTGCCTGTGGGGCTGTTCATTTCGCCGCTGGTGGGGTCGCTGTGCAAGGCGCAGTCGCAGGTGCGGCGGCGGCGGCGGCAGCGGTGAATGGGCAACGCCGCGCCCAGTGAATGTTTATGAGTTCTGACGAGGGAAGGGGGGCGGGGGCGGGCCGGGAGGGCGGGAGCGAGTGAGGCAGGGACACAGCATTGTCAAGCAGCCACTCCACTTGTAGCCGTGCCCGGGCCGCACATGGCTTTCCTCGCGGCCTGCTTGCAATGCGCCAATGACAACATCAACATCACCACACGCCCTTTCACTGCCATCACCCGACACCCCACACCCGGCACCTGACACCCACGGCCACGCAGCTCTCCATGATCCGGATCCAGATCGGGCTGCGCAGTCAGCTGACGGCGGCCGTGTACCGCAAGTGCCTGCGCCTCAGGTGCGGCCAGCGGGCGGCAGCCGCGCTGCGTCTTCAGGGGTGGGGCATTTAGGAGCCTCTGGGAGCCTCTAGGAGCCTCTAGGAGCCGGGCCTCTAGGGGCTGTGTGATGCCGATACGATGCGCGCCCGCCGCAACCTCCAACCCCCCCCCGACCGTAAACACTCTCTGGACCGGACCGAGCCCAGGTGTTGGGTGCTGCCCGGTGCCGCAGCCACTGCCGTGCCGCACCACGCCACACGCCTCAAACCTTCACGCCCACGCTCACGCCCACACGCCCGTGTGGTTGTGGCCTGCCTGCTCCCCTCCCCCTCCCTCCCGCTCGCACATGCACATGCACACACACACACACACACACACAGCGCCGGCGCGCGCGCCTCCATGCCTTCGGGCCGTGTGGTGAACCTGATGAGCGCTGACGTGGCCAAGATATGCGACTTCCTGTACCCGCAGGTGGGGTGGAGGCGGTGTGGGGTGGAGGGATGGGGTGGGGTGGAGGGGTGGGGTGGGATGAAGTTGGTGGATGGTGTAGGTGCGGTGCGGTCTGGGCTGGGCAGGACTGTGTCCCCTGTGCGTGAGGCCCGCGTGTGTGTGCTTTGGGGCACACTCGTGTAGGTGTCGGGTTGCACCCAGTGCCTGATAAGACCAACCCTTCCCTTGTTCCCATCTCACTCCTCCCTCTCACTCTCACTCCCCCTCCGTCGCCCTCTGTACCCCCCCCCGCTTTTGGTTTCTGGAATGAACTACCCCCCCCCGCTTTTGGTTTCTGGAATGAACTACCCCCCCCCCCCCGCTTTTGGTTTCTGGAATGAACTACCCCCCCGCTTCCTTTAGATTGGTTTAGTTTGGGCTGGTAACCACAACCCCCCCCCCGCCCTCTGCCCGGCAGCTGACGTTCATCTCCGCCGCCCCGCTGGCGGTGGTGGTCAGCCTCGTCATGCTGTGGTTCCGGCTGGGGTGAGGCCGTATGGGGCCACATGAGGCTCGCGGGGGGCACATGGGGCTCGCGGGGGCCACATGGGGCTCGCGGGGGCCACATGCGGCTCGCGGGGGGCATATGAGGCCGGCGGAGCAGTGGGGACAGTAGGGCAGTGTGAGGGCCAGACAGCAGCGGCTGGGGGAGTTCACAGGCGGCTGGTCGCAGGATTGTTTGAGGGGTCGGAGTGGCGTTGGCCCCCTTGCGGAGTGGGTACGTGCACTCGTGTGTGCGCTGATATGTCCTGCTCGCACCCAATGCTTCCCTCCTTGCTGCTCCTCGCCTGCCCCCTCTCCACCCCTCACTCAGCTGGGCCACTGTGGTGGGGCTGTGTGTGCTGCTGCTGAGCACGCCCGTGTCCAACATCGCCGTGCGGGCCACGCAGGTGGGGCGGTGGGTCGGTGGGTGAGGGGCCGGGCCGTGGCAGGGCCGCACTGCACACCATGCGCCCGCCCTACCCTTTGCTACCACCGGTCCACATGTGCAACCCCGCCGTGACACTCCGCTCGACTGACTCTCTGACCGACCGACGGACCAGCCCGTGGCCAACGCGCCCCACCTCTTACTGAGCACCAGAGAACAACACGTGCCCGCACCACCCACCCCACCCCACCCCACCCCACCCCTTCCTGTGTACCTGGCTACGCCTCCTCCTTCCAACTCTAATGCGTGTAACCCCTCCTCCCGCGTGTGTGCTGCGGCGCTGTCCCCCCCCCCCGCCCAGCGGCACCGCAACGACATGCTGACTGCGGCGGACGGGCGCATGAAGCTGGTGGGGCAGTTCCTGGCGGGCGTGCGTGTCATCAAGATGTACCACTGGGAGGCGCCGCAGGAGGCGGAGATAGACAAGTGCAGGTGCGCGGGTCTCTGTGTATGTGTATGTGTGTGTGGGGGGGTGGGGGGGTGGGTGGGTGTTAGAGATCTATTCCCGAGGTATATGAGTGCTGATCGCACAGATATTTCCTCAACAGAGAGTACTACGTGTGTGTGTATGCCTCTGTGCGGGGCCGGGGACGGGCAGGAGGGGGGTTAGCCATCCATGGGATGGCAGGGCGGGGCTGTGGCGTGTTGGGGTGAGGAGCGTGAAGAGGCGTAAGTGGAGAGGCGTGGGTGCGGTGTGCGGCGCGGGCGCTGGGAGGTGTAGGCACGTCGGGTTAGCGTGGCAGGTGCAGGCAAAAGGGCCCAGCCCAGCAACATCTGCAATACCAGTCCAATGTCGTCTCACCCACCTACCGCTGTTGCCGCCGCTACTGCCGCTGCCGCTGCTACTGCCGCCGCCGCTGCTGCTGACTGAGTGACAGGTCCGAGGAGCTGCGCGCGCTGCGCAACATGATCCCCAGCAAGGTGGCCATGCAGACGCTGCTGTACGTGCTGCCGCAGCTGGCGGGCGTGCTGAGCCTGCTGGCGGTGGCGCTCACAAAGCCCGAGGTGGGGGCGCGGGGTGGGGGGGCCTGTAGGCGTGGGTGTGGGTGCGGGGCCGCGGTTGTAGGTGTGTGGGGTGCGCGGGTGTGTGTGTGGAAAGGCACGGGTGGCTGGGGGCTTCCTATCCTGCAGCGGTGGCTCGGCGCCATTGGAGGCAGTCGCGAGGCGCTGCCACATGGCGCCGCCTGGACCGAAGGCGTGCAAGCGACGGCAGTCGCAGCAGCCCGCTCTAAACGCCCTGCCCTCACATGCTCTGCCCGGCGGCCCCTCCCCCGGCGAGGCTGCTGCCCCACATACACATCTCCGGTTTCGCAGTGGTTGGTTTGCTTTTGGGTCCTGGAATGAACTCCACCCGCCCTCCGCTCTCTGCTCCCTGCCGCCCCTGCTGCGCCCACCCCCTCCCCTCATCGCATCGTCTGTCTACATCTCCTTCTTCATTAATTTAACATGCATGGAACCCCCTCACACCTCACACCTCATCACACACAGAGCCTGACGCCCGGCCGCGCCTTCAGCGCCCTGGTGCTGTTCCAGATCATGCGCTTCCCGCTGCTGACGCTGTCCACGGGGCTGGTGGAGCTGGGCGCCGCCGTCATTAGCAGCCGCCGCATCACCGCCTTCATGGCGGCGGAGGAGCAGCAGGTAGATAGCGGTGTGGGCGGGTAGGGGCGTGTGTGTGTGTTAGAGATCACAAGGAGAGAACAAGCAAATCAAAGACCGTGCATGCAATGCGATCAAGACAAAGCAGCGTGTGTGTGTGTGTGTGTGTGTGTATGTGTTAACCAAAACAAAACGAACAGTTGTTTAGATTTTGCAAGGGAGAGAATGAAGGAAAGACTTGTGGGTGCGATGGTACAGGTGTGTGCGTGTGCGGGGGGGGGGTAAGGGGGTTACTGGTAAACAGTCCTGGTGAGAAACAAAGTGCGACTGTGGGGATAGGGGGGAGGGGCGCGGGGTGGTAGCCATCCATGGATGGTGTTTAGTCAGTGGGGTTGTAAATACCAGCCAAATTAAACCATACCCGTGCAAACGAGCGAGGAGGAGAGCGTGGCCTATGCTGACAACGGAGGACACCCGACAATCGCCCCGTCCCGAATTAAGCTCCTCGTCGCCCAAACCGCCCAACTAAGGCCCGTGTCACCCAAACCAACCAACCCGATACCAATGTAATGAAGCTCGTCCGGCGCATTCCCGCGATGGTGGTGGCAGCCGCCTTCGCAATTCGCCACCCAGGCTCGACACCACACCCAGGGGGGGGATGCCGAGGGTAACGGGACGCGTCACGCTTGAGTGGAGCGGTGTGGAGTGGAGTGGAGCGGTGTGACTGTTAGGCGGGCAGCGGTTGACTGGATGGCTTTGTTTGGGGGTTCACATCGTGCTCCGACCCGGCCCCTCGACCCCCCGACCAACCCCGGCGCCCCAAACACGCAGGACTATGTCATCCGCATTCTGCAGCCCACCGGCACCACCCCCACGCCGCCGCCCCGCCCGGGCACCGGCAGCGGATACATCGCCGCCTCCGCCTCCTCCCCCGCCCTCACCCCAACTGGGGCAGCAGCAACACCCACAGCAACAGCAGTAGCTCAAGAGCAGCAGCATCACGCGCCCGGCGCGCACTCCGCCTCTTGCGGTGCACTGACAGGTGCTACAGCCGGTGGCGCGGGTGGCGCAGCTGCAGCTGCAGCTACAGCCTACGGCGCCCACGGCCCCAGCCCGCTGAGTCGCGGCGAGGCCGGCGGCGGCGGCAGTAGCGGCAGCAGTAGCCACCTGCGTGTGCGGCTGGACTCGCAATCCGCCCCTCACCCCGCGCAATACCAGCACCAGCACCAGCCGCCCCAGCCCCTGCACCACTCCCGCACCGACAGCGACATGCGCAAGACCAGTGGTGGCGGCGCCGGCGGCGGCTCGGGAAGCTGCACGCCGCGCGGCAGCCGCAACGGCTACTTTCCGGGTGTGGGGCCGCTCGTGGGAGTCGAGCCGGGCCTCACCGTGCGGGCGCGTGGCTTCAAGTGAGTCAGCTGTGTGTGTATATATATGGCTGTGTGGCAGTTTGGCTACGAGGCAGGCATATCATACGTGCGCCCATGAATATTTGACGACCAGAGCTTATCTAAGCATTGATGAGGAGATGAGAAACCTGGCCTGTGTTCACGTGTTGGTATGCAGGTGGGCGGCGGTGCTGCACCCGCCTGACAACAAGGACGCGGGTGGCGGCGGCGGCGATGGCGGCAAGGGCGGCAGTGGCGGCGGCGGCGGCGGTGGCAAGGACCCCGGCGGGCCGCTTCGTCGCATGCGGAGTCAGAAGCCGTTCATGGAGGTCAGTCGTCGGGGCGGCAGCGGCGGCAGGGGGGTAGCCATCCACGGAATGGTATGGATCGATGTGAGGAATATGTAGGAGGGGGGCAGGGGCGTGCGGGGCTGCCGTGCAGGGGCCCCGGTAGCTGGCTGACCTGATCTGGCGCACCCAGCGCCCAGCGCCCCTGCACTGGACGACGGCCTCGACCGCCCCGCTGCACAAACATGCCGGGGGCTTGTTCCTGTGCGCAACCTCAGCCGCCACACACACGCGCCCTCTCCTTGTGCTTTTCTAACACACGCGCCCTAGCGGCTCAACCCCACACTCACTGCTCCCTTCCCCTGCGATGCATGCACCCGTACGTCTGGCGCTGGCAACACACACGGCACAACGGCGCAGGTTGTGGATGCGGCGGGCGAGTCGCTGGCGGCCGGAGCCAGCGCGCTGGGGGTGCGGCTGCAGCGCGCCATCACCCGGCGGCGGGACCTGGACGCGCCGGAGGGGACCGCGTACGGAGGCAGCCCCATGGACACGCCACGTGGCGGCGCCGGCAATAGTAGCAGTAACGGCAACGGTTATGGTTACGGTCACAGCAACGGCGTTGCCGTTGGCGGCGGCGACGGCAAGGGCGCGCCGGGCGCGCACAGGGGGGATGAGGAGAAGATGGGCCTGCTGGCGGCGGTTGACGGCAGCAGCGGAAACGGCGTCGGCGGCGGTTACACGGCGTCGGTTGGCGGCGGCGGCCCCGCCGCAACGCCCACGACGGTCATGGTTGCCTGCGACTCGGCGTCTTCCGACAGCGGCAGCGGCACGGTAGCACTGGCGCCGAGGGCGGGCGGCCAGGCGGTGGCCATTGAGTTGATGCGGTCGGGCCCGGCTGCGGCTGCTGACCCCCACCGCCATGACCACCACCACAAGCAGCAGCTGGGCGGGGAGGAGGAGGGGGCGGCGGAGGAGGGGGCGGCGGTGCGGCCCTTCGAGCTGGACGCGCTGGAGCTGAGGGTGGGCCGGGTGGAGTGGGTCAAAGCGCCTGCGTTTGTCCTGGCGTGTTTTTCACTTGTCCGTGCCGCAACAGCATGCAGTTCGGCACCAGGGCACGGTGACACTGCTATGTTCGCCGTTTGTGCACCGCTCAAGGGCCTCCCGCACTGACGTGCGTGTGTCACTGCGTGCGTGGCGCCGCCACTGCTGCGGCTGTCGCTGTGTGTGTGTGTGTGTGTGTGTGTGTGTGTTGCTGCGGCTGTGGCAGGTGCGGCCCGGCGAGCTGGTGTGTGTGGTGGGGCGTGTGGGCTCCGGCAAGAGCTCTCTGCTGGCGGCGGCGCTGGGCGAGATGGAGCCCGACCTCAGCGGTGAGGCGGCTAGGTTGGGCGGGAGGAAGAGGGAGTGAGAGAAGGAGGAGGACAGGCGCTGGGCGGGGATTCTGGGCGGCGCGGGGCGGAACCGGCCGGGGCTGGGCAGGGCAGCAGCAAGACAAGAGGGTGGGCCACAGGCTGAGCGTGCTTGGAACAGCCCCTGAGTACAGCTGGGGGCGAGTGGATGCGGGTGCCGGGCGGAGCGCCTGCGGGTAGGCTGCTTGCTGGACTTGGCTTTGCCTTGGCTTACCGCGTCCCTGCCTTGTGCCGTGTTGCCTGCGGCTGCTGGCCGGCTCCGCCTCCGGCTCCGCCTCCGCCCCCCGACTACGCCTTTTGGTCATCGGTATGCCAACGTGTGTTGCAACGTCTGTCCTACGTCTACCTCGTCATTACCTTAAATGCATGGAACCCCCTGCCCTCCACAGCGCCGAGCGACGTGGTGGGCCTGGGCGGGCGTGTGGCGTACGTGGCGCAGACGGCCTGGGTGCTCAACGCCACACTGGCCGACAACGTCACCCTGGGCGCACCGCTGGAGGAGGCCAAGTGGAGCGAGGTGGTGCAGGTGGGTGGTGCAGGTGCGGGTGGCGGTGGCTGGGCGCACGGTTAGGGCTTTGGGCGGCGGCAGTGGATGCACTTGCCGTCTTCTCTCTACCACGGCGTCCAGCTGCCGGAGTGTGACGCTCCGTTTGTCCCGCGTATAACGGGATGTGCGCCGCCCCTGCTGCGTGCAGGCGTGTGCGCTCGGCCCTGACCTGGAGCTGCTGCCCTCGGGCCGCGACACCGAGATCGGCGAGAAGGTATTTGGGGGCGCGGCGGCTGTTGCGTGCGGGACGGGTTGCGAGGGCGTGGCGGGCCGCAGCGAACGGCGGTTGGAAGCATTGTCGCCTCGATTGCGTTTGGATGGCTATGATATGCTTTGCTATGCTATGCTATGCTATGCTATGCTATGCTTTGCTATGCTATGCTTTGCTATGCTATGCTATGCTATGCTATTCGGATTCACCTGTTCTTCCGCTTTTGTCACCTGTCGTTGGCAGGGTGTGAACCTGAGCGGCGGCCAGAAGCAGCGACTGGCGCTGGCACGGGCCATGTACCAGGTGCGTGTGTGTGCGTCTGTGTGTGGCAGTGCTGCTGATGTGGCCGTGGAGGCCGTGGAGCCACGCACGCATCCATTTCACCTTGCGCGCACGTCAACGCTTTGCGCAGCACGCCTGCACTTTGCAGCCGGTCCCTCGTTCGCACACCATTACCCTGCACACACGCCATCCAGCTGCTATCATGGTACCGTATTTCCCTCCTGCACATCCTCTCTCTCTCACTCACTCACTCACTCACTCACTCACTCACTCACTCACTCACTCACTCACTCACTCACTCACTCACTCACTGCTTCACGCCGCGGTCCACCGCTGCTGCCACACGTGTGTGTGTGTGTGTGTGTGTGTGTGTGTGTGTGTGTGTGTGTGTGCTGCGGGGTCCGGCTGCACAGGACGCGGACATCTACCTGCTGGACGACCCGCTGAGTGCGGTGGACGTGCACGTGGGCGCCCACATCTTCAAGCACGTGGTGCGGCGGCTGGTGCAGCGCGGCGCGGCGGTGCTGCTGGTGAGAGGGAGGGGGAGCAGGAGAGGGAGGAGGGGCGTGGCGTGGCGTGGCGTGGCGGCCCACAGGCCCACTCGCCAACTGAGATAATGAAGGGAGCATTGCGCCACGCAACAGCTCTGGGAGGCACAGACGTGCCTGCAATGGTAGCGTTTGACTGCCTTGCGCAACATGCACCCACACGGCTCCGCGCGCAGCATGCCCATCCGCCAACCTGTTTGCCCGCCCGCCCGCCCGCCCCCGTCCGGCCGCAGGTGACCAACGCGGTGCAGTACCTGCCGTCCGCCGACCAGATCCTGGTGCTGGACGGCGGCCGAGTGGTGGTGCAGGTGGGGGCAGGCGGGCGGGCGCGCGCGCGCGTGTGTGTTAGAAAAGCACAAGGAGAGGAAGGGTCAACGTGTGTGTGTGTGTGTGTGTGTGTGTGTATGTGTGTGTGTGTGTGTGTGTGTGTGTGGTGTGTTAGAGATCACAAGGGATAGATTTATGAAAGACTTGTGCGTGCGAAAGGACAGGAACGCCAAGCACGGAACACGAGGAAGGGACAAACGCAGAGAGAGAGAGAGAGAGTGTGTGTGTGTGTGTGTGTTGTGTGTGGGGGTGCCATGCATGTTTAAGTAATGACAGGGGTCGGGCCGCAGTGGCGCGTGCGGTCATGGACGTGCATGGACATCGCAATCGCCGCTGCCACACATATACACACACACGCGGACTCTGGAGACGTCGCTGCGCAAGCGCGGGGGGTCCATTGCGGTCAGGTTACGATACCGCGTGCTGGAGAAAGCCCCCATGCACGCGCCCGTAGACAACTATCACGTCCACTTGCCCCCTGCTGCCCCCCGCCCACACTCTATTTCTGGAATATGTGTACCCACCTTCCCCCCACCCCAGATTTCCATATCCGTTTCCTACGCCTCCCTACGCCTTGCCTAACTAGGCATACTGGGACCCGCCCCGTCCATAACCTGCAGGGCACCTACACCCAGTGTCTGAGCGAGCCGCTGTTTTCCTCCATGCTCGAGGAGTTCAAGGCCGCGCAGGATGAGGAGGAGGACGAGGACGTGGCGGCGGCGGCTAAGGAGGAAGGGGACGAGGTGGAGCAGGTGGTGGCCAAAGCGGGCGCGGGCAACGGCATCCGGCTGCCCAGCGCCTGCCATGGCGTGGCCACCGACGCGGTGGCGGCGCGGAGGGCCAGTGTGGACGTAGCGCGGCAGGTGGGTGGGTGAGCGCGGGAGGGGCGGGTTGGAGGGGGGCGCCGGGCCTTGAGAAAGGGTTCCAGGGTTTTAGGTGTGCTAGTGATAGCATGATGGTGGTTAGCGCGTGCGCCTGCCTGCGAAGGAGGGACGATCGGCACGCGACTCACAGCATGCGCGCATTCGCTGCTGAGTGCACGTGCGGTCGCTGCTGAGTGCACGTGCGGCCTGTACCCGGGGTCAGCCTCCCTCATCGGCACGGAGATCCGACGGTGCGGCGCGTGGCGCGTGGCGCGTGGCGCGTGTGGCGTGTGACGTGTGGCGTGGCGCTCCCCCCCTCTCCCCCCTCACTTGATACGGTACACACCATCCTATGCATGGCTCCCCCCCTCCGCAGGCGGCGGCGGTGCGGCGGCACAGCGCCACCGGCGGCCACGTGGCGGACCTGGACGAGGCCAACGAGATGATGGACAGCCTGCTGCGCATGAGCGGCGATGGCGGCGGCGGGGACGGAGTGGACGGCGACTCGGCTGCGGAGGCGGACGAGCGCGCCGCCGGCAGCCTCCGGGGCATCGGCGGTGCTGGCACTGCTGCTGCTGCTGCTGTTGCTGCTTCGAGGCGCGAGGAGAAGCTGCCCCTGCTGTCATCCGCAGCTGCAGTAGGCTACAGCAGCAGCGGCTCCAAGGTGGGCGCCGGCACCACCGCCACGCCTGCTGCTGCTGCAGGTGGCGGCGCCGCCGCCGCTGCTGCGGTGCCGGCGCCGCCCACGGTGGCGGCGGAGAAGGGGCGCATCACGGTGGTTGAGGACCGCGAGCTGGGGCAGGTCAAGTGGCGCGTGTACGGCGCCTACCTGTCCGCCTTCCACTGGGCGGCGGCGGTGGCCATGCTGCTGTTCTGGAGCGCGGAGCAGGTGGGCTGGCGGGTGGGCAGGCGGGTGGGCAGGCGGGTGGGCAGGAGGGCGGGTCGGGGCGGGCGCGTGCAGGGCCGTAGGGCTGCATGTGGGGCAGACAAGGAAGCGGAGGGTTGCTAGCTGGGTGTGGGAAGTGGAGGTGCCGGCGACAAGGCGAAGCGGGGCCCGGCGGCGGCGCCGTGCGAGAGGCTGGAGGAGGTATCAACAGGGGCGAGGCGAGGCGTGAATCCTGGCAGACAACAGCTCGCGTTCCCGCCTACATACTCCCCACATGTGACAGCGGTTGGGGGGTGCATGCCCACCCATGTCACTGCGAGCGTGCGCGAGCCGCACACATGCGCATCCCACTTACCGTACCGTCACCGCCGTCGGCACGCAGGGCACGCGCCTGGGCACCAACGCCTGGCTGGCGCACTGGAGCCGCGACATGCAGCGGCACCAGCGCGAGGCGGCGGCCGCCGCCGCTGCGGGCGCGCCGGCCCCCGCCGCCGCCGGCATGGGCCACTTCACAACAGGCTACCTGCTGCTGGGGGCGGCGTACGCGCTGGCCACCTTCCTGCGCTCCACCACCAACAACCTGGGGTGAGAGGGGTGCGGGCGGGCCGAAGAGCTGGGAAAGAGGGGGCGGGATTGAGAGCGGCGAGGGAGGAGAACGTGTGCTGGGGGAACAGGTTTGACGATATTGTATTGCGGTTTGAACTACGGTTGCCGGTGCGAAGGGGCAACGCAGCAAGGGGGGTAGTTCATTCCAGGCACCAAAGCAAACCAACCGAGGGAGCCGGGGGACGGCGGCAGACTAGCCTGCCGTGCTGCTGATGTCACGGCGTTGATGCTGAGGATCCGCCCCAACCGCCACCGCACGAAATCGCCGCCACCGCACGAAATCGCGCGCCACCGCTTGGCCCCCCGGCTTTACCTTCCCCGCTTGCGCCCCCCCAGGTCCTACCGCGCCAGCAAACTGCTGCACCACAGCACGCTGACCTCCCTCATGGCGGCACCGCTGTCCTTCTTTGAGGCAACACCCGTGGGCAGGTGGGCAGGGAGCAGCTGCCACTGGCTTACTGCTGCTTGGCCGACTGACACACGTTCCATGCGCCCCGCACACGTGGGCATGAGGGGAAACGTGTGCCTGCGTGCCTGCCTGCGTCCCTTCACGCAACATTAATCCATGGTGCTCGGGCGCCCGTGCGCCATTAACTTTTGGTGCTGGCTTTCTATGGTGCACGCCCGCACTCGGCAGGATCCTCAACCGGCTCAGTCGCGACGTGGATGAGATGGACTATAACCTGGCCATGTACCAGCAGCAGCTGTGAGTAAAATAAGCAAAAGCAATCTAACAACTTATTCATGTGTTTTGGGTGCTGGGGCGCTGTTGAGGGGTGCTGGCGCTGATGATAGGTGGTGAAGGGGGCTGGGGAGCGACCAAAGGCTGGGGGCGGGGCCGCAGTAGTGGGCGACCGCCGCGGTCGCTGGGGTGTACGGCATGATGGCGAGGCGTGGGCTGCTGACTCACTCACCTTTAAATCCACCCCCGCCACCGCCACCGCAGCGGCAACTGCGTGATGCGCCTGATCGCCACCATAATCTTCCTGTGCGTGCTGCAGCCGGCCTTCATTGGTGGGTGGGGCTGGGTGTACCCATGACGTACCTTGCAGCCTTGCTCCTGTGCGCAACCGTGAATCAGCTGACCCACTCACACCTTCTCACCGCACCTTAGCTCGTGCCCCTGCCGCCCCTCCTGCTGTTGCCTATGCCTCCTCTCCCACCTCCCACCCTTTCTGCCCCATACAACACACACACACACACAAACACGCACACATGCACACACACGCACAGGTGTGGTGGTGCCGCTCATGGTGGGCTACCTGATCCTGCAGAAGTTCTTCCGCCGCACCTCCATCGAGCTGCAGCGCGTGGACGCCGTCAGCCGCTCGCCGGTGTACGCCAACTTCAGCGAGACCATGTCGGGGCTGGACACCATCCGGGCCTACCGCCTGCAGGAGAGGTAAAACACCCCCCCCACACACACAAACACACAGTATATGGATTGCATTTCGTGCGCAATGTAGCGGTAGGGGCTAGGTAGGCACACAGCCGTGGAGGAGAGCGCCACGAGCCCACCGCATCCATCCATCTTGGTCGCCGCTACTCCTGCCCCGCCGCTGCAGCTCCTCTCAGCCCCGCCTCTGTGCCTGCCTGCCTGCCTGCGTGCCTGGCTGGCTGGCTGCCTGCCTGCACCTCTAACGGGGCTGCACTGCGCTGCACTGCACAGGTTCAAGTCGCGGCACGAGGGCATGGTGGACACCAACGCCACCGCCTACTATAACGCCCGTGTGGCGGACGAGTGGCTCAGCCTGCGGTGAGGCAGGGGCGGCGGTTCGTCCTGCGAGGCCCCCTACCTGCGGGGACCACACACGGGCGAGGCTCCCGGGGACACGCCTCCCCGCACCTGACACGCAAAATTGTTGCATTTCTGTTGCGACCACGTTCCACGTTCTGTCTCACATTCACGCCACACCGCCCATCTCACTTTCACATCCACATCGCACCGCCCATCTCTCTCAGCCCTTGACCCGCTCACACCCCTCTCACACCACCCTCTCACACCACCCACCCACCCACATCTGCTGCAACAGCCTGGACCTGATCGGCTCCATCATCGTGTTCTCGATTGCCGCGCTCAACGTCGCCCTGGCCGGCCACACTTCTCCCGCGCTGGTGGCGCTGGCGCTGAGCGAGGCCATCGACCTCACCTCCTTCCTCAACTACGCGGTCAAGGTAGGGTGGGTAGATGGGTCGGTGCTAGGTAGGGCGGAGCAGGAGGAAGAAGAAGAAGGAGGCGGCAGGACCACGCGTGGCGGCGCCATACGTCAGCCGTTGCCAGGCATGCACCTCGGTCGGAACCCCTTCTCCTGGCTGCCTGCTGCTCTCTCTCGCGCGCGCTGCACCTCTTCCCTCCTCTCATGTCCCCCAGGACATGAGGTTGGTTTAGTTTGGGCTGGTAACCACAACCCCCCCACACCTGCTCTGGGCGCCTGCTGCCGCCTGCTGCTATCGCCTCCTCTGCCGCCTGCTGCCATCGCCTCCTCTGCCGCCTGCCACCGCCTCCTCTGCCGCCTGCCATCACCACCTCCTCTGCCGCCTGCCACCACCGCGTCCTGCTCTGCTGCCTGGCTGCCGGCCTCCTCCCTGCTGCTGTGCTGCAGGTGTCGGCGCTGGTGGAGAGCCGCTACAACGCGGTGGAGCGACTGCTGGCCTACGCCGCCCTGGCGCCCGAGGAGCCGCCGCAGGTGAGCATAGCAGGGGGGTGGGTGGGTGGAGAACAGGTAGACAGGGACGAGGGGTGCTGGCTGGCTGGCTGGCCGGCTGGCTGCGTTTCGGATTTTGGATTTGCGTTGGCTGGCCGCGCACGTGTCCAATCCTTGCTTTCGCTCTGACGCCGTACTTCTCGCCGCCACGGTCTGCCCCCGCTGAACACTGCCCTCCGCCCGGCACTTACCACTCTTTCGTCGCAGGTGACGCACGACCCACGCCACCAGCCGCCGCACCGGCCGCCCGGGCTGCCGGCCTGGCCCGCCAGCGGGTCGCTGGAGTTCCGGGACGTGGTCATGTCGTACCGGCCTGGGCTGGACCCCGTGCTGAGGGGCGTGTCGTTCCGGGTACGTGCCTGCGTGCCCGCGCGCCTGCATACTCCTGCGTGTCACTGGCGGCTCTGCGCGCTGTGCGGGGTCGGCGGAGGAGGGGCACAGGCCTCTGGGCGGCGATGTGGCCGTATGCCCCTGCCTACCGCGCGGCACCCACGAGCGGACTGAAAGGAATGTGTGTGCGTGTGTGTGTGTGCGCACATGACGTATTGACTGTGAGGTAACACTGCCCTGCCGGCCTGCCCTGCCCTGCCCTGCCCTGCCTGCCCTGCCCTGCCTGCCCTGCCCTGCCCTGCCCTGCCCTGCCCTGCCCTGCCCTGCCCTGCCCTGCCCTGCCCTGCCCTGCCCTGCCCTGCCCTGCCCTGCCCTGCCCTGCCCTGCCCTGCCCTGCCCTGCCCTGCCCTGCCCTGCCCTGCCCTGCCCTGCCCTGCCCTGCCCTGCCCTGCCCTGCCCTGCCCTGCCCTGCCCTGCCCTGCCCTGCCCTGCCCTGCCCTGCCCTGCCCTGCCCTGCCCTGCCCTGCCCTGCCCTGCCCTGCCCTGCCTGCCCTGCCCTGCCCTGCCCTGCCCTGCCCTGCCCTGCCCTGCCCTGCCCTGCCCTGCCCTGCCCTGCCCTGCCCTGCCCTGCCCTGCCCTGCCCTGCCCTGCCCTGCCCTGCCCTGCCCTGCCCTGCCCTGCCCTGCCCTGCCCTGCCCTGCCCTGCCCTGCCCTGCCCTGCCCTGCCCTGCCCTGCCCTGCCCTGCCCTGCCCTGCCCTGCCCTGCCCTGCCCTGCCCTGCCCTGCCCTGCCCTGCCCTGCCCTGCCCTGCCCTGCCCGCGTGTGTGGCGCAGATTGAGGACGGCCAGAAGGTGGGCATTGTGGGCCGCACCGGCTCCGGCAAGAGCTCTCTCATTGTGGCGCTGTTCAGGTGCGCAGGGGGCAGGGGGCAGGAGGGGATGGACAGGCAGGGGGGGGGGAGCGGGCAGGGGTGCAGACGGCCCAGAGCGATGGGGCGCTGGGGACGAAGGCATGCTGCGTACGAGGCCCACGGCGGGTACGCCAGTCGGGGTGGCGGCGGCCTGGCGGGCGGGCTGCACCTCCACCCGTTTATCGCCTGGCAGGCCTGACAGTGCTGTCCGGCCTGGCACCCCGGCACCCCCACGTGGAACCCCGGCGCAGGCTGGTGGAGCCGCAGCAGGGCCAGATGCTGCTGGACGGCATCGACCTGCGTTCGCTGGGTGCGTCCGCAAACACCGGCATGCGTTGTGCTGGTGGACCTGCGTCCTCATACCGTACTCCATGCATTCCTGTGTGCGGGTGCTTAACACCGCGGTGTCAACGTAATTGAGCGCAGCAATCGTCTTGCCTCCACACAATGCACAGCAGCGCTTGCTGCAGTTGATCTGTGTCTGACGTTGCCTGTGCGTGCGCCTACTATGTCGCGCTCCTGCGCCTGTTGCGCATCACACGTCTTCGCCTTCTCCTCACAACTTATAATATGCATGGAACCCCTCTCCCCGTGCCCTCTCCCCTTACCCTTGCAGCGCTGGGCCCGGCGCGCACTGCCCTGTCCGCCATCCCACAGGTCAGCCGCGCGCTAGTTGGCACACTGCGAACGTGGATACCGTGCCTCATGCAAACGTGGCCTGTGTGTCACCGGTGACACCATGCACACGCCTCCCTGCGTTACCGCGCAGTTCCTTCACGCCCCATCCTCGGCCCTCTCCCACCCTCCGCCTCCCGTCCTGAGCCGCGTCTCTGTGCCCCCCTTTTTTCTGCTCTGCCCCCCATCTGCCAATTGCCATGGATCCTGGCCCCCGCCTCCAGGAGCCGGTGCTGTTCAGCGGCACGGTGCGCTCCAACCTGGACCCATTCGACTCCCACACCGACCCCGAGCTGTGGGCGGCGCTGGGCGTGGTGGCGCTCAAGGACTACGTCAAGGGCCTGGGTGCGTGTGGGGCCGGGACCGGGGACCGGGGACCGGGGCCGGGCGGCTGGGTGGTCTCAGGCGGTTAGGCATGACTTGCTCAGCCCCAGACGGGAGGTGAACAGGCGTCAATATTGTTGACAGAAAAAGCAGGCCTGTTGTGCGCGGATGCGTGGCCGCCTGGATGGTGGCGATGGTAACATATGTGATATGGAACATACAACTGCAATGCATCGCCGCGCGCTGAGCAGCAACCACTGTGCTTGGCGCAGGCGGCCTGTCGGCGCCGGTGGCGGAGGGCGGCGGCAACTTCAGTGTGGGGCAGCGCCAGCTGGTGTGTGTGGCGCGGGCGCTGCTGCGCAAGCCGCGGCTTCTGGTCGCGGACGAGGCCACTGCCAGCGTGGACCCCGAGACGGACGGGCTTATCCAGCGGGCCATCCGCACCCACTTCAAGGTAAGAGATGAAGCAGGGGCGCAGAGGGCAGGTAGACCCCTTCCCCTGCCGCGGCGCCTCGCGCGTCCTGATCGTGGGCGGCCACGCCTGCGGCCTTGCACGCATCCGCTGTACCCGTCCCTGCACACCCACAAGCCCCCGCCCGCATCCCCATTCCCCCTGATCCCCTTGCCCTACCGCACCCGTTACCGCCCCCGCTGCCGCCCCCGTCACCGCCCCCGCTACCGCCCCCGTTACCGCCCCCGCTACCGCCCCCGCTACCGCCCCCGCTACCGCCCCCGCTACCGCCCCCGCTACCGCCCCCGTTACCGCCCCCGCTACCGCCCCCGCTACCTCCCTACCTCCACAGTCCGCCACGGTGCTGGCCATTGCGCACCGGCTCAACACCATCCTGGACTCGGACCTGGTGCTGCTCATGGACGCCGGCCGCGTGGCGGAGTTCGGGCCTGTGCAGCAGCTGCTGGCGGCGGGGCCGCCGGCACCGGGGCCCGCGGGCTCCGCAGGCTCCGCCGGGTCCATGTTTGCGCGCATGGTGGCGGACGCGGGGCTGCTGCCGGGGGCGCTGGCAGCGGGCGCGGCGGCGGGCGCGGCGGTAGCGCGGGCCAAGGACGCGAGCTGAGCGGCGCCCCTGGCCTGGGCGCGGGCACGCGCGGTGTGGATGCCGGGCTTGGGTGTAGACGCTTTACGCTGGCTGTTGCGGCGCGGCCTGCTGGCCGCCACTGCTGGGGATGCAGCTGCCCGGGTAGTCCTGGCCTGGGACGTGGCGGCCGTGGCGCTGGCGCTGGCACTGGGCACGTTTTGTGCCTGTTGGGGGCTTGGGGCTGCCCGCACGAATGTGGCAATGGGTGCATATACCGGTACGGTAATACGTCAGAAATGTTAGTAACAGACATTAGGCAGCTGTGAAACCACCCCGGACAACACCATAGCATCGAAAACCTCATCCGCGTGTTGCAATGAAGGTGTGCATGTGTATGTTTGACCTGGAAGAGTTTAGGCGTCGGAACACCTACGGTGGTCGTCGAACTGACCCGGTGGCCCGGGTCACGGACGGATGAATGGGGCTGTGGAAGCTGCATCAGAATGTGCGCCTGAAGATAGCCTCTGCGTTAGCAGGATGTGCGCTGCACGGTGGATGCTGGGTAAATGCTGTCAAAGTGTTTGCATATCCGTCCGGAGGGTTTCGGGCGTGCGGGTGCGTGGGGGCGTGTGTGTTCACGGGGGCCCGGGCCGAAAAGGAGTAAACCTCCCCTGAAACCAGCACGAGTAAACGCGAGCCCCACGACGGGCCGGCTCGGGTTTTGTCCTTGCGCCTTTTTATTATAAACTGCTGCATCATCGTCCGCAGCACATACTGTAAGGCGTGTGGACAGCAGAAAGGAATGCGTGTATGAAATGACCGTCGCCAGCATTTTTTTCGGTGTGTCTATCCGGCTTAAACGCCTGCAGCTGTACCCAAAACAAAGCTAGGCGCTACAGTATTGTCTTATATAAAACTGTAATCAGGCACATAAGATATTATCAGCTGCAAAATACCTTTCCAGCCCCGCGTTCGCGGTTTTTGATAGTTGGACACAACATTTTGATCTTGCAAGATCTAACTACACTGCTGAAATGTAGTTTATGACTATGGCTCCTGAGAGCGACCTGCAATTCCGAGGAAACAGGAGAGGCTCCTGCCAGGCACAGAGCAAGAGCCTGAGCTGCACTCTGTAACTATCTGAGATGGTGGCAGATCAGGTTTGCACGGTAGCCCACGCGCGCGCCGCGGGCGACAACGCGCTGGAGTCCCGAATTGCGCACACTAGCGCCGAGGCTTTCCTGCCCGCTGGTTTGGGAGACGCAGATGACGCCGCGCTCATCTGTGTCGCTGCTTCAACGCCCCAGCCATCGCCGAAGAAACAAGAGAATGTGACCGGAACTTGGGTGACAGAGGGTAATTCGCTGCGTGACAGCGCAGCGCCTCTCCTCCTCACCACTCCCTCAATACTCGATGCGCATTGGGGAGGGCGAAAAGAGCCTACCTTTGCTTGCGTCCTGACACCGGAGGGTTTGCTGAGAGTTGTGTGGACGACGGACTCCGCCGCTCGTCTCCTGGGCTCGCAAAACCGAGTACTGCCCGCCGCGGAGAACGCGACGCTCCACGAACTGCTGCGCGCCCTCTCAAAGCCAGGAGGGCAGCCTAGCGGACCCATCGCCGTCAGCTCTGCGTGTGAGGTGGTGCTATCCCAGGGCCAGTCGCAGCACATGGCGCGGCCGCTGCGCGCCGAAGTCACGCCCTGCCTACTGCTGCTGGATGAAGCGCCCGGACTCACCCGGGGGCCGCCCGCGGGAGGCTGCGGCTGCCTGCCGTGGCGGCGCAGCATCAAGCCCTCCAAGGCCGCGGCGGCCAAGCATTCACGCGCTGCACACCACGGCGAGCCGGTGGCAGCGCTGCTGGTGGTCCTCGGCGGCGAGGGTGGTGCGGTGGGCAAGGACGCGGGCATCGCCGCTGGCCGGCCTGTCGCTGCGTGCGCTGAGACGAAAGGCGGAGCCGTCACGCAGCTGCACGGGCCGCTTTCCTATGGGGCCGCATCAGCAGCTGACCGTGGCGCGGGTGCCGCAGGTGCGGTTGGGGCGGCGCCAAGCGTGGCCGCAGCCGCAGGGGCGTGGCTGGCTCTGTCCGCACTGCCGGTGGCGTGCACGTTGCTGTGCCGCCGCAGCGGCGCGGTGCTGAGCCAGAACGCGGCCAGCGAGCTGCTGCTGGGCTGCTGCCTGGCGGCGGCAGCGGCCAGCAGCGCCGGCTGCGGTGACGCTGGTGGCCGCACCTCCCGCGGAGCGTTGCACCAGCTCGCGGCGGCGCCGCAGCCGTCAGCTGCTGCCGGGTGCCCTGGGCAACCCTCTGGCGCAGCGGTACCCTCCGGCGGCTGCTTGACGACCGCCGCCACCGCCGCCGCCCGCCCACCGGAGGCGGGCTACCCGGGACCGCTGCTGTCGCGGGTGTTCTGCCTGGAGCCCGCCAAGCTGGAGGAGCTGCTGGAGGCCACCGCCGCCCCCGGGGGCGTGTGGCACGGCATCGTGCGGGTGCCGCCCGGCCTCACACCCGCGCTGTCGTCCGGGTCCGAATCCCAGACGGTATCAGGAGCAGGAGCAGCGGCGAGAGCATTATTATCATCGGAACGTTTGGCAGCGGAGAGTGCGATGGCGGAGCTGGCCGGCGTGGGAGCCCTGCCGCCACCGCCGGCAGCTGCAGGCGACGCGCACAGAGCCGGTCAGGCTTATCCACCGCATGGTGTCATGGGCTTCGTGGTTGATGCTGCATCGGGCCCCACGCCTGGCGGCGGGCACATGAAGCCGGGTGGTGGTGGCGTGGGCGGCGGCTGTGACACGAACACGAGCACGGGCGCGGGCGAGTCGGTGGTGGTGGGCTTCGTCGACGTGAGCATCCAGCGTGCGCACACGGCCAGCGGTGGCAGGGCGGAGGCGTTCCTAGCCGCCGTGACAGCTATGGCAGCAGGCGCGAACGGAGGGGCGATGCTGGACCGGGATACGCATGCGGCGGCGCCAGGGCCCTTGCCGTTCGCCGGTGTGGCCGTGCCCAGCGCCCTGCAGAGCTCCGTGGGCTGCAGCGGCGGTCATGCCGGCGCCGCCGCGGAGCCGCCTGGTGGCCCGACTAGCGGTGGAGGCGATCGACTGGCGCGGCTACTAATAGCCGCACACTCGGAGGGTGAGGCCGCGGCGTCACGGCGCAGCTTCGACATCTTGGCGGCCAGTGGCGACAAGGGATGGGGCGCTGGCAGCAGTGGTGGCGGAGGCGGTGGTGGTGGAGGCGTCCTGGCGCAGCTCGCCGGGCCCATGCCTCGCTGCGGCCACCGCGCCAGGTCAGCGCTGGGACTGCTGAACGGCGTCGGTAGCGATGCTGCTGGCAACGGCATGGGTGCCGCCTGCGGCAGCCCCCACCACCCGTTGCCCTGGCGTAAGAGCAGCACGGGGGGCTTGGGTGCCGGCGCCGATGCCTGCGCCACCAAATACGGTCCATACGCGCCGGAGCCGTACACAGCGGCTAGAGGTGCTGGAGCTGCTGCGGCCTCGGCCGGCGCCATCGCTTCGGGGTCCTACGGTTCTGCCCATGCCGGTGACAGCCAAAATCAGGACGCGGCGGCGGCGGCGGCGGCGTGGAACGCGCGGCGGCCAATGTCGCAAGGCGTCCAGCGACTGCACACGTGCGGTTCGGCAGACGCACCCAATGGCTCTCCGCAGCAGCAGCAGCAGCAGCAGACACACACGGCGTTGCGGCTGGATTCACCAGCCGCCACAGGCGCCAGCTCTCCTGCGGGCGATGCGGCGTCACCGGTGGCGGGCTCGCTGCGGCTGGCTCCACCGTCAGCACGCGCCGCCTCCGGCCGCGCGACGTCGGCGCAGCGCGCGGCGCTTCTTGCGGCCATGACCTCGTCGACCAGCACTTGGCAGGTGCGTACCTTGCGGTATCTTCATTGGACTACCGGCACCTGCGAGTGCACAGATAGATACCGGTACACCTATTGGTTTGGCCCGCACTGGTCGGCAGCGTTAAGAAGGGTGATGTTTGGGTGTAACCCTGCCGCGGTGCTGGCCACCACGCCATGGCATTGTAACTGCCTGCACCTGGCCCGTCTGCCCCGCGCCCTTCCCGTTGTGCAGGTCGCCTTTGATGGCCCCCTGAGCCCGCAGCGCGAGTCGCAGCTGCAGAGGAGCTCGTATCAGCTACTGCCGCCTGAAGAGCGCCAAGCCTTGCAGCGGGCAGTAGCTGCGGGCGGCTCACACGGTGGCATCGCAGGTGCTGGCAGCGGCGGTGGTGGCGGCGGCCCAAGTGGCGGTGCCAATCAAGCTACAGCTCGCACATACCTCGCGCGTAATAGCGCCACCACCTATCGCGGCGGCGGCGGCGGCGGCGCTCTCAGCACGGTAACGGATGAGAGCAGCGATGCTGTCCCGCGCTCCACCGCAGCCTCCCAAGCACCGACCCTGCTAGCGACGGCGGGCGCCGTGCTCGCCGCCGCTGCGTCCACCGCGGCCTCCTACCACGGCGGCGGCCTCCGCCGACGCAGTGCAACGGGAGCCGGCGGTGGCCGCAGCGGTGGCGGCGTCGGCGGCGCGGCGCCGGCTGGCAAGGCGCTGTCGCGTCCGGAAAGCCGCAGCACTTTGACAACCTCGGGACACTTCTCGTTGGACACAAGCGGCGCAGTGGATGCAGCTGGCGGCGCGGGCGCGGGCGCGGGCGTGCAGCAGGCAGCTTCGGCGGCCAAGGCCGGAAGTGGAAGCTCCGCGCGCGCGCCCAGCCGGCGGGGCCTAGGCAGCTTCTTCATGCGCAGCCTCCGTCGCTTCAACAGCGGCTCAGCGCGCGCCGCAGCCGGCGATGACGGCTCTGGCGGCGCGGCTACAGCGGGCACTGCTCTTGCAGCAGCAGCAGCAGCAGCAGCAGCAGCAGGGCACGCGGGCGGGCTCGCCAGCACCGGCTACAGCGCTGGTGCCAACGTCCTTGCGGACAGCGCATCAGGCTTGGTAACCAGTAATGTGGTCGAGCCGACGCAGGGTAGTTGGCTCGTCTCGCGTGCCATTGCGGGCGGACAGCAGCCCGGGGACAACACCGCCACCCCGGGCGAGCAAGCTCTGGGGCTGACGCCTCGCTCCCGCAGCCTGTGCCTGCTGCGAAACAGCAAAGGGAAGCGCGGGGCGGGGTCCCATGCCGCCCATGACCGCACCAGCCTCGGAGGCAGCGCTGGCATCAGCCACGCCGCCAGCGGGCATGCTGTGCTGCCAGCTGCAGCCATGGGCGCGGCAGGCGGCAGCAGCGGCGGCCGCGTTGCGTCGTCACACGGCGTGCTGAATGCCCTCGGCCGGGCGCTCGGCTTCCGGCCTACCACTGCGCCCCAGCATTCCATGGCGGCGCTGGGCGGCGGAGGTAGCAACGACTCCAGGACCCTGACAACAATGAACAGCAGCGCAGTGCTGCTTGCCACCACCCGGAGCTCGCTCGGCAGCGGGGCTGGCAACCCCGCTGGGGCGCCCCCGCCGCTGGTGCTTGCCGCCGGCAGCAACGCCCCCGTCAGCCCGGCCCTGGCGCTCGGCATCGGCAGCATCCCCTACTCCAGCACCAGTGTCCTGTTGATCCCCAGCAGCGCCGGTGGCCCTAGCGGCGCGTTCAGCAACGGCCCCAGCGGCGCGATCAGCAACGGCCGCAGCGGCGGGGTCAGCAACGGCCCCAGTGGCGGGGTTGGCAACGGCCCCAGCGGCGGGATCGGCAACGGCCCTAGCGGCGGGGTCAGCAACGGCCGCAGCAGCGCTGTTGCTGGCTGTGGCAGCAGCGGCGGTACGGGCGGCCTGTCGAACATACTGGCGGCGCGTGCCAGCGCGCCCAGCTCCGCCCACTATGGCGGTGGCGGCTCCAGCGGAAGCCGAAGCTATCATCACCACCATCACCACCTCCACAACAACATGCACGTGGTGCCCAGCTTCGGAGCCGTCGCCGCCGTGGCATTCGCCTCCCAGGCCAACGGTGGCCCGCACGCGCGCGGCGGGTCGCAAGCGTGCATAGCCTCCCAGGGCACCAATGTCACGGCCTCGCCGCTGACCACCAGTCCGCCGCCGACGCTGTCCCATAGCATCACCGCCGCCAACATCGCGACGGCAGGCACCAACCGCGCCCACTCCTCGCGCGTGCTCGCCTTCGCCGCCGCCCTGCGCACTGCGCCGCCCTCCATGGCGGCTGGCCTGGGGGTCGCATCCGCTTCCGCTAGCGTACTGCGCAGTGCACCCAACAATGCAATGGCGGCGGCGGCGCAGGGCCAGGGCCAGGGCCGGCCGCTGTCCACCCCGCGCGGCAGCGTAAGCGGCGGCGCGCATAGCCAGCTCGACGCCGGCAGGGCCACACCGCTGCCTAGCCAGGCGGCGCCTGCGGGCCTTCTCGCGGGCGGGGCTGCAGGCGGCGGCGGCGGCGGTGGCACGCCCCGTCATGGCACCTACCGCGGCAGCGTTGCGGCTGCGGGCGGGACGGCGGCGGAGGACGACATAGCGGGGGAGTTCGCGATGCTGACGCTGCCGCGCGCGCCGGGCGTGCCGGCGCCGGTGGTGCCAAAGCCCGGTGGCAGGCCCAGCACTGGCAGCGGCGGGTGAGCCTTGGTGGTGTGAACTGCGAGTGCCAGCGGATGGCATGTACAACAGGGAGTGTGTAGGGCGTGCTGACTTTGCAAGGATCACTTTGGAAACAAATACTCTACTGCATTTAGGGCAGGAGGCGTGAAGCGATGCACAGAAACAGTGTTACTACAACGAACTGACTCATGCCTTTGGGGTTATGCATATGCAGGGCCGGAAGCTTGGGTCAGGGCGTGGCTGTGCTCGCTGCGGCGGCGGGCGGACTCCTGTCGCGCGAGGGACCTGCCGCGTCCGCGGCCCGCAATAGTTGCGATGCCGCGGGCAGCATTGCAAGCGACAGGGCGCACCCAGCCGCTGGGACCACAGCCCGGAGTCCAGCTGGGGACGCGGCGCCTGCAGCGGGCGCATGCGACGAGACCGACAAGGACGCAGCGGCCGCGGCGCTGTCGCCACCACCACAGCCGGCGCAGGAGCAGCCGCCGCTCGAGGCGGAGTGCTTCCACGAGATAACGGCCACGTGTGTGTGCGACCCCGGCGCCGGCGGCGAGCTGGCGCTGGTGCTGCTGCAGCGCGACGTGACGGCGCGGGTGGTGGCGGAGCGGCACATGGCGCAGGTGTCGGAGATGGAGCACCGCATGCTGGAGCAGGTGCGGGCAGGGGTCAGGGGGCAGGGGCAGGGGCAGGGGCAGGAACGGTGGGCTGTCTCTCGTGGGCTCGAGGGCCACATCAAATGAGTATGGTTGAGAGCCAGAGAAGATGGCCGGAGGGTTGGGAAGATGCGTTCGCACGCGCGGTATGCTGTAGCTAACGGGCGCGAAGACAGGATAATGGCTCCCCAGCAAGGCCGGGATTGCTATCCTGCTACGTGTGTTCCGCAAAGGATGCTAATGACTTTGCCTGAGTCACGCCTCCCCTTCCCCTGCCTTTCTTATCTTCGGCGCTGCAGATCTTCCCGCGACACGGTAGGTGTGCTGTGCATCATGCTTGCACCCCGGCTTACTAGTTACTACGGCAGCACGGGCTGCTGGAATGCACCGCAGCTGTTGTCTCGTGCAGCGTCCGTCTCAAACGCGGGCGAAGCAGCACTGACGCGAGTGGCTGTGCATAAGCCGGCCCCGCCCTCCACCGCGCCACGCTCTCTCTTCCGCACCCCACATCCTAAATGCCCCACATGCACTCACGTTCCCACATGCAGTGCTGCAGTACATGATGGAGGAAGACCACAAGGCCGCGGCGGCCGCGGACGCGCAGCAGCAGCAGGAGCTGGAGGAGGGGGAAGAGGAGGAAGAGGAGGAGGCAGAGGCGGCGGAAGGGCAGCAGACGCCCACGGCGCAGCGTTGCGCGTCGCTTGTGGCGATGGACTGGCGGCCCTGCGTGCGCGATTTCAACAGCCTGGCCACGTGGCATCCGCAGGTGCGTGTGTGGCACCCACCGCCCAGACAGATGCGCCGGCCTTGTGACGCGTGCAGACAGACAGACAGACACAACAACCGTCACCGCTCACAACACGCGTGCAGCATCCATGATGCGATGACAGCAGCAGCAATGCAACCCGCTGCCTGATGCAAGCAGCACGCCCTCACCTGCCCACCCTGTCCTGTGTCGCGCGCGCCGCCGTGTGTGCCGCCGCGCCGCCCCTCCCTCCCTGGCTGCGCCTGCACCCGCAGGTTACGCTGCTGTTTGCGGATGCGCCCGGCTTTGCACCCATGTGCAATGCGCTGCCGCCGGGGGTGGTGATGAGCTTTTTGCACGAGCTTTTTGCATCCTTCGACAGCCTGCTGGATGCCCACGGCGTCTATAAGGTGGGTCGGTGGGTGTGCGCTTCGGGGTGCGTGCATGTGTGGGTCGGTGGGTGTGCGCTTCGGGGTGCGTGCATGTGTGGGAGGGGGGATTGGGGGCGCGGCCTGGCAGTTCCTGTGGACGGCACGGCTTGCATGAGCATGCTCCGTTGGCCTGCTTTCCCCCGCTCTCCGTGACCTGGTCCGCGGGCCCAATCAACACACACACACACACACACACACACGCAGGTTTTCGCTAAAGTCTTTTGTCATTGAACACGCGCACATGCAGGTGGAGACCATCGGCGACTGCTACGTGGTAGCGGGCGGTCTGGTGGAGGAGGACGAGGACGGCATGGCTGCGGTGCGCGAGGGAGAGGAGCGGGCGGACCCCGAGCAGGCCAACAAGGTGTTCGCGTTCGCGCAGGTGGGCGCGCACCGTGGCATGGGGTCCTATGTTACAGCCGGAGTGGGATAAGGCGTACCGTGGTCGCCCTCGCCGCCGCGCCCTGAGCGCAACCATAACGACCAGGGCCTACGCTGCGCAAGGCTTTGGTGTGCATGCGTGGGTTGGCCATGTGCGGCGTGTGTGGGTTGGCCATGTGCGCGTGCGTGAACGCAGAAGCCGCTGGCTGTTGGACCGCCGTCGCCTTCGCATTTGCAGCCGTATCAGCCCCCCAGGTGGCGGCCGTTGGGACTCACGCGGTGTGCGGTCGGTGTCACCCCCACTGCCAACAGGCCATGCTGGCGGCAGCCGCCAGGGCCACCTTCCCCACCACCGGCGAGCCGGTGCGGCTGCGGGTGGGCATGCACACAGGGCCCGTGGTGAGCGGCGTTGTGGGCACGCGCATGCCGCGCTTCTGCCTATTCGGTGACACGATCAACACGGCCAGCCGCATGGAGTCGACGGGGCAGCCCGGCGCCGTGCACGCGAGCGAGGCGGCCTTTCAGATGCTGCGAGGCCCTTCGGCAGGCGAGGGCGGCTGGGTGCCGACTGGCGGCATTGAGGTGGGTGAGGGTGAGGGTGAGGGTGTGTGCATGGGCGGCCTGGCCGAGCCGTACACTGCACCTCTTTCCCACGTTTCAGGAACGTAAGGGCCATGATTCGTGTTTGTGGACGGGTGCCAGGTTGGGCGCGTGTTGCACCGGCGAGTGCTGCAAGGGTTCCCCCTACCTTGCGTAACCGCAGGTTAAGGGCAAGGGTATGATGTCCACCCACATCTGGAGGCCCGCATTTCCGCCGGCGCCAAAGGGCATGCGCGCGGGCGAGGCAACCACTGGCAGCAGCGACGCGGCCAGTACTGCATCTGCCGGCATGACCCAGACCACACACAACAGTACGCTCACGCCGCACGCAAGCAGCTTTGGCGAGTTCTACACAAGCGCCAGCGGCGGCGCAGCCCCGCTGTGCATGAACACTTGGCTGCTGGGCGGCGCGGCGCCCAGCAGCCGTGGCGGTGCGGTGGTGATGAAGCCCGGTCAGCTGGCGCGGCTGGGGAGTGCAGCTGCAACAGGACCAGCTGCGGCCGCGGCGGAGGCCGGTGGCGCGGGTGGCGGCGCTGCAGCGGAAGCGCCGCGCGACGGCAGCAGCGGCGACAACAAGCGGGTTCGTGCAGGCAGCAGTGCACCTCCTCCGACAGCTCCCGCAGCTGCTGCTGTCCTGCATCGCCCACGTGGCGCAGGCGCTGCACTCTGTGCGGCAGTGGATAACGGCGCGGCTGCCGGCGCCGCGCGCCACGCAAGCCACGCCCAACCCACCGCCCAACCCCGCTTAGCAGCCGACGATCAGGAGCAGGGCGAGGAGGGCGACGGCGGGCAGGGCCTTCAGTTCGCATTTGATGCTGACCCGCAGCGCCTCCTGCTCAGCTCGCGCGCCTCTACGCCCGCACAGCACTTCAATTGCCAGGCTGACGCACTGCCGCCCGCCGCCTCCAAGTCTATATCGCTCAAGGCGCTCACCGCCTCCCGCGCCGGCGGCGCGAGGTCCGTACACGGCGCCGCCACGGCAGCGTCGGGCGGGCAGGCCGGCTGGCTTGCGCAGGCCAGCCTGGGCCCCATCGCTTCCTCCGCCTCCGGGACCTCGGCATCGCGCTCCGTGAGCCGCTCCAAGTCGGACAACCTGGACCAGGGCTCGGCTGACCACGGCACAGACACGGACGCCATCCTCGCGTTTGCCTCCGTCGGCATTCCCGGATATGCGCCGGCGTTTCCCGAGGACGGGTCAGTGGGGGCTGAGCTGCAGCCCACGCCTCTGCCGTATGCTGCAGCGCCCGCAGCCCCGGCCTCCGGCACACTCGCCCGGGTGGTGCCGGCCGCCATGCAGGCGCCCGTTGTGGACCTGTTCCCGCAGCGTGTGCCTAGGGCTGTGCCGCCGCCGCCGCAGCGCACGGCCCACGGAATGCTGGCCTCTGGTCCGCCTCAGGTGTCCGGCAGCAGCGGCCACACCTGGGCATGGGGCGCCAGCGCGCCGCTTCCCACAGGGCCAGCTGCCACTGAGCAGGAAAACGAGCCCAGCGGCGTCACTGACAGCAGTGTCTGTCCCAAGGCAGCACTGCTTGCCGTCGCCGCGAGCGCCTCCGCGCCGCCGCCGTCGACCGGCACGGCCGAGGAACTCAGCGCGGTGGGGCTGCTGCCCCCCGCCGTGGCGGCCGTCTTGGGGACCGCTCGGGCGGTGACACCGGCGGCGGCCCTCACTGTGGCGCCGGCGCCGTCTGGCAGCGTCGACACCGCCGCAGCGCCCAGCGCCAGCGAAGACACCATGAGCCTGGGCCTGGTGGGATCCGACACGCCCATAAGCCGGCTGGCGGCGGTCCACACCCCCGGCGTGTCGGCAACAGCCGCTGCCGACATGGCAGCGGCGGCGGCGGCGTACGCCGGCGCGGCGGCGCCCGGCACCAGCAAGCCCTTCAGCCTGAACGTGGGCGCCTCGTGGCTGTACCCGGCGGACGGCGACGCGATGACGCTGGACAGCGCCGCAGGCATCGGCAGCGACGCCGCCGCCGGGATCCTCAGCCTGGGCAGCGCAACAGTGGGTGCGCTGGTGTCGGGCGTGCCGGGCGCCCCCATGAGCGCAGCCGGAGCGGTGCACGCGAGCCACGGAAGCCACACGTTTAGCCTCGGCGGTGGGGCCTTCAGGGCCATGCCGATGGCTGGTGCCAGCGGGACACGCTTGAACCCGTTCGCTGGGATGTCAAGGTTCATGGGTGTGGGCAGCAGCAGCCTGGGTGGTGGCAGCAGCGCCGGCGACATGCGGGGGGTTGGTTCCGCCGCTGTGGTGGTGGGGTCACCAACGTTTCGTGAGTCTGCGCTGGGGGCAGCGCCGGGCTCGCCCACGTTCCTACCCGGCGGCGCGGCTGCTGGGCTCGCTCGATTTGCAGCTGCCGCCGCCACAGGTGCGACTAGCGCCGCGATTGTGGTTGATGAAGAGCCACAGTAACTATCGTGGCCAGCATTGCAATAACAAAGCAACGGCAAGGCGTAGGAAAATAGTGGGCATGAGTATTGGACGGGGACTGCCGAAGCAGCAAGAAACGAAGAATATATGTTACGGATACGTGTGGGCTGCAAGTTGAGGAACGAGGGGCGGGGAGGCGAGGCGTAGGCGCGGATGTCCGGGCATTGTGCGTGCAGCCACGACAACCCCCGGCGTCAGCGACGCAGCTAGCACCGAATCTACGGACAAGGCGAAGTGTTTATCATATTGCGCCTGTTTAATGCATGCACATGATGTGGTTTGCAAGCCTACATAAGAAAGTCGAGCACGTCTGCCATAGGCGCAGGCTGCCGCACACACACTTTTTGTTCACTGTCGTGGGCTGCGTATGCGATTGCCGTACTGTAGCACTTTCTAAGAACTAGATCATTTGCCACATGAGGGGACAACTTCAAGGGGGGCCTGTGCTATATTCTCCCTGAAAGTCGCATATAAGTTCGCTGGCCAGCGACGTCGCAAGGCGCCATGGTGTCGTGTGCGCATGACAGCCTTGTGAAGCCATCCGTGCATAAATGGGCAGCGCTGGCAAGGTGCCCTGGAATGAATGTAGCGCACCGGCCTCTTTCATCAATTTATGTTGGGATGATACGGATTCCGCTTCACAGCGTTGCCAAGAGGAATGTTATTGCAGCAGAATTGCAGTTGCAACCATTCGGGGGGCACTGGGACTGGCAGGACTGGCAGCGCGGTGTGCTTCTTGCTTGAATGCGCTTGTCAAGGGACGTTGTTGAAGAAGTGAGAGAGGAGAGAGAGGGGGGGAGGTTGTCAATCCGAGAGCCAGACAGGGAATTCGAGTTGTGGGGAGGCGGGTTGTTTATCCCATATGTGCAGCCCAATCGAGAGGGGGGCATGCGGGATGTGCGGGATAGGAAGAAGGCAACACAGCGGTGTCACTGAGAGAGAGAGAGCGCCGAGCGACTGGCGGGCAACACTGTTCAACGTACTGCACTCACATTTTAGCGCATGTCCGTAGCACTGTCACGGACTGTGTTGCAGCCTTGAAGGCAAATGCTGCGGATGCTTTACGTATGTATGTAGAGGGTGGGGCAGGACGTATGACAAGTGAGATCTCAGCTGCTCGGCACACAAACGTAATGGCGCGTCCCAGCGCGAGTGCGCGGCCCTGGCGCCCTGCCTTGGCTCGGTGCCATGCCATGTTTCGGCAATGGGGAAGCCGGCCTGGATAATCCGCTGTGTCTTGGATTTACACGTGTTAGCTGGAATGCAATTTATATGCGGGCGTTCGGGCACATGCTGGCCTCCGCAGCCGGTGTAGTCCACGGATTGTGTGTGCGTGCACATGTTGGCTGCCGCGGCCACGCTGCCGAGCCGAGGGAGTGCACGCAGCTGTTCGTGGCGGCGGCTGAGTACTGGGCACGCGCAGGTCCACGTGACTGCGCCTCCTGCTGATTCCTGCGACGTGTTGGATCACGGGCATGCTCTAAATTGCGAACGCGCAGGGGAGGTAGTCAGGTCGTTGATGTCGCTTCTGGCAGGCAGCAGCGAAAGAGGGTGAGAAGCTCGGGAATGCGAGTCGTGAAGCGAGTCACCTTGAAATGGACGGTAACCGACGGTAAAAGCGTTCGCCCGACCGCGCGCTGACGGACGAGGGCCGTTGCTATACCTGTGCACTGGATGCGGGTTGGTGTGATCATGTGGTGTGTCATGTAGGCATATGGGCGCAGTGCTGGGCGACCCGGACGAGGTGCACCAGGAAGACATACAGGGGAAAGGTACGCCAACTGGTCGAGGTAATAACACGCCCCCTTGTAACCTTGTTCCTCCCTGCTCCTCGCTACCGGTCACCCGCTTTTGCTGCTGCCCGCTAGCTACGAAATCGCCGTTCATGCCGGTTTGCATCTCACATTCGCATTTTAGCGCATGCCGCATATCCGTACCTATGCCTACTGAGTCTGCGGGTGTCAGTCCCATCATTATATGTTACAACTGTGGGCCTGCCTCCGACCCGGGCCCGACACACGGCCTCTGCAGCCTACCAGTCTCTGGACTGGCGAGAGCGCTCACAAAAGCAGCGCTAGAAACCCAAGCCCACGGCTGACCTGCCCTGCCCGCGCACAGCAAGCCTAGCCACCTGACAGCCGCTGCAGCGGCTCGCCGGCAGGATCGGTTCCAGAGACTCCGACGGCAGCGAGGGCCAGGGGCATGAGCTTTGAGGAGCATCGCCACAGCTCCTCAGGTCAGACGGATGAGGCGCCATCGCTTGTGGCAGCAGCATGGCAACCGCCGCCGGCGCCTCGCTGCGCGCGCCCCTTCCCACCAAGCCTTGTGCCGGTGGCAGCCGGCGGGAGCGCGGCCGCCATGCCGCTGTGCGCTGCCGTTGTGGCCGCCGCCGGTGGCGGCTGCGACCAAGTGCCTGCAGCCGGGGAGCCAGCGGCCACGGCGCACTCGTGCGCTGCTGCCGTTGCACGTGATAGCAGGTCGGCGCCCGGCTGCCAGCAGGTCACGCTCTTTCGGGGCTTGAGGTAAGACCACAGGGCTGTGGAATACCCAGTACCGTCACGCCGTGTGCTCACCCGAGGTATGTGGACACCCCTGCTGAACGCACCCCCACCCGCCGCCGCCGCACCCAGGATACGCGTTGGCATCGCCACTGGAGGGTCCTTAGAGTGGGTGGTGGGTAGCACCAGTGGCCACCAGCTCTCTTACGCCGGCAAGACGATGATGCGTGCAACCAAGCTCGCGGAGAGTGGAGCCAGCGGCCAGGTGCGGAACAGGGCAGTTGTTTGGCTGCTTGTGTTGCTTGCTGTGTGACCAGCAGTGTGCACTGGCGGTGTGGCAAAGCACGCGGTGTGTCCGCCCTTGTGCAACAGGTCCTTTGTGACGAGGCGACACGTGCCCTGGTCGAGGGCAAGCAGAGGCATCAGCGACAGCAGGAGCAGCAGCGCCGCCAGAGTCAGCGCCAGCAACGGCAGCCCCGCCCGCAGACAGACGCACGGCTTGTCGTCTCCGCCGCCCCAAAGGGCGGCCCGCCATCTGCGCCCCAGCTACCCCTGGATATCGCCAGCATGGCATGGGAGAGCGGCACACCAGTCGCGCCGGCTGCTTCCGGCGGTGCCGCCACTGCTGCCGTGCCAGGCGCTGCTGGCGCTGCTGCGCCGATGGCACCGGTGGCACCTCAAGGTCCGTGTGCGATGCTGCTGAGGATCGGATTTGCGCCGGCAGCAGGGGCCGTTGAGGCGGGCGGCATGGCACCGGCTCCGGGCGCTGCTGGCGACACGGCGCCACCAGCAGCGGGACTGGTGGGCGCCGCGGTTGCGCGTGGCGCCAGCAAGCGCAAGGCGCAGCAACGCGTGCTGGACCAGGCGTACACCTGCTGGTGAGGGCAGTTGGAGGGTTGCGAGCGTGATTGCTTTACTTGTACTCCCTGTGTCTGTGCACATGTATGGGTGCACACTTCCCTCAAGCGGCATGTGTGGTGAAGTTCGTGTTTGTGTCCAATCCACAGGTTGCACCCGCCCCCAGCAGCGGCAGTGGTTGGCACCGGATATGACACCGGCCCCGCACCTGACATGCACAGTGCACTAGGGCCGACAATTCGTACAGTCATGTCGCAAAGGTTGGACTGATTAGCACCACCGTGGGTGTGGCGCCTTGCTGCACATTCCGGTATTGCGAATTGCTAAATCCTCTGGTTCCAAGTACATGCAGGGATGTCTGAGTCCCGACACTACCGCAGAGTGTAGGCATCCAACTCATTTGATAAACGGCGTTGCAAAGGCTGCTTGCATGGTCCTAGCTAGTTGCAAAAGCAATTATTAGCAATGGATGCATAAATGTTATATGGACATATGTTTATGGACATGACAATATCATGTATGCCACTTGGATGTGATGTTCGAAGAGTTGCATGCGCATACCATGGAATATTCATGCCTCCACGATGCATGGCGCTGCAGACCATTTGGTGGCAAATCAAAAGACAATGGGATGCCTGGTTGGTGTATGGGCATGCGACATGCGCGTTCCAGCCCTTTTAGCCACTTTTACGTACGGAGGCGTGGGCGTGGCATTCTGCCGTAGCAATAAGTGAGGGGCAACCTGGACTCTGCACGAGGAGGCAACTGGTGTCACGATCTGTGTGGAATGAGGTAGGGGACACAAGCCGTCAGCATGTAGTGGCCGCTCTGTGCATGCCATGCGGGGATGCTACAATTGATTCAAGGCTGTGCTGAACATGCGTTTCCTTGCAGCAAGCTGCGCTGTACACAGCCTTGACGGTGCGGAGCAGAAGGTGCTTCACCATTTGCCTAGCAAACTTGTCATTCTTTCCAGCTGTAGGCTGTTGGGGGGAGCAATACCGTACAGCTGCCGAATTGCCTGCTGTCTCATTGCCCTGCGCCTGATGTGCTTGTGCGTGTCCCTGATAGCTGGGTGCTTGGGGGCGGAGGGCGGTGCCTGTACAACCCGCCCCCAGCTGTGTCTGGGAGTTGCGGCATGTTTTGGAGCCTATAGCGTGCCCACGCCTGTAGCGCTACCAACTCTTGAGGCTGAAGCCCCTTTGTTTGTACATGGAGGAGGCTGCTTGTTAGTGGAAAGACTAAGAGGTTGTAAAGCTTTATGAGTGCAGAGTCGTGTGCCGCCCAGACTCGTACACCACCGAGGCCACAAGACTTCAGAAATTTACGCAAACCCCTTAAAATGTCGTAGGGATGTGTGCACCTGCACCGCTGTACAGTGCACTGGGCTTGCTGCTAGCTGTCGCCTCCACGAGCCGGACCGCCTAGCTAGCTGCGTCAGTGGGCCACCATGAAGGGCTTAACGGCTCGACTACCACACGCTCTGCGCACTCGCATTGCAGAGTATGTCCGTGACTCAACGAAGCGTCACCGGTCAATCGGTTATCCATGCCCCAGCGCATCCGTGTTTGACACCAGGACACCGGGTCCACCCCCAAACACACGGCCATAAAAGGCGCTTCACGGCCTAAGCATCTCTCCGCACCCAGTCGCTGGTTACCTGTGTTTCCATGACATGACGCCATTGCCATTTGGCCTTACAAAGTGGCTGTACTCACGAGCCGAAGGCTCACTGAACAAGAAACACAGTTGTGCTGCCCATTTCACTCAACCCAAATAAGAGGAGCGAGAAATGGGCCGCACCCGCAGGCACGCACGCCGTCGGCCTACATATAACACACTGGGCAGGGCGGGCAGGCCGTTGTTCCGCAAGGAACAACAAAACAAGATACTCGTATTTGTTAGCGCCGGGGCCCTGAGCACTCGGCCCCCAACTGCATGTATGGGTCGACTGCCCCATGCAGTGCTACCGGCACGGTACGCCTGCTAACCCGCCTCAACCCCTTGAGGCCACAGCATATACCGACCATCTAGGGAGATTCTAGGGCCAGCACTCGCTACAGCAACACTGTCATTGCCTTGCCGAGCACGCGACCGCTTCGCTCGTCCTTTCCCCGCTACCGACTTCCAGTGACGCCCCCACGCCCGACGCTTTTCCGCCTTCAACTGCGGCGTCACCTGCCTTCGGGGTTACTCCACGCCATCCCAGACGACGTTAGTCTCTCTCCACCACACAGTGAGGGCCTCGTATCGAAGCGTAATGCGAAGTCATAGAAAGAGTCGCGCACAAGGGTCACCAGGTAATTGCGACTGAGTGTCGGCATATGCATAATGGGACAAGTTCGAAGAAGGGATTTCAACTGCAGCCAGTTCAAACAATCCACCGCAGTGCGTGCAGAATCTGGCGCCCACAGCAGAAGCCCTGTGCTGCTAATGCTCTGGACGTCTTCAGTACACCCTTGTCACTAATGCTCTGGACGTCTTCAGTACAACCTTGTCACGGGGCCCAAACCAAAGAACCGTGTTTACGAGATCACAGTTTAGGGACACGAGGAACATGGCAATACCCTTGTCGACCGTCAAATAAGTTTACCCTCCTGCGCCTTGCTTGTTGCATCCGTGACAGGTGCGGCGGCGTCTGCCGCAGCTGCCCTTCCCGCCGCAGACCTGGCTGGGCGTGTAATGAGCATGCTCACAACCTCCCTCTCGCCGTCCGCAGCCGTCATCGCCACGAGCCCCGCGAGCAGTGGCGTACCCGGAGTGCTGCTCCCACGTGAGACGTTGCTGGCAGTGGCTTCAAGCGCGCCTGACAGGTCTGCGGTGTGCTCCTCAATCACCGCATCCGTCTGCAGCCCCAGCAGCGGCGCGGCCCGCAGGCTGCTGTGGCCCACGAAGCCGCCCACCTCTGCGGCTGACACGTCAAGTGATGACCTCCACGATTGCTGCAGCCCTGGGACCATGTTTCCATCTGCACCGGTCAAACCTAAGCGCCAACTGTCCGCGGCCAGCGCACAGCCGCTTTTACGGCTAGTAGACATGCCGCCCGCAGTCGAAACGCTGCCTCTGTTGATGTGCCCGTGCAAAGCTCCCACCGCAGTGCTGTTGCCGACATCACGGCCGCTGCCGTCCCCGCTAAATGTCGCAGGGTGCCGCAACCGCGACTGCGCTTTGGGCGCTCCTTGCACACCAAGAGCCAGGCTGGGCAGGAGGGTGGCTGGCCCACCAGCAGGAACTGCCGAGCCACTGAACACGACACCTGACAGCTGTGAGGCGGCGCTGCAGCGGCCCGTGTCGGTGTTGCGGAAGGCAATGGCTGGGTACGTGCGCCGGCGCTCAGCATGCGAGCCTGCTTGTGACACGGATGCAGATGAGCCCGCCGGTGGGCCCACCGCGCCCGCAGCCGCCTGGGCTGGCCATGGCCAGGCGGCAAGTGCCGGTGGTCGCCAGCCCTCAACACTAGATGACGTCGAGCGCGCTGGCAGCCGCTGCGGTGGGCCAGCAAGTGCAGTACCACGCGCGCTTGCAGGCAGCAATGGGCCGCAGCTCCAGGGCGCATCCCGGCCGACATGGCCACCGGGGCCGCTGCTCGACGGTCTTCCGTCTTCTACACCATCTCCATCGCCGTCGCCGTCATCGGCCACACCTTCGATGAGGATGCCGTCCACGTCAGACTCCCGTCCTGCTTCTGTGCGGTCAGGCGCAACGCCTTGCTCTTGCGATCCACCCTTAGCTGCCTGTGCGCCGACCTGCGCCAGCGGCACCAGCAGCTTTGGCAGCGGCATGCTTCCATAGCCGCAACCGGCACCGCCAGCCGGCACGCTGTTGCCGGTGTTCACGCGGCCAACAAATGAACCGGCCGCACTCGTCAGCCGGGCCCCCGGTGGCGTTACAGCCAACGCCGCCCGGCTCGGCTGCTTCAACCCCGCCGCCGCCGCCACAGCGGCGACCGCCGCCATGCCGGTGCGGGCAGCGCCGGCCAGCTTGAGCAGCGGCATAGGCGCATGCGAGCGCGCCGTGCTCGGGGTGGGCGGGAAGAAGCCGGATCCGCTGCCAAAGCCCACGCCACGCGGCGTGCCGGCCGGAGTAGCCGGAGAGCGGCTCAGAGGCATCAGCGATCCTGAGTGGCGGTCCACGGCCGGTGTCGGCGGCACTGCAGGCGGCAGTCGCGGGCGGTTTACTGCGGCTACGGCTGCCAGCGAGGGTGGCGGCGCGTCCGGCGGAAAGAGGCTGACCACGTACACGACCTGCTTCCAGCGCTTCTTTTTGTCGCGGACACGGCCCAGGTAGGCCGGCGCGTGGCCCTCCATCACTGGCATAAACGCCATCAGCATGGGGGCGTTATCGACCAGACTGCTGGCACCCGCTGCGTCTGCTACTGCCTGCGCTGCGCTCCCATCGACAGCCACCCCAGCAGGGTCACGCTCCTGCGCCGCCTCTGCAATGCTGGACGGCTGCGCAGACAGCGATCGGCCCGCACTGGCCCGGTTGCCGTTGCCGTTGCTGCCGCGCTGCCCCACCGCAGCCGCCAGCTGCAGCTCGTACTGCTGCGCCGCCAAGGCCTCCTGGCACGTGACGGCGCAACACACGACCTGCCCGCCGGCCGCCACCGCGCCGGCTAACCGCTCCGCTAGCCGCACGGGCTTTCCGCTGTACGATAGCTCATGCGTATGGTCGGCGGCGCTCCAAGTAACGCTTCCAGTTGCAATGCCAACGCGGATCCTGCGGGGCGTTGCGAGTCAAGCACGCCGCATGGTCAAGGCTGGTGTGTTGCTTTTACCATGTGGCCTCTGGGATTGCGTACCGATCGACAGCAAATCCAGCTTACCTCAGCCCTCGGAGCAGCAGGTGCTGGGTGCGGCCATCTGCCCCCGCGACCGTGTCCTCGCAGCGGGTGCCCGCAACCGCCTGTTGCAGCAGCTGCTGCTGCAGCTGCAGCTGCTGCTCTGGCGGCCATTCTAGCGGCAGGCCTTGTGGGTCCAGGCGCTGCGGCAGGATCTCGTCAAGCGACACCACTTGGCTGCGGTGGGCCAAGGCCTCGCCAGGCACGACCGTCGTCCGTGGCGACGCTCCCGGGCGTGCAGCTGCAGCTGACTCGGCCGCAGTCGCTGCCGCACCATCCAAGGCGCTCGCGGGCATGGGCTCTGCGATGGTCTCCAGCGCGTCCGCGCCTTTGCTGCGATGTGAAGCCGGGCCGTTGCCGTGAGCTGCTGCAGCGTGTTCGGCGCCAGGCGCAACGTGCAAGCCAGCGCCAATGCGCTGCCGGAACTCCGCTTCCAGGCTAATCGCATTGCCCAGCCGCAGCTGTTGGTGCAAGTGGGGCAAAGGCGGCCGTGCGGAGTGGGGACGATGTGTCGGGGACTGCCGGGGAGTTGTGTCGCCTGGTGGGGAGCGCGGCGAGGTGGTCGATAGCGGCGACTGGGGCCGCTGCTCGCCGAGTGGAGATGGCGTGTCGTTGAGCGGCGAGGGGCGACCACCTGTCCGAACATAGCCCAGCTGCAACCTGGGCGCCATACGCACGGCGGCACCTCCGCCGTCGGATGGGGCCGCCAGGGCCGGGAGCGACGGAGTCCGCGGAAGCGCAGCAGCACCAGGCCTGGCCATGGCCATGGCCAGGCCAGCGGAAAGCTCTAGGCGGGGCATCCCAGCAGTGGCGGTCTGCTTTGTGCCCGGCTGAGGCTGAGGCGGACGCTGGGCTGGTGCAGGTCTCGGGAACCTGAGCTTGAGCGAAGCTGGCACAGACCTAAGCATCCTGCTGCCATGTGCCGAGCCCTCCGAGAAGCCGCGCGGACCGGTCCCGGCTCCGCTGAGGCCACTCCCCGCCGCCGCAGCTAGGGGCTCGTCAATGGACGTGGGCTCCAGCGGGGCGGCCTGCAGTTCGCCGGCCTGCAGGAGTGGCATTGCAAGAAGCGTGAGACCTCAGCGAGGCGGCGTGTCGCACGCTTGTATAATGGCCAAGAGGCACATGTGATCGCCGGAAGCGCTGACACGGTCTCACATGCATGTTCGCGCCCATACCTGCAGGCTGTCCAGGGCACTGGACAAGCTGTTTTGGCAGCAAATGCTGCTGTTGCAGCCAGCCGCCGGGGCGCCCGTCTCTCCAGTGCCGCAGCGTGCCTGACGAGGCGGGGCAGATAGGTAAACAGTTGTTAGCTGCAAGTGGTCGGCACAGCCACCAGCGAGCATCATGCGTACATGCTTACCTGTGACTGCCGCGCCTCCATGTACTCTGCCACCGCCGCAGCCATTGATGTCGTGCGGCCCCTGCCGCCGCCGCAGGAGGGCTCGAGCACAACGATGGGAGACGGGGTAGCATTAGTGTGCAGCCTCGGGATGCTGTTGCAGCCCGAGAGGAGCAGATGTGTAGCCGAGGTCGCCGTCGAGGGGGAGCCGGTGGTTGCCGGCGCCGCCAGCTGCGCAGAGCAGCGTGGCGATGTCGTCAGCTCGTGCACGGTGGTTGTGTTGCTGGCAGCTGAGGGGCCTTGAGCAGGCGCCTCAAGCGGCCCCTCCTCGGGCTCACGGCTGTAAGCACTCAAGCCGGCGGAGACCACCCGCATCGATGCGCAGTCAATGCCTGCTGGCTCAAGCGGCTGGGCAAGTGTGCCTCCGTCACCAGCCTCCACAGCAACGTCGATGCCGGCTGCTGCGTCCGGTGCGGATGAGGCTCCAGGGCGCTGCAGGTCACCACCGCCGCCGCATGGCGTTGCAGACATGCTTGTCCGCGGTGAGTTGTCGCCGCATGGCGGCCGACTGGCTCCTAGCGACGGCGTGGCCACAAGTTTGCGCGACAGCACGTGGGCGCTCTGCGGCGCCAGCAGACCAGTTGTGCTCACGGACGCGCTTCCACCCGTGACAGACACGGAGAGTGTTGCCACTGTTCCCGTGGCTGCGGCGGGGTGCGGAAGCGGCGACGTTGCCTGCGGCGTCGTCGCCGGCCGGTGCATGAGGCCAAGGCGCGAGGGCACGTGCGTGAACGGGCCCATCAGCGAGGCACTGCCGCTGGCCTCCAGCGCAGCGGGCGGCAAGCTGGTGGCCTGGGCGGCCCCGCCGACCACAGAGCTGCTGCCGACTGCAGCCGCGGCCACCAATGGCGCCACAATACCAGGCCCCTCCGCGGCGGAGGCACGTGGGGTGCTTGGCGGCGAAGCGGTCGCACTGCCGATTGCGTTGGTGGGGTTGAATGCAAGCACGCCGGCGGTTGTGGCGTGTCGGCGCCGTGGCGTGCTCCCCAGCGCAAGCGGTGAAGCCGGCGCAGAGGCGCCCGCCACGCCCGCGCCACCCGCCTTGTCCAGACGCGAGCTGATCCAAGCCGCCAGCCCGCCCGCCGCCATGCTGCTGCCCACGGCTGCGTCGCCCCGGAGTCCCTGGGCCGAGGTGCCGCGGTTGCGGCCGTCGCTGCTGCCACCGCCCTTGTCAGCGCCTGCATCGCACGACCGCAGCTGCTGCCGGCTCAGATGGCCAATGACCCCGACGCTGGCACTGGAAGTGCTGACGCGCCGCTGCATGTCGGACGCCGTGGCGGCCGAGGGCGCGCCGCTGCGCGAACGCCCTGGCTTGAAGCTGCGCGGCGCGCAGCGGAGCTGCCCATCCAGGTCGGTGGTCCCCGCTGCCTCGTCTTCAAAGAAGTCGGACAGCGCCACACTGGAATCTGACTCCGGCGCCTCCACCACCTCGCACAGCTCATGTGCGAGCAGCGCCTGAGGTTGTTGCGTAGTGGGCAAGTGGCCAAGGCGTGAACATGGATTGATGCGCAAGAAGATACCAACTTGAATTGAATGTGTGAAGCGCCGTGCCCTACCTCCGACCAGGGCGCGTGCAGCAGCTCTTTTCGCAGCCCCTCTGCCCAGCGCACTGCCACTGCAGCGCTGCTGAAGGCCGCGGTCAGTTCTCCGGGTCGCGCGCAGCTCTGCGGGGACAGCACGCCGCACAGCAGCTTAGCACCAAAGGCAAGCTGGAAACGCGCGACATCCTTGGCGCCACCTGCTGCCCCGCGCGGGCCCAAACTATTACCGCCGCACATATTCAAGTCAAGGGCATTCCCTGGCTACCTACCCACATAACCAAGCCCGTATGCGCATAGCTCTCACCAGGTAGGCATCGTGTGTGTACTTGCGTATGGTGCTGCGCGCCATGTCGTGCAGCAGTCGCAGCGCGCCGCACGCCACCTCGGCGTCCCATGCCATCAACGCCGTCGCCGCCGGCACCTGCAGTACGACGTACGTCAGGCGGCCCACGGGCGCGCTGTACACGTCCTGCAGCGGTGAGTGGTCCTTGGGCACACGCGGCCGCGCCACCAGCGCCAGGCGCTGCGACAACGAGCTGCTGGTGAGCCAGTACACCGCCTGCACCACAGTGTGGGAAGCACAAAAGGCGGCGGAACCAGAGTTGGGACGAGAAGGCAGTAGGATACGGGATGAGATGGACAGAAGGTCAGCGTGAACAGCACGGGTCATCAACGCGCGGTTTACGGCACATCAACAGCTGCGCGTGCATGACGCGCATTACCACAATCGCTGCTTACCGTTTCCTTGATTGGTGCGGCGCTTTGGCCCGCAGCGACGCCTGATTCCCCAGCAAGTGCGCGCCGCCGTGAGCCAGAGCTCACAGGCTCTGTCTGCTGCTGCAGCTGCATCAGAGAGCGCGCCTTTGGTATCCCGCTGTGTGGCCGCGGCTGTTGCCACTGCTCTTGCTGCTGTTGTGGCGCCTCTATATTGGAGGTGGAAGCGGGCAGCATCAGGCTGGACGGAAGGAGTGCCGGGCCCTTGTTCGCCAGAGGTGCTGTGGGCGTAGCGGTACCAGACGCCGACGCCGCTAGCTGCGCCGTACACAAAGCGCCGGGCGCGGCGCTTTGAAGCCCCGAGCTGTGACGCACTGCGGAGGCGGGTCCCACCAGCGCACCCGTGTCGGCACGCGTTGTTTGGCGCGAGACAGCCGCTGACGCACTGTAGCCGTTGACGCTGGCCGGCATGGCGCCAGCCGCAGACTCAGCGCCAGTGGTCTGTGCGCGTTGCAGCAGCATGCTGTTGCGGCCAATGCCTCCAACGCTATACCCGCCGCCTGCAAGCGCGGTGATGTTGTTGCTGGATGGCGGCATGCGCGACAGCAGCCGTCGCGGCGTGCACTGCCCCAAAAGATTCGCATCTGCGCTTGCCGGCGCCGCCGTCACGGCCGCCGCCGCCACCGCAGCCGCGGTCGAGGAAGACTCCTTCATGTACGCGCCGAGTCGGAGCATCTGTGATAAGCATTACGCGCAGCAGGCCACGCTGTGTCATGCCCTGCATGACGGAGTGGCCCGGGTAGCCCGCGGCACGCACAAAAGGACTGTGCGCACGTACGCACGCATGCACGCACCAAAATGCCCGGCGGCTTGCCCCCGTTGTGGCGGTGGACTGCCTCATCCAGCTGCTCCTTGGCGGCGGCGGACAAGAAGATCTGGCCGCCGTTGGCGTAGTCGGCAATGGCCTTGCACATGGCCACGCACGGGCCGCCGTACACGACTGTACGCGCAGAAAGGCAGAGGCGCGACACAAGAGCGTATCAGGCAGTGCCACAGGGCATATACGCAGTTGAAAGCCAGGCTAGTCTAGGTGTGTAAAGGACCAGCGAAAGGCAGCTCTACTCACTGCGTGCGGACGCCGCGTTGTACTGCATCTCAGCAGCACTGCTGACGCCTGTGTGTATGCCGACGCGCACACGCAAACCCCTGCACCCGGCATACAAAAATGACGCAGACATGGGGGTTCCATGCATGTTGAGTTATGACGAGAAGGCGAAGACGGCATGGGGTCCGGGTTACTGTACGTTAATGCAGCAGGTTCCAGCACTCTGCATGCATACCCCTCTGCACACCTGAACATGAGCAACCTCCGCGTGCGGCCCACAGCCGCTGCTGCGGTGAAGAACGACCCCGGCGGCAGCTCCGCTAGCAGCTGGCCGAGTGTGTGGCCCGGTGCCGGGGGCGTCCAAAGCGGCGGCGGCATCGCGGCCTCCAGCACCTCCATGGCCACTGCAGCTGCTGCAACCTCGGGAGTGCCCGCGGCGCTGCTAGCAAAGTCCGACACCTGATCGTACGCCATGCCTGCCGCAGTCGGCCGCCCCGACATGCCCTTCACGCTGGCGGGCGTCGCGATGCCGCCCGCCGTGCGCAGCAGCGCCCCCACGCTGGGGGACGTGTGGATGTCCGTCATGCTGCGCTGGGCCTGCTCGGCCGCACGGCTGTCCCTGTTGCCACACATGTCTGCACCAGCGTCACCAGCGGTATCTTCTACATCCAATGCTTGCGGTACTAGCAGCATAGGTGGCCGATGCCCAGCCGCCCATCCGGGCGCCGGAGCAGAGTCCTGAGCAGCCAAGCGTGATGGCCGCGGCGCCAGCGCCAGCGAGCCAGTCACGCGTGACACATGAGGGTACAGTCTAAGAGATTCCTCGCCCTCGCTTTGCGCCGCTGGAACGGCGGCGGTCGTGTACGGTATTGAGGACCGATGATGCTGCGCGGTGGGCAGCGCAGTGGTGACCGACAGTAGCAGGTCTTCATTATCATCACTGCAGTGGAACACATCCGTTTTCTCGTCGTCCGCCGTGGCTACACCCGTTTCCGGGGCAAAGCTGGCAGGGCCGCCGGCCAGGGCCTCTGCTGTGCCGTCCATGTCCACAAGCTCGTTGGCGGTGACCTCCGCCAGAGCGTTCACAGCGTACGCCTGTCTGCCGCTGGGCAGCCACGGAAGCACGGGCGGCAGCGCCACCGTTATCGAGTTTCGGTCCCTGGGCTCATGGCCATGGCCGTGGAGGTGGCCGGGCTCATCCTGACTGCCGTTGCTGTGCCGGCTGCAGTGATGCCACCGATGGCGACGGTGGTGCGGTTCGCCACCTGGATCGGCTGCTTCGCCCTGCTCCTCTCCTTGGTGAGCCCCCCCGTGCACATGTCTGTGCCCCTGCCCCTGCTCAGTGTGGGCTGCCGCGTCGGCGTTGTGGGCGGGCGACATAGGCTCGCTGAAGAGGTCGTAGTAACCGCTGGTCAGAGCGCTGATAGTTGCTCCGTCCGGCAGGTCGCTGCGATCGCAGCTCCCGCCGCCAGCTGTGCTGCCGCCGCCACCATTGCGGCAACCCTCCTCCTCGCTGCCACTGCCGCCGCCGCTACTGCTGAACCAGCTGCAGCTGCTGAATTCCTCCTCTCCGCCGACACTGGTCGGGATGAGCAGCTGCGGCGGGCGCCGCTGCTGCATGCAGGAGTCGCGCTCGCGCTGCAGCACGCATGCCGTGGTGCTGCGCTCGTGCGTGCCCCATAAAGGGGCACTGCCAGCCTCCTCGGCGCCTGGCGCCTCTTCTCCATCCAGAAGGTCTCCAGAGGCGGGCGCCGGCGCTGCAATAGCTGCACGCGATGCCGCGCTGTGTTCAACGCTCCCCGGCACGGAGCCCCGCCCAAGTGGTATGCGCAGGCGCGGCAGTGCCCCGGTGCTGTCTCCTCGCGCGGCGCCATCCCAGCCCAACCGGTCCGCTGCGGCGCTTGCTGCGGCCCTCGCGGATGCGAGGATGGCGGCCGCCTTGGATCGCGGCGTGCCTCCGCCCGCGCTGCCGCTGCTGCCCCCACTGCTATGAGCTATGGCTGACGCGCCGGAGGACCGCAGGAAGTGCAGGCGCCCCTGCAGCGCCGCCGCCGACATGCTGCGCCCGCCGCCCGCAACGTTCGAGCGGCGCGCGCCCTCCTGTGAGCGCCGCATGCTGCAGATGTGCTCCAGCGCCGCCAGCGACGGCCGCGGGCGCCCGACCATTTGTGCTGCTGCAGACATGCTCATGGCGGTGGGCGTGGGCGGCCCGCTGGTGTTGTTGTAGCCGTTCTGCGTGAAGCCATCCAGACGCGCGGTGCTACACGAGAGGTCCATGACATCCACTGCCGCCGCACCGCGGCGGCGCGCGCGGCCCCCGCTGCGCAGGGCGGACCGCGCCGCGCCAGGCGCCGAGGCGAACGGTGAGCAGGCACCTTCGCCGGGACCGGCCCTGCCACTGGCGTCGATATCAGCAACGCCGCGCGGCGTGGCTGCCTCCATCTCCTCCGGCTCGTGGTGCGTGAACGGAAAGCCCTCGGGCAGATCGGTGTAGACCGGCATGCAGATCTGCGCGTTGAACAAAGCGCCAGGTGACAAACCTCCAAGCATGATGGGCAGTGATGCGTCGCAAGAGCAGGAATGCGCCCCTCACCTTGTCAGCCAGCAGCTCTTGCGGCCACGGCAGGACCAGCAATTGGGTTTGCAGCTCGGTCGCAAACGCCACCGCGTGCTTGACAGAGATGAATGCGCATATGAAGCTGTCTCCCTGTACACCGGGAATACATAGTTGCGGCGGCATGTTGATTGCTGCGGCGTGGCGCACATGCCACGTCATTTCATGCCCTTCTACATGCCAGTCAGTAAGCCAGCACCCCCGAACTCCAGAAACCATACCGACACGGTCCCACTCAACCAGCGCAAGCGCTCAGGCGCTCACCCTGGCAGCAGGCAGCGGTTGGTGTAGGCATGTGGGCGTGCGAGCATTTGAAAGGGTGCGGGAGAGGAGGTGAGAGGTCTTGCTTGACACCAACAGCAGGACCAGGCGGGCATGGTAGAACAACCACCCCGAACCAGCAAGAACCTCCCCACGCTCGTTAGCGCTTACTCCGTTGCACTCTCATAGCCACGATGCTCCACAATCAGGTGCCGGATGCATGCGTGATGTAGTTGCAGCGCCCGACTGGAACGGGGCATGAGATAAAGACGTCAGCGTGAGGACCAGTTGCCCAACGTCAGTGGATGCTATGCCTTCCCTTCTACCGGCTGTCGTACTGGCAAAAGTTGATGCACAGTAGGCACGCACGCACCTCATAACGTCCGCTGCAAACTCTTCCCATAGGCGCGTTGAATCTTCTGCGGCACAAGCGCGACTCGTTAGTACACCCCAAGCTGGTAGCTGGTGTGAATTATCGATTCCTGCATGCCGCATGCATGCGTGCCGCCAGACCATGGACAGGAAAACCGCGGAACCTCCGCGACAGGTACCGCACCCGTCAGTGCTGCTTTCAGCCGCTGTCCCCATCACAAAAACGCACCGATGTCTGTGACCAGCAGCGCCGAGCGTTCCGAAATGCCGGGCGCCTTGACCTGCAGTGCAAAGCAGCCAGGTCCGCGGCCGAGCTGTTGAGTCAACTGCCGCCGCAGCCACTGTGTGCTAGCACCTGTGGCACAAGCCGATCCCGCCGCATCGATCCATGGCCAATCAACAAAGCCCTACCTGGGCATGCTCGCTGATGTCGTAGTTGTGTGGCTTGAAGCGGCGCCGCCGCAGCCCCAGAGCCATCATCAGCCATGGAAGCCGTCGGTTAAGAGCTGCATGCACGCCCCCGCCTCGTGTTCCAAACACCACCAATACCACCGTGATGGTGAGCACCAGGGCCACGCCGCCGACCGCCCCCAGCACCGCTCCCACCAGCACGCCTGTGCTGGTACCGCCATCGCTGCTCTGGCTGCTGGCTGCTGGGTCCAAGTCGTGAGCGTGATCCATGCTGTGCGCGACCAGTGACGCGAGGTAATTGTTGCGGTACGCCTGCGAGAACGTGATGGGCAGCAGGTAGGGGCTTGTGTGAACCGCCGATACATCGTGCGAATTACCAGTCGTTAGGACGTCGTAGGGACAGTTACGATCAAGGCATTTGCACCCGTCGTAATATCAACATGTGCTACGGTATACATGGCGCATGGCACAACCCAAGTCAGTACCCACCGATGGGGGGTAGTACGCAGACGTAAGAGCTGCGGCCCGGGACAGGGCTGCCGCAAGGCCTACGGGCTTGGTGGCAGACGTGAACTCCGTCACCTGCCCCAGGGCCCGCCCCCGGTGCCGATGCTGCACTGCAGGTCCAGACGTAGCTGCTCCCAGCCCGGCCTCGCTCGTGTTCGTGCTGTGGTGCTCCAGCTCGTCTAGCGTTGCTGCAGCCATGTCATCCGGCACCACTAGGCCCTGCTCAATGCCTTCGATGATGTTTTCGAGGACCTCCCTGCAGACCCAGCGCACGAGACCACACGTCACGGTCAAGCAGGACACGTGCGCATTGCAGTTATGCTAGCCGTGCGCCAGCTAGCGTTGCAGCAACTGCATGGACAAGCAAGGCCTCCGAGTCTAAGTCACAGTTTCACCACACCTATGGACGGTGCCATCCAAGCCACCATACAGCACCACACACGCTGCCCAATTCTCCCAATCAACTGAAAAGCAGACCCACCGGTAATACGCGCCATTTGTCATTCGTAGGCCCCAGGCATGGTTGGGGTGCTGCGTCGCCTCCGCCAGCACCGGCAGCGCCCCCAACACCTCGTCCTGGTCGTGGCCCGCAGCGGCCCACACCGGGGTGCTGGAGGGAGAGAGCAGCGCCGGCCGGACCGGCTCCATCACCCGCAGAGGCGACACAGCCGCCTTGCTGCTGGTACTGGTGCTGGCACTGCTGCTTTCCTCTCCGCCGGCCGCCGCCGTGTCCAGGTAGCGGCTGGGCGAGGCCAGGTAGAGCAGCAGCTGGTACCCTAGCAGTTGGGCCAGCACGTCCGACCTGCAGGGGAATTTATTGGGTGCTTGAGACTCCGCCGGCGCTGCGTTTACGGATCCTGGCACACATGCGCGCCTACCTACCAGATGCATGCACACTCCATGGCAGCTGTGCTTACCTCCTGTTGACGGCGCCCACGAGGAGGCTTGCAGGGGACTGTGGCGCGTGGTTTACTAGGCACGGCTGCGGCGCCGGCCCTGCCGCCAGGGAGGCCTGTGCATGCCAGGAGCTGGTGCTGCTACTTCTGCCACCAGCAGTGCTGCCGCCGTCCGCAGGAGCGGGCACCACATCCATCAGAACGCTATGCGGGCATAGCGTGGTGTCGCAGAGCTTGAGCTCCCCGCCACCGCTGACACCTGTGCCCCCGTTCTGCGTGCCCCCACGTGCCCACACCACATCGGAGCCTGGCAGCCGGGAGACGCCCACATCGCTCTGGGCTACGGAGACGTTCGCGTTGGCGTCCAGCAGAATCTGCGCAAGTAGCATCGCGCCGGCAAGTACACGTTGGAACTAGCCATTCGTGTCCAACTCCAAACAAGGGCTGCAGCCAGACCCACCCTACGCACATTGTGTAGGCGCCCGGCCCTACCCTCCCTTAGTTGCGAGGAGACACCCGCCACTCACCGCAATCTGGGGCGCGTACGCGCCGAGTGTGAGCGCACAACGGCTCCTTGCAAAGCCCAGGCTGCCACGCGCACACGGCTCGTCCGGCTCCTCCGGCGCAGCTGACGTCTTCAGCTCCGCGAAGATGCGGAAAGCCTCCACGCCCGCGGCTGAATCGATGAGCGGAGTGAGCGTAGCGGTGTCGAAGTGCACGCCCTGAGTCACCCCGTGCGTCTGGGCGATGGTGCTCCATACGGCTTGGAAGTAACTCTGGTGCGTGCAGGCTGCGGGAGGCGAAGACATTGAGGGCAGGGGTCTCGGTGCACCGCACACACAACCAGCTTAAAGCAAGGTGGATAATAGCCCCAAGTGGTGGGTGTAGGAAAGAAACTACCATACCACGCCATGCCACGAAACCTACGGAGGCCGGGACCCCCTTGGGGCGACGACCGACCCCCTGATGGACAGAAGCGTCCAGTGTAGGGGGTTATACGCCTCTAATTAATGCCCAAGTGGTGTCAGCTGACTCCTCTCACCAAGCTGCACCTTTGCATACCATTCCTGGACGCGCACCACGACTGAGACTCGAATATAGGAACCCGCTGCCGCCATGCAACCTGACGACAGTCAAAAGCACTAGTCTTGCACTTACTTGTACCACGCGGCAAGCAGATCGCGTAAGGCGGCAGCTGACCCTCGCGACCGCTGAGCCTGTAGCGCTCCTCTGCCGCTGTGTACGTCCTTATGAACGCGAGCATCTCCCTCCACGTTTGCGGTACCTATGGCACAACATGGCAATGTGGGTCAGCCCTCACGTGACCTATGCGGCCTGCTGCTACCCTACCAGCGCTTTTGTGTTCGTTTACAGCCTGCGCCACAGCTCGAATCCACGCACCTGCAGCCCAAGCTCCGTCAGGGTGCTGCGGCGATACATGGTGACCAGGGACGTGCCGTCAAGCGGCATGGCCAGGATTGAGCCCAGATACGTCGCCACCTGGAGCCGGAAGTTTTGAGACACGCCCTGCACCGACACAGGGAAGGTGGCCGGATGTCTTGCATACCGCTTTCCATATGCAGGGTCTAGTAATAAAGTAGTAAAGCTAATGACCCAAGAGGCAAAGCGCGGAGGTAGGGGCAAGCCCGCCTGCCTCATTGCCCGCCTGTCTCATTCCAAACCGAGCCCCTGAACCCACCAGCCACTCCACGCCATCGCTTAGCGCCTCCAACAGCGTACTGCACAGCATACCAAGAGATGACAACGGTTAGAACTCCTGGAGAAGCATCCTCCCTTTGCGTTGATGGGCACGGCGCAGCGTGGCACGCACAGCAACATGGACCAGCATTCAGTCGGCTGACGTCCTATCAGCTGCTCCTCTCTTGTAACCCAGACCTGCCTCATGTCAGTGAGCAAACCAGCGTCTGCCAGCGTCAGCGTAATGTCCGCTGTGTGCAGAAAGACGTCATGTGCCGGCGCCTGCCCAGGCCTTCGGGCCGCCGCGCCCAATATTGCTGGCAGCTGTGCCACCGGGCGCACATCCAGCTCAAGGGGGGTTCCATGTGCAGCTGAAAACCGCTCAAGCGCGGGAGTAAGCCACCCCGCAAAGGCGTCAGGAAGAAGTATGCGGAGCGCCGCTGCCGGGGCTTGCGGAGACACGTCCTGCAAGCACGGGCACGATATGTCACCAGCTCACGGTAGCGCTGACATGCCGAAAGCCCTCCCAGTGAACACCCCACCACGTGCAATGCACTTCATTGCATAGCGAGTCTTAGGCAAGTCCAGCGAGGCGAACCGACTTGGGGCCCCACTCCACTCCGGGCATGCTTAAAGGCGACTGACCGTGCTGTTCTCCAGCACAAAGCGCCTGCACTGAAATACGCCGCTAGAAAGTTTCTCGAGCAGGTCTTGCTGCGAAGAGCCGGCGGAGCAGCTGTGGATGCGGAGAAAGCGTACCGGCAAAGTTGCCAAAGTCACACCTACCGAACAAAGGCCGCAATCATTTACACATTGTTGGCTAGAACGACTCACCTGCTTATAGCTGCCTGGGCTATAAGCTCCGCGCAAGAGTCGCTTCCCGGCCAAGCGGTTCCGTTCCCCGCGGCTGGCAGTGCTGAGACTCGAGCCCATGCTGGCCAGAGGCAAATTGTGGCCACAGTGGCCAGCAACCTGGCCACGCGCCATTTCGTCATATAGCGGCGAAGCGTCAGGTCCGCGAAGTTCCCCCAGAAAACCGTTTTTTTGTGTTATGGCTCTGATGGCCCTGGACTTGGTTACAATCGGAAGATACCTATGAATGCTTCTAATTAACATCTTAACATCTGGTCGCGGTGGTCGCATGCAAGATTTTCACTACATTGGCTCCGCGCTCCCCAATTTAACGCGCTGGCGCAATTATCTGCCTCTATACCGCATAATGAAGCTCTGTATTTAAATACTGCTCGTCGAGACTGCACCGCACGCTTGAACCGCCCATCGCCGCAGCTAATTCTCACCGCAACTCGCTTCCGCCGCGCCTCAATCACATTGCAACAACTCACGTAGTCTTTACACCATACATATCACGTTTGTTGTGTTAGCCGGGTTCCAGCGCGGGCTTCAGCGCGCCCATGCGGAACCGGAACTTGCCTCCCGCGCCGCCCCTCGGGGAAGCCGCGCACTGGTCCAAGCAGAGACCTACACCCACCAGCCAGCGGAATGAGGGCAAGGCGTCAGAACGTCTCAGACAGCGGGCCAAGGGGTATGACTCGGACACGGACGGCCAGGCGCGCAGCAAGGCGCAGGCAGACGCTGCTGCAGACGCGGAGCGCTACAGGCTGGAGAGTGAGGCTTACATCCACGGCACACACATACCTCGCAACGATGCCGCTGGTGCTGCTGGTGCTGCGGGTGCTCCAGAAGCGATGGCGGGCCAAGCGCCGCCGCCAGGACCTGCAGCGGCAGCGCCGCGCGTGCCGCCGCCCGTCCCACCGGCGGCTGCACCAGGCGCCGCCGGTGCTGTGGACTAAGCGCGGCGGCGCAGGTGGAACCGCATCGTGTGCTGGTGCAGCAATTCCTGCTGCGCTTGCTGCTGCGCCAGCTGCTCCCTCGCGTGGATCAGGCACTGCTCCCAGTCCTGGGGTGCCGGGCCGCCAGGTAGGTCCTCGTCTTCGCTCTCCTGCTCCTCCTCTGTGCCCTCCTCCTCCTCCGTGCCCTCCTCCGTGCCCTCCTCCTCTGAGCTCTCCTCGGTCTCCTCGGGCAAAGCGTTAGGCTGCTGTGCTGCTGCATGCTGTTCAGCCTGTTGCCGAGTTGATCGCCGGCGGCGCGCCTGCCACTCACCGGCCTCCAGCTGCGCCTGTTGCTGCTCCTGCACCTGACCACCTCCTCCCTCCCCCTCGCTATCCTCGCCGCAGTTCTCTGCGTCGCTGTCCCACTCCATCTCCTCGTCCGTCTCCGCGCCGCCTTCCATCTCTGTATCACTGCCCTGCTGTGAGTCAGAGCCGTGGCCCCGTCCGCGGCCCCGGCCCCTCCCACGGCCGCGGCCGCGGCCACGGCCGCGGCCGCCACCACTACCCCGCCCGCGGCCGCGGCCGCGGCCACGGCCACCCCGCCCACGGCCACGGCCGCGGCCGCGTCCACGCCCGCTGCTGCGGCCCCGCCCGCGGCCGCGGCCGCGGCCGCGACCCTCTGGTGGCGGCTGGGGCAAGACCAGGATGGGCTCCTCTGCGGGCTGCACGCCAGCAGGAAGTGCTGCGTTGGTGCCGGTGAGAGGGGCATACAGCGCCAGCTGGCGCTTTCGCCCGAGCTGGCTACGACTGAGGCGTAGCGCAGGGAGCGTGCTGGGCCCTGCGCCGTCACCGGCAGCCGCGCCATCTGCTTCATCATCTGCCTCAACCCCAGCGGTGGGGGCGCCCATCACCTCCTCCCTTGCAGCCTTGGCCCGTGCCCTGACCTCGCGCGCCACCTTCATGCCGGCCTTGTACTCGGCCTTGGTAAGCGTGATGCGGTTGCACGGGGCGTCGTTGAAGAGCTTGACCAGGAACACGCGCAGGGGCTGTTTTGTGTTTGGGTGCACACGCTTGCTGAACTTGACCGTGCGCTCTGAGTGGTGGTTGTCGATGGGCACGCCGCTGAAGGTCTTTTCCACCCATGTGGTGAGGGACTTGTTTGCCTCACTGATCTTCCCGCCCATTGCTTCGCAGTACACCTCCGCCGCACACACCGCCTGCTGATAATGGGTGGTGACCCACTCCGTGGCAGGTGAGTAGCTGTTCCAGCGCGTAGCTGTCCCAACCGGGCACTTGGTGGTGAAGCCATGCTTGCGCATGAGGTCCGGGTTCGCAGCTGACCAGCTGGCCAGCTGCTCCAGCCTGAACAGCAGCCAGACGTTGGCGGACTGGCGGGCTTTGTCGGGATCAGCGCCGAACGCGCCCTTGCAAGCCCACATGAAGGTGTTGTGCAGCACGTGCGACATGCAGCGCATGATATACAGCGGCATTTTGAGTATCTGGCTGAGCCTGACAACGGTTCCCTTCTTCGGCCCCAGGTTCACGGCGCAGCTGTCACAGCAGATGAAGGCGAACGGAAGCTTGTGGAGGCCGAGCCGGGTGAGCGTGGCGGCGATGGCGGCGGCGTGGGACTCGCCTGTGCCCTCACTGAGGTCCAGCACGTCCAGCACCAGCGGGAGCGGGCGTCCATCGGCGTCCTTGATGGCGCCGGTGACTGCCAGCAGGGGCACGGAGTGGGAGCCGCCTGTTTGAGCACCATCGAACATGAAGCTGATGGCCCAGCCGTCGGCGGCGGCTGCAAGTAGGAGGTTGGCATCGTGCTGGATGTAGGCATAGCCGCAGGCTGCGTCGTGTGTGCGCGCTGTAGCTGATGATTGGAAGTTGAAGGGGTTGGCGAGGGTGGTGGCGCGGGCGACCTGTGCGGCGGCCACGTTCCTGTCCTTTTCATATGACACGTGGTCGATGCCTGCGGCCAACATGGCCCGCTGCCGCCGGACGTCGGCTTCCATGGTGTAGGGGCTGGTCCTGCCGTGGCCGTGCTGCGGTGACACGAAGGGAGGTGACAGAGGCACGTGAATGGAACGCATTGATGCATGGTCGCAAGCAGCTGTAGACAGATCCGCACGTAGATAGAAGAGGGGTGGTGAGCGGCGCATAAAGTGGCGAAGTGGGTCGGGCCGCACCTTGGGGTTGGTGAAGAAGGCGTGGGCGGGGTCTGCAGCAGGCCCGGGCGCCGCCGGCTTGCTGCGGCGCCCGGGCGCCTTACGTCCCCAGTTGCGGCCCACCAGGTCGTTTATGAGGTTCTTGCAGTACGTGAGGGAGGGCTTGCCAGGGGCGTCAGCGAAACGCTGGGTACGCGGTGTAAGCTTGGCTAGCGCAGCATCACGCTCCCTGCATGCCACCTCCGCGGTGACCCGCGCTGCTGCAAGCGCGGACTCCGCCGCGGCCAGCCCGGCTGCTGCAGAATCCCTCTCCACCTCCGCTGCAGCCCGCGCCTCTTGCTCCTGACGCAGCTGCTGTGAGGTGGCGTTCGCCCTGCTTTCTTGTGCGGCGAGCTGGGCGCGGAGCTGTCGCAGCTCCCGCTCAAAAGCAGCGACGCTCCGCGCAGGCCGCACTGCGCTGTCGCGCCCGCGTTTAGATTTGGTTGACTTCATTCTGAACTAGTCTTGTCTTCGCGCCTATGCTACGATGCGTCAGGGGACGAGGGGCGGGGGTGCCGGGTCCGCGACAGCTGCGGGCCCCCGCCCTTTCGAACGTGTGGAGTGCTAGGTTACCATAATCTGGACTGGCAGTTGTGCGTTTGGGGTTTCAGGGAGCGGTCTGTGGACAACTAATAGTTGAAGCAGACAACAGCGGAAAAAAGGCGCGCTGGCGAAGTGCCCTTCCCGGATCCAGCGCGCGCGTTCCCGACCCGGCGGGTCTCCAGCACCTCCCCCGGCACCTCCCCCAGCTCGAGTGGCACTTGCCCGCGCCTTCCTGCATATGTATCATAGAAAGCACTTCTAACAGAGGAATCTCATGCTGCATCTGAGCCAGAGCGGACCTTGTGTGACCTGCGACCTGCAAATTTGCATGCAATGTCTGCCGAGAACCCGGCCGACGTCGACACCGCCAGTCCCAAGCGTGCAGAACAATTTAAAGTAAGTACTTCAGGTGGCAGCCGGGCAAACAGGCCACTCAGCCTGTTCCAGTCGCCCATGCGAATGCGGTCACCGGAGGAGCACTCGTAGTTAATTAAAACTATTTGTATAATCTTACACAGCCCTAAAACATCTTATTATCGGGTTGATTTATTGGAAGGGGCCGTAACACAATTAAACGCAACTTCGCGGACCTGACGAAGCGCGTCAAGGCAAGTGGCCCGCGCGGCCTTCACGCCGCGCCGGCATTCCCATACAACATTTATCGACTAAGCAATGCATATTAAAGCTGGCTGAAAAAGGGGTACTTTGAAACCGCGACCGCACTCAAGCAGTGGTCCTTGTCACTGTCCAGGTCCTCCCCCGGTCGATCGAAGAAGGTTACTCATGCCTTTGGAATGGAATGGTATTGAATTCTAGCGGTGTCCTCGTGGCGCGATCAAGTAGTCCTTAACGTCTGTCAAGCCCACGCGTGTACTTTCGATCCGGGCACAGCCCGACACACCCCAACCGTGCGCGATGATATGTCCAGTGGCTGAAACCGGCGCTGACCATAAATCAAGCAATATTAAAGGATTGAAGTCAACAAAAGAACTCGGGAATTCGACACAAATGAGTGGTGACCCCGGCGGGGTGGCATCGTGGGGTGGCATGGACGAGACCCACGCGCACACCACATTAAGTCCTGTCGCTCTACAGAGGTAAACTGACGCTTGCAGACCTAACGGGAATGAACCGTAAACAGTGGGCGCCGGGTTCTGGAATGTTTGCATGGGTCCGTTTGGGCGCCATTCACTTCACTCACTTTACGTACACTTGAGCCATCCAAAACGCCACCGCGTTCAGCTGCTTCACTTCTTCTTGTGCCGTGCGGCTTCCCACCCAGACATCACTCTGCCAGCCGCCACACGACGTGTCTTCACACTCACACTCTCAGTACTGCGCGGTGAACCTCCACGCTGGGTTGGGTCACGCCCTGGTTCGTGACTCGCAGCCTGTCGCAGCCGTGGTGTGCTTTGGATCCTTCGCGCCAACTGCCTGTCACGCGCCGCATCCTGGTTTGAGCCTCACACGCACAACGATGATGCCCTGTGCACCCGTAACAGGGCACGTGTCGGGCGCAAACCCCTTTAGGTTCGCGCAGATGCCTCAGCGTCGGTGCTGCTGTGTCGAGTGGAAAGTGGTGGCCTTGGTGCGCTTGAGGACGGCACAGGACTGAGGATGGTGACTCAGCGCTTAGCCGCCATCCTCCGTGCACCGTACTCAGGCCTGTACTCAAGTGCAGCGTCCTCAGCGCAGTTAATTTATCGCTTCGGACCCGGCTGGTTGGCACCGTCGTCATTCCCGTGGCGCTGGTGTTGGTGTTTGTGGCCGCCGTCGTCGTGGCCGTCCTCGCTTCGGCCGTCGTGGCCGTGGCGGTGGTGGCGATCGTGCTTGCGGTTGTACACGGTAAGGTAGCTGTGGGGTTGCATGGAATAGCAGAGGCAATGTGGGTCACGCAGCTGACACAATGGCTTGCGGTGTCGTAACCCTAGCTCCACTCTTGCCTCAGTAATGCGCCCTCGCCGCAACCCTTCGCCTGGCCCATACCGTAACACTGCTGCCAGCTGACGCGCTACCAGCATCGGCCCTAAACCGCCCCGCTGGCACACAGCTCCGCACTGTTCACCCCGTGCACCGTGCGCACTGCAGCCAGCGCACCTGGCCGTCTGCCCCGCCACGTGCAGCACGCTCTCGATGTGCAGCTCGTCCTCGCTCACCAGCCGGAAGTGGTCCGTGCCCACGCCGCCGAAGGGCGCGTCCCTGCACAGATTTAGCAGAGAACAGGTGGGCTGTAACTTGCGCGCGTGCGCAGCGCCCGGGTAGGACACTAAGGGCGCTGTGGGAACTGAGGAAGAGGTGGTATCAAACGCAGCGGGGCCAAACAGATTACGTGACCACTGGATGGCTGCAGAGCCCCCGCTCCCCAACCAGGCCGGCCCCGCATGACTCACCACTTAAGCTGCACGTGCAGGTGGTCGCCGTGCTGCTCCACGCAGCCCTGCGCCTTGCCTGCGCGCCACAGGGGACCCAGTAAATCAGGTCTGCAACAGTAACAAAACGCCCCACCAGCCGCACCTCGCCGCAGGTCTCTCCGCTTGAATTGGTGCACCTCGCCGCTCATGGGGTACACCTCCTTCACCTGCGCCGTGTGCCGATAGGGACGTGCCACTGGCAAAACGATTGACCTCAAATGGCGATTCGCGACGTGGACAGTCCCACCGCGTCCTGGCCGCGCGCAGCTATTGAAACGACCCACAAAGGCTCCCTCTGGGAGCGCGCTCAAGTCCAACCGCGGCAGCCAAAGAAGCACGTGGCACCACTTCACAGACCTGGAGCACCTGTTAGGCCGGCCCCAAGGACCTCTGGGGCATCGGTGCCCAACTCACCTTGAACCAGCCGATGTAACTGAAGACCGTGAAGGTGAAGTTTTCCCGCGTCAGGTCGATGCGCACGCCCCGGACCAGCTTGACCGCCTGGCGGGCGCAGGTCGTGAATCTGCTAACGCGGTTGCGATTGATCTATGACCTGTAAGAGGTGCAGCTGGCTGCGCCGATGTTTTGCTATAACTACCTCAACTGCACCGTGGGGGATAGCAGCCAAAAGATCAACACGGGTCAACGCCTGCGCCATGCGGCACGGGCGACCCGCACCTGCCGCACGATGCCGTTGAGGTGCATCATGTTCCTGAGGCTCCGCAAGCCGACACAGAAGGGGGAGTTCCATGCATTTAGGTTATATAAAAGTAGGGGAGCAGGTGGGCACATGCATCGGGGAACCTAAAACCCGAGCCATCTTAGGGTTAAGCACCGCCGTGCGCATCCCACCGCAGCTACAGCTACGGTACGCAAGAGCACGCCGACCGCCGTCCACACTCACATGGCCGCCTCCATGGACTCGGACCGGCGCTTGTCCTGCGGCAGGATGTGATTTCCATGGCATAGGCTGTAAAAAGTATCGTATAAGGTTACTTATACCGGAGCGCTAAACGGCGCAAGTCAGGACCTAACCCTCGGCATGGGCACATCCGGCGCGTGTCACCCACCTTGAACCATGTGCCGTTGAGCGACTGCAGGGCTGGCGTCAGCTCCGCCTGCTGCCCCGATGCCGTTGCCCCTGAACCCAGGGCTGCAGCTGCAGCGCTCGACTTATGAGCAGTGGCGCTGCTGCCGTTACTCGCGCCGATGCTGGCGAAGGGTGCCGCGCACAGGCCACCGCGCTTCGTGAGGGGTGCGCCATCCGTTGCTGCGTCAGCCAATCCTCCGCAGCCTGACTGCGCGCTTCTAAACCCCACACTGCTGCTGCCATCGCCTGAACGCTGCATTTGTAGAGCTGCACATGCCTCCAGAACGGGAGCTATCAGCGCCTGCAGCTCTTGAAACTGCGCGGCGCCGAAAAAGGCGCGCATTGAGTGTGCGTCGTCCAAAGGCCGCACGCTCTTTCCCTTGCCACCACACATGCCGCACTGGCTCGCTTACCTGCTTCTGTTGCTGGGACCATGCTATGATATCTTTCAGAGGGTGGTGCATCGTGCAGGCTTGCAAGGGCGCCAATTCTTTCGCCGAGTTTCCCCCGTTGCAATGAATGAATAACACCCTAAGGAATTCAGGTGTTGCGCATGGATTGTATAGCTGAACGGAAGTCAGTATGTAAGGAAGCGTCAAGGGAACCGCGATCGCAAGCACCATGCAAGCATGGTTAATGTTGCACACACAGCCGCACTCCCTCCATACAATTACACTATGCTACTCGCAGCCTCGCCTACTGCAAGTACTACGCTCAACTCTAGGCCACACAGCGGACCGAGTCTTACTCGGCCCTCGCACTTGTTACGGTCTCGCCGCACGCTGCCTCCGCCTAATCACCGCTCAGCCCAAGCCAATCGCTGCGTTGTGCGTGTTGCTTGCTCCATGGCAGCTGTGCCGACGGTTCCGGCCTGGCTGGGAACCGCGTCCTTCGCTGTTCTAGGTGCAGCACTCGGGTTTCTGGCGTATAAGCTGATACGGCTGGCGCTGGCGGATGCGGACCTGCACCTGCTCGGCCTGGGCAAGCATCGTGCTAAAGCCTTCGAGGGGAAGGTCGTCTGGATTACGGGCGCTTCACAGGTGGGGTTGGGGCCTGGGGGCAGGCGGCTGGGCGGTGTGGGACACTGCACGTGCCATACTTCATCGCGCGACATACCAAAGAACTTCGCCATGCGCGATTCCTCCGGTTGCGCTTACCGTACTAGGGGCATTCATACGTGGCACGCTTGGCTCGCATGTGGTCCCAACCCAGACCTAGCTTGCGCGTGACATGGCCGGCCGTCACCCCGCCCCTGCAGGGCCTGGGTGCCGTGCTCGCCAAGTACTTTGCCGGCTTTGGCGCCAAGCTGGTGAGGCAGGAAGGGTTATTGTTTGCACGTGGCATGGGGCTGGTATGGGGCTGGTAAACCCGCTGTAGTGCACTCGTGATGCGCTGCAGGGCGCTGGCACATCCTGACGTGCATTGTGCCGGCACTTTCCGCAGATCCTGAGCTCCCGCGACGCGGCCAAGCTGCAGCGCGTCAAGGACTCTCTGGGGCTGGGCGCGGCGGCGGACGACCGGGTGACGGTGAGAGAGGCCGGCCCTACCTGGGCGCCTGCGCTGACGAATGCCCACAGGCAGCGCGGTCAAGCGTGTGTGCATGTCCGTGGCGGTGTGAGGGCGCAACCTGAAAGCGCCGGTGGCGCCGGGTGACGCGAGTGCGCGGCTGCTGCTTGTTATTGTTGCATGACGCACCTTCCATGAATGCGCTCGGGCGTGCGGCCGCCTGCATGCGCAGATCCTGCCCTTTGATCTGCTGGCTGACTACTCGGAGCTAGAGAAGGTGAGCTGAGGCCATGGTAGTCTGCAGATGAATACGATATCAGCACGCGGTTCATGGCCGCGATAGTAGCGCTACTTCTTCACAGCACGACAAAGTCCACCAGGTCCGCCATAGCAGCACCGACTCTGTACTCACGTCGTTAACAGGCGGCGGCGGCGGCGGACGCGGCGTTCGGCGGGGCGGGCGTGGACTACCTCATCCACAATGCAGGTGGGTGGCGGCCAGGGGTGCACAGCGGAGCGCGCAGTGCAGCAGCCTGGCTGCTTGCATCCGGCATGCGCAGGAAGGGTGCTGCGGCAGAAGCGAGGTTGTCGCCAGGTGCATGGCCTCGGCAAGTCGGACCTCTTTGGCCTTGACCTCCGCATTGCATCGGCGCCCATCCTTCTTGCCCACCTGTGCGCCTGCCGGTCGCCGCGTTGCCACCCGCCCGCCCCCCAGGCGCCAGCCAGCACGCGCTGGCCAGCGAGACCAGCGCGCAGGTGACGGACGAGCTGATGGCGCTCAACGCGGTGGGCCCCATCAAGCTGACGCGCGCCATGCTGCCCTACATGCTGCGGCGCGACCGCGGCCGCATCGTGGTGGTCGGCTCCATGAGCAGCAAGTTGCCCAGCCCCGGCCAGGTGGGTCGGTGCGGCGAGCACAGCGGTGGCGCGGGGGCAAGCAGGGCGGGGTGAGGTGAGGCAGGGCAGGGCAGGGCTGGACAGGGCGGGGCGAAGCAGGGCCGGAGACAATGAAGGACTCATGCTGCCTTGGTTCTGTCTGGTGCTATGTTTGGCGCTCGTTTATAATGCACTACTGCTGTATGCGGTTGTGGCTACCCTGGCTGAGGCGCCACCAGACCTGTCGGTGTCCCCTCCTTGCTTCACCTTTTCATCCTTTCTTGCCTTCACCTACTTATTTCTTGCCACCTCATGCATGGAAACCCCTGTACCCCAGGCCGTGTACGCCGCCGCCAAGATGGCACTGTATGGCTACTTTTCCACCCTGGCCACCGAAGTCTCCGACACGTGAGCTCAAGGGCTGCTGCTGCTGTCGCTATTGCCGCTGCCTGCGCCCCGCTGCTTACTGCTAGCGCCGTGCCATTGCCATGATGCCGCACACCACGCTTTACCACCTGCGCCCGGCATTTGCGCCCACACGGACTTCCTCTTACCACGCCGCCCGTGCCTGCGCCCCCTGGGCACGGCTGGCCCCCTTACGTCCTTCGCTGGCACGCAGCGGCGTGAGCGTGACCATCTGCTGCCCCGGCCCCGTGGCGACGGGCTCGGAGGAGACGCCGCGCGTGGTGTACGGCGCCAACGGTCGCATCGTGCAGAACAACACCGGAGCCTCCAACCGGCTCGACCCCGCGCGCGCCGCGCAGCTGATCGCCAGCGCTGCCGCGCACGGCGTGGACGAGGCGTGGATCGCCAAGCACCCGGTGCTGGCCGTGGGTGAGCGGGGCGGTGTGAGCCTGGTGACGTTGCAATTGTGGGGCGCCAGGGTGCAGGAGGGGGCAGCTCGCTGACTGACGCCGTATTGCCGTTTTGTCATGGTCACCTTGAGTATATTATACCTGCTGTCACACAGCTCACGGCCGGTGGGTCCTCCGCTTCTTGTGTGCCCCAACCCTCAGGCTACATCTGGCAGCTGCTGCCGGCGCTGGGCTGGCGGCTGCTGAAGAAGGTGGGGCCCAAGCGCGCCCGTGCCATCAAGGAGGGACGCAACGGCTACGACGTCAGCAAGCTCATGAAGTGAAAGGAGCTACCTTCCTTCCTTGCGTTATTTTACTAACAGCGACGAAATGGATTGCATTTTGAGAGTCCCCATGTGAATGTGGAGTAGTACGTATTAGGTACGTATTACGTCATGTGCTGTTGCCGGTACGCGGGCGACGATCAACCCCTGCACGCAAACTGCTCCAGTTTGATTGCGTCGCAATTGAAGCAGCGTGGCTGTTACGTGTTGGAGCATGCCGAGGACCAGAATCTAGCTGAGGTCAGGGCGTCAGGGAAGTGTTTCTGGTGGGGCGCAGTGCATTTGCTGGGATGCGTTTCCGCGCCCCTCGGGGCTGCAGTGGCCACCGTACACTGTCGCTCACCATTGCATGTGTAACCGCTTGTAGCTATGCCTGGCCAGATCACCGGCTGGTTTAGGACCCGCGGCTGCCGCGGGTCGAGCACCATTCGACCGCCACGCTACCCGAGTAAGCCGAGTTGCTCAGCTCGAACGTGTTCACTACCACCAAGGACCACCTTTCTTGTTACTACCACGACGCCTAATCCGTATATGCCAGTCATGTGCTGTCCCTGCTGGCGGCCGCGACTGGGCAGGGGCAAGGCCGGCCCGATGCCCTGTAAGTAAGCGGCTTCGGCCGCTGCCGCAACAGGCTGTCTGTTGTCTGCTTACACGCTCGTGCGACATCGTGCGTCGCACTGAGAGACTCCGGCTCTCCCGCTGCGTGGCGTCGCATTGTCTGTGTGGTCGTGCTGTCGCCTGGCCGGGCGCCCGGAGAGTGAGGAATGCGCGCCAGCAAAAACGCTCCAGCAACCTCCAACCAGCTACCGACGTCGGTACAGTAACAGCAGCGCGTTTCTTTTGTCTCTGATCCCAATGCTTTGCCTGCTCGTATTTTTGGATGTATGGGGGGCTTCGGACACTGCCGGGAACTTGCCTGCTTGCCCCTTGCCAACTCCATGAGCACTGAGAGTTCTCACGGCAAGCGACCTACAAAATATAAGTATACATCAGTGTGAATGTCTGCCTTGCCCAAAGCAGCGCCGTCATGCACTCTTGCATCAGTGAGCCACAGTTCGCTGACCTCACCAGGCCCATGGACACGCGCCACTGCAACATCGTACCCAACTTGAAAGAATAGAGCAACCGTCTACTGCCCTCCCATATCGCACACGGGCCCATCTCAGACCCCTTCATTCAACATTTACTGGGCAGCGCCGGCGCTCGTTACGGCAATGGCCTCCTTGATGGCCGATTCCAAGTCCGCGAACTCCTGTGAAGGCCGATGAGAGTGGTTGTGCAGGAATAGGCGTCAGAGGCCCGTCTGCAGCTTCAGTGCGAGCCGCCTGCGTCGAAAGCTCCCTCTGTTGCCATGACTCCTGGCACCGGCCCGCCGCTCCACCCTCCCGCTCAGCCGCCCTGCTGCCCATCTTCAACCTCCTGCCCGCCTGGCGCCGCTGCCCCCACGATGGTTGGCTTGCTTTTGGGTTCTGGAATAAGTTACATCCCCTGGGCATCGGCACTTCACAACATTTGATAACACCATCCTATGGATGGCTACCCCCCTCACCTGCGTGATCTCGTCCTCCGGCCCCGCGCCCAGCTTGGCCAGCAGCGCCTGCCCCTTGGCCAGCACCTCCGCCGCCTCCGCGTACTGGTGGCCGCTGTAGTAGGCCAGCGCCAGCAGGTGCCAGGCGTCAGGCACCCGGTCGTCCTCCTCAATCAGGCCCTCCAGTACCTGCGGCGGCACGGGCGGGACCGTGGCAAACAGGTTGAAGGGAAGGGGTTTGAGACGCGCGTTGAATTTGCTTGCGTAGGACTACTAGGTCTCAGTCGTGGTGGCATCGGCGCACTGCCGGTTGAAAGCCTATGATAGCGCGCGCCCACGGAGCACACGTGCACCAAAGCTTTTCAAGCGCTATTGCGGCTCCTGCCTGCCCGCCCGACCCCCGATCTCCAAAGCTTGCTTCACACCCACGCGCCGACCCACATCGATGGCGGTGGCGGTCGTGTCCTCCAGCTCCAGCAGCAGCTTGGCGCTCTCGATGCGGAACTCGTAGCTGGGGCCGTCCTCCTCCTCCTCGCTGTCGTCATCACTGTCCTCCTCCGCGTCCTCCATCGCCTCGTCTTGCCCGCCTGTACACGCCAGCAGAGCCCGTTTCACTCCCAACAGCGTGCCGCCGCGGCGCAAGGCCCCGCCCCCAAGCGAGCTGCTCGACACAACTGTCGGGCACGCTGTAACGGCACGATCGCGGGTGGCTGGCCCCTGCGCAATCGCGTGTGCGCCTCTGGGAGCTGCCAGCTGCCGGCCTGCCTGTCGCCCTGGCCGCTACGCCCCCACCTTTGGCCGTCGCCATGCCGCCCTCGCCCTCCTCGCCCTCCTCATCCTTGTTGGTGGGCGTGTACCACAACGACATGGACCGCCGAAGCGCCTGCGCATAGGCAACAGCAGCAGAGGCGGACGCAGGAGCAGGGGCGGCGGTGTGCGGCGGTAAGAGCTTCCTGCTGCTTCCAGGACCTCGGGCGACGCAGCCCTGCCATGCTCCAGCGGCTTGATCATGCTGCCATTTGTGACATGGCTTCCCCAGCATCCTCTTCACATTGACTTGGGCCGTCACCTCCGATGTAAATCCACACAAGGACTTCCCGCCGCGGGCACTTGCCCCGTCCCTGCGAGCCCATCTGCATCAGCCCCCCCGACCAGCCCACCTCCAGCGCGTCCGATGCTCTCCCCTGCTGGTATCGCAGCGCCGCTAGCGCCTGCCCTGGCTCGGGTGAGTCCGGGTCGGCCGTGCTCGCCTGCGTCGTGACATGAATGTGAAGCGTTTGCCACCAACGACTGACTGCGCTAATCTCTTGGCATGCACTCATGCAGCGCGGTACCTACACTGCGCATAAAACTACCGTCCCAGCAACACGTATGCCCGCGCAAACACGCACCAGAGACAGCAGGTGCTCCGCCTCCTCCGCCACGCTCGCCACCGCCTCTTTGCTGGCCACCTCAATGGCTGCCGCGTCGCAGCCCCGCTCCGCCGCCGCCGCCACCGCCCGCTCCTGTGCCCCAGCTATGAGCATCTCGCTCAAGCTGCACAGGGCGCCCGACAGCGCGCGCGACAACGCCGGGACCTCCTCTGAAGAGGCGGCCTGCGCGGCTGCGTGTTGTGCCTGCAGTGATCGCCCCGCCAGGAATGAATATCAGCCAGCATTGGATTCCGGTCCCGGCCACGCATGATTCCCCAACGACTATCGCTGCAGTGCTGTGCACACGCTGCCTGCCGCCTACCGCCACCACCCGCCGGCCGTGGGCTGTAACAATAACCTGCCGCTAGGTTTGGTTCCCCAGATGGAGTCCATCTGCCTTCGGCCCCCTGCCCCGCCCTGCCCTGGGTAAAATCTCCCCAGACAGGCTGCGTCTCACCTGCAGCACCTGCACGCCTTTGCGTGTGGCCGCCAGCGCATCCTCCGGCGACTCCAGCAGCTGCCCCAGGTACAGGTACTTCTCGTACCCCACGTCTGGGCTGAGCAGCACCGCCTGCTTCAGCACCTACTCTCATTGTGCGGAATGCGTGGGGCACACGAGAAAGAAGTATGCATGAGGAAAGGCAGTTGCCGGGACGTGGAGCGCGCTGCATGCGCAGGCACGCCACGAACCCCTGCGCGCAACCCGCGCGTATCTTGCTGGCCCCGGATCTGGCGCGGCGCGCAGTTGCCAGCAATATGTCTGAACCGTTTCACGCGGCGAGGATACGCACCTCCACAGCCTCCTCCTCCGGTCCGACCTCCGCAAGGAGCGCGCCCAAGGCATCCACGCACTCGATGCTCTTTGGGTCCAATTTCACAGCCTTCCGCAGAGCCGTCCGCGCCGAATCGAAATCATCGTATTGAAGCGCAAGTTGTGCCTGCTCATAAAGCTGCTGAGGTGTTATGCGGGCGGCGGGCGCGCGAGGGCCGCCGCCCTTGGCCTTTGGGTGGCCCTTGCCCTTAGTCTTGCCCATGCTCAAGAATCAAGCAGCAGCTGGCTGCGAGGCCCGGCCGGCCGCTCAACGTGGAGCGAGAAAGCCGGCAACCTCGATTGGACGACACCGAACCTATTTATGCGCGACAATCACAATTAGATACGTACGAGTCGTTTCTAGATGATATATCGTTCAGCAAGCGCGCAGATGCTCGGGGTTTCGCAAACAGACCGGCTTAAGGTTATTTTACAATGCTTTGCTACGCTTGAAATGGCGCTCTATACTTCGTTGCTACAAGCTATCTGACGCAGTTGAAACAGTAGAGCTTCGGAGCGAACAAGTGTCGACATGGCCGCAATCAATCGGCTTTTGCTGTTGGCTGGCAAGGCCGCCTTTTCACACAGCGTCATTCCCTTATTGACCGCTTGGTCCTCGACACTGCATCTCACTGCACTGTTGTCTAAGCGAAGGAAAAACACGACTTACAGTCTCGCTCTTGTTCTTGTTCTTGGTCCCGCTATTGTATTGGCAGGCCTATAGATTGTTTCGTCAATTTTGTTGTCATATTTATATTTATTCAGCTTGAAGCGACAGCTCCCCAGCGGAGTCCACACTACAGCCCCGACGCGCAGGCTTGCGCTGGCAGAAAACAAATGCGTAGTCAACATTATGACAGTCAGAGGAGTCGATCCGCATTCCTGCTGCTGGGTAAGGACGCGAGGTGTAGCTGCTTTTGCGATCGACAGCCTTGGGCCACCATATGCGCAAATCGTCCTTGGCCAACGCGAGTCGCTTTAAACAGCTTGCAAGAGCTATGGAGGTTTACTCATGAGGTTGCGACAGTTGACGCCTTGGGCAGCCCTGTCTTTGGGCGACCAAAACACCACGCCACGCGTGTATCCTGCTTGGCCCCGACCGCATAAGCTGTCCCCGCCCTGCGTAGCCAGCGGCACCTCCGACACCCACCCTCCCTATGAACTCACACAACGTGCACATGCAGGTGTCAGCCTGCTGGCTGGGCATGCATGCGCTCTTCGTTCACTTCAGCAAGTACCGGATGCCACAGCCCAGGCAACGTTGCCTCGGCCGATGCTTTTGACTCCAGGCCTGCCAGTGCGGGAGATATGCACAAACACTTGCAGCAAGGTGTGCAAATCATGACATGGATCCTTACTTCGTTTGCATTGCGCAAGCGTTTGGCCTGGGATTTGCCAGGGGCCAAGGAGCAGGGCAACTGCGTATATTCGTACACAAGCGGTATGAGCGCTGTCTGCTGCCGGTCCCTGTACATGCAGGCTAAGAACGGCGTGTGCGAGGAGGGGCGCGCGGGCAAGGTGCATGTGAACGCCCCTTATCTTATGGCGTACTGTGACCTTGGGTAAGGCGTTTGCTCATGTGGCGGGGCGTTGTGTGACAAGGGATGGAGCTGCATCAACTAAGTATGAGCCTCCGTGTGAAGGGAGCACACAGACATGCATGCCCTGGACGATTGCAACACGGTAACCTCACGACAGGACGGACTGCGATGACTGCGGGCCCTGGAAGACCACCGCCACCAAAGTGCCTTGGTGAGCGTCGACGCATAGGGGTTGCCGTATTGGGTGGCTCGCCACTCTCCTTCATGTTTTGTCCCGTGACTCCAACCAGAGCCCAATCGTGTTGCGTTTCAGGGAGGACCCGTCTGTCGCGGGTCCCGTGCGCTTCCTTCAGAGCAAGGACGTGCAGGTGCGCCTATGTGCGGTATAGCTGCACGCTTCGCTTCATGGCGGCACCACTACACGACGGCCTTGTTCCCGCTGCCGCCGCCACCGCCACCAACTTGCTTGACCGCACCCCCTCGCCCGGCAGATTCGTGTCAAGCCCGCGGCAGTCCCCTCCGCCATCAATTTTACCTTCGCTTACACCGACCCCAAGGCCGACTACGACGTGTCCTACCACATGGACGTGTCCGGCGGCGTGGAGGCGGGCATCACTGCGGTGCGTCGGCCCGGCCCGGGAGCTATGCGGGTTACTGCAGGACTGGCGGGACCAGTGCCGGAGGGTGCTTGCCGGGCATGGCAGATGACGACTAGACAGAGCGTACAGGTCGGCACGCCGCTGGCGAGTAGTGTTGTAGGGTCCGTGTCCCTTGCCTCAACGGCGGCGGGCTCACATGCCCCGCCGGCCCGCCTCGCAGATCGCATACAAGATCCTGAGCGGGCGTTGCAAGAAGGCCGATGGCAGCCAGGCGCTGTTCGTGGATGTCGGCGCCAACTTCGGCTGGTTTGCTATCCTGGCGGCGCGCCTGGGATGCAAGTGCGTCATATTACGGACTAGAGTTGGCGGCATGGGGTCCTGTTACTGGCTTCCGTAATGGTGGTGTGGTGGTTGTGATGGCCTGCACTGTGCTGAACCTGCCGCCGCGGCTACGATGTGCCTCCATGCCAGGGTCATCGCCTTCGAGCCTGTGCCCATGTTCCGCTCGTTCTTCGAGTACAGCGTCCACCTCAACGACCTCACGTCGCTCATCGACGTCCGCGCGCGCGTGGTACGTGGGATAGCGGGCGGGCTACATTACCTTGATCACATGCTAGGACTGGGGGAAAATGCACGCACCTTGGCAGCGGCCGGTGTGAAGCTCTCGTGCTCTGCAAGGCCGCCTCCGTGCGTCCCCAAACTTAGTTCGGTTGCCCGCACAGGCGGCTGCGTTTCGCAGTTGCAGCGCAGTCATGTTGTTCATAGTTTATTTCTCATCGGGACTGTTTACCAGTAACCCCCAAGCTTACGATGCACGGCCCGGGCCGCAGGTGAGCCACGAGACAGGCAAGAAGATGAAGATGGTGGTGCCGGCCCGTGGCATTTGGGGCACGGCTGGCATTGACGGCCTCAACATCGACCGCGCCATTGCCAGTAAGTGACACTGCGCGCCGTCATGTTCGTGATTGCGCGGTGTCGCATTGCAGCATGACGCAGCCCGTGAACGCCTGCTACTGCATGCTGCTGCGAATACCGTCCGCTGCCTCATGCCTTCACCGCTGCGGCCTCGCACGCCGGTTTGTACCGCTCAGGCTCCAAGGACGAGATCGAGGTGCCCTCGGTGCGCCTGGAGGACGAGGTCAAGCAGGACGCGCTGCTGCTCAAGGTGGGGTGGGGTGGGGATGGGGGTTGGGCGCAGATGACCAAAAGCTGTGTAACTCAGGGTGGCTACCCTTGCGGTTGCGTTGACCTAAGCACGATCAGCAACACCGTAATGTCAACACTGCAGTCCCAAGAAAACGTGCCCGTCGGTATCGCTGCCACGTACATGACGCAGATCGATGTGGAGGGCTGGGAGTGGGCGGTGGTCAAGGGCGCAGATCAGTTTCTCAAGAACTTTAACGTGGAGAACGTCATCATGGAGTACTCGCCAGGTGGGTGATGCTGTTCAACCACTGATGCATACGGGATGAAGCCGCGGTGTTTCATGAACTGCGCATGCGCCCCTTTCAAGCGTCCGCTACGTAAACCTCCCGCCGTGGCGCCCTTGGCATTGTAGGTGTCCCGGAGCGCCACTTCCGCTGGGACGACATGGCCGCCACGCCCGCCATGTTGGTGGACCTGATCCAGAAATACGGCTACCGCATCGGCCACATCGGAGACGCCGGCAAGCACCACTCCGGCGGCTGGGATTCGCCGCTGCCGGCCCTGCGCGAGGTGTGTTGCGTGTTTCTGACCGGGAAGATAGGGCGCAGCCTAAAGCGGGGCACACTTGCCGGCTCAATGAAGAGCGAGATTGCGCGAGGGCACGCATACACCTGCACCCAGCCACTTCCCTCTGAGGGGCCTTCGTGCCGCGTTCCGTCAGGTGAGCATGGACAACCTCAAGTACGATGTCAACGACATCAAGCTGTGGAAGGTGAGTGTTAGCTGCACCTGCTCTCGGGGGATGGCTTTGCAGCGCTTGCAGCTGGGGGCTCTCAATGACTCGGAAGCAGTGCGCGCCGCTCTCAGGAGGGCAGGTCGAGGACGTTGCCTGGCTCATCGATGCATGGTTCATCTCGCCACGGCGTTGTGGCCTTATGCCCACAGGAGGGCAAGATGGCCTGCCCCACGCCGATGGAGCTGAGCAAGTTCCCCATGTGGGTCCTGTGCGGCGGCGTGCCGGAGGGCCTCAACCCGCGCAGCCTCAGGTGAGCACTGGCAAGCCGAGTTGACGCTGCGCCCGCCAGCATCGCGCCAGGCCCGCTCACGTGCAACAAATGAAAGCTGTCGGGCACACGCAGCCTGGCCGCGCCAAACGCACATCAAGCCGTCCTGCGACGCCGTGCCTGCGCAACCTCCTGACACGTGTATGCTGTGTCTACTTAAAACAACTGCTGTGTGTTGCTATGCTCACCCCACCAGAGCTGAGATTGGCCACAACACCAACGTGTGGGCGGCCAAGGGCGCGGGCCTGGGCGATGGCCTGCTCAAGCTGGAGGGTCTGTCCGGCATCCTGGACCCCAAGGATCCTGTCAACAAGTACTTCCGTAAGTGACCATTGGCTGCATTGATATCAGTGGCAAACTTGGACTGGACACGCGGCCGGAACGCCTTGAGAATGCTAGGTTGAAGCAGGCAAGCCGCCACTGAAAGGGCAGGACGGTAACGACGGGTCTCGTTGTCCTGGTTTTTGATGCGGCGCAGAGACCAACAAGGACAACTTCGGTATGGGCAGTCGGCCCTGTTCCCACCTGGACCCCGCGGTGCAGGTGAGGACATGGATGCGCTGCACGCGTAGCAGGGTTGGAGCATTGTTGCCTTTTTAGTGCGGGCGGCTTGAGGGATTCAGCCGGGTGATGGGTCCTGAATTGAGGTGCTGCCGTGCGACGTCGCATGTGCATATCCTTGAGCCGCTGCTAATGGCAACCGCCCCGCCGCATAGGTGAAGCACCGCTGCAAGTGTAACAAAGCTGACGCCTGCGGCGAGGAGGAGAAGGCGGTGACCAAGGCGGCCGAGGAGGGGAAGATCGCCAACAACTACGTCCTGCCATGAGCAAGGACAGCCCACATCACGCTTGGCACCAAGTGGCACCGCATTGTAATCTAGATCAATGGATCATAGATAGGGCAGGGCAGGTCAGCCGTGGGCTTGGCCGCTTGGGTGTCTAGCGCTGCTTGTGTAAGCGCTCTCGCCAGTCCAGAGACTGGTAGGCTGCAGAGGCCGTGCGAGCAGCAAGAGAGAGTATAAGCGACAAAGTGGAGCCCGCGGACGTGTTACCTCAAAGCGGATGCATGCCAGTAGCTGAGGCATCAAGCGGGGGCCGTCGTAGATACGTAATGCTGTTGGGCTGTGACGTGCGTAGGGGTCAGGTACCAAGAATGACGAATGAAGGGACAGCATGACTTCACGTATATCCAGGTGCAAGTGGCGCCTTGGATGCATGGCGAGCGTACTGCATCAGTATTGATGGTTCTTCACCGGTAGGCGTTGCGCTTGCATTTCAATTTATTGTTGGATCTGTCCATCACAGACAATGTCGCACTAGGAAAGGCCTGCGCATGTACAGTGAGGTGGGTGGCTCCAGCCGTACCTGGCAGTTTCTGGCTACCTCTCCGGTCTGCAGCGGTTTCGTTCTGCAGGCTCCGTGTGAAGCGCGATCCTAGCAGAACAAAAGTTATATGCTGCATTTGTTCCATTGGCATTTTACATCAAGTGGTGGACCCATGCACACATGCTAAAATCCGGCGCCCACTACTTGGGTTGGTTGGGGGCTTGGGGCGGGTTGGGGCAGCGGCATAACCTAAGATCTTCTTGACCTGCTTTCCTCAAAATAACAGGGAAATTAGCTGCGATCAACCAGAGGGCTGCTTGTTAACTTGGGGACGCCCATTGACGACGTATACAGGTTCAGTGACTCAGACGGAAGACATCAAGGGGAGAGTACGGGGCAGTCTACGTGCCAGCGTGCCAAAATCGGGGTGGGCCTTGCACAGGCCTTGAACTACTGCACGACTGTCTGCTATATTTGCTGACGAAGTAAGCTTTAAAATTCGTTCGTTTTTCTAAAAGCACCAGACCCCTTCGGACAATCACGCAGCTGGGCAGCCTGCTCCACGCCGTCGCTTTTGGTTTTCGCCCTTGTGGAAAATTACTTTTCCATTTTACGCTGACCATACGTTTGATTATACAGCAGCATTGTCGCTGGCGAAATCCCGTCAATGCGCACCCTAGGGACCTAGCCGCGCCGGATCAATGGCCGATTCGCCTGGTGGCAGTCTAGATGATGACCTGGCAGCTGCCTTTGATGGAGAGGAGTTTGACGAGGGATTTGCAAATGAGGACGGCGCTGGCGATGCCCAGGAGCGTGAGGTATGTGCATCTCCGATCCTAAGCGCAGGTCATTGTAAGTATAGCAACATGTATGCCATCTGCAGGATAACGAGCCGCAAATAGCTGACTACGGTTCAGAAGGGGAGGATGGCGGGAAGCCTTCGTCCTCAGAAGACACAGACGACCTGGACGCTCTAGAGGCTTACGCAGACAAGGGCTTTGCGGAGGTTGAAACGCTCAAGCGGGAGGCAGGTGTGGCGGGTTGGCTTCAAGCACACGCGGGAGACCGCAGCACGGGCCCGGGGCACAGCACGCCAGCGACCTGCCGGGAACGGGGCATATCACCTCAGAACACATCCACGGATGCACCTACCTCTTGCTTCCTGTACGCTTGCATTGTGCGCTCGCAGGCATTGAGGACAGGCCCGCGAAGCGCATGAAGATGGTCCGCTTCGGCGTCGACAACAACTCGCCAGGCGGGCGGGAAAACCGAGCTGGAGGGTCATCCACAGCGGCGGGTGCCGGAGGTGGCGCGTCGGGCTCGAGCGGGGCCTGCCAACATCCTGTGTGGGTGTTTGGCCTCTGCGGCGTGTGCGGCGTGAGCAAGGAGTCCTTGGAGAGCAGCACGGGTGACCAGTATGGTCAGTACCTGTCCGCCTCGACCTCCGCTGGGCCCGGTGGGGACGATGGCGCGAGAGCGCAGGTGGGTGCACCACAGTCATCAGAAAGTGCTTCAGCCGACGCCCAGCATGCAGTTGCCTGGCTGGGCTAGGTCAAGGTGGCGCCTACCCAGACCTGGCGGCCCCGCCAGGTCGGTGCGTAGCTGGGCGGGACGACCTCAGCCGCCTGCATGTCCTTGTGCCGTGCTGCCCGCAGGCGGGCACCGTGCGGCTGAAGCACCTGCATGCGAGCAAGGAGGTGGAGGTCAGCCGCCAGGAGGCGGACCGGATACGAAGGTGATCAGGCCATGGCGCAGTGAGGTCACCACACCGTACAGTCACCAGACCTGCGTGCGCGCCTTGGTAGCCATGCGTGCGGTGGCTCCGGACAGGGTCCAGTTTGCAGCTGCACCACGCGCGCGCCAGCTGCTCACCGACTGCACTTGATGCCTCACTCCTTCAGGGACACGGTCTCGCGGCTGCTGTCCCGGCGGCGGCTGATCCTGATTCTGGACCTGGATCACACGCTGCTCAATAGCGTGCACATGAACGAGGTGGGCGAGGACGTAGCGCCGCGGCTGGCGGAGCTGCAGCGCCGGGAGCAGGTGCGTCACGTGTTCGTGCAAGTGCCTGCTTGCGTTGGCGCGTGGCTGCAAGCACGACGCGAGGACGAGTCATTTGAATTGGCGGGCAGGCATGGCGGTGGTCGGGCATGCCAGTCAAGTATACAGGGCCAGATGGTACTGGTCCAGCATTCTTGGGGGAGTCTGTGGCGCCGCGGCGCACCCGCCGACGCCTTGACTGCGCGCGCCCTGCCGCTGTAGGAGGCAAACCTAGGCCCGCGGCGGCTGCTGCACTGCCTGGCGGACAAGAAGCTGTGGACCAAGCTACGGCCGGGCGTGTTTGAGTTCTTGGAGGTGGGCGGGCGGCGCGGACGGGGCAGACTGGAACGTCTGGGCTGCAGGCACGGGCACGGACGTGCTTGCTACCGTATGCAGTAAGCTCGTGTCTCTCGCTCATACCTTACTAAACGGAATGCATCGCGACGCACAGGGGTTGCGGGACGCGTATGAGATGCACATCTACACCATGGGCGACAAGACCTACGCCGCGGAGGTCCGCAGGCGAGCATACAGAGGAGGGGGGCGTGCGCTGTGCTGTGCTGCGCTGTGCAGCGCTCATCTCGCGACGGAAACCAGGTCCATGCCCCCGACAATCAGCCCCACGCAGCTGCGCTGCATCTCGACACCCGCCCCCGCCGCAGCCTGCTGCGCTGCGTTCACCTGCACCTGCACTCACTGCGGCCACCACCTGTTACGGTACGTGCACCAGGTTGCTGGACCCCAGCGGGCGCCTGTTCTCGTCCGTCATCGCCAAGGACCACTCCACCACCGCCACAGCCAAGCACCTGGACGTGCTGCTGTGAGTCCTGGGGACGGAGGGTGCCGCCGCCGCCTTTGCTCCGTGGGGTTCGGGCCTGCACAAGGTGCAGCCACGGTACACTGCGGCTTGCACGGGGTCGCAACATAGGCTGCATTGAGCAGGCGCGAATGATTGCTATCGTACCGCTCCCGTCACTCAACAATACTTCATGAAACGATCACGGGCGTTTGTTCCAACGGGCTGTGTCGTGCCGCGCGCCCCGCAGCTCCGCCGACGAGCTGGCGCTGGTCCTGGACGACACCGAGGTGGTGTGGCCCGGCCACCGCCGCAACCTGCTGCAGGTGACGAAAGGCGGCGTGGGGCGCCGGTGTAAGCTATCAGTAGCTTGCCAGGATCATACTAGGTGCTTACCGAGAGGGAAGTTAGCTAGAGGTCCGCTAATTAGATGCTAACGGGAATTCCTATGAGAAACAGAGAACTATATGATAACCGTGAGTCAGGTGGCGTAGGAATACGCCTGTAAGTAGACTTGTTGGACTCCGTGCGTGCAGTGCTGATAAGCACTATTGGACATATGCATGGGCACATCCGCCGTGTGTGAAACCCACACGCATGCCACGCACCCTCCGGGTGCTGTGTGATATCCCTTCCGGGGGTTATAGGTCGTGTGGCGTGTATTACCGCTTACAGCCGGCCCCTCAGTCACGCGCAGATTCTTTTTGTGTGGACTGCATGCCAGCAGGGTATAATGTACTTACCGTAACATTACCTTATGCGGTACGCGTGCTACCTGCTGTTCAGATTGAGCGGTATCATTTCTTCCCCTCCGACCTCCGCAAATGGCGCGCGGACGGGACGGCGCTGCTGGAGCAGGTGCGCTCTTGCGGCATGTAACCACGCATGTCAGCACGTGTACGGCCCATCACACCGATGTAGACCGCCTTCCAAGCGGGCGTGAGCGCGCCCTGCACACCATCGAGGCCTTTACAGCAGTGCGCGTCCTTGTCGTTTCCAAGCGCCTGACACATCAATGTCCGACTGCTGCATTGTATGATAGGAGCGGGACGAGAGCGCCACGGACGGCGCACTGGCCACCCACTCGCGAGTGCTGCGCGCCGTGCACGCCAGGTGAGAGCTGCAGTGGCAGGCCGGGGTGGATGCGTGCGTGCGTGCTGGGGAAGGAGCTGTCAGTGCGCTGTTGGCTGCGCATCCGCAGTTTATATGGAGGCCGCCGGAGCTGTGAGGGATTTCTTTTGCTCCGTGTGATCATGGAGAGAGTGGGACGCGCATGCCTTTGTTCGTGCTGCAGGTTCTTCTCGCAGGAGGACCCCAGCCTGCCGCCTCTGGATGAGCGCGACGTGCGAGACATACTCGCGGAGCAGAAGGCGCGCATCCTCAAAGTGGGTATCGTCCAGATGCAGGGCAGGGCCCTTCCTGCTTTCATTGTGTCAGTACAGGCCAGGATGGAGAAAGTGCGCGCCATGGCTTTGAGCGCTGTTGCTGCTGCTGTAGTGGCAGCTGTTAACCGCGTCACATATCTCTTTCCCACGGCGCTAATTGCAGGGCGTGCACGTGACGTTCAGCCGGTGCTGGGCACAGGTATGATGGGTCTCGGGTCTCAAGCCCACCAGTTGACCAACGCAGAATCAGTCACACAAGCGTTAGTCTGCAGCAACTAACATGGAGTCCGTTCTTTTACATCCAATCTAAACACGCGTGCCAGTGCCCAGGCCCGTAGCTCACAAGGCCACTCTCGGCCGCAAATCGCTACCACGCCCAAAATCTGCCGACTTCGGGATGTCATGCCGTCTGTCCGTCATGCCACGCGTACGCAGGACAAGGATCCAAAACGTGAGCCGCTGTGGCAGCTTGCGGAGGGGCTGGGCGCCGACTGCCTGAAAGACTATGACCCGGTCATCACTACACACGTAGTGGCGGCAGCGGGCGGCACTGCCAAGGTGGGCTGGATTCGCATTTGCACACAGGCAGGGTGGCGGCGCCTGCTAGCGACCGACACAGGGGATGCCGCACGTGTGCTTGACGCCCTGACGCCACGCAACGCGGCCCCTATTGCCAAGCCTGCGGTAGATAGCCGCCGCCGCCGCCGGTAGACGCGCATTGCACGCGCTTACTGCCGCTGTCTGCGTGTTGCAGGTGCACCAAGCGCGCGGCGACGGCAAGGCAGTGGTGACGCCTGCGTGGCTGCAGGGCTGCGCGTTCAGGTGGGTTACGGCTGTGGGGGCGCGGACTTGGGCATGACTGCCTTTGCGTCTGCCTTGCCACGCGACCTCATTTTGCACAGATCGCTGGCTTCAGCTGCTGCTGTGGCTTCTGGCGCCGTAGGTGGGAGCGGCTTTCGGAGAAGGATTTTCCAGTGCCGGAGCCGTCGCAAGCGGATGGGCGCGGCAGCAGCAAGGGTAGCGGTGCGGGTGGTGCCAGCAAGCCGAGCGCCGCGGACGAGCTCCAGATGGCCATGGCCGCAGCCGGTGGTGGCGGCGGGGCATAGGCGTGCCCGTCGTACACGCTAATGAACGGGAAGGAGCTTCTTGGCCTGTTGATGGCACTGGAACACGCGGTGGACTGGAGTTTGCAAGGAAGCAAGGGAGAAAGAGAGGAACTTGACTCGAAGCTGGATTGTGTGGAGACATGGAGCGGGTGTTTTGGGGGGCCACTGACAGGCCATCACCTGGTGACTGCTAGCCGCATGTGGCGTTGACCTACCTGGGTTGTGCAGAAAAGACCAGTCGCATGGAAATAGATGCAACCGTTTCGCATCCGCATTCTAGCGCATGTCGGTATGTGGATAGTTGGGTTCGCAAGGACAAAATATGGATGTGCGGTCTCCAAGGCAGAACTCCTGTGGCTTCCACCGGGAACATCTGCCTGCAGGTGCGCTGCGTCACCGTTTTTGGTGCAGGCGTGCAGCGCGTTTCCTTGCCTATGCGCCGGTGGGCCATTGCCTATGGGTATGTGCCTATGTGGGGGGCTTCGGACACTACTGGGACGTCGCAATCTTGGCCCAAGCCTGTTCCATCAACGGCGCGATCTCAAAAGAGGGCCAGCACAAGTGCTCACGCCCGCTCTGACACAAACGTGGAGGCCGCAAGCACGGGGGGGGGGGGGGGTAAAGATAGGAAGTGTCAGACCCCATGCTAAGAATCCCCGACCCCGACCCCCCGGGACCAGCCGGGACCTACCCACCTCGTGTCGTTGAGGGCCCTTGACCCCTCCATTTAACTTCAAAGTGATATAAACTCGTCATGACAAGACGGACTCCTTTCAAGCATTTATTGGAACCTTTTCTCCGACTTATGACATTCGAATTCCATCCATCCGAGCAGCCATCCGAGGCAGGATGAGAGTGCCGAGGTGACCAAGTTTAGCTAATAATTATATCAACATAGCCTCAGGTAGTGCGTTAGCGGTTATGAACGTTTCGGGTTTGAAGCACATAAGCGACCCCAACCCACCGGCGTGGATCCTCGCTCCCGCACAGGGGTGCTCCCGCAACTCTGCCTCCGCATTGCACGACGGCACCTGCCGCTGCCAGCAGCGCTCATTCGCATGTCTATGTTTCGGGTAACAGCAATTCAGAAAGCAGCTTGGAGGTTGGGGGCAGGGGAGGCCGGTGTCAAGTGATTCGTGGTACTGTCCTATGGGATATCAGGCGGGATGTCAACATGCCGACACCAGGACGTGCCCACGTACTGAAACATGCTTGCGTATGCATGTGGAAGCATGATGACAGCACGTGTGTTGCTGCTGGACTCCTAGCCAGCCTTTGCGGCTCTAGACCTGCTCCAGAAGAAATCCGGAGAAAGAACTGTTATATATCCGGTGCACCCCTGGGCGGTACCTACCTACCCCCCGACTTTGACGGGCCCAAAGCCCCAAACTTCATCAGACACCCCCTGAGCAAAGTAAAAGCACCTGCGTAATGCTCGCGTTTACTCTACAATATGTAGGCATGGGCAGAAATGTGGCGTTCCTACCTCCCCCCCTTGGCCACAAGATACTTGAGAGCATACTGCAAAACAACACACCCAACGGCAACGGCATACGTGTGGTTAGAGGCGGAGGACCGGAGGCCCCGAAGGGGCCGGAGGGAATGGAGCCTCTAAGCGAGCTTCCATGAGAAAGTCGTACAGGCTGGCTCTCTTTGGCGCCAGCCTCTCCTCCTTTTCCTCATTCTGCCTTCATAGTGAGAGCCTTTAACGTTGCTTCGAACGTTCTCACTCAAGTGCCCGCCCTTCCCGCCCTTGTTGGCCCCAGGTTCTCCCCTCCACGCAGGATCGCTCGGCCCTTCCGGCGCGGGCGCCGTCGGCGGCGGGGCCGCCGCCTCGCCGCCGGCGCCGGTTCGCGCGGCCGCCGGCCTCGTGCCGTCGCGGCGCCTGCCGCGGCCTTGCGGGCTGGCCCCTCGTCCGTGGCGGCGGCGCCTCGTTTGGCGCTGGTCGCGAATCCTTCGCTGGGCCGTCATCGTGGCGTTGTCGGCGCGTCTCGTGAGGGTTTCGCTAGTGGCTCCTCGTGTCAGGCTGGCTGTGTCGGGCCGTCGGCGGGGCGCTTAGTTCTGCGCCATTGTCGTTTCTGGGTTCTGGTGGCTTCGGCTTCTTGTTATGGTTGCGGAATTACAGAGGGGACAACCCGAGTGTGCAAGGACACAAGGGCCGTCGGAAGCTGCTGCAAACCCTCCCGCCACCATGGTCCGTGTGACTCCGCGCACAGCGAATCCTAGCCAAGCCGTAACCCGCCAGAGCCCCGCCGATTGCATCGCTGCCACAAGTCCAAAAGCGGGATTACCGCACAGGTCAAAGGCGAACAGTACACCCTACCAGCACAACCTAACCTAACCAGGGCGCAAGCGTCCAGGTACCAGGCGGCCGCACGAAGCAGAGGCACTGCAATACGAACGCGCATGTCTTCAAGACGTAGGAACTCACGGCGACGGAGGCGGTGATTCGAAATCGTACGGCAGCCTCAACTCCATCCGACCACCACCGCCAGGAGCAATGAATGGGTGAGAAGACGACACCGTGTCCCAATCCTTGGGGGGAATACCCAAACTAACAAAAGTCTGCAGCCGACCCCAGAAATCCGTCACAACATCAAGGCCGACGCGGAGCACGTGCGCAGACGGCAAAGTGCGCTTGGCAGCAAGGCCAGCCATGATCACACGTTGGCGACCCAAGTCCAAAGCAGACATCGCAGCAAGGCACACGACATCCCACACAGGCTGAACTAGACCCGCAGGCGGCCGGGCCAGCCACAATTCGGCACGAGAGAAGGCGCGCAGCGCGTTCTCAGGCTCTGCGCCCATAGCGAGGCCCATACTCTCACGCAAGGCCAGTGCCACCCGACAATCCCAGAACCAATGGCGCCGATCACCATCCTGCATATCAACATCACACGCACGACACGGGTCCACACGCTGACCACGCAAACGTTTAGCAGCATTTTGTGGGAACGCCCAGCACGCATTGGCGGCCACACGCCACAAAGCTTCCTTGTGTTGGTTTTCCCACTTGAGCGCCCATAGACGAGTCAACGCACCCGCAAAGGCACCGCACGCTATGGGTACCTCAGACTCCGGCACACCAGCATCAAGCACGAACGCACGATGTTTAGCCCTCAGAGCGACCAACGCCTGGGACTGTTGCAAGGTAGTGCCCGCCTTCACTGTGTACGCCGTGACTAGTAGGGGAGGGCCCCCGTCCTGCGCCCAGCCGAGGCCGCGCACAACCTGTTGCACAGCCGCGGCCGCCGCACGCGCCACTTCCTCCTTCCGCAGCGGCGCCACCCCGTACACACGGCGGTACCACCGGTCCTCACGCACGGCAGCGGCCCAGCCAGGGGGCAGGAGGGCCACTGCCGTGGCAAATCGGTCGGCGGCATCTTGGACCGAGGCAGGGCCCCGGAGCGGTGACGGCAGCTTCCGGGGACGCCACCGCAGCACAGCCCGCCACACATTATTCAAATACATTTCGTCGCAGGCGGCAGCAAACCCCTCGCCCCACACATGAGGAGTTTCACACGCGTCCCGGTATTCGTCAAGCCCATCATGCGCATCAACCAGTTGACCCACATACAACAGACGTGGGAGAGCACGCAGATCCGCAAATGCAACGTCCCAGGTTTGACCGCCAACGCACAGTGCCGGGTTGGCCCACAATGGCACATGGACCACCCACGGCCCAGGCTCGGGCGGAGCAACTAGGGTCACAGCCGGCAATTCACTCATAGCTTCTAGCAACCGCACAAACGGGGGGCACATAGGGGAGAGCTGTTTGCCCAGCACCTTCGCACCGGCCCCATGCACCAGTAGCCGCAGCGGCGTCACGTCATTGTGCACTTGGCGCAACCAGGCGAACGCCACCTGAGTCCATGGAGGCACATACGGTAAGAGGCCACACGCCCCAAGGACACACCGCACCGCCAACCCAGCCTGCCGCGCCTTCACATGCTCGACCAGCGGAAGCAGGCCGACGCCGCCCACCGCCGGGGGCAATTGCATAATTTCAAGCGACACACCGGGCGGGCGGGCACGAGCGTTCTCATCATATGCAGCCGGCGAGAGACGGCGGTCCACCACAGCGGCCACCCGTGCCAGCAACCCCGCCAAATCCGCGCCCCGCCGGGGGAGGCCCACAAATTCCAAATGGTACAACACCTTGCCGAGCGCATACGCAGAGGCTGCAGCCGCCCGACCAAACATGGATACTGGCATACGAACAATTTTGTTTAGAACACTCAACACTCCCTCAAACGCGACATCCGGGGAAGGGACAGCCCAATCACCGAAATGAATCCCCAGTGATTTAGCCGTCGGCACCACCCGCCAGCCAGGCGGCAGGTGCGGCCCAGCCACCCCCGCCGGCTTGTTATGGTTGCGGAATTACAGAGGGGACAACCCGAGTGTGCAAGGACACAAGGGCCGTCGGAAGCTGCTGCAAACCCCTTGTTATGCTGCCAAGGTTTATAGATGATTTCGGGTGAAGGACCGACCCCGGGACGTTCATCGAAATTTTTTTCCTGCGCGAGACGGGACGCTCTGGAACTACCGTCGAGAAGACAGAGCGACACAGCGGTTCCTGAAAGCCTTAACTTCTCAAAAACTGCTGCCCAGCAAAATTAGTGAATGTTCTGTATTGTAGCATATTTGAGAGGGCGACACAAGACCTCCGAAATCTTGCAAGACGACCATTTCCCGGCCGAAAAGCGGTAAAGACAATGAATGATCAACCGACATGAAATATGCTTAAGAAATTATACCACGTTGCTTTTTTGGCGTGCTCCGCGTTCTTGATCGCGCCATACATCGCTTCAGAGTTTTGCATGCACCAAAATGTACATGCATGCATGCCATTATAATCGTGCTATGTGTGGCATGGCAACGGTCCGTGGGCTGTGGCGTCCTGCACGTGCACATGCATGCTCGGCAGCTCGGCTCGCCACGCTCGCGGGCCCTCGCCCCGGCAATCCCCTAGGCCAGCCCTCATCCCACTCATGGGCCTGGCCAAGCCGAGAAGCAGCACATTCAGATAGCAAGATCATTGCTGGTGCGCTTGGTTGCTGCTCGGGGTGGCGTGTGTTGTCGCGGCGTTCGCCCGCCTCTGCGCCGTCTCTTGTTGTCGGGCCTTGTTGTTTGTGGGTTTTTTCTGGTTTTTTTTTTGCTGCCGCGTTGCGGTTGTGCTTGTCGTTCCGGCGCGTCGGCGTCGCCGTTGGGCTTGCGTGTGTTTGGCTCTCGCCGCTTGTAAGGCCCTCCTCCTGTGGCCTGCCGTCCCTTTGCCCCACTTCCTACGTTGCTGCCTTGTTCCAGCAGTCAGCCCTTTGGCGCCTAAGAGAGGCAGCCTATCAGTACGACTGTAGCATGGAAGGTGCATAAAAGTGCGGTCTGAGTGCGCCTAGGTTGCGGCACAGCGCCAGTCCATACTGAGAATTTGGCGGCCAAGTGGGCTTACCTCTGAGACTTGGGTGAGGCCAGCTGAGCTGGCCTTTTTGAGCCGAGTGGCTGTTCAGCTGCTGCGTGCGACATATCTTGAGCTGTACCTGTTGCTGTGCGGATTAAAGGTGAGCTTGCGTGCAGTGCGTGGTCGCTTCGTCTCCCCCCTGCCTTGCCCTGCCTGGCCCTGCGCACTCGGCCCCCGTCTCGGCCTCTACGTCCCCTGCCCCTGACGACCTTTCCTCGCACAGATTTTTGTATTTGCAGCTTTTATATCATCCTCTCTATCCAAGGTGGAACCGGGCCAGACTTAATCAGCACCCATAGTTCTCAGTCGGTATCCCGTGCACATCGTGCGTACACATTTACAGAGTAAAAACTTCGCACCACATCGTCCAAACTACGCAGTGTTTCTCTATTTGCTCCGGTGACGCTATTACTATTTAGTAATTTCCAGCGATTTAGGGCCAGCGCTTTCGAGCAAAGCTGTTTTTTTCGCCCGCAAACAACAAACGAGACCTGGAAAAATTATTGTAGTCGAGATATGATATGATCGAATAACGGATGCAGCCTTGGCGTCAGGAACTGCGGGGCTGAGGGGCGGGCCCCGCCAAGGCATAACGAATGAGGTTTAATTTGTGCAGCCTCGCCGCGTGTTTCCGAGTGGGTGAAACAGCTGATGAGAAGGGACGACAAGCTCAAACGTCATCCGACAATGGGAGTCGTGCTGCGGAGAGAGGAGGGCCATCCCCAGCAGGCGAACTTAGGCTGTCGCCTAAACCCAGCTCCCTGCACGCGGGAAGCGCCCTAACGCCTGCTTCAGGAAACAGCAACAGCAGTCATAACTGCTCAGAGCGCGTTGGCGAGGTGAGGGCGTCCTACGCTGTCGCGAGTGTTGGACCCGCCAACGTCCACAGGTCTGACAGCAGCGCCGGCCACGACAGAGGAATCTGTGATACAGCGATATTCCCATACAATGCTGCGTCAATAAATGCAATCGAGCAGCCGCACGACACCACTGCGGCTCCCACCGCGCTAGCCTGTTCAGCCCCGCTGCCGCCAGCCGCGGCCGGCCGGCTCTTAACGCTGCCACTTACGCCGCCACACGTGAAGATTGGGACGGCGCGCAACGCGGCATGTGACTTCATGGATGGCCCGGATGAAGCCACCGGCATGCAGACGTTTAGCTGTGCCCTTGGGCCTCCAGAAGACACCTTCAATCCGCCCTCAACAGCTATGCTATCTGGTAGTGCTGTCGTGACCTCGGCCAGCGCAACAGCATCCCTACCTCCGCCCGCTGTACTCATGCAACAGCTACAGCAGCAGCAGCAGCAGCAGCAGCAGGAGCAGCAGCAACAGCAGTTGCAGCAACTGCATCGCCAACCGCAAGTGGGAAGGCCGGGCTCTCGCCGCGCGTTCCTGGCGCGCTCAACGGACAATAGCGCCCTTGGCCTTGCAACCAGCAGCACAGCCGAAGACTACTGCGCCCGGAGCAGCGAGGCCTTCTCATCCTCTGTCTTCAGCGCCCAGTCGCAGCAGCTCGTCTCGCATACGCACGGCGCGATCGGCAGCACGGCTTCTGCGTTCGGGGTGATGGGCCCAAGCTACAGCCGTGGCCCGCGCGGCGCTGGCGGCGCCGCGGCAGGAGAGCTGGGCAGCAGCCTGCCGCAGCTGCAACTGCCAGCGCAGCTGGCGGCCTTAGGGCCTCGCGCCCCAGCCCTCAGCAGCTCGACAGTGCTACCGTCCATGCCGTCTCGACATGGCTCTCAGCAGCACTCCGTCAGCGGCGGCGGCATGTCCGCACACGCCCCTGTGGCAGCAGCCGCAACCAGCGGCGGCGGCCTGCTGCTGCAACCACATGGTCCGGCAGCCATGCATCCGCCTCCACAGGGCAGCTCGGGGGCGCCCTCCCCCGTGGCGCCGGCTGGGGCTGCGGTCCGCAGTTACAGCTGCCGTGGCAGCAGCCGACTGGGCAGCGTGGCAGCCATAACCTCCGCTGCGCTCAACCTCCTAACCGTCGTGACGCCAGGATCGGCTGCCGCCGCCGCTGCTGCCGGCGCCCTGGGCAGCGGACAGGGGGCGCGTAGCGGGGCACAACCCGCATCGGGTGGCTCCTCTTCAAGCCTAACAAGGATGCCGTATACTTCTCTGCCGCCGCACAATGGGGCGCCCACCAACGCCGTCGATGTCTTCAGCCCAGCCTTCGGGGCCTCGGCACACTTACCATCAGCCGCGCTGGCCGCAGCTGTTGCTGCGGCTGCAGCCAGGGCAATGGGGCCACCGACCGGCACCGCGTCCGCAAGCCTGCGTGCCAGCGGTATCGTATTGGAGGAGGCGGAGTATGTGGATACTGGGGCCGGCGCACCGCAGCAGCCGGGCAGGCGAAGCAGTAGGAACACGGATAGCGGTCGGCGCCCCTCAGCTGCACACCACCGCCCACAGGCAGAGGCTCGTCTGGTAAAAGGCGGCAGCGCACCTGTAACGGGGTCGGAGGCCTCGGGCCTAGAGGCGGACGTGCATGACGTCCGTCGACTGCGCGTGGGAAGCTGCTGGAGCGACGTGGGGCGCGCTGCGCGTGAGGCGCCGGACGCCGCAGTTGTGCGGCGCGGGGCGCGCACCAGCCGGCCATGCTTTCCGGCGCCAGCGCTGCAGCCTGCTGCTGTGATGCCTGGCAAGTGGGACACCGGCGGCGGCGGCCCGGGTGCATGCCTGCTGCCGAGGGGCAATGCGACGGTGCTGGCTGCGGCGTCAGCGGCTGCCGAGGCCGCCACCCTTCGCGGGTATGCATCCTCCTTTGCTGCACCGCTTTTGCCGCAGATCCCAGCAGAAGCGGCGGTAGCTCTGAGCGCGTCGCCTTTCGCAAGCGCTGCTGCCTGCCTCACGATCCCGCCGCCGCCGGCCGAGGCCCCTGCTCCCCCGCCTCCCGCCTTTGTGGACTGCACGAACGGTTCATCTCCCTTAACGGCCCTGGCGGTCGCGCGCAAGGCCGCCGCTGCCGCGGATGCCTTCCTGACTGCGCATAGCACCGCAACTGGAAGTAGGGCCGCGCTTTCACCGTTCGCGGCCGCCGCTTCCGTCGCCCAGCTGGGTTCGACCAGCACGCATCTGCTGCCGTTCTCGGCTGCTGTTGACAGTGACCTTGCATTTGACACGCTGTGTGAGCGGGCTGACCTGGAGATTACACCTTCCTTCGGCTTCGGCCCATCAGATGTGGTCGGAGGGGAAAGCATGGTGTCGCAACCGCTGCAGCAGTACGGCATGGGCCGTTCTGGTCAGCCGGTGCCGCTAGGTGCTGGTAACGAGCCGTCAGTCATGGTTGCCGACCAACAGCAGCAGGTGCTGGAGGTGCAACAGCAGCAGCAGCAGCCGGGCATCCCCGCGAACGCTGCGGACACCATCCTGCGCATCACGGACCTGGACACGTGCTGGGCCGAGCTGCGGGACCTGTCCTTCCTGGGCTCGGGCGCGTGCGGCAACGTGTACACGGGCACCTGGTGCGGGGTGAGTACCGGGGGGGGGGCGGGCGGCGGGCGGCTGCTTGATGACCATGCTGGAGGTCAGGCCAGGGCGCCTGCACACACATGCTTAAGGCTCCTTGACACGTGCTTGCACGTGATGGGTCCCTGTGCCCTTGTTCTGAACGCCCCTTACCACGTTCCCCTCCCACCACCCCCTCTCCCCCGCCACCCCCACGCCCAAGCAGATGCCGGTGGCCGCCAAGTTCATGATCAGCGGCTCCGTGGACCAGCTGCAGCGCCAGCAGCGCGAGGCGGCGCTGTCGCGCCTGGCCTCGCACCCGCACCTCGTGCAGACGTACGCGGTCGCCACCGACCAGCTGCGCAGCAGCCACTTCCGGCGGGCGCAGCCCAGTGGCATCATGGACGGCGCCGGCTTCTTCTACCGCAACTCGGCCGGCGCAGACCTGCTCGGCACCAGCATCAATGAGGCCGCCCTATTTGACACCTGCCTGACCACCGCCTCCCGCGCCGCCAATGTGGTTGCGGGCCCCGGCGGCGCGGGCAGCAGCGCGGCAGGCGAGGCTGCTGGGAGCGAGGGCGCTGTTCGGACGGGCCACGCAGCTCAACAGGCCGGCGGCTGGCAGGACGTGTCCGACGGCGCCAATGAAGGCTCAAGCAATGGAAGGCGTGCTGGCGGAGGTGGCAGCTACAAGGGTGCTCGCGGCCGTGACAAAAACCAGGACGCGAACACGGCTTTCCCGGCCGCCGCTGGCGCGCATAAACAGGGCGGCGGCTGCGCGGCCGGCTGCGCGGCCGGCGACATTACCTCTGAGGCGCTCTCCCCGCCGCAACAGCGGAAACGGACGCCGCATGGCTCCAGTGGCCTCGCCGCGCTGCGTGCGAGGCCCAAGATGCGCCCGGCACGGTGCGAGCAGCAGCTTGACGCAAGCGGCAGCTCCGCTTCACCCGAGATGCCCTCGCCACTAGCAACCTCGGGCGGCGGCGGCGGCGGCGGCGGCAACAGCAGCCGCGGCGGCCGCAGCCAGCAGCCGGCGCGCCGTCACCCGCCGGCTCGCGCCTCGCAGCGAGACCTGCTTGCCTACAGCGCCGCCGCCCGGCAGGCCGCCGCCGCCGCCTCACCAAGCGTGTCACCTTTTGCTCACAACTCAGCTGCCAGCGGCTTCCTGACCGTTGCCACGGATGAGGACTTGGGCAGGAGCTGGGAGCAGCGAAACATCAGCCAGCAGCGGCTGCTGTCAGGCGTCCCCACGCCAGCAGCAGCCGCTGCAGCCGCGCCGCAGCAGTCACTGGCGCGGGCCGGGCGCAACGCCCGCCGTCACTCCACTGACATGGCGGCGGCCGTGATGGGCGGGGGCAGCAGCAGCGGCCGCGCCCCCGGCAGCAGCCGCGGCGGTGCCGCCGTGGCAGCGACAGTGGCGGTGGCGGCTGATGCGAGCCGGCGCTTTGGCCGCATGTCCACTCCCGAGGACAGCGTCTGGGCGCCCGATCCTGCTGATGATGACGTGCCGCCCGACGCGCAGTCGCAGCGGTCGCTGCAGTCGGCCTACCGACAGCCGCAGCAGTCACAGCACCGGCCGCACCTGGACACCATCGCCATCAGCACCATGGAGGACCTGCCGCCGGCGCCGAGGCGGCACGAGGTAAGCTGGCGTTGTGGACACATGGGCTCATGGGATTGAAGGCGTGAATGCAGGTATGCAGCGATGCCAGCCCCTTGCGGCGCACCGCAACAAGCCCTTCCGCGCTGCGGTGCATGTGTGTGGGTGGCCCGCAGGCCGGCGGCACTTGCATTGGGCGCCGGCGCGACTCATTTGAGCTACAGACCTGCGCCAGCGACGCAGACGGCCCTGGCGCGCTGGCATTCCATCCCTCGGACGTGCTCGCGCACATCGGCGCCCGGCCGGGGCAGTGGCTGACGGTGGTCATCATGGAGGGTGAGCGGATGAGTCGAGACGTGGTGGGCTTGGGTTTGTGCCTGCGTCAGGGATGCTGGTTTGCGCGTGGTCACAGTTTGGCAACAATTCGCCCGCCCGCCCAACATGCATGCCTCCCGCGCGCCCACAGAGATGGACCGCGGCTCGCTGCACCGCTCCATCCACGGCGGCCTTTTTGATGCCACCGCCTCGCACCTCAGCAAGCGCCACCGGGTGCGGGGCATGGTGCGGACGCTGGTGGAGGTGGCGCAGGGCATGGCGGCCCTGCATGCCAGCGGCCTGGTGCATGGAGACCTCAAGCCAGGTGGGTTGGTGGAATGTTATGGGTGGAGGCTTAGTGTGCGGAGGCAATTTCCAACCGCATTTTATTATTTTTCCCAACGTGGCACCCCAACAAACTCCGTTCGCAGCCAACGTGCTGCTCAAGGCGCAAACCCGCGACGCGCGCGGCTTTGTCGCCAAGGTGTCGGACTTGGGCTGCACACGTGTGATGGTCGAGGGCGTGCCGGCTTCGACCGTGACCACCAACGACTGGGGCACCGTCATCTACACGGCGCCCGAGGTGCGTGAGCAGCGACCCATACATGTGACACGCCGCATCAGCACTGTTGTATTACAATTTGTGAACTGTGTGTGAAGATGTATGTGCGCCCTGACTTGCACATGTTCGCTATTTCGCATGTGCTCTCGGCCGCTCCTTACTTCGTTCAGGTGTTCAACGGGCGCAGCGGCCCGCCCTCTGATGTGTACTCGTTCGGTGCGCTGACGTGGCACCTGACCACCGGCCAGCTGCCACACGAGGACCTCAACCCCTTCGCCGTGCTGCTGGCCGTGTCCAAGGGAGATCTGGAGCTGGAGTGGTGGGTGGGGTGAAGGGCTGTCGGGGCGGCATTGGGGTCTAGGCCAGGGTGCGCAATGCGCAATTTACCTGCCGGCACTTTCCTTGTGTATGATTGCGGCGTTGCATTGTGTATGCCATCGACCGACCGACCGCTGCCATCACCACCACCTGCCGCCACCGCAGGCCCAGGTCCGTGCCCAAGCCTCTGCGGCGCCTGGGGCAGCTTTGCATGCAGCATGACCCCGCCGCCCGGCCCACCTTTGCAGTCATCGCGCGCGCCCTACTCAAGCTGGAGCAACGAATGAAGACGCAGTCCGCAGGGGCCAGGCTAGCTGGGCTCACCGACCGCAGCCGGCAGGCAAGCACCCTGCACCCCAGCCCCGACAGCAGCGCGGTAGCGGGGCACGACCAGAAAGGCTGCTTGCCGTCAGCCAGAGTGATTGAGTGAAGAAACGTAGGAAGAAGCAGAGAGGAGAGGGCAGCGCTGTGACGTTTTGAAGGCATAGCGCGAAGTCACCAAAGCGTTCAACAAACTGTACGGCACGTGCTCTGGCCGTTGCGGTAGCAATGCATCCACATGAATTAAAACTGGTGCACTTACTGCAAAGCACCAGCCTGATCAGCCTCATTCACATCAATTCAAAGCGTGTTCTCACATGCTACACGACATCGACAAACGCAGCCGTGAATGCCTGGCAAGGGGCTCCTCAGAATGCACGAAGCCATCCAATTGCACGGGAGCCATCTACTTGAGAAGCGCCATAATTTGGTATGGTCCTCCTCGGAGAGCGTTGAAGCAAGTGTGTGCACGTTTGGCAATAATCGGATGAGACGGGAAGCACTTTGGGGTAACCGTGAAAGCAGTTTCATGAACACAGCGCACGCATGTGGAGGCGCCGTAGTGTGCTGGCATCAATATTCGGCATTTGTGTTCTTTGTGCTGAGGATCTGCTACCTAATGGGGCGATGTCAACGTTGACGGCATTACAAGGTCCTTGCGGAGTTTCGGGCCCTTGTGCACTCGGTGTGCGCTCAAGCTCAATCTCCTCTTTTATCGCTTTCCATGCATAAGGTCCATAATAGCCCTGCATATGTTTGACTTTTCCATGGCAATGGGTTTGTCTTTTGCATGCCGTGCAATCGTGCACGACCCATTCAAGCCCCCAGGCAAGCCCCAAGAATGCATGGTTACAAGAAGGACCTGGTGACCCGGGTCGCGAGCGAACTGCTCTGGACTTCAGGGGCGTGCCACCTGCACGCCAACGTCTCCACCGTGACTTCTGCCGCCTAACCGTTCACCCGATCGATCGATACTTCTTACTTTATAGGAGCTCGCGGCCGCCCTAGTGGACCGAATCCGGGCTCATCGACTAAGTCCTAAACTCGTCCGGCCGACCACTTATCCCTAGGCATTTCATCCCGACCGAAATCGGGGGAGTGTATGGGAATCGAACCCATGACCTCGAGCAAACTCGTCCCATGACGCTATTCACTCGCGGTTGAACCATCCACCCCAAGGGACTTTCCTAGACGTGTGTCGATGGCCAAATTGGCCTCGCACTTCGTATGGCTCATCAGTACATGTCGCTCACTTGTGTTTGGTCACACTTGTGACAGGATTGCATTCAGGCGCTGCCTGTCACTTCCTCGTTTCCATGCATGTTGAAGGGACAGAGCTGCGGGCATGCGGCTGTGCGCCCGGCACGCACTTGGAATGTGCACAAAATAAGTGGATAATGAAATGTCAGGCATATCGGCGGGGACGCTTCAATTATGTGCTACACACCCTTGCCAAGAGGGTGGCATTAACAAATGGAAGCTGTTTGACTGTAGCTGCGTGAGTTGGATGCCTGCTTTTGGCTACAGCCGTAGCTGCGTCAGCTTCACGCACGTGTCGAGTAGCAGGGGAGGGCCTCCCCTGTCGGGTAGCGTGGCGTGGTGTGGGTGATAAGGGCGGCTTGCATGAAGCCTGTAACTTCAGAGGCGCGGCGCGAGCAGCTGCAAAGTCACGTGGTGTGGGGGGACCGGTTACCGGTATAAATCTGGACATCATTTCTGCGCCCCCAGGGTTCAACGGCGGCGGGAAGGTACCGATGCACTAGTTGGTTGGTTGAAGCCGGTTGAGCGTCGGGGCATACCACACTGGCCCATTCGTATAACATGCCATTGCAACGCGGGTTGTGTGGTCAGTGCGCATAAGGAGGTTGCGATGCTTGCGTTGAATCCTTGACGCGCGGCTGCTCTGAGATTACATGTAATTCGTCAAATGGCGTTCTAGTCTGGTCTACCGTGCATCTATTTGCAGCTGCCCTTCGCTTCAGTGCCACACACGTGATCACCCACGGTTCACATAGCATGCTTGCACGACTGCACCCCCACCGCAACCCCCGCCGTTCCAGCAGATAGCTGCTTAGACCCACACAAACAAACATCACAAGGCCGGTAGCGTGACTCGCGCGTGCATCTCCTCCAGCAGGGCCGCGTCATCCACCTCAGCCAGCTCACAGATGGCCCTGCAAGTCGGGAGGCAGGCGGGCAGGCAGGCAGGCAGCAGCAGATGGGCGGTCAGCGGCAGTCACGGCGACGTACCAGTAGGCCAGCCAGCAATATTGCTAGGCAGGTCACGCACAGAAGGGGGCCAACGCACATGGGCTTCGCACGCCTTGCCAGCGAGGCCAAACGTGCTTGGTTGAAGAAATGGCGTCTTTGCACATTGCACACTCACCTCCGCGTTTGCTTTTGATTCCTGGAATGAACTACCTCCCCGCCCAGTCGCGGAAGCCCGCCCTGCCCTCGGCTAACCCCGCAGTTCCCCACCCGCACAGTTCCGCACCTGCACAGGTTTGCACCCATGCCCAGGTAGTCGCGCGCGCCAAAGTGCGCCCCCGCCGCGCTGCCGCCGCCCAGGCTGGCCTCCAGCGTGTAGCTGCCCGCCACGCCTAGCTCGCGGTGCACCACCACACGTGCCGCAGACAGCTTGGCCTGGTTGGGAGCGGGCGTACAGAGGGCGGGCGGGCGAACGGGCGGGAGTTCATGCGAAATGATGAGAGAGTGGGCGGCAGACGGCGCGCGGGGAGCACGGCGGGGCTGGGGCATGGACGGTGGCTGCGGGTGTGCGGAGCGCTGTGCAAGCAACCAGGCAATGTATGGGCCTGTCACGGCGCGGTGCCGGATGCCATACCTTGCGGATCTTGAAGCTGCACTTGGGGAAGCTGTAGTCGGTGGAGATGCGGGCGGTGAGGTACGGCAGCATGCGCACACGCAGCCGCGCCGCCACCCGCGCGCTTGGGCCAGCCACCGGAGCAGCAGCCCCCGCCGCAGCCCCCGCCGCAGCCCCCGCTGCACCGCCTGCACCCGCCGCTGGTGCCAGCATGCCGCCTGCGCCGCTGCCGGGGCTGACGGAGGCGGCGCAGCTGCCGCCGCTCGCCACGCCCATGCCCTGCAGCGCCAGCCCGCCTGCGCCACCCCCAGCACCGGCCTGGCCGGCGGCCGCCTGCGGCCCGCCCGGTGTGCCCGCCGCGGGCGCCTGATGGATGTAGGCCGGCACGGCGGCGCCCGCCGGAGACGGCGACTCGCCTGGCGCCTGCGGCGGCCCGCGAAGGTCGCGGCTGCTGCCGCCGTGCGCCTGCAGCGCCGCCGCGCTGGGCTCACACCTGCGTGCACACACACACACACAAGTGCTCATGAAGGTAGGGACTCCCGCGCAAAGCTGCGTGTCCTGCGCGGCACGCGAACCCAACTCCCGCTTCCTGCACGACGTCCCTCCGGCCGGCCCCGGCCGTGCCAGGGGATGCGCAGGTCCGCTGTGTGTTCAATGCTGCAGCAGGGGCAATGCTGCAAGCCGGGCTCCTGCTCTCACCCACCCGTAGAAGAAGGTGTCTGATTTGGTGGAGTGGCCGTGAATGTCGACGTACAACGCCAGGCGCCCCGCCGCCGCCAGCTGCTGCAGCAGGCGCTTGGAGTGGTACACGGTGGGGTACAGCCCTCGCAGCGGCCGGTCCCACACCCTGCAGTGCAGACCCAGGGGCACAAGGCGCACGGAGCAGCAGCAGCAGGGGCTCGCGATCCAGCACCACATCCATCAGCCGCCATCACAGCAAGCGGTCGAGCGGCCGCGGTCCCGCCTCAGAGCTCAGAGCTCTAGGGCACTACAAGCGCACCGCACCACCGCATCGCTGCTGCCTCACACCACCGCCGCAGCTGTATCCCCTTGCCCCCTACACCCCTGCCTGCCGGCGCCCTGCCGGCGCCCTGCCGCCACCAACGGACGCACCCCCTCCCACCTGTTGAGGTCCACCCCGGCCAGGCTACAGCGGTAGTTGCCGTTGGCGACGCCGTCCGGGTTGAGCATGGGCACCAGCTTGAACACGAACGAGCTGCGCAGCGTGGCGGCGGCGGGGTCGGGCGAGCACAGGAACTCCAGGATGCCCTGCGAGAGGAGCAAGGCGGGAGGAGGAGCAGGAGGAGGAGGAGCAGGCGGAGGCGCAGGATGGGCAGGAGGCGGCGGAGGATGGGCAGGAGTAATTTGAAGGGAGAGGGAGCGATTGGCTGGGCGGCGCGCAGCTGATGGGGCGGCTGCACGCCGCTTGGGAGGGCACGGGCAGCAGCAGGCCGCCAAGGCCGCCCGGCAGGCCTTTTGAGGAGTAGGCAAGCTGCCACGCGCGTGATGCTGCAAAGTTTTCCCACCCCCCGTCACCCCTGCCCCCTCCCAGCCAGCCCTCCCCACCACGCACGCACCTGCATGATCCACGACGCGCAGGTCTCCCCTGGGTGCACCCGCGCGGTGATGAAGATGCACTCGCGCTGCCGCACCGCCTCCATGGGCGCCGCCCAGTCCGTGATGGTCAGCAGCTCCGTGCGCAGGCCGCTCAGGCTGGGCAGTGCAGGGGTTCCATGCATTTAAATTAATGACGAGGTAGACGTAGAACAGACGTGCGGGGGCAGGGGTGCGGGGGTGCAACAAAGGCGTGGGGTTACATGCATTAGAGTTAGGAGGAGAAGGCGTAGCCAGGTACACAGGTACGGTAGCATTGTGTGTGTGTGTGTGTGTGTGTGTGTGTGTGTGTGTGTGTGTGTGTGTGTGTGTGTGGCGTGGGGAATGGCACAGGAGACATGTGTTGGGTGGGGGTCTGGAGGCGCACGCTATGGCGGCGGACTTAAACCCGCTCGAGCAGCAGCTGGTCACCGGAAGAGACAGCAGACACACGAGACGGCCAGCTGGCAGTGCCGCAAGGGCCCCTGAAACAGCGCTGCCGCCGCAGCCATACATAGCCGCCATACACACCTGTAGCACAGGGTGCTCCGCACCAGCGGCGGCGGCGCCAGGTAGCCGGGCCGCGACATTGGCGGGCCGGCAGCCGCGGCGGCCGCCTCCGCCGCCAGCCGCCGCTGCAGCCCGTCCAGGTGCTCCTGCGGCAGGCAGGCAGGCAGGCAGGCAGGCAGGCAGGCAGGCGGGCAGGCGGGCAGGCAGGCAGGCAGGCAGGCAGGCAGGCAGGCAGGCAGGCAGGCAGGCAGGCAGGCAGGCAGGCAGGCAGGCAGGCAGGCAGGCAGGCAGGCAGGCAGGCGGGCAGGCGGGCAGGCAGGCAGGCAGGCAGGCAGGCAGGCAGGCAGGCAGGCAGGCAGGCAGGCAGGCAGGCAGGCAGGCAGGCAGGCAGGCAGGCAGGCAGGCAGGCAGGCAGGCAGGCAGGCAGGCAGGCAGGCAGGCAGGCAGGCAGGCAGGCAGGCAGGCAGGCAGGCAGGTTGACGTTTCCAGTCTGTAGCATGGCAGCCGGATCCGCGCTAAAAGCACCAGGCAGGGGCCCCCGGGTGGTAGGCGAGCACGTGTACCTATCCTGCCGGTGCCGGGCGGCCAGGTGCCGCGCACCTGCATGTCGGTGTAGGTGTAGGGGTAGCAGGAGGCGATGTAGTAGGTGCCTGGCGCGGGGAAGTGCACTGTGAAGGTGGCGCAGTACAGGCCCGGCCCGACGCCCTGCAGCGTGGAGCTGGCGCCGTCGCCGTCGCCGTCCGCCGCCGCCGCCTTGGCGCCCTTGCCCTTGGCGCCCTTCTTGCCGCCACCTGCCGCGCCTCCGGCGCCGCCGGCCGCGGCTGCCGCCGCCGATGGCTGCGAACACACCGTCGAGGCAACTTGGTTCGTGCACGTCACACATGCCACACGTGAAAGGCACGTCACACATGCCACACGTGGTAGGATGGGTGCATGCAGTACGGTACTTCTGCCGCACGCACACGTGCAGAGCTGCGGCGCGGCAAGCACACGCACGTACCTTCTTGCCCTTGCGCGCCGCCGCGCCTTCCCCCGCGACCGTCGGCCGGCCGCGGTAGGGCGAAGGGTAGTAGCTGATGTGCGTGCCCACGCGGATCCACACGCCAGGGTCCGCCGGAGGCGACGGCTGCGGCGGCGCCAGCGCCGCCCCCGCAGCCGCTGCCATGAGCGCCGACGTCGAGGAGGCGGACGCCGCGCGGCTGCCGGCGCTCAGTGGCGATGCAGCGATGCCGCCGCCGCCCGCCGCCGCGGAGGACGGCCGCACGAAGCACATGACGGGGCGCTTGCCCAGGCTGAACAGCGACTCCTTCTTCCGGAGGTTCACGATGTTGAGCTTGATGCCAGGGCCCTGACCCAACGCCTGGCCGCCGCCCCCGCCCCCGCCGCCCCCTGCGCCCTCTGGTGACGGGCCCGGGCCAGGCCCCGAACCTTCGCTGCCGCTGCTGCGCCCCGCGCCGCCCCCGCCGCCGCTCCCCCCGCTCCCACCGCCGCCGCCGCCGCTGCTGCACGCCTCCTGCGGCACTGTGACCGCGAAGTAGAACCACTGGCACAGGTTGCCGCCCTCGGAGCGGTCGTTCAGGTCGGCGGCCAGGAACAGGTCGTACTCGCGAGGGCCCACCTGCGACCAGGTAGCGCACAAGCGTGTGGGCCGTGTAATAAAAAAGATTCAAGTCACCAGGGAAAATGTGGGCTGTGAGTTCCAGATCACGAGAGAACATGGAAATTGTAGGCCGTGTGTGTATAGATATGTGTGTGTATGTGTGTGCGTGTGTGTATGAGTATGTGTGTTGTGTGTGTGTGTGTGCCTCGTGTGGGGGCGGGTTAAATCGTGTCGGGTTATGAAGGAGAGGTGGTGTAAGCGAGCCCAAGACGCCTATTCGGCTGGGACGAGCCTTTCCGGCCACGTGTTTAGTCCAGTGCGTGCGGAGCGGTTCCCAGCAGCAAGTGTCACGCGGCTCTGGGCATCCGGATTGCAACGTTTCCCCCCAATCGCACCTGGGCGGCGCAGCGCAGGTTGCCGCTCTCAAAGCAAGAGTGGAAACTCAGCACGCCGGCCCCGCCGCTGCGGCCGCCGCCGGCGTTGGCTCTCCCGCCGTAAACGCTGCTGCTCGCACTGCCGGGTTGTGGCAATCCGTTGTTTGAGCGGTCGGATATGTCTGGCAGGTGGAGCGGCTCCGTTTGTGAGGAGGTCGCCGCACGGGAGTTGGCGCTCGTGTAGCCGTCGTTACCTGCGGCCATCGGCGTGTGTCCCAACGCTGAAACCTTCAGGCCATGCGCCGGTTTGGCCACTCGCTTGGCAGGGGCCATGCCATCGCGCGCGCCAATGCGCGTGCCACCAGCTAGCCACGCTTTCCAGCCCGCCTCCGTGTGTCCTGCATTGCCTAACACGCTCAGCAGACCCCGCCCCCCTCAATTCTGTGCCACGGCCGCCCCACCTTGCTCGCCGGCAATGGCGAGGCGCGACAGGTCGGGCAGCATGCTCGCAGACCCCGCCGCGCCCGTGCCCGTGACTCGCATCGCCCGCATGCCGGTGCCAGTGGCAGCCGGCGAGCCGCCCGCGCCGTCCTGCCCACTGCCGTCACCTGCCGGCAAGGGCAATCACATGATTTATGAGGAAGAGCACGAACGTCGAGTGGCGCGGCGGCCTGTCGCAGTGCTTGTTTCGGCCCGGCCCTACCCGACCCGGCCCGGTGAGGAGCTCATAGCTGGCCGCCGCCGCCGCCGCACCTGTGCCGCCGCCGCCCGGGGCCCGAGGCGGTGATGCCGCCGTGTTGAGGTACACGATGCGGTTGAGCAGCCCGCGCGGGTTTGAGATGCGCATCAGGTCGTGCAACTGCGGGCAGTGTCATGGCATTTCGTGTTTGATACAGGCCGCCTGTGTTTTCTCCCCCCTAATGTCTGTCACTTGACTCCTCAAGCACCAGCGCTGTCAGGCCTCGCCCCCACCCAGCCACCCACCCGGCCCACCCACCATCATGTCCCCATCATACGCCGTGCCGTAGCTGTGGAAGGGCTCCGGCCCGAAGCCCGGCCCCGGGTCCAGCGCTGGGTTGACCACCACCACCGGCTGGCCGTACGGGTCCAGTGCGCCCTGCTGCCCGCCGGGCCCGCCGGGGCCAGCGCCGCAGGAGGTGGCGGCCAGGGTGCGGCACAGCTGCCGCACAGAGGGCGGCCGCCCGGGCGGCGCCGAAAGCGGCCGGATCTGTGCACAGCAAGGAGGGGCGGAGCTTGCTGTTGTTGTACTGCCCTGGCGTTCCTCATAGACAACGTCACGGGATAAGGCTCTGCGCCATCACCACATACCCGCCTTCCCGACACCGCGACGAAGCTCCTACCCACCCCTGTAATCCCCGTCCCGCCCTCACCAAGCACTGCGCCACCACCGCGCCGCTGCCGCCGCCCGCCAGCAGCGGCTGCGGCACCAGCGCCCCGCCACCTCCCCCGCCGCCGCCCGGCTGTTGCCCCTGCTGCGACATGAGGCCCTGCCCCGCCAGCAGCGGCGGCTGCTGCGGCTGTTGCCACGTGTACTCCTCCGGAAACAGCTCCTGATGCCGCTGCGCGTCCGCCTCGCCAGCTGCGTCAGAGAGCAAGACATCACACCGCTCACTCTTGCGCAAGGTGCGTCAGAAGTCAGCCGTGGCTGCACAGCCCCTCAGAGCTGAGCATGCGGTGCGTGGGCATGACGGGATCACGGCGTTACAGTAAAGAGGCTGGGCAGCAGCCGGCGTGGCACCCAGCCGCGGGAAGCAGCTCCCACCTGAGGAGATGCACAGGTGCGGGGAGTCCTTGGACGGCAGCGGCGCCAGCGGCTCCAGCAGCGGCAGCGGCAGCAGCAGGTGCGGGCACAGCAGCCACATCGCGCGGCTCGCTCTCTGTGGACAGGGTCAAATCACGACGCGTCCATCTGTGCTCATGGCTGTTTGGGACCTCGCGCTCTGCCAAGCTGCACAGTCCTTGCACACGTGCACCGAGCCAACACCTTGTTTGCCCCGCCCCGCCTCTGCCTCCTCACCGTCCTGCTCCCTTCCACTAACCCCTCCTTCCCATCTTCCGCACCTTGAGCAACTTCCGCTGCTCCGGCACGCGCGCCAGCACCCGCGCCACGCCCAGCAGCAGCCGCGCGCCCTCGCCACCCGCGCTCAGCACGCCGCCGCCGCCGCGCGCCGCCACCAGGTGCGGCGGCGCCGCCGCCGCAGCCGCACTGGTCGACGCCCCGCCCGCCCCGCCCACTCCACCTCCACCTCCCGGCCCGGCGCCGCCTATCCATGCCGCACCGCCGTACTGCACGTATTCGTACTTGGCCAGGTTCTTCACCAGTTTGAGCGCCCAGCCGAACACGTGCCAGGCGCCCAAGTACAGCACCAGCACCTCCTGCAGCAGCGGCAGCAGCCCCTCGCACTCCAGCTGCGCGGCGCCCTGCGCGCGGCGTGGCGGTGAGGCGAGGAGCAGGCAGGCGTCAGGCCGCAGAGGGGAAGCGGGCGGGAGCGGGTGTGGCGCGGGGCCGTGCGGGGCTGACGTTGTTGGCACGCATGCCGCATGCGGTGTCACGCGGGCGGCATTAGCGCGTCCACAGAATGCGCCCACAGACACCCGCACACGGCGGCCCAGCCGCCCTCTCATCTAGCGCACCCCCACAGGACGCACGCAGGAGGCACCAGCTTGGCGCTGCCCCCGTCATGACCAACCCACTGCGGCAGCGCCACACCCCGCACACATAAAGCACACATGGAGCACACACGGAGCACACTTGCAACACACTTGCAACACACTTGGAGCACACTTGCAACACACTTGGAGCACACTTGCAACACACTTGGAGCATACTTGAAGCGCGCCCACACGCACTCGCCTTGGGCGATTTGCTGATGTGGGCCATGGCCTCGCACAGCGGCGCCGCGATGACGGGGTCGCGCACGTGCAGCGAGCAGGCGTTCAGCAGCAGTGCGCCGATGCCCTGAGGGGGAGGGGATTCCATGCATGTTAAATTAATGAAGGAGGAGATGTAGGGGAGGGGAGGGGAGGGGGGCAGCACGCGGACGGAGGCACGCACGCCCGCATGCGCACACATGGGAGCATTGCATCAGGCACCTGACCAGCGGGTAGCCGTTCGGGCTACAAATCATCAAATGCCACCGGGGGGCGGGGGCGCTGGGGCATGGGACAAAAGGGCGAGAGTGCTGCCTCCCAGCGTAGGTGAATTGTTGCGCGTCGAGAAAGGTATGGGAAAGACAGTGCAATAGATTCAGCAGATTGTGGGGGTGCGGTTGCACATGCATTCCTTGCGCGATTGCGACGAAAGTAGCATTTCTGGCGCTCACTGACCTTCTCCTTTGAGAGCGCCTGCTGCGTCACGGTGCTGGTGGCGGCGGCGATGGCCAGGATGCGTGCACACGGCCCCACCACCGCAGGCATGGCCACGGCCGCCTTCAGCTGCTTCAGCACCAGCTTCAGGCCGCCCTGTACCCCAAGAGCGGAGAGAGCGCTACGAGTCGCATTGAGGGCCGTTCCTGCAGCACACAGATCCCCACTCTGCCCCCAGGCGCACACGGCCGCCACGCTGTCCCCGCCCGCGAATGGCGCACCTCAAGCCGCAGTATCGTGCCCGCTTGGGGACTGAGCACAATTGCATCCTCCAGCACTTTAACGGCCACGTTGACCTGTAGGACGTCCGAGAGGATAGCAGCGTGCCGCTGAACGTGCTGGAGTGGTGGAGGTGCAGAAAACAAAACCCTGAGTTCCCGGGCTGTGTCGCCCGGCAGGTTTTTCAGGTAGCGTCTCACCACATCTTGAACCGAGCACGCTGCAAGAAAGCCCAGACACTCTTGCACCACAGCAACCACAGTATCCGCCGAGCTTTTGGCCCCGGGCTTTAGCCCACGGACGGCAGTTCCGAGTGCCGATAGCCGTGCTAAGATAACTTCATTTTCGGCACTCATTTACGCTACCAGCGGGAGAGGCCCACCACTCAAACGTGCGCGAGCATGTCTGCCTATTTACAAGTGAAGCCTAGCAAGGGGCTCCGTGTCGATGTTTCATACTTTATCTACGGATATGCTTAGAAAGGTAGGCTCTATGACGATTAGAACCGGCTTTGCGTGCAGACTGGTTCCGTAGAACTGTCAAATGCCTCTTGGTTGTAATGAGATAAATGGATTCCCGTAATTTTATATGCTACCAGCAACCTCGACGGGGCCCGGCGTAGCACACATCAGCATGGGGCAGCGATCGCAAAGTTTCTTCTGAGCCAACATTGCGCTACCTGCATATTGCCCGCCCATTTCTTCTCGCATCTATTGCATTATCATACAAGCTCTAGTCGCCTACCGCCCAAGCCCGCCGTCGCTTGACTTCACCTCGCCCCTGCTGATACCCTTCTTAAGGCGGCTCTTATTAACAATTCTATAAAGCAGCATAAATTCTTGCTAGTAAACCACGTCCTGAGCGCCGCCGAGCGGGGACGGCCAGATGGCGCGCAGCCAGCCGATTCTCTTTGAGGACGTGTTTGACGTGGTGGACAAGGATCCGGATGGCAAGAAGTTCGACAATGGTGGGCACGGGTTGGGGTGGGCACGGTTCCGTTTGCGGGACGGGCAACCCCGTCGCGATGCCTGGGGAAAGTCCGTGTCAGGCGCCCACACGCTCATTGGGCACCCGGCCCACGTTTCTATGCCCGCTCGTAGTGTCGCGCTTCATCTGCCACAGCGATCTGTACGAGATGGACCTTCATATAGATATCAACACGGAGCTCTTTCCGCTCCAAGTACGTTTCGTGTTGGGTTGTTGTTGGGTTGGGTTGGGGGTGCCGGAGCGTGGGCCGCAGATGGGCACGACACCACGCGGTGGAAAGGGGAGACGGGCACAGAAGGCGGGGGTGGCCCTGCACTCAATTGTTTCCGCACCCGTGCCACTTGGGGCTTGCCGAAGCGTCCTGTCCTGGGGCACCCTGGGGCCCTACTGCCCGGGGGCCGCCGCATGCACACCCGCCGTACTGACAGCTCTCTGACCAGCCGGCACCGCAACAGCGGGGGGGGGAGAGGTTGTACAGTTGTTGGTTGTACCAGCCCATCCTTAACCGAAAACCAAACCAGCAGGGGGACGTAGCCATCCATGTGGACGGTATTAAGCAATCGTGAAGCAATAGTGAAGAACGGTGTGCTGACGTTCGGGGTTACAGCTGGAAATATATGACACGCCGCCGGCCCTTCCCTTCACCCCTCCACCCCTCACACCCCTGTTAGCTCCCGCCTCTCCCAACTGAACGCCGTCCGCACGCCAACACGTCTCTTCCTCCCCGTTGCAGCGCAACGACAAGTTCAGCCTGGTGCTGGCCTGGACCATCAACCTGGACGCCACGCCGGGCAGCGACAAGTACGACGCGGTGAGCGGCCGCCGCGCCGGCAAGGGTTCCAGCTGGGGCTGGGGTGGGGCAGGGGGCGGGGCAGGGGGCGGGGCGGGGGGCGGGGCGGGGGGCGGGGGGAATGGTATAGGGGCGCGGGCGCGTGGCGGCTGGAGCAAAGCGCGCAGGGGCGAGGAGGTAGTGGGAAGGCGCCCGGGGTGGCTGCACGGGCGTGCGGGGGGGGGGCGCATGCTAGCATGTGTGTGTTGGGGGGGTTGTGGTTACCAGCCCAAACTAAACCAAAGCGACCAGGGGGGAGGTCGTTCCAGAAACCAAAGCGACCATTGGGGGTTCTGCCCAGGGACATGCAGGGATGGGAGCCGGCGCGGCCGGGCGGGTCAGCGCGTGTGCTGACACGCCGGGTGACGGATTGGGCGTCGTGGGGCGCGCACCCGTCCAGCTCGACGGCCCGTGCACGGGATGCGGTGCTGTGCGGTGTGAGCGCTGTCCACCAGCCAGCATAAGTACGCCCGTTCCGGCCGGACGGCAGGACTGCCGACCCTAACAGCGTCCTTCTGCGCCCCACGTGCTCCCCCACCTGCCTGAACCAACGCCCTGCCTCTGGCCCTGGCCCTGCCCTCACTTAGGTTTGGGTTTGCAATGGCCGATTGGGTCTCATGGTATCAAGTAGCTTACCCGCACCCTTGCCCTGCCCCGCCACGCCACGCCACCCCCCCCCAGGACTTCCCCGCCATCAGCGGGCGGCGCACGCTCATGGACAACTACGACTACGTCATGTACGGCAAGGTATTCAAGTACAAGGACAACAACATGAAGGTGGGCGAGCGTGTGTTGTATGTGTGTGTGGGGAGGGCCGGGGTAGTTCGTTCATTCGGGGGGGGGCGGGGGCTTTGATGTGGAGGTGGATGAGCGGGCGGGTGGGCGAGTGGGTGGATTGATGAGATGATGGAGAGGCAGCAGAAAGAGAGGGTCAGCGGCCAGTGTGCAGCAGCGGGGCTCTGAACGCGAGGCAGGGGTGGTGAGAAGAAGGCATGTAGGTAGGGAAAGGGGTTGAAATAGAAAGCAGGAGGCTGGGGGAGCAAGCCTGCCAGGGACAGCCAAACACTGGGCGTGCACAGAGCGGCGGCGGTGTACGCAGGTTATGACTCGACAGGGGCGGTGGCCGCAGATGGACGCACGACACTCGCAAGCGCGCCTCGCATTGGCACGCCCCGCCGAAACCGGGCAGCCAGGCAGCGGAGTGCCAGCACCCTTACACCCACTCACCCTCCAATCTCCTACCATGCCAACCCCACCAGCAAAGCCCTGACTCGCAACACACCCCGCTCCCCACTCCGTGCGTGCCCTCGCCGCGTGTGGCGCTGCCGCAACACAGGTGGAGGTGTTCGTGTCGTTTGGCGGGTTGCTAATGAAGCTGGCGGGCGACCCCGCCAAGCTCGAACCCATTGAGGTGGACAACAACGTCTACCTCTTGCTCAAGAAGCTCTGAGGGGAGAGCGAGAGCGCTGCTTCGGGGAACAAAGATGAAGACAAGCGGATGCAGGAGGCTAGCAGGGCGGGGCCGGGGTTGGGGTTGTGGGTGGAAGTGAAGGTGAAAAGGTACATGCGTCTCGTGACAGCGGCCCGCGGGGGCGCGCGTGCCTGGGCTGGCCTGGCCTGGCATGGGCGGTTGCGGATATGAGGCACGGCTGTGACACCCAATGCGGCACGTGCTGCTTCCTGCTTGAGGTGGCCTGGCCCTGGCCTCAGGCAGGCGGGCTGGCCTCACGTGTAGCTCAATGGCCGCGCGCGCGCGCCGGTGCACAGGGGCATGACAGGGCGTCTTGGGCGGTGGCAGTTTTGGTGGCGCAGACATGCGTCCACGTATGCCGGATAGTGAATCGGGAAAGCTGGTGATAGACGCGCGGCCGGCGGCGGCGACGTGCTCGGTGCGGCGTATGAATGGGTGGAGTGCAAACCATGGCGAGTTACGGACGGACTAGTCTGTGAGGTAGGGCTGTAGAGCGGCAGAAGACAGAGATGGCTGATGCTGCTGACGCATGCGGTGCTGGATAGTGGGCAGGTGGCTCATATAGTCGGAAAGCGCCACTGTGCCTGGCTTCCTACGTGTGCTGAAAGCGTCTCTGCTTTCTGTTTGGGGGCGCCTTGAAGACTCAGGGACATGCGGTCACCATCCATCGTTCGCGGCACGGCGCTAGTGCTTTCCAGTTGTAACGTGAAGGTCAACATACCAAATACATGAGTGGATAATGGCGAAAAGGGGGACGGTGTGTGCAAGCTGCAAAAGCCTCGCGAAGCCATAAATTAATGCCATGCGCAATGAGCGCCGCCGCCACGGATAGGGTACGGAACAGCCGTTGCCGACACGAGCGCCGCAACCGCTGTCGGCACTGCTACCGCCCTTCCCGCCACGTCCGCAGCGGGCTATGGCCAAGTGCGCCGTGCGGCCGCCGACCCTTACCGCCGGTGCGCCGCGGGCCCGCGGCGGCTGCAGCTGCCACAGCTGCAGGGTACGGTGCGCCAGCAGACGGCAGCCAGGGTGTGGAGGAACCGCCGGCAGAGTATGCGGCCGCCGGAGCGACCCGACACACGCGGGCCTGGCCGCAGCACCTGGCTCGGTTGCAGCCGCCGCCGCCGCCGCCGCCGCCGCCCTTCCGACACGCGCCGCCGCAGCTGCAGCCACACCACCTCGCCTTCCAGCGCCAGCATCACATGCACCACATGCAGCATACGCAGCATGTGCGACCTATGCAGCATCGGCAGCAGCAGCATCACCAGCAGCAGCAACACCATTAGCAGCAACACTCAGCAGCTGCACCAGCAAGCGGCAGGCACAGCAGCGGCCCCCGCTGCTGCGGGCCCTAGTAGCGTCATGATACTGCCGAATGGTCGCCGCGCTGTGGCCGTGCCGCTGAGGCAGAAAGATGCCACCACACCTGCTGCTGCCGGCAGGCGCCAGCATGGTGCCCCTGATTATTAATGAGCTCGAGTGCAATGGATCCATGGGGCATGATTTCGGAAAGCCATGCTTGGCGCTCGTACGTACCGTACTGAAGCGCAAAGCCGCAGGCTAGGGACTGAGATGTGACGATGAGGACAGAAGTAGGTGCAGGAGAATATTATTGCTCATGAGAACAGGCGCTCAATTGAGTGCCCTATATAGCACGGCGCGTCTGTAAATCCAGGCTTCTTGCCACACGGTACCCTGCCACGCGTTCGTTGGACCACCGTGCCATGGGTGTGGACAGGCAGCAGGACAGCTCAAATTCCCAGATAGAGCTCCACCGCCGTCCTGCCACCAGGAGTACGGCAAGCGACGTAGGGGCCGGAAACCGGACTGACAGTACACGTGTAGGAGGTCTGTCGCCTGTCGAGTAAACATACCGCATGGTTCTCGCTTGCCATGCATGTGGGCCAGCGAGCGACCATCAGCCAATCTCTCATCAAGCAGCCCGTGCGCGGGGTGATTGGGGACCGTCTGCGACGACGGCCTTTTGCATCACGCCATGCATAACCTCCAGGTATCAAGCAGCCCCAGCTGATGACGCGTAACCAGCGTTGCTAAAGCCTAGCTGCACCATGCCGCCAACGCATGCACCCAGGCAAACTACCCGTGCCTGACTAATGATCCAGACGTCTACAGCGGCACGCATGCTGCCTCCGGTGTTGCTCCGTCTCCTGCCCCTACTAAGGTAACCACCTGTAATCGCGCGCAGCCGCACGCCGCAGCCGCGCAACCCCATCACAGTCACCTGCCCAACCGCCCGCAACCACGCGCCCAGCCGCCGCCGCCGCCGCCGGCGGCACCACCGCCGGCCGCTACTCCATTGTTCGTTCGCTCGCCGGCCGCATTACTGCATCACGCGTGTGCCCCGGCGCCGCCCTCACGGCCGCGGTGCTGCGTCGCCCAGCGCCGCCGCGCGTCGTGCCACCTCAGCGCCGCCTCCTCCCGCAGCAGCTCCTTGCACTGCAGCCAGCCGGGCCGCAGCGGCAGCCAGCGCCGCCGCAGCACGCAGCCGCGCCGCCACACGCCGCGCACCCACCATCGCGGCCCGCTGAAGTACCACCCAATCAGGAAGTCGCGGGGGCCCAGCGGCGGCCATGCCAGCGGCGCAATGGTGCCGCGCCAGCCGCGCCTGCCAGCGCGGACGAGGTCGAAGGGCGAGGGCTAAGGAGTTGCTAGGCTTGCCTCAACTCTTACTTCAGCGTCCAAGCCCGCCGTTCAGAAGATAGTGTCCATGCGCCCGAGCAGCCCGCCTTCACCAGCGCCGTACGGCCAGCAGGCCCCGCCCCGCCGCCCATGCCCGCCGACTTGCCTGCCCCAGCCGGTCTCGCCACGCAGCTCGCACCCAGCCAACCCCCGCCCCGCCCCGCCCCGCCCCACCCCACCCCGCCCCGCCCCGCCCCGCCCCGCCCCACCACACAGCCCCACCAGTAGAAGTCGCGTATGTTGGTGTAGAAGGGCAGCGGGTGGAAGCCCTGCAGGTCCACGCCCTCCGTCTCGCCCAGCGCCTGCCGCGCCGCCAGGTAGCGCGGCAGCCAGGGCGCGCAGCGCAGCGCCGTCAGCGCGTCGTATATGAAGCGCTCCATGTCGTACCTGTACAGTGTACAGCGCGCATTGTGCAGCGTGTGTAGGCGCGATGTGCGAGATTGATTGTGCGACGTGTGATGTGGCATGTGGGCTGGCTTTTCCCGACGTGTCCGCATGGTTTGGCAGGAGTTTGCGGTTTCGTAAAAAACAGCCTCACGACAATGCAGCGTCCCGGCGCTAGCAGGGTTGGGAGCGCCTGCGCCCCGCCCTTGCAACACGCCGCGGGCCACTCACCCGGCGCCCGCGGCGGTGGCGTTGCCGTACAGCACCTCGGCCACGGGCCGCCGCCCGGGCTGCACCACCTGCCAGCGGCGGTGCCAGTCCGCGTCAAAGTGCTGCGGCAGCTCCAACTTCCACTTGTAGTAGTTGGCGTGCATGAACAGCGGCACGCCTGTGGCGTGGCGGCGGCGGCGGCGATGGTTGGGCGTTGGGGGCGGGGTGATGGGGGCGGGGTTGGGGGCAGGACGTGCTCTGCTGGGCAAGGGCCTCGCCATTGTTCCGGCGAGCGGTGTGGGCGACCGCATGCCCGCGCACTCACGACCAGCACACCAGTACAGCAGCCCACGTTCAATTGCCCCGCCCGCTGGCCACCGCCGCGGCCGCACCACCAATGCCGCCGCCGGCTGGCGCACCCACCCACCGTCGGGGTCGTACTGCAGCATCGTGTTGCCCAGGAACTGGCGCCGGCAGCGCGGCGGCCCGCGGCCCTCCTTGAGGCACACCTCCTGCTCCACGCCCACGCTGCCGGCCGGGATGGGCGACACCCAGTACGGCTCACGTGCGGCGAGCATGCCGTACGCGAAGGTTTCCTTGTCGCCCTGGGGAGCAGGATGCAGGATGCAGGATGCATGGCGGCGGCTCGGGTCTGCGCGGAGCTTGTGATGATGCGGCTTGCGCACACGGCTAAGCGGCAGGCGGCGATGCTGCTCGCCCCTTGCAAGTGCACACGGCTAGGCGGCAGCGGCGCAGACGGTGCACAGGCACACGTGGTGGGTGTGCAAAAGCTGTTGACACGGGTGGGGGGGGGCTTGCAGCTGATGACCTGCGAGGGGTGTGAGTCGCCACAGCCCCACCTTGCCGACGTAGCAGTGCAGCAGCTCCCAAAACAGCCGCCCGTGGATGTTCATGTACGCCGCAGCCAGCAGCCCCCGCCAGTGCCTGCAGGGAGTGAAGAGCAGGCGGCGCGCAGAGGAAGGTATTACCGGTAAAACACGAAGACAGCAGGTACTTGCGCGCAAGGGCCCCGGCAATGGAGCCACTTTAAACCATGTAGCTCACGCAGCCCTGCAGCGGCCCATGGGCACCGGCACCGGCGCGGCCCGCGCTCGACCGACCCCTCAACGCGGACGTTCATCACGAGCCAGTCAGAACACAACCTGCGCCTGTGCATCCCCACACACGGCTCCCCCCCGCCGGCCCCCCACGGCCCCCACACAGCACCCGCCGCTGCCGGCCTGCACGTGTGCCACCCCACCCACCCACCCACCTGGCCTTGTCCAGCACCATCTGGCCGCTCTCAAAGGTGTTGTGCGGCAGGCGGCTGGCCGACACGTTCAGGATGCGGGGCGCCTGCGTGGGTGCGGCGCCGCCGGGTGCGGTGCGAGGTGAGGCAGGCACACAGGCAGGCAGAAGCGCCAGACCAGGGAGTACCTTCATGTGTGCTGGGCGCTGGGGCGCTGGGGCGCTGGGGCGCTGGGTCGGTGGGTCAGTCAGCCCTGAGGCTGACAGTGAGAGCCATGCCCACACGGCCCGGTGCCAGCTGCGGCCGGCACCCCCATGCATGCCACTGGGACCACGTGCCGCCGCCCGCAGTGGCTGTGCCCGTACAGTCGCGCGCACTCCGGTCCGTGAGCCGCCGCGCCGGCCCCGCACCCGCACCCTGCCCAAACGGCGCGTCTGCCCCCTCCCCTCCCCTCCCTACCCTCCCGCGACGCACCTCCTTGGCCGCGGTGGCGGACCACCAGTCCGGCCAAAGCAGCGCGCCCGTGTCGCGGTAGGCGGCGCTGTGGAACAGGTAGGTGGGGTCGCGCAGCACAGCGTTGTCCGAGTCCAAGAACAGCACCTGCATGATGGAGTGGGCAGGAGGGGGGGTGGCGTGGGCAAGGAGGGGAGCTGGAGCGAGGAGGTGGGCGGGGGCGGGGGCGGGGCAAACATATTTAAGGCGGCGGCGGTGCGAGGTCGTGCACACGTGCGTGTGTGCGTTGTCCATCTTGTGTGGCTGGGACGCTTTGAAAACGGTCTTCGCCCAACTAGTCCCAGGCCAAGCTCGGATGGTGGTTATGGGGAGCTTGACAGTGACCTCAAACACCCACCCGTCGTGCGCTTCAAACACCTCTCAACTTGCCGTCACGCCAACCCACCCGCCTGCCCGCCCGCCCCCAAGCGGCACGCGCGCACGCACCTCCCGGAACCGGCTCATCAGCAGCGCCGCCACCTTGTAGCCGTAGCCCGGACTGGCGGGCGCGCCCGGCACCTGCGCCAGGGCAGCCGCCACCGCGGCGGCGGTGGCGCCAGCACCACCAGCCCCCGCCCCAGCCCCCGCACCGCTACTGCCGCTGCTGCTACTGCTACTGCCGGCGCCGGACCCCTGCACGGCGCCCATGGGGTCAACCTGCAGCTCCAGGCGGCGCGCCGTGGCGCCCAGGGCCGCCAGCGCGGCCTCCAGCTCGGGCGTGGGGTACTCGGCGGCAGGGAACCAAACCTCCACAGGCAGCCGGCAGCCTGCGTGCCAGCCGGCAGCCAGCAGAGCGCAGCAGCACGAAGAGCGCGCAGCCCGTCAGCAGCGCCACACATCATGGACAAAGGCGCACATGGGTGGCATGAAGGGTTTGATGCGGGTGCGCCTCGACAGGGTGCGTGGGATGCGGCTTGCGCCGTGTCGCCCAAGACACAATCCGCTGCTAGCGTGCCCGGTGCTGCCCCTACCCCCCCACCCACTCGCTAGTTTGGTTTTGGTTGGGGATGGGCTGGTATTTACCATCCCCCCCCACACACAACAAGACTGAAGATTCAAGGCTCAAGGGCGCCCGAGATCCACAGGTTAAGGCCACACCACCTCCGCGCTCTGGGTTGGGCTGGCTGGTTCGGGTTCTCTTGGCCGTTCCGCTTCTGGTTTCTGGGATAAACTGCCCACCCCACACACACACACAGAGCGCCCTCCTTGCCTCCCCCCTGTGCGCTCTCGCTCGCACCCGATCTCCGCAGCACGTGCAGGCTGACCCAGGCCGGCACCAGGTACCGCAGTGTGCCGCCCACCATCACCACGCCCCGCCCCGAGAACACGCCACCGCCGCCGCCGCCGCCACTGCCACTGCCTCTACCTCCACTGCTGCCGCTGCTGCTGCTACCGCTGGCGCCGCTATCCGCACTGCTGCCGCTGCCATCGCCGCCGCCCGGGTAGGGCGGCAGGTCGGCGAGCAGGCCTGCGAAGGTGTCGGCCAGCGCCTGCACGCTGCGAGCGTCCATGGCACGGCCCTCGAGCACCCAGTCCACCTTGCTGCTGCGCGGCTCGGGCACACGCACGCCGGGAGCTGGGGCTGCGGGGCCGTTGCAGGGGTGGGAGCCGGGTCACGGGGCCGGGCGCGTGGTGTCATGTTGTGAGTATGAGGACAGACATGTGTGTGTGTGTGTGTGTGTGTGTGTGTGTGTGTGTGTGTGTGTGTGTGTGTGTGTGTGGTGTCAGAGGGGAGAGAATGGAAGTAGGAAACAACCGCCGGGCCGGGTAATGCGTACTAGCGACAACATGGGGGTGTGATGCAGGGTAATCGCCACGTGCACGCACCGTGGCGTGCCGCCAAGCTGCTGAAACTGGCCCAAATGTCGCGAGAAGCCGCGTCTAGTTGCGACATATTGGGCTCTGGCCCTGCTCCCCAGCTGGCGTCGCCCTTCCACAGCTGCTGAGCCAGCAGCAGAGCTGCATTGCTACTGCTGCCACTGCCGCCGCTGATGCCATTCCCGACGTCGGGGTTGGCGCATGTGAGGGGCTGCGGCAGCGGCAGGCCTGCGGAGCTGTCACGCCCCAGCGCGGCACACGCGTCCTTGCAGCGGATGTGGTGGTAGCCGCATGACACCCTGTCAGGGTCCATCGTCCTGTTGCTTAGACTGCTTGTGCGATAATGTGGAGGGGCAGCCATCAAGTATTCTGTGTCCTAAAGGCACTCAAGCGGCCAGGCGCCGCGAACGGGGCGCTCTGCCTCGCTGCCGAGCGCCCCCTCCCCTCCCCACCACCATCCCTTCCGGGGACGCACCTGGCAGTGGTGATATTGCCCTCGCACAAGCAGTAACCGGAGCCGCCGCGGATTTCGTCGGCGCAGGTCCGACTGGACTTGGGGTCTAGGGGTCTGCAAGAAGATGAGTACACATGATCACCAAGGCGGCGAACCCAGAAGCGGCAAGGCACCCGCGGGGGCTGCTAGTTTGGAGGTGACACGCCGCACCCGAAGGGAAGGCACGCCAGCGTACCCCTCCAGCCAACGCATCCTGGCCCGCCACTGGATGCAGCCTGCTCTGACTGCTGTGCTGCACGCTCGACGTGTCTAATGAGGAAGAATAACGAAGGGACTGGCACAAGCAAGACGAGCAAGAATAATCGCTTTAGTCGCAACGAGCCAGTCAAGAAGCTTCTGCTGACATAAATGCAATTTTTAATTCTTATCATCTCGACATGTTACTGGCGCATAAGGATAGCTCACTCGCAGCTTTGCCGCAGCGGGAGGTCGGACTCTAGCCTTTTGCGGATAGGCAAGTATTTTTCAAAGCCGAAGACATGATGATAAGGTAACACGCAGAATATTACTTATTGACGACCGTTTATGGCAGAAGCTGTCCGACGTGATACTTGGGAGTTGGGTTCGTGCCGCCGAGCATGAAAATCCCTTCCCCGACAAGAAAGGTGGTCCTCCCATGCGGGGAAAAGTGGGCCCACACGTGTGACACAGCAATTAAAGTTTACGCACTGCGAGAACCACTAAACTTCAATCGGCCATCTGTTCAGAGCCCACCAGGCACACCTGAAACACCGGGTGGCGTATGCAGACACGTGTCCAAAACTCCAAACACGCAAGTCAACTCGTACACTTGCTGGCTGGCTGCGTCGGCAGAACATATCATACTGGCGCAAACCGCGACTGTTACGTATTAGTATTTGTAGTTATTGCCTATTGCATGTAAATAGGCGGCAGGGAAAATTCGGGTGGAGCGAGAAGTGCCTTCGCGCGTCCATGGATTACTGGACCATTGACTTTCGCGAGGGCGCGAGGGTAGTCACTTACGCCCGCATTTAAAGAGTCTATGAAGCAATACATGTTACTGGCATGCAACGCGGGGAACTAAAGCGCGAGTTTTTGGTAAATTGCGGAGCCATGTCTGTCGCCCCTCCTGAATGCCGAGGAGCCCCGAGGTCGCTCCCACCCCGCGCCTAGCCCGAGGAGTATCGGGCATCGGGAAGGTCTGGAGCACGATAGAGGGCTATACGTGTCTGGGATTGGCGGCAAGGGGACCCTTGACTCGCGTGGATGGCGTGTGGGGTTCACACACGCGTGCCTTGTGCTGGCCGAGTCCTTCACCCAAGCTTGCGCATCGTCGGCAATCTCGGCATGGGCCTTCAGCTCATCCCCTTGAAGGCTTGAAGCAGCCACCCACCCTGTGACTTTATTGGGGCTCAGCCCATTTTCCAGCTGTACAAAGCTGACCCTTGTTTCAGTGCCAGCGTGTTGCCAAGACCGGTATTGACCAGAACCCCAGGTGCCGCAAGGCTCACATTGCCTGACATCATGAAACCCTGAGGCCACAGTTTCTACATCTGTATAGTTTTAAACTTGAAGTGGCCGACGCCCCACCTCTTGCGGTTTCCCTCTGCCTATGAATGAGAGGTTCTCGTTTAGGCGACTGGGACGGGACTGTAATGATCACATTTGCACACGTACCATGACCCCGTTGTCAAGAGCACAACCATGAACGCGCTTGCGCAACAGCCAGTCTTTTGTACTCCCTGAAATTGTTACTTTCCCTCATCACATCTCAGCATCAGTTACCAGTGCCTCGTTTTTCGAAGTACTTGTAACACGTCGCAGCATCGATTGTCATGCAACCCGATGGACATCAGCATGGTCACATAAATACGCGCTTCTGATAACAAGACATCAACAGCAGAAGCGGCGTGCAAACTCGCGCTTGCGTAGTACAAAGTAGGTGTGGATGCAGGCCAGGGGTGCCCCTGATGCAGGCGCAACATGCTTACTGGGTTGCGTCGTCACAGGAGTAATGTATGAGTTTCACTTGCTTGGTTCGGGCAGGAACTAAGTACGGTAATTCGCTCTGTCCAGATCTCACGCCAGGGGCGTCGTCAGCGCCCTCCTATGGTGGTGAGCAGCTGGCTGATGGTCGCCACCAACTCGGCGGCACGGGGCCGCTGGCGCGGGTCTCCGGACCAGCACCGCTGCGCCAGCTGCCTGCATGCACATAAGCGCGCGAAGTGTGCCGCATGCAGGGGCGGGCGCAGGCAGCGGCAGCGGCAGCAGCAGCACGGCACCGCTGAGCGCGGATGGAGGAAGTACTAGAAGTACACATGCAGGACACGGCAGAGAGCGCCATGCATGCCCGAAAATGCCAGGAACGAAATGGGGCCGACGCCCCTGTCTCGTGAGAGGTACCACCTTTACACGCGCGGTACCCGGTCACCCTGTGCTAGCATCTGCTGTCGGTCGGCACCGCCGCCGGCGGCACCGTGCACACACCTACGCACCTGTACGGCGCCGGCACGTGGTCCTCGAACTGCGGGCGCATGCCGGCGCTGCACACCAGCCTGCGGATGTCCCGGGGCTCAACCTCGGGGTAGGGCCGCCCGCCGCCCGCCAGCAGGTCGTACATCATGATGCCGAAGCTGTGTACGACACGGCACGTGCGTGCAGGCAAGTAAGTAAGGTAGGCGAAAGAAATGAAGTGCGCCCGAAATGCAGCACCAGCAGAACCCGAGGGATTCGCGCAGGTGGGAAGGACAGTACTGCTCAGCGGTCCAACAATCCTGGCCAAGCATGTGCACTACTGACGCGCGGAACTACTCGACATGCCTGTATATGTCGCAGCTGGCGTCCAGGCGGCAGGCTGCAGGGCGTGAAGGAGGGAAGGGGTTGCGTTTACATCAAAGCCAACGCAAACCCAGGGGGCATGCACAACAATAAATCATAAATGTGCGCGTTGCTGGTATCAGGTCAGTCAGGCAACAGATGCTCGCCGCGGGCCCACTGTCGGTTCCGGCATGCAGCTTCTACCCAGCAGCAGGTAGAGATGATTACTGCTCGCTCGCTCGCTCACGTTTGTTCCAACACTCCGGTGCCATGTGCGTCACCCTGCAAGCAGCAAGCTCCACAAGGGAATGTTGCAAGTAGTGTTGGCTTCACACCGCGCTGTTACTCAGGACCCCAGGGAACTGGTTAGTAGCAAGCGACCACCGGCGGCCACGCGCTCTAAAGGAAGCTTCCTGCGCTAGAGGATGGACTCACGTGCCGCACGCCTCCTCCACCACAACATACGGCTCGCCGCCGCTGAGGTCGTCGCCCGCCTGCATGCGTGGCGCGCGGCGGCATGCAAGGATGTGGGCAAGGTTTATAGAAGGTGCTTACGAGATGCCACGACATGATGCTCTCCCGCCGTGTGCGCCAGCCGCTTGTACCCATACACGTATACTATCTACGTCCGGAATACTACGAGCACGCATGCACGTCATGCATAAATGCATGTACGCCATGCACGTACGCACGCACCATGTTCAGGAGCGTGCAAAAACCGAAATCCCCCAGCTTAGCGGTGAAGCCGCGTGAGTCCAGCGTGTTGGTTTTGAGGAGGATGTTGGCGGGCTTCACGCTGTGTAATGTACGGACAGGCAGCATAGGGTGGAATGCGTGCGGAGTGCACAAGTGTTCAAACTGAAACCTGGTCCTAGCTGCCTGTAACATGGGACCTCCGGACTTACCATCGGGGAGTCCGTGGACACGCGCGTAGCGCGTCTCAGAGATTACTCATAGACAGTATGGTCGTAAATTTAGCCCATTATCACATTTGGGAATGCATACCGCATAACTCACGGTCTAGGGTCCGTGTCACGGCACTCCCGACGCTAAGTCTGGAGGCCCCGTGTTACACTGCCGTGGAGCCTCAGCCCACAGGCAATCCGCATACAACGTTACCCCGCGGCGCTTACTCTCGGTGGATGAGGTTGTTGGCGTGCACGTGCCTTAGAGCCATGGCCACATCCAGCAACGTCATCATGATGCCCTGCTTGTCCATTTGCGGTTGGCAGCAAGGCGTTCACGAGCGTGAAGGCTTAAACGTGCAGCTGACATCAGCCGCATACGTGCGCCCGTTACTGAGGTAAGGTAGACCCTAAAATCCTAGACCTAAGAAGCTGCCCCGCCCATCGCATGTTTTCCACGCGCCGACGCATGCGCGACACGGACCTTGTAGTCTAAGATGCGCGGGCCGCGCAGGTTCTGTGGTGTGGGCGCACGCCGTCCCAGGGCGACGGGAAATGTGCGGTTGGACAGGGCGGTGGCCAGGCAGGCCTTGTCGCACCACTCGCAAACGATTGCCACGCAGACGGGCGGCGCATCTGCACGCAGGGATGACCGGGGAGTGGTGCGAGTAGCAGCAGCCAAGGCTGCAGGTCGGCCCAGGCGAAGGGGTACAGTGCACGAGCCCGGGGCGGGTGCCCTGGGTGAACTCATCGTTTGCGGCCTCAGCCTGCACCGCGGCAGCACGTGTCACAAACTCCCCCCACCTACCGGGGCCAAGCTCCACCGCCGCAGCCGGGCTGAGGGACAGGTGCCTGGCGCCGTCCGCGGCCAGGTGGCGGCTGATTGTGACGTTGCTAAAGATGTTGTAGACTTGCATGATGGTGGGGTGGCTCATCGTAGTCATCACCGCCAGCTCCATCGCATTGCGCAGCAGCGCGCGCCGCTCCGTGAGCCCAGCAGCAGCAGCAGCAGCAGCCTCGGCGGCCTGCAGTTTCCCATCGCTTGACGCGGCCTGCGTCGTCGCATCGGCCGCAGCCGCGGCAGTGGCCGGGCCACCCTGCTCCGTAGGTGGCTTGCCAATAGCACCCGCTCCTTTGGTACCTGCGCCGCCGATGCTCCCCGTGCCCGTAGCATCAGTTGCCGGCGTCGCCAGCTCTCCATCCACCTGTGCATGCAGCCGGGGCACATACAGGCGTCATCATGGCGTGTATGGAGCAAGTGTGCTGTGCTCTTCGCATGTGGTGAAATGTGCCGCACGTACCAGGCCACGATGTGCACATCCCCATTTCCCCACAGGGGTGTGCCGGGGCGTCGGGAGCCCGATACAACTGCAGGCTTAGCCGACCCCGACACAAAAAGTATTCGCGCATCAAGGTGTTTTCCAAGTACGGCTCCCGCGTTGTCTTGCGAGGCGTGGCTGTCAGCGCATTTCGGTAGGCAAGCTTTTGCCGGAGCAGCACTTCCAGTTCAATAGCATTTCATTCGTCAGTTTTCGATATAGCTTGTATTATGACGAACTATTTCAGCGTCAAAATGTGCGGCTGTGTAAAGGGCTTTTCTTAGGCGTGAGGTCAAAGATTAGGCCAGCGCCAAAAGGTGCGCATTGTTCGACAAAAATATAATGTCATGTATTGGCGGCAGAAGCGGCCCTTTTGCTCCATCCCCAACCACCCACTCCATCCCCCCAACCCCCAGCTCCACCCTTCACGACACCCCCTCCCCCCCCCCCCACACACACACGCACCCAAGGTGTCGCCCATTGCACAAGTTCTCTGGTCGGATTCCAGCGCACCCGCACAACAAGCCAACCTAGAAGCGCGAGCCTCGTCAGAAGCGCACACGTGCCGGTCGACTCCTCACGGCCTCACCAGGGGCACCCCCAGGGCTGGAACCCCCCTGGATGGGCACCCCTGGGCCTCCCCACCCCAGGCCGGCGTCATACCATGTATGTCAGTATGAGCAACCTGGCGTGACTACTCACGTCCGGCATCTCCATGAGCTTGACGGCGCAGTCCAGCGTGCCAAGGCGCCCCTTGAACACCACCGCGCAGCCGCCCACGCCCAGCTGCTTGCACAGCTCCAGCTGGTCCAGGTCGCCCTGCTGCTGTTGCAAATTGGGGGACGTGTGGGTGTGTGACAAGTAAGCGGGACAGGGGCAAAGTATCTAAGCGAGGCTAGCGACGCAGCACGCGCGGCGCTATGCGTCACCTAGTCCACACGTACACCGTCCATGCAAACGCATCTTCGTACCATGAGCGCGGCCTGTGCCGCGCGCTGCTGCAGGAGCTGCTGCGGTGCAGCTGTGGCGAGCGGTGCCTGCTGTGCTGCGCGGTCGGACATTCTGGAGTACCCGGCCCCACCGAGGCCGCTGCCGCCAAAGCCTGCCATCATCGCAGCTGCCGCGGACTGTGCGGGGCCGGGGATGCTGCCGCGAGTGAACGAGCTTGACCTGTGCATACGTACGTTTCAATCGGTGTACTCGGTGGCAGGTGCATGCGCGCGTGCGCGCGAACATGCGGGTACAGCAACGCAAGGCGTGCAAGCTTTAGACCATTTGCAGTGTTATAGATTCCGCACGCCTCAAACAGCTACTCGCGGCTCCTATCTTGTTACTCCTCAGCCAAACAGCATAAGCCACGCGCCCGCGAGGGGCTGCATTACATGCGTGGATGCTTGATGGCTGGACGCACCTGGATATCGCGCTGGTTGTAGACGAGGCGGCGGCGGCGGCCGCGGCCTGCGCCATTGCAGCCTCGGAGCGCGCGTTGCTGATGCTGTTTTGGAGGCTGGCAACCAGCAGCGGCATCTGGGCGCGCATGGTGCCCTTGACTGCACAGGAGGGGGACAGGTGAGAATAGAACAGGAGCATTTGAAGCCAGACATCGGATTGGCGGACGTGGCAGACAAGTGTTTAGACAGAGAAGGAGGACATACTGGACAAGCAGCAAGCACCCGCTCGTAAGTGCGTGAATGCGCCACGCACGCATACAATTAAGTTCATTACGGGCGCATCTATCTATGGACGGTAGATGCTACACCGCCCGGCTCCGTCCCTTGGCCCCGGACACACCAACTAACCTGCATCCAACTCCTCTATGTGTATCAGGCTCATGCTGTGCCGTGCGGTGCTTCCCGTGCCGTGGCCGCCCGCCGTGCCGCCGCCACCGTGCTGCTGCAGCCCAAGCGAACCCAGCAGTAGCGATGTGGGGTCAAGGTTGCCCGTCAATCCGGCTGTGCCTCGCATGCCGCTCTGCGTGTTGTTCAGTGACAGGAAGTTCTGCAGCCCTGAGCAGGTGTCAGCGGCTTCGTCTCCGGTGGCGCTGCCGCAGCCATCGCCGCCGCCTCTGCGTCCGGCTCCGGCCCCGTCATTGCTGCCTGCAGCCATGCGTGCGACGTCATCAAGCGTGAAGCGGCCGACCGCGGCGGAGGCAGCGCGGCTGACGCCGCCACCGCCGCGTGGGATGCCAGACATTGCCGCTGCGAAGGCGGCCGCTGAGCTGCCGCCGCAGCCGCGGAGCACGCTGCCAGCGCCTCTAGCGCCTCTTGCGCCGGAGCCCGGCGCTGCGGGTGCCGTATCGTACAGGAAGCAGCTGGTGGTTGGATCGGCGGGGCTGGCAAATAGCGGCGCGAACGTCCTGTTGCCCAGGCTGCCATCGCTTGTGGCGGCGGCAGTAGCGAGTCCGCCCGCACCGCTGCGGAGCTTGAAGCTGCCGCCGCCGGCACCTCCCACACTTCGCACGGCTGACGAGAGCGCGCGCAGGCCCATCGCCGCGCTGGCGAATACATTCGAGGGCGCCGTGAACACGCCGGCGCCGCCCGCACCGCCGCCATTACCGAGAAGCATGTCAGCGGCGTGTGCGATTGCGTGTGCGGGGTCCTCGCCGTCGCCGTCGCCGCTTGCTGTGCCCCCGGCGCCGTCCGCGGTGCGGAGGTCGTGCACAATGGCGTAGGCTCCAGCAGGGGTTGCTGAAGTCAGCATGCGCATGTCCGTGGACAGCTCCCGGCTGACCTTGTGGGCGACCAGCGGCGCGGCGCACTGGGCGGCGGGGGCGGCGCGCGATCCGCATTCAGCGATGTGGAAGTGAAGGGTTGCAAGGATCAAGGATTGGCAGGATTATTGGCGACGATCTGAAACAGGCTCTGCTGCGCGACAAGACACACGGCAGCCTTAGCACGCCTGCACATCAGACGGCTGGGTAACGCACCTCCAGAATCTCAAGCAGCGCTTGGGACACCTCGGACAGCAGGGGCGCCGGTAGTTGCTGCGGCAAGGCGACGTAAAACGCGAATGTGCCGCCGCGTCCGTCCCCAGAAGGCAGCGCAAGGAGCAGCAGCGAGCGCAGCCCGCGGTTCCCGCCTGCACCGCCTGCCGCGGCGCCTGACTCAGCGGTGCTTGCGACGGGCAGAACCACGCCGGCGGCGGCCAGTGGGCGGGATGGCTCGGCTGCCGGCAAGGGATTGTCCGCCGCAGTTACGCCATCGGCGGCGGCGCGCGGACTGGGCGTGAAGAGTGCCTTGCTGGCTGCACCACCACAGCTTCCATTCATAGCTCCGAGCTCCTGGACGCTGCTGGCAGCCCTTCCGAGGGATCTGCTTGCAGCCGTGCCCTTGCTGCTGCTGGCCGTGCCGCCGCCACCGCCCGCCGCGCTCAGCGCCGTCAGCAACATCAGGATGTCCCGCGAGGGCAAGCGAGGATCATACATGTGGGCGCCGCAGTCAGGAACTTCCAGGGCCGCGCCCTTGGCCGCGCCGACACCGAAGCTGCCGGACAGGGGTGCCGTTGGCAGCTTGCGCACCAGCTGCCGCAGCAGCGTGCTGCGCAGCGGGAATGGCTTTGCACGCAGCGTGGCAACGCCGCCGCCGCCGGCTGCCGCCGCCGCCGTGGCGCCCAGGGTCGCAGCGTCGCAATCAGACAGCGCCACGACCTGTGCCTCCGGCGGGCACGCACGACTGCCCACCGAGTCGCGGCTGAGCAGCAGACGGCGGCTGATGTCCCCGCGGCCGCCGCCGGCAGCCGACCCCCTTGTCGAGGCACCTCCACCGTACGCCCCCAGCAGGTGCCCCATGCGGCAGGAGTGCACGTCGGCGTTCGCCGCGGGCGTGTGTCGTGCTGCCGCCTTGGCGCCGTGCTGATTGCCTCCGCTATTGCAGCACCCATTAGCGGCGGCGGTCGCGCCATCGAGCACTCGCCGCGCATTCGCTTCGTTTTGCATTCGCGCAGCGGCCAGCCTGCCCTTCGAGCCTTGTGCCACGCGGGACGCGGCCGCCGCCACGGCTGCAGCTGCGCCTGCCAGCAGCCCGCTTGCGCCATCGCCGTGCGAGGCAGCAGCATGACCTTCTGCTGCTGCGGTCGATAGATCCGCGACATGTGGTGCGGCCAGCACCCATGCCGATGTCGGCGCGCGAGAGCCCTCACTCGGCAGGTTGGCTCCATCGCCCGCTGCGCCCGCCATGGAGCGGCCGCCCCCAACAGCGGCTGCAGCTGCCCCAGCGGCCTCACCGCTGCCGTGTGCACCGTGCGCCGGCACAGTGGCGCCGCTGCCGCAACGCCCGCCGCCCTCAATGCTGAACAGCATCCCCACGGCGCTGGAGGGTTCGGGAACGTACGCCGCCACGACGCGCGCTTCCAGCAAGAAACGCTTCTGCACGTGCGCCGCCAGCGCTTCGGTCAATGCGCCCACCAGATCCGTCACACTCGCCGCACCAGCCAGCGCCGCAAAGAAACTGGACATTGCGCGCAGCGCCGCCGCGTCGTCGGACCCGAGCAGTAGCAGCGATGCGCTCATAGACAGCTGCTGTAGCGCCATAGGGCTGGTCAGCAGGCTGTAGCAGCAGGCACCCGGCGGCGGTGGCTGCGGCCGCGACGGCATGCCACAGCCACCCGATGGGATGAAGGAGGAGTTTGCCCGGGATGTGAAGGCCGCGTGCGTGGCGCTGCCGATGCCGATGCCGCTGCCGTTGCTGCCCCCGGTGGAGATTGCCGTCACCGAAACGCCCACTGGCAGCCTTTGCGGTGGGAGCCGGTGGCTAAAGTCTGAAGCGCTGTTCCTGATTGACTCCGCGGCGACAGCAGGAGTAGTGCCATGGCGCCCCGCAATCCACAGCGCGCCAACAACACGGCGGCCGCTGAAGAGCGGGACCATCGCCGCCACTGCAGTTTGGGGAGTGACGACTTGGGTTTAGTAGGTTTTCCATCATCATCATCGGCGAGCGAGCGAGCGAGCGAGCGACACTGCGGTGTACATGTATGAGGCATGGCCTAATCGGACCGGCGAGCTACGCACACGGTGCCCTCACCGGCTATCTCTCCTGTTGTTGCATTTCTGCTGTCGGCAGTGTCGGCAAGCTCACGTCCTCCGGTGCTGAATACCGGCATCTGGAGGGGTTTGCGTGTTGCGAGCGAGTTATACATAGACACACACAGGCGATTCCCCAAAGGCCCACGCCGATGGGCATGCCACTGACCTGCCTCTCCAGCATGAGCGCCAATAGCATTGGCAGCGAGGACGGCGTGCGGCGAACGCGCGTGGCTGCGGCGGAAACCGGCCCTGACTCCCCTAATGCAATGCGTAGCATGCAGGCATCCGCGTCCCCGCGCGGCATGCTATTCTGCAGCGCGGTCCCCACGCCGCCGGCGCCGCTGCCACCGGCGTCGCCGCCGCCGCCGCCGGCGAGCCGCTGGCCGCCGGACTCATCGAACAAGGCTGCGGGCCAAGCCTCCGTGCCCGGAAGCAATACCCGCGGCAGGGGGCCAGCGCCGCTGGCGGAAGCTGAGGCGATGAGGATGAAGGGAGCTGCGCAGCAGGGGTCTCCACTTGCCTCCACAGCGGCGTACAGACTTTGCGGGAGGTGCGAAGGTAAGAATGAATGGAGGCACTTGTGATGTGGCGAACCACAAGGTGTGGGAGTACCGGTATGTGCGCAGGTGTGCATCCAGCAAGGGCAGGGCATTACTAAACCATTCAGGTGCCTTGCCCGGCACTGCTGCACATGCGGAGCCCGAACAACCAGATCCAAAACACTGAAAGTACTTGGCCTTGTGAGAAACTGAAAGTGTGCCAACTGGCGCTGTCGGTTCTATATGCAGGCCCTCTCACCTCACATCTGCAGCAGCATGCGCGCCGACAAAACCGGCCAGGACGGAGACGAAGCTCGCCGCTCGGCGCAGTAGTGTCCTGTCGCCGCTGCCCGTAAAATGAAGGCTCCATTCCCGCTGAAGCTGTAGTAGTGTTGTAAACGCCTCAGCCTGCGTGCACATACCGCCATGGCGGAAGCAGTGGCCTGAGACTCCAAACGCCTGAACCCCCGTCCCCCGTCCCACATGTGCTGCAACACACATTGTAAACGCCTCAGCCTGCGTGCACATACTGCCATGGCGGAAGCAGTGGCCTGAGACTCCAAACGCCTGAACCCCCGTCCCCCGTCCCACATGTGCTGCAACACACATTGTCACAGCGACCAACGAACCTCAGCGGACATCGAGCGGCAAGAAGTAGCACCATCATCCTCTTTATCTTGCCAGAAATCTTTACACGCAGTTGACGGTAGCGCGGGGCCAGTCGCTGGCCGTTGAGTGGCCGATGTCGCTCTCTGTTCGCGCGCGTTCACCGCTTTGTCTTGACATTCATGTTCTATACTTGGTGCGCAAAAGCAGAAAAGAAGCCCCATAGCCAAAGAGCTGGCGTCTCGCCCTAAACGCCACAACGGTTGTCAAAGCTGCCGCAGCGTCGCGGTACTTTCATTATGCAAAACAATATACGAGGTCAGACATAAAGGATTGCGGTGGCAATGAATGCAGAAACCTGCGAGGGAGAAGAAGCGTCACGAGTGGCCGATCGTGCACGGGCAGCCATTTTGGCAGGGGGACCGGTTTCACCACCAGTCCGGCTCCTAGCTGGTGATGCACGATGTAAAGTGTTGTTACAGCGGTGATTGTAATCGTTCCCGCGGCGTGGCGGACCGTGGCGGTTGTTCTCAGTTTTGGTCAGGTCCGCGAAGTTGCGTTTAATTGTGTTACGGCCCCTTCCAATAAATCAACCCGATAATAAGATGTTTTAGGGCTGTGTAAGATTATACAAATAGTTTTAATTAACTACGAGTGCTCCTCCGGTGACCGCATTCGCATGGGCGACTGGAACAGGCTGAGTGGCCTGTTTGCCCGGCTGCCACCTGAAGTACTTACTTTAAATTGTTCTGCACGCTTGGGACTGGCGGTGTCGACGTCGGCCGGGTTCTCGGCAGACATTGCATGCAAATTTGCAGGTCGCAGGTCACACAAGGTCCGCTCTGGCTCAGATGCAGCATGAGATTCCTCTGTTAGAAGTGCTTTCTATGATACATATGCAGGAAGGCGCGGGCAAGTGCCACTCGAGCTGGGGGAGGTGCCGGGGGAGGTGCTGGAGACCCGCCGGGTCGGGAACGCGCGCGCTGGATCCGGGAAGGGCACTTCGCCAGCGCGCCTTTTTTCCGCTGTTGTCTGCTTCAACTATTAGTTGTCCACAGACCGCTCCCTGAAACCCCAAACGCACAACTGCCAGTCCAGATTATGGTAACCTAGCACTCCACACGTTCGAAAGGGCGGGGGCCCGCAGCTGTCGCGGACCCGGCACCCCCGCCCCTCGTCCCCTGACGCATCGTAGCATAGGCGCGAAGACAAGACTAGTTCAGAATGAAGTCAACCAAATCTAAACGCGGGCGCGACAGCGCAGTGCGGCCTGCGCGGAGCGTCGCTGCTTTTGAGCGGGAGCTGCGACAGCTCCGCGCCCAGCTCGCCGCACAAGAAAGCAGGGCGAACGCCACCTCACAGCAGCTGCGTCAGGAGCAAGAGGCGCGGGCTGCAGCGGAGGTGGAGAGGGATTCTGCAGCAGCCGGGCTGGCCGCGGCGGAGTCCGCGCTTGCAGCAGCGCGGGTCACCGCGGAGGTGGCATGCAGGGAGCGTGATGCTGCGCTAGCCAAGCTTACACCGCGTACCCAGCGTTTCGCTGACGCCCCTGGCAAGCCCTCCCTCACGTACTGCAAGAACCTCATAAACGACCTGGTGGGCCGCAACTGGGGACGTAAGGCGCCCGGGCGCCGCAGCAAGCCGGCGGCGCCCGGGCCTGCTGCAGACCCCGCCCACGCCTTCTTCACCAACCCCAAGGTGCGGCCCGACCCACTTCGCCACTTTATGCGCCGCTCACCACCCCTCTTCTATCTACGTGCGGATCTGTCTACAGCTGCTTGCGACCATGCATCAATGCGTTCCATTCACGTGCCTCTGTCACCTCCCTTCGTGTCACCGCAGCACGGCCACGGCAGGACCAGCCCCTACACCATGGAAGCCGACGTCCGGCGGCAGCGGGCCATGTTGGCCGCAGGCATCGACCACGTGTCATATGAAAAGGACAGGAACGTGGCCGCCGCACAGGTCGCCCGCGCCACCACCCTCGCCAACCCCTTCAACTTCCAATCATCAGCTACAGCGCGCACACACGACGCAGCCTGCGGCTATGCCTACATCCAGCACGATGCCAACCTCCTACTTGCAGCCGCCGCCGACGGCTGGGCCATCAGCTTCATGTTCGATGGTGCTCAAACAGGCGGCTCCCACTCCGTGCCCCTGCTGGCAGTCACCGGCGCCATCAAGGACGCCGATGGACGCCCGCTCCCGCTGGTGCTGGACGTGCTGGACCTCAGTGAGGGCACAGGCGAGTCCCACGCCGCCGCCATCGCCGCCACGCTCACCCGGCTCGGCCTCCACAAGCTTCCGTTCGCCTTCATCTGCTGTGACAGCTGCGCCGTGAACCTGGGGCCGAAGAAGGGAACCGTTGTCAGGCTCAGCCAGATACTCAAAATGCCGCTGTATATCATGCGCTGCATGTCGCACGTGCTGCACAACACCTTCATGTGGGCTTGCAAGGGCGCGTTCGGCGCTGATCCCGACAAAGCCCGCCAGTCCGCCAACGTCTGGCTGCTGTTCAGGCTGGAGCAGCTGGCCAGCTGGTCAGCTGCGAACCCGGACCTCATGCGCAAGCATGGCTTCACCACCAAGTGCCCGGTTGGGACAGCTACGCGCTGGAACAGCTACTCACCTGCCACGGAGTGGGTCACCACCCATTATCAGCAGGCGGTGTGTGCGGCGGAGGTGTACTGCGAAGCAATGGGCGGGAAGATCAGTGAGGCAAACAAGTCCCTCACCACATGGGTGGAAAAGACCTTCAGCGGCGTGCCCATCGACAACCACCACTCAGAGCGCACGGTCAAGTTCAGCAAGCGTGTGCACCCAAACACAAAACAGCCCCTGCGCGTGTTCCTGGTCAAGCTCTTCAACGACGCCCCGTGCAACCGCATCACGCTTACCAAGGCCGAGTACAAGGCCGGCATGAAGGTGGCGCGCGAGGTCAGGGCACGGGCCAAGGCTGCAAGGGAGGAGGTGATGGGCGCCCCCACCGCTGGGGTTGAGGCAGATGATGAAGCAGATGGCGCGGCTGCCGGTGACGGCGCAGGGCCCAGCACGCTCCCTGCGCTACGCCTCAGTCGTAGCCAGCTCGGGCGAAAGCGCCAGCTGGCGCTGTATGCCCCTCTCACCGGCACCAACGCAGCACTTCCTGCTGGCGTGCAGCCCGCAGAGGAGCCCATCCTGGTCTTGCCCCAGCCGCCACCAGAGGGTCGCGGCCGCGGCCGCGGCCGCGGGCGGGGCCGCAGCAGCGGGCGTGGACGCGGCCGCGGCCGTGGCCGTGGGCGGGGTGGCCGTGGCCGCGGCCGCGGCCGCGGGCGGGGTAGTGGTGGCGGCCGCGGCCGTGGCCGCGGCCGCGGCCGTGGGAGGGGCCGGGGCCGCGGACGGGGCCACGGCTCTGACTCACAGCAGGGCAGTGATACAGAGATGGAAGGCGGCGCGGAGACGGACGAGGAGATGGAGTGGGACAGCGACGCAGAGAACTGCGGCGAGGATAGCGAGGGGGAGGGAGGAGGTGGTCAGGTGCAGGAGCAGCAACAGGCGCAGCTGGAGGCCGGTGAGTGGCAGGCGCGCCGCCGGCGATCAACTCGGCAACAGGCTGAACAGCATGCAGCAGCACAGCAGCCTAACGCTTTGCCCGAGGAGACCGAGGAGAGCTCAGAGGAGGAGGGCACGGAGGAGGGCACGGAGGAGGAGGAGGGCACAGAGGAGGAGCAGGAGAGCGAAGACGAGGACCTACCTGGCGGCCCGGCACCCCAGGACTGGGAGCAGTGCCTGATCCACGCGAGGGAGCAGCTGGCGCAGCAGCAAGCGCAGCAGGAATTGCTGCACCAGCACACGATGCGGTTCCACCTGCGCCGCCGCGCTTAGTCCACAGCACCGGCGGCGCCTGGTGCAGCCGCCGGTGGGACGGGCGGCGGCACGCGCGGCGCTGCCGCTGCAGGTCCTGGCGGCGGCGCTTGGCCCGCCATCGCTTCTGGAGCACCCGCAGCACCAGCAGCACCAGCGGCATCGTTGCGAGGTATGTGTGTGCCGTGGATGTAAGCCTCACTCTCCAGCCTGTAGCGCTCCGCGTCTGCAGCAGCGTCTGCCTGCGCCTTGCTGCGCGCCTGGCCGTCCGTGTCCGAGTCATACCCCTTGGCCCGCTGTCTGAGACGTTCTGACGCCTTGCCCTCATTCCGCTGGCTGGTGGGTGTAGGTCTCTGCTTGGACCAGTGCGCGGCTTCCCCGAGGGGCGGCGCGGGAGGCAAGTTCCGGTTCCGCATGGGCGCGCTGAAGCCCGCGCTGGAACCCGGCTAACACAACAAACGTGATATGTATGGTGTAAAGACTACGTGAGTTGTTGCAATGTGATTGAGGCGCGGCGGAAGCGAGTTGCGGTGAGAATTAGCTGCGGCGATGGGCGGTTCAAGCGTGCGGTGCAGTCTCGACGAGCAGTATTTAAATACAGAGCTTCATTATGCGGTATAGAGGCAGATAATTGCGCCAGCGCGTTAAATTGGGGAGCGCGGAGCCAATGTAGTGAAAATCTTGCATGCGACCACCGCGACCAGATGTTAAGATGTTAATTAGAAGCATTCATAGGTATCTTCCGATTGTAACCAAGTCCAGGGCCATCAGAGCCATAACACAAAAAAACGGTTTTCTGGGGGAACTTCGCGGACCTGACTTTTGGGAATCAATGCGACAACAAGCACTTTCTTGCAGATTGCCGTGTCAATTCAAGCGTACGGATGCAATTGCACAATTCACACTGCCAGCAATCTGCGCGACAGTGAGCTGTGACAGAGGGCCTCCGCCGCGCATCGCAACCGCACGCAACCGCTTGCGCCGGCGGTCGTGAACTGAAGCGATAGCTGGGGGTTGCCCCTGTCGGAGGATGCAGAATCCTGACTGGCTGGCAACATTCAAGGTGGCCAAGTGAACGTGCAGTCGCATGTCTGGCAGGGGCCATGAGATGCGCGATGGGCGGGGGGCGGGGGAGGGAAAGAGGCCAGGAAGGGCCGTAGGTGCCAAACTGCGAGCGAATACTTTTTCGTAAGACGGTCGCTTCACAAGGGCAGTTCATATGTTCAACAGTGGTTCACTTTAGGTGATTCTGGCCGCGTGAAGAAGAGAAGCGGAGCTGCGCGAGCGCAGAGGCCATGCCGACTCATGCAGTTATAAAACTTGCCAGCGCCTTAATTTATCATATTGTTGATATGTACAACATGTAGGCCAGGGATTGAACGATGGTCTAGAACTCTAGTTCTGTCGAAATGGCGCCATTGCCGAGGACTTTACCTGACCCAGCACGGCGAGGCTTCCGCTCGCGGCAGAACTGGAAGACAAAATGGCGATATGGCATGGCGCTGGCGTTTTGCGGTCTGCTGCTCGGCGTGGGTTTCTTTGCTTCCCCGACACGCCGCGCAAGTAAGCCACACCCGCCAGCCCACGGCCATTTTGCAACTCACGTGCTTGCGAGAGGGTAGAGGCGTTTTTATTGCAAGGGGACGCACTACTTCTCTGCAAGCGCCCGCTCCAAAAGTGCCCACCTTCCGCGGAGCTGCTCTGCCACCCGCACGGGTTTACCCCTCAACCGTGCCCCTCAACCTTACAACCCCGGCCCCGCCCTCGCCTCGCCACCTTTCACCGCTGCAGCCCAGCTGTCCGGCGACATCGACCTGGTTCTGGAGGACCTGGAGGAGCGCCTGCGCATGGCCGACTCGGCCGAGGCAGTGGCCGCCATGCAGCATGACATGCTGCGGGTGGCGGCAGGGCAACCCCCGTGCAGCGACCGCGCCTCCCACCTCTTCGCCGAGCTGCTGCACCACATACGCGGCCTGGGCTGGGCGCTGCCCTGCGTGGGGCGGGAGCCGCCGGCCGGCAGCAGCGCTGCGCAGGGCAGCGCGGCGGGCGCCAACTCGAGCGCCTGCGGCGGCGGGTGCTACTTTGCGGTGACGCTGGAGGACGCGACCGCCTTCGACGCGCTGCCCAACCTGGTGCTCCAGCTGCTGGCGACACTGGGGCAGCTGGGTGGCGGCGAGCACGCGACACGCAGCTTCGTGTCTGTGTACGCCTCGGCCGTGCAGGTGCGGTGACGGTCATGAGGAGGCGGGGTGGATGTGTGTCGGGGAAGGCGTCTGGGTGCTTTCGGCAAGTAGCTACCAGACTGCCAGGGTATAATGAGATGCCCGCGCCGGTAAGTGTTGTAGCAGTCCCTGTTAATGACACCTGTAGTCACAAGCTGCATGCAGAAACCTGCAGGGGCCAACCTGGGGAGGCCGCCCGGGGAAGAACATACCGCATGTCACCGTAATAGGTACATGACACACGAGCTCTGCGTGGCGACACGACCCTACTACAGGACCCAACCACGGCGGAGCTGCTGGCACTGCTGCGGCGAGTGCTGGACCTGCTCGGGGTGCCGAACCGGGTGGTGGCACGCGGCCGCATCCGCCTCGCGACGCCAGGGAGCAGGCGCGCGGCGGCGGCGGCGCAGGACCAGCACAGGTTGCTGCTGCGCACCACTGACGCGCATGCGGCAGGGCTAGGGCGGGCCGGAGGCGCCAGTAGCGCAGGTGGCCCCGGGAGCGGGTGGGCGGATGCGGCGGGTCTCAGCAGTGAGGACAGCTACAGGGCGGCGCTGCGCAACGCGGTCCTTGAGCCGCTTGTCGCCATTTCCGACCCCGCCCGCTGCGACGGCAGCAGCAGTAGCAGCGGTAACAGTGGCAGCGCCGCCGGCAGCAGCAGCAGCAGCAGCAGCAGCAGCAGCAGTAGTAACGGCGCGGGAGACGCCGAAGACGCGGCGGGCGCGCTCTCCTGCCCGCAGCTGTCGCCCACCTCGCCGCCGCCGCCCGGCCGCATGACGACGCTGGTGTTCGTCACCGGCGGCGCCTTCCTGTGCGCCGCCGACGTGCTGCGCCTGCTGCGGCACAGCAGCGCTGACGTGGCGTGCGGACTGGACCTGGCCAAGGCGCCGCTGGCGCTGCTGACGTCAGACGAGCGCCGCGCCGCCATGGCCGGCCACGCGACGGTGGCGTGGGGCCTGCCGCGCGCCTGGGCGGCGGCGCTGTCGAGGTCGGGCCTCGCGTACGCCACCTGGGCGCACATGTACGGCCGCACGGGCTCGTACCTGCCCTGGAGCCACCTGGCGCTGAGAGGCCCCAGCACCGTGCACTGGTCCCGCGATGCGGCGGGGTCGCGGCTGCGGCTGCTGCCGCCCTACGCGGCCGATGCGTGGACAGCGTCGCGTCTGGAGCTGGGCCTGCCTACCCCGGTGTGGGGGTGCTGGGGCGGGCTAGTGGTGGCCCGGGCGGGGCCGTTCCTGGGGAGGAGGCAGGTGCTGCCGGCGGATGCGGCGCGTGCGGCCGCCACGTCAGCAGCAGAGTCGACGCGGCGCGCCGCGAGGCGCGCTGTGCGTGCGGCGGGCGTTGATAGAGGCAGCGAGGTGGCGGAGGCTGGGAAGGAAGGAGCGGTCGCTGCAGGTGGCTCCGGGGAGGGCGCCGATGCTGGCGCGAGCAGACTGCTGGCGGGCGTGCAGCGGCAAAGGCTCCGTGAGCCGCCGCCGCTGCGGTTTCGTGTGCCCATGGGCGGCGGTGGCGCTGGCACCGGCGGCAGCGGTGGGGCGGGCGCGCAGCGTGGTGCGCAGGGCGAGGGCCAGGCAGTCGGCTGTGTGGAAGCTGCACCGGAGCTGCTGCTGGCAGGCGACCTGCACGAGCGCGGCCGGCACCGCTGGCTGCTCGACCCCAACGTGCGGCTGAGCTACGAGTGGTCGGGTGTGCTGGTGGGTACTGCGTGCGCGTGCGCGTGTTGCGGTTGCGCGAGCGATCGGGGCGTTTCGTGCCGTCAAGCGGAATGATGCATGCGAGGAAGGTGTGGAGGCTCACCTGGGCACATGCAGCAGCACGGCTGTCCAGTGTTGCTGTGACTGCCAATCGCATGACCTGCGCGCATAGAAGCTCCACGCTCTCGGCGCGTGCCAAACACGCATTTCTGCCCCCATCAGGAGCTGTATGGCAACTTTGAGCTGGCGGTGCCGGCGAACGTCCGGGATCTGACGTTCCAAGAAGAGGAACTAGGTGCGATCGTGACGCGCGGGAAGGAGGATGCGCACCAGCTATCTGTAGACAGAAGACGTGCCAAGCCGGGCCCTGACAGGTCTGCAGCCGCCACCGCACTACCGTGCTTTGCACGCACCCACATCGCACGAATGCTGCACGCAGGTGTGGGAGACACCCACGTCAGCGAGGAGCGCGAGGAAGACGAGCTGGGTGGAGACTACGGCAGCGGCACCAGCACCCAGGGGAGTGGCAGCAGTACCAGGGCGGACGGCACCGATACAGAGGTGGCACGGCTCGGCGGCCTGACGGTGGGCACGGGGGCTGCGGCTTCGGACTACGGCAACGCCGCCGGGCTAGCCACGGCCACGGGAGTTACCTCGGCAGCGGAGCGGCGGTCAGCGGTCCGGGCGGAGCGGCGGTGGCTGCAGGAGTGGCTCCCGCGTGTCGCGTCCGGCGCTGAGATTGTTGAGTGCTGCGGTGCTGCTGGGCCGGTCCGGGGAGCGGCGGAGGAGGCAGCGGCAGCCGGCGGCAGTGCGTGCGTGCGGCAGGACCGGTCGGCTGCCTGGAGAGGCTGGGACGCCATTGGTGGCGGCTTAGCTGCGGTGACCAAGGGTAGCAGGAAGTGGCGGGGTGATGATTTAGGGGAGGGGGGCAGCGATAGTGAGGTTCAGAGTGGCGCGCGGGCAGGAGGAGCTGGAGCTGCGGTCTCAGCATCCGATGCAGCTGCGGATGCTGCTCTGACAGCGTTGGAAAGCTAAAGGCAGCGGTTTAATTACGAAACCCCGACCGAAGCGATTATTGAGCAACCGGCCCACCACAGGCCACTACAGGCCACTACAGGCCACGAAGAGTACAGGCGCTGAGCCCAGACCACGTTGTACTAGTCTGAGGCCGAAGGTTCCGAAACGCCTCATCTCCCAGACAAAGCTGGGGTCGGCTTGCACAGGCACCGCCCGCCAAACGTCCAGTTGCGTCCAGCTATCAAGCGCAACCCCACGCAGAATCCAGGTAAATCCAACCAATTCGTTAGCCACAACAAGTCAACTAAGGCGGCACACCGACATGTAACTTCTATCGCTATATGCGACCCATGTCTGAGCTTTAGACGACCGCATACGTGCGCTTCATTACCGACCCTCATCAGGATACACACGCGTGCTACCATACCTTTCTTAACCCAAGCCCAGCACCCTGCCTCGTACCGTGGCCTAATAGATGCGCCACATGCACGGCGGCCGCCCGAATACCAAGTCTTAATACACACCCAACAGCAGATTGTAAGATGCAATAGTACATCACCTTTCCCATCAGGAGATGGACACACACGTACACCCCCGCCTCCGTCACCCCAGCCAAGGGACCTGCACTTCCCTCCCTGTTTTTCTGCTGCACCCAACCTTACTTCTTCGTGCATGATACAGGGCTGAGTGGCAGTGCACGTCCGGGCGGTGCACGCAAAATCTATGCGCAAATTTTGCGTACGAGCCAGCGCACCAGATGCAAATAAGCGTCAGATAAAGCCTATACAGCGGCTTCGCCATTTGTAAACCACGCCCCAAGCAACAAGTAAGACACAGGGATAGAGGGCCGCCACACGGCGCCAATACCTAGCCAGCGGTGGCCCCCCAGTTCTCTGCACATCTGTTCCTGCAATACTACACCAAGCGCCGGAACCATCAAGTCACACCCCTGCTGACCACCAATAATGAAGAGGCCGTTCCCCTGCTCAGACCTCACCCGGCTTGGTGGGTCGTTTATCATGCTTATAGGCGCTGGGTAATGCACAACAAGGAAATCTTGTTCACACAGATCCATGCAGTAGGGCATCTCTGGGAAGCCATGCTCCCTCGTGAGGAATCGTGTCATCAGTGCCGCAAGTGCAGGCCAGGGCATGAAATGTCACGGTATTGCCCCTTGCCCATAACGTTGATACCTCGGTGGGTTTCCCATTCAACGCACGTTATTATGCTTTCAAATCAGGCGCGAGGCTCGTTTGCAGTGATTATTACGGACGGCACTTCATGGACGGCACGTTACGTTTTAAGTTGTACATGCATTATAAGGGATCCCGGCAAGGTTCGCCAAGGTAATGTCCATAGCAGTATGCCCTAAACACAAGCGCGTGGGCAAGGCACACAGAGCATTCACAGAACAGCGCGATGTACGGACGCGGCGTGGCAAGAACAAGAGAAATGCTGGTTGGCGCGTGGGGCTGCAATAAACTTTGTGGGCGAAATGGCCCCAACTGTCGTAGGAAAGAACACGTGTTCCAAGCAGGCATGAAAAGAGCAGTTACGGGGCTAACATTGTGCAGCACCCTGGCCGAACACTGGCCTTGGCCTTGGCCGAACAAAGGCATCATGGCCGGCGTGTTCCATTGCCCGCCTCGCTGGCTCATCTTGATTTTGCCCCCGCGGATTGCGTCTTCATTCGTTGCTCCAGCTTGAGTAGGGCGCGCGCGATGACTGCGAAGGTGGGCCGGGCGGCGGGGTCGTGCTGCATGCACAGCTGCCCCAGGCGCCGCAGAGGCTTGGGCACGGACCTGGGCCTGCGGTGGCGGCAGGTGGTGGTGATGGCAGCGGTCGGTCGGTCGGTGGCATACACGCACACGTACGGGGAAGTACGCGGCGGGTGAATTCCGCATTGTACACCCCGGCCTAGGCCCCGAGGCCGCCCCGGCAGCCCTGCACCTTCTTCTCCCCACCCACCACTCCAGCTCCAGATCCCCCTTGGACACGGCCAGCAGCACGGCGAAGGGGTTGAGGTCCTCGTGTGGCAGCTGGCCGGTGGTCAGGTGCCACGTCAGCGCACCGAACGAGTACACATCAGAGGGCGGGCCGCTGCGCCCGTTGAACACCTGAACGAAGTAAGGGGCGGCCGAGAGGGCACATGGAACAGGGTGGTGGTAGAGACGGAGGTCAAGCCACGAGGTCGGGCCAACACAGTCTATCAAACCATGCCTTGCACGGAGCATCCTGAATCATGGACCTATGCATGCACGCCCCACAACGAAACCAAATGCTGGCGTGTCACATATATGGGTCGCTGCTCACGCACCTCGGGCGCCGTGTAGATGACGGTGCCCCAGTCGTTGGTGGTCACGGTCGCAGCCGGCACGCCCTCGACCATCACACGTGTGCAGCCCAAATCCGACACCTTGGCGACAAAGCCGCGCGCGTCGCGGGTTTGCGCCTTGAGCAGCACGTTGGCTGCGAACGGAGATTGTTGGGTGCCACGTTGAGTATGAGAATAAGACTGCGGTTGGAAATTTGCCTCCGCGCACTAAGCCTCCACCAATAACATTCCGCCAACCCACCTGGCTTGAGGTCTCCATGCACCAGGCCGCTGGCATGCAGGGCCGCCATGCCTTGCGCCACCTCCACCAGCGTCCGCACCATGCCCCGCACCCGGTGGCGCTTGCTGAGGTGCGAGGCGGTGGCATCAAGAAGGCCGCCGTGGATGGAGCGGTGCAGCGAGCCGCGGTCCATCTCTGTGGGCGCGCGGGAGGCATGCAGGGTGGGCGGGCGGGCGGGCGGATTGTTGCCAACCGCTGTGGCCATGGTGACCGCCGCTAGCTAACATGCGCAAGCCAGCATCCCTGCCGCCCTTTCACAACCACAATCCGACCACGTTCAAACTAGTCAGCTCACCCTCCATGATGACCACCGTGAGCCACTGCCCCGGCTGGGCACCGATGTGCGCGAGCACGTCCGAGGGCTGCAGCGCGGCCAGAGCCTCGTGGGAGACACGCGCCCCCAGCTCGAAGGAGTCGGGCGCACCGCCGCCAGCGACCGTGCACAGCATGCCGCCGCCGTAGAGACCGCGGCTGCCGACATGGGTTGGCAGGACCGCCCGGGGCCTCTGTGGAATGTGCGCGAGAGTGGCAATAGGGTGTTACTCGTGTACGGGTTTCGCTTGCTGCGAAACGCCGGCCCGGCAGTACACACACATCGACAGCGACACTGCCGCGAAATTGTGAAGAGGCCGTGCGCATGATGAAGTAAGTACGTCGCTGCCGTGTGCATTCCCGCCCGGGCCCGGGCCTACACAAACGCCCACCCGCCCACACGCACCTGTGTAGCGGCGGCCTCAAGAAGCTCCGTGTCCACCGTGCTGATTGCGATGGTGGTGAGGTGCTCAGCGTCACCCGTGGCACAGCCCCCAGCAGCCTGCTGCTGCTGCCGCTGGGGATGCTGCTGCGAGGCGCCCGCCGCGCCGCTTGCTAAGGCGCTCAAGTGCATCGAGCGACGCTGCGGTGCGCCGCCGCCGCCGCCGCCTCGGCCCAGGTGCTGCTGCTGCTGGCCACCGCTGCTCCGGGCAAAGGCCTTCGCAGTGTTGCTGCAGCTGCTGTGCGAGTCCTCGGAGCCGGGCCCGGCAGGCAAGCCACCGGCGCGGACGGCGCTGGAGGCTGTCGGGTGCGGTTGCGCCCTACAGCTGCGTGCGCCAGCTTCACCTTTGCCGTGGCGCTCCGCTGTGGGCGCCGGCTGGCTTTGGTGGCTGCTGGCGCTCTTGCTGCTCCCGCTGAAGGTGTAAGCACCCGACGCCGCGGCGGCTGCGGGGCTGCTCCCGGCGGCGTCGCCGGCTCCTGGCGCGTTGTTATGGTGCTGCGGGCGGCGGCTGTGCGCGGCGGCGCCCAGAAGGATGGTGTGCAGGCGCTGCTGCTGCTGCTGCTGCTGAGGTTGCTGCTGCCGCGGTCGGACGGTGGTGGGCGAGTTGCCAACCACCAGGGGTGTTGAGGCAGGGGCCGCAACAACTGCAGCTGCAGCTGCAGCCCACCCGAAGCCCCGGAAGCCCGCTGCGGGTGCTGCGGCACTGTCGACGGCATCGGCCAGCGAGGAGGCGGAGAACATCTCTACGCCGGAGTCCATGGTGCCGCCTGCTGCCGACACCGGGTCCGACCGCGCAGCGATCTCGATGCCAATGGCGGTGCCACGCCGGTCGCTCGTGCGCTCCTTTGGCTCGCTTTCGTGCACAGAGCGATCGCCGGCAGCATCACCCTGTGCGCCCGCCGCAAGCATAGCCGTAATCCGGGGACTGCTGCCGCTCTCGGTGGTGGCGCCCCCCGCACTCTTGTTGTCGCCGCTACTGCTGCTGCTGCCGCTGCCGCTGCTGCTGCCGCTGCTGTCGCTGCTGGGTGCGCGGCTGGAGGAAGCGCCAGCAGCTGCGGGCTGCTGCGCAAATGGCGATATGTTTGGCTTTAGCGCCAGAGCCGCCCGCGAGCAAGCGGAGGCCTGCTGCAGATGCTGCTGGTGAGAGCCGAAGGCTTGTGCGCCTGCTGCAGTGGACTGTTGCGCCAGCGGTGCCAGCAGCGTTGCTGTGACCGCAAACATGCCGCTGGTGCCGCTGGCGCGCATGCTGGAGGCGCAGCGCGACAGCGCCGCCGCCGACGCAATGTGTGGGTGCTGGTGATTGCTGGTGGAGATGGCGTTGCACGGGTTGGTGCCGTACAGGTCCATTCCGTCGGTGCCGCATGCGGTGCCCAGCAGATGATCGACGCCCTGCGACAGCACCTCGCTGAAGCACGCAGCGTGCGCGCTGCCGCTGCCGCCGCCGCAGCAGCCGCCGTGCTCGCCGCGGAAATGTGCCGGCAGCAGCTGTGCCGTGGCGATGGCGTACGTCTGAACCTGCACAGCCGCGGGCGGTAGGTAGCGTCGGCAGCGCGAGAAAGAGGGCGAGGGGCGGGGTCGCGTGAGGTTGGGCCAGATCAACCAGGCAAGAAGTCATCATAGCGCCAAGCAGTGGCTTGCTTGCGGCTCACGCGGGTTTTCCAGCAGCACAGCGGACAGAGCGGATGCACGACAAGGTGCTGTAGGGCAGGTAGCCAGGCTGTGCAGTGGCCCCAATCTACCCAACCTGGCCTGCACGGCTCGCGCTCACCAGGTGCGGGTGCGAGGCCAGGCGCGACAGCGCCGCCTCGCGCTGCTGGCGCTGCAGCTGGTCCACGGAGCCGCTGATCATGAACTTGGCGGCCACCGGCATCTGCTTGGGCGTGGGGGTGGCGGGGGAGAGGGGTGGTGGGAGGAGGGGAACGTTGTAAGGGCGGTCAGAACAAGGGCACAGGGACCCATCACGTCGTGCGAGCACGTGCCAAGCAAGGAGCCTTAAGCATGTGTGCGCAGCGGGCGCCCTGGCCTGACCTCCAGCATGCCCAGCCGCCTGCTACTGCCCGCCGCCCGCCGCCCCCCGGTACTCACCCCGCACCAGGTGCCCGTGTACACGTTGCCGCACGCGCCCGAGCCCAGGAAGGACAGGTCCCGCAGCTCGGCCCAGCACGTGTCCAGGTCCGTGATGCGCAGGATGGTGTCCGCCGCGTTGGCGGCCGTCGGCAAGGGCAGCGGTTGCGACGGCGGTGACTCGTCGTGGTGTTGGTTGCGGCTGCACAGCAGGACACGCTCCGCCGCCACCACTTGCTGCAGGCCACCGCCGCCACCGCTCAGCTGCAGGTGGACGGGCATCCCAGGCGGCGGCCGCAGCTCCCGCGGGCTGCCGTCGCAGCCGTGCTGCTGCTGCGGAGGCTGCTGCCGCGCGGCCATGTGCCACGGCAGCTGCACGTCCGCGGAGCTTGCCAAGCGCACAGCGGGCCGCGCTGCGGGCAGGGTCCCTGGCACGGCGCACACGGACGCCGTGGCGGGGCGCAGGCTGCGATTGGACAGGACCGTGCCGGCGGTGGGAGGGCGGGACAACGCGGCGACGGCGGCGGCGGCGATGTCGCCAGAGGCACAGGACGTGCTGGCGAAGATGCTTCCCGCGGTTTCCAACTGCAAGCTCTGGTCTAGCCGTAGGCTGCTGTTGCAGTGCATGGCTGCAGCCGCGTTGTTGCCTCTGCCATGATCACCGCTGGCGCCATCGTTGCTGACCAGCGCGGCTGCCGTGTTCGCATCCGCCAGCATGAGCGGCAAGGTGACGGGCATGGGCGAGGGCTGGCCGGCTGGGGCCGCGCCCATGCCGAGCAGCCCGTGAGGCAGCTGCGGCGGCATCTGCGCAGTGAGCATCTTTGCCGCGGACGTGTACCGCCGCTGTGCCGCCGCTGGAGAGCCAGCAAGTGCGGCCGCCGCGGGCGGCAGCGGGGGCATCTCGGGCAGAGGTGCAAGCGCGGTGGCTGCAGTACCCGCCGCGATGACAGCAGCGCCGCCGCCGCCGCCGCCACAACCACTTGGAGTCGTGGTGCCGGCGCCGTCTCCAAAGGCGGTGCGTACGGGGAACGCGAACGGCGACGAGTGGCCAGCTGAGCATGGCGCAGCAGTAGCAGCAGCAGCAGCTGTGGCATCGGTCCTGGCAACAGCAGCCACGCTCCGCCCGGCCGCGTGGGCCTGCCCGGACAGCGGGCCAGCGCCCGCAGTGATCTGCGCCGCCGCCGTGGACGGGTTGGGTGCGGACACGTCCGCGCTTTGCATGGGGCTGGGGTCAATACCGCCGCGGGCCACGCCGCCGCTGGGGCAGCTGCTGCTGCTGCTCTGCCGGGGCCCGCCTCCGGGCGGGTAGTCCGGGAGGCATGCTGACATCACGACCGCATTAGCTTCCGCGAGCACCACCTCAGCCTGAGTTAGCGGCCGACGGCTGTAAATGGTGCTGCCCGCGTGCTGCTGCCCAGACGGTGGTACCGCCCCCGCCGCATACGTTGCAGAGCGAAATGGCGTAAGCCCAGCGCCAACCCCCGCCTGCGCAGCAGCAGCCGCTGCTGCTGCTGCAGCGACGACGGCTTCGGGCGTCAGCAACCTGCTGCCATTTGAAGCCTGGATGGCGTATGAGCCCACAACCGGTGACGCATTGAAGCTTCCAGGAGAGTCCAGCAGGCGGCTCTGGCTGTGGCTCATGGCAGCTGTGGCGGCCGCCGCCGTGGCAAATGAGCCGCCGCCTCCGCTGGGGGGAGCCGGCGTGGCGCAAGCGGAGTGTACGGAAGAGTTGCGGGACAGGATGCTGGGTAGGATGCCGGAGATGATGGCGGAGGCTGCCGGCGAGCGGCAGGCGGCGGCTCCCGGGTGGTGTTGGTGTTGGTGCTCGTGCTGGTGCTGCAGGTGCAGCGCATGCTGCGAATTATGCTGCTGGAGCAGGCTCCGCTGCTGCTGATGCAGCTGAATGAGCTGCAGCTGCCGCAGGCGATGGGTGCTGCTAGAGTCGCAGTCGACCACTTCGGTATGGGAAATGCCGCCGGCGTTGGCGCCCTCGTCATGCGGCCCAGCGCCAGCAGCTGCTGCTGCTGCTGCTGCCGGAGCTGCCGCTGGCGTAAACGCAGATGGCGTTGGCGCGTCTAGTGCAAAGCTGCGAGACGCGAGCGAGGCGATGGTCTTGCTGGCAACAGGACCGCCGCCGCCGCCGCCACCGCCGCCACGAGGCATGGGCAGCGCTGCAGCGCTGTGGCCCTCGAACGCGGCTTGAAGGGAAGAGCTGTCAGGCGGTAGCTGTTGGGGATGGTGCAGCAGTGACGCGCTGCAGCAACTGTGTAGCAGCTGCTGCCGCGACGGCGCCGCGAAGGACGAGGCATAGAAGTTGTGCGGGAGCGTCGTCGTGGTCGCTCGGCTCAGGAGCGTGCGCAAAGTCGTGCTGCTGCCGGTGCTGATGCAGGTGCTGGTGCTTGGCCGAGTGCTTGCCCCCATCAGCACAGTGGCCGCGGCGCTGCTGCTGACCGCGCTGGCGGTGCCGTTGCCGTGTACGCCATCACCGTCGTGTGCGCCGGCTGCAGATGGTGCCGCGGCCAGTGCGGTGCCGAGGCCCACCGTTATTGCTCCGAAGGCAGCGGTTGCGGCAGCCTGCTGGAGAGCTGAAACCGCCATCAGCGCCGGCGGCTGTAGCAGCTGTGCGGCGGCTCCCGCAGAGCCGGCGGCAGTGTCCTCGGTCCCATGTTGCTCGGCGGCACTGTGCACCTGCAGCTGCCGGGTCATGGGGTGCAGGTGCGATGACGTGATGGCCGCCGCCACGGCCGCCGCGGAAGATGCGGTCCGCGGGGCGCTGGAGGCAGCCGCCGCCGCCATGACTGCTGCAACCGCGCCGCCGTCAGCCGAGTTGCGGGGGCTGCGCGACGCGAGCTGCACGCCGCCGGTGGACAGCGTCCTTGGGTCCATAGGCCCAGACGAAAGCTGTGCGGGGCACAGGAGCTGTCCGTGCGGGATGCTGAGCCCCGCCGGCCCTGCATCTGAGGCGGATTCGGTCAGCCCGGCGGCAGCAGCGTCGCCTTGAAACACCCGCTGCTCCGCGGTAACGGCATGCCGCCGCACGTTCATGGGTATGGGAACCAGGGCAGCGCCTAGCTTCTGCAGGCCGCTGCTTGGGCCAGGGCTGTCAAGAAAGTCCTGCTCGAGGGGCGCGCCCGCTGGCAGGCGATTGCGAGCGGAAGGCGCGGGGCCGACACCCTCGGCGAAGGAGTTGTCGTGGTGCGCAGGCTCGGGTCGAGAAGGTCTCTCAGGTTTGGGTGTGCAGGTCTCTGTAGCAGCGGCGCCTTCGGCATTGGGTGGGCAGAAAAAGCGTTGCCCTTCAGTATTTTGCGGACCCGGAGCGCACGAGCGCCGCGACCGATCAAGGCCTCCGCGTACAACCCGGTCAAATTTATTAAGGCTACAAGCATTGCAGATTGGCTTGAATTTGCCTTCCTCACTCAGATACGGACCTTCGTTGAAAGCGCCTGGCCGGGCACGGTGACCGTCAAGGGCTCCAGCCTCGCCATAGTCATGCCGGTAACGACAAATTGATGCTTGATTAGCAGTGATAGCTTCAGGCACGCACACCGGCGCGCACCCCATATCGGCCCGCTCCGACCGCGGCTCTCCACCAGTAAAGCAGGACAGCAGCCTGAACATCATATGATGTCATGTAGTCATAGTAATATATTAAATATTAATCTGCAAGGCTGTGGTCACTATTCTTCGGGCCTTTACTCAAGGCACGAGGATATCAAGTTGATTACATCGCCCCCATGGCCTCTGGGCACGCGTCTGTGTCTGTATATAGAGATATTAACTGTTCCAAAATACTCAAACCCGGCTGTTCAGGAGCGGGCGGGCTGGTTGACAATTAAGTTCACAACTCGCACCCAAGTCAACGTTTTCTTGCATCCTAACTACCTACGTTTAGCTGAGAAAGAATTACAATTGCAGCATTAACTAGATTTATTTCGTAAGCAAGTGCGGCCACCCGCAGCAGGGTGAACTTGAGCGTACGAGAAATAAGCAGTGTTGATCGCCCAGCGGTGCTTCAAGCAAAGTTCACATATTTGCGGTATCTGTGACTTTCAGCTTGTCCATGTAGTTCATGGCGGTATCTCTGCTGATCGGGACAGCGTGGACGTGTTAGCAGTGTCAGACTTCCCGGTGTGAAACCGCAGGCAGGTAGAGCACGCGGGTGAACCTCCACACACCTCCTGAAGAAAAGACAGGCAGCTCGCACAACCCGCGCACAAACAGCACTCACATATAGCAAGAAAGAAACTCCTTGCTAAACTCCCAGGAGCCAATGCCTGCCGGTCAGCAATTTGAGCCGCCATGCCACACCCCATACCGTAGCGTTATCTTGTGGGGCGACCCTGTCCTCATGCGGATGCGGAGACAAGCCAACTCATCAGAGCAAAGATGTGCCCCTCCTGTCCTCAGTGCTCGCCGCCGGCGCACAAGCTGATACGGTACGGTATAAGAGTGCGCCGGCTTGTGCACACACTTTATTCGCCCAGCAAACGCAAGCGCACGAATAACCCGCCGCGCGGCACCCGCCATTCCACTATGCATTCCCTGACAGCAGAGGAGTTGTCAGAGATGGCTCGCCGGCAGCACCGCCGCCGCCACCGCCGCCACCGCTGCCGCGGAATCGCTGTTGCTGCAGCTGGCGCCGCTCCGCGGCGCGGCTCTCCTCCGTTGCGCGCTCCACTGCACGCGCGGCAGCCCGCGCACGAGCGCGTCGTGCGCATGCGGCAATCGTCATGGTGACCGAGGCGAACGCCACGCCTATGATGGCACCCACCATGAACGCCTGTTCCAAGCAGCAGCGTATGGTTGCAATGTTACACAAGAGGACAGCCCGAGCACGCAAGCGTGCAGCATACCGGTATGCGGGGGCGTGTCTCAGATAAGAACTGTGGCCGTGCACGCGTTTGCAATGCATGCGTGTATGTGGAAGGGTAATGCTCAAGCCGTCGGCTTGTTGCAGTAGCTGCTACGCCGAGGGCGCCGTGACGCACCTGGCCCACGGTCATGTCGAAGAACAGCACGCACACGATCATGGTGACCCAGGTGGCGCGGATGCAGTCGAAGATGTGGTCGGCCAGGTTGGGCTCGGCGGCTGTGTTGAAGGCGGGCTGCCGCCGCCGCCGCGCTGCCTCGCGCGCCGCCAGCACCTCCTCGGGCACGGGCGGCAGGTTGGCGATGGGCTGCTTGCAGATGTCGCACACCACGTCGCCCTTGTGCTGCGCACAGGCAGACGTGAAAGCAGCGGCCCCGTGGTGGGGGTGAGGTGGGCGGGGAGCGGCAGGGGCGGCATCCGACACAGCCGTGTTTGAGCCGAGCGAGTTGCTTAAGCGTGCTCCATGCCAGGCAGGCAGGCAGGCAGGCAGGCAGGCAGGCAGGCAGGCAGGCAGGCAGGCAGGCAGGCAGGCAGGCAGGCAGGCAGACCACAACAAGGTGCTGCCGCCGCAGTCCGGGCGGCCCAGGTGAGCATCACAGCTCGACCCGGCCCTCCCGACGCCCGCCCCCTGAGCCTCACTCGCTAGTTTGGTTTCGGTTTAGGATGGGCTGATATTCACCTCCCCCCCGACACTACTCGCTACTTGGGTTTTGGGGCTGACATTTACAAATACCCAATTATCGCGAGTATATCCCTCTCCTCCGCGCTCTATGGTCCTGGGTTCTGGTTTTTTTGGGTTGCAATGGTCGCTTGGGTTTCTGGATTGAACTACCCCATCCCACCCCCAACCGCGCCGTCAAACCGTCTTAGCCCTGTCTATACTCACGTGGCTCCACTCGATGGCGCAGCGGCGGTGCCTGAGCGCCACCTCGCCCTTGCACAGGCACTGCAACGAGATGGCCTCGCCGCTCTCAAACTCCTCGGGCGTCAGCACCTCCAGGCAGATGAGGCAAATGGGGTAAGCGGGAGGGCCCACGGTGCTGGGGCCCGCGCCGCCGGCGCCGGCGCCGCCCAGGCCCGCGCCCATGGCGCCGGCTGCGCCGCCGCCGGTGGCTCCCCCGCCGTAGCCCATGTTGATGCTGCCGCTGGCCGCGCCAAACATGCTGCCGCCGCCGGCGCTGGCGGCGCTGACGGTGCTGTTGGCGCGGCTGAGCGGGCGGCCGCCGAAGCCGGCTGCGTGCGCGGGGCTGGTGGCCAGGGCCATGCTGCGCGGCATGCTCCAGGTGCCTGTGGGGTGAGGTGGAGGGCGCGAGCGTGCCGTGCTGCCGCAGTGGGTGTGGCGTATGGCGCATGCTAGCTGGCCACGTCAGGCTGCCCAGCGGCAGTCCACAGGCAACTCAACGTAAGGGCGAGGCTCAGAAGGCAGGCAGGCAGGTTGGCAAGGCGACAAGCAGCACCATGCAATCAGCGCCATGGCCATAGCCCCCGGCCCCCGGCGCAATCTCCCTACGTGCCGCGCTACATACTGCAAGGCACCGGACAACAGCCCAGCCACGCACCCAGGCTGGCGGGCAGCGAGGTCGCGAGCATGGCCAGGTCTGCCAGGTCGGGCTCCGTGTTCTGTGGTGCGGAAGGCGTACACGTGGGTGGCGCGGGCCGGGGCAGTGAGCGGGTGTCACCAGGCGGGTGTGAGCATCTCCCTGGCGCCGCATCCTGGTCTACCACTACCATCATGCTGCTTCTTGCAACTACTTGGGGGACATCGGTGCATTGGCTACATACATACAATTGTGTAGACTGGCAGCTCCCCCTGGGTCGTTGGCCCTGCCCTCCCCTGCCGCCACGGCCCCACCTGACGGGACACGGACACCGGCACGCCGCGGCCCGAGGCATTGCCGCCGTGCGCGCTGCCGTCCGTGCCGCTGGCAGCTCCGTCTGCGCCGGCGCCGCTGGTCCTGCAGAGCGGTTGCAGTGCGTGGGCGCGGCATCACATCAGCACGTGGCAGGGCCAAGGGCATACGGCAAGTGTGCAGGCGACAGCAGCACGGCCACGGACAAGGAATCGGTGGGTGGAAGGATGCGAGGACGCGCTGTTCCCCCACCTGTGCGGCACAGCGGCGCTGCGACGCAGCCAGAAGCCCAGACCACTGCCTCCTGCGCTCGTGCCTGCGCTGCTGCCGCCGCTGCCGCCTGTGACACTGCTCCGCGGCGCCCGCCCGCCCGCCGCCGCCGGCGCCCCCGACGCTGCCGCTCCCAGCGGCACACCCGCTACTACGCTGCCGCCTGTACTCCGTGCCGCCGCGGGAGGCGGCGGCGGCGGCGGCGGCGGCTGCGACCACAGCGAGCCGAAGTTGCCGCTGCTGGTCGACTTCTTCATCTGCGTCTTCAGCCCGCCCGTGGCCTTGGTCAGGATTGAGCCGGCGCTGGCGTTGAGGCCGCGCGCGCGCAGCAGCGAGGACGACGTGGGCAGGCTGCCGAAGGCGGTCAGCGACACCGGGTCCGGGACGCCGTAGTAGCTGTCGGTTCCATGCACGCTGCCCTCGGGCGTGGCGCCGCCGGGCGTGCCGGTGGCGGCGGTGGCCGAGCCGCCGCCGCGGGCCCCGAACAGGCCGCTGAGCAGGCTGGCGCCGAGGAAGCTGCCGCTGGTGGGCGGCGGCGCGTTGGCGGCGGCGCCGCCGGCGCCCAGGATGCCGGCGGCCACGCCGCCGCTGCCAGGCAGGCTGCTACCGTAGGAAGGATAGTTGCTGCCTGCGTGTCCGAAGCCCAGGCCGCCAAGCAGGCCGCGCCCACCGCGCACGCTGCCGCCTACGCCGCCGTACGCGCCGCCCACGCCGTCATGGTCCTCCGCGCCCTCCAGCACCACTGTCACACTGTCCTGACTTCCTGCGGGGACCGCCAGCACGGGCACGGGCGTGTGTGGGAGAGACGCGGCCCGGCATGCCAGGATGCGAGCGTCTGGTCATGATTGTGCAAGGGGAAATCGGCCGCCGATCGGCTGCATGTGCACTGTGTGGCGGCGGCAGCGCCATTGGCGCCGGTGCCTGTCGAGCTCACCCTGGCTCTTGGCGGGCGCGACCACTCTGTAGGTGCGCGGGCGGTCGGACCCGCCGCCCGGAATCATGATGGCGCGCGTCAGCATGCTGCTGCTGCTCAGCCGCGGTGCCTCCTCCTGCTCCAGGACAGCGGTGCACGCACAGTGTCGACCCTTTCCCTTGTGCTTTTCTAGCACAGCGGGCAAGGCGCCGCAACCTCAAATGGGCAAACCCAGGTAACCCACCTCCATGATACCTGAGCCGGAGGTAAGAAGGCACGGCGGGTGCACGGCGGCGGGCGCCCGCGGCGGCCTGCCACGCGTCCCCTGAGCAGCAAGCCCGCCAGCATCACGGCGCTCCCCGACGTCCCTAACCCTGCCCCACCTTGCCTGCACTCGCCATGCGTGGCAGCCTCATCAAGCCCCGCCCTCCACCAGCTAGCCCCAACCGCCCCCTCACCTCCACGTGCGGCTCTATCTCGCTGATGCTCGACACGCGAGGCATCCCGCTGCGGCCGCGCGTCGGCGCGCTGCCCACTCGCAGCAGCATCCCCGAGCTGCGGCCGCCGCCAACCGAGTCAGCCTCCGAGCCGCCGCCGCCGCCGCTGACACCTCCGGCCTCCACATCCGTTGCGTAGCCTGAGGAGCCCGGCTCTGGCAGCGGTTGATGCTGCGGTTGATGCTGTTGGTGCTGTCGCTGCTGCTGAGAGGCGTGTTGGTGCTGGTGGTGGTGGCCGTGGCCGTGGCCGTGGCCGTGGTGGGGCATGCGGTGGTGCGGCGGGCCGTGGCCGCCGGCCCTGGCTGCGGGCTGTGGCTGGGATGGCACCGGCAGCCCACCGCGCTGCGCCGGCTGAGACGCCTGTGCCTGGAAAAGCGGCGCCATGGGTGGTTGCTGCACGGACTGATTTGGGGGCTGCTGTTGCGGCATCAGCAGGTACCCCGGCGGCGCGATCTGGTGCGGGGCCGGCGGCGGCGGCAGCGCGCCCAGGTGCCCGGCTGCGGCAGCAACGGCGGCAACAGGGGCAGCCCCAGCGCCCAGCAGCCCTGCCGGCTGCGGCGCGGGCTGCGGCGGTAGCATGTAAGGCGAGCTACGCTGTTGCTGAGAAGCAGGAGGCACCTGCTTCGGCGGGGTCGGCTGCGGCGCCTGGGCGTGTGGCCGCGCGGCGCCGAGCTGCCCCGCGCCTGATGGCGGTGAGGGCACAGACGCATCCTGCGGCCGCAGCGCCGGCGGCGGCTGGTGCAGTGGCGCTGGCCGCGCCGCCGCATGCGCCAAGCCCGACTGCATCGCGGGCGGTGCCAGTGCGCCAGTCGCAACATGGGTGCGCGGCCGCGAAGACAGCAGCGCCTCTGGCCCGTCGGTCACGCCCCCACCGCGCGGGGAGTTTTGCTGCTGCTGGTATTGCGCCTGCTGCTGCTGCTGCTGCTGCTGCTGCTGCTGCTGCTGCTGCTGTTGGCGCTGCTCCAGGTCTTGCAGCCACGTGGGCAGCCCCACGCCAAAGCTCCGCGCCAACGAGGATGACAGCGCCGGTGGCGGCTGAGCGCCACCGAGGCTGCCGTCGTTCATGCTGCGGGGAAAGGCGGAGGCGGGCTGCGGGATGACGCGCCCTCCGGCGGCGGCAGCAGTTAGTGCCTCAGCGCTGGACGGCTGATCCAGCTGCCATTCCACGCGTTTTCGGGGCGTGCGGGTTGCGTTGCTGGCCGCTCCGTTGTCGAAGTTTCCATTGATATGCAGGGTCGCACCCATTGGAAGCGAAGTGGCGGTACCGGCGGCCGCGGCCGCAGCGGCCGCGGCTGCGGCTGCTTTGCTCGCGGCCAGGGCTGAGCTGATTCCGCCGGCGGGTGGGGTCCTTGAAAGGGAGCCGCGAAGTGCTGCGACGCTGCCCGAGCTTCCCGTATCACCTCCTCCACTGCTGCTGTCGTTGGTGATGGAGCCAGTCACCGCGTTGGCGGGTGCACTCGTGCCCGGGATGCCCACGGCCGGGGAGGGGCGAACGTGGACGTTCTGTGTTGAACCTGCCACTTGTCCCGGTGTATTTATCACTTCCCTGCGATGAACATAACCATAAGTGTAAGTGAATTGCGGCTGCCGCAGGGACTTGAAGCCAAAGCATGCAAGGTTCCATTCCCAGACGCTTACCCTGCGCCAGATCCCACTTCAAGCTCCTTCAAGGATCCAGACAAATGCTTGGCAGAGGCCTCCGCGGCCATCTGGCCGAGAGTAGCCCAAAAAGGCAAAAGTCCCTCCACGCTAACACGTGCGTCGCGCGCTCAGGCCCGTCGCGCCATTCGTTGATGTGTGCTGGCAATTTTCAGCTTTCGAGCGCAGAAAGTGAACTGCTAGCAATGTGGGCCCGCAGAATGGAGCCTGTCAGTGGTCGATTCAGTCTGGCGCTCACGCCCGGTCGCAGCGTCGTGGTAAAATCGGTTGCAATGTGAGCTTAATATTTACTTTTGCGCCGTAAAGTGTGCCACTTGTGATTCATATTGCGCTGCGTGACACCTTTCCCCCACCCAGACCACCCATCACCCCTGGCATTACCCCTGGCATCACCCCTGGCATCACCCCTGTTACCACTTTCTGAATTTGGTCTATGTTCGTGTGTCGAGTCCACTTCTGGCACCTGCACCGGTGCTTCTCACGCCGCCCTCTCGCGGTATGGTAGCATTACCTCGGTACATCGCCCCTTGCTGCCCATGCGCCACCCCTGTCGCCGCCGCCTGGCATTGTCCATGCTAGAGCCTCGGGCGGGAGCATGGGCCAGGCTCCTCAGGCCCGCATTCCGTTGGGGATGCTTTATTCTCCTGGTTTACAACGCCGTCATGCTCTAGTTCGAGGTAAGGCAGCCGCTTGTGACGCTGCCTCGGCGCAACTACCTGTAGGTTCTAACAGCCCGCGCTGCCACACGCCCTGGCATCCTTTCTTGTAGCTGCGGTACCCACCGCCTTGGTTGCAGTCACCGCCGCCATTCTCTCCAGAATTAACGAATGTCCCCCATTTCTTACACGTCGGGAGCAAAGCTTGCACCAAGGTACCGTACGCGCAGCCAGAACCGTCATTCCGCCACGCAGCCACGGCTTTCCCGCGCCGTTGCCCCGCAGGGACTGAAGTCAACCACAGGGACCGTCGCCACCCACGACCGCCGAAGTCCACAAATGCCTCGACCTGCTCATCGCACGACGACCCTCCTTTGCCCTCAAAAACGTCGACGCGCCGCAGACTCGTGCCACAGAAGCCCCAGAATGTTTCTACGCTTTCGGCCGTTTGAAGCCCACATTTGTAGGAGTAGATGGAAGATACAGGCACTGCGGCGGCTCCACGCTCTCCCCTCCACGTGGCCTTGCCCGCCCCCTCCGCTCCACACACTTGCCGCCAGACCCCGGGCCGCCACCACCACTGGGGCCGCAGCACCGCAGGGCGCTCATTGCCCATCAGCATCTCCATGAGTGCGTGCCCCATGTTTGTTGCCAAGTTGGGATCGCGGCCCCACAGACCCGGGCATTTCGCAAAGATAAGGTATCGCTCATGTCAAAAACCAAACCCGGGGTGGTTGGAGGGGATGGTTCATTCCCGCCTGGGGTGGGGGAAGGGGACCGCACGCCATCCCAGGGGTGCTTGCACGCGGCTTTCCTGTGCACTTCTCATGGCGTGCGCGCGTCTAGTAGTGGTCCTGCTTTTGGCTTGGGTTGGCGCATCACGCACTGGCGTCAAGCCGGTTGGACCGATGGTGAAGGCGCAAAGCTGGAGAGCGGCGTCTGCTCTGCCTGAACCGCAGTGCTCTGCCTGAACCGCGGGAAAGCCTGCCTGATAGGACGGGCGGCACGGGCCCCTGCTCAGGTGGGTCTGCCTCCCCCCCTGCTGGAGCCGTGTGTCAACCCCGGGCTCCCATGGTGTCTAGCCGAAGGGGTGGGGATGACTCACTGGCCCGAGTCCCAGGATGACGTCGCTACACACACCTCGCCTTGAGGCGCCACAGGGGGCTGCGGTTCAGTGTGCGGGGCTGGCTGCTGGTGCACGGTGCGGCTGGGAGAGTGGGGGTAGTTCATTGGAGGGGGTGCCATCATGCATGATGATGATTCGGTTTGATCATTCACAGAGCCAAACCACACCCGCGCTTAGGCGTTGTGGCTGCTAGCTGCCACCTGCGCCTCCAGCCGCTGCACGCTCGCGTTGAGCTGCTGCTGGCCCGCCTCCAGCTGCTGCACGCTCGCGTTGAGCTGTTGCTGGCCCGCCTCCAGCTGCTGCACGCTCGCGTTGAGCTGCTGCTGGCCCGCCTCCAGCTGCTGCACGCTCGCGTTGAGCTGCTGCTGGCCCGCCTCCAGCTGCTGCACGCTCGCGTTGAGCTGCTGCTGGCCCCCCTCCAGCCGCTGCACGCTCCCCTCTAGCTTCTTAACGCAGTCCGTGGTCTCCTTGACGGCCCCCATGAGCTCAGCCTTGAAATCCTTGAACATGCCCTCAAAACGTGCCCTGTCCACGTCACGTCCGTCGACACCTACACCCGGTGGCCGCGGGCGGTGCGGCGGGGTGGGGGGGCGAGCGCATTCAAAGTTAACAGAAGGGGAGTGTTGGCTTCAGGTCAGAACCGACGTGCCCATTCGCGACGCAGTCCAGGCGCAGTCAACGAATGCGGGCTTCAAGAGGGAACAGTCCGATGAGGGACCGTCGAGTGCAGCTAGGGGACCAACTTGACGCCACCCAACTCTGCTGGGTTGCTGCAAACCCTTTTCAACGACGTCCATGCCAACACCGACGCCGACCCGCTTGCACGCCACGCATGTCGTGGTGTGTTACCACCCGTTAAGGCCCTGCCATACATCATACCTGCCGACATCGCCAGCTGCGCGTTTTCCGCGACCTTGACGACCACCTCGCCCGAGACCGCATTCGGGTGAGCAGCTGCGCGATTCAGGGAGCGACATCAGGGGAAATGAAGAAATATTCGAAGGGGTTTTCCGCTTGCCTTTGAGCGCGAGTATCTGGTGGTACACAAGGAGGACGTCGGCCTTCAGCGTGGGTGTGACAGCTGCAGGGTCCACAGCGCCTCCGTGCTTCAGAACAATATTACCACCGACAGGAAACACAAAGGAACCGATAAAAGGTTGCGCGGCCATCGTGTTTTGGATTCAAGTCAAGCGGGAGTCAAACTTGCCAGCTTTGTGTTGGCCTGCCTACCCTATTTTCACACAGCGCAATATTGTATTATCCTAATTTGACAAAACCAGGCAATCGTGACTCAAGGAGTCCAGGCTGTGGATTGCAATGCAAAGGCGTCCCCCGCGATGAGGTTCCATCTGCTGCTGCGGTGCTGCCCTGGGTCCCATTAGCATCACCTTGCGCACACCTCGACTTGCACACATGGTGTAGGCCGCCCATTCTACACCAGGTGTTGAAATTGCTCAAATTGCTCGACATAACAGCTGTATGTAGCGCTGAGGGCGAAGCCGAACGCATCGACAAGCTTGGCGAAGCTGGGAAGCGCAGCTGAAGGCCTCTTGGCAAGCATTGCTGCTGCGAAGCCCCCACGTAATCGCTATTGCTGGACGCTGCACTGATGGAGCTGCCGGCGGAACTTGACACGCTGCTCGGCGCAGGCAGCGTGTCCTTGACCCCAGCCACCCTCTAGGCTAGGCGCCGCAAGCGCGCCCCGTTGGCGCGCAGAGGCTGCTGAGCGTGTTGCGGGCGCATTCGGGGGTCTCCTACTTGACCAGAAATACCGCGTCTAGGTCTGAGGCAGGGCAAAGCCAGACTCCGGGGGGCTATAGCGCAGCGGTGCATAGGGGGCCGTGCCCCGCCCCCCCCCCTGCACCATCCCTGGCCATTGCACTCCTGTGCTTACGCACGCAGCGGCTGCCAGTCACGGGGTAGCAGCTACACAACGTTCTGGATGTGTGGTGAGTTTGTGGGGCTGAGGCGCACATGGCGCTCCCTTGTGAGGGTTGCAGCCAGACAGGTTACGAGGGGGGGAGGCTGACACGGCCTAACAGCGTTCTGCTACACCACTGCCACCGGGGGCTGAAGTGCTGAAGGCTCCTTGGTTAACGCTCAGGGCGACGGCCCGTAGCCGGGGCCAGAGGGCGAGAGGACGACTGCTCGTCAGCTGTCAGCGCCTCTCCGGGAGCGAGGGCGGTGGCGCCTGGGTGCTGCTTCACTCGGTGAGTGGGCCTTAATGAGCTCGCTTGCGAGCTCGGCGTGTCCTTTCTTGTAACACCGCAATCTTGATAAGCTAGCAGTAGCGGCTGTGGTGCAGCTGACTGCTGATGCCCCGTGGAAGTGAGAGTTGGGCTGCGTTGATAGCGCCGGCCCCCAGTACACTTGGAGACAGTACACGGGTGATCAATCCGGCACTTTGACACGGTACGCACGATAAACGTGTGACGAAAGCAACACCGCAACACCGGGGCAGCACGGGTGGTAGAGGGCCCTGCGTCTGCATGGGCACCCACGAGCCACCTCCGAAACCGCTCACACATCCTAAGATAGCAACACCCACACAGCAGCAGCAGCGCCACCAGAAACAACACGCCCTAACACAAGCAAGCACCCCAGCTACCTGGGCTGAGCCCCGCTCGGCCTCACACCCAGCCTGGCCCGAAACCTTTCTCGGCTAAAAACCCGACACAGCAGCAGCGCCACCAGAAACAAAACACCTCAACACAAGCAAACACTCCAGCTACCTGGGCTGAGTCCCGTTTAGCCTCACACCCAGCCTGGCCCGAAACCTTGCTCGACTAAGAAACCTGACACGACACAAACCCAACACGACGTCACGAAACCCAACCCGATGCCACGAACCAAGTCCCCGTCATTCAAACCGCCGGTCAGCCCGCTGTGGCACGGGGCTGTTGCCGGTGAAAGGCACACGCCCACAGTGGCGCACGACATCCATGCCCCAGCGCACCGGCTGCCCCCTAACCCTTAGCTGCTTGCCGCTGTGCCGCCCGCTTGCCACGCGACGGACCAACCCACCACGCCTGCTTCCCCGCTTCCCCACTTCCCGTCAACATGCCCATACACCATGGACGTAAAGCACACTGCGCGACCGCTGCAACTTACATGTCGTCCTGCAACCGGGCCTGCCCAATGCAAGAAATGTAAACTCTGCACGCCCCCCCCCCCACAAAATGCACGTTCCCCCAACCCAAACTCGTCCCAACCCCCGCATACACGTTAATTCCGCCACGCAGCCACGGCTTTCCCGCGCCGTCGCCCCGCAGGGACTGAAGTCAACCACAGGGACTGTCGCCACCCACGACCGCCGAAGTCCACAAATTCCTCGACCTGCTCATCGCACCTCTGCCTACTCTGTGATCCAACAGGCGGTGACCTGCCTGACGGACTCCTCACTCTTTTGCACAAAATACATGCAGCTGTCACGCACTTCGCTTTGCAGCGACAGCGCACCCCTGCCTTGAAGGCCTGCTGACCATCCGTATGCATCAGATGCTAATCTTCGTGCATCAAGTAACGTATATGGCGCACACCGTCACAATTCAGCACGCTTCTGCAGCATAACGTCTTGTAACCAGCACTCATAACGTCATTGCGGGCACGGCTGGGGGCGGGTGAAGGTGAGGGACGCGGCGCTAATGAAATGTTGCCCGCACACACATGCCTGATTGACAGGTCTACACACAAACACACCATGAAGCTTTGCAAGTATGCTTACCCAGCATGCCCTGCGAGTTGAATGTACATATCGTTTGCAAATATTACCGTACGCAAGGGCTGGTGCTGCCGCGCCTTCTCTGCGCATGCGCCCAACACAACAATATGTGAAGCCAAATGTGAATACTAGCAGCAGACGACGCCCTTCTGTGAGGCTACTTCACATTACACAAGATGGTCACAGCACACAGCAGTCCATATCGCTATGGAGGCGGCTGCAACCTGCGTGCATGCAGCGTGCAAAGGCGTGTGCGCCAGCAGGCAACAGCAGACTCACGCCGCGCCAGCGTTAGTCTATTGGGCGACAATGTGTTTAGTTACATATTGTGCGCCTCCTCCTCCTCGCCTTCGTGACCCTCAGGCTGGGTCCCTAGCTCCAGCCGCAGGCGCCGCGCCGTCAGCACGCCGCGCCCTGCGCGGCCCTGTGCCACCGGGCCGGCGCCGCCACCACAGCTACCCCGACTGGACGAGTTTGTCCGGCCCTCGTCCACCTCCGGATCCTCCTCCTCTCCCTCCTCGCAGCCCTCAATGGTGCGCTCTAGGGTCGCCCCACGCGCACTGGCGCCACCAGGGCTAGGACCGCCCGACACGGCGGGCGGGGAGAGCAGGTAGAAGGAAAGCTGGGACACAAACGACGCGCCCGATTCGGAGGGCGGCTGGCTAGGCTGCGGCATGGGCCCATGCGAGGTGCGCGACGTCCGCTCATCCGCCTCCTCGCCCGCCTCCGTCACGGTAAAGCAGCCGCCTTCAGCGCTGTGGAACAGGCCACCGCTGTCCATGGCCCCGCTTACGGGTGGCAGGCTCGCGCTCGCCCACACCTCGCGGTCGCCGCCGGTGGACGAAGCACGGCCGGAGCTGGGCGCGGCCTGCGGCGAGCCGCCTGCCCCAGCGGCGACCGCGCCGCCCCGGTCAGCGGCCGCCAAGGGCGAGGCGACCTCTGCCGCAACCACCACGGCGTCCGGAGCGCTGCCAGCCATGACGTCGGCAAAGCGCGACGCCACGCACAGGCTGCCGCGCGCCGGGATGTGCGCCGTGCCTGGGCAGGGCGGCGCCGACAGCGCCGGGGCGGGCGGCAGGGCAGCAGCGGCGGCCGCGGCCGCCGTTGAAACCGCGCTGGGGCTGTGTGGGGCGGGGCCGTGTTGCCGCTGCGGCGGCATCGCTGGCGGCGCGAGCGTAGAGCCGCGGCGGGAGGCGGGGCGCGGTGACGGCGGCGCGTCCGTGCCGGTGCTGCTGCTGTTGTTGCCGGACTCTATGGTCTCCAGGGCTGGTGGCCGCGCTGCACTTGACATACCGCGGCCCAGCAGCAGCGCAGAAGCCACTGAGCGCGCCGCAGCCGCCGCGCGGCTCCGGTCGGCGGCGGCGCAGTGGCTCGCGGCAGCGGCCGCGGCCGCGGCGGCCAGCGTACCTTCCATCTCTCCGTCGTTACCCCCGCTTTCCCCGCGCGGCGGCGACGTTGTGGAGCCGGCAGCGCGGCCGCGAGAGCGGGAGCGGGGCTGGCCGGCAACGCCGCCGCCGCTGCCACCGTGCGGCAGGTCTGGCGCGTCGGAGGAATGCCTGGCGGTGCCGGGGCCTGCCTGCGGGCGCGAGGGCGACAGCACGTCACCCGCAGCTCCGGCGGCGGCTGGGCCTGGCGGCAGGTGCTGCTGCGGCGACCTCGGCACCACGACCGGCACATCGACCAGCCGGCCCTCGATCACCACGCTGCGGCTAATGGTGACGCTGCGCCCAGCACCCTGCGGCATGGCAGCCGCGGCGCTTGGACCCGTCATGCTCAAGCCAACGCCGACGCCACTTGCGGCGTCCCAGCGGCTGGCCGCCGGGTCGGTAATGGTGCTCACATAGCTGCGCGCCTCAAAGCCGCCGGGCGTGTGCCAAGGCGACTGACCGGCGGCGGTTACCGATGAGGTGGGGCTCCAGCCCTGCCACGGCCCCGGGGCGGCGCCAAAGCCGGAGCTGGGCGAGGTCATTTCCTCTCCGCCGGCTCCACCGTCATAGCCCTCGCCAGCACTGGCGCCGGCGCCTGGCCCGGTGACGCTGCGGAAGAAGTGCACGCCGCCCAGGTTCAGGTCCGCGCCCTCGCCACCAGCGCCGTCGCGGCCGCCGGTGCCAGGGAAGCCGTAGCGCTGCGCGGTTCCCCAGTGCGCGCTGCTGCCGCGACCATTGGTGCGCGCGTTGGTGGCCATGGTCGCCGCCGACCCCATGCGCAGCTGATGCACGCGCGGGATGCCATGGCCGCCGCCTGCTGCACGCGCGTGGCTGCGGGAGGTGTACATGCTGTGGCCGCGGCTGCCGCCCCTGCCACCACCACCGCTGCCGCCAGATGTGGCTCCCACGTGCCCGTAGCCCACCACGAAGCCGCCCGTGCCCCCCGCCACGCCATCATGACCCTCGCCCTCCTCCGCGGCCTCGTCCGACCAGCCACTGTCGTGGCGCGCCAGCCGCAGCATCACGGACGGCGACGTGCTGGTCAGGGAGTCGCGCCGGCCACCACCGCTGCCCGTGCCCGCGTAGGCGACATAGCTGCCGGCGCCCGCCGCGCCGGTGGCGGCCAGCGCGGACGCACGCTCCAGCTTGGCACGCAGGCGCGCCTCCCGCCGCCGCCGGCGCTTGACGCGGTCCGAGACGACCCAGCCCACTGCCACCATCAGCGCCAGAACCAGCGCCGCGCCGGCGCCGCCAACGATGCCTGCGCGCGGGCGGGTCCATGCAGCACGTTGAGGCAGCGCGGGCACCGGCGTCAGGAAAACACGATGTGTCGTTTATCCACTGTGGACATGGTACCGTAGGTCAAAACTGAAACAAGCAACCTATGCTAGGGAGCTTCTATGCACAGCCTCGCACCTGGAAGCACCACCTTCATCTCTACGGAATTGCTCTCGCCGCTACGGGCGCCCATGTTGATGCCGCCGCCAGTGCCGCTCAAGCCACCACCGCCGTCCAGGGGATTGCCGGTGGCGACACCGAGTCCGCGCTGGCTGCTGGGCCCCGGAAGCCGGGGCAGGTGCTAGGCCGGCAGGTGGCTGTGACGGTTATGTAAGAGCATCCCGGCCTGATCTGGTTGCCGACACTGCCTGGGTACAATGACCTCGAGGAAGCGGCACACGCCACCGCGGCCAGGTCCCTGTGAGCGCGGCACAGAAGAAAGCCACACGCGTCAGGCGTTTGCCTTGTGAGGCGTGGCCCGGCATGCCAGCTGCATCGACACACCGCTGCACCTGGATGCTGTTCACGTCAAAGCCCCCAGCCCGTCACAAAGGCCTCACACTTGCACCGACAGGAAGAAGACTTTGTAGTAGGAGAATGCATGGTTACAAGAAGGACCTGGTGACCCGGGTCGCGAGCGAACTGCTCTGGACTTCAGGGGCGTGCCACCTGCACGCCAACGTCTCCACCGTGACTTCTGCCGCCTAACCGTTCACCCGATCGATCGATACTTCTTACTTTATAGGAGCTCGCGGCCGCCCTAGTGGACCGAATCCGGGCTCATCGACTAAGTCCTAAACTCGTCCGGCCGACCACTTATCCCTAGGCATTTCATCCCGACCGAAATCGGGGGAGTGTATGGGAATCGAACCCATGACCTCGAGCAAACTCGTAGTAGGAGTTGCCAAGGTCCCCTGTGCCGTTGTAGTTGGCTGCGGCGGCGGAGCAGTTGAACAGTCCCGTGGGGACATCAAACGCCAGACGCGCGCGCGTGCCGCTGACGCTGCAGTTGGCGGTGGCGCTCTGTCGAGAGGAGGTGGCAGACAGGCCCGAACCCTCCAGTCCATCGGCGCTCGGTGGCAGCGCCGGGGGGCAGCTGGTGGGCAAGTAATTACTCATGAACGCATGCACGTTGCCGGAGTCCGTCGCGCTGATGCTGCCGTCACCCCGCAGATGGGGCTGGGCAAAGGCGACGCCCGAGTCCCTGTTGAGCGCGATCGACACCTCCAGTCGCTGCGCTCCGCTGTCGTTCGAGGAGTTGACACTGGGGGTTGGGCCGGCAGAGCGCACCAAAGCATACCCTAGAACGGCTCCATCCGAGCTCAGGATGGGGCTGTAGTCATCCGCGTCTGCGGTATGGGCAAGGGATATGCGTCATTGGTCAATGTCACGGCATAGTTAGCAGGAGGTTAAGGCTGATGGGGTTACACAGGTCTGCGCGATGTGCTGGGGCCTTGCTGGGGTACCGTTGGGACTGGGAAAAGCTCCTTGACCTGTTCGCCGCCCAGGTGCCTAGGAAGTGGATGGCCGAAATGCTAATACATAATGATGTGCCATAGCGACGGGCAGCTATTGTGGCAAGCGCGCAAAACCAAATTGGCTCCCAGTTGGCGAGTTAAACAGCTCATCGCCGACGGACACCAGCCGCGGGCCCCCACCAAATCACGGTCCACTCACTGAATGAAGCACAATCAGATTCGTCAATGATCACTGGTACGCTGAGCTCCGCGCCTGTCGCAGCGCCTGCGACATTCGGACATGTGGTTGAGCACCTTATCGAGTCGCTCTTGCAAGTCAAGTGTCTTACTGAGTAGACCTCGACTTTTTTGATCTTGAAAACCCAAGCCCAGGAGCAATGCGGCTACGAGCGAAGTGCGACGCCAGCAATGAACGCGGTGTATTTCACGAGAGCCGGCGAGCTTGCCAGGTTTTGACATTGTATAGACACAGATATCAATGACCGGTAAGCCTATGCAGCCATGGGATGCGTCCAGCCCGGAGCCCAAGGAGCCGGAGCCTGCTGTCGCGTTGTGCAAAATTTGTTATTTGCTCGTGGAAGAAGAATCGTTTTCCTCCATGCCGCGAGACTATGTAACAGCAAAGTTGGTTCGACCTAGACTTTCGCGGCGGTCTTCCGATGGAGTGGGCTCATCCGGCGCGCTCCGCCGCGTGCCGGATGTAGGGAGCCATGCGCATGTTACTTATGCCATATTTTGATGTATGGACATCTTATAGCGGTCAAGGGCGCGCTGGCTGAGGGGGATGAATTTGTCGGTGCCAACCGTTGCGACATCGACACGCATCGACACCGACCGCACGGACCGAACGTCCATTTGTGGGGAGACCTCCGCCCCAGGCCCGAATGTACGGCCATAGCAGCCAACCAGCCTCTCTGGCCTGGCGAGAGTGCCGAAACTGACCGGCGCACACAAGTCAAGCCTAGGCCCAGGCTAGGGCATCAACAGTGCGGCCCAGGACCCCTGACCCCTGGCTGGCTCCGCTTTCCTTCTAAGGGCGCAGGCAGGGGTGCCCAGAACAGGGCGCAGGCGCAAGACTGGGAACTCCTTCAAATGGACTTGAGCCGAGAATTGGAGTAGAGGCCCATCTAATTTGCAGCACACGCCTGCGCATGACAACAAGTTCGGCTTAGAGCAGCATGCGCCCGACCCTTACCCCGATTTCCCTTCGGCCTGCGGCACACGCCAGCTGTCACATTCGATAGTGATTGGGCGCGAGGGCAACCCAGAACACATCACATCTCCAGGATCCTGTATGCGGCATTTGGCCTCCATGTCGTGCCTCCATGTCCCCACCACAATCGTCACGTACGCGCAATCCAACCCACTTGCAACGCGCCGACACTTCCGCTAACGCGCATGCCTGCCGATCCATCCGTCCCACCACCGGTGCTGCCCGCCATCCCACCATGCACCTCACCACCCTACTGCAACTGGTCCCTTCTGTCTCTGCTTGTTAAGCCCTCGCTTTCTTAGTAAGTATCGGTAGTCCTAAGGTAATTAGGCGCAATGGTGCTCGGACGGCACCCAACTGGCGTGAGTCAAGTCCAAGCAAGACTGATTCCAGACCAGTGATTCCAGACGTCTCCAGACTTGAGTCTCCAGGGCCGCCGGTGCAAATTTTGACGCAGCCGTACAGTCTACGTGGTAACCGGGCATCATCAGCTTAGACGTGGGACCACCCTCGGGCCAGCGAGAAACTGCAGCGCCGCATTACGGACATGCTCTAAATTGCGAAACGAAAACGTAAGGACGCCGCATGTCGGTGTGCGCGCTGCTTCGAAAGTGCGAGGCTCCTTCACGGGCTTACCGGGCTGTCGACGCACTTCAATGCGCTCAAAGGCGTTGTATGTGTGCCTGTACTGATTTGGAAGCCGATAGCGGCGGTGTCGAACAGGGTCCGGAAAGGACATTTTGCAATGCGTCGATCAGGAGCCGCGAGGCCTGCGCGCGAAGTAACCGCATAGTAGCCCAGGTTGAGCTTCAATGTTTGCGACAAGCCTTTGCCCAGCCTCAAACCTTACCTCGCTGGCGACGTCCTCGGGTTGCTTTCCTTGCTTCTCGTTGCGCTTCTCGTCCACGCGCTTCACCAAGTGCCTCAGTGTTTAAGGGGGCATATCTCCTTGTGTCCTGCGGCACCGGGCGCTGCAGAAACTTTGCACAGCGCCCTCCAATGAAAGCAACTTTACAGAAACATCGTAGGAGTCGCAACTTGCATTATTGCATACATTAGCGCCAACCACCCGTTCGGTTTGCGTAGTGATCACCTCCTAGGCGTTTAGCGACAAAGGGCCTTAACCAACCAAACCAACCGCCATATTAGTGTGGGCGGCCATGCGGACAGGGATGGCCGGGCTGAGCGTCCGTCAGGGCCAGCGACACTTTTGAAACATGAAGGCTAGATCGTGGACGTGTAGGCTGCTAGTAGAGGTGGGGCAAGGGGCTCTGCGTAGAGGGATGGAGGTCGGGGGGGGGGGGGGGGGAAGCCGCAAGGGCGGATCGTGCGTGCGTGTTTGGCGAATCGTATAGCCCTGGGCTGCGAGCCCGCATTATTGAAGCGGTTTGTCCTGTATTATGCCCGGCAATTTCTCTATCCCACAGCCTGCGGCAGAGGCCCGGTTCCACAGCCAGTTCCCGCCAAATGTAAATTCTCTGCTGAGACAACGCGCAGTGAACTTTATGACTAGCGCCACCTAAATATATGATACCGCTTCAAGCGAGCAAATCTCCTAGTTCGCTCAGGAACCCAGTCTAGAAGTCCAGACAGACAGGAAACAGGAAACTCGCTGCGATGTCGTCGCGCCTGGAGGTGGTGGCGCTGCCGCTGCCACCGCACCTGAGGAACAGGCTCCTCGCCGCTGGGTTCAGCACGGTGGCGGACCTCGAGCGCGTCGGCGGGCCCGTGGGCCTCGCGCGTGGTGCGTCGCCTCCCCGTCCCTGGTCCCTGTGATGCCGGCATGCGCGCTCCAATCCTCCGCGCTGCATGCATGATGCAACCCAACTTCCTCCCTGTGCAATAGCTGCTGCTCCGCACACCGCGCTTCTGCCACCCGCCGCGGCGTGACGCCGGGCCCTGCCTGCAGAGACGGGGTTGTCCCCAGAGGAGGCGCACGAGGTGCTGCAGCTGGCGGGCGCGGCGGGCGGGCCGGCGGCGCTCGGATCCGACTGGCGGGCAGGTGGGTGAATCCCTGCCCCTTCACAGCCGCCGGAAACTCGCGCACACAGCGATGCCCGGCCTTGCATCCGGCTAGGCTCGCTGCGCCCTGCAGCTGCATCCGCTTCTGCACGATTGCCGCAGTGAGGGCCCTCACCACCCGGCCCCCGAAGTTCCCACTCCCGCCTCCATGCCGCCCGTTGGCCCCCGTGTCCCCACACGTCCACAAACGCGCCATGACATGCATGACACGCCATGACACGTCATGACATGCCGCGCCACGCTGCGTCACCCTGGCAGGCACGGTGTCCGCCGCGGAGCTCCTGGCGAGCGCCGCCGCCACGCCGCGCATCGTGACCATGTGCCGCGAACTAGACGACCTGCTTGACGGCGGCGTGCACGCGGGGCAGGTCACCGAGTTCTGTGAGTTGGCTGAGGCTGTGGGCGGCTGCGGGTCTGTGGCGGCGGCGTGTCGTGTGTGTGGGGGGGGGGCTTGCACACGGACAGCATGGTCCCGGCTGTGGTGGGACGAGCAGAGGAGAAAGCCCGCAGTTGTTCAGCATGGTGTGTGCCACGAGAAGACTGCGAGGGCGCACACCCCAGCACTACAACCACCCACGTGCCTGCTGTCAGACGGGCACGGGTTGATGTGTTGACGCCGGGCGGCATGGGGCGCTTGGAAGCACGGAGCGAAGGCAGCATGTCCACACATTCCTGCACCGAAATGCCAAAGAAATTCGCTGCAAATGCGTATAAAAATGGGGCCCTAGTAGCGAAAATCTATTTGTGCATGTGGCGTGTGGCAGGCGGCGTGCCAGGCGTGGGCAAGACCCAGCTGGGGTAAGTGGATCCCCGTATGTGCGAACTGAGCACACACCAACTGCACGTAATGGCATTCTTCCGCTTCAATTGTCCAGGCGCCCTGACTTACTGACGCCCAACTAGCTCAGCTGTTGGGCTTGTGCCCGTGTGTGACGTGACATGGCGTGTCGACTCGACCATGACGTTGACGTGTGGTGCTGGCTGCGCTGCAGCATGCAGCTGGCGATCAACGTGCAGCTCCCACAGGCCCTGTTGGGGGTGGAGGGGCAGGCGGTGTACATTGGTGAGCGGGGGTGCTACATGGTTGTGTCGCCACGCACCTGCAGGCAGTGGCTGGTGTACTCCAGCGCCCACGCGTGCTGGTGCCCGTTCCGCATACCTCCACATCGTGCTAGTGTTGACCTCACAAAATGGCATCAGGCTTGTCACTGCACCCACAAGCTTTTCAGTGCGCGTGTGTGCCCCTGTGTCTGCCCGGCCCAACGACAAAACCCCAATCAGACACCGAGGGCAGCTTCATGGCTGAGCGCTGTGCCGACATCGCGGAAAGTGCCGTACGGCACGTGCACACCATGGCGGACAGACATGTACGTACGGCATAGTGGCGGCGCAGCGGCGGGCGTAGTGGGTACGGCAGCAGAGGGCGGGCGGGCGGGTGCGTTCTGTAAGAGGGCACAGCTATGCCTGATGCATCGGGCGTTGCAGCAGGGCATGGGCCTGCGAATAAGATGGCGAAAGCGGTCTGCCCTCGTTATGTGCGCATTTGAGCATGGTGCTACAAGGCCTGTGTGTGTGAAGGATCAATTGGTTGCGATAATTACTGAGCGATGCGGGGAACAGCTCTGGGCGCTGTGGGTGCAATCGACAGGCGTAGCGCTGGGTAACCTGCTGCTAGTGGGGCGCTACCAATGCTCTCATCCGGCGTTGAACCTCGCTTTGTTGCGCCCGTGCCCCTGACCCCGCTGCCCGCACTGCCTGGGGCGGTGGCGGCGTGCCTCCGCAGGCGGCCATGGGCCGGACCGACCTGCAGCAGCAGTTGCGCGGCGGCGAGCGGCCCTTCAGCCTGGAGGGGCTGCTGCGCGGCATCTACCTGTTCCGGGTGCATGACCACGTGGAGCAGGTGGGTGGGTGGGCGGGCGTGCAGGCGGGCAAGCGCAGGGTGGTGGGAGACTTTCCTGATGGATGGGCGGTTGTCCGAAGATTGCATGGCCTTCGTTGGGATTCACGGTGTTCTGGCGACAAGTCATGTCGAGGGCCTCCGCTGCACACGGGCGACATAGCGCACCCCACGCTGTGCGGCTCATTAACTTAATGTAACAGGTCATCCGCTCCGCGTCCTGAACCACTTAGCCACGAACCCCGCTTCTCCAGCTCCCTGGGGGTTATTGGACTTGGATAGACAAACCAACTAGCCCCCTCTCTCCCCATCCCGCTTCCCTGCTGGGCTGGTATTTACAATGCCCCCACCTCCTGCGAGCAGCTGGGCCTGGTGCACCTGCTGCCGCGCTTCCTGGAGCAGTACCGGGGTGTGCGGCTGGTGGTCATCGACTCGGTCACCTTCCACTTCCGCCAGGTGCGGCCGTGGCGAGCGTGGCGTGGCGAGCGTGCGTGCGTGCGGTCGTGGCGTGCGTGCGGTGCGTGCGTGCAAGCTGCGCTTGGTGAGGCGAGGGCTGGGTGTGACTACCCGCCAGTTTAACAGGACACAGTGTATCGGTGTTTTAGTGCCTCGGGTAGCCGGCACCGATGCTCGATGCCTGTCCTGTACCCACGGGCACCCACTGCACACTGAACTGTTTGGCACGGTCGGCCGATGCATGCACGCGATTTCTTCCTCGCGCCTCAACCAGCTTCTGGGATGCCCGTGCGCTTGACGGCGCCGTTGGGGGGCGGGGGTCCTGCTCATACTTATAACCTCCCCTTCCACCCACCTCACGTCCCTATTTCCTATACACGCACACACCCAAAAGCCCCCACAAACCCCCACAACCCCTGCCGACTGTTTACTAGTAACCCGCACAACCCCTGCCCGCCCGCCCGCCTCAGGACTTCCCTGACATGGCCCAGCGCACCCGAGTGGTGACGGGCATGGCGCAGCAGCTCATTTCGCTGGCGCAGACCTATAACGTGGCGGTAAGCAGCGGCCGGCGGTTCGATGTGCGAATCAGAAGCGGCTAGGGACCGGTGTGGGCCGGGCGTATGAGCAGGCGTGCCAGAGGCGCCCGCTGCGCGTGGCACGCGGCAGCGGTGCTTCGTGCTTAGTGTATCTGTGGCAGGGGGTATGGGGAAGCTGCCCAGGGGCCGACAGTGCTGCACAACTGGGTGTGGTCGCCGGGATGCGGATGCTGCACAGCCGAGTGCTGCACGCACCGCTGCCTGCCGAGCACGCTGCGCGCCTCCGCTGCCTCCCACGTACTGAGGTCTGTGCCGTACGTGCTGCCGGGCGTGTGGCCATACATGTGCCGTACACTGTGCACCTTGCCGCTCAGGTGGTTCTGATGAACCAGGTGACCACCAAGGTGCTGGAGGGCGGCGGCTCCAAGCTGGTGCCGGCGCTGGGTGCGTGAGGGACGGATGGGGGGGCGGAGGGGTGGGGGGGGATAGTTTATTCCAGCAACCAAAAGCGAAACGACCAAGAGAACCCGAACCAGCCAGCTCAACCCAGAGCGCGGAAGTGGTGTGGCCTTAACCTGTGGGTCCCGGGTGCCCTTAACCTTGAATCTTCAGTCTTGTCGTCGGTGTTGCCGGTAGGCATGGATGGCACCCAGGCTCGCGCGCGTACAGACTCACCCCGTTAGCTAAATTGTGCGATTCAATCGCGATACTCACCTGCACAGCTTGCCCGGCATGCAGCCATTGACCACGGTGCCCAGCATGCTGCGGAACGGCGCCACTGCCGCGGGGCACGCGGGAGCACGTGGCCAGGCGTGCCTGCGTGCGTGTACTGCGGGCGTTTTGAGCAGGGGCATTGGAGGATGCGCTGTGTGCGCAGTGCGCAAAGAGAAGTTGGGCAGGGGCCGCACGGCCGCCACGTCACCTACCGGCACCAGCCGACAAGCGCACCGCGCCCAAGGACCAGCTCACCAACCGCCTGTGGGCCTCGTGCGCCTCCTGCAGGTGAGAGCTGGGGGCACGCCGCCAGCACACGCGTGATGCTGACGTGGGGCCCCGACAACGAGCGGCACGCGCAGCTCGTCAAGTCGCCGCACCTGCCGCCGGGCGACGCGGCGTATGCCGTCACCTCCGACGGCGTGCGCGGCTTGCCGCGGCGGCGATGACACTGGCAGGACGGACTAAGTGCTTGGGCGTCAAAGGTTTGAATGAGATATGGAATGCAGGACGCTGGCAGTTTCCATGCATTGCGTCGTTACACGATAGGTGGGGGCGGCTCCGCCGCCCACAGGGGGATAGGGTACCTGCAAGCAGAGAACTGAGGTCTTCGTGCGGGGTTGGGAGGGCGAGCCCGAACCGCCGTGTGGCAGCGCAAGAAGAGCGCAGCCAGGAAAGACGGCGTCAGTACTGACAGAAGGAAACTCGCAAAGTAGCGAGCGCCAACACGCGCTCCGCTACTTCACCGGGCCAGGGCGGCCCATGCCGCGCATGGGCCCCCAAGCCCAAACACACACGCCACGTTCCCCCCCAACCCAACCCGGGGGGAACCACCACGAACACTCCGAACGCGGGAAACCACGGTTTCCGACTATTCGCTACGCTCATGCGGAAACCTTAAGTGTGTGTAGGTGAGGGGGTCACGTGCTCTTGGGCCTGGTGGCAACACAATCAGGCGCTTGCCACGCCCCGGCCGTTTGTTGCGCGGCTGGATGTTTTATGCCATGTCATGTACGTAGCCTCAAAAGGGCGTGCTAGCTTTTCGTGTGCGTCATTGGTATACCAGTAGCGTTCATAGTGGGCAGGCGGTCACGTATTTCCTTTTGTGTTTGACAGCGTTACGTGCACGTACCACTAGATGGTGACAACTATAACCACGTTTGTTGCAAGGTTTACGGAAGTCGGTTGTGCCGGTTTTATCCAGCAATCAGCAGCTAGCTGGGCGCGAGAGGACCAGCGGACCTTGCAGGTTTGCAACTTGAAATTGTAGTGTAGCAAGCAGGCGCAGGCTCCACACATGCCATAGCCGAATGTGAGGGCCACGAGTGGCCGTGGGAGCCAACCGCACCCGTCAAAGGCGCTGTAACCGTGCTTGTAACATTCCGTCAAGTTGGGCAGGCTTTGGTGCGCGAACCGCGACCTGGGATGGGACCAGAGAAGATGGGCAGGCGGTCCCGCAACTTTATAAGGCACCACCGCTACCAAGTTGCCCTCTCCTGCACATAAAGAATCTATTGATTACTTGTGAGAGCCATGGATGGCCCACCGTGGGTGCACTGACCGCACCCGTGGAGGGCACTGTAACATTCCGTCATTCAACATGGGTCGTGTCATGGCCGCCGGCAGCATACTGACATGACGGTGGTTACACCGTCCCCTTCTTGTAACCCGCAATCGTACTGCGTGTGCGCTTCCTCCATGTGCGACATGTAACTGATGTAAGGGATGCGTACTTTGGACCTGGTGCGTGCCGCAGCGCGACCAGGGATCTTACCCTCCGAGCTGGGGCGCCTACATCGCGCGCTTGATTCTGTGGCTGATGGGTTGGGTTTAGGGGAGCGAGCCTGTCTTGGACTGTGTCAGAGTCGCGCAGACCCGGCCCTTGCGCTGTTACGGCCGGAGACGAATGCGAATATGAGGAAGAACTCGTCATGTCAATCGCCCGGTTGCACAACCGGCACAGGGTGAAGTTTACAGCACAACCGGCACCGTTTTGGTGGCGAGAGCCTCCTCTACGCGCTGTGGATGAATAGATAAAAATATGCACCATCGCTTGTATAATCGGCGCCCGGGCAAGTTTCAAGTCTGCTGGGCATGCATCGTTATGTCTGCCGGCGCAAAAATACGGCGGCAGCGCGAAGTTACACGGCGGATGCACATTTACGCAGTGCAGATACACTCTCCCCTGCGTGACACAAGCTCAAAGCATCAAACGACCTATAACCTAGCAGTATTGATTCCAGACTTGGGCTTGTGACGCACACAGAAGTTTCCTCTTGCCGAGTTCCTGGAAAGTAGCCAGGGTCAGTAGCAGCATTTAGAAATGGTATGGTCATCGATGCAATATAGCTTGCAACTACAGCCGCCATCTTAAGGGGAAGTTCCGCGCCTGGTGGACGTGGAAGACCTTCACTGTTACCTGGGCGATTTTTCGAGCGGGACTATTTTAAAGCTACAATGGTAGGATAACTTATGCTTCTGTCAGGACAACTGGCTGCGGGGCAGCTGTCTTGAGACGACTCAGTCTCATACGCACGCGCGCGTTCAGTGTTGAAGGTCACCATAGCTACGGTATATCACTTTATGGTGGCATATGAAATCTTAAATGCTGAAACGAGGAATAACTTGCCCTGGAGAGGGCCGGGGCTGGACATGTTTACCTGAGTCCACGGTATAATGCTCTGCACCCCGAGTTGAGGTGACTGACATGAATTGTACGCCATGGGCGTGCAATCAATGTCCCGGCTGCCCACCGTTCGACTGCGCGAGGCCGCATGCATGCTTTAACTGGACTTTCGCTCGCGAGTACTTTTCACCTGGTCTCATGTGCTCGGACCTCATGAGACTCTGAGCATACGCTCTTGCCGACACAGTCCTGGCATCGGGCGGTTTAGGGGTTTGTCACGCGTGCGAAGTGTATGTTACCCGGCTGCCCCTGTCCGCCTCCCCATACCCCGTCGTCACCCCGTACTACCCCGTCGTAGCAATGGCCGAACCAGGGCCGGCAAACCCAACCTTGCAACCCGGCGTTCATGTACAACGCAGGAGGAGTACGAGTATCTGGAGACCATTGACGAGGTAGGCCAACTGATGCCGCACTGTGCACTCGGGGTCCCCAGTGACACGGAGGTCCATGGAACAGGGGAGCTATGGGAGCTGCTGGCTTGCGCGGACCACCCAAACGGGGCGACTTGTTGCCATCAAAGGCATTAAACAGGTGAATTGCAGCGTGTGACTGTGGTATGCCATTGAGGCACACTGTTGGACAACGCCGCAGCACCCATACCCGGCCATGGCCATGATGGCTGCTGCCCCACCTCTTACCACCAAGTAGTCACCCCTCCCCTTGCATAACACCACATTTCTGATAGCAATGATGGGATTGCTGGTTCTGAACCTCTCCCTGAAAAACACAGGCGCATGAGAACAAGCAGGTAATGCGCATGACGGTGCGTGAGATGCGGCTACTGAAAGCTGTGCGCCACGCGAACTGCGTTGAGCTGTTAGACGCCTTCAAGTGAGTTATGATGTGCCAGAACCCCGACTGCCCTTCTTAACTTATGCATACGTCGCACATGCGACACCAGCAACACAGAGACGGGCCGTTGTTTGGCCAGGATTCAGTGGCCTCTTCGTCTCTACGTGCTGGCTGCGAGAGGCATGCTTTCTGCCCTGCTGACATGCTGCCGCGCCATTGCCCCGGCCCCGCGCTGTAGGTCGACATCGGGTCGTGTATACCTCGTGTTCGAGTATGTTCCCTCCACAGCCTACCGAGGTGAGTTCGCTGGCAGGTGTTTTTGGGCTGAGCCCCCCCCCCCAGCGAAGCGTTCCAGGGGGGCGAAGCCCCCCCAAACCACCCCTGTCCGTGCGGTGGCGTATGCAGACACGTGTCCAAAACTCCAAACACGCGAGTCAACTCGTACACTTGCTGGCTGGCTGCTTCGGCAAAACATATCATACTGGCGTATACCGCGACTGCTACGTATTAGTATTTGTTATTGCCTATTGCGTGTAAATAGATGGCAGGGAAAATTCGGGCGGAGCGGGAAGTGCTTTTGCGCGTCCGTGGACATTTGACTTTAGCAAGGTCGCGAGGATAGATACAAACTATGCTGACGGCATGCAGTGACGGGAACTAAAGCGCGAGTTTGTGGCAACTTGCGGAGCCATGTCTATCGCCCCTCCTGAAATGCCGAGGAGCCCCGAGGTCGCTCCCACCCCGTGCCTAGCCCGAGGAGTGTCGGGCATCGGGGAGGTCTGGAGCGCGGTAGAGGGCTACATGTGCTTGGGATTGGTAGCAAGGGGACCCTCGACTCGCGTGGATGGCGTGTGGGATTCAGGCACGCGTGCCTTGAGTCCTGAGACCCAAGCTTGCGCATCGTCGGCATGGGTCTTAAACTCATTCCTTTAAAGCAGCCACCCACCCCGTGACTGTATTGCGGCTCAGCCCATTTTCCAGCTATGCAAAGCTGACACCCCTTGTTGCATGGCAGCGTGCGCGTGCTTTGCTGCCTGTGTCCCCACTCCGCTCAGCACTACGCGCCCCGCCTTGCACCCGCAGCTCTGGCTGATAGCGTGGCGGGGTGCCCGCCCAAGACGCTCAAGCTCATCGCGTGGCAAATGCTGCGGGCACTCACGTACCTGCACGACCATAAGGTAGGTCGTGAGGCTTGTGAGCCGCCCGCCGGGGGCCAGGCCAGGCGCGGAGGGTTTATCTGGGCCCTGAGCAGTGTGGACACCGTATGCACGGACAGCCCTTTCTATTGAGCCCGCTTTCTTTCTCCCAACTCTGCATGCAGATTCTCCACAGGTGAGTTAAAACGGCGCGTGTGTCCATGTATGCGTGTCCATTTGCCTTGCCGCCCACGGTTTCTTTCCGCCTTCTCACCTCCTGGACCCACACGTCGAAATCCCCTTGCCTTGCATCAGGGATATCAAGCCAGCAAACATCTTGATGGACCCCGACACCTGTGTGGCAAAGCTGTGCGACTTCGGATTTGCGCGCTGGACCGACTGCGGGCCGCGCGACGTGCAGCGCTGCACCAGCTACGTCGTGACCCGCTGGTACCGCGCGCCGGGTGCGTGAATGAAGCCGGCGCGGCGGCGACCGAAGTGGGGCGCAACACCACTCACCTGACTGCGTACAGCATGTGACTAGTGTGACCTACTGCCCTCACTTACCGTACCCGCTGCTGCTGCTTCTGCTGCTGCTGCTGCTGCTGCTGCTGCTGCCGCCGCCGCCGCGCGCTGCCCTGCAGAGGTGCTCGTGAGCGACGAGTACGGCCCCAGCTCTGACGTCTGGAGCTTCGGCTGCCTCATGGCAGAGCTCGCCACGCGCCGCCCGCTGTTCCAGGGCACCAGCACGGTGGACCAGCTGTGGCGCATCATGCGCTGCTGCGGCCCGCTGACACCGAGCCAGACGCAGCTCATGTGCTCGGACCCGCGGCTGCAGACGTTGGTGGGGCTGATGCCGGCGGCGCCCATCAAGCCGCTGCGCACGCGGCTGCCCGAGGTGGAGCCGCGGCTGCTGGAGCTGGTGGCCACGTGCCTGGCGCTGGATCCGGCCGCGCGGCCCACCGCACGTGAGCTGCTGCGGCTGCCGTACTTCTGGGACCTGCCCCGCTACATCGCCGGCCACGCGCAGCTGGAGGCGTGGTACCGCGAGGACCAGGGCGCGGCGGCGGCGGAGGCGGAGGCGGCGGCCGCCACGACCGCCGCGGCGGCGGCGCGCCTGAAGGCCGCACCACTGCCGGTGGCGGCACCCCTGCCGCGGGTGGCGCAGCCGCCGGCAGTGGATGCAACTGTGACAGCGCCAGCGGCCGCTTTGCCGGGTGCTGTGAAGGCGGCGCCTGCTGTTCTGGGTGGTGACAGACTATCCATGCACAACCAAGCCAACAAGCCGCCATCTCAACAGCAGCTCCAGCAGCAGCCGCAGGTGTCCATGATGATGGCTCTGAACCAGGCGGCAGCCGCAGCGGCCCGGGCTGCCAAGGCGGCGTCGCTGAAGCAGGAGGCCGTGGCGGCCGTGGCGGCCGCAGACGTGCTCGCCGCTGCACAGCTGCAGCAAGAGCCGCCTGCTGCAACCAGCCAGTCGTACGCACCACCGGCCGCTGCGGCCGCTCCTGTCGACGACCCAATGGACGTGGCACCGGTGGCGTCGGGTTGCGGTAGCGGCGCCGTCGTTTCAGCTGAGCAGCAGCTATCTAGCAGCGCCGAGTGCGGCAATCACCAGGAGCAACACGCGGCTAAGCGGGCGCAGGCGGAGGCCAGTACAGCGGTGCCCGCTGAGCTGCCGGCGCCGGCGCCGGCGCCGCTGGAGGTGCCGGCGGCCGCGATCTCACCTGTGACCGCGATGCCCAAATCCTTCCAGCAGCTGCAGCATGTGCTGGATTGTGAGGATGACAAGGCCGCCGGGCGGGGTAGGCGGCAGCAGCAACCGCAGCCACAGCAGCAGGGGTGCGCTGATGGTGCCACGGCCGCCGCCGCCGCCGCCGTGTCGCAGGCTGTGGCAGCCGGCGCCACCTGCGCCGCCGCCGCGTCTGCGGGCTCCGGCTGCGCTGCACCCAGCGCCTTCAGTGGCCCCGGCGGCGGCGACGACCACCAGCAGCAGCAGCAACAGTCCTCGGATGGCCAGTTCCTGGTGGTCGACTTGATGGGCAGCACGGGCGTCCAGACCGCCACGCCCACGGCGCCCACGGACGGCGTACTCACCGGCCTGCTGGTCACGCCCGGCGCGTCGGGGTCGCAGCAGCCCATCGCCATGAGTCCCATGACCGACAGCGCAGGGGGCCTGCACGGTGCCGCCGCCGCTGTCACCGCCGCTGCCGCCGGAGCTGCCGCGGCCCCTGCTGGTGGCAGCGGCCAGCGCATCCCCCGTCGCAACCCGTCCATGGTGCTGCTGCAGACGCAGAACAGCATGATGCTCATGGCCAACGAATTCGACAGCGCCACCACGCCGGTGGGCGCGCCGCCGCCGCGCGAGTCCCAGGACGGCCCACTGCCGCACGAGCGCCCGGGCGTGGCGGCGCTGACGACCACGTCTGGCGCCCACCCGCAGGCGGCCACGGTGGGCGGCAGCCGGACCCGGGGCGTGCGGCGGACGGTCACGTGCATCGCGCTGGGCAACGAGGCCCAGCAGGGCATGGGCGTGAATGCGGGCGCGGGCGCGGGGGCGGGCGCGGCCGCGGGGGCGCGTGCGGCTGCGGGTGGCCGGGCCCACGCGCGTGCCGTCGCCATGGATGGCGCAGCGGCGGCGGCGGCGCATGGCGTCAGCCGAGTCGCAGCCAGGCTGGCGGCGGCTGGCGGCGCGGGGGTTCGCGGAGCCACGGTGTCGGGTGGCATTGCGCCGCACGCACCACAGGCGCCCCAGCTTGCCATCATGCGGCCCGCCCGCCCACCTCAGCCCAGCCTGCTGCAGCAGTCACAGCCGCACGCGCAGACGGGCCCGCACACCTTCATGTCTCTCGCCACAGTCCACACTGCTGACGCGCCCATTGTGCTGCCGCCGACACTCATGCACACGCGCTCCATCGCCGTCTACCCCACCGCCGACGGCGCCGTTGCCCCGCCCGCCCACAGCCACGTGCCGGGTGGCAGCATGACATCGCTGCCCGCCGGCAGCGACACGTTCGTTGGCGGCGGCGGCGGCGGTCGTGGCGACATGGGCATGCTACTGCAGCACCTGTCGTACGATGCCTCTGCCTACACGCCACCCGTCGGCGCCGCCGGCTCCGTCAGCAGCCCGATGCCGCAGCAGCAGGACGTGCCGGTGGGCAGCCAGCCGGCGGCGCTGGTGGCGTCGGACCGGCGGCGGCGCTGCGCGACCCAGTACGGCATGGTCGCAGTGTCATCAGGGCAGCGGGCGCACGCAAGCGCCAGCGACTTTGACGCCGCGGCGGGCGCCACCTCGTCTGGCTCTCACCGCAGCGTGGAAGGCCAGGTGCAGCAGCAGACGGCGGGCGGGCGGCTGTTCGACAGCTCAGCGTCCCCGCGTGGCACGCACCGCTCGCTGCCGTGGCGTGGCCCCAGTCGGCTGAGCCAGATCGGCCTGCGCCTCGACAGCCCCTCGGGCGCTGCCGCTGCCGCGGCAGGCTCCGGCGAGGGCAGCACCAGCCCCCCCATGGCTGTGAGCATGGGCATGGGCCTTACGCCCACCAACTCGGGCCCGTATCCTGCGGCAGCTGTCGCCGTCACCACCCCCAGTAACCACAGCGCCTGGATGGCCCTGTCCGGTGGCGTGGTGGGCGGAAGCGGCGGCGGCGGCATGACGAACGGCGGCCTGGGCGCGCACGGCTTCCCCACCACGTGGCCGGCGCCCGCGGCACTTGTGCCGGTAACCTCGTCCGCCGACCTCAACAACAAGCCCACCGCCCTGTCGGCGGCGGAGCTTGGCGCGGCGTCGTCTGGCGCGCCCTTGGCGCGCCGTTCGTCGGCAGGCGCCTCGCAGCAGGCGTGCGACGGCGCCGCCCTGCTCCCCGTGGCGCTGACGTCGAGCGGCCCGGCTGTGTCCAGCCCCGCCAGCCGCCTGCGCCGGCGCACCGTGACGGGCGACGTCCTGCTAGTCCTGCCACTGAGCGGTGACCCGGTGGACGCAGCGCTGGTGCAGCAGGGCGGCGATGGTGGCGTGCAGTCCGGCCAAGCAACTGCCGGCACGCCGCGGGCGGGCGCCATCCGCGGCCACCGCTCCGTGGAGGCCTCGTTCACAACCTCGGCCCTGGGCCCCCCCGGGAGCCCGCGCGCAGCCGTCTCAGCCACAGCCGCTGCGGCTGTCGCCGTGGCGGCGGCTGGCAGCGGTGGCGGCATCAGTGTCATCACCCGCAGCAGCGCCACTGCCTCCGGCCTGGGTGTGCTGATGGCGGCGGGCGGCGGCGTCGGTAGCCCCAGGGTGCTGCCAATGGTGGCTGTGGACTCCGTGCAAGGCTCGCACGTGCCGTCGCGCTCTGCCCAGGCAGGCGGCGGCTCACAGAAGTCGATGGCAGTAGCGGCGCCAGCAGCAGCAAGCGGCAACACTGGGCTCGTCGTGGTGGGTGCGGGCTATGCCGGGAATGGGGCGCAGCCGCAAGCACAGCAGCAGCGCAGGCCACAGGAATTGGGTGGGCAGCAGCGCAGCCTGTCCTCCAGTGGCAATGCGGCAAGCGCTCACACGGATGCGCCCGCCACAGCCCCCACGGTGCCGCCACACGTGACGGGCGCTAGCAGCAGCAGCAGCCGCAGCAGCGGCGGCGGCGGCGCTGGCAGCGGCACCATCAACAAGCTTGTGCAGGCCTTTAAGCGAGTCGTGAGCAAGTTCTAATTGCGTGGGGTGTATCGGCAGTAAAATGTCCCCGAAGACGCTGGAGTGGCCGGAGGGCTGCGGCGTGTGGACCACCAGGTTTGCAGCCATCAAGGCGACAAGCGGGCGGGTTTTGTGGGGTGTGGCGGTGGCAAGGTGTCACACGCACGGTGGGTGCGATGTGAACTAGCACATGTACGCATCCCGAATAAACGCAAAAATGAGATATATGCATTGTGAAGGTACAGCTTGGCGCACGGACTACTAACGGGGTATGTTTGAATTTACCGCATTCCGTAAATGCGCTGGCGAACACTTCCTCCATTTCACTTGCAGCACGGCATTGTGGTGGGTGTGTTGAAGCACGTTACGCCGAACTGCTGCTGAAGAGGTGTCTTAGCAAGCCGTATGATACAGCACTGCCGTAGTAGAGTTAGGAAGTGTTCCCATGACAGGTCGGAAGCTGTTGCATCGTGACACGTGCTCTCGCTGTGGCGTGGGGAGGACAATACCTCTCGTACACGTACAGGGATACGCGGGCGTGGCGAGCGGGTGCCGTCCGCGCTGTGTGTGTCGACCTGCTGCTGTATCCCTTTTCTTCGGGTGAGCTGTGGCGTGCAAGATTCACCCGGGGTAACTTGAGCGGCACCAGACTAGGGCGCGGTGGCATGGCGATGGAGCGCCAGCAGCGACCCTGGTTGCTTGCATCCAGGGGTGCATCTTCCCTGCTTGCATCTTCCCTTGGGGGTGTTGAATGCCCGAGCTTGCGTTTCATGCGATGGGAGTCGTAAAGAGAATCTGCTGTCTTTGGAGTTTGATAGGCGGCAAGCGCAAATAAATAATGCATTGCACTGTCGACATGGATGACACATTGCTAGCATGCTTCTCGGGTTGCTTCTCCATGATCTGATGGGTCAGCTGACGGGCTCCTGAGGGTCTCCTTCTTTGAGAACCAGGAGCTCACGATCGTGTACTAGCAAAGTGAGTTATAAACGGGCTTCAAGACAAACGCCTAGTATGTTTACACGTGTGTACATTGACGTTGGGATGGGCCTTGCTGCACCCTTGTACCCATTCGTTCAGAAGGTGGTGCATGCTTGAATCTGTCAAGTACGAATGTCAGGACTGAGTGAGTACGGACATGCGCCAAAATGCGAATGCGGTGTGGGCGGGATGATGTTGTCGGAGCTAGCAGGCAGTGGGTGTCATGTCACACCTCAGCCTCGGAACCACTACTGCTTTTTACGTAACAGGCACCCCTGGTAACAGGGGTGTGTCTTCTTTCAAGTGACAGGGGCGCGCGTGTTGCTACCGTGCGAGATTCATGTTGCCCGGGAGGAGTGCCCTCAAGGGCAGCTGGGGGGGATTAGGGTATACGTGCCAGAGGGCAGCTGTCAACTGCTGCTACTTATTTATTGATGCTGGGGAGAGGGGTATCAAGCCAAGCAAGGCAGAGAGCCAGGGAGGGGGCACAGCTGTGCTCCTGAGGAGGCCGACGCGTGTTGGGCCTTGCAGTGCGGGGGGGGGGAGGTTGTGTGTGACAACGTGCATGGCTAGAATTGTGGCGTTTTGCTACAACGGCATGCATGCCTTTTGATGTGCACGGGACATGGAACACTTCTTATGTTATAGCTGTGGGGAGACTTGCTTGTGAAGAGTTTGAGTCGGAAGGCCTGTGGATCAGAGCATGAGCTGAAGGGTTGCAGAAAAGGTTTAGCCCGCCCGTCCCAAGCCATTTATCGCGGCCATGCATGGGGACATCGAGCATAGGGGAAGTCTGCCCCGATGTGATGACATGTGACAGGCGGTGCGTGGAGGGCAATGAGGCTTCAGGGCAGGCAACTAGGTGATGCCAAGGGTGATGCCACGTGTTACGTACCGCGCGTCAGACTGTGCATGGAATAGCTGTTGAATCAACACGGTGGTGGCAGCGGGGTGGCAGCGGGGTGGACACATATCATACATGGCGCTGAGGGACAGTGGGAGGGAATGAAGCTGCAACGGGATGGTTGGGAGCATAAGCACGAGAGCACCATGACAGAGTGCGTTGTTTCACTTGTTTGATTAGGTTTTCTGGGGCTGTTCTGAGGGTGAGCGATTCGCTTATTGCACCGGGCGGGCTGTCCATGCAGTGCCATATGGACGCTGTAAATGGACAAAGCAAGGAATTTGACGTTGCAAGTGCTGGCAACATACGGATCCTTGCATGTCTGCAGAGCTCAGCGCCCCGATGACGTCATGCCGTGGCGCTCCCCCGCATGACAGCAACCCTTCGACCCTCTTCGAGAGTTCCCAAGCCGCAACACTCTCATGGGTGCGCCTTCTGGAGACGCCACACGCGGCACTTCCCACGGCACTCGCTTCACACCAACCTGGCGGCCCACCGCCTTAGCAACGCTCTGCAACGCCTTCCGTCTGTCGCCATGCTGCGTTCCCGTTGCATTCCATTCGACCGTCTGAGTCCAGCCGGATCACGCACGCGAGCGGGCCGCCCGCCGATGGGTGCCCTGCGCTGACTTCATACACGTGCTGTACCGTGTGCGGCATGCCCACTTAACACGCGGCCTCACACCCTCCGCAGGCTGAACGCGGCACGGGCCTGGCCCCCTGACCTCCACACATCCTGCGCTCGCTCGCTGGCACACTTCATCGAGGCCCGGACAACGCGCTTGCCTCTCGTACACGCCAATCACTCTCAAGTCCCAACACTTCGTCAATGCCTGACGTGCACTACTTGACACAACACCACCAACAACAACGACCTGGCCTGGCCATGAACCCAGGCCTGACGCCGGCCGCTCAGAGCTTGGGCGCGCGCCAGATGCGAACACGCTTGTCGCGGCTGCTGGTGGCGAACACGAACACGGGTGCCTGCTCGCCGCCCAGCGGCCGCGGCACCGGGCACCAGCGGAGGCTGGTGATCGTGGAGTCGTGGGCGTCGATGCGCTCCAGAAGGTCGCCGGAGCGCAGGTTGATCAGCTGCACGATACCCTGTGGTGGAAAAGCCAGCGACAGGACAGGGACAGGGAGAAAGGCCCGGGAGTTTGAAGATTGGCCGACAAGCCGACAAACACGCTTAGGCGCAATAAGAACGCACGGAGCGCATAGATACACCGCAACGGAGGTGCACAAGTAATCTCCGCCATGTGCGCCCGGCGCACACGCTCCTGCACCCCGAATAGATGCGATGTGTGTGCCCGGGCGCACCTCGTAGGACGCGGCCAGCAGGTCGGAGCCGGGCGGCCCGAACGCCATGTGCTGGTACACACGTCCCTCCGGCAGCGGCAGGGGCACCTGCGGGGTGGGGTTCCAGGTGTAATCAGCAGGGTAACTAGAAGATGAAGTGGTAGGCAGGGGGGGTGCGGTGGGATGCAGGCACACACGCACGCAGAGATATGCATTTGGGATGGCAAGCCAGGTGGACGTGCAGGACAGCACTCGCAGCGGGCTTCGCGCGCGCATGCAGGGGCACAGATTTCGCCTGCGGCAGCGGTCCAAACCACAAGCTGACCTGTTACCCGGATTCCTGCAGCGCCGCGGCCGGCAGCCCCACTCACCGACAGCACCACCTTGGGGTCCTCCGACAGCTCGTACCGCACGTCGATGTTCCAGATCTGTAAGGACACGACAGGAGCGGAGAGCGCGCAGTTCTTGTCGCAAGAGCAGACATTGTGATCACCAAGGCATTGCTGCGGATGCATGAAACACAGCGGACTGGTACGCAATGCCGTTCCCTGGTCCAGCCCTCCCCACCAGCCTCGCTCCCGGGCGGCAGCCTGAAAATCCTCGGCTATGGAGCAACTGGGCTAAGCCCGAGACCCCCGTCGCACCTTGAGCATGCCGTCCTTGGAGGCGGTGGCGGCGCGGCGGTTGTCGGCCGACAGAGCCACACACGCCACCTGGCTCTTGTGCCCGGACAGGTTCATGGCCTTGATCAGGCCTGGCGCAGGAGTCCCAGGACGTGAGGTAAGCGGAGCGTGTATTGGTGCATGGAATGGGCGCCCGCCGCTGCTGCTTGGCGAGCACCACCACCCTTTACCCCCTCGCCCTGCTGGGAGCCCCATGCACGACGCCCGTGGACGCACTCACCGCGGAACTCGCCCTCGCGCGTGTACTTCATCTCCCAGATCTTCACGTCACTGCAGCGGCCAGGTCCGGTCGGCAATTCTCATACAAATCGTTCAGTCATGCCCCAGACACCAGGTCAGCAGCATGCCCGGACGGTGCCCGGAGCCACAACATGCGTCATCCTTGGGCTGTTCAGCGCGCGCCAGCGGACCAGCAAGGTAAACAGAACTGCCGCGGCCGCCCCAGCGCTTGCCGCACCGCGCCTACCTGCTGAAGGTGGCGGCCGCGATGAAGCGGCCGTCCAGCGACACGGCCAGGTCGTGGTTGGCCAGCGCGTTGGGCTCAAAGACGGCCAGCTCGCGGCCCTGTCAGCGACAAAGACACGACACGACATGGGGTAAGGGTGAGTGGGTTGAGTGCAAGGCTCAGGGCACATACCTGGCAGGTCAAGCGTGAGAACGAGTTTCGCCTGCTGCCAGTTGCCGGGCACCTGTCGCGCAGCTCCCTTCGCTTGGCTGCGCCAAGCAGGTGTCGACCCCCCTTACCCGTGCTTCACTGGTGCAATGACCTAGCTGCGCGCCCACCGTCCTCTGCCCGAGCCCTGTTTCCAATCGGCCTCTGCCACCAGCCGGCGTCGGGCCGGTCAAACCTCCCCCCCCCCCGCGCTCCCTGACCACCCCACCCTGAATCCCTTCTCACTCACCGCCATGTCGTACAGCTTGCCGTCCTTCTTCGTGGACAGGCTCACGATGTAGCCGCGCCGCCCCACAGCCGCGTCGCTGGGCACCGACGCCATGGCCAGCACCGTCTCCTTGCCGTGCACGTTGCCCACCTGCAGCCACCACCCAGCGATGCAGGTTGGAGAGGGGGCGCCGCACCGACTCGAGGCGCACCAGCAGCACCCATGGTGCAGGGAGGTTCCCTTCCATCCCCCTCTCGCGCTGCTTCTCTTGACTGCGCAGCTCCCAGCACTTCAGTCCGCGGTCATGGGTCGATGGGGGCCATTCGGGTCTTGCGCAGCATCCGTCCCGCCCCCACATTTCGACGCCTGTTGTAATCCTCCGCAACCCGCTACCCATCACCGTGTTCCTCTTTCCTTCCCATCGCCGCTGCCCCCTACGCCCCTTCAACCTGCGGCCTGCCTCCACGCCTTCCCTTCCAATCCCAACCCACCGTCCACTTGGCGTCGTACTGCGGCGCCTCGCCCGCCTGCTTCACCACGGGCGCGTACAGCGCCACCAGGGTGTCGGGTGTGCCCCGTAGCGCCGCCGCCAGCGCGTCCGGCGCGTCGCCGAAGCCCACGCCCACTGGGATGCGCGCCGTCTTGATGCGCTTGAACTGCGGCGCGCAGGCAGCAGCGGATTTATGGTGTAAGGAGGGGTTGGTTGGTGCAGCGGACTTGCTGGGGGGGTTGTAGGTACCAGCCCAAACTCAACCGAGGGCGGGGGGCTTCCATGCATTTAAGTTAATGACGAGGTAGACGTAGAACAGACGTTGCAACACACGTTGGCACGCGCGATGCCAGCCATCGGCGCAAAACGCTTCCACCTGACAAGACCGCTTCACTCCGCCGGTCATCCCCTCTCGCCTCCAGGCACCGCCGCTCCCATGCACTGGCTGCCAGACCGCGCTTTTAGCCAGCCACCGTGTTCCCCCACTCGCTGCAGCCGCGCTCCCTCCCTGCCCGCCTCTCTCGCCCCCGCGCCCTTGCCCCGCTGCAACCTCGAGAGCAGGCCGCCCCACCTTGGGGTTCTTGTTGGCCACGTCCGCGGCCAGGTCGAACAGGCGCAGCTGCATGTCCTCGCATGCGCTGGCCAGGAAGCGCCCGTCACGAGACCAGGCCACCGCGTGCACGGTGTCCGCGTGGTCCTGCGGGCGGGCACGATGTGGGTTACGGGCGGTTGGCAAGGATGGCATCAGGAGGGTGGCGCCGGGAGGCGCACGTAGCTGCGCGTGGAGCGTCTGGCTGCAAGCTGCTGGGTGGGAGCCCTTCTTGTCGGAATGGTGGAATTCGTGTTCCCCCAAAAGCATGCCATCCGCTCTGCCTTCCGTCCGCCTCCACACCTAGTCCTCCTCCATGCCCCGCCCTGCGCCCACCTTGAGCGTGTTGACAAACAGCTCGTGGTGCGGGTCCTCCTTCACGGCGCTGTGGGCGGCAAGCACCGGTATCAGTGAGTTGCACGGCACGCTTGTCACAGACACGCATCGCTCGCTGGCGTAGTGGCGTGCCACGCCACAAGGCTTCTATCAGTGAGTCGTCCACGCCATCACGCGCCCACAGCTTTGCAGTGAGCTCCGCTCTTACCCCTTCTTCTTGGCCGCTGTCTTCTCCGCCTTGATCAGGCTCTTGAGGTCAGGACCGCGCTCCTTGGTCGGACCAGCCGCCGCCGGCCTGGAGGCAGGGGGGCCAAACCAGACCTCACTTCCGTGTCAAGACCAAGATATGCATACCCTGGTAACAGCACAGTCTATGACTACTGCAGTTGGACCCTGCCTGCGGATGGTTTCGGGACAGGACGTCCTCGCCCCTCACCCAGCTCGGGCCGCACGTTCGACCCCTGTCCCCCCTGCTCACTCGGCCTCGCTATCGGAGCCCTTCGACTTGTTCATCGCCGTCTTTTTCGAAGCTTTGGGCCTGCAGCGCGTTCACACCACGGTTGATTGAAGCCCACCCTTGCAGTGACACGGTTAAGCGGCCCCACGATCGACGGGTGTAGCACCCACTTGGCAGTCTGCGCCGGCGTAAGCGCGCCCGCCACCATCCGAATGAGGCCGATCAGTCCATAGAGCAGATAGGCAGCAAACGCCACGGCGCTGACGCCTACGGCGCAAAGATGAAGAACGGGCATCAGATCAAATGCTGGCCCCGAAGACGGCCCTGTCGTAAGGTATGTTGCCCACAATACTAGGCTTACCTGCAATAACTAGAACGATCTGGCTGGTCTGGGAGAGCCCGGCAGCGCTTCCTTCCGGGTTGGACATGCTTCTACTTTCACAACTGAAGCTTTGGTAATTCTGTTTAGTAATGCCCTCTATTTAGCTATAATGAATGTACTTCAAAGGGCAGAGCTCTTGATGGATTATTACAGAACGCCGAATGGAATGGAAGCCGAAGCACGTAACTCAGCCGCTGTCATTAGCGTACCGAGGCAAATCGTCTTAGCATCCTAATTATAAAATGGTATGAATAGCGAAGACTGGCTCTCTCTGGAAGCGGGCTGTCGGCCTGGAACTTGTGTTAGCTACACAACGACGAGAAGAAAATGATTACATACTGTCCGACGTGTGCAAACATGCTCCTGGGTAAGGCTGCACGAGCTGTGACTGCATAGGCGCCGCCCGCCCGAAATGACTTGCGACGCGCTCTGCTCCGCAGTGGAGCTGACGGAGTACAGCAAGGAGCTTCGGTACTTCTGCCAGTGCTGCCCGTATGTGTACAACATTGACAAGAAGGTGGGGGTCGCAGGCTAGGGTTGATGGCGGGGAGAGTTCCCTGCTCGGCACGGGGCCTGCGGCGCCGCATTGCCAACACAGGCCAGACACGGCCCCTAGTCCACGTTGCTGCTGGAGTTGCTACTGTTGGGCCGTTACAGAGGTCTATTGTCTGGCAGCCGTCGACAGGCGTGCGTTGGGGTACTCAACACATGGTGATGGTCCATGACGGCCCAGCCGGCGCCCTTTGTGCTGCTCAACGCCGCGTGCGCTGCCCTTGCGTGGCTGCAGATTTCCAAGATGGCCCCGCTGGCGCGGAAGCAAGTAGATGACGTGCTGGGAGGCGATGATGCATGGAAGAACGTAGCAAAGACCGACGGTAGGTCTGACGCCTTGGGCTCGGGTGGGTGGGCTGGCTTTGCTTTCAGGACGTGGGTTGGGTTGCTTTGCTTCCGGGAAGCAGCGCCAAAGCGGGGTGCAGGGCTGCACGGGCGACTAAGGCAAGTCCCATGGGAAGCATTGCGTCATAGCGCTTTCTGTGCTCATTCCGCAACCCTTGGTTCCTGATGCTCTCTGTGCTTGGTAAACACCCCCTGCACCCCTGAGTATGCCCCCCCCCTCCTCCCTGCCGCCAGCCACCTGCCCCAAGTGCACCTACCACCAGGCCTACTTCATGGAGATTCAGACGCGCTCAGCGGACGAGCCCGCGACACTGTTCTTTAAGTGCGTGCAATGCGCGCACCGCTGGCGTGAGGGGTGAGGGCGATGGGCAGCAGGCCGGCCCCACCGCCTTGCCTTGCACTGCGCACACCGAGTGCCGGGGCAATGATCGATGAGGCTGGCTGCGAAACCGACCGAAGTGCATTGGGCGGCCCCGCATGGCACGAATTCGACGTGCATGCATAGTTTGAGTTTGGGGCCTTGGTGAACAGCTTGTATTAAGGGCCCCTGATAGCAAGAAAATCAACCGAGTTTGGCAAGTGGATTAGGGTTTGAGTGAAGCCGTAGCGCTGCAGAGCGCAGCAGTCCTGTGGGAATATGGATTTAGCGAATCCGTACCGATGCATTGCGGTGAAGTGCTCTAAGGACACTGATGACTTCATGGCAGTGGCTTTGCTTGGCACGCCACGACGTGGCATGGCTGAGCACTCGAGTCCCGAGCGGGGTGACGGGCCCCCGCGCCCGCGGATCTTTCACTGTTTGTCGTGCATGTGAGGGCGATGCGAGGTGCGTGGGTAGAATTGATTGCATTGGTACGTCTTTGTGAAGCCGGCTGGGTACAAAAGATACATGGCAGAGGACAGAGATGGGGAGTCCCGATCGAGACCATGCAGGACATTGTTCATCCAGGTCGCTGGTGAAAGCCTGCTGAGAATTGCTATTTCGGACGGCAACTGTGTAGCTTGAGACACGCGCGCTTGCGACGATACGTTTGACTTCGTGCAAAAATAGCTTGCGAATCTTAAAGAGGGAGTCTTAAATGTCGAACCTGAAGCACACGCTGCACACGCTATTCAAGCAAACAGTAGAGACGGTGACACCTCCGTTGACAAAGAGCCAATTCGAGGAGAAGCGGGTGCGCGCTCAAAATTCTATGGCAAACCCTAGGGCCCGCTCGAAGCGCGCAGCCCCAGCTGACCGCATATTGGTGTACTGGCGCAGGTGCTGACACCAGATGAGTTTGTGGCAGCAGGCGATTACCTCGTCCACGCGTGCCCAACGTGGAGTTGGTGAGCGACGCCAAGGCCTGCGCGCGCTCAGGCCCCCGTGAACCCGCGCGAACCCGCGTCCCAAACCCTGTTTTGCGCATGGGCCCGAGCACTGTACGAGGGGCTTATCGAACCAGGGGCCAGTTTTCAGGCTGAAAACGCGAATTTCCCCTGCCCCTTGCTGCAGGGAGGGCGGCGACCCCAAGAAGCGCCGCACCTACTTTCCCGCTAATAAGCAGTTCCTGGTTACGCGCAACGGTGCGTATTCCGGGCATGAATGCTAGTTAGTGCAGTTTTAACTTGTGCAGGCGTGTGGTTTAGGTGGACTCAGGCTCGGGAGCAGGCCGCCAAAGGTCGTCTACTACTGTTTCCCAACCGTGCCCTTGTTCCCGTTCCCGTCCCCGTTTTGGTGCGCATTTGCACAACCCGCCGATGTTGAGTCTGTCCCTCGCCTGTATTTGGACTCTCATTTGTCCCCTCATTTGCGCCCTAATGGCTGCCATACACGTCCTGCTTGCCTGGGCGCTCTGGCATCTGCATCCCTCTCCACCCCCGACCTGCCGCTGCTCCTGCCGCTACTGCTACTGGTGCTGCCGCTACAGTGCCCTGCCTGAAGCGCGCCACGGAGCTAGAGGGCTACAACCCCAACAGCGAGTTCGCTGTGGGTGGCGGCGAGGAGGGCGAGGAGGGCTGGGTGGCCACGCACTCCGACCCGGCGGCAGCAGGTGCGGTGGTGTAGGAGCGGGGGTGGAGGCCACAGCTGGGGGCTAGAGCGGCGCTGCCGCGCAGGTACTTGCCATGGTGCTGCTGGTATCAGCACAAACGTTATGCATGTGAGTGCGCTGCGCACGTGCTTAGGATTTGCCGGGAAGCGCGGTGGCAGGGGTCGCGCTTTCGGCCTGTGTACGCCTGCATAGTGCACTCACACCGGCACCGGCAACCTGATAGCTTGTGCGGATACGTGTGTTGCAGGGTCCGGTGCGGCTGGCAAGGAGGACGTGCCGTCCATCGAGGCGGCTGGGGGCGCGGGCGGGTCAGGCGGCGCGGGCGGCAACAAGGATGACGATATCCCCGACATCACAGACCTGGAGCTGAACGAGGCGGACGACGAGGTGCGTGTGTGTGCTAGCAAACGGAAGTAAACGGAGAGGAATCCCTGCAATCGTGCGTGTGTGTGTGAGTGTGTGTTAAAGAAGCACAAGGGAAATGGTGTGTGTGCGTTATAGAAAAGCACAAGGGAAAGGTGTGTGTGTGTGTTTGTGTGTGTGCGTGTGTGAGAGCGTGTGCGCGAGATGCGCGAGCGGTAAAACAAAGGGACATGGGAGCGCCTACGCCGTGACTTGTTGTGGCCAGGTGAGGGGCCGTGCCCTTGCCTTTATTATACAAAGCTAAGTACGGTATGTAGCCCTTCCTGGTAGCATTTCGCCCGGGCAGCTGACCCCACGCACGCGCGCACCCCATCCTGGCCCTCCTTCCTTGCTTCGTTAGGCCGCGGCGCCCAGCGGCCGGCCCTACCTGCGTGCGGAGGAGCCCGCGGACAACATCATGCGCACCCGCACCTACGACCTGTACATCACATACGACCAGTACTACCAGGTACCCTACGCACCGGGACTAGGGGAACGCCGGGAGGCGAGGCGCGAACGTGACGCCGCGGGCATCCAGGGTTGATGGCGCTCTTGTGAGCCCAACCCAAGGCGCCGCTTGGCGCCGATCGGCTGCGGCCTGTGTTCGTGTTGTTGTTGCTACGGGGCCCCTGTTTGCGGCGCCGACGCAGTGAGCCGTGGGCCGTTTCCCGATACTGCCGCATGCACGCCGTGACTACTGCAGGTCCCTCGCTTCTGGCTGGTGGGACACGACGAGTCGCGGAAGCCGCTCTTGCCACAGCAGGTGGGCGCATGCCAGGCCTCGATGACTTGCAACTGGCACCCGGAGCCGAAACCACGCCGAGGCCACGTATGCCACGTATGCCACTCGCTCCCTGTTCTCCTCTTTCTCTCCACTGCTCTCGCCCACTGCCCCCCTCCACCGGCTCTGCCTGCACCTCGCACTGCCCCCATTCCGCCGGGCCATTGCCCCGCCCGCGCACCGTGCCCACAGGTGATGGAGGACGTGTCTGAGGAGCACGCGCGCAAGACCATTACCGTGGACCCGCACCCGCACCTGGCGGGCCTGTCCGCCGCCTCCATCCACCCCTGCCGCCACGCCGACGTGATGAAGAAGCTGGTGGACAACCTGGTGGAGGCCGGCCGAGAGTTCAAGGTCGAGCAGTGAGTGCTGAAAGGAGGGAGGGGGTTAGCTCATTCCAGTTCCGCCGTCCAACCCCGCATCCTGCTGCCAAGCCGGGCAGCTAGGTGTCGTGGCGTTTGAAGGCGTCTCGCCCCGCGCCCCTGCCTCGCACGCCCGCAGGTATCTGGTGCTGTTCCTCAAGTTCATTGCGTCCGTGGTTCCCACAATCCAGTGAGTTGTTTGACTGATGGTTGGTGGGCGGGCTAGCTTGGGGGCGGGGGCGGTTGCCACGCGTGGACTGCACAGCATGTAAACCCTGTAACGATTTCGGCTGCGCGGATCGCGATTTGTTGTCGAGCAGGTACGACTACACCATGTCCGTCGGCAACGAGTGAGGGCCGCGAAGGTTGGCGTGCCGTGGTCATGGGCAATGCTGCGCCAAGAGACCATGGATTGGCCGGGGTGGGCTTCGAGGCAAGCTTCGGGCTTGGCCACAATCTATTTCCACATTCAGATGAATCGCAAACAAGGTGCATGCTAATGTTTTCGTGCACGGGAAGGTCCGCATTGTCTTTGGCGGGTTGGCTCCACTGGACTCGACTGGACTCGAGGATTCGAGGCAAGCTTAGTGGGCACTAGCATGTGCGTGGGGGTACGTACTTGCATTGAAATGGGCGGCTTCAGGCATTGGCGTGCTTGGACAGCGTTGACTGGTTGGTTTGGCAAATTGACGGGGCACGATGGAAGCTGGAAGGTCAACAAGGTCGGACATGCAGGCCGCGGTGGTCTGGGCAAGCCCACGCGGTGGGCTTGGGTGCGTCTGCGTACGCAAGCTGTAAAGTCACTGCGCGGACAAGCATCATGACCGGAGTCGGTTTGGCTCGAAGCGCTTCTGAGGTTCGGGAGTCAGCTGCCGCGTGCTTGACCTTGCTTTTTCTTGACCTCCCGGATCGTGCGAGCATTTAGGATTGTAGCCCGCAATTACTGCTGCTTTCTCCGCTGCGTCAACCACCAGTCAGCACACCGTCGCATGAAATCCAGCCCGGTCTTCCTTTGACCGCGCGCCCCGTCGCGCAGACTCCGCCGCCTCCTTCACCTACCAACCTGCTGAAATGCTGCCAGCCCCCACGCGCGCGACCTACGCCAATGGTGCTAGCGCCTGCAGTCAGAGGCTGCGCGCGCGGGCGGCGCCGCTGCTGCCGCAGCTGCTGCTTGGCCTGATGCTGCTCGCGGCCGCTCCGACTGCGCAGGCCTACATCCAGGTGCTCAACAACTGCGGGTACGCGGTGACAGCGTTCTGGCGCGCGGGCGCATCCACAACCTACAACCGCAAGCTGCTGCCGGGCGAAAGCACTCAGATCACCTTGCCTAATGGCGTCTGGATTGCGGGTGTCGTGTGGGGCTCCAGGTGCGCGCGCGCGACCCGCGGGAGGGTTCCACGCGGTTGGGGGCGGGCTCTTCGCGTGAGTTAAGGGTGGCTTGGACGTGCAGGCGCTAGACGAGGACGATTGTGTTTTGCTGGGGGCGCTCCAGGGACGTTATGCGGATGCCGTAGCTGCTGCATGTCAGCCGCCCAAACGTGCCGTGCATGTGCCCCGACCCCAGGACCGGCAGCATCAACAACGGCCAGGCCACGCAGCTGGAGTTCACCATCGGCGCAGACGTTGGCGGCGGCAAGAAGCAGGACTTCTATGACGTCTCTGTGGTGGGTGGTGCGGTGCTAGCGCTGCAGGGAGCCCCGTCAGTGCATGCGGCAATGTGGCGCAACGTGACAGCGTGTCAGGGCTCCAGTAGCCGCCCGCTGCCGGCTCACCAGCCGGTTCGCATGTGCGATTGGGCGCACGTGCGTTCGTGTAGGCAGGAGCTCCAGCGCCTTACGCCCGCTCGCATGTGCAAGCATAAAAGCAGCCTGCCTCACGTGCTCGCACTTGAAGCCTTGACCTGCTGCCTTCCCCCTGCTGCCAGATCAACGCCTACAACACGCCGGCGCGGATCAGGCCGCTCAACCCGCCGTCCATCAGGTGCGTGCCGGCAACAGGAGCGCTGAGCATCGTCCTTGTTGCTCCAAGCCAGTGCAGGCAGCGAGCCGACGGCTGCACAAAGTCTCATGCACCGGCGGCCAGCTCACCTCACTGGCTCACACCCGACCCGCCCACGCTCCCTCTCGCGCCTGCAGCGGCGCCTGGTGCGGCTCGCCCTCGTGCGTCATCTCCGGCCTCAACTCCTTCTGCACCACGCCCAACTTCCTGGCCGGAGCCGACCCCGCTTGCATCAACCGGGACGGCCCAGGCCTGCTGGCCACCAGCGGCACCCGCGCGTTCAAGAGCAAGTGCCCGACGGTGCGTGCGCCGACGCGCAAAGCAATCGACGAACGTGACCGTTCTTGCGGGTCTGCTGCCTTCGCACCGCTTGCTTGCCCTTACTCTGCGTGCGTCACCCGCTAATTACCGTATCTGCCCACCCATCCCATTTCCCCGCCACGCCTGCAACTGCTGCGTACCGGCCTGCATCGACAGGCCTACACCTACTCCAAGGTGAGCCACACCATACATTGATGTCGCTCGCACCCCGACACCTACATCGCCGCGCACGCGCCTCTACCCGCTGCCATGTTGTGCATGGTAGTCCGCCAAGCTCTCCCCCTGACCCGCCAACCTGGTCTCGCGCATACGCCCGCCAACAACAGGACGACACCACCTCCATGTTCTCATGCAAGTGGGGCACCAATTATGAGGTCAAGTTCTGCCCGTGACCGCCGCATTTGTCTTTGAACGCCGCAAGTAAACCGGGCATGCTGCCCAATTACAAGATGGGACGCCTGGCCCCTAAGTGCGGGGCGGAATGCCTTTAACGGGCGCATAGGCGCATGTAGCAACAAGACACGGGTGATACGGTAACACAATATTACGGATCAGGCGGAGGAACGGATGCCCCCGTGGCTGCGTGCAACAGAATTTTACAGCGTACGAACGGGACTCGGACTGAATGCATCAGAGAGAATGCCATACATGCGCGCACATGTGTTGTTGAGGCGACTTTGGGCTGCGTTGCCGGTAGGGCCCTTGTGTCGTGTATAATTATGTGAGGGTAGAGCTGTTTGGACGCATGCCCAGTGCGGCACGAGTGGACGGGCTTGCAATCCAGTGTCTTGACCCCTGGGCTCCCCCTAGTGACAACTTGACGCCTCCATGACACGGACCTGGCGTCATCGGGTCAGTGCAACCTCCCGGTACATGACAGCGCAAGAGCGAGGGAGGTCCCGTCAACGGTCAAGTCACGGAGCACCTCGGGAACTCCCCGTGTTACGCGTCGGGGGTAAGTTGAGGGATATACTATCCTACTTGTTAATGTCTCCAAATCAAACAAATACACAAGAACCAGCAGAAAAGTCGGTGTAAACAGGTAAGTATCATGGGTAAGTATGCGCACGCGTGTGGCTCTTTCGGTCGTCGGAGGCAGGCCTTGATTGTATTGTGTTCTTTGTCCTAGTATAAGATGTGTTATCGCAGCGAGTCGTCGGCCTCGCCGCTTTTGCACTGTCGCTGCATTGGTTGCGCGGCACCATCCCGGCTACTTAAGGGACCGAGCGCACCGCACTATTTCTCTCTCTCGGGAACAAAGGACCCGTCGCAAGAATGGCCGTCCAGATCAGCAAGAAGCGGAAGGTAGGCTGCGCGCGTAAATAATTGCGGCTCTGCAGCGCGGGCGGCCGGGCCTTTCACGAAATGAACAGTGGCTAATGCTTCGCTTCCTCCCTTGCCGCATGTATCCCACAGTTCGTCCAGGACGGCGTGTTCTACGCCGAGCTGAACGAGCTCCTGACCCGCGAGCTGGCCGAGGATGGCTACTCCGGTGTGGAGGTCCGCGTGACCCCCATGCGCACTGAGATTATCATCCGCGCCACTCGCACCCAGAACGTGCTGGGTGAGCGCGGAAAGGCGGGCTAATAAGGGAGCAGGGCCTCAGGGCGGCCGCCGGAGTGCCTTACCCAGCCTCGAGTGGCTTTGTGCTGCGAAGAGGTGCCGTACTTGTAGATATAGCCCATAAAATTGCATAATCAGAGCAGCTTGGGGTAAAAGTGCTGGGGCAAGTATGATGGGCTTAGTCGTCGCTCGTTCCCACGCCTAACCTCTCCACAGGCGAGAAGGGCCGCCGCATTCGCGAGCTGACCTCGGTCGTGCAGAAGCGCTTCAACTTCCCCCCTGACAGCGTTGAGCTGTACGCTGAGAAGGTCAGCGACCGCGGTCTGTGCGCCATCGCTCAGGCCGAGTCGCTGCGCTACAAGCTGCTGGGTGGCCTGGCTGTGCGCCGGTGAGCAGCTGCGCAGGGGGCGCGTGGGGTCCAGCATACAAACTGTGTGTCTCGAAGATGCGATTGGCGGGGGGCTCAGCTGCAGGAGACGTGGCGTGTGTGTTTGCGGGATGTGGTGGTGGATGGAAGGTGCCGAGTGGGCGGCACTGGCGCCAGGTGAAGCGTGGTGTCGAAACCCCAATTGTCTGGACTTCACAGTTGATCCGTCACCCATTCAGCTGGCAACGGGCAGTGACTTCACCGCAGCCGGCAAAACCTTTCTTGCCCTTGCCGACTCGACACCAGGTCCCTTGCTTCTGGCTCCGGCCCGAATACCTCCTCCGCCCCCCCTCCGCTTGCTCCTCTCCCGCAGTGCCTGCTACGGTGTGCTGCGCTTCGTGATGGAGAGCGGCGCCAAGGGCTGCGAGGTCATTGTGTCCGGCAAGCTCCGCGCTGCCCGTGCCAAGTCCATGAAGTTCAAGGACGGCTACATGGTGTCTTCGGGCAACCCCGCCAAGGTCTACATCGATGGCGCCGTGCGCCACGTGCTGCTGCGCCAGGGTGTGCTGGGTATCAAGGTGAGCGGGGCGGCGCGCGCGCACGACGGATGCGCGAGGCGCCCTGTCAAGCTTTCAGTCAGGCCAGAGCCTCGATACGATATAGCATGCGGTATCGGCTTGCAGCACATTTGTTACGTCACCCGTACTGTCCTCACTTCGCCCGGCCTGACCCCGACCCGGCCCCCTATTACACGCGCGCAGGTCAAGATCATGAAGGACTGGGACCCGACCGGCAAGCGTGGCCCTCGCACCCCTCTGCCCGATGTGGTCAAGGTGCTGGAGCCCAAGGAGGAGGAGGTTTACCAGGAGAAGCCTTACATCGGCAAGGAGGAGCTGTAAACGGAGTTCGCACGCACGATGACGTTGAGGAGCTGCTAGCTAGAAGCGAGGTCCCCATGAAAGGGCTGTGGCTGGAGGTGGCGGTTCTGTTGTCGCGGCGACAGCTTGGGTCGGCGCCCGCCGCTTGAGTTGATTCCGGATCCGGTGCAACCCGCCTTGTTACTCGACTGTAACATCGCCCCTTGCGCCCAATCACCTACGGTGCCCCTGCGCACACGTTTCCGGCCCCGTGTCTGTAGAAAGCAGAGTGGGAATCGAAATAGAAAAGGGCCAGCTGCCCCTCCTGTGAGCTGGCGGCAGGGGAGCTTCTGGGGCTGCCACTTCGGCAAGGAATACAGCAGCAGACGCCGAACAGGCGCAAAACATCAGTACCTTCTTAGCTTCACTGCCAACATCACCGCTACGCACTAGGTTTGACGGCCCAGCCAACCTTGCCACGGCGGGTGCAGCACGTGCAACATGCAAGCGTGCACGGTGCCATTTCTGACCTGCACCCACATTCAAGCACTTGCTCTAGCCGGTACTTCTCACCCCAGGCCCCTGCCTAAATCTAAAACCCTACTCAACCAGATGCCGTGCAAACATCTAACACGCCGTTGCATGTTTGCTCTACACGGTTCCACGCCTTGGCGCAACCGTGCCTGTAGCATCCTGCGTTCATAGCTCCACGCCCCGCACAGTGCAGTCGCCAGACGTCCTCCTGACGCCGCCATAGCTACGTCCTGGCACCAGCAACATTAGCCTCCAGCACATGCCGAATCCTGCAGAGCATTGCGCGTCATATCGTTGAGGTTTGCATGGGTCATGACGACAGTGTCACGATGTGCCACAGCTAGCATTGTGTGCCAACATATGTCCGCAACACCCCACCTAGCCGTGTATGTGCCACAACCGTCTACCTCCGCCGCAGCTCTGCCACGCTGCTCATACCCTTCTCATGGGTCCCACGCCCTCTGCCGAGCAACTTCACGGTATGCTCCAACCGTGAGCTTCCTTACGAGTATATGGCAAACTTCCTGAGCCGACACCACCCCTCAGTTGGCTTCCCACCCGCCAAACTCAAGCCCTGCCCAGCCCCTCGAGCCCTGACCAAGCCCATTACCCCTCTAATGGTGCCTCGAGCACATACACATACCTCGCACGTCGCTGAGCAGCGTATTACTTCGGGATCTCCACGTCGCTCTCATCAAAATCGTCGGGAAACTGGTTAAAGAAGTCTGCATCTAAGAGCTTCTCTTGTAGCTGAGGAGGAGCATCGAATACCGCATCGTCGTCACCGAAATCGGCAAGGTCTAGGTCTGGCTCTTGCAGCAGCTGCTTGCCCTGGCTTTGGCTTTGCGACGGGCCTTGGCTCTGACCTTTGGGCTGCATAGCAGCTACTCGCACGCGCTTTGCGCCCGGCGACGCGGGAGTTGTCGACTTCAGGGCTGCGAACTCGCTGTTAAGCTTCAAAGTGACGCAGTTAAGTAAAATTAAATGCTTAGACACAGGAGCTCATATATACAAGTTTGAGAGTGTCTGTCTCTTCGTTCTCAAGAGCGTGGCACGGCGCCAAGCATGATTAGCGTGCCATCACTTCCAACCCCCTTCCAACACCATCCGGCACCCGCCGGCCTGCCCATATAAGAGAACATTACTCAGATAGTAGACACTGTTGCAGGCCCATTTGCTTGCCGTGATTGAAAGACCCAGCCAAGGTCGCCCAACTCGAAACTTCATCATAACCCCATCGCCGCCATAACAGTCCCCGCTGGCTATCACGCCGCAAGCTGGTCCCCCCCGTCCTGCCCAGCCGCCGGCTCTGAATCTGATGCCTGTGCCGCCGCGTGCAGCACGGGCCCCAGTTCATTCGCCAGCAGCACCTGTAGCCACGTGGCCAAGGGGAGTACGGGACCAACAAGCCAGCGAAAACGTCGGCCGGCCGTTAGAAAGCTCTGCGGCCCCTTGCGTTCACCTTGCCCTGCTCCCCTGCTGCGCACCTCCGCCAACCCAACACGCCTTCCGCCCTGCTACCTCTTCACCCCTCCACTTTCCCACCCACCTCCAGACGGGGAAGCACGCCCCAGTAGTCCCTCAGCGCCAGGTACTCGCGAGCCGCCTCCATCTGCGCCTTGCGGTACGGTGGCTGGGCCCCCTGCTGCTGCTGCTGCTGCCGCTGCTGCTGCCGCTGAGACGCCGACTGCTGCTGCAGCTCCGCGCGTATGAGCAGGTTGCGCGGTGTGTGCTCTGTGGACACAAACTCCACCACGTCTGTGGAGTAGCCCGCGACCCTGTAATGTGCCGGGGCACGGCCAGGGGGCGTGGAAGAGGGTGGGGCGGACATGCTCTGACAGGTACCACTGCAATCAGCAAGTGTCTTGTGACTTCAGCCGGCCCCAACCCAGGCGTGCTGCCTGTCCTCACCTGAGCAGCGCCGCGCGCAGGCTGTCTGTGACCAGGTCCAGCTGCCGCTGGCGCATGATGCCGTGGCGCAGCAGCGGCTGCCAGGGCGGCCGGCTGGAGGGCGGCCGGCCCGCCAGCTGCTTGTGCAGGTGCGCGTGGCAGCACGGCACAGCCATGATGAGCGGCGAGGACTGGGCGGGGGCGGGGGCGGGGGCGGGGCGGGCGCAGGTAGGGGCAGGGGGCAGGGGGGGCGCGCAGGAGGGAAATTATGAAGCAGCATCCCATCACCTTGCATGGCTGCAGAACCCTCACGGCGAGTAGGAAATTGGGCTGGGGGGGATGTTGCGGAGTGTGGCTGTTGGAGTTGCACAAGCGGCAGTACCAGGCGCGCGCCGCACCGGACCGCACCTGCTTCACCGCCAGCGCCAGCGCGTCGTCCGTGGCGGTGTCGCAGGCGTGCAGCGCTAGCACGATGTCGGGGCGCACACGCGGCCTGCGGGCGGGGCGACGCGGGGCGGGGCAGCGCACGTCACCCACATAAAGTCATACGACAGGCGCACCGCTGCGACGGGCTTGCCATGCGCAGGTCCATGCGCAAGGTCGGCGCTCACAGCACGCGTCATGAGCACATGCGCCCATGCCAACCGGGGTGTAAGCCGCCCTGTGTTGCATTGGTTATGCAGATGTACATTGATGACGCTGGGAGCTCACGTGTAGTCGCCGATGGGCGCGGTGTCGAAGCGCACGGTGTCGGCCAGCCCCAGCGCCGCCGCGTTGTCGTTGGACTTGGCCATGAGGCCGGCGTTCACGTCCACGCCCGCCATGGCGCACGGCACGCCCAGCACGTGGCTCAAATAGTGGTAGGTGCCTGGGCGGGGGAGGGCGCGGGCAGGCCGGGGTAAAAGCGGGAGAGGCGGGGGGGGCAGGAAGGCGGGGTCCGCGTGGGCGTGCATAAGCGAGGAATGCTGCGCGGTGATGTTGTGTGGGAGTTGGGTAGGTATGCTCCCTGGTACTGAGAGAGGTATGACCTTGGGAACCAGTCGGGCAGGGCGCGTGGGAGGGGGCGTGGGTGGAGGGGGCAGGTTTGGGGGTCACCCACCAAAGGACAGGTGCGAGGAGCCGCAGCCGCAATCTAGGATGTGCAGCCGCGCGCCGGCAGGCGAGCCCAAGCCCCCGGACTCGGTGGCAGTGGTAGTAGAGTGCGCGTCGCCGGTTGTTGTCGTGGCGGTGCTACCCGCCGCCGCTGCGGCCCCTGGCTGGTCCGGGTGCTGCGTCTGCTGCTGCTGCTGCTTGGCCAGGCCGCGCACCAGGGTGGAGTGGCCCAGCAGCCGCAGGAAGTCGTTGACCTGCGTGAACTTGTCCTGCGCGGAAACGTGGACGTAACGCAAGTGCGGTGGGTGGTCGTGGCTATCTTGGCATGGGGCAGTGGCAGGGTTGGCTGGCCTGCAACTGGTTGCTGAGCTGCCAGGCGTTCGTTCTATCACTCCTGTAGTCCCCATCATGAAAGGGGGGGGGCTCTGGTCCAACCCTCACTCCCCAGCCTCCAGCCCCCAGCAGCCGCCCCACCTGCATCGCGGCGCGGACGCGGCCGTCCGCCGTCTGGAAGCCGATCTTCTGGAGGAAGGGGTGCGGCCGGTCGGCGGGGATGGGCGTTGCCTTGGTGCGGTTGTGTGCCAGCAGCTGCTGCGCGCCCTCGGCCGGGTCGCCAGCGGACCCTGGCGCCCCGCGCAGAAGTGGCGTGCGGTCCTGCAATGGTCATCCAGAAGCAAGCACGTGCCGTGTGTGATCTCGTTCCGCGCTCCGTAACAGGGACTCGGCATGCTCGCCGAACCCCGCACTCACGCACCTGCAACATGGCGCCTGCCAGCCCCGCCTGGCACTCAGCCCCCCTGGCCCTCTGCAGGGCGCATCCATACCCGCCAACCTCCAACCGCCAACCTCCCTAATCCCGCCGCCGCCCGGCGCTCCCCCGCGCCGCGCACCTTGGGCGCGCTGCGGTGTATGATGCCCTTGCCCCGCTTGGTGACCTGGACGGCCAGGTCGCCGCCCGCTGCCCGCAGCGCCACGCTGCCGATGCCCGCCTGCGCCAGCAGCGGCGACAGCACCCGCTCCACAGCCGCCGTGTCACCCGCCGGAGCGGGGTGGTTGGCGGACAGGCTCTGCCGCGCCGTGAGCGTCGTGACCTGCAGCGCATGGAGAAACGGTTGGTGTTGTGGGAATGCGGTTGCAGGAGCCCTGGGCACTTTTGCACAGCGTTCGAGCCGCGCTTCCCCGGTCTGCCACCGACGGCGAGTGCATCCAGGTGAGTGGCATGGTTAGCGCCACCACAGTGGGTGGGGTTTGGGTGGACAGCACCGCCTAGAGCCAGGGGTCTGATACGCCGACGCCTCACCTGCAGCTGCCGCCCGCCCTTGACCGCTACCGGGCGCACCGTGACTGTGTGCCACGGCTGCGCCGATGCAACCTGCGCGTTGAAAGTGTCAGGCGCCCATTCGACAAGTCAGATCCCCTGGCACATTGCTGCGGTGTAGGTTTGGGTAAGCGGCAGGTGGCACTGCAAGCAAGCTGGACGACGCTCGGCGGCCTTGCGGTGTCAAGAGAACTGATGTTCGCCTGGTGCACTCTGGGATGACATGGCCACTGACGCACACCCCAACATTCCATGCCGTACCTTTGCTCGGATGGTAAGCTCCACGAAGCCCTCAGCCGCCGCGAATGCGTCGACCACCTCCTGCTGCCACTGCTGCCCGCCGTCGCCGGCGTCGCCAGCCCTGCACTGACTTGGCGGCGGTGTCACGGCGGTAGCGGCGCTGCTCGCTGTAGCTGACGCTTCATACCGTCCGGTTGGCGCTAGTCTAGCAGTCTGGACGCATGCGGATTGACCTGCTGCCGAGAACGATGTGCCGGCGCGAGCTTGCCGGTTGCAGGCCGAGGCGCTGCTCAAAGCCGGCACAGCGGTGCTGCGCGCGGTGCGCACCCCCAGCCCTGCTGTGCCACACTGCCAGGCCATGATTTTGCTAAGTAAGTTACTCAGTAGCTGTGCCCCGTGCTGGAGCGTCCAGAGCCGCTACGAGCGCGCTGGAGCGTCAATGTGAAGTGCGCCGGCGGGCCATGCGTTGCTTATCAACAAGAATGCTATAATTACATCCAGAATTAAAGGAGTCAAGCAACCTTACTTAGAAGAAGTCGAATTCAAGACGAGCCAGGCCAGACGGTTCAGACTGACGGTGGCTACGGTTCTGCTTGCAACCACAAGGAGCCAGTTACGTGGGCAAGAATGCTTACACAATTGACAACAATCAGTCATACCTCGCCACCAGCCACCAACCAGAACAAGCCCCATGCGGCACGAACCCAAGCCAACCCGGGCTCACCCGTGTCGTGCCCATACGCCCGGCGGTGTCCAAAGCCCAGTCGCTCCTAAATGCCTAAAACGTTACAAGTATGCTGTTGCAAGTCGCTTTGCACGCTTTCTCGGTAGTTCTGCTCGTCGCGACTGCCAAATGCCGCGACATTTCCCGACCTTGCAGCAGGAAGAGCATAGTTAGCCAGCGCGCAGCATTTGTGTCCGCTTCCTGTGACTTGCAAATGACACGGCATCGGTCTTTGTGACCTAACAAGTGCTTTCTTGGGGTCCGGGCTCGCGAAATGCTGTTCGACAGAACCTCGCTGGGAAGCTGCGGACCATGCGCGACGTGATATTGGATGTATATGTAGTATACCGAACTAGTCTGTGTGGGCAAATGTGCGATTTGGATTGACCGTGCCGACACGTACCCTCCTAACCGGCTGGCTGGCACCACGAAAGCCACGAGTTCTGCATGCTAGCGAGGTCGCGCCAAGCCCTTACTTGGTACATATCATGATATAAGGTGTATGGGTGCAACTGCATAGCGGGGGCAACGTTCGGGGCCCATTTCTGTGTCGGGGGCGCTGCCTAGGCCCCGTTCAGACCCCCCGCACAGGAATGGCCGTACGGCAGTGTGACAATGCTCGAACAGTGAATTTGATGCGCCAGCCGGGTTACGTGTGGGGAGTACGTCAGGCACACACCCGTATGCGGGTATGACGCCCAGCAGTTAGTAGAGCGGATGTCCAGCCCCGGCGCCACGTGCAGCGCCAGCACCGCCACGCACTCGTCGTGCAGCGCCGTGTGCACCGGGCTCACCAGCACGGCCTGGGGTGGTGGGGGGGGGGAGGGCGGGCAGGGGGGCGGGCGGGGGGTGGGCGGGGGCAATGGAGTGAATGGACTAGAGAGGTGGATTAGGCTAGCGGGGTGGCTGAAGAGTCGGGGCCCCTCCCCCCTCAGCCGCCCCTTGCGTGACCCCCTTTTGTGGGAGCGCACTACTACACAGCGGGCCAGCCTGTCCGCCCATTCGGACCTCACCCGGGACCCATCCCGCGCGGTCCCGCTCGGCCCGCTTTCCTTCCTTGCTTTAATTCCTGTATGCTGCTGCGTAATCAACCGCGCGACTCCCTGGCCCTCCTGCCACCGCCTCGCCGACCTCGCAATCCCTCGGCAATTCCCGCCCCCTACAAATCCTGCACAATACAGGGTAGCACTATCTACCACAATAAATCACCACAAATTTCCACCTCGCGCCGTCGCCGCTCACGCGAGCCTGGGCCGCGCCCAGCCAGGACTCGCGACGCAATGCCGGCCTCGCGGTGCACGCCCCGGGCCGTAAAGCCCCGCCGGGACGAGCATGTGTGACCGCCAGAGCCAGCATGTACGTCGCGCGCACAGGCGACATCGCCTCTGCACACCTCCAGAGAAAATATTGCCTCTGTCCCAAGACTTTCCGTGTACAGCCGGGCGTCTTTTGCGAGCAATCCTGCGTTTCACTGCGCAGCGATGAGCCGTGGTGAGGAGCTTTGCGGCGCGGCATCGCGCACAGCCCGGGCCTCGGCCAGGATTTGCGTCGTCATTTGTCGTGTAACGGAACAGCGGACTCCCACCCGCCCTCCCTCCCCGCCGTGGTGAAAAGCTTTGTAGTTTGTAGCGCGGTGTCGCGTGGCATCGCGAACAGTCCGAGCCTCAGCCAGGATTTGCGTCGTCATTATTTATTTGTCGGCGTCGTGCGTCAGCAGTTGTCTGCGTCGCGACCCTGCGTAATAACCGTGCGCGCAACGAAACAGCGGACTCCCACCCTCCCTCCCCGCCGTAGTGAAATGTTTTGTAACGTGCGTGGTGTGGCGTGGCGTCGGGAACAGTGCGAGCCTCAGCCAGGATTTGCGTCGTCATTTGTCGTCGTAGTCGCCGTTTGCACTGCTGCCGAGGTCGGCGGCGTTTTATCATCTTTCTCGCTGCCTAACTTAGCGAACAGCTTTATTTGCAGCCGTCGCTAGCCCGAGTTTCAAGACGCTCGCTGAGAACGGCGCGATTTTAGTGTAGTACAGGGGATTATTTCGTTCCGCTGGGTTCCCTTGGTTCTTAAAGGTAAGCCGCATGTGCTCTAGGAGATTCTGGGTTTCTAGCTCTCACTAGCTTACACTACTTACAACCGCCGCAATGGCCCGCCGGGCCGTCGCGATCGCGCCGATTGCTTGTACGTTCGCCGAGCAGGTACATACATAAGGTGAAGTTATTCGCGCCAATCAAAAAATTCAAGCCACACCATCACTTGTTCACCCCCACACCGGGCCACACCCACGAAGGGATGAAAAACCCAACACCTCTGGGTAGGGGTGGCGCGCTCGCGGTGCTGCTCCTGTGCGCGGCGACGCGCGTGCTATCCGAGCATGCAATTTGCCAGTATGAAGTGTAAGCGGGCCGGGCGGCGGCTGGGGAGTGAAGAATACGCGCGGGGTCGCGAGGCCTTTACCGATTCAGTGCGTAGTAGGTACCAGAGTTTTTCACATCGGGTACTAGTACCCACCCGGGTACTATAAAAATAATTAACCCTTACAAAGCACGGGTATTAGAAAATAATTATCACACGCTCGAGTACCCACACGGGTACCTAAATTTTAATTCTCGGCCCCCCTGCAAGTACCCGTGCTCGCTGCAATTTTTTGCGCAATAAGAGATACGCATACGACGCATGGACGCTCAAAATGCCGCCACGGGAGCCACCTAAGCCTTTGGGCAAAATTAGACCTTTGACCGCGCTGTTTCCGGGCAAAGACGGTGTAGTCGCTGCTGATCAGGAGCCTGTGGATATCGTAGAAGCTGGGAGCGGCTGGGCTCGGACTGGAGTGCTGTAGCAGTGGACGGCTGCGCTAGAGGGCTGTGTTAGCGCCGATGTGTTTTTTATTTGTGTGAGCGGCTGTTACTTGCAACGTGTTGACAGCATATTCTCGCAACGCTCTAAGTACGGACCAATGCAGATGTACATAGAAAAATGCTATTTTCAATGCGTAATCCTAAAAAATTTTCCGGGGGGGCGGCCCCCCCGGACCCCCCCATTGGGGGACAGGGGCCTTCGGCCCCGGGTACTGGGGCGCTAAAATATTGCGGCGGTGAGTACCCGTAGGGGTACTAGAAGCGTAATCCTGAAAGTGAGATGTGAAAAACCCTGGTAGGTACCCTCAGCCGGCGATGCGCTTTCCTGTCCCCTACCTGAACTGCAGGTGGATTGTAGACCAAGCTGACAGCAACAATGGAACGGCTTTCGTCGGCTATGGCGGGTGCGTGGTGCCCTGCGGCGAAGTATGTGTAGGAGGCAATGGCCTGTCGGACCCCAGCAGCTCTCGCGCTTTCGGGCTATTAAGGCTCCATACGGGCTTTATCACGATATTTTAGTTCGCACGCTGCGGTCACACGCAATGCCCGCTCCTTGCCATAGGGCCTGACCTCTCTGTCTGACACCACGATGAAGATGGAGCGCCAATTTCCCCTTTGCCCTGTCAACTACTCACGTGTCAACTTGCCACCTGCCTCCAGGAGACAGCCCGCGTTCCCCCGCCCCAGATCGCATTCCCCCACGCAATCAACCCACTCGCTCTCTCGCGGCGCCCCCTCTCCCTGCCCCCCGCCTCCTCCGCAGCTACGTACACATCTTCAAGAGCTACGACCTGTCCAAGCCGTCCCAAGTGGTGGACCTGGGCAAGGCGGCCTCGCAGCTGTGCTTCGAGAAGACAGGAGGTGCGTAGGTTTAACCTCGAAAGGCGCGTGCGTGGCGGGCTGCCGCGGCTGCCTGGTGCCCGAGTGCAGTGTGTCTGCAATAAACATGGGCCGCCTTCCTGTGTGCCCACAGTGACCGACAGTCACTCGCCGCATGTATGCACCCCCAAACCAAACCCACATGCAACCGTCGTCGTGCATGTGCCCAGCCAGCTGCTGACCGTTGGTTGAATCACGGCCTTGCCCCTTTGTTTGCACGTGTGCAGCCAACCCCGTGCGTCCCCACATGCTCCTATTCAACAAGGGTGAGTAGCGTATGGCTGGCGCGGAGAAGTGACTTTAGTGACTCCGCCCGTACACGGGGGCAAGCGGGGCGAGTGGGCCGGAGTGCGTTAGTAGACAAGTAAGCGCGCCGCTGCGGGGCGGGGAGGGGCGGGGAATCAGGCATGTACATGCACCCACGCCGCACCACCACACACAATCAATCCCGCACTACTCACATGCCCTGGCGTGCACGCGCCGTGGGGTCCTGCGTGCGTTCATTCTCCCGAATCCAGCCCGCTCCCACGCCGTGGTGTCGTTTGTGGCCTCGGGCCACGTGCTGATTATCCGCGCGGACGACCGCACCCCCGTCGCCTGCTTCCGCACCACCCCTGGCTTCAACAACCTGCGCCAGGCGCACGCCGCTTTCCCCACCAAGTACGTGCCGGTCTCATGACGTGGTCGGTCCGCTGCGCCGTTGTCGCCGTTGTCAGATACATAGTTTTTGATCAGTGTAGTGAATGCTGCAGGGGCGTGGCGCAGCACATACAGCTGGCCAACGTACGTGTAGATCCCTGTGCTGCATGGGGCCGACCGTCTTGCTGGAGGCGACCAGCTCCCTCATCCCCCGCCCTCACTCTAAGCCTTGCGCGCTCGCCTCTCTTTCCATGGCCCCCGCAAACAAATACACACACACACACACACACACACACACACACACACACACACACACACACACACACACACACACACACACTCTCTTTCCCGTATCGCGTAACCCTCGTATAGCTTAGTGGGACTGGGGCTGCGTGTTTATTCTTGCTCGTCGCGCGTCGCCGCGCTTCCATCATTGTTCTGCTTGCCCGTGACACTTCCCCGCTGCCGTCATGTGCTTTGCTGTTTTCCCTATTGTTTGTAGGTGAGCACTTCGACGTGGATCGGGCGGGACTTTGGACGTAGCGGCCGGACTGGGATTCTGGGGCTAGGAGTGCCTGGGTATCACGCCACCGTGATCACACGCATCGGGTTGCACCCTTGGAAGCGTGTGGACATTAATCCCCCTCCAAGGTTAGGTAGACGGGGGTTACGCGATTTCGGGTAAGTAAAGCAGGTCGGCGGCTCAGGTAATTCCAGGTAAACCGGACGCGACGCTGCTTTGTCTTGTTCGCATTGCATACACGGTCTTTGCTTTGCTTGTTTTCCCCTTGTGATCTCTAACACACACACACACGCACACGCACACACGCAGCGACAACCGCTACATCGTGGTGGCCAACCAGAACGGCAAGAAGCTGGAGCGCATCAGCGTGGACTGGCAGGTGCGTGGGGGCGGGCGGACGGCGTGGATGCGCGTGCCCTGCGCTTGGGTGCCGTACATGAAGTCCGCCTTACCCCTGTCCCCTCGGCACGCACAATCCTGGGCACGCGCGCGCAGAAAGAGGCGTTCACGCACGACGTGGACGCTACCCTGCCCCTGTATGGCAACTGCACCACCCCCAACGGCGCCCGCTGCGAGGACCCCGGTGCGTGCGTACGTGCGTGCTGCGTGCATGGCGCCCAACAGGACGACCGGCGACCCTAGCAGTAGCAGTCCTGTGGCAGGCCGATTAACGCCTTTCGCACGTGGCCGCGTCCTGCCGCTGCTAGCTGTGTTCTGTGCTAGCTGCTGCTGTCACACTCGGCCGGTAGTGCCACCGCGTCCTGACCTGGCTGAATCGGTGGCTTTGCTGCCGCCCTGCGCGCCTGCATGCTTGCATGCAGCCTTCCGCCCTGACAACGCGCCCATCTGCACGCCCACCTTTGGCGACCCCAAGGCGAGTAGTGGGTTCTTTGATATAATCTGTTGCATGCTGTGGTGCAATGAGGACAGGCGGGGCTACTTCGGTGGCAAGTAAGCGTGCAAGACATCCCTGGAGAGGGCGTCCATCCATGCTGCGAGGCACGTTACCCAACCAACCATGTCTGTGCCGGTCCCGGCTTACTTGCTTGTTCCACTCCCGCCCCCTGCATTTCTCCAAATGCTTGCAGGTCACGTTCGCTACCCTGCGCGGCGGCGGCCTATTCGTGGTGGACTACACCGCCAGCCCCATGGCCATCGTGGCCGAGTACGACAACTCCACCGTGGGCGCCAACGGCTGCGGCGGCGTGGGCGCCGGTAACAACATGTGCGTGCTTGCGTGCGTGCTTGTGTGCGTGCTTGCGCGCATGCGTGCGTGCGTGCGTGCGCGCTTGCGTGCTTGCGCGCGTGCGTGCGTGCGTGGGCGCGTGCGTGCGTGCTTGGGTGCACACCGGTGTTGTGAAGTGTATCACACGCTGTTAATGATCCCAGGCCAAGCAGCACCTGCAGGGGGGAGCTGGGCTGCGCTGCTGTCTGCGCGGGGTCTGTGGGAGAGACACATCGAAGGGAGGGGTCATGTCCACGGCAGCTTCCCGCACGCACATGTCAAGTAAAGCTCACGGGCTGCGACGCCAACCCCAGGTTCATCAACTCGGGCGGCGGCACTGCGTCCAACCTGTACAACTTCCAGGTGTGTGCATGCGCGTGCGGGTGCCCGTAGAATTATGATTAAATATAACCGCGTACCAGGTCGGCTGGTATGGGGGCGGCTACCACATGCGAGCTCGCTGTTTCCTCGCTCTCGGGTGGCCGCACCTCGCCAACCCTATCATCCCATCCATCTCCCTGCTCCATCGTGTCCACTGCCGACATACCCGTCGCCCACACCCCACCAGATCTACAAGTTCCCGCGCTACGGCTACAGCGCTAAGAACGCCGTCAACACGCCGCGCCCCAAGGTGGTTGCTAGCGACCCTGACGGCCCGCGCGACGCCCACGGTGCCGCCATCCTGCGGGACACCAAGGGGTGCGTGCGGCGTGCGGCATGCACGCATGCGAGCGCCACTGCGGACGGAAGGAGGGGAGGAAGGAGGGCAGGAAACCCGCAGCACGCTGCATCGCTTAGGGCCTGAGTATGGATTGGCGCACCGGGTGACTTTGCTGCAGCGGAACACCCTTGACCCAACACTGACGCCCTTATCCACTTTGCCCTGACGCACCCATGCAGCCACCCCAAGTACTTCTGGCAGCCCGACCGGTGCGTGTCCTTAAGGTGGACCCGCGGGCCTGAGCGGGCCGCGCGGAACGCCGGGAAGTGCACTGTTTTGTACGCCTGGGTTCACTCTGATGTCCTGACATGCATCTTGACTAAACCGGACTCCTCCTGCGGCCCAATCCCTGGAACTACATAATCAAACACGCCAAGGTACGGCAACGTGATCGACGTCTACTCCATCGACTCGGTGAGACAGGCGCGCAGGCGGCGCAGGCGGCTGGGCTGGACTTCACCGCATGTACTCCTACCTACGAACACCCCCGACCGCGGGACCGCGGAACGCTGAACCCCCGCACACCCACCAGCACTGCTGTTGCATAGCTCCCCTCTGACTGTGCGTGCCCCTGTCCTGTCGTTGCACGCAACCTCCACACCGCTCCACCCTGCCACGCTGCGCTCCACCACCCCTGCTGCACTCCACCACTCCCACCCGCTGCAGGACCGCCACGTCCACCGAGTCGACCTGCGCACTGCCAACCTGTCCTCCGACCCGACCCCGGACCTGGTCGTCGTGTCCCCCATCCAGGTAGGGTGCTGCCCGGCCCCCCCCCCCCCGACTCCTTATGTGTATCAGCCCCGTGCGCAGGCGCCTTCCTGCGCGCTCATTGCTGGTCCCAGTCCTGAACACCGTGCCTCGTCCCCATCGACCCTTTCACTCCATCAGCCCTTGCACCCGACCCTCCTCCATGTATATATGCCTCCCTCGGGCCCTGGTGGTACTGCTGCTGCGGCTGCTGCGGCTGCTGCTGCTGCTGCCGTGCGTGCAGGACCACGCCTTCGTCAGCCTGCGCGGCATCTTCCCCCTGTCCGCCGACCCGCACGTCAGCTCGGTGCGTGGGGACTACATGGGCAGCCGTGGGCAATAGAAGGCGTGTGCAGCACGTGGGGTGGCAGTTACAGGGCTGGCTGGTGGACGCGTGGACGCTCACATGGCATCCAGGGGGTAGCGAAGGGGCTGGTCCAAGCGGCTCCACCCCCCTTTGGTCCTTTTGTTTGGCCCTTTCGCCGACAACCTCCGCTCATGCCCGGCAGCAGACCGTGTACGCGGCTGCTGCACCTGCTTCCCAGTGCTTTACACCAGCCCCCCCTTCGGCCATTACCCAGCCCGCCGCCGCACACGTGCCTCACACGCACGCGCCTCTGCAACCGCTTCAACCAACTGCTGCTACTGCTGCTGCTGCTGCTGCTGCTGCGGCTGCTGCGGCTGCTGCTGCTGCTGCTGCTGCTGCTGCTGCTGCTGCTGCTGCTGCTGCTGCTGCAACCTCCTATAGGGTGCCACACCCGGCATGGGCGTGCTGGTGATCCAGGCGGAGGGGCGCAAAGCGCGCTTTGAGAAGATCATCACCATCTCCAACATCGTCAACGGCACCAACCGGGCCGACCCGCACGCCATCGACCTGCGCCCCACCAACAACGGGTGCACGCAGGTGCTCAACACGCACCGGCGGCTGTGAGGACTGAGGACTGGGGAGCCGCAGTGCGGTGCCGATGCCGGTGGTGATTAGAGCAATAATGCAATGAGCCCATCTGGCGTTTGGCGTGGCGGCAGCAGCGGATATGCCGTACATGCATCCAGCGCACTGGCGTTCCAGAGCATTCCGGTCATGCATAGTCGAGAGCATAGGGTTGAGGTGGGGGCATGCATGCTCAGGGGAGACACTCCCCTGTGCATGCTGTTGCAACGCATGGCACTCGCCATCATACCGTACTGGACTACGTACTGGCACAGGGCAGGGCACCGCTTCCCCTTGCGGCTACCTGTACGCCGGAGCGTTTTGTTTTGGCAGCCAACTTTGCTGCAACTCGAGGGAGAAGGGGCCACCCGGTCCAGGCTGGCCCGGAGCTGAGCGTATCGGTCAGGTCTTACCCAGCCAAACGTTGCAAGTGGCAAACGGGAGCAGCAGAGGAGCACTGTGTACGACGGCAGCGCCGTGGCGGCAACCGCCCCAACTCCCAACGAACTTCCGAAATGACTGGATCCATAACGGTACCGCACCCAACTGCTGGGGAGCTGCACTGGCGGTTGGCGCGGCACGCGACTGGGAGCAGGGTAGCTGCGCAGGGGGTTGAGGGTGAGCTGACGGTTGGCACGGCACGCACGCGACTGGGAGCGGGTAGTTGTGCAGGCGGCCCACTGGAAGCACGTTTGATAGCCATTGTTGGGGCGATTGGTCCTAATGGGGTTCAGGGGCGTTTTTACAAATTTTGGGGGAGCTGCGAAGCTGGCTGTTGGCAGGTGTGGGGGGTACCGGGTACGCCAGGTTACATTCGCTGTCCGAGTGGAGAGTTCCCTTCGGCTGCTGCGCCTTCATCTACTTATGTCTCTTTACATGTGTGTTGCGTTTAAACGTCCTGTCCTTTCAAGTGGTGAAGATTAATGTATGTTGAACTGCTGCAGTAGCAGAGTCAGAGGGCAGTTGCGTGAGCCCCCTCCGCCGCGTGCCCTTCGAACCCTTGCCAACATTGATCATGCGGTTCTTCGCGCCGCGGCGCGTGTTGGTGCGTAGGGTAAGACCGAGGCACACAGTGGCCCGTGTGGCACGTGTATGTGGGCTGCTTGGAACGTGCGGGAGGGCGAGTGAGTGCCCAGGCCTTCAGTTCCCACAGATCAACAATGATGGGGAAAGATGGAAGGCGGTTGGCTTGGAACCTTCTGCTTTGTAATGCCAGCTCCCGCGAATACAGCGTGCGGACAGCCAAATTGCGTGCCATTGCCAGTCTCTGCTGCAATCGACTTGGGCTCTTAATAAACACCACCCGTGCTTTGGCAGTTTGGCGCCGCAGACCAAACCGCGGCCCTGGCCGCCTCCAGCACTGCCCACACTATCCACAGCGCCCGCCGCCCATGCAGATTTGAATGCCCGCCTACTGTCGTCAACCAGGCCCCCGCCTTTGCTATGCGTACCAAAAGCAAGAAAGCCCAAACATGCTTTCGGCACAGTGGATGGTCGGTGACACCAAGCACCCCCGGCACCAAGAGTACCGCGCTCTCAACTCAAGCAGGGCATGGACGGCCAGCCCATGCGTACTTGCCACGCCGTCCCGCCACCTGCACCGATGCAATCATGCGCTCTCCAACTGTCCGTGTTGGTTGGAGCCACCCAAGCCCAACCGCGTCCGGTCCTCACACGAGCTCGCGCGCAGTGCTGGCGCGCCGCCGACCCAAGGGAGCCGCACCTTCGCAGGACGCAACCGCTCCGACCCGACCACACGCCGCGCCCACACGTGCACAAGATAGCGCAAGACCCAAACAGCGCGCATGCGCGTGCCGAACACAATGCTGGCTGCCGGCAGCCTTTGCACCACCCTGGTAAGCCAGCCGTCCTCCTGAGGCGCTATGCTGCAGCGTCGCTAGGAGGCATTGCCTTTGGTCCGCTGGTATATCCAGTTGATGCCGTCGAGCAGCCCGTCGCCTGTGAGCGCGCAGCAGGCCTGGATATGCCAGTCGTGGTTGCGGATGCTGTGCAGCTGCAGCGCCTGCGTCAGCTCCTCCACGGTCATTGCATCGCGCAGGTCCTGCAGGCGGTGAATGACCACGGAGCCAGGGACAAGACGCGGCACGTCAACAACGAGGAGAGCGGAAGCGTCAGGCAGTGGAGAGGCGCGGAATCCGTAGAAGCGGAGGGCAGGGTCAGGGAAACAGCCCACCAATGTCTTCTCCCCCCCTCCCATTGGTGCGTTCCGTGCGGTGTTGAACCCAGCCTGCCGCACTGCTGAGGCTTGGCTGTCTGGTTGCCCATCGGCCCGCACTGATCCAGCCCGGCGAAGCGCACCTGCTTGTTTGCGTACACCAGGATGGGCGTCTTGGCCAGCTCCTCGCTCTCAAGCAGGTTGAACAGCTCCGACTGTGTCATGAGGCGAGGTTGCCGCACAAAAGTGTCGGGCAGCAGGCAGCAGGAGGCGTGCGGGCGTACGTGCGATCAGGCCAGAAGGAAACAGAAGCAGCGATGCCATGCCGACAGCTATGGCGGGCGATACGACGTGTCCGGGTCGCCGGGTCAGAGCCGCAAGCAGCGCCCCGGCACGCACAGCATACACACACCCTGCGTCGATTCCCTTGCCTCCCTCACCTTGGTTACGCCCACCCTCGCCCGGTCCGTGGAGTCCACCACCATAATCACCGCGTCCGTGTTCTTGAAGTAGGTGCCCCAGAAGGGCCGCAGGTTCTGTTGCCCCCCGAGGTCCCAGATCTGTGCGGGCGGCGCGTGCGCCACGGGGCAAAAGCCACGGGATTGGGCCGTGGGTTGGTGAGAACATGGCACGGGGAGTGACTGCCGCGAGTCGCTGTGCTGGCGCAGGCCGGCGCACAACGCCGGCCTCAAGGCTGCGCACAGCCCCGCGACAGGGGTCCTCCTGCCAGCATGCAGCCCGCCCAGCACTTGGATAACGCTCACGCCGGCACCGGCCCAGACCGCCTGTAACACTAGCCGCAGCCATTGCCCAATCGCTGCTGCCGCTGCCGCTCCCGTACCTCAAGCTGAATGTTTTTGAAGCGCACCAGCTCCACATTGCTGCCCACCGTGGCGGTGGCCTGCACCACCTCGCCCAGGTGCAGCTTGTACAGGATGGTGGTCTTGCCCGCGTTGTCTAGTCCCACCTGGGAGGGCGTGTGCAGTTGCGTGTGTGCGACGCAGCGGTTTCGTTGATCGGGGCCGTGTCGTGTCGGATGGACAGGGGCAAGATGGGGCGCACTGGGTGCCCCAGTCTTCTTCCCCTGCCCTACCCCACCTCAAACATCCCTAGCTGCTCCGCCCAGTCCCCTCTTCCATAGTCTCTACCGCATCAACGCCATGTGCAATATCGGCTGCACTGCCCATCGTTGTCCACCGGCGTGAGGGCTTGGCATACTACCCGCAGTCCCTCGACGCAGCCGCTTCGTGACGTGTGCGTGTCAGTGTTGGAGCTCACGCGTGCGTGTGCCCGCCACCAGGACACGACCTTTGGACTTATTGCTCACCATTACAATCTTATACTCCTTGTTCCCGAACCACATCGCCCACAGCGTGCTCATAAGGGCGCCCATCCTGCTGACAGGCGCCCCCGGGGGACTACCTCGGGCCTCTGCTGCTGGTTTCTGTCTAGTTTTCCGATTAGAATGTTTGACTCGTGCGTTGTAGAGAAGTTCGAGGGAGTTCGGTTGGGCAGAAGCTGGCCTGTCAAACAACACAGTCAAGGCCAGCTGAAATGGTTAAAGTAACTATGTATGTGTTGAACAAGAATGAAGTCATTAAGAGCTGCAGGCCTGGCTGGTGAATCCGAATACTTTCATTGCCAAGGGTTTTTGGTATGTCGGTGTCAACGGTGAAAGGGCTTCAAGCATTTTACACATGCTGATAGGTAGTTTGTTTTTGTAAGCACAACATAGTCTTGCACTCGTCGGTGCCGACCTTGAAACTGCGCGTGCAGTTCGCTCTGGGTTATAGCTCCGTGCGGCGACGCGCCAGCTCTGACCATGGCGGAAGCATCTACACCGCCGATAGCGGTGTCCGCGCTCAGGTATGTGCAGTGGCCGCTCTTGCCGCCGCCATGGTCGGGACAGCCGAGTGAATTCTTGCGCCTTTCTCGTTGCTCTCTAGGCGGGAGCTGGACTTCGTCAAATCATTGCTAAAGTCGGGCCGCAGCATTGAGGAGATGGTCGCGGTAAGCCACTGCGGGCGTGCGGGGTGCACTCTTCGGGTGTCGCAGTCTGGGGTTTGTCTCGTCGTCTTCACCCTCGCCGCCTATTTGCCGGGTCACTGTCCGTTACCGCCCGTGCGGCCTTCCGCATTGTCACAGGCCGCCAATGCTGCTGCGCGCGTGGCGAACCGCGCCTCCCACGAGGCCAAGACGGCCGTCGTGAAAGGGGTGCGTCCACCAAACAGCACCACGGCTCCCCGCCAGCTCTCCCCCCCCAACCAACCCTGCCCTCCCCTTTCCCTCCCCGTACGCACACACCGCACCATCACTACCACTACACCGGCCGCAGGGCACGGAGCTGACCATCCGCGGGCTGCCCACTGGTCCGGACTGGGACTGGCGTGGCCTGAAGCGCTGGCTGCAGAGCCGCGGTCTGGGCCAGCGTGCCATTAAGTTCAGCGACAAGGACCCGGACTCACCGGTGGGCGTGGTGCGCTTCAACACGGAGAGCGAGTGCAGGTGCGGTGGCGGCGGAGGGGGAAAGGGCGGGAGCCGGGAGGCGAAACTGCGGTGGTTTAGGTGTATGCGGTGTGAGAGGCGGCGGCGTGAGAGAAGGAAAAGCGTCACGAAACGTCACGAAAGGAACCACGGTAATGGGCCGGAGGGCTGTCAGGCCACGGTAGCGCTGAGCGCGTGCGGGAGGTCAGTGTCGCATCTTTCATCCTTCGTTCCCTCACCTTCGCCGCCGCCGCACACGCCTGTGCGCTTCCGCTCCTGCCACGGCACGCACAGGGCCGCGGCCGACATGCTGGCCACAGCGGAGCCGCCGGTACGCGGCAGCGCCATCACCATCGAGCCCGGCATTGCGCCCGAATACGCAAACAAGGTGGGTGGGCCCTGCAGCTGCCGCTGCTGCTGCAGCTGCTGCTGCTGCTGGGAAGGCACACGGCGCGAAGGCCCTGCAGGCTGCAGTGGAGAGTTGGACCCAGGAGCGAGTGAACGCGTGTTACATCGTTACTGTTGCGTTAATGCGTCTTCATGCGGTTTGTGCCCGCCCGCCCGCCTGCAGTCCAAGAAGCGGCAGCGGGAGGACGGCGACGACGAGGGCCCCAGCACCAAGGTGTGCGGGAGGTGGCTGGCTGCAAGGGACTGGGGCACCGGGGTTTCGTGGGGCCTGTGGAGCGTGTGGGCGTGCAAGCGTCTGCTGCGTGCGCGGCTGTTGAACGGGGGTTGCGTCTGCAGGCATACGTGTTGTCTTGCCACATGGCAGAGCTCGCACTGCATGTGTGAGAGCCTGCGTTGTGTGTGTGTGTGTGTGTGTGTGTGTGTGTGTTTTAGAGATCACAGGGGAGTGTGTGTGTGTGTGTGTGTGTGTGTGTGTGTGTGTGTGTGCGTCCCGGCATCTGGGGCCCACTCTTGCGCTCACTTGACGTCGCGTGTGCAGGCGGCGCGCATCCCCGACGTGTGCGAGGCGGTGTGCCCCTGGCACAAGGTGCCGTACGGCCAGCAGCTGACGGACAAGCACGCGCGCATCGTGGTGGCGCTGGCGGGCGTGACGGACGCGGTGAGAGAGGCGGAGGGGGGAGGGGAGGGGGGGCATGTGCCCAGGAGTTGGAGGGGGGCGGCGCCAAGGGGGATGGAGGGCGGCGGCGGCGGCGATGGGATTGGGGGAGGCAAAGCGCGAAGCTGTAAACGGGGTCATGACGACTACCGGTGCGCATTGCTGGGCGGTTCCCAAGCACCGCCTCTCGTCTCGCTCCTGACGCCGGGGTCCGTGATGCCGCATGATGCCTCCACCTCCGCCTCCGCCTCAGGTGAACCACCGCTGTCGCCCCGCCAACAAGCCCGACTGGCTGCGCGCCGTGCTGGCGCGCGGGCAGGACGGCCTCGCCGCGCTCAACGGCGGCGGCGACGGCGGCGGCCGCGGCGGTCGGGGCGGGCGCGGCGGCCGGGGAGGCCGCGGAGGCCGCGGCGGCGGCGCGGGCGGGCGCGACGGCGGGCGCGGCGACTCGACCGCGGACACGGCCGCCGCGGCGGCCGCCGTCGCGCGGGCGGTGTGCTGCCCGCTGCTGGGCATCCTGCGCTCGCCGCTGCTGGAGCGCTACCGCAACAAGAGCGAGTTCACGGCGGGGCTGGACGAGCACGAGAAGCCCATGGTGGGCTTCCTTCGCGGCGCCTTCCAGGTGTGGATGCGGGGGGGGGGGTGGGAGGGAGGGAGGGACCCAGGGCGGTGGCGGCTGTCGGGAGTTGGGGGCGGGCGGGTGTGCGTGTGTGTGTGTTAGTGAACGGAAATGTGTGTGTGTGTGCGCGCGCGCGTGTGTGTGTGGCGATTGTAGCGGAATGATCCGCACCTCGTGCGGGGGGCCGGCCATGGCCGGGGCGGTCTTCCGGGGACGGAAAGGGTGTCCATGGTATGTCACGTTGCTGAGCCCTTCGGGCCGTGGACGGTGCGGTGCGTGTGGGAAGCAAAAACACGGTAGAAGGCGGTTACGGTTCACCACCATGTACGCTTATGATATTGCTCCGTGTGGTGTCGCTGGAGTCCTGACGGCGGCGGCGCACGACATGCCGTACTACTGCTACTGCTTCTACAGGACGGCATCACGTGTGTGGGCTCGCCGGAGCCCACCCGCCACACCAGCTTGGCGGCGGTGACGCTGGCGGCCGCCGCCACCACCTACATACGCGAGCAGTCGGAGTTCGCGGTGTTCGACAAGCGCAACAAGGAGGGCTACTGGCGGCTGCTGCTGGTGCGCGAGGGCAGCCGCAAGACCTTCCTGCCCGTGCCTCTGGCCGCGTCCGCCGCCGCCGCCGGCGTGGCGCCCACCTCTCTGGACTCACCCGCCTTCGCCGCCCTGGACCCCTTCACCTACCTGGTGACTTTCGACTCGGCCGCCGCGGTGCCGGCGGCGCCGGCGGGCGCTGCCGCCGCGCCTGAGTACGACGAGGGCGACCTGGGCAAGCCGGCGGGCACCGCTGCTGACGTGGAGATGAAGGACGCGGGTTTGGGTGGGGGTGCGGGTGCGGCGGGCGGCGGCAGCAAGGGCATGCCGGTGGCGGAGGTGTGCGAGGCGGAGGCGCGGCAGCCGGCGCCGGACGAGGTGCTGGTCATGGTGCAGGTGAGGGGGCGGGGGCGGGGATGGAGGGAGGGGCTGGGGTGGAGGGAGAGAGGGGGCAAGCAGGAGCAGGAGCGGCTGGACCGCGCTGGAGGGGTCGTTTCCTCAGGCACTGAAGAGGGCTTGAGATGGGTGGCCGGATGGGGCCCGAGGGATGGTTGTGCAGGGGCGGTGACTGCGTGCGATGTTGCTGACCATGTGGGATGTTGCCTGGGGGGGAGGCTGAAGGCGTCTGGAGCAAACGTTGGCGTGTTGGTACGGCATGGCATGATGGGGCCGACTGATGACACACACTAGATGACGAGTCTGAGCGGCACCTTGTGCGGCACCTCCGGCGTTCTGCCGGCGCCGCCGCCGCCAGGGACGACAATCGAGGCATTTGTCTGACGGCCCAAAGCTGCATCCATTCCAAGCACCCGCTACATGCGCACGGCACTCCGGACTACACGCTACGCCCCCACGCAGCCCTCGACCTGCCTCACCACCTCGCCTCAATTCGCAGCCCCTGTGCCTCCCCCGCCATTTCCCTCGCTGTTCCTCTACCGCTTACCTCTATACCTCTTACCTCCCACCTCTACCTCTACCTCCCACCTCTACATCTACCTCTTACCTCTACCTCCCAGGTGAACCCCAACTACACCCGCGCCATGGCCGAGCCCGCCGTGGCCGCGCGCGAGCTACGCCAGATCACCGCCGCCCTGCGCGCCGCCGCCACCGCCGCCGGCCTGCCGCTGACCACGGTGCGCGTGCAGCTGCACTCGGGCGTGGCCAACGCGGCGCCCTTTGACGCGCCGCTGCTGGAGGTGCCCTGCGAGCCGGCGGCGGGCGAGGCGGCGGGCACGGCGGAGGCGGTGGCGGCGGCGGGCGGCCCCGGCTTCATCCACGACGCGCTGTGCGAGCTCAAGTTCCGCATCTCGCCCACCGCCTTCTTCCAGGTGCGTGCCAGGAGGCCGGGGGGGGGGGGCAGGGGTAGGGGGGCCGGGGCGGGCAGCTGGTTGTCGGAGCGGACAATTCGCCACGTCAGCTCAAGTGCTGCACAGGCCGTAGCCTCGCTCTTTTCTTGAGTCTGAGCACAACAAAACCGTGTCGTTTCCTTCCCCATCATGACCCGCACGCACTTGCCGCCCCCGCGCCGCCTCCTCGCCTGCCGCAGGTCAACTCCCCGGCCACGTGTGTGCTGTACAAGCTGATCGGCGACTGGGCGGCGGCGCGGCCCAAGACCCTGCTGCTGGACATCTGCTGCGGCACCGGCACCATTGGCCTCATGCTTGCGAGCAAGGTGCGGCTGGGGAGGGCTGGGGCTTAGTGGGCAGGCTGGTGGTAGGGTGGCGGCCTGGCGACAACTGCTGTGCAGGCTTGCTGTACTTTCATTCACTTACGGTCTCCGTTGCTCTCTCCACCGCCGCCGCCGCAGGTGGCTCACGTGGTGGGGGTGGACAACGTGGAGAGCGCGGTGGAGGACGCGCGCGTCAATGCCCAGCTGAACGGCATCACCAACGCCGAGTTCGTAGCAGGTGAGCCGTGGCCCACCTACCCGAGCCGCCCAGGGCCCCCCCCTGGAACTCCGGGCTGGCAGCTCAATGCCCGCCTGTGTGGAATTGTGTAAGGGCTGACCACACAGCGTCGCGGGGTTGGCGCTGCCTGTAACCTCACTCCGCCCCTTGGAATAAAAGCGCCCCATCCCGCCCCTCCCACCGCCCGCAGGCAAGGCCGAGGACGCGCTGCCGCACATCCTGGCCGTGCACGCCTCCAGCGACGCGTACGATGACGTGGTGGCTGTGTGCGACCCGCCGCGCGCCGGGCTGCACAAGTCCGTGCTGCGGGCGCTGCTGGACTGCTCCAAGATCCGGCGCCTGGTGTTTGTGAGCTGCAACCCCGACAACCTGGTCGCCAACGTGGCGCTGCTGTGCGTGCCGCCGCGTGAGTGCGCGTGTGCGCGCGTGCGTGTGCGCGCGCGCTTGTGTGTGTGTGTGTGTGTGTTTGTGTGTGGGGGGGGGGGGTGCGGCGGGTTTCGGGTTCACGAAAGGGCTGCGGGGGCGCTGAGGTTGTGGGGGATGAGGTTGAGGAGGGCTTGGTCTGTGTGCCTGGTCTGTGCGGCGCGCTGTGTGGCCGCGAGAGGCAGCACGCGAACGCTTTCGTGGCGCTGCCGACATGCGTAGACGGAGCTCCAGCGGTGTATGACACTGCTGCTGTTCATGGCATGCCTGCTCACATCTCTTACCGCCGCACCCACCGCTTCTCCCTCCTTCCGTGCAGAGGACGTGGGCGGCGGCCGGGGGCGGCGCGGCGAGGACGTCAGCGGCAGCAGCGGCGCCTCCTACGCCTCCAAGTACGGCGCGGGCGGCAACGGCGCCAAGCCCGACTACTTCGCCAACGGCGCCTGGACGCCCTTCCGCCCCGTCAAGGCTACTGCGCTGGACCTGTTCCCGCACACGGCACACGTGGAGACGGTCATGCTGCTGGAGCGGTAGATTAGAGGGTGGAGCGGTGGAGGTGGCGGTGGATGTGGGAGAGCATGGAGGGGCAGTCAGGGTTTGTTGGTTGTTGGGAATGTTTTGACGGGGGGAGGGGAACAGGCGGTAGGTGGGAGAGGACGCGCGGAGGAGGGCGTTCGTAAGATGAGAAGGGAGGAGCCCGGCCTCAATCGAGGCTCTGCGGCAACTAAAGTAAAGGCGAGGCGCGGATAGCGGAGGTGTGGGTGCCGCGCAGCGCCGCGGGAGACCGCAGGCGTGTGAGCCATGTAGGCCCCAGTGCGCTATCTCGTATTGAGCACGTGCAGACATCGCGCCAGAAGCCAAATAGGAGTAGGTTGATTCTGATTTGCAAGTGCCTCCTTATCCTGCGGCGTCCGCTGAGGGCAGAGTGTAGAGATAACGGAGAAACGGTTGGCACTGATCGACGTACGTCCCTATCTCCTACGGCCCAGGACTCCGGGTCTGCCTTGCACACCACGAAATGTCAAACACCGGGCGCCACGCCACAGCAAAGCACAACTCGTGGCCTGAGAGTCGCACACTGCATCCTGCTACCAGCCGCCCGCGCTTTCGTGAGGCACATCTTGGCAGCCGTCTCATAGCAACGGCCTCCACACACACAGCGTCGGGCGCAGGTAGTCCGCTTCGAGACGGTCTATCGTCCACATGAGCCATACTATCCTCTTCTCTTTCATTCAGCTCGCGATTGTCGCCCCCATACATACATGCATACAGCACCCTACACACCGGTGCCGCCCCCACCGCCCACCGCCTTGCCGCCACCCTCGATGCTGCCGCGATCACTCGGACCCATGGCCAGGGCCACCGCCGCAGCCGCAGCCGGAGAACCGGCCTCCCAGAGGCCCCACAGAGCCTGTTGCCGCGCCGACGATGACGAGGGCGATGCGCTCGCGCCACCCGTGCCGCCCTCACCGTTCAGCCGGCGTGTGACCGCAGCCGCCGCCGCCTTCACCGCCTTCTTCTTTTTTTTCTTCCCCACACCGACGGTACCGCTACCACGGCTGCCCGCGGCGCTATCAGCCCCGGCGTCGGTGTCCGCAATGCCTGGCTTCCCGGCCTCCAGCACATCCGTGGGCGCACCGTCAACGCTGTCAGTGCTGCCGCCGAGATCCGGGGAGAACAGGGGCTGCCGCGGCCGCCGCAGCGCGCCGCCAGTCATGCTGCGCGGCTGCATGCGCTGCTGCCCGCGCGCCGCCACGCGCAACAGGTACTCGGTCAGGCCCTCGCCGCCGCTGGCGCCGCCACTGCCAACGCCCCGGCCGCGTGGGCTGTTGGTGCCGGAACCAGATCCGTCGCCGCCGCCAGGGCTTGCGGCCGCGGGCGTGGCGGCAGCCGAAGACGCCCCGGTAGGGAGGCTGGCGGCTGCCACTGGAGGCCGAGGTTGCGTAGTCGCCTTACCTGCCGTGGTCAGGGGGGCCGCCGCGGCTGCCGCAGCGGCGGTGGCAGCTGCGGCCTCGCCGGCTGCCGGCGGCACGCCCACTTCCTCTTGGCTTGCCCACAGCGTGCGGCCGCAGTGCTCGCAGCTGCTCATGGGGCCCTCGGGAACGGGCGCCGCCGCTGCCGCCCTTTCCTGCGGCTGGCGCGGCGCGGGGCGCGGCGGCCGCTGCTGCACGCCCTCCGGCGCGTGCAGCCCCTGCGGTCGGTCAGGTGAGTGGCGCCGCGGCGAACACAACCTTTGTCTGAGTCAGACCGCAAACTTTACGTCCGAGTGCAGCGCCCTGCCGAAACACGCGCCTAGCAATGCCCGGCGCCCGCCTTTCACTCACGTGCCCGCAGAATGAGCAGCGCAGTCGGGGGAAGGCTGCGAAGAGTCGCAGCTGGCGCAGCAGCATGGGCGGCAGCAGCGCGTCCAGGGCGGCGTAGCGGATCTGCGTGCGCGCGCGCCGGCGCCACATACACATATCAGCAAAGGGCGCTGAAAGTGTCGCTCCGACTGTCACAGCTTGTGATGCGCGTGCCGGCCGCCTGGGAGACGCACGCCCTCGCGCCCGGGTCCCACTCCAAAGTCCCATCATACCCGACCCCCGGTTTGGGCTCACTCGGTTGGCCTGCTTTGTGGGTACTGGAATGAGCCACCCAACCCGGCCCACCGCGCCCCGCACAGCGCCCAACGACGCCCCGCCACGCGGTCCACACCTGTCGCTCGTTGAGGTCGGGCCGCGCCCAATTGCTGGTGGTGACCTTGCGGTGCTTCACAAAGCCGGCCGCGCCCAGCACGTCATTGGCCAGACTGGCCAGCCCCACACGGTGCCAGCCCGCGGCCGCGGCCGCCTCCTGCAGTGTGTGAGCGGAGACAGGGCCGCGTCACAGGCCGCGCACGTGTTGGCGGGTGGTGGTGGTGGTGGTAGCCATCCATAGGATGGTGTGGGGAAGCATGCGCGCGCATGACACAACGAAAGGTGCGGATGGTCGCCCCGAGCAAGGGCGCGCTGGAGCTGCACAGCATAGCACATTCCATGCCGTCAAGCCCGAATGCAAGAGCCAGCACGCTTCCGCATGCACGCACGCACGCACGCACGCACGCAAACGCAAACGCAAACTCAGATGCGCACCTGCACATCTAGCACGCGCATGGGCGGCGGCAGGCCGCCCAGCGTTCGCGCCAGGCGTGCCGCCTCGCTGCGGCTCCACCCCGACGCCACCCACGTGATGACCGGGTCACACAGCAGCGCGTGCAGCGGGTCTGGGGCCAGGGTGTAGCATTGTGCATAGCGGGGAACAAGAGCGGGGCCGGGCGCACCCGACCTCAGCACCGTGCGGTAGAGGGGAGTAGTATATTCCATAAACCAAAGCGACCAGAGGGGGGTAGGCACCGGCATGCGGCATTCCGGACAAGTACGAACAGGCAGCAGCTGCAGCCGCAACGGGCATCCCACAAGGGGCATGCCCCGCCCCCTTCCTACAGGCAGCTGCGTTTCCCAGTTGCAGCGCAGTCATGTTCTTCGCATGTTGTTTCTCACCGGACTGTTTACCAGTTGCCCCCTCCTGCCCCCTGCCCCCTGCCTTACCCAGCGCCTGTCCCTCCATGCACACCAGGTGCAGCAGCAGCACCCGGCTGGGCGAGGCCAGCTGCAGCAGCGACAGCTTCTCGCTGGCTGCAGCCGCAGCGCGAATGCTGGCGCTGGCGCTGGTGCTGCTGCTACTGCCGCTGCTGCCATTGTTGCTGAACACGGCTGGCCACTCCGAGTCCACACCGGCCACGGCGTCGTCCGCCAGTGACTGACGCAGCCAGGCGATGGCGGGCCGCAGCGCGCGCGCGTTCTGCAACAACAACAACAACCAGGTCACCACGGGCGCATGCAAACAGGTTAGTATGGTCAAGGCCCGGCCAGGCATGGGGGCTCCAAGCTCCGTGTCGACAGACCAAACCCTGGTGGTGCCCGCCATTCCCGCCAGCCAACCCCGCATGCGCACGGTACGCTCACCCACCCACCCACCCACCCACCCACCACCCACCCACCCACCCACCCACCCACCCACCCACCCACCCACCCACCCACCCACCCACCCACCCACCCACCCACCCACCCACCACCCACCCACCCACCCACCCACCTGCACTAGCAGCACCTCCACACCGCCGGCCATGGCGTAGGCCGTCACGCCAGTCAGCAGCGCCGCCGTCGCCTGCTTGCCGGGCACGCCCCTGCCGCCTCTGCCGCCCTTGGACTTGCCCTGGGCATCCCCTGCGTCCACCGCGGCCGCCTGGCTGCCCACCAGCTCTTGCCCGCTGCCGCTGCCGCTGCCGCCACTACCACCCTTGCTACTGCTGCTGCTGCTGCTGGCCACGCTGGGCAGCTCCTCTGCCAGCTGCAGCAGCTCCGCCGGCGTGGGTATTGGCCGCGGAATGGATTCTGGCCGGTCCATCTCCAGCATTTTGAAGGTGGGCGCGAAGTTGTACAGCAGCGGGACGCGGGTCCATAGCGCCACGTCGGCCTCCGCCTCGGCGGCGGCGGCCACAGCGGCGGCCCGTGCCGCCGCGGCGCGCTCCACGGCCACGTCAATGGCCTCACGGACAAACTCCTCAGCCTCGTCCGTCAACGAGTTCGCCACAGCCTCCTCATCCAAATCCGAATCATCGTCTTCGCCCCCGGCGTCCGTGCTTGTTGGCCGTTGCGGCCGCCTCCGTCCCGGGTACTGAGCAGCCCCGTCCGTAGCCACAAGCGATGCAGGCACGCCTGCAGCACCAGGCCCTCCACCGGAGGCCGCCGCGCCGGCCGCCGCGGTTCCGGGCGCGGCCGGCAGCCAGAACGCCACTGACGCGCCCTTGCGAGGCATGCTGGCGCTGGTGATGGCCTGCAGGAGGAGTAACAGCCAACGATCAAACCATGACACGACGATTTGTTGCAGTACCGTAGTGTGGCTTGTGTCTGATGCATTACAACTCATTGTGGCCGAACCACTACTCAACACCGCATCCTGCGCTCCCGCCAAGTCCCCTCCGCAGCGCCCACGCACCGCCTTTCGCCGCAGCTCCTCCTCCGCGCGCAGTGTCGCCGCCTTGCCGGCTCGCCGACTGCCGCCCGCGGCGCGCGTCGGCCCTGATTGCGGCAGGTAGCCGCCGCCGGCCCCACCGCCGCCGCCGCCGCCGCCGCCGCCGCCGGTGCGGCCCTGCCACGCCGGCGAGTCCTCCCAGTCCGAGTTGCCGACCAGCCCCATGTCCGGCCCCTCCTCCTGCCAGCGGCCCCGGCCGTCGTCCTCGTCCCAAGCCTTTAGCCTGCTGGGGGCCCTGGTAGCAGCAGCTCCACCGCTGGCACCGACTCCGCCGCGGAAGCTGCGACCCCCACGAGTGGCGTCCCGCCAGCCACGGATCATGCCGCTGCTCGCCCCGGGTGCGGAGGCGGCGCCAAGCGCGTCGTCATCCATGTACGCGCCCCAGTCCTCCTCCGTGGCTGCGTCCAGCAGTGACCGCGGCAACCCAGACGTACCGCCGGCGGCGCCCGCGGCGCTCGCCCTACCACCCGCAGCGGAAGCGGCGGCGGCGGCGGCGGCGCTGTCGGAGCCGGGCGCCCATCCGAGCTCCTGCTGCCACGAAGCGTCCATCAGGGGGCCCCGCCAGTCGGCGACAGGCTGCTCCGCCGCCTCTTCCAGCTGCCCGTCTTGCTGACCGCCCGGACCCACAACCCCCATCTCCTGCTCTTGCCCCGGCCACGGCTCCAGCTCCACTGGCACCGCCTGCCACCCTGCCTGCCGCGACGCAGCAGCTGCTGGTGCTGGTGCTGCGGCTGCGGCGCGCTGCCTGACTTTCCCGATGTCTGCTGCAAGCGCTGCGCCCGACTCAAAACGAAAGACATCAGAGAAAGCACCCGCATCCAGACCGTTTGCAGTATTGCTCGAGCTTCCAATGCTTGCGACGTCGGAGTCTAGCAAGCCTTCTTCTAGCTGGGCATCAGGGTCAAAGAGCGAGGACAAGAACTGTCTGTCCGCGCCGTCAGCTAGCAGCGCGCGCCAGTCGCTGCCGTCGGCGCCCCCCGCCGCCGCTGCCTCAGCGCCGCTGCGGCTGCCCTTGCTGCCGCCGTCCCCGCCGCTAGGCTTGCTCCCAGTGCTGGTGCCGTCGCCCGCAGCACTGCTCGCAAGGACCCCAGCTCGCTTACCGCTTCCATTGGCGTGCTTGTTCGCCAAGCGGCCGCTGCCCTTACTGCCGCCACCACTGCCACCGCCACTGCCACCGCCAGCGCCGCCGCCACTGCCGCCGCCACTGCCGCCGCCACTGCCGCCGCCAGCGCCGCCGCCAGCGCTCGCGCCGATCCGCGCCGCGTGCCCCACCGCCGCCGCCATCATCAAGCCGCTGCCGGGCTGCCGGCCGCCCCGGCTGCCGGTCCTCGACGATGCCCTGGGGGTGGCGCTGCTGCTCGGCCACCGCCCCCAGGAGCAGGAAAAGGAGGAGGAGGTCGGGCCCAAATCCAGCTGCACAATCGCCTCCTTCCGCCGCACCCCCTCCTCTTCAGCTGCTGCTGCTGCTGCTGCTACAGCCATCGCCCCAGACACCGCCGCCGTACCTGGCTGCGAACCCCAGAAGTCAAATCCAAGTACGTCATCCTCCTCAATCCAAGCCGGCATGCGCTGCTGCCGCCGGCTGCGGCTCTGCCGCGGGCCGCTGCTGCTGCCCGACTCCCGCCCGCGCCGTTCCGCCCGCTCCGCCTCCCGCAAGTCCTCTGCGCCTGCACCGTGCTGCTGCTCCGCTTCATGCGGCCGGGCTGACCCGGAGTGCCTCCCGTGTTGCAACACGTTGTGCACAAACGAGCTGGAGGGCTGGTCTGCTTTTACATGCGCAGTCGTGTGCCCATGCGCGTCGGCCGCCCCGCTCGTCGAGGGCATCTCCTCGTCCATAAGAATGTCCGTCATGCACGGACGGCGCTGCTGCGGCCTGGCACTCACAGCCTCGAAGTGGGTAGGACTGACCTCGGGCGCTGCTGGTTGCGCGTCGCCGCTCGAGGCCCAACCAGAGGCCGCGGCAGAGTCCGAGCTTGCGGCGGGTGCACGTGCGCGTGGGGCCCCGCGACGAGCCACTGCAGGAGCCAGGTCCCTGGCCCCCAAGCTCGTGGCGCGTCCGCACGGCGCCGGGCGATATGGGCTTGCTGAGGAGCCATAGCACACCGTGCTCGCAGGGCAGTTGGAGCAGCGAGCAAGCTCGGGGCCATGGTTTCCTTGCACCGGCCCTCGCAGCCCGGCTTGGTGAATATAGCTCATTTACTTATTCATTCAACCCAGAATCATTCCTAGACAGTGCATAATTGTATGAGAGCAAGCGGCCGAGAAAGACAAGCTCGGGTTTTCCTGCTGAGCTGTGGTGCTGCGTGAGGAGGGCCACTGTTCTCCAGTATTTTCTTGATACTATAATAATACAAGACACAGTCCCCATACCTCAACTAGACCGGACGGCGCGCAGTGGCCAATCGCAAGTTTACTGATTGTGTTTTACAGCCCGAAATTCACTGGCATTTCAGACCATATAACTACGTGAAACCTTTGATTCGTATCAGAGTATCCTCTTCGCTTAAATTGTGAGAGTATAACGCAAACCAAAACGAAAATGGCCAAACGTGAGCTTGCCGTGAGCTTTGACATCGTAAGAGAAAAGAACCTTGAACAACTCAAGCTCCTAAACAGCGTTATCTTCCCGATCAAGTATGCGGTGAGCGCGCCGATCCCGCCTAGCGGGCTGCTTATTAGCTGCTTGGCAATCTGGCGACTTGGGCGGCGCTGAGGCGACATTCTGTATGCAGGATGAGGTGTACCGACAATGCATGGCGTGCGGCGACCTGACGCAGCTAGGTGAGAGCGTGCGGCGGGTGCATGGGTCGGCAGGCGGGTGAGGGCAGCCGGCGGCCTCATGGCTTGGTCGCAGCCGGAAGCCCGGCTAGGACTACCTCCAACTGACGCGCATAGAGGTGTTAGCCTCCTCAGCGAGTGCAGCTGCCGTGGAAATAGATGCCGCCCAGTCACCCCAGCGCCGCAGGGTGCGCCAGTGCAGCAAGCTGCATCACGTCACGCCTCCTTGACATGCCTGCTCCTGCTGCGCAGCATTCCACAATGACATCCTGGTGGGCGCCATCGCCGTGCGCTGTGAGCGCCAGGTGAGGAAAGGCAGGGGGCTGTGGCCGCCGCAGCGTGGGCTCGACTGCTGCCCGACCTGCTGTCAGCTGTCCTGCACGCACCATCGCTACACGGTGGCGGGCGTGGCGGTTGCAGCTACCTTGTGCCTTTGAGCGAGTCCATGTCATGACCCCTGTGCGCAGCCCAACGGCAAGGCAAAGGCCTACATCGCCACGCTAGGCGTGCTGGCGCCCTACCGCAACTTCGCCATTGGTGAGTGCCGGGCTGGGTTAGGGGTGCTTGGCTGCGCGCGCACCCGCCGAGCCAGCCAGAGGAGCGGCATGACTGTGCAAGCTGTCAAGGAAGCCCGCATGTGGAATGGTAATTGGGACAGCTGGCCACCCGGCTGCTTGTGGGACTAGCCAACCGCATGCCATACGGCTTTGATGCAACCTGCACGAAGACGCATGTGCATTGGCGCTCGCTAGCACTACTAACCGTGTCCTTTCCCGCCACGTGCCGCACCCTCGCACGCCCGCACCCTCGCACGCCCGCAGGCGCCAAGCTGCTGCAGCGCTCGCTGGCCTCGGCGCAGCAGGACCCCAACATTGAGGAGGCGTACGTGCACGTGCAGGTGCGGGGCAGGGGGTGGAGGTGGAGGTGGAGGTGGAGGTGGAGGTGGAGGTGGAGGTGGAGGTGGAGGTGGAGGTGGAGGTGGAGGTGGAGGTGGAGGTGGAGGTGGAGGTGCGGATGGATTGCGGGCGGGCGGATGGGCGGGCGGGAGGTGGAGACGGGCTGATGGGCACATGAGCGAATGCAAGAGGCGAGGGCCGACTAGTCGTCAGGAGGTGTACAGGTTGTGTCGTATCACTCTATCAGCCTGGCTTGGGGTACGCCAGCACAACCTGATCGTACATGCCGTGTTTGGAAGATGGGCCCACGGCGGGTCGGCGCCCGGTACCACCGCGCGCAAGCAAGAAGCCTGCGTAGTGCTGACGCACGCACATGCCTCGCCGCCGCCCACCTGCCGCGCCACCACATGACACGTTGGCACATGCGCAGGTGGACAACGAGGATGCCATTCGCTTCTACCAGCGGCACGGCTTCGAGAAGGGCGAGGTCGTCAAGGACTACTACAAGAAGCTGTCGCCGCCGGACGCAGTCATCATGAGTAAGAAGCTGGCGGCATAGCGGCATAGCGGCGGACGGGGCTGGCGGACTGGCGGCGTCAGGTGGAAGGCTGCGTGGAAGGGGCACTGTTTTGAGGGGCGAGTTTGTCGGTAGGACAGGCATGGGATGTGTGGCGGCGCCAGGCGCGCAGATACGGTAGGGTCTGGCTGCATGCAGGACTGCGGAGCTTGCATGGCGTGGTCCCATGGTATGGATTGCAGCTTCCATGCAAGATGCGATTGGCATGTATGCATTATGGTACGTCGTTGCATTATGGGGAAGTACGATCGTATGGGTAGAGCCCCGTCAACGATGCAACAATGAGGCTGGGCGAGCTGGCAACGTCTTTGTCGTCCCGGTCAGATGGTCAGTGTTACGCACACCGCAGCAGCTACCGAGTCTGGATGACGATTAGGCCCGGCGAGCACCCCGGCGAGCACTTTAAGAGGGGCCGTGTAACCCGTGTTGCGCTGCTGGCATACAGGGCCACCTGCAATCGACACTGAACTGAGGCCCTGCAATCGACACTGAGCTGAAGTCCCTGTCAGACATTGCCATGCTGTGAGGATGCACGATTGCACAGGAGTTACGGGGCTCAGGACCCCTTTCCTGGCGCCCTGCCTCAAGTTACAAATGTACACGCTCAGGCGCGGAACAACTAGCCAAGTTTTTGGAAGCCTCGTGAATGGCCGAATGGGGACGCGACCGTGTGAGCTGCTGTACTGCTGTATTGCACGGCGAGACTGGTGGTGCAAAGAGATCACCCTTGAGTAGGAGGGCTGTGTAACATTTCCATGTCTGTACCAATCAAGTATTGCAACTTGCAAGTATTATACCCGCAGCAGGGACAGGCCGGCTGGCGAGTCCTAGTAGGCTAGTACACTAAGACAAGAAAGGTGGTCCTCCCATGGGGGAAAAAGTGGGCTGAGCCCACACCACGTGTACCAGTCTGAGACCGAAGGTTCCGAAACGCCACATCTCCCAGACATAGCCGGGGTCGGTTTGTACAGGCACCGCCCACCATACGTTCAGTTGCATCCAGCTATCAAGCGCAAGCACACCATTACAGAATCCAGATACATCTAGCCACTCAACTAGCCACGATAATTGAATGCTTGCAAGCGAAGAGCGCAACCTAGACATAAGCAAGTCTCAACCTGCGCGCCAGCGCCGCTTTCTGGGCGGCGCGGTGCTTTCCACCTCCACGTGGCCGTGCCCGCCCCCTCCGCTCCGCCTATGCGTGCAACTGCTGCCAGGCTAATGGCAGGAGCCGCGACCACCACTGCCGCCGCGCCCTGGGCTGCGGACGCCGCTGGGCCTTGTGCCGCCGCCGCCGCCAGGGGGGGGCTCAGCCCAAAAATGCCCTGCATAACGTAGCAACCTTCACCAAGCTCAGCCAGCAGCAAATACCGCAAAATTGGATCTTGCAAAGCGCTTACTCCAAGCATCCATCGTGCCGTCATAAGCTCTTCCTGCTCACACTCCCCCTCTCTCACCACACCACATTGCAATGACAAGCAGCACGGCTCCGTATCACTCTCATCCATCAGTCGAAGTCGCGGCGCGAGCGCTCCTTCTTCTTGTTGGAGTCCTTCTTCTTTGAGTCCAGGCGCCGCTCCTTGCCCGCCTTGATCCTGAGGCAGAGGCAACCATGAGACAGGAGGCAGGTAGCATGTCAGCAGGCCGCCCTCCTGGCATATGCTCCACTCTCCCCATGACAATTCTCAATCCAATACTCATGTTTCCCTGCACCGCTTTGTCCCTGCATCCGGGGAGTCAGCACGTGGGGAGCCAAGGTGGCAATAAGCGTCCGTGTTTTTGGCCATCCCTATCCCCATATCCCGCCGGATTGCCCATCGCGCAAGCACACTCACTGCGCCTTGACGCGCTTGATGGTTTCCGGGTCCGCCTCCTTGGGCGTGACGTACTCCACCGCCCGGTCAATGATCTCCTGCAGCTTGGCTAGGGCGTCGTCCAGGTTCTGACTGCAGCGTGGCGAGCGGAGAGGAGGGCACGCGGTGGGGGTGGGGGCTTCGTGTGTGTAGGGAGTCATGTGAGGCATCCATGAGCGATACGGTAGTCAGCAAGCTGCGCGTTGATGCATCTTAGGGGCATGCCCTTGCAGAGAGGGGTCCTTGCATGTAGGTTGAACGCCAGCCATATAAAGATGGTTGGCCCAGTGCTGGGTGCGCAACGGTTCCACGGAGTGCATAGTGCGCTTCGGAGAGCAGGAGAACGGCACCCAGACGGACCAGCCGCCCTGGCGAGGCGCACTCACGCTTGCGTCCGGTGGCGCTGCGACTGCATCACCAGGATGCCATCACTGGTGAACCGGTTCTTCTCCTGAGATCCGGCAGCCACAGCGAATACATGTGCACGGCCCAGTCAAGCACACAGACTGTCAACGAATGAAGGCGGTGAATTTGCGTCCAACCGCTATCGCAATTGAGTGCTGCCCCGCCTCATGCCGTCTGCACGTGGCTCACCAGTTGCCGCATCGCGTCCTTGACCTCCTCCGGGATCCAGCCGGCCTTGCTCACATCAAACCGCATGTCCACTTTGGTGTTGACCTTGTTGACGCTGCAGTATTCATGAACATGGCCCATGATAAACGAGCACGTGGCGCGACGCTTTCATTTGAGCACCACGCCGAGCAAGTCCACGCGTGGAATAGTTCTGGATTCTGAGTATACTGTGGACACGCCCCCACGCGCTGACGACTGACGGCGACACGCGCGGACGCCCTGCTCCCCTGAAAACCCAGCGAGGTGCCCCGTAGGAACCAACGTCTCGTGGAATAGCTGCCACCAAACAGCACAGACCTACTTTTGCCCACCAGCACCACTGGAGCGAGCAAAGGCGATCTCCACATCATCTGTCATGGGAGGCGCGGCAAAACCGTGTGGGTCATTGACTGCGGCTGCCACGAGTCACTTCGCGCAAGCGGAGAGCGCGTGACACACGCCTTGCTACTGATGAGCGCGACACGCTGTGCGCACGCGTGCTAGGACAAGGCCCCATCCTACAAACTGTCCCGAGCTACCTTTTGTGATCGCGCGAACCTTGTACACGGGCTTTGGGGGCGCGGGGGCGACTCCGTCCTCCGCCGCTGCAGCCACGAAGCGTGTGCTGAGGTGCAGGTGTGCCGCCGCGGTCGTCCCATGATGCGCGACGTGTAAATGTTTAGTAGTCACACTGTGCGCAGTAAAGGGTCTAAATCCTACGCATCGGGCAAGCACTGGCGTCGAGCTCGTGGTGTGCAAGCTGCGAAGCTGGTGCAGGAGACGGACCGCAGCCATGTTGCTCAAGTTGCACCTCAGATTACATATACATCATCGTGAAGAATGATTATGGGGCGGGATGGTGACCGATTAGACTTTCATTCATTCTCGGCGCATCGCTTGGGCAGCAGCAAACCTTGGCACAGAGGTAAATTACATACATACAAGTACAATGATTTGCGACATGTCGCCGTTCACAGCCATCGCCGCTCTGGATGAACGAGGTTGACCGCGAGTCGTTTGTTAGCAAGTCTCCGCGATGCACGCTCAACGCCAAGTGTCACAAACATTAGACTGCCTAAATAGAGCTTAGCAATCATAGCAGCAAACCCGGTCGTGGTCCCGTCGAAAAGGCACCGCTTGCAGGTGGCAAAATGGCTCACGCCGACGCGTTGCCGGAGGGCGTCATGGTGCTGCGGGTAAGCTCTGATTCGCTGGTTTGTGACGGGCGGCTCGGGGGCTCGCTGTCCTTTGCTTAGTCCCACAGTCCGCTCCGCGTGTACCGCACTTGCGCAGCTTGGGACGGCCGCGCGGCAGGTTATGCACGAAGTGCTGCGAGTCGTCAAGGAAAGCCGTGTTGTGGTTAACGAGCTCATTCAGGTTGGTGTGATTCGCCTACGTTTAAGACGTGGATTAGTTATGCCGGGTTTTCGGGGCTACACGGTTCGTGCTGGCCGTTGCACGGTGTAACCCGCAGTTGATGAGGTGATGCGTCATGTATGCATCGATAAGCTCCCTATGGCTGGCCACCTATGTTCGCCACACCTGCACCTGAAACCCAGAGCTCCCGGCTGCCTTCTTTCTGCCGGCTAGATCCACCCCGCACACGGCACACCTGCACGCCGCTCAACGCGCTGCCCTCACACGCACAGTGCCGCGGGGCTCCTTGACACTGCAGACCACGGGCGAGTGCCCGGACTCCCATGCCAACGGCGAGCTCAGCACATGCAACGTCACGCTGGCGGACCACTACAAGCGCGCGTTCAAGTACGGCACGCCCGGCAAGGCGATGTACATGCACAACAAGGCGCTCATCGAGGTGCTGGGGCCCGACCTCACGCACCGGCTGTACGGATCCATGCAGCCGCTGGCGCAGGACGGTGAGGGGCCGAGGGTGCTGAGGGGTTAGCTGGGCTGCCACGGGGCCATAGATAGGCGGCCACAGGGAGGAAAGGCCGCGGCATACGGGCAGGAGCACGTCGTGATGGTGGACAGATGGAGGTGATGGTTTGACCCAGGGCTAGGGTTTGCAGCTCACAGGCGGGTATTTCGCATTCGACATCGGATGTTCGTGCCCTCATCCGCCGCCGGCCGCCCCCCCCCCCCCATCTTGCCACCCGCAGTGCTGGTCAACTATCCGTTGCTGTACGTGTCCGACAACCCCAAGAGCAGCTCGGATGTGCTCGTGGGCTCACGCGGCAGCTGGTCGCCGCTGCACCAGGCAAGTTATTAAGTCACTATGCATCTGGCAACACCGGAATCTCGATTTGTTCGCCGGAGCACCAGCCGGGGCACCCACAGGTTGCGGCGTGCGTGCACTTCGGCACCAGCGCATGTAACATCGTCCCAACCTACCTCGCCTCACCCGCCTCACCCTTGCCGCCCCGTCCCACCCTTCACCACGCCAGGATCTTCCGCTGTATTGCACCAGCGCCATCCTGGTGCTGGAGGGCTTCAAGGAGTTCGTGGTGCTGCCGGACGAGGTGGTGCCCAGCCTGCGCATCAACACTACCTCGGGGCTGTGGGAGCGGCCCGTCGTGCACGATGGCAAATACTTCCCGAACCTGCAGGTTGGTAGGGCGCGGCGGTGGGTGGGTGCAGCTATCGGCTGTGTCAAGGTCAGTGCTGCTGTAGCCGAGCGCTGTGACCAGGCCCGGGCCCCAAGACCACCTACCATACGTGGCCGTGCTGCCAAGGTGGTGAGCGCACCCCGCCGCCAACCCCGCCGCAGGAACTCGTGCACGCCACCGGCGGCGCGGTGCTGCCGCTGCGCGCGGGCGACATGATGATCATGCCGCCGCGCGTGTTTCACCTGGCGCGCAACGTGGAGGCCACCGTCAGCTGCAACTTCAGCGTGTGCACCATGGAGAGCGTGCCCCTCACGGTTGCGCAGGTGCGAAGGGCCATGTTCGTCAGCAGGGCTGCACCGTAGCGCGGAGCATCGTCTTCAGGAATGCTCATGTACCGTTATCGAGCGACATCACAGGCTGCGTTAACGTCAGGAGCCTGCCATATGCGCCCCCCTGCACATGGTCGATTTGGGCATTGAAATGAACTACCATCTCTGCACATGCAGACGCTTGCGCGGATTGAGCAGAGCCCTCGGGACGTCATGCACTTTGACAAGGACTTTGCGCAGCTCCTCGCGGACTGCACCAAGATGGTGAGTCCTCGCACCGGCAGACAGTCTCCTAGTCCGGAACGACGGCTAAAAGGCCGCAATCCATCTAACTTACCACCCACTTGCGAGTCCTTAGCGTCGCCATTTTCATGCCCTGCCTTGCTTCCAAGCGCAGCTGCTGCAGCAGGCGCAGGTGAAGCCGAGCAGCATCCACTACCTCACCGCCCGCAAGCGGCTGCCGCCCGTGCAGTCCATCCTCGACAATAGCGTGCGGCTCATGGAGTGGTGCGTGGTGCGGGGTGGAGGGCTGTGGAGTGTAGCCGGGCCCTTTCAAGGGTGGGACCAGGAGCGCCGCCGTCGCAGGGCAGCCTTGGGCGAGCTTGCTTCTGTAGTATGGCAGCCCACTGTGTACCGTATGCTTCACGCTCGCAGGTACATGACGTTGCAGTGCATCCCCAACGGCTGGGTGGAGGGCTTCTGGGGCCCGCTGCGCGCACGCTTACTGGCGCAGCTGCAGGCCGCGCTGCCCATGCACGTCACGCCCGCCAACGAGCCGCCCGCCGCTGACCCCAGCCAGGCGGCGGTGCCCCTTGGCGGCAAGATGGCTGCGATGGCTGGCGGTGGTGGCGGCGGTGGCACAGCCGCCGTGCCGCGGCCGCTGAGCACGGCGGCTCGGCTTGGGCTAGATTCTCGAGTGGAGGACGGCGCAGCGGTTGACGCTGTGCAGCCCCGAAAACGTAGGGCGGTGGCGAACGGGTAGCGGGCAACTGTTGGGCGTAGACAGCAGCTAGAGCTGCCTGCGCCGGTGTGTACATGGCACAGCCGGAGCACGCGAACGGTGCCACGTTGGCACATGACGCACATGACACAAAATGTGATTCATGCGTGTGCCCTTGGACTTCTGCTTCTTGTCAGGGGTTGTCCGCCTCTGTTCTTGATACCTTGTAGTTTAGGACGCATTGAAGCAATGTCACAAAGGCAGGAAGACTGTCAGTCACGATGGCAAAGTTGGCTGACTAGGCTGGCGGTAGAAACGAATGCGGATGTTGAACTTGAAGTACGGAACGAGGATGCGGGACATGCCCTCAACCCACACGCTGTGACCCTGTGTGCAAGGAAGTGTGGCGTTTTTGGTGTGCAGGGTCAGCGATTACGGTATGTCCGGCTGTCGTGACGTTGCCCAGGTGGGCGCTTTTCACGGACTTGCGAACTCCACGTAGGATTGCATGTAGTCTGAGCGCAGATTGCGCTTGCAGAATTTGACATCTATACAGATTGAAACTGGCAATTTTGTGGGCATTTGTTGGGACGGAGGTGATGTGCATGGGCCTTGAGGTCGAAGGCGCGCGGCCGTGGTTTGCATTGGTCACAAGAGGGACCTGCCATAGTCCTGGGGGCACCCTGCTGTGCTGGCTGTTCGGCAGCGGCACTTCACCAACGCGGACTGTTGAGGTAGCTGTTGTTCGGCTATTTGGACAAGCTGGTGAATCACATCACTTCGGGCCGTCGGTATCGCGTAATACGTGCAAATGCATGCGCCATCCTTTGGCGTTTTTACCATGGCTATAAAGAATGCAACTTCCGGCACCGCTCCGGCACCTCCTGAACGATCTGCTCCGTGACCTCAGACCTCGCACGCTTGCCGGCTAGCATTCTATTTATCATCCACTTGCCGTGCGCAGCATCGCAAGCTGTCCTTCCGGAACCCGCATCCACTCCTTCATATAGCCTGGCATTACGTGCATGCGCTCATTAGCACCCAGTTGCAACCGCAGCTCTGCGCAGCTGCCTCTGTCACGACCCTGCACTGCACCCTTTCCATTTGTTGCCACCCGCGCACGCCCTCGCCGCAGCTCTGACCATGCATGACATCAAGCACGCCCTCACGGCAGGTCTAGGTCCAGCATCTGCAGAGCCTGGTCCATAGTCCGGTCCAGGGCCTCCATGCCGCATCCAGGCTGATGGGGCGGCTGCGCCCCCTGGTCGAGCCCAAAGCCGAGGCCGCCATCATAGGGGGTCGTGTCGGCGCCTCCGGCGTCGCTCATGCGCGCTCGGAGGCAGGCGCCCTCGTCCATCTTGGCGGCCAGGCCGTTCAGGTCCTCCAACAGCGAGCGCAGCGCACATACCTCGCCTGCAAGGTCAGGAGGCGGGGGAGGGGGGCGTACCGGTATGAAAGGTGTTGTACAACTACATAGGAGGCGCTGCGGGGCTGCACTGAGTCAGGTGTACAGAGCGTAGTGGGAAAGGCTTACCGACAAGGGTCTCATGCAAGCGCGGCAGCAGGTCCGCCATCGCGGGCACGCCGCCCTGCGGCGGCTGCACCTCGGACCCCGCTACCGCGATTGAGACATCACCTCCGCCGCCAACTGCTGCCTGGCCCGCGCCGCCGTGCCGGCTCCCCTGCAGCAGCAGCCGCAGTGCTGCCTCGCACGACTGCAGCGAGCCCAGGCCCTTGGCCAGCGCACTGCGCAGCTGCTGCAGCGCAGCTGCGTTGGCGCCGCCGCCCATGGCCATGCTCAGCCCCATGCCGCCCATGCTCAAGCCGCTGCTGCCGCCCAGCCCGGCGCCGTTGACCAGCGGCAGGCTTGTCATGGCGTTCTGCAGCGCCGTCAGCACCTCGCGCGTGGCGTGCGCATGCACGTCCTGCAAAGGCGCAGTCGCGAACTGGCATCAATGGCTGGTCTCCCAGCATTACTCGAAACTTTTCATCACCTTCCCATCTTCATCATTGCGCCGGAGCGTCCCGGTTCTTGCTCGCGCCCTCGCACCTGTACCGCGGCCCAGCGCTCCAGCAGCGGCAGCTGCGTGTCCAGCACGTGCTGCGTGCGCGCGGCTGTCCGCGCCGCCGCCAGCTCGCGCTGCACTTCCACGCTGCGCTTCATCATCTGCGCCAGCAGCACCGCCATGGAGTGCAGCTGCCGCGCGCCCTGCAGTTTCAGGGCAGGTGGAAACGTCGAAAGCAAAGAACGCCTTGCTGTGATCCATGGCGGCACGGGTTGGGCAAATGATTGAGAGGCTTGGTCCAGGTCCGCTTCAGGAAGTGCTTCAGGTTCAGTGAGGTGCAGCAAGTGCCGCTGCGCACCTTCTCAAAGCGGGCTCGGGCCGCGGCCTCGGCTTTGACGGTGAGCACACGGTACTGCAGCTCCTGCGTGGGCGATGCGGGCGGTGGCAGGTGGGGCATGTGGAACTTCGGCTATCCGGGAACAGCGCCGACCCCACTGTGAGGCATATTCATTTCGGCCGTTATCTTTCAATTATATGAGTGTCAAACGTCACTGTCCAACATGGGACTTTACGCATGTAGTCTAGGCAGGGGTCGCTTCTGCCTGCCCAAAGCAGGTGCCGCATCCAGCGCTCACCAGCAGCCGCACCGCCTTGAGCTGGTCCCGCATGGAGCGCCCGGCTGCGCACGCGATGTACGGACACGTGAGGGGTTAGCTGGCATAATCATGGTAACAAAGGTTTAGAGCTAGTCGTAGCAGCAAGCCTGTACGGCGCTGTAAGTGCGAACCCGCAGTCTCACCAATGTCAGACGTGCTGGCCTCGGCATTCGACCCCAAGCGGCTGCCTGCCATGTCCGCGGCTGGACCAGCAGGCGCCGCCCCGCGCGCGCTGAGCGGCGGCGGGCTCCTTGCCGGCTGGGAGGCCGCAAAGCCAGCAGCGGCAGTGCCGGCGAGTGCTTGCGCCATGTGCCCTGAGCCGGCGATTAGCGAGAACGGCACAGGTGCCATGCCCCCACCAGCCACAGCACCCTGTGCAGCATACCAGGTGCATTTGGGAGGAGCAAAGTATATCGGGCGTGCTTTGCAAGTCGTTGCCGCGTTGCTTACTTGCCAGCCGTGCAGAGGCTGGTTCCACCACAGACAGGTACTTATGCACAGGTCCTTTGTATCCCAAGCTTAGGCCCAGCCCCTCTCACCCGCAGGGGGCTCTTGGCGATGCGCGAAGACGGCAGGGACACGGGTGTGCGCAGGAATGCGTCCTCATTGCCGTCTGGCAGCGGGACCTGCAGAAGCACACCAGGAGCGCGATCTTGACCTCAAGCCCCAGCAAAACAAGCCCACACTGCACCATGACATTGCATAATGGTCCTGACAGCATCGGCGCATGCGCAGTAGTCCTGACAGCAGCCGCAACACCGCCGGCACCCACAGCTCGAAAGCCCCACGCCTCCCGCGCCGCTCGCCTACCCGCAAGGCCTCTTCCACATCAAAGGCCGGCAGCTGCTTCCTCAGCGCCCGCTGCAGCACCTGCGAGTCGGCCGCAGCCGCCGCGGCCGCCGGACCTCGCGGTGGCGGCGGCGCCATGGCTGTTATCACCCCGGCACCACTGCCAGCACGCCCCCGAGCCGCCGCGGCAGCCGCCGCACTGGTGCCGCGCGCAGACACTGGAGCTGGAGCTGCCATGCCTCGTGCTTGCTGCTGTTGCTGCGTGCCTGCATAGTTGCCGCGAGCCGACATGGGCGGCGCCGCGCCGGTCGCGGGCGCGGCACCAGCGCCAGAGACGCGCGCGGTGCTGCTGCCGATGCCTGGTGCACCTGCGCCGGCCCCCGATTGCAGGGCTGCCATGTTCAGGGCGGGCACACGCGGCGGCGGGGCGCTGGGGGTGGCAGCCGTGCCCTGCCGCTTGGATTCAAGGTACCTGAGGAGTATAACACAGCGCAGCTCGGAAAAACGCTGATGACAGCTGCATGCGCGCGCAACTTGAACATGAGCTGTTCGGAGGGCGCGCCATGCCCCACATGCTCGCAACTCCCTTGCAACAACAGCGGCAGGGCGTCTGCCCTCTGATGACCGCCTGCCATGCTCAGCCCCCTACCTCTGCAGCGCCTCCCGCCTGTCCTCCTGCTTGACCTCCTCCATGCGGCTGGCCAGGTTACCGGGCTGCCCACATTTGGACGCCGCCGAGCCCACAGACACGTCCCGGCCAGGGCTACTCTGGCCGCGCGCTAGCAGCGTCCTGCGATAGCATGGCGAGCGCGTACAACGCGAAGGAGCGGGACGATCCTGTGGCTCAGACCCTGGCCCCTCGCCATACAGTAACGAGCAGGTGCGGAGCAGGAAGCAAGGAGTGACTTGGGGCTGTGAGGAGGCACCACTACCGCCGTACGAGGAGGCAGCACCAGAGACGGTCGCACCTGCTGGTGAGGGCGTTGCCAGTGCGCGGGATGTGTGGGTCCAGGTTGAGGCTGCGGCCGGGAACCAGCGGCTGCGCGGGTGTAGCGGTGGTGAGCGCAACGCTTCCTCCGCCCCGCAGGTGCAGTGGCTCGCGGGCTGTGGCGTCTTTGCGAGCCGTCATGGAGCTTGTGGCTGCAGATGAAAGGTACTTCGATTGCACCTACGTAGGGGGGGAACGGGTTGACGTGGGGTCTTTCCTGAAGGGGTAATCCATGGCTGGACGTGCAGGAAGGCTGTATGCCTGGAAGGGTGTATGCCTGACTGGGCCTGCCCCAGACCTCACCGGCCGGGTGGTCCTGCTTCTGCCGCCCATTCCCGTTCGCGTGCTAGCGCCGGTACTGCCTGTAGTGATAGTACGAGGCATGTCATTATTGCCTGGGATATGCCAGCTGCTTTGCGAGCGTCAAAGCCAGCGACATGAACGTGGCCTGGGCCGCTCAAACGAGCTGACCTGTCATTGACACCTCCATATGATCATCTGTATACATGTGCGACGGCTCCATTCGTCAGAAGGCAAGAGGGAAAAGGCTTGCCAGTCTACTCTGCTCGGCAAAGGTCAAGGCATGCTCTTTGTACTTTTTACTTGTGCAGCAATATAACGTACACAACAGCATAGGTTTGCTTAGGAAAATCGCGCAAGTGCTGGAGAGCTGTCATCGACAGCGACCGATTGCGGTTCGCGCAGGAGGAGCGGCTTCTTTGGACGCCTGCGACAGGGGTCCATATATATTCATGATTATAGTTTATAGGTAGGTAGGAACCCTTACATTTTAGAGAGAGAAGGTATCCGGTCCGTAGCTGTTTCCCGGCTCGCTATGTTTGTCGCCCCGCGCCCACCAGCTGATGAAAATGCTGGCGTTGGTGGTGAAATTAAGCTTAGGTCAGGGCTCGGTGGAGGCCTCCGCGGAATTGGTGGCAGCGCGACCGGACCGCTGAAGCCGCTTGCAGCGACCAGCGGCAAAGCTGCACCGGCCGGGCCTTCAAAGCCCGGGCACGCATTTGCTGCACAGCCCCGTGCAATCCTGGGCAACCTGACCAATGTTAGCGCAAAGCCGGGCTCCTCATCGGCTGCGTTGACCTCTGGCAAAAAGGCACAGCCGTTGCAGCCGCAGGCGGCTCACAGCGAGCGCGAGAACATGGCTGGCAAAAGCTGGAAGGTGCAGGAGAGCGAGCGAGTGGCACAGGAGGTGCGATACGTCTTGTGATGGCCGGCCTGTCCAACTTCCTACACGGGCTTGAGCTCAACCCGGTTCCCACCCCACCGCCGACTGCCAGGCTCACGCGGTCACAACGCGCGTGAATCGGACTATCGCGGCCGTTAGCACATGGAAGACGGCGCCGTTCTTCATCCTGGTAAGGCAGCGCGTGCGACACCTGCTGTTCTCATCACGAGCGCAGTTAACCAGCAAACGGCAGAACCCTACCCAGCCCCACCCTGCCACCTGGCGTTACCCTTGCCATTACTTAAATTGGCAACCTTCTGCCTTTGCAGGCGGACGAGGACGAGAGCGCCGCCAGCGACGCGGACGAGCCCGTGCGCGAGAGCGAGCCGCCCATCGTCGTGTCGCTGCCCATGTCTGGTCCCAGCAGCCGCAGGGGTGAGCAGAGCACCTGGTGTGTTGCCGCCATGGACCCTGGTATGGCATGCCTGTGTATATCCTGATTTTGGAGGCGCGTCGCTTGAGGCACGCACTGCGCACTCTTGCCCTCACAGATGAGAATGCCGCGCCGGCGGCCACAGGCACTTGCATGTCGGCGGGCGCACGGCTGCCTGACATGGGCGCTGAGCCCCTGGACCTGGCGTTTGACTTCGATACAGAAGATGAGGACGCGGCCCTGCTGTGAGGAGGGCGAGGCATGAGGAGCGCTGGCACCCACAGGCTCGATGAATGGGGCATGGGCGTCGCGGGGGGGCAGAACGTCGGAAGCTGATTGTTTTGGTTTCATGAACGGTGCAGCACGCGCTGTGTGTAGTTCACCTAGTAAAGAGCAATAGAAATTATGCACCGCACTGGTCACGCACCAAACCCGTCATGCACCTTGATGGTGGCGCTGCCGGCGGCGGAGCGCTGCAGGACGCGCTCCTTGGTGGTGAAAATGTAGCGTGCCGCAATTCGGACTATTCATCCCTTAGACCGGGCATAGAGCTGCTGTAAGCATGTCTGAGCACCAGGGGCCAGAAGACGCGTGATAGTCTGGCATTGCGTGCATCTAACTACGCTTCCTGCGACCTGGACCCACGCCTGGACTCTTCTTGTCAACGGTGCAGTGTTGTCACACATTGCCATGTACTGGGGCCAATATCAGATTGAGGTCGCGGGCGCTGTAACTATGTGTCTTACACTCCTCCGGCTGTCCTTGTGCCGTTGCTCCCCAACAGTCCAGCATGTCCGTAACAGTATGACATGCTCTGCCCGGGTTCCGGATTGACAATTGTGCTTACCGGCACAATCGGCGTACCAGCTGGGAATATGATTGCTATTTCTGAATGCTCTGCATGTCCGCCTACCCCCATCAGAACTCTGAGCACCGTTGGACATGTTGACCGCAAACCAATGACAGCTCCTTTGAGGAGGCGATATGGTGTACCCATAAGGCCATAACGCAGACACGAGAAGGTCTGAAACACTGAAGCCGCAACTGGAATCGCATGCCCCCGACATCTGCTGCTTCACTGCATCACGGCTCACAGCACTGGTCCACCCCTGCGCTCACCATAACCTGCCTGTATGCAGCAAAGGCATGGCTTGTCGCTCACCGAATACCGGTATGCTCAGGCCATACAAGGCAAGACCACATGTAGAAAGAGCAGCAACGGCCTACACTATTTTTGAGAAGGTCACATCTGGCTCCTGCAGTGAACACCGGCCTAACCTACGGTAAACCGTCACAGGCCATAACAGGGCATGATGCCACCGCGCCGCACGGTGAATGTCCCTGGTTTATACATCACTACGACGGCGGCGAGCGGGGATCCATCAGGCCCGCGCTCAGACCGACGGGAGTGCCGGCCATGGTCAGCGCATTGAGGGCGCCCACGGCGGCCGACGTGGGCGAGACCTCCGCGGAGGACATGGGCGCCAGCAACGGCAGCCGCAGCCCTTTGCCCTTGGCCGCGGCGCCGCCGAGCCCTGCAACGGCTGCAGAGCCGGACCCAGCGCCGCCGCCGCCGCAGGCTTCGGACGCCGCGGGCGTGTGTGGCATCGCGCTAGCCCCTGACAGCGCCGCTGCCGAGCCGTCCGCAGAAACGCTGTAGTTCCACTTCCCGGTCTTGGCTGCGGTCTTGCGGGTTGGGCTCATGATCTGGCACTCGAGCTTCTTCTGAGTCTGCACCGCACACAACGTCAAGGAAAAGGGAGCGCACGCGGAACAGGTTCAGCAACGATTGCGCCAGGAAGATGGGGTGCGTCGTACGCAAAGCGCATGCAAACAACGATACCGGCGCCCCTGGCGTGAATGGGCAGCAGTGGGCAAAAGCACTTGGCGTGTCGCATGTCCCCATTGAAAGTTTAACACGGCGTACTGACCGGTCCGCCCTTGGCGCCAGAGGGCGTTCGCGGCTGCGGGGCGCTCACGATAGGCCGCAGGTGGCAGGTGATGTCTGGTGAGTGCGCAACGATCGGCTGCTGCGCCGAGATTGCGTCACGAAGTCCTTCCGGCGGCGCAGCAAACGGGCCGTGCATGGTCACACGGTTGGGTGGCGAGCAAGCGCCAGTATCGAGCGACCGCCGCGGGAGCTTGTCCCGGCCTAGGGCTTGCGGACTGCCCTCCGCGCGGCCGCTGCAAGATGCCATCTGCTCAACTTTTGAGTCAGCTGGGCCGTCCATGCTGCTGCAGGGCTGTCCAAGCTCCCAGACCCGTCCCTGCAGGCAACAGACAAAAGCAGTGAAATGCTCGTCTTCTAACGCACAGGATCGCTGCGCGGCCTTGTATTTCGTGTATTTAGGCCTATAGCCATGCACCGTGGGCACCATGGCTCCAAATTAGAGCAGCACTTGCCTCCGAACCCTGTTCGCCTTGCCATTCAGGGGCGGAGCCGCACGCACACGTCCTAGCCTGCCCCAGCCAAAACAGACTCCACATACATGACCTACCGAGACTCAAGGCCGGCCCTGGCGCAGCCAACACGGCTTCGCGAGTCGGGAAGGCAAGCGCTCGCTGAGAGCCGATACCCTGGAAAACCTTTGCTAGTATGAGCGGGAGATTCTCGTCTGTATCAGCAGGTTGGAAGCGTTAGCGAAGTCTACAGAAGGGAAAAACAAAATTCAGTCACTGGCAACGTGCTGTGTGCGCATTCAAAGAAGCGAGCCTGTGTAACATGTATGTATTTTGATAGTATATCGAGGCGCACTCGTGCAAAACTTATCCTGCACTGGTCGTCCTGGGTCGCCCGCCAAAAATGACCATGCGTAAAGCACGCCGTAACACGCGTCCTCAGCCCCCCCCCCCAAACCTGCCTTCTCGGCCCCGCCCCCTTTCCCTGCGGGGTAGGCTTTCCTGCGGGGTAGGCAGGCCGACACAGGTTTCTTACCCAATCGTTGACGGCTTCGGCCGCAAGTACTTGTCACCCAAAAAGCTGACGCCCCAGCAACCACCATCATCAGAGCCTCATTGCGGTAATCCAAACTGACCCAAATTTAGAGATTGAATAGCCGATGATTTTTCTGTAATTAACATGGCAATCTGACATTTGGAGCTTGCGATACAACAGCGGAAGCTTTACAATTATTGTCACACACGTGTTGCTGTGTTTAAATGTAACAGCTTCTTTCAGGTTTTAACAGAATGTCGGGAACATCTAAAGCCGATGAGCTGTCATCATGGGCAGAACGGCTGCGCGCAATTAACTCCGCCCCAGGCTCGCAGGCGCCGAACGCAGCAGCAGCGGCTCCGATCAGCTCAGCAACTAGCCTTAATAACGCAGGTGCCACGTCTTTGACGTCCGGAGCGGAGGCCGGCCTGGAGCCCAGCCTACCGACGCCGACCGTGCCGCACCTCTTCGTGCAACGCCTCGACGCGCTTCCTGAGCCAACCATGGAGCAGCTGCTGCTCGCCATGGACCGCCTGGCCTCCAAAACAGCGCAGGCACAGCAGCCGCAGCAACAGCGGGGCTGGCTTGCTTCCCTCTTTGGCGGAGGAGGGGGCGACGGCGGCAGCGGCGGCGCTGCTAGCGGCGGCGACCCTGCGGGCGGCGGCGGCGGCAGCAGCCGGTCCGAGGTGCGGCGCCTGCTGCGGCAGTGGCGGCAGCAGGAACTGGCGGCAGATGCGGACACGGCAGACTTCTCCAGCGACCCATACGACACCATCCCGCGCCAGGTAGCGATGGGTGCCGACGACTGAGGACGACCATAGCTACGGCAGGGGAGCGTGGCGGGGGAGCGGACGTCTGCGACAGGTCACCTCCAATGTGACACACCGACGACGGGGGGGCCAAGGCTTGGGACCGCACGTCTGGCTGGCGTGTGCCGCGGTTTGGGAGTTGGTGGTGTGCGGTGGTGGTGGTGGGAGGTTCGCCGTCGGACACATGGTGCCAGGCGTCGGCCCGATAGCCCACGCGGTTCGTGGCAGGGCCGCCGCCAAGCCACAAAGTAACTCAGTAGCGCTCATTTGACGTGACACCCCATCACTGGTCACCGCAGGTGGAGCTGCAGTGGCGCACCTACGCCAAGTGAGTCCTTCCAGGCGGCGGCGGGATGTTCACGTTGGCCCGCAGCTGCACCCAGCGTGTCCCCGGAGATAGTGACAGGAGCTGCCTTCCCTACTGTAATGCACACCTCCATGATGCCCCCCTACCTACCTACCTACCTACCTACCTACCTACCTACCTACCTACCTACCTACCTGCCCACAGGCTGTATCCGGAGGACGCAGCGGCCCGCGCACGCGCCGCGGCGCTGCTCCCCCAGCCCGGGCCCAGCTCTGCTGCTGCCGGCAGCTCCGGCGGCGGGGCCTCGGCCGCCATCGGCGGCTGGCTGCCATCGGCCGCGCAGCTGCAGCACACGCTGTCCGCCATCACCGCAGCCCCCGCTGCGGCAGCGGCCAGGCCGGTGCCCGGCGGCGGCGGCGGCCCAGCCGCCGCTGGTGCTGCCGCCGGCAGCATCTCCTCCTCCGCCGCCGCCGCCGCCGCCGCAGTTGCCCCGCCGTCGCCGGCGCGCGAGTGGGTGGCGCGCCACGCGCGTCAGCAGCCGGTGGTGCCGTTCAGCCGCGACCTGACGGACCCCGACTTCTTGCGCCTGCTGGTGAGCCTGGAGGCCTGGTACGGCCAGCACCTGGAGGCGCTGGCGCCGCTGCGCCGCGGCCGCCGCGGGCGGCTGCTGGCGGTGCGCGGCGTGCCGCTGCCGGCGGACTGGCGGCTGCAGCGGGCGGCGGGCGGGAGAGCAGGAGGGAGAGCAGGAGGGGGAGGAGGAGGGGGAGCAGGAGGGGGAGGAGGTTGTGGAGGCTGGCCGGGGGCGGGGCTGCTGCGTTGGTGCGCGGGCGCGGTGGGGCTGCGCACGCGGCCCAGGGTATGGGAGGTGCTGGCGGCGGGACAGGGGGAAGAGGAGCGGCAGGAGGCGCAGGAGCGGCGGCAGCAGCCGGGTGGGCCGCTGGCAGCGACCGGAGCAGCAGGCAGGTCTGGGCCGGGAGCCGGGGCGCTGGGGGTAGGGGCGGCGGCAGCCGGGCTGCGCCCGCGAGGGCTGCAGGCGGCACAGGAGGCAGCCGCGGCCGGGCAGTTCGCGCTGCGCCGGGTCACGCTGGTGCCGGCGGACTGGTTGTAACGTGTTGGCTGCACCTTGAATTCTTTCGGACCAGGGGCTCCGGGTGCGACAAAGTCGGCCGGCGTGGGGACGGGAGGTCGCGCTGCGAGCAAGCAGGCAGCGAGCAGCAGCTGCCGGCTGGGCCCAAGGTGCCTCGGGATGACCCGAGCAGCAGCAGAAAGCCGTCGTTGCACGAGATCCACCAGTAGCTTCCGTTCTGCATTCCATTGGAAGCCGTCCACAGGAAGCAGGGATGACTTTTTTACCTTGACCGACCTTGACCGACCTATTGACTGACCGTGACCTTGCCAGCTGACCTCGGTGCGGACCTGGCCTAAGCGCCCCGCGCCTCCCGCGCCAGCACCCTCAGGTTGGCTCGGGTTTGGGTTTCTGGCTTTTTCTTGGGTTTGGAATGCCTCTATCCCCCCCGGAACACTATAACATGGAGACGGCCAGCAGCGCGCAGCACAGCAGTGGCGGCAGCGACCATTCTGCTGCTGCTCCTCCTCCTGGCCGCGGCGCAGGTGAGTGAGTGGCTGTCGCAGGGGTGAAGATGCAAAACTGTAATGTCTGTGGCCCCATGGTTGGTTTGACCCTGACACGCTGCCTGCACCCGCTGCCTGCACCTGCCCTGCCCCGGCCTCATCAGGGATCTGGGCTGTGTGCACCGCTGGGCTGCTGCTGCTGGCGGCCGCTGCCTCCGGCGTCCTGCACGCCCGCGGCCACCAGCGCCCGCACCGCTGGCCGGTGGTGCGATGGGCGCACGGCGCCACGGCGGGGCCGTCCGGCAGCGGCAGCGGCTACCTGCTGGGCGGCAGCGGGCTGGGCGGTTCCGCGGCGCCGCCGCTAGTGACGCCGCTGACGGGAGGGGATGGCATGCGGGGGGAATCGGCGCGGGTGCGGCCTCGGATGGCTGCGGTCTCGCAAGAGAGGTCGGGCCAAATTGAGCCAGTGATGACGGCAGCGGCAGGCCAGGCACAGGCGCAGGAACAGGAGTTGGAGGTTCGGGAGCGGGAGCGGGAGCATCCACACGAGCACCTGCGGGCGCAGCAGCAGCAGCCGCAGCAGCAGCAGCAGGTGCAGCAGGTGCAGTTGGCGCCGCCGCTGCAGCCACCATCACCACCGCTGCTTCTGCATGACTGGGGAGGTGTGCCGCTGAATGCATCACGACAGGTGCGCCACCTCCATGCAGAGCGATGGGCGTGACGCCCGTGAGTGTCATGGAAGGGACACGTACGCCAGAGGTTCAATGTCGCAGCCGCAGAGCGCATGTACATGTACGCGCGAGGGGCCGCTGACGGTGCCTCGATGCTGGTGGGTGCGAGCGCAGGAGGCGGCGGAAGCGGTTCAAGCCCGGGCGGAGCAGCTCCTGAACTTCGCCGCCGCCTCACCCGCGCACCACGCGGCAGCGGCGGCGGCTCTAGCGGCGGCGCTGGCGCTGCTACCGCCCGCGCCGCCGGCCCTCGGGGTGCTGCTACGCGACCTCCGGTCCTTCGATCGCCAGCAGCGGGGCAGCGCTGGCGCGCGCGGCGCAAGCAGTGACAGCGAGAGGCGCAACAATTCAGCAGCGGGGGGCGGCGAGGAGCAACTACGGCCGCTGGCGGCGGCGCTGCTACCGGCGGCGGTGCAGCTGGTGACGGTCATGCGCGCACAGGGGCCCAGTGTGCTGTGCCCACACGACCCCAGCCTGCCCGTGGCTAATGAGGCCTGGTGGCGCCGGCCGCATGCGGGGACTCAAGTGGCCCAAGCGCCGGACGCCCCCTGGGCGCAGCAGCAGCAGCCGCAGCACCCGCAGCAGCAGCAGCAGCAGGCATCTGGTAATGGCGAGCCTTGGTCGTCGAGAGGCCAGCGCACCAACGCAGCCAGCACTGGCGCTGCTGGTGGCGCCGCCTCCAGCTCCTGGCCACGTGTGCTTGTTGCCGCCAACCTGCGGCAGGTGGAGCTGCTGCTGCCGTTCTGGTCGCTGGAGCTGATGCGGGCTGTAGCCATGATGTCGCACGCCGGCGGCGCCTCAGTCCCCGCCGCCTACGCCGCCACCGGCACCAGCGCCCGCAGCAGCGAGGGCTCTGAACATCGCACTGCCGACAAGGGGCAACACCCTGCGGAGTCTGTGCCGCCACACCCAGCGCAGGCGCTGCTGCCGCCGCAACCGCAACCGCTGCATCACCCAGTAGTGGCTGTGTCCATCTACGAGTCCGGCAGCAGCGACGCCACGCCGCAGTGGCTGGGCGCGCTTGCGGCGCTGCTGGACGTGCTCGGGGTCCCCAACGTGGTGGTGACCCGCGGGGCGCTGCGGCGGGCGCCGCGGCAGCACCGCATTGAGTTCCTGGCGTCGGTGCGGAACCAGGTGCGGCGGGGCAGCGGCGGGCTGGCGGGCTGGATGGATGGGGGTTGGGGAGCAAAGGGACGGGGACAGGGCGAGTAGAGGGTGGAGACGCATGCTGGATGTGGTGTGCGGTCGTTAAGCAGGGAAGGGATTGGGTTAGGATGCGCAAGTGCCCCATTCCCACTTCCCAGCATAAGTAGACCAGATGTCATCCGGCTGCGGGGTCTGCGCGTGTGTGCTGTTGTGCACCGGTTGCGCTGGTGCACCCACAAGCAGGTGTTGGACCAGGCGCTCCTGCCTCAGGTTACTGGCGGCCTCAGGGTCCTGGTCGCCGGCGCCGGCGCCGGCCCCGGCGCAGCCGCGCACACCCACACGAGCAGCACCAGCAGCAACAGCAGTGCGCACGAGGACTGCACAACACCGCCGCCTGCTGCAACTGCTGCTGCTGCAGCGGCTGCTGCTGCTGCTGATACTGCTACTGCCGGCCCGCCTGCTGTCGGCCCGCCGCGCTACAGCCGCCTGGCGGGCGCCGCTGCGTTCCGCCCGGACCGGCTCCTGTTCCTCAACGACGTGTACGCCTGCGCGCCCGACCTGCTGCGGCTGCTACAGCTGGGCCACGGCCTGGGCGCCGACCTCGCCTGCGGTCTGGACTTTGACCGCGTGGGCGACCGCCGCCGCCGCCGCCGCCGCCGGATGAGCTACAGGCGCCACTTGCTGCAGCGCGGCGGCGACGACAGCTACGGCACGGGTGGTGGTGATGGCGGGAAGGGGGAGGAGGAGGGTGGGAGCGAGGAAGGCACGGTGGCGTCGCCGCCGCCGGCCGTAGTGATCAACGCGACAGCAGCTATTGCACCCATGACAACACCTCATGATAGGGAGCTCGCGGCGGCGGGAGGCCCGGGCCCGGGCCCACCGGACGCGGCGAAATCTTCGGGAGCGCCAGCGGCGGCTGCGCGGCTGAATGAGGCGGTGGCGGCGGAAGCGGCGGCGCTGGTGGAGGTGTTGTCGGCGCAGCGCATGGCGGCGGCAGGGCAGCGGTGGGACGGCGGGCGGCCGTACGAGTTCTACGACATATGGTGAGCGGCGCGCTGCGGGCCGGGTGTGACGTGTGGATCTGGGCACGTTGGGGCGGGAGGAAGGGGCGCGCCGCCGGGGCCCAGCCGGTAGGTTTGCGCCCCTGCAGTCCAGTGGCTGAGTGGCACCGCGGCGCCCACGTGTTTCCAATGCCCTTCAGGGTCGCGCGCGACGTCACCGGCCGCAGGGTGAGCGAGGGCAGCGGGCACCAACAGGAGACGGTGCAGAGGGACCTTAACGGAGGTACTTGACTTGCAAGCATTTGACACCCCAAGGACGACTCGCTTTCGCTGCTGCCGGCACGCCTTGAGCCGGCTGGTTTCCTGCTCCTTGGCTGTCGCCCCCATCCACGCAAGGCCACCTGCACCTACCACTCCCTTGCAGCTCGACAAGCGCCCGCCCATTGCCATCCACCACGGCCCCTCCGCGCTGCGCCTGGCCCTGGGCCTGCCCACCGCCGCCTTCTGCTGCTGGAACGGCGCTGCGGTGCTCGCAGCCGCGCCCTTCCTGCCGCCGCCGCCGTCGCCACCTGCGCCGCGTTCGCCCCAGCCGCCCTCGTCTGCTGCCATGGATGCCGGCAGCGCAGCCGGCACCGCTGGCGCTGAAACGTCCGCCGCTCCGGTTGCTCCCTCTCCAAACAGCACCACCAGCCCGGCCGCCTTCAGGGCCCGCGGTGCTTGGGATGTGATTGACCACGGCGATGCCGATGCCGATGCCGATGCCGGTGACGCCGACGGCCAGCAGGCGCGCTATCCGCAGCTGCGCTTCCGCCGGTCTAGGACTAGCAGCAGCAGTGGTGGTGGAGGAGGGGGAGCTGGTGCAGAGTGTGACGCCAGCGAGTGTTCGCTGCTGTGCCACGACCTGCACCGCTTGGGCCACAGCCGCGTGGTCATTGACCCCGGGGTCAGGTGCGATGTGGCGTGGCGTGGCGTGGCGTGGCGTGGCGTGGCGTGGCGTGGCGTGGCGTGGCGTGGCGTGGCGTGGGGTTCTGTCAGGGTGTTTATGCGTCGGGCGGTCTGGTCTTCAGCACGGAGCTTGTTGACTGCCCCGCAGACCCCAGCTTAATGTTGCTGCCAAAAGCACGCAACCCGGCTTGCTGTACATTGCTGTACACACGCCCATACACACAACGCCCCGGCGCCAGGCTGTCGTACGTGCCGTACCACGACACGGGGCTGCACGAGGAGTGGTTCCACGGCGCTCCCATGCTCACATGGGCTCAGTTGGTGGAACATCAACAACAACAGGAGCCGGGGGCGGCGGCGGCGGCGGCGGCGGACGCCACGCCCCCCGTTCGGCAGCGCTCGCTGCAGCAGGTGCGCGGCGGCAGCGGGCCGATCAAGGCAGGCGGGTGTACGCCGCCAACAGCTGGCGGCCCCGCTAACAGTAGTCTCCATCAACACACGTTTGGCTTTTATAAGGCCGGTGGTTTGTTCGCGCTCTCTTCCGTGACCGCACATTCAGTCCCTTTCCTTTCCCTCACGCACAAACACGGACGCTGACGGCAGCTGGTGTGCTGGTTCACGCTGCACTGCAGGTGGTGCAGCTGAAGCTGGCGCTGGGCGGGCTGTGGTGGCGGGCCAGCCGCGCCGGCATGCAGCCACCCGACATCGACGCAGCGCTGGCCGCAGGTGAGTGCGCAAGCAAGCAACTGCATGTTGATGCCGATGCACCACCCTGTACCCCACCCTGTATTACCTTAATCGCATTACTCAACTCCGCTTCCTTTAGATTGGTTTAGTTTGGGCTGGTAACCACAACCCAACCGGCATCATAGCCTGCTGGCCATCACCCTGGCTGTGCTGTCGTCATCAGTTGCCATCAGCCGCTGGACGCGCCGTTTGCCCGCGCCCTCCGTATCTGGCACCTTTGCAGGCCCCAAATCAGCTGTGGGCTGCACGCCCTTGCTGATGCCATCGCCACCGACACCGCCACCCAACGCCAGCGGCGCCGCGCCCCACGGCAACGGCAGCAGCAGCAGCAGCAGCAATCGCAGGAGCGTCGGCGGCTCCACCAACAGCAGCTCTGGCGTGCCGCCTGGGCCGCCGCCGCCCCGCTCGCCACTGGCGTCGTTGCGCAGCTGCATGGAGGGCGAGTGGGGCGCACTGGCACGTCGTGTTGCCACGCCCCCGCCCGCATCTAGCCCGCTGCCGCAGCTGGTAGCACTTCCGGTGGCGGCGGGCCAGCACGAGCAGCCAGCGCAGCGGCCACGCACCGTGGCTGAGGCCCTGGCCGCACTGGCCGCCGCAGCTGCCGGTATCGGCGCTGCTGCAGGCATAAGCCCCGTGGGAAGCGGCCCGGTAGGCAACAACCCAGTGAATCCTGGCAGCAGCAGCAGCAGCAGCAGCAGCAGCAGCAGCAGCAGCGCGGCTCCGCAAGCACGGGGCGGCCCTGCAAACACTGCGGTTAGCACCCCCGGCCCCACGGCGGCGCCGGCTGCACCCCGGGCGCCGGTGGTGCTGGTGCGGGCGCTGGGGACAGCGGGCGCGGGCTGGGTGCTACCCAGCTCGCACATGCAGGTGGGCGGGTGGGGTCACTCCACTGGGGTGGATGCGACAGAGCGACCTGTTACGCGTGGGGTCTGCTGTGGACGGCCTTGACCCCCGGCCAGATACTTGGATTGATCACCAGGAAACAATACTGGCACCAATGGTACCAGCGGCTTCTTGCTTGTTTGCATGCGCGTGCTGCAGTCCTTTCCCCCAGAGCACGAGGCCTGCTGTGTCTGCCGCGCGCGTGCGTGCGTGCGTGCCACCACCGGCCCCTTCGCACACGCTGTATTCGGTCTATCCCCTCACCCATCCCCAACCCCATTTCCTCGCGGCCGCAGTATGAGTGCGTCAATATGATTCCGTTCACGGACGTAGCTGACTTCGCCGGCGCGTCTCTGAGAGACCTGGCGAGGCCGAACCACACCGCCGCGTACCTTGCCGAACGGCACCAGGAGCGCTTGCAGCAGAAGCTGCGGAGCGGCGGCGAGGATAAACCATAACCAGGAGCTGAAGTAACATGTGCGTGGATGTACGGTAGTGTGTAAGTTTTGTTGGAGGCGCCGTGCGGCGGCCGGCCGGCCCGACCGGCCCGGCCCGCTGACAGGGAGGGGATAGCGCGCATGCACGAGTCACACGTGTGGCTGGCCAGGAGGCTGGCACTTACTCAGACGTCGATGTAGGTTCGGTCGCGCGGTGGTCATGGCTGTGTCAGGGCAGGATGCTGAGGGGCATAGCTGGGCAATGAACGTTGGTGGTTCTCCGACTTTGATTGCAAATGCAGACACAACGTGGACACCACGTCACGCATATGTCAGGGATGACAGCACGGGAACGGCACGGTGGCTGACGCCTGACGGCCTCAAGACTACTTTAAGTGTGCGCTCTTCCTACGCATTTACACGCATTACAAGTGCTGGTGGCGCTTGCCGATACCCCAATAGCACTCAGAAGTGCTCTTGGAAAGTCACGCGCAAAGAATGTTTTCACCATTTGCGGCCGTCAGTACTTGCGGACAAGCTTGCGGCACGCCGCGCAGCCTGGGATATCAGGTAGCTACTCAAAAACAGCTTGTAAGGCGCGTATGTTGCGGTTATTGGGGCGTGTCGAGCGGCGTCACTCGGGCGGAGCCCGGATACGGGCGGAAGCCGCCCGGTGGTAGAGGGACACGGAGGGATTGGCGACGCTGCCGTGCCGGCGTGTCGCCATCGACATTCACGCGGTGTCTGGCAAAGTGGCATGCGGTACGTTTGAATGCCTTTACATAAAACAACTATATTTGATACAATTCAATAGTGGTTCTTATGTGACACGCTGTATAAAGCCTGGATTGTCAACAGGCCGATACGCAAAACAAAACACGCCCGCATCCAAGCGACGTTGCGTCAATGCCTTGCTTCTAGTATCAATGTCTCTCGCAGCGTATGGCCCGCCGCTGCACCTGTTGCGGTGCAGCGTAAGCGTGTTTGAGGGTGGCTATCCCCGCGGCACAGCAACGCGATGGAGCCACCCCGGCGCGCCGCCAGAGACGCTGTGCGCCTTGTCGTCGGGCGAAATCCGGGAGCTCATAGGCGCCACGGGCCGCGGAGGCGTCGGCTTGAGGCTCGGCGGCTTGCAGCTGTTCACTGAGTCGTGCGGGCCCTTGGGCGCCGCTGGCGAGGACGGAGATGAGCCGTACATTGGGAGCCGCATGATTCGTGACCCAACCTGGTAAGTTCGCACGAAGCAGCGCAACAGGAGCCTGGCAGCGTTCCGGCCGTGCCAGGCATCCGCAGGCGGGGAACAGGGGCTAGCTCGTCGGGGGCATAATGCTTGCCGCATGCCGGAAGCATGCCACCCGACCATGCCGGTGTGCCGTGGCCTTTCCGGTTTTGCCGGCCTCTACCTGGGCCGGCGCCCTGCCCCTTGCATCCTACCCTCTTCCCCCACGGCGCCAGGCTTCCTTTGCCTTGCTCGGTTGCTCGACTGTACCGTGTCCCTGCGGCGCCTCATGCATCCACACATGCACAGGTGCTCCTGGTCGCAGCAGGTGTACTTTATGGACGGCCAGGCTGTGCTGGTGTTGCGCGGCACACTGCTGTCCCTGGTTGCGGGCTGCCTGCGCGGTGGGGGCCACCAGCAGGAGGACGAAGAGGAGGCTGAGGCCGCAGACGGCGCCGGCGACACGGCTCGCTTCAGCTGCGCCCGCTTCGTCACCTCCGACCACGCAGGCAGTCTGTACCTGGCAGACTGCGCCCGGCTGTGTCGGGTGGCGCTGCCACGCTCCTGGCGTGCCGGCGGCGCGGCGCTGGACTCGGCGTATGGCGGACATGGACAGCCGGCGGCGGCGCACGGCACTGAGGCGGCAGAGGAAGAGGAGGCGGTGGTGACGACGCTGCTGGTGGCGGACTCGGACATCACGGGCCTCGCGTTTGTGCCGGCAGGGTGCGGGGGCAGCAGTTGCGGGCCAGGTGCAAACGAGGGCCGCGGCAATGGGGGCGAGGCAAGGGATAGCACCGGCCGTGGCCCCTACCTGCTGTTCAGCACAGACACGGCCATCTACCGCCTGCCGCTCGAACAGCCGCCCGCTGCAACAGCGACTGCGGCAGCCGACACAACCAGTGCAGCGCAACCACCAGCGGTACCAGCACCAGCGCCAGCGCCAGCACCAGCGATGCCGGAGCTGCTTGCCGGACGTGCAGATGCGGAGGGTAACGTTGACGCAGCCGACGGTGCCGCCGCGCGATTCAGCCGCATCTCCGGCATCTGCGTGGATGCCGGCGGCACCGCCTACGTCACCGACCACCGGGACGACGGCGAGACGACCGCACTGCGGCGCGTGACGCCGGGCGGCGCCGTCTCCACCGTAGCCGGCGGCGCGGAGCTGGAGGGCCAGCTGTCCTGGCCCAGCATCCTGCCTGGCTCGGGCTACCTGTGCCTGTGCAGCTTCAGCCAGCGCGCGGTCGTGCTGGTGGACCTGGGGCTGGCGCCGCCAGCCTGCATGGCGGGGCCCGGCCTGAGGGCAGGCGGCGGAACAGGCGCGGGCGGGGGTGGGGCGGGCTGTGGTGGCGGCGGCTGGGACGGTGAGGACGCGACGCTCGGGCCGTTCGTGGGCGCAGACGGCGGGCCGCCCCGCTCGCTCACGTCCGACCTGTGCGCGCTGTTGGAGTCCCAGCCTGACGCCACCTCCGACCTCACTCTGCGCGTGGGCGGCCGCAGCTTTGCGGTGCATCGGGCCATCCTGGCCGCGCGCTGCGACTACTTCCGGCAGCGCCTGGCGGCGGGCACGTTTGCCGACGGCGCCGCGGCGGAGCTGGAGCTGCCGGACGCGGACGCCGACGCCTTTGCGCTGCTGCTGCGCTGGCTGTACACGGGCGCGGTGCAGCTGCCAGCCGTCCCGACTGCGCTGCATGCACTGGCGGAGCTAGCAGACCGGCTGCTGCTGCCGGAGCTGTGCCACGAAGTGCAGAATCATATCCTGCGGACTCTGGCACCGGAGACCGTTGTCGAGCACCTGGTTTGGGCGGAGCGCATGGGTGGCGAACCGGAGCCGGCATCCGCGGATCCAGCTGACCCGGCTGACCCGGCTGACGCCGAAGGCAGCGATGATGCTAAGGCCGGCTGCAGTGCCGGCGGGCACGCAGATTTGCCACGTAGCCACTCGCGCCCGCACCCACAGGCAGCCCAGGCTCAGGCTCAAGCGCACGCCACCACGCCGTTCTCGCTGCTGCTGTCCCGGCTGCGCGCCTGGTACGTGGCCCGGCATCTGCAGGTCATGGAGACAGCGCCCGATGCCGTGCGCCGACTGATGGTGGCGGCGCCGGACCTGGCGTTCCAACTGCATTTGGCGGCGGCGCGACGCGCGGCGGCAGGGGCAGGGGCAGGAGTAGGGGCAACGCTTGGGCCGGGGTCTGCGGCGATGGCAACGAAGAAGTGAGCGACAGGGTCTGTTGCGTGCATGGTGACGCATAAGTGGCACGGCTCAAGAAATCATGGGATCCATGCGGGTCATTGAAGGATAGGAATGCACGGGATTGCGGCGGCAGAGTGGAAGCCTGGCGGGTATGAACGCACACGCTGGCGCGCCGGGATTGTGGCGGCCCAAACCAACGTCTGGGCATCTTGGGCACGTCTCGCGGCATTGCGGTTAAATATTCTTCTACTGTTCCAAGGTATTAGGAAGAATTGCAATTTTGACTGCGCCAAGCTTCCTGCTGCACAAATGGACGATTAGGGCGATAGGCACTATTAGTCCCTAATGGGGGCCAAATTTATATATTTTCCCTACTGCACACTACCGCTTAACATATCAAATGCGCCGGCCCTACCGACGAACCCCCACTGCCCCCACAACCCCACCGACCCCACAGCCACCCTAGCTGACTTAGAAGCCAAAATGCCGCCATCACCTGAAGCACCCACAGCTTCCTCTAAGTCGACAGGCTCCCTTCCAGCCCCAGCCTCCCAGCCCCCACCAGCCCCACAGCCCCTCACACCCTACAGCCCAACAGCCTACAGTCTCAAAGCCCCCAACGCCCCGACCAGCCCCACAGCCCCCAACGGCCCCACCAGCCCCACAGCCCGTAAAACTCCCACTGCCCCCACCGGCCCTCCAGTGGGTGCGTAGGGGTGGTAGGGCCAGTGGGTGTGATGGGATGGGGCTAGTTGGGCACATCCGCAACCCCCACCGTCCCTACCGCCCCTACCGCCCCTATCTCCCCTACCTCCCCTATCGCGCCTACCGCCCCTACCGCCCCTACCGCCCCTACCGCCCCTAGCACCCCTAGCGCCCCTACCACCCCTAGCGCCCCTAGAGCCCCCACCGTCCCTACCGTCCCTACCGCCCCTACCGCCCCTACCGCCCCTACCGCCCCTACCGCCCCTACCTCCCCTATCGCCCCTATCGCCCCTACCGCCCCTACCGCCCCTACCGCCCCTACCGCCCCTACCGCCCCTACCGCCCCTACCTCCCCTATCGCCCCTACCGCCCCTACCGCCCCTACCGCCCCTACCGCCCCTACCGCCCCTAGTGCCCCTAGCGCCCCTACCGCCCCTACCGCCCCTACCGCCCTTACCACCCCTACCGCCCCTACCACCCCTATCGCCCCTGACCACTGGAGGGCCGGTGGGGGCAGTGGGCTTGTAGGGGCGTTAGTTCTGTGGGGCCGGTAGGGCGTTGGGGGCTGAGGGGCCCGTGGGGATTGTGGGGGCGTAAGAGGCTGTGGGGCCGGTGGGGCCGGTGGGGGCGGTGGGGCCCGTGGGGGTGTTGGGGCTGATGGGGGTCGTAGGGGCGTTGGGGGGTGTGGGGGTTGTAGGGGCGTTGGGGGCTGTGGGGCCGATGGGGGATGTGCGGGCCGTGAGGGTGTTGGGGCCAATGGGGGTCGTAGGGGCTGTGGGGCTGATGGGGGTTGTGGGGGCGTCAGGGGCTGTGGGGTCGATGGGGCCCGTGGGGGCGTTGGGGGCTGTGGGGGTGTAAGGGGCTGTGGGGCCGATGGGGGTTGTGGGGGCGTCAGGGGCTGTGGGGCCAATGGGGTTTGTGGGGGCGTTGGGGGCTGTGGAGCCAATGGGGGCCGTGGGGGCGTAAGGGGCTGTGGGACCAATGGGGGTTGTAGGGGCGTTGGGGGCTGTGGGGCCGGTGTGGCTGTGGGGCCCGTGGGGGTGTTGGGGCCGATGGGGTTTGTGGGGGCGTTGGGGGTTGTGGGGGCTGTGGGGGCGTAAGGGGCTGTGGGGTCGATGGGGGTCGTAGGGGCTGTGGGGGCGTTGGGGGTTGTGGGGGCGTACGGGGCTGTGGGGCGGATGGGGGTTGTGGGGACGTAAGGGGCTGTGGGGCGGATGAAGGTTGTGGGGACGTAAGGGGCTGTGGGGGTTGTGGGGGCGTTGGGGGCTGTGGGGGCGTCAGGGGCTGTGCGGGCCGATCGGGGTTGTGGGGGCGTTGGGGGTTGTAGGGGCGTAAGGGGCTGTGGGGCTGATGGGGGTTGTGGGGGCGTCAGGGGCTGTGGGGTCGATGGGGCCCGTGGGGGCGTTGGAGGCTGTGGGGGTGTAAGGGGCTGTGGGGCCGATGGGGTTTGTGGGGGCGTTGGGGGCTGTGGGGCCAATGGGGTTTGTGGGGGCGTTGGGGGCTGTGGGGCCAATGGGGGCCGTGGGGGCGTAAGGGGCTGTGGGACCAATGGGGGTTGTAGGGGCGTTGGGGGCTGTGGGGCCGGTGGGGCTGTGGGGCCCGTGGGGGTGTTGGGGCCGATGGGGTTTGTGGGGGCGTTGGGGGTTGTGGGGGCTGTGGGGGCGTAAGGGGCTGTGGGGTCGATGGGGGTCGTAGGGGCTGTGGGGGCGTTGGGGGTTGTGGGGGCGTACGGGGCTGTGGGGCGGATGGGGGTTGTGGGGACGTAAGGGGCTGTGGGGCGGATGAAGGTTGTGGGGACGTAAGGGGCTGTGGGGGTTGTGGGGGCGTTGGGGGCTGTGGGGGCGTCAGGGGCTGTGCGGGCCGATCGGGGTTGTGGGGGCGTTGGGGGTTGTAGGGGCGTAAGGGGCTGTGGGGCTGATGGGGGTTGTGGGGGCGTCAGGGGCTGTGGGGTCGATGGGGCCCGTGGGGGCGTTGGGGGCTGTGGGGGTGTAAGGGGCTGTGGGGCCGATGGGGTTTGTGGGGGCGTTGGGGGCTGTGGGGCCAATGGGGTTTGTGGGGGCGTTGGGGGCTGTGGGGCCAATGGGGGCCGTGGGGGCGTAAGGGGCTGTGGGACCAATGGGGGTTGTAGGGGCGTTGGGGGCTGTGGGGCCGGTGGGGCTGTGGGGCCCGTGGGGGTGTTGGGGCCGATGGGGTTTGTGGGGGCGTTGGGGGTTGTGGGGGCGTAAGGGGCTGTGGGGCGGATGGGGGTTGTGGGGACGTAAGGGGCTGTGGGGGTTGTGGGGGCGTTGGGGGCTGTGGGGGCGTCAGGGGCTGTGGGGGCCGATCGGGGTTGTGGGGGCGTTGGGGGTTGTAGGGGCGTAAGGGGCGGTGGGGCTGATGGGGGTTGTGGGGGCGTCAGGGGCTGTGGGGTCGATGGGGCCCGTGGGGGCGTTGGGGGCTGTGGGGGTGTAAGGGGCTGTGGGGCCGATGGGGGTTGTGGGGGCGTTGGGGGCTGTGGGGCCAATGGGGTTTGTGGAGGCGTTGGGGGCGTTGGGGGCTGTGGGGCCAATGGGGGCCGTGGGGGCGTAAGGGGCTGTGGGGCCGATGGGGGTTGTGGGGGCGTTGGGGGTTGTGGGGGCGTAAGGGGCTGGGGGGCGGATGGGGGTTGTGGGGACGTAAGGGGCTGTGGGGGTTGTGGGGGCGTTGGGGGCTGTGGGGGCGTCAGGGGCTGTGGGGGCCGATCGGGGTTGTGGGGGCGTTGGGGGTTGTGGGGACGTAAGGGGCTGTGGGGCGGATGGGGGTTGTGGGGACGTAAGGGGCTGTGGGGGTTGTGGGGGCGTTGGGGGCTGTGGGGGCGTCAGGGGCTGTGGGGGCCGATCGGGGTTGTGGGGGCGTTGGGGGTTGTAGGGGCGTAAGGGGCTGTGGGGCTGATGGGGGTTGTGGGGGTGTAAGGGGCTGTGGGGCCAATGGGGGCCGTGGGGGTGTAAGGGGCTGTGGGACCAATGGGGGTTGTAGGGGCGTTGGGGGCTGTGGGGCCGGTGGGGCTGTGGGGCCCGTGGGGGTGTTGGGGCCGATGGGGTTTGTCGGGGCGTTGGGGGTTGTGGGGGCTGTGGGGGCGTAAGGGGCTGTGGGGTCGATGGGGGTCGTAGGGGCTGTGGGGCTGATGGGGGTTGTGGGGTTGTTGGGGGCTGTGGGGGTGTAAGGGGCTGTGGGGCCGATGGGGGTCGCAGGGGCGTTGGGGGTTGTGGGGGCAATGGGAGGCTGAAAGGTTCCGTCGGTAGGGCCGGCGCATTTGATATGTAGGCGGTAGTGTGCAGTAGGGAAAAGATATAAATTTGGCCCCCATTAGGGACTAATAGTGCCTATCGCCCTAATTGTCCAACCCTCTCCTGCTGAAAGTTCCTCTGCTCAATTTACGCGTAACCTTTTTCGGCCTTGCCAAAGCAGTAGTAATTGAAGATGTGACATAGGGCAGCATCTTTAGTTAGTAGGCAGCGTGCGCGGCGGTCCAGGCCGAGTCCATTGCGGCAAACGCTTCTTCTGAGACGTTCTTCTACAGCCCTGTTTGATTATTCCACAATAGGAGCACCTTAAAACAACCATGGTGGATCGCACGCCTCCATCCTTCGACAAGCTCAGCCGGCGAAGTCGGGGACTCGGCCGATATGGTGAACTGTATGAGCTCTATGACAAGGCAGCGGAGGCGGTTCGCACGCACGCAGACACGGTAAGCTGGCGATGACGGAATTGAGCACGCAGGAAGACGTCTAGGCGTTCCCGGGCGGGCTGCTCGGAGCTACCAGCGTGGCGCGGTTCGTGCTTGCAGGTTCCCCACCCGCAGGCCGGAGCATCTTCAGCGCTGGCGCTAAACCGGCCCGGTGTTGTTGATGCCTGCCACTCCCACGGCTGTCTGGTGTACAGGATGTGTCGGCCCAGCCCGCGGACCACCCCATCGCTGAGGAGGAGCCCATGCCGACGGCGCCCTCGCTGCACGGCCACCGTGCGTCAAGCCACTTCCCCAGCCTGGCCTCAGGGGTGGTGCGCGAGGAGGAGGAGTCGGGTGCGGGCGAGCAGGCGGCGCCGGGCACAGCCTCCCGCTCGCATCGCGTGTCCATTGGCGGCATCAGCGGCGCGGCAGCCGGCGGCGGCGGCGGCAACGGCGCCGCGATGCTGTCGCCGTTTCGGAGCATGCGTGACGCGCGCGACGCCGCCGCCGGCGGCGCCGGGTCCGGCGCCGACGTGGAGGCGGGCGGCGGCGGGCTGACCAGCCCAGGCCTGGGCGGCGGCGGCGGCCTGGGCGGCGGCGGCGGCCTGGGCGGCGGCGGTGGCAGCCTCATGCGCCACGTGTCCAGCGGCGCCACAGACCCCTCGCACGGCTCCCGCGGCGGCGGCGGCGGCGACGAGCACGGGCCCGGCGGCGGCAGGCGTGAGTCCGAGGCGGGTGGCGGCGCTGCCGGCGTGGTGTCCGGCCTGGCTGACGCCTTCAGCGAGGCGCTGGGCGGCCTGGCGTCCACGCTGGCAGGGACGCTGCACCTTGGCGGCCCCTTCGCGGCGGCGGCGGGCAACGGCGGCGGCGGCGGCCGGGAGATGGAGGTGGACGGCGGGGACGCGGACGGGCACGGCGGCGACGGCATGGCGGGCGACGGGTTGGACATGGGGCCGGGCATGGGGCCCCGCGCGCACCGCGACCGCAAGCACCGCAGCGAGAAGCCCAAAAAGGCGCCGCTGCTGTCCAGCAACTGGCTCAAGGTACGGCGGGGGTAGCCATCCATGGGATGGTATGGGTCAAGGTTGTGAAGTGCCGATGCCCAGAGGAACAGTGGGTACGCGCGGCGCATGCCATACCGTTGGCTCTGGGGTGGAGAAGGCAGGGGGCAGGGAGCAGTGGAAGCACAGGGAGGTGGTGGATTGGTGAGTAGGTGGGCGGCGCAGGGCCGGTCGGCGGGGACCGACCGGCGGGTGCAAGAGGAGGGGCATGCTGGACGAGGTTTTGGCCGGCGGCGGGCCAACGCGGACAAGGGCGTCATGCTCAACTAGGCGGTGGCCATGTCCCTGTGTCCACCGCTGACGTCGCAGATTGACTTCAAAGGGAATGACACCATCATCCGCGTGGACCGACACAAGGTGGGGCACTAGCTGGTGGTCTTGCAGGCTCTTGGGGTCATGAACAAATGACCAAACGACAGCCCCATGTGCGCCACCGCCAGCCCGTGCCTCTGCCGCCGGACTGGCCACGCCGCGCGCACCGGTGCCGCGCACTGGTATCGCCCGTCATCCGCCTCGCCCCACTACGCTCCTCGCCACAAGGAGGCTCCTCATCACAACGCTCATCACGCCACCTCACGCGGCCCCTATGCCCCCATGGCCCCCATGTGCCCCTACGCCCCCCATGTGCCCCTATGCCCCCCATGTGCCCCAAATACGGTGATGTTCAGTAGCTCGCATAGGCGGCTGCGAATCCCAGCAGCAGCGCAGTCACGTTCTTCGCAGTTTGTTTCTCACCGGGACTGTTTACCAGTAACCCCCATGTGCCCCCCATGTGTCCCCCATGCCCCGCACGTGCCTCTGTGCGCAGCTGATGCACAAGCTGGGCGTGCAGGCGCGCGACCTGCGGCTGCTGGACCTGACGTCCGCCACGCCGCCCGCCATTCTGGACCGAGACAAGGCCATCATCGTGAACCTGTGGCACATTAAGGTACGGCGCACGGAGGGAGGGCGGGAGGGCTGGGCAGGGCGGCTTGTAAGGAGGGGAAACGTGCCGGGCCGGGTCGCAGGGTGCAGGCTGGGACGTGGGCTTAAGGCCCGGCCGCATTTGTGCGGCTGGTTGCATGGTGCGGACGGCGATACCGGGAGCCTGTGCGGACTTTGACGACGACAGGCAGCGCGCCTATGCGGCTACATGCATTCTCGCGGAACACACACTGGCGCCACATCGAAACGTGTGTCCCCTTCACCTCTCTCGCCACGGCCGCCCTCCTCTCTGCCGATCTTTCACCTGCCTGCCTGCCTGCCTGCCTGCCTGCCTGCCTGCCCGCCTCCGCAGGCCGTGATCACGCTCGACTACTGCCTGGTGGTGTCGCCGGACGAGGGCGGCGAGCTGGCGGCGGGCTTCGTGGCGGAGCTCAAGGCCAAGGTTAGCGAGCCGCGGGCCGCGGGCGAAGGGGCTGGATTGCAGGGGTGCTTGCTTGGGTGGTAGGACGGGCACAGAAGGGGAGGGGCTACCAAAGGGGGAGGGGTGGCAGGGAAGGCATGGCGCAGCGCCCCGTGCCGCTTCGAGGCGCAGACGTTTGCCATGCAGAACGCTGCCGAATGCGCACTAGCACCACTGCCGGCTTGCCCTCACGCCCGATGTCATCCACCCTCACATGACCCATGACCGCCACCACCGCTGGCGCCCCCTCATGTCTGCAGCTGGCCTCTGACAACAACCCCTCCACGCACGGCCCGGGCGGCGGCGTGGGTTCGGGCGGGCGCACCTACATGGGCCTGTCCGGGGCGTCCAGCCAGGTGCGGGGGAGGGGCGGGGGGTAGTTGTAAACCCCCGTGCTAAACCAAGGAATAAAGGTAGCGAGCGAAACGCGGGCGAAGGCGACGAATTTAAGGCAGGGATAAGGTCACCAGGGGGCCGGGCAGGTCATTCCAGAACCCAAAGCAAACCCGAGGGGGATGCGGTCGTGCGGTCGTGTGTGCCTGGAGAGGGGCGCGTCTGCGGGTGGTTGCGTACGGTGGTGCCGCTCACGGCCGCAGCCGCATGCAAGGCTGCGGTTTCTTGCACGATACGGCGCGAGACATGCTGACTTTGGGCGCGAGAGAGTGCTGCACTTGCGGCAGGAGGGGGCACGGCTTTCGCCGCGGCGCGTAGTGCTGCAGGTTCCAGGCTCCAGGCTCCAGGCTGGAATGGTCTGTGGGTCCTGCTGCTGTGTCTTGAGCCTGTGTCCGAGGCTGTGGGTTGCAGGGTTGCAGCTACCAGTAGCCCATCCTAAACCAAAACCAAAGTAGCGAGTGACGCAGGAGTGGGCTGTGGCCTGTGCGTGTGCGTGTGTGTGTGTGTTAGAAAAGCACAAGGAGAGGAAGTGTGTGTGTGTGTGTGTGTGTTAGAGATCACAAGGAGAGGACAAACGAAAGACTTGTGTGTGTGTGTGTGCTGCCGCTGCAGGTGACGGCCAGCTCGGGCTACAGCTCGCTGCAGCTGCCCTTCGAGCTCAAGGTGCTGGAGGTGTGCTTGGACATGGTGCGTGCGAGCGTGCCTGCGTGCGGGAGGGGGCCAGTTGGGTGGGGCCGGCCGAGAGGCGCGGGCGCAGAGGTCTGGCAGCTCGGGGGGGGGGGGGGGGAGGGGGGCGCGGGCGCAGAGGTCTGGGAGCTCGCGGGGGGGGGGGGGTTGTGGTTACCAGCCCAAACTAAACCAAACCCGGGGGGAGGGGGGCGCATTGTGGAAGGGCGGGGGGAGGGGCCGTCCTTTGGAGGATGGGTGCTGGGCGCAAGGGCCGCTGCGACACCAGCAGCCACTGTATTTGTGACGTTCTTGTTGTGATGATTCATCTTTGTGTCACCATGCAGACGGCCGCACACCTTGACCTGGCCACCAAGGCGCTCGAGAGCGACGCCTACCCCACCCTGGACGCAATCACGCACAAGGTGCGACAGCGGGCGGGTACCAACCACACGCTGCTGCTGCTGCTCGCCTTGGCATCGGTGTCCGCCAGCGGCGGCAGCTCGCGCCGCGCGCAGCTGGCGGCTCACTGTCGCTGTCCCTGACGCTGATGTCCGTTTGCCTCCCACCTTGGGGCTGCTGCTGCTGCTGCTGCTGCTGCTCCTATTGCTTGTTGTGTCACTCCTGCGGCTGCTGCCTTTGCTGACACAACGTGCCGTCGTGCGCGCCTCGGCCTGGGCCCTCAGGTGACGGCCTTCAACCTGGAGAAGGCCCGCCGCATCAAGAACCGGCTGGTGCGGCTGACCACCAACGTGGAGTCCGTGCGGGAGGTGAGCGGCGCGCGCTGTCAGCACGGGCTGCCGGACCAGTCGGTTTGCCTTGCCGTACCCACTACACCAGTGTCTCCACCCTCTTTCTCCCCATATCCTCTCCCGCATCCACCTCCGCCACCTCCGCAACATCATCATCATCATCATCATCGCCGTTGTCGTCCACCCCCACCCCCACCACCTGCTGCTGCAGGTGCTGGAGCGCTTCCTGAACGACGACGGCGACATGCACCGCCTGCACCTGACGGGCGCGGAGCTGTCGCGCCAGGTGTCCATGCGGCCGGGCGACCTGTCGCGCCTGTCCTCGGGCCTGGTGGGTGGTCGGGTGGGCGGGTGGTCGGGTGGGCGGGTGGGCGGGTGGGCGGCCCCACCGCGCGATGGGCGCTGGCGGCGGCGATGGGCGCTGGCGGGCGGCCAGGTGGGAGAGGCACAGGTGCCCACGGTGGGCAGCCGGGCGCATGGCGCATGGCGCATGGCGTGATGGTTGACAGCGGGGTCGGGCTGCGCTTACACCGTGTCGCGCCCGCCAGTTGCTGGGATGGATGGCTGTCTGGCTGGGTGCAGCAGTAACCTTTCTCACGTAGGGAACAACACGCCCCCACGTGGCAGCGGACCCGTCGACGCGCCATGCCGCATGTGGCCTGCTACCTGCTTGTTCGTGTGTCCATACCCACGCGCCCAATCTTGCACACACCCGCACGCACACACAGCTGCGGCATGTGAGCGGCGGCACGCCCGGCGGCCTGCTGGCGGGCGCGGGCGGCGGCGACGCCTCCGACTCCTCGTCCGACTCGTCCAGCGACTCGTCCATCGACGAGGCGGAGACGGCGGCGGTGGAGATGTTGCTGGAGGCGTACTTCATGCAGGTGGACCACACATTCAACAGGCTGCAGGTGCGTGGGGCGGGAAGGTGGTGGTGGTGGTGGGCTGGCGGTGAAGTGGGCTGAGCAGCCAGGAAGACAGCAAGAAACCGGGCGGGCTTGGAGTAGGAGGCGCGTAGGTAGGGTTGGCGTTGAGGCTGGCGGCCACAGAGGTGCGTGTGCGCGGGTGTTTCACGTGCACAAGCTGTGACCTGCCTTCCCGTGAGGGCAACGCGTTTGTTCTCCGCCTTTTCCAATGAAGCATTGGCCCGCCTTTCCCATCACCTGGCCGCCGCCCCGCCCCGCCCCGAACCGAACCGACCTGCTGGCCCGGCGCCCCCCCCCTTCACAAAATTTGATACACACCATCATATGGATGGCTACCCGCCCACACATATACACACACACACACACACACACATACACAGACTCCCCCTACTCTCCCTTGTTATCTCTAACACACACAGACTGTCCTTCGCACGCACTAGTCTTTCATAGTACTCTCCCTTGTGATCTCTAACACAGAAGGTGATCTCCCTTGTGACCTCTAACACAGACGGTGATCTCCCTTGTGACCTCTAACACAGACGGTGATCTCCCTTGTGACCTCTAACACAGACGGTGATCTCCCTTGTGACCTCCAAAACACAGACGGTGCACGAGTACATCAAGGACACGGAGGACCTGGTGACCATCAAGCTGGACCAGCACCGCAACCAGCTCATCACCATCGACCTGATCCTCACCTCGCTCAATGCCGCGCTGGCGCTCATGACGGTGGTGGGCGGCTACTTTGGCATGAACCTGAACTCCGAGCTGCAGGTGGGCAGGCGGTGGGCGGGCAGTGCGGCGGGTAGTGGGCGGGTGGGCGGGTGGGCCATGCGGTGGGCAGAGGGGGGCCTGGGCAATGCAGACAAGTGATGCAGTGGGCGGATGATGCAGGCAAGGGTGATGGTGTGGCGTGGAGATTGATTGTGGGGGCGTGGGGCGGGGGTTGCCATGTGAGGGCGGTAGGGTTTGCGGGTGACATGCTGTTGCAGTTGCATTTGTTCGGAAAAGGCGCCGGCTTGGGGATGCTTCTTTGGGGTCTGCGGCGAGGGCGGCCCGGCCGCCGATGCAGGTCTAACCAAGGGCGGACCTGCCATGGTGAAGCCTGTGGCAAACATTATATGAAACCACTTGCTTCTGCTTGCGACTCGCAGTTGAGGCCGCACCTGTTCAAGGCGGTGGTGCTGACCACGACGCTGGGCGCCATGACGCTGTTCGTGCTCTTCATATTCTTCACGTGGCGCGCCAAGCTGCTGTACTTTAACTGACATGACACGTGCCGCACATTGTAAAGATGTAGTGATACGTGGGAAGTGACCCAAGCATTGTATTGACCGCGACAGAATGTAGTGAAATGTTTAGCTGTGCGGGCCACGTGTGAATCGGCCTAAGGTGCAAGCGTAGTCAGCACGGCGTGCCAGTGCGATGACACAGTGGACAGATATATTTGGGAAAGGGCGTGAGGCGGTGAGCGCCAGCACTTCGCGCCACTGTCTGTGTCGTTTAGCGTGTATGGCCGGAGAGCCCAACAGAAACCCAATCAACTTATGAACCGAACGCACGGACATGGGGCGTACGTAGTAAATACCGGTAGATGCAGGTGGAGGTCACGATGACTGCGTCAATTGAAGCGGATCCCGGGTGTTTGTTTACTTGCTGGGCAAAGGTTGACGACTCAGCGTTTGGTGGCATTTGATACCGATGTGTCTGTTCATTAGCCTCTGGACTGTATGCTAATGCTGCTGCTGTGGTGAAGTACAGAACGACCTAGGCGGCAAACCGGTTTGGCGTGTGTGCTGGTGGGTTGAAGCGGGCTCCTGCCTGCAGTCGAGGCAGGATGCCAATGCCCGATGCCACATATGCAAGCACCGCATCCGTGTTGCCTTGTGTTGTCAAGTGCGGCTGTTGGGCTGCGGTGCGTGGGGCGTTTGAGATGCAGGGCCCCTGCGGCGCCTGTCCACTTAACTCCCTGTAGTTTGCGTTCTCTTTTGAATAGGTGGGGATACGGGAGGGAGTGGGGCCAGCCCCTGTCAGGTAGGTTAAGACTGGAGCTAGGCACAGAAGCGGGGAGACGTCCCCGCGAGTCAGGGCTCAATGCGGGAAGTGCCATGAGCTACTTACGCGGCCCAGCGCTCGCCAGGTGCCTGCATATCATATAGCTGCGTAGCGCTAACACATTACGCCCCCAAGCGTTGCAGCGCACTGGCCTGCCTTGCCTGCGCGACTGTCGCGTCTCTGTGACTTTCAACCACCTCCCACTCAGAATGACGCCGGGTGCGTCCGGGCTTGGCCTGTCCTGCTTTCTACATACACACCAGTCCCATGAATGAGACCGAGGACGTTGCCGGCGCTTCCAGCGCTGCGCGCGGCAAATGGCCATGGGTCCGACTGTTGCACCGTGTGCGGTAGCAGCGAAGCTTTGGGCGGGAAAACTGGCACAGCAGCATACGTCGTATGTCTGAGAGACAATGCCCGTCACGGAATCGTGACGCTGGGGCGTGTGGACACGGACCGTGGGACGCAGGAGCGTGAGGGCCGGGCCGGCAGTGTGTTCCTGGGCTCCCTGGGGGTCCCAAACCTGGCGCGCTGCAATGGTGCTGGGCGGGCGTCTCCCGGTTTCGTTGTGTTAACACACAAGGGTGCAGCAGCCAGAACATGCCAGAGCCTGCCTCAGGAGTCAGGGGCGTGCGGTGCACCCAGAAGCCCCTGAGCCCCTGCGCCGAACCAGCACACAGGTGCCGGAGCACATGCGGCGGGCCGACCAGGTCCTGCCCCGTACCCTGGCCGTACAATGCAGTAGAGCGGCGTGAGACAGGCTGCGCATGCGACCACCGCCCGTGTCGGCAGCCACACAGCTACGCCACACCGTCGCCCTCCACCTGGCTTCGACCGCGAGCAACCCCTGGTGCGCCAAACCCTCCGCATGCGGGCTGCCTTGATGCCATGCACTACCGCCAAGGACACACCCATGGGCTCGCTCTAGTGTCGTGCTTGAACAGGGCCTGCAGTTTAGGCGGCTAAGGGCTTCGCTTTCGGCCCGCAAGCGCTGGCATTTGCCGTCACTGAACAAGAGCATGCGCATGATGCTGCCCATCCCCTCGTTATTGGCCGCTTACCACGGAGGATGAAACCCCCAGCAGAATCTCATCACATGCATTGTCAGCTGGCGAACGCGGGAACGTGGGCTTGACACCGCGCACGCATTGCCAGGTTTTGGGACCCCCAGGCGGCCCGGCCCTCACGCTCCTGCGTCCCACGGTCCGTGTCCACACGCCCCAGCGTCACGATTCCGTGACGGGCATTGTGTCTCAGACGTGTGCTGCTGTGACAGCTTTCCCGCCCAAAGCTTCGCTGCTACCGCACACGGTGCAACAGTCGGACCATGGCCATTTGCCGCGCGCAGCGCTGGAAGCGCCGGCAACGTCCTCGGTCTCATTCATGGGACTGGTGTGTATGTAGAAAGCAGGACAGGCCAAGCCCGGAAGCATCCGGCGTCATTCTGAGTGGGAGGTGGTTGAGAGTCACAGAGACGCGACAGTCGCAGGCGAGGCAGGCCAGTGCGCTGCAACGCTTGAGGGCGTAATGTGTTGGCGCTACGCAGCTATATGATATGCAGGCACCTGGCGCGCGCTGGGCCGCGTATGTAGCTCATGGCACTTCCCGCATTGAGCCCTGACTCGCGGGGACGTCTCCCCGCTTCTGCGCCTAGCTCCAGTCTTAACCTACCTGACAGGGGCTGGCCCCACTCCCTCCCGTATCCCCACCTATTCAAAAGAGAACGCAAACTAGAGGGAGTTAACCGGACGGGCGCGAGGATCACTATCGGGCACAATGGCAGCCCCGTTGTTGGTGTCCGAGAAGCTGTTGGTGAGTCGTGTGGAGTCAAGGTGGTCTACAGCACACTTACTGACGGCTGGTGTGCTTTGGTGCGCAGCTCCCCAGTATTGGGGTTGCGCAGGACTTCATCTCGTTCAAGAATGTCTCTATGGAGTCGGAGAAGTACATTTGCGTCCGCGAGACCGGTGCTCAGAACACCGTAGTCATCGTGGACATGTCCAACCCGCTGAATCCGGCGCGGAGGCAGATCAGCGCGGACAGTGCCCTCATGTGCCTTGACAAGAAGGTCATCGCGCTGAAGGCCGTGACCGCGGGCACTCCAGGCGATACGCTGCAGGTGTTCAACCTCGATACCAAAACGAAGCTGAAGGCATACCAGATGCCTGAGACTGTGGAGTTTTGGAAGTGGATCACTCCCACGACGCTCGGCCTGGTGACCGCGGGCGCGGTCTACCACTGGGACGTGGAGGTGCGTCCATCACATGCAGCTGCGGGGTATCAGGGTGGGGGTCGGGGGATGCTGGGGGGTGCTGGAGGGCACCTGCAACGTGACTGGGCTACTGCCGCTGGGCTAGCTGGGGCAGGTATGGCTTCCAACGGGCAGAGCACACGTCGTGTCCGCATCCAGGGCGTGTAGGCGCACGCATCTGCCGGCTCTTGTATGTATCACGGATTGGTCGGATGGTTGCATATGCAGGGCGCCTCAGATGCCCCCACCAAGGTGTTCGACCGGACACCCAACCTGGCGGGCTCCCAGATTATCAGCTACCGCACCAGCCCGGACAACAAGTGGGCGGTCCTCATCGGCATCGCCCCCGGCGCGCCGGAGCGGTGAGTTTTGAGTGGCGTGGGGCAAGATGCTATGCCCAGCGCCACCCCAGGAAGCTGCTGTCGACCCGTCCATGCTTCCCTGTTGCAGCTGCAATCAGGCACCCTGACGCGGCGTTGCTCTGTCCACCAACCCAACCGCAGGCCGCAGCTGGCCAAGGGCCTGATGCAGCTGTACTCCTTCGAGCAGGCCAAGAGCCAGCCGCTGGAGGCGCACGCCGCCGCCTTCGCGAACGTCAAGGTACGCTGAGAGTTGCGCTGGGGCAGCGAGAGTATGGAATCCAGTATGCAAACAGTCCTGCTGGTTGTTCAAGCGGGAAGCTGCGGCAGAGATGCACACACGGTGGGCCAACGGGTGCCGTTTCATACGACTGCGGTGTTGGATGCCGATGGCGTGAAACCTGTGCACTGTGCGTGTTGGGCGGTGCAGTTCACGGGCCGGGACACTCCCAGCCTGGTCATCTCGTTCGCCCAGAAGACGCTGAAGGACGGGCAGATCATCTCCAAGCTGCACGTCATCGAGCTGGGCGGCGCGGCCGGTGAGTGCCGGGCGGTGGGCAAATGCCAGGCTTGAACAAAACTACTGACCCTTGTAAAACGACCGGGGCGGTGCGATGGGTGCCACAAGCGCCTACGGACTGGGTCTGGTGTTCCTTTCAACTGACCGGCGGCACTGTTGTGCGGTGTGGGTTTGCGTTTCCGGTGCAGCTGGCGGCGCGATCAAGCGCAGCGCGGAGCTGTTCTTCCCGGCGGACTTCGCGGACGACTTCCCGGTGTCGCTGCAGGCGAGTGCCGCAAGGAGGCGGGCAGAGACTGCATCCGGGGGGTGCGGGTGGGGTAGTTCATTCCAGAAACCAGAAGCGAAACGACCAAGAGAACCCGAACCAGCCAGCCCAACCCAGAGCGCGGGGGGTGCGGGGGGGGGGGGTAGTTCATTCCAGAAACCAGAAGCTAAACGGGGGGGTGTTGGGTGGAAGGCATGATATGGCATTGCAGGGCCGTGCGCGCCGACGTGCCCATGTGCATGGGTTAGGGTGCGGGCCCTGCTGAAGAGGCTGGGTTGGAGTGGCAGCACTGACGGGGAGCCGGACGTCGCACGGCTTCAAAGGAGAGGGAAAGCACCGCTCGGCAGCGGCAGCGACACCACATCTCAATGACCAGTGGGAAGTGCTGAAACACGCACACACACGCGCGACCGCGGCCGCTCATGCAACCTACCAACAGATCAGCGACAAGTTCGGGCTGGTGTACGTGGTGTCCAAGCTGGGCTTCGTGTTCGTGTACGACCTGGAGTCGGCCACCGCCGTGTACCGCAACCGCATCAGCCCGGACCCCGTGTTCCTGGCCTGCGCCAGCGAGAGCACCGGCGGCATCTACGCCATCAACCGGTGAGCCAGCCGCCAGCGTTGCGGGGGGGGGTAGAGGGCGGGGGCGGGGCCAGGGGCGGGCGTCGCATGGAAGGGGGGTACTCCGCGCATTACCGGCGTTAGGGTCTCAAGGACAAGACCATTTCCGCCCTCACGCGCGCGCATGCACGCGCGGCTGCTGCTGCTGCAACAAGATGCCTCATCCCGCCCCGTGCATGCGCTGCTTGTGTCCTCCGCAGGCGCGGCCAGGTGCTGCTGGCAACGGTGAACGAGGCGACCATGGTGCCGTTCGTGAGCCAGCAGCTCAACAACCTGGACCTGGCCATGGCCATGGCCAAGCGCGGCAACCTGCCGGGTGCGGAGGCGCTGGTGGGCCAGCAGTTTGAGCGCATGTTCGCGGCGGGGCAGTACAAGGAGGCTGCGGAGTGCGCCGCGGAGTCGCCGCAGGTGCGGCGGGCGCGAGTGCGCGGCAGCGGGTGCTGCTCCGGTGTCGGGCTGGGTAATGCCGTCGCAATTGCCAGTGCAGAGGGCAGGGCCATGTGTGCTTGGAGGTGGGTCGAAAAGGCGGTCTTGCGAAGACAGCGTGGATAATCCGTATGGAGACTGACGCAAGCGCGCTGGCGCGCGCGGTACCTGCAGGGCCAGCTGCGCACCCGCGAGGTGATGGACAAGCTGAAGGCCGTGGTGCCGCCCGCCGGCCAGAAGCCGCCCATCCTGGTGTACCTGGGCGTGCTGCTGCAGCGCGGCAAGCTCAACGCGGCGGAGTCGGCGGAGCTGGCGCGGTGAGCAAAGACAGCAGCTCGGGTTGGCTGGGTGACGGCCTGGGCGACGGCCAGGCTGGGAGGTGGGCGCAGCTTGGGGTATGTCTGCTGGCGCGGCCGCGTGGCGTGACTGCTGTGTTGACTCTTCCTTACTACATCCCTCTTCCCCGGTGCTGGGCTGCAGCCTGGTGCTGAGCCAGAACAAGAAGGACCTGCTGGTGAACTGGTGGGGCGAGGGCAAGCTGGAGGTGAGCGAGGGCCGCAGGCGAGGGCTGTTGGAAGGTGGACTGAGGACGTTCCAGGGCCCGAAGCGGGGCTGCTGGCGAGGGCCGGTCACTGGGGATTGGGACCTGGAGCGTTGGGGCAGGACAGCGCCAGAGCGGAGTGGAGGAGGCCGAGTGAGGGGCTCCGGCTGCGTGGAAGGTTGCGTGGAGTGCTTGGGATGCCGACGTTCTGAGGTCGCCTGCACGGGAGGTTTGCATAGCTTACTATAAGGGCTACCTCAAAAGGAGCGACGGTGCGTGTTGCGACGCTTGTAGGCCTGCGAGGAGCTGGGTGACGCCATCAGCGCTGCGGGCGACAAGGACTTCGCGCTCAAGGTGTACCAGCAGTGCGGCGCGGGCCCCAAGGTGCGCATACGGGCGGGGCGGTGGGTAGTGGGTGGTGGGGAGGTTGCCTCGTGGACCACAGGTGCATGCCGTCGGCTGGCGATGTGGCTGCTGCCGGCACATCAGCGCGTGACGGCCTCTCACACCACACCGCGACCCCTGACAGGTCATCGCCACGCTGGCGGAGAAGGGCGACATCCAGGCGCTCATTGCCTACACGGGCCAGAGCGGCCAGAAGCTGGACTACATGTTCCTGCTGCAGAGCCTGATGATGAACAACCCCAACGGCGCCGTGGCGCTGGCCAAGATGGTGGCCAAGCAGACGCCGCCGCCCGTGGACGTCAACGTCATGGCCGACCTGTTCCTGCAGGTGGGTGCGAAGGGCGGCAGGGCCGGAGGGGCAGAGGATGGTGGGCCGCAGAGGGCAGGCCTGGCCTGGCGGGCGCTGCGGACGATCCTGCGCGATGGGAGTGACGGCTCAGTGGCCATGTGCGCTACCCATGGCACCCAGCCCTCAAGCTAACGTGTGCACCCGAATCTCCCTGCTGTCGTCCGCGCAGCGCAACATGATCCGCGAGGCCACCGCCTTCCTGCTGGACGCGCTGTCGGGCGACAAGCCGGAGCAGGCGGCTCTGCAGAGCAAGCTGCTTGAGATCAACCTGGTCACCAACCCGCAGGTGCGGCCCTGGCGGGCGGGGGCACCGTGTGGGGCCACTGGGGCGGGTGGCAACAAGCGCGGGTGTCGAGGCGTGCAGGGCAATGGGATCAGGGGGCAGCGGTCCAGGCTTGGCAGGGCAGGCCGGTGCACCTGGGGAGGGCGCTAGCGCTGTGTGCACAGGCACAACCGGGGAGGTTGCAGCGCCCACGTGGCTGACCCCCTGCGACGTCCTGCCTCTCACCACCTCCACCAGGTCGCGGACGCCATCCTGGCCGGCGGCACGCTGACGCACTACGACCGGCCGCGCGTCGCCCAGCTGTGCGAGAAGGCGGGCCTGTACATGCGCGCGCTGCAGCACTACACCGACCTGTCGGACATCAAGCGCTGCATCATCAACACGCACGCCATCGACCCCCAGGTGCGCCGCGCCGTGCCGCGCCGCGCCGTGCCGCGCTGCTGCTCGTGGGCTGAAAGCTTAATGCCCCGGAAGCTCCTATCCACTTGGTGTAACCCGCACTCCAAACCAGACTGCGTCTCACGCTGCGAGAGCGCACACGGTAACATGCGCACCACCCCCTGTCCTCGCAGGCGCTGGTGGAGTACTTCGGCACGCTGTCCAGCGAGTGGGCGCTGGAGTGCCTGAAGGAGCTGCTGGTGAGCAACATGGCGCAGAACCTGCAGCTGGTGGTCAACATCGCCAAGGAGTACACGGAGCAGCTGACGGCCGCCAAGGTGATCGAGCTGTTCGAGGCCTACAACTCCTACCACGGCCTCTACTTCTACCTGGGCGCGCGCATCTCGTTCACCGAGGTGGGTGCGTGTGTGTGTGTGTGTGCGTGCGTGTGTGTGTGTGTGGGGGGGTCGGGTTAGATGTACAGGAGCGAGGCAAGCGGGCAGGGCGAGCGCGGGGCAAGGACAACACGTGGATCTGGGTGGTAGCAGCAGGGAGGACGGGAGTCCGGGCGGCCGAGGCTGCGGCATGCAAATGGCTGACGCGAGACCACTGCAGTTGGCGGTCGAGTGAGCTGGTCCCCGGCGACCCCTGTCGCCTCGCAGGACCCCGAGGAGCACTTCAAGTACATTGAGGCGGCGGCGCGCACCGGCAACCTGAAGGAGGTGGAGCGCGTCACCCGCGAGTCCTCGCACTACCCGCCCGAGAAGGTGCGGTGCGGCGGGGCGGGGCCTGGCAGGGGGGCAGAGGCCGAGATGGAAGCAGGGCAAGAAACTGTGGGCAAGTGCTGTAGTTTATGAGGAAAGTAGCTGGCTGATACACCGGCAGGTGTCGTGCGAACTAGCTGTTACGCAGCCGCTGACTGGAGATCCTCGTTCCGGGCGACTCATGTCCGCACGCGCAGGTCAAGGCCTTCCTGATGGAGGCCAAGCTGCCGGACGCGCGCCCGCTCATCAACGTGTGCGACCGCTTCGACATGGTGGAGGACCTCACGCAGTACCTGTAAGTGGCGGGCAAGAGCAGCCAGCAGAAGCTTTGGAGCGCAGCCTGGAGTTTCTGAAGCGTGAGCCCCTGGCCGAGGAGCAACGGGTGTGGGAAGAAAGCGTGAGGGGCAAAGGTGCATTGGAGCTTTGGGTAGCGGCTAAGGCATGCGCCCACCCGCGCAGGTTCGCCAACAACATGCTGCGCTACATCGAGGGCTACGTGCAGAAGGTGTCGCCGGCCAAGGCGCCCGCCGTGGTGGGCGCGCTGCTGGACTGCGAGGCGCCCGACGAGTTCATCAACAACCTCATCCTGTCGGTGAGTGGCGTGGCGGCATTGGCACGGCGCTCCGCTTTGGAACAAGTCCGGGCTTCATCCTCAAAAAGCGCACTCGTGCAGCCGCCGCTATACCCCAGCTGCCAACCGCCTGCGGCGCCACGTCACGACTGACACCTGCGTTGTTGCCTCACCTGACTGCACCGCAGGTCCGCTCGCTGCTGCCGGTGGACAAGCTGGTGGAGGCGGTGGAGCGGCGCAATCGCCTCAAGCTGCTGACGCCCTTCCTGGAGCACCTCATCAGCGAGGGCAGCCAGGACCCGCACGTGCACAACGCGCTGGGTGAGCGTGGCGTGGCGGCGCTGGGGCGGATGCGGGAAGGAGCGCACCCCGAGTGAAGCACAAAGCGGGTTCTCCAGAGAGAGTGGGGGGCTGTAAAAGCGGTGGCGGTCAGGGATGTGAGAGTGGGTGGTTCTGTCTGACGAGGCGCACGCGTGCTGCTTGCGGTCCGCGTGCTCGCAGGCAAGATCATCATCGACACCAACAACAACCCCGAGCACTTCCTGACCACCAACCCCTACTACGACTCGTTGGTGGTCGGCAAGTGAGTGGGTTGCAGGCCGCTGCGGCGGGCACGGCGGGGCCCAGCTCTGTCAGCACGTCCAAAGGTCCGCCGAACCGGAGCCGGGTCCGGGTCTGTAACTTCCAATCCTGCCCCGCCCACCCACGCCAGGCACGCGGAGAAGCGCGACCCGAACCTGGCAGTCATCGCCTACAAGCGCGGCACCTGCGACGATGCCCTCATCGAGTGCACGTCCAAGAACGCGCTGTTCAAGCCCCAGGCTCGGTGGGTAGCTGGCACTCGAGCTCTTGCACTCCTTATTTCCCTTGCCCACTGGAGCAGCCACGGGCCAGTCGGCTGCTTGCGAGTTGCCTGAAGGCGCAGCACTATTTTGCGTTTTTATGCTTGCTGACTGTACTGCACCCAACTTTGACCGTATAAAAATAGGTACATTGTGGAGCGCGCCGACCCCGCGCTGTGGGCCAAGGTGCTGGACGAGTCCAACGAGCACCGCGCCTCGCTCATTGAGCAGGTGGTGGGCACCGCCCTGCCCGAGAGCCGCAACCCCGAGCAGGTGAGCGCGCAAACCGCGGGCCTGAGCCTGAGCCTGCTGTTGACCGCACGGCGCTGCTGCCGCCTTGCGGCTGGCGCAAGGCCGGCGGCATCACCCTTACAGGCCAAATTTGCAGGCCTTGCAGCACTGATAGGACAAGCTGCATCAACCGCCCCTCCAATTGCCTGTCCGGTTGCTCGCCCGCAGGTCAGCGTCACCGTCAAGTCGTTCATGGCCCAGGGCCTGCAGTCGGAGCTGATCGAGCTGCTGGAGAAGATCGTGCTGCAGAACAGCGCCTTCTCCAACAACGCCAACCTGCAGAACCTGCTTATCCTCACCGCCATCAAGTCGGACAAGACCCGCGTCAAGGTGCGGGTGCAAAGGGGCGGGGCGGGGCGGGGCACACTTGGCATGCCCCTGATTTTCTGCAAACATGCTTGGGCCCCCCTCCGCGGGCAGGCCACACCACCTCCGCGCCCTGGGTTGGGCTGGCTGGTTCGGGTTCTCTTGGCCGTTTCGCTTCTGGTTTCTGGTTTGAACTACCTCACCACCCTTACCCACACAGGGCTACATCTACCGTTTGGACAACTTCGACGGCCCCGCCGTGGCGGAGAAAGCCATCGAGCACGGCCTGGCGGAGGAGGCGTTTGAGATCTACAAGAAGTTCAACAAGCGCGTGGAGGCGGTCAAGGTGCTGCTGGAGCAGCTCAAGGACCTGCCGCGCGCCTCGGAGTGGGCGTCCAAGTGCGACGAGCCGGCGGTGTGGAGCGAGCTGGGTCACGCGCAGCTGGCGGCGGGCCAGGTGGCGGAGGCCATCGCCTCCTACCTCAAGGCCGGCGACTCGAGCCGCTACGTGCAGGTTACGGAGGCGGCCAAGGGCAGCGGCTGCTACGACGACCTGGTCAAGTACCTGCTCATGGTGCGCAAGAAGGTCAAGGAGCCCAAGGTGAGAGCGAAAGCGAAAGAGTGCGCGGCTGGCGCAGCTGGGGTTGGGGATACGCGGGGGCGCTGTCCGGCGGAAGGCGCAGGGTTGGAAACGAACAGGGAAAAGCCACCAAGCGGCGGGCATGGCTGTCCAGGGTGCGGTGTGCGGCCTGCTACCTTCCTGCTAGGCATATTCTGTCGCACACGCTGCTGTTACTGCCTTACTCTCGCGCACCCATGCACCTGCTGGCGCACTTATGCCACCCCCACACCCCCACAGGTGGACACGGAGCTTGTATACGCGTACGCCAAGACCTCCAACATGGCGGCGCTGGAGGAGTTCATCTCCGCCACGCACCAGGCCAACCTGCAGGCCTGCGGCGACCGCTGCTACGAGGAGGGCCTGTACGAGGCCGCGCGCGTGCTGTTCGCGCACCTGCCCAACTACGGCCGCCTGGCCTCCACGCTGGTGCGGCTGCGGCAGTTCCAGCAGGCGGTGGACGCGGCGCGCAAGGCCAACAGCCCCAAGACCTGGAAGGAGGTGTGCTACGCGTGCGTGGACGAGAAGGAGTTCCGCCTGGCGCAGCTGTGCGGCCTGGCCATCATCGTCAACGCCGACGAGCTGGACGAGGTGGGTGGGTGGGTGGGTAGAGATGTGGGTAGGTGGAGTGGTGGGTGGGCACAGCTTGCGAGCAGTGGAGGGAAAGAAGTCCTTGTGGACCGACATGTGCCACGAAATGCTGTGGGGATACGCATACGGCAACAGGACAAGCACGGGACATGCTGAGCAGGCAGCAGGGTGTCAGGTTGGAGCGTGCAATGAGTAACACCCCCGGCGCGACGCCTGCAGGTGTCGGAGACCTACCAGCGCAAGGGCCACTTCGATGAGCTGATTGCGCTGATGGAGAGCGGCATCGGCCTGGAGCGGGCGCACATGGGCATCTTCACCGAGCTGGGCATCCTGTACGCCCGCTACCGGTGAGAGGCACGACGGCGGCAGCGGCGTAGGGAGGGACCACGGGGCCACGCTAATCTTGGGAGTGTCTAACGCATCGCCATGTGCACTGGCACCCGCTCTGCCTCCGCATTGACCCCACACTGCACTCCTCTCCGCACCCGCTGCCCAACCCGCGCAGGCCCGAGAAGCTGATGGAGCACCTGAAGCTGTTTGGCAACCGCCTTAACATCCCGCGCCTCATCCGCGTGTGCGACGAGCAGCAGCACTGGAAGGAGCTGACGCTGCTGTACATCGCGTATGACGAGTACGACAACGCCGCGCTGTGCATGATCAACCACTCGCCGGTGGCGTGGGAGCACGTGCAGTTCAAGGACGTGGCGGTGAAAGTGTCCAGCACCGAGACGCACTACCGCGGCCTGGCCTTCTACCTGGACGAGCACCCCGACCTGCTGTGCGACCTGCTGGGCGTGCTGCAGTCGCGGCTGGACCACGGCCGCGTGGTGGACATGATGCGCCGCGCCAACCAGCTGCCGCTCATTAAGGACTACCTGCTGGGCGTGCAGGTGCGGGCGGGCGGGAGGGCGGGCTGCATGGGGCGGCAGTGGGCGCGTGCAGGGGTTGGCGCGGGGTGAAGTGTCGAGTGCAGGGATGGAAGGCAGCGGGCCGGGGTGCTTGGCGGTTTGGTCTTAGGAATGGGTGGGTGGGTGGCGTGTCGACTTGGTTGCAACTGCGGCGGGGCGCTTACCTTGTGCTGGTGGCGCGTGTGCCCCCGCTTGCGCCGCCGCAGAAGGCCAACCACGCCGAGGTCAACGAGGCCATCAACTCGCTGCTGATCGAGGAGGAGGACTTCGAGGGCCTCAAGCACTCCATTTCCACCTACGACAACTTCGACCAGGTGCGTGCAATGCTTGACACAGGCTCCCATTACAGGCCTCCAGCGCCGCACTACATGACGCATGGGGAAGATCGTTTGAAGCCACTGCTGATGATGCAAACAATAACTGTAGCAATCCTACGATGGCCCACACGGCCCTGCGGATACCTTACCACCAAGATATGAAGCGATGACTGCAAGCCCATCGTAATGTAGTCGCCTGCATGTGTCCTGCTGTCATTTCCGCATCTGGAGGGGCATCTGGAGGGGCATTCCTGCATGGATAACGGTTGCTGCTGATGCAAACAACAACTGCAACAATCCTACGGCTTGCGTGGCCCTGCGGATACCTTACCATCAAGATATGAAGCAACCATCACACGATGTTTGGACATGCACAAGCAATGGAGGGAACACACAAGCAACAACGGCTGATGATGCAAACAATAACTGCAACAATCCTACGGTGGCCCCCACGGCCCTGCGGATAAACTTACCACCAAGATATGAAGCATTTGTTGTTTGCAGTGGACATACAGGGACACATGCTCCGCATCTTACACTGCCTTTGTGCCATGTCTCGTGAATGATGCCTGCACTGGACTGGCTCCAGCGCTGTTGCTGCTGATGCAAACAACAACTGCAACAATCCTACGGTGGCCCACACGGCCCTGCGGATAAACTTACCACCAAGATATGAAGCAACTGCGTTCTGGGCCCAGGCAATCACCGAAAGCCCCCCACCGCGACTGGCCACGCTCACTAGCTCAACAGTCACATCTTCCCTTTCTTCTCGTCCCCTGCCGCTTTGTCCCGCTCGCAGCTTGGCCTGGCCGCCCGGCTCGAGAAGCACGAGCTCATCGAGTTCCGGCGGCTGGCGGCCATGGTGTACAAGCAGAACCAGAAGTGGCGGCGCGCGGTGGAGCTGGCGCAGGCGGATGGTCTGTTCCGGGACGCCATGGAGACCACGGCGCAGAGCGGCGAGGCGGAGCTGGCGGAGGAGCTGTTGCGGTAAGTGGACGCGCTGGAAGCGGTGGAGGCATGGGCGGTTTACAGGGGTGCTGGTTCGTACTGGCCGTGGCGTTGACGCTTTGTCTTGCGTGCACACATATGGCTGACGTTTTGCGTCTGGTCCTGGTGCTGGTTTGATTGCACAGGTATTTCATCGACAAGGGCGAGAAGGAGTGCTTCGCGGCCTGCCTGTACACTTGCTACGACCTGCTGCGGCCGGACGTGGTGCTGGAGCTGTCCTGGATGAACGGCCTCACCGACTACTCCATGCCCTACATGATCCAGGTGCGGTTGCGCTGGGGCGCGCGCTGATGGGGGGGGGACCGCAAGGCGTGTAAGGGGACACGATTTGCTCGTACAATATGTTAAGGGGGGTCCGGGTCGAGAAGTGCGAAAAAGAGTTTGACTGATGCACGCCGTACGCGCTCCCTACATGTCGCCAAGCCAGCTGACGCTGCCCCTTCCGCAACACGGTCCATGCCCCCACAGATGCTCAAGGAGTACGTGGGCAAGGTGGACATGCTCATGTCGGAGCGCAAGGAGCAGCAAAAGGAGAAGGAGCAGGCGCAGCAGGCGCAGCGCAACCAGGAGGCGCAGCGCAACGCCTACGCCACGCTCATGCCGCTCGCGCTGCCCGCGCCCGGCATGACCGGGCCGGGCGGGCCAGGCGGCGGCTATGCTGACCACCACGGGGCGGCGGGCGCTGGTGGGTTCGGGGCGGCGCCCCACGGCGGGTTTGGCGGCGCCCCGCAGGGCTTTGGGGGGCACCACTTCGGCGGCCAGTATTAAGCGGTCAAGCTGACTGAGCAGGGACAAGGCGACAGCGTTGTGAGGGGTGGTGCTCTTCTCGGAGCGCAAGGGCGAGGTTGTTCCCGGTTGTGTGGAACGGCACCGGTTGCCAGGGCCTGCCGCCCTGGCACGGTAGGGACCGCTTTAATATAGAAGGACATAGTTTGGGGGTGGCGGCATGAGCACATTGATGCGGGGCGGTGCTCCAAAAGCTAGGGCAGGCTCGCGGCATTCCGAGCCGGCTGTTTAGGTGGTAGCGCTCAGCGGGTGGAACATAGTATGGAGCATAATAGGCACTGTCACGGAAGAGAGCGGGACGAATGGCCGGTCTTGTAAGTAATGCATTCGGTCGCATCCTGTTTGCGTGATCCCGGGAACGCGAAAGAGTTGAGGCAGGGACCCCCCCCCCGGTTCAAGGCTAAGAGGGCGCCTGAGTGGGGAAAGGCGCCTACCACCTTAAACGGTCTCCGGACCTGAAGCAGCTTGAACTTTGCTTAGAATACATATATGTCATGAGTCCCAAATTGTAGCGAAGGGTGCCGGCCGACCGGCTCCATGCCAATCGGGGTGCTCAAGAGGGGGGCTGCGCGCCTGGACCTTCCTTTTCCTTGGGCGAAGCACCAAAAATGAGCAAGATCTCGAACGACGTTCTCCGCGAGAGTGTCTCCGGTGAGACAATTATTTATTGAATAGGAAGCAAGAGAAAACATTCTTCAGGTTGACTCTTTGCGGCTCAGCCTCTGGAGCTCTGCTCGCGCGCTTCAGCATCACTGTAGACTAGCAATAATACTCTGGAGACTGAGCATCAATACAATGGAGGGCCGCAAGTCGCCGCCGGCACCAGTCGCGCGCTCGTTTGCAGCTATCGCGCATCCTGCTCATGCGCTGTATTTCTGTCTTTTCATTTGCCTTATACAGCCCTGGTGGAGGGGGCTAAGACCAAGCCCCGCAAGTTCCAGGAGACCGTGGAGCTGCAGATTGGCCTGAAGAACTACGACCCCCAGAAGGACAAGCGTTTCAGCGGCTCCGTCCGCCTGCCCTTCGTGCCTCGCCCCCGCATGCGCGTGTGCGTGCTGGGTGATGTGAAGCACTGCGAGCAGGCCGGCGCCATCGGCGTCGACGCCAAGGGTGTGGAGGACCTGAAGAAGCTGAACAAGAACAAGAAGCTGGTCAAGAAGCTGGGTAAGTTGCGCGTTAGGGTGGGCTGCAAGGGGCTAACAAAGGCGGCCGGGCAATTCCGTGTTCGGGGGCGCAGGCTTCGGTGCAAATCATTCACAGAAATGTCAAATGTCGCGACTGCCAAGTGACTGGGACCTGCTTGTCTTCACCGCTGACCCGACTGGCCTCCACGCTTGACCCCCCTTCGGCCCACAGCCCAGGCGTACCACGCCTTCCTGGCTTCCGACTCCGTCATCAAGCAGATTCCCCGTCTGCTGGGCCCCGGTCTGAACAAGGCCGGCAAGTTCCCTGCTCCTATCAACAAGAACCTGGAGGAGATGGTGAGCGCCTGGAGCCGGCGCGGGGAAATGGCGGGATGGCAGAGGGTTGCGGGATGGCTGGGCAAACGGGTCAGGGCTGATGGGCATAACTTGGACCACATCATGGCAGAGGGAGGTACTAAGGCACGGTGTTAGCGATAGCTTGCTCGGACTGGAGCTGGACTGGAGCTGGAGCGGAGCTGGAGTCCGGAGCCGTGGAGCGGGGCTCAGAGCGGCAGGGGGGCCAGGAAACGGCTGGCGAACAGGGCAGCAGCAGCAGCATGGATAGCGGGCGGCATTCGGCTTCAGCCGCCGCCGCCGCAGCAGCAGCAGCAGCAGTGGATGGGAACAGTGGAGAGCGGGCGGCCAGCGAGCTAAGGCGAAGCATTGCCTGCGCAGCCCCTGGCGGCGATGTTTAAGCCGGCGGACTGCAGGTGGCCACTGGGCTTGCGCTGGAGGGAACAGGCAGAAGAGCTGAAGAAGCCGCGAGCTTTTCGTAGGACGGCGGCGGCCTGCTGCGCCCAGCAGACTGACCGGAGCGGATGCCGGCGGCATACTCTTTTGGCCGTGCCTGCAGCACCTCCAGGGGTGGCGAAAGGGCTTCGCAGCCAGTCCGCCCACGGCGGGTCCCATACGCACAGCCAGCGAACGGGCGTTGGCGTGTGCTTGCTACAACCGCGGCTGGGCTGAGGCCCGCCTGGGCCCTGGGGACCGGCCCAGCGGCTGCCTGCGCAGCGGCGTGTATGTGCGGAGCTGGCGAGCAACAGCAGTGGGCTGCAGCAGCAATGTGACGCAGTGGCAGTGGCAGTGGTAGCTATGTCGGGCCGGGAGAACTGCGGGACTTGGCCTGATCGCAACCGCGCGAGCTCCGCGCCGCTTTCAGCACCCGGTCATTCAGAGCAGCTCAGGGGTTTGGGCCCTCCACCGCCTTCCCCGCAAATGCTCACCACGATTCCGAGTCCCCGGTGGTCCTTTCCTCTTGACCTTGCCCCGCGCCTTGCCCTGCCCTCTCTCTCCTCTCCCCCTCCCAGGTGATGGACACCAAGTGCAGCATCAAGTTCCAGCTGAAGAAGGTGCTGTGCATGGGCGTGGCCGTGGCCAACGTGGGCATGACTGAGGGTGAGATCCGCACCAACATCATGTACGCCATCAACTTCCTGGTGTCGCTGCTCAAGAAGAACTGGCAGAACGTGCGCTGCCTGTACATCAAGAGCACCATGGGCAAGCCCATCCGCATCTACTAAGCGATTGGTGGCTGCGGGCCGGACGGCCCCTGGGGGCTGCGCGGCCGCGTCGGGGACCCCCGGGCGTGCTGGTCACACGCCCGGCCCGGCTGCGGTGTTGGCGCGCGGCTTGTGTAGGTTCTATCCAGTTCTTCCTGGAACTCTCCACCATGGTCAGGGATACTCGTCGCACGAACATTACCAAGGACCGCGGCGCTCGCAGCCTGCCGGCCCTCGCGGGCGGGTGGGGCGACGCCTGCCGGCTTCCACTGGGAGTTCACATGAGTGATTGATGCTCGTTCGGCAAGCTTCGCTGCGTTTGGAAAGGTTACACGACGACTTATGTTCGGCACCGAGGCTGCATTCCTGATCCTGCGGGCCCCAGGTCCGCGCGGTGTGTTTGTAACGCCTGCGTAGTGACTGTCTTGCGCTGTGCCACCTCTCGCTCCGGGGCTTGCGGCTGGGGGGGCACCCGGGGGCCAGCGCGTTCGTGGGGACGTCGGAGCCTCCGTAACTTCGGGCGATTGGGACACGGGGAGGACCTTGGGGAGGACAGCGCAACCTGCTCAGCACGACGTCGGTACAGTAACAGCAGCGCGTTTCTTTTGTTTCTGATCCCAATGCCTTGCCTGCTCGTATTTTTGGATATATGGGGGGCTTCGGACACTGCCGGGAACTTGCCTTCTTGCCCCTTGCCAACTCCATGAGCGCTGCTCAGCACGACGCAGGGCGCAGAAGCCGGCACAGGATTGGCATGCAAATTCCTCAGAAGTCATTGCAGGCTCAATTGCATTTTCAAGGAATGCAAGAGCGTCGAGCCTTGTCTGGGAAAACCCGCGGCCGCATGACTGTTCCCAGACGTTCCCATGCAGCGGACTGGGAAGTCGAAGAGTCTCTGGCGCGCCATGCAGGGCCACGGTTTTCGCTTATTAGTGCGGTTCTGCGCGGAGCGCCACCATACTATAAAGCACTCAAGAAACAATTACGCAAGCAAAGAAACAGAACGATGCCGGGCCCCGAAGACGAAACGGATATGGGGATGCTAGTTTCGCGTGCCTGCGCTTCTTCATCAAGGCGCTCGTTCATACGGCATCATGCACCAATAGAGATGCATGATGATGACCGCGATGGGGTCGAAGCGGATAATAGCCACAATAATCCTTGCGCAAGACTGCTACGGACAGTTTCTTACGCGCAGGTTGGTCACTGTGGATGCTTGCTTAAAAACGAGCGTGATGATATAAATGCGCAGGAAAGGACCCGCAAACAAGCAGAAGCGCCCGTTGAGCGGCCTTCTGATGTCTTGAGCAAGGCGCTCGAGGAGTCGCAGGCCAGGCAGGTCCAATCCATTATGGACAGATAATCATGGCTCATATAGCGCCACTGTGGGTGACTCAGCGCTAAATGTTCCACACGTTTCGGTCACCCCCTGTCCGCCCTGGTCCATGGCCCCGTGCCTTGCAGGCGGAGCTTCAGCAGCGCTGCCGGTGTGAGGAGTGCCCTCTTACGCTCCAAAAGCACCAGGAGTGCAACACGGCTGATTATCGAGACCGCCCGGTAGGCCCTTCGTGCCGTCAGACGTCTGCCGTCTGCTTTGTCGGTCATCGCGTGCCGACCCGGCCCCTTGTCACTCGTGCATGTAGGATTGCCGTGAAGCACGGATTACAACAATACAACAGAGAGACCATGCTATGTGCCGTAATCTACATATGATTTGTCAATGTGTGCTGATCCGCGTCCTCAGGCGGGAGACGGCCGCGCGGGGGCTTCCCCCGACTGGCGTGGAGGGCGGCGGCGATGGCAGCTCAAGCGACGGCGAGCACCCCAGCGGCTCAGACAGCAGCGATGAAGAGGCCGCCCTTGCCAGCGCCATCTCGCACACGCCCAGCCGTCGCATGCTGCGCAGCAGCGGCTCCGTGTCTGTGCGTAGCAGCTGGCGTGTCAGCCTGTTGGAAGCTGCGTCAGCCCCAGGCACTGGTGAGCGAGGCGCAACCAGCAGCGGCAGCCCTCAAGGCTTGGCCGACGGCGCCGCCTCGGCAAGCGTGGGGCGGCGCTTGGGCGCCAGCTACAGCACCGGCACAGGGCCCATGCCACACAGGCCGCCTGGTTGTTTGCCGGACCTGTCTGAGCAGCAGTCCAGCCCGGCGGCCGCTGCTTCCGGGGCGCCGGAAGCTGTGCCCCTTGCAGTGGCCACGCCGCCACCAGCGGCTGCCGCGTTGCCGCGCTCGCCAGCAGCAGGCGCCGGCGGCCTGCGCCCGTCGCCACGGCCGCCGCAGGAGCTTGTGCGCAGCACACGTGGCAGCAGTGCCGCCAGCCCGCCGCATGGCGCTGCGAGCGCCAGCCCGCCGACTGCGACCCCTAGTGCTAGCGCCAGCGCGGTTGCTGTTGCCACTGCCAGCACAGGTGCTGTGGCTGGCCCTAGCCGCAGCTTCACTGGGCGTGGTGGCGCCGGCGCAGGTGGCGGCACTGCAGCGCTTATGCTGCGGGGCCTCGAGGAGGCGGCCAGCCGCCAGGCGGCGCTGCGCGGGGGCGGCAGCGGGGCACTCGACCGCAGCACTGGGCCTTTCCGCTGCCGGGCGCCCGCAACCCCGCCGCACGGCGCGCACCTCAGCTGCCCCCAAAACTTTCTGCTCACTCCGCCCAGCCTTGATTGTGAGGGACCCGGCAACGGTGAGGGCGACGCGTGCGCCTTCGTGGCGGTGGCGACCGCGCCGTCGTCACCAGCTGGGCACTCGGTGCGGTTCGTGACTTTGGCATCTGCGCCGCAAGAAACGTGGCCAGGCAATAGCAACAGCGGCGGCGGCCCCTCGCACACGGCCACGCCGCTGGCGCGGCTGCCGCGCCGTTTAGGGACTGCGGCGGCAGCTGCAGACGTGGACAAGGCCGGCAGCGGCCGCGGCGCGCCCATCTGTAATGGCAGCGGCAGTGGTGGCGATGATGGCGAAGGCGCGGTCGGCGCCATGGGAAGTCTGTCTTTCAGGTTCCCCCGCGATCCGCTGCGGGCTGCGGGAGCACTGCTCGGCTGCAGCAACGCCGACTCGCCCACACATGTGCCAGCTGCTGAAGAGCCGCCAAGTACGCCTGACGTCAGGAGCTTGCGGGCGAACCTCTCCTTCAACCGCAGCTTCACGAGTGGCACCAGCCGCACCCGGGTCGTCGGGGACGCTGCTACTGCTGCCGGTCATTACGGTACCGGCACGCACCCGGCGCAAGGCGGAGTCGGCAGGAGCAGCCGGAGCTTCAGCATGGCACACGCCCTGGGCAGGGCCCGGTCCATTCGGGATCTGCCCGCGCCTGTTGGTGCTGCTGCGCCCGCCCCTGCAGGTGGTGGTGTAGCAGCTGGCGCCAGCACAGCGCCGACCTCCCCAGCCCTCGTGGCTCCCTGCAACTGCGACCTTGCGTCGTCAGGCATGCCGCCGCCAAGCTCTCCTTCTGGCTCGCCGCAGTCACCGGGCGGCGGAGGTGTGGCTGCTGGGTCCGGACATGCGGGCGCCGAGGCGACGTCCACACGGGTGGAGCGGCCACTGGAGGCGCAGCCGCGACCGGCTGCTACCTCCCATCATGATCAAACGGACCTGCCGTTACGCCCCACCGCACCCCTGCCCATGGGTTTGACGCCGCACGGCAACCGCCTCCTGGCGCGGCTACGAGGGCTCTTCGCTTAGTCGGGCCTTGGCAGGGAAAAAGCTGGAGGCTGGGGATGCGCACACGCGCGATGAGGACTGTGGAGGATCGCAACATTGCACGAGGCCCGAATGTGCGGAACCAAGCGCCCTGAATCGCTTCGCTCAGGGGGCTCTGGATTAAATAGGCGACGCGGCTGGGAGCTGCTCGTTGCGCGCGGCGCCGGCGGTTGGCTGCGAAAGAACACGGTGAGCCGTGCTGGTGTCAGACTCAGAGAAATGCGTGTACGGGTCGTGGTGTGTGGAGGAACACGCTGCGGAAACTGAGACGAAATTCAGGCAGAATTCGGAAGAACCTCCGAAGGCACTCGGACTGAACTCGGACAAAACTCACCCGTCCCCCATGTTGACAAGGAGGGCGACACGGTGACATGGTGACAAGGGAGGCGACAGGCACTGTTTCTGCTGTGACACCAGGTGACACCAGAGCAACTGTAGAGTACATACATACAAAATGCGCCGAAAGAGTCGCAAGCGAAAGAGGTTCCTCTTCCGACCTCGCTGGCGGGAGGAGAAGGCAGATAATAGACAAGGGAGGTGGTCCCCGTGAAGCACGGGAAAAGCGGGCTGATCCCGCACCACATCCACCGTCTGAGGCCGAAGGTGTTCGATAGTACCTCATCTCCCGGACATAGCCGGGGTCGGTTTGTGCAGGCACTGCCAGCCGGGTGCGCAGTCGCTAATCCAGACGGTCAAGCCACAGCACGACTAAGCAGCCACACTACTCATGCTGCCTACATCACGTGCTCTCACTTGCCCGTGGACCGCCAACTCAGACACCGGCCAGCAATATTAGCCCGCGTGCCGGCGCCGCTTTTTGGGCGGCTCCGCGCTCTCCTCCTCCATGTGGCCTTGCCCGCCCCCTCCGCTCCGCACATGCACACACTCGCCGCCAGGCCCCGGGCCACCGCCGCCACCAGGCCCTGGGCTGCTGCCACTGGGGCCGCGGGCGCCGCCGCCAGGCCCTGGGCTTCCGCCGCCAGGCCCTGGGCCTTGACCACTTGGGCCGGGGCCACCGCCGCCAGGCCCCGGGCCACCACCACCACCACCACCAGGCCGCAGCGCCGCAGGGCGCTCATTGCCCAGCAGCATCTCCACGAGTGCGTGCCGCATGCTCGTTGCCGAGTTGGCGTCGCGGCCCTTGAGGGGGGAGAAGGCTCATAATAGAAAAAGAGCGGGCGCATGCCGGTGAAAAGAGCGGGCGCAAATCTCCAGTCGCACGCACCAGTCGCACGCATCTGGTCGCGCTTGCCCTTCCTGTTGCCACCGCGGTTGCCCGCAGGCTTCTTCGCAGGCGCCGGCGCGGCGCACGGCGCGGCGGGAAGCTCTTGTGCTTGCAGCACGCGTGTGGCGTGCTGCTGGGTGGCTGCAAGAGAGCGCGCAAAGAGCCGCACCTGGGCGCTGCTGCTGCGCGGCCTCTGCCTGGCGGGCGGTATGTACATGCATGCAAGCGGCCAGTAGGGTAGCCAAGCCAGACGGTAGAGCGCCGAAGTAGGGCCATTCCATGCACAGGGCTTGACATTCCTATGCGCGTGCACCGGCATGCGCACCAGCACACGTCGTCATCGTATGTCCACCGCTTGCTTCCGGCCTTCAGCATCTGCATACCTGCTGCCTGCTCCACCTGAGTGACGAGGCCTGCAAGACGCGGCGACTACCGTGGCGACAGATGAGGCCACTGAGGCGACCAATACAGCGGACCCCGACTTTGCGCCAGGCGGCGGCAGCGACACGGCGCAGCGGCCAGGCATGGAGCAGAGGCATGTGCCGATGTGCGCCTCAGCACCTGCCGGTCGCTCGAGACAGTGGGAGACGCGGTGCGGCTCGGGCGGATGATAGAGGGGATAGGGGCGCATCCACCACCACCTCTGCAAGCCGCGGGGGCACCTGCTTGGCAGCAGTGCGTGATCACAAACCTCGACCCCGCAGCCCCCACCACCTTCAGACGGAGCACGACGCTACAGTGCATCAGGCTATTGCTGCAGGACATTAGCGTGGAGTGGCGGACAGCAGCGTGCGCGGTGGAGGAGCGCATGAGCAACGGTGCCGCGGCGCCGACAGAAACCATGGCGACGGTGCAGGCGAACATCGTGAGTAGGCTGGGGTGGAGCAGAGGCCCAGCCATCCAGTCCATACGGCTGCATGCATTGACAGTCAGTCAGGCCACAGCCATGCTCATGCGGCCGATAGAGCTGCAGCGTACGGCACTACACAGCTGTAACATAATTGGAAGTGACGCATCTCGATCAACCTGCAACCTGCTGCCTGGCTAAAAGACTACCCATCAGGGGAGGGGCCTCCCCTGGTGCCAACGGCCCTTGAGGCGTACCGTCCTCGTCATCCGCAATCATCCCCGTCCCCTGGCAAGCTCTCACTGTCACAGCCGTCTTTCACTCCCTTTCCAGATGGTCCTTTCACTCCCTTTCCAGTTGGTCCTTTCACTCCCTTTCCAATTGGTCCTTTCACTCCCTTTCCAGTTGGTCCTTTCACTCCCTTTCCAGTTGGTCCTTTCACTCCCTTTCCAGTTGGTCCTTTCACTCCCTTTCCAGTTGGTCCTTTCACTCCCTTTCCAGTTGGTCCTTTCGCTCCCTTTCCAATTGGTCCGTCAACGTCCGGCCAGCCACAACACCGCCTGCATCAGGCAGGCGCATGCGCCATTCCTCTGCTGCATGCCCCACCCGCAACCCCGCTCAACCTCCGTAACCACCACAACCACACCCATGACAACACCACGACGTGCCCGTGCGCGTTGGGTGCCCGCGCCAGCCCGCCGCCGACATGCTCAACATGGCTTAAACTCCACCGCGTCAGCCCGCAGCAGCGGGCTTCGCCGCCACCGCCGCCGCTGCGGCCGCCGCCGCGCTCTGCTTGGCCCGCTCCCTCAGCCGCCGCAGCAGCACCGCCACCTCCACTGGCAGCCGGTCGCAGCCCGCCATGCGCACCGCCACACCGCTGCCCGCTGCCGCCGCCACCAGCGCCCCCACCACCACTGGCGCCCCCGCCGCGCCGCCGCCACCGCCGCCACCGCCGCTCCTGCTGGCAACACCCGCCGCCCCCGCCCCCGCGCGGCCAACGGCGGCCGCCAGCGCTCCGAACTGGATCTGCGGCTGCAGCGCCGCCGCTGCCGCCGTTACGCCCGCCGGCTGGTTCTGCTGGTGCTGCTGCTGGCCCCCAGCGGCCGCAGGGCCCACGGCCTCCAGCTGCATCTGCTGCTGCTGTGCCGCCAGTGCGGGCATGTGCAGGCGCTGCAGGTGCGGGCAGTTGGAGATGTCCAGGCGAGCCAGCGCGCCCGACTCAAGCGTCAGCTCCTGCACCCAGCCCACACCACACACAACACAAGGGCGTCAGACAGAAAGCAAGGAAGGTGACGCAAGGGCGGAGGGGCGCATCATGTACCCCGTCATGTGTATATGTGACGAGTGAGCGACAGTGCGTGTGCGTGTGCGCAACCCACACACACACGCACACACACACCAACACCAACACCAACACACACACACACACACACAAACACATACACACACATACAGCAATTCTCTCCGTTTCCGTTTACCAACACACACAGCAGAGCCCGTGCCGGTGCCGGGGGGCCCCCGTGCCGCACCCACCTGCACGCGCGGGCAGGAGCGCAGTGCGGCCGCCGCCAGGGCGGGGCTGGCGCAGCGCAGCGCCATGAGCGACTTGCAGCCGCTGGCGTCCAGCTGCTGCAGCGACGAGTTGGCTGCGTGGGGGTGTGGGGTGGGGGTGCGGGGTGCGCGTGCACACGCAGAAGAAAGGCGCCGTCAGCCGCAAAATGTCGGAGTGCAAATACGCTCCCTTGGGGTCGGTCACAGCTATGCCCGCGCAGGCCCCTCTTCCTCCCTCCTCCCTCCTCCTCCTCCTGCTACTGCTGCTGCTACTGCTGCAGCTCACCATCCGGTATGTCCACCACCACCAGCGCGTTGCAGCCGTTGACGTCCAGGTGCCGCAGGCTGGCGCCCGCCTTGCCCAGCAGCGCCGTCAGCGCCGCCCCCTCCAGGTGCCGGCAGCCGAACAGGTTCAGCCGCTCCAGGCGCGGCAGCTCCAGGCACTCGGCGTCCAGCTCTGACAGCCTGTGGGAGGGGGCGAGCAACACATGACACGAAAGGTGGACGCGTTGTGTGTGGATTGTGTTTGGCGTTAGTTCATGTCAATTGCCAATTCGACCTTTGAGGGATTGTTTGAGCACCGTTTCTGTTTAGCCAAGAGATTGCTAGGCTACTGTTGGAGCAATGGGAGGCGGTCACGCGTAGCAGGAGGGCCAGTTGTCTGCAAGGCTTGGGGCCGGAGGCGGCAGACCTCCCCACCGCCCGCCGCCCGCCGCTCCGCCGCACCTGAAGCAGAGGCTGGCTGTGAGGCTGCGCAGCTGCGGGCAGCGCAGGTGCAGGCGCGTGAGGTGGCGGCAGCCGCCCACGTGCAGCTGCTGCAGCGCCGGGGCCACGACTGCGGAGGACAGGGCAGGGCGGGGTAGGCAGGCGGGAAGGCGGGGCAGGCGGGGCTGGTCAGGGGCTGGTCAGGGCCAGGCGGACACGTGTGGACAGTATGGACTGCCATGATGCCATGGGTCCACAAAGGCACCACGGCCCTACGCCGCCGCAGCAGCGGCTCCAACCACACTGGCACTGGCACTGGCGCTGGCGCTGCTCCTCCCTGCACTGCGATTGCCCTGCTCCTACACGCCGGCCCACTACCCACTGTGCAGCTTGGTGAGCGCCTTGCAGTCGGCCAGGTGCAGTTCCGTGAGCGGCGAGGTGAGCGGCAGCTGCATGATCACCTCGTGCAGGTTGTGGCAGCCGCTGGCGCGCAGCACGCACAGGTTGCTCTTTTGGGGGGGGGGGGGGGAGATGGGAGACAGGGAGGGAGGCAGGAGGGAGGGAGGTTCCAGGTATGGTGGTTAGGAGACGGGGGGAGCGCGAGCGAGGGGCGGCATGTAGCGGGAGGAGAAGGAGGAGGAGGAGGCTAGCGTGAGTTGGGAGGAGTGGGCGAGAGGTAGGCGTGTGAGTCTCAAGAAAGGCCGCAGCAGGCGCTGGCCAGGACCGGCAATGGGCTCCCTTCTCTCGCTGCCCCTCACACTGACTGGCTGACTGACTCGCACACGCACGCGCACACACACACGCACACGCGCACGCACACGCACACGCACGCGCACACACTCACGGTGGCGGGCAGCACCAGCGCGGCGCGGGTGATGCGCGGGCATCGCGACATGTCCAGCTGAAGCAGGCAGGCCTTGGGCAGCGGCGCCGCCAGCAGCGCGCGCACGCCGTCGGCCGAGATCTGCCGGCAGCCTGGTGTGTTAGAGATCACAAGGGAGAGAACTATGAACGACTTGTGCGTGCGAAGGGACGCGAAGGGACGAAGGGTGTGCGTGCGTGCGTGTGTGCGTGCGTGCGGGCAATCGAGATGAGGTGGGAGGGTGGATGTGAGCGGGGCCGAGGCATTGGGCGGGCGTAAAAGAGGGGCAGGGTCCATGTCGGTGTCAAGGCCAGGAAAGCAATGTGCGCCAGTGATAAAAGCACAATACACGGCCCTAAACCACCTAAAAGAAACATGGCGCTCAAGGCAAGAAAGCGAGAGCGCCCTGAGCGGCACGGCACGGCCCAGCCCAGCCCATAACGTCCTGCTCGCGCCGCTCCCTCCCCGCCCTCTCCGCAGCCACTCACCCACCCAGACCCACCGCTGATGTTGATGCTCATCAGGCCGCGGCCCGACTGGCGGCTGGTGGCGGCGCTGGCGGCGCGCGCCAGCCAGGCGGTGTGCGTGATGCTGCTGGAGGTGCCGGTGCGGAAGAACGGCGACGCGCCCATCACCGGGCTGCTGCCGTACAGCCAGCTCTTGCCGCCACCGCCGCCGCCGGCACTGGCGGCGGCGGCGCCGCTGGGGCTCGTGCCGTACAGCCCGGCGGCGCGTGTGGCCGAGGTGCCGTACAGGCCCGAGCCGCCGGCGGCGGCAGGCGAGGTGCCGTACGCGGGGGTGGACGCGCCGCTAGTACGGCTGGCGCGGCGGCCGCCGTCAGCACCGGCGCCGTGCGCGGCGGCGCCAGCTGGCGGCGGCGTCATCATGGACGCGGCGCCGCCGCCGCTGCGCTTGGGCAGTGAGCCGCCGCCGCCGCTGGCGCCGCCCAGGCTGCCGGCGGCGCCGGGCGACAGCAGGACGCCGCGCGCGAACGCGCGTGCCAAGCTGCCGCCGCCGCCGCCGGCTGGCGAGGGCGACGGCGAGGGTGACGGCGACATAGCCGACACCACATCCTCATCCTCGTCGTCATCGTCGTCGTCGCTGCTGCTGCCACCCACGACCTCACTGACGTCGTTATCCTCATCACTGCCGCCCACCACGCCTACGGCGTCCGGGTCGGCGGCGGCGGAAGCGGCGGCGGCCGACGCTGACGCCGGCGCGTGCCGCACGCGCGGCCGCGACCTCGCCGCCGGCACTGGCGTGGCCTCGAACTCAAACTGCAGCTCCTCGTCATCGCCGCCCCCGCCCCCGCTCCCACCTTCGACGGCGGCGGCGGCTCCGGCCGCGCCTGCGGCAGATGAAGGCGTGGGGCCGGGCGAGGGCGAGGGCGCGGCGCCGCCGGCGCTGTGGTGCGGGTGGCTGCCGCCGCGCGGGCGCGGCGGCAGCCCGGGCGTTGTGGCGGAGGTGGCGGCGGAGGCGACGGCGGAGGCGGGCAGGAGGTTGGGGTGGTCGGCAGTGCACGTGGTCTCGTCGTCCGATGACGTGTCGCCGTCCTGTTATTGTCGCGCGGCGGAGCGGGGAGGGACGTGTGTGGTGGTGGTGGCGGTGGTGGTGGTGGTGGCGGCGGTGGTGGTGGTGGTGGTGGTGTGAATCGAAGCGCTTAGAGGCGCTGGAGGGGCGCAGAACAGCTCAGGGCGGGCAGGGCAACAGGCGTGCGGGTGCAGTTGCGGGGTTCGTAGGCACAGGTGCGGCTGCAGGGCTGGCTGTCTGGCCGTGCCCCCTTGACACCTGGAGAGAATTACCACGTGTGCTCCTCCACTCACGGACTGGCAAGAGTGGCGGTGGCGGCACCTGCGGGCTCTCCTGTGTCTCGCTCCCCATGTCCCGCCCGCCCGCCCGCCCTCCCACCCCGCCCTCACCTGTGGCGCCAGGCGCTGGTACTTGGCCAGGGCGGTGAGGGCGGCGTCGGTGATGCCGATGCAGTCGGTCAGGTCCACCTCCCTGTGGGGGTGGGCGTGGGGGTGGTAGTGGGTTGGTGGGAAGGCGGGCGGGCACGTGGTGGTGGTGGTGGTGGAGCGCGCGCGGTGGGTTGGTGGCGGCGGATGATGGTGGGTTCTGCCGGTGACATAGCAGTGGCGGCATGCAGCAGCAGTGGCAGTGGCATGCAACATGAAGCAGCGGCGGCATGCAACATGCAGCACGCTCCGCACCTGCGGCTTCCCCAAAGCACGCTGCGTGCAGGCCGCGCGCTAACACAGCTAACACTGCCCCCTTGCATCCGCCCGCCCGCCCCCTTTCTCCGCCCCGCCCCTTCCCCTTCCCCTTCCCCTGCCCCTGCCCCCGCCCCCGCCCCCGGCCCCCCTCACTTGAGGTGCTGCAGCGTGGCGGTGAGGCACATGACGTGGCCGTCGGCCAGCCAGCGGCAGCCCTTGAACGACACTGCCTCCACCGGCACGGCGCGCCGCTCGCTGCGGCTGCCGGCGCTCAGCGCCACCGCCAGCGCCGTGAAGTCGGCGTCGCTCAGCGGCACGGCGCCCCACTGGCGCAGGCTGACGGAGCGGGCGTTGGGGTGGCCGGCCACCATGGACATGATGCCGTGCATGCCCAGGCCTGGGGGTGGGGTGGTGTGTGGTTGTGTGTGTGTTAGGAAAGCACAAGGTTGTGTGTGTGTGTGTGTGTGTGTTTGTGTGTGTACATACCAGCCCAAATAAGCCATGCCCGTGCAAAAGAACGAGGAGGAGAGCGTGGAGTGGCGGGGGGTGCGGGAGGGTAGTTCATTCCAGGACCCCAAGCAGACCAACCCGGGGTGCCGTGGTGGTGGTGGTGGTGGCGGTGGCGGTGGTGGTGGTTAAGAAGGTTTTGAGGGTTTGAAGGGTTGAGGAGTGGAGGGAAAGGCGGCTAGTCCATTCCAATTAACGCATGCAGCCGCCCACGGCACCGCCAAGGCCGTACGGCCCCAACCCATCTCCCATGCTTACACCCCACATGCACAGCCGCCACCCAGTGTCACCCTCTCCTCCCTCCCTACAGACAACCCGCCACTCTACCACCCGCCACCCACCACCCACACAAGCAAGCACAGCCAGGCAGGACGGACGGAGGCACTCACTCACTCACTCACTCACTCACTCACTCACTCACTCACTCACTCACTCACTCACTCACTCACTCACTCACTCACTCACTCACTCACTCACTCACGCACCCACCCACTCACTCACTCACCGGTGGGGATCTGCAGCGAGCGCGTGTTCGTGCGCACCTGGCGCGCCGGCCCCGCGAAGTCGTGGCACGTGCGCGCCACCCGCGCCAGGTCCCGCGACCCCAGGAAACTGAACACGTGCCGCTTCAGGTCGTCAGGCAGCACATCCCACTGGCACACATCCAACGACGGCCCGGCGGCGGCCGCCGCCGCCGCCGCCTGCGGCGTCTCCGACGCCGCGGCATCTTCTGCCGCTGCCGGGCCGCCGCTGCCGCCGGCGGCAGAAGCCGCCGCGATGGAGGCTGCCTGCAGCGGCGCGGTCGGCGCGGGGCCGGCCGCGGCGGCGATGCTGCCTGGCACCGGGGTCTGCTGCTGCTGCTGCTGCTGCTCGGCTGCTACAGCCGCCATCTCCATGCATCGCTCCATGGCTCGCTCGAAGTGGCGGCCGCTGGCCTCATACACCCCCTCGACCACCTCCCGGTCCAGCGTGGAGCCTGTGGGTGCGGGGGGCAGGGGTGGGAGCGTGTGTGTGTGTGTGTGTGTGGTCCATGTTGGTCATGGTGGCCGTAGTGGCAGGTGCAGTGGAAGGGGCAGGTGCAGGCGGGTGGGCGGGTGTAGGCAGGCGGGTGGGCGGGTGTAGGCAGGCGGGTGGGCGGGTGCGTGCGCGCACGTAGCCACAGCAGTGGCACACGAGTGGTGGTCGGGTGAGCGGTGCACTGTCGGCACTGACGTGGAGCCCCGGGAGTGGCACGCACGCATGCCATGCTCACACGCCCCGCACACATCCGCCATACACACACGCCACACGTCGCCAGCTCCTACCCCAGCCCCCCCTTCAGCCCCCCCCCCAGCTCACCAAACAGCTCCAGCAGGTTGATGATGTCGGCGGTGGCCTGCGGCGTGTCGTATTCGGCCATGTCGTCGTACTCGCCATCAACCCCGCCGCCGCCGCCGCCGTAGCCCCCGTGGCGGCGGGCGGCGGCGGGCAGGTCGGCGGCCAGGGAAAATACAGAGGGACTGGGCCGGTACGCAGCGGCGGCGTCGCCGCCGCCGCCGCCGCGCCTGCCATGCCGGCCTCCAGAGATGTGTCGCTGCTGCGTTTGTTCGTCCTGCAGGGGCGGCGGGGAGATAGTGGGCCCAGGCCATTCACACAGGGGCGCAAAAGCGGGAGATGGATGAGCTGGATAAGCCTGGTGTGTTTTTTGGCATACGGTATGCAACGCCTGCGCAATACTAGGAAAGCGGCTGCACATGTGCGCTGACGCGCCATAAGGCTAAGCACGGCTCGCATGCTGGACGTTTAGTTGCTGCAAAGCAGCCCCCCGGGCCTGACCAGTAAAGCCGTGGCCCCCGGGCAGGGGCGCTGCGCGGCCCTCCGGCTACTGCCACGCCCCAGGCCAACCCTAGTCGCGGCCAGCACTTGTCACTCGAGCGCTACAGTGCCGCCCGTGCTTGTGATTGCACTAAATTAACGCACCTCAAGGTCCAGTTCTTCCTCAAACGCGTCCCTGGCATTCGCGGTGGACAAGTTATATGATATTGTCATTGCATGACGCGACTTATTTGGTCTTCGTGGCGGCATTTGTAAGTCTGGTTACAGTATGTGAAGTTGCAAGGTCTAGGAGACCGGGTCAGCTTGGCTTTTGAGCGATCACAAGTTTGCAGGGCTTGCTGAAATACTTATGCTTGAATGTATTTTAATTAAGAGTAAGTGAAGTGGGCATGTTCAGTCAGTGTTGCGGGCAACGAGGTGGTCGCGGCAACAATTGAATTTCAGATAGTGATGCCCCAGCAGGATTCGCCAGCTTCAAAATAAGTTTGTGTATTGACCTCTGCCGGCGCTCCCGTCAACTTTCTGGTGCAGGGATTTTGTAAAACGCGATACAAGGGCGTTGCAAACACGCGCAAGGGCCGCTGGCATTCCAAGTCGCTACGTTTCCCCTATGAATCTGCATGACACTGAATAATATACTCATAGATAGGTAAGCGGTGCGCTGCCTGGGCGACGCGAAGCGGTTGGCCATTCAATCAATTATAGAACGGCGTCGGAAGAATGGCGACGCAATCTGGCTCAAGAACCATTTTGGAGTCTCCATATCCTCCGCGAAAGGATGGATACGTGGGCTGCTTGACGGGGACGCAAGAGGCGGCCCTCGCGGAGCTGGTGGAGAAGCTCATCGACGCGGTGAGCGTGGGGAGCGTGACACACACAATGCATACACGCCCTCGCGCTGCCCTTAACCAGACCCCGCCCTTCGCAGGTCCACGCCTCGGACCTCAACGGCCCTGAACAGGTGCGGGAATGGGTGGAGACCATTGCTGTCGCTAGGGGGTGGGGTGGGGGGGAAGGGGGCGGCCGTGGTGACTTCCACGTCCACCCGGTGGTCGGGTGTTGCATGCGTGCCGGTGGTGGTGGTGCTGCTGCTGCTGCTGTTCCCTTTGCGATGTGGCCTTGCCTCACCTGCCGCCGCCTGCCTGTCCACACGGCCTGCAGCTGACGCTGTGGGGCGTGCCGCTCGCCGACCTGGCCGCGCCTCACCGGTGGGACGAGCCAGAGCCAGCTGACAAACAACAACAGCAGCAGCAATCCACATCCACACCCACCGCAGCAGCCAGCAACGGCAACGGCCATGGTGCGGCGGCAGCGAGCGGGCTGCAGCGGGCTTCGGCCGGCGGCGCCAGCCCGCGCACGCCCACCAAGGCTCAGAAGGTGGTGCTGCTCAAGTTCCTACGGGCGAGGCAGTGGAACGTGGCGGCTGCCGTCACCATGCTGGTCAACTGCTTGCGGGTGAGGAGCTAGGCGACGTGAGGGGCTGGGGAAATGAGGAGCTGGGGAGCGGGCGGGCGGCGAACCAGTTCCGCTTGGCAGCCAGCTGGGGCGGGGTTGGGGTTGTAACTTGGGCGGGGGGGACTGCGGGCGTGTTCGGGGCGGTGACGCTGCCCTGTCGCGAGCGGGGAGGTAGGGTTGCATGGGTTGCTTGGGCGTGGGCTGCAGCGCCAGGCGTGTGGGCTGCATTGCAGTTGCAGGCAGTGCTGCTCGGTGCGTGCTAGGTGCTCCAGCACACAAATGGTAGGGCGGGCGGGCCTGAGCGGGGCACTGAGGCGTACCGCAGCCCAACGTGCCTTGTGAATTGTGGCGGCAGCAACAGAACCCCCCCCCCCCTTGCCTGCCTGCCTGCCTGCCTGCCTGCCTGCTTGCTGAAATCCCCGTGCCCCCACACCCCCACGTACATGACAGTGGCGGCGCGACTTTGACGTGGCGAGCCTGAGCCTGGAGGCCTTCCCGCAGCAGCTGGCGGCGGCGGGGCAGCTGACCGGGCACGACCGGGCCGGCAACCCGGTCACCTACAACTACTGTGAGCCGTGGTGGCCGGTGTGGGGTTGGGCAGAGAGAGGCTAGGGCGGCCGGGCTGCGTCGAAGGCCGTTGGCAGTGCGGCTAGCCGCTGCATGGGTGGGCGGCCTTGGCGCCTGCCGCGCAGTTGATGAACTCCTTGCTCCGCATTCCCCCGCATCCCCCTCCGCCTGCACCCTCCGCATTACTCCCCCCCTCATTCACCCTCCGCATTACTCCCCCCCTACGTCTACCTCGTCAATAAATAAATGCACGGAACCCCCTCATTCAGCCTCCGCCTTCACCCCCCCCCCTCCACCACCCAACAGACGGCACGGGCGTGGACCTGAACTCGGTGATGGGCAGCCCGGGCGGCGTGGCCACGTTCGTGCGGTGGCGCGTGCGGCTGATGGAGCAGGCGGTGGCGGCGCTGGACTGGGAGCGGGGCGTGGAGCACGTCACGCAGGTGGGCGGGCGGGCGTGGTGGGTGCGGTGGGCGGGCGGGCGTGGGTGCGGTGGGTGGGTGGGTGGGTGGGTGGGTGGGTGGTAGTTCATCCCACAAACCAAAGCGACCATTGCAACCCATTGGGGGTGCTGGTGGTTAGTGCGTTACAGAAATCAAAGCAGTGAGGGAGAAGGGGTAGCTGGGAGGGAAGTGAGGGGTGAGGGGGAATGGGGAAAGGAAGGGGTCAATTTAAGGCTGTCCGGACGAACCCCCGGGGGGGGGGGCCTGGTGGGGAGGGGGCTGGTGTCTATGCAGGTGCCTGAGGGATGGGGCAATGCAGGGGCCGGGGGGCGGGGGCCGGGGGGCGGGGCGCGAGCAGGCGGTGCCTGGCGGTCCTCCGTCCTTGTGCCCCGCTCCCCACCTGACACAGCTACTGCTACGGTATCACATGAACCCCTCTTCCACACACATGTTTCATCGCACCGCTAAGCCTCGTCCTTGCGCACCTGTCCACCCCACCTCCCCACCCCACCCCACTTCATTAATTTAACATGTATGGAACCCCACCCACAGGTCCACGACTACGCCGGCGCCTCCATGTTCCGCATGGACGCGGGCGTCAAGGCCGCCAGCCGCGAGATCATACGGCTGTTCCAGGTGGGGCCCTGGGTGGGGGGGGTGCTGGTGGGGCCCTGGGTGGGGGGGGGTGCTGTTGGGGCCCTGGGGGGGTGGGGGGGGTGCTGGTGGGGCCTTGGGTGGGGCCCTGGGTGGGGCCCTGGGTGGGGGGCCCTGGGTGTGGATCTAGGGGTGGGTGGGCGTCCCTGGGCGGGGGCCCTTGGGTGGGTGAGTGGTGCCAACAGTTCCCGAACAGGGAGGCGCTTGTTGTGTGGAAGACATACCAAGCTCCCGTAGCTATGGGGGGCACCACTAACCAACTACCACCAACCCCACCAACCAACCATCAACCACTACTCCACGCCCACCAACCGATCACCACTCCACGCCCACCAACCACCATCCGACCCTCATCAACGGCCACCGGACCTGCACCAACCAACCAACCAACCACCAGGACAACTACCCCGAGCTGCTGTCCGCCAAGCTCTTCCTCAACGTGCCCCGCGTCATGGAGTTCCTGTTCGGCGTGTTCAGCGGCCTGGCGGACGCCGCCACGCGCGCCAAGTTCACCATGGCCTCGCCGGCGCGCGCCGCGACGGTGCTGTTCACGTACGTGGACCCTGTGCAGGTGCCGGCCAGGTGAGCGGCTGGGCTGGGCTGGGCTGGGCTGGGCTGGGCTGGGCTGGGCTGGGCTGGGCTGGGCTGGGCTGGGCTGGGCTGGGCTGGGAGGGAGGGAGGGAGGGAGGGAGGGAGGGAGGCAGGGCGTATTTGGGGGCGGAGGCATGGCCTTATGCTCAAGAGGGTGACCGGGGGTTCATGGGGCTTTGCCAGGCTGGGGCTGGGGAGCGTAGGTGGTGGGAAAGAGGTTGCAGTGTTTGGGGCAGGAGGGGGCGGGACTGGGCGGACGAGGGGAGGGAGAGGCTGCGTGTGAACTCATGACACAACCGCCATGCGAGCGCCACACAACCGCCACGCCACGCCGCACACAGGTTCGGCGGCTTCCTGGAGTCGTTCGGCATCCCGCCCAAGAACAAACACGCGCCGCCCTTCAGCGCCGCCCGCAGCAAATGCGTGAGTGGCGCGGCCCTCTGGCTGTTGCCTGCGCATGCTGCACGCACGGTGTCGACCCTTCCTCTCCTTTTGCTTTTCTAACACACACACACCCTTCCTCTCCTTGTGCTTTTCTAACACACATACACACACACACACACACCTTCTGTGTCGACCCTTTCCCTTGTGCTTTCCTAACACACACCTTCTCTAACACACCTGCACGCCCCCTTGGCCTCGAGAGGCCTCGGCCCGGGCCCCTGCTGGATTGCCTGCTGGACTGCCCGCCCTCCATTCGGCAGTCGCCGGCGTGGCCGACGTGTTAAAGCCGCCGAGGCCAGCTGACCTGCCGCAGCCTAAGCAGCACTTGCTCTCACCCCCATGCCCCCCCCACCATCCGGCATCAATGCTGCTGCGACTGCTGATGCCTTTCTTCCCGCCTGTTGCTACTGCTGATGCTACTGTGCTACTGCCGCCGCTCCCCCTGCCCGCTGCTGCCTGCAGCTGACGCTGCAGCCGGGCGAGGGCCACGTGACGGGCGACCTGGCGGGCGCGGAGGCGGAGGTGGCGTGGGCGTTTGTGAGCACGGGGCCGCCGCTGGCCGTGACGTTGTCCTTCCGCCCGCGCGACAACGAGGAGGCGGCGGCCGCCACAGCGCGGCTGCCCGACCACATCCAGGTGCGGGGGGCGGGGGACAGGGGGCAGGGGGCAGGGCAGGGTTGGTGCCTCTGTGACGTGTGCCCACATGCCGGTCGTCATGGCTGCGCTACCACTGCCGCCGCCGCCGCCACCACCACCGCCACCGGCTCGGTGCGGCCTTGCTTTCTCCCCCTGTCTCGGCTGGCCGCACCGCCCCCGCAATCAACACCACCACAGCCGGCGCCTCCGCCACGCAGCCCGCCGTGTGGCGCACACCGCTACCGCGCCTCCTGGCTGCCCTCCGCCACCCCTGCTGCACCTCGCTACATATTCTTGCAGTTCCCCCTTGACCCCTCCCCTCCACCTCCCCCTCTTCCCTCTCCCTCCCCTTCATCCGCCCTCACAGGGCGCCTCGGTGGCGGGGTACGGCGAGGAGGCGCAGTACCTCACCTGCAGCCACGACATGGCCCTCACCAGGGAGGCCGCCTCGGGCCGCCTGGTGCTGGGGTGAGGAGGCGCTGGCAGGAGGGAGGGACAGGAGGGAGGGACAGATGGTGGCCGGCGAGGGAGAGGGGGCGGGGGGGGTTGTTGGGTTCAGTTGTCGTGGACTCCGTGGGGGGGGGGGGTTACCAGGCCAAACTAAACCAATCTAAAGGAAGGGAGGTAAATTCATTGCAGAACCCAAAGCAAACAACCGAGAGACCCCAAAGCCCAAGCCGTCCCTGCCCAGAGTGCAGAGGAGGTGTGGCCTTAACGGGAGCGGTCGTAAACACCAGCCCAGTCCGGCCGCGTCAGCCGTGCAAAATCTGTTGCCCAAACTTCGTTGTCGGGTGGCATGCTTGATTCCAAACCTTCTTCCCTCCTGCCCTGCAGTGTTCCGGGCGAGGTGACGCTTACCATGGATAACACTTGCGGCAAGGCCGGCATCTTCACTGGGCCGCCGGTGAGGAGAGGGGGTGGGAGCACAGGGAAACGCCACTGGTGGGGAAACGATGGGAAAGGGAGACAGGGGTGAGGTGCTGCCGCCACCCAGGTGTGGGTGGATGTGAGTGTGGGTCCGGGTCCGGGCGCAGGTGTGGGTGTGGGTCCGGGTCCGGGTGCGGGTGCATGTGTGTGGGTGTGGGTGTGGATGCCTCACGGCTCATGACTCCCGCCTGGACTCGCGTCATTCCAGCTGGGCCCGCGAACCTCCCCGCCCCTCCCCGCCCGTCTGTTCTACGTCTACCTCGTCATTAAACTAAATGCATGGCATCCCCACCCCGCACCCGCTTGGCCTGCTCCTCAACACCCCGGCTTCACGCACCGCCCGCCCTCCACATCTACACAAACATACACACACACGTGAAATTTTGTTGTTTTTCCTTGTGCTCTCCAACACACGCACACGCACCCACACACCCACACACACACACAAACACATGAACACACAGAACGCCACCGTACACTACGCGCTCATCAGCAGCAGCGCCCCGGTGCGCGGCGGCGGCGGCGCCGCCGCCGCCGCCGCGCCCACCGGCTCCGGCGGGCCCGGCTCGCTCACCGCCGCCGCCGGCGCCAGCAGCACAGCCGCCGGAGGCGGCGGCGGCGAGGCCGGCGCCGCTGGCGGAGGCGGCGGCGGAGGCGGCGACTCGGTCGCCTCCAACGCGCTGTACGAGGCCTCGGCGGGGCGGCTGCAGTTCATGGACTCGCGCAACCGCATCATCAGCTACAAGTCCCTCGGCTGCACCTCGCTCACGTCTGAGGATGTGGGGCTGGCGGACCTGGGGGGCAGCATGCCGCACTCGCCCTCGGCGGCGGCGGCGGCGGCGCAGCGCGCGGGGCAGCTGGTGGGCGGCCCCAGCCGCGGCCAGTTCGAGGCGGTGCCGGAGGGCGACGACGAGGCGGCTGCGTCGTCGCGGCAGCAGTCGGTGGCGGGGACGCCGCGCGGTACGGGCGGCGGGGCGGAGCAGGGGGCCAAGTAGTGTGGTGAGGGCTGGATGGTGAGGTGTGGAGGTCGTGATGCAGCAGGGGCGGGAGGCAGGGGCAGGGTAGGGTAGTTTATTCCAGAAACCATAGGGTAGCGGTTGCAGTCGGGCCGGCTGCTTGGAAGCATGGGGGGGGGGGGTAGCCATCCATGGATGGTGTTTAATCAATAATGAAGTGCCGGGGCGAGGGGATGGTGTCAGGGGAGGGGGGGGGCCACGCGCAGGTGGCGCCACGGGCATGCACAGCGGCGGAATGGTGCAGGATGCGCTGGCTTCGACTCGGCGAGGCGGGACCCCGAGTGTGCCGGCAAGCGGGTTAAAAGCTGGTAGTTGTGGAGGCTCCGTTGAGAAAGATGCATGTGAGTAGCGAAGTCCCTCATGGGTGAAAAGCGCCCCGCACCCACAACCAATATGCAAGCGTAAAGAATGTAGTAGTGGTATGACATGCAAGGGTGGCTGCAAGGGTGATGAAAGACCCGACGTTACCGCGACTGTTGCTGGAGTTGTGGAGGCTTCGTGTGCAGGCTGGTTGGGTACGGCTTGTGAACTGTGAAACCTACCAAGCTACCACACTGCAATGCGACTGAGTCGTGACGGTTGGCGTGCGCTGCTTGTGATCTGGGGGGCACTGCGTGCTGTGACCGTTTCCATTATTGGTGGAAGACGGTGTGAGGCGCACACGTGGCACGTGCGTGGCGTGGGTAGCGACTGAGGCGGAGCCGTTCTCTCGGCCACCACCGCGTTCGGAGCGCCCCTTTGCCTCAAGAGCCGTGCGTGCTCTGGGAGCCTCTGTGGAAACACACCTTCAACTGAGCAGCTGGATTGATGACGTTGATGAGCGCCTGGCGGTGTGCAAGTGATAAGTGATTGGCCGCGCGGGGGGCGCCCAAGTGGGGGCTGGCTTCCGCGGGACCCAGGGGTGGCGGGACCGCAGTAGCTAGCCGGCGGGCATGCAGTCCTGCATGCATGGTCGGATCAAAGCAGTGGCCATCACCCCGTGTATACGGCAGTCCGCCAGGAGCTACTCCCCGGACGTGCCAGAGGCAAGGGGGCGGCTTAGGGCAAAGGCAAGGCACGCGGCAGTAGACACGCACAGGCTGCCTGTGTGCCAGTAGTTCACAAGCGAGCGTGAGGGACCTCGGATGATCAGATGCGACCGCTGCGGCCCCGGTGAGCCGGGGTCAGCGCCTGGGTGTTGTGATTGCCCGCGGCAGGGATGGAAGCCCACAAGTAACCACCCCGCGCGAATGACCCCCCGAGTGACATCAAAACAACCCAAAATTCCAAAAATTCACGTAGCCCCCCCTTACACCCCCTCCAGCCTGGGGTTCATGCAAAAGCCGCACGCCTTCACAGCTACATCTTAATCTTTCACTCATCCCCCACGCCGCACAGTTTACTCTGCACAGTTGTGCCCCGCGTAATTTGCGCCACGGGGAACACAGGCGTAGCTAGTCTCCACATTGCCTTAACATCCACACGGACACATTCACACTTTCCCAGTACCACCAGGCAGAGAGTTCGGTCGGACAGGTTTGGCGTATAGCATCAGCAGCCTGGTTGCAAGGGGATATGTCGGCGCGATGGCCGCTGGATTGCGAGGCGAGACGAGGGGCGGTGGGCCGGTGGCGTCGAGACCAGTATGGGTGCTGACAGGGGCGTCAACACACTCCTGCGGGATGACGAGCCTTCCCCATCAAAGAAATGGTGTGGCGGTCGGGGCCTTGGAAGACTAGTTTATCGCTTTCAGTACCGGAGCGTATCCCATAGTGCGTTGACCAGTTGCCCGACTACCCGATGCTGCCGGTGTTCCCCATGCAGGGACGGGCTGGGCGCGCCTCAGGGAACGGGCCAGGGACTACACCAGGGAACGCCTAATTTGATGCTTCTTGGGCCGGGCAGCAGGTTACTATGCTTTAGAAATATGTTATATATGCATAACATGCACTCTGCACTCGCCAGGACGCTCGCGCGTGGCCCCAACTCGGTGCTCGTGTTGCGATTGGAGTTGACCTGGGTCAAAATGGAGCTTTCGGGGCCGGGCGCCAGCGCCCAGCGTTCAACTGGTGACATGGCAGCGCATGTGCCTTCGCGAGGCTCGCGAAGCGGGAGGGCGAGGGGCTCACAATCGCAATGGCCCCCTCCCATGCTACGGAGGCATTGGGTTGTTGCCCGCGTTGCCTCGCCATACATGAAAACCTCGGCCATAAAACGTAGTCCTGACCGGCGCACCAACGGCCATATTATGGTCGGCGTCGCGCCGACACACGCTAACTCCTAAGGACGGGCGCTTCGTTGAACCTCAGAGAAGCTCCAGGTGGGCCTGGGCAGTGGTTCATGCAGCAAGAAAGTGCTGGCGTGAGCCGGAGCCGTGCACGGGGACATGTCCGTCGGAAATGGTTGCCAGGGTCTGTCTCGCATTTCCTTAGCCAAGTACCAAGCAAAGTGCCATTTTCGCGAGCACGTGCTCTATGACGCCCCGTCTCTGTGCCGTTGCCGGACTGACTCTTACCCTCCGCCGTCGCAGGCATGGCCCTTCAGCGGTACCCAACGCCGCCGCCGGGCGGCCGCTACATGTATTCGCCGCCACCGGAGTATCCCATTTACCCGTCCTACGACCCTGTCACCGGCAAGGTGACGGTGCTTTCGTTCGGCATGGGCAACTACGCGGACCTGAATGCCCTTATGGCGCCTGGAGAAGGCGCTACACGCGGTCACCTGCAGCCCACGCACCTTGACGCGGAGCTGCTGGAGGAGAAAGTGCGCTCCGAGTGGCGCGGGCTTGGCCCACACATGATGCAGTTCCACTACTATATCCGCATCGTGCAGTGGTCGCTGCAGCGCCGTGGATTTGGAACGCTGGAGTACTTGTCGGGACGCTATGGTCAGCCCGGGCCGTACGCTGTGGTGGTTGTGCAGTACAAGCTGGGCAGCGGGGGCGCCGAGTTCAGGCACCCGGACGGCCGCTGGGTCAGCCCTGACAAGTGGGGTGACGGCGGGCCTGGCGACACGCTTGTGCGCCTTGCACGGCACCTGCCTAGCGCACACGCCGCAGCTGCGGTGCGCGCTACCCGCTCATTCAGCCCACCGGACAGCCGGCGCCGGCACAACCAGCGGGATGAGTAGCCGAGACGTACAAAGCTGAGACGTGACATGGGCGTGACTGCGTGAGCCGCTTTTGAGTGTGAATTTTGGTAAGAGCAAGCAGCTGAGATGCTTGTGCGTTTGTGGTGTTAGCTATGGCTCCACGGTGGGGCAGGCTTTGTGTCGTGTCACAGCATTTACGTGCCCCAATAGGGGCAGTGCGCGCGGAGACATCCAACCATCATCCATGTGCACTGTTGATGATAGCATCAACCCAAACGCCTGTCAACGCCACCACACAAATGTAACTTTATGTTCACATAGCTCCATTTAACACACAGCCCAGTATCGGAATCAGCCCACAGGTGTCCGCACCGCTCGCACACAAGCGACTACAGGCCCAGCGTGTTCACACACAGCTCAGTATCGGAATCAGCTCACCCAATGCCTAATGCAAGCCCATATGAATTTTATCAGCGAATGCTCTTGTATCGCGCCTTCTTATCAGCTCACCATGCTTTATCACACACAGCTCAGTATCGGAATCAGCTCACCCAATGCCTAATGCAAGCCCATATAGATTTCATCAGCGAATGCTCTTGTATCGCGCCTTCTTATCAGCTCACCATGCTTTATGCCAGCCATCGCATATGTACTTCAGCACCGAATCATCTTGTACCGCGCCTTCCAGGCGGTCCTCTCCGCGTACGTCATCGTAAACCACCCCTGCATCCGCTCCGATAGCGTCATGTCCGGTCCGGGCTCCGCTGCCTTCGCCTGGAGCCACAGATAGAGCACGTTCTTGGCGCGGGCGACTGGCTGCTTGTCCCGAGGAGTATGTTGGGAGGGGGAGGGGGAGGCGACAAGCATGTTGGGAAAACCAAGAGTTGGGCGTACTGGTCCCACAGGCGAGCTTTTTCTTTTCCCCGCTACCGTGCCGCGTGCTATCCTCACCTCACCCACGCCGCCTGCCGCAGCGCCGCCGCCTGCCGTACCACCAGCAGTGTTGCCCGTCGCGGCGAAGGCCTGTCACAAGCACATAGTTTGAGGCAGCGTTTGGTAAGATGTGCAGCGTAGGCCAAGGTAGGTGAGTCGCAGCGGCCAGCATCCACCCTGTCTCCCCACTACCGTGCCGCGTGCTATCCTCACCTCGCCCACGCCGCCTGCCGCAGCGCCGCTGCCTGCCGCACCACCAGCAGTGTTGCCCGTCGCGGCGAAGGCCTGTCACAAGCACATAGTTTGAGGCAACGCTTAGCACGATGTGCTGCGGAGGTCAAGGCAGGTGAGTCGCAGCAACCAGCCCTGAGCGCAGTGCAACCTGACAGCCAGTAACAACCGCTAGGCGTCCACCCTATCTCCTATCTACTATCCCCGCTACCACTCACACCCACCGCGCCCAGGTCGGCGGGGAGCACATCGTGCAGGCGCTGCCGCCAGTCGGCTGCCGACGGGCTGACGGCGACGATCTCCTTAAGCAGCGCGGGCTCCTCCACGATGTGCTGTACGACGTCCTCCCAGAAGGGCTTCAGCGTCTGCTTTGCCTTGCCCGCCCAGAATTCCGCCGCCTCCTTCAGGCCCCGCCCGCGGAGCTCGCCGGTAACCACGATGCACCAGCGATGTAGGCTTCGGAACTCCCACATGCGCTGCGTGAGCTGCTTAGCGACCTTGCCGCCTGGGTACCACGAGCCGGCCTCCATGTTGGCGAGGGCGTTGCGGTCGTCCTTGGGACCGTACAGGTTGAACAGGTCGATCCATGGCGGCATGCGGCCACCACAGTCAGTGGGGCAGCCGCGGTAGTACGCGTCGTAAAGCTCCAGCAGCGTCGTGAGCTCATTCTTGCGATATGGTAACGCGCCGTCCATCAGGAACTTGAGCTCCACAGCGTCGCTCCTCCACTTCCACAGCACCGCCGCACTGGCTCCAGCCTGCACCACAGCAGCGGGCTCCTTCTTCTTCGTCTGCTTCGAAGCAACCGCCAGCACGGCCGCGCCGCAAGCAGCCGCGCTACCAGAAGCTGCTCCGCCAGTGGCCGCGCCGCCTGTGGCATCGCCGCCAGTGGCGCGGCCGCTGCCCAAGGGTGGTGCGGCCCGCCCCTCCATGGTCGCGGCTACCACCTCGTCAGCCCTCCGATGACGGCTCTCAGGCGACAACATCTGAAGCTCCAAGGCCGCGCCGCCAGCCGCTACCCCACAAGCCACTGCTGGCAATGGTGCCCGCCCCGCCATGATGTCCTCCACATTCTCCGCGGCCCTACGTTGTAGGCCCCCTGGCGAGAACCACGTGACGTCCGCCACGGACGGCGCCAGCTGCTGCGGCTGCATGAAGGGCGGTCCGCCTGGCCACCCCACCTGCGCCTGCTGCGCCGCCGCGGACGGCGTCAGCTGCTGCGGCCCGCCCACCTGCACCTGCTGCGCCGCCGTGAACGGCGCCAGCTGCTGCGGCCCGCCCACCTGCGCGTGCTGCGCCGCCGCGGACGGCGTCAGCTGCTGCGGCCCGCCCACCTGCGCCTGCTGCGCCGCCGTGAACGGCGCCAGCTGCTGCGGCCCGCCCACCTGCACCTGCTGCGCCGCCGCGGACGGCGTCAGCTGCTGCGGCCCGCCCACCTGCGCCTGCTGCGCCGCCGCGGACGGCGCCAGCTGCTGCGGCCCGCCCACCTGCGCGTGCTGCGCCGCCGCGGACGGCGTCAGCTGCTGCGGCCCGCCCACCTGCGCGTGCTGCGCCGCCGCGGACGGCGTCAGCTGCTGCGGCCCGCCCACCTGCGCGTGCTGCGCCGCCGTGAACGGCGCCAGCTGCTGCGGCTGCATGAAGGGCGGCCCGCCTGGCCACCCCACATGCGCGTGCTGCGCCGCCGCGGACGGCGTCAGCTGCTGCGGCCCGCCCACCTGCGCGTGCTGCGCCGCCGCGAACGGCGCCAGCTGCTGCGGCTGCATGAAGGGCGGCCCGCCTGGCCACCCCACCTGCACCTGCTGCGCCGCCGTGAACGGCGCCAGCTGCTGCGGCCCGCCCACCTGCACTTGCTGCGCTGCCGCAAACGGCGCCAGCTGCTGCGGCCCGCCCATCTGCGCCTGGAGCGCCGCCGTGAATGGTGCCAGCTGCTGCGGCTGCATGAAGGGCGGCCCGCCTGGCCACCCCACCTGCACCTGCTGCGCCGCCGTGAACGGCGCCAGCTGCTGCGGCCCGCCCACCTGCACCTGCTGCGCCGCCGCGAACGGCGCCAGCTGCTGCGGCCCGCCCATCTGCGCCTGCAGCGCCGCCGCGAATGGTGCCAGCTGCTGCGGCTGCATGAAGGGCGGCCCGCCTGGCCATCCCACCTGCACCTGCTGCGCCGCCGCGAACGGCGCCAGCTGCTGCGGCCCGCCCATCTGCGCCTGCAGCGCCGCCGCGGACGGCGCCAGCTGCTGCGGCTGCATGAAGGGCGGCCCGCCTAGCCACCCCACCTGCACCTGCTGCGCCGCCGCGGACGGTGCCAGCTGCTGCGGCCCGCCCATCTGCGCCAGCTGCTGCGGCCCGTCCGGACCAACCGCCTGCACCTGCTGGCCCAGCGTGTTCAGCAGCTGAGACAGCTGTTGCGACAGCTGCGCGTTCTGGCGGGACAGCTGCGCGTTCTGACGGGACTGATACGAGATGGCCTCCATCGTGGTGGGCGGCTTGCAGCGCGCGAGTTCCTGAAAAGGCGTGCAACAGCACATCATTTCGCAGGCGCAACCAATTGATACATGGCACACGCGCATCCACAGAGCGCAGGGTGCAGCACCCCCCCTGCTTGTCCAAAACATACCTCTCGGCACATGAGGTAACGCTCCCGCAGCGTGTGCCACTCGTCACGCTTCTGGAGCCACTGCACGACAGGGTTGGCGGGCGCACGGTCCGCCAGCTCCAGGCTGTCCTGCACCAGCACGCCCATCAGGTAGGTGAGCACCTCGGGGAAGTTGATGGCGGACATCCGCGCCGGGTCGCTCCCCTTGATGCCCTTGGCGCACTCCCGCAGCGCCTCCAGGTTGGGCATGAGGTGGTTGATGAGGGGCAGGAGCAGCTCCTCCGGCAACACCGCCTTGAAGCGTGGCGCGAAGAAGGCCGTCTGCATGGCCGGGCCCGTGCAGTAGCCGTAGCCACCCATGGCCAAAAGGGCATCTGGTGGTGCGTTGGTCAGGTACACGTCCACGACGGACGATGAGATTGACCAGCGGCCATAGCGCTCAATTGTTGGAAGGGGCACCCTGCGGCAGCATGAGTGGCAGCATGAGTCAAACAAAGTCTTCCGCCACACTTCATTTTCATTGCTGCTGTTTGTCTATAGTCTCCACATGTATTGTATAAGTGACGGCCCCGAAGCTGTTGACCTGCGTAAACTATTTGAGCATGTTGACCGCGATTGTCACCTATCATCCCTGAAATAAGTCGTATGGAATATCTGTGTCATAATAATGCTATGTGGAAATTGCCGAGCTCTAAAGGCGAGGTCGGTCTGACGACCGTGCCGACAGGCCAAAACGCACCCCCAAGACGCCAAGTCGATTTACATGCCAAACGCCGTGTTGATCAGCCAAGTCGACGTGCGCCGCGGTATGGTGGTTGATTAACACGGCCTACCCTGTCAAAACCGCCGTGCCGTTTGACCCCTCCCCCAGACCGGCGTCATACCCGTGTGCATCCGCCCTGCCGGGTCACTTACCCCTCGCCCTCCAGGACCTGCGCGCCACCAGCGCGCATGCAGTGCGTCACCTTGCAGACGTGGATTTTGCACACGTCGAGGACCTTCTTGACCAGGGCCGCCATCGCGTCGTAGTCCATGGGCGTGGGCGTGGCCGTCTTGGCGCCCTTGTCCTCCTTGCGCAACAGCGGTGCGCTCAGCCTACAAGACACCATGAACGTCAGCGCCGCTGCAGTCGAATGCACAAATTTGTGCCTGCAGTGGAACGCCCAAATCCATGCAGCACAAGTAACCCTCTGCCTCACCAGGCGTCCTCATCCGCCAGATCCGGAAACTCCTCCTGCAGCAGCGTGAACCGCACAAACAGCAGCTCCCCCAGCGCCCGCACCGGGCACTTCAGCACGTCCTTTGCCCGCACGAGCGCAATGTAACTGGGCTTGTCCGTCTGCGCGCGGTGGGTGACAAGGGGGGAATAAGAAGAACGAACGGGGGCAGGAAGGGGGTGCAGCTTGCAGTCCGCCACCAGCGTACACATCCACACGAACATTCGCACGTCCATTGCTTTATATCCACGACGGCATGAACGCGCCTGGGAGGTGCCCAGTCCCCAACTCACACGCTGGGTTTTGGTGCCGTAGAGGACGATGGGCACCATAACGCAAGGCGTCACCCCAGACAGCGCCAGCACTTCCCGGGGCTTGCCTATGTCTGCCAGCATCATCACACGCGTGTCATCACCCCGCCCAGCACCGAAGTGCATGATGTGGAAGAGCGCCTGCGTCTGAGCCAGCCCGAGCCTGGTCATGCCCAGCGCATTGGACGCCGTTTGGCCCTGCACGAGCAGCTCTGCGATGAGCGCGTACTCCGCTGCTGTGTAGGTGTCGGCTGCGGTGCTTGCCTGCGGGTCCCCCTGGCGCCTGCATGCGGCCGCGCGGCAAGACTGTATGGCCGGATCCTCAGGCAGTGGGTGCTAGCAAGTAATGTAGTGCAAACAATAGTGCACACACACGGGTGCGTAGGGCCATTGCTGCCTCCCAGACCACACCACACGCGTCACGCTCAAGTGCACGCACAAGTCCTACCATCGCGCTCCCCAAGATCCCCTAATCCCTCGGCTCACGTCCCACCTTGGGCCCTGGCCCTTGATGACGCGCTGCGCCCATTTGTTGGCCTGGCGGAAGAGCTCATAGTCGCCCGCGTTCTTGAAGTCGCAGCTGATGCCTTGCTTGTTCCGGTTCTCCCAGCACAGCCACCGGATGGCGCTGCTGAGGTTCCGAATAGTTGATGCCGCGTACTGTGGAATGAGACAAGGAGGCGGGCATGGGCATGGGGTTTACCGCAGAACAATACGGCATGGATATGACGGGAAGGGCGGCGCTTTGGGGGAGCACGGCCACGCGGCCGCGCAGGAAGCTCACCCCTTGCTTCCCCATGTTGCCGACGGCGACGGTGCCCAGCTGCGCAAGCTCCAAGCCCCAGATCTTGCGCATGTCCTTCTTGTACAGGTCACAGACGGGCTGCAATCGGAAGGCAGGCAGGCATTCAGGCGAGCAGGCAGGCAATGACGGAGGCATGCAGTGACGGAGACGGAGGAAGCGACGGAGGCAGGCACGGTAAGCGAGCCAAGCATACCTTGAGATGCTTCTTCAGCCGGCTATCGTACGCGCTTGTTGTGTTGACGGGCTGCACGTCCCGGCGGCCCTGCACGACCGCGCGCACCTCCTCTACGCCGAAGACCCTCGGCGCAGCCGCCTCGGCGCCAGGGGCGTCCGGCTCCGGTGCGGCCGCGGCGCCCTCATGGCGGTGTTCGGCCGGCTTCGGCTCAGGCGGCACAGGTTCGGGAAGGTCCTCTTCCTCTGGCATTAAGGCAGCGTCAAGACCCCCCTCGCCGGCTCTCAGTGCGGCAATCGCTGCGAGTGCTGCTGTCGCAAGTGGCCCGTCCCCTGCACCGGCGGGAAGCAGATCGCCGGCAGGCAGCAGGATTGCCTCCGTGTCCCCGCCCTCCTCACCCCCGCCCGCGCCTGCCCAGCGGCCGCCGCGCCCGCGGCCGCCGGCGCCCACATCCTGCTGTTGGGTATTGTTCTTTCCACGAGCATGCTGGTTGGCCTTCTTCTGCTTCTTTCTAGGCGGCATGTCTCTGTAACTGAGACCCCTGGCTACGCGCGCGCTCAGTCGGGTGCGCGAGCGATCATTTGATATGTATTGGTGTGCGCGAGCTAGAAAGTACCTGGTAAGAGCGAGCGAGCAAGTGTCAGCGAGCAAATGTTTTGAACATAGGACCGGGTCAAGCGCCTGGGAAGCGCGCGCAGTGTCTCAAGGTGAGCTAGCGACTATATGTGTGGGAATCCGAGCAAGCGCCGGGCAAGAGCGCGAGCGCGTGAGCGCTTGAGTGCAGGCTGCCCATGGCAAGGGCCGCATGCGAGTCAAAGTGCTCGGCGACTGACCGAAGCGCGGCGCCGGCCATTACAGTCAGCCCTGTTGTGCCCCTGCTTTACGATGGAAGTCGCGGCGGGCCAGCTGGGCGCGTCTGGGCGAAAAAAACAAGGCTGCATCGCGCTCGGGGCGCCAGGGACCGGATCCGGCCCAGGGACCGGTCCCTGGCGGTCCCCCCTCCGGTCCCTGGCCCAGGTGCATGCTGCCGATGCGATACGGGCTTTGGGATTCTTTGGCGCGGCCAAGCTTGTTTTCTAAATTTCTTTGCTAGTCATCTATTCAGTAAACGCATATGTACTGAATAAGGCAGAGTCTGCGGCTGGAGGAGGCGCGGGGAGCCAGCGCGGGTACCGAGTTTAGCATAGTCGACTCGCGTAGGGACTGAAACACAGCAGGTTTCGAGTGTCGCCACTGAATAACGTTACATGCGACTAGTGTCGCAGCCTCTGTATGCACTATTCGGGGCATCGCTATGCCGCACGAGCTATGCGCGCTCAGCGAGCCTCTGTGGAAATCCATTTCCAAAAGGCAGGCTTCACCAAGGGCGGCTATGCGCAAGTGATTAGCCGCGCGGAGGGCGCCCAAGTGGGGATTGGCTTCCGCGGGACTGTGGATGCGGTGAAGCTGGCCGGCGGGCGAGTGGACGCGCAGAGGCTGCCCGTGTGCCAGTCCACAAGCAAGCGTGAAGGACCTCGGATGCGACCGCTGCGGCCCTGGTGAGCCGGGCTCGCTCGGCGCCTGGGTGTTGCGATTGCGCGGGGTGTGACCAAAATATCAGCGCGGGGCGGCGCGCGACCGGCGCTCTCGCCGCAAACAAAGCGCTAGTGCTCACAAAAGCTAGATCCATGGTCGCTGGGGCTTGGCAAGGCTTATACGGCAACCTCCCACCTGGGGTTGTTCGCGATACTTGGGGTTTGGCCGTGGGGTTTGGCTCATCTGGGTGTCTCCTCACCGCCCCCCCCCGACCCCGAGTCCGGCCCGCCAACTCCCCCACCCACGCTCCCCGTGCTGAGTGTCATGCCGCCGCACGCAAACACACACACACGGGCTTGGTTGGGTGGTTTGGGCCGGGACAGGACGGATCGGGCGTAAAATCTAGGCACATACACGGTGCATGGGGGCAGCAAAAGCCCCACCCGGTGGGGAGGGGTTACACGATTCGGGTAAATATATGGTAAGTATATGGAGCTACCACGGATCAACAGGGTAACGAGGTAACACGCAGCAGAAACAAGCGGCGAACGACGACGAGTGAGTGGCGCACTGTTTTGCCTGAGCATGATGCACGCACAGTGTCGACCCTTCCTATAGTGATTTTCTAACACACACACACACACACACATACAGGTTCCGCTCCGCCTGCTACGACCCCTTCACCGGCCACGTGCTCATGGCGGAGGCGGAGCGCGACCCCGCCGGCTGGCCGCGCTTCTGCAACGTGGTCCGCCTGGACGCGGCCAGCCTGGTGAGCGAGGTGGTGGACTCATCCGCCATCCGCGCCTACCTGCAGCAGTACACCTCCGCCACGCTGGCGGCCGCCGCCAGCGCCACCGTGGCGTCCACCGACCCGGCCGTGGCGGCGTCCGCCGCCGCCGCCGCCACGGCCGCCGCCAACGCGAGCGCGGGCTTCACGCACATCCTGCACATGGCCAGCGACGGCCAGGGCGGCGTGTACTTCGTCACCGGCGACGAGAGCCGCGCGCGCTGCGCCATCCTCAAGCTCACGCTGCCGGAGGACTGGCGCGCGGGCGTGACGTCGGGCGCGTCGGTGCCGGGCGGCGAGGGTTCGCGCCGCAGCCCGCAGCACGCCACCGCGCATGGCAAGCGGCCGCGGCAGGACACCGCCTCCTCCGCTTCCACCGCCACCACCAGCATCTTGCGGGGCTCGGAGACGCCCGATGTGCGCGTGTCCATGGTGCTGCCGGCGGCGCCGTCTACCGACATCACAGGCCTGGCCTGGGACGCCCGCAGCGAGACCCTGCTGTTCTCCACGCCCACCGCCATCTACCGCCTGCCGCAGCTGTCGTCGCCGCGCGGCGGCGCGGTGGGCGGAGGGGGAGGAGGTGGCGCGGGGCCGGCGGGCGCGGGGGGGATGGTGGCCGGCGGCGGCTGTGTCAGCGCCGCGACGGGTCGCGAGGAGGGCGAGGCGGGGGCGGGCGGGGCGGCGGCGCGAGGGGCGGTGGGCGCGGCGGGCAGCGGCGGCAGCGGGGGCAGCGGCAACACGGACAGCGCCGGCGCGCAGGGGCCATCGGGGGCTGGCGGCGGCGCGGCGGAGGGGTCTCGGCACTCGCGGCTGAGCGAGGCCGGAGCCGCCGCGGCCACCGCTGCGGCCGCGGCCGCCGTGGCGGCGGTGGCGGCGGGCTCAGGGGTGCCGGTGGCAGCGCTCCCGTCCGCGGCAGCGGTCGCCGCCGCCGCCATTGCGGCCATTCCGCAGCCGCCGGTCATGCTGCTGGTTGCTGGGAAGGAGGGCGAGCGGGCACCAGCCGGCGGGCCGGACGGCAATCCGCTCGCCAGCGGCACCGGTACGGGCGGCGGCACGGCCGGCACCGGGGACGGGGGCGGCACCGGCGGCACGGCGTCGGGCGGCAGCGAGGGGCGGGAGGTGAACAGCAGCCGGGGGCCGGGGGCCGGCGGGGAAGGCGCGGGCGGGGAGAGCGGGCGCGAGGGCGGCGCCAGCGCCACGCCTGCGCTGGACGCGCGCGATGAGGACGAGGACGAGGAGTCGCCGGACACACCGCCGCCGGAGGTGGCGGCGGCGGACGCGCGCTTCTCTGCCATCGGCGGCGTGTGCGTTGACGCCGACAGCAACATCTACATCATCGACAACGGCTCCTTTCATGACCGCCACATCTACAAGCTGTCGTGCGGGACCAGCGGCGTGCTGCCGGTGGTGAGTCTTTGGGCGCTTGGGGCGCGTGGGTGCTGTGGGTGCCGCAGGCTTATGGGCGAGGGCGAGTGGAGCGTGAGCTGGCTGGCCGCTTCACCGGCCCCGTTCAGGCGCCGGGAGGGGCACGCACGCATGCGCGCCCGCGTGAAAGTGCACTGCAGCGTCCGCTCCAGCTTGGGCGCAGGCGCCCGCCCGCCCGCGCCTCCCTGCACCCGCCCCCGCCCCGCAAAACCCTCCCCTTCACGCGCCGCTGCTGCCGCCGCCGCCGTTTCGCCTCCCGACGTATATAGGCGAACGCGCCGCCGCCGCCGCCGGGTTGCACGTTGCAAACGCAGGTCAGCGGCTGGGGCAACACCGGCAACATCCTGGGCTGCCCTGCCATCTTGGACAACGGCGTGCTGGTGGCGTGCAGCGACCCGTTCGACAACGGCTTCGACAACTGGCAGGAGTGGGACGGCGACGAGCGCTGCCCAGAGGGTGTGTGTGGGGGGGGGGGGCCAGGGGCAGCGGGCGGGGGGCAGGGGCAGCGGGCGGGGGGTTCCATGCATGTCAGGTTATGACGAGCAGGCGAGGACGTGTGAGGCGGGACAGGCGGCCTTGGTATTACCACTGGCGGGCGGGGGCGGAGGAGTCACTGCTTGCAAGCCCGAGCTGTTGTCAGGGCGCGGCACGGCGCGAGACCGGGTTCGCTGGCTAGGCAGCTGCGGCTGCGGCCGCGGCTCGTGATGCCTCGTCGTTACCCGCTCACTCAACCTCAACAATCTCTCTGCTGGCGGCGGCCTCTGCCTCCACCCTCCTGCTGCTCCGCACCGCTCCCCCCGCCCCCGTCGTCATTAACTTAAATGCATGGCACCCCCCCACCCGCACCTCCTCAGGCATGCTGCTGCTTGTGGACGTGGGCGCGAGGCCGCCCATGGGCCACCCCTCCGCCGTCACCTGCATGGCCGCCGCCGTGGCCGCCGCCGCCGCGGCGCTGGGCGTGCACGCCATGGGCGGCGCCGCCGCCGGCGCCTTCCTGGTCGGCGGCGGCGGGAACGCCGGCGGCGGCAGCGGCGGCGCGAAGAGCCAGCGCAACGGCGGCGGCAGCCGCGGGCGGCGCAGCACGCCGCCGGGCGTGGCGACCACGGGCGGCAGCGGCGCGGTGGCGTCCACGTCCGCCTCCACAGGGCGCTGGCAGCCGGGCAGCGCCGACCTGACCATCGTGGTGGGCAGCCGCAGCTTCTCCGTGCACCGCGGCGTCATCGCGGCCTGCAGCGGCTACTGCAGGCAGCGCCTGGCAGACAGCGGCGGCAGCACCGGGCAGCTGGACCTGCCGGACGCGGACGCCGACGCCTTCGCGCTGCTGCTGCGCTGGCTGTACACGGGCGCGACGGTCGTCCCCGCCACGCACGCGCAGGCGGTGGCGGAGCTTGCGGACCGGCTGCTGCTGCCGCCGGAGCTGTGCCGCGCGGCGCAGTCACAGGTGCGGGGCAGGGCAGGGCCAGGGCCAGGGCCAGGACCAGGGCCAGGGCCGAGCACGCGGGGTGCGTTTCCTCGCAATTATATAACCCGTTGCAACCTTGAGGCCCATCTCCAAGGCAGTTGCCAGCGGCCGCATGCGGGAGTTGCGGTCCGATTCAAGCTGACACGCCGCCCCCCTCCCTGCCCTGCCCTCCGCGCCTCCTCCCCTCCCCCGGCCGGTCTGGGGCCAGGTGCTGGCGGCCGTGACGCCTGAGACGGTGGTGGACACGCTGCTGTGGGCGGAGCGGCTGGGCGCGATGGCGTCGGAGATGCTGCGCGAGCTCAAGAGCTGGTACGTGCACCACCGCGACCAGGTCATGGACGTGGCGGCGGACAGCGTGCGGCAGCTGGAGGACAAGAGCCCGGCGCTGGCGCGCGAGCTGCTGGAGGAGGCGGCGGCGGCGGCGGCGGTGGCGGCGGCGGCGGCGGTGGCGGCGGAGGCGGCGGCGGAGGCGGCCGGGCAGGGCTCGTCGCCGAAGCGCGCACGCGTGCTGTAGCGGCGCGTGCGTGCGGGCGCGGGGCGGCGAGGAGGAGGCGGGGTCGCTGGAACTGAGTGAGGTTGAGAACCGGCGCACGGGCCGTGGGCCTGTGTGCGCGTGCGCGCGCGAACGCGAACGCGGAAGCGAGTTGGCGGGCGGCGGACAGCGCAGGGGAAAGCGGCGCCTGGGGGGTTGCGGCTGCAACGGGACGCGTCGGCCGCGCACAAGGCCAGGCGGCAAGTGGGCGCGAGGCGAGGCCAGGCGGCGCGAGCGGCAATGCCCAGACCGGGCGCCACCGTGCGCGAGCGGCAGCGCTTCAGCGCAGCCTGCACAGCGGTGGCGACCGGGGGAGTTGCACGCCAGGCGCGCCGCAACAGCAGCAGCAGCAACAGCAGCAGCAGCAGCGACACCTGTCGTGGTAGCTGCAGCAGCAGCATTCGGGGCGTGCTGGCTGTGGTGGTTGTCGAGCAGCGGCTGGCGCTGGGGCTGGGGCTGGGGCGTCAGGGCAGGAGGAGGGGCAGCTGCTGTAAGGCGCACCGTGGCACTGTGGCCGCTGAACGACGACGTCACAATGCTCGAACCCTCGGGTTTTGAACTTGGCAACAGCTGCATACATGGGTTGCACGCATACATGTTTGCATTGTGACAACAGCATGCTAGTACCGTGCATGCACTTGACGCGCAAGCGCGCTGCGGCATTGAGCGTTGGGCCGCCGCACGGTGGCCGCGCGCCGGCGTGGCGGTGCGCCCGCGAGCGTATCTCGTGGCTGCGCACGTCGATGTGCAAAGGACGCCAGGGGTCGCGAGTAAAGATTGCGTCGTCCACGGCACCTGCCGGCAAGGTTCGATCTGGGCGATGTACCGGTGGGTTCCACGGCGGGGCGACGCCGTCTGTAATGGCGGCTCTTCTCGTGTGACGGTGGTGGCGATACCTTTGTGCGTAGTGCGTGTTGACTTGACATGAGAGAGAGAAAGCGAGTGGTGCTACAACGTTGAGCTCGCGGGGATTCAGGGCTGTGGTGGCAGGTGCCGGGCCTGCACGTTGCGTGCTGTAGGCCAGTTCTGCGCGAGAGATTGGGGATGTATTCATGACTGCGTGGGCTGCACCTCTGGGACAGCCGCGCAGAGCTTCTGCAGAGAGAGAGCGCTTGGAGAGAGGAAGAAGCGCGCAACAGCGGTGCCTTCTGAGTGTTTGAGCGAAATTTCGTCACTTTTAATTTGCGCGAGCAATGCGGACAGAGAAGATGGTGTGGGACGTACCGCACACGAGGTGGATGTTGAGATCGCCGAGAAGCTGCTCGTACAAACTCGAGGACGGCACCATGCATTTCTTGCTTGCTTTTGCCGATGCGGGCACGTGGAGATGGGCACAGCACTACTACTACAAAATATGCAGGAGGCCACACAAAGTACTTCAAGAGGGGGAGCACGGCTTGGCGGCGCAGGTTGGGGCCATGTGTAAGGTGGTGGTGGGGGGGGGGGGGCAAGGCATCAGGCATGCCACACTCGGACGGGCAGCCCGCGCGACACCTTCAGTGCTGCGCTACCCGGGCCAGTGGGGAGTAGCACCTGGTGATGAGCCCATGTCCCGTTGCGCGCGCTTGTTGTTGTTGTTGGTGGGTCCGTGTTTGTTTCGGCCTCCAGGATTGCACTGTGTGTGTATGTGTGTGTTAATGGTGCAGGCGCGGCCCCCTTGCTGGGTGCCGCGTGGCCGTGTCACGCCCGCGGCAACGCCAGCGCCGTGCCCCGTGCGTTGGGCACCGGGCTGCATTGCAGGCCCACACAATGAAGGGCTCACATGCAGCGCGCCTGCTCCCCAACCGGGACCGGACCGGACGTAGGAACGTGTGGGCGCAGCTGCGCATGATTTGCGCGTGTGTCCCCCTAGCCAGCATTTGGCGGCGCAGAGTCTGTGTTAGGGTTGTGCCCCCAGACGGATCTCGAGACTCCTCGCGTGAAGAGGCTGCGAGAGTGCTCGCCTTGTGCTTTTAGTTGTGAGACGTGCTTTGTTTGAGAGAGGCATTTTATCCGCACTTGGAGGGCGCGCAGTCGCACGCAGGGACTCGGCGTGCCGGGAGGCCATGTGGCAAGGCGTAATGCTTGGTGTGTGCGCGGCACTGCGGCGTGGCCTGGAGGGATTGGCGCCGAAACGGCAAGCAATGAGGCGACCTGGAACTGTGAGCACGTTCGTGCGCGTGGGCATGACCGATTAATTTCTTGACCCACACGCTGCGGCAACACCTAGAGCGGCCTTGCTTGTCAGCTCGTAACCGCCGGGGGACGGCCGACGTGCACGCAGGACGATTCGGTTGCCTAACGATAGCCCCCACCGCTGGTGCCGCCCCTGCCGCATTCTTTCCAAACTCCGCAACCCCGCCCAGCACCAGGAAGGCGCCGGCGGCGGCGCCGCCCATGACGTGCACGCCCAGCGCCGCGGCGGCGGCGGCCACGGCGGCGGCCATGCAGGTGACGGCGGAGGGGTGGCCCATGGGCGGCCTCGCGCCCACGTCCACGAGCAGCAGCATGCCTGAGGAGGCGCGGGGGGGTAGCCATCCATGGATGGTATTTAATCAGTAATGAAGTGCCGATGTCCAGAGGTACAGCGGGTACACAGCAGGGCGGAGGCGGGGCCCAACCCAGAGCGAGACGGTGGTACCCAGCTTGCTCGCACGGCAAGCCAGATCGCATCCGAGCGCCCTCATAACAACAGCCGCCGTCAGAGCAATGTCGCATCCTAGTCAGCCAACGTGCCTCGTGCCGTGCGGTCAAAACTACAGCTGTACACACACACATACAGTTGCGCACTATTTGCGCTGGCGCTCCCACTGGTAACACGCGCGGCACATGCCACTGTACTTGGGGATGGAACGGTTGAGAAGCATGAAAATCAGCTCAAAACCCCACAAGCCCGGCGATCTGCACACACGCACGCACGCATGCATGCTGTATGCGTACCCAATGCCCAATGCCGCCATCCAGTGCGTCCATCCCCATCCTGTCCTGTTAGCGGAGGCATGTGCGTGCTAAACAAATGCGTGACCTCCACGCAACCGCGCAGCCCTACACCCACCGAGCGGCGCTGCCACCCAGGGGTACCCGCTGCACCCCTGCTGCCACCTCTCCAGTGCATATGATGCTGTCACCCTCGCTGTCGCCCTCGCTGCACGAGTCGAAGATGACAACATGAGCGGTGGCGCCCGCTACCGGGCGATGCCCTGAGGCACGGGTGGAGGCACTGGGGTCTCCCGGGGGTTCCCGTTTCCTTCCCACCCGCTGGGGTGGAGGCGGGTGGGAAGGAAACGGGAAGGGTGCGAGACCAAGTGACACGCCCCCAAGCTTCCATCCACACGCAAACCCGCGACGATGCCCTCGGTTGGCCGAAATGGCTGTGTAAAGTTCCAGCGGATTGGCCGGGAGTTTGGCCAGAGTTTTGCGAGCATTCGAGATTCAGGATGAACCGTCCATAGCCAATACTTACTCCACTCTCCTTCGCATACCAACCTTCTCTAGAGGTCCTGTGCAGAAAATAGCGATGTTGTGTCAACCTTATAGTCCCTTTGCCTGATAGGAGCAAAGTTTTGGGCCCATCCATGTTGGTCTCAACGCGCACAGTTCTGGACCAGCGTCTGGTCTGACCCCAAGCACTTGACCCCATTTATACACTGGCAACACCGCGACTTCGATCGTATGTAAACCCTGCCTCGGCATAATATCGGGTCCTTCAGACCTTGTTGTGCCACAGGACTCTCGCACCTAACATCGCAACGCACCGAGCGGCATGGTCAGCAAAAAGGAGGTGGCTGCGGCTTTCAGCGCGGCCGCGGCGGAGCTCAACGTGGACGGGGACGAGCTCGGCGGCTTGCTCTTCGCCCTCTCCAAACTATCGGAGGAGCTGGAATGCTTTCCAATAGGCAACAAGAAGGCAATGGTTGCGTTCGCGCGGTCTGCGAAAGGTGAGGAGGCCGCTTTAAAACCGCTGCCTTCAGCTGTCGTTGCGACGCCCGCATTCGTTTTTGAAACACTCGCGGGCTCCGTGCATTGCTGCTTGGAACCCTGCACATGTGAGCGCGCTTTGCACCTGCACCGACACCTCCAAAACTCCACGTGTCGTGCAGCCTCGGCTGGCCTGGGCGTGAGGAGCACGACAGGAGTCGGTGAGTTGGTTGTGCAAGCTTGACCTGAGCTAAGAGTTTTTGGTACGGTAGTTGTTAGGAGCTGCGTGGCGTGGCGTGGCGCGCTCGGGGCGTCACAACAGTGCCACGCAGCGGGAGGCGGGGCCACCATCCAGGCTCTCTGCCGTTTCCACGAAACCCTTTTCAAAACAGCTAGACGCCTTGTGCAGTCTGAATCTTGACCTCAGATGCTCTAGGGGAGCGGACTAGCGGGCATGGAGAGCGGGCATGACGAGCGCAATGGTCTCAAAGACGGGATTAGTGGGCATGGAGATTGCATGAGAAGCCGGTGAGGTTTGGGGTGAGGCCCCAGACGCGGTGCGGCATCGGAGAGGGGTGCGGCGCGAGGCCCCCGTGTCTGCGCATGACCTGGCCTTGATCTTATTGCCGCTTCGCGCACAGCGGCGCGGGCGATGGCAACCAGGTCACCAGTGATGAGTGCAGAACGAAACACCGGTGCTAGCCTAATTGACAGCGGAGGCTGCCAAGGGACACGCGCGCGCTCCGTGCTGCTGCGCCCACGGAAAGCACCCGACTCCCTCCACCCCACCCCACCCCCAGCATTTACCGCGGGAGGCGCAGCAACTCTGCGCGGCCTTCCTGCGGTGTTCGGCACCGTCAGCCGGGTCATGCACGCGGGCGAGAGCATAGGGACCGCCGTGCGCGTCGCGACGTCCGGCGACGGCACGGGCGACATCGTCCTGACGGCACGGCACTGCGTCGAGGAGGGCGGCGCCTGCCTGCACGGCCTCAGCGCGTTTGGGTCGGCGCTGCTCTTCCTGGCGGCGCGGGCGGACCTGGACGTGGCCGTGTTCCGCGGCCGCCGGGGCCCCGGCCTGTGGCTGCTGCAGCGGACGCTGCTGCCGGGCGAGTGGCTGGGCGTGGCATCGTTTCCCCTGGCTGTCGACCAGGAGCTGGCGGCCGACGACGCCAGCCCGCCGCCGGGAGGGGCAGGCGGGGCAGCAGCAGGCTCAGCGGGCCCGGTCGTGACCACGGCAGCCGAGGCGCCGATGGTGGGCACAGGCGTGCTCTCCAGGAACAGCGCCACTGGCCTGCGGGGCATTGCATCCATCGACACAGGTACGTGAGTGGGTGCTGACATGTTCGCGACGCACAAGCCACAAGTACCTTACGGAGGTGGATGGTAGCATGTGACGATCAACGGTCAGGTGCCATGTCATTGTAATTCTGTGGCCACTGTTCTCTATCTCCAGCCTTGACACACCACCTATTGACCTGGATCCGCCCACGTGCCTGCCTGCCTGCCTGCCAATTTTCCCACCAGGAATGCCCAACAGCTCCGGCGGTGCGGTGCTCAGCGGCAGCAGCAGTGGCGACGACACGCTGCTGCTGGCTGGCTTCTACACCGGCACCGTGTATCACCTGGACGAGGCCAGCAGCCACCCCAGCACCGACAGCGGCAGCGGCGGCGGCAGCAGCACCAGCACTTTCTCTAGCAGCAGAAGCAGCGGCAGCAGCAGCACTACGCCGTCCCAAATCGAACTAGACCCCGGTGCACTGTGGACGCCACGCGCTGACGTCCTGGCGGCGGATGCAGTCGCTGCTGCGGCTGGGGACGTCGCCAAGTCGGCGGAGCTCAGCCGGCCCAACATTAAACACAAGAACAGCGCGTCCATCTTCACGACGGCGCCCGCGCTGTGGCAGCTGCTCCAGGCTGCAGGCGTGGCCCCGCCGGACCCGGAGCAGGTGGCTGCTGATCGGGCGGCCCGGCGCACTACCAAGCGCCGCTGCCGCTGAGCGCCTGATGACCCGTACTTGGGCGGGCCAACTGCCGGGATGGGTGGACCAGCAGCCATCGGTCAGCACAGAGGCAACGGGTGTGGAAGATGGTCGTAGTGAAGCGGTACGGCTGGTGGCGCGGACTGAGATATAAAACATCGGCGCTGTGCGCCTGCCCAGCCACTGGCAGTGTCTGTGACTCGGTGAAGGTCGCCGCTGGCCGGTTTTGCCAGAACTCAAGGGCTTGGTCAGAGCCTAGGCCCTGGGCGGAGGCTGAGGGCGAAACAAATTGAACCCCCCACATGTAAAGTAGGAAACAGCGGAGCTGATTGCAAGCGCAAGGCATGCACGGACGTGCACACACAGGAGCGGTCGTCGCGGCGGACCGGCATGGGTCACGCTTGGCGGTTCGTTTCGCATTACATTACTATACTATACTTTTCATGGTATTCGGCATGGGTCTGACTCCAAGCCCGGTCGACTTTGTCAGATTCGTCACGGCAAAATCGGGTGCCTGTGCCGACACGTAAAGTTCGGGTGATTGGTGAGGCGGAAGGGGCTAGCGGTTAGACCAAACTGGTGATGGTCGGCTTTTCGACCTGTTTCTGCCAGGGTTGCCCGGATCCAGCAAGGCTACTGGACTTCGTAACAAACAATGCTACATGGAGTGCGCTTGGGCATGCTTGGGTACTTGTACTTGTGGTTATCGTATATTACGCTTGCCTTGCCGCAGCCAGGCGCTGTTGTGGGTGCCAGGCGCTGCTGTGGGTGGCACGGCGGCATCGCCAGGGCCGTGGAACGGACAGTACGGGGGGCGGGTCGAGGATATGGACATGGGCGGATGTGCAAGGTGCTGTGGGGCTGTAGCGCGGGCCCTGGGGGCGTCTGGTGTGTGCGCAAGTAGTAATGCCCCTGAGGAGACGGAGGACGGAGAACATTTCGATGACGTACACCACGAATGCTACGTATTAGTATTTGCTATTGCCTATTGATGGATGTAATTAGGCGGCAGGGAAAATTCGGCCGGAGTGAGAAGCGACTCGGCATCTGGCCGCTGGTCTTCTGGGCCCTTTGCTTCGCCCTTAATAGCTTAGCGTGCTGGCACCACATCCCCAAACGTATTCTACGTCTCCAACAGTATCACATTATTGCATATAGCACCTAGGCACAGGAGACCATGCATTGTCACTGGTGGGGGGGGTGTTTGTGGGCCGAGTCCCACACCCCCAGAGTTTAGGTATGGCAAATAGGACAAGCACCAGAAAGGTGCCGCTGTGCAGCGTTTGCAAGGACAAGGACACACTAGACACACTGGCAGCCATGAGATTTGTCGTAGAGCACGTCGCGGCACTGTTTCGTGTGCGCCTCTTAGATTTTATTAGACAATTTATTGTATGCCAGACAGATCCGGTTTGGCACTGCACGGAGGCACGGCCACGTGGAGGTGGAAAGCGCGGCGCCGCCCAGAAAGCGGCGCCGGCGCGCAGGTTGAGACCTGCTTATGTCTAGGTTAGTTGCGGTCAATGCTTGCAAGCATTTAGAAGTTGTTGATGTTAATGGATTGGCTAGATTTATCTGGATCCTGTGTTGGTGTGCTTGCACTTGATAGCTGGATGCAATTAGGTGTATGGCGGGCGGTGCCTGTACAAACCGACCCCAGCTATGTCTGGGAGATGAGGCGTTTCGGAACTTTCGGCCTCAGACTAGTATACGTGGTGTGGGCTCCGCCCACTCTTTCCCGCATGGGAGGACCACCTTTCTTGTCGATGACGTACGAAATTGCAGCGGGTACGGTGATACGCTGCGCAGGCACCCCAACATGCATGTGTGCAGCGGTTGGCTGGGATGCATCAGAGAGTTGTAACCTTCGATTGGGTTTGAAATAAGCTAGCTCTCGCCCCCCCTACGGGCTATTAAAGGCGCACGGCCAAATGTTCTGCAGCTCGCGTTTGCACACCATGCGTCTCGCTGTTCTGAGCTTTTTCCAGCCGCCTACTAGGGGCGCGCTACCTGATACACGTTACGACCATGTACCTAAGGCCGTCAGCACTTCTTTCTCCAAATTGACCCACACCATCCCATGGATGGCTACCCCCTCTTTACCTGACGCAGCTCAGCTACAGCAGGTTGGTGGGTGGAAGTGTATGGGCATACGTTGGTTGGCTGTCACGCACCACAGCCGGCATGTGTCGTTCACCGGCAACGGCTGCATCACCGACCGGCAACGGCTGCATGGCGGTTGGCAGGTGACATGAGCGGCCTCCCTGCCCGTCCCTACCGCTCCCAGCGTTTTAAAACATAGGACATCCATAACAACTCCGCAGCATTTGTGCGCGCGTGCATCATGGTAGGTCACCTCCTGGCCTCCGTGGCAAATATGTAAAGTCCGTGTCCTCCGTGCCCCCATGCAAATCCTGCACTCCGTAAATGTTGTAAGCCGTGTAACCCTAATCTCGAGCGACCCCCCCGTATAGACGTTCCAGGGGCCCCATCGTCCATGCACAAACGATTGCCGGATGAATAGGAACGGTCCTTGGAATAGACGGCATGTGCTAATTGCCGCCGGCCGTGCAGGCTTGTCAATGCATATCGTGCAGCATTGTGCGAGGCATCAAACGGCATGTAGCACATTCTGGCATCAAAGCCATTCAGCGCTTAGCGATGTGTACGATTCCAATTCTGCAACAGCAAGTCTCCCCAAACTTGGCCCCCTCGAATGAACGTCAACCAGTGTACTTCGTCAAACCTTCCCTAACCAGCATGAATGATGAGGCCATGTGTTCCCCCCGTGTGTGCAACCCCTTCCCCCCCCCCCCTTCCCCCGCCAGCTGCGATGTTCCAGCAACGGCATTCCCAGTAGTCCGCGTTCCTCTCGCCCAGCAATGCGGTCAATGCTCCTATGTCACCAGTCACAACACAGCAACCTTCCGTGCTGCTGTCTACTCCTCCGGCCCGGCAGCCGCGGCGCCTGCAGGAGCCCCAGCCGCCGCCGTCGCTTCCGCCGTCTCCGCCGGCACGCCCACTCCCGCCGCGTCCTGCTCCGCTTGCGCCTCTCCTCGCGGCCCGTCGCCAGGCAGCAACAGCGCTCCTGAATTGCTACTTTCGCGCGCCAGTCGTTCAGTCGCGTCTGCCTGGACGTCAGTCGGCCCGTGCTCCTGCCCCTTCCCCTGCCCCTTCCCCTGACGACCATCCACCTCGTCATCGCTGATTCCGCTCTCCGCACTCTGCGCCTGCTGGGGCTCCCCGCGGCGGCTGCCGCCAGCAGCGCTGCTGCCGCACGGCCTGCCCGCCGCACTGCTGCAGCGGCTGCTGCGGCTGCCGCCGCCACTACCGACACCGACATCTGCTCTGGCGCTACCCTGCGAGCGCCTTGGAGACCGCCCACCACTGCTCCCGCCGTCGGAGCTGCCGTTGTCATCCCCCGAGCGGTGCGCTCCGGCATTGCCCTGCTGCTCCCGCTGGCTGCTACACACGCTGCGTCCCTCGCCATCCTCGCCATTCCCTTCACCATCGCCGTCGTCGCTGTCATCGCTGTCATCGCCACCGCTTCCGCTTCCGCTTTCGCAGCTGCTGTCGCCGGCGGCGCCGCACCCCTCGAACTGCCGCTCCGCCTTCATCACCATTCGCGACACGTACCCCCGCATCTCGTCTGCCGGCGTCAGCAGCCCCTGCGCCGCCAGCTGCCGTAGCAGCGCCGGCGACATCACCGGCAGACCCAGCGCCGCGCCCGAGGTCGCGGCGGCGATGACAGCCGCAGACGCGCCACGGCCGCTGCCGCTGCCGCTGCCGCTGCCGCTGCCGGCGCTGCTGCTGTCCCGGTCCGACCCATCATTGTCGCTGTCGGCAAGGTCGGAGTCCTCCTGTTCGTCAGAGCTCCCGCGCCCCTCAGAGCCGCTGCTACTCGCGCTGCCACTGCCGCCGTTGCGGCGGCGGCGGCGCGCCGCAGGTGCTGCCCCCTTGCCGCCGCTCCTGTCGTCATCATCCGAGCCCTCCACAGCAGCAGCGCCTCGGGCCGTGATGGTGCTGCTGCTGCCTGCAGCAGCAGTAGCGGCCGCGGCCGCGGCTGTAGCTGCGGCAGCTGCAGCCGCAGCCGCGGTGCCCGCGGCCGACGCCACCGCGGGCGGCGGTGGCTGCGCCAGCTGTGATGCCTGTCTGCCAGCTGTCACGGGCGCCTTCGCACCGCCGCTGCGGGCGCGGCCGCCCGCGGCCGCCGCCGCGGCCCCCGGCGCTGCCTCCGTGGGGCCGGCTGCCGCGGGCGTTGTCGTCAGCAGCGCCAGCGGTGCGGTGTAGTTGAAGGGGCTGCGCCGCAGCGAGAAGGCGATGGAGGAGGCGCCCCGCAGCTGCCGCAGGTGGCGGCGCAGCAGCAGCGCGCCGCCTGCAGTGCAGGAGCGCGGGCGAGGCGGCGTGAGTGGCGTGGGATCGGATCCGTGCCGCTGCGGCCTGTGCGCCGCGCTGTTTGTTCTTATGTGACGACGCAACCCCAGCATTGATGCTGTGCGCTTGAAGGCCAGGGCCAACTCCTCATCTGCAAGCCTACGAGGCCAGCTCTAAAGCCCACTGCCCCACCACCCCCACGCCCGCGGACGCCCGCGACCCACAGGTTAAGGCCACACCACCTCCACGCTCTGGGTTGGGCTGGTTGGTTCGGGTTCTCTTGGTCGTTTTGCTTCTGGTTTCTGGAATGAACTACCCCCACCGTCCCCATCGCCCCCCAGCCCCCACCGCCCCCACCGCCCCACCGCCTTCACCAACTCACCCAGCAGCAGCGCCGCCCAGCCCGCGCCCAGCACGTACACGTACGCCCAGCTCTGTGTGTACCACTGCCGCGTGGCGGGGTCCAGGTACACGTCCCGGCTCAGCCGCAGCGCCGCCACCGACACCGCCTGGCTCCAGGCGGCGGCGGCGAAGCCGGTGCCGCGGCAGATGTTGACGGCGGCGATGCAGCAGGGCCGCATGACGACCGTGAGGCCCAACAGCAGGCAGCACACGCCGCAGTTGGCGGCCATCACCTGTGGGGCGGGTGGGAGAGGGAGGGAGGGCGGTTGGGAGAGGGAGGGGAAGAGAGAGGGTGGTGATCGTGTTTTGTTTCCCCATCGTCATTAACTTGAATGCATGGCACCCCCCCTCCCCCATACCCACCATCCCATGGATGGCTACCGCCCCCCGGGGGATGGTCGATTGGCTTTTGGTTTCTAGAATGAACTACCCCCCCCCCCCACACACACACACAGACACCCACCCACACCCACACGTGCGCGTGCGCACCGTGAGTGGGTAGCTGTTTGCAAAGAAGAGGTTGTACCCGGCCATGCCCAGGCGCAGCAGCTGCACCACCCGCACGTACAGGCCGCGGTACTTGATGTCCAGGTTGTCGGAGGGGAAGAACACCTGCGGCGGGGGCAGCGTGGTGGTGGTGGTGGTGGTGGTGGTGGTGGTGGTGGCGGTGGTGGTGAGGGGACAGGGGGAGGGATGTTGGGAACTTGGGACTCAGGGGGCTGAATCCGATGAGGAGAGGCGCGGAGGAGGGGTGTTGGGCGGGGGGTTGCAAGGATATGTGGCGAAGTGGTAGAACACAGGGGTGGTAGTACAGGTACAGAATGGGCGGCCGTCCGGGCGGGCCGCCGCTCCAGCTCGTGGTCGCGCCGGCCGCTGGTATTGTACCCAAGTTTGTTAACGTGAAAATAGCACGAGCGCATGTGGCGCGGAGCGTTGAGAATACTCGTATCCTATGAAAAGCTCGTGTTCGCAAGTAGCCTAACGACGTGCCTAGAAGTGCGAGCTGCGGCTGCATACTTTGGCTGCGCCCGAGTCTCACCTGCGCGCCCAGCGCGGGGGTGGGCCACTGTGCTCTAGCTCAGCCGCGAGCAACAGCAACAGCAACAGCAACAGCAACAGCAACAGCAACAGCAACAGCAACAGCTCAGCTCAGCACAGCAACAGCAACAGCTCAGCTCAGCTCAGCAGACAGGTCCTGGCCTGCCCGCCCGCCCGCCCGCCCGCCCATGCACGCACCTCGAAGGGCGTGAGGGTGGCACGCGGCACGTACAACCCCAGCGCCGCCAGCGCCGCCACCGCGCCTGAGGAGGGGTTGCGTAGGAGGAGGGGAGGGGGGGGCAGGGGAGACCCCAGACAGACACGCGTCATGGCCGCCAATGCACAAACACCGACCGCTCATCCCTCCTCACGCCAGGCCACCTTTCTCCTTCCGCAGCACCCAACCCATCCCCATCCCACCATTGGTTTAGAATGGGCTGGCATTCACAACTCAGTAACTCACCGTGGTAACTCACCCTCCGTCCCCGCATCCTCCCACCCTCCCACCTTTCCCACCCACCCCTCCATCCCGCCCTCCCTCCCAGCAGTGGGCGCTAGCCTCCCGCAGCCTACCCGCCAGGTGCTGCGGCTGCGTCCAGCAGGTGAGCTGCGGGTTGCGCACCAGCGCGCCGTCGGCCAGCCGGCAGTCCAGCTGTGACAGCAGGCCGGAGGTGATGGTGAGGTAGGCGGCCTGGCCCAGGAAGGGCATGATGAGGCGCTTGGCGCCGGCGGGCGTCTGCGGGAAGAACACCGCGATCCAGGCCACCTGCGGGGTAGCGGGGCCAGGGGGTTACTGGTAAACAGTAGCGGTGAGAAACAAAATGCGAACACGTCTGGGGCCAGGGGGGCAGGGGGGGCGGGGGAAGCAGGGGGCGGGGGAGTTGTATGGATGTGTAGTGATGGGTGGCGGGTAGGCAGGAGGCGTGGGAGGGGAGGTTGGGAAGCAGTGGAAGGGAGCAGTGGAGAAAGGGGGGCGGTGGAGGAGATGGATGCAAAGGGAATGCTGTGGTTGGGGTTGGGGTTGTTCAGCTGTTGGAAGTGGAAGATGCGGGTGGGGGCGAGGTGCTGGTGGCAGGGGTCGATGGGAGCTGGAGCGAGTGATGCAACAGCCGCAGGTTTGGGCAGGGGCAGCGTGTGCCCGGGTGGTGGCGGTCCCCAAGCCTGCTGCGCCGCACGCTCCCTTGCTCCTCTCTGCCCTCCCCCGCGCTCTCACCCACCCCACCCCCTCCTCTACCCTCCCTCCCTCACCCCCTTCCCTCCCTCCCTCACCCCCTCACCCCACCCCTCCTCGCTCTTATGCATTGGGTTTGGTTTAGTTTGGGCTGGTAACCACAACCCACCCACCCACCCACCCACCCACCCACCCACCCACCATGAAGGCAATGAGCGCCGCCACCTGCAGGAAGTAGGCGGCGGGGCCCAGGTCCAGAAGCGCCCAGGGGAACAGGCGCTTGAGCAGCGAGGCGCGCGGGTAGGGCACGCGGCGCTGGTAGCTGAAGGCGCACAGCTGCCAGAACTCCAGCACAAGCGTGAACAGCGCGAACACGTTGACCCAGTGCGCCTGTGTGTTGTGTGTGTGTGTGTGTGTGTGTGTGTGTGTGGGTGGGTGGGTGGGGTTGTGGTTACCAGCCCAAACTAAACCAAACCCAATGCATGATAGCGAGGAGGTGAGCGTGGCCTAATATGGGAGAAGGAGGAGGAGAAAACTCGCAAACATTCCCGCAACCCGATAAGGGGGGGTGGATGGGGGAGGGGAGTTCATTCCGGAAAGCAAAGCGACCACTGCAACCCGCAGAACCAAAGCCGGGGTTGGTTGGGCGCGTGTAAGTGTGAGTGTGTGCGGAGGTGTGGAGGGCTGGGATGGAGGTGGCCGCGGAGGTCGCGGAGGCCGCTGCTGCGCAAGGACGCCGACGTAAATGCGCCTCCGCGCCACCCTCCGCACCCACAGCACCCTCAAAGCTCACGCACAGCCCCACACGCACAGGCCCACACGCACAGCCCCACACGCACAGCCCCACACGCAACCCGCCCCCCCCCCTCGCACCTTCCACGAGGCCAGCGCGGTGCCCCGTCGGAAGTTGGGGAAGCGGATGGTGTCGGAGGGGCGGTACACCTTGAGCTGGCTGGGGTCGCGCCGCAGCTGTGCTACTGCCGCCGCCATGGCGCCAAAGCCCACCAGGCAGTAGCCGCCCACCAGCGCGCCCATCACGCCGCGCCCCTGCGGCGTGGTGGGCGAGATCTGCAGTGGGGCGGGGAGGGGAGAGGAGGGGGAGGGGAGGGGAGGGGCCGGGTGGCAGGGGGTGGGTTGGCGCGGGTGGCTCATTCCAGAACCCAAAGGAAGGGGGAAAGGGGCAGGGAGGGGCGGTGGGTGGGTGGGTGGGCGGGTGAGATTGGTGGGAGGGGCGGCGCGGCGGAGAGAGGCCCTTTTCTGCCGCCGCATTATGAAGGCCCACAGACAGCCCGCATGCCTGCCAACATGCCTTGGAGGTGGCACAGCCAGTGAGGGTTGCCACCCCACATGTGCCCCGACATTCGCCATGCGACCTCCTGCCTTTCAATCCCACCACCCCCGCGCGCGCCTCTCACCGCCAGCGCCACCGCCAGCACCACGAAGGGGTAGAGCATGAGGAACGCGGCCATGAGCGGCGCGAAGGCGCGGCCCACGTCCCGGAACGCCACCGCCCCAAACACCTGATGGGACGTGGGTGGGTGGGTGGGTGGCAGGCAGGCAGAGGCAGATGTGGTGAGGGGTGGTGAGGGTTGGTGGGGTGGGTGGGAGACGGGCGGTTGGTGGGGCGGGTGGGCGGGTGGGTACGTGTAGCAGGGTGCGAGTGCACGTGCGCGTCAGCTGCAGAGAAGACACCCAGCCGCCGCCGCGCAAAGTATAAGCAGGTCAGCCGCATTCATCCAGCCATTGGTAAACCAGGAAGGCAGAAACCGAGCATGACAGCAACGACACCACCGCCCGACGCCCCCACACACACATTGCGCTCGCTAGATCGTCCTCAACTCCACGCAAGTACCGTACTCCCTGTACCCCCCCCGCATTTCACACACACACACACACAGTCTTCTCCAGTCCTCTCCCTCCCAACACACACACATACACACACACACACACACACGCACACACACACGCGCACACACACGCACACACACACGCACCATGAGGAGGTCATCCCACACGCCGCGCAGCTGCCGCCACGCCGCCAGTGCCGCGCCCCGCCGCAGCGCCGCAAACGCCTCGCGCTGCTGCCGCTCCAGCAGCGCCTCGTCCAGCGCCCCCGACTGCATGGGTGCCCCGTGTGGCAGGGTGGCAGCAGGGTGGTGGTGGTGGTGTTGGGGGAGGAGCGAGGGGTAGGACGAGGCAACCAGGTAGGCAGGCAGAGGGCGTAAGACCTCCTGAAGTAATCGGCCGGGCCCGCCTTTGGACGGCGCACCATCACACGCAAACGTGCACGTCCCCGCATTGTTGCCAAAACCCCGTCTGTCGCCTTTGCCTGTGCTTCGCTCGCTAGTTCGGTTTCTTTGGCTTACAATCCCCCTTACATTCTAGTCGCCGGCGCACTCCACACGTCTTCTTCGACTACTTCAACCTAACGAGTATTTCGTTGTACTACCTTACTTGCATTCCTCAACTCCGCTTCCTTTAGATTGGTTTAGTTTGGGCTGGTAACCACACACACCCCCCACCCCACCCCCATCCCCCACCCCAGCCCCACCTGCATCACCAGGTACAGGGTCTTGTCCCACCGCCGCCGGGCGTGCTCCCGCCGGCGCACCGCCCGCCGAAGCGAGGTGCCGAAGCGCTTCGCCAGCTGCGCCGCGCGCGCCGCCGCCGCCATGCCACCCAAGCCGCCGCCGCCGCCGCTGGCGGCGCCTTCGGCGCCGCCAGCTGCGCCCCATGCCTGTGTGGCCTTGCTGCCGAACAGCCGCGCAAGGCCGATGCTACGAGCGGTGTTGCCGGCAGCCACCGCGCCAGCGCCTGCGCCATCCGCGGGCGCCGCAGCCTCACCCCCTGCCGCTGCGGCCTTGCCGCCCGCGGCTCCACCGACCACCTGGGCAGCAGCCTTGCCTGCCACGTCACCCTGCCTGCCGTCGCCAGCCGCCGCCGCCGCCTCTGCGGCGGTCCCTGGCTTGGCCGCGGGCGCCGGCGCAATCGTCCCAGGCGCAACGGCCCCCTTCCGCTTGGCTCGCGTCCTCTCCCGGTCCTTGGCCGCGGCGGCCGCGGCTGCAGGCCCGCCCGCCAGCGCATCCAGGAACGCCTCTGCCTCATCCGACTCGTCCCCTGCGCCGCCAGCACCGCCGCCAGCACCGCCAGCAGCATCGCCAGCAGCACGGCCAGTGCCGGCGGCGCCGCCGCCGGCGGCGCCGCCGCGCGCGTCTGCGGCGCTCTGCGCCGCCGCGGCCTCCATGCGCGCGGCGCAGCGGCGGGCGTTGCTGAGCAGCCGCGCGCCCGCAAAGGTGCTGTGCAGGGTGGCGGCCTCGGCGGCCGCCAGCGCGGCGCGCAGCGGCGCGAGGTCGCGCACGCGGCGCGGCGCGCGTGTGGCCCAGAAGCGGGCGTTCAGGTTCATGGGTGAGACCTTGTCTGGGTCGGCGTCTCCGAGGGCAATCTCCTGTTATTTTTGTTTTTGGTTTTGTTTTTGTTGTTTGTGGGGGGTGGGGGGTGCCGGTGGTTCGTTCAAGTGCGTGCACTGTGTGTGCGAGCACATGCGTCATGGTGTATGGGGATGGGCAGGCTTTGACGGCTGACAACAAGGCTGGCACGGCCCTAGCGAGCGCACTCACGCGCGCACGCACGCACCCACGGGCACGCACCCACCCACTGGCACGCATGCCCACACACGGTGGCACACGCACGCACGCACGCACTCACCGCCGCCGCCTCCCGCACGCCCCGGCCGATGGCTGCGTGCAGCTGCGCCAGCTCCGCCTCCAGCTCGTCGTCGTCGTCCGGGCGCACGTTGATGGCCCGCTCCAGCGCCAGCACCACCTGCGATTGCCGTTGCATCCTAGCACCTCAGCAATTTAGCAATTCAGCAATTTAGCAACTTAGCAACTAGCATGCTGGCGCAGACCAGACGAGGTGATGTCGGGCAGTGCGGTGTGATGTGAGGCGAGGTGCGGCCAGGAGGGCGCAATCAGCAGGGTTAAGAGTGCAGGCGGCTGTGTGGTTGTGAGCGCCCTGAGGCTAAGCCCCTCAATTTTCAGCCGCCGCAGCAGCCGCCACAGCAACAGCTGAGCTGCGCCCCGCTGCCCGTCGCCCACCCCATCCAGCAGCTCACCCACCCGTCTGTGCCGCAGCAGGTTGTGGGCGGTGCGCAGCTCGGCCAGGTACCTGCGCCGCTCCGCCAGCAGCGGCACCACCCGCCAGGTGAGGCAGGCCAGGGCGGTGCACGTGACCAGCAGCGCGCGAGAGGCGGCGCCGCCTGCAGCGGTGCGGTGCGGTGCGGTGCGGTGATCACCGGTGCGAGTGGGCGAAGCTTGTGGTTACTTGCAGCAGGAGTGCAAGCAGTTACCACAATGCGGTATTGGATGCTGATGCGGACGTCAGCCACAAGCCCACAACGGCCTGTGCACTGGACGCCGACCCCTCATATGCCAGCACCCAGGCCGCCCACCCACCCGACAGAAGGTTTCGCTCCATCCATGCATTCAGCCGGTCCGCAAGCATGGCGCCGCCGCCAGACAGGCCGCCCAGCCCGCCTCCGGTACCACCACCACCACCACCACCACCACCGCTCGCTCCGCCGGCGGCGCGCTCCGCCGCCGCCAGCCCGGCGCCGATGGCGCGCAGGAGCACTCGGTGCTCCGCGGAGGCGGCGCGCGGCGCGCCGCCGGGCGCGGACGACGTCAGCCCCACCTGCAGCAGTGGGTGCACGGCGCCCACACCCAGGGGCAGCACCCGAGCCAGCCGCCCGCCTGACGCCAGCCGCTGCCACACGCCTCGCAACACGGACAGCAAGCCGCCGCTGCCGGCGCCGGCGCCGCTAGTGCCCCCAGTGGTGGTGGTGGTGGTGCTGCTGCTGCTGCCGGCGGTGCCGTTTGCGGCCTTGGCGGAGAGGGTGGCGGATTTGCCCGCCACGGCGCCATCTGTGACGCCGCCGTCAGGATCTGCCGGCTTGGCGTGAGCGGCAGACGCGGCGTGAGGCGCTACGGGCGCACCGCCCTCCGGGCCGCCGCCTCCGCTACTGCTCTCGTCATTTGCGCCTTCGGCAGCGGCGGTAAGCGATCTGCAGGACCACAACCAAGAAACTTATGTGGTACTGACAACCAGCAGGGAGCCAGCAGGGAAGCGCATTGCGTTCCACGCGTTTGTCGCTGCCTCCGCACAAGTGGCGCCTTGCAGCACAACCTTGCAGCCTCACCGCCCAACGTGCACGTGCCCGCCGTGATCACCCCCCTGTGTACGGCGGGAACATATCACCCCCCCAAACAAACGCACACACACGCACACACACACGCACGCGCACACGTACGCACCTGCACAGGGTGGCTAGGAAGGCCAGAGCGGGCAGGTGGGCGGCCGGCTTGCGCAGGCATGCCTCCACCTCCGCGCCGGGGCCGAACCTGCACTCGGTAGCAAACACACACACACGGTGCACACATGATAAGGGCATCAGCAGCCCACGGCAGGTGGTGTGTGTGTGTGTGTCGTCGCCAGGGCAGCCAGCCACACATACACGTGTGCTATGCCACGCACGGCCACGGCTGAGGGTGGCAGCCACCCTGGCAAGTACCAGATACGGTGTACTTCAGGCGGGCACTTAGACGGCCCCTCATGCGCGCTTCATCACAGTACATCAGGGGCCAATTGCGATCGATGCTGGGACCGAATCGACCGAATGATGACCCACAGCCAACCAACCAGCCATCGATCTTGCCGTGACCGCCCCTGCCCCAGCGCCGCCGCGTGTCCGCCCACCTCGCCATCTGCCGCACGCTCAGCAGCGGCCGCACGTGATGGTGCCGCGGGTGCTCCAGCCGTTTGGCCTCCACGTCTGCAAACTTGGCCCGCGCTTTGGCTGCCGCCGCCGCCTTCCTTGACAGTACCTGGCGGCGCCGCCGCTGCTGCGGGCTCTCGCCCGCGGCTGGCGGCTGCCCCGCCTTGTTACCGCCGCCATCACCGCCTGCTGCGGCGGCGCCCTCGCCCCTGCTGCTGCCGCTGCTGTCACTGCTGCTGCTGCTGTTGCTGCTGCTGCCATCATCCACCGCGGAGCGCCCGCCGCCCGCCTTGCCGTCGGACGTAGCGTCAGCTGAGGCGCTGGCTGGGGGTTGACGCTGGCTCCTGCGCGCTTTGGCCTTGACGGGGCGGCCGAAGCGGCGCAGCAGGGCGGTGAAGGTGCCCTTCTCATCAGCCCGCTCCAGGCACTCCAGCAGCTCCTGCGATTGGCAGGCACACAGCAGCGGCGGCGGCGGCGGCGGCAGCGGGAAGCATTTCAAACCCAAACCCACGCACAGCAGCATTAGACCTACAGTGGGCGACCGGGCCCGCCCCGACAGCAACATGCCATCCACGAATTGCATGGGCGGCACCGCAGCACCATACACAAGTAAGCGCGAACCCACAACAATGCATGATGGTCAAGCACAACACAGCACCACACAAACAGCAAACAGCAACGCACAACAACGCACAGCTAGCTCGCTACCCTGGCGCCATGGACGCACCTGCAGCGCGCTGTCCAGGTTGTCCAGGTAGCGGCTGTAGGCGGTGGCCAGCCGCCCCAGCAGCTCCAGCACCTCGCCCGCCAGCGCGGCGGCGGCGGCCGGGCCGGCGCCCACCGGGTCGGTGGCGGCGTCCTCGGGCGGCGCCGCCAGCAGCGGCCGCAGCTGCACGCCCGTCGACAGCGGGTCGATGCCCAGCTGTGCGCGTGTGTATGCGTGCGCGTGTGTTAGAAAAGCACAAGGAGAGGAAGGGTCGACACCGTGCGCGTGTGTGTGCATGCATGCACGTACGTACGTGCGCATGAGAGTGGTGGGGACACGGAGGAGCAGAGTGAGGTCGTGTGAGCTAAGGGCAGGTCAGCACACTTGGCAGACGCTGGCGAGTGGTAGACTCATGGAAAACAATGCAGGTAGCCCAACCCAAAGTAAGCAGAGACAGACAGGGGGCATGCGCCAGCAGACGCCGTGCCGCTCGAGGCAGTACGGCAGCGCACAACAACGAACGCGTTGGGTGCAGCAGCAGGCAAACAAACAAAGACAGCTTCTCCCCCACACAGGTTAAGTTCACACCACCTCCTCGCTCTGGGTTGGGCTGGCTGGTTCGGGTTCTCTTGGTCGTCTCGCTTCTGGTTTCTGGAGTGAACTAACCCTCCCACCCCCGCCCATCACGCAACGCCCCAAGCAAGGCAGGCGTACAGGCAGGCAGCAGGCATACACGCACACACACACACAGGTTGGTTGGAGCGTCCCCCCGGTGGACTCCAGAGCTTGGCTGCGCTCTGGGCAGGGGAGACGCATGATAGCGGCAGCGTGTGGCCTAAATGCCTCGCTGTCGCTGGCTGTCCCGAGTACTCGCTCACGAGACTCGTCAGGCCGCCTGTAAACCCGTTGTTACACACACACACACACACACACACACACACACACACACACACACACACACACACAAACCTGCCGTAATCGCACCGCACGCATTGTCCTATGTCTGCTGTTCTCTCCCTTGTGATCTCCAATACACGCACCTGCTCGGCGCAGGGCGGGAAGTCGCCGCGCCAGGCGCGCAGGCGCGCCGCCGCCATGCGCCGCTGCACGCTTCCCAGCAGGTAGTGCGCGGGGCCGGCGGCGGAGGGAACCACCAGGGCGGTGGCGGCGGAGGCGGCCCAGCCGCGCGTGAGCAGCTTGAGCAGCTCCACCTCGTACTCTGCATCCATGCATGCATCCATGCATCACCACTGCATCATCCATGCATCCATGCATCACCATCCATACATCAGCATCCATGCATCAGCATAAGCCTAGCCGTAGCATGGAGTTGAGTTGGATGGAGTGCATGCGCGCATGCGGGTTTGTGAGGAGTGGGCGTTGGGCGGGCAGTAGGCATGTGCTTGGGAGCAGGCGCGTGTATGTGCAGGTCCGGAGGTAGGGCAGCAGGACACAGACCAAGCACACATATCAGCGCGACATGCATGCTGTTTGGCGCCACGACCGCCCCGGCCCCTTGGCTTCGCCCCCGCGCATCATCATACGAACGCAAGTGACGCACGCATGTACACGTGCACACACACACACACACACACACACACACACCCAGGATGAGCTCTATGTTGGTGTCTCCGAAGATGGCGGTGATGGACTCGCGGCCGATGATGGGCAGCGACTGGTCGGCGGCGGCCACCAGCGGGCTGATCACGCCGTCCACCAGCGCCTGAGCGCGGGCGTGTGCGTTCGGGGGCGGGGGCGAAGTTTGTTCCAGAAACCAATGCGACCTTGGGGGCGGGTGGGGGCGGAGCGTGGTCGGCAGAGCGGTGTGTGTGTGTGTGTGTATGTGTGTGTGTGTGTGTGTGTGTGTGCATGCATGCATGCAAGTAGCGCACAGCGCGGGATAAATGTGCTGAGCGGAGGGGAAGGGAGGGGGAAGACCCCACGTCGAGTCGAAAGCGGGACACCTGCTGCTCGAGACCCCTGGCCGCCCACGGCGCCCCCCTGCCCTTCATCACCACGTGGGTGATACGAATACGCACGCCACACGCACCCACCTGCATGTCCACTACGAAGCCCCACACCTCCTCCGCCGCCAGCTTGAGGGCGCTCGCCGCAAACACCGCGTCGCAGCCGCCGCGCGGCGGGGGCAGCCCGTCCCGCAGCGCCGCCGCCGCCGCGGTCGCCAGCGCCGCGCTGCCGGCGGCGGACGCCAGCTGCGCCGCCGCGTCCATGCCCACCTGCATCACCAGCACCACCAGCAGGAGCAGCAGCAGCGACAAAACCAGCAGGAGCAGCAGGAGCAAGAGGAGCAGACGCAATTGGCTTCAGCTGTGATCCTGAAAGGCACTGGGCTTCCTGTTGAGCTAACTCAACAAGGGAGCGTGAGCACCCATATGGCTCCCAGGCCGTTACACTGCCATAAAGGAGCACACACGCTCGCACGCCCACCAACCCACCCCCCTTTCACTTTCACTCCCTTGCACGCGGGCACGCACCTGCATGGCTGCCGCCGCCAGCGTGCGGCCGCGCAGCAGCCGACACACACCGCCCGCCAGCGGCCCCACCGCCTCGTACTCTCCCTCGTCCACCAGGTCCCCGTGCACGCCGCGAGCCGCCCAGGCGGGGCTGCAGCCCACGTAGCCAGGGGCGCCGGCTGCGGCGTCGGCTGTAGCAGACGCGGCGGTGCCGCTGTCGCGGCCGGCTGTAGCAGACGCCAGGTCCAGCAGCAGCTCCAACAGGGCGGCGTCGCGTGGGGAGCTACTGCCGCTGCTGGACGTGTGCACACATGCATGCATGTGAGGTTGAGGTTGAGGCTGAGTGATTGTGTGCTTGTGCTTGTGCGTGCGGCAGGTGATGTATGTTGGGGACACGGCAGCAGCTCGAGAGAGGGGTTGGTGTGAGGACACTGCAGGAAGTGATGAGGGATACGCCCAACAGGGTACCCGCACGTGCAACTGCCGCGAAGGTTCCAGCAATAATAATGACTGGCGTGCGTGCGTACCTGGGGGCGACCTTGTCAGCGACCGCGCTTGCAGCAGCGGCTACAGCGGCCGCCGGCCCGCCGGTGCCAAGGGCGCCCACGGCGTCGCCTGCCGCTGCTGGCGATGCGGTGGCGGCGGCGGCCTGCTGGAGGCCGGCGGCGGCGGCGGCGGCCACCGGTGTAGGCACCCCCGCCAGCAGCTGCAGCCACGGCCGAGCGCCCGCCCCCGCCCCCGCCGCACCTGCCGCCGGACCCGGGGCCGCTGCCCCGCCGACCGTTGCTGCGTGTCCATCACCGGTAGTAGCCTGCTGCGCCTTCACGTCCGCTGCAGCGCCCGCATCGCCGCCGCTACCGCCACCGTTGTTGCTGCTGCTGCCGCTGCCGCCGCCGCTGCTGCTGCTGCTGCTGCTGGTACAGCCGAACAGGTCTTCGGGACGCTGCAGGCCGCGCAGCACCGACTGCAGCGCGGCCCGCTCCGCCGCCTGCCAGGCGCCCACGGCGCCGCCAGCGACGGCAGTAGCAGCCGTTGATGCGGTCGCGGTGGCTGAGCCCACGGTGGCGGCCTCTGCTGCATTGGAGGCAATGAGGTACCTGCCAAAACATCACACGATCGAGCGGTGCCGCCCGACGACCAGCCCCAGGCCAGCCCCGCCCTGTTAGTCGCGCTGATGTCTGCGCCCCGTCAGAGCACTACATACCGTACTAGACGCGCACACGCACACAGGTAGGCATGAGCCACAGGGCCACAAGGCGCAGGCGGCATGCAACAGTTCCTTCCTCATCGAAAGGACACGTCCTGAACAGCGAGCGCGCACACACACATATACACACACACACGCACACACACGCACAGATACACTAACACACACACTAACACCACGCACACACAAACACTAACACACACACACACACACACTCGTGTTATGTTACTGCGCACAACCCACCTGGCAGCGCTGCGCAGGTTTGCGTACGCCACCCAGGCGCAGCGCTGCACCTCGCACACCTCCTCCCGCGCCACGCAGTCCAGCCCCGCCAGACACACGCCCGGAAGCCAGAAGCCGCCGCCGCCGCCGCCGCCCCGAGCCCCGTAGGCGTCTGCAACGCCCACACCGCCTGCACGCACCGCACGTGCGTACGGCGGGCAGCGCGCAGTGGTGCGTGGCCTTAGCCAAGTGAACCATCCCAGGGCGGACGCCACCAATCAAGCTACTCAAGCCCTGCCGGCTTCACTTTATGGCACACATCTTATCAAGGATCAAGCAATGGTCGTCGGCGCAAGCGACCTATCTTCGCGCACCTGCGCCCAGCGCGCCCAGGGCTTTTGCGCCCAGCTGCCGCACAGCCGCCAGGCCGCCTCGCGCCGCCGGCTGCGAGGGTTGGCGCATGGAGCGACCGCCGCCGCCGCCGGTGATGCTCGCGGCACCGCGCGACCGCGTGACGGAGTGGCGGCGCTCGGCCGCAAGCAGTGCGCGCTGCAGGTACCGATTGGGCGCATAGGAATGGGAGAGGAGAAGACGAGTCAGGCCACCGTGCTTTTGAGGTAGGCCGCAGAGCCCTCCGCCGGGCATTGATAGTAGACATTGAAACAACCTGCCGTCAACTCCTATGCGGTTCGTCTACAGCTCCTCCGTCGCAGCAGCCGCACCTGTCTGGCGTCCTTCTGCAGCTGCGCCTGGTTCTCCCTGCGTGTGGAGGCGAAGGTGGATGTGCCCGCAGCCACACACACACGTCGTCTTCATCATGAGCTCACAGCGCACAGGCGGCAGCAGCTCATGCACCCGCCACCAGGATTGAACTGAACAGACACAGGACAAGCACACTCCACATACGGTAGCAACCCCGGTCCTGCAAGGTAGCAACCCCGGCCTGGCAGTCATCTTCTCTGCTTCCGCCCCCCCCCCCCCCCTAATTCAGCCTCACCTCAGCCGCCTCAGAGCCTGGCCGCGGTCCCAGAACGCCTGAGACAGCTGCCCCTGCACCGCGTCAGCAGCCCGCTGCCACGGCGACACGCCAGCACCAGCAGCAGCAGCAGCACCAGCACCAGCGGCAGCAGCAGCAGCAGCAGCACCAGCAGGGGGGCTCACGGCGCCGCCCGTCGGGCCGGGAGAGCCACCGTCAACACCCACACCGCCACCAGCAACTGAAGCGGCACTAGTCGCGTTGGTCACTGCTGCGCCGCCGCTGCCGCCTGCCAAACCGCTCGTGGTCGTGGGGGTCGCTGTGGCCGCTGTGGCCGCCGCCAGGGAGCCGCCGCCCGGCAGGGGCACGAGCGGCGGCGGTCCCGGGCCGGCCCCTGCTGCCGCCGTGGCAGGGGCACCCGCACCCGCACCCGCACCCGCACTCGCACCAACACTCCCTCCGCCCAGCGTGCTAGCGACGGCGGCACCCCGGATGCCGCCGCCGAAAAAGTCGCCTGCAAGGTGCAACCAAGGAACAGCTCCTAGCTATAGGCACAGCGTGTCCCGCGTCTTCGTTGGCCTCGCGGTGCGGCCCACGCAACGGGAGCCCGCAGGCTGAATCAATAAGTGCCGGCCATGTGCGCTCAGCACCGGGGTGGCCGGCCGCCGCCCGCATGCCAGTCGTCCATTGGAGCCTACTGCTCGCATTAATTCGGAGGAATTTATTTACACATACACACACACGCACGCGCGCGGGGAAGTCTCTCCGTTTCCGTTTACTAACACACACACACACACACACACACACAACACCACCACGCCGCCTCCCCCGCTCCCCCTACCTCCACCTGCCCCCACCCGCACGGACCCACCGGCCCTGTGCCGCAGGTAGGCCAGCAGGAACTCGCGGTACGTGACCAGTCCGTTGTCGTTGGCGTCCAGCTCCTGAGGCATGTGGCAGGTAGGGAGTGGGGTGGTGCACCGGGGGCGGCAGCGTGAGGGTTGCGCGTGGGTTTGCGTGTCTGAGACCAGCAGAACGCGTGTACCCTGGTGTGGGTGATGGTCTGATGGAGCAGGCGGTGGCGGCTGCGCCAAGCGGGGAACAGCGAGCACCACACGGTTGGCATTCAAACACGACGTCTCATCAGCGCCTGTGCCAGCGCGCAGCTGCGCACACACCAGGGGCCGATCCACGGTCCACCCACCACCACACAGAACCGCACACCCACGCACCTGCATCCAGTTCCTCGGCAGCGGCGCGGTGGCGTGCGCGTCAAACACCGGCCCCACCACGCCCGCCTCCTCCGCCACGTCCGCGCCGCCTCGCCAGGGCGACCACCTGCATGCATGCGGCCGCCGCGGGCGTCGCCATGCGTGTATGGGCGGCCCCCATACCCCCCCCCGCCAGCAGGGAAGTCGTAACGCCATGTACACTTCAATGCAAATCAGCCAATTATCAGCCGCCCAGCTACCACACTACAGCAGCTCCCACCCAGCCAGCCGACGAACCCTCTGTGTGGCCACTCACAGCCGCTACGGGGGCCGCGCTCGCCTGCACCCCCCCCCCCCACCCCGCACCACGCACCACGCATCACGCACCTGGTGTGGGCGGGCCGGCGCAGCAGCAGCACCGCCGGCAGGCCCGCGCCCCACAGCGTGCCGCCGGCGTGCGGGTCCCGACCCGACAGGCCGCTGGGCAGACGCCGGAACACCAGGTCGAAGAACGACAGCACCCGCACGCCGCCGCCGCCGCCGCCCGCCTCCTCCTCCTCGCGGCCCGGAAGGCGGCTGGGCGGCACCGCGCCCGCCTCCCACGCCGCCACCGGCAGCACCGCCACGACCGAGGTCGTGGTGGTGGAGGCGGAGGAGCCGCGGGCGGCGGCGCCGGCGCGGGAGGTGGCGGGCCGGGAGGCGTGCTTGCGCTTCTGCGGCGGGGCACAAAAGTTGGTTGACGGGAACTTTGGCTTGACTCATACGATCGGCGTCCTATGCTTGCCTCCTGGTCTAATAGGTTGCGGAATCGCAACTCCATGTATCAAAGGATGACACAACCCGCGTGACTCGCACCCAATCGGCCCGTGAAGGACGCAAATGCAAACAACGCGTAAAGCAAACTAATTTTATGAAGTCAACGACCGCGAGTCCTCACCTCTTCTTCTGCCCGCACCACCAGCGGCGCCGCCACCGCCCTCTCCAGCGCCGCCCGCGTGTCGAAGCGGATGTACATCATGTGGCGCCGCGCGCCGCCGCCCGCGTCCCCACCACCACCACCAGCAGCACCCAGCGGCGCCGCCCCTGCTGCGGCGGCGCCGCCATTGGCGGGCGTTTGGGCCCCCTCAGCTCCGGCCGCATGGCCCGCATGCGCCGCCGCCGCCGCCGCCTCGGCCGCCGCCGCCGCCTTCTTCAGCTCCGCCGCCAGTGACGGCAGCCCGGTGGCGGCGGCGCTGTACGGCACCACGTACGGCGGCGCCGCTAGGCCGTGCTGCGCCGCCAGCAGCGCCGCCAGCTGCTCCGGCGCCATGCCCTGTTCGACACACGCCATGCACAAACAGGGCCCGGCACGTCAACAGCCAAGAGCCTCACTCACGTGCGAACTCGATCGTGTTGTCATGCATGCCAGGTATTGGCACTGCAGCCCAATCATGACCAGCTAACCGCAACCCACCGCCAGCGCCGGCCCCGCCGCCACCGCCCAGCACGCGGCCTCGTCACGCTCCCATGCGCCGCGCGCGCCCGCCTGCGCCGCCTCGTGCTCCGCCAGCGCCGCCAGCAGCCCGGGCTGGAACTCCACCACCCCCGACAGCAGCGCCACGCAGCGCGCCTCGCTTCGGCGGCCGCGGCACATGCCCCACACCAGCCGCCGCAGGAAGGCGCCGTCGGAGGCAAGGCTGGTGAGAGCGAGAGAGGGGAGAGAGAGACACAGGGAGGGAGAGGGGCGGCGTGTGATGATTGAGAGGATTGCATTACACGCCACAGACGCCACAGACGCAGTCTTAGGGTGCTTGCGGGCGCGAGCGCGCGCCGGCTGCTGCCGGTGATGTATGCATGGCTTGTTGAGTCGCAGCCGGTTTTTGCATGCAGGACTAGGGAGTGAGCGAGTAGGAGCGCCGGACTGCTGCGGGCGGGCCAGTGATCACCATGGTGATCATGGCTCGGGCCATGCCACCTGTGTGATAGTGCCACCCAAGTGCATTCAGAGGCCTCGCAGCCACGCCTCTGCTGTTGCGCCGCTGGTCGCGCGCGCCTACCTGTGCACGCACCCCTCCCCCCCACACACACACGCACGTAACCGCCCCCACCCCCACACACGCCCCTCCCCCACAAGTCTTTTTGTGTTCTCTCTCGTGTGAACTCCAATACACACACGCACACACACACGCCCCGCACGCCCCCCCCACACACGCACCCCCCACACGCACCCCCCGCATGCCCCCCCCCCACACACGCACGCACCCCCCACATGAACCCCAACCCACCTGATGAGCTTGCCCTCCACCTCGCGCCGCAGCTCCGGCGACACGCCGCCCGAGCCAAGCATGCCCATCATGACCTGACGACGATGACGACGACGACGACGATGATGAGGCGCGGTGTTGCCAGTGGTGGTGAGGGAGGCAAGGGACAGGGGCACCGGGGCGAACTGGATTCAGGGAGGGTGGTCAACACCAGGCCTAGCAGGTCAACGTGCGGGGCGCTGTGCGGCACTTGGGGGGGATGCCGCAGTATGTAATAGGTGGTGCATGTAAACGTGCCGCGCCGTGGGACAGTGGGCCGGACCGGACGCAAAATACAATAGTTTGCATGTTGGTGCAAGCCTTGACCCAAGTCACTTCTTGCCCCTCCCCACTCAGCCCCCAGCCCCCAGCCCCCAGCCCCCAGCCCCCAGCCCCCAGCCCCCAGCCCCCAGCCCCCCAGCCCCCCAGCCCCCCCCCGGCCCCCAACCCCCCAGCCCCCCAGCCCCCAGCCCCCAGCCCCCAGCCCCCAGCCCCCAGCCCCCAGCCCCCAGCCCCCAGCCCCCCAGCCCCCCAGCCCCCAGCCCCCAGCCCCCAGCCCCCAGCCCCCAGCCCCCAGCCCCCAGCCCCCAGCCCCCCAGCCCCACACGCACCTGCAGCGACGCCTCCCACTGGGTGTCGTAGGAGCAGCAGGCCAGGCGCGTGAGGCGCGACACCATGGCCTGTACGTGTGTGTGTGTGTGTGTGTTAGAGGTCACAAGGGAGAGAATAGCAGACATAGGACAATGCGTGCGGTGTGTGTGTGTGTGTGTGTGTGTGTGTGTGTGTGTGTGTGTGTGTGTGTGTGTGTGTGTGTGAGGGCGGGCAAGTTCAGGCGGTCTTGTCAGCAGCGAAGAACTACGGTACCGTTGGCTGGATGGGTAGTAGGGCGGCCTTGTAAGGAAGGGTTGAGAGGAAACAAACAAGTGCCCAACCACCCACCCACTGCCACCCACCATGACTTCCAGCGTGCTCCGTGCCGGCCAGCCCGCCCTGCGCGGTCGTGGGGTGTGGAGCAGGCAAGGGATGGGTTGGCCGCGAGCTGTATGCCGTACATGCGGTGGGCAAGGCAAGGGCAGGTCAAAGATCCACCCTCGTAAAAGGCCCCCACACGTTCTCGCCTCGTCTGTAAGGCCCAGGCACTGCTGAATTCCTGCCGACACCTGCCTGCGCCCCCGGCCCCAACACCGCCCCCGCCCCTGCCCCCAACGCCGCCCCCGCCCCTGTACGACATAGACACCTCTGCGCCATCTTGTTCCACACGGCAGTGAAGACGACGCAGCCGCGGTCTGGGTGCTCCTTCTCATCTCGCCCGGTGGCCTTGCTGCCGTACTTGTCCATCATCTGACCGCCGAATGGCGTGACGTGGCGTGGCGTGGCGTGACGTGGCGTGGCGCGGCGTGGCGTGGCGCGGCGTGGCGTGGCGTGGCGCGGCGCGGCGTGCATAGCATAACCGAATGTGGAACGCGCGTCCGCAGGGGATAAGGGTTGTGAAGGGGCGAAAGGGATGAACGTGTGATGGACCAGGCAGGCGTGAGGTCTCAATGCGCGCTGATCGATCGATAGTGGGAGCTGCTTGCTGGGTGCGCCCGCCCGCCCGCCTGCCTGCCTGCCCGCTTGCCTAGCCGCAGCGCTGCGTGCCCATCGTCCACCAAACACCTTGACTTCCGAACACGTCAGTGGAACGTCCAAGTTCGACAGACGCGTTCACCAGCAAGCCCCGCTAACTTGCTGCCCCCTGCGGGCTGTCGGTGCAGCTACCCCCCCTGCCTACCTACCCTAAAGCGGCCCTCACCACGTCCCCCACCCCACCCCCTTTTGCCTGTGCCTCACTCGCTAGTCTGGTCTTGGTTTAGGATGGGCTGGTGTTTACAACATTTGATACACACCATCCTATGGATGGCTACCCCACCACCCCCATTCCCCAACCCCCACACGCTCACCTTCATGACCCGATTCCAGTCCCGCGCGCTCGTGGGCCGCCCCGTGGCGTCTGGCAGCACGGGGGCGCGGCTGTCCACGTCATCATTGTCGCTGTCGCTCAGACCGCCCGCCAGCACCGAGGTCTGGGGAGGGGGGCGGGGGGCGGGGAAGGGCGGCGAGAAGGGGACAGCAGGGAGGAAGGGGCCATGCTTGCAGCGTGCTGCTAGCCAAAGCCGAGCAGGCAGCACCGCCAGTAGGCAACCAAGAGCAGGTTAAACGAAAACGCGGGACGGCCAGGCGGCCTTCCTCTTTGCTAATCACCATCACATTCGCGTCACGTGCTAGCTAGCTACGGTAGTAGGTAGGCCAAGGCAAGGTGGTGGTGGCACGTGCAAGTGCCAGGCTAAGTTTTAGCAATCACCGCTACTGCGCCTCCTACCAGCGGCGACTGGATGATGGCCAGCACCGTGCCGAACACGTTGACCTCGTCTCGCCGCCAGGGGGCAGTGTTGGCGCCCACGCCGGGAGGAGGCAGCAGCACCCCCGGCCCAGTCGTCTCTTGGTGCTCCTCCGCGGCGGCGGCGCCGCCAGCACGCGCGGCCCCGGCCCCGGCCCCGGCTCCTGCGCCGCCGGCCGCGACGTCGCCCTTAGCGCCCTTGGCCCGCCGCCGCCGGCCCCTGCTGCGGCCCTTGCTGCGGCCCTTGCGCGGCGGGTCAGGCAGCCATGGGGCCTGCGCAGGGACGTGCCGGTGCAGGTGCAGGTGCAGGTGCCCGTCAAGTCAAGGAAGGAATTGCCATCGCACCGCTCGTCATACTCTATAACCGCCGTTCTAAACAACTGACTGCCGCTGTCACCCCCCCCCCCCAGCCCCGCCTGCCAGCCAGCCCGCCGCACCCCCCCCACACACACACACACAAAGCGGGGGCGGATGCTGACCCAGATGAGGTCCCGCCCACGCAGCTGACGCCGCCGCAGCCAGGCGTCAACCACACCGAGCTTGCGTGCGCTCGCGCAGTCGCAGACTTTTGGTCGCGGCTGCTGCAGTTCGCGCAACTCGGTGTGCCCCGAAAGGGCTGGGAAGGAGTTGACGCCACCCACCCGATCCTAGCGGTGGTGGACGGGATGCTGCTCTGCGCGCTACCGCAAGCTATGGAGCTGGAGCTGGAGGAGTGACCGGGATCAGCCCTATCGAGTAGAGTGATCACCATAGCAATGAGCCGCGGACATAGCGGCTGAATCTAGGGACCAGCAGGGTTGAGAAGGGCTGGGAGGGTCAAGGGGAGTGTGCGCCAGGGTTTCGGGTCACGGGAGCTGAGGGTGGGTTAGGTGCCGGAGCACCCCGGGCGTTTTTCGGCCAAGACCGGCCTAGTAGTCAGACGCGTTTGTGGCTGCCCTTTGGCGTACTCTGCCCTGGCGTCGAATGCTGGTTAGGTAGCTGTCGAGGCTGTGAAAGGCTGCGGGGTCGCTGGACTCAGCCCCGTAGCCACCTGTCGCTGTGCTGTCGCGTGCGGTGTGACGTCTGTCCGGTGCGCGTGTTGCTGCGGTGTTGGCCCTTCAGCCTAGTGGTTGGTGAGCCCGCTGGGCCCTGCGTTGTTGTACCAGCAGTAACCCTTCTGAGGTTACTGGCGTGGTCCAGGTTGGTTGGAGCGTCCCCCCGGTGGACTCCAGAGCTTGGCTGCGCTCTGGGCAGGGGAGACGCGTGATAGCGGCAGCGTGTGGCCTAAATGCCTCGCTGTCGCTGGCTGTCCCGAGTACCCGATCACGAGACTCGTCAGGCCGCCTGTAAACCCGTTGCTACACACACACACACACACACACACACACACACACACACACACACACACACCGTCCGTCACCGCACCGCACGCATTGTCCTATGTCTGCTGTTCTCTCCCTTGTGATCTCTAACACACACACACACACACACACACCGGTATGGCTGGGTCGTACAGGCTGTGCAACCCCGCGCGCTCCAGCTCCTTGCCCTTGCCCACCGCCGCCAGCACGTACAGCCGCAGGAACCTGCATGCATGCATGGACACGGCGCCGTACGGAGTGCCGTGGCGTGGCGTGTCGTGACGTGGCAGGGCGGGAGTCACGTGGCTGGTACTTGACACGCGGGAAAGAGCCCCCCACCTGTCCTATCCTCGCTTTGATCACCCCTCCCTCCACTCCATCCACACGCCCATGCAACCACATGTCCGGCCCCCGGCGACGGCGCCACTCGCCCATCCTCCACGACGTTCGGCCCCTATCCATAAGTATCTATGCCTTACATTTGCCGCCGTAGCCTGTCGCTCGCTAGTTTGGTTATGGTTTAGAATGGGCTGGTATTTACAACCCCCCCTTCCGTGCCGCCCCTGCTCACAACGACATGTTGCCCCTCCCCCCCCTTTGTGTTACCCCCTCTCCCCTCGCCGCTCCATTGTCCAAGCCCGCCCGACCAAATACAGTGATGCTCAGAAGCTCGCATAGGCAGCTGCGTATCCCAGCAGCAGCGCAGTCACGTTCTTCGCAGTTTGTTTCTCACCGGGACTGTTTACCAGTAACCCCCTCTCCCCCCTTCACACACACACACACACACACACACACACACACACACACACACACACACACGCATAAACCGGCCGCCGCGGCCCAGCCAGCCCCTTGTCAGCCGTTCCGTCTCCCATGCCAGCCGTGTGCCCCATGCAGCCCATGCGTCCCTGGCCCATATCCCTCTGCCTTGCCCGTGCTTCCGCCTCTTCTCCATTGCAACTTCAATCAGCGGGCTTGGGTTGGGCTGGGCTGCGTGTCCCTGCTTGCTGCTTTGCTCGCCGCCATCGCCATCCATCCTCGCTAACGACGCTAACGTATACCCTGTTACGCCTGTGCTCCGCTGGCTCTCCCCTTGCTTGTAGGTGAGTTCCGCTACGGTCAGCGGGCGGGAATTCGGGACTAGGCGTGCCCGGGACCGTTGTAGGCTACTCGCATCGGGCTGCACCCTTGGGAGCGTGTGGACACTAATCCCCGCCCAAGGTTAGGTAGATGGGTGTAACAGGTTTATTCGGGTAAGTATGGTCGGCTCGGCAGGTCGGTCGGTGTTGGTAAAGTATGCAAGGTAACTCGCAACCGTCCGTTATCGCACCGCACGCATTGTCCTATGTCTGCTGTTCTCTCCCTTGTGATCTCTAACACACACACACACACACACACACACACACACACACACTACGCGCGCGCACACACACACACGCACGCACACACACATACAAACACCTTTCCACCCTTTCCTCCTCCCCCCGGCCCCCCCCCATGCACGCGCCCACCTGTCCACCCAGCCGCTGATCCACCAGGAGGGAGGCACCGGCATCTGCCGCCAGTTGCCGCCCACCGCCTTGCTGGCCTCCTCCATGCGGCCTGCGGCGGGCGCACACACGCAGTACGGTACACACACATGCATGTGCACACACAAAAGTGGTTGAAGTTCGCAAAGTAGGCGTCGAGCGTTGAGCGGGGGGTGGAACATGGAGGTCAGCTGACAAGCTCGGGTGCGACGCGAGCTCCATAGCAAACAACTATGTGGCAGTGCTTTCAAGGGAAGGTCCTCCGCTCTGCACCTAGACAGCCGGAATGATAGCCGCACAGCCGGCAACCGGCGATCCCGGCACACACGTGCCTGTCTGAGCAGGCGTCAGACCTCCTAGGAGACGCCCCACTCACGGCGCCACGCCACGCACCTGCCATGTGCTGCACCTGCTCCATGCGGACCACGTCCGGATTCCGGATCCAGCACTGGAACTCGTCCAGCCGCCCGTAACCCGGATCCAGCGCCGCCGCGCCCACCCGCCGCCGCCCCTCCGTGCCGCCGCCGCCGCCACCGCCGCCACCACCCGGCGCCCCTGCCCCCCTGCTTCCGCCACTATCACCGCCGGCGCCGGCAGCGGCGGCTGTAGCCACAGCGGCTACAGCCGCCTTCAGCCGCTCGGCTACTGCGATGGGCACTGAGCGGTTGAGCGCCAGGGCGTGCAGCTCCACCATCATGGTGCGGCGGGTGTAGGCCAGGCTGAGCCTGAACCCGAACTTGTTGGGCCTGTGCGTGTGTGTGTGTGTGTGTGTGTGTGTGTGTGTGTGTGTGTGTGTGTGTGTGTGTGTGTTGGTAAACGGAAACGGAGAGAATTCCCCGCAATCGCTCGCAGTGTGTGTGTGTGTGTGTGCGAGCGTGTGCGTGTGTGTTTTGGAGACGGGGGAGGGGGGAGTTTTGCAGGAGCAGCGGGCGGCGGTTCTGCGCATCATCACAACACAACACACCACATCGCGTCACATCACACCACGTCTCAACTCATCACAGCCCAGCCCAGCCCAGCCAGCCCGGCCCGGCCCGCCCGGCCCGGCCCCGCCCCGCCCCGCCCCGCCCCGCCCCGCCCCGCCCCGCCCCGCCCCGCCCCGCCCCGCCCCGCCCCGCCCCGCCCCGCCCCGCCCCGCCCCGCCCCGCCCCGCCCCGCCCCGCCCCGCCCCGCCCCGCCCCGCCAGCCCGGTGCAGTGCACGCCACACATGCAGGCCGACCTGAACAGGTCGGTGGGGCTCCAGTCGGGGTGGCCAGGCGCCAGCGGCATGAACAGCCCGTCGGCGTGCGTGACCGTCACGCCGCCAGGCAGCCGCACCTGCAGCAGCAGCAGCAGCAGCGGCAGCAGGGGAGAAACACATATATACACACACACACACACAATCATCAGGCATGCCCAAAGGTTATGGCGCGGCCTCGGCAGCAGCCCCCACAAGCAACGGCCTTCCCTAGTTGTAGCAGCAGGAGCACCACCAGGCTGCTGCTGCTGCTGCATTTAAAGCGCAGCTGCCCCGCAGCCCCAGGAATCCACCCAACACTCCCCCCGATTGGTTCAGTTTGGGCTGGTAACCACAATCCCCAACCCCGCCAGCCCCCGCCCCCGCCAGCCCGCCAGCCAGCCAGCTAGCTGCACCCAGCTACCCTTGCCAACCGCTCCCAGCTGCTGCTGCCACCCACCCAGGCGAGCTCGGTCTGGCTGATGTGGCACAGCTGGCGCACCATCTTGAAGATGGTGCCCGCCAGCTTGCGCACCGTCAGGTCGGGCAGGGGCGCGCGGTGCCCCACGGCGAATCGCATGCTGCACACGGGCGGCATCACCTCGGCCTGTGGGGGGGGGCGGGGGCCGGGGGGCGGGGGGAAGGGGGGCGGGGGGCGGGGGGCGGGGGATGAGCACGTTTTAGGTGTGGGAGGGTGGGCGCGGCGCGGGTGGGTGGCCACGGTGTGTGGGGGTGCGGCGGGCCAGCAATGCCACCCACCACACGTGCATACGTCATGCCGTACTCCAGGTCGTCCTGCGTGTGTAGCACCAACACGCCGTCGCTGTCCCCGCCGCCGCCGCCGCCACCACCACCACCACCCGCCGCCGCCGTCACGCTGCGCCCGCGGCCGCCCTCCAGCGGCGGCCCTGCTGCGGCGCCAGCAGCGGCGGCAGCAGCGCTCGCAGGCACACCACCACCACCACCACCACCACCAGCGCTGCCAAAGCCGCCGCCTGCGCGGGCCTGGCTGAGGCCGCAGGCGGCGTCGAAGCCCTGCAGCAGCAGCGCCTCGGTGTGCGCCAGGGACAGCGTGCCAGTCAGCGCCGCTTCCACATAAACCCCCACACCATCGCCCCCACCGCCTTCCCCGCCGCCTCCGCCTCCGCTGCTCCCAACCGCAACCGCAACCGCGGCGCCCGCCGCCGCAGGCATAACCGCGGCGCCTGACGGTGGTGCCGGCAGGCCAAGCGGCGGCGGTGCCGCCGCCACCGTATCGGCCGCCGGCGCCGGGAGGCGGCGCGGCGGGAACTGGGCCACGTGCGCCGCCAGCAGCGCCCGCCGCCCGTGTCGCATGCGGTTGGCGAACTGCAGGAGCTGCGCCGCCATGCGAAGCAGCGCCGATTCGCCGTTGGTGAACTCGGACGAGGCGAACAGCGGGTACAGCCCGCAGCGCATCAGGTCGTACAGCACCTCGTCCTCGTACGGCCCCCAAAACTGCCGCCGCGCGGCGGTTGCGGCGGTTTCGGTTTTGCCGGCGCCGCCGGTTTTAGTGTGCTGCTGCGCGTTGCTGGCGCCCTTGTGGGCGTTGACCCTGCGGCGGGGATCCGTGTCGAGCGCCAGGGTGACGGCCTTGCTGACGGCTGAGTCCAGCGAGGACAGGGTGAAGGGCGACAGCGTGGCGCACGCCTCCCGCGCCGCGCGCACCGCAAAGGACAGGTAGGCGTTGCCTGATGGGGGCGAGTGGGAAGGGCGCGGGACAGGGGGCCGGGGCGGGGTCAGATGCGCGGTTCACTTACCGTACAGGGCTGCAGTAACATGACCCAACACCCCTGACTAAACGTCTTCCAGTAGCATACCGGTAGTACAAGAACGGAAGGCCCGCCCTCTTCCGTCCCCCTGTCCGTCCCCCCATTCTTGACCTAAATGCATGGAACCCCCTCCCATCAGAATGGTTTAGTTTGGGCTGCTAACCACACACATGCACCCTACACACATTACACGCACAAACACACGCAGCAAGCAAAGCGCACATCTTTCGAGGCAGAAGATTTAAGCTCTGCAAGCTTTCCAGGCTTTCCAATTTCCTTGTCACGCACGCACCCGGCAGTGCGTCTTCCGCCACCGCCAGCGCTGTGCGCGGCGCCAGCTCCGCCAGCTTGGAGATGTCGGTGGCGCGCAGCGGCGGCAGCACCGCCGCCCGCAGCGCCGGGGGGCCGTGGCACATCAGCAGCCACAGGATGCCGTCGCCGGCCCTGCGCGCGTGCAGGAGCAGCAGGAGCAGCAGGATGGGGAGGTGTGGGAGGAGGTATGGGAGCAGCAGGAGGAGGATATGTACGAGGAGGTGTGGGAGGAGGTGCAGGGGCCAGCAGAGCGCCGCATGGATGGGTGGCGGCGGTGGCGAGTGGGTGCGGCGAAAGCAGGAGGGGGCAAGGCATGTGCGTTTGTACGTGTTGCCGTGCCGCAGCGTGGCGATGCGGATACGATTGCATACCTGGCAACGGGGATGGAGGTGCCCTCTGTGTCTCCATTGCCCCACTTGAAAATAATGCTGGGATAAAAAGGCTGAACTACGCTCCCTCCCTCCTTCCCACTGCCACCCACACACCCACTGCCACCCACCCACTGCCACCCACCCACTGCCACCCACCCACCTGTTGAAGCGGTTCTGCCGCTTGGCTGTGTCCGTGGCGTGCAGGCTGCTGCGCGCCGGCCGCCCGCGCGCGTCCGCGGGGCTGTCGGCTCGGCCCGGCGGCCGCGCGTCCAGCAGCAGCAGCTGCATGAAGCGCAGGACCGCCGCCGTGAGCGGCGTCAGCACAAAGTGCCGCTGGGCCCTGCGCACGTGCAGTATCAATCACACGAGGATGGGGAAGCGGGGCGGCATTGGGGTCAGTACTCAATCTGCAATCAAAGACCCGAACCGTACTTTGAAAGAGCGCAGCGCCTGCTGAGCCTCTCAGCCCTGCCGATTTGCCGCTCGTCTAGAGCAAACACTCCCCAATGACAGCAATAATGACCCACAGCTTCTTGTAATGCCGCCGCCGCCCCTCCACGTCGCGCCACGCCCGCGCCTCCTCCGAGACGTCCTCCCACTCCGCAGCCGCCGCCACCGCAGGGTTGTCGTCCGGGGCCGCCGCCGCTACAGCCGCCTGCGACGCGGCACCGGCGGCCGCGGCCGCAGCTGCCGCATCCATTCCGGTGCTGCTGCCGCCACCGCCGCCGCCGCCGCCTTCACCTCTGGCGTTGCTTCCTCTGCTATTACCACTGCCACCACCACTGCTACTGCTGCTGCTACTGCTGCTGCTGCCCGGCGGCGGCACCATGAGGAGGTAATCCAGTCCCGAAGCCGAGCCGTGGAGGCCGCGCTTATGCACGCCCTTCTCGTCGTGCACCGGCAGCCGGAAGACGGAGGCTTGCGCGGTGGGGGAGGCGCCTGTGGCACCCGAGAGCAGCAGGTGTGTGACGAGCAGCAGGCGTGTTGGTAGGGGCGCCCAAAGGGGAGCCAGGCATGTGCGCGTAGTGCGGAGAGACACACGCATGCCTCTGCCCAGCGCCCTCTGCCCAGTGCCCACATGCGCAGAAGCCGCAGGGCAGTGTGCTCACACGTGCACACATGTGGGGGCAGAGCTAGCGAGGGGCACACATGGAAGCAGCAGCAGCTAGAACAGAGGCAGTAAGCGTGCTTAGTGCATCCGCAAGCACGCCCAGCCGCAGCCGCAGCCGCAGCCGCACCTTTGGCCAGCAGGGCCGCCACCACGGGCGGTGTGGCGGCCAGCGCGGCGCACATGAGGGGCGTGGCGCCGTTGACGTCGGCGGCCTCCACTGGGGCGCACCCGGCCAGCAGCAGGTGCACCAGCTGCAGGCGGGGCGGGGCGGGCGGCACGAGTAGTCGTGGACACAGATCGATCGCGGACACACAGGCGAGGCGCAGGTAAGCCATTAGACAGCCACGCCGCGTGCTGCTGCTACCTTTTTGCCCCATCCCACCCCTGTCGTGATGGGTACGGGAATAGTTAATTCCCAACCCACCCACCCACCCAGCTACCCACCCACCCACCAACCCATCCACCCACACTCACTCCCACTCCCACACCCACTCCCACCTACGCATCCACACGCCCACGCCCCTATCTGCCCACCCCCTCACCCACCTGCAGCTGCGCGCCCATGCACCGCTGCATGGCGGCGTCAGAGCCCTCGCCCGCCTCCTCGTCCTCCGGCCACAGCTCCGCAGCCAGCGGGTAGGGCCAGAAGCCCCAGCACTCCGGCGCCGGCAGCTGCGGCGCGGCAGCACCCGTCACCTCATGGCGGCTGCCATCAGAGTCGTCGTCTGAGCCGCCATCGCCGTCATGGCCATTATCGTCATCACTGGATGCCGAACGGCGGGGAAGCCGGTTGCGCCACCGGCCGCCCCTCCGCTCGTGGGCCCCGGGGGCCGGCTTGGGGGCCGGCGGCGGGGTGGCGGTGGCGGCGTCGGCGTCTGGGCCTGGGGCGAAGCTGTGGCAGCTCCCGGGACCGCCGGCGGCGGGCGGTGCAACGTAGGCGTAGGGCTGCACCTCTTGCAAGACCACCTGCATGCGCACGGGGGGGGGTTGTGTTGGAACGATCAACTGCCGTGTGTGTGCAGAAGGACAGCAGCACGCATGCGCACTAGCCACCACCATGTGAGGTGCCGTGTTGCGCTGAAGCACACACGCGCGCTCGCACCTGCGGCACACGACTCATGAGTGGGCCTGGGACGGGTCCGGCGGTGACCGCGCCGCGCAGCAGCGAGCCCTGCATGCATGCCACACATGGAAACACACACACGCAGCGACACGCACGCACATGCACATTATCGTCTGGTGTTGTGGATAGCCGTCGATACGCGGGGCTGAAGTTCTCCCCTCATCCTTTGAAGAGCTCTGGAAAGCGTGCAAGAAGCTGCTTCGCTGCCAAATTGCCGAAACCCCTGCAAGAACATGACCCCCCCCCCCCACACACACCTCTGTCGTGTCCGCGCCCCACGCCGGCAGCAGGCAGGCCAGGTGCAGGGCCGTCAGCCGCAGCGGCGGCAGCCCCACGCCCGCCGCCTCCGGCCACGCCGCCAGCAGCAGCCGCGCGTGCTCCACGCTCAGCGACCCGACCAGCGCCGCCAACACCCTGCAGCAGCACGGCACACACGCATACGCGTGTTTGTGTGTGTGTGTGTGTTTGTGTTAGAATTCACAAGGAGAGAACAAACGAAAGACGTGTGTGTGTGTGTGTGTGTGTGTGTGTGTGTGTGTGTGTGTGCGTGTGTGTGTGTGTGTGTGTGTGTGTGTCCGGCATGCGATCATTTGTCTAGACAACGTCACAGCCACTCTGCGCACTCAGGAGGACCGCAACGCAGCCCCCCCCCTCAGCCACAGCCCAGCATCACGGGCATCAGGTCAACGCGCCCAGCTTGCATTTCGCCGGGATGTGGTGTAGGCCGGGGGGGCTAGTATTGCAAATACGAGCCCATTCTAAGCCAAGAAACCAAGGAGGGGGTGCAAGGATATGTAGCGAAGTGGAGCAGTTAGGGGGGATTGTGGTTACCAGCCCAAACTGGTGGGGGAGGAGGCATCCACTTGGTGTGGTCCTGACTTTAAGGCAAGACACTCTCGAGACCTTACTAGCCGGTACCCCCCCCCACCTGGCCACGCCCTCAACGGCCGCCGGCGGCGGCGGCCGCGCGCCTGCCGCCGTCAGCCCCTGTCGCAGCGCCGCCAGCAGCACCCCCAGCGCGGGCGCCGGCAGCACGCCGCTGCGGTGCCGCTCCGCCTCCGGCGCCCGCACCATCCAGAACAGCGCGCAGCAGCGCCACTCATCCTGTTCACACAGCAGCGCGGACGGCGGAATCCAACCGCCGCCGCCACCGCCGCCGCCGCCGCCAGCGCCGCCGCCAGTTGCTGCTCGTGCAGCTGTTGCCGCGGGTGCCAGTGACGTCAGCGCTGCCGCTTCCAGGCCGCCACTGCTTGGCGCGGCCGCGCCGCCGCCAGGGTCCGTCCCTGCGCCTGGCGGGGTAGCGGCAGCGGCGGCGGCGGCGGCGGCACTGGCTGAGAACAGGCGTGCGGCGGCGCGCGGGGTGACGCCGCCGGCCCAGCGGCAGCCGGCCCGGTAGGCCAGCAGGTGCAGGGGCCCCACCAGGGAGCCTGCAGGGGGCGGGTGGCAGGTGGCAGGGATACAGCGGCGGGGGAAGCGGGGGTTTGTTTCGGGGGATGGTGGGCACGCATGACCGTGCCCACGCCCATGCGTGTGCGCATGCACCGTCCTGTCACGAAAGCACGCACTGCTGCTGCTGCTGCGTGCGCAACACCCACGGCCATCGCACATACATACAGAGCGCGCACGGAGTGTGAGGCCGAGCAACCCGCATGAGCCATATTTGGTCTGTTGGATGACCCATGCATGGTGCATGCATGCATGCGCAACAGGTGACGTCACGCACCCGGGTACGGCCGCCGGACGTCCGCGCCCGCCGCCGCCAGCGCCGCCAGCGCCGCCACGCCGCAGGTCGCGGCCGCACACTGCGCCGGCGTCAGCCCCGACCAGCCCACCGCCTCCGTGTCCGCGCCGCGGCTCAGCAGCAGACGAAGCATGGGAGACGCCTCCGCCGCCAGCGCCGCCGCCGCCCCTGCGCCACCCCCTAAGGCTCCATCAGCGCTCCGCGCGCCGCCAGCTCCGCCGCCGCCCTTGGCTGCGCCCCCGCCCACATCCTCGCCGCCGGCTCCGGAGGGCCCGGCCGCGGGGGCGGTGCCGGGCAGGGCGCGCGCCAGCGGCTGCTGCAGCCGGCTGGCCTTGTCCTGCTGCTGCTGCTGCCGCTCCGCCATGGCGCCGGTCCCGACGCCGCCGCTGCGGCCGGTGGCGCGAGCAGCTGTGGCTGCGAGCGGCGGCGCCTCGTCGTCCGCGGCATACCACAGCGGCCCCAGCGCCCTTTCCACGCTGCGTCCATTGAGGAACGTACCACCAATGCGTGCATGTCGGCATGCGTCGTCGTCGTCGTGAGGATGGGGGGTGAGAGAAAGCGACGATGGAGAGCTCCAGTTCTCCACACACACGCCAGGTCGTCAACCCACCCCTCCCAAACACACTCGGCTTCAATCACCGAGCCATCAGAAAGCACAACCGCCCCCCTCACACACACACACCCTCACAATCCTGCACCTTACACCTCTAGTCCCCACACCGCTCCGTATACCCCACTGCTGCCGCGCGTACACACACACACACACACACACACACACACACACACATCCATGTTTGTTTGTTTTCGTTAACACACGAACCTGATGTGCCTGACCCTCAGGCCGCTGACACGCGGGAACAGCAGCTCGTGCGGGGTCAGGTAGGGGCTGCGGCCGCCGTCGCCGCCACCGCCGCCATCCACTCCTCCTCCCGACGCACCGCAGCGCCGCGACAGCAGCAGCAGCTGGTCCAGCCGCGCCTCCGCCTCCGCCCTGGCACCGCCTCCGTACCTGTAGCGCGCTTCATCGCCAAGAATGTCGTACGCCCGATCCGGGTCGTCGTACTCTTCGTACGAGGCCTGGAGGCCGCGGCGCTGGTAGTACTGCTGCCGTAGCTGTGGGCTGCTGCCGCGCGGCGCGTCCGGGTGCGCCCGCGGCACGGCGGCGCGCAGCCGGGCGTCGTGTGCCTCGTCCTCGTCCTCGTCCCCGTCCACGTCCTGGTCCAGCACCAGGTCGCCGCCGTTGCTGTTGCTGTCATGCGCCTGGCGGTGGTTGCCGCCGTTGCTACTGCCATTGCCGTTGCTGGTCACGCCAGTGATGCTGGCGGCGGGGGTGCTGGTGGCGGTGGTGGTGCTCGCAGCGGCGGCCGGGAGCGGCGGTGGCGGCGGCGGGCGTGGCAGGCTGATGAGCGACAGGAAGTGGGAGGTAGAGCGCCACTGGCAGGGCTGTGTGGAGTGACAGGAGAGGAGCACAGGTGTCAGGCCGTGTCAGGCCGCACACAGACGTCAATAAGCCGCTTATCTTCTGGGCCACACGTTTCGCGTCCCTCATACCCCTCCTCCCAGTGACGCCCACCGTTTTTGCCTCTCTCCGCATGACCATGCCATGGCAGGCCCTGAACAGCCCGGCCCGCCTGTTCACACCCAGCATCCGCATTCCTCTGTGCATTGCGCGTCTCTCCCCTGCACCCAGCAACCCCGCCTTCGCCTTCCCCAGCATGCGTACACACGCACATGCACATGCACACGCACATGCACTCGCACATGCACATGCACACGCACTCGCTCTCCCCGGCATGCGTACACACGCACATGCACCTCCTCACCCGCATGCAGCACAGGTGCAGCGGCGTCAGCTGCCAGCCGCTCGCCGCCACGCGCAGCAGCGCCGGCGCGCGGTCCAGCACCCAGGCCGCCGCGCGCACGCAGCCCCGCGCCGCCAGGCCGTGCAGGACGGTGCCGTGGGGCCACACGCCCGGGTGCGCCACAAACCAGCCGGCGGCCAGGGAGTCGGCGGCGCGCGGCGCGTCCGCGGGCAGCCAGTCCTCCGGGTGTAGCGGCAGTCGGCGCAGCACGTCGCCGCCGACCGACACCTGCAAGCACGACCCACGTGCACGTGTATGTATGTGCGCGTGTGCCCGTGTGTGTCCGTGTGTGTGTGCTAGAAAAGCACAAGGAGAGGTGTATGTGTGTGTGTGTGTGTGTGTGTAACAACGGGTTTACAGGCGGCCTGACGAGTCTCGTGAGCGAGTACTCGGGACAGCCAGCGACAGCGAGGCATTTAGGCCACACGCTGCCGCTATCACGCGTCTCCCCTGCCCAGAGCGCAGCCAAGCTCTGGAGTCCACCGGGGGGACGCTCCAACCAACATGGACCACGCCAGTAACCTCAGAAGGGTTACTGCTGGTACTACAACGCAGGGCCCAGCGGGCTCATAAAGCTCTAGGCTGGAGGGCCAGCACCGCAGCAACACGAGCACCGGACAGACGACACACCGCACGCAACAGCACAGCGACAGGTGGCTACGGGGCTGAGTCCAGCGACCCCGCAGCCTTTCACAGCCTCGACAACAACCTAACCAGCACTCGACGCCAGGGCAGAATATGCCAAAGGGCAGCCACAAACGCGCCAGACTACCAGGCCGGTCTTGGCCGAGAAACGCCCGGGGTGCTCCGGCACCCAACCCACCCTCAGCTCCGTGTGTGTGTGTGTGTGTGTGTGTGTGTGTGTGTGCGTGTGCGCGCGCGCGTGTCCGTGTGTGTGTGTCCGTGTGGGTCACGTGTTGGGGTGTTGTCCGCTCGGTGCCATGTTTCTTGAGCTCCATGGCGCTGAGGAGCGCACGCACACACACACACACACACACACACACACACACACACACACACACACACACACACCAGCCCGCCTTTGCCGCCGTGCGCCTCTCCCGGTTTGTGGCTGCCGACTCCAGCGTTAATGAAGCCGCCAAGCGCAACATCCTCACGGGCCAGTTCCATCGACTTCGGCGCGTCATTTTGGACTATGACAACTTCTGTATGGAGATGGGTCGCCTGGTCCGCGCGCTGGTGGATAGCGGCTACGCGCGTGGCGCCCTTGAAAGCGTCTTCCGCGGCCTCCTCGAGCGTTTTCCCCAGCTCTTCTACCATGACCGCCACGCCCTCGCTGCCGCCCACCGCGCCTTCGTTGCCTTGGCCCGTGCTGCCACCCCCCTCCACCCCGCACCGCCCTCCGCCTCCCCGCCCCCTGCGTCCCTCTTCGACCTCACCATCCGTTACCTCAACACGTCCTCGTCTAGCCCGCACGCGGTCGCGCTGCGCCGCTTTCGCAAGGGCGCCATCATGCGGCCGTAGCCCACCGTCTGCGCCGCCATCGTCGACGCCCCGGCGGCCAGCACCTCCAGGGGAGTCACTCGTGTGTGGGTTGGTTTTGGTCGCGGCCTGCTCTGTTGGGGGACTGCGCGTGGTAGCGTGACGGGCAGATGGGCTGGACGGTTTTCGGTCTTTCGCTGTGTGTACTTGTCGGGTTTGGGCCCTTGCGGTGGTGTCTGTGGGTGGCGGTTTTGGTGGTTGGGCCGCTGCTGTTGCCCGGGGTTTGTTGGGTCTGCCCGGTGCTCGTTGGGTGCGTCTGTGTGTTCGTGCGCGCGTTGTGCGTCTGCCATGCTGTAACGCGCCGTGGCTGTGCTGCTGTTCCGTCCCACCCCGCCGCGGTTGGGATGGAAGCAGCGCCGCCTCCGTGCGCGCTACACCTGTGCCGTGCCGTAGAGTGGGGAGCGGGTTGCAGCACCCGCCAGCCTGCGGCACTGGCTTTCCGTGCATCCACGCATAAACCGGCCGCCGCGGCCCAGCCAGCCAGCCCCTTGTCAGCCGTTCCGTCTCCCAAGCCAGCCGTGTGCCCCATGCGGCCCATGCGCCCCTGGCCCATATCCCTCTGCCTCGCCCGTGCTTCCGCCTCTTCTCCATTGCAACGTCAATCAGCGGGCTTGGGTTGGGCTGGGCTGCGTGTCCCTGCTTGCTGCTTTGCTCGCCGCCATCGCCATCCATCCTCGCTAACGACGCTAACGTGTGCCCTGTTACGCCTGTGCTCCGCTGGCTCTCCCCTTGCTTGTAGGTGAGTTCCGCTACGGTCAGCGGGCGGGAATTCGGGACTAGGCGTGCCCGGGACCGTTGTAGGCCACTCGCATCGGGCTGCACCCTTGGGAGCGTGTGGACACTAATCCCCACCCAAGGTTAGGTAGATGGGTGTAACAGGTTTATTCGGGTAAGTATGGTCGGCTCGGCAGGTCGGTCGGCGTTGGTAAAGTATGCAAGGTAACTCGCGGCCGTCCGTAATCGCACCGCACGCATTGTCCTATGTCTGCTGTTCTCTCCCTTGTGATCTCTAATACACACCAAGCTTCCCTGCTTGGCGTTCCTGTCCCTTCGCACGCACAAGTCTTTCATAGTTCTCTCGCTTGTAATCTCTAACACACCAAGCTGATCCAATGCCGGCCGCAAGTTTCAGTCAACCAGCCCTACTACATAGGTACATACGCATGCAAGAGCCGTGCTGTGCCGCGCAGTGGAAGGACCCCTCGCTCCTCCGCCACACCTGCTTCTGCAGCACCTCCAGGTCTGATTGGTCCGCCGCCTCAGCCGCCCGTGCGGCCAGGCTGGCCGCCAGCGCCACCGCCGCGCTGCTGCCGCCGCCGCCGCCGCCACCCGAGCCGCCCGCGGCGGCGGCGGCGCCGGCCTTGACCAGCTTGCGCGCCGCGGGGCTGAGCTCCTCCGGCCGCAGCTCGGTGGCCGCGGCCAGGGACAGCTTGCCGGTGAGCACACACGTCCTGAGGTGGTGGCGGCGGTGCGGAATGTGGGGTGTGCCGGTATGCCAAACATGCCCGGCGTCGTTTTTCGATGGACGCGAAACAATGCGGAGACGACGTGTGGAGCCCGCAACGCGTATTCGCTGGGAATCATGCTGGGGTGTGCATCACTCGGCACCCACCGCACGCGTGCATCTGTGCGCAGCGCCTCCGCCAGCGCCCGCACGGAGCCCCAGTAGCGGCCGCGGGTGAAGGCGTCGTGTGAGGCGTGGCCCCGCGGCAGGATGCTGCAGGCAGGCAGGCAGGCAGGCAGGCAGGCAAAGGCGGAGCAGCAGCGGTTTGACCGGGGCCGCACCGTGGACTTGCGATGTGCGGTGCATGCGGTGCGATAGCCGCATCGAGAGCTGCAGACCGCCATGGGCGCATGCGCCTTACCCACCCACCTGACGCGCCGCACGCGGGCAAACAACCTGGCCTCCAGCCGCACCGCCGTAAGGAACGTGCTCAGGGATACCTGCACCGGGGGCGGCTGGACCGCCGCCGCCGCCGCCGTCGCTGCCACAGTCCCCTTGCCCTTGCGCGTGGCGCCCTTGTCTTCGCCGCCACCTGCGGCCGTTGTAGCAGCAGCAGCCTCCGCCGTCTGCGCGGCTGCCGCCGCCTCCAGCGCCGCCTCCGGCAGCCCAAGCAGCGCCGCCACCAGCGCCCGCCGCGCCGCCGTCCGCGCCGCCAGCGCCGCCGCGGTGGGTGCTGCCACAGGCGTGGCGGGCGGCGGGCGCGCCTCGGCGAGCCGCCACGCGTGCTCGGCGTTGACGGAGGGGCGAGCGGCGCTGCCGCGGGGGGCGCGGTCCCCCGCACAGAAGGGCCGTGCGTCTCCAGTCCTGTGGGTGCAGGCAGGGTATGCAGCAAGGGCGGGAGCGACACCGTGCGCAAGGCAGGTGCTGAGCAGGAAATTAAGCAGCCAGGTGCTGTTCTCTCCCTTGTGATCACTAAAACACACACACACACACACACACTCCGTTTCCGTTTACTAACACACACACACACACACACGCGCGCGCGCACGCGGCACACACACACGCACACACCCACATGCACGTCTCCAGGGCGCACGCTGTGAGCCGCTCACGCTCCTCCAGCTCCTGGAAGGGCAGCAGCTCGCAAGCAAACGGGTCACCGCCCGCCCCCGCTCCGGCGCTGGCGCCGGCTCCGGCACCTGCCGCCGCCGCCGCCGCCCCACCACCACCGGATGAGGCCGCCGCCGGCGCCCCCGGTGCTGCCCCCGCCCCCGCCCCCGCCGCCGCCGCCGCCGTCACGGCCTGCTGCCGGCGCCGCAGCTGCCACGTCAGATGGCGCCACTGCCGCGCTGTCAGCGGCGCGCCCAGCCGGTCCCGGTGCGGCGTGTGCAGGTGCTGCACGTGGTGGTGAGGGCAGGAGGAGCAGCGGCGGCGGAGGCAGCACAGCAGGACGTGGGTTGAGGCATCTGAGCAATGCGTTGACAGCCGACTTTGCTTCCAAAAAACTTCATGTGAGCGCACGCCCGCATTATTCAACTTCCAACTTCCAGCACCAGGCTGCAATGTGAGCACGCATCAGCGCTTGCAGCCCATCGCCAGAGCCCCCCTCCCCCCGCGCACCCCACCCCAGCCCAGTCCGCCCCACCCCCACCTGGTCGTGGCTCCATGCGGGCTCGTCCAGCCGCCGGCTCCTGTACGGCCACCTCAGCGCCAGCACCACATCCTCCAGCACCAGCCGCCGCCGGGGCGTGCTGCGGGCGGCGGCAAACGGCAGCGCCAGCGGGCACACACACACACGCACACGGTCGACCAGCGGCCGGGCGGTGGTGGCGGGGCGCGCATCTAAACGAAATGGGGCACACACACCCATACACACACACACACGTGCTGGACAACTCACCGGCCCATGACCAAGTGCTGGCGCCCCAGCTCCTTCCCCCGGGCGCCGCCCGCCGCATCCCGCCGCCGCCGCAGCGCCGCCTCCGGCTCACCGCCGCCGCCCTGCTGCCGTGCCGCATCCTCGTCCTCGTCCTCCTGCCCCCCCTGCTCCCCATGCTCCCCATGCCCCTCCTCCTCCTCTTCGTGCCCTTCATCCTCCTCTCCCACGTCCGCCGCCGCCGGCGGCAGTAGCCCCAGCTCCACCACCAGCAGTAGCATGCTGGGGTCCAGCGCCAAGCCCTCCACGCCCAGGCACGGCACACGCCCGTCGCCACCCGCGGCCAGGCGCTCCATCGCGCGCTGCTTGGCGCGCCGCTTGCGCGCCGCCGCTCGCTCGTGCGCCGCCCAGGCCGCAGCTTCGTCGCCGCCGTCGTCGTCGTCGCCGCCCCCATTGTTGCCACGCCCGCCGCCGCCGCCGCGCTCCATCTCCTCTTCATCCGCCTCGTCCTCATCCTCGGAGTTGTATCCGTAGTCAAGGCGGCTGGGATGGCGCAGCTCGAACCACGCGCCGGCGGTGATGGGGCCGGCAGCAAGGCCACTGCTTGCGTTCGAGGCGGCGGCGGCGGCGGCGGCGGCGCCGGCGGCGCCGTGTGTGGCGTAGTGCAGGAACGCTCGCTCCAGCGACGCGCGCACCGCACACAGCGCAGCAGCTGAGGAAACAGCCTCCTCCGCCGGCTCCCGCTCCTTCTGCTGCTCCTCCTGCCCTTCCTGCTGCTCTCCCTCCGCTCCGCCCTCCGCCTCTGCCTTCCTTTGCTTGCCCTCCTCCTCCGAGCGCTGCGGCGCGGGCTCCGACCAGCCCCACACGTCCATCACATCTCCCTGGTGACCACAGCTCGTGCCCAGCAGCAGCGGCACCGTGCGCCGCCGGCCGCCGCAGCCACCACCACCACCACCACCACCTGCTGCCACCGCTGCCGCCTCCGCCGCCACCGACCCCTCAAGCCCGGCGTCTGCTGCCGCGCCCGCCGGCCACCCTCCTTCCCCCGCCGCCGCCGCGGCGCCTTCCGCGGCAGCTTCCGCCAGCTCCCTCAGCATCGCCTTCACCCGCGACACGGGCACACGGAAGCGGGCGCCCGCCAGGTCCAGCGCCCGCAGCCCCGGCAGCCGCGCCGGCAGGTCGCCCGGCAGCGGCGCCGCCAGCGCCGAGCCGTGCAGGCTCAGCACCGCCAGGCGCGGCAGCGCCGCCAGCACATCGAAGAAGGCATCATCCCCTCCTGCTCCGGCTCCTGGTCCTGATGCTCTTCCTGCGCCGCCACCACCGCCGCCGCCCAGGCCGTTCCTGGCGCCTGATGCGCCGGCGGCGGGTGCAGCGGAGGACGCGGCGCGGCCCCAGCCCCAGCCCCAGCCCCTGTTGTCAATGAGCGCCGAGTGGGACAGGTCCAGGTGTGTGAGGCTGGGGCCCAGGCTGGGGGCCAGCCAGGCCGGCAGGAAATGGGGGCGTGAGGGGTCGGCGGCTGCGGTGGCCGCGGCGGCGGGACGGTTGCTTCCGCCGTCGCCTGCGGCGTAGGGCTCAGCGGCAGGGTACAGCGGCAGCTCGAGGATGGCGGCGGCGGGCGGGCCGGCGGGCGTGGTCGGGAACACGAGGGAGCCCTTGCTGCCCGCCGCGCCGTCCCCATCAGCCCCTGCCATGGCGCCGGTGGCGTCGCAGCCGGCATCATCCGTCAGGTCGGCCGGCGGCGTGAAGGCGGCGCCGCTGCGGCGGCAGCGGCGCGCCAGCGCCGCTGACAGCGCGGCCTCCCGCGCCTCGGCCGACGGCAGCGCGCATAGGCTCACGACCGGCACGCCATGCGGGCTGGAGCGGGGGTGTTTCTGCAGGCGCGCCTGTATGCGCTGCTGCTGGTCCTGTGCTGCGGCCTGGTGCTGCGATGTGGAGACGTCGTAAGTGTCGCGCAGGGCGCTCGTGAGGTCCAGCGCCGGCCTGTGAAAGTCTGTGTAGGGCGCGAGGTAGTGCGCGCCGAGGTGGAGCGGAGGTGAAGGGGCCGGCGGCTGCCGGGCCTCGGCGCCGGGCGTGGGCGCGGCTGCGGCGCGCGTGCCATCAGGAGCTGCGGTTTGGCCGAGCAGCACCGGGACGGCTCCCCCGTCCTGCTCCAAAGCCCCCGCCGCGCGGGCTGGCGACTCGAGCCCGTGGAGCTCGGCGGGAGCTCGAAGCCCGTCCGTCATGCTCGCTTGTTGTCAAACTGCTGCAAGCTGCGGTGGCCCGGCGTGCTCACTTAGTGTGGGAACATGTTTGTGCAGGTCAAGGTCCACAGCTCGCATTATGGAGCTTTCGGAATTGTTATTTGCTGCGTCATCTTATTAAAATCCGCATATCGTCTCAAAAGACCTTTTCGCGAAGCTTTGAATTGACCTACTGTATTGGGCGCATTGACGCAGCTATGCTAGCCCTTGCCTGAGTGCATTGACTGAAGTACTATAGAGGTTATTTCTTATGCTAAAGGCACGCTACCTGCGCTTGTGTTCTGCGCGATTGCCGTTCGTCCTGGGCGAGCTTTCTCTTTGTGTTAAACAATTGAGGTAGCTTTGTTACATATCAGCTTCTACAGCAAGGCATGAATCTTCAAGCACGCCCGCACGCAGCATGCGCGCGCTCAGCCCGACAAGCAAGGCTCGCGCTTGCGCATCGCTCGCGGCCACCTTCGCGCGCAGCGCAAGGCATCTGCAGGGCACAGCTGGTTTCAGGTCAGTTACTTGTCCTTTGGCGACTGGGCTGGTGGGCGCCGGTTGTCAGCCGGTGTGTTTCGCTCTGACCGTGCGTGTGTGCGTGCCACACGGAATGTCACAGGCGAGTGCTATGAGGACATCATCGACACCCTGGCTCGCCGCGCCATCGCACGCGCCACCTCCACCTCGCCGCCGCACCGTGTCATCGTGGGAGTGGCGGGTGCGCCCGGCAGCGGCAAGTCCACCCTGGCCAGTGCCGTGATGGACCGCATCAACCAGCTGCAGCAGCAGCAGGCCCGCGCCAGCAACGGCAGCAGCAGCAGTAGTAGCAGCAGTAGCAGCAGTAGCAGCAGTAGCAGCAGCAGTAGCAGCAGCAGCAGTAGCAGCAGCCATGGCGGCCCCTTCGCGGTGGTCCTGCCCATGGACGGCTTCCACTACTACCGCCGCGAGCTGGACGCCATGCCCGACCCGCAAGTGGGTACGGGTGGTTGGTTGGGTGGTTGGGTGGGTGGTTGGGTGGGTGGTTGGGTGGCTGGGTGGGTGGGTGGTTGGGTGGGTAGGTGGGTAGGGTGGGTAGGTGGGTAGGGTGGGTCGGTGGGTGGGTAGGGTGGGTGGGTGGGTGGGCAGGGTGGGTGGGTGGGTGGGTGGGGTCATGACTCATGATTGGAGAGAGGGCTTCATGGGTGGTGGAGGCGCGGGTGGGGGTGGGAGGTGGAGGAGCCGTGACCGTGTGTGTGCCCTTGCATACATGGGTGTGAGAGACCGTGTGAGAGAGCAGCTTCACACACACAGCTCTCGGACCACCATGGGCCGTCCATAGACGGTGCTCATACGGGTGTGTTCAGCGGGTAGGCGCATGGGAACAGCAGGATTCCGCAATCCTGTCTCATGTATGTCACCCAACGCGCACCTGCTGCCATCGGCGCTCAGCACAAGCACATCACACCCCGCCGCACCCACCCACCCACCCACCCACCCGCCTGCCTGCCTGGCCGCCTGACTGGCAGGCGGCACACGCCCGCCGCGGCGCGCCCTGGACCTTCGACGCCGCCAAGTTCGTGGCGGCGGTGCGGCGGGTGCGGGACGGCGGCGCCGGCGGCGAGGAGGTGCGGGTGCCGTCCTTTGACCACGGCGTGGGCGACCCCGTGGAGGACGACATCGCCATCCCGCCGCTGCCCGCGGCGGCCGTGGTGCTGGTGGAAGGTGCGCCTGCTGCTGGCTAGCTGGCTAGATGGCTAGCTGGCTAAGCTGGCTAGATGGCTAGCTGGCTAGGAGGTGAAGGCTGCTGGGGCTGGCTGCCTGCAAGGGCCCGGCTCATTGCAACTTTCGCCCGGGGGTTGCGTTGGGTGCAGATGCCTGGTCCTAATGCCTGGATGTGCGCAAGCAGGTCGGCTAGCTGCCGAGTTCGGCTGTGGGTCGTTGCAAGCATCACAACCGGCGCCCCTCTTGTCGTGTGCCATGGAGCACCCTCTCCGTCCACGTCGGAGTGCCGCCCCCCCCTAATCTAAATGCATGGACCCCCCCCCGCCTACGCACGTGCCCCCCACGCGTGTGTAGGCAACTATGTGCTGCTGGAGGAGGAGCCGTGGCGGCAGCTGCGCGGCCTGTTTGACGAGTCCTGGTTCGTCGAGTGAGTGGTTGAGTGGCCGAGGACGGACTGTGCGGGTATACGGTACACCCACGTGCGTGTGTATGTTCTGGCGATGCCACACCTAGCTACCTTCTGCTACCTTCTGCTGCTGACAGCTACTGTCACCGCTGCGCACAACCGCGGTGTATTGCATCTTCATGTCCACCTGCAAGCTCACACCCGTTCCGCCCGGCACGCCCCGCATGTGTACGTGTGTATGTATTTACGGTACATGTGAATGTGTACCCCGTGTGTGTGTGTGTGTGTGTTGTTGTTGCTGTTGTTGTTGTTATTGTTGTTGTTGTTGGTGTTGGTAAACGGAAACGGAGAGAATTCCCCGCAATCGCTCGCAGTTACTGACGGATACGCACCAAATACTTCTTGGACGGTACCGCGTAGCCCCGGTACTCATACTTGTTGGTGGTGGTGTGTGTGTGTGTGTGTGCTGTTACTGTGTGTGCAGCTGCCCGCTGGACGAGGCCATGGAGCGGGTGTTCCGCCGCCAGACCGCCATCGGCCTGGCGCCCGAGGTGGGGTGGGGGGCGGGGGGGCGGGGGGGATGGAGGTGTGTTTTGGGGTGGTAGTGCGGGACGGCAGTTCATTCCAGAACCCGCCGAGGTGGGGGGGTCTGGGTTTGGGAGTGGACATGTTGGTGCTGCTGTGTAGATGTGGGTGGATGTGGAGACGTGGATGTGGGCTGGCGCGGGGGGCCGCAGTAGGCGCCTGCGCCTGCACCAGGAATGGGACCTTCCAAGTTGCGGCGCTGCGCCCATGTCGCGTCGCATGCTCAGATGTCTCGCGGCCGCCCGCCTGACCCGTACCGCACCGTGCTGCTCCCCTCCTGGCTTGTAAACGCCTGCCTAATGTGCACCGCTGCTGCTCACACGCACCGCCACGCGCCCACGCGCGTCGCCCCCTGCACCTGCAACCACAACACCCTGCCCCTGCCCCTGCCCCCTGCCCCTGCACAGGTGTCACGGGTGCGCATCGCCTCCAACGACCGCCCCAACGCCGAGCTGGTGGCGGCGTGCGCCCCCGCAGCCACGTTGCGGGTGCCCAGCACCGTGCCTTTCCGGAGCAGCGGCAGCAGCAGTGGAGGGCAAAGCAGCGGCGGCAGCAGCGGCAGTAGCAGTGGCAGTAGCAGTGGCAGCGAGTAGGTAGGTGGCAAGCAGTAGCAGTGGCAGTGGCAGCGAGTAGGCATGGACAGGCAGGAGTGGTTTGCGGCAGGGAGTATGGGCAATGGAGGCGGAACGCGAGAGCGGCAGTGAGTGCATCTTGTGTGGTTAGTGGCGAGCGCGGCACAGGGCGGCAACGGAGGCGTGACTAGCGTGACGGTGCCGTGAGGGGGCGGGTGGCATACGCACGTAAGCAGCGGCAGCTACCTATCCGGATTTGCGAAGGTGTGCAGCCGACCGCGGCCGCCCTGTGGGGAAGCGAGCGGAAGCCAGGGTGAGCAGGGGCTGGGGAGAGGGTGGTCGACTTGCATGGACCCCCGGCGGCTGTGGAGGATGATGCAAAGTGGCAGTCGTGTGTTGGGCAGGGTAGCCGGCAGGCGGGCAGGCGGTGCCTGTCGGCACTTTGGGCGGCACGTTGTATGTCTGCATGTGATGAGTCAAGCACTGGCAGGCAGGCAGGCAGGCAGGCGCGTCAAGAAAGTGAGATGGGGCGGCTTGTTGGGCGGCGGTGAGGACATGCGCTGATCGTGTCTGGGGGGATGTGGGGGATGTGCGGGACCGGGGGGCGATGCGTATGCAGAGCAGTTAGGATGGAGCGCGGGCCGCATAAATTGGTGGTAACTGTCACGCTACTCGAGACCTTTCCGCACCGAGAACTTTGCAATATGGTCCTTCGCAGCCTGCGCAAGTCCTTGTTCGCGGTCCCTGGCTGCTGCTTCGCGCCGCCGCGGACCCAAGAGGCGCGCGACACGCGACCGGCGACCGCGGCGTCCGAGCTGGGCTCGCGGCCGCCGGACGCACTGCCGCGCAGGCCCATATCCGCCGCCGCAGCCTCGGAGCCTGCTCCTTGCCTGTTGGACGTGCTGCCGATGACCCAAGAGGCGCGCGACACGCGACCGGCGGCCGCGACGTCCGAGCTGGGCCCGCGGCCACCGGACGCACTGCCGCGCAGGCCCATATCCGCCGCCGCAGCCTCGGAGCCTGCTCCTTGCCTGTTGGACGTGCTGCCGATGACCCAAGAGGCGCGCGACACGCGACCGGCGACCGCGGCGTCCGAGCTGGGCCCGCGGCCACCGGACGCACTGCCACGCAGGCCCATATCCGCCGCCGCAGCCTCGGAGCCTGCTCCTTGCCTGCTGGACGTGCTGCACATTACTCAAGAGGCGCGCGACACGCGACCGGCGGCCGCGACGTCCGAGCTGGGCTCGCGGCCGCCGGACGCACTGCCACGCAGGCCCATATCCGCCGCCGCAGCCTCGGAGCCTGCTCCTTGCCTGTTGGACGTGCTGCCGATGACCCAAGAGGCGCGCGACACGCGACCGGCGGCCGCGACGTCCGAGCTGGGCCCGCGGCCGCTGGAAGCACTGCCACGCAGGCCCACATCCGCCGCCGCAGCCTCGGAGCCTGCTCCTTGCCTGCTGGACGTGCTGCACATTACTCAAGAGGCGCGCGACACGCGACCGGCGGCCGCGACGTCCGAGCTGGGCTCGCGGCCGCCGGACGCACTGCCACGCAGGCCCATATCCGCCGCCGCAGCCTCGGAGCCTGCTCCTTGCCTGTTGGACGTGCTGCCGATGACCCAAGAGGCGCGCGACACGCGACCGGCGGCCGCGACGTCCGAGCTGGGCCCGCGGCCGCCGGACGCACTGCCGCGCAGGCCCATATCCGCCGCCGCAGCCTCGGAGCCTGCTCCTTGCCTGTTGGACGTGCTGCGCATGTTGCCGCCGGACGCGCGGACAGCCGCGCTCGGTGGAGGCACTTTCGGCCGGCAGCTCGCCGGCTGCCGCGCGGCCTGCCGCATGCTCCGCGAACTGGTTGAGGGCAGCACAGCCAGCGTGCGCCTTGTGGCGGGTCCGGGTGCGGGGGCGCTGCTGTGGCACTTCCCGCGCTGCACGGGTCTGGTGCTGGACTGCCGCGGCTATCACGAGGGTAGTGCCGCGACAGCGGCGGCGGGCTCCCCTGCAACGCCATCAACAGATGACGCAGCAGCAAGAGGTGCTGCAGCAGCAGTGTCGGACGTGGAGCGTCTACTGCTGGTGCTGACCGGCGTCAGTGCAGAGGCGCGGGCTCGCATATCCGCTGTGCATGTGCTGCTGGGCCTGCTGGCACCGCCGGCGGACGCGGCAGAGGTGCTGAACGCCGTGGCCCAGCAGCTGCCCTGCGTCGAGGTAATCGAGGTGCAGCTTGACTGCAAGGACTATTGGCACCGGCTGCTGCCGCTCGCTTGCAGCCTTGAGGCAGCGGCCGTCACCGCCGACGCCCTCCCGCGCTTGCAGCGCCTCGCGCTGCCCATGCATGTCAGCTGCCGCCTACCAGCCAACGCGCCCGGCGCGCTCGCCACCTGGCCCCTGCGAGAGCTGTCGCTTTGCTGCAGCTGCAGCGCTGAGTCGGCACTGGGGGCCCTTGCGGCGCTGCCGCACCTGGAGCTGCTCAGTCTGCGCTCCTTGGGGCGCTTGTTCGACGCGGGAGGACGGGGTGGCGGGGTCGCCGGCGGCGGAGGAGTTGGAATTGCGGCTGGCGGCGGCGGCGGCGGCGACACAGCTGCAGCTGCGGTGACGTCGCAAGGCGAGCATCGCCTGGTGCAGCTGCTGGGCGCCCGCCGGCCGCCGCACATTCGCGAGCTGACACTGGAGTTAAGCAACACACTGCGGCTCGATGCTAGCTACGCGCAGGGCCTTGGCGGCACTACGGCGGCACAGCAGCAGCCATCACGCGCGCGGCAGCTGCGGGGGCCGGCGGCGCAGGACGGTGGGTGGGGCTTCAGCAGCTTGCGCCTGAAAGGCTCGTACATTGCAGACGTGAACCAGGTGGCGCGTGTGGTGCTGGCGGCAGCCGCAAGCCTGCGGCAGCGCTCCATCCCGGCTCTGGCGGTGACATCCCTGATGACGTTCAGAATGCCCGGCCCAGGCGGCCGGCTGGCGGGTGGCCGCGCGCCGCTGGGTGATCTGTGGCGCCTAGCCGCGAGCTCCGGGCGTGTGGAGCTGCATCAGCTATGGGTGATTTCCTGGGCCAGCGGTTACGGCCCAGACGACGTGGTGGATGTTATGCGGGTCCTGGGCCTGCCCCGCCGCTTGCTGTGGCTGGTCAACCGGTCGCTACACTTGCCCCTGCTGCCGCATGGTGGAGGCACCAGACATGAGCAGACGCCATCGCTGTATCCGGAATCGGCGACGGCCAGCTGTGCGGCGGCTGGGTCACCGCTGCGCCGCTGCTGTCAGCCGCCGTCGCCGCCGCCACCGTCGCAGGCCCTGGACCTGGACACAGCCAGACCGGCGGAGGTGCTGCGGGAGGCGGTCGACCGGCTGTGGGCGGCAGTGGCCGCCACTGCCACTGCCGCTGCCGCTGCTGCAAGGACGGCCGAGAGGCTGCCGCCTGCTGGGGTGGCCGGTGGTGTGGGCGCCAGCGGCGGGAGGCCTACGCCTGGCGTGGTGCTGCTCCGCGGCGCGCTGCCCCCGACCCCCCGTGACCCGACTGATGGCGAGCAGTGGGGCACGTGGCTGGGCGCAGTGTTGCACGAGGGCTCGTCGGGGCGGCTGCCGGGCGGCCGCGCCGGTGCCGCGGCTGCGGGCGTGAGCTACTTTGTGGCAGTCCCAGCAGCCGGCGCCGTGCTGCTCACAACGGAGTCGTGGGCGGCTGCGGCGGCGCTGGCGGGGGCTCTGTGCCCGCCGTCAGCTGCAGCAGCTTCGCCTGGAGGGGGTGCGGCGGCGGTGCAGGAGTCGGAGGCGCGCGGACACCCCAGGTGGTGTGAGACGCCCCTAGCAGTGGCCACAGTCCCTGAGGATGCCCTGGTGTGGTGGAGCAGCCCCCCCACCCGCTTCTTGTCCACAGCACATGAGGTAGGCAGCCAGGCACACCTGCGTGTGTTCGGGGGAGTGTCCGTCTTACTGCATGTACCGTATGAACAAGAGCTGTCACTGCGCCTCCCTCAACACGTACATCCGCACGCACCACCTTTCCGGCCGTCATGCATCCTCACGGGAGTTCCTTTTGTCCCCCCTGCCCCTGCCCCTGCCCCTGCCCCTGCCCCTGCCCCTGCCCCTGCCCCTGCCCCTGCCCCTGCCCCTGCCCCTGCCCTGCCCCTGCCCCTGCCCCTGCCCCTGCCCCTGCCCCTGCCCCTGCCCCTGCCCCTGCCCCTGCCCCTGCCCCTGCCCCTGCCCCTGCCCCTGCCCCCTGCCCCCTGCCCCTGCCCCTGCCCCTGCCCCTGCCCCTGCCCCTGCCCCTGCCCCTGCCCCTGCCCCTGCCCCTGCCCCTGCCCCTGCCCCTGCCCCTGCCCCTGCCCCTGCCCCTGCCCTGCCCCTGCCCCCGCCCCTGCCCCTGCCCCTGCCCCCGCCCCTGCCCCTGCCCCTGCCCCTGCCCCTGCCCCTGCCCCCGCCCCTGCCCCTGCCCCTGCCCCTGCCCCCGCCCCTGCCCCTGCCCCTGCCCCTGCCCCTGCCCCTGCCCCTGCCTGCCACCGCTTGTGATGCCATGTTGGCACTAATGTATACAGGTGTTGCACGAGCTGTGGGAGAGCGCCGGGCGAGAAGGGGCGGCGGGCTCAGTCGGTGTGAGCGGCGGCGTGGCTGCTGGCGCCGGTGCAGGCGGTGGCGGGAGCAGGGCCGCTTCCGTCGGCGCCCGACCTGCCGCAGCATACGGCGATGGCGCACGTGGTGGCGCGGCGGCAGCAGCAACAGCAGCGGGAACGGCCTCACCGGACGAGGCAGCGGTGCTGCTGGCCCGGCTGCACAAGCTAATGGTCCTGGACTGCGGAATGATGCAGATGTGTGTGCGTGCGCGGGCCCGCGGGGAGGGTGATTGGTACATGAGTGGATACTAAGGATCCGGCAAGCTGCAAGATCGGGTGCAGGTGTGGAAGCTGCAGGGATCTAGTAGCAGGTAAGGGATTTCTTGTGGTTATTGGTTGCTGTCTATTTGCACTCAGTTGAGAACAACAACCAGGATAAGTTGGAAAGGGAACTCCGTCTTAGGGAGCCGAGTACAATGTGGCGCTAGCTTTCGCGAGGTTGCGGCACGATTCAACGAGGTTGCCGGGCAAAAGTTGGGGGGCGGGAGGCAGCAGCTGTCGCCAAAACACAATGCTGCGCCCCACTCTTTCGCAGCCCGCACCGAACTTAGCGTGGTCAAACCCATAGTACAGAGCGCCAACCTTAACTATGTAGGCAGAAGCATGAAGCGCGACCGCTTCAGGATTGCGCCAAAATGGCGATGTCAGTCCTGTCCAGTAATGTTTATGTTATTGCTTGCATCTGTTGTCATCTTAGCAAGCGCCGAAAGCCTAGAGCCGTTTGGGAGGTCGCTCACGGCAGTCAGCGGCGCGGACTCTGAGCATGCTTACAGCCACAGCCTGCGCGAGCCTCTTGACCTTGGCGTTGTCCCGGTCCAGGTAGGTATTACTACATGGCGGCGATTGCTGGAGCAGGCTGGGCTGTCTGAACAGGCTGTAGCGGGTGCTCTTCTCAGCTCCGGCCCCACACCCTCGCCACACCGAGTGCGGCCTCCTTCCTGCTTCATGCGGCCCTCTCTACGCGGCTGCCGCTTCTTCCCTGCCATACCCCTCTCACGGACATTTATATGTCCACCAACCGCCCTGTGGTGTGCGCCTGTCAGCTATGGGCCAAGATGCCGCGGAAGACGGGCGGGGAGGCGCCGGTGCTGCTGTCGCTGTGGCTTCGCCTCATCGGCCCCGTGTCAAACATCAGCTTCCTGCAGCCCCACCAGACGGAGCGCTACAGCAGTGAGTGGCTGTTGGGCCCGCTCATCACGTGCGATGGAAGGACAAGCGGGGTCTTGAATCTTGTAGGGGGAGTGAGGCAGGATCAGAGCGGGCTCGATGTGGGTCAGCGTGCCGCTCGCACCCGCTGGCCGGCACGGCCCCAGCACCCGCCGGCCCCAGCTGTGGCCCCAGCTCTTTTACAGCAGCAGAACGCGCGGGACTGGTACCGCCGGCATGGGCCTGCGTGTCTCCTGCATGCTGCCAAGGGCTCCGCTGAGATGCACGTGCCGCACCGCACCGCGCCTGCCACACCCCGCGCGCGCAGTCCACGGCTTCGGCTGGGCTGAGGACCCCTCCGACCTGAACCGGGCGGACACCGGGCACACCATGCTGCCCTTCGACCACAACGACTGGCTGGTGAGAGCGCTGGGGGCCCTTGCGGCGCCGGGCGGGGGGTGGGGTGGGTGGGGCCAAGGGGCATGGGGGGCATGAGGTGGGGTAGGGCCGGTCAGGGCATAGGCAGGACCGCCGGTGTCGTGGATGTAGGGGCAGGAAGGAGCGGCAGGGCGGCCGAGGCAGCGGTAAGAGGGTTTATTCTGGAATGGGGAAGAGTTGATTGATGCCGGGGCTCTGAGCATTCCAGCCCCGGGCTCTCTAGTGGCGGGTTTGCACACGGGCCTGGAAGGATCTTGCGCCACCTCATCCCGCCCGCCCCCCATCACACACACACACACACACACACACACATGCGCCTGCGCCACACGCCTGCGCCACACGCTTGCCACGCACGTGCGCTCCCCGCCCGCCCGCAGCCCAAGCTGGTGGTGGAGACGGTGGAGGGGCGCGACGTGCCGGTGACGCACGAGCGCGACCGGCTGCAGGACCACCCCGCGGTGCGGCACCCGCTGCGGCCCTACCACTTCAGCGCGCCCCTGGGGCCCGCGGGCGAGCCGCCCAACCGCTGCTTCAAGGTGCTGCCGCACAGAGGGAGGGGGGCGGGGGCGGGCAGGAGGGGGGCAGGGGGGGGCGGGCAGGAAGGGGAGCCCAGGGAGAGAGAAGGGGCCGGCTGGGGAACCTGAAGAGCAAGTGGCTGCGACGGAGCGTGGGATCCTGATGGATGGTTGCGTTGGTGTGCTGAGGCTGAGGAGGTGTGTGTGGGCTGGAAGGACACCGAGTTGGACGGATGCGGCGATGCGTGCCACCTGCAGCCACCTGCAACAGCCCCGGACGAAGCACGGTACTGGGAGGCACCAGGCGGGACAGCGGCCGCGGCCGTGCATCGGCACGCACACACGCATAACCCCAGACCCCCAAACCCTCGCGCCCCTGCAGATCTTCGAGCAGTCCTTCCCCGGCCACCGCACGCCGGTGTGCCTGCCGCCCAACCTGGGCCGCATGTGCCACAAGCTGGACCCGCGCAGCTCCGACCCGCACCCGCCCGCCGCGCCCGCGCTGTGGGGCGTGCTGGCGCCGCTGCGCAGCGTGGGCATCCGCGGCCCGCGCTGGGAGCAGCACATCCGCTTCCTGGGCAGCCGCCTGCACAACTACATTGCGCAGCTGGTGAGAGGCCGGGGCGGCGGGCGGACAGCAGTGTGTGTGTGTGTGTGTGTGTGTGTTAGAAAACACGGGACAGGTTGTGTTTGTTTGCGTTTAAATACCAGCCCAAATAGGTTGTGTGTGTTTGTGTTTAAATACCAGCCCAATAAACCGTATCCAATGCAAAAGGGGCGAGGAGGATAGCGGGGGGCAGAGCGGAGCGGGAGCTGGTTGATGCAGGCAGCCGCAGGGGCATGCAGGGGGATGTGAAGGTGTATGGGGACAAAGGACCTGTGGGATGAGGGCGGGGGAGCGGCCGCAGCGGGGAGCGGGCGGGTGGTCGGGGTGCGCGAGGAGGGGTGCGGCTGGCTGGCGCACGTAGCACACACGGCACGGGAGGGCTTGGGGCCAGCAAGAGGGGAGGCGCAACAACCAAGGCAGCACGAGGGCGCGCATGTGCAGGCTGTCCCCGCCCTCCGATGTCACCTGCGTGCCCGCCTTGTCCTCCCCGCACCTTCGCCCCACCTCCCCGCCTGCCCACTCGCCCGCCTTTACCCGCCCACCACACACACACACACACATAGCACTCTCCCTTGTGATCTCTAACACGGACACACACACACACATTGCGGGGAATTCTCTCCGTTTCCGTTTACCAAACACACACACACACACACACACGCACGCACGCACGCACCCACCTGCAGACGGCCGTGGGCGGCAGCGGCGTGCTGCTGTACGCGGACCGCATGACGCGCGCCGGGCTGGAGCGGCTGCCGCGTGTGGTGGCGCACGTGCGCGAGGGGCGGCTGCTGGTGGTGGGCTGGGAGGCGGGCGAGCGCCAGCCGCTGCTGTACAACTACGACCAGGTCGGTGGGTGGTTGCGTGGGGGTGAGGGGTGAGGGGCTTGGCGGGGGAGAGGGGCGGTAGGTGCGGAGGGAGGTGGGGCAAGGTGTGTTGCCCGCCCTGCCCCAGCCTTCCCACGGCGAGCCTGGCATTGGCTTGCTCGCATCTCCTGAACTTCCCAACGTAATGCTGCCTCCTGCTGCTGCTGCTGCTGCCCCCCGCCTCCTGCTGTCCCGTCCCCCCCTGCCTCCGCCCCCCCCAGGCGCTGGTGGCCAGCCACGCACTCCTGGGCGTGTCCGGCTGCGGCGCCAACGTGGCCCTGATGCTTGGTGGGTGGGTGGGTGGGTGGGGGCTGTTGAGCAGGACTGCTGAGCAGGACTGCTGTGAAGGGCGGTGTGGTCGGGGGGCGGGGGGTGACTGCTGCGCCGCGCCCGAGCCCCTCCTCCTGCGCACACGCCCCTCCTTCACACCCGCCCGCCCGCCCCTGCTCGCCCATGTAACTCCTGCCTCCTGCCCTGGGCCGTAACCCCGCCCGGTAACACCCTCGCCTGCTTTCACCCTGCCTCAGGTTTGCGTTGCCCTCATCAAAGACTTGGACCACACGACCACGCCCCTATGTTATCATACCTGAACCCCCACCCATTATTTAAACATGCATGGCACCCCACCCTCCTCCCCAACACACCAACCCCGCGCCCCGCCCCCTACGTCGTTAATTTAACATGCATGGAACCCCCTCCCCAGGCGACGTGGACGAGTACCTGTACAGCGCCTTCGGCCAGCCCTGGCCCGCCATGTGGGGCTGCATGCTGCGCTCCGCGCCCGACGCCTACCCGGGCCTGCTGCTGCTGCGCCGGGTGGACGTGGCCAGCAGCCGCATGCCGGCGGCCAAGGTGCGGGCGCGTGTGGGAGGGGGCGTGTGGGAGTGGGCGTGTGGGAGTGGGCTCTTGGGAATGGGCTCTTGGGAGTGGGCTTGTGGGCGTATGTGGGAGTGGGAGTGGGCGTGGGAGTGGGCGTGTGGGCGTGTGGACGTGGTTGGTGCTGTACAGCAAGGGGTTGGGCTTGAGAGGGTTGGAGGGAGGAGGGTAGTTCATTCCAGAAACCAAAAGCTGGGCTGCGGCTGGCTCCCTACTGTACGGCACACAGCCCGTGGGACTTACGCGGGCGGCCCTGGGCAAGAGCTAAGAGCCGCAAAGAAGGGTCTCGGCTGTAACTGTCGCAGCCTCGCTCAGCCCTGCATCACGGCATCGTGCTTACCGGTATGCGTTCCTGTGCGGTTGCGGTTGCGGCTGCGGGCTGCAGGAGGCGGCCTGGTGGGCGCTGCCTGCGCGCTCGCTGTCGCGGCACCCGCTGCTGGCCTACGACCGCATCGCGCGCAGCCCGCACCGGCTCGAGCTCAGCAAGGTGCGTTGGGGCGGTGGTGGGGGGCGGCGGGATGGTGGGACATCGGGCGGCATGGAGGGGGCCGGCATGGAGGGGGCCGGGGCGGCGGCGTGGAGGGCGTGCGCCTGCGGATGAGGGGCAGGGGCCGTGGCAGCGCTAGCGCTGCTCTCGGCGGGTGGGGGGGCGTGCGTGCTCCTGTCCATGCGGCGGGCGGGTGTGGAGGCGCAGGCGCAGGAGTCGGGCGGCGTTGGGGGCACTGCACGTGCTGCGCAAACAACGCGCGAGACACATCCTCTCCGGCCCGCTCCTCACCCTGGCGGCCGCGCCCCCCCCCCCCGCAGAGCGTGGTGGTGCCGGCACGGCGCGTGATCGGCTTCTACGTGCACGACGGCTTCCCGCTGGCCGGGAGCCGCGGCGTGGCCAACGCCAGCTGCGGCTTCCTGCTGCACGTCAAAAACTACTTTGGGCCGCGGCTAGACCTGAACAAGGTGGGGTGGGGTGGGGTTAGGAGACGGGTTGGGCACCGTAGTTTATGCCGCGAACCAAATCGACCGTTGTTACCCGGGGGGAGGGGAGGGGTGCGCAGTTCACTCCAGAATCCAAAGCAACCATTGCAGCCCAAAACCCTGGGGGGGGGAGGGGAGCGAGCGGCTATAGGGTGCGATAGGCGTGGTAAAGGTCGAGGGCTGGGCGCGGGGCAGTGGACTGGGGAGGCGTCGTGCAGCACGGCAGAGGCGTTGTTGCGGGGCCTGGACCGCTGCACACCAAAAGCGTCTCTTCTTCTCACTCGGACCAAAGGCGTCAAAGCCTGATTTGCCCGCCCACCGCGCTGACTACCTACGACAGTCGGTCGAAGCCTTCGCACCCTTCAAGCTGGCGGCGCCCTGGGCCGCAGACACCAACGCGCTGTTGCCCGGAGGCGGCGGCGGCGGCGGCGGTGGGCTCCGCGCCCGCGGTGGCGGCGGCGGAGGGGCCCAACGGCGGCGCGAGGTGGTGCAGGGCGGCGACGGCGGCGGCGGCGGAGGGGCCGGTGGCGCTGACGCTGGCTTCGCCGCCGCCACGGCCGCCGCGGCGGCGGCGGACGCTGCAGAGGCGTCGGGGACGACTGGTGCCGCCACCGCCACAACCACAACCGCCGCCGCTGCTGCCGCGACCGCGGCCGCCGCAACCACCGCCGCCACCACGACAACGATCGTGCCTTTACCACAAGGCCAGGGCGCCGGCGGCGGCGGCGGCGGCGGCGCCGCCGCCAGCTCTCTGGACGCGGGCGCGCAGGCGGACGCCGCCATCATCGCCGCGGAGCGCGAGGACCACGGGCTGGGCGAGGCGGGGGCGCAGGGGCTGGACGCGGACGCGGCAGGTTGGTTGGACGGGCCGGAGGTGGCCGCCGGCGGCGGCGGCGACGGCCGGCTGGACCACACCAGCACCACCGACCCCAGCATCGTGGTGGTGCCGGAGCGCGGCGGCGCCGCAGGCGGGGCAGCAGCAGGTGGGGGAGGCGGCGGCGGCGCCGGCGGTGGGGACAGTGGGGACGGCGGCGAGGTGGCGGACGTGGTGAATGGGCTGCAGCGCGCCGAGGCCTTCAGCGCGGAGGTGCAGCAGCAGCAGGCGGCGGCGCAGGAGCAGCAGCAGGCGGCGGTGCAGCAGCAGCAGCAGCAGGCGGCGGCGGAGCAGCAGCAGCAGCAGCAGGCGGGCGGGGCAGCCGGCGGCGCCGTGGTTGCGGCGGGCTCCGGCACGGGCCAGGATGAGGAGGACGCGTTTGCGGCGGCGCAGGAGGAGGACCGCAAGCGGGAGTGGCAGCGCTGGGAGGAGCGCATCGCCGCCCGCGCGGGGACAGCGGCCAACCCTGATGATGTAGGCTTGGAGTGGAGCGAGGAGGACACGGGGTGGCACGGCGCGGAGGCGCGCACCAAGTGGTCGGAGGTATAAGGCGCCGGCGCGGAAAGCGGGGTTGCGGAGGCGGAGGCGGTACCGGATGGCTACAACGTCATCAGGGGGTCGCGCCGCCGGCGGCAGGCGCTGCTGCGTGCGGAGCGCCGCGAGCGCTTGCTGCCGGGGATCTGCAGCGGCAGCGGGTGCGAGGGATGCATCGGCCTTGGAGGCGTTTGCCTAGGATTGCTGCAGGACTGCTGAGGGTGCTGTGAAGGCAGCTCTGACGGCAAGGGTGTTGTTGCAGCGGACTTGTAGATATGCTAGTGCGTCCGTGTACCGTGGGCACCGCGCCCGCCGAAGCGCCGGCCTTAAAACGTAGGCCTACGTAGTTTGTTTGTATCACAAGGAGCAGCGCGCGCAGGCGCGCGATTTTGTCATGTGGAGCGCGGGCCACTGCGTGCTGGCACAACACAAGATCTGCGCGCCGCGTGCATACGGTAGCTCTCTAGGGTTTGATGATAGGATACGGTAGATTAGTTCGCGAGCCTCGAGCGCGAGCGCGGGCCTCAAGCTACAGAACGTGGACCAGGATGTGGCGGGCACACAGGTGGTTTGTGTGTGCGGGTGGGGGGAGGGTAGGATTGCCTGCGCGCGGTGCGGGTCTGTGGGCATGGGGGACGCGACCATTCATATCTGTATAGCTGCTGAGCGAGCGGACGTGCGTGCGAGCGGGCTGCGGCTTGGGCTGCGGCCTCATTACCGGTATTAGCGCGATGGCTGACTTGAGCGGGGTGTCCTCGTGCGGGTGGGTGAGCAACACCAGGAGGCAGTGATTCTGGCACATGTGAGGTGTGACTGCAAGGTCGGATGCGGTAAAAGTGTCGTGGAAATGGGATTGTTGAGAGCGCCGTGTGATTACCGCTTGCCCTTGTGCCAAGCAACACATGTGCCCGTATGCCTGGCACGAGCCTGCAGACTCCAGTCAACTGAGTCAAGCCTACCGCACGTCGCACGGCGGCTCGAAACTGACACGCTGCCGCACCGCTCCCAACAGCATACCAACCATAGCCCCGCACTTTTCCGCGTTCCCATGCCACGGTGCAACTACTACCTCCGCCTCCGCACCCATTCTCCACCGAGGCAACTCAGCCCCTGCACCACTCGCAAGCACAGCCCCTCCTCCCTGCCCCCTACCCTGCAATCCTCCCCCTCCCCCCCTCCCTCATCCAAAGCACCGGCCACTCTCACGCCGCCGCCAGCAGCTGCTCAAAGTCCAGCCCGCCCGCGCCCGCACCGCCGCCAGCCGCACCGCCGCCGCCGCCGGCGCCGTCCTCCGCCGCGGCCTTGGGCTCCAGGTCGATGAGGGCGGCGGAGCGCGCGGCCAGCTCGCCGATGGCCACCCGCCCGCGCTGGCGGATGTAGGCGGCCACGGCGCCCATCTCCTCGCGGCTGATGTAGATGTACTGCGTGCGCGTGCGTGTGTGTGCGTCCGTGTTTGTGTGTGTTAAAAAGTGTGAGTGTGTGTGTGCGTGTGCGTGGTATGGGTGGGTTGCAAGGGGCGGCCAAGTATTGCCCAGGCATGGCGGCAGGGTTGAGCGGATGGCGGGTCCGTGTCAACGTCCGTGCCAGATCGCAGCTTCGTATGTCGGTAGTGTCGCCCGCGCGCGCCCCTGCGCCCGTGCCCCACCACCTGTTCGCCAGCCACCCCCTGGTTCCCCCGCCCCTTACTCCACCCTCCCCTAATCTGGGAACTGGAATGAACCACCCTCCCCTGCCTGCGCTCCCCTCGCTAGTTTGGCTTCCTACACTAGAATGGGACGGTACTACAAACCCCCCTTTCCCCGCCCGCGCCCCCGCCCCCGTACACACACGCACACCTTGCCGCGCTCGTCCATGACGCCGGTGAGCCGCCCCGCCTCCTCCAGCTGGCGAATGCGGTCGATGGCCTCGCTGGTGCGCAGCCCGAACTGCAGCGCCAGCGCCTCAAGCGGCACCGTCTTGCGCGCCCTGATGAAGTCCACGAACGCCGCCAACAGGCTCTCCGCCGCCGCGCCCGACTCGTCGCCGTCTGGCAGGGGTTTTGGGACGAGAGGGGGAGAGGCGGGTCAGGGGAGGAGGCGAAGGGCGCGAGAAGCAGCCGGGCGGCTGGCGGCTGGCGTTGCGCGCAATCGCCGCACCGGGTGCAGGCCGCGGGCAGGAAAGCGCGCTGCGCCGTGGCGCGTGCGCCGTGGTTGCCGCCTTGTCTGCGCCCTTGCCCCAGCACCGTTACCTCCTATAATGCAACCGCTCTCGTTTAACCCCAGGCCCAGGCCCGCCTTGCGACACTATGCCTGCAGGCCAGGGGCGGGCCCGGTACCGTGTCGTTCTCCCTCACTCACCCTCCCCCTGCTCCTCCACGCTGATCTGCCCCATCCACTTGGCCGCCTCCTCCTCCTCCCGCCGCGCCCGCTCCTCGGCCGCCCGCCGCATCTCCTCCTCCTGCGGGGCGGCCGCACGAGGCGCAGCAGGGGCAGTCACATCGGGGCAGCGAACATCGTCACACCGCGGCACTTCTGCACCAGTGGCGCCACAGCCTTTCCAGCGCGCAGCCGGTTATCCCCCAGCCGAGCCCCTGCCACCATTCGGTGAGCGAGCACTGCCACGAGTACTGCCGCTGTGTGGCGCTTGGCCCACTTGGCGCTGTACAGCCCCCCCCCCCCCCCCACACCCACACCCTCACCCACCCACCCACACAGCCAGGAAGCTCTCCTACGTCGCCCCGTGGCCCACCTGCGCCGCCTCCTGCGCCTCCCGCTCCGCCTCCCGCTTGGCGCGGCGCTCCTCGTAGGCGCTCCGCTTGTTCATCTTGGCGTCCGCCGCCGCGCGGTCCGCCGCGGCCGCCTCGCGCCGGGCGGCGCGGCGCGCGGCCCGCCGGTCCATGGGCGCGTCAGGCTGCAGTTTGGGATGTTGACGAGTCGTGCTCCGCAGTGCAGTGCGGCAAAGGGCCCTACGGTGCTGCTTGGGCGTGGGCGCCCGAGCAACCCTGCCGCAACCCCCGCCCACACCCACACCCATCCCCGCAGCCCTTCCCCTTCCTCCCCTCTTGCACCTCCCCAACACTCACGTCCTCGTCGGAGCCGCTCCCGCTAGCGCCCTCAGAGTCCTCAGCCGTGGGGTCAACGGCAGGTTCGCCTTGCCGTTGGGCTAGGCGTTGGCGCATGCCCGCGCGCATACGATCCATCGCCGCTTGCCTCCCACCCACTGGCGCTGCGGCCCGCGCGGCAGCGGCTCCAGCCTACGCGCAAAGCAAACATCAAGCGACAGACCCCGGCTGTCAGCACCGGAAGGTTTCAGGGCAGAGCCGCGCAAGAGCGAAGCATTGCCCACTTCACTCGCCTGGTTGCGCGTGGGCGCTGGCTTCCCTTCTTCTTCCTCTTCCTTCTTTGCATTTATACTGGTGCGGATGGTGAAAAAGGCTAGACCAGCAAGAGCCGCGAGCAGCACCACGGCTGCAAGTATTACAGGCAACATTATGTTCCTCCTATTGGCACAATGACTGAAAAGTTTGCGTCAGATCAGCGCAAAGAACCAGTCTGGAGTATCAGAGTAAATTGGCTGCACTCAGCGGCCGGCATTATCACTCGCGTTTAATACGTATTAGATAATGCTATGTAGTAAGCCAGGTCTTGCCTAAAAGTTAGCTCGCCACCTTGCCGAAGTAAAACACAATGGCAGGGGCGGCACGCGAGTGCCTGTCCCAGCTCCGGGCCAACGCGCCGCAAGCACGTATGCGCACCGCACACGCAGCAGCAATAAGACACATTTTGCTCAGTCTTCGTGTAGAGAAGTTCAGTTTCATCCGATCTGTCTCATACAGTATCCCTACGTCTGTATCCGCGATTGCAACCCCTGCCGCCTCCCAAGGACTAGCGAGAAGCGCCACAATGCGATCCAAGTACCTGATTGCGCTCAACGGGGTGCGCAGGCTCTCCAACGAACAACCTTCTTGGGTTGAACCTACATAGTCCTTGGGCCTTCGATTTCCGGTAGCGCGGAGGGCGGTGGGCGGTACTTCCCTCGCCACACGGCAGCGTCCCGTCCAGGCGGTCAATCTACGGTATCACTCCATGGGCCATTCTCGTACAATTGTTGTACAGCCGTATGTCACCACCACCTCCTGCCCCACCCAGGTCTTCCCCCGACCTCAGAATCCACGACCATCCCGTCTGCCTGTCACACTGACTCGTGAGGTGCTGGACGTCCTCTTCCTGCTGCTGCCGTTAAACAGTCGCCTGCAACAGCCTGCTTGCAACGTGCGTACCGTACAGGCCTTCAATGTCGGCGCACGGTCCACACACCTCCCTGCTAGTCATCATTCTCGCTGACCTGCTCCCCACCCCCGTCAGTCGCGTCCTCATCCCCACTCTCGTCCACCTCGCCCTCCATCGCATCCTCCGCCTCCTCATCCTCCGCCTCTTCCTCGCTCCCACTCTCAGAAGACGCCTCTTCCAGGCTCAGCGCCACACGTGCAGCTTGCACCATGCGCCGCCAGCTGCAGGCCTGCCCAATCGAGATGAGCCACCCGCCGTCGCCCGCAATTGCCATCAGCTCATCCACCGCGCCCAGGCACTCGCGCGTCCACACCATCTGGTAGTTGTCGAGCAGCCAGGCCAGGGCGGGGATGTGTTCCGGGGACCCGTGCCCCGCCGCCAGGGAGCAGACCAGCCCCTGCAAGGTGCAATTGTGCATGGCAGGAGTTTGGCAGAGGCGAAGAGTAGATGATGTACAGAAGCAATCTCTTCAGCACAGCGCCTGGGAGCCTGCCGCTCGTCCCGCGTTTTGCATGGGGCATTGTCCGCCCTAAGAACTTTGCACTGCCAGGCGGAGCACACGCAGCCTGTGCCGATGCGGAGATGCCCCACCAAGCTCACGCACCTGCAGCTGGTGCTGGTACTCCAGGCCTAGGTTGCGGCGCTTGAGGCAGTCCGCCGCCTCAACCACCTTCGCGGCACGGGCCTGTGCGGTGTCATGGTGTGGACAAGCCAGCAGGACAAAGCTCGGAGCAGGGGCAGCGTGTGGGACTGCGAGCACGGTGACTGCTGCAGACGTGCGGTTTCCAGTCAGGAGCAGGAGCGTCTCTACACGGCGCGGGGACGTGCTACTTTTACTGCCTTCCTGGGATGAGGTCAGGAGTGCATCCCCATGGGTTGGGCTGGTTGGTTCGGGTTCTCTTGGTCGTTTTGCTTCTGGTTTCTGGAATGAACTACCCCACCCCCACCCCCACCTTGCTGGTCCGCCTAGTCCGCCTGACCGCCAGCGCCCAGCCCAGCTGCTCCTCACTGCCGCCACGGGCCACCGCCTCCACATCCACCTCAGCACCGCGCTGCAGTCGGGGCAGGCAATGGGCGTCAGTCCACGTGCGACGCAGCAACTGACAGCACAGGCACAAGCCCGGACCCTTGACGCCCACCTTCTCCACCAGGTGTTGCAGCAGGGGCGTGTCGGCGCCGCGCCACGCCACGCACCGAAACACGTCGGACCAGTTGACAGCCCCCCCCCGGCCGCCGCGTCCAGCCCGCCCTCCATCACTAGGTACCGGAGCGAGGGCAGGCCAGTGGAAACAAACTCCGTCCGAAAGCTTTCATCAAATGAAAAGCGCACATTCTTAACCTCCATCTTAACCTGCATCGCCGCCTGCACATGTGCCCAGCCCAGTGTTACGCCACGCTCCTTCAGCAGCCGAAGCACCGCCACCTGCCCGGCCGACGCAGCCGCCAGCGCCAGCACCTCCGCCGGCGCATGCCACCCGTCTTGGCCCGCTGGCCCCGGCACCATGGACAGCACAGGCGGCAGCCCCAGGCAGAACGACGCCGCGTCCACGTCACCCGCGGTCCCCGCCGCCTCCACGGCCTCCGCCGGCAGCTCCAGCCCGTGTGCCGCCGTCAGGTGCTGTAGGCGCCGCAGGTAGCCGGGCGCGTGGGCTGCGTGCCGCCACAGGGCCGTGCGCTCCCGGCCTCCATAGTAGCTGTGGGTGACGAGTGCCACCGGGACAGCAGCCAGTCGACCTTGGCCGCCCAGTCGGACGTGGGGCTGGTCGCCGCGCGCAGCAGCAGCTCCTGCTGCTGGCGCTTGGCTTTGGCTGCTGCAGCTGCCAGAGCAGCGCCCAATTCAGATCCCTCGTTCTGCTCGTCGCTCGCCGCGCCATCCTCCGCGCCGACCCACTGCTCGTAGTACTGCTGCAGCACCGGAAGAGGGCAGCCGTGAGCAACGCCCCGCAGCACCTCGCTACGCTGCTCAGCAGCGACACGCAGCAGCGACACGAAGGGCGGACCGCGGACGCGCAACCGCATTTCCGAAACATACGTACCGTTTTCGGCACCTCCCATCACTGTCCCACATTAGACAGCCGCCTCCGCGCGGCTACAAGGGCCATCAACGTACAGCCGCATGCCGCGTGACGACCTGGTCGTGCCGTTTCGCGTCCACTGCTGTCGTGGAGTAGTCACTCCACTAGACTAGTGGACACTAGACTAGTGGACACTGGCGTCCACTAGAGCAGTGGACGCTTAGAGCCCGACGGAGCCACACAGCCATATTGCACCCCCCATCGCTCTCATGTATGGTCACGGCCATGTGCAAAAAGGCAGGGCTGGGCGTTGACCTTTGCATGTGTGGGCAGGGTCCGAACTAACGTGGGCTGGACAGGGCCCAGGTGCGGTGCCCGTGCCCAATCCACACCTCGACCATGACCTCATAATGAGGTTGATGACGCCATGCGCGTCTGGGGAGGGGGGGGGTCGCTGAAGGGATTGGTGGCGTGAACACGGGGCGACAAGGGGAAGCCCGCGTGTCACAGTACGCGGCGTGTCAAAGAAACAATACTAACTCTCTCGTGTGACACCTGATCCGTAATCTCTCACCGTCTGAATGCCTTCATGTTGTGTTAATTAAGAGGTTGCGTTTGTTAAGTAGCGCACGTGGAAAGCTTGCAGGAATGTTATGATGCTATTTCATCGCATGGAAGCGCGCGTGGTCGCGACGCTGTCTGAAGATGGGCGATAGAGATGCCAAAGATCGTCAAGGCAATGAAGCAGTGCACACTTTCGACGAAGTGCTGGAGCGATGCGTCGGTGCTTTCGGGCGTGGCCAGCTGCTGCTGCTCGTGCTGGCCTCCACGTCGCACATCGCGATGGCGGCGCTGTTGATGCTGATGTGAGGCCCTATCCTGCTGTGCGGGAAAGCTGGGGGCCATGCTAGCAGGGGTTGGCTGGGGCTCCGCTCCATGAGCTATCAACGCCTGCCTCCCACCACCATGCGCAGGGTTTTCACCGGCCAGGACCCCATTCCCGTGTCTGGCGCCTGGCGCTGTGAGCCCGGATCCCCCGCGCTTCCGGCCTGTGCGCGAGTGCTCGCTGCCATCTCTGGAACCAGCCTCAGCAGCCCCGGCAGCAGCAATCACGTACCTGCAGCCTCGCCTGATAGCTTTGGATCAAGCAACACTGGGCCAGCTCTAGGCGACGTGCCGTTTCCAATACAGGACCTTTCGACGCCGGCGGCTGTTCGCGCCGCCTTTTGCGCCCTGCCGACCGGCGCCGCCACCTGGACGGCGCCCGCCACCAGCCTTCTATCGTACTACGGTCTCACGTGCGGTCGTGAGTGGTACGTCAGCCTGCTGAATTCGCTGTACTTTGTCGGACTGGCAATCGGCGGTACGGTTTTCGGCGCGGCATCGGACAGGTGCGGCTGGGCGGACGTGGGGGCACGGGTGGGGGCATCGGATGGAGGTGTTTCAGGCGGGAGGGCCCCGGGGCCCCGGTGCATGTGCTTCGCGGGTGCCCATGTGATCTGCTGCTCAGAGTGTGGGGTTTAATCCGGGGGCGCTCCTACATGAGGCTGCACGTGCTGCTGCCGCGGAGCCTCCCTGCCTCGCGTACCCAGCCCCCATAAAAACCGCTCCTGTGCGTGTGTCCGTGTGGGATGCGCGTTGCAAGCAGGTGGGGGCGGCGCGTATGTCTGTACGGCTGTGCCGCACTGGCCGCGGGGGCCAGTGTGGCTGAGTCGGTGATGCCGGCGGCGGCGGCGGCGGCTGGATTCTGGGCGCACGGCGTGTTCCGGCTGCTGGCGGCGGCAGCCATTCAGGGCATGGCCATTGCGGATGTGAGTGAGTGCATGCAGCCAACAACACCGACAATACGAGTTACAGAGGCGTGTGCGAGCACACTGTATGCGCAACGTGACAGCACTGTGCTGCTGCTGCTGCTGCACCACCACAACGAAACAGCTGGAACATCTGAGGCAGCTGGAGCAGGCGGCACGCGCTCATCCGCCTAACCAAAGCACATCCTCCAAAGCCCCCGCATGACGCGGCACACGTGTGGACTGCACGTGTGCTCGTGTGTGTCGCCCCCCGCCCACTCCCACTCCCACTCCCCGCTGCCGGCAGGTGGTGCTGGTGACGGAGCTGGTGGGGCCCGACTACCGCGGCCGGGTAGGCATCCTCACGCAGTCCTTCTTCATCGCCGGAGGTGCGTGTGTGTGCACCCGTTGCGTGTGTGTGCACCCGTTGCGTGCGTGTGCACCCGTTGCGTGTGTGAGAGAGGGCGCGCACACGCGGCAGCCTGCCTCCTGTATCTGTGCGGTACACAGAAAGCAGGGCGGCCGCTCGGCCGCTTGCCACCATCATGTGACCCTGTCTCGCCGTACATCCATGATGATAAGTATCCCGATGAGACACAGGCCTTGCTTGCTCGCTCGCTTGCTGCCCAGTACCTCTGCTGTACCGCTTGCCTGACCTGCAACAACTCACCACAACCACCGTATTAATGCCTGGACTGCCCGCTCCCCGTCTTCCCTCTTCCCTCTCCCTGCCCACCCCGCCCTCCAGAGTGCCTGCTCGCGCTGCTTGCCGCCTACGTGCGGGACTGGCGGCTGCTCACGCTGCTGTGTGCGGCGCTGCCAGCCGCCTTCCTGGCCACCCGCCTGGTGGTGCCGGAGTCGCCGCGGTGGCTGGCGGCGGCGGGCCGGCGGCGCGAGGCGGCGGCGACCCTGGCGTCGCTCGCGCGGCTGAACGGGCGCGGCGAACGGCCTGAAAGCAGCACAGCGGCCATTGAGGCTGCGCTGGGCGTTGCGCTGGATTCGGACTCGGACTCGGACTCGGACTTGGACTGGGGCACGCATGCAAGTGCCGGGGGGCGTCGACCTGACAAGGGGAAGGGGAAGGGGAAGGGCACGGCGGCGGGCTGTGTGGAGGAGCGGCAGGCGCTGTGTGGTGAGGGCGACCTGGAGGCGGGGCCCCTGCTGCTGCCGCGCGGTGTGCAGGACAGCGTGCACCGCGGCGCGCCACGGGCGACAGCGGTAGCAGCAGCAGCAGCAGCAGCAGTAGCGGCAGTAGCAGCACCGGGAGGAGATGCAGTAGCGTCAGCAGCTGATGAGGCGGCCGGCGACAGCAGCACGCTTCAAGGTTTGCCTGTGGAAGCGCTGCTGGGCGTGCAGGAGGAGGGGGAGGAGGCGTCGCTGCTTGTGTGTATTCAGAGGTGGCCAGGGGACGGCAGTGGAGGCAACGGCGCTGAGCAGGCATGTGGCAGCAACATAGACGACAGCGCTTACGGCGACGACCACACGGGCAGCGGCAGCGGCAGCGGCAGCGGCAGCGGCGGCGCTGCCAGCGGTGGATGCACTGGCGGCGGCGCCGCCAGCACTCGGGCCGCGCGCGTGGTGGCGGCAGCGGCAGCGGCACCTGCTGCAATCAAGGGCGCCAACGCGCCTCCAGCTCCTCCTCCGCATGCCGAAAAGCACCAGCACCGCCACGCGCCGCCGCCCACGCTGCGTGAGGCCGCCCGCCATCCCCTGGTGCTGTCGTACTTTGGGCTGCTGTCCTTCGCGCTGTGCACGCTCGTCCTGTCGTACTACGGCATCGGTTTCGCGCTGTCGTACATCCCTGGCAGCCTGTACCTCAGCTTCTTCCTGATCAGCATCGCTGAGGCGCCATCCAGGTGGGGGCGGCTGGGCGGCTGGAGGGGCAGTTTACTCGAAAGGAGCAGTTCCGGTCACGCTTTGTACCTGTACTTGTGAGCTGTGAGGAACTGTTTGTTTCTGGCAAGCTCGCCGCAACCTGGTTCCGGCGCTCCCCATGCTGTGGAGTGCTGGGGTCTGGGAGCGCCGTGCACCCGCCCGAACCGTCTCCCACCACCCATTTGTCGCCTCTGCCTCTGCTCCGCTCGCTAGTTTGGTTTCTTGGATCGGGATGGGCTGGTACTTACAACCCTCCTGTCCCGCGTGTGTGCTTGTGCCTGTGCCTGTTCCGGCAGCCTGGTGGTGGGGCTGCTGATCGACCGGGTGGGGCGCTGCGGCCTGGTGCTGGGCGGTATGGCCGTCAGCGGCCTGGCCTGCATCGGCTGCGGCCTGGCGGAGGGCGCGCCGGTGGCCCAGGTGCGCGGCGTGCGGGCAGGGGTGGCGGGTGGGTGGGGGGGGGGGAGGGGGGCCGGGGAGCCGTGAGCGCAGAGCACAGTGCGCTAGGAGGAGGAGGGGAAGGGGCAACTCGTCACCTGCGCGTGTGCGCAACATGCACTTAGTGGGCGGGCTGGGATTGTGTGTTAGCTATCATGCCTGCTGCACGCCGTCTTAGTGCTCGCCTCTGCCCATTTACATGCCCTTGACATTTCGCGCCGCCGCTTCCCAGGCGGCTGAAGGGCAATTTGTTTCGTTTTCTAACACACACACACACACACAAAAGTCACACGCACAAGTCTTTCATAGTACTCTCCCTTGTGATCTCTAACACACACACACACACACACACACACGCAAGTCTTTCATAGTACTCTCCCGTGTGATCTCTCACACACACACGCCTCCCCTGCCAGGTGCTCCTGGCCATGCTGGGCAAGTTCGGCAGCAGCGGCGCCTGGGCGGTGCTGGTGGTGTACTGCGCCGAGGTGTTCCCCACCTCGGTGCGCTCCGTGGCCAGCGGCGCCATCTTCCAGGGCGCGCGTGTGGGCGGCGTGGCGGCGCCCTTTGTGTTCCTGCTGGGGGACGCCACGGGTGGGTGGGTGGGCGGTGTGGGTGCGCGTGCGTGGGAGGTGTTGGCGGGTGTTTGGATGGATGGCAGATGGTGGCGGTGAGCGGCGGTTTAGAGGGCGGGTGGGCTCGGGGCGGCACTTCGGCTCGGTCTCGGCTGGGGTTGGCAGCGTGGGGTGGCAGCGAACCTGGGTGCTTGAGGGCTGGCTGGCTGGCTGGCTGGCTGGCTGGCTGGCTGGCTGGCTGGCTGGCTGGCTGGCTGGCTGGCTGGCTGGCTGGGTAGAGGGCCCTGGCGTGGCACTGTCTGTTTTGAAATGGCCGTCAAAATCTGAAAGCCCTGCTGGGGCTTCAACTCAACCGCGAGCGTTCCTGTCGCGCCCCGCAGGCGTGCAGCAGGCGCCCTTTTGGCTCATGGGCGGCGTCACGCTGGCCGCCGCCTGCCTGTGCGTGCGGCTGCCCGAGACCGCCGGCTGCGACCAGCCGGAGACGCTGCAGCAGCTGGAAGCCAACAAGGGCCGGACCACCCTGGCGCTGGCGCGGAGGTGGTGGGCGGAGCGGGGGGGGAGAAGAGGGCGAGCTGGGGGGCAGGCGCAAGAGGCTGGCGGGGGAGGCAGCGGTGGGGGTCTGAAGGGCGTGGAGGCAGGAGGGCAGGGGGAGGGGGAGCAGCGGCCGCTGCTGTCTGCGGTGGGAGCGGTGGGCAGCACCGGAACTGGCAGCACCGCCGCTTGACCATGTACGCAACTGTCGCGTGCCCACGATTGCTCGAGAGTGTGCCGATTGTTCCGTGTATTCTACAATCAACGTGGCATTTTGTAATTCTATGTGTACCAGATTCTTCGATTTTATGTACGGGGGGCAAGCGGAGCGTGCATGGGCTCTTAGCGTGCCTAGGGACATGTCGCCGCCCCCTCACAACGCGCATGCTCGCTCAAGCCCGTCCGCGCCTACCTCGGGCATCCCGCCAAGAGCAGGCTCGCCGAGGCTGCCGCCGGCACATAGGTGATTTCGGGCAAGGGCCAGGGGACGGGTCAGAGCGAGTATTGGGATTACCGTGTCAGTCCGATTCTCTTCAGAATGGCACAGGATGGGGCACCCTTCTTCTGTGGGTCTGCTGGCTGGCTTTGTCAGGCTGTATCGTGATGCTTGCCGTATGCTGACGATGAAAACCGAGCCCTGACACTGGTTGGGCGGCCCTGATCACCTGATGGGAGGTTGGGCAGCAATGATCATGATGATAGATAGCGACGACACGCATGTAAATGTTTACAGGGCGCACACACCACTTCCTTCGGCGGTCCTTCTTGTCCTACATCATAACTTCGGCAGGTGGTGCAGTCGCAGCACGCCTTTGGGCCGAGGCATGCACAAGCGATCTTCTGACGTTCAGCCTGCAGCCCCCCCGCGCGCCCGGCCTGATCACCGGTCCGGTCCCGGACCAACTGACGAAGCAGCCTAACAAGCGCACCAGCCACACCAGGCTAAGGAGCCACGCAGATGTCATAACATCACAACCGGTACTGGCAACCTCTGCGCATGTCGGGTCACCCCCGTTCGATACGAACCCTTTCCCCCCCTCAGGAGCCGTCGCTGAAGAAGGCGATCTTTCCGTCCAGGCAGGACAGCACCATCTGCGGGTGCAGCGGGTTGAAGGCCACGCCCGTGACCGTGTCGCTCACCACGCCGCGCCCCACCTTGTGCGCCACCACGCCCTGCAACAGCGGTGCGGCAGGAGTGGTGCGGCAGGAGCGGTGCGCGCGGCAGGTGGATACCAGGTGGAAGTATGGACCGGTATGGCCGGCAGTGCAGGCAGCGGCGGCAGTGTGTCGCCGGGCGGCAGCAAGGGACACGGGTGATCCGCCGCCCCGCACTGCACCGCCGGCACCACCAGTCCCACATGTGCCTTGCCTACACAGCTCCGTCACGCCGCGCCTTCCACAGCCTTCCAGACACACGCCCCACAGCACAGCCTAACATCCACAGCACCAACATCCCCACAGCCCCGCCCCCCCTGCCCCACCCACCAACCCACCCCACCCACCTGTCTCAGGTCGTACAGGTAGGCCTGCTTGTCCTCGCTGCCCACGCCCAGGTACCTCAGGCAGGGCGAGAAGGACACGCCCATGGCCGGCAGCTGGCTGTTCTTGTGGCCTGTTGGGTTGTTGGGGTGTGGTCGCCGCCAGGGGCGTGCGTGCGCGCGTGCGTGTGTATTTGTATGCTTAAGAACAGAATACGTCAGCGATAGACGTAAGATTAACAGTCGCGTGCACGCGCCGGGACTGTGTGCTAGAGTTCACAAGGGAGAAAAAGGAACTGTGTGTGTGTGTGTGGAAGAGGGAGAGGGAGAGAGAGAGGTGATTTCGCGCTACATCTCAACAACAACATTGTTACATGGATTCGGGTCCATGTAGGCCCCACTAACATCTCGCGCTACATCTCAAACAGCAGCGCATTGGAACCCTAACCTCCCATCCGCCTGAGACACCTCCTGACTTCCCCCCTGCTCCCCGCTCTGCCTCCCTCCCTCCCCTGCTGCCTACCTGCTCCACTTCGCTACATGTCCTTGCAATCCCCTCCCCTCGCCTGCCCTCCGCCTCACCCGCAAAGGCCCGCACACAGCGGCTGGGTGCCCGCACATCCCACAGCTTGACGGTGTTGTCGGGCGCGCTCGTGGCGAACAGCTCCGCCGCCTCACGCGGGTGGGCCGCAAACAGGCTGGCGCTGCCCGCCTGTTGGGGTGCGGTGCAAAGAGCACACACACACACACACACTGGACTCCAGAGCTTGGCTGCGCTCTGGGCAGGGGAGACGCGTGATAGCGGCAGCGTGTGGCCTAAATGCCTCGCTGTCGCTGGCTGTCCCGAGTACTCGCTCACGAGACTCGTCAGGCCGCCTGTAAACCCGTTGTTACACACACACACACACACACACACACACACACACACACACACACACACACACACACACACACACGCATTGCTCGTTGCATGCGCCCATGCACCGCCCTCGCGTGTTTTGTGCCCTGCCTCGCCGCCATTCGCTCCCTTTCCCGTATCGCGTAACCCTCATATAGCTTAGTGGGACTGGGGCTACGTGTTTGTCCTTGCTCGTCGCGCGTCGCCGCACTTCCATCATTGTTCTGCTTGCCCGTGACACCTCCCCGCTGCCGTCATGTGCTTCGCTGTTTTCCCTATTGTTTGTAGGTGAGCACTTCGACGTGGATCGGGCGGGACTTTGGACGTAGCGGCCGGACTGGGATTCTGGGGCTAGGAGTGCCTGGGTATCACGCCACCGTGATCACACGCATCGGGTTGCACCCTTGGAAGCGTGTGGACCTTAATCCCCCTCCAAGGTTAGGTAGACGGGGGTTACGCGATTTCGGGTAAGTAAAGCAGGTCGGCGGCTCAGGAAATTCCAGGTAAACCGGACGCGACGCTGCTTTGTCTTGATCGCATTGCATACACGGTCTTTGCTTTGCTTGTTTTCCCCTTGTGATCTCTAACACACACACACACACACACACACACACTGCCCTGGCGTCGAGTGCTGGTTAGGTAGCTGTCGAGGCTGTGAAAGGCTGCGGGGTCGCTGGACTCAGCCCCGTAGCCACCTGTCGCTGTGCTGTCGCGTGCGGTGTGACGTCTGTCCGGTGCGCGTGTTGCTGCGGTGTTGGCCCTTCAGCCTAGTGGTTGGTGAGCCCGCTGGGCCCTGCGTTGTTGTACCAGCAGTAACCCTTCTGAGGTTGCTGGCGTGGTCCAGGTTGGTTGGAGCGTCCCCCCGGTGGACTCCAGAGCTTGGCTGCGCTCTGGGCAGGGGAGACGCGTGATAGCGGCAGCGTGTGGCCTAAATGCCTCGCTGTCGCTGGCTGTCCCGAGTACTCGCTCACGAGACTCGTCAGGCCGCCTGTAAACCCGTTGTTACACACACACACACACACACACACACACACACGCGCGCGCGCGGTGATTCTCTCCTTTGTGATCTCTAACACACGGTGAGGGCGCACGGTCTGCGTTTTTCTTTTCCTCGTGTTTGGTGCAAGCGCACGGAGCAGTCAAACGCAGCTTGTCGCAGCTCCAGGCGCTGCCGCGCTTACGGAATGCCAGCACACAGGCAGGCACAGAACGTGAAGTGACCGCGCCACCGCACCACTCCGTGCGTGCCCTCCGCACCGAGCCGCCAACTACCGGCAGCACCAGCACCAGCACCAGCAGCCCCCCTGCTCTCCCTGCACCATGGATGGCCACCCCCTCTTTTCCCTGTCTTCCCTTCCCCCCCGGTTCACAGCGCTCTGCTCCCAATGGTCTATAAGGAATGAACTATCGCCCCCGGCCCCGTCCCACACACAAATACACACCCGCACACACACCCGCGCACAACACACACACACACACACCCCTCCAAGAAGTATTCGGTACGTATCCGTCAGTAACTGCGAGCGATTGCGGGGATTCCTCTCCGTTTCCGTTTACCAACACACACACACACACCCGCACACAACACACACCTGCGCCACGCAGCCCACGGGCCGGGCGTGCGCCTCCGCCACCGCCGCCACGGGGCGCATCACGGCCAGGTCCAGCAGCTCCAGGCCCCGGTGGGAGGCGGCGGTGACGGCCAGCGGCGACAGGAAGGCGTTGATGGCGGAGAAGTCCGTCAGCGTCTGCGCGGTTACAGTTGGCGTGTGTGTGTGTGTGTGTGTGTGTGTGTGTGTGTGTGTGTGTAAGAACGGGTTTACAGCTATCTGGGTGGATCACGTAATCGTGTATCTGAGACGCTGTCCGATGCTAGCGGCAGAGCACTAGCATCCCAAAGAATCACGCATTAGTTTGGTAGTCTGTGTCTCCCAAGCCGCAACGTGCAAAGTAGACGGAAAAAAACCACTGGATTGGCCCTAGGAGCCGCACCCCGTCTTGAACAACACTACTACTAGCCGGCACGTGGTCACTGTACATTGTTTGTTCGCCTGGCAAAGGACATGCACTAACCTACTAGTCAGGCACGTGGCCATAGCAGCGTCAAAACAAGTACGCCGAAGGACAGGCTGCCTTCACTTCTCACACAGGGCAGAGTACGCCGATGGGCAGCCACAAAGCGATAAAAGGTCTGAACATCCTAGCCGTCGAAGCCCTTGCCCTGCAGCCACAACCGGCCCAATCCCCAATCAAACAAGCAAACCCACACAGCGCGCGCCCCTAGCAGTTGTCCGCCGCATGCATTACTGCATGGTGTGTACGCAGCGCCGGTCCCCCTCCTCCGTCACGATATCCGTGCCCCGCCAGTACGGCTGCAGCCCCCGATCAACTAGGCTGCTGAACTGGGCTTGTCTCGCGCGCCTGGCAGCCCGGCCCTCCGGCGTCAGGTAGGGGGCCACCGTCACGCCTGCGGTGTGTTTAATCTGCGCCGCAGCCCGGATGAAAGCCGCCCGCTGATCCCTTGTCACCACCACCTCCACATTCCATACACGTGTGTGTAACAACGGGTTTACAGGCGGCCTGACGAGTCTCGTGAGCGAGTACTCGGGACAGCCAGCGACAGCGAGGCATTTAGGCCACACGCTGCCGCTATCACGCGTCTCCCCTGCCCAGAGCGCAGCCAAGCTCTGGAGTCCACCGGGGGGACGCTCCAACCAACCTGGACCACGCCAGTAGCCTCAGAAGGGTTACTGCTGGTACTACAACGCAGGGCCCAGCGGGCTCACAAAGCTCTAGGCTGGAGGGCCAGCACCGCAGCAACACGAGCAACGGACAGACGACACACCGCACGAAACAGCACAGCGAAAGGTGGCTACGGGGCTGAGTCCAGCGACCCCGCAGCCTTTCACAGCGGAGACAACAACCTAACCAGCACTCGACGCCAGGGCAGACTATGCCAAAGGGCAGCCACAAACACGTGTGTGTGTGTGTGTGTGTGTGTGCGGGCATTCAAGGGTACGAGGGGAGCCCCAAGGGGGGGAGAAAGGGTTGAAGTTGCGTGGGCGTGCGTGCAGTGAGTGTGTGACGTATGACCGAGTGAGTGTAAGGAGGGAGCTAATGCGGGCGTCATGGCGAAAGGACAGGGCACGCACGCTTTGAGACAGCAGGTTCACTGAAGTGCACATATTTGGGCACCCACAGCCACGGAAGCTGGCACGACCACCCACCATTTTGGTTACTGGACAACCCACCGCACCCACCGCACCGCACCGCACGCACCGCACCAACCCACCGCACCGCACGCACCGCACCCGCCCACCGCACCCACCCACCGCATGGCCCCACCCACCCACCGCACCCACCCACCTGCGCACTGGAGGTGTGGCTGGCCACCAGCCGGTAGCTGTGCCGCGCCCGCAGCCGCTCTATGTCGCTGTCCGGCTCGTCGGCCAGCTTGTACCTGCAGCAGGTCAGGCAGGGGGGGGGCGCGTGAGCCGGCGCGTTTGCAGGCGTGTGAGAGCGTGTGCGTGTGCGGGCGTGCAGGCATGCTAGAGCTTAAGCATGAGCGCGAACATTGGCCATCAACTGTGGAAGCTTGGGATCCGAAGGCGAAGAGCAGCGACAACGCCACCCAAAAGCTGGCCCCCGCCCGGCCGCCCCGCCCGCCCGGCCGCCCGCCTGCTCAACCCCCTTCTTGGTTCTTGGTTCTGGGTTTTGGGGTTGCAATGGTCGTTTTAATTTCTGGAATGAACTAACACCCCATTGGGTTTGCTTGAGTTTGGGCTGGTAACCACAGCCCCCCCCCCCACGCACACACACACACACACACGCACACACACACGAATTCTCTCCGTTTCCGTTTACCAACACACACACACACACACACACACACACACACACACACACACACACACCACTGCCCCCCCCACCTGTACAGCAGCAGCTTGTTGCCGGCGGCCAGTGCGATGAACTGGTCCATGTACACGAAGCGGGCGGCGCGGACCTGGGTGGTGGGGTGGTGGGGGTGTAAATACCAGTAGCCCATTCTAAACCAAGAAACCAATAGGGAGCGAAGCACAGGCAAAAGGGGTTGGGATGGGGTTTGGTGGATTTGGTGGGTTTGGTGGGGTTGGTGGCGGTGGAGGGAGGCAGGCGAGCCGGATGGAGCGTGGCGGCGGGGCGTGTCGATGTCAGACTGCGAGGTTGCTGGCCAGCGGCATTGAGCATTGAGCATTTACATGGCTTGAGGTCCATGCAGGCCCCACTAACTCCTTTGAGTCCGGGGGCGCGAAAAAGGCAGAACAGTGAGGTATAGCCTCAAGTCGCTGTGTTCAGTGCGCGCGACCTAAGCACCGTGACTGCGTGCAAGTACGCCGCTAGCTTCTGAACTGGCGTTCTCAGCATAGCCTGCTTCATATCACCGCCTGTAATACCCACAGCTAGCCTAAGCCTTGCATAACTGGTGCAAGGCGGCGTACTGTAGGTGCAAACCCAGCGGCGTACTGTATGTGCATGTAGGCCTTTACTCAGCTTCAGGCGCATACGCGGCGTGGACGCCCCACTGGACGACTGGAGGTCCTAGCAGGTGGTTGTGCTGCCGGCACGTGATCGTGAGCTGTGCCGCCACTCCCAGGCACACACCCGCTGCGCACAAGTCTTTCATAGTACTCATAGTACTAGTACCTTGTGATCTCTAACACCCGCTGCGCGGGCCGGCGGACGGACGCACCTCATGCTGCAGCGGCGGGTTGGGCGACTTGGCGGCGGTAGCGGGCGAGGGTGGCGCCGGCGGCGGCATGGCCGGAGCGCCACCCGGGCCCGTGGGCCGCGCGGGGGGCTGGTGGTTGAGGTGGCTGAACTCCAGCAGCGGCTGCGCGCACGCCGCGTCCCACAGCCGTGCAGTCCTGCGGGCGTGGAGCGACAGCGAGGGGAGCGTGCGAAGAGAATGAGGCGGCCGGCGAATGCAAAGCCCTGTGCGCGTGCGGTGTGCCAGCAAAGGGCGAATGCGGGTGCCCACGCGCACCACACGCATACGCATACGCATACGCATGTTAAGGCAGATCGCCAGCGGAGGCAAAGCCACAGCCGCCCACGCCGCCGCCCACACCTGTCGGCGCTGGCGGTGAGCACCAGTGTGCCCTCCCGGCTCCAGTCCGCGCCGTGCAGCGGCCCGCCGTGCCCCAGCAGGTCAGTGCCCTCGCCGCCCCAGCGGCTGAGCGGCAGCTTCAGCACCCGCGCTGTGCGGTTCACGGACGCGGTCAGCAGCCGGCTGGCGTCGCCTGGGCGGGGGCAGGGGCAGGGGCAGGGGCAGGGGCAGGGGCAGGGGCAGGGGGCAGGGGCAGGGGGCAGGGGCAGGGGCAGGGGCAGGGGCAGGGGCAGGGGCAGGGGCGGGCGGGGCGGGGGCAGGGGCATGGGGCAGGGGCAGGGGCAGGGGGGCAGGGGCGGGGGCAGGGCAGGGGCAGGGGCAGGGGCAGGGGCAGGGGCAGTGGGCAGGGGGCAGGGGCAGGGGCAGGGGCAGGGGCAGGGGGGCAGGGGCAGGGGCAGCGGGGCAGGGGCGGGGGGCAGGGGCAGGGCAGGGGCAGGGGCGGGGCAGGGGCAGGGGCAGGGGCAGGGGCGGGGGCAGGGGCAGGGGCAGGGCAGGGGGCAGGGGCCAGGGGCAGGGGCAGGGGCAGGGGCAGGGGGGCAGGGGCGGGGGGCAGGGGCAGGGGCGGGGCAGGGGGGCAGGGGCGGGTGCAGGGGCAGGGGGCAGGGGCAGGAGGGCAGGGCAGGGGCAGGGCACAGGGGCGGGGGCAGGGCAGGGGGCGGGGGCAGGGGCGGGGGCAGGGGCAGGGGCAGGGGGCGGGGGCAGGGGCAGGGGCAGGGGCAGGGGCAGGGCAGGGGCAGGGCAGGGGCAGGGGCAGGGGCAGGGGCAGGGGCAGGGGCAGGGCGGGGGCAGGGGCAGGGGCGGGGGCAGGGGCGGGGGCAGGGGCAGGGGCGGGGGCAGGGGCAGGGGCAGGGGCAGGGGCAGGGGCAGGGGCAGGGGCGGGGGCAGGGGCAGGGGCAGGGGCGGGGGGCAGGGGCAGGGGCGGGGGCAGGGGCGGGGGCGGGGGCAGGGGCAGGGGCAGGGGCAGGGGCAGGGGCAGGGGCAGGGGCAGGGGCAGGGGGCAGGGGCAGGGGCAGGGGCAGGGGCAGGGGCAGGGGCAGGGGCAGGGGCAGGGGCAGGGGCAGGGGCAGGGGCAGGGGCAGGGGCAGGGGGGCAGGGGCGGGGCAGGGGCAGGGGCAGGGGCAGGGGCGGGGGCAGGGGCAGGGGCGGGGGCAGGGGCAGGGGCAGGGGCAGGGGCAGGGGCAGGGGCAGGGGCGGGGGCAGGGGCAGGGGCAGGGGCAGGGGCGGGGGCGGGGGCAGGGGCAGGGGCGGGGGCAGGGGCGGGGGCAGGGGCAGGGCGGGGGCAGGGGCAGGGGCGGGGGGCAGGGGCAGGGGCGGGGGGGCAGGGGCGGGCGGGGGCAGGGGCAGGGGCAGGGGCAGGGGCGGGGGCAGGGGCAGGGGCGGGGGGCAGGGGCAGGGGCGGGGGCAGGGGCAGGGGCAGGGGCAGGGGCAGGGGCAGGCAGGCAGGCAGGGGCAGGCAGGTAGGCAGGGGCAGCAGCAGGTGCGGCGCTCAAGGGCACGAGGATGGGCGGGCCCTGCCTGCCGTACTACTGCAGGAGGAGTTGCGTGCAGTCACTTCCATCAGTACCCCAGAGCACCAAGGCTCCGCAAAGCTCCCACAAGCCGTCTCCCCAACCCCACCCGCCTCCAACGCGCCGACTCACTCGAGTACGCCACGCGCACGATGGCGCCGCCCGGGTGCGCCGCCGCGCCGCCAGGTAGCGCGTTCTTGGGCTGGTGGCACACCAGCGGGCCACAGTCCAGCGGGTAGTTGCGCGCCGCCGCCATGTGGCGGTTGACGGCGCTGGCGGCGGCGGCGCGCGGCGCCAGCTTCACGGCCGGTGGCGGCGCGCGGCCCAGCTGCGTGGAGGGCTGTAGCACGCCGTAGCTGTAGCGCAGCAGCAATAGCAGCAGAAGCAGCAGCAGCAGCAGCGGCAGCAGCAAGGTGGGTGAGCAGGAGGCAGGAGCAAGGAGCAAGCGGCAAGGAGCAGGGGGAGGCGCCGCGTGGGGGTGTCAAGCGTCGGGTAGGTGCAAGCACGTGTGCGTGGAGGAGCAGCGGGAGGCAGCAGCAGCAGCAGGTACTCAGTCTGCAACATCAGAAATTCCGTCCCTACGCGCCGTGCCCCTGTCACCACCACGAATTCTCACCCGCTGGACTTGACTTTAGCGTGGAAGGTGACGGGCTTGTCGCCGCCGCCGCCCGACCTGCCGCCCGCCAGCGGCGGCCGCCCGCTCCCCAAACCCATCGCCCGCCCAGGGCTGGCGAAGCGGCCGGGACCGGCCCCCTTGCTGCCCGCAGCAGCAGAGGCACCGGCGGAGCCGCCGCTGCCGCCGGGCCTCCTTGGCCCTGCGGAGCTCGACCGCCGTGCGCTGCCGCTGCCATGGCCGCTCCCCGCAGAGCCCGGCCCCGGCCCAGCGGGACTGGGCGCCCGCAGTGGCGAGTTCTCTGGCAGCGGCGCCGTCTGGTAAACAGACAGGACCACCTCGCCCCCACCTCCGCCGCCATCGTAATCGCCGTCCGCACCGCCGCCGCCAACGTCGCCGTCGCCACTACCGGAGAATCGCAACCGCGTAGCTGCGCCGCCGCCACGGCCACTGCCGGTGGAGCTGGCTGACGGCGTGCGCTGTAGCCGCATCCCAACTGCCATCGCTGACGTCAGCGTCGCCACGGCAGCGCCGTCGCTGCCGGCCGCGCTCGTCCCAAGCGTGCTCGCCGCCTCTGTTGGCTGGTATGTGAGCACCGCGACGGTTGGCTCGCGCGCCGCCGCCGTCACGCACAACATACCGCCGCCGCCGGCGCCAACCGCCGCGCCCAACGGCGCCGCCAGCGCGGCCGCCCCGCAGGGCTCCGCCCGCGGCACGCCGCGGAGCGCCAAGCGCGACCGCGCCGCCACCGGCGGCGGCGGCGGAGCCGCCGTCAGCGCGCCGCCCTCCCCCCGGCGCCCTGCCGCCGCCGCCACCAGCCCCGACGGCGCCGCCACCCCCTCGGCTGCGCGGCCTAGCAGGAAGGCCTCCGTTACCTCATAGGAGCGCGTGTCCACGACGGCCACGGCGCCGGGGGTGGCAACCACCAGCGAGGGGCACCCGGGCAGCAGCGGCGGCGGCGGCGCCGCGCTGCCGGCGGCGTAGACGTCGGGCAGGAAGTCGTGCGCGGGGTCGTGTTGCTGCGGGGGCGGCGGCTGTGGGGGGGGAGGCAAGGCCAGGCAAAAGACGGAATGGTAATGCACTCATGTAGGGTTCTCCACAAACAAAGGGAGGTTCGTGAGGTTGGACATACCGGCAGTTGGAATGCCAGTGTCAATGCCAGCCCATGCGACCTCCGCTTGCGCGCTCTGTCCCCTTACCGGCGCCGCCGTGTAGGCGAGCTGCAGCACGAACGCGCCGCCTCCACCTCCTGCGCCCAGTGCGTCGCTGCTGGCGCCAAGCCCGTCCTCCTCCTCCTCACCGCCGCCGCCGCCGCCGCCGCCCAGCTCGCTGCCCGACGAAGACGCCTGCGGTGAGGGCCAGGTCCCCGCGAGCGCCAGTCCGTCAACGAGGTCGTGAGAGCCCCCAGTCCTTTCACACGAGCACGCTGCTAGCCAGACGCTGCAGCCACCATGCCAACCTACTGTAGCAGCAGCAACAGCAGCAGCAGCAAGCAGCTGCTGCTGCTGCTACTGCTGCTGCTGCTGCTGCTGCTGCCGGCAACAATAGCAAGTCACCGCCGCGACGTGTACGCACCTGCCGCTGCAGCCCCATCTGCGCCTTCCAGTTGGGCCGGCTGCTGATGACCTTGGGACCCGCCGCCGCTGCGGCCGCCGCCTCCGCGGCCGCCGCCGCCGCCGCCGCCAGCGCCCTCTGCAGCTGCCGCCCCACGTCCACGGTCTGCAGCAGCCTGTGGGCAGCGAGAGGCGCGCGCAAGGGGGATTCCAGGCATACATAGTAATGATGAGGCGTTGTTGTGGGGCAGGGGGGATTCCATGCATGTTAAACTAATGAAGGAGGAGATGTAGACAGACGATGCGACACAGAAGGCGTGGGGGAGGGGGTTTGCTTTGCATCGATACACGTGGAGCCAGCGCACAGCGCCAGCCACACCAACGTGCCCCCCTGTCCATCCCCTCCTCCTCCCTCGTTTCACTTCCTCACTCCCGCTCCTCCACTCCACATCCCGCTGCCTACCGCGCAACTCTTAGCCCCCCGCCCCCCCATGGAATGAACTACCCACCCAAACCCCCCACCTGGCGGCCGGCAGGCTGCTGAGGTCGAAGAAGCGCACCACGCCGTCCGCCGCGCCCAGTGCCAGCCGCGGCGGCGAGGACGCCTCCAGCGCCAGCGCCGTCAGCGGCGCCGCGCCCAGCACCGAGCTCTGCATCACCAGGCTGCCCGCCTGCGCAGCCGCCGTGTGCATGGGTAGGGTGGGTGGGTTGGGTGGGTAGGGTGGGTAGGGTGGGTTGGGTGGGTGGTGCATGTGGGGCCGGTGCTTTCGTTTCCGCACGGCTGCTGCTGTGTGCACAGCCAATGCGCAAAAGCCCTCCATCTCCTTCCATCCCCATCTGATATCTGCCACTCCCATCCCCCTGCACGCCTCCCGCACGCCTGCAGCCAGCCAGGCAGCCAGCCAGGCAGCCAGCCAGGCAGCCAGGCAGCCAGGCAGCCAGGCAGCCAGGCAGCCAGGCAGCCAGGCAGCCAGGCAGCCAGGCAGCCAGGCAGCCAGCCATCACCTGCAGGTCCCAGATCTTGAAGGTCCGGTCCGCGCCCGCCGTCACCAGCAGCGCCGGCGACGCGGGCGGGGGGCAGAACCCCGCGGCCAGCACGTCCGCCGCGTGCCCATCCAGCCTGCCGGGTGGGCAGTCCCGGGTCGGGTCGGGGGGGGGCCGTGTTTGGGGGGGGGGGTGTTTGGGAGCGTGAGCGCGGCCAAGGGCATGCGAGGGCGCACGCGCCGTGCGGCCCCTGACCGTAGGCCAGCTACCAGCCCGCACCGCCCACCTCACCACCAGCCCCCAGGGCCCCTCAGCCCCCCTGGTGGGTCCCCTCGGTTGGTTTGTTTGGATTCTGTTCTGGAATGGACTACCCCCTCCCTCCCTCCCTCCGCCCCCTCCCTCCCTCCCACCTGTAGATGTGTCTGAAGGTGGTCACATCGAACACGTGCACGTCCGGCCCCGCGCCCACCACTAGGTAGCCCAGCCGCCCGCTGTGCGCCAGGCAGTACACCGGGCCCTGGTCGGCCAGCACCTGACACACAGACAGCACACAGCACACAACAGACAGCGGGGCAGACGTGATTGGGGGGGAGGGGTAGCCATCCATAGGATGGTGTGCAACAGATGTTTGTGCAATGCCGATTTCCAGAGGAACAGCGGGTACAGCGGGGGAGGGCGGGGGAGGTAGCGGCGGGCCGGCAGGGTGGTGGGGTGGCGGGGCGGGAGTGGCGGGCGGGCGGGAGGTCATGAGGAAAGGACGGCACGCGCACACAATGCGTACATAACGATCCCACCAAGGAACTATCACACCATCACCAGGCACACAGACACACAGGCACACGTACGCCCACAGCTACCTGCACGGGCGGCGGCGGCGGGTGCCCAGCTGCGACCGCCTCGTACACGGCCGTGAGGTTCCAGGCAACAACCGCGTCACAAGAGCCACAGAACAGAACCGTGGGCCGGCCGGAGCCGGAGCCGCCGCGCCGCGGCGTGGGGTCGCTGGTGCCTGTTGGTACAACAGAGCGGGGCGAGTATGTGAGTGAGTGAGCTCTCGGTCCGCCGTTGCGCGCGCGGAACGGTGCCCTTGCCGTGATGGCAGCCGCAGCCGCAGCCGCAGCCGCAGCCGCAGCCGGCGCCCCGGCAAGCCCCAAGCTCGATCGCACCAGCTGCCCACACTACGCGCTGAGGCGCCGCCCCGCCCCGCCCCGCACCCCCCCCGGTTCTCTTGGTCGTTTCGCTTTGGTTTCTAGAGTGCACTACCACCTCGCTCCTTTGCATTTGTATGGTTTAACTGGGCTGGTGTTTACAACCCCACCCCCGCCCCGCCCCGCCCCGCTCCGGACGGCTCAACCCCGCCACCCACCGATGGGCCCCACGCCAAAGGTCATGCAGATGACGGGGCGCAGCTGCAGCTCAGACATGAGCCGCACCGGCGGCGGCAGTGAGGAAGCGCCCAGCCCGCCAGCCCCTGGCGCCCGCGGCTGCTGCTGCTGCTGCTGCTGTGACGCGGGCGGCGGCAGGCGGTGGACCTCCACGTCGGGGCCGCCCGGCACAGCGAACGCAAGGTAGGTGCCTGCGGGGTCCGTTATGACGGTCGTAGTGTTGTGTGGTGGTGGTGGCCGTGTAGGAGGCCAGCATTTGTGTGGGCGGCGATTGCTGGCCGGTGTGCTTGTGATGATGTGGGTCAGGTGCGTGCATGACAGGAAGGGCGTCAAGCTCTTGGGAGCTCTGCCCAGGGCTTGCAGCTACGGCGGTCCCTGTTACCAACGGCGCTGCAGCTTGGCACATACACGCCTAGATTGAAACTTCTAACCCACCATCAGTGGCCACGGCGTGGCAGGGGCTGCCGTCCCCGTTCACGCCCAGCTCAGTGGTGAAGCGCAGCTGGCCGACCATGGTGCCGGGGCTTGACGTGTGAAGGGGGGGCTGGCCTCCCCGACAGGGACGGTCCCCCTTGCTTCCTCGCCGGGCTTCACAGCCGTATGCTAGTCAGCTGCAATCAGCACGCCATGTTAGGTAGCATCGGATTCCCGGAGCAGGGCACCGGGCGCGGCACACACATGCCTGGCCTTCCGCGTTCTGGGCGACGGATGTTGGTTTAATGATTTGCAGTTAATTTACTAGTTCATAGAGGTTCGTAACAGATCCGGAGCGCCTACGCTGAAGCCAGGGCAAAGCTGTCGATTGTGCACGCAAAACGCAAGCAAATTGAGGCGAAGTCGTATAATATAATATGAATTCTGTGCATAAACAACAATAATAGTTGAGCTATGCGGTAATGCTTGTCAATTGCAAAAACTAATGGACTCGGCGGTTCGGCACTTGCGCGACGGCGTTTTGCCTGATGCCGCAACCTGCGCGACTTGCTGCATTCTTGATAACCTAAGCGTCATCGGGGGAAGCCTGGTGCTGCAGCATGTGAGTTGCTGGGTGCAGACTGTCGCTCCAGTTGCCCGGCTTGTTCCTTAATCGCGCCTCGTTGTCATCATACTCTTCTGCAGGCCGTGCGCTCGTTTATTGCCGCCATGCGGCAGGGCCGCAGCCAGGCGACGGTGGTGCGGCTGGTGGACTTGACGGGGACGCTGGCGCCAGTGGCCGCCGAGGCCGCCGCATCGGCGCCGCGCTCCGCCAGCGCTGGCGGCCCTGACGTTGAGTACGTGGACCTACATTCGGACCCGTGGGGCTGGCATCGAGGCGCCGCGGCAACGGCGCAGCCAGGGCAGGGCGCGGCGGATCAGGAGGCCGCCGCTGGCCCAGGGCCCGGCTCGGCCGCGGCCGCGGCGGCGGCGGCGGCGGCGGGGGCGGCGGCGGGGGCAGCAACGGCAGCAGGAAGGGGCGCGGGGCCCCTGGTGTCCCTTGACGACCTGTTGGACCAACTGGTGAGGCCCGCCTCGCAATCAGCGCAGACGCCAGACGCGGGGCGTGGCGGCGTGTGCGTGGTGCTGGGCTGCCTCAGCAGCCTCGTAGAGCGCTATGGCGGCGTTGGTAATGGCGGCAGCGGCTGCGGCGGCGGCGGCGCAGATGGCGGCGGCGGCGGCGAGTGGGCTGCGCTGGCACTGGTAGAGGCGCTGCAGCGGGCGCCGGCGGTGTCGTGTGTGTTGGCGTCAGTGCACACGGTGGGGCTGACGCCTGGAGGGGGGCGGTGCAAGAAGGGACTGAAGTGGCCGCAACAGGCACCGGGCAAGACAAAGGGCTGGACTGGGCTTCAAAGGCTATCGACACCAAGGGGCGAGCGGTATGGGTGCGGCAGATTGCTGAAAGGCTGCGTTTTCTAGCTTGTACCCTAGCTTGAACCGCGGTTGCCTTGTGTGTCCTTGCGACACTGCCGCCGCAAACATGACAGGACCTGCACTCGGAGGCGGCGGTGGAGGGTCTGCGCCGCGCCGCCAGCTGTGTGCTGCAGCTGGGCGCGCTGACCGACCTGCAGCAGCGGCTGGCGGCGGCGGCGCTGCAGGGCAGCGGCCGGGCGCAGCAGCTGCACGGCGGCGCGCTGGCGGGGCGGCTGGACTGCCGGACGCGCCGGAGAACGGGTGCGCGTGCTCGTGCGCGCGACAGCGTGTGTGCTGTGGATGGGCGTGATCTACTTACCGGTTTCTGTGCATTGATCTATGCGGGCACGAGGAGTCTGGGTTGCGGGCTGCGGGCAGGTAGAGGGCTGCTCGCGTGTGTCTGATCAGCACCCGCTGCCACCCGCCCGCATCGCACCGGCGCAGGCCGCGTCAAGGTGGAGTCGGAGCTGTATTCCATCTCGCTACAGCCGGCCGCGCCAGGAGCCGGCGGTGGCGCTGCTGCTGCTGCTGCTACAGCCGCCCCGGCCGTGCACTTCTTCGCCATGCCGCCCCAGGTCGACGCGCCCGACCCCAAGGCGCTGCTGCGGCTACAGCCGCCCGCCTCAGCCGCCTCCTCCGCAGCAGCTCCTGCTGCTGCGCCAGCCGGCGGTGGTGGCGGCGGCGCTGCAGCGCCTGGCGTGGCGGCCGGCGCTGCCGGCGCGGGTGGCGCGGGCCAGCCGCTGGGCTTGATGGGCGGCGTGGGCACTGCGGAGGAGCTGGCGCGGGCGGTGGGCAGCAGCATGCGGCTCACGCTCACGGAGGAGGTGAGGCCGGGAGGCAGTACATTACCGTATAGCACTTCGCTTTCACAACCCACTTTCGCGCCGCTTGCTAGGCAGCAAATGCTGTGCTGGCTCGTGAACTGCGTCGGCAGGTCCCTCCTGTAACCAATGCAAGCTAGGTACCCGGGCACGCCACCTCCAGCTGTAAGACGCCAGGACCACACCATTCTACGGTGTACTGCCCCTTGCCCTGCCTTTCCCTACGCAGGAGCGGCGCGCCAAGCAGGCGGTGGTCCTGCCCTACCAGCACACCGGCACCGGGCTGCGCGGCCCCGCCGCGGCGGCCTACGCGGCGGGGGACCACGCCGGCTACCTGCCGCCCGCGGCGGGCGGCCGGGGGCCGGGGGCAGCGGGCGGTGCGGGGGCAGCGGGTGGCGGCGGCGAGGCGGCGGGGGCGGTTGGGGGCCCGGGTGCGCGAGGCGGGGGCCTGGGGCACATCCTGTACGTGCGGGACTCGGCGAGCGAGCAGGACTCTGACCAGGACCTGGATGAGGACCTGGACATCTAATGGCCGCGCAGGCAGGAGTGTCTGGGCAGACGAGGAATGTGTGTAGGCTAGATGAGCGCGTCAGGCCTAGGAATGTGGGAGCATCGAGAGCGAGCTGAGTTGGCGCGGGTTGGTGTCGGCAGGAAACACTCAGGTGCATGGCACAGGATGGGGGAAACCTATCGTGTGCTTCTTGCACAGATGCGATGAATATACAAAAATGTGCCAGGTCTGAATAAAAATCAGTAGGCGAGTCGTGCCGACACGCAGGAGTCCTCCGAGCTAAACAAGTTTCGGAACGCGGTCTGTCAACCGCTCTGGACCCGTTGCCACGCCTCTGAGCGCATGAGTTATAAGTTCACTTGCTCAATCTGAAAATGCAAGTGCCAAAGACCGCCTCAATTGAAGCCCCCTGGTCGCGGCTCACGCCAGCGGTATTCCGGCAAATCGCGCAGTCGCTTCACCCAAACGAGGTCATTCTCTCGTTCAAACTCGTCAGCAAGGAGGTGGCAGAATGTCTCCGCGATGAATACAAGACGTTTCAGCTGCGGCAGAAGCAGGACGTCGCGGCGCCAGACTTCTGCCCCATCCTCTGCAAGGCCGTGTCCGCCCGCGTCGTTGCAGCGCAACCCTGGCCCGGCGCTGAGTTTGTGGCGCACTGGGGCCGCCCCGAGCCCTGGCGCGCCCTCAACAGGCGGCAGCGCCACACGCTGCTGTGCCTGGCGGCCTCCTCGGGCCACGCCGCCAGCCTCGCCGCAGCGCTGGAGCACTGCGGCACGGTGGTCAAGGCGGACGCGCTGGCGTCGGCGGCCGCCGTGGGCGACGTCGCGGCGTTCCGCAGGCTGCTGCTCCGTGGAGGCGCCGCCTTCTGGGACATGGATGCGGCCTGGCTGCCGGCTGCCGCCGGTGGCCAGTTGAAGCTGCTGAAGTTCCTGGACCGGCATAACCTGGTGGCCGCGAATTCGCGAAGGTCGTACGTGCTGGGGCCGGCGGCGGCGAAGCGGCGCGCGGAGGCGGCGGCGTGCTTTGGCGGCCGGGAGCGGGTGCTGAGCTGGATGGAGCGGGTGTGGTGCCAGGAGGAGGACCGCTTGGACCGCGCTGCGAGGCACGTGGCCGCAGCCGCCGCGGCGGAGGGTGGGCAGGCGGAGCTGCTGAAGCGGCTGGTGGAGCTCGTGGGCAAGGCCAAGCACCGCCACCGCATTGTGCGCGGCATTGCCTACGGCTGCCCGCTGCCGGTGCTGCAGCAGTACTGTCGGAGATGGGGCGGGCTGGAGGACGGGGCGGGCGCACGCACGGAGGCGGCAGTTGCTGCCAGCCGCCGGCAGGAGCTGCTGCTGCGCGCGGCGACCAGCCCCACGTCCGACTGGGCGGCCAAGGTCGACTGGCTGCTGTCCCGGTGGCACTCGTCACCCACAGCTACTATGGAGGCCGGGAGCGCACGGCCCTGTGGCGGCACGCAGCCCACGCGCCCGGCTACCTGCGGCGCCTACAGCACCTGACGGCGGCACACGGGCTGGAGCTGCCGGCGGAGGCCGTGGAGGCGGCGGGGACCGCGGGTGACGTGGACGCGGCGTCGTTCTGCCTGGGGCTGCCGCCTGTGCTGTCCATGGTGCCGGGGCCAGCGGGCCAAGACGGGTGGCATGCGCCGGCGGAGGTGCTGGCGCTGGCGGCTGCATCGGCCGGGCAGGTGGCGGTGCTTCGGCTGCTGAAGGAGCGTGGCGTAACATTGGGCTGGGCGCATGTGCAGGCGGCAATGGAGGTTGGCAACGGGATTCAAGGGCCGGACAGCATTGAGATGGAGCCCGAGTTTGCTGGCCTGCCCTCGCTCCGGTACCTAGTGATGGAGGGCGGGCTGGACGCGGCGGCTGCGGGGGCTGTCAACTGGTCCGACGTGTTTCGGTGCGTGGCGTGGCGCGGCGCCGACACGCCCCTGCTGCAACACCTGGTGGAGCAGGTGGGCGTCAAGGGTCCGGGCTTGTGCCTGTGCTGTCAATTGCTGCGTCGCACGTGGACTGACGCCCATTGCCTGCCCTGACTGCAGCGCGGTGCTGAGGTGGATTTGGAGGCGGTGGCCCGTGGCGGCAGTGAGGAGCAGCTGGGCTGGGCGCTGGCGGTCAGGCGGACTAGGCGGACCAGCAAGGTGGGGGTGGGGGCGCACGCCTGACCTCATCAAGGAAGCCAGTTTGGGTTGCGCGCTTTTGCGCCGTGTAGAGACGCTCCTGCTCCTGACTGGAAACCGCACGTCCGCAGCAGTCACCGCGCTCGCAGTCCCACACGCTGCCCCTGCTCCGAGCTTTGTCCTGCTGGCTTGTCCACACCATGACACCGCACAGGCCCGTGCCGCCAAGGTGGTTGAGGCGGCGCTGCTGGGCGGCAACTGGGCGGCGGCGGGCTACCTAAAGCGCCGCAACTGGGACCCGCGGAACCAGCAGCAGCTGCAAGAGCTGTTTCGCTCCCTGGCAAGGGGTCACGGCACCGCGCAGCACATCCCCGCCCTGGCCTGGCTGCTCGACAACTACCAGTTGGTGTGGACGTTGGAGTGCGTGGACGCGGTGGAGGAGCTAGGGGAGGCTGCGGACGTGAATGGCTGGCGCATCCCGCGGGGGCACGAGAAGCTGCTCCAGGCCATGCTGGCGCAGGCGTACGAGGCGCTAGGCGAACCGGAGTACGCGGGCAGCGATAGCTACGGGTCGGATGGGTACTACTGAGCAGGGTTGGATGTTGGCTTGTTGCTTCAGGAGTTTTGCTGGCGAGACGTAGTCCGCGCAGATGCAGTGTTGGGTTGAAGGTGGACCAGTCCTGCAATCTGCCGCAATCTCGTTTCCTATATGTGGGAATGCTGTGGGGGCTCCGGGTGGGGACCATAACGTCGCCGTAACTGGCAGCGACTCTTGTTGCATGGGTGGCTAGCACGTCGGCTTGTTTGTAAGCTCAAACTGCTGGCGGCATATTCGACGATACGGGAATCTGGGCATGTGCCCGGCCAGATGTACAGACCGGCACCCAGCCCGCTGCTGTGGAGCCTACGCACACTGCTTCTCTCAGCACATACAGCCTCATGCTCATAGGCCTGCAGCCGCGCTGCCCCGCCCGCCGCCAGCTGCCCCTCACACACACACACCCTCCGCCGCCGCCAGCAGCTCCAGCAGCTCCACCATGAGGTCGGGGCTCGCTGGCCGCCGCCAGCCGCCGCCGCCAGCCGCCGCGCCCCGCCGGCGCCGCCAGCACCTCCTCCTGGTACTGCAGGTGCCAGCGCTGCAGCCGCCGCCGGAGCAACACAGCGCGCCACCGCAACCTACCGGCACCACCACCGCCTCCTCCTCGGCCTCCCATCTCTGCTGCAGCCCCCAGGGTTTGGTTTAGTTTGGGCTGGTAACCACAACCCCACCTGGACGCCCGCAGCACTTGCAGCTGCTGTGCGCCCTCGCTCCTGCTGCTGCTCCCGGCGCCGCCTTCTCGTGTGCCCCCCAGCCGCGCACCCGCCCATCGCAGCACGTCCACGAACGTCTCCGGCGTTACCGACTCGGCCCGATGGCAGGTGGCGGTGGCGCACAGCTCCGGCAGCAGCAGCCGGTCCGCCAGCTCCGCCAGCGCCTGCAGGGCCGGCCACGTGGCTGGCAGCTGTACCGCGCCCGTGTACAGCCAGCGCAGCAGCAGCGCAAAGGCGTCGGCGTCCGCGTCCGGCAGCTCCAGCTCCGCCGCGGCGCCGTCGGCGAACGTGCCCGCCGCCAGGCGCTGCCGGAAGTAGTCGCAGCGCGCGGCCAGGATGGCCCGATGCACCGCAAAGCTGCGGCCGCCCACGCGCAGGGTGAGGTCGGAGGTGGCGTCAGGCTGGGACTCCAACAGCGCGCACAGGTCGGAGGCGAGCGAGCGGGGCGCCTCCCGCGCCACCGCTCCGCCGCCCTCCCCAAAACCTCCTCCTGCTCCTGTTGCTGCTCTGAAAGGAACATGACCACGCCGTTGGAGCCCATCCCCGCCATATGACGGCAACCCCGCCTCCTCCACCTCCGCCGCCCCCGACGTCAGCCCTCCCTTCTGTCCCCTTAGCGACCGCAGCCCCAAGCCTACCAACACCAGCCCGCCAGCGCTACACGCCGCCAGGTAGCCGTTCGGCCGCAGCGCCGGGCTGGTCAGCGCCCCCGCCTCTGGGTCTCGGTCTTTTTGGGTTCGGAAGAAACTACCCCGCCTCCGCCCCCGCCAGTGGCTGGGGCTGCTGCGCTAGCCCTTGCACTGGGTGGTGGTGATGGCGTGGGGGCAGCTGCGGCGCCAGCGCCGCACCCAGCGTCTTGACGGCTCCGCTGCTCGCGTCCACGCGACGCAGCCGCAGGCCGCCGAGCACGTACAGGCAGCAGCCGCCGCCCGCACCGTCACCACCACCAGCCGACGACGACGGCGACGACACGATGCCGGTGATGTTGTCGAAGCCGGCGGCCTCCCCCCCACGCCATCGCGTGCGGCCGTTGGCCGGGCGCCCCCCGCCAGCACACGCGTGGGCATGGCGGCGGCGGTGCTGGCGGCGGCGGCGGCGGCGGCGGTGGAGTGGGTGGGCAGCTGTACGGCCATGGTGAAGCTTGTGCAGGGCGGTGCGAGCACGTGCGAGGCGGGCAGCAGCGCCGGCAGCACGCCGTGCGGCAGCGCGGGCCGTGGCAGTGGCGTGTGAAGGCGCAGAGGCAGGTGCGCTGCGGGCGGCGCGTGCATGTGGCCTGCGTAGCTGCCGCTGGATGCTGATGGTGGTGCTGGTGGCGGTGGTGGTGGTGGTGGTGGTGGTGGTGGTGGTGGTGGTGGTGGTGGTGGTGGTGGCAGCCGCACCCGCTGAGTTCTGGGGTACGGCCGAAGCGGTGTACGGCCCAAAAGGCTCCCCCGCATCTCCGCCGCAGCGCCCGCCACCGCCGCTGCTGGTGCCGGTGCTGGCACCGCCCACCATAAATGCGCTGCCGCTGCTGCCTCCCCCTCGGCTGCTCCGCCAGCCGCCGTCCCAGCCGCTGGCTCCATCACCAGCCTCGTCGCTGCTCCCGCCGCGGCCGCCGCCGCCGCGCCGCCACGCCTCCGGCAGCTGCATGGCCCTCAGGCGGCTGCCGGGCTCAGCAAGGTACAGCGCCCCGCCCCGCGCCCGCCCGCCAGCAGCCTGCAGGCAGATGACGTGTACAGCGGCGCCGGCGGCGCCGCCGCCGCCGCAGTCGCTGCTGCCTGCACTCCCCGCATCGGCTCCTCGGCAACGGCTCCATCGCCCACCTCCACCTCCACCTGCTGCTGCTGCTGCTGCTCCGCCTGCTCCGGCTGCTGCCACTGGCACCCGGACCTCGGCGTCGCCCGCCAGCCGCCACAGCGCGCCGCCCCGCAGGTACCGGTAGTACAGGTGGCCAGAGAAGGCGCCCCAGGAGGCGGCCGTGATCTCATCACGCGGCGGCGGCGGCGGCGGCGGCCCGCCCAGCTCGCCGGCGCCAGCGGCGCCGGCACCGGCGTCATCAGCCCCTGTGGCTCCGCCGCCGCCCGGGCAGGCCCGCGCCGCCAGCAGCCCGCCGCTGATGCGGAAGCCGCCGCCGCCGCCGCCGCCGCCCCTACCACCACCAGCAGCGCCACCTGGAGGGCTGCGGCCGCCACGCGGCCCGGCGGCGCCCAGGAGCTGCGCGAAGCCGGTGGCGCTGCCGGCCACGGACACCAGCGTCTGGGCCTGCAGGGCTCCAGCCTCATGGTGCTGGGCGCCGCAGGCCCAGCTGGGCTGCAGCTCGCGGCTGACTACCAGCAGCGGCCGCAGGCCGGGTGTGGGTAAGTGAGCCGCCGCGGAGACGCCGCCGTCACCGTCGCCGGCCGTGGCTGCCATCATGGCCGCCTGCCAGGGCACAACGGGGCGCGGCGGTGTAGGTTACCGACATGCTCTAGAGTGCGAATGCGAAATGCGAAAGCGAGGCAGTCGGGACGAGGATGTCGCATCTAGTAGGCAGCAGCGAAAGAGGTGAGCAGCAAGCAGAGGCCAGTGGGCATGTTACCTCACACGTGGCGATAAACCGCTGGTAAACCGGGCGTCTTGACACACGCTGTCGTCATGACTGTATGCTGCGCGGTATTGGGGCGCTGGGCTGTCGTGCGCGGAGGGCTGCGGTGGCGAGGCCGCCGTGGTGCAACCAACCTGAAAATCGCCAGCGCCACCGGTGCGCAGCGCGACATGCGGGAGGGAGGAAAAGCAACACGTGGGGGAGGGGGGGGGGGGGGTACAGGGCTTGGGGCCCGTGGGCCGCGCTCTATCTTGGTGTGTCGGCAGCGCAAGTTAGGTAGGAACAGCTTAAATAGTTGTAATCAATGTAAGGAGTAAGTCGTGGTGCGGCGTGAGAGCAGCGAGGCAGGAGCCGGAAGGCGGGAACACAGCAAAGCAAGCCCCAGGAGCACATCCTTTGTGTCAGTTGTTGGCTGACGGCTGCAAAATGGTTTGCGCAGATGAATGGGCTCTAACTCGAGGACTTGAGGAAAGGGAACAAGTTGGCAATTTGCTCATGCAGTGCACTTGTAGCCTTTCCGCTCGCGTCTATGAATAGGATACGAAATCAACTGTAAAAGCATATCGTTGATAAGAAGGAGTGCGTGCACAACGCAGCAGAACTATTTCTTCTCGAACTGCTGAGGAATTCCGCCTCGTGTAAACATGTTTGCGCTACTACAATCATGTAGACCTGCAGAATAAATCCCTTCAGTCTAGACGAGCATAGAAACATAGCAACACATCTCGGCGCAGCAGAATGTCACAGCTCGCTCTGGATGACCGCGTGCTGCGGTCCATGGGCATCGGGAAAGTGTTCAAAGTGCGTGGACTGCTCCGGGGCCAGATGCTCGGTCCATTGCCGGGGCTGCGCGGCGGAGGCTGCTGCGGCGGGGCCAAGGGGTCCGCACTCGAGCCTCGCCCGCGCGTCTGACAGCCGATCACTGCGCTCCCGCTGGTTGCTGTGGCCCCTCCCGCAGGAAGGGCACTCCCGGATCAACTCCATGGACTTCTGCCGGACAGAGGACCTACTGGTAGGAGGCAGAGGAGGGGGAGAGGGCGGCAGAGGGAGGAGCTGGGGGCAGTGGAGAGGGGGACAGCGGCCAGGTGCTGCCTGGTGGGAGCCGCCGCAGCTGAGCTGCAGGCCCGTAGTATCGCGGGTCCCAGGTGCATCCATTCATGCAACAAGGACAGGACATGGAGCCGTGGACTCTGTGGCTCTGTGCGGAGCCGGTGGAGAGCGGGCGGGTGTTGAGTGCATGTTTGGGGGGAGGGGGAACGTGGGCCGGGACGTTGCAGGTGATGTGGTTACCTGCGTGGCCCGCCGCTGCGGCTTTGGCGGCGACAGGCTTTGGAGGGTCTGGGTTGGGCGCTGCGCGCGAGTGCAAATGCCTGTCTGTGTGCATCAACTGCAGTAGCCCCGCAGCAGCAGCGTGCGCATGGGGCTTGGGGCATGGGGCTTGGGGCGGGCGGGCGGGCTGATTGGAGACAGGCGTACATGCGGCGTGGGCTGCCAGCGCGGGCGGGGGTGCCATGGGGCTGACACGGGCTGCCCATGCGGCCGCGCACTGGCGCACACGTACGGTGCCATTCCCAGCCCAGCGCCCAAAGCTGCCTGCATGCCTGCCTGCCCGCCAGCGGGTCTGCCTTGCGGAAGCCTCCGCCCCTCCGCCCTCCACCCGGCCTCACCATTTCCGTCCGCTCATCCCCTCTCCACCCACCCACACACACACACACACACACATGTTTCCACGCACACAACCAACCGCACTCAAACACACGCACACACAACCACACAATTCCGTTTACCAACACAACCACACAATTGTGCTTTTCTGACACACGCACACACAACCACACAACCACGCGCACACGCAGGTGACGGCCAGCGACGACGACTCCATCCGGCTGTACGACGTGGCGCGGGGCACGCAGCAGGAGTCGGTCAGCAGCCGCAAGTACGGCGTGCAGAACATCTGCTTCACCCACTCGCCCGACTGCGTCGTGTATGCCTCGCGCAAGGTGGGGGCGGTAGGGGCCTGGGGGCGGGGGGGGGGCCTGGGAGCGCGGGGGGGGGGGTGCAGCAAGTGAAGGCAGGGTACCGTAAATGTCTGACCGCTTCCGGTCAATCAGTTTAGACCAAGCGGGAGCGCGAAAGGGGCGGTGGGGAGGAGCGGCGGGAGCGGCGGGTGCAGGAGCAGGGTTTGGAGGCTCGGGGCGGGGGGGGGGGGGGGGAGTAGTTCATTCCAGAAACCAGAAGCGAAACGACCAAGAGAAGAGGGGGTTGTAAGGGTGGTTGACGCGGATGCGGACAGCGGCAGGACCGCGCCGTCCGCATCCGGGCTGTAAGGGTGGAGGAGGACGCGGCTGGGCCGGAGCGGGACGGCCGCAGCGGTACTGAGCGGCTTGGTGGCTGCTGGTGGCTTTGTGGCGGCCCATGGCCAAGCCGCTGCCTTGCATGGCGGTGCCTTGCGCGCCGGCAGCTTGTTGTAGCTCCTTCTTCCGCCCCGCCCCCGGGCCCCCCGGCGGGCTTGCCGCCCTCGCACCGTACTGACTTCACACCCGCTCCTCGGTACCCGGCCCCGCCGTGCTCTGCCCTTCGCCCCGCTCCCCCCCCCTTGGCTTTCACTGGGTTCGGGATTACATAACCACCCCCTAACACACACGCACACACACGCGCGCAACCGTAATTGCACCGCACGAATTGTCCTATGTCTGCTGTTCTCTCCCTTGTGATCTCTAACACACACGCGCAGCCCGGCGCGCCCTCCATCAAGCCGCTGGACGCACACGCTCTGCGCTACCACACACTGCACAACAACACCTACATCCGCTACTTCCACGGACACACGGCGCAGGTGGGGGCGGTAGGGGCTGGGCTGGGGCAGGGGCCTGGGTTGGGCTGGGCTGGGCTGGGCTGGGCTGGGCTGGGCTGGGCTGGGCTGGGCTGGGCTGGGCTGGGCTGGGCTGGGCTGGGCTGGGCTGGGCTGGGCTGGGCTGGGCTGGGCTGGGCTGGGCTGGGCTGGGCTGGGCTGGGCTGGGCTGGGCTGGGCTGGGCTGGGCTGGACCGCATCACGAACCCAAAACACGGGCACTTTGCCAGCCACCCTCGCCATGCCCACTGCCCACCTGCCCCTTCCCCCCACACCCCAACATATACATACACCTGGGCGCTGCAGGTCAACTCGATGTGCATGTCGCCGAAGAACGACACATTCATCAGCGCCGCCTCGGTGGTGGGTGGGTGCTGGTGGGTGCTGGTGGGTGCTGGTGGGTGGGTGGGTGGTGGGTGCTGGTGGTGGGTGGGTGGGTGGGTGGGTGGGTGGGTGGGTGGGTGGGTGGGTGGGGGGTGGGTGGGTGGGTGGGTGGGTGGGTTGCTGGTGGGTGGGTGCGGTGGGTGGGTGGGTGGGTGGGTGGGTGGGTGGGTGGGTGGGTGGGTGGGTGCTGGTGGGTGGTGGGTGCTGGTGGGTGGGTGGGTGCTGGTGGGTGGGTGGTGGGTGCTGGTGGGTGGGTGGGTGCTGGTGGGTGGGTGGGTGCTGTGGGTGGGTGGGTGGGTGCTGGTGGGTGGGGTGGGTGGGTGCTGGTGGGTGGGTGGGTGCTGGTGGGTGGGTGGGTGCTGGTGGGTGGGTGGGGTGCTGGGTGGGTGGGTGGGTGGGTGCTGGTGGGTGGGTGGGTGGGTGCTGGTGGGTGGGTGGGTGGGTGCTGGTGGGTGCTGGTGGGTGGGTGGGTGGGTGGGTGGGTGGGTGGGTGGGTGGGTGGGTGGGTGGGTGGGTGGGTGGGTGGGTGGGTGGGTGCTGGTGGGTGCTGGTGGGTGGGTGGGTGGGTGGGTGGGTGGGTGGGTGGGTGGGTGCTGGTGGGTGGGTGGGGTGCTGGTGGGTGGGTGGGTGCTGGTGGGTGGGTGGGTGGGTGCTGGTGGGTGGGTGGGTGCTGGTGGGTGGGTGGGTGGGTGCTGGTGGGTGGGTGGGTGCTGGTGGGTGGGTGGGTGCTGGTGGGTGGGTGGGTGCTGGTGGGTGGGTGGGTGGGTGCTGGTGGGTGGGTGGGTGCTGGTGGGTGGGTGGGTGCTGGTGGGTGGGTGGCGTGTGTCGACCTCTCGACAGGAGAGGTCCTATGTGAGGTTTGTAACAACGGCATTACACGGACTAACACCCGCGGCTGTGACTCGCTCGCTCGCACCTACCTCAGGACAAGACCGTGCGGCTGTGGGACGTGCGCACCAACATCTGCCAGGGCTGCCTCCAGGTGAGGGCGACCACAACCAGCGAGGGATGTAGTGGGCAGCGGCGGCCTGGGTGTCACAACGGCAGTTCGCGCTTTGGAGAAAGGTCACTATTAGGGTGCCGGCCGTGGTGCTGACACTTCGTCCCTTGTGTAACTCATCATCCGTCGCCACCGGTTGCGCCACCTAGCCAGTGAGCCACTTGTGTAACTTGTTTATGTATTCATGTGTAAGTGTTGCGTGAGCATGCCCACCACCGCATTCACCGCCGCCGCCGCCACCCTGTCTCCCCTGCAGGTGCCGGGCAACCCCACCGCCACCATCGACCAGCAGGGGTTGGTGTTCGCGGTGGCGGTGGAGAGCGGCGTGCTCAAGCTGTACGACCTGCGCAGCTACGACAAGGGGCCCTTCGACACCTTCCTGGTGAGGGAAGGGATGGGTGGGGGTGGGGATGAGGGAAGGGGGTGGATGGCAGTGGGTGGGTGGGTGGGTGGGTGGGCGGGGTGGCGATTATTTAGGGGTTGAGAGAGGCTGAGATTGGAGGTGAGGAAGTGAGGAGGCGGGTTTAGAGAAGCTGTGGGGGTGAAGAAGCGAGAGCATGAGGAAGCGGGGGCTTGGGCGGCGTGTGCCTGTGCGTGGCCATTGGTCGCTCTGGCGCAGGTGTCGCAGTTGACCCGTGTGTTGCATTGCCGCCATTGCGTAACCGCCGCCCGCCCAAACTTCGGTACCAACACACGGGTCCGCCCTCACCCAGGCGCGCCTCCCGGTGGCCTTCCGCATCTGCACATCGCCGACCCCGCCCTCCTCCTTCAACCCCAAATCACATCTATAATTGCTGCCTGCCTGCCGCGTGCCCTGCCTGCCCCTCCTGCCCCTGCCCCTGTCCTGCCTACCTACAGGTGGAGGAGGAGAAGAACAGCGCGGCGGGCTTCGCCGACATACGCTTCTCCAACAACGGCAACCTGCTCATGGCGGTGGCGGAGGGGCGCATCTACCTGCTGGACGCATACAAGGTGTGTGTGTGTGTGTATGTATGTGTGTGTGTGTGTGTGTGTGTGTGCGCGACGTGCGTTTGCGTCTGGTAGCTGCGTGTGGGAGAGGACTGCGTTTCCGTGGGAGCTGCGTGTGTATGTGGGGGGGGGGGTAGTTCATTCTAGAAACCAGAAGCGAAACGACCAAGAGAACCCGAACCAGCCAGCTCAACCCAGAGCGCGGAGATGGTGTGGCCTTAACCTGTGGGTCTCGGGCGCCCTTGAGCCTTGAATCTTCAGTCTTGTCGTCGGTGTTGTCGGTAGTCATGGATGGGAGGGAGTTGCGTGTTCCTTGCTTGTGCTCTTTCTGATCAGGCGCCATCCACCGCCCTTGCCCGGCACCCCTCGTCCATGACCCTGCCCCTGCATCGTACCTGTGTACCTGGCTACACCTTCTCCTCCTAACTCTAATGCGTGTACCCCCCCTTTAGTTTGGGCTGGTAACCACAAACCCCCCGCCCACCACCTACCAGTACTCCATACCCGCGGCTCAGGAAGCCCCCCCCTTGCTTCCCCCCACTGCTTCCCCCCACTGCTTCCCCCCCACTCACCGCCAGGGCTCCACGCTGCGGCGCTTCTCCAACGGCATCCCCGAGGCGGGCACGGCCGTGGAGGCGGCCATCACCGCCGACAACCAGTACCTCATGAGCGGTGGGGCGGGCGGGTAGTTCATTCCAGAAACCAAAAGCGAAACGGGGGGGTGCCATGCATGTTTAATTAATGACGGGGGAGATGTAGACAGGGGGGGTCAGGGAGCTGGGGTGGAGGGGTGGAGGGGAGGGGATAGGCGTGGAGGGCGCTGGGGTGGGGGAAGGGGCTGCGGAGGGGGAGGGGCTGCAGGCGGATAGTTCATTCCAAAGACCGAATCGACCATCGGGGTTGCTAGGGCAGCGCGGGCGGCGAAGGGAGGCTGGCGGCAGGAAGCCGCGGCGGTTGGAGGGGGATCGAGGGGAAGATGGGCGGCCTAGGGGTGCCATGAGGCGCCTGGATTGGGTGACGGGCTGACATTCTGGCTGTGGAAGGGACGCTCTCCTCCTCTCGCTCCTTTCCATCGGGTTCGGGTAAGCTTTGGGCGGGTGTTTCACAACCCAACCACCCAACCACCCTCCCGCTCCCGCCCCCCGCTCTGCCAGGCTGCGATGACCGCAACATCCGGGTGTGGCACATCGAGACGGGGCGCGAGGTGGCGGTGTGGAGCGGGCACGCGGGCGTGCCGGGCTGCCTGCGCATGAGCAGCCGCCGCATGCTGGTGGCGTCTGCCTGCAGCGCGCTGGTGCTGTGGATCCCCAACCTCAAGATACTGGACCAGATGCAGTGAGCACAGCGGCGACGGCGGCGGCAGTGGCAGGAGCAGGAGCAGTGGCAGGAGCGGAGTGGCAGTGGGCAGCAGGAGCGGCGGCGAAGGCTGAGGTGTAGCAGTGGTGGTGGCAGTGGGAGGAGGAATGGAGGCTCTGGCAGCAGCAGCAGCAGCAGGAGGAAGAGGAAGAGGAGGAAAGGCTGCCGCGGAAGAGGAGGCGGTGGAGGCAGTGGCTGTGACAGGAGCGAGGCTGTGAGCAGAGGCTGTAGCAGCAGTGGAGGATGGCGGGGTGTGTGGAGCTGACCCTGGGCGCGGACCCTGAGACTGAGGGGTGGCAACGGCCAGCACGGATGTGACGACGGGTGGGAGGGGCGCGCGCGATGGGCTTCGCCGAAACTGCTGCACCAGTACTGTCGGCCCGCTGTGAAAGGGGTTCACGAGACCGATGACAGGGCTTGCGACGGCATGTGACGATTACCCTGATCGCGGCGCAACTGCGGCCGCATTGCGGGGAGTGTTGGACTGGCTACTGGCTTCGTAACGGAAGCTCCAGTGATAGCAAGTTCACCATCACCAACGTGCAGCTTGCAAGCCTGCTCCTCCAGACTGAGACAGAACACGGCCGCGCTCTGCCGCGCTCCTGTCTGCTGCGCTGTCCCTCTTCACGCGCCTTCCGCGTCCCCCTGCTAGGGGCTAGGGCCTTGGCAACACGGAACAACACACGCAACACAACAGGGAAATTGCAAATGCACTTGGACGGGAGAGTGGCGGGGGGTATAGGTGGGGTATGGGGTGGCTGTTGGGTGAGTCACATGCATACATACCTTATTGTTATTACACGCACACGGACACAAGCTAATAAGGTTGCTTGCTAATATATACAAAGGGAACGCTAGGATAGAGAGCCAGAAGTTACCGAGAAACAAAGCATAAGTTACTCACTAAAGTCGAAAAGCCGTTTTAAGTTGAAAGGCCAAAGTCGAAGAGCTGACTTGCCTACAAGGTGAAAAGCTGAGCCTGCGAGCACTCGTCCACATGTGTAACGTCCGCCAGGCAGGCTCTGGCAGTCCTGGGGCCAAGCTGGCACCACCACCAACAACAACCACCGTGCCAACCACCACCAACAGCCACTGTGCTAACCACCACCACCACCCGATTACAGAATACATGCATGGATGGGTTGGTGCTCGTAGAAGCCAAGGGGGCCAGTGGCCGAACTCCAGCCAACCCGCGCATACACGTTCCAAAGGGACCTACCGGCGCTGTAGCACAAGGAAGGTTTCCCCAAACAGGCATGTACGACATATTCAAGCCAGGGCTCGTATCTTGTTCGATGGGGTACGTCCAGACATCAGGCCTTTCCGGGGCTAAACTATGTCCACCACATTGCCGATTTGGGGTCTTTCCATAGGATTTTGGGCATTGGCACACCACGGGCCCCCTTTCCAATGTCCAGTGGGCCCGCCGGGCCAATCTATATCCCGAAAATCGCCAAAAACGCCTTTCAATATCCCGTGGATATTAAGATAGGAGCCATGATTCAAGGTTAGAGCACCACCACCAGCCACACACACGAGTGGGCACAGCGTCCCAAGCTGGCGGCCCTCCGCCGTGCCTTGCACGCCCCAGCGCTCCTCCTCTCGTGGTGGCCCCACGACACCGCTCCTGGGAGCCGCAGCCTCTCACCCCTCCGTCAGTGGCGGCTAGCCCGCCCCGCCCCCTCCATCCCGCCCTCGCATCGTACCGCACTCCTCACACCCGTGCATTCACAGGTGGCTGCGTTCCCCTCACGCGGTCCCCTCGCCCCCTGACCACGATTGCTGCACGTCCACTCCCAACCCCCAAATAAACAAACCTCTTGGGGCTACGCTTGCTCGCAGGTTGTCCCATCCATGCCGGACATCCAAGGCCATGTGGCCACGCCTCCCCACGCCTCCCCACGGCAGCAGACCTGCGGCTGCCCCGCCTGTGCCACCACACACCGGTGCACATCCTCCACCGCATGCAGCTGCTCACCCATGTCAGGGCCCCCCTCGCCCGCCGGCCCGCCCGACAAGTGTTCCCCTGTGTCAGGGCAAAGGGGCTCAGCCCGCCACAGTCTGAGGCTGAGCTACCCGAAAATGAATTACGGCATCGCCGCATTGCCCATCTCCAGTGCATGATTGCAGTACGCGAGTGTCCGTCTCAACAGTGCCCTCAGTAAAAAGCAAGACAATCAGGCCGCCCAGGACACACACGGCAACAACACATGCACACACGTTCCTTTACTGCCCTGCGTATTTTTTCTTTCTGGCGCAAACGGCGACTGCTACATATTAGTATTTGTTATTAGGCACACCACCCACGTAGCACATGCAAGCCCGTCCTCACCCCGAGCTGTGCCCAACAGCACCGCGTGTCGTGCCTGGTTAGCTTCACATGTGACGATGGCATCTCAGCAACGGTACCCTTGTTTCTTCGTGAGTTCGCTCACATGACGACCACAGGCAGCAGCAGCAGCAGTAGCAGCAGCCGCACCTGCTATCAAGGACCGAGGCCATGTAAAGGCAACTCATGAAATGAACAACGCCGTATGCACACGCCATGACGAACCATCAAACCCCAGCAGTCGATGTCCAGTGCTGTGGCCCAGCCAACAGTTCTGATGAATCGCGCGAGGCCACCCACCCACCCACCCACCCACCCCATCCAAATGTACCCTCGTAGCCAATTCAAGGCTTCGGAGATTGCTCCTTACCAACCAGACAAGGCAGATACGCTCCGTCATGTCTCTCAATATGCTCAGGCGTGGCAATCACAGGACGCCAATATAAACGTCTGGACTCCCTCACAGGCAAGCGAACAGGTCACAGCAGAAACCTTGTCCAGGGTCACTTCAGTAAGAAACACCACGCGCCTTGCAGGACACGTGGCATGTCGTCGTAACATCAACAGAGGCTCGCGTCCAGCAGGTCCCGTAGTTCATGGTAAACATTGCCGCAACATGACAAGGTACAAGGTACCCGCCGCCAGTGCTGCCAACATTGATGAAAGGAGGCATTGCCCGTACTAAAGTAACAACCAAGAACCGCGCACGAGCCACATGTGGCCGCAATCCACTCGACCACCGCTACCAGCCGTGCGCATGGACACTGATGTCAGTGCGTCAAAGTTGCGTGGCACTGTGATGTGATGTGCAGCGTGTTCGTATCTCCGGTATCCATTGTAGCGTTTGCATTAAGCAGGCTGAATCAACGCAGCGCAGGCGCGCTGCTTGGCGCACTGCACGAGCTTTACTCAGCTTTGCTCAGACCGGGCCGCAACTGCGGCGGCGGCAGAGCTGCCGTACAGGTCTTGCAAGGACGACGGCGGCGGCGGCACTGGTGTTGGCGGAGGGGGCAGCGGAAGTGGGGGCACGGCCACCTCGTCGCCGCTCTGGCCCCTCTCGCGAGCCCGATAGCCCTCAGAGCTGGCGGCCTGATGGTGGCAGGTGCTTGCCGCCGCCGCGCCAACTGACGGCGGTGCATGTGCGGCAGCTGGCCCAGGCGCGTGGCTGTCGGCAGATGGCGTGGAGCGAGACCGCAGCCGGGAGCCCTGCTGAGCCGGTTGCGGCTGCTGCGAAACCTCCTCGCCCTGTGAGTCCGCCACCGAGTCCGCCGGCGCAGGCACAACAGCATTCGCGCCGCCGCCGCTGCCGCCGCCGCCGCCGCCGCCGCCGCCACCCACGGCATCGATCTGCCGGCTGCCACTGCCACCGACGCTGCCCCTGGTCGCGCCGGCACCGCAGCCCGCCAGCGGCGGCGCCGACGCGCTCTCCGCCAGCAGCGCCGCCAGCTTGTCCAGCAGGGTCGCCGCGTCGGGGTCCGCGGAGCGGCTGCTGGGCAGGACGGCGGGGCCCGAGCTCCAGGGCGACAGCCCGCGAGACCCCTGCGGCCCCTGGCCCTGGCCGCCCTGCTGTGCACCGTGGGGCGACGACTTGGTGGCCCGGCCCGCCGCCGCCATCAGCAGCGGGGCCAGCAGCGAGCCGCCGGCGCCGCCGGCCGAGACCGCCGCGGCCGCCGCGGCCACAGCGCAATCGGGCAGGGGCGGCGGGCGCCAGAGGAAGGTCTGCATGATGGCACCGGGGTAGGTAGGGCGGGGGCCCAGCAAGGGAGGGATGTGAAGAGATGCCCTTAGGGAAAACCAATTAATTTTAGGAGTGGCATGGTGCACGCAGCAGCAGCTCATCACACACGCGTGCACCCGCGCGCGGGGACCCGTCCTGACCCCTCACCTGCATGGTCCCCTTGCCCTTGACCTGCACTCCGCCCGTGGGCGCCCAGTCCTCCTCCGGCAGCAGCGCCTGCGTGGCGGCGCTCACGTGCACCGCGCCCGGCTCGCACGTGCTCTCCATGCGGCTGGCGGTGTTGACGGTGTCGCCGAACAGGCAGAAGCGCGGCATCTTGGCGCCCACGATGCCGGCGGTGACGGGGCCGCTGTGCAGCCCCACGCGCAGCTGCAGCGGCTGGCCGTTGTGCGGCATGGTCATGAGCGCTACCTCGCGCAGCATGGCCTTGGCGAAGCACAGCACCTTGAGCGCGTGCAGGTCGTCCTCGCTGCCGTCGCCGCGCACGGCCTTGAAGCCCTCGCCGTCCACCGTGATGAGGCCGCCCACCGCCATGAAGCAGTCGCCGATGGTCTCGACCTTGTACACGCCTGTGCGTGGGCGTGGGTGTGGGAGTGGGCGTGGAGGCGATGGCGGTGACGGGATGTGTAAGATACGCCTGTCTGCAAGCAAGTTCGTTGAGTCTCATCACCGCCGCAATGCGTATGAGGCAACCCTGCCGTACACACCATAGATGTCGCACAGGCAGTCGAAGCGCGTGAAGAGGCCGTTGAGGAAGGCCATCACCGCAATGGGTTCCAGCTCGTTGCACATGGACGTGAAGCCCACGACTGCGAGAAGAAGAAGAAGAAGCACGTGACGAATGCAACTAAAGTGTGAAGGGGTGGAATGCGGCGTGCACGAGGAAGGGCATGGAGAGCGCTGCAGCAACGGTTAGCTGAACAACACATGAAAAATGCCACTTGCTAGCATGAAGGAAAAAATGCCTTATGCATAGCAAGGCCCAACGTGAAGGGCCGCAACTTACTGTCCGCGAAAAGGACGGTCACATTTCGGTGCGCGGTTGCCAGCGGCAGCCCGCCGCCGCTGCCGCCGGCAGCGCTGGCCGCTGTGCCTGCCAAGCTGGTGGCGGCCTGCTGCCCAACCGACGTCCGCTGCCGCCGACCCCGGCTGTTTACGGCCGCCACCGCAGCAGCCGACGCCGCCACCAGCGATGGGTGGTCCAGCAGCAGCGACACGGAGGCAGCCATCAGCGGGGCCGGCGCCGCCGACGGAAGTGGCGGCAGCGGCAGTCCAGGTGTGGTGGTGGTGGTCGAGGCGCCAGCCGGCATCGCTGCGCCATCCACACCGGGTTCACCTACACCAGCAGCGCTGCTGAGGGCGGGCGCGGCGGCGGCAACGCCGACAAAGGAACCAGCACGGCTGTTGTTCATGAACAGACCGGAATTGAAGGCGACAAGGCCACTGCCGGCGCCAGCACTAGCGCCGGTTCCGCCACCCACGCCGCTCCCCAGAGCACCAGAAGCCACGCGGCTTGCGCAGCCGCTCATCGGTCCGGTGCCACTGCTGCTGCCTCCACCGCCGGTGGCCACCGCCAGCGCCAGGTTGCTGCTGCTGCTGCTGGAGGCGGTGGCGCGGGAGTAGTGCGCGCTGCGCACCACATGCTCTATAACCTGCGGCGTGTGGCGGTGGCGGCGGCGGCGGCCAGGCGTCGGTATGGGTACAGGCAGGCATGCATGCAACAAGCCCTATGGACTCCACTCCTGCCGCGCTCGTCCTCACCTGCCATTCCAATGCAGGCGCGCTCCCGCCACACGCCCTTTATCGCCACCTCCCCAGCCCCCAGCTCCTAGCCCCCAGCCCCTGCCCAACCACGTGGCATGCGCAGTACTTGCACACACACACACACACACACACACACACACACACACACACACACACACTGCGTTGTAGTACCAGCAGTAACCCTTCTGAGGTTACTGGCGTGGTCCAGGTTGGTTGGAGCGTCCCCCCGGTGGACTCCAGAGCCTGGTTGCGCTCTGGGCAGGGGTGACGCGTGATAGCGGCAGCGTGTGGCCTAAATGCCTCGCTGTCGCTGGCTGTCCCGAGTACTCGATCACGAGACTCGTCAGGCCGCCTGTAAACCCGTTGTTACACACACACACACACACACACACACACACACACACACACACACACACACACACACACACACACACACACACACATAGCGGCAGCGTGTGGCCTAAATGCCTCGCTGTCGCTGGCTGTCCCGAGTACTCGCTCACGAGACTCGTCAGGCCGCCTGTAAACCCGTTGTTACACACACACACACACACACACACACACACACACATGCATTGTCGCCTTCCTCATGTTTCCTAACACACATACATGGCATTTTGCACACTTGCACTGCAATACTCACGTGCCGCGGGAACACCGCCTCCAGCAGCTTGTGCTCCTGCTGCAGCAGCCCCGCTCCTGCCGCTCCTGCCGCTCCACCCAGGCGCTCACGTCCACAGCGCTCAGCAGCAGCGTCACGTGGCAGCCGCCGCCGCCGCCGCCGCGGCCGCCGTCAGCGCCGCCGTCGCTGCCGCCCGCGGGTGCCAGGTCTTCAACTTGCGGCGGCGCCAGCGGCTCGCGCTTGATTGTGATTTGCACCTGCGACGGCAAAATGATGTTTTGTTCGGGTGTCCAGTAAGCAGGTGTGAAGTTGATTTCAGCGGGGATGCAATCGCAATGGCTTAGATCCAGCAGTGCGCCATGGCAGGCATCTATCTCGGCCACAGCCCATACAGCACTGCGCACAGCCCACCTGGTGCCACACGAAGGGCACGGCCTGGTTCTCCTCCTCCGCCGCCGCCACCAGCACTTGGCTGTAGCTGCTGTGGCGGCTGCGGTGGCGGCGCTGCTGCAGTGGCGCCGCCGGCGCCGGCGCCGGCGCTGCCGCTGCTGTCGTCGCCCCCTCAAGCACGAGGCTGTCGCGTGACAGGCGAGAGGCGCTGAGCAGCACGCTGCCGTCGTGCGGCGACAGGCCGGCAACAGGCGCGCCGGCGGCAGCTGTGGCCGCGGTAGGGGCGCCAGCGGCACCGGCGGCAGGACCAGCGAGGCCATCTGCCGCGGGAGCTGTTGATGGTGGAAACGTGGATGTCACGCCCAGCACGCTCGCACGACGTGCCACGGCAGACACGCGGGGGCTGCCTCGAGCATGCGGCGGGGCAGCAGCTGACGACAGCACAGACGCGGCCGCGCTGATGTCGAGCGCCGATAGACTGGGGTCGGATCCGGGCCGCCGGGAGGGCGGCTGGGAAGCAGAGGAGGAGGCGGTGGAGGAGGAGGCCGCCTCACGTCCGCTGTTGCGGCGAGCGGCGCCGCCAGGGCCTGCGGCATCCGCCGTCGCTGCGCCGCATGCGGCAGACGCACCTCCGCCAGCACGGCCGGCAAGCAGACTGGACGCGCTGCGCTGGAATGGCCTGAGTACAAGCAAAGGAAGTAGTTCGGTAATGCCCCGCGTGAGGACCGGAACTGACGACAGGAGGCAGGCGTGTGGGTTGAAGGCGGGAGACTGCAGAGCTGCGTTCGCAGCAGGTCGTCGGGCACGGGCAACCCGGCACAGACAAAAGGTTCTGGCCACCCCACCTGCTGGCGAGGCCGCGGCTGCCGTACTGCAGGACGGGGGTCGACAGCTGCTGACGGCCGCTCCAGTCCGCCTCTTGCCCCATCCCAGCCGCCACATCCATCGCCATTGCCACAGCCAGGGGCGCGGGTGCCGCGGCCTGCTGCTGCACCTGCTGCTGCTGCACCTGCTGCTGCGCCGTGCCGCCGCTACCCACGGCTGCTAAGGCGGCGGCCGTGGATGCCGATGAAGGACTGCTTCCGCTGCTGGCAAGACCGCTAGCAGGGCCGCTGACAGCAACAGCGGCCGCGGCGCCGCTGCCGGGACCGGACGCGAGGACGTCGGCGGGTGACAGGTTCTCCAGCGACGACAGTAGGTTGTGTAGCCGGTCGCGCTGTGACGTGCATGGCAGTTGCGCAGTTAAGGCACAGGCAGCATGGGCAACTACGGTAGCTGGCGTCGGCAAAGCAGGTCGGATAAAAACGGGCTACCCTCTCACTCTCACCATGGCCCCCGAATGCCGCTGCTATCCCGCCTGCACCACTCGCTAGGCGAAGTGTGTTCTCCACCACGCAATACCGCATGCACCCACCGTGGTCGTGCGGCGCGGCCGAGGCGGCGGCTGCGCACCCCCGCTCACGTGGCCGTGGCTGGCCGTGGAAGAGAAGTTGCTGACGCGGCCGTGGTGGTGGCCGTGCTGGCCGCTGCTGCTGGGGTAGCTGACGCGCTGGAAGCCGCCGCTGGTGCTCGTGCCTCGCACGTGCACGTACCCGTGCTGTTGCGCAGACGCCGCTGCGGTGGTAATGGTTGCGGTGGCGGCGGCGGCGGCGGCAGCAGCGGCATGGCAGTTCGAGTCATCATCAAGCCCCGGCGGCGCGCTGGCGGTGCCAGCAGCGCCGAGTGGGAAGTGGTCGTGGGGGTGCGACAGCGCCTGCAGCCGCGGCAGGATGGCACCGGACAGGGAGGATGCGTCGGAAGCGCCGCCGCCTCCCGTGATGCGCGCAGCGGCGGCGGCGCCGCCAAGAGGAGTGACACCGCCTCCGCCCGGCGGGACCAGGGACGCGGGCAGGGGTGAGGAGGCGGGGCCGCAGCCGGCGGATGCGCCCGCCGACGCCAGGCCGGGTGGGCGAGCTGCGAGGCTGCTGTCGGAGCTCGGGAGGAGCCGCACCTGCTGCCCGCCATTAGCACCGCGCTGTTGCATGCCGGGAAGCAAGTCCAGCTCCCCGCCGCCAGCGCCACTTGCGCCACCACCACCGCCGGCACCGCCACGGGGGCGCACAAGGGCGTAGCCCTCAACCGCCGCCGCCAGGCGGCTTGTTGCCGAGCGCGGCTGCTGCCGACAGCCGCAGGCGCCCGGCGCCACCGCCGGCTCCAGGGCGCGCTGCGACGCTCCCACGGCAGCGTCACCTGCCGCTGCCAGCAGCTGGCTGCCGCTGCCGCTGCCATGCACGCCAGCTAGCTGCTGGCTGTTGCAGCTGTAGCTGTAGCTGTAGCTGTCGCCGGCGGCGGCGGCGGCATCGCAGGCGCTGCCGGACAACAGGCCGCCGTCGTAGGTGGCGGCGCCAGCGACCGTGTTGAGGGTCAGGGACAGGCTCTCAAACAGCTGCTCCGTGTCGCATGTGGTCGAGGCGTGCGTCTGCGCAGTGTCACTGCCATCCTCCTCCACCCGCGCTTCCAACGACGTCTCGGCAACTACGGTCACCGCTGCGGTGAGCTGGCTGCGGTCGAGGATGTCATTATTGCTGAGCACGCAGTTGCTGTTGCAGGCGGCGGCAGTGGTATTGGCGACGGCGCTGGCAGCATTGGTCCCCGCCGATACCCTAACGGAAGCCACGCCACCGGGCCGCCCCAGCTCGGGTGGCTGGGAGCCGCCGCCGCCGCCGCCGCCTGCCATCGCCGGCTGGAAAGCATCCGTGCTGTCAGGTACCTCGGCGCTCGCAGACGCAGCAGCAGAGGCCGAAGGCGAGGCAAAGACGGGAGCAGCAGCAGCAGCAGTAGCAGCAGCAGCAGCGGCAGCCCCCTCGAGGTCGCTTGCCGCGCCGCTGGGGTCATGTGGCAGCGGAAGCGAGGACAAGTGCAGCGTGCCCGGACGCCGCTCCCGGCGCCGGTTTTGCTGTTGTTGCTGACTCTCCCCAGACTGAGGCTGCCCGCCGTACATGAGGGGCTGGAGCTGTTGCTGGTGATGGGATGCAGGGGCCTGCTGACAGTCCCCTGCTGTAGCTGCTGCTGCCGGCTCCTCACTGCTGCTATTGCCGCCTTCGCTGCCTTCGTCTTTCGCGTTGCTGCCATTGCTGCTGTAGCCGTAGCTGCTAGTGCTGTCACGGCCTGCACTCACGCACCGGCTTCCAGCGCCGCTGCTGCCAGGGCCGTGGGGTGCTGAAGGGGACACCCCTTGAGCCCCGCGCACCCGCTGATCGTGAGGGGGCGCCGCCGCTGCTGGGGCCCCGCCGCCGTCGCCGCCGCCGCCGCCGCGCGAAGACCCATCCAACGCCACCAGCGATAGGCGCTGCCGCCAGAAGGCGGGGTGCGGCACACGCACCGCTGCCGAGTAAGAGGCCTGCAGCGCGTGACATCAGCGGTTTGTGAGTCAGCATCACGGTCCTCGCCCAGCGCTCGAACGGGCTGCTGCCCCGCTGCTGCCCCGCGGCCGCGCACTGGACACAACCCCGCCCTTGGCCCCAACCCAACTCGTGCGGTACGTATGTACCTGACCGTTGGCAGCCGTCTCCTGCACCTCGTCCCATACCGCCGGCTCCAGGCTGAAGTAGTCGATCAACCCGGCCCCGCACAGTGATGGAATGGCGTCCCTGGCACTCGTTGGTTCCTGTGGTCATCACACGCAGGGCCCCACTGACAAGCGTGACTCCGCAGAGCGCCACGCGGCGGGCAGGACGTTTGTCCAGTCCAACATCCTGAGGTCGCCCCGAGGCCTTTCTTAAGTCCCCGTCCTCACCCGTCCCCAGCCGTCCCCAGGACCCCGTTCTCAGGCCCGCCACCCGTCCTCAGCCCCACCTGTCCTCAGGACCCCGTCCTCAGCCCCACATTTAAGCGCAGCATTTTGTCTCAAGGGTTCGTGACGCAGCCAGGCTAAAAACGCAACGTGCAAAACCCGCCGCGCGCTGTCATGCTTGACTTGGGGCGCACCTCGTTGCGCAAGGTTGCGTAAAAATATGCCCTCGCTGATTCATTTATACAGATTGGCAACCTGCGCAGCCACAACGTCACTGTCTTGCCACAGCACAAGTCGTTCTTGGCAACGCGCCAGGCGCCCTTATAGCAACTCACCCAGTAACAGCATCAAAAGCACCGAGAAGGTGCTGTGATGCGCCTGCGGCCTCCAGCATTAATTGCTCGAGCGAGGCCGAGCCGTTGGTGACCATCCGTTCGCGGAGCGGAGCTCTTCCACCGTTCCCAGCGGCCTTGTCCCTGGATTTCGCGTGATGATGATCCTACACTACTACCGCGGAGGGCATCCCTCGACTATCGGTCCACCTGCGCATCAAGTCGAACATCTGTCTTCTGCGACAGATACACGGGCCGCAGAAAATATTGTGATAGAGAGCTATATGTGTGTCTTTCGAAACAGATTCAATTACATGGGGGGCCGCGGAGAATGTCTGAGTAAGGCTGGAGCACCGGGGCACGCCCCCCCCCCCACCCACCCACCCCCGGCCCTCCCCGCTTGCAGTAGACACAGTACCCCTGGAGTACCCAGTGGAGAGACCCGGACTCCGCGCAAGACCTCCAGCTTTTCAATGTCCGACATAGCGTAAGTCATCCTGCAATCAGTGCAATCGGTACGTGCCAGGGTTGTGCCGTGCAAGCGGACCGAATCGCCAGCACTCGCAAACTCGCTCGCATGATTTACAACGTCCGCTCATTGATTGAACTTTTCCGGGCAAAGTTTCAAGATGAGCCGGCGCCAATGCGAGAAGCGCAATGCGGGGCGGAGCAGGACTGGGGGTTTCGGCAGTCCGACGCATCCAGACACGGTACAGATTGACCCCGATTCTTGCCCCCGATGACCCGACTCGAAAAGGCTTCCAAGGAGGCATATATTACATAGTGAAGCGCAAACTATTATGAATAGCCTGCGACAGTTGAGAGGTCGACTTTAGCTTCTCGTTGCTCGCCTGTGGCACGAGCGAGGACGCATAGCTATGACATAGCCACATAACGCATGAATGTCAAAACGCATGGTGCAAAAACTTGATGTAGAATACACCTAAACAATCGCTCATGGCGGAGCCTATCCGCGTCGAGCCTCGCTTGTCGCTGTCGCTCAATGAACAAGGGTGAGGACCGTGTACGCTTGCAGCCCACACTGATAATGATGCCCGTGCGATGAGAGCCCCTCAGCGCCAGATGTGAATTGTTAAAAGCCCACCGTTTCTTGTCCCCCACAGCCGACTTCTGTGGCGGTCGAGGGATTCAGAATCATGGTGTCAGAAGCTTCTGGTAGGGAGCGAAGCCGACACTACTCGTTGACGGACTGGCAATTGCCGCTAGACATTTGCGGTTTTGTAGGCCGCAGGTTTTTAGTGCCCATCGGAATGTGCGGTAACGCACAGAGGATGCGGGGGAACGCGGGGAGCTGGCTGGGGCCCGGGTGCGACTTCAGGGGAGCCCGAATTCGCAGCTACTGGAGTCGTGCCGCTTAAGCTTGAAGTACAACACGGCGTGCACTCCCCCCCCCCCCCCCACACACACAGGACCGCGCGGAAGCCACTTTAGCCCCCGCGCCCAGCCCTCCAGGTGCATCCACAGCGGCTTCTGTTCCCCATGAGGAGCTACGGGCTGTAGCAGAGCGCACCAGCCCAGATGACGCTCAGCCCGCTAGCGCAACAGACGCTGGCATGGGCATCAGCAGACCCCCTACCCAGCAGGTGGCAGCCGGCGCACCCGCGGATGCGCGTGGGGGCCTCAAGGAGTCGCTTGAGACACTGCTGCCTGAAGCGGTGGCAGCCTCACTGCTCGCCGACCTGGACGCGCAGCTGCAGGCGGGCATAGAGGAGGTGGGTGGCCGCCTCCGTGCGCGCGCCACAGGGGCCTTGCGGGGGTACGGCGCGAGGTCGAGCTGCCAACCTGAAACACGGAAACCGCTGCCTTGGGCTTGGCTGGGCATGATGACGCCCCGGCACGTGTTTTTCCGACTGTCGGGATGCCTTAAACCGTCCACTGGGAATCTCGTACTGCCAGTTAGTAACAGCAGCCTCAACCGATGCCGCACGCCAAACTGCCCGTTGTGGTCCCATTGCTTGCAGCCCGAGGCACTGTCGCTGGCACTGCTGCACGTGGGCTATGTATTGGAGCCCGCACGTGCCGAGTCAGAGGAGGCCGTTGCCCCGGCAGAGGCACGGCTCTCAGCTGCAGACCCAGCAGGCGCGGCCCCAGGGCCTGAGCCAGGCAGGGCGCTTGCGGCTGCAAGCGGGGCACAGGAGGCAGGCGGAGGAGCGGTGCCGGACCCGGCCGCACCCGAGTCGGCGACCATGGAACTCCAGCCACAGCAGCAACGGGCTGAGCCGGGCGCAGGCAGCAGCGGCCCTGCCGCGGCGCGGGGACAGACGCCGGCACCAGCGGGCCCAGAAGCCGGGGAGCCGCCGCGCACCCCCAGCCGCACGCCCGGTGCCAGCGCTGCCGGCACGCCCAGCCGCAGCGGCCGCGGCAGCTCCGCCTCGGGCGGGCCGGCGCCCGGCGGCGGCCCGGCCTCGGAGTCGGGCGCCGCGACGCCAGGCGCGGACACCGGCGGCGGCGGTGGCGGCGCCGGGCCTGCCAGCCTGTTGCTGCTGCCGGTGCTCAGCTCCATCAGCCGCATGAGCATTACCAGCGCCGAGCGGCAGGCGCTGCTGAGCGGGCTGCTAGAGCCCAGCTCCGTCTTCATGAGCGAGGCCGTGGGCCTGGGGCTCGACCTGTTCGGGGACGAGGAGGGAGGCCATGAGAGCCATGCTGCCGCGGCGGCGGCGGCGGCGGCGGCGGCTGCAGGCAACGGCGGCGGGGCCGCTGGCGCTGCTGCTGGTGCGGGCACGGGCGGCGCCGCAGGCACCGGCGGCGGAGCAGTTGGCGCGGGCGCGGGAGCGGGCGGCAACGGCACGGAGGGCTCGTCAGCGATCACGGCTGCGCTGCAGGTGTACATGATTGACTCGGTGTCCCGCGCCGTGTCAGAGGTGCTGCCCGCAGAAGGGGGAGCTGCAGCCGCAGCGGCGGCGGCGGCTGTGGCCGCCGCAGCCGCGGCGGCTAGCGGCGGCGCCGCCAGCCGCGGCCTGCCGCTGTCCTCGGCGGCGGCCGCCGCCGCGGCGGCGGTGGCAGCGCGCCTAAACGCCCTCGGCGGTGGCAGCGGCAGCAGCAGCGGCAGCGGCGGACCTGGGGGGGGCTGGATGCTTGACCCCGAGCTGCGGCGCCTGTTGGACTCGGCGGCGTCCATGTACCGCACCGGCGCCGCCGCATCGCGCAATCCCACCGCCGACGGTGCTGCAGGTGGTGCGGACGGGGCTGCAGCTGGAGAGGTCGCCGCTGGCGGTGCGGGCGCCGGTCCCAGCCACGACTTCGCCGTTCGGCGCTTCGCGAGCCCGTCCCGCCACCTCAGCGGCAGCAGCGGCGGCTTCGGCGGCGGCGGCGGAAGCGGCATGTACAGCAACGACGGGTCCAGCTTGTACGGCGGCGGCGGCGGCGGGCTCCTGCGCCGCGGCGGCGGCGCTGTTGGCGGCGGCGGCCCCGGGCTGGCGCCGCCGGGGCGCGCTGCGGTGCGGCCCACCCCGGCCCACCTTGCAGTCCAGGCCTACCTGGGCGGTGGCGGCTTGGAGGGCCAGCCGCACGTGCCCCGACGGTCGGGCGCGGAGGACAGCGCCGGGCGCGCGCGCGGCCGCCTGTCGGCGCGCTCCGAGGGCGCGCCGGTGCGCTACCTGCGCGCGCCGACGGTTCGTGTGGATGACGTCAGCAACAGCAGCGACGCGGCCACGGCCGGCGCCAGCGGTTTCCTGGGCCAGCGGGCGCCGTCAACGCCACCGATTGAGGAGGATATCGAGGGGGAGGAGGAGGCGGCCGGAGCCGGCATGCACCCGGCGGAGGCTGCTGCGGATGCCATTGACGTGGAGGTGTCGCCCTTCACACACGTGATGCGCGGCTTCCCGCTCGCACCGGCAGCAGCAGTGCCTGGATCCACGCGGCCCACGCCCGCGCCCGCGATACAGCCGACGACGGCGGCGGTGGCACTGGCGGCGGCCGCGCCGGCCACGCCTGAGGCGCCCCCTGCGGGTGCGGGTAATGCCGGCCCTGATGCCGCTGCAGGTGCCGCTGCTGAAGCCGCAGATGCTGTCACTGCGCCACCCGCAGACGGTGACGCGCAGGCGGCTTGTCCTGAGGCCGCGGCAATGGCCCCAGACGCTCCAACTGCCGCGGCCGCAGGCACGCCTGCGGCTGCGGCTGCGGCTGCGGCTGCGGCTGCGGCTGCGGCTGCGGTGCAGTCGACCCCGACCAGCCCGACCGCGGCCGCGGCCGGAAGCAGCCCGCTGCACCGCTCCTCGGTGGGCGCCCCTCTGCCGGTGCGGGCGGGCGTCGTGCACCGCTTCCCGCGCCGCCGCAGCACCCGCAGCCGCATGAACGCACTGGTGGAGCAGTACCAGAGCCAGGGCGCGGCCGGCACCCCGGCAGCTGGCGGCGCCGCAGCCGGCGGCGGCGGCGGCGGTGCAATGCCGCCAGGCATCCTGTCTACGGGCAGCACCACCGGCATGGGCTCGACTGCAGCTGCCGCGGCTGCAGCTGCAGCTGCAGCGGGTGTGGGTGCGGGTGCGCGGCAGGAGGGCGGAGTAGGAGTGGGCGGCGCCGCCGCGGGCGGCAGCTGCGCCCCGGCCATTGGCGGCTCGCGCGGCGCCAGCCCCGCCCACGCGCACGCGGCGGCGGCGGCGCCGGGCGCGGCGCCGTTGCAGCTGCGGTCGAGCGGTCGGACTGGCAGCAGCAGCTGGCTCGGGGTTGCCGCTGGTGTGCTGGCGCCCGCGCCCGTGCCTACGCCGACGGCTGCTGGCGCTGCCGTGGCTCCGGCTGCGGGTGCTGCGGCCGCGCGGCCGCCGCCGCTCCGTGTTGCGTCACCGGCGGCCGGCGCCAGCCCGAGCCCAAGCGGCCGCGAGACGCCGGTAGCCGCGGGCACGACCGGGGGCCACAGCGGCGGCGAGAGCCTGGTCGAGACGGAGCCCAGCGGCTGGGCGGCTGCGGGGAGCAGCGGCAGTGCGGAAGGCGAGGCGGCGGTTGCGGAGATGGAGGTGGAGGCGGGCGTGCTGGCCCCCGTGTACCGCTGGCACCAGGTCTCGCTGCGGCTGGTCCGGGCGCCGGCTGCCCCGTCCGCTGCCCCGTCCGCTGCCGTACCGCTGGACCTTCCCTTGCTGGCGCCCGTGTTGCACCTGGTGGCCCAAGACGTGGACGAGCTGGTGAGCTGAGTGCACAAGTCTTGCTCTCTTGGTGGTCTTTATTGCTGCTGTGTCGTTTACTCAGCCGCGTTGCGCGCAATCGGGGTTTGCGCGCGGCTATGGAAAGGCGTTGCGGCCCGGGAGCAGAGGGCCCAGAGCAGGGCCCCACCGCAAGGTATGCGTGTGATGCGCTGTGCCCTACGGCGGTGCCCTGGCCCATCCTGTCCTTTGAGCAGGTGAATGCGGGCGCGGCGGCGGAGGCGGCGCTGGCGGCGATGCGCGAGCGGCAGGCGGCGCTGGAGGCCCTGCTGGCCTCTGAGATGAAGCTGCTGGAGGCCGTGTTCCCCCGCCAGGTACGTGGAGAGGGGGGGGGGCAGGAGGCGTCAGCGCGAGGAATACGATATAGCAGTAGTAACAGCTTCTGCAGTCCTGCGGCGTCGTCGCGAGCAAACCTCAGCCTTGCTGGTTGGTTGGTTGCGTGGGTGGTTGGTTGGTTAGTTGGTTGGGGTGGCCGCCGCCGCACCATGCCTTGCTGCCGGGCGGCCGCCGCTCTGCGCCTCTTTTGGTTTATCCTCAGGAAGCGGTACTACTGATTGAGCGCCATCGGCATTGCCGTGCACCACCTCACCTCACCGCGTGTATTCCCACGCGCCCTCAGGCTCTGGAGCACATGATCGGCAACATGGTGCTGCAGCACCGCCAGCGCGCTGCGGCGCGGTTGGGGGCGGCTGCGGCGGCGCCCGGCGGCGGCGACAAGTACCCCGTCCTTGCCGCCATGCAGCGGGCCGTGGCGCCGCCGCCGCCGCAAGTGCCGGCTGCTGCAGCGCGGCTGCAGGACCGGGCAGCAGCAACGCCGCAACTGCAAGGGCATCAGCAGCAGCGGCAGTCCGATATGACAGCGGGGGGCGACGCGGCCAGCCGGGGCACAGAGCCGCCCCTGGACGTCACCGTTGATGCCAGTCTGAGGACCCCCGTGGTTCCAGACCCAGTTGCCGTGGCGGCCGGCATTGATCAGGCCAGCAGCCCGGCGGGCGGCGCCGGCGGCAACGGAGGCGCCCATTTGAGCGCAAGTGTGGCGTGGATGGTCTTGGGCCGTCAGATTAGCAGCGTAGCGGCGGCGGACGCTGTGGCGTCGTCGGCTGCAGTCATTTCCTCGGTCGCTGCCGAGCCCGGTGGCGACTCGGCTGGCGAGGGAAGCGGTGCCGCGAGGCTACGCGGCGCGGCGGCGGCGGGCGCTGGCGGCCACGCCGCCCGTGCTGCATCTGCTGCATCTGCCGCATCTGCTGCGGCGGCGGCGGCTGATGACGGGTCTCAGTTCTTGGGCAGTTTGGACAGCACGGCGCACCAGCGCACCAGCAACAGCGGCGCCACCGCAAAGATGCCCTTCAGCCTGGGCGACCTGGACGGCGGCAGTACCGGCCAAGCCTCCAGCAGCACGCGCCTTGCAGCCCTGCGGCTGCCGCTCGCGCCCGCCAGCTGGTCCGCCCACACCGCCATGGCCGCGGCGGTGCCGCCGCCGCCACCGCCGCCGTCCCAGGAGGGGTGCGTGGCCGCCGCGCCTGGTGGCAACAGCGCCAGTGGAGGTGGCGGCGGTGGCGGCGCCGGCGCCGCCGGCAGGGGCAGCATCACCGGGATGTCAACTACCACGTCGCAGTCGGCGCAGCGCGGCGCCAGTGGCAGCAGCACCGCCAGCGGCGCGTCCGTGTCGGCGGCCGCGGCGGCGGCTCGCGGGCTAATCAAGATCGCCAGCGGCCGCGGCGGCGTGGGCACCAGCGGCGTCGCCAGCAGCCTCCTCAACACCGGCAGCGGCACCGACATGGAGGCCGCGGGCGCTGTCTTCAGCCGGGCCTCCCACACGCTGCTGCCCGAGCTGCCCAGGGTCGACCGCCTGGCGGCCGCGGCCGCAGCGACCGCCAACACGGCGCCGCCGTTCGGCATCGGCTACGGGGCGGCGGACGACCTGCTGCCTAGCCCGCTGTCGGCGCCCGCCTCCGGCGGCGACGCCATAGGCGCCATCCCGTTTGTGGCGGCGCCGCTGGCGTCCGCGCACCGCAGTGTGACGGTGCTGTTTGCTGACAGTGAGTTATATTGCTGGGGTTAACGCGTAAGGGCAGGCCTCTGCGCAGGGGCGCGTGTTACTGCTTGCTGTTCAGCTAACCGTGCTGCAGCTCTTGCCATGCCCATACCCTTCCTCGTGCACGCCACATTCCACCTCTTCACACTGCTGGGTGCATTCGTCATGTGCTTCTTCTTCTTCTTCTCCTCGCAGTCGTGGGCTTCACGTCCATGTGCAACGAGCTGGAGCCCATCGCGGTGATGGCCTTCCTCAACGGCCTCTTCACGCGCTTCGACTGCCTGTGCGACATCTACGGTGTGTACGGCAGGGTTGCCTCATACTCATTGCGGCGGCGTTGAGAGTCAACGAACTTGCTTGCAGACAGGCGTATCTCACACATCCCATCACCGCCATCGCCTCCACCCCCAACCCCAACCCCCACGCCCACCCGCAGGCGTGTACAAGGTCGAGACCATCGGCGACTGCTTCATGGCGGTGGGCGGCCTCATTACGGTGGACGGCGAGGGCTTCAAGGCCGTGCGCGGCGACGGCAGCGAGGACGACCTGCACGCGCTCAAGGTGCTGTGCTTCGCCAAGGCCATGCTGCGCGAGGTAGCGCTCATGACCATGCCGCACAACGGCCAGCCGCTGCAGCTGCGCGTGGGGCTGCACAGCGGCCCCGTCACCGCCGGCATCGTGGGCGCCAAGATGCCGCGCTTCTGCCTGTTCGGCGACACCGTCAACACCGCCAGCCGCATGGAGAGCACGTGCGAGCCGGGCGCGGTGCACGTGAGCGCCGCCACGCAGGCGCTGCTGCCGGAGGAGGACTGGGCGCCCACGGGCGGCGTGCAGGTCAAGGGCAAGGGGACCATGCAGGTGAGGGGTCAGGACGGGTGCGCGCGCGCGGCTGCACGCGTGTGTGGGATGCTGCTACGTGCACCACGCCACTCCTAAGATCAATCGGTTTTCCCTAAGGGCATCCCTCCACATCTCTTGCTGGGCCTCTCTAACTACCCCGGTGCCATCATGCAGACCTTCCTCTGGCGCCCGCCCGCCGACCCGGGATGGGCGCGCGGCGGCCTGGGTGCCACGTCAGACATACTCGACCGCACGCCCGCCGCCCGCGCCTCCGCACACTCCAGCGGCCCCGGCGGCACCCTGGGCAGCGGCGGCGGCCACCTGGCCGGTGGCGCCACCGCCACCGCAACCGTGGGTCGCAGCAGCCGGCGCGGCCTGGCGTACGGCTCCAACGTGTCCAACGAAGCCAGCGCCAGCACCGGCGGCTTCGGCGGCGGCGGCGGTGTCAGATGCGGCGGGACGCGCGGTGCCCTGTCCGACGGCGAGGCGGTCAGGATGGAGTTGGAGGCGCTGCGGCTGGGCAGCCCGCTGCAGGCGCCCGTTGTGCCGCCGCTGCCGCAGCCTGCAGCTGCAGCGCCCCAGCCTGCCGTGCCTCCGCGCGGCGCTGTAAGTCCGGCCACGACGCCCGCCAGCGCCGTGACTCCGCAGCAGCTGGCCTCGCCGCTGCCACGCGGCCCGGCGCCGCCGTCGGGGACGCGGGAGGCGGTGGCAGGGGCAGTGGCAGCCGCTGGGGAGGCGGCAGCAGCGGCAGCGGCAGCAGCGGCAGCTGCGGCGATTTCGACGCCGGTGCCTGCGGCCTTACCGGACAGGCGTGTGCGTGTGAGCGGCCGGGGGGCGTCAGACTTGGCCACAGGGCCTGCGGGCGGTGCTGCGCGGCCTCCCCACTCGTGATCAATTCGAAGGGCCAGAGTGTCCGAGCACTAAAATGGAGGGTCATTACTGCTCGCCATGGTCTCCTCATATCCTGCGCCCGTGCTGGACATTTGGTTGGATGTGCGGGTGGGCGATGCTGCAAATGTTGGCTTCTCCGATACTTGTAGTATGCATATGTGTTTCTTTGCACCTAGCATTCAGCTGATCAGCTCAAGATGCCGGCCGCACGTGCCGTTTGGGGGCATGGGGAGACGGGGCTTTTAAGGCATGAACTGGGGCGGACGACATTACCGGCTGCGTATTCATAGGCCTCGCGCTCCACGTGTGCGGGAGCCCACCCACGAGATGCGCGCGCCATCTCAGCTGCACGGCCGGCTTAACGGCACGCGATTACCGTTTGTTGGATTGATTTCACGTATCATCATCACGTGCACTGAGGCCGCTGGGCTGCTTGGAGGCACAGTAGCCCATGTGGCTTCGGTTCCACAAGTTGCTCGTGCTACGCCACAAGGCAACAAACGCCTATAATCTTCGAAAGGCATGGGAAGCAAACTAGTGAGCAACAAAGGCTGTCATGAGATTGCAAAAGTTATTGAGGCAGTGCTTGCGCGGGCCGGCTGAAAAACATGGCCACGGAACGGAAGAGGATGGATTTATCACAAATGTGCAACAGGGCTCGGTCTGCCAGGGCTTGGTCTGGAGCTTGCGACGAGATGGTACTGCACGAGCACATGCACAGCGCATGAGGTCTGCACGGGCCGCCGCTAGTGCTGGCGCTGCCGCCGCATGAAAGCTTACATGAGAATAGGCGGGGCGCCCCTGCATTTGTGTCCTTTGTTTTGTGCCCATGCATTGCTCTGTGTGCACGGAGGATACGAACGACGGCCGAGTCAACATCCGTAACCGAGATGCTGTGGCGACAAAGATAGGGTTCACCTAGACCCAAGAGATATTGTCGCAATCTGACGCACCGTATAGTATTGCATTGCTCAAGTTATGATACGGTGAACCTGATAAGGATTAGTCGGCCTGTCACAGGGTGTGGACGGAGGCACATTTGCGCGTAGTTCATGCACATTTGAGAGCGCAGAGATCACAGCTGGATTACAAGTGCACTTCGCATGTGTTGATCTTAAGCCGCATACCGTGTATGCTCTTGCAACGGGTGCTGCTTGCGGGCGGAAACTGCTGGAGAGGCACGGCGGCGAGCTGCTGAGGTGCCTCCGAGGCGAACGCTGTGATGGCACGGATGCGGATATTACAGCCGCAACTTGCGCCATCCGTGTTGAACCTGCGAAACTGAATATTTTGGTTGTTGCAAACTTGATGAAACACTGCAATCTGTACACAAGATGTGGCTTGTGTGCTTGCTTGAGTAACGGGCGGAACGCTGGTGGTGCACCGGGTGGTGTTGCTGGAGTTGGTGAGGTGGCAGAGCGCAGAGATGTCCCTTGCGGGCGAGGGAAGGGGCAGGGGGGCGGTCCGTAGTTGGCATGCCGTGCCTTGGCGCATGCCCGCGTCCTACCTCGCCGGCTCTGGCCCAAGTGGGTGCGACTCACTTGCGTGCCGCGCTGGGCAGGGGGTTGTTGAGAGCTGGCAGCTGGGGCAGGTTGAGGCCCGCGTGGGGCGCAGTCATTGCACCACCCATATCGTATCGCAGTGTGCTGAGCTGCGTGTTGGTCCACACACGCGCTTGTGCTGCAATGGTTCGTGGTTGCATGTGGGAGAGGGGGGAGCGGGCTGCATGTGGCGCGTGGTGGATGGGGTGCGGGGATGCTCGGCAATGCAGCGGCCGGCATGGGGCAAGCGGCTTAGGTGGAGGGTGGGCAAGGCAAGGCAGCTGGGCAGTTGGCGGATGTGGCTTCCTCTGGCCCTGTGTATGCAGGCCGGTGCGAATTTGTGGCGTCGAGGGCTGCGCGCCGGGATGAATGACGTCGAGGGCGTGGTGGCGCTGGAATGAGAGGAAGCGTGAAGGAGTGACGCGCGGCGTTGCGCTGCAGAGGATGCAGATGGGAGTGAAAGCGAGGCTGGGGTGGGAGCAATCACAGGGGTGTTATGTGCTCTGTCCTGTGCTTGACAGAGGAACTCTTCACGACGTCAGTGAGGGCAGTCGACGTGGAGGCGTTGCTCGAGGGCGGCCCAAGCGGTCATGTGCAGCCCGCGGGGTGTCCCCTGAGGCAACGAGTGTCGTGTCACTAAGGTTGCATGGGGCTGTAGCAGTGCACACTTGCTGTAGTCGTGCCTGACTTGACATTTGACGCACATGCTCCTGCGTGCTTTGTGCGCTGGATGCCACATCGCTTGAGGTCATGCACGGTCAGATCAAAACAGTGGGTAGCCCCGGCATTGTGTCCCGTGGTGATAAGTGCTGACTCCGGACCCGCTAGGCAGCAAAGGGCAAAAGCAGATACGCCGCTGACGCGCTGTAAATTCACAGATGATGCGCTGCCTGTCGAGTAGTTTGCTGACACGCAGTCCTCGCGCTCCGGGCGCCTGACCAGGCGAGACATTACGCAGTCTGCACAGACCGCCCACACCACTCGCGTCGCAGAGAGCGAGGGTGCCACATCGCTGCAAGTAAGCGTGAACTCGCTGCGGCACATGCCGGTACACGTGCCATGCGCCTGGACCAGGGGAGGGGCCCTCCCCTTGCCGAGACTGTATGTTCACGCTGCCCTTCCTCATTTGCCGTATCTGCCAGCTTGCCGCTGCGGACATGCGCTGAATTGCGAAATGCAGCCTTAACACCACCATTTTATCTGCCAGATTTGCACGGTGCGCGTGCCAATGTACCTTGCTGCTGCGTGCGGCCAGGTACGGTAGCTTGCGAACAGCGGCTTCCGGCATTCGAGGCCAGGGGCTTGCCCGACCGGTGTCCCGGCTCATGCATCTGGCCGCATTGTTACAGTGGGCAAGCGCGGACAGGACCGCCGCATGCAGGCCGTCAGCCCGGCCGCTCACCGCGGCCGCCTTCCCGACGGCGCGAGAGCCTTGGCACACGCACACGCAACTGCTCTCCAGCCCACGTCACCACACGATTCCGACTGGCTGGCGCCCTGCAAGCTTCTGCGCCGCACGCATTACCGTCCACTCATACCCCACAGGAGCACCCACTCCTCAAGCCCTGTGCATACGACTGCAGCCTCTGCGAGATAAAACTCGTTGCCCTCCCTAGCCCCTAGCCCTCCCATGCCGGTGCCCTACCAAATGTCAGCCACCGTTCTTCAAAGGCCTTGGTCCGTGACTGAGACCGTCCCCAGTGCCTGCAGTCCCCACACTCCGCTTACGAGCAAAAATGTACATGCCGGTGTTGCGCCGACCCGCCGCCTCAGATTCGCCAAACTAAGTGGAAAAGAAAGAAGGGAGGGCAGCGCTAGAAGCGTTTGCGTCGTTTCCTACATCGTCTGGTGCCCGCTATAACGGCCTCATTATGGGAGGCGCCACCTAGGCTGTTACCCTCTCCGGTTCCATCGCTGCCCTCCAGGGCCGTGGCTGCAGAGGGGAGGGCGCAGGGCGCGGGGGCAGGCGCAGGGCACAGAACAGGACAGGACAGGCATGTGGTTAGCACCTGGCAGCTGTGAAAAACGGCCAGTAGGTCAGTGCAGTGCTGCCGCTGCTCGTCCCCCGCGGCCGCCGGGGGCCATCCCAGCGCGCCGCCAGGCCGGATGTGCCACACCTCCTCCGTACTCTAGACCCGGCTGGACCCCCCGAACGCGCATGCCAACCCGGACCATTCCACCGCGCCGCCGCGCGGCCCGGCGCCAACTGCCACACCCCTCCCTCAAACCCCCGCGACCTGCCGCACCGCGTGGCCGCTCCGGGCACGTCCCAACCGCGCCCCCTCCCCGCCGACCGACAACTCACAGGCTCCGCCCGAGCTGCCCAGCAGGCCGGACGCCGCGAACGAGCTGCCCATGGCGGGGCTGCTGGAGAAGGCCGCCGAGGGGCTGGGGGCGGCGGGCGGCGGCGCGCCGAACACCGGGCCGCCCGCCAGGCGCTGGGAGGCGGCCATGGCCACGCGCGCCGCGTGCATCTGCGTCACACCTGATTTTGTGTGTGCGTGCGCAAGGAAAAGGGCGGAGCAAGGCACGCCCACGGCGGGGAGTGGTTAGGAATCACGGTGAGTAGGGCAGAGTTTGGGAGCTTGTGGGGAGCCAGGGGCTGCGGTCCGCGGCTGCTTGACGTGCCCCCGCATGGTACACGCGGCCACGGCCACTGCCCCAGGTGCGCGCAACCCCTTCTGCGCGACGGCAATGTGCGCGACGTGCTCACCTGCACGCCAGGCAGCTGCCGCATGCCGCAGCGTCGGTCCCTGCGTGGAGCGATGCGACGTCGCGGTCAGCGAGCATCTCCGGAAGCGCAACGCTGGAGCGCTGCTGGCGGGTATGTCGCGTGCTCACCTGCGTAAACCGCGCGAAGTATGACATCGCGTCCACTCCTCCTCCTCAGGCCCACAAAGTTTTGGAGAAGTGGTCGATCAAGCCGAAACCCTTTCGCGTGAGGAAAGCGATAATGGGTTGACGAGCACACCACAGTATCAGCGCACCCAATCAAGTCGTCAGGTGTTGGAAATGTGGGCGATCGTGGCAGGAAAGTTGAGTGGGTTCAATGCAAGTCGCGTCCCCATGCACACATGCGCAGTGTTTGGTCCCTACGTGCGCCGCTCACCTCTTGCATAAATTTGAGAATGCACACGTAAAGATGCCAGCCCATGTTGCAAGAAAGCTCTTCCGCCTGCTGCTGCGCGTGCGCAGCGAGTATAGGCACGCCCAAATACCACTGGTCGGCGTGGTCGGCTTCAACAACTCCCCGCCCGTGCTCGACGTCCGGCCGCAACTGCTCGCAGCATTCCGAGACCTCCGAGGTGCATCTGATGCTGTTGAACTAGCGCGACGGAGCAGCGAGGGCTTCCGGGCCCTGCGCCAGGCGCAGCAGCAGCTGTCGGTGCTGCAGGGCAGTGAGGAGGAGACGCGCGAGGTGCGTTTCTGCCGCGCGCGTGTGCGTGCACGACGTAAGACGGGCCCTGGGCACGAGTATGCATAGTTCGGGCTCACATGAGGACAAGGCAGGTGGGAGCCAGCAGCATACCAGCAGCCCTGGGCTGGGCGTCTCCGGCCATGGGATGGACTCCCGCGAGGCCCTTTACAAACACGCCGCATGAGTTAGCTAGAACGCATCGCGTCCAGCCGACGTTGCTCAACTTTATTTCTGACACGGGCAGGCTCTCGTCTGAGAGCTTGTTGATTGGTGCCTGATCACACATGAGCCCTTGCCCCTCACAACCCCAATACGCACGCAGGCGTTGCGGGCCTGGTCCTACCTGTGTGACGCCTGGAGCCACCGGCTGCAGCAGGCCGGGCCGCCCCCCGGCAGCAGCAGCAGTAGCAGCAGCAGTAGCAGTAGCAGCAGCGCCGCGCACCCAGAGGCTAGGAGTTCTACAGCCGAGCCAAGCGGCCGCTCGCCGGCACCTGCGTCGACGTCGGCGGCAGCGGGCGTGAGCGCTCCGGAGGCGGCGTTGCAGTTGCAGCTGCGGCAGTTGGCGGCGGCGCTGGAGGAGGGGTCGTTGTTGGTTGAGCGGTTATACGATGCGAACCACCTGAGCCTTGAGTTTGGGGACGAGGAAGAGGAAGCGACTGCGGAGAAGGACGCGGGCGCAGGGGGCTCAGCGGCGCCGGGGCAGGAGGCGCCTACGGCGCCGGAGGCGGCGGTTGAGGTGCGTGGCGCCTAGCTTCAGTTGAGGGCGACGCCTCCTAAAGGAACCCAACCAAGAGGTTGGAGCCCACACCAGAAGGAGAGCGAGGTTGATGCTTATGTGTGTGTGTGTGTGTGTGTGTGTGTTGCGGGTTCCGTATGCTGACGTCAGCGTGGCTAGGAAAAGCGCCCACCTCAGCTATGAGGTGTATTAGTTTCCGCCACTGTTCTCGAGGTATATGAGTCCGGATCGCCATACTTCAGCACTGACAAACGCAATCCGTTGCCACGCGTGCAGGGCGCGGAGGCGTCTTCGGCGTCAGCGGCGCACCTGCCTGCGGCCCTGTTGACGCCCGCCGCGCTGGCGGCCCGCAGACGGCTGGACGGCCTGGCCGCGGCAGTAGCAGCCGCCCACCCGGGGCTATTCCCGGCGGCCGCGCTGGCTGGCAGTAGCGGCAGCAGCAGTGTCAGCGCTGGGGGCGGCGGTGGTCGCGGCTGTGAGCCGGGGGCCGGTGGCGGCAGTGGTGGCGCGGCGGGCGGGGCGCCGGAGAGCCTGCTGCGGCGGCAGCTGGCGGCAGTGAGCCACGTGAGTGGCGGCAGCCGCAGGGGGCGAGGGCATTTCGAGGGTAATTCTTGTGGTACCCAGTCATAGCCGAGGGGTTTGGCGTTGCGCGACGGTTGCCCGCTACCCGCGGCACCTGCTACTGCCGCACCGGCTACATCCACTGCTGCTGCCGGCCACGCTTGCTATTGCTGCCATGCTACTGCTACTGCCCGCTGCTCGCTGCCCGCCTGCCTGCCTGCAGACGCTGTTCCACGAGCTCAAGTTCCGGCACGAGCCGGTGGAGTGGGTGTACGACGGACTGGCGCCTGCGCTGCTGCCGCAGGTGGGCGGGGGGGGGTGCGCCTGGGCGGGCTGCTGATGTGTGTGGATTGGTTCCTGTGATTTCTTCTTGTTTAGTGCAAGCCCAGAACTAGTAGGTTGCTGTGGAGAGGGCTGCAAAGGGTGGATGTGCATGGGTTTGGAAAGAGAGAGGGGGAGGCGCAGAGGTCGTTGGTGAGAAGCTGGGGGCCCTGAGCTGGGTGTGTGATGGCGCGGCACGCGAGGCGTGTGCCGGCTGTGCTGAAGAAGGAGGGTCCGGACGTCACCGCCGTACATACATACATACAAGCCAGCAGCCCGCGCCCCCCACCGGCTGACCTGACCCTTTGTTTGTGGGGGGCCTGGCGGCGGGCGGGGGGCGCGGCTTGCTGCGCAGGTCCTCACCCGGCGCCGCGGCGTGCCACTCAGCCTGGCAGTGCTGTACTGCGCCGTGTGCCGGCGGCTGGGGCTGGCGGCGGCGCCGGTCAAGGCGAGCAGCGGCGGCGCACCGGGCGTGGCCGAGGGTGAGTGGCGGGGGCGCGGGGCAGGGTTGTGGGCGAGGGCCATAGTCACGGCGCGACTTGTCCTCTTACCTTGGTGAGGCTGAAGACCATTCGCTTTCCGCACCCGCTGCACGAAATGAATTGTCACACGCAGCCCTCCCACCGTGGCATCTCACCGCTGCTTCCGCCTTCCTGGCCCCCTGGTTTGGTTTAGTTTGGGCTGGTACAACACTACAACCACAACCCCCCCGGCCCGCGCCCAACAATCCGTCCACGCAGGTCCAGCTTCCTTGCACGGCCTTCCGCCCGACGTGGCCGCGCGCCAGGCCGGCCGCACAGTGGCACTGGCGCCCTCGCCTGACTGCTGGCTGGTGGCGGCGGTGGGCGCATCTGCCGACGCGGACACGGACGCGGCGGCGGCGGTGGTGGCGACGAAGGCAGCTGGCGCGGGCGCAGGGTCAGCGCCCGGTTCGGGGCTGGGCTCGGGGCTTGGGCTGGGGCTGGAGGTGATGTTTGTGGATGTGGACCGGCGCGGGAGGCTGATGATGCCGGGTGAGGCCGCGGCGCGCTTTCCCGACCTGCACACCACTTCGTCAACACAACAACAACAGCAGCAGCAGCAGGTGCAGGCGGGGGCGGAGGCGGGCGCAGAGGCGGCGCTGCTGCTGCCGGTGCTGGCGGGCGCGGCGCGGTGTGACCCGCTGCCCCTGTGGGGCGAGCTGGCTCGGCTGGTGCTGACGGCGCACACGCGGCGAGGCGAGAGCGACCTGGTGGCACACTGGCTGGTGCAGGTGGGGGCGGGGGCGGGTAACGTGCGGGTGGGTGTGGTTGGGTGGGTGCGCAGCGTAGCGGCTTGTGGCCCCGTGCCCGCGTGCGGGTAGTGGAGGCGCGTCGGCGTGAACAGGGGGTTCCTTGCATTTAGATTTAGGGGGTTGGGGTTCGGGGATGTGGGTGACCGCGAGTGCTAGTCGGTGTTCCTGGCGTGCCTGCCTTGTGCCTGCCGTGTGCCTGACCCGCGTCCTTTGCCCGCACTCGCTCTCGCCCCATACACCCGCACCCACAGGTGTTGGCTCTGGACCACCGCGCCCCCGAGTGGGCGGTCATGGCGCCGCCGGCTTGACCGGTAGTGCCTGCCGCCTGCAAGTGTGAGTTGATGCTCACATTGCTTCTGTGAGAGGGTACGAAAAACGGTGGTAGTGATGTTGGTAGCGACGGTGGTAGGGATGGTGGTAGGGATGGCGTTGGTCGGCGGTGATGCCTGGATTTAGCCTGGTGCGTGTCATGCAGCTAAGGACTCTACCTCATGTTATAGCTGTGGCAGGGCTGTGGGGAGACTTCTGTTCCGGGCCCGAAACACGGCCGCTGCAGCCTACCAGCCTCTTTGGACTCAGGTGCTGAACTCGTGAATTCGTGAAGGTCCACGCATGGGACTGTGGGAGCATGCTGAATGGCCGGCGCCAGACTGCGGAAGGTGCAGACGTTCATGGAGTTGGCAAGGGGCAAGAAGGCAAGTTCCCGGCGGTGTCCGAAGCCCCCAGACTGCGGAAGGTGCAGACGTCGTGAGACAAGCGGGCCCCGGCAGACGCCAGTTGCCAGCTTGCCCCAGGTCCTTAACCAGAACGCCAACCGATGCTCCCGCCTATGCGCCCATTTGCCTGCTTGCTTGTATTTATGTCGCGGATGTGTATGGGGGCTTCGGACACTACTGGGACCTCGCATTTTTGCCCCATGCCTATTCCATCGGGCTACCCTGCATGCCATAGTCTTACCCCTGCAGCAGATTGTGTGCACCCGCTGGGTTGTTTCACTATTTGAGGCTTAGGAAGCAGTCGGCCTTGGGCTGTGAGGGCTGCAACGAGACAAGTGGACGGCTCCAGAGCATCCAGCGAAGACCAAAGGCAGAGGTGCTGCCGGCGTGCTGGGCCTGCCGGGTGATACCGTATATGCAATTATATCGTGCTAGCCCGCCTCGGAACATCTAGCAGGGCTGCTCACTGCCAGGCGGCATGAGTCCTCTGCGCCCGGCTTTCCAGATACACGCTTAAAGCGTCGTAGGGAGGGTGCTGACTGACCCATCCGCACTGCCGCCAGCGCGAGCTGAGTTGGCGGGACCCTGAAGAAGAAGCAAGCTCACTTATTCCTCAAAAACCCTGTGCCTTGAAGCGCGTCAGTTTTGTCGCTGACCCAGTTTGCCCAGGTTCGGTCTGCCGTCGCGTCCGCCTACTGCCGACCGCCCCACCATGCATACAGCTATCATAATGCAGTATCTGTGATTGTGCGCACTTGGACATTGCTGCTAGTTTGGAGGACTGCTGTGCTGGCGTTATGGTGGATCTCACAGAATGTTCCTGTGTCCACGAGAATTGTCCTCGCCCCAGGGCAGCACACACCCACAAAGCGCAGCAACCCACACCACATATGCATTAAGGGCGTGACGGCCAACCCAAGGTCTCCGGCTCCGTTTTGGCCGACCCAAAAACTGCAATGGGGACCAATGGGGACCAATGGGGGCGACTGGTGCGGGGGGTCTTGGTCAGCCCGCGCGAGCTTGCCTTTTCTTCACATTAGTTTCTCCCTCACATACGCACGCCTATATCCACCTTTCACCCGGTTAGGGCTACCCCCAGCTTGCTTCGTGAAGTCAGGGCACCTCGAGAGCGACATCTCCGAGCTTCGCCCCCGGGCTTCGCTAGCCAACAGCCTTAAACCTTCTTCACCTTGGACAACCGCGGAATGTGCATCGCATGAGCGCTCAGTTCCTTGCTTACGTGCTGGTTCTCGAGTGTGTGCGGGCACCCAACTCGTGAGTCTGAGGGAAATTGGGGCATACGTGTGCTTTGGAGGTAGCAGCTACGCGCCCCAAGGCCTGCTCAGGGTCCAAGTGGGTTTTACTCTTTGCCCTGGCGGGGCGCAGGCCTCTAAAGGAGGCGCGGCGTATGTTCTGGGGTTCCTCGGTTGCTTTGCCAGCATGCGCCAGCGAACCCTCGCTACCTCCTCTTGGCGTCTTCGGCTCGAGCGACACGCACGGAAGGCCTAGGTTGGGCCTATCAGGACATAGCGCGCTGCGCTTCTGCGGCACAGCGCTGGGTTCGCCGGGGCCCGAACCCGGCATCGAACCAGATGCTAGCATTTGGTGTCCTGGCGTCCTGCTAACCGCTCACGACGCGCCCCCGCGCCCGCAGGTTCGGGTTCGTCGCGTCTTCGTCAGCTGCTCGCGCTTCGGAAAGCTACGAAGAATGGTGAGTCGGGGCACACGCGGCACCCCCTCAGAAAAGGGCCCGCCTCGCGTCCAGTGTGTCAGCAGTCACGTTAAAGGGCATCTTTTGCGCTGTCCAGCCTTACCGTATGCAATTATATGGCTACTTCTTTCCTGCGCGTGTCGCCGGGCCCGTTCTGTTCGCCTAGCTTCGCATCCTCTTCCATGCCAATTTTATTGACACACTGTCTGCTCACTTCCTGCTCGCAGTCGAACGTCGCCGTCGAGCACCCTCGGGCGTTCCCGACCACGGTCGGCTTCCGCGTCATGGGCGGCTTCGAGCTGTCTGCTGCTCAGCTCGCCCCGCCCGCGACGCCGGAAGTGGGCTACCTGGGCGCCGGTGCAGGCGCCAGCAGCAGCGCTCACAGCGCTGTGCTGACGCCGCCGCAGCAGCCCCCAAAGCTGTCGTCGGTGCCTCCGCTTTCGGCGGAGCGCGCCTTCGGCACGCCCACGGGCTCGCTGCTGCAGCGTGCACCGGTGGCCCTCAGCAGCAGCCTGGTCTCGAGCGCGCCCCACAAGCCTGCGGGCGTGGCCGACCTCGTCACGTCCCTGTCGGCCGGTAACCCAGACAGCCCGAGTGCCGTCGGCTGGCAGGGCCTTCTGGAGTTCAGCGAGACCAGTGGCTGCAGCGGCGTGCTGGGTCCTAAGACCACGGTACGTGTGTACCGCTACTAGTCAGGGAGGCGTAGTCGGGCCGAATCGGGCACTTAGTTTGCATCGCCTGACCTCAGCGAAGGTATTGTTTTGTATCGCCTTAGACTCCAGCGTAGGTGTTGTGTGTGGTCTGTCTGGCTATCTAAACAGTACCCCGCAACCCGCATGCTGCCCGCAGTCGGAGGACCTTGACAGCATTCTTAACCGTGACTGCAAGATTGAGATTTGCTGCACCGCCCACACGTCGCCCGCCGTGCGGCGCCTGGTCAAGTCCGTCATCCGCGGGCTGCGCGCTTGCCAGGAGCCGGACAAGGCGGCGGACGGCATGGGCGGCACTTATTTTTTCTCCAACGAGGCGGGCAAGAAGGCTGCCATCCTCAAGCCCTGCGACGAGGAGCCCCTCGCACCCAACAACCCCAAGGGCTACGTCGGCCGCCAGCTGGGCGACCCCGGCTGGAAGCCTACCGTGCGCGTGGGTGAGGCCGCCATCCGTGAGGTGGCCGCCTTCCTGCTCGATCACGACGGCTTTGCGCGCGTCCCCACCAGCGTGCTGGTGCGCGCGCGTCACCCCGTATTCTGCTACCAGGCTTCACGCGCCTCCGGCGCGGGCGCCCCGACGCCCGCCGCCAGCTCTGGTGGCGCGCCGCCGGCCTTCACCGGCCGCGGCGCTAGTACTAACAATCTCGAGAGCGGCGCTGGTGGGGCTGCGACCGGCGCCAGCAGCGCCATCGCAACCCCGGCCTCGCCCGATAGCCAGCTTCCCATGAAGCTGGGCTCGCTGCAGGAGTTCGTGACCCACGAGTGCGACACCAGTGAGATGGGTCCCGGCCGCTTCAGCGTGCGCGACGTGCACCGCATCGGCATCTTTGACGTGCGGACCTTCAACACCGACCGCCACGCCGGCAACATGTTGGTGCGCACGCCGCGCACCGCGTCCGCCTCAACCGCCGACCTGAAGTCGCGCATGACCGCGGACGCCCCGTACGAGCTTATTCCAATCGACCACGGCTTCTGCCTGCCCGAGACGCTGGAGGCGCCGTACTTTGAGTGGCTGCACTGGCCGCAGACGATGCTGCCGTTCAGCGAGGACGAGCTGCAGTACATCCGGGAGCTGGATGTGGAGGTGAGGTGGCATATTTTGCGTGGATTACAGGCACATGGTGCGGTCGTTGCTGTGTGGGCTCGTTCGGGCTGAAGACGGAGTTAGTAAGTCTGATAACAAGCTCAGCGTGCACCCGCGCACCCGCACATTAGGTTGAGGCTGCGTTTGGCAAGCGTGCGCTGAACTCCCCTGTTGCCCTACTGCTTGCAGCGCGACAAGGCGATCCTGCGCCAGGAGCTGCCCATCCTGAGGCCCGAGTGCCTGCGCGTGCTGGAGGTCTGCACCACGCTTCTGAAGACCTGCGCTGCCGCCGGCCTGACCCTCTTTGATATTGCGAGCGTGATGACCCGCCCCTTCGTCGACGCCGACGAGGAGCCTAGCGAGCTGGAGCGCATTTGCTTCCGGGCCCGTCAGTGCGTGGAGTACACCGCCCAGTGCGGTGACGGCGAGCTGGAGAGCGTGGAGGAGAGCGACTCGGAGGGTGACGCCGACGGTCCCACCACCGAGGAGCTGCTGCTGGAGGAGGAGATTGCCTGCGAGACGCTGGGCGGCGGCGCTTCCCGCCGCAGCGCGCCGCGGCGCGGCGCCACCATTTCCAGCATCAAGGAGGAGGGCGAGGACATGCTGTTCGAGCTGGAGGAGGACGTGTCGGGCAGCGGCGCCACCGCCAGCGGTGCAGCCAAGCGCCGTGCCGCCGCCGCGGGCATGCGCTCCGACGGCCGCGACGCGGAGGAGTCCAGCGGCGACTACTCGCCCTGCTCCAGCCTGTCCAGCGGCGATGAGCATCTGGGCAGCAGCAGCATGAACCAGGCCGGCTCGCTGTCGTCTGGCGCCATGCCCGTGGGCGGCAGCAGCGGCCCCTCGGACGTGACGCCTGTGCGCGCCATGCCGGCGGCGGTTGCGGACCGGCCCGTGCCTATGGCGAGCTCGGTGCACGTCACCGACGGTTTCCTGTGGCGCAAGCTCAAGACGCAGCAGGCCGCCCGCCGCGCCGGCGGCGCGCTGACCTGTCCCAAGCGCAGCCGCATGGCGCCGCAGGTGTACCCGCCGCCGGTGGCCGCCTTCAGCCCCGACTGCATGAAGGACTGCTTCTCGGGCATGAGCGAGGAGCAGTGGCAGCAGTTCATGGAGCTGGTGAACGACCAGATCCAGGAGGCGCTGGACGATGGCCGCTGGCGCCAGTCGACTGCGGACCTGGCCAGCGGCATGGCGCTATCCTGCCCCACCCGGTTCTAAAGTAGCGGCGGCTGTACCGCCCCCTGGCACCCTGTGCTTCACCAGGCTGCGGTGAGCGCATGCGTCCCCAGGTGTAAAGGGTGTGGGGACGCGCCCGTATGTGTGCATTAGCATTACGCAGCGCACAGCGGTTTGTGGTTTTGAGTGTGGCAGTCGCATGCATTGTGTTGAGCCTCTAAGAGATGTGTCGAGGACTGACCTCCAACGTGCAGCCCGCTTGCGAGTCGCAGCGGGTGGGCGTATGGGTTTGGATCTCGGTGCGTATGAAGTTGCGCTGTGTTGGTGGCTTTGTGCGTACCCAGATGTGGTGCCGCGTAGGCATGCAAAGTAGTACTTGCGCGCTGCTGCGCTTCTGCAGAGGCAAACACAACAGGATTTTCTCCCGCTGTATGTATTATGACGACTTCGGTCAGCAATGGAGGATGAGCACTGATGCAGCTACTTTGGCATAGGGGTAGTACAGACTCCGTGTTGTCTCGTGGTGTGTGCATGGCATTGGATGCAAGTCTCCCGCAGTCGCGCAGGTGCACGTCTGCACCTGCATGCGTCGAGGGGCTGCGCGCATGTTTTGAGTGGCTGGCATGTGACATAGGTTACAACTGAATCAACATGGGGATTAGGGGCAACTAGAAATCTCGCTGAGCTAGGCACACTCACGCTAGTACCATTAGGTATGGAAATAGGCGATGACTAGGCATACAACTTCACACAGACAGTGGACGGCGAAGAAGGCAGAAAGGGCGTTATCAGTGCGGCAGCGGGTTTCGCCGCGGCCGGGAGCTGGTTGGTGAGAAATGACGAGCGGCGGGTGGGCGCGGCATGCATTTGCTGTACAGTGGGGGCGTGCATGGCGAGCCCAGGGCCGCGGAAATGGAGATGTTGACATGATGGTTGCAGTCGAGGGCACAGCAGGTCGCGGCGAATAAGTCGTACGTGGCGGCGCAGGACGATTGGGCGGAGACCCCGTGGCCTTGCGATGCTTGGTGGTTGCAGACTCACAACAAATCTCGCAAACTTACGCATGGAAGTAGTGCGCGCAGCTGCGTCTGGCGCACGGGGGGATTTTTGCTTTGCCGGTATGGGTCCCAGGCCCCAGGCAAACAATCAAAGACGCAGGGCGGCGGCGCCCGGCCACAAGGGGCCGCAATTTTAGGCTGTACAATAGTAGGCGTGCTGTGCCGGTTGCAAGGTACGTAATGTTTGGTGTCAGTTGGTTGGTGCTGGCGCTGCGAGGCAGGGCTGCGCCAAACGCGTGGGCACGTCGGATGCTTGGAATATCCCCTGGCACTGTCGTTGTTCCTGCGCAGTCGCTACCCTGGTGAATGCCGCGCGCGAGACACATCGTTGAGCTGGCTTCCGCAGGAAATCAGTACGGTTTCCCGGTTCATGTTCTTGTGATGGGTCATGCACACCTCGCCCAAGTCCGTCGGGAGGTTGGGCGAGCAATTCTTTGGTGGTGTGGGTTATTATGCGGCCGCGTCGCCCCACATCTGTGTGTGATTATGAATTAGGGTCAATGCAGGAGGAAGAACGAGAACAGGAGTGCGGCATATTGCAGGGAAGTGGCCCTAGAGCTGTAAAGTTGACTTGTGTTCTCGACTCGCTTCATGTCTCATGCCAGGATTCGGACCGGCGCTACCCAGACAGGTGTGCAGCACAGGCAGAAGGCATGCTGTACGTGTACATGTCAGCCGTACGTCACAGACCCACGCGCCTTGTGCCATCGGGGAGCTCTTAGTCAGACCGGGTCCCTCCAGCCATATTACGGACATGCTCTAAATTGCGAAACGAAAACGTAAGCATCTAATTTCCCACGACCACCAGCATCACACGTCTCTGCCTCTCATCAGCCTCCTACACCCAGCCCACCCAGCTACCAGGCCGTCCAGCCGCCAGCGCCCTTGTCCCTCGTCCCTGGCCTCTGCGCCCCGTGCCTCTGTCTCCACTCTCCCCTGTCAGTAGCAGCTGCCCAGCTTGCCCCAGCCCACCTTCCGCCCCCCCCTCCTGCAACCTCCTCCCCAGCCCAGCCGTCATTCCTGCCCAGCATGTCAGCTCCCCCAAACTTCACTACCGCTCGCAGTTGCAGTAGACCGTAGAGCGCGACCCTAAGCCCCCTCCCCAAGTCACAGCAATACCCCTCTCCGTCAGCTACGCTTCCTATGTTCCTCACCTCCTCCGGCTGCGTTGTTGGCGCGTTGCACTGCATTCGATTCGCCCGCCGTTCCGTACATTCGGGCCCCTCTTATGCCCTGCCGCGCCCTGTTCTTGCCCTTGCTTGTCACACTGTCGCCCGGCCACTGCTTGCTGCACGCTGTGTTTGCATTACGCTCGTCCTCAATTTCCGCGCTCATCCGTGGACGCTGGACACCTGCCTGCATGCAGGTGCGCTGCGACTTTGTCTCTCACGCTGCGTGGCGTCGCATTGTCTGTGTGGTCGTGCTTTTGCCTGGCCGGGCGCCCGGAGAGTGAGGAATGCGCGCCAGCAAAAACGCTCCAGCAACCTCCAACCAGCTACCGACGTCGGTACAGTAACAGCGCGGTTCTCCTGCCTATGCGCCCGATCATCTGCTTATTTGTAAATATGTGGGGGGCTTCGGGCACTATTGGGACCTCGCACTTTTGCCCCATGCCTGTTCCATCAGCAGTACGTCACTCTCCAGGTGTGGCAAGCGGTGCCTCGTGCATCTCCTTACAGCCCACTCTGGAGGCCATGGACGTTGGGTATGCTCCGCGTATTGCTTCAAAGAATCATGATGCGTGCTCCACTGTAGTGCAGCTGAATGGTAGTGCGCCGTTTCATGCAGACGACCTGTGACCACATGCCGGCTGTATGCGGCCCGCTCCTGTACGAAATCTGTTCGAGCCCACCGCGCACAACGCAAGCCATCGCTACCACCAGTTCTCCATGCATGCCCCTGAGCGTTCCACCTGATGCGCAGCACCTGCCGTCCCACGCCGCCCGCTCCGCCACTCATGCTTCCGTTCTGTCCTGCGCTGCTGCGGCTCGCCATTGCTGCTGCTCAGATGCCCGCCAACCGCTTCGCCGCCGCCACCGCCACATCGTTCTTGGACGGCAGGCCCGGCACCAGCGCGTCCTCTTTAGAGGGCTTGGGCTTGCCGCGGGCTGTTACAGCAGGGTGCAGGGCACAGCCGGCGAGGGGAGGAGGAGAGCAGCGGATGGGGCGCAGCTGGTCATAGCGTAGCGTAGGTTTAGAGGCTCTGTGGGCCGGCTCAAGGAGGAGCTATGCGAGTGTTGCGCTAACGCAACAGGATGGATGCAGTGGACGGGTGCTTACCCTACACATCTGCGCGCAGGGGAGGGGGGCCTACAGCTGGCCTACTCGGAGCTCGCCTACTTGGGGCGTATCCCGGCTGCGGCAACAATCCGGGAGCAGAATTCAGACACGGTTTCGGAATGGCCTAAGCGCTCCCTGGCCGTACGAGCGTCAACACCTGACAGTGCTTGAGCCTCGACCACCTTGGGACGCACCGCGCCACTTTGACCTCTGTTACCGCTTGACGCGGTAGATGCGAATGGGTATGAACGACGCAAGCAAGCACATGGCACCCGCTACCCACCCATCTGCCCACCCACGCGCTCACCCATGTTCCGCAGCTGGCTGTTCTTGTTGACGTCGTTAATGCGGTCGCGCGTGGCGGTGGCCTTGCTGTCCAGCGCATCCAGCTCCTTGTTCTGCTGCGCCAGCTCCTCATGCATACCCTGAGTGTGGGAGGCAGCAGCAGTAGTAGCAACAGCAGCATCAGCAGGTAGCAGTAGTAGCAGCAGTTGCGGAGAGAGCGAGGCAAGAAAGAAGAAAATCACGGTGTCGTGAGCGTCATCCGCGTTTGTGCAGGCGTACCGCGGCATCGCGTTTGTCGAGACGGAAAGCGCTCAAGGGTTGTTCGTATTTTAGGCACAGGCGCGCCCCACCCAACCACCAGGCCACTCATGCTCGCATGCACCATGCCGCGTCCTCCTCCTCTTTCTCCGCCAAGCCCCCTCCAGCTCTCGTAACAACGATCCCTCACGGCCCCCCCCTGCCCCCGCCATTAATTAAACATGCATGGCACCCCCTGCCTGGCCAGCCTCACCCGCGCCCCCTCCAGCAGGTGCTCCAGGCCGGCGTGGATCTGGTCGATGACCTCGTTCTGCTTGCGCGTCTCCTCGTGCAGCCCCATCTCCGCCGCGCCTTGGGGATGGTGGAAGAAGGGGGCGGCGCGGTGGCTTGGCAAGCCGACAGGCAAGGAGTAGAGCCGAGAACATACGCAGCGCAGTCGTGAAAGCTTAATACGGCAGCGGCAAGAAGCCATGCCGTCTTTTAGAATGGCATGATGCACCCCCACGTCCTCCCCAGTCCTCACTCACGGTGCTCGTCTGGCAACCGGATGTCCGGGTTGCGGTACGTGCCCCCCTGCGCCCTGCCGCCGCCGCCGCCGCCGCCGTTGCCGTTGGCGGCCTTCTCGCCGGCGCCCCCCCGCCCCGGCTGCGGCGGCGGGCCTCTCCCTGCCGGCACGGCGGTCTTGCCCCTGTGAGGTCATGGACGCAGGTCACGTGCTTTCAGGCCACCTGTTACCACTGTATGGACACGGTACCAGTATATGTGCAAGTTCAGGTGGAGCTGGTCCACGCACCATACCGGCATGCCCACACCTTACCACCACTGCGCCATCAGCCCCGCGCACTCGCCCAACGCACCACCTGCCCTTGCCCTTGCCCCTGCCTCTCCCTCCCCCTCTCCCGCCGGCGCTCACTTGGCCACCCGCCGCTGCCACGCCCGCTTGCGCTGCTCCTCCGGGTCCGCCCCCGTGCACGAGTCGCACAGCCAGCAGCAGCAGCACCGCCGCATGTAGCTCAGCAGCTTCTCCGCATACGTCAGCTCCTCGTTCATCTGCAGCATGAAGCAGCATGTAGCAGTGTCAGCAGCGCCAGCAGATGGCACGTATCGTTCTATGGCGCGTGAGCCGGCCCTTGTCCAACATCGCGTGCTGGGCATGCTGACGGCCTGCTATGCGCCGTTCACGCCAACGGCGCTGCGATGCCGTGGCCACAGCCATTGGTTCCAGCAGGCAGCACTCAATCTCGGGGCACTCACGTCGTCCATGCGGTTGTGTATGTCATACATCTTCTTGTTCTGCTCCTCCAGGTTCTTCATGGTCTCCGCCTGGATCTGTTTGGACTCCTCAACCACCTGTGGGTGTGCGTGCACAGAGGGGGGTTGATTCAGGGACGGCGAGGGCCAGGTCATGGCCAGGCGAAAACCGCATACGCCATACGGTAACACGTGTGGTGGGTGCATGGTCAGCACAGCCAGCGTGCTGGGCGTGTGCGACCCACATTCCGCACGCAAGCACGCACTGCGTCAGCAGTCCAGCACCAGCTTAGAGCCCCTCATACACACGGCATGGCACACGCCCAGCCCTGCGCAGCTCCGCACTTCTGCCACAGCCTTCCCTCCCCCCTCTCCCTCCCTTTCCCCTTTCCCCACGCCCTTTCCCCCGCCTGCCCTCCCTCCCTCGCCATCCCCGTCCGCGTCCCCCTGCATCCTTTCCCCCACGCCCCGCTTCCAGCTCCTTCCCTTCGCATCCCGGCTCACTTTGAGCGCCCGCTGCGCCACCTGCGTGGTCTCCTTGTGCGTCTGCTGCGCCGTCCTGACCAGCTGGTCGGTGGTCTGCTGCTCCAGTGGCAGCTGCGTGGGGTCGATCACAATCTCCTCCTGCTGCCCTGCAAACAGCTCGTTGCGGGACGCCTCCTCCTCCTTGCGCTCCCGCACCACCGTGGCCGCCGAGGCATTCTTCTTCCCGAACATGGGGGCTGAACAGCGGGACAAAGGTCCCGGGGCTGTTGGGTGTGGAGAGCTGGGTTGGCTAGCGGCTCCCGGTCAAGAGCCCCGGGCCGGCGCCGCGGAGAGGCGGGACCAAGCGCTAGCACGCCGGGTGCAGAAGGTAAGCTGTTGAAGCCTGTTCGCCTGGGTCCCCCGCGGGTGGAAGACAAGGCCGCAGCGCCCGCGGGGGAGGTGGGCCCCGCTGCTTGGAGTAGGGCCGGTTAATAGCTGGTGTGCGCAGCGCTGGCAGCGCTGGTACGCCGCTGCGCAGGGCTGACGTAAGGTACGCTAAGACTCCAGCGCAGGCTAGTCCAGCGCAGTTGACGCGTTGTTGCTACTGCAAGCTGAGGCAAGTTGATTTGTCCCAAGTTTGACACCGGCCGGAGTTGTCCACTTCCCGCTACGTATATGCAACACTTGCAATATTACAATGAATTGTTTAAGGTCGCGCGCTGGGCCTCGCTGGAACAATGCAGCAATGGCAGGGTTCCGCGGACTGCTCCATGGCGAGCCCGGAGTTCCCTGTACTGCGCATTCTTTACTGTACAAGTTGATAAGAGTCCGTAGAAGAGGGGCCTAGGCGCCCGGTGGTGACTTTGCACTTAATCCTTTGCTCGCTCTTTCCTAGCTCGGGCCACACCATGGCGCTGCGCGCGTTGGGCCGTCAGCTGCGCAGCCTCAACCTGCTTCCAGCAGTGCAGCCCGCTCGCTTCTTCGGCGCGGGAGCCCACCACGATGACGAGCACGAGGAGGAGGAGCACGGCCCCGCGCAGACGCCCACGGTCTTTGATAAGCTGGTTGAGGTGACCGTGGTGGACATGAATGGCATTCGCCATAAGGTCCGCGGCCTGCAGGGCCAGACCCTGGCGCAGGCGCTGGTCGAGTATGGCTTCCCGGATACCTATTTCTTCCCCAACATGGGCTTCTACACGCAACACATCGTCGATGCGCACGTGTTTGTGCCCAAGGAGTTCTGGGGCAAGGTCCAGAACGTGGACCCCGAGAGCAACGAGGGCCTCGCGGTGAAGCGCATGTTCCGCGACATCGTCCAGGACTACCAGCGTGACACCTCGTTCTTCGCCTCCTACATCACGCTTGGGGCGGAGCACAACGGCATGACCGTGGGCATCGGCCCTATCAAGCCCTGGATTCTGCACTCGGAGTGGGCGTTCGCGGGCGTGCACGACAGCCGGAACAAGCAGTTCGACAAGCCCACGGTGGAGATTTGGGGGTAAGGAGAGGCAGTAAGCAGCAGTTGACGGCGCGTAGAACAGGTTGGGTTTGTGATAGCAGGGGTGATAGACGCGTTGGAGGCGCAGAGGGGCATAGGTAGGCATGGGATGGGCGCGGGGTACGACAGCACGGGAGCACACAGGTGCTGGAGCTTATCTGGTTTGGTGTATGGCGTGTGTGTGCCACCAACATGGCTGATATGACAGGCTTATCTTTCGTTAGTCTCAGATTGTAGATTGGGATGCTGGTTGCTGTGCGTGTTCGCCACGCCGGACTGAGCACGACGCTTTGCGCGTACCCGTACGTGGTGGATGCAAGCACATCATGGACTACAGTGCGCACAATGGCAGTGCTGCGCAATGTGTGTGGTACGGCATGTGAGGCCCGAAGTGGCATGGGCCCACATACAAGGTGTGGCGAGCTTTCCGTGTGTTCAGGCTGCCCTTGCTGGTGTGGTGTGTCCCCCGGTGTTGGCATGCCGGGTCTAGCGGCAGGGACGCGTAACACCTCACCAGACCATGCCGATTGGACCATAAGCACGTATGCGCAGCATGGATGTAGGCAGCAACTAGCGGTGTAAGCTGTATGTATTGCGTCTATGGTCCTGTGCCTTGTCGGCGGTACGCTGGGGGACAGCGTTGCGGACTCAGCTGGGCAGCTAGACTCAAAACAGCGGGTTGAGATGTACACGGAGGCTGTGCCGATTTGCCGAGCAGCAGCACCCCTGCCGAGCAGCGAGGGCGTGGTGTCGGAGGCTGCAGCAGCTGTGGCCAGCTTTGTCGACACCTTGCCAGTCGGCTCCTGCTGTGGGTGGTGAAATGCGTGCAGCGGGCCACAGCGCCGCAAAGTTTGTGACAGGAGGTTACACTCACAGAGCAGCGCAGGTAGGGCTGCTGCTTTCATAGGTGCACGACCGGGGGAACAGTGGAATGTATAATTGTGACACGCAAATTCACGGCAAGCGCGCTCGCTGTATGGTTGCGGAATTACAGAGGGGACAACCCGAGTGTGCAAGCACACGGGTAAACAAGCTGTATGCTGTGCGGGCGTGAATGTGGGTTGGGGGCACGGGAGTGCGGGGATCCAGCGCTGGGGCCGAATTCGGATCCGAGCTCATGCTGCCGGAGCCACGAGCGGCGAAGCCGAGACCGTTGTCGTTATTATTATGTAAAGGCCTCTCTTCGTATCAGCAGCGCTCTTTCAAAGCTGACCTTTTCGAAAGCAAATGTCGTCGCATTCTCCGCAGCTGGGCGTTGACTATGGCTCCCGAATGGAGGGCGGTATTTTTGGCGCTGTGGCACGGGCAAATGAGCGGAAACGTGCAAAGCTGGCCCGCAACGAAGCGGAGCGAGTTGCCGCGAAGGCTCGGCGCCAGCGATATGAGCAGAATCGTGTCGCGCGCGATGCTGCTAAAGTCGAGGTGTGGGCAGGCCCTGTGATAGGTCGTCCAGCCACCGCACACACTATGGGCAAGACCTCGACGCACGCCGGTCTGTTCTCCGCGCAACCCCCATCCGCCCCCTGCCACAGGCTCTCCTTCCTGCGGACGTGCATGCGCTGACGCAGTCCTCTCAGCTGGTGCCGCCGGAGCAGGTGTGCGGCCTGCTGACGGACCTCAATGGCGGCGTGACGCCGGGCGTGGAGGAGGTGCGCGTACGCCGGGCGGTGTCTGTGCGCGTGTGGGAGGGGGGCAGGATGCATTTAGAAGTATGAGTGGCAGGGGGGTGGGAGACGCGCCATCGCGTGCGGAGCGCGAGGGAAACACGTGGGTGGGACCGCGCGTCGTCCCCTGCGGCATCACGTGCCTCGCGTTTAGCGGGCGGCCACTGGCACTCGCATCTCCTTCATCTCCTTTGCGCTGCGGCTGCGGCTTCTGCTGCTGCTGCACCTGCGACCCCACCTCCCCACATGCGAATTGCAGTAAACTGCCCACTGCCACCCACCCAACACCCCCAGGTCATGCCTGTGTTACTGGAGTGCGGAGCCGACCCCGCCACCGGGGCCCTGCCGGCACCGCTGCTGACCCAGGTGGTGGTGGCGTGGAACCGGCGCGTGCGGGCGCAGGGGCTGCCGGGACTGGACGGAGGCAGCGGCGGCGCAGGCGGCGGCAGCAGCAGCGGGCCCGGGCGCGGAAAGGAGGCGGGCGCCGGAGGCGGGCTGTGCGCTGGTGGCTGCTGCTGCATCTCCTAAGGCGGCTGTCTGAATGAGGGGAGGGAAGGATGCACACCAGCAACCCACCGCAGCAGCACCCGGCCTTACCTGCGTGTGGCACCATGTAGCGCTGCGACGTGCCCCGCCCCTGCCCCCCCGGGGCAGCATAGTGGGGGCCAGCAAGCAGGGCATGTTGCGGCCGGAGCAAGTCGGCCGGCGGCTCCCGGTTGCTGCCCGCTGTGGCTGCGCCCAGGTCCACACAGCCTCACAGCCACTCCATGCTGTCCGAGCCCTTCCTTCCCCAGCCTCGCCACAACGCCAGTCTGCAAGCCCCGGGGCTGCATCAGCACTGTACATGGGGCAGTGGAACGCACCCATGATGGCGCGGACGGACGCGCGCCGCGGCATGAAGGCCGTGGCAAAAAACCATGCTGGAGGCTGCTGTGCCGGTACGTGGCGCATGCGAGCGCTACTCCCCGGGGCTACTACAGGGTATAAGGGCGGCTTGCCTGCCTGCTCGGTTTGTTTGGAACTCCCGTGCTCTTCCGTCTTTTTACTGAACGCTTATCTACGATACTTGATTCTGCTGTGTTCCTCCCCCCGCCTCTCTTGCATGCACACGGACGGTGTAGCGCACCGCCGCCAGCACCAGCCGTCACTGCGGACAGCACAAGCTTTTCGCAGGGGGACAGCAGTGCCTTCCAGCATCGCCACCGTGGAGGCAGCGCGGGTGGGCTGTGCAGTGGCTATGACACGTATGTGAACTGTGTATGTCGGTCTCGCTGTTGTTGGTTGCGGGAGCTTTGCGTGCGCGTGGTGGTGCCGGCGTGTGGGCGTAGTCGGAGCCCTGGGGTGGCCGCTCAAACCAACTTACCAGAGCCGGGGTGTGCCGGATCTCCGCACCGACATGGTGTGAGAGGGGGCACCAAAGAAAGCCCTTGCTGCTGCCGCAAGGTCGTTGAAGAGGGGTTGGGCAGCATGACCCAGCGGGGCGGTTTTGGCGGGCTTGACAGGAGGGTGGGGTTTGAGGGCGGGCTGTCAACAGATCGCGGGCTCCGTCGGGCCCGGCTGGGCTTGGTCTGTTTGTCGCAAAACTTGCCACGCTTTTTGCGCTAGCTCTAGCTGCCATGTCATGAGCTTTCTCAGTAGTTTTGCATTAGTTGATATGGTGAGGCGCGTTGACTAGGACGCGCGCCGACAGGCTTCCGCCAGGGCTTCCGCCCCATGGGACGCAAGGGGCCCCCTTTTGCCGCCAATCTGTCGCGCGCCCTCGGCGCCCTCGGCCAAAATCCAAATTGCAAAACTACACGCAAGCAAATGCATGCCCGCACACGACAGCTGTGAGCTCCTGGGAGCAACGTTAGGTCGCGAGCCCAAAGTTTCGCCGGCGGCGTCGCCGCGGCGGCAGCCGCGCCAGAGCGCTGCGGTCCGCTGAGCAGCAGCACTCGCGTCGCAAAGCAACGCGGAGCAGGAGGCGGCACGAGGCGCCTGCAGCATCACCACGGCGCCCACGGACTTGACACCGCTGCGACGCCTGGCGAGCGAAGGGGTGAGCTCGCGTGCGCAAAACCCAGTTGCTTGACTGGCTGGCTGCAACGTGTCCGGTATGTCTCAGGCAGCGGGCAGCGCGCGGGAGGGCTGGGCTGTGAGTTGAGTCAGTGAGGCGCTGTCGGAGCCGAGGATAAGGCGAGGCCAGGGCTTGGCACCGGCCAGGCTCAGATTGTCTTGTGATTGCCGCGGGCCTGGCATCTTAAACGCGCTCCTGCCGCGTTCGCATCCTCTTTAAGTATCGGGGCGTTGACGCTGCTGCTGCAGGGACGCTTCAGGCCGGCGCCTTTGCTTGCAGCCCGCCGTGAGCGAACGCAGGCGAGCAAGCGGCCGGCGACTTGAAGCTCCCACAGCAGCTGACATAGAAAAAACCGGACATAGCAGCTGACAAACAGCAGTTGCAGCGGCCTGCTGCGCATGGACATGCACTTTCAGGCGATGGAGGTCGACACTGCGGGGGACAGGGGTGGCGGCAGTGCAGCAGCAGGCGCCGGCGGCGGCAGCGGTGCGGCGGAGCAGCAGCAGCAACCGCAGGTTCTACAAGCGCCGCCGCTGCCGCCGCAGGCGCTGCAACCGGGGCACGCCGCGGGCATGCAGCCGGGCCCCTACCCTGGTACCCAATTCCAGCACCCGCAACAGCACCAGCAGGCGCCGCCGCTGCCGGGGCCCTTCGTGGCGCCGCCGCCTCCGAACCTCCACTACCACCACCAGCAGCAGCAACAGCAGCAACAGCAGCAGCAGCAACAGCAACAGCAGCAGCAACAGCAGCAGCAACAGCAGCAGCATCTGCAGCACCTGCACATGGAGGCGGTGCCGCTGGGCGCGCGTCGCGCCGGCGGCCGCGGCAGCTACAGCAGCGGCGGCAGCGGGAGTGGCAGCAGCTGGGCCAGCCACGGCGTCGGCCCCGGCGGTGCCGGAGGCGCAGGGGGCGTTGGCGCAGGCTCCGGCACCGCAGGCACTGCCGCAGCGCAGGCAGCTGACGGCATCAATCGGGGCAGCGCGGCGGACATGGCGACAACGATGCACCGCTACGGCAGCACAGCGACCCAGCTAGCCAGCGCCGGAGCCGACAACGGCGGCGGCGGCGGCGGCCCTGGCGCCGGCGGCGGCCCTGGTGGCGGCACCGCTGGTAGCGCTGGTGGTGCTGCCGCCGGTGGGTGGGGCGAGGCAAGCTCTCCGCCTCCTCCTGGGGACGGCGATGCTGTGGGCGGTGGCTGCGGTGGTGGTGACGGCGCCGGCGCGGCGCGCAGCGCTTTCCATCACGCCGCGGCAGCAGCGGCTGCTGCCACAGCAGCGACAGCGGGACCTGGCAACGGCTGTGACGGCGGCGGGCCCTATCACCAGTACAGCCAGCAGCGACCGCCGCCGCCTCCGCCTCCGCCGCCCGGGCACTACGCGCCGCCGCAGCTGCACCGTCACCACTCTGCTGGCTTGCTGCTGGCGCCGGGGGCCCCACAGGCCCCGCAGCAGCAGCAGCTCTACACGCCGCCGCCCCAGCCTTACGCCCGCTCATGGGAGCAGCAGCAACAACAATATCAGCAACAGCAGCAACAGCAGCAGCAACAGCAGCAACAGCAGCAGCAGGCGATGCAAGGTGGGCAGTATCATCAGTCGCCCTCGCCGCTGCCGCTGCCGCGGCATCCCTCCTTCCCCCGGGCGCCGTCGTCCGGCCAGCTGCCGCCCGGCCCTGCTGCCCAGCCACATCAGCCGCAGCCGCCGTACTACCCCTACCCTCCGCCATCTGCGCCGCCGCCACCACCCTCGGCAATCGGCCCCGGCGTGCACACGCCCTCGCCTGCGCCCAGCTCCCAGCCGCCGCCAAGCCCGCCTGTTGGGTTCGGCTACGGCCCGCCCAGCTACGCGGCACAGCCCTCGGGATCAGGCCAGCCGCCACCACGCTACGCCCATCCGCCACCACAGCCGCCGCCACAGCCGCCGCCACAGCCGCCGCCACAGCCGCCGCAGCAACCATACCACCTGTATCAGCAGCACCATCAGCAGCTGCCTCCCCACGTGCCGCCGCAGCCGCAGCCGCCGCAGCCGGCAAGCGCCTACGCAACCCCACCGCAGCCCTTCCCGCCCCACCCGCCTCCACCGCCGCCACCCCAGCCGCCGCAGCCGCCACCGCCGCCTTCATCGCCCTACCCCTCCTTCATGTCGCCTACGGCAGTGCCGCCCAGCCTGCCTCCGCTGCCCCCGGGCCCTGGGCCCTGGCCTCCTGCTGCGTCGCCCGCCGCGGCTTTCCCGCGCTCCAGCTCCGGCCTGGACCGAACGCTGAGTGGCGCGGGCCGCGCCGGCGGCGGCGGCGGCGGCCGCGCGCTGCCGCCCAGTCCTCACGGAGCCCTGCGGGCTCCGCCCATGCCGCCTGAGCTCCAACAGGTATAAGCGGTGCGGTGCGGGCTGATGCATATCGCAATTCCGGCCGGACAGGCGAGACGCGCTGGGGGGTGGGGTGGGGTAGTAGCCCAAATTAAACCAAACTCAAATGCGGGGGCGTATCCGCCGCTGGGCGACGGGTGCTCAACGGGTGGTCTCCTCCTTGCCCCTCGCTAGCAGGGTGCCGTTCCGCGCAGTTGCTGTCGCGTCATGCCGCAATGCATCAAGCAGGCCGTACGGCGCATACCGTACACACCACGACCACTGCCCTGCCCTGCCCCAACCCCATCCCCGACCCCGACCCTGATCTCATCCCAGGAGATGAGTGAGGCCTTCCTGAGGGGCCTGGCCGCCATCATGAGCCGCCCCGCGCGCCGGGCGCCCACGCTGGGGGTGAGAGGCAGCCGCGCGCATGTATGCGTGAGGGGCACAGTGGAAACGTGGCGTGTTGGCTGCTGCGCTGTGGTTGCACGTGCTTTGGGCCACATTTGTCTCTGACCATCCTGCATTGCTGCATCGGTTGCCAACAGAATGTGAGCAGCAGCCTGGCAATCGCCATCGACGTCAAAAGCCGCCGCATACCAGATTCAGCACTAGCAGGCGCGGGCGGGGGCGCCGCCGCTGGCGCCGCCGCCAGCGGGTCCCAGGTCAAGGCGGAGGGCGCGGGCGGCAGCGCGGCGGCCGATGTCTTGGGCGCTCGTACCATCACCACCAGCACTGTTGGTGGCGGCAATAGCGGCACGGGCGGGAGCGGCAGTAGCGGCAGCACTGGGCATCTGCAGCAGCTGGCGGCTGGAGCCGCCACCCCGCCGCCGCCCAGCCCCAGCCCCAGGCCCAGGCCGGGCGCTCAGCCGCCGCCACCCCCGTCGTCCGGCGCAGCCCCTACCACAGCCACACCGCCAGCTGCGTCGCCGCCCGCTGCTGCTGGCCCCGCTGCCGCTGCTGCTACTGCCGGTGGCGTGTCGTCTGCTACAGCCGCGGCGACGGGCGTGAGTCCGCGCTACCGGGGCGTGACGCGACACCGGCGCACGCGGCGTTGGGAGGCGCACATCTGGGAGGAGCGGCGGCAGGTGTACCTGGGCGGGTTCGAGGTGAGGTGGGAGGCCCATGCATGTTTAATTGCAAATGCGGAACAGCTGGGGCGCTCTAGGGCAGCTGGGGCAGCTGGGGCCCTAGAGGGCTCGGCCGCCATGACATGAGGAAAGAGGACAAAAGAGTGCTCAGGTTTCGCGATAGGGGGCAGGGGGACGCATGCATGCCGTCTCGCGCCTTGCGTGCGCTCTGCGTGTGCTGGTTGCTGCAGGCGCTGCGGCTGCCAATTGGCTTCTGTGTTTCATGCATACCTTACTGCTTTGCACTTGCACAACGTCGCGCCCCTTCCCCCTCGTCATTAATTAAGCATGCATGGCACCCCCAAAACAAACCAACATTGCCCACCAGGTTGAGGACCAGGCCGCCAAGGCGCACGACGTGATGGCTCTGCGCTGCCGCGGCCCCGACACGGTGCTCAACTTCCTGCCCGACACCTACACCGAGCTACAGCCGCTGCTACTGCCGCAGCAGGGCCGCCGGCCGCTGCACCGGGTGAGAGGGCCGGGCTGGCGGGGCGGGGGGCGGGGGGCTGGGGGCAGTTCCTTCCGATTCCCAAGTCGACCGTTGAAACCCTCGACCCCGAACCTGGGGAAGGGGTTGTTTGCTTCAGCCCTACAAAACATACCCAGTTTGGGGGAGGGGGGAAGTGTTTGAGGGCCCGGTGGGCACTGCGTGCTGGTTCAGTGCGTAGGCCCGTGAGCGCGGGGCAGGAGGAGCACCTGCGTCGACAACAAGGCTTGGCCGGCTGCGCTGCTGGTCCGCCGGTCACTGCTTACTGCATTCGCTAAAGTCACCCATTCACCACCGTATGGCCCACCGTATGGCTCACCGCCGCAATGCAGAACGAGGTGGTGCGGCTGCTGCGCAGCTTCGGCAAGGAGGTCACCCGCCTGGCGCACGCCGCCTCCCGGCCCGGAGCCGGTGCGGCTGCGACTGCGGCCACCCCCGGCGCCGCCCCCGGCGCTGCGCTCGCAGCCGCCGCCGCCGCTGGCGGCGGTGGCGCCACCCGCCAAGGCTCCGGTGACTCTGGCGGCGCCGCTGGCGCCGCCGCCGTCACCAGCCTGGGGCCGGTGGAACCGCCAGTCACCATCTTCGGCGACGACGAGTGCGATGTGTTCTGCGTAATGCCGGGAACCCTCAAGGCCCAGGCCCTGGCGGCAGGCAACAGCTCACCCGGCGGCGGCGGCGGTGGCGGTGGCATCCACCGGTCCTCCAGCGTCGGCGCCGGCGTTGGCGGCGGCTGGGCGGCGGCGGCGGCGGCGGCGTTGTCACCGTGGAGCCCCAAGGTGGCGGCGGTCGCTGCGGCGGCGGGCGCCGCAGGTACTGGCGGCAGGGTTGGCGGTGGCGGCGGCGGCGGTGGCGGCGGCGGCGGTGGCGGCGGCGGCGGCGCCCCGGCCTCGCCGTTGCCGCTGCTGCCCGGAATGCTGTCGCCGGGAGGGCCCCGGGGCTGCGGTGTAGGCGGCGGCGGCGATGGTGACGGAGGGAACGGTGGTCTGCCGCCGCTGACGCCGTTGAGCCCGGGGTGGGCGGAGGCGTTGGCGTCGCTTGGCGTCGGTAACGGTGGCGGCAGCGGCGGCGGCGCAGCCGGCGGGCTGTGGGGGTTGCCTGGGGCTGGCGGCGGTGGCGGCAGCCTGAGTGGTCTGAGCGGTCTGCTTCCGTTGTCGGACACGTTGGAAGCCATCACCACCAGCGCCGCGGCCGTGGAGGTGGGTGGGCGGGTGGGTGGGTGGGTGGGTGGGTGCGTGGGTGGGTGCGTGGGTGGGTGCGTGGGTGGGAGGGTGGGTGGGGTGGGTGGGCACTGCCCACTGGCCTGTCAACCCCTGCCTGTCTCCCTGCCCTCCTCCGCCTCCTCCTCCTCCTCCTCCTCCTCCTCCTCCTCCTCCTCCTCCTCCTCCTCCTCCTCCTCCTCCTCCTCCTCCTCCTCCTCCTGTTGACTCCTCCACTTCACGCCACGCCACGCCACTCCTTCACTCCACTCCTCCCACAGGACCCCGACATGCTGGACCTGCAGTACCGCCAGACGCTGGCGGACATGGTGCGGCTGCAGCAGCAGGAGCAGCAGCAGGGGCAGCAGGGGCAAGGGCAGCAGCAGCAGCAGCAGGGCTTGGAAGACGGTGAGCTAGGAGGAGGAGGAGGAGGAGGAGGAGGAGGTGGAGGTGGTGGAAGCCTGCAGCAGACACAGCTACAGGTGCAGCCGGAGAGGCGAGTGCAGGGACTGCGCCAGCCAGAGAGCCAGCAGGGCCAGCAGTCAGTGGCCGGTCCACCCCAGCCGCCGAAGCCGCCGCCGCCGCAACCGCCGCAGCCGCCGCAGCCGCCGCCCCTCTTCCCCTCCTACTCCCAGCCACAGTCCTCGCTGCTGGGGCTGCTGGAATCGCCGCGTCACTTCCTGCTCGACCCCTACAGCGGCTGGGGCAGCCCTGCTGCGGCCGGGGGCGGCGGCGGCGGCGCCCCACCGGCCGCGTACAGCTACAACCACCCGCCACAGCCGCAGCAGCAGCCAGGCCCGTCCATGCCCTCCCCCTACACGCCGCACCCAGGCTCCGGCCGGCCGCAGCTACAGCCGCACCCAGGCGCCGCCGGCAGCGGCAATGCCAGCGGCGGTGGCAGTAGCTCGCCGCGGCGGGCGCCGGAGGCCCGGCGGATGCCAGCGCCCGCCGCCACACCGCCGCCGGCGTGGGCGCCGCCAGGCGCCCAACCGCCGCAGCCCTTCAGCTCCGAGCCGTACACTGACCCCTGGCCGCCGTACATGCCGCCGCAGTACGGGCAGCACGGCGCTGTCACTGGCGGTCCAGCCGCCCTCACCGCCGCCACTGGCGTGGGCGGCGGCGGCACGACGCTGCTAGGTCACCACTCGGCGCCAGCGGCGCAGTTGAGCGCGTGCGCCGCCGTCGCTGCTACAGCCGCCGCCCTGGCCAACGGCACAGCCGTGGCCGAGCAGGCGCCTGCCTCCGCCTCGGCGGTCCGTCGGGCAGCGGAGCTACTGCTGGACTACGACGGTGCCCAGGCCGCCGGCGGCGGCGGCGGCGGCGACGGCGACGGCGACGGCGACGGCGGCGACGGCGCGGGCGCCGCCGCCGCCGCAGGTGCTAGCGCCGCTGGTGGTGGCGCGGTTGCAACCGGCGGCGGCGGCGGCGGCGGCGGCGGCACGGGCTGCCGCGTGGAGTTTGAGCCGGTGGGCTGGTCGGCGGGCGGGCCGCGCCCTGGCAGTGGCGGCGGCGGCGCGACAGGCGAGCAGGCACCTGCAGCTGAGGGCGGTGAGGAAGGCGAGGACGCCGCCGCCGCCGGCGGCGCCGGTGGCACCCTTATCGATAGCAATGATGCGGGCATGGAGGCGTTCTGGGATGGGCTGGCGGTGGCGGCGGCCGCCGCCTTGCGCCGCCAGCACTCGCGCAGTGACGGCGGTGGCAGTGGCGGCGGCGCGGGCGGCGGAAACGGCGGCGGCGGTGGCATTGGGAACGGCGGCGGCAGCGGCGGCGGCCACAGCTTTTGGGATGAATTTTTTGCATCCCAGCTGCTCATGACCCCCGGCCCCGGCGACGGGGCCCGGGCGCCGTCCTTGCCGCCGCCTGGTGCACCGTTCCCCCCTGCGGGCGTGGAGGAGGGCGGCGCCAAAGGGGGCGGCGGCGGCGGCGGTGGCGGTGAGCAAGCTGCAGGTGGCGGCGGACCGGTTGCGGCGCCAGTGCCGGCGGCGGCGGCGGCGGCGACCACGGTGCCGCCGCTGCAGGTGCCGCAGCCGTGGCGCTCGATCAGCGATGTGGGTCAGCTCACGGCGTCCGGGCTACAGCCGTTTGGAGCTTCTGGTGGTGCTACAGCCGCCCCCGCCTCCGCCGGCGCCGCGCCGACCGCTGGCGGCGTCACACAAGCTGCGCCGATGCAGCAGCAGCCCCAGCAGCCCCAGCAGCAGCAGCAGCCATGGCTTCAGCCGCTACAGCCGCTACAGCCCCCACAGCAGGCGCAGCAGCTACAGGCGCAGGGCTCTACCTCTGGGGAGTTGCAGGCGCAGGCGCCGGTGGACATGGAAGTGGACGATGTGGGTGTGGGTGAGCCGGGCTGCCCCCTGCAAGCCGCGGCGCCAGCCACCAGCCCCCTGCGGGCTGCGCCGAGTGCACCCATGGATGGCACGGACGGCGGCATGAGCGGCGCTGGGGCAGCGGCAGCGGCATGGGGCGGCGGCGGCGGCGGCGGCGGCGGCGGCGGCGCTCCTTGCTGGTACCCTCAGCCCGCCGCACCCGCACACCAGTTGCAGCTACCTGCCATCGCGCCAACAGTGGCTGTACCGCACCACGCACCGCACATGGCCGGACCCCAGCCTCGACTGGCCGCGAGCGCCGCCGACAGCGGCGGCAGCGGCGGCAATGGCGGCAGCGGCGGCAATGGCGCTCCTCCTGGCCCCGCCGCTGCTATGTCGCCGCCGCCGCCGCAGCAGCAGCAGCAGCAGCAGCAGCCGACACCCGGCGGGGGCCCGCTGCGAGGCGGCACCGTGTGGCGCTTTGGCGCCGCAGCCGCTGCTGCCGCTGCCGGCGCCGCTGAGCCCGCGGCCCCCACAGCCGCCTACTCCGGCGGCGCGCCTGCTCCCAGCTCGCACGCCGGCACGCCGCTCCCGCCCCTGCCGCCTCTCCCGCCGCTCCCGCCGCGCCCCACGTCCGCCGCCGGCGGCGGCGCCACAACCGCACCTGCCGCCGCCGCCGCCGCTTTCATCCTCTCGCCGCGTGCGGCACAGCACTTCAGCCTATCTCTGCCGGCGTCCGGGGACGCCTTCGCAAGCTACACCAGCGGATTCGCAGCAGCCGCAGCAGCCGCAGCAGCAGCCACGCCGCCGTTGAGGTCGTCCTCTCCGGGCGGCGCGGCATCCGCAGGCGACGCCGCCACCACAGCGGCCGCCGCCGGCCCTTTGGCGGCAGCGGCAGTGACTGGGGGCCCCGATGCTTGCCTGCCAACGGCCAGCGGCACGCGCCGCAGCCGCCGCCAGAGCAGCGGAAGCGGCCGCAATAGCGCGGCCAGCGGCGGCGGCAGCGCCGGTGGCGGCGGCGCAGCCGGCGTGGCTGGAGACGAGGTGGCTTCCGGCGGCGGCGCGCGCGGTCGGCGCAGCGGCAGCGGCGACAGCCTCGCTGCAGCCGCCAGCTCCGGGCGACTGGTACCAGAACCCACAGAGCCGGTGGACGCAGCCGGTGGCGGCGGCGGCGTTAGCGGCGGCACACGCAAGCGGCGGGCCTCGGTCATGACGGGGCCATCGCCGCCGCCGTCGCTTCCGCCGCCGCCGGCGGGCGCGGCTGGCACGCATCTGGGTCTGCGCCCGCAACACACGCCGGGCGCGCTTCCACCGCCAGCGCCACCGCACCAGTTTGCACTGCACACGACGGCGCCGGCTGCAGTGCAGCCACCCTACACACAACAACCGCTGCCGCCGCCACCGCCGGGCCATCCGCACCTGCACTTCCAGCAGCAGCAGCAACAGTACCAGCAACAGCAATACCAGCAACAGCAATACCAGCAACAGCAATACCACCAGCAGCAGCAGCAGCCAAGTGCCGCTGCGCAGGGCGGTGAGAGCAAGGAGACGCGCACGCCGTCGGACGGAAGCGCGCACAGCACCCACATCACACACACGCCGCCGCCGCCGCATTACCACACACCACCACTCGGCCATCCCACACACCTGACCTCACCGCCCCACCAACACCCGCAGCACCAACACCAACACCAACACCAGCAGCAACCTGTGAGTCCTGCAGACATGTACGGCCGTGCCTTATACGGCGGTGCTCACGGCAGCATGTACGGCGGCGCGTACGGCGCCGGCGCACTGCTGCAGCCCAACCTGATGTCGGCGAGTGCGGCCGTGGGAGCGGCGGCGGAAGCGGCCGTAGGCAGTGGAGAGGCGCGCAGCAGTGGCGGCGGCGGCGGCGATGGCGCGCGCACAATCACCACGGCTCCCCCAGCCAGCACTCCAGGCGATGGCACTGCCAGTGGCGCAGGCGGAGGCAGTGGTGGTGCACAGCAGCAGCAACAGCAACAGCAACAACACTGGTTTTCCTCGTTTTGAGTGCAGACCGGTAATGTTTTACTTACATGGCTGGAGGCTTGAGGCCCGACAGCAGCAAGATGCTTGGTGGGTACTTGGCTCGTTGTTGTTTGCTGTCATTGGCGGCTGTGGTAGCTGAGGTGTGATAGGTAACAGGTAACCGCACGAGGTAACCGTGGCAATAATAATTACGGTATTTCAGGTGTGATGGCTAGCCGGGGCAACGCTACTAGGTGGGTTGGGGAGACATGTGAATTGTTGCATGAAGGAGGTGGTGCTTGTACTCGACGCAGTAGGACACAATACCGTAGTCAGAAGGCCTGAAGTGCTTCTGCACGTCTTAACTTCTGCACGTAACTGGCTAGTAGCTATTGCGGTGTGGCCCGTGGAAGGAATAAGCGTCAAGCAGTTAGCCAGTTACGCCGCCGGACGTGCCACGTACTGGGGGACGCTGGCATAAACGACGTTTACAATAACGAAAGGACAACGGGTCGGGCTGGCACGGTATTCAAGGGACCATGGTTTTAATCCGGGGACTTGCCGACTGCGGGTCGGCACTAGGCTCCAAAAATAAGCGACTGCGCCCCGGGGCAAGGGATGCCCCAGCCGGGGAAGTCGGGTCTGCGATGACGAGCGGCTGCTAGGGCCGTACTGTACGGCTGTTCACTCGCACGCTGACAGTGCGGCGGTGTCGAGAGTTCGGGAGATGGGATATAGCCAAGTAGGTATCTGCAAAGCGCTATCACCGGTGCCGGTCAGGCCGCCCCGAGTCTCGCCCTCAACACCACTCTGTCGTCCCACATGCTGCGCGCAGCGTACCGGCTCGCGGAACGCCTGCCTCTGTGCCTGACACCCCTCATCAGCTGTTACCGTCCGTCACAGCGATTCCACCACCACCACCACCACCACCACCACCACCACCACCACCACCACCACCACCACCACCACCACCTGCATCCAAGCCTGCATTTGTTCACTCCACCAAGTCCACAACGCCGGTCAGCAGACAGCAGTGATGGCGCACCCCACTGGGCGCCCCCCGTCACTTCTGGTAAACCTCGTACCCACCCTAACCACCACCTGCTAAGCAGCTCACGCGTTTCCCCATACCAACAACACACCACACGGCCCACCACACCCACACCACAGTGCATTGAAAACGTCACGACCAATAAAGGCCTCCGCCACCCCTCACTTCTTGCCGAAGCCCTTGCCGCCGGCCGCTTTGCCCCCCGCCTTGCCCTTGCCGGCCTTTGCCCGCTCCAGACCCTCCAGCCGCGCCTCCGCCTGCCGCGCTTCTGCGCTCACAGCCGCCGCCGTCGCGCCTGCAGTCTTGGCACCGCCACCGCCGCTGGTGCTGGCGCTGCTGCTGCTGCTGCTACTGCCGGGCAGGGCCAGGCCGCGCGCCACCCACTGTTGCGTGACGTACTTGATGTCCACGGCGTCGCAGGCGGTGTGCAGGGAGCTGTGTGTGCGTGGGGCGGCGGCGGCGGCGGGTGGGGAGGGTGCGAGGCGTTTAGGTGGGGCGCAGTGCAATGCAGTGTGTTGCAGTGCAGAGGGAGTGCAGAGGGAGTGCAGGGTGTTGCAGTGCAGTGCAGAGGGGTTGGATGTGGCAGGAAGGAGGCGCCGGACAGGTGAGTGGCTCCAGACGTGGCTCGCCGGCCCCGGGCGGGTGATGGAATGGCGGGAATACCTGCGTGCCGGCAACACCTCTTCTCCAGCCCCCAGCCCGCCTTCACCCGCTGGCCCTCCCCCTCCCCCTCCGCCTGTCCACTCCCCGCCGCCCCGCCCTACCCCTACTGCCCTACCGCGGGTCCGAGCTGCCATCCGCGAAGGCGGGGAAGAACAGCAGCAGCTTGCCCTTCTTGGGGCGCACCGCTAGACCCAGCTGGTCGAAACGGGTGGCGCCGCCCTGTGGAGGTGGCGGGGCAGGGGGCAGGGGGCAGGGGGCAGGGGGCAGGGGGCGGGGAAGAACGGGCAGAGAGGCGGTTCAAGGATAAGGAATTGCGAAGGCGCAAGGGGACCGGGGTTCGAGAATGCGCGCCGGCCGCCCCCCCTTGCAATGGTCGCTTTGGTTTCTGGAATGAACTACCCCCTCCTCCAGGCGCCCCCCCGCCGCCCCACTTGCAGCCCCCCTCTCCAAACACACACCTGCGGGCAGTCGTTGAGGTAGACCAGCAGCGTGGCGTGGCGCTGGAAGGCGTTGGAGGCGGCGATGTGCGGTGGGAAGCCGTCCTCGTGCGCCAGGAAGTGCTGCCCCGCGTCATAGCGGGTCACCTGGGGTGAGAAGTGGGGGTGGGAGGGGTGAGCAGTGGGGGTGAGAAGTGGGGGTGAGAAGTGGGGTTGTGGTTGTTGCGGTTGTTACCAGGCCCAAACCCAACGCAAAAGCGCGAGGAGGTGCGCGTGGCCTATGCTTTGTACAGCGGGGGGGAAGTAAGGGAGAAGTAGGGGCGGCAAGGGGCTGATGTGGTGGGGGCGGGTGCCGTTGGCGGGCGGGTGAGGGCAGTGGGGAGGTGTAGGGGGGAGTGGCGATGGAGAAGGCTGGCTGGAATGATGCGTATGCGGTGCATGTAGGCCAGATATACGGAACTCAGGCCCGCGCACACAATGCGCAACCCTTGCGACCCTTCCTCTCCAACCCTACCCCACCGCGGCTCAGCCCCTTACTGTACCCTCGCCCCCTCGCCCCCCCCCCGCTTTGGTTTCTGGAACGAACTGCCCCCCCCCCACACACACCCCGCCTGCCCACCTGCAGCGCCTCATAGCAGTACTGGCGCGGGCGCGGCAGCTTGCCTGAGATGCCCCAGGCCGGGCCCTCACCTGCGAGGTGTGTCGTCGGAGGTTCGCGAAGGCCGTGGCGGCGGCAGGGGGGCGGGGCGGATCAAGAAAAGACGAAAGGGAGGAAAGCACCAGCAGGAAGAGGATGCCCCGGCCTGACACATAAACACGCACGCAAGCACACGCACACGCAAGCACACGCGGGCCCGTCACGACTCACCCGCCCGCAGCAGCTTCTTCCCCCGCGTGTGCAGCTCCGACACCACGCCGTCCATGGCCGGGCCCGCCACTCCGGGCGTCACCATCATGCCGCGGCTGGTGCGCCGCGCCGAGGCGGCGTTGGGGCCGTAGGCGGCGGACGCGTTGCCGGCGCCGATGCGGCTGCCCACCATGCGGCCTGGGGCCAGGAACGGGGAGAAGGGGCGGGGGGGGGGTAGTTCATTCCAGAAACCAGAAGCGAAAAGAAGAAGGGGGGGGAGGGGTAACAAGGCTGCAGAGGGCTGCAGGCCTGCAGGGGGAGGGGGCCTCAAGGATAGAGGCATGGCCGCATGGGGGAGGGCATTATTGTTACCAGCCCAATAAGGCATGGGGGAAGGGGAAGGTGGAACTGAGAGTGTGGGGCTACGCGCGCGAGCGAGGGGCGGGGGGGGGAGGGACGACGCCTGACCACGGGCGATGCTGACCCAATGTGATGCTGGGCAGTACCACAGCAAGCACTACCTCAGCCCCGCCCCAGATCTGCCTGCCCTGGCCTATCCCTACCGCACGCTGCGTCCTCCTCCTCCGCCTCCTCCTCCTCCTCCTCCTCCTCCTGCTGCTGCTGCTGCTGCCCCCCCCTCGCCCCCATACCCCTCCCCTTCCTCCTCCCTAACCCACCCGACGCCTCCGCGGCTGCAATCATGGCGTCGCACACGTGGTCGGGCAGGAAGCCGTCCACGGTGAGCACAGGCGGGTCCAAGTGCAGCAGCCGCAGCCCCGGCGTGGCCAGGTCCACACCCATGAAGCGCTCTCGCAGCAGCGCCTCCGCCTCCGCCACCACCGCCGCCGGCAGCTCGGACGGCGCCAGACCCAGCTCCGGCGACGGCACGGGCACCGGCAGCGGCCGCATCGGCGGCAGCCCCGCAGGCAGCGGCGGCACCGGCGTCACGTCGCCCGTGGTGGCGGGCGCTGCCACCGCCACTGCCGCCGCCGCCACCGGCGCGGCCGCCGCCGCTGGCGCAGCTGTCGCAGCTGGCACCGCCGCGGCTGCTGCTACTGCTGCCATGCGCGCTTCGCGCTCACGCTGGCGGCGCAGGATGAGGTCGCCCATCTGCTGCCCGGCCGCGAAGTTGAGCGGCCCGCCGGCCTTGGCGAACAGGCCCTCCGGGTCCCAGGCCGCGCCCACCAGCGCCGCCGCGTCCGCCGCCTGCGCCGCGACGGCCTCCATCACGGCGTCCGCCGCGGCCGCGCCGGAGCCTGAGGGCTCAGGGCCCGGGCCGCCGGAGTGCGGCGCGGGCGCGGGCGCGGGGCTCTGGGGCGCAGCCGCGCAGGTGCGCAGCAGGGCGCTGCCGCGCGGCGTGCCACTGCTGATGCAAGGACCATAGTTGCTGTGGGCTGGAGGGCTCGGGCGGAAAGCGGGTGCGGCCGTGCGAGGGCGCCGCGAGCTGGCGATGGGGCAAGCGCCTGTGGAGCGGGGTCAAAAGAGACATGGGCGCGTTGGCAGGTGCTCGGGTTCTCGGCGATCTGGGTTTCAACACAGCATCGTTGCGGAGCATGATAAGGCTTCATGGTCCATTCGGGCGGTGTTTGAAGTGTCGCAAAGCTAGTATCGAGCGCACCGCTTGCCGACATCGCCTCCGCCCCTCTCAACGCTGCTTGTGCCATTCCTCAATTGTAGGAAGTGTGGTGCAGACGTTTTGGGGCGAGAAATGGTCACAGGCGCTCAAGAGTAATGCAGAGGCGTCGGGAAATTTGCAAGGGTCGGCAGTCCTGTTCACGCGCCTAGAGCCGGGTGTCCAACCTAAGCAACTTAGATATGATAGTTAATAACTCGGCGATGCCTTTCCACGGAACTTGAAGATTGACTTGACACGCTGGACCCCGACTTGCTCACACGCTCATCTCAAGTACCCCCGGGCCTTCATGCCGCGTGACAGCCTGGCTCCCCATGTCTTGCGCATCCTATCATCAAACCATGCTGTCATCCCGCTCGCAAGACCAATTGGCTTGCGTACTGGTAGTTGCGTCTCCAGCGTTCCCCAGCCATGCCACACACTGACATGCCGGTTCCTGCAGTTCCTGTGCACAGCTGACGTGATACACAAGACGTTCCGCAGCAAATGAATGAGCCTCGTGCGTAGAAGCCTCCGTGTGTAAGGGCTTGGAGACACAATACAGCGGCGATGGGCGCCATCGTGCGCCATTGCGGCAGGCCGTGCTGCGCCGTGCGGCGCCGTTTGAAGGCCCTGGCTGATGCTCCTCTGTCGCTCAGACCAGTTCTATACTTTTTTATACATACTATCAGCGCACAAGCATACGCTATTACGCTTGTCAGGTGTTCTAGAGCTTCTTAAAGCGAGCGAACACATTCAAGTTGTGCCTGCCCCTGTTTGAACGCTTTCCCAGAAAATGAACTTTGGCGCTTACGGAGATGCTGGTGCTAGCCAGTTTGGTGGCGGTGGCTTTATGCCGAGGTGGGAGCGGGGCTGTGGCGGGAGAAAAAGCTCGGCCGATTCAAGCAGCGCGCTGACCCCGGCTGTTTTACAATTGCAGCCCAGCACCAGGTCACGATAACCAATACGGCGCTGGCGGTGGTGGACAGCAGAAGGTGCGCTCGCTTGAATTTGCATCTGAAGCATTACCTGGAGAGGTCGTCAACTCGCGAATCGGCGCTCTGCATCATTCAACATATAGCGAGCCGGAACTGTACCGGGCTCGCTTCCTTATAGCGAACCGAGCTTGAACCGGGCCCTCCCCTCACCCGACACGCTGCAGGGGCGGAGCCAGAACAACTCGCTGCGCGCCTTTACCATCCGGCACCTGCTGAAGGTGAGCCAGCGCTGTGCGTTGCAACTTGTCTACATGAACGGGCAACACTCGTTCAGGGGAAGGGCCACTAACACGGTGGCGATGGCGCGCGCGTGCCGTGCCTCAGGCCCGCAGGCTGATGGTGTGCCGGCGGACTTGTGTCGCTGCTGGGGCCCAGCGTTGTTCCCTCATTTACGAACCCACCGTTACGCGCCTTGCTGTGACATCCAGGAAACCGCCAACGTCGAGGACGACCGCTACAAGGCTGACGGACACGACATTACCACCGTGAGTGCTTGCAGTACTTAGGGTACTGCTGTGTCGTCCGGTGACGTGCCTGGCCACCTTGTTGTGGCGGTGCGACAGCTTTGCGCTGTCGAGGCCCCCCGCTGTGGCGCCTGATGCAACCACAAGGCAGCTGGAAGGCGGCCTCCACCCCAGCTGCGTCAGGCCTCACCCCTCTTCATCCTTGCCCCACGCCTCTTTTCCCCCGGGCCGCTTCTCATGCTGCTGCTGTTCCGCCGCCGCCGCCGCCGCCAGGTGACAATCGTGGGCAAAGTGACTTCGTACCGCGAGCAGTCCACGCGCGTGCTGCTGCAGCTACACGACGGCACTGCCAGCATGGAGGTGTGCAGCTGGGTGGACGACGCCGACATGCAGGTGAGCCGAGGAGGACGGGGGCCGGGGGAGAGCAGGGCTGAGGAGGACCAGAGAGCAGTCGGGGAAGAGGAAGCGGGGAGCGGCAGGTGGCGTAGGACCGCGACCGGAGGCACGACCGTAAGCATGGGAGGTTATAAGGTTGCGCAGGGCATAGAAGGGGAGGGCAGCAGGTGAGCGTGTGCCTGGTTGGTGCAGGGCATGTGGAGGGGCATGAGCGGGCCCCGCTATGTCAGGGGTTAGGCCGTGATGCCTGCGGCTTGCTGTCAAAGCCATGGGCCGACCACTGCGTAGATGTGTGGCTCTCTCGCCTTGTTTGCATGCCGCTGCCTACATGGTGAACCAAACCCCACCCTGACTCTTCCTAAACGCACCCCTTGCCCGCCCGTCTTCCTCTGCTCCGGCGCACATGCACTCACAGGCCCAGAAGCCCATTGAGTGGCAGGTGGGCCGCTACGTGCGCGTGTACGGCAACCTCAAGACCTTCGAGGGGAAACGCAGCATCACCGCCTTCGCGGTCAAGCCTGTGACCGACCACAATGAGGTGCGGCCGGCCGGGTGGCGGATTGGCGGGCGTGGTGTGTTCGCATGCGGGGCTCCAGCTGTGGAGAGGGGGCATGTGGATCCGGCGTTGAGGTGCGTGCGAGGTTCAAGCGCCTTCGCGCCCCCGTATCATGCCGCCCCACGTCTTCTGCAAATGTATCTCTGTGCTGTGGTGTGGCTCCACAGGTGACGTACCACTTCCTGCAGTGCGTCATGCAGCACCTACACCTGACCAAGGGCGCGCCGCCCACCGGCCAGCCACTGGCGCCGGGCAAGGCCGCGCCCTACGGCAGCACCCCCGCTGCCACTGGTGAGCCTTAAGCCTGTACAGCCTTGAGCGTGTCGTGTCGCGCGGGGCTGCTAAATGCCCGTGCGCACGCGACCTGTGCGCACGGGTCAGAGTCATGGCTGTCACCGGGATGAGGCCCCGCGCAGCGCGCAAGGCAGTAGGCGCATGGACCTGACACCTTTCGCCCGCCTTCCTCACCCCCACGTGCGCAGCTCCCTACGGCGCTCCTGGCGGCGGCTACGGCGGCGCCGCCCCCGCTGCCGCGGCCCCCGCTGGTGAGCCCGCGCAACCTCTGCAGCAACGCTCGCACTCGCATGCAGCGGGCTCCAGATCCCTGATTGTTCGTTACAAACCGGCCGTGTTGCGGCAGCAGTACCGGGGACTACCGTGTGTAGGGGTCCGCCCGCTGCTCTCCTGCCCGCATCATGCCCTGCCGGTTTACCACCGCCGCTGCTGCCCCGACCCGCAGGCGGCGACATCCACTCGGACCTCAAGGCCGTGTACAACCTGCCGCACGCCACGGCCGCGCCCAACGGCCTGTCGGTGGAGGCGGCGCACGCCGAGCTGCAGCGCATGGGCCGCGCTCACTACAACCTGCAGCAGGTTATGCAGGTGAGCAGCGGAGGAGTTACGGAAGACACATGCAGCGACAGCTGGCAGAAGGGGAGAGGTGACAGTTCCATGCCAGTTCCCATGTTGCCCACGGCAAACCCCAAAACCCATGCGCGGGAGGGCAGAGGAAGCTCAGCGCTCGTAACCGTGGCGAGACCAGCTTGTGTGCAGAAGCTGAACGCGTCTGTTGCATCCTGGGTTGCAGGCTTGCGAGTACCTGGCGGCGGAGGGTGTGTTGTACAGCACCGTCAACGACACCACCTTCAAGTCCACTGGCGCCTAAACAAGCAGCAGCTGCAGACATGAGCTGGGTGGGCTCATGCAGCGCTTTGGTTTCCGTTGAGGTATTGAAGGCGCGTGGAGGTGCCATGAGGGCATGGCGCGCGCTAATGCTATTCATGCTTGTGGAGCAGGCGCGTAAGGCGCGGGGGTCCCGGGAGCAGCCGGTAAGGAGTAGGGGGTTGGCGCTGCAGGTCACGGGCCGCACCGCGTGCGAGCAACGCCATTGCGTTGTGGGGGCAATCATGAAACTGAGGTCTGCCACACGGGGCAACTGCACTCGGTTGCCGTGGCCAAGGAGATGTTGCTGTGTTGAGAGCGCGCAGCAGGAGGTGACTTATGGTGCATGGTAGGACTCAACACGTTTCCTTCTGGTTGGAATGTGGAATGATGGATGTGTTATTGGAGGGACATTCTAAATGTAACCGTCTGTTCAGGTACATGAGAATGGGCCAGGGCACGCGGGGCGGGCCAGGGCACTCGGGTGGTCGAGGCACAGGGCGCTTGAGCGACGCCCGCAGCACCGGCGTATAAAAGCCTTTCACAGCGACCGCCCGCTGTATGTAATTTATGAAAACTGCTGCACAACCGCAATTGCAGCCAAGGTGGCAGCGGGAGACCCAGGAATTGCATGATTGCTGAGAAGTCCTGCAAGCGGTTGCATTACCGGTGCCGGTCCAACCTCAACGCTGTGCGCCCTTTCAGCCATTACAAACTCAGTTTCGCGCACAGGTGACACATTGTAACACTTATTCGTCAGCCGGCGCTGCTGGCAGACCATATTCGAGACATAACTGCGTCCCTAGGCCACAGCCTTCTGTGCCCCAGGAAAACAGGTGTGTTACAGTGCTTATATTGGGTGGTCATATCAATGGTCGGTAAAGCAGACGCATACGTCGTGCGAGCTGGGCTTCGTTGGGGCATATCCGGGGCGTGCTCACGCCGAGCTGCCCGGTCGGCGATAGGGAACTTTTGGTTGGCCTCCGGTCCGCCCTTGATAAATACAAGCGTTCGTGCGCATGTTCGTGCTGGCAGCCCTGGCATCTGACACGGCCCTTACTTACGAACAAGCCTGTGCGTCTCGCGCGGTCGCGCTGCTGCTCGTGTGCACTGCGGTGCTTTCGTCAATAGTCAGGGGTTGAGTCGATCGTTGAACCTTTGACTAGCTGGAACTGCTTCAAAAGCGCGCCAGGAGGCACGTGCTGGCCGTACTGGAACCAGCGGTGTTGTTGGCAACCCCTTCAACTGGCTGCTCGCAGACGACCGCCACCATGCGCGCCCCCCTGCTGGCCCTGCTGCTGGCAGCGGCCCTGGCCGCGCCGGCGCTCGCAGCGCGGCCGACCATGCTGGACGGTGGGTGGATGCTCAGTCGCGCCCGCAGCCACTGACTTTCGGGTGGAACCTCCCGCCTGGTTCAGATGGCAACGCCCCTCACATCCCCTACGCCCTACGCGCTTCCCCGCCCTCCCTACGGCTCCTACCACTCTGCTCTCAGGCGCGACGGGCCCTGTGCCGGATGCCTGCCTGGATGACGATGACTGCCGCTCCAAGGAGGTAGGTGCTACAGCGGCCTCCAAATGTGCCCCTTCCCCGTTGCCTTGGGCCCCCTTCCCCGTTGCCTTGGGCCCCCTTCCCCCGGCTCCCTTTGAGTAACGAGGCCTCGCACCCCATGCCCACGCGACCGCTGACCACTCACCCGATACCCAACGCGCACTGCCGCTGCCACCATGGTCCGCCGTAGTGATGCGCCGGCACTAGCCCTCCATCATTTGCCACCCTATTTCAACGATCCCAACAGATTTGCATCAAGGGCGAGTGCGTGACCGTTAAGAAGGACGGCGAGCCATGCAAGAAGGACGCGGAGTGCCGCAGCGGCGTGTGCCAGAAGCAGTGGTGGCCCGCCGGCGCCGTCTGCGCCACCCCGTGAGTGCAGCAATGGTTTGTGCGCAGCGTGAATGCGCAGCCCACCGCGTCTCCTGCTCATTGTGCTGCTGGACATTCCGTGCCTATTCGCGTGCCCACTCGCCCCCACACACCCCTTCGCGCCACCACACGCAACCCCACACGCAACCCCGTCCGCAGCTGCGACGTGGACGCGGACTGCCCCTCCTCCATGCCCATCTGCAACGGCTCGCCCTACGCCGCCTCCTCCTCCCGCGCCGCCGCCTTGGTCGTGTCCGCCGCCGACGGCAAGTCCAAGTCGGCCGCTGGCGTGGCTGCCTCCGAGATTGTGCAGCTGAAGCACGAGGACGAGGATGATGAGGATGATGACGAGCATGATGAGGATGATGACGACGAGGATGAGGATGGTAAGTGCCGTTGTGGTTGCGGGCAAAGCGGGTGGTCGTTAGGGGAATAGCTGGAGCAGAGTATAACGTGCGTTGCTCGGTCACCTCGCATGGGTGCTGGGCGGCGCTGCTCAGCGTTGCCCCGCCGCGCCGGATCCAAGTTATAAACATGCTGCTGTGTCGCGCCTGCCATCGCACAGATGATGAGGACGAGGATGAGGAGGACGAGGATGGTGAGCGAAAGGGGCCGTGCAACATGGGATGGATCCTGTGCATGTGGGTATGGCCGCACGTGTGCAATAACCGCACTCGGCGGGGACAAGGGCCCTTTGCAGGCGTGCAATCATGGAAATGCTGCACACACCTGCTGTCCCACCCACACTGCCAGCGCAACCACACGCGCCCGCTTTGTTCCCTCTCCCTCCCTTGCCTTGCACGGCCGCAGACCACGACCACGATCACGACAAGAAGGTCAAGGAGGAGGATGACGCCACTGACGCCAAAGACCACGACCACGACCACGGTAGGCTCCAATGCCTCTTGTACAAAGTCATGGACCGTGGCTACCGCTCGCGAGGCATGGATGGACTCGGTTGTCTGGAGCACACGCCTACCCGCGCCCGCCCTCCCGCTTCCTCACGATGCGTGTCGCGCACCTTGTGGCCCCGCAGACCACGACCACGACCACGATCACGATCACGATCACGACCACGACAGCGATGATGACGACGACAGGCCGCACCACGGCCCCAAGACCGAGAAGGACTGCCCCAAGTCCAAGAAGGCCAAGATGCACAACAACAGGTGCGGCTGAGGGGCTGAGGGGCGTGGAGGCAGGGCTGTGCCAGCGAGCTGCTGGCGGCAGCGTGATACGGTATTAGGGGTACACCATCGCCTTAATGTGTTGCTGTATGTGATCATGCATGTTTGTACGCCAAAGCCAACACTGCAATCCTCAACTCATTGCTCGCGTGCACCATCGAACGAGGAATTGGAATGAGCCAACCCCCCTTATGCATTGGGTTTGGTTTAGTTTGGGCTGGTAACCACAACCCCCCTTCCTCTCCCTCACATGCACACACAGGCGCCACCTAGCCCAGACCGACCCCGCCGTGGACCCCAGCCCCAAGCCCGAGCCCAAGCCCGACCCCAAGTCCCAGCCCGGCCGCTGCGTGCAGTGCCTGGTGGACGCGGACTGCGAGGACGGGTTCTTCTGTGAGCGCGGCTACCAGCCCGGCGCCCACACTTGCAGCGTGAGTGGCTGAAGTGGCTTCTGGGGATGGGGGCACGCGCGCTTGCGCGCTTCTTGCGCGCTTGCATGTCCACAGCCGGCTTGCGTGCGTACTGTATGGGGGCCCAATGTAGTCAGGAGCCGTCAGGAGCCCTGCCGCAATCGCCGAGCGGCCAGTGGGCGCCTCCGTTGCCCGCAAAACTGATGCACCGCACCAAGCGCTGCATCACCCGCGCCACCAGCTCCCCGCCCTTTCATGCCACCCACCATCCCCTCGCACAGGAGATGGGCGACCCCTGCACCGCGTACGGCGACTGCGGCGTGGGCGAGTTCTGCGACGACGTCGCCAAGCGCTGCCGCCCCTACGCCGCGGGCTCCTGGATCAAGGCCCTGGTGACGGTGGCCCGCCTGCAGCAGGCGCGCGGCGGCCAGTAGGGGATGGGGTGGGATGGGATGGGTGGCTGCAGCACCGCCAGGCGCGCCTGTGCGGATGGCGGATGCGGTTGCGCGAGTCGGCAGGTGTCATCCCGTAGGCCGCCTATCGTGTTCTACTTGCGTGCTGTGCGTGCTGCCGCATTGCCGTACTGCCGTACGTGGCCATGGCCATAAGTAGGGCTGATCCCGCCTTCTCTTTTGTTGGCGATGGCAAGCCGCCGCAGCCGCTGCGGTTTCATTCGTGGACATACGTGCTGCCTGACCTTGAGGCCAAAAAGGTGCCCCGCCCCATGTCGTAGTACCGCACTGTGAGTTTGGTTGCTTCCGGAAGCCCGCGTTGTGCCGAGGCAGTACATGCGGCGATCAGAGTGCTTGCAGCGTTTCGAAGCCTATCCAGTCGCGTTCCATTCAGCTCTGGGATGCCTCCGGTGATCAGGGGCCAGGCCACGGTTCGGTTTGGCTTCATGGGTCAGTAAAGATTAAAGAAGTCAGGCCACTTCGCGTAACCACGTTGTAAACGGTCTCCTTATGCCAGATTGTCTGAGGCTTTTACACATTGAGCATGCCACCGGCCTTGTACATAGCGTGTGTGTATTTTGTTACCACTGTGAGATTTGTGTTGTGACCAATTGGGTGGGCGCAAGTGTACGTACTATACTACGGCCTAGGAGCACTTGCGGGCGTGCTCTGTTGGTGCTAAGCAGCCCTGAACGAACGTGATCATCACGATTTTGCCAATTGTGCTCTCAAATCGATGGAAGCTGTGTAGCTACGGACTAGCTACACAGCACAGGCAACCGATGCCGGAGCATGCACCTCTCACTGCAGCACCCCTGCACGTGCCCCTGCACTGCAGCGGGCGTGTGAGCCTGTGTGGTGACAGGACGAGGGAGGGAACTTGAAGACGCGCGAAGCACAGCACGAAAGTCAACAGCTAAATTTGAGTGGCCATCCGCAACCCTACCCAATAAAACCTGCTGCCGCAAGGTCTAGACACAGAAGCTTGCCCCGGGTTCGAGGGGAAACGAAGGAGAAGACCGGCGGGGCGCAACTGCGCAAGTCCAAGCCCGCAATCCGGGCCTAAAATCGTCGTACAGCCGACGCGGAGCATGTGAAACATGGGAAGGTGGTTTTGGTGTTTCCGACACCAGCTCTAACAGGGTACAGCGGAATGCGCATAGAAATAGCCAGGGCGAGGTGCTATGAAGGGTGCCGGGAGACTCGTGCATGTCAGCTCGACGCTGGTGCCTGGGCCGAATGGGCTGTCGTGTGCGAACCTGTTGAGCTTGTTATGTTTGGTGTAATACCTAGCGCCGCGCATCCAGCGAGTTCAGGGCAAGTTGGCGCAAGTTGGTTCGCCAGGGACACATGAATGTACCACGGCAAAAAGTCGCCCGGGCGCTACGCCTGACGTTCCCGCAGCTGCAGGCTAATACAAAGCACCATATCCTATGAATTTGGTGTGGTAGGCGGGGGCGCGGTCCCAGTACCAAAGAACCGTGCCGCGTCAGTTGGCGCACCGGCGATGCAGGCGTTTCGGAGGGGATTGATTGTCTGTGCACGGCCGCATTTCCTAGAACCAAGGTGCACTGCACTACCAGCAGCTACCGAATGGTAAACACACGGTGCCTTCAATTGGCCCCAAAACAAGTGCACGCTCAAGCATGTCTTCCACAGCGCTCTGTCGCCAGCTTGGTGCCCCAAGCTCGGTGTCGACAGCTCAGCACACCTACACAACACAGCATGCAGCTCTGCGCCACTTCGCGCCGTGCGCGCATCGGCTCGCGGCGCAATTCTCTGTCCCCAAGCCCCAGAGCTGCAGCAACGCGCAGCCCGCGACAACAGCGTCCAGCCTAGAGTCCGAAGTGGTTGTACATATAGACTGGGAGGACTCGTCGGCTGCGGAGGCGCCCGTCGTCGCCGAACGCACGCAATGCTCGCGCAGCCCGCGACGCTGCCCAACGCCTCAACGCTGCGCCGCATTGGGCCTCGTCCTGACGTGCGAAAAATGCATGTCCGCCCCCATCTCGCCCGAGGTCGAGCCGTTTTGGGAATTTGCCGCTAGTCCAGGTAAGGACTGTGCGGCATCCGGAGCCAACGTTGTGCGCGCGCGGGCTGCATGTCGATTACTCTGCGCCAGAGGAGAAGTCATTCTCGCAATAGCACACCAGCGATAGGCCGCGAGCTGATGCTGATCTGGAACCGCGTGGCGTGCCCTGGCGCGCCGGTACATACACACATGTCACGCACACGCCACGCAATGCCGCTCAGATCAGATTCCGCCTCCAGGCCTCCTTCACGCCCGCCTCCCTGCCCCCCAAGCCTGACTCCTCCCCGCCTGCCCCCCCCCCACCACCACCACCCTGCTCCTCCCCCTTTGATCCCTCCTGCCGCACAGCCACGGCCCAGGCGCGGCTGCTGGACTCCACCACCTACCGCATGTTCTGCGGCGCCACGCCCAAGCCCTCCAACCTCAAGTCGCTGCGCGGCTGGCGCGACAACGTGCAGCGCGCCGTCGGCCCGGTGGTGGCGTTGTCGCGCCGCGAGTTCCTGGCGCAGGCCGCAGCCACCGCAGCAGTCGCCGCCGTCGGCAGCTCCTCCCTGTCTGCGGCCATGGCCGCGCCAGCAGCGGCCGCTGACGACATCGCGCCTGCTGCCGCCAAGGCCCGCACGAGCACGATGCCCGCGCCGGCGTCGACGCCCGAGCAGGTGGTGGCCACGGCGCCCGCCATGGTCGGCGGCGACGACGACGACGTGGTGCTGATCTCCATGGACGACGCCGCGGCCGCCGTCGCCGCATCGCCTGCTGTGGCGGCCGTCGCGGCCTTCAGCGCCGCCGCCGCGCGCTACGACGCGCAGGCCGCCGCCGCCCACCAGCGCGCGGTCGCCGAGGCGGACAGCGCCACGGTCATCGCGGCTGCGCTCTCCAATCTCAGCAGCAGTAGCAGCAGTAGCAGCAGTAGCGGTGCCGGCAGCAGCAACGCCAAGGCCGCCTCCGCCGCAACAGCCTCCATCGGCACCACCGCTGACTCCGGGTCACCGGTGTCACTTACGCCCGCGGCCGTGCCAACGGTGTCCCCGGCCTCGTCGTCTTTCGCTTATGGCTCGGGGGCTGCCTGCTCGGCCGGCGGCTTCACAGGCTACAGCCGCCACTCGGCAGCAGCTGCGCTGACTGCGGCACCGCGCCGCCGCCGCGGCAGCCGCGGTGCGGGTCGCGACCTATCTGCCGCCGGTCGCCATGACCTGATTTCAACCGCCACAGCCGTTGGCGCCGCCGCGGCTGAGGCTGGTGTGGCTCCTGGCGTCGGCGCCGCTGCCGCGGTCGTGGGCTGCGCCGACGTTGCGGACCTCTAAACAGCTTGCTTTGCTGCAGGAGACTTCCTGCAAGAAGAGACTCTGAAATACTGCTTTCGTTGTGCGCGCGCGCGGGCTGTCGTCATGGCTCGGCGCGAGAGAACAGAAGAAGGGAAGCAGGAGATGGAAGAAAGGGGAGGCGACAAAAAGGGAGTGCTTGTGTTTCGACTTTGTCGCCCGGGGGGGGGGGGTCCCACGCGTCCCGGCTTGGTGCCATGCACTCTATACGGCCGTGGACCGAACTAGAAGGCTGACCAGCTCTGGCTGTTCGACTATTAACTATGCTTTTTATCCCTGGTGGAGACCGCGCTGCACGTACGTGCGCGTGGCGCTGTGGCGTATTCGTGACTGTTGCGCATCCAAGCCAGTGACTGTACCAGGATGCGGAGTTTGTGGCGTGTCGATCGCTGTGCAAGGCGATTCCACGAAGGGGAAACCCTGATACCACAAATGCAAGGAGCTCTTTGTGTTTTTTTCAGGGTTGTTTGTTCTCACGGTGGATGTGGTGCGGGATCAGCCCGCTTTTCCCGTGCTTCACGGGGACCACCTCCCTTGTTCAGGGTTCGCGCCGATAGGGCTTGCCTCGATACATGCTAAACTGCGATAGAATGCCAGGGTGATCTAGGCGGTGTAGATGCTCGCAGGGTGGGCGCTTCCTGAAGACCTGCACGTCTCAGGTCTCGTACCAGCAGACAAGGCAGGAAGCCCGGACGGTACTTTACGGTGGTGCTGAGAGGCTGTACATAAGGACATTACCGTCTTGTCAATAAAATGAGCAGAGGCAAATTCGGCTGGAAAGGAGGGGGCCTTGCCCGCGAGGGCCTCCAAGGGCGGATTCTGCGTGCATAGGTGTTGTATATTTTTGGCGATGGCGCCATGCACGCACTAGGTGACTAACGCGGGGACAGTCGGAAGTAGAAGGTCGAGGAAAGTGGCGCGTTGCACTTTGTGCGTTGTCTTCTTTGTCTGTACACGGTACATGCCCATTGTGGAAGGTATGCCACGGGGCGCGTGGGAGTGTGCACTTCGTTTATACTATGTGTATGTGGTGGGGATTGTGTGATATCCAAAGTGTCTTTAATTCTAATGGGTGCGTGTGGCGCATACTATGGTCGTGGGCGCATGCGCTTTAGCTAGTGCCTGACATGCATCTCCAGTATGATACTTGTTGCAATGGGCAGGTTGGCGGTTGGTAGTGCACATGCGGCCGTTGCCAGGTGCAGAGCAGGTTTAGGCCGCTTCGCACTTCGTTGTAAGGCGCAGCGCCACACACTTACGAATGAATAGCATATGCATGTATGGACAACGAATGCCAAACATGAGTTTGCTCCACGTTAGCCGGATGACCCTTGGCGCACCACTTACGCCTGCCAGAGTCGCAGGCTGCTGCCGATCCAAGAACGCTACTGCCTGCAAGCAGTGTGGCGTAGATGCATCAAGCGTGAGGGCGACACGATTGTGCCAGGGCGTGGAATTCTTGTATCCGGTGGAGCCGTGGATATGTGTTGGGTCATTGGATGATGCTGTCGCGCACACACAATAAGCGCCTGCCAGGGATGCAAGTATGCGCGCCTGAAACCTCCGCTGCGCGGTGTAGCTGGCCGTGCGAAAGACAGGCTGGCTTTGTGAGGCTGTCGCTGCGGGTGTACACACTCTTGGCAATGGACAGTGGAATAAGCGCAGCCGGCAACGCATATGTGCATCCCGAAGTATATCGGGTTTGTATCAGTTGTAACACAATGGGCTTGCGGCGCCAGTTGATCAGGTGCCCTGGACGGCGCGTGTGAGCGAGGCTAGACGGTACGGTTGGCATTTTTGCAGTAACGCAGTACTAGAGGACGGGCGTCTGCATGTTTCTTTCTGTCTGTTGGCCGATAGCAAGTTAAGGAAGTTATGCTACTGCATGGGGTGGCATTGTTCGCCTCTTCGACGGCGGACAAGCGCCCCAATAATAAACCGGCGCTTTGCCGCGCATGCACAATTAATGATTTATGGCGGTGTTTTGCTCTCAGGGCCGTACCTGCGCAGTGCGAAGGCCCGTAACTCTGAGCTACGGGCCGTGTTTTGCCCATTTGTTGCTGTGTGTTACAAGGAGTCGTAATGATAAAGGACACAGGTTTACACGCCAGAAACTGGCGGTTGGGCGTCATCGCAGCGCGGAGTCCGCAAAGGTCACGCAGCGCTTCACGCGCCGGCAATAAGGGTAGGAAGCGCGCGGTGTGCTGCAATTGCGAGCTGAAAGACTGGTGCTGCCGGACAAATGGATCCGAGCTGCTGCGCAGCTTGGGGGTCATAGCACTGGCACGCGGGTCTGGAGTCCCAGTTGCGCGTCACGCTTAGCAACGCAGCAAACCCGCTGCGCGCGCTGCATGGCCGCTGTGTGAGGCCCCATAGGACATTGATTATTCTTCCCTCAAACCTAGCACCAATAAAGCGGGCACGGGCGCGGTCTGCCCAGGCGGTGTGTGTTTTTTGCGTGATGGCCGCAGCGGCACTGTGTCACGAGGCGAGGGTGAGCGGGGGTGGAAAGTTGGTAGGCGCGTGCGGCGGCAGCACGTTTGCTGTACAGTGGCATGACGGCCACCCAACAAGTCGTGGCCTAGATGTGGATTGGATAAGTGCAGTCCCGCAGGGGAAAAGCTCCGCACGTGCACTACAGACTGCAGTGCATGCACGCAATCATATTCACGCATGCGTTGTAACACTGAGCTTGTGGAGGGCGCAGTGGTGCTACGCTCGGGAGTGTAGGAGGTCTCATCGCTACCCCCCGCTTGTGACACGCCCACCGCGCGCGAGCGAAGTGCTCCAGATTTCGCCATGCGGCACGGCAGCAACGCAGCTACAGGGTATAGTAACGTCAGACGCGTGCGCGCCGCGGCCTGCATAGCCTGCTCTGCTGCTTGCAATGGGCAGGGTTGGAAACTGCTCTTGCCAACGGGACGTCGCTATCTCGCCCCTTGCCATGTTCCCCCAGGGTCTTCATTTCCACTCGCATGCAGCACGCACATCCGTCCCGCGCCCTTGTTGCAGGGAGTTATACAATTGCTGTGTTATTGAACTGGCATAGAAGCACGGTTTGGCGCAACCTCAGAGCACCGGAAGCTCCAGCAGCTGTCAGTACTCGAAGTGCACCAAATCGGGCGTACAGGATGACCTTATTCGTGTGTTACAATCGTACAACATAGCCAGGGCGGCCCCAGAGCTAGCTTGCCGCACTGCGGGTCCGTTCACATAAACCAACACCCTACGAGTTTGTTTACTGTAAGCTAGGCAACCGAATGCCCCGCCTTTCTGTCTTGCTTGCCACAATTCCTTCACAACGCATCTTATTATCAATTCTATACCGCCTACCAAATGGTGGTCCAAGCTAGGCGCAGCACATGCCGCAAACCCGGTCTTCTACTGTGCACGGCACACCGCCAGCCCGCACACCAGCTCTAATGACCATCACCCATTCTATAGTATGAGGGATCCCTATACGATGCTGCCAGTCATTACTTTCCGCCAGGGCCTAGCTCCACCGCCACGCATCAGTGCCATACGCATTGCAGTGTTCCAGCCGGCTGCACTCAACACGCATGGCCGCATGGTAAGCAGCTACCCCCCAACACAACCGCCCACCACGCAGCCGTTCATTACACTCTCGCTCGCTTTTTTCAATTTTCAATACGCCTGATTATAAATTCTCCAAAACTGCATTTCCGCGCCTGGACGGTACAACGCGATGGGGAACCACAGACTGGCGGCTCATACAAGCTACAACGAGTAGCTGCAATCAGCGCAAGCGCCATGGCCCCACCACGCACACTTTCGCAAGGCTCTCTCATGCGACACGCACGGGGGTTTGCACCTGTGTGCACGCATTATTTATATTTTGTCCCTTGTGGCTCGCGCACTTCGCGCCGCACCTGCCTAACACGCCGCAAAATGGCGTGCTTCGAACCACACTTCAATTTACTACGTGACGCACACCCCGGGACACCGCAAGCCGCGCACGCCTGCAGATCGACCGACGGGGTCGCACCTGCATCGCCGCGACTGCTGAGCCCGCAGGCTGCGCGGTCCTGCTCCACTCCGCTTTCACGCAATCGCTCCACCCACTTGTGCCCACCCAGCACCTGCCAAGGCCACGGCAACTGTCCGCCCACTCGCATTCCTGTGTTGCTGTGTCCTCTCATTGCTGCTCCTCCACTCCCGCGCTTCACTCGCTCATTGAAAACGCTCCATTATCTCTCTCCACCTCACACACGTACAGGCGACAGATGCAAGTGAGCAGTCCTAGGGGAACGTAGCCCGCGCGTGCCACGTGGCGTGCGTTCGGTAACTGCCGCCCCAGCTGCCCACTTGTGCAACATCCGCCTCCAGCGAGAGACCCGGCCCAAAATTATGCTGCCTCCAAACTTCGGGGGCATGTATATTTTATGTGACCGCACGATTGTACGAGCTACGCACTTGGGTGAGATGCAAAACTCCCGCATGCGGATACGACGCATGGCCCCGCTGGGCCTCCCAGGGTTTGCAGCCCTCCGTTCTTCGCCTCCGCTTGTCAGAGTACCGTAATAGGAACCAATCCTCCCTGCAAGGGGTCCAACGCGCCGCAACCGTCAAAAACGCAGCTGACGCGCGTGGTTCAGATACCCGAGCTCCTCTGCACGTCAAATAATGGCCTACCTATGATGACGCATGCGTATCCTATACTATCTTGCCATCGTCCATGCATCCTGGCGCATTGCTCCAGGCTGTGTCTATGTTGCAACCGTGGCCGTACGCCGTACCTCACTACTGACCACTACCGCCCCAAACACCCCGGCCCTTGCATCAACACGAGTATGCCCCGCAAACCCATAGCGCTATCCACGAAAAGTCTCATTCGGTTTGCACACCGCCAGCAGGCGTCAACAAGACCTGTGTACGCAATTGAGGGGCCCAGGCGGGCCCGGCTCGCTGTCACGCCAAGTCCAGTGGGCAGCGCTGTCAACTGCACGGCCCCGCCATGCTCGACATGCAGAGTGTGTCGCAGATGAAAACCTCAAACATCTTGATGTCACGTCTCGTGCCACTGTACCACTGTACCACGCTCGACCCAACCTCCACACAACTCTACAGTACCAGCTGGGCCCGCCGCCTACCCGCAGGGTACAAAAACAATTACCCGCATTTCGTAACTAAGTTGCCTAAAGTACAGCGGTGCGGGAACAAGCTGCTGGGGCCCAAGCCTCAGCGCACCCGGGCACGCCACACATATACAGTTCCCCCAACTTGTCTACCTCACCAACAGGTGTTTATGACCAGCAACTCCTGCAGACCCCCTGGGCCTGCGTAACGCTATGCAAGGAGCACCGCCTGGGTGGCCCCGAACGAAATGAGGTTATCTGCTCTGCCGTGCTATTAATGCTGGCGTGAAGGATGTGATGCCCGCTTCACGAAAGAAGAAGTCGTTGACCTGAAGTTACCAACCCATCTGCATGACGTCACGTATTCCTGTTGTCAGCTGGACACGACACAGCTTCGCGGCGAGCCCGACGGTCCTCGCGGCGGTCACCGCGTGACGCGCTGTGTGGACCCGGCAATTCGCCGCTTCTCAATTATCGAACTGGATTCGAGACATCTGGGCCATAGGAAGTGCCGCCGCGAAGAACTCCTCGATTTCCGCCCGGGTTGGGGCTTGGAAAAGGGCTCGTTGCAGAGGCGCGCTGCACCCCGGTGCCACGAGCCTAGCCGCAGGAGCAGGTCGCTCGATGCGAGATGGAACTCCCAGGCTGGCGGAGTCAAGAGTCAGTGCGCGGATTCTCGAGTCCACAAAGCCGCCCTCGTCCTGCGCTGCGCTTGACCACGACGCTGCTGAGTGGCAGCTGGAGCTGCTGAACTCTGACGATCCAGAGCTGCACGGCGAGCCGAGCTGCGCAAGCAGTGCGGAGTCCATCGTGCGTTTCTCGATTCTAGTCCCCGCGTTGACAGTGACCAGCGAGCAGGACTCGAGTGAGTTGTAGTGCAGTATTACTGTGTCAGGTGATGATTTAAGTCAGTATGGGCGTCATGCAGTGTGCAAGCACTCAGTGTGCAAGTCTAGCCTAGATACTTGCCGAGGTCGCGCCCATGCGCTTTTTTCTTGCACGCGCTTTCCCTGTCTCGTGCGACGAACATAACTACCTATCAATCGCGTGCCCACTACTAAAGGGATTGCGACTCCTGGCTGTCGCTTGCCAACTCACTGCGCCAGGAGGGCAGTCGCTAGCTGGCTTTGGGCATCCGCGTTTACTTCATGCTTGATTCCGAATTGATGCCCAATCTGAAAAATATGACTGTGCACTATCTGGCGACCTGGGTTTCCGCTCGCAAGCACGCATTTCCGTCACGCGCCCTCGATAAATTGCTACAGTCCTTTCGTTACGCAGAGAGTTATACGACTGCTATACTTGTGAACCGACACAGGAGCACGTTGTGGCGCAGGAGGCTTCCGCAGCTGTCGTGTGTTGGCGTGGTCGTCGGGTTTGCAAGAGCGCACATGCCCGCGCCTGTGCGAGCAGAAAGGCCCCGCCTCATCTCAACGGGGCTACCCCTATGCGAAATTTTGCTGGGGCACGGCTGGTGCGATCGTTAAAACCCGACGAGAACACGGGAATGTGCCCCGGCCTCCTGCTCACCCTCCTGACCTTTGCCGGGCTGTGCAAGACATCCTTAACTTCATAATGGTGCTATGGTATTGGTAATTAAGTGGCCCTGGGGTGCTGCCCTTTGGCAATGCTTGGCGATGGGGTCGGGGCACGGATGGGCACGACAGCTATGGGCCTTATGCGATCGGGTTTCTTATGCCACGCCGTGTTCCTGACCTCCTTACCTTGCTCCTTACCCTTGCCGGGCTGTGCCTGTTGAGAACTAATTGGTGCCGGGTAATTGCTCAGAACGGGATGTTCGAGTACGGGGGACGTCGCTTAGGGGTGTAACCGGGGGAAACCCAAATATCCGGTTATGTAGCTTCGACATGCACTTTTTGGTGAGGTGCCAAATGGAGGCGTTCGTGGATACACTTTTGGGCGGGACGGCAACTTTCCTATGCTACCGAGTTTGCAGCAGTGCTCACGTTACCAGGACGGCCGGGCGGTGCGGGGTCATCCGCTGGCAGTGCCGAGAAGCGTCGAGCAAGGCCCCTTGCTCTGTTCCATCGGCGGCACAGCACAGTTCCCGGGCGGAGCGGATCTACCTTGCGAATGGATTACACACACACAGTCACACACACACACACACACACATCTTGAGCTGTACCTTCATCCTAGCTCCCAGGCACGGTCCCTGCGAGCAGACGTGAGCCACGCCCCTCCGTTCCTCTCGCCGATGCCACACCGTACGTGCCTTTCCCGGGTGCCAGCAACCAAAGGGCCCAACAGCAGTTTAAAGCGTGATCGCAGCTAGCTCAATCTCACTCCTCTGCAATCGCTGCAACGGCCTGACTGCAATGCCCTCCGCTACACACCACTTCAAATTCTCAGAAGGTGCCCCCGCGTGCACACACCGATCCACAAGACGTGGGCATACCCACGCAACGACCACATGCCATGACCCAAACCGCGGCCGGTCGGCTGCTTCACACAGTTTCTGCACTCCTGGCAAGGGAAAATTTCTGGCGGCTTGAACACCGCCACGCCAGGGCTTCTGCACATGTGTCTTCTCCCTGGTTTCTTGCAAGCCTTTTCCGCGCACCAGCACCAGTGCCCCCCGGCCCTCCCTGGCTCCACAAGCCTTCACAGCTCCTCCGCCCCTACACATACATGCCATCACAAACAACGACACTGCTCACTGCTGGCTCCGACCCGCTGACCCGCCGACGCCAGACGGAGCTCCACCGCTGCGGCCTGCAGCACCACACAGCAGCCTTTCCAGCCGCCCAGCCGCACACCTTGGCACCACACCAGCCGGCCAGCCAGCCAGCCAGCCAGCCAGCCGCTTACGACACAATGGCAGTGCCGCTGCTGAAGCCGGGCAGCTGGTAGCGGTAGCGGCCGTCCTCGGCGATGCCGAAGCCGCGCGGGTCGGCGAACACGTTCTCCAGCAGCTGGCCGCGCTCGGGCTTGGGCGACTCGTCGGCGAACCTGTTGTGCGGCGGAGGCGGAGGCGGAGGCAGCGGTGTGGTGGTGTGGATGGTGTGAATGGTGAATGTCAGCATGTGCGGATGTTGGTAGGTGCGGGTACCGCCGTGCGAGCAAGGATGTGAGTAGCAACGGCACGTGCGAGTCGCGAGCAGCTAGCCAGCGCCGGCGTGCCGCACCCCACCTCACCTCACCGCACCCATCGCCGTCGCCTGACACGGCATTCCTTCCTCCCCGGCCTTCGCCGCCCCACCCCAGACCCCTCAATCACACACGGGGCCCGGCACTGGCGCCATGGCCGCCGCCGCCCCCACCCCCTGCTGCCCGGCCCGGCCACGGAGGTCACTGCACCAGTAGTCACACTCACTTGACGCAGTCCTCCACCACCTCCGCCACCTTGTCCTCCAGGGCCTTGATGTCCGCCTCGCTGGCCAGGCCCTGCGCGTCCAGTGGTGCGTGCAGCGTGGGGACGGGTGAGAGTGCGTGGGCGGATGAGAGTGGGTGGATGAGAGTGGGCGGATGAGAGCGGGCGCATGGGAGTGCGGCACGTCAAAGGGAAAGGGTTGCAGACGAGAAGTGCACACGGTAGCAGCAGGTTTAGCGAGCGGCAACAGTGCGTCTACTAAACCGAAAGAAATCCTTTCCATAGCCGTTTCCACATGCCAACCCCCTTCCCTTGCCCCCATTACGGTACCCTCACACCCCTGCAACCCCCCTACCCCTCCCACCCACCCCCGCATCCCCGCACCCCACCACACAACAACAAACACCACTCACGTGGTCCAGCATGTACTTCTTCAGCTGCGGGATGGGGTCGCGCGCCAGCCACTTGGCCTTCTCCTCCTTGGAGCGCAGCTCATCGGGGTCGGCCAGCGAGTGGCCGCGGAAGCGGTACGTCTCCGCCTCGATCAGCGTGGGGCCCTCGCCGCGGCGGGCGCGCTCGATGGCCTCCTTGGCCACCTGGTGCACCTGCGGGGTCAGACGGGTGGGAGTGCAGGGGCGCGGAGGGCAGTGGAGCCGGGGTGGGGTGGGGAGGTGGGGCGTGTCAGCAGGCGGCGCAGGATGTCACGTGCCGTTGGCCAGCCAGGAGCGCAAACTGCGTGTTGCCGCCGCCGCTCTCCCTACGCCTTCCATGACCACGCTCCTGCCCCCTGCCTCCCTTCTGCCCTGCTTCCCGCCTCTCCCACCTCCTCGCTCCCTCCCTCCCTCCCTCCCTCCCTCCCTCGCTCCCTCCCTCGCTCCCTCCCTCGCTCCCTCCCTCGCTCCCTCCCTCGCTCCCTCCCTCGCTCCCTCCCTCGCTCCCTCCCTCGCTCCCTCCCTCGCTCCCTCCCTCCCTCCCTCCCTCCCTCGCTCCCTCCCTCCCTCCCTCCCTCCCTCCCTCCCTCCCTCCCTCCCTCCCTCGCTCCCTCGCTCCCTCCCTCCCTTCCACCCCTCTCCCTCCCTCGCTCCCTCGCTCCCTCCCTCCCTCGCTCCCTCCCTCCCTCCCACCCTGCCTCCCTTCCACCCTCTCTCGCTCCCTCCCTCCCTCGCTCCCTCCCTCCCTCCCTCGCTCCCTCCCTGCCTCCCTCCCTCCCTCCCTCCGCCCCGCCCGCACCTTGAGCACGTCCATGCCGTCCACCAGCACGCCGGGCATGCCGAAGGCCTCGCCCTTCTTGTAGATGTGCGGGTCCTCGTCACCCGCGGTGCGGCTGGTGGCGCGCAGGTGGCTCATGCCGATGGCCCACCTGGGGGTTTGCGGTGGTTGGGAGGGGTTGGGTTGTGAGGGGTGGGTGGCGCGGGTGGCTTGCAAGGGCGCTGTCAGCGGGCTTGTCGCGCGCTGACGGTTCTACTACTGCCCTGCCCTGCCTTTGCCCGCTGGCACCGCCCTGCCGACCCAGACCGCTCCTTAACCCTGTCACCGCTGAACAGCCCGCCCCCGGTTGGGCGCTTTGGGTTCTGGAGTGAACTACCCCCCCCCCAACCCACCCCCCACACAAACACCCATGCTGGCTCACAGGTTGTTCTCCACCACGAAGATGTGGGGCAGCTTGTACAGCGCCGCCATGTTGAGCGACTCGTAGAACTGGCCCACGTTGCAGGTGCCGTCACCGAAGAAGGAGCAGGTCACGGAGTCGGCCTTCTCGTCACCCAGCACGTCGCGGCTGTGGCGGTGGGGGTGGTTGCGGTGGTGGTTGCGGTGGGGGAGGCGGTGGTGGCGGTGGTGGTTGCGGTGGCGGTGGTGGCGGTGGTGGTTGCGGTGGTGGTTGCGGTGGTGGTTGCGATGGTGATGCGGGGGAGGGTAAGGTGGGGTCAGGAACCGTTTTTATGTGCGTCAAAGTAATGCCCCACAGAAGACACAGCGGGGTGGGGTGCCATGCATGTGTGTGTGTGTGTGGGGGGGGGGGGTAGTTCATTCCAGAAACCAAAAGCGAAACGACCAAGAGAACCCAAACCAACCAGCCCAACCCAGAGCGGGGGGGCAGCATCCCGCTCGTCGCAATGCCTGCTTCCATAGTTCGCCCCCGTCCTCGTCTTGCGGCTTCCGGCTCGCATCGCCCATCCAGGGCGCACGGCCAGCACGCGGCCCCCTCGCCCTCGCCCTTGCCATGAGCCCGTGCACTTCCGTTCATAACAGTGCCTTGGGCTGCTGCTCCACCCACCCTGATTCCCCAGCTGCATGCCTCCTCTGCTCCCGAGGCTGCCATCGCCTCCGAAGCGCCCTCCGCGCCCTGCTCCCGCGCCAGGTGGCCCCCTCCCCCAAGCCCTCCCCGCCCTTCTGCTCGCTACTGTTCCGTCCGTCCCGCCTGCTGCGCCGCCAGCCCCACCTCCCCCCAGCCCCTCCTCCCTCCAGCCCCACCTCCCTCCATTGCCTCCATTGCCTCCAGTCCCTGCTCACCGGTACTTGGACTGGAAGGCGGCGCCCAGGCCCACGGGGATGCCCTCGCCGATAAAGGCGTAGCCGCCCAGCACGTTGGCCTTGGAGCTGAACATGTGCATGGAGCCGCCCTGGCCCCTGCGAGGCGAGCGGGCGAGCGGGCGAGCGGGAGAGAGAGAGAGAGTGTGTGTGTGTGGAGAGAGGTGAGCGGAGGTCAGGGGAGGCACTCGGAAAGCGATTAGGGCAGCGGTAGGAGATAGGCGCCCGTTTCCGTCACCGTCAGCTCCCCATTCCCCTCCCCTCCTCCCACTGACCGCTCACTCCTCCATCCCTGCCTCCTGACCCCCCCTGACCTTCTGGAATGAACTGCCCCCTAACCTTTCCTCCTTCCGCCCTCACTACGCTCTCCCTACGTCCATCCCTCCCCCCTACATCCCCACGCAGGCATGTAGTTGCAGTTGCAGGTAGGTGACACACAGCACCACCACCGCCCGCCCGCACCACCATCGCCCGCCCCCACCACCGCCCGCACTACACCGCACCGCCGCCCGCCCCTGTACCTGCAGCAGCCGGTCTTCTTGCCGAACAGCTCGGCCATCACCTCGCGCGCCGACACGCCCTTGGACAGCGCGTGCACGTGGTCGCGGTAGGTGGACACCACGTAGTCGTCCTGGCGCAGCTGGCGGATGACGCCCGAGGACACGGCCTCCTGTGGGTGTGTGGGTGTGTGTTGGGGTGGGGGTTCCATGCATTTAATTTAATGACGAGGGTGGGGTGGGGGTGGGCATGGAGTTGGGGGTGAATGTGAGAAGGTGCGGGTGGAGGGTGGAGGGGCGAGAGGGTGCGGGTGGAGGTGAAGGGTGGTGGTTAGAAGCTCAGTCGGGAGTGCTGTGGCGGCTGCCGGCGCAGCAGCAGTGATGTTTCCCCAAGCAATGGGGCGAAGTGGCAGAATAGGTAGGGGCAGGTGGTGCATGACTAGTTATGAAGAGGCGGGTAGACAATGCTGCAATGCGAGCGGTACAGCGGGGGCCTTAAGGGAAGGGGGGGAGCCATCCATAGGATGGTGTGTATATCAATATTTGTGAAGGGGGGGGCGTGAGGGTGCGGGTGGAGCGGGGTTGAGGAGGGGTGAGGTTGGGGTGCGGATGGAGTTGGCGAGGGGTTGAGGTAAGGGGTGGCCGTGAAGAGCTCGAGCGGGAGGGCTGGTCAGGCGCTGAGGCACGGGGCTGCGTTCCGCATTCTCTACCGATCTCTCAAACCACCTACACCAGCCCCCTGTCTCTTGATTGCATGTCTCCACGCTCTTGTACTGCACATGCATGCATGCAGCCACACCCGCCACAGTCTCCTCCCCATGCCGAGCCACCCCATCCGAAATGCACAACCTCTCCCCACACTCCTCCCCGTTCACAACTGCACAGCCTCCAGCTCGCCTCCCAGCCCCCCTGCCCCTGCCCCAGCCCCCCGGGTTCCCTCGATCGTTTCATTTTGGTTTGTGGAATAAACTACCCCGCAGCCCCCGCCCCCGCCCCCGCCCCCGCCCGCCCCTGCCGCACCTGGCCGCTGTACAGGTGCACGAAGCCGAACATCTTGCCGCGGTAGTACATCTGGGCGCACATCTCCTCAAACTCGCGGCCCAGCACCATGTCGTAGTACAGGTCCTTGGCCACCTGGGTGGGTAGGGGTTGAGGTGGGGGTGGGGGGTGCAAGGATACGGTACACGGGGGTCAGTGCTTGCGCTTGAAGGAGGTAGGAGGAAGGCAAGGATTTCAGTCGAAGGTTGGGGTCCCGCGCGAACGCAGGGACGGTCCATAAGCTGCTGCATGCTCGACGTGGGGCCGGCACCTCCAAACCCTCCCACTGCCGCTGCCTGCCCCGCCCCGCCCCGCCCCGCCCCGCCCCGCCCTGCCCTGCCCTGCCCTGCCCTGCCCTGCCCTGCCCTGCCCTGCCCTGCCCTGCCCTCCCGCCGGCACCGGCCCAGCCCCCAACCCCGGCTCCAGCTGCTCGCAGTCCCCCAGCTCGGGCCCCCAGTCCGCTCAGCCGCCTGCATCGCGGCCCCTGGTTCTGGGGCCGTCATTAACACCCGCTCCCCCACACACACATACACACCGGCTGCTGCTGCGGCGGCGGTGGAGGAGGAGGCTCGTTCCGCTCTATCTACCAGACAGCTAATCCCCTCCACACAAATCAGGTCCTCGGCCTTCCGCCCTCAGCCGCCCTACCCACTGCTCGTAGCGCAATAACGTTTGGACCGTCCGGCCCGCCCCCAGCCCCCAGCCCCCAGCCCCCCGCCCCCAGCCCCCACGCACCTCGGGGGCGATGATGGGCGACTTGGACGAGGTGGCCGCCTTCATGGGGGCGGCCACGGCGCGGATCTGAGGAGAGTAGGGAGGTGGGGAGGAAGTGGCGTTGGGCGGAGGTGGGAGTAGCAGCGGCTGGGCAGGAGGAGGAGGAGGACAGGCTGGGGCGACAGGGTCTGCGCAGTGGGTTCCGCTGTATGCAGGCGCGCAGCAGAGCGGACGTTGCCCAACATCTTTGTGCATGAGCACCTAAGCAACCGTCGAGCTTGAAGGACTGCCGCGCGTGCCGGCACGCCACGTCTGCCTTACCCGCCCGCATCACCGAATCCCTCACTTACGCCCCCCCCCGCTTCCCCAGCTGCGGCACCTTCTCGGGGCTAAACCTCAAATTCCATTGACGAATCCCCAAGCAACAGCTACACAGGCCGTCCCGAAGGGTGCGGCGGCCCTGCGATTCCCGACCTGGCCGGGCCTTGGAACCCCCAAAAAACGCCTACAAACGCCCGCCTGGTCAACTTGTAGCGAGCAAGGCTGCTGCGTGCGTCCAGTGCCCATCAACTTGGCCTACGTCACTTGCTCACCTGCACAGCCCGGCGGGCGGGCTGCGAGGCGCGGACGCCCGAACGCTGCTGCTTCAGCATCGCCTGCATTTTGCCGAACCTGCGGCCAGGCGAGACAGGGCTGGGTAAATACAATTGCATAAAGACAGCTCTCATGAGAAGCTGCACGGATCATGCTGCTCTGAGCCTCCGCGGAAGGCTCGGGCCACGTCGGAGGGGAACGCATGCAGGCCGCTGAACGCTCGTTGCGCCGCCCAGATCGCGCTGAAAGCACAATGAGGCTGCATTTAGATTGCAACTGCTTGCGCAGCATGCCCAGCTGACCCCTGGCAGAGAGCGGGCTGCAAGCGTTAGCCCGCACAAGCGCCGCGCCCGCGGCTGCCTGGCGCAAGTGTGCTGCCATCCAAGCTAGGCTGTGCTAATATGGCATGGTCATGCTAAATTCAACAGCCTGGCTGCAGTATTCCAGCACTGGCCTGCCCGCTGCACTTGGGCCGGCCCCCTCTATCCAGACCTCCCCACCTCAGCAAGAAGTCCGGTGACAAGTGCAAAGGGCTTTCGAGGAAGCCCGGTCAGTTCAACGGCTAACAGCGCAGCTAATCGGCGCTTGGCGATCGTTTAGCGAGCGAGCTGCGAGCCCCAGCAATCGCGCCAATGCGCAACCGTCAACTTTTCTTCGCTTTGTTTCAACACCTGTATAAATTGATTATGCTTACACAGTATTAATTAGCTCTGGGGCATTTCTATATCGGAACCTTGTATCAGCGCTGCGTCTTCTGCTTGTTTTTGGACTTTGCCTAACATAGGTGGCACTAAGCCGCGTGCAAGATGCGACGGATAAACCTTCTGATCGCGTGTGCGGGGCGTGCATCGACATCCATCACAGAGGTGCGGAACCCCAGCGGCAAGCCAACCCTCGCGCCCGCATACACCAACGAGAAACGCGGGATGCTAGCAACGATAGGAAGGGTCGCGACAGCTTCAAGGTCTATGCGGGGTTTGCGCTCAACGACACACCCTTGCACACGACAGGGCGTGGCCGGCTCCCGCAGCCTCTGCACCGCCCACAGCGCAGTAACTCCTGCAGTGGTTCCGCCAGGGGCGGGGGCATCTGCCTCCGCTTCAAGCGCTCACTCATACACACACCAGCGCCAATTGCGCGGCTTCACGGCGGCGGCCGGGAGCGGCAGCCGGCGCGGCGCTGCGGGCGGTACCGCGGCTGAATCCGAGGTGGTCGATGCGGCGGAGGCGGCGAGGCGGGTGAGCGATTGGGCGCACCAGGACCTGAAGCTGACACACACCGGCGCAACCGTCATGGCGTGGGCTGGCTCGCCTGGGGAACACGGTCGCGCACGATAGGGTGCGGGGTTTTCCCCCGCAACATACGGCGACGGCCTGTAGGGTTCCCCGGCCGCCGCACTCCGTGGTGCCAGTACGGGCTACTGCCTTGCGTACCGCCTCCGTGCTGCTGGTTAGTAAGCATGTGCCAGGGGCCCGTTGCCGGCCGCGCCTTGATAAACCGCCGCCTGGCCCCTACGTTCCCTGCCTGCCAGGTGATGGCCGACCCAATGTCCCGCCTTATGGCCTCTCAAGGCATGCCGGTGGGGCTGTCGCTGGGGGCGGCGGCGCCGGCGGCGGGCGGCAAGGGGGCAGCGGCGGCAGGCGGCAAGGGCGGGAGAGCAGGTGGGTCAGCTGGGGGGCCCGGGCAGTCAGTGGCGCGCTCTCGCTGTCGTGGGAATGGCACGCACGCATGCGCGGCAGCCCTTTGCCCTGGTACCTCCGACCGCATGGCGATGGCTTGATGCGGTGTGCACATGTCAAAGAGCACAATCCCGCAACGACCGCCGGCTTGTGCACATGCGCGTTCAGGAGGCGGCGGCGGCGCGGACGCGCATGACGACGACGGCGGCGAGGACGTGACCCGGCCGCCGCCGGCAGCCCCCGGGTACGACATGGAGGCTCTGTCCGACATGCTGCGTGCTACAGCCGCCTCGGCGCGGCAGCAGCAGCCGGCCGCGTCAGCTGGCAGTAGCAGCAGTAGCGCCGGCGACGAGGGCGGCTTCATGGCGGGCGTGCAGCAGCTGGGGCGGTCGCCGCTGGACGACGCGTGGGGCACGACTCGGGAAAGCCCGGCGGATATTGCGCGACGCATCGTGGAGAGCAACACGGCGGGAGGGCAGGGTGGGTGGCGCGCGGCGCGGCACGGCACGGCGAGATGAGGCGCGGGTGGCGGCAGCTGGTTGATACATGGGCGGGGTCCAGGTATGATTAGTTAGGGGGAGGGGCCAGGCGGGCGGGCGGGCAGCGCGGCTGCTGTAAAAGGAGGGTTGCAATCAGTGCGCCGTAAGCGCAATGCCAGATCAGGCCTGCCGGGTATCGGGGCCCAAGGGCTACTGGGCAGGCTGGCCGGCGGGAGCAGGAGGCTGCGGCGGGCGGGCGCACCCATACCCCCTCCCTACGGGCGCACCCATAACCCCCTTGGTTTAGTTTGGGCTGGTAACCACAACCCCCTCCCTACGGGCCCGAGCAAACGCGGCCCCACCCTCTCCGTTTCCTCCTCCTCTCCGCCCCACATGTGCGTGCACGATATTTCCCTTGTCTCCCCCTCCAACACAGTGCCCGACCTGGACGCACTCGCCCGCGCCGCCGATGCCGAGCTGGCTGCCGACGGCGCGGCCCCCGCCAGCGCCGCCGAGGAGGAGGAGGAGGAGGAGGACGACGACGACTCGACCATGCGGCTGAGCCCCAGCGAGGAGAAGTACAAGAGCCTTGAGGCCATGAGCGCGGATATCAAGAAGCTGGATGAGGTGTTTGAGGTGCTGGCGTCCGTGCCCTGGCTCAGCGAGGGTGAGCAAGCAAGGGAGACTGGCAGGGAGGGGGAAGCAAGCAGGGACGGACGGACGGAAGGAGGTAGTCAGGACGGGAAGTCTGGGGGCAGGGTTGAGTTCAGACTCGGGAGGGCGCCGGCGAAGGGAGGCAGCGGAGACTCCGTGTGTTTTGCTCTGTTGCATCTCGCACAGCGCATGTCCGATTTTCGGGCATGTCCGATTTCCGCCTGTCCTGCCTACCCTTCCTCGCGTGCCGCCCTACCCTGCCTACCCTGCCTACCTCACCTGTCCGGCCCTGCCTACAGACGTGCTGGCGGAGAAGGAGCTGCGGGGTGTGGCGCAGGTGGGGCTGCTGGGCACACTGGAGGAGGTGGGCTTCAACATCCGGCACCAGGTGCGTGCGTGTGCGGTGCGTGCGTGGCAGCGTGGGCAGGAGGGTGAGCGGTTGAGTGGGCGGCGGTGTGGGTGGATGGGGTTGATGGACTCGTGTTTTGCGGCCTGTGCGCCACCGCCCGCTCCTGTACTCGGTTGCTCGCCTCCTCAGGTGCCAGGCAACCCCTCTCTTTTACATGGGTATGGTTTATTTGGGCTGGTATTTACAACCACCCCCGTCCCCCGAGCCGCCTCCGTCACCTCCTTGTTATGCCCCGCTCCGCCATACCGGTATTCGCTTGAGCTGGTATCATCGCGGAGCCCCCCTCCCCCAATTCAAAGAAGAATTCGCGCACACGCTCGGATCCTATGTCTGTGTCCCTTGGCACGTGCCGTCCACCATCCTGCAGTTGGAACGCATCTGGGCGGGCGAGCGCGGCGCTGACCTGGCGGCAGGCCCGGGGCTGCAGTTCCGCGACCAGGCGGCGCTCATGGCCATCCTGTACCACACGCAGCAGATTGAGGACGCACATGGCGCGCCAGAGGCCGGCTACCTGCCGCCGCCGCCGCCGCTGCCGGAGGGCGCGGTGCAGGACGGCCCTGCGGGTGCGGGTGCGGGTGCGGCGTCGGGGCTGCCGGACGCGGGGGCGGTGCTGGAGATGCTGGCGCGGAAGGAGAAGAAGTAGGCGATGCGTGGCGAGGGGCGCGGTGTGGCATGGTGATGCTGTGTAAGGGCGCTTTCCCGGGCAGGGGCGCGGCGGTGTGCAACTGCGTCTGCATGCGGATTGCGGTACAGCTGACGGCGGCCGTGGGTGCCTGGGGGAGGCGGGAAGGCCGGTATGTGGCTGGATATATAGCGCACGCAAGGTCACGCGGTGGCTTGTTGCCGCCGCAGGTGTAACGTTCACGTCCGGGGATCCAAAGTTGCAAGGGCTGAAGTGCGAAAGCGCCTGTACGGGAATGGCGGCGAACGCGCTTTTGTTACACCCTACAACCCATTCCGCTGCCGAGGAGCCGAAACCAAACTGGCGCGTGGTCTGCCGGAAAGCACGCACGCTATTTACTTTGTTATGGTTGCGGAATGACAGAGGGGACAACCCGAGTGTGCAGGCACACAAGGGCCGTTGTTATGGTTGCGGAATTACAGAGGGGACAACCCGAGTGTGCAAGCACACAAGGGCCGTCGGAAGCTGCTGCAAACCCTCCCGCCACCATGGTCCATGTGACTCCGCGCACAGCGAATCCTAGCCAAGCCGTAACCCGCCAGAGCCCCGCCGATTGCCTCGCCTCCTTGTCTTCGTTTCCTCTTTCTTTTACGCTTCCTCCCCCTCTTTTGCCACGCATGTCGTGCTGGGCACCGGTGGCGCTGGCGATTTTCAGGTTGGTCACACCTCGAGCCAGGCTGCGCCAGCCCAGCGCGCCCTCAGCTCAGCAGTCCGAACAGTATAGCTTACAGCCTCCTGGCGGTATTGGGCCGGCTCATATCAGCGGTTACCGTCTCTCGGAGGTAATGTGGCCGCGCACTACGCCTTACCGCTCACCCTCTTCTCATGCTGCTTGCGAGACACGACATCAACATCGGGTGGTGAGCTTACGCTTTCGTTTCGCAGGCTCCTCCCGAAATGCATCTATATATCACATACTGCTGCGTTTGTGCCCCGTAAGACTGAGTTAGGGCATGTTGGGGCTCCTCCCGAAATCCCTGAGGTCAGGCTCCCGAAACCCCACGGACCCCCGGGGGGGACGACCGACCGTCAACTTTGGGGGCCCAGAACTTCCTCACCAGACAACCCCTGAAAAAACTAAAAGCACGTGCGTTATTATTTCGTTGAACTCGCTTATCGTTTTAGAGCATGGGGTAGGAAACTTTGTTTTCTACCCCCCCCCCCCCTGCTCCCGCCACCATGGTCCGTGTGACTCCGCGCACAGCGAATCCTAGCCAAGCCGTAACCCGCCAGAGCCCCGCCGATTGCATCGCTGCCACAATGCCAAGAGCGGGATTACCGCACAGATCAAAGGCGAACCGTAAACCCTACCAGTACAACCTAACCTAACCAAGGCGCAAGCGTCCAGGTACCAGGCGGCAGCACGAGGCAGAGGCACTGCAATATCAACGCGTCACAAGACGTATGAACTCACGGCGACGGAGGCGGTGATTCGAAATCGTACGGCAGCCGCAACTCCATCCGACCACCACCGACAGGAGCAATGAAGGGGTGAGAAGGCGACACCGTATCCCAATCCTTGGGGGGAATACCCAAACTAATAAACGTCTGCAACCGACCCCAGAAATCCGTCACGACATCAAGGCTGGCCGCTAAATACTTCACGGCTAGGGTCGTGGGGGCGGGGCACATCCAACCTCAGCACATGGAATCCAAGATCTACGGCAGCCTGCTCTTTCCTCCGGTCACGCGTGGCCTGCTCGCTTCCTGCCGTGCCGTGCATCCCATCAGCACTGGGAAGATAAGCATGAATGGGCTGAATCAGTAGTACGGTGGGGGACCACGTGCGAACCCTCAGTGACGATCTGTCCCTTTTACGCGAGATGGGCAGCACGTCTGGCTAGCGCAGCAGCACAGGCCGAGCCAGCACGTCACCCCTGGGAGCAAGTCGTGACGTGCTACCTTCAAAGGCATCACCCGCACCTCAGCCTGGCGTCCGTCACCACCCTCAGCGCGGACGCAGACAGCCGACCAGGGCCAGCCCATGGCCTGCCCACAGACATGGCACGTTTCATCACAGCACTAGGCTACTTGCCACCACTGGAAGACGTGGAGGAGCAGCCGATGGCAGCAGGAGACTGGTGCTGGGCGGCACCGCTCTGGGCCAACGCGTTGCTGCCCAATAACCAACGGGCAGCGGAAGCAGAAGAGAATAGCGCGGATCCCGACTTCAGCCCGGAGGGAGCCGAGCCCCCAGCACCACCGAGACCAGGTATGGAACAGCGCCACGTGCGTCTCAGCACGTGCCACGCCCTCAAGACAGTGGGGGACGCTGTGAGATTGGGGGCCCTGGTGGCAGCAGGGACACCGCCAGCCGACACGGAGGAATGGCGGCAGTGGGTCAGTCAGCATCTCTCCCCCACAGCGCCGGAAGGCTTCAGAAGGAGCCCGACGCTGCAGGCTATCCAGCTGCTACTTGCAGACATCAGCCCAGAATGGCGAGCAGCGGCGGAGCAAGTGGAGCAGCAACTCAGCGCTGGAGGTCAGCCGCCGGCGCAGACGATGGAGGCAGTGCGGGCTCAGATAGTAGGCAGGCTAGGCTGGCGCAGGGGCTTGCTGATGCCCATAAGGCTCCAGCGCTTAACAGTCAGCCAGGCCACGGCGATGCTACTGCGACCAATCGAACAGCGGCGGACCCAGCTACACGCGGACTTCGCCAGGGAAGCCAGAGGCGAGGCAGCAGCCACCACGACAAACGCAGCGGTGACAACTGCGATCACGCCTACAGGCACGAACCCTGTGCGCGCCATGCTGAGCAGGATGTGGCACATACGGTGGGAACGGGAACACGTGGAGGTCCTGTGGCGGCTGGCAGTGGATGGAGTACCGTTGGCTGGAAACAGCCACGTCAGTGGAGCCCAGCAGCAGGAAGCGTGTGGATGCGGCGCCCACGGAGGAACGCACGGCGTACCCTGCTCGCCGCGAGCACATCACTTCTGGGAGTGTCCCGTGGCGCAGGCAGTGCTGGAGCAGATTAACGCGGCGATGGCGAACACCATCACTCGGCAGCAGCTATGGCTAGCAGAACCGCCTCACGGAGTGCAGCAAGCAGTGTGGGACGTGGTGGTAATAGCCGCCCTCTCGGCCATGGAATGCGCCCGGACGAGGTTGAGGGCAGTTACCAACGCGGGGCCCCCAGAGGGTATGGAGACTGAGCCGGTAGAAATCGCTAAAGCGGAAGCGGTGACAGGGTTTTGGAGGCGGCTGCAGGACTTCGCAAGATTAGGGGTGCCCAGGAAGGGGTGGAGGGAGGTAGGCACAGCGCACCCCCTGCTAGCCGTGCAGGGCGGGCGCATTAAGGTTCAGCAACCTGCTTAGTCAAGTCTTGTCAGCTCGCAACTGCTGCTTATAAGCAGTGCTAGATAGAGTGTAGATGAGACGCGGTTTGTGTGTGTACGTGTGTGTGTGGGTGGTACCGTTGACGGTGACGTTTGTTCACGACCCTTGTGGTGGCGGGTAGGCGCTCGGTTGCGTGCTTGTCCCCTCTGCGGTAGGTGACTCGATTGAGTTGGTGGTTTGGGCTGTAGCTTTGGCGGCTAGGTGCGGCGGCTTTGAGCGTTCTCGCCGGCCCTGTCCCTCTTGCTACGTGTGGCCTGCTGATGAGTAGCAGAAGGGTGACACGTGTGTTCCCAGGCGTTGGTAGCCCCCAGGGGAGCGCGCGCGTGGGTTGCTCGTCTTCGGGTTGTCTCTTGTCGGGGGTTTCGTTTGAGGTATTAGGTGCGCGAGCTGTCTCCACACCGCCTGGTCCTGTGGGCTCAGGAGAGCACAGGGAGGCGTTTCTCGTTTCGCAGCTAGGCTTGCTGTGCGCGGGTAGGGCAGGTCAGCCGTGGGCTTGGGTTTCTAGCGCTGTTTTTGTGAGCGCTCTCGCCAGTCCAGAGACTGGTAGGCTGCAGAGGCCGTGTGTCGGGCCCGGGTCGGAGGCAGGCCCACAGCTGTAACATTAACGAGTGCATGTCACTCGTGTGCTGCTCGCCATCCACTTCAATTAGAATCATCTATTCCTTCAACCAAAAATATAAGGCGCCCGCATTGGGCACGTCCTTATGAGCGCCTGTTCTTCACGCTGCTGACTCCAGCCTGGGGCAAGGATACCGTCAGGCGGCTGTTATCGGAGACCCTGACCGCAGTGATGGAGGTGGGAGGCGAGTACCCTGAGAAGAAGCATCGATGAGGGGGGGAGGGGCGGAGAGGCGTGTGGGCGTGAGGAGGGGCGCGGGTGGTAGGCGCAGGAGGCACACAGGAATGGAAATGCCTAGTTTTCAGCAACACTCCGCATGCCAGCATGGTCTGGACTGCATCGCATATGGTTCGGCATATCTCTAGGGACTCGCTGATGGCTGGATGCGGTGCACGAAGCCAGCTCGGTAGGAGTGATAGTGATTGCGGCACACAGGGTGTCCCGAGCGTGTCATGCCAGGTTTGCGCCATCGTCCCGGCTCTCTAGCCATTAAGCTGGCGGCACGATGTGGGCAACGTATACTCCATAGAACTTACTCTAAGTGGAAGACTGGATGATGCGATTTAAGGCGATATTGGAGATGTCGAGCTCACCGCATGTGTGAATGGCAACTGGGTCCAGCGTCCGCCAAGTAGCTGAAGCGTGAATTCACATGTATCATGGACCCAATACAAATTACTGGTGCTATCGGAGAGAGCCCGTTTGCCGCGGGACTACTGCATCACAGTGCCACCTTATCACCGTCCCCAAGTATACCCATCTTCACTGCGTCCTTGTACCGGTAGGGGCCCCGTGCTTGTCCCCGGTCCCATTATGCCCCTTCTTCCCCTGTGTGTGCCTGTCAACGTGCCTGTTTACGCGCGTGAGCCCCACGGCATGCCACCACGGACTTTATGTTGGCATATCCACGCTGCAAACGCAGACAGCGGCGCAGCGGCGCCCCGTGATCGGCCCTGATCGGCCGGGCGTGGCGTGGCTGCTTCCCTGCTGGTGCCCTGCTGGTGCCCTGCTGCCTGCTGTCCCCCACCCCCACCCAAAGACACGCGGGACGTGGACACAATCTCTTCCCACAGGCTTACAAAATGCGCCACCACCTCAGACCACCTCCACGAGCTTTAGCCAGGTGCCCTGCACCTGGTCACCCTTGCCCAGGAAGATGCCCACATCGCGCCCTGCCAGGCTCGTAATTAGAGTCGCAATCAGACATGCTATATATGGCGCCGCCGTGGCGCCACCCACACGCAGACACGCGCATGGGTGGTCCTGGGCCATCCCAAAGTCACACACCTGACAGGGGTGATCCTGGGGGGCTTCGTCCCCCCCCTGAATCGCTTCGCTCAGGGGGCTCAGCCCAATAAATAGGCGAAATTAATTAGGTTTCTGGAGGTTTCGGCCACAACCGGCACAGGCTTTTGGGCGCCATGTGAGGTGGTGGCGCGTGCAGCACCCATGGCCTGGCGCTGGCTGTGTACACCATTGTCGCCGCCTCCTGCAAGCAACACATACACACCGGAAGCGTCAAGCAATCCAATGTCACGCAATGGCAGTACGCTTGAAGCACACCGCCGGGCCCCTTACGTGCCCCACCCCACCCCACCCCGCGCACACACCCGCCTCTTGCTGCGGCGCGGCGCCTCTTCCCGGCCCTCATTAGCTCCATTCACCTGCCATGTCTTCCGTCAGCGCGGTCGTGCGTACATAGCTGTCCTCGTCGCCGTCGTCCACACAGAGCAACAGCTTGCGCTTGGGTGCGCGGTTTGCGGTGCCGGCGCGCATGTCCAAGGTCCAGCCCGCGGCGGGTCCGTGAGAGCAGCCGGTTGGACTGCAATGCAGTGCGACCACGCGGCACGCATTCTTGCGACCACGCTGCCGAGCGCACACGCTCACCCGCTGCGCCGCGACTGGCGCGGTTGCCTTCCGCCATGGACGTGGTCTCAACCCAGGCTCTGACTAGACGCCGGGACAATTAAAGTGGATCGCGAGGGTACAGCGACAGCAGAGGAAGGAAAGGGCTGGCAAGGAAGCGAGCGCGGCCATAGTGCGTATCGCGGCCGAAGCATTCTTCACGAGCGGGCGGAACGTCTGGCTTGACGGTCTGTCTTTGTGCAAAGTTGTGTTTGTAGGCAACAATTCTGGCGCGGAATTGTTGCCGGAATTGTTGAGGAATTCCGCCCATGGGCGGAAATGTGGCCTCCATCCGGACTGTTTATGGGGGCTGGCCCTGAAGTCTGCGCATCATAGTACCTAGCGAGTTTGTCCTGAGCTAAGATCCTCGCCTTCGCGCTCCTCCCAACGCGTCGACCTCTCAGCGCAGCAATGGCTACGACTGAATCAGACGCGCGCCACAAAGAGCTCATTGCAATGGTGGAGAGTCTGCAGAAGGGGCAGGAGGAGCTGCAGAGTAAGTGAGAGAAGCTTGCTGGGTGTTCGTCGCGTGTCAGACCCCGCGGAGGGCAGTCCCCGACGAGGTCGCAAGACCCGACCTCGGCTTTACGCCGCGCCGATTTGTTTTTTAGTATATTTAGTGTTACTGTTGCATTCCCACAAGGCAGCGGTACCGCGGTGGAGAGCACTAACGGGGAGGCGCTAAATCGACTGGAAAGAGGCCCAATGCTTCGCAGAGCTGCCCCCCGTGCTTGCCCCGGCCTGTTGACAGATTATTGCGTCCGTGTGTGCTGCAGTAAGCCTTGTCTCCCGTTTATGCGTGCGTGCGCAGCGTCGTACAACTTGCAGCATGAGAAGCTGCAGAAGCAGGATGAGAAGCTGCAGAAGCAGGCGGCACTAATCGAGAAGCTGCACGTGGAGAAGAGTAAGTGAAGAATGCGCCTGGGACGTGCTTTGGCGCTCGCGACGGTAGCCCAGTCAATCCCCCTGGGTCATGCGGAGTGCGGTATAGTTTGGGTTTTCGTGAGAGCTGCACGTTTGGCATGCGCCCGTCTGGTGAAGAGAGCACGTCCTTGTTTCGTGTTTTGTGTGCGTGCGCAGACTACGTCGGTAACCTGGGGCATCTGCTGCTGGCTTTCTTCGGCTACGTGCCACACAGCGTCTCAGGCGCAGCACACGAGAAGTTGGCTTAGCTAATCGTCAGCCACTCCCTTTCGCAGACATGGCGAAACTCGCCTTGTGCCTGTTCCTGGCGAAGCCCAGTGCCACGGTCGCCGCGGTGCTCAACTGCATCCTGGGCATCGGAATCGCCGTGGGGACGCACGTGCAGGCTCTGCTGGTGCGTGTGCGCGAGAACCTGACTAACCTGACGCTGGGGCCCTGTGGGCGCGCCGCTACCGCGTGGTGCCGGCGCAGGCGTAAGGCTTTGGCGATGTACTCTATTGCTGGTTCCCAAATGTGCAAATGAGATCGAGGGGCAATGTGAACCCCCGGGAGTGAGAGGCCAGGGAGCACCAGACCGCGGACACCGATAGCCATGGTGGACGCTGATGCCACTAGGCTGGGTGCTGGCAGAACTTTAGCAGCATTTTTTTGAGGAGCCAGGACGGCTCTAACGACGATGGGGCCTTGTGCTAGCTGATATTTTGGGAAGTATCTGCAACAGATGATGGGGTCTCGCACTACAGTAGCTGGTAGTCATGCAGTGTCACTCGCCAACGTGTATGCAGAGCACTGCTGAGGTCGATAGACAATAGTTTGTCCGTTGTTCAGCGTATGCATTTTGGACAATAAACATGGCTTGCTGCTGTTTGGGCTGAGCGGAACGTAACGGCTCAGGGGGGCCACAGAAGTGGCGCAAGCGCGCAGGCTGAAAAGCCAGCTGGTGTTATGTGGTGGCATGCTATCAGTCAGAGCATGTGATCGGCTGTGGCAGGTGGTGTGTCGCTGTTCATTTGTGCTGTGCCTTGGTTGCTGAAACAGACTAGACACCAGTTTGGCTGTGCCTGCAGCAACCGACCGCAGCTATGTCAGGAGATACGGTAAGGCATTTGATGACACCTTTGGCTTCAGACATCGGCAATTGATGTCGCCTGAAACTTGCTATGCCCACTCCTACCTACGAGGGGACCACCTCTCTTGTCGACAGTGTGACTTGTGTCAGCGTTTTGATGGCGATAGGGCTACACCCATGAGCAAGGTGCGTGATGCTTGGTAGATACAGTCGTGCCCATTTAGGTGCCTGTCACGAGCCAGGAGGTGACCGAGAATGGCGTGTACCGGGTGTCCAGTAGCAGCTGCGTGACGTGCGTGCATGCTAGGGTTTTGGACGTGTCATCTGAGCATGCACGGGTGTGACTTTGGCCCAGCCCCCGGCGTGGCGCCAGGGCATGCTTGCTCGTGCAGTGTGTGTATTGTGCTAGGTTGTGCTTTTTGAGCCTTTGGGCACACACGGGACCCGCGTGTGTGTGCAGTGTTATGTGCGTGTGACTGGACCCAGGCACAGAGGAGCATGTGTGAAGGTCGTGGGTTTTGGTCTCGCGGTTTCAGGGTTTTGGCCGAGTTTATGTACTGATTATGAATGCTGACGGTCATCGCACCGCAGCAGAGCAGTATGACTGCTGGCAGCTATTGCGTTTGGCGATGCAGTGTTATCTTGTGCCTGAGTTACGGTATCACAGGTTCGTCTACGAGTGCTCTCGTCACTGTGCGTGTCTCTGCGTCTGCCCTGCTGCAGTTGCTTGCATCATGACGTATCGTGATATGGTCTACCTGTGCGTTTCTGCGTTTGGCAGTAGAGCGCACCACGTGAGGCCCAAGTATGATGGCAGATCGGAGCAGTGGATATTTGTGCCCTGGCAAGAAGGCAAGCCTTGTCTTGCTTCTTGCTCTCGACAATCCGCTTCATCTTTACCATACAGCCTGTGGGTGTAGCATACTATGGAGCAAGACCACGTCGCTTATCGCTTCTAGGTGCCTGTTCACAGCGCACAACACGCTATCGGCATCATTGGCGTCTTGGCACTTCATATGTAACGCGCCAGCTTTCGCTTGACCTATCGTCTCTACTCTCTACATCTCTCGTGTCTCGTCGCTTTGCCTGACGCACGCAGCTGCAGCGCTGAGGACAGTTGCAGCGGGCCCTGAAGTTCCTTCCCAGACTCCCCGACCAAAGGTGTCGTCACCTCAAGTTCGGCGTAGGCACTCCGCAGGTTCACAGTTACGCCATCGATCATGACATGCCAGCTGCCTGGGGGTCAGAGGTAGACCCACAGCTGTAACACAGTATGGCTGTTGGCTGAGCAACGTCGGCTGTGTTGTGTTCGTCGTTGCCTCGTTGGCAGTCCCAGCCCGTGCTTATTGTGCAGGAGCTTGCAGAGGCTCTAAGACGCTGAGGCTTTGCTGGGACTCGTGCAGCGTGAGAGGACAGGCATGATGGAAGCCAGGGGAGCCTCCCCTGCTCAGCACAGCTCTCAGGCCCTCTTACAGCGTAGGCCGTCAGGCCGACAGCGAACGACCGGTTAGCCCGGTTAGAGCGGAGCGGAGCGGAGCGAGATGAGGGCTAAACGGGGTTAGCATGGAGGCCGTACAGACGGCCGAAGCGTTTAGTGTCGCTGCTCTCTCTCGTTCGGCATTCTGCCTCTCTGTAGAGCAGCTCACTCCGCTTCGAGCGGATTTCTATTGACCAAGCCCTCAACCCCTCAAGTTCTGGCTGGGGTTGTGCTGAGTTTTCTCCGAGTTTTGACTGAGTTTCCGTTGAGTTTCTGTGCCTCGCTCCTTTCGCCTCACAGCGCGGCGCCGCCCCCAGCCGCGCCACTTTCCGTGCATCCCCGTTTCAGTACACACGTGTGCAGCACACTCGTAGCTTCTCTTCACCCCCTCGGCGCGGTGGGGGTCGGCTGGCGCCACCCCCGCCGCGCCGGTCAGCGGCAACCGCGTGTGAGCTCTGATGCAGCTCGATCGTATGTAGGAAGTCAGCTGATGGAAAGCTTGCAGCCCCATGCACCCCATCTGAGTTTACACGCAGCTCACACGAGGCTTCCCAAACGGCTCCGCGCGCAGCTACCAGCTCCCACTTGTAAACGCCGACTAGCACCAACGACTCCTGTGCTCTGCCTGCGCTCCTGTCGCTTTGCAGCCGGCTTCCCGCGCAACTATTCGTACAGCTACCCGACTCGCGCCAACGACCCGTGTTCATGCCCCTGGTTCGGCAGCTTCCCAGCCGACCCTCCGTACAACTACTAGCTCCCACCCGCGGCAGCTACCGACACCCAGCTGCATCTCCTGTGCGGCTGCGGGGGTTGGGGGCGCCGTACAAGAGTTAGTTGGGGGTTAGTCGGAGCTGTCCTAGAACATACAATATACTATTTTTTGTGCATACACGGTATGCACCGTGATTGTCCGAAGCCGCGATGCCCGCCCGTCCATTGCGACATGAAGAACTTGACATCAAGCATCACGTGGGGTTCCGCAGGCGCACATGCCCATTGGTAGCACACTCGCCATGCGCATGCAGCGTCCCGATCCCCACGCCTCATGCATTATTAAACGCGTCGCAAGACCAGTCGCAACCGTGCCGCTGCGCATGGCGGCCCGATCAAGGTTCGGTAACGAACAAAAGCTGCCGTACCCACCACTCCACTCCTATTGCCTCCATTCCTGTCTGTCACCCACGCGCTCGCATTCTGGATAGCGCAGAGCCAGGTGACGGCGCTGCCGCACGAGCACGTCATCAGTCAACGCACATCACCAAGGGCGCGGCACCGAACGCGGCTTCAATGCTAGATGCACCAGTGTCGGCATTACCAGCAGCAGGTTGTGCTGCGACCTCCGGGACGCTGTGAGGCCCGGCGCACACGCCCGGCTTGCTATCAGCTGTGCAGCGTTATCGCTTGTCCGGCCTTGCTTGCAAATTTGCAGCCGGTCGCCATCTTCATGTGCGCCAACCAGCCCTCAGCAGATGCTGCGTATGATTGCTTCAGTGCAATTATGCCCGTCGACGATGCAATCAAATCGTAATAATTAAGCAGACCAGCCTTACGGCAGCGATGGGTTATATTAGTAAAACGAAACCCGTAAACCATGTGTCGAGCAGCGGCGCGACACAAACAATGCAGTACATCCGCCACAGCATGGGATGCGGGAACCTAAAGCGGCACGTGCAATGCTCACGATGCAATAGTATGCCAACACAAATCACAAACTTCATCTTGAAACAACGAGCGGCGATGTTGGTTGGCCGTGCAGTTGCTGGGTCTCAATCATTTTCTGCCATGTGGTGCGGGATCAGCCCGCTTTTCCCGTGCTTCACGGGGACCACCTCCCTTGTCTGCCATAGCATTGACGCGTCATGTTCATGTGCGGCGGAGTGTTGTCCGCGCGAGCAGTACAAAGGCTGCAGTGCCGTGCACTTAAGACGCGCTGGGCCGCACACGCGAAGCGCTCGTGATAATCGTCACAGGTACAGCGACCGTGGCGCTGCACTGCCGCCGCTTGCAAGTGCGCCTCCTCGGATAAGGTGCAGGCTTCGAATGCAAACGGACCACAGCAGGTCCCGCGCCGCTAGCCAGAATGGGCGTCGCTAGCCAGAGCTCCATCCAGCCATTCCAGCACCTGCGAATGCCAACGGCGTGGGCACGTGGGTGCGTGCGTCTGCGGCGGCTCCAACGGAAAATGAATTGGGTGAACCTATGCCAACCCGGTCAGCTAGCCCACCAGCTGGCGACCTGACCCCCAGACTCTACGCTTTCAGTTGAAGTGACATTCGGTACGCACCTGATTGAATGTGGGGCGCTGTGCGGGGTCGCTGGCGCAGCACATGTCGTACAGAGGCCGCAGCAACTCGCAGCGGCCGTGGGGCCAGGGCGGCCGCATTCCGCGGCACAGCACTCCAAACACCATTTGGGCTGCAAGGGCGGGCGGGCGGGTGCGTGGGCCAGTGGGCCAGTGGGTGGATGGAGGGGGCAATAAGGCTGTTCCGCGAGCAGCGCGCGCATGGGCGTTGCGCACAGCTTCCCATTCCCATTCCCATTCCTCTTTCCGCTCCCTCACCATAGGTCAGGTCTGCGAAGGGCCGCTCGCCGCTGACCAGCTGCTGCACACACATGCCGAAGCTGTGCAGGGAGTGGAGCAGAAATGGAGGGAGGAATGTCATCGGAAACTTTGGGGTGGATGATAAAACACTCGTGCGTTGCCCCTCCTCTGAGGCCCTTGGCCTTTTTCCACGGGTCCTGGAGTGCGCAACTGTCGTCCGCAAATTACCCGCAGGACCATACGGCCTATCTATGGCTGCATGGGGAGTGTCGTGGCACATCTTGCGGCTGGCTGGTTCCATCACAGCACCGCATCTCACCTGTACACGTCAGCCGGGTGCTCGGCCAGCCCCTCCTCACTCAGCCGCTCCGGCGCGCTGTAGGCAATGGTGCCCATCGCCTGTGTGCGTGTTAGGAAACACGAGGAAGGGAACAAGCGTGTGTGTTAGAAATCACAAGGGAGAGAACAAATGAAAGCGTGTGTGTATTTATGTGTTAGATAGCACAAGGAATTAACGAACAAAACAAAGACCGTGTGTTAGAGATCACAAGACCGTGTGTGTGTGTGCGTGTGCGCGCCTGCGTCGATTAGGACAGATGACAACCGGGCATTACGCGTCGGCGAGTGCCGGGACCCTTGTCCATGGAAGTGCACTGCTGCCGTGCACAAGCACCTAGCGCCCGCCGCACATGCGCCGTACGGGAGACACAGCAGACAGGCCACAAGGCCGCACCTCTGCGCCACCGTTTGCGCCGTTGACACCGTTGACGCCGCATAGCCCGAAGTCCGCAACGCGCACCACCGGCAGCGCGCCGGCGGGGTCGGGGGCGCTGCCGGGGACTCGCAGCAGCAGCACGTTGGCGGGCTTGAGGTCGCCGTGCACCTGTGGGGAGCGCGCGGCCGCATGACGCCGACGACGGCAAAGCGTCAAACGTGCAGCAGAAACCGGTTGATCTCAGTCAGCGCACTGCCAACCGGCGGAAGCGGTTGTTCGGATGATTTACTGGCAGCAGGGACGGAAATGCGTGCGTTGGCGGCACGGCAGATGCCTCCCGCCCTCAGGCCCGCCACTCTTATCACCGCCCGAGTGCCCCATCCCAATCCCAATCCCAAGGCCATGCCCCTCACCAGTCCATGGCTGTGCAGGTAGCACATGCCCGCCGCCAGCTGCCGCAGCAGCGCCACCGCCCGCCCCGCCTCCAGCGGCCGCTCGCGGTGCGCGCGGCTGAAGCTGTCCAGGTTGCCCTGCGGTGGGGTGCGGTGCAGTGTAGTGCGGTGTGATGCGGTCCGGTGCGATGCGGTGCAGCCAAGCATTCATTTCTAGTGATTGGCGTGGCGGGTACCCGGGTGCCAGTGTGCAGCGCCATACTCCTCCTCCTCCTCGCCCCCGACTCACCATGTCAGCGAACTCCATCACCACCGCCGTCACGTACTGCTGCTCCGCCGTGGGGTGGCCGGTGGGGCCGACCACGCCCACCGCATGGAGCACGTCCAGCAGCCGCTCCGCGGCGCTGAAGCCGCCGCCAGCACCCAGGCTGCGGATGAAGGTGGCGCCGCCGCCGCCGCCCCCTGCCGGTGGCGGCGGCGGCGCGGCTGGTGGAACCTGGCGGCCGCTGCTGCGGGCTGCCGCGGGCGGGCCGGGGAAGAGGAAAGGACCCATTCCCGGCCCGTGCTGCGGCTGGCCCGGCGCCTGAGAGTGCTGAGGCCGCGGCTGCATGTGTTGTGGATGAGGCAGCTGCGGCAGCTGCGGCAGCTGCAAGTGGCGTTGGTGCTGGTGCAGCGAGGGCGTGGGGCTCAATCGCGCCGGCATTGGCGCGGCCTGCGCCAGGCTGGCGTGCCCGGGGCTCGGGCTCGGCGACGCCTGCAGTGGCAGCGGCGACATCGGCGCCGGCTGCCGGCGGCCGGGCGGCGGCGACGCCAGTGTACTGGCGCTGGCGCTGAGGTACGCGCTGCCACTCAGGCTGTAACCGCCGGTTGCCGCCGCCGTCGCCGATGTAACGGCCTGGCTCGACTGCAATATCGACGCAGACGACGGCAACGCGACACCAGGCGCGACGGCGTCCGCCGCCGCCGCGACGGTCTCCGCGCCAGGCCCGGAGCTCGATGCGGCGACGGCCGCCGCGGCGATGGCGGCGGCCGCCGCCGCTGCCGTAGGGCTGTCTGCGCGCGCATCCGCAGAGACTGACCTGCGCATGAGTCCAACGCGCGGGGCCGCTGCCGGACCCTGGCTGGCAGTGGCAGCTTGGCCGCAGATCATCGGTGTCACGGCGGCGGCTGTTGAAGTCCCAGATGGCAAGGGCCCGACGGCGCCGCTGCTTGGGCGGCGTTGGGCGCCGGGCAAGACCAGGAGGACTGGCTGAGGCATGGGCGACAGCGGCGCTGTCTCCTCTGCGCCCTTGCTACGCTGCACCCGCTCCTCGGGCGCCGTGTCGGCCGGGCTCGGCCTCGTGGGCCAGCCCTGCGCGCTTTCGCTGCCACCTCCTCCTCCGCCGCCGCCAACCCCAGGCCGGCTGCTGCCGCCGCCGGTGCTGGCGCCCGCGCCGGACCTGGTCACCAGCACGGCGCCGGTCGTGGGCGACAGCGGCGGCGTGGAGCCGGCGTAGGACTCGGATGGCGGCCCAGTACCCGACGGCGAGTCCACAATGGTGATGGAGGTGGTGACCGGCGAGATGAGCCCGGCGTTGCTGGGGTGGCCGCTGGAGCCGGCGGCGGCATCCATCGCCGCCGCCGAGCGCCGCCGTACGGCTGCGGCCGCAGCCACCGCCGCTGCGGCGGCGGCGGACGGCGACGCCGTGGACGTCGGCGCGTGGGACCGGCGGCGGATGGAGCCGCCGGACAGCATGGCGCCGGCGCCGCCGGCGGCGGCGGCACCTTTACTTCCGAGCTGCGGCGGCGCGCCGGCGCCGCTGTGCCGCCGCATGGCGGCGGCCGCCGCCATGGCAGCGGCCACGCCGCGCAGGTGCGCCACGGCCTTGGCGTCGATGCGCGCGACGCGTGTGGTGTAGGTTTTGATGATGTTGGGGTGCTCCAGGCAGGCGCCCAGCAGCGCCTCCTTGACAGCGGGCGCCGCCAGGTCCAGCGAGGGCGAGGCCAGGAACTTGATGGCCACCGGCACGCCCTCCCACATGCCTGTGACAAGCAAAATGCACGCCGTCGAGAGCACGGAAGGTGGGTGCACAAGAAGGAAAGGAGTGGAATAGAAGGGCCACAGGAGGTGGCACACACGGACACTGGCATGGGGGAGTGGCCGGCTGCGGCGAGAGCCCTACGCACCACCCTGTGCGTGCGCGCTACATGGATGACCCTATGACAAGGCGCCGTGGGCCCGAAACCAAGCACGCACGCACGCATGCACGCACGCACCTCGGTACACTGCCGCATAGGCGCCGCTGGTCATGTAGGCCAGGCCGTGCAGCCCGTCCAGCAGCAGCAGCGGGTCCGACACCAGACCATCCTCCAGGCGCAGCCCGCCGCCGCCGCCGCCAGTGGACGGCGGCGGCGTCGTTTGTTGATAAGGCTGCTGCGACTGCGCCGCCGCACCGAACCCGTGCGGCGGCGGCGACGCGGCGGCGGGGCCCGACGGCAGCGGCGACGGCGGCGCGGTGCAAATCGTTGACGTGCACGTGCTGTTGAGGCCCCCGCCGGCGCCGCCGGCGCCGCTGGCGATGATGTCAAAGACGGCGGCTGTGTACGGGTGCATGGGCGTGGTAGGCTGGACGTACATGTAGCTGCCGGGAGCAGGCGGCTGTGCGCCGCCGGACGGGGCAAGCGACGGCAGGTCGGCGGCGCTGCTGTGCCCGGAGCGGCGGCGGCCGCGGCTGGAGCCGCCCGGTGCCGGCGCCGCGGCCATCAGCGGCGGCGAGTGCGAGTTCGGGCTGGGCTGCTGCTGTTGCTGCTGTTGTAGCGGCGGCGGGGTTGGGGCGCGCGGGGACACCGGCAGCCGCTGCAGCTGATCATACAGCGGCTGTGCCGCCTGCCCTTGCTGCTGCTGGTGCTGGTGCTGGTGCTGCTGCAGGGCCGGCACGCCGGCATGCTGGTATGCATTGTCGGTGCGGAACGGCGATGCCGATGCGTTCATTAACAGCGTCGGCGTCGCGGCCACGGCCGGCCCGGTGCTGCCGGGCATGCCGCCAGCAGCTGCAGGCCAGGCGACCACCAGCGGCGGCGAGCGGAAGGCAAGCGGCTGGCTGCCCGCCGCGTCCGCCGGCGGTGATGCGCCGCCCGATGCGGCGGCCGCGGCAGTTGCGGCGGCGTACCCGGCGCCGCCGCCGAGACCGTGCGGTGCCGCGAACGCCGCGACGGCGGCGGAGGCCGACGCGCCGCTGCTGCCGTTGCGGGCATGACGCCCAGAAGCCGACGGCGACAGCGTGAAGGATGGCTGGTGGTGCTGTTGATGCTGGTGCTGGCGCTGCTGCGAGGGCGGGGCTGCCGCCACAGCCGCCGCATCCGGCGGCTGCACAGAAAAGGGCGGCGCCGCCACCGGCCCACTGCCATGGCGCATGGCGGCGCTGCCGCCAGCAGCCGCCAGCAGCCGCGTGCCTCCACTGCCGCCGTCGCCGCCGTCGCCGCCGCTGCTGCTGCCCACCGCTTCTTCCACCAGCGGCAGCAGCGTAGGCTCGGTGCTGCTGCCAATGCCCGGGTACGGCAGCGGGATGTGCGGCAGCGGCGGCGCCGGCAGGACCTGGTCCCTGCCGCTGCCGCCTCCACCAAAGCCGCCGCTGGTGGCGCCGCCTGCGGCGCCGCCTCCGCCGTACGTCTCGCGGTAGCTGCCGTAGTAGAAGGCGCTGCTGGAAGCAAAAGTGGACTGGCGGCTGTAGTTGGCGGCGGAGGAGAAGCCAGCGGTGCCGACGGCGGAGGTGGAGAGCGCGGAGGAGTGGGTGCCGGAGGCGCAGGCGGACGTGGAGACCGCCAGGCTGCCGGCCCGCGCAGCCAGAGGGCCGCCGTGCGCGCCCCCGCCGCCGCCGCCACCATTGCCGCGCACGCCGGTGCTGGTGGCGGTGGTCAGGGCGATCGGCGCGCGGCCGCTGCTGCCGTCGAGGTTGCCGCCGAAGCCGGCTGCGGCGGCGGCGGCAGCGGGACCTGTGCCGGAGGAGGCGGCCGGTGGCGGCGCACCCCGGCTCGCGCCATGCGAAGTGCCCCCGGCAGCGGCTACGGCGAAAGGGGTGCAGGAGCGCTCCGGCTCGCGCGCTTGGGCGGCAAGCACCGGCAGCGCCGTCGCCTGCCCGCCGGCCGGGTTCGGTGACAGGCCGCCCGGTGCGTCGCGGGCGCCGCTGTCAGGGCGCTGCTGCGGCAGCAACGCCAAAGGCGCGAAGGTGCTGTTGCACAGCGGCCGAGACTGGAAATCGTTTTGCTCACCGGAGCCCTCGCCCGGCCCCACGTGCGCGCCTGGCTCCGAAGCCGCCACCGCAACAGCGGCCAGGGGTGGCATGAGAGCTGAGCCCGCGCGCCCGCGCCCACCGCTGCCGAGCACGCCGCTGACGGCGCCGCCGCCGGCATCGCCGGACGCCAGCGCGCTGCCGCCGCGGCTGCTGGCGTCGCCGCCGGCGCCGGAGCTGAGCGCCCCGCTGCCGGCCTTGTCCTGAGCTGCCGCCCGCGCCCGCGCTGTGCTGAGCAGCGTGTCCCAGGGGTCCGGCCGCAGCAGCGCCAGACCGTGTTGGGCGGCAGCGGCCGGCGAAATGGCGGCGGTGGGGGCAGACGCGGCGGCGGCGCCACCAACGCGGCTGACGCCAGAGCCGTTTGTCCCGCAAGCTGCCCAGCCATGGGCCCGTCCGTCCACGCCCATGGACGGGTTCGGCAGCGACCCGTGAGGGGCCGCGCGGGTATTGCGCAGCTGCGCGCCCTGCACACCCCACCACACAGCCGCGCCGCCGCTGCCACTGCTGCCGTCGACGCCATCCATCGCCGCCGCCGCCAGCCACGCGGCGCCCGAGCTGCGGGCGATGCCACCGCCACCGCCACCGCCGCCCTTATCACCGCTGCGTCTGCCCACCGCGGGCGTCGGGCAGTCCGGGAGCACGTTCCTGTCTAGCAGGTTCTGCACCACAAGCGACAGGTCGGCATCCAGGTTGCCGCCGCCGCCGCCCCCTGCCGCGGCGCCACACGCCGCCCCCGCCGCCGCTGCCGGCATGTCGGCCGTGAGCGCCCGGCTGCCAAAGGCGCCGCTGGCGTGGGTGGCGCCGTGATACGCCGACGCGGTGACAGTGGGGCCCGCTGACACCACCAGGCCGTACTCTTCTTCGTCGCTATCCCCAGCGCCCAGCGGAGGCCACGGCGGCGGCGGTGCAGACGCCGCCGAGGCCGCCGCCGCCACCGATGCGGTCGCTGCCGTCACAGATGCGACCACGACCTGAACCCCGCTGGTAGTCTGGCCAGGAAGCGCCGTCGCCGGCGCCGGCGGCAGCAACGGTTGCTGCGCCGCGGTCCCGGCAGGCGGGTACGGGCTGGCCGCTGGGCAGCTGGCGGTGCCGCGAGGCGAAGGCGGCGCAGCGGCCTGCTGCGGCTGCCCGCAGGCGGGCGACGACGCAGCCATGCGCCGACAGACAGCACCGGTCGCCGCCGCCGCCGCCTGCACCGGGCGCAGAAGTGACGGCGCCGTTTGCGTTGCATCCGCCAAGTCCGTCGCTGCGGTGAAGGCGCCCGTCGGCGACGTGCTAGCGCCGCCGCAGGCTTGTGGCGTTGCGGCGTAGCTGTCAGACAGCGGACTTGTCATATCAACGGACATCGTGTCGCCGCCGCCGCCGTTAGCGCTAGCGCCCCCAACATGTGCAGCTGCGGTGGCTGCGCCGCCGCCGCCGTTGCTACCGCGGGCCCTGTCGTCGCCGCCGCCCGCCTCCACCCAGGGCATCAGGTACGCCGCCGCGTTGTGTACCGCTGCTGCCGCCGCCACCGCCGCCGACACCTGTTGATGCCGCTGGCTGTCTTCGACGGCCGTCGCCACCACGTTGTCGCCGGCTGCGCTGGAGCCCGCGCCACCCTGGTGCTGGAACGCTGCATCGTGCGCACCCACGCCGGACCCCACAGCCAACCCCACGGCCATTACCTGTTGCTGCTGTTGCTGCTGGGGGTGCTGCTGTGAGTGCTGCTGGGGGTGCTTGCGGTCGTGCTGCTCGCGCAGCTGCAGCAGCAGCTGCTCACGTTGGTAGCTAGGGCCGGTGGCGTACAAAAGGTTGTTGGCGGTGCTGGTGATGTTGGTGGCGGTGCTGGCGTGGGCCGGGCTGCTGTCGAGCAGGCTGTGCGTGGCGGGTGTGATGCCGCTGGTGCCCGACACGCCCATGCGCCCGGTGTCCATCAGCGTGTGGGCCGTGCCGCACATCTGCGAGCTGCTCAGCATGAACAACGTTTGCGAAGCGCCGCCGCCGCCACCGCCGCCGTCGCCGCCGCTGGCAGCGCCCGCGCTGGTTTGAGCGCTGCCCATGCCGTAAACCGCGGCGGCGCTGCGGACCATGCCGCCCCCTCCGGCGCCGCTGGGGACGCCGCTGGCGCCCGCGGCGACGGCGACGGCGCTCACGGGGCCCGCGGCGGCGGCGGCAGCGGCGGCGGTGCAGCCGGCAGCGGCACCGGCGGACGCGCTGTGCTGCAGGGAGGACGGGCCCGTGGGCTGCAGGTCGCGAGGACGTAGCGGCGAGTGCGCGTGCGGTGAGGTGTGGCCTTGGCGGCTGTGCAGGTGCGCGTGGCCGTGGCTGTAGCTCTGGGGCAGCTGCAGGAAGCCTGAGCCAGACGCGGAGCCGGTGGCGGTGGCTGTAGCAGTGTCTGGGCTGCTGCTGCTGGCGCCGAGCTGCGCCGCGTAGGCCACCAGCGGGTTTGGGTGCGGGTGCGGGTGCGGCCCGGACGGCGCCACCATGCGGCCGCCGTCGTCTGGGCGCTGGCCCTGGTGCGGCAGCGAGTGGGAGTGCGCGTACGCCTGTAGCAGTCGGCCGCTGGGCGCACACGGGGGGGCGCTTGCGCTGCTGCTGAAGGGCTGCGGGTGCTGCGGGTGGTGTGGTTGCTGGGACTGTTGGGAATGATGTGGCGCCGGCGGTGCTGCGGCGGTGACGCCGTCACCGCCGCCGGCACAATCACCGTGGGAAGGGGTGTGCCGCAACTGCCGCAGCGCCGCGGCCGCGGCCGCCGGCGACGACGGCGTCAGGGCTGCTGATGCCGACTGCTGGCCCGCCGTGGTGGTGGTACCGGTCACTGTGATGACACCGCCGCTCGCGACCGCCTCTCCTAAGCCTGCGCCGATGACGCCGCCGGCCGGCATGCGAGGTCCAGCGGTCACGACTTCAACGCTGCCGCTGGCAAGGGGCGTTGTTAACGAACCCCCGCCACGGCCCTCGCCTGCCGCGCCGCGGCCGCCCAGACCGCCGTCACCGGCGTAGCGTGTGGTGCTTGCGCAGGCCGCCCGCTCCGCGGCGGCCCCGGCCTCTGTCGCGGTTGCCGGCGGTCGCGTGCTGTGCTGCAGGAGGTACAGCATGCCGGGATGCCCAAAGTCAGGGCTGCTGCTGCACCGGGAAAAGCCGCGGAATGCATTCGCGCCGCTGCCGGCGCCGCCGGCGGCAGCGCCTGCCGGCGCCGGCCCCACACCGTCTGCCAATGCGGCGTGGCCGTTGGCAGGCGGCGGCTGCACGGGCCAGGGCGCAGTGCCGGCTGCACACGGCCCCGACCACTGTGCACCCAGCGGCGGGGCACCCGCAGCCCCCACGCCTGCTGTCACGAGCGCAGACGCGCGGCGCGGCCGACAGCCCTCCTGCAGGCTATGGGAGTGCACCGGCACCGCATAGGTGGCAACGCCGGCGCCGACGCCAGCGCGGGCAGCTTTGCCGTATGTTGCATAGCCAGTATGTTGACCTGTTCCTGCCAGTCCGGCTGCTGCTCCGGCTGCTGCTGCCGCTGACGTGGGCGACTGCCCTTGCGCGGCCAGGGGCGGCTGCAGCGGGCCAGCCTGCGACTGCGGCTGACGCAGTGTCAGCGGGTAAGGGTACGCCAGTGGCGGCGGCGGCTGCCCCGGCGCAGTGGATGACGTCGCGGGCGACGGCGCGCGCGGCGGCAGCAGCGCCATCATGGCTCCGGCGTGGTTGGGGTGGTGCGCCGACAGCTGGTGCTGCAGCTGCAGTTGCTGCTGCTGCAGGTGGTGCAGCATGGAGCTCCACTCGGCGGAGCTGCGCGCGCGATCAGAGCCGCCGGTGCTGCTGGCCGCCGCCTGCAGGACAGCGCTGGTGCCACGGCCCCCCGCGGCAGCCGCGGCTGCGCCAGCCCCGCTGATTGCCCCGTAGCCGCCTAACCCGGACAGCCCCAACGTGCTGTGGCTGCTGCTGCAGGAGCGGAAGCCATGACCGCCGCCCATCACTGCCGCCGCCGCCGCCACCGCAACGGGCGCACCGCCCCAGCCGATGCCGCCCGCCGACGCGCTGCCTGCCGCGGCGGCGTGCGATGGTGCGGTCAGGCTGTGTGTGGGGTGCATGATGGCGGCCACGGTGCCGCCGGCGGCCAGCACGCCGGTCAGCGTGTCGGACGCCACGATTCCGCTGGAGCTGTCGCGGGTGCTGGCCTGCGGGGACGTGCCAAAACACACAGGACAACACTTGTGAGGCATAGAAATTGCAATTGCGGTAGATCACGCCGCTCTTTGTGGGGCGGGGCCTGCACTGCGGCAGGCGCCCGCTACCGCCTCGCAAGACATGCGCGAAAACAAGCAACATTCAAAAACATCGCACTCAGAGAGTTGCAGTAGCAGCAGCAGCAGTAGCAGCAGCAGTAGCAGCAAAACTGAAGCAAGAGCAGCAGTGGTCTTTTTCTCGCCGACAGCGGTGATTGCAAGAGGCGGCGCACCCACCTGCCGCATGAGCGTCATGAAGTCGTGCCGCATGGGCAGCACAACGCCCAGCGGCTTGCTGCTGGCCAGGGGCTGCGCAAGGCCGCCCATCACCACCGGCGGCGCCGCCAGCGGCGCGGACACCGCGCTGCTGCTTGGCTGCTGCGCGCCGTCGCCGACACTGCCGTTCACGCCGGGCAGAATGTGCGAGTGCGGCCTGCGCACGGAGGCGGTAATCCAGCACACCACACTTGCCCGCACCGTACCAACAGACCGCGGGCTGCGCGGGGTTCGCCCCGGAAACCCAAAAGGAACTGAATGAGCACAGCTTTTGCGAGCTTGCGGGGCATGCACGGTCGCCGCGTGTAACAGAAGCAGCGCGCCGCAACGCTTCGTGGCAACGGCGACGCACCTAGGGGCGGAGGGAGAGGGGGGCCTGGCGATGAGGTGCCGGCTGGCGGACGGGCAAGAGGTCCGCTGGCCGCTACCGTTCGGAGTCGGATCCAGTGGCTGCTCGCCCGTGGCACGTCCTGCGGGGGGGGGGGGGGGGCAGCGAAGCTTCAGCAGGCAGGGAGCAGTGTTCGGGTGCAGGCCAGTCTCACTGCGCGAGACGGAAGTTGGCCGAGCGGCTCGCTACGCGACATGCCGCTTTTCAGCCCGCGACTGAGTAGAGGACCGCAAGTTCCAGGTCAGGTGCGGCTCAGCCGGTAACGGCGCGCGGCACCGGCGCCGATGACGAACACACTTGGCCTACCGCAAATGCTTCCGCTGTTTCGTGCCACCATACTTACCATTCGCTTCAACCGTCAATGTTCCGGCAGAGCCATCGTTGCTGTCTTCGCGAACCGCTGCGAGGCTTTCCGCCAGTTCCGCTGAGCGCCTTGTGCTCGTCGGCAAAGCAGAGCATGGCTGTATGCTGCTTGCTGGAATGGCTGGGGCTGCGTCCACCGGCGAGCTCCTGACCGGTTCTCCACCCGTCCATGACCGACTCGGCTGTTGGACGCGCGCGGGCTCGGGGACCTCCGGCTTTGCGGACAACTCAAAATCACTTTCGTCATCTTGCGAGGAGGACCGGAGGCAAAAACAGCTGGCCCAGGCTGCTCGCTTTGCGCGATGCCCTCTCTCTTCTCTTCTCCCGGGCTCTAGCCCCGGGGCTACCGCTCTCGTCATGTTTTAACATTCATCCGAAGGCTAAGCGAGCATATATTCGTGAAAGCATTCATTCCTGGAAAAAACTAGAAAGTCAAACTGCCGTAACGAGCAGAGCAAATGAAAGTAAATTTCGAATGCGTTTAAGCTGGCGGCGAATGCATCAGGGAGTGGGAGCGGCTTGCAAGTTGCATTTTGCGTCCATGGCGTGCCAACCTTATGCACTCGATTCCCCTTCCCCCTTCCCCACCTGTGTTTGCGACTGCTCCTCCAACTTTTCAACTGCTTCTGGGACCAGCAACGTTACCCCCAAACGCCATTCCAAGCACTTCGGTGGGCGGGTGGGGCTCTGGTTGCTGCGGGGATAACAGGGGCTGGATCACCTTGTGTGCCGGTGAGCTCCGTCCACTGGCGCCGCTTTCCGGAACGCTTATGTCGAGAGGACCCCGCAGTCACCCCTGGCCTCAACGCCGCCGCTAACCGTCCCTCCTCATTCAAAAGTGGCTGGTCCAATCCTTGCCCCTCCCGTTCCTGCCGTCTCCGATGCAAGCGCCGCTGCCCCTAGCTCCTGTTGCCGCTGCCGGTAAGCCCGGATGGCCTGGCGGCAGCCCCGAAGCTCCGTCGCCGCCGCCTCAAGCCGCGCCGCCAGACTCTCCACGCCCTCCGCCACCGGCCGTAGCTGCAAACCCAGTGTCGCTGCCGTCCGCTTGTTGGCCTCAGTCACACGCGCCAGCGCCGCCACCGTGTCACGTGTCTCCGCCGCCACCTGCCCCAAGCGCACATGCAGCGCCGCCTGCCGCCGCGCCGCCGCCGCCTCACGCTCCGCAAACCAGCGCCGGTAGCCAGCTGCCGCGGCCTGCAGCTCCACGATTGCGGAAGCGGCGCCTGCGTACCACATGGGGTGCGGAGTGTGACTGCGCTCGTGAAGAGGGCATAGTGTCTGGCAATGTGCGCCAGGGCTGGCCAATCAGTCGGCCAAACACACGGCCAGACACACGCACAGATCACGGCAATATGCTTGTCCACACCCGGCACTCTGCTATCTGTCCTTTGCGCGCAGCACTTTTTGTCCTGTACACCCACCTGGGTGTGGCGGAGCTGCAGCCGCGGTGTTGCCGCCTAGCCCCAGCCCCAGAATCAGCCAGTCCTGTGCCGTAGAAGCCGAAGGCGTTGGGGGCCCCCCGCCGCCGCCGCCCACGTTGCCGCCGCCGCCACCGAAGCCACCCAGGCTGAGGCCTGGCGCGCGGCCTGAAGCGCTGGCAGCGCCTTGGGCGGCAGCGGCTCCCCCCGCCGGTGCACGCTTGGGGCCGGGGCTGCTGCTGCCAATGACCGGCAGGGTGGACGTGACGCCGCTGGTCGTCAAGGCCCAGGCAGTCGGACCCTCGCCCTGCACATTTTCCGGTGTCCTGCACCTTCAGTTTTTGCACCTTGACTGAATATGAACGCAGCAAGGGACTGTGGGAAAGATAGGTTTGCAGTTTGTTAGGTACCTGCACCTGCACGCCTTCCGCCTTTGCCCCAGCTAAGCCACACCCTACGGCCAGACTCGGCGTCAGGCATTCCAGCTGGCCCCGCGCTCCTTTGACCCGTCTTTAGTCCCTTCCGGCCACAGCCACCGACCTGCAGCTTGATGGCCTGTAGCTGCTCTCCAAGCCGATCGACGTGCGCCTGCAGCTCGGCGAGGGCGACATGGTGCGGGCCCTCGACGGGGCTCTGTCCGGGCGCCTCGACGACAGTCAGCACCCCGTCTGAAGCCGACTGTGCCGCGCCCATATTTTCTAACAAATACTAGCAATGAGCCTCATGCCGGTCAGGGAAAGCAATTTTGCCCCAAGTGCTTTGCAAGATGTTATCGTTATGCTGCACAATAAGCCTGAGGTTCCGAGAAACATGTGAGTAACTCAATCCTGTTATAGGACTATTTTTATATAGTGGTTTACCGATAACAGGTGGCGGGGCAAGGGAGCCCAACAATACACCCGCAGATGGCAGGGGTGTCCCACACGTGGGGCAAGGAAGTGGGGACGCCGGTGTGGCCTGGCGCGCCCTGCAAGGGCGTATGTATGTTAGTATATATAGATGCATCGGAAAATACTACCGTATATCCGAGTGTGCCCGAGGCGGCACCGGCTCAGGACCCAGGCTACTGCCGGCTGCTGCCCTATGCCGCGCAAGACACACCCATCACGTTGACGTTACGACAGATTGCCCCCTGCTTTGGCAAATGCACAATATGCTGCCATTGTGATGGAGCATCCTCTGGCTGGACACCCATCGTGACACCATGCACCCGTCAGTACTAGGCCAGGGCACCGGACCTGCTGCAATTCCGGCGCTCGTTGTGATAGTAGTAATTGTGATAACATAGCTTTTACAAGAGGCGAATCGTACCATTTTTACACGAGTAGCGTTTGCAAGAAAGCGTAAATAGAAGGTTCGCGGCACTCGGAGCGGCGTCTGACTCCAATATCCAAGGAGTAGAAACTGCTGCTGCTCTGGCTATGGAGGCATTCAAGTAAGCTTGGGCTTGTGCACGCACTTGTGGCAGCCAGATGCATCAGACTGGCTTCTGCGGCCGTATCTGGGATATCAATTTTGCACCTAGGCATAAGAACAATAGGTCTCTTCACCGGGCGATGGCTGGATCGCATCCGACCTGGCGCTTGTGCCCCCGGCACGCCCAGAGCTGCTGTTAAATACCCGTCCTCAGCTGGCGGACACCGCCCGCGGCGCTGGCCGTTACCCGACACAGCTCTGCGCCACAGCTCCGGTGCCCACCTGATCCGTTTTCCCAATCCTAATGCAGAAAGTTCGATTTCGACGGGAATGAGAAATGGCAGAGCTATCTCAAAAGCGTCGAGCTGACAAACGACTCGCCGGAGATGCTCACAAAGCTCAAGGTGGGGAGTTGGGGGCAGGCGCCGGAGCTCCGGGAGCACTGGAGGCACTGGAAGCATTGCAGGCTCGGAGGAGGGGGGGGACTGACCTGTGCAGCACGGGGAAAGAACGGCCAACCATGTTGAGGGGCACGACTGGGACTCAGTTGTCTGTCGGCCCCACGCCACGCCGACTCATGGCCGCACGCCGGTTAGCAAGGCTCGGCATGCGCGCTACTGTTGCATTCGGACCATACGCAGTCCCATGGTCCGTGCTGTGTGTCTCATGCTTGACAATTGTCTATTGTTCATTCACAGGCGAGGTGGTACAAGAAGAATGTGGACCCGTCCTTTGAGCTGCCGGCCGCCGCTGGTACCGGCGCCAGTGCAGGCAGCAAGTTCTCGGCAGGTGGGTGGGTACAAGTGGCGGTGGGATGGTTGTCGATACCAGCCCAAACTACACCTTACCCGCTGCAAAATAGTGAGGAGATGGGAGGTATTGCGTGGGGGTGGAGGTTGCCCTGAAGGACAAGGGGGCTGTGGCTGCCTGGCGACCGCCAAAGCAAAGCCTGGCACGAAGCACCAGCACTAGCACCAGCACCAGCACCAGAACTAGCACTAGCACCAGCACTAGCACCATGACTAACACCAGCACACCAGTGCTAGCGGTATCGCTGCCGGCCTCCGCAACTAAACGCGGATTTTGCATATGGTGCGCATCAATTGATCCCGACGTTCCATTCCCCTCTCACTGCACACGCTCGCACAACACAGGCCCATCGCCCGCGCCCACCTCAACCAGCGCCCCCAAACCCGCCTCCGCCACCGGCACCGGCGCCTGCGCCTCCTCCTCCTCCGCGGGCAACAGCAGCAGCTACGGTGGCTATGCAGCGCCGCCGCCACCTCGGTACGGTGGCGGCGGCAGCGGCACGTACGGCGGCCCCTCGGCCCAGCGGCGGCTGTTCATGATGCACTTGGCGATCCTGGTCCTGGGCGTGTGGGCCGTGGTGCCGCTGCTGCCAGGCGGCCGCCGCGCCTACATCTTCCTGCTACGCTGCAGCATGCTGGCGCAGGTGTGGGGTTCAGGGGGTGGGGGCCGGGGGGCGGGGCCGGGGGCACACAGCTGAGCCTGGGGTGGCGCGATGCCTCGGGTGCTGCACGTATTGTATGGTGCGCACACACTGTGTTAGGGAGTACAGAAGAGAGAATACCGTAAGCGCACTGTGTGTGGTTGCCGACACCAGCAGCTGTTGTTGCTGGTGTGTCAACACCGAAACGGAAACGCGCAGACGTGATGCCGGCGTTTGCTACCAAGGCTTGGGCTATTGTAACTGGTGTGTACGTGTACGTGTATGTGTGTCGTGTGTGTTGCAGGGCTATAAAATCTACCTGCAGCATGGACTGCCCTCCGTCCGGCCCTGGAGCATGGCCATGGTGCGTTTGGGGGGGGGGAGGAAGGGAGGGAAGGAGCGAGGGAGGGAGGGAGGGAGCGAGGGAGGTAGGGTCACAGTGACAGGGTGCGAGAGCGGGTACGTCACACGTGCTTGTGCCGCAAGAAGCGAGGCAGGGGTGGCTGGAGCAAACCCGCGCCAGTAACCGGCATCCAGCCGGGAGTGGCCACGACGTGCGAGGAGCCCCTTCCATTTTGACGGGGCTCCCGCTGGCGGTTTTGTGGCGGGAGCGCGCAGCTTCAGCCCCCCCTCTTGGTCGTGTCGCTTCTGGTTTCTGGAATGAACTACCCCCCGCCTCCCGTCTCTTCCCTCTGTGCCCACGCGCGCATGCCACCCACCCCTGCGCCGCGCCGACACGCACAGGCCTGGGTGCAGCGGGTCATTCCCACCGCCGACTTCCTCCAGGTGGGTCCGTGTGCGTGGTTGTGTGCCGTGCGTATGCGGCGCGTGTGTGCCAGGCGCCGTGGGGTCAGGTGGCTGCCTGTGTGCGCGTGTGTGTGTGCCAGGTGCCGTGGGGTCAGGTGGCTGCCTGTGTGCGCGCGCGCGTGTGTGTGTGTGTGTGTGTGTGTGTGTGTGTGTGTGTGTGTGTGTGTGTGTGTGTGTGTGCCGCGCTTTCGCCCAACCCCCAGCATGCGGTTACTGCGCCTGTGGCACGTGCACGTCCGCGCGAACGTCCTCCACACGCCTCCCACGTGCGACACCCACCTCTGCGCCCGCTGCCGCCATGCCATCTCACCCATCATCCACCCCTCCCACCTCTCTACACCGCCCTCATACTGCCATACAACCCGCCCACTGTACACACACAGACACACACACACACACACACACACACACCTGCACGCTGCACCCGCCAACCCAATCCTTCCCTCCCACACACACCCACAGCTGCTGGTGGCGTTCTCCTTCTCCGCCGCGCCGCCCATGGTGCTGGTGGCCGCGCCCATCCTGGTGCTGGCTGCCTACCATGCCGCCGCCTACGTGGCGGCGCACCACAGCGGCCACCCGCTGTGGCAGCGCTACGGCGCCAGGGTGCACGCGGTCATGCTGCGGCGCCAGGTGCGGATGCCACGAGGAGGAGGGAGAGGGAGGAGGGAGAGGAGGAGGAGGAGGAGGAGGAGGAGGAGGAGGAGGAGGAGGAGGAGGAGGAGGAGGAGGAGGAGGAGGAAGAGGAGGAGGAGGAGGGCAGGGACGAGGGAGGGGGAGGAGGGAGAGGGAGGAGGGCGCGCGCGTTTGTGTGCGTGCGCTAGGGTCTGGCGTTAGGTGCCCGGCTTCTGGCAGCCGGCTCCTGCACACGGCTCACACGACCAAATGGGCCCCGCTGTGCCCCGCACTGACCCAACTCCAATGCGTGTAACCCCCCTCCTCCTCCCACCAGGCGGACGCGGTGCTGCTGAACGCCGCGTGCGAGGTGGCCACCGGCTTCATGCTGGTGCTGCACCTGCTCACGCCCGCGCGCAGCTTCCTCACACTCGTGTTCTACGTGCAGGTGGGGGGGCGGGCTGGCCCTGCCGCCGGGGGGCGAGGGCGGGAACTGGGGTTGTGGGTTGTAGGGGCGGGGGGGGGGGCGGGGTCGGGGTCGATGGGATGATGGGGGCGGGCAGGACACTGGATGTGCATGGAGGAAGGGTTGGTGCGCGGACGCGTGGCTTGCAGCAGCCGCGCGCCCGTAGTGTTAGAAAAGCACCGTAGTGTGTGTGTGAGACCCCTTTGCGATGTGGCCCGACCGGAGCTACCTACCTACCTACCTACCTACCCACCTACATACCCACCTACCCACAGATCCTGAAGCTCAAGCTGCACGTGCCCGACACCGCCATGCAGCACCGCAAGGTATGGGCACCGGCGGTGGGGTGTGGGGTGTGTGGATGGCGCGCGTGTGTGGAGTGCGAACGAGCGAGGGAGGGAAAGAGAGAGAGAGAGCCGGGTGGCCGCTGCGGCAGGGAGTCGGGGCTGGGGGCGTTCCCGACGCGATCCCGAGAGACCGCGGGCTGCAACTCCTCAGCGCGTTCGGCGTGCCATGGTGCTCGCCTGTTCCTCCCTGCCACGGTGGCGAGTCTGTATATGGGCTTTATGTGCATGGCTGCATGGCTGCACGTGCAGGTGTGGGCCATGATCGACGACTACACGCGCCCCTACCGCGCCAAGCTGCCGCCGGCGGCGGAGGCCGCCATCCAGGCAGCCGCGTGCTGGATGTCCGCCGTGCCGGGCGCGCCGCAGTAGCAGCGGCAGTAGCAGCAGCAGGAGTATGAGCGGCGGCAGTAGCAGCGCTCGCTGCAGCGCCTGTTGCGGCCGTAGCATTCCACGGTGGCAGCGGCGGCGGCGGCAGGACCAGGCTGGGTGATGGCGGTGGCGACACCAGGCGGAGCGCAGGGAGGGGCCTGATGGGCTACCTGCTGAGCCGTTGTCGTAGCGGCGGAGCGGCGGTTGGAGAGCGGACGCAGAGGAGAGGCGATGGTGGCCAATGCGGTTGTGCGGGGAACGGGGTAGGTGGCTGGCTGTGGGCGTGACATGGGCGTGCATGGGCGCTGGAGACTTGCGGAAAATTCAGTCGACTCTAAACGGACTCTAGACTCGTTAACTTGCATTCATGCATACAGTGGACTGGACGCACCTGTGTAACAACCTCAAGCCCTGTCGCGCGGCTCTCTGGCTTTCCCGAAACGAGCTCCCCGCAGTTCCCCACGGCGCGCAAACGCCAGGCAACCTAGCGCTGCCAGGTCAAAATGGCTCCGGTGCCCCGGCCGCAGCTCGCGTGATCGGACTTGCAGCGAGGCAGTGAACCCAGGAAATGCAGGACCCCGGCCACAGAGCACAGCAAGCGAGTGCATCGGCCGCGGAGGAAGCGCAGCGGCACCCGAAGCACCAGCAGCCGCACCAGCAGGAGGAGGAGGAGCAGCGCGTCGTGACGGCAGCGGCCCGGAGCAAGGCCGCGCGGGGCGCCCCAGCAGGCGAGGGCGAGGGCAAGGTCGGGCTCGTCTCGGGAGCGGCCACTGACCCGCCGGGCGCGGACCGCGCCGAGGCGGCAGCAGCCCCCGAGGCAGCCGCGACGGAGCCGCTGCCACTGCCACCAGCCTTGCAGCAGCAGCAGCTGCCAGCAGCAGCAGCAGCAGCAGCAGGAGGAGGAGGAGGAGGAGGAGGAGGAGAAGAAGCGTCACGGCGACCTGAGGCGACAACATCGGCTGAGGCGCCTACAGCCGCGAAGAGCGAGCCGCTGTTTTGCGATTCCGTGACCGAGCCCGTCGCAAATGCGCTTGCAACGGCGGCACCAGCGGAAGCGGTTGCTGCAGCAACTTCAGCAGCAGCGCCTGCAGCAGTGATAGAGAGGCCTTCATCACCGCGACCCACGGGAGAGGGTAGCGCCGGTCCTTGCAGCCTTGGCGACACCCGGTGCCCGGCTGCTCGGCCTATTAGTATTAACACTAACAACGCCCGAAATGCGGGCAGCCGCGGCGGCAACGGCGCAGGGGCAGGCAGCGGCAGCGGGAGCTTGCCAGCGCACCTTCGGGCCCAGCAGCAGCCGCACGCGCAGCAGCATCTGCAGCAGCAATGCCAAGGCTCGGGCGAGGATCCGCTGCCGCCGCCGCTGCCTCTGCAGCCACACCAGCGGGCGGCACCCACCGGACAGGCCCAGCACGGGGCACAGGAGGAGGCCCTTGAGGCGGCGCCGGCGCCGCCACCACCACAACAACAGTCGCCCCTGCACTACCTGCATAAGCTGGAGCACCCGCAGCACGGGCTAGGGGAGCAGCGGTGCGGCACGGACGGCGGCGGCTGCGCCTGTGGCAGCTGCGGCGGTGCCGGCGGCGATACCGCCACCGGCGCTGCGGGCCCCCGTGCTGCTGTTGGGCACCACGCCGTCCACGACAAGCAGCCGCTGGACACCACGCCAGGCTCTGCCGAGCAATGCCTTGCTGACCAAGGCTCTGCTGCTCGTGCTCCCGCCGGCCTTGCAGCCTCGACGGCAGGCAGCCCCGCCCTCCAGCGGCACCAACACCAACACCAACACCACCATCGCCATCAGCCGCCACAGCACATGGCAGGCGGCGGCGGCGGCGGTGGCGGAGGCGGTGGCGGAGGTGGTGCCGGGTGCTACTATGGCGGCAGCCCACGTACGTCGGCTGACGCACGCTGGTTCGGGCGTGGAGGTTTCGCCGGCAGTCCCGCAGGCTTTGGCCTGCCGCACATGCAGCAGCTGCAGCTGCAACAGCAACAGCAGCTGCAGCAGCAGGCGCTGATGCAGCAGCAGGCGCTTATGCAACAGCAGCAGCAACAGCACGTGGCGATGCAGATGCACATGCACCAGCGCCAGCAGCACTGCTATCCGCATGGCCACGGCCTTGACTCCTACCAGCCAGCGGCCATGCCAGGGCCGGCGTTGGCGACCATGCAGGGAGCCTACTTCGGCGGCGGCGGCGGCGGCGGCGTCAGCCAGCTGCAGCATTACCAGCTGCAGCACCAAATGGCGCAGATGGCGCAGCAGCAGCAGCAGTTGCAGGCGATGCAGCAACAGCAGCACCACCAGCACCCGGCGTACCCAAGCCCGGCCAACGTGCTGTGTGATGGGGCGCCGGCGTGGATGGGTGAAGGGCCGATGAAGTTGGCTGCGGGTGGCAACGGCAGCGCGGGGGGTGGGGGCGCGGGCGGCGCCGCCACAGCAGCATCCACATTCTGGGACAGCCCCTGCTGGCCCCTGCCGGGCCAGTCCCAGGCTCCTGCCCCCGCCCTGGCCCTGGAGGCGCTGGCGGCTACCGCGGTGTCTGCAGGCAGCAGCCGCGCCTGTGCCCGAGCGGCCTCGCCAGCGCCCCTGCCGCCGCTGGCGCCCTCACCGGCGCCCCCGCCGCCGCCGTCACAGTCGCCGCCGCCGCTTCCGCCGCTTCCGCCGCTTCCGCCCCTTCCGCCCCTTCCGCCATCGCCGCTAGCACAGACACCCCCGCCCTTGCCACTTGCGGACGGCGCCGTGACGGCGCCAAGCGCCGCCAGCGCCGCTGACATCGCTCTCAAAAACTCTCCAGCCGACGTGGGCGGTGACCACACGGCGGCCGAGGCGAACGCCGACTGCGCAGCCCGCACCACCATCGATACGTCAGAAGGCGCCTCGCCGTCAGCACGGCCAGTGGTCGACGTGGATGGCGCGTTCGACGAGGCGGCGGCCGAGCCAAGCCCGTCCTGCCTCGACGGCAGTGGCAAGCTGAAGGAGGGTGCAGGGTCAGCAGGCGCCTTAAAGACAGTAGCTGGCCCGGCTGTGGCTGCGGCTGCGGCTGCGGCTGCAGTGGCTGTTGCTGAGGCCGCAGCTGAGGTGGCGGTTGCAGTTGCGGCCGCCACGCCGCCGGACGAGGAGGCTGCTGGTGCCCTTGGCTTGGTGGGGGGTGGCAGCCCTGGCAGCGGCAACGGCGGCGGCGGCGGCGGCGGCGCCAGCTTCTGCGGGCTGAGCTTTTCTTTGCAGCGCCGCCACCGCGTGTTTGGCGGCGGCGTGTCCTCGCGGCACCAGCACCAACACCAATCTGTGGCACCGCAGCCCAGCCCCCGTGGGGGCGTCAGCGACGCTACTGCTGCTGCTGCTGCCGCTGCTGCTGTCGCTGCTGCTGCCGCTGCGGCGCCGCCGCTACCACAGGTCGTCCCCGCCGCCTTCCAGGACGGTGGGCAGGCTGGTCGAATGCCCGCGGCGAGGCGGCCACCATCCCCAGTAACCTCGGCGCTTCAGCCGCCGCAGCCTGCTGCGGCGCCGACCTCGGCGCGGCCGCCACTGTCGCCGCGGCTGCAGTCGCAGAACCAGCAGCAGAACCACCACCAGGATCAACAGTCGCCACCACAGGAGCAGCAGCAGCAGCAGCAGCCATGCGCGGTGCCGATGCCCCCTCCCGCAGCAGCCAACCGGTCAGCGCCGTGGGCACCTGCCCAGGTGGCATCAGGTGGTGAGGCAGCCACGCCGGCGCTGCCAACACCGTCCACGCTGCGGCCTCCACCCACCACTGCCGCCACGCCCCAGTTGCAGCCCCGGGGCGCCGTGCAGGTTGGTGCCTCCGCGGCCGTGTCGGTGGTGGCCGCCGCGGCACTTGCAAGCCCGCCGACACCCGCGGCGCCTGCGGCGGTGTCGCTGGCAGGCCTAGGGTCAATCGACGGCGTCAACCCCATCACCTATTTTGCGGAGCGGCAGCAGCGGCTGTTGGAGCTGCAGCCGGGGCTGCAGCTTGAGATGCTCCGCGTTAGCACGCAGCCGCAGCCGCGCAGCGCCGACCCACCCAGGACCAGACACCTGCTGCTGCTGCAGGCTCTCCTGCCGGTGGCCCCTGACCAGGCGGCGCACGTGCGGCATTTCCTCATGCAGCTGCCGCGGCTGCCGCGGTTGCCACAGCTGCTACAGCCGCAGGTACCAGGTGCCATGGCGTACGGCAATGAAGCAGCCGAGGCTGCCGCAGCAGCGGCAGCGGCGTCGCGGCGCCAGCTACCCCTGCAACGTCCGCACCAGCAGCCGCGCTCCTCGCCTTTGGCTGAACGCGGTGCGCTGGAGGCCGCGCCACCGCCGTCTCCCTCGCCGAGGCCTTCGCCGTCCCGGCAGTCACAGCAACTCTCACCGCCGCGGCCACCGCAGCAGCAGCAGCAGCAGCAGCAGCAGCAGCGGAAGGCAGCTACAGCCGGAGGGGCTCCAGCGGCGCTGCCGCGCTCTCAGTCCGAGCGGCTGCTGCTGCCTGCGTCGCGGAGCATGGCGCAGGTGCGTTACTGCGTGCGTGACTGCGTGCGTGACTGCGTGCGTGACTGTGTGCGTGACTGCGTGCGTGCTACGGGCCTACGGCCGTGAGCTGCGCTGGGATGAAGCGTGGTAACGCTGTGTGCTGCTATGCTGCTGCGCTTGCCGTGTGAGGACGCTTCACATAACTTGCCTCTGGCGTGTTGGTTCGCGCGCTTTTCCAATCTGCTGGCTGTGTGTGGCTGGTGTGCGCAGCTGTGACTACTTCGCCCCGCTGCCTGCGCCCCCGCCCCTTCCCTCACCCCTGCCCGCCCTGCCTCCGCCTCCTCCTGCTCCTCCGTTCAGGTGGGGCTGGACCTGCTGCAGTCGCTGTCTCTCAGCAGTAGCAGCTGCCCCACACCCGCGTTGCCGCCGCCGCCACCAACGTCACCTGCAGCGGCAGCGGCGCCTGCAACGGCTGCGGCGGCAGCAGGCGCGGGCGGGCGGGCCGCGGGAATCACCGGCTCGTCGTCGCCGCCGCGGCAGCAGCTGGCGCTGCCAGCCCCGGAAGACAGCCCTTCACCCCAGCCGCACCACGACCAACAACGCCGCCTCAGCAATGGGCCGCTGTCGCATGCGCAGCGCCAGCAGCACCACCAGCGGCAGCCGTCGCCTTTCCTGTCGGTGTCGCCTCAGCAGCCGTCTTCGCCACGGGCAGCACCTCCTCCTCTCCCGCCCCCGGCCCCGGCCCCGGCCCCGCTCGCGCTGCTGACCGCCGCGTCCGCGCCTCCGCTGCTGTCGCCGCCGGCGGAGGCATCGCCGTCCGCTCTGGCAGAGCTGCTCGCCAGCTCCGCCGCAGGGGTGCCAGCTGCGGTGGCGGCTGCTGCAGCCATGGCGGCTGCAGCTGCGGCAGCTGCAGCTGCAACAGATGGAAGAGGGGAGGGGGCCGGGGCCAGCGCGTCGCCTTCACCGACGCGGCGGCTGTTCAAGGCGCCGCCGCTGGAGGAGATGCGGCCGGTGGGGGCGCGGCTGATAATGCAGGGGGCGGCGGCGCTGCAGGCGCTTCCCGGCATTCGACCCTATCGCCGCGGCGGCCTCGTCCCTAGCATGACGGCGGCTGCCGGCGGCGAGGAGATAGCAGCAGCAGCGGCTGCTGGCGCCGGCGCGGTCGCTGATAGTGCTGGCGGCGGAAAGGATGGCGGCAGGGATGTGCTCCTCGCGCTGGGGCTGCCGCCGCTGGAAGGCAGCGCTACCAGCAGCCCGGGCGCAGCAGGTGGGTGCAGCGGGGCGGCGGGAGCCGGGGGCGCCCCCGGAGCCGGGGGCGGCTGTGGCTCAGGCAGGCGCAGCCGCAGCGGCAGCAGCAGCGCAGACGGCGCCGCGGGCGGCCACGTCAGCAGTGCCGCTGCTGGCGGCGATGGCGGCGCCAGCAAGGAGGCTGCTGTTGGCGGCCATATGGGCAGCAGCGTTGGGGCAGGCGGCAAGGCAGGCAAGGCAGCGGAGCAAGGCGAGGCAGACGGAAGCGGCGAAGGCGGCGGCAGCTCGCAGCCAGCGCCGCAGTGCAGGGCGGCCGCGGCAGCAGTGGACCGCACTCACCATGAGCGACATCAGGTCGTTGTGAGCACCGCGAACCCAGTGGCCGCTGTTCCGACATCTGCCGTCGCAGCCTTGCCGTCGGCCGCATGCCCGGCAGTAGCAGCAGCTCCTGCCGCTATTGCCGAGGCTACCGCCAAGCCGCCGCCGCGTGGTGGCGGTGGTAGCTTGGAGCACCTGGATCTTCTGGGAGACGGCAGCAGCAGCCTGCAGCAGCAGCAGCAGCAGCAGCAGCGGCCCGCAGGCGGCGGCGCGGGTATCAAGCAAAAGGCGGCAATCGCCGCTGCCGCTGCCGCTGCCGCGACAGGCACTCGCGGCAAGCCTGCTGCTGGAAGTGGCAGGAATCCAGGTCATCAGGGGCAGGGGCCGACGGCGGCGGCGGCGGCAACCGGCCGCGGCATGGGGGAAGCGAAGGCATTGCGGGGTGGTGCAGCGAAGGCCGCGTCTTCAACAGTTGCTGCCTTGACCCCATCAGCACCAGAACGTGCTGAGGGCACAGAAAGCGAGGGCGGCGGTGCTGCTGGCGCCGGGGTGGGCAGCAAGCACGCAGGTGACGGTGAGGAGGGGCCTGAAGGCACAGGAGTCGACCGCGGTGCGCATGAGGGCAGCGGCCAGGGCAGCGGCATTCGCACGGCTGCCAGCGGGGAGCGGGATAAGGGCAAGGCAACGGCCCCTGCAAAGGAGCGGCAGCGACAGCAACAGCACAAGGACAGCAAAGGCGGCGGCAAACAGCAAGGCTCGCCGCGGAAGGGCAGCGAGAAGGGCGGCCGTGAGGGCCAGGGAGGAGGGGACTCGGGCGGCGGCCGGCGGCAGGAGGAGGAGGATAGCGGCGACGACGACGGCGGCGCAGCGCCCGCAGGGGCGGCGCCCGCTGCTGCCGCCGGCGCCGGGCCCAAGGGCTATGTCGTGGAGTGCAACGGCCTCGTGGGCGTGTTTTACCCCAGCCTCTATATCGTCGCCTGCAGGTGAGTGACAGGGGGGGGAGGGCGGCCAGAGCCAGATAACGCCGGGCATGCCTGCTTCCGAGGTCGCGCTCTCCAACCTGCGCACTGCTCCCGTGGCATGTCGCTCCAAACCTTGTGGCTAAAGAAATAAATATAAGATTTAATCTAAGATTTGATCTTTTCTACGCCGGAAGCGGGTTCGGACATCAAACGATCCACGCATGAATTGATAACGTTGGGCTTGTGCCGGTTCGCTTCCCGTCGGGCGCCCAATTGCTTTTAGGTATGTTTAGAACATGAACATACAGTCTCCCGACTGATAGCGGACTCACGGCCAGCGCAGTACAGAAAACCGTAATGTGACTAATTTGCTCCGTCACGCGCTTTTCGGGGCCTAACCTTGGAGCAGAACCGCCAGGCCATTTTGCTGTTGCTATTATGATCACTTTGCAATACATGAAGTTCGCACCTTTTCAAGCAGTACTGCAACCTGGCCGCTGGTTACGCGGTTGCACGGCGCTTCGCCTCAACACATCGTATGCAGCGACTGCTCCGTGACAAGCCCTAGTTGCGCCTGGCCCCAGCCCCCCTTCGACTGGCCATGTGGCCCACGCCTACCTCCCTGTGACGACGCCTTGCCGCGCCGCTGCCGCGCTCTGCAGCTCCTGCAAGGCACGCACGCCCATGCATCCCACTTTGCACTGATCAACCGCACGCAAGTATTGTAGCTGCGCCCGCCCGCCCCGCTCAGAGTAGTAGCTCAGACCCCCCGCCCCCGGCCTGCCTCTAGCGCGCACCAGATCCCTACTGACCTGCCACACCTGACTTACCGGCGCCTCGCTGTTGCTGCTGTCGTCTGCAGGTGTCCGGAGTGTTGGCGCCCGCCGGCCGCCGCCGCCGCCGCAACGGCAGTCGGCCGCAAGCCGCCGAAGCTGCAGCAGCAGCAGCAGCCGCAGGCAAATGCACCATCAGCTACCCAGCCGGCGGCCCGCGGCGGCCGCAGCTATTGGCCCTTCGACTTCGAGCAACACGCGGGTCTGGGCGGCAACAAGAGGTGGTACTGCAGCATTCGCAAGGTGGGCGTGCCCGCGACTGCAACAGCCGGCGGCGGCGCGGGCGGCAGCAGCGGCGGCAGCGGCAGTGATGGCGGCGGCAGCGGTGGAGGCAGCGCTAACGGCGGTGGCGGCGGCAGAGGCAAGTTTTTAAGCCTTGAGCGGTGAGTACTTCGGGTCTCGCTCGGCGAGTGCGTGACTAGAGGCAGCATGCAAAACACGCTTGATTGGGATGCTTTTTGTTGGCAACAAATGCAAGCGCATGCTACCAGGTATCATTCATGCCGACCTTTTCGCGCATTCCCGTGCCACACTGTATTGCTCTGAGCTGTCATACCGGTATGCGACAGATTTATGGAGATCAACAATATCATCATCGACGAGGCCGCCAAAGCCAAATCTACCAAGTCCCACGAGTCCTCCAGTAATGCCGTGCCGCCGCCGGTCGCGCCGCCGCCGGCGCCTGAGGCAACAGACTACCGGGGCGCAGAGGCGGCGGCGCCGCTGGTGGCAACGGCCTTGGCTGCCGCCGAGCGGGCTGCCGCCGAGCGGGCTGCCGCCGCCGCCGCCGCTCCCGGGAAGCGAAGGGGCAGCGGCAGCGATGGCGGCAGCGACGGCAACGAGGCAGCGGCTGTGGGCGGCGGCAGCGGCGGAGGAAGCGGCCGCAATAAGAGGGTCGCTGGCGACAGTTTTGGAGATGGCGATGACGGTGGCCGTGGCGAGGGCGCGGGCGCGGGCGGGGGCAGCGCGGCCAAGAAGGCGCGTGTCTCTGCGGACACGGCTGCACCTGATGCGCCTTCCGCGGCTGCTGCCACAGCTTCACGCGAAACTACAGCCGGTGGCGTGGGGGTGAGCAACGGCAGTGCAGCGGGCGCCGCAGCGGGGTATGCGGGCGCAGGTGGTGAGGCCAGACGTGCAACCGGCGGCAAGACGCCGACGCACACACCCAAGGCGGCTGCGGCCCAGGGCAAGCGCGCAGCCGACACGTCACCCAAGCCTGCTGTTAACGACACGCCCACGCCCACCCCCGCACCGGCTACCTCCCGTGAGGCCGCCACCACTTCCCGTGAGGAAGCGACAATGCGCAAAAGCAGCGGCGGAGGTGGAGGCGGCAGCAAGCAGCAGCAGCAGCAGCAAGCGCCTCCTGACCTGCCTGTGTGCTTCGCAGCAATGAGCCAGGCGCAGCGGGAGGCCATGTTTCCAAAGCTGAAGCGGACCGAGGGCCGCGCCGTGCCGCCCGAGCTGCAGGGTGCGTGCCTGCGTGCGTGCCCGTGCGCAGGCAGCTCCGCCGCACGTGGTGTGCCTCGTCACGGAGGCGTGTGTGCGCGTGGCGGACGTGCTGCTTGTTTGCGTGCTAGCGCGTCTCTTGGACGCAGCTCCAGAGTCCAAACGCGTAGTGAGGAATTGGGTAACGGCGAACAAGATTGGACTGTACACAATGTGCAATTGACGCCGCTACGACACTCCCTGGCCCTGGCCCCTGACGCCGCCACTGCCACTGCCACTGCCGCTGCCGCTGCCGCTGCTGCCGTTGCTGCCAATTCTGCCGCTTCCGCCAATGCCGCCGCCGCCCGCAGGCCAGGCCATGGCGAGGCACCGGGTGCGCGTGTACTGGCCCCAGGACCGCACATTCTACTCGGGCCACGTGCAGGAGTACAACACCTGGGTCCACAGGGTGCGTGGCGTGCGTGCTGCACCTGCCGCTGCGTCTACAGTCCCGCATGCCACCACACTCGCGCCCACGTCCACGCCCGCGCCCACGTGCACACGCCCACCACAGAACACGCCGTACCACGTGGTGTACGACGACGGCGACGAGGAGTACCTCAACCTAAACAAGCAGCACTGGCTGCTGGACAACCACGACGTGGAGCCCCTGCCGCCGGCGCTGCTCCGGCGCCTGGCGACCGCGCTGGCCACCGGCCGCACGCTGTCCGAGGTGCCGGTGGTCACGCGGCGCGCCGCCGCGGCGGCGGCGGCCGCCGTCAGGGCGACCGCGTCCGCCGGCTCGCTGGGGCGGGAGGAGGGCAGTGCGCCGCCGGCGGAAGCGGCAGAGACGGAGGCAGCAGCGGACGATGCAGGCGATGCAGGGGGCGGCAGCGGCGTCTCGGCGGCTGCGGCGTCCAGGAAGGGGGCGCAGGGTCAGCGAGCGCGGCTGGAGGAGCTCGTGGAGGAGCGACAGGCGCGGGGGCTTGGGCCACCAGAGGAGGAGACGTCGCCGCCCGGCAAGGCGCAGGGCGCCAACAGGAGTGCTGGCAAGACCGGCTCTAAGCGCGGCAAGGCGCCTGCGGCGGTGGCGGCGGCTGCCGACGCTGAAGCTGCTGCCGCGCCTGCTGAGCGCGTCACAACGGCTGCTAAGGCTGCCGCTGGCGAGGCAGCGGCAAGTACGCCGAAGGCCGGAGCGGCTGCGAGCAAGAAGCCGGCTGCGGCTGGGGGTGGCGATGGGTGTGAAGAGGAAACGCAACAGGCAGCCGCTGCCGCAGCAGCAGCCGCAGCACCGGCGGAGGCAGGTGCAGGAAGTGCGGCAATGCCACCCAAGGCGGCATCGCAGGCCGCAACTGCCCAGGTTGCGTCCGGTGCGCCACCTGGGGAGGCCGCTGTGGCGGGTGCTGCAGCTGCCGGCACCGCGGAAGACGGTGCAGCGCCGCAGGCGGCGCCATTGCCGCCTCAGGGTGGATCTGGAGGCGGGCTGGGGCCTCACCCAGCAGGGCAAGAGGCGGTGCAGCAGCAGGCATCAGGGCAGGCGGCCCCCGCGGATACTGGCGGCCTGCAGGCGGAGGCCGCGGAGGCGGCGGCTCTGGCGGCCGAGGCAGAGGTGGCCGGTGCAGCAGTCCAAGAGGAGGCGGGTGCGCCGGAGGAGGAGGAGGAGGAGGAGGAGGAGGAGGAGGAGGAGGAGGAGGTGGCGAGGACGCTGCAGGGAAAGGCGTCGCTGGCCGAGCAGGCGGCTGTCGACGACCAAGGTCTCCCTGCAGGGGCTGGGGAGCTGCAGGCGCTTGAAGTGGTGGGGCCAGCAAGGGAGGCGCAGGCGCAGCCGGCCAGCCAGCGACCGGACGGGCAGCAAGCACGGCGCGACGCGGAAGAGCTGCAGGCGGAAGAGCCGCAGCAGGTGCCCGAGCAGGAGCTGCAGCAGCAAGCGGAGGAGACGGACGAGGAGGCCACGGTCACGGAGCCAGATGCCGGTGTGTCGGAGCGCGAGGTGGTGACTGGAGGTGCTGAGGAGGAGGAGGGGGAGGAGGAGGAGGAGGGGGAGGAGGGGGAGGAGGAGGGCCGGCCGCAGGGGAATCAGGGTCACAGGGGCACATCCGCCAGGCCCTCGGCAGCGGATGCAGCAGCCCCAGCAGCCGCACCACGCGGCACCAAGCCACACCAGCCCAAGCGTGCAAGGCTTGACACAGGCCCTAGCGCCGGTGTGAGCCCTGCTGCTGTTGCTGCTGATGCACCCGCGGCGGCGCCCCAGGCGCTGACGCCCGCGGCCATGGCCGTGCCAGCGCCGGTGTCGGCGCCGGCAAAGGCGCGGCGGTCGCGGCCGCTGCCGCAGGAGCTGGACGGCAGTGTAGCCGTCACGTGCAGCGGCGTCTGTGGCTGGCTGCTGCTGAAGCACGCCGTGGTGGCCTGCGGCTGCGCCGCCTGCGCTGCGGACGGCGACGGCGCGTGGCACTGCTGGACGCCTGTGGGCTGGGAGGAGCACGCGGGCATGCGCAGCTGCAAGAAGTGGAGGAGCAGCCTGCGCGTGACGTATCCGCCGCCAGGGATTGGCGGTGCAGTGGCGGCAGCGGGGTCGGGCGCGCAGTCCGCCGAAGGCTCGGGTGGAGCAAGCGGCGGAGGCGGAGGCGGAGGCGGATCTGGCGGCGGCGCCACCGCGACGGCGATGACGGTTGGGGCATGGCTGGACGGGCAGGGCGTCGTGCTGCGCGTCCCCAGCAGCGGCCCCGCCACCCGTGGCCGCTGGCGGGAGCTGCCGGCGGCAGAGGTGCGACGCTGCATTCACACGCCCGTCGTGGTGCGGCCCCCCGTTTTCCCATCCGAGCGCAAGCAGAGGCAGAAGCAAAAGCAAGGCCAACAGCAGCAGCAGCAGCTGCTGCAGCCCGGTGGCCCTGCCGCGCCGGCGCCGGCGGCGAGCCCCTCCACCGCCACCACCTCGACCATGAGCGAGGGCGGCGGCACCGGCGACGCCTCGGCGTCACCCGCGCGGCGGGAGCGGCTGCACTCGGGCGGCGGCAGCAGCACAGCCGCCCCAAGTGCGGCTGCGGCGGCCCCAACAGCGGCACCAGCGGCTGTCGGGGGCAAGCCTGGCCATCCCCAGGGAGGCGCCAAAGTGGATCTGCGGCGGCGGCGCAGCGAGGGCGGTAGTGGTGGCGGCTACACGGCGACCGCCGCCGCCGCCGTCCCTGCCACCGCGGCGAGCCCCAACGGGGCGGCAGTCATGCCGGGCGGCGCGCCAGCGGCGGCGCAAGAAGCGGCGCTCCTCGTGGCTTCCCCGACGCCGGCTGCGGTACGCAAGCGCTCGCTGGTAGGAGGCGCCGACGGCGCTGAGACGGCGGCCGCGCCAGTGGGCGGCGCCATGCCCGGACTGAAACGGCTGCGGCTGGCGGGTGGCGGCGGGCAAGCGACGGAGGCTGGGCTCCCGGCGAAGCGACCGCCACAACGCCAGACCCAAGCCCAGGCGCAGGCCCCAACGCCCGCACCCGGCCGTGAGCCTTCGCCTGCGGCTGCGCCTGCCTCAGCGCACGCCTGCGCGTCTCCCGCCTCGGCTGTGCCGGCTGCTGCCCCTGCCACGGCCGCTGCCCCAGCCGCTGGTGCTGGTGCTGGTGCTGGTGACACCTGGGCTGGCGGCGCAGAGGCGCTGGGTGTGGTGGCGCGGGGCGAGGGCTACACCGTGGTGCGCACAGAGGACCCGCCCGGATACGAGGTGTACGCGCTGGTGTCGGGATACGAGGTGAGAGCCGCCGCGCAGCTGCTGCTTCCACACATGCACTACAGGAAAGAAGCGTACTCACGCACGGCGCCTGATCCACGGATCCCGCCTGCCATGAGCTCAGCCACTCCACACCTCCAGGGCCACTTTGCCCCTGGTCCAAAACGTTTTGTTGGTTCAAAGCACCGCGTGTCTGTTTGCGCCTGACCTGGCCTCCCTTGTCCTCCTTTGCCCTGTCCTAACCCTGAAGCTGCACGAGGTGTCTGTGCGGGTGCACGACAGCGGCCGGTTGCGCATCGAGGCGTCGCCCGCAGACCCCGCCCGCGCCGCGCTGTGGGGCGTGCGGCCGCTGCGGCACGACATCCGGCTGCCGGTGGGCGGCAGCGGCGTGCGGTCCGAGTCGGCTGTGGCGCTTATGACGCTGCACGGGCAGCTGTTTGTGCGGGTCAACGTCTGAGGTCATGGGTGCGGAGATGCAGCCGTGCCCGCGGCGGGACGTGACAGGAACTAGCGCTGCAACTGTGTTCACTATGGCAGACCAGTCAATGTGAGAGTTTGTGTGCAAGGGGGCGAGCCGCCCCCGGGATGGTGCAGATGCGCTTCGAGCCCAGTGCTGCTCTGGGCGCCTGCGTCATGTGTTAAGTTGACAAATGACATGGTGTTCGATGCGTCGAACTGTCCATGTCCCCAAGTGTTGGTGGTCCCGAACGCGTTAGGTATGCACACGAGCACTCATCGGCGCTCGCATGACTGAAGCTGGGGTAATACTCCAGATCACGTGGTACGACAAGTAGTGCGGCTGCTGTTGACTCCTGCACTGCGTGTTGGCTGGCTCCTGCTGTGGTGCCGCGACTGTTGGGCACCTAGGTTTGGCTCGGTGCCTGTTCAAACCGACCCCGGCAGGGGCACCCCTGGACCCCGGCTTTGTCCGGGCGATGAGGTAGTTCGGCCTCAGACGGTGGGGGGCTCAGCCCCTTTTCCCTGACACAGGGGAACCTTGTCCGGGGCGCTCAGTAAGAGCTATGTTGATCGACTGGGTTCGGCTTGTGGTCCAAGGGGGCCCGACGATACGATTCGCGTCGATGATGTGCGTGGTTGGGTCTGCGCCCATGTCCGACGGGCGGCACGCGGCTGTCACCGCAGTTGGTTATCATAACAGGGGTTTCACTCAATTGTTTGGACGCAGCAATAATATTGTACGCAGCTCTAGCGACGTGACCGCCTGCAGGCGGTCGCAAGCCGCGCTGCGCGGCGACGGGTGACCGGCTCCCGTGTATTTCTTTTAGTCGCCCTTCTGTCGTCCTGGGCCATGGCATGTACAACAAGCTACTTATTTTGCTGATGTTAGGACGGCTGGCACCTGGCGGGGTTGACGCACAAAGATCCTGCGGGTGGTTTTGCAGCGGCTCATTACGAGGCACTTCATTTGGTAATGTCGGCTTGGACTCCAGTTGTAGGCGCTCCCAACAAGCAATGTCCTGACTTATGCTTTATTTACGCGGCCTGAGGACCTGTAATCAAACGTTGCGTAAACGCCACAGCAGCAGCGCAACCAGAAGCACGCGCCCGGCTGAACTCCAGAGGTACTGTATTTTATTTGCTTCTAGTTGCTAGGACTGCTAATTCAAGAAGGAAACGGGGCGCTGGGCGCGCGAGTAGCGCTGCCACGGCGTTGCGATGACAGCGGGCGCAGCAGAAATGAGGCTCCCAGGGCGCTGCTGAAACGGGCAATAAGCCCACAACGATCGGTAAGGCCCGCTGCTCGCGGTTGAGCGTCACCGGAGTAGAAATGCGCTCACTTCTGACTTGCGAGTGGCTGTTCGTGTTGTTGGGCTCGTATCTGGAGTAGTCCGTGCGTGTATTTCACAAGCTGTCTCGGGCTAGAGAGCGACCCTAATGAGCGCAAACGTTTTGTCATTGACACGCAGCTTCTGGTTCTCACTGTCTGCACGCACGCCTCTGCAGGGTCCAAGCACCCGAAAGACAAGGCATGGCCTTGCGCAGAGCTTGGCCTTGTCTTGGAGCGCAGGGCTCTCTCTTTCAGTGGCTTCTACTCGGTTGCGTTGCACTGCTGTGCCGCGCAGCGCCAGCCGTCGATGAGCTGCAGTTCGGCATAAGTATCAATCCGAACTGCAGCACCGTTGATGGCGCAGTCACAGCCGCTCTCAGAGAGCAGACTGATGGGGCCTCGGTCTGGCGCCTCGGCTCGGGCTGCAGCCGGCTGCAGCAAAATCTAGTCTGCAACCCCATAAACCACTCATTTACCATCGATGGGTCACCCGATGGAAGCTCCGTTTGGGATATGGAGTTTGACCTCTACCAGTTCTCAGCCGAGCCAGGTGCGAGTGGACCCCGAGTCTTCCGGGAGGGACCGGGTTCCTTAGGTGCAGCGAAGGCACAGTGGAGGGAGGGCTTGGGCGTCGTGCAGGATGCAGCGCCTGGGATTTAGACACCACGCCAGGACGGGAATGGATTGGAGCGGTGGTTATGGGGGAGGTTCTTGGCGGTGCGTGCGTGCGTGTGTGTTTGTGTGTGCGTGTGTGTGTGTGTGTGCGTGTGTGTGCGTGTGTGTGTGTGTGTGTGTGTGTGTGTGTGTGTAACAACGGGTTTACAGGCGGCCTGACGAGTCTCGTGATCGTGTGTGTGTGTGTGTGTGTGTGTTTCGGCACGCACCCTGACGGTTAGTTGGGCGCTGCGGAAGTCTGCAACGCAGGGCGGAGTGTTGGGAAGCTCCGACAAGCAGGCGTAACTTTCCCTCTGGTTTCACTGAGGCGGCCCGAGCATCACGCCTGAGCATCCATTCGCCTGCCAGTCACACGCGCAGTCACGCAATCTCGGTCCCCACACCACGCCGCACACCACGTCACGCACAGGCGTGACGGTGACGATCCGCAACCTGACGCTGGCGCGCGCGCTGGTGTTCACGGTGGGCTATGGAAACCTGCAGCCCAGCCTGCTGCACATGCGGCCGGGCAGCCGCCTGGTGCTGCAGAACGTCAAGGTGCGCACGCTGTGCTCCACCGTGCGCTACTACCACTCGACGCTGGACGAGAGCGTGCGCCAGGCGCTACAGGTGGGTGGGCGCGGCGCAGCGGCGGTGGCGGTAGCAGCAGCAGCAGTAGTAGTAGCAGGTGCACAAGAGGGCACCCAGAGTTGCGCAGGGCTTGGCCAAACCATGGAGCAAGCTCAGGCGGTGGGGGGGGGTAGTTCATTCCAGAAACCAAAAGCGAAACGACCAAGAGAACCGGGGGGGGGGGGGCGGCAAAGACCTGACAGGACGGGTGACAGGCTGAGAGGTCAGGCGTGTGCGGGGGACCTGGCTAGGCGTGGGGGCGTGCATTTGGATATACACACGGGGCTAGCGGCTCAGGGCTGGGGTCTGCTGCACCTGATCTACCTTTCCCATCCCCTTGTCGTTGCGCTGCCTGCCCCCCTCCACACCTCTGCAGCTACCGGCAAACAGCAGCGCGCAGCAGCAGCAGCAGCAGCAGGGCCAGTCGTTCGTGGTCAGCTCGCTGGCGGTGGGGGCCGTGGTGCTGCAGAACGTGACGTTCTGCTGCGACGCCGCCACCACACTGCCCACCAACACGGACCTGGTGGTGCACGGCGCCGCCATGCTCACCTCGTTCGTAGCCGCCACCTCCAGCCTCACGCTGCCCGCCACCATCCACCTGGCGGAGGACATCACGCTGCCCGCCATCGCCTCGCCCTACAACCCCGACGCACCCGACGCGCGCGTGGGCGTGGTGACGTCGGACATCATCATTGAGTCGCTGGACCCGGACACAGGCGGCGACCCCGCCACGGGGCTCATGTACGTGGACGCCAACCACACGGCGGCGTGGATGTACGTGCAGCCGCCGGCCAAGCTGACGCTGCGGCGGCTGGTGCTGACGCGGCTGCGCTCCAACATCTGGTCGCCGGGGGTGATGGACGGCGTGCTGGCGGGCGCCACGCCCCTGTACATGGTGCAGGCGCCGGGCGCGGGTGCGGCGCCGCAGCAGGCGCCGGGGCGGCTGTTCGTGGACGTGGTGCTGGTGGTGCCGGCGTACGAGGTGGCGCAGATGTCGTACTGGTGCATCATGGTGGGCGCCATGGTGCCGGAGCTCACCTGGGCCGCCGACTTCCTGCGCAGCCTGGTGTGGCAGAGCGACTGCGACGTGCTGGGGCGCGACGCCGTGTTCTTCCGCCGCGTGCGCACCACCGCCACCAGCTACACGCGCGTGCGGCTGACCAGCGTGCCGCCGCCGGGCGTGCCGGCGGACCCCGAGGACGCGCCGCCGCCCGAGGGCGCGCCCGCCTACCCGCACGTGGCGCCGCCGCTGCGCTTCGCCTCGTCGGTGGAGGAGCTGGCGGAGGCGGTGGCGCCCCTGCAGCCGCAGGACTACCTGCCCAGCCCGCCGCCCGGCACCGGCGACCTCCACAGCAACAGCAGCAGCTTAGTCACGACGGGCCGCGGCGCGCAGCTGCCGGTGGTGGTGCTGGTGAACGGTAGCTTGTCGATCACGGCGGCGGCGCTGCGCGCGCCCGGCGGCGGGCCGCGCGTGGTGCGGCGCAGCGTGCTCATCACGCCCATGCGCCGCGGCTGCAGCGCCAACGGCACCGCCAGCCCCACCGGCGACCTGCCGCCGTGCACGCGCACCGTCCTCGACCTGGGCAACGTCATGGACGGACTGCTGCTGGAGGGGCCCAACACCACGGTGGTGTTCGAGGGCGTGACGCTGCGCAACGCCAGCAGCACGCTGTCGGTGGCGTCCGCCTTCCCCGGCCGCGACGCCAACGTGCGCGGCTTCTTCATCTTCAACCGCGCCGACGCGCCGCGCATCATCTTCGACGGCGTGACCGTGGAGCTGACCGCCGCCGCCTTCAGCGACCTGTACCGCGCGCTGGCCACAGCACCGCGCGGCGCCATCCCCGGCGGCATGGAGCTGTACTACATGAACAGCACGCTCATCCAGCTGGCGTCCTTCCGCATCGCCGGCGGCCGCGGCAGCTGGGTTAACGTCACGATTATGCCGGAGGAGCTGGCGAAGATGCTGGCGAACGGCAGCAGCATCAGCAGCGGCGGCACCGGGGCTGGCGGCACCGTGGGCGGCGGCAGCGTCCTGTCCAACGTTAGCATGCCGGGCGGGGACGTGTCTGCGGGGGCGCCTGGCGGCGGCGGCGGCAGCAGCAGCGACGCGACCACGGCGGTGATTGTGGGAGCGGTGCTGGGCGGCGTGGTTGCGATGCTGGTGGCGGCGGTGGGCGTGTTCCTGGTGCGCCGGCACCTCCGGCACCAGGATGACGAGGAGGGCAAGCTGGCGAGCGGCAAGGGCACCGCCAAGGTGCAGGCGGTGTCCGCCGAGGACGGCGCTGCCGGAGGCGCGGCGGCGGGGCTCCCGACGTCGCATGCAGGCGGCGGCGGACTAGATAGCAGCGGCAGCTCGGGCACGGGGCGCGGCGCTAGCGGGGCGGCGCCGGTAAGCGGCGCCAGTGGCGACGTAGAGCTCGGCTGCATGAGTATTGCTGCCACTTCAGCTGCAGCATCGGCGGAAGCAGTGGCGGCAGCAGCGGCGGCAGCAGCGGCGGCAGCAGCGGCCGGTGCCACTGGGGCTTCAGCTGGCGGCAGCCCGGACAAGCTTCAACAGGCGCGGTCACAGCCGTACCGCACTCACGGCACGCACAGCAATGCCGACGACGCGGACTGCGGCGCCACCGGCACCATGAGCATGCCACGCACTGCCGACACCAGCGCCATCGACAGCGCCGAAGCCACGTCGGCGCCGCCGCCAAGGACTGCGGGGCCGGCTTTGCCCAGCCCCGGGCCGGCGCACCCGGGGGCCAGCGGCGGCCTGGACCGCAGCGGCGAAGAGAGCTTCACCCGGCCCCCCAGCTCCATCCCCGAGGTCGGCGAAGGCGGCGAACTGGAAGGGGAGGACGGCCAGGGTGAGGAGAAGGCGCCGGCGGCAGCGGACGAGGCGCGGCGGAGCAGCGGCGCCGCCGCCGGCCCGCGCACGTCGCACCCGCGCTCCAGCTCCGTGCCCAGCGGCGGCGGGCCGGGCATGCTGCGCAGCATGAGTGTGGCGCGGGGCCGCTTGGCAGCCCGCGCCGCTGCCGCGGCTGCCGCTGCCGCTGCCGCCGCAGCCAACGCCAGCGCCAGCGCCGGCGGGCGCACCAGCAACGGCGCGTGCGACGACGGCACGTCGGAGCTGCCCACCACCACTCGCTCGCTGGCGAGCGACCACAGCGGCTTCGTGTCGCTGGTGGCGGGCAGCAGCGTCATGACGGACACGATGCAGTCAGGCGTGGGCGCCGTGGTGCCGGGGCTGCTTGACCCGCCCTCGCTCGAAGGCCCCGCCACCACCGGCAGCATAGGCGGCGGCGGCAGGGCGGGCATTGCGCCGCTGCGCACGCGGCGGAGAGGCGCCGGCGCCGGCGCCGGTGTGGCGCCGTCGACGCCAGGCAGCGGCGGCGTGCGTGTGGGCGGACGGCGGCTGCTGGCCGGCGTTGCCGGACTGGGCAGTACGGGCGGCACGAGTGTGGGGGGCAGCGGCGGCGCCTCCGCTGGCGTCATTGTCGGCGGCGCGACGTCGTCGGTGACGCCCCAGTCGAGCAGCAGCGGTATGGGGAGTGGTGGTAGGCCGTCGGCGGCGGAGCAGCTGCCGGCCGCACCTAAGTCGACCGGCGCGATCGGCAGCCCTAGCATGATGGTGAGGGAAGCTGGGAAGCGCGCGTCGGACGTGAACGGCTGCAGCAGCGGCGCGGTACTGCTGCCAGTGCCGCAGCCCGCACTGCTTCTGTCGCCGGGTGACGCCGGAATGCTTGGTCCGGGAAGCAGCGGCGGCTTCCATCGCCACGGCCACGGCGGCGGTGCGATGTCTGCCAGCGCCGGCCGCATGTCACGGTCCGCCTATCGCGTGCACAACACCAACCCGCGCACCTCGCTCAACAACCGACGCGAGTCCTCGCACCCGGCGCTGCTCATGAGCGGCGGCGGAGTCGCTGCTACTGCCGCGGCCGGCGCTGCTGGCGCGGCCGCGGCCGCGGCCGCTGGTGCTGGCGCCGGCGCCGGTGGCAGCGAGCTTTGCGACCCCATGATGAGCAGCGCGCAGCTGACGGCGCAGACGTTCGGGCTGGGCGGCGGCGGCGGGCCGCATTCCAGCAACGCCTACCTGGACGTGGACGGTGGCTCGCCCGGCTTCTCGGCGCCCATGGGCCAGCTGGGGCCCATGTCGTCAGCCACCGCCGCCGCCGTGGCGCTGGCGGCGGCTGGCGGCGGCGGCGCGATGGTGCTGGGGCCGGGAGCGGGCCTGGGCTCCCTGAACTCGTCCATGGCGGAGCCGGCCAGCGAGGTGGCGCGGCTGATCAGCGAGCTGGCGGGCCACACCGCGGAGCAGCTGGTCATCCTGGAGCCCATCGGCCAGGGCGGCTACGGCACCGTGTACAAGGGTGAGCCGCAGCAGCGGGCTGGCGGGCTGGCAGTTTCCAACATTGGTGCATGCAACAAAGGCGGGCGCGTGTGCTTGCCTGCGTGCATGAGCGCGCGGCGGTGCCTGCGCCCCCGGCCCCGGTCCTGGCCTGCCCTGTTTCCTCGTGTTCATGGCTTTACTACCTCCTGTCTCTGTCTTGGTTGTGCCCCTGCATCTGCGTTATTGCTCACACCCTGGCTGCCGCGCCGTGTAGGCTTGTGGCGCAACCTGGACGTGGCCGTGAAGACGGTGCTATTCCAGGACCGCCAGGCCAACGTGACCACGCCTGCCGGCACGCCCGGCCTCGGCGCCTCCGCGGCACTGCTGTGCAGCCGCACGCAGCCGCACCTGGTCACCACGGGGACGGCGCCCACCACGGTGATCGAGGAGGAGGACTTTGAGGACCCGGAGCTTGAGTCCGGCCAGGGGCATGGGCACCATCACAGGCATGAGCATGGGCATGAGCATGGGCACGGGGGCGGTGGAGGTGGAGGCGGGGCAAGCAGCAACAGCCGTCGCCTGAGCGCCGACATGCCCCGGCCGCACTCGCACGCGGCCAGTACCGGTACGCCTACGCACGCCTCGCTCGCTCACTTCGCGGCCGGCGGGCCTTGCGACCGCAACAGCACCAGCGTGCCGCTGCACCGCGTGCCGGGAGCCGGCGCGCCGCCCAGCTCGCGCGTTGGCTCCTCGCAGTCGTTGCATTGCGGCTTCCTCAGCCCCAGCATCGCCATCGGCACGTCCCTGGTCGGCGGCGGCGGCAGCGTACACGGCGGCGCCGGTGGACCAGCGAACCACAGTGGCACCCTGCCAGTCATCAACGTAGCGAGTAAGTTGATACGGGACAAAGCGGTACGGTAACCGGTACCGTGTTTGTTTGCAGTGCGCTTGTTAACCCGGTTGTCCTGCGGCAAATCACTTCAACCCCAGCGATTCCCGTTTGCTTGCACTCTGTGGCTCACCATAGCCCTCCGCCCTTGCTCTACCTTCCTTCCTACACTCGCAGTCGCGCACCTGCATCCCGGCAACCAGCACCCCGGCGTCGCCGCCGCGCAACAACAGCAGCAGCTGGGCGTGGCCAGCCAGCAGCGCGCGGTGCTGGAGGCGGCGGTCAGCTGCTCGGTGACGCACCCCAATGTGGTGGCCACCTACCACTACGACATCACGCCCATCCGCCCCGCCGCCGTGGTGTGCAGCGGGGGGCTGCAGGTGTCGGACGCGCAGGCCGCCAGCCGCGCTGCCATGGCGGCGGGCGGCGGCGTGATGGACTGGAAGCTGTACTTGGTGCAGGTGCGGCGCAGAATGGGGCGGCTGGGAGGCGTTGCGTTTGTGTCGTGTGCTGTGCGCTGAGTGCGAGCGAAGGACGGGGCCCCGGAGGGTTTTGACCTGACAAGGCGGCGCCTGGAAGCTAGCGCAGTGCCGTAGCTTAGTACATTGTTGCACATGTGCATTGTTGCAACATGTACATTGTTGCACATGTGTGATGACGCTTCTGCTGCTGCAGCCTTGAGCAAAGACTTACCGCCATGAGTCTGCATTTTGTTTCTCACAGGAGTTTTGCGACGCCGGCTCTCTTGCGAACGCTCTGGACCGGCGGCTGTTCCACGACGTCGCCGCCATGCCCAACCTGGCGCTCACGCTGTGCGTACTGGCCGACATTGCGCGTGGCATGGCGCACATCCACACCCGCTCGATCGTTCACGGCGATCTCAACCCAACAAACATCCTGCTGCGCACCGTGGGGACGGCGGGCGGCGGGGGCGCAGGAGGCGCCGGCACTGCCACCGCAGGCGGCGGCAGCGGCGCCAGCCAGCTGCCGCGCGCGCCGACCAGCGGCTTGGCGCTGGGCACCGGTCCGGGAGGCTGCAACAGCGGCTGTGCGACGCCGGGCGGCAGCAACGCCGCCACCGCAGGCGCGGCGGCGGCCAACCAGCTGCGCGCTGACCTGGGCGTGGGGCTTGTGGCCAAGATTGCCGACTTCGGGCTGTGCGGTGAGTTGGCGTGCACGCAGCAAGCGGCGTGCACGATGTGATGCGTTTGGTATGGTTTACCGTAGTGTGCTGTGGACGCCGATCGCTGTTGTGTTGGCAAGCTGGCAGGCAAGAGTCTCACACAGTCACATGCTTGCTTGCCCCATCATGTGTTAGAAGCGAAACGACTCACCCTTTAGCCGCCCAGATTTACGTACCGATACCTACCAAAATTACCGAGCTCCGCGACGACCCTGGTAGTCATACTTACCTGCAAATACTTGTAACCCCCCCACCGGGCGATCGACGCACGATCTGACCCCGGCATGCCCCACATGCATTGTATGCGCCTACACCGTTTACTCAGAACGCCTAATTCCCGAGCCCCGCGCGCTGTGTGTGTGCGACGCAGGCATGCTGGCCCCCGGCAAGCGCCACATCAGCAACGCCCTGCGCGGCACGCCATTCTACACCTCGCCGGAGACCGTGGCCACGGGTGAGATGTATGTCTGTGTGTGTGTGTGGCAGGGGCGGTTCTACAGGTTGGGCAGTTGGCACAGCCCAGTAGTTGGGGGAGTCCATGTGCTGACCTGGTTTATGGCTGTCATCCTCACGCCGTACGCTGACAAGGCTATTCCTGTCTGCGCCCCGGCACAGGCACGCTGACCAAGGCCTCGGACGTGTACTCATTCGGCGTCATCGCATGGGAGGTCTACACCGGCCGCCCGCCCTTTAAGCACAGCCCCGAGTCGGGCTTCGTGCGCGACGACGGCTTCCCGCGCCTGCCGCCGCACGTGCCGCCCACCTTTGCAAACCTCACGCTCGCCTGCCTCAGCGCCGACCCCGACCAGCGCCCCACCTTTGACCAGGTGCGGCGCCACGCCCATGCACGTGCCTTATCACTGGGCTTGTTGCCATGCATGCAGCTGCGGCGCGCCCTGATTAATAAATTTGCGCTTGATTATCGCATATGACACGCCCCGCCCCTGCACCCGCCCGCCCGCCCGGCCACAGATCCTGGACCGCATCGTGCAGCTGCAGTCCAAGCTGGCGCTGAGCCTGCAGCAGCGCCTTTCGCGGCTGGTGGCCAGCCACGGCGCGCTGCCCGGCCTCGGCCCCAGCGCGCTGGTGGCGGCGGCCAGCGCCAGCGTGGGGCCCGGCAGCCTGGGCGCCAGCGGAGCTGGCGGAAGCGGCACCATGGCGCCTGCAGGCGCCATGTCGCCGGTCACAGGCGGGGCCGCTGGCGGCTCCGCCGCAGTCCTCGCCCCGGGCTTCCCCGGTGGAAGTGCGGTCGCGCCCGGCAGCGCAGGAGGCCTGCTGGGTGGCGGCATGGGCGGCTCGGGCCAGCATACGCCGCTGTTCGGCCCCAGCATCTACACCGCCGCCAACGGCAGCGTGGCGGGTGGCGGCGGCAGCACCTGGATGAGCACTGGCAGCGGCTTCGGCCTTGTCGGCGGGGGTGCTGGCGTGGGGGGCGGACTCATGGTCGGCACCGGTGGAGGCGCCGGCGGCGGTGGCGCCGGTGCGATGTTCAGCATGAACAGCTACGGCTACGCACAGGCTGGCGGCAGCTACGGCGGGCACCCTGGTGGAGCGGCCGCTGGTAACGGAGGCAGCAGCAGCTCCTTTGGGCCCATTGGCGCGGTTGGCGCCGGCGGCGGCGCCAATGGCGGCTTCGTGCTGCCTCTGAATGCCGCGACGGCGCTGCCCTCGCACGTGTCCCCGCCCATGCTCACCAGCCATGGCAAAGGCGTGGGCGGTGGTGGCGGCGGCGGCAGCAGCCTGACGGGCGGCGGCGGCGCCAGCATGCCCGTGGGCATGGGCGGCCTGGGCGGCTTCCCGACCTACTCCGCAAATGCGGCCATATTCGGCGTGCCAGCCATCTTCCCGCACCTGCAGCACCAGCAGCACCAGTATCAGCCGCAGCAGCACCAGCCCCAGCAGGCGGCGTCTGCAGGCAGTGTTATGGTTGGCGCTCCTGGCGGCGGTGGCGGCGGAAGCATCTTTGGCGGCAGCGGCGTGGCACCGCTGGCGCCACTGAGCGGCTCCGCTGCGGCGCCGCCAGCATTGAGCGCTGCGGGAGGCGGGGGTGCGAAGGGCTCTGGCTAAGGCGTGCCGGCTGCCGGCTGCCGGCGCGGCATGGTTAGGCCATGGCTTGCCACGGCTCAATGTGCGGACTGAGTATGAAGCGCGCCCGGCTGCCTGCCCGGTTGTGGTAGTCAATGCCATCTGATGCAAATTGTACACAAATGGCATGGCATGCCGGGGCGCCGACCCGCACACTATGCCGGCGCAGCTGCGCCTGTGGGGCGGACAGCAAGACCTGCCGTTTGCAGGTGCTCTTTTTGAGTGCAGGGGCATCGTGCTCAAAGCATACAGTATACGGTTACCGTGCTTGTGCATGCACGGTTCGACAGGAGGAAAGTGCTGGAGTGTGAAACCGGCATTGATTTTCTGGGTGGTTTTTGCATCGTTGAAGAGGCACGTCCTCCTGGTGCCTGGAGCGCTGGCGACGGGACGCGTATGTGCGTGTGATTGCAGGTGTGGTTTTCGTGGTAGAGTTTGCCTTCTAATGTCGCGGCGTTGTGATGGGCTTGTGGGATGGCCTTGTGGGCTGGGCTCCGGCCGCGCTCAGCGCATGCAGAACGAGTGCGCTGCACGAGGCCTGCTACATACACCCCTACGCCGAATGCACACGTGCATCACCTACGGGACGGCTGCATCTGTCTCGCGGGTCAACGAGTACCGCATCCGGCCGAAGGCCGGCGAGGGCTCTCCTGGTTTCAACCCTGTCTCGTGGTTGCAAGATTTAGACTCGCTATGGGGTGACTTGGTGTGAAGTGCGACAGATATGGAGGCACGCTACCAATGACTGCTTTGGCGGGAGGTCCCTGGCGCGGTTTGCGCACGGTTCTTTCTTTTATCGTGTGTTCGTGCCGGGGCGTGCACCTGGGCCGACACGCAACGACACTTGCTTGGTTATTTGCTAACACGGATGGTGGACATGAATGAATGGTACATTAATTTTGGGTGGCAGTCATTGGATATATCTACCCTGTTGCACAGCTGATCCAGTGATTTGGCCCGCGGCTAACAGAATGGGGTGAAGGCATGAGAGGCCAGGCTGGCAGACTGAAAGCCGCGAAGAGTGCCGGCGGACGTGTGGAGTATCTGGACGCATATAGCGGAGGGGTTGCCGAATTAGGAATGCGGGATCCCCCAGCGGCGAGAGGGGGCTGACGCCATATTCTTTTATGCAAGTGGGAAACCGGGTGCGCTAGGTGGCCAATGGTGTCCGCCCAAGGAGCACCGTGGCGTGCATCGGAACCTGCAGGTTAGCTCCCGAGGAGTTGGGAGGTAACAATCAATGGGTACACAGGGCGGCGGGTGGGCGCGCGATACATAAACGGCCGCGTGGGCAAAAGACGGCAGCGGCCACAGCTGATGAGTGGTGCCACGTTTGCTCGGTTCATACAGTTGTTCTATGCTTGGCAACGGTTCTGAAATCGTTGGTTGCGCTGCCTGTTTGTTTGGTGTTTGGTGCTTGAGCAAAGGGCAGTGTGACGGGAAGCGTGAAGGCAGGCTTGGTAGACGTGGAAATGTACAGCTAATTGCTGCAGGGCATGTGTTGTCTCGGCGGAACTGTAGTCGAGCCGAGTGTCAGGCGCTAATGGCGATCAGACATGGTGTAACGTTGTTCTGGTCGCACATGACTTTGCAGCAGTTGTGGTACTACCTCGGGGGGGGGCAGATCGTGTGCACGAGCCGCATGATGTGCACATCTGTCGCATCTGTCTCCCCTGTACCCATTAATTCGCCCAGCCCCCCCATTAACGTTCCAGCCTTGATCATTCGCACATATGTAACTGAGCCCACTTGCATCCTTGGGTCAAGTGGCCGTACAGGCCGGTTGGTGCAGCACTGCAGCAGTCTTAAATTAGAGTTGAGACTGCGCCGAGGCAGGCAGGCCTGTAACTGTGTTGTAGATGAACCCACACAATGACACAAGCAGGGGCCTCCCCTGCGCGTACGTGCACTCCCGTGATCCCGTCCCGCATCCGGCATGCTGCAGTTGGCAAGCAAGCCCTCCGCAGGGTAGTTGGCTCACCGCCCGGTGATACCCGGCACGGCAGCGGCAATGAGACGGAGGCGCAGCTGGCGGCCTGCTTCGGCAGCGGCAATGAGACGGAGGCGCAGCTGGAGGGCCGGGCGGCGGCCTGCTTCGGCAGCGGCAATGAGACGGAGGCGCAGCTGGCGGCCCGGTTCAAGCCCGGACAGCAGTCACAGTCCGGCCGCGACCGCCTGAAGCAGGTCAAGCCGCGCCGATGGTCGGGCCGGGTCGTGCACAAGGAGTGCGGCCAGGTCCTGGTGATTGACAAGGCGCCTCAGATGGCAAAACACGGGAACTTTGTGACCAAGAGGTGCCCGCGCTGCAAGAAGACTGTGACTGTCAGCACCAAGGAGCTGGCGATGGACCTGTGCGACAGCGACAGCGAGTGAATACGCAGGGTGGTTGATTAGTGTGTTGCCATTAGCGCCGCAGCGCCCATCGTACGTTCCGCGCCCGCCCTGCGTGGTGGTCGTGCGGGGTTGACTGCGTGCTGTTGACCGTTGCGACCCCTTGCAATTCACCCCCGCCGCTCTGGCGCGTCTGTCTCTTGTCGAGCGTATGGCGCCGGCATGCATGTAACGGTCGCGTGCCGTCCGCATGGTAATGGTAATGTGACAGCTGTGGGCCTGCCTCCGACCCGGGCCCGACACACGGCCTCTGCAGCCTACCAGTCTCTGGACTGGCGAGCGCGCTCACAGAAGCAGCGCTAGAAACCCAAGCCCACGGCTGACCTGCCCCGCCCGCGCACAGCAAGCCTAGCCGCGAAACGAGAAACGCCTCCCTGTGCTCTCCTGAGCCCACAGGACCAGGCGGTGTTGTGAATCTGTCACGTTCGTCTCCCCTCAGGGTTCGTATCTTGGTGACTCTGAGCGAATATGGCAATTTTGGCCGTTTTTGGGTTGAGCCCTCTGAGCGAAGCGATTCAGGGGGGGCGAAGCCCCCCAGGAACACCCCAGGAGCACCCCAAGACCTCAAGACCGCCAGCTGAGACCTCCCAGTGTGCGGACCCCGTGAATGATGTCCTGGTGCGGGTGGATCTTGGTCGCTGGACGGCAGTTGAGAGTTGTGTAGTGATGGGAAAAGGAGCTGAGCGCCTCCACGCGCATGGAGCCCTATGCGTGCCCACGCCCGCCGGGTCCACCGGTGGGTCCGGCCAGCAGCTGCCCCGTTTTCATGGGATGAATTAAGCTGTAGTAAGACCGGTGAAAGTGGATGGGCTCATAGCCCAAGTGTGCAACCACTGCGGACTGAGCGCAGGCTGAGGAGCTGGCCGGTGTCTAGGTAGGTGTGCAACTGCTAGCTAGGCACCGTTGGTTGGCTATCTGCCTGTCCAAACCGACCCCGGCTATGTCCGGGCGATGAGGGAAGTTCGGCCTCAGGCAGAGGAGGGGCTCAGCCCCTTACTTTTCCCTGACACAGGGGAACACTTGTCTCAACATCCCTCCCAAAGTAAGGATCCCCCCCTGCCTTCTGAGCGAAAGGGCAATTTTGGCCGTTTTCTCAACATTCCCCCGGGCGCCCCTAAACCTGCCTTCGGATTTCACCAGCTTGTAACCACACAAATACGGATACGGACTTTCTTAGACTGGGTTTGAGGCGTGTTTTGTCTGACTTCATCCGGGAAAGCCCCAAAGTGCTCGGGGCGGGCCCAAACAAAGAATGGCGCCAAACTAGCCCCTAATCTGAGCTCAGCAAAACCTCCGAAAAAAGATACGAGCCCTGATTCCCCGGTAACTGTGAACGCGCGCAGACCCCCCCATTGACGAACAGTCAGCCACTCTTTTTGCGGCGGTTTCCAAGAATTTGATACAACCCGACGGGCGCGTAATAACTTCAGAGATTTTCATCTGCTGGTGCCGAATTTCTCAGTCTGCGCGCGCGCGTCCCCCAAGTAAGTAAGCTCAAGCTCGGTGTGCGGACTAAAACAATTTCGCTTATGCCTGCGTGCGCCAGGTAGGCACAAGAGAAAGCAACCTCACTCCTCGCTTACTTGGAATACGAGCTGCTGCAGCGTCGCCCGTCAGACGAAAATTCGAGGTGCGCCCGCCAGCGCGATCGATGCCAAGACGTACCCACGCCCGGCCTACAATTTCTCCGGAGACTTGTAAGAACCAATACATCTGCTAGCAGCGCTGCGAACGTGGAGTACCTTGCGCACACAACAGAAGCGCGCGGTGCGAAGCAGACGCTCGCTCTTCGTCCGCGTAGCTCGGTATAACTGGTCTCTGCTACTGCTGCCGAATTTCGCATGAGCACCAGCAAGGCGCCGGCCAGGGCGCTGTCCCTGGCCGCGCTCGCGGTGGCCGTCACACTCATCGGGGCCATCGCCGGTGCTAGCGCCACTACACGGACCGCCGCCCGTGTCTCCCTGTACATGAGTGACGACAACGGCGCGCTGGACATCAGGTGGAACAAGGGCCCCGAGAACCTGCGAAAGCAGCTTGAGTCATCAGGCGTAGCGCTGAGCGTGGAGGATGGCGGACAACCTCAGAGGCTCGTGGGCACCGACGCCTACGTCGTGCCAGCTCTCTACGGCAGCGTCCATTATTCTGCTGCCGAGGATGTGGAAGCGCTGACCAACTACGTTGCAAGCGGCGGCTTGGTCATATTAGCCATGTCAGGACGCAGCCAGAACGAGGGCGCCCTCGACCTGGCCGCGCGGGCACTGGGCTACGCAGGTAGGCATCTTCGACATATAGGCTGATAATTTGTGGGACAGTCATGCGACGGGCAAATGGGGAAACCCGAGAAACGCGTCAGGCAGTCATGCGCGTTAGTCCCTGCCTGCCTCGAAAACGAGCTTGTTTGCGCTGGCCCATGTGCAAATGCACAGGTAGCTGGAGGTCCTGTAAGGCGACCGCTTCCAAAACTACTTCGCCCGATGCATTCTCGCTGCAGCTGAGCGAGCAGGCAATGAGTGTGACTCGCGCGTCCGCCATCGCCTTCCCCGAGGCGTTGGAGGCTCAGATTTCGACCATGACCATGACAAACTGGTGCAGCCATGAAGACCTGGACGCCTATATAGTGCCCCTCTACATGGCTGAGGGTGACCAGAACCAGGTGGCGGTCCAGGTGAGGCTTAGGGTTTTGGGTTTTAGGGTTTAGGGTTGGGTGCCTTGGACTCACTGAATGGCGCCGACCTAGCCGTGCAAGGTCCTGGCGTTCAGCGGACTGGCGCCCCAAGGATTCACTGCGCTGCTACGCCGGACGCCTGCTTCGATCCCAGGCAGACCGCGCACGCAATGTAAGCCCTCTCCCCTTCCGAATACCCCCCTCCGCAGCTGTTCGGCAAGGCCGGCACGCCCGGCGCGGTGGTGGTGCTCGGCTACGACTGGAAGACCGGTCCCCAAGCGGCCTGGGGCGCCGTGCTCACCAAGCTCATCGCCGACTTCGCCGCCGGCGCCTACGTGGTGCCCGCCAGCGGCAACGCTGATGAGAACCCCAATGCGGATGCTGGCTTCGACTCCTTGCTGGACAGCGCCTCTGACGTAGCGGACGCCGCCGCCGAGGTGGTGCGCCGCTTCCTGCAGAACGCGGGAACGGGTGTCTACCCCTCCCCCACTCCATCTCCTTCTCCGTCTCCGTCGCCTTCTCCGTCGCCCTCGCCCACCCCCTCGAATTCCTCCACTGCGCCGTCGCCTCCTCAACCCAACTCGCCGCCGCCCCGTGCACCCCGCCCGCCTCGTCCGCCCCGGCCTCCTCCGCCCGAGCCACTGCCCCCGACACCGCCCCCTTCAGCCCCTCCCTCACCGCTGCCGCCATCCCTGCCCCTGCCGCCCAACCCCCCGCCCAACCTGAACCCGCGGCCCCCGCCCATTCCTCCGTCACCGGCGCCTCCGAGCCCGCCCCCCAAGCCACCCCTGCCTCCGCCTCCCTCTCCCTTCCCCCCCAGCCCCCCTCCCCTGCCCCCTGGTATTGCCAAGGTGGTGGATGACTACAAGGTAACCTACGGCGCCGACATTGCGACAGACGTGATCTCAGACCCCGCGTCCCTGGCCAACAACATCACCGCCGTCGATGCTATCGTGTCAAGGATCCAGGACATCTACGCCGACACCTTTGTGAGTTGCCGTGTGTGCACGGTATGCCGGGCGGGGCGCCGGGTCACACGTCCAGCCCTCCTGCACAAGCAACATCCGTTGCACGCACCCCACCGCGCCATCTGCACCGCCTGCCCTGCTGCCGCACATTGACACACTACTCCACACACCCGCAAATTCCCGGCGCTCTCTGACACCCCCGCACACGGTACACCCACGCGTGCAGGACGTGGAGCCCGACGCAGTGCTCATCCGCGCCTTCATCTTCATCTTTGCCGACGGCACGCGCCTGCGCATCACCGTGGACAGCACCCCCACTTCCAAGAAGCGCCGCATGGCCCTGGCCGCCCTGGCGCCCGAGGACGCCCTGCACGTGTATGACCGGGCCGAGCTGGCGGCCAAGTTCGGCGCCGAGGGCGCCGTCAGCGGGCTGGTGCACCTGATGCGCACGCCCGTGACCGAGGACGAGATCATGGAGCTGCTGGACGCGGCGGCGGGTCTGCCCCAGGCACTGGCGCGGAGCCTGGCCGAGGTGGAGGCGCCGCAGCGCCGCGCCCTGCAGGTATGTGCTGTTGTACCGTACGTGTTAGCCTGTTAGGTGTGCACGCACGCATGCATGAGTGGATGCACCTAGTACCGCTGGTACTGGACGTGCGGTACGTGCTCCGCTCCATCCGTGCCAAGTGTTTTCCTTGCCAGCAGCGAGCCTGCGTGCTGGCGGCGCCACGCACGCCATGTAGATGTGTAACGCGCCTGCCTGTTCCCCTTGCTTTTTCACGCACCCAGTCTGGTGCGTACGTCCTGGAGATCGAGGTGTCCATCGTTACGTTCCAGGAGGTGCCGCTGCCGCCCTCGCCGCCTCCCCAGCCGCCGTACCCCCCGGGCACCGTGCTCCCGCCCTCGCCCCCTCCCCGCCCGCCGTCGCCCCCTCCCCGCCCGCCGCGCCCCCCTCCAGTCGACCTCAGCAACATCGCGGCGCAGCTCGGTGCCGATTTCATCAACTCCGGCTTCCCGCCGCCCTCGCCCCCGCCGCCGGCCCCACCCCAGCCGCCGGCTCGCAACGTCACCTTCCTCACTTTTGACAACGCCACCGGCCAGGGCACAGTGGGCACCATCCGGCCTGTGGTGTGGCGCTCTGATGCCGACTACGCGTCGCTGCTCACACCCGGCTCACCGCTGTACCTGGTAAGCCGCCGCGCGTGGTTGTGGTTGTGTGTGTGTGTTAGTAAACGGAACGGCTCGCATGGCTCGCTGCACCTGTCCCTTGCAGGTTGACCCCTTCAAGGCCGTCTGCCCCGCCAAGTGCTCCGCCTGTGACCTGGCCTGGAAGTCCAGCCCCGCCCAGAAGACGCTGCCCATCTTCTTCAAAGAGCCCGTGCAGCTGTCCAAGATCTACATCAAGCAGGTGCGTCACCTCAATCGGGCGCTGGGCGGCAGATTACTCCATGCAAGGCTGCGTATGCATGTCGTACGCGGCCGCCTGTGTGTGTACGTGTCAGGCTGCGTCATAGGAAGCCCAGGCGCGGTGCCGTGTGCCGGTGCCGCACAGTCGGCGTGTACTGATCTGTTGACTTGCACATTGCCGTCAGGGGTTCAGCCGTCAAGCCTCAGCATTGCAACCGCCTGCCTAAACCCCCCCAAACACACAGGTCCGGAACAGCGGCGTTGTCAAGGTGCAGCTGATTAAGTGGGGCGGCGCGCCCTCCAACGGCACCGTCAGCGCAAAGTCTCTGGGCCGCGTCATCTACAACGTGACCAAGGTGAGGCGAAGCTGACACGCGTGCGGACTGGAACCACCCAGCAGCAATCTGGCTTCCGGGGCGCGCTGGCACGCTGCCAGACGCGGCGGCAAACTCTTGTGGGGCGAGCGCTGAAGGAATCTAGAAGCCTAGCTGAGTTTGCATTGGTTACTGGAGGGACCTGCCGACGCAGTAGCTGAGTTGAGGTTGGACCCACGCGCCCCACCCCCGCTGCTCTCCTCTTGTTGCCTGTTGCTGCCGCAATCACCTCGTGGCGTCCCGTTCCGTGTTCATGCTCCAAAACCCTTGCAGGACACGACCATGTGCCAGTCGGTGCTGGTGGTGCGCATCGGCCCCAAGAAGTCGGGAATTAACGCGCCCGTGCCGGCCGGAGGAAGCCAAGCGAAGCTGCCAAAGAGCCTGGTGAGTGCTCCCTGCATCACTGCTGCTGCTGCTACTGCTGCCACTGACGCCGCTCAACAACCCCTTACGCCTGCATACAGGCAAAGAAGGCCGTCGGTGGCATTGTGATCACGATGCAGCAGCCTGCCGACGCCGGCAAGAACTACGGTAGGCAGGGAGGGACCCGAGTACTAGTGCCTGTCATGTTGGTGCGGTTGCATTTGATGCAGTAGTCAGGGGATGGGATTGTTGGTTGGATGGGTCAATACTGCACTGAGCAGGGGTGTCCCTGACACTGAGGGTTGCCCAAGCGGCATCAAAGTTGCCAAGCGCTTTGCTTATCAATGGGACGTGGAAAGGAAAAGTCCTGGGCAGCGCAGCAAGGCAAGAATGAATAGTGAGCCCGCAGCAGGTTGTGCAAGTACAGATCTCTTGCAGCCACCACGCACTCATCCGTACAGCACCCTATTCCTCAACCCCCAATGTCTGCTCCACTGCCTGCTGCAGGTCCTTTCGTCGAGTTCGTCCGTTTCAAGGGGCGCGTGCTGTATCCGAAGGACCCCGCCGTCTACGCCTACGCGGCCAGGACCAAGAAGAAGAAGCTGATGTAAGAACTCACCCGCGCGGGTTCGGCCAGCACCACTTACGCCGTGGTGCCACCTTTGGGACATATCGGTATGAGTGCAATACCAAGTCCGGAGAGCTTGTCGCGCTGCATCAGAGCGACAGCGTGACGGCCCGACAGGCACGTGGTACGGAGGATGTCGATGTATGATGGAAGAATCATGTACTAATGCTTGTCAGGGTGGGGCCCGTGCAATGGTGGGGCCCCTGGAACCCATGCCTGGCACCCACCAGCACAGAGCCTGTGCTGCAATGATATGAGAGTGCATGTGGCAGTCATGCTTACAAGATTAGCATTTTTATGAGCATACATGAGGGCCAACAGTTGCCCTCAATTTTTTACAAGCATTTATATGATGTTTGGGGCCACCTCCCGTGCTTTTTCGTGGCGCGGTCGTGGCCTCTTGTTACCCTACGGCATGTTGATTATTGCATTGGCGCGTTAAAATCACCACAAAGGACGTGTGCTGAGGCACTGAAGGGGTTTCATGGCGGAAAGTGTTGCATCCCGCTGGGGTAGGTGCCCCAGTGCATGTTTGCAAGGCTCCCATGTCCCTTCAACGCCAGGCACGCACTCGGTGTGGTTGACGTGAAGAAAATGACTTGAAGGCATTCATAGAATCAGCAGTGGTATTCATACATGTCTCTTTGACGGGCATCTCCCGTGCTTTTTCGTGGCGCGGTCGTGCCCATTTGACGGGACTGACCATTCATGCCGTTGCTGATAAACGTCCAACGTGTGTGAACTGAGTGGTTGTCAACTGCACTGGGGCCAGGTCGCTTTTTTCCAACCCGGTTTGTTGCGCTGGGCTCTGGATGGCACCGGTGCTACTTGTTGATTGTTTTCATGGCCTACCGTGGTTGCCCCCGTGAGGGCATTGTACTCATCCGCCGTGCCCAAACGGCACTAACACACTAGCCATTGCTGGCCATGTGATCCCATGATGATTCACGTGCACTTTTCGTGATCAAATGCGTCGAAGATATACACTGAGCCTCTTGATGCACGCGGGTAACGCGGGCAGCAGGCGCCATGCGCTCTTAGCACACATGCGGTTTTCTGTGCCGCGCTAAGGAGAAAGTGTGGGGTTGTGACCGTGGGTTGTGACCGTGGATTGTGACCTAAGAAGGGAGCTCTAACCTTGCCAGGTTACTTGAAATGTTTTGATGTTTCAGGGTTCGGGGAGAGTGTGTGAGCGAGGGATACCAACCTGCCCAGCAAGGATGTATGGTGCTCCGGGCGCACAGAATGTGACGCGTGGGATGCACGCTGTGACATGCATCTAAGCAAGCCGTGTAAGTAATGATTCCTTCATGATTCAACCGGGGGGCGGGTTGTGGTTACCAACCCAAACGAAAGCAAACACATTGGGGGTAAAGAATGTCGAAAACTTACACCATGCCGAGGCCATCACTGTCCCAATCTGTAGCCACGACTCTAGTGGCCATCGATGGCCGCTATGGCAGTGGACGCTGCGTCCACTACTTATACGACACTAAGTTACCTTTATGAGTGCTGGTTACAAGAAGGGGACAGTGTGAACACTGCCTCGGGCACAGGTGGCCAACCGCCACCCTGCTTGGCTGCCCACCCGACTCACAGCTGCGTAGGCGTGTCGAAGCTAAGCTAAACGCCCGCCAGAGCCACACCAGACACAGCATCACAAGACACGCGGCTCATAAGGCACCGCTACGCGAAGACCAAGTCGTAAACGTCATGGCAGCACACCGTCAAGCCAGCACAGTAGGCCCGAGGCCAGCTGCACGCCGCACACCCCTCAAGGAGAAGGGGGCGGAGAAGCAGCGTCATACGGCAACACCACGTCAATGCGGTCGCCAGCCGCCCGCGACAGGAACACGTGCCCGGAGGGGAAAGCATCCCAGCCACTAGGGCGCACGCCCAAGCTAGCAAACGCCTGCAACCGTCCCCAGAAATCAGCCACCACCTCCAGTCCAATAGCTAAAACACGGCGAGAAGGGAGCGGGGCCTCAGCAGGCAACCCTTGGCCGGCCATCACAACCCGCTGCCGCCCCATGTCCATAGCAGACAACGCAGCCAGACACACCACATCCCAGACCGGCGGCGCCAGACCCGGCGGCGGCCGCACCAGCCACAAGGCAGCCCGAGCAAACACGCCTAGCGAGTCTTCGGGAAGCGCCCCCATCGCCATACCCATGGACTCACGCAGGCCACGGGCGACCACACAGTCCCAGTAATAATGCCGCCGATCCCCAAACGTCACATCCGCACCACATGCCTGGCACACGTGGACGACACCGCCGGCACGTTCGCGGGCACGCATGGGGAACGCCCAACATACACGCATCGGCAGCGACACGCCACAAGGCCTCTTTGTGCCGATTCTCCCACTTAAGGTTCCACAACCGTGACAGCACAGCAGCAAACGCACCCGCAGCCAGCACACAGTCAGACTCAGTCACATCGGGGCCGAAAGCAGCAGCCACATACGTACGATGTTTGGCACGCAGCTGCGCCAGGGGCGCCGCGAGTTGCATGAGTGTACCAGCTTTCACCGTATACTCCAGCACCAGGAGAGGCGGGCCGCCGGCTTGGGCCCACCCCAACCCCCTGGCCAGCTCCCGCACGGACGCAGCTTGGTCCGGCGCTGTAACCCGACCGCTGCGGGGCGCCCGCGCCGCCCGCGCCGCTGCCGCCCAGCCCTCCAGCAGGAGGGCCATGGCGGCGGCGACACGTGCGGCCGCGGCCTGGGCCGACGGCGGCCCCTTAAGCGGGACCGGTAGCGGCCGGCGGGGCCCCCACTGGAGCACCTTGCGCCACACACCTGTCAAGTAAAGTTTCTCGCACTCTGCATGTATACGGGTGCCGTAAGCACCACGCTCATAAGCATCTCGCACTTCTTGCAACGCGCCATCAATGGCCACCAGCTCCCCAACGCACCGCAAGTTGGGGAGTGCCAGCAAATCAGGGAAAGCCGCATCAAGAGTCCTAGCACCATCACGCAGCGCCGGATTACCCCACAGAGGTACATTGTACACCCAGGGCCCCGGTGCCGGGGGCGCCACCAAGGTAACAGCAGGCAACTTGGAGATTGCCTTCAGCACACGCTTGAATGGCGGGGAGGCGGGAGTCACCGGAGTATCAAGCACACGCGTACCGTCACCCCCACATAGCAAACAAAGCACAGTAGCACCCGCGTGCCGCTGGCGCAGCCACGCCGCCACGACAGCGGTCCACGGCGGCACAAACGGCAGCAGCTCACACGCCCCCAACACACACCGAACTGCCAAGCCCGCGTGCCGCGCCTGCACATGAGCCGCCAGGGGCAGGAGCCCCGCACCCCCACACGCCGGCGGCAGCTGCATAACCTCCAAGGACATACCGGGCAGGCGCTTGGTGGCCCGGGCGTCATACTGCGCAGGCGACATGCGCCGGTCCACCACCGCCGCCACACGCTTCAGCAAGTCCTCAACCAAGCGTTTAGGCTTAGGAAACCCCGCAAACTCCAGATGATACAACACTTTGCCCAAGGCATACGCCGACACCGCGGCCGCACGCCCAAACATGGACACGGGCATGCGCGCTACGTTACCAAGCACACTCAAAACCCCATCAAAAGCCACAGGCGGCACGGGAGTGTTCCAGTCGCCAAACCGGACCCCAAGGGACTTGGCGGCCTGCACCACTTGCAGGCCGGGCGGCAGCGCCGGTCCCGCGACCGTGCCTCCCTGACCATTCCCCGACCCAACCACCAACAGTTCAACTTTACTCATGTTCAACCGCTGCCCAGACGCACGACGAAACATGTCCATATCCGCCAGGAAGCCGGGCACCGCCTGCAGCCCAGCCAACAGCGGCGCGCAATCATCCGCATACTGCGACGCCAGCACCGACGCCAAATCAGCCAGCACACCATGCCCCCGGTGCCGCAGCCACGACAACAGGGCCTGCGCAACCGCCAGGTAGAGCAGGGGGGCCAGGGGGCACCCCTGCCGCACCCCGGCGGCCAGCGGCACCCACCCCGACACGCGCCCGTTGACCAGTGCCGCTCCGCGCGTGTCCGTCAACAAGCGCGACACCCACGTCAGGAAGCCAGCCCCCACACCAAGCCGCTGCAGGCAGGCGAGGAGGAAGGACCGGTCGACCGTGTCATACGCTTTGTAAAAGTCCAAAAACGCCGCCACACCCGGGGCGCGCCCGGCGGCTTTCAACAACCCAGGAGTAAGTTGCAGCAGGAGAACATTATCAGCAATGCGGCGGTCGGCCAGGAACGCAGTTTGTTCAGGGTCAATGATGCGGCCAAACACAGGTTGCAGCCGACTACACAGCATACGGGCAAGCGTGCGATAATCAGTGTCAGTTAAAGTAATGGGGCGGTAGTTGGAGGGCTCAGACGCATCACCCCCCTTATAGAAAAACGTCCACACACCATCTAACAGCCCATCAGGCACCCCAACCCCCTCTCCCACCGCCGTGAAGACCTCCGCCAACGCGGGCGCAAACTCAGCGGCATAATGCTGGTACAGCTCTACCGGGATGCCGTCCGGGCCAGGCGACCGGCCAGGCGGCGCCGCCAGGAGGGCAGCACGGACCTCGGCCGCCGTAACAGCCGCGCACCCAAGCCGCTCTGCCTCCGCCGCCGTACACTGCCTCCCACGCTGCTGCAATGCACCCAGCACTTGGTCCCGGGCAGCCGAGTCGGGCGGGGGTGCAGCGCTGACATCACGCCAGTAGTGCGCCATCACCTTGCCCATGGTCGCAGAGTCCGTGGTGACACGCCCGTCCGGCTGTTTCAAGCGCGCAATGGCGCACGGGCCGCCAGCTGGCCGCAGCATGCGTGTGAGGAGCGGGCACGGCCGCTCCCCCCCGCGCAGCCAGTCATGGCGCGTACGGCGGGCTGCGCCAGCGGCCGCTCCCACGGCGGCGGCGGCGGCGGCGCATCGCGCCGCCACAGCCACCGGTGCGGCCGCCTGGACGTCCCCACCCTCTTCCACTGCTGCCACGGCCGCTGCCTCCGCCGCCAGGGCGGCCGCTGCCTGCTGGCTAGCTTCCACGCGCCGCCACACAGCTTCACGGCTAAAACGAGTGGCTAACACCACCGGAGTACAGGCGTTAAACTCTAACGGCAACCTTGCGCGGCTTCAGAACGCCCTGACCGACCTTGGGGCCACACCCCCGACACCCCTCACAACACCGACACAGCGCACACCCGCCGCCTGGCCGGCCCGGGTCACTCTCCCCCGCGACCGAACCCCCAACGTAACCAGACCATACTCTCACCGCGCCAAAACCCGCGCTCAACAACTAACCAGCTGCAACGCGCCCCCACGGCGTAGCCTCCGCACCTGCCCTGCGCCTCCGCCCACCCTCTCAGCCCTCTACGCCGCGCGCGCCGATTACCCTGTCACCTCCCCATACCTGCACAACTCAGACGAAATCATATGGACGGATGGATCGTGTATCAAAGCGGCTGCGGGAGAAGATGGCCGCGAAATGAACCAACTGGGGGCATGCGCATGGTCCCAACCAACAGGACACGTTTACATCGAACCGGGCGGCCTCAACAGCACTAACACCATCCAGAGGGCCGAACTCTCCGCTATACTAGTAGCCCTCGAGCATTTTAGGCCCCGCCTACAACTCTTCGGGTACACCAACCTGACGATAGCCAGTGACTCCCTTGTCTCCCTCTATCTCATCCGCCGGGCCCTGCATGCGCCGGAACGACTCCTGCTCTCCAAACACAAAGGGATCTTAGACCGCATCCTACACGAACTACAGCACTACGCCGAGGCAGGCGTCCCTGTCCAGCTACTGAAGGTACGCTCCCATACGGGGCTCCACGGAAACGAGGAGGCAGACAAGGGCGCCGCCGACGTAGCAGAACGCAACGCCAACGCCATGGCACAAGCCACCCACCTTGAACAGGACGAGCCGTGGACCAAAATATGGTGGCCCAAACGAAACCATGACGACTACTACCTGAGCGACCTCAACCGTGGCGTTCTGTCCTCCTTACCCATCCACGCACAAGTGGGCTTCACCAACAACACACCCGTGCAGGCACGATGGGAAGCCGCGGCTGCGAGTATGTGCCCTAGACTCAGCAACCGTACCCTCGCGAGCAAAACACGCCACCCCTGGCTCATCAAACAGATCCTCTATGCCAGATACGGATACCTCTTTAACGCCCAGCTCAAACGCCGGTACCGACTGGGAGGGAACGGCAACTGCCCGCTGTGCCAGACACCAGACTCGGGAAGCCACATACTGGGAGGGTGTACACACCCCAAAATGAAAGGAGCTTACATCAATCGCCACAACTGGGCCGTTCAAAGAGTCGCTAAGTGCTTGTCCAAAGGCAAATTTAGCGGCGGATACATGGTCATGGATGCAGGCCCGCTCGCAGACCTCCCAGCCTACGCCTCGGCCCAGCGCCCGCCCCCCTGGATGTTCCCCCCCAACACCCCCGCGACCCTCATAGACAAACTCCGCCCGGACATACTCTTCATACCCAACCTCTCCATCCACGATGCTAACCAGGAGGACTACCGTCCACCCCGCAACAAAAGGGGAATGCCCGTCTACATCATCGAAGTTGGGTACAGCTCAGACATTGGGAATGAAGACAAAAGCGAAGAAAAAGCCCGACAACACCGCGAGCTTAAACAACTGCTGGAACAAGCTGGCTGGACGGTCCATTACTCCGTGGGCGAATGTTTGGCACTTGGCTTTACAGGGGCAATCCCCCAAAACTTGAACTCCCTCCTCACCGACCGCCTGGGTGTGACCAAAGCAGCAGCACGCACATGCGGCGAAAAACTCCACGACAACGCGGTCAGTACTGCCGGCGGTATCATAAAAATGCGCCGGATTATGGAACGGGAGCTACAGAAACGAGGGGGCTGAGGCCCCTCCCCATTTTCTCTGTGCCCCCGGGATGCGTGGTGAGGTGAAAGCGCGAGGGGGGCGGGCCCCCTTGCCCTAGTCACCTTGCCCCGTTAATCCACGCCAGGCCCTACGGGCCGGCGTTTCCTTATTATTATTATTATTATTACTAAAACGAGTGGCTGACGTAGCGGCCGCCTTCTTCAGAGCCGGCCACCACACCAGCAGGTCCACTGCGGTAGCAGGCCGCGCCGCGACGGCGGCACGCAGCCACCGGCCGTACCCCTACCAAAACACCCCCCCCTAAACCGATTGGTCCCGGGGAGGTCACCAAAACTGACAGACAGTGACCGCCGGTCAGCGTCGGTCAGGATCGGTAGGGCCTCATTGGTGTGTTGGATTTCGGTAACCGTTGGTTTGTAGCCGGAATTTTGTCAACCTTTTGGTGACTGTTGGTGTGCAGGAGCAGCAAGTAAGTTCGGTAGTTTGTCGGTGACTGAGCAGCAATTTCGGTAAGGAGTCGGTGACAGAGCAGCAAGTTCGGTAGTGTGTCGGTGACTGAAGCAAGTTGAAAGGCTGCTGAGGCCCCGCCTACCCCAGCCCTCGCCCCGCCCAGCCCTCGCCCCGCCCAGCCCTCGCCCCGCCCAGCCCTCGCCCCGCCCAGCCTTTGCCCCGCCCCGCCCCGCCCTCGCCCCGCCCAGCCTTTGCCCCGCCCCGCCCCGCCCTCGCCCCACTTAGCCCCCCTACTACGCCGCGTCCAGATCCTTGAAGTCCAAGAAGCCCAGTCGTGCTTTCGGCAGCCCCCGAGGGGCCGGGAGGGCCCCCGGGGACGCTGCCAACGACATTGTGACAAGCCGGTGGTGGAGCTCATCGAGGCAGATGAAGTCTACAGGAGCCAGTAGACGAAGACGTCTACATTTTATGTATATAAGTCTACACTATTGCGCGGCAGGTATCCACTATACCCACACCGCAGTCCCACAGCCCCACACTACATCTCGACCACACACGCACATGTATTGTCCTGCTGCACCACAGCAGCACATAGCCCACCAGCAGCATCCCAACTTAGGACTGCCCCACTGCAGCCCATGGATGGCAGAACCAACGGCAGTCCATGCCCACAGCAGCCCCACAGCTTCACGACAGTCCCATGAAAGCCCACACAGCCCACACAGCCCTCACACACAGCCGACACACACCCCACAGCCCCACAGCCCACACAGCATACACAGCCCATACAGCCCACGCAGCCCCACAACCCACACAGCCCCACAGCCCCACAGCCCAGCTAGCCCAGCTCACACAGCCCACATCACCGCATTATGGCCCCAAAGCCCCATATAGCGCCCAGCAACAGCGCATACACAGGCCCACTATTACGCGTAGTAAACTATGTAGACGTATGCATTGTTGGGTGGGTGGGTGCGTGGGTGGCTGGGTGCATGGGTGGCTAGGTGGGTGGGTGGGTGGGTGGGTGGGTGGGTGGGTGGGTGGGTGGGTGGGTGGGTGGGTGGGTGGGTGGGTGGGTGGGTGGGTGGGTGGGTGGGTGGGTGGGTGGGTGGGTGGGTGGGTGGGTGGGTGGGTGGGTGGGTGGGTGGGTGGGTGGGTGGGTGGGTGGGTGGGTGGGTGGGTGGGTGGGTGGGTTGGTGGGTGGGTGGGTGGGTGGGCGGGTGGGTGGGCGGGTGGGTGGGCGGGCGGGTGGGTGGGTGGGTGGGTGGGTGGGTGGGTGGGTGGGCGGGTGGGTGGGTGGGTGGGTGGGTGGGTGGGTGGGTGGGTGGGTGGGTGGGTGGGTGGGTGGGTGGGTGGGTGGGTGGGTGGGTGGGTGGGTGGGTGGGTGGGTGGGTGGGTGGGTGGGTGGGTGGGTGGGTGGGTGGGTGGGTGGCTGGCTGGCTGACTGGCTGGCTGGCTGGCTGGCTGGCTGGCTGGCTGGCTGGCTGGCTGGCTGGCTGGCTGGCTGGCTGGCTGGGCGGGTGGGTGGGTGGGTGCGTGGGTGCGTGGGTGGGTGGGCGGGTGGGCGGGTGGACGGGTTGGTGGGTGGGTGGGTTGGTGGGTGGGTGGGTGGGTGGGTGGGTGGTATACGTGTGGGTATATTGAGTGGCTGGCTGCTGGGCCGCTGGCTGGGGGCCGGCAGTGCAGGACAGCTCTGGTGTGCAGTGTGGTGGTTTTATATACTCCTGTAGACTTTATCCAAATCTACAAGGGCCTGTATGTATACCAATGTTACCCAACTTATAATGCCTACATGTTTTGTAAATTTCAGCTAGTCTACATGGCTGTCTGATACCAAGCCTACGTGTTAAGTAGACTTTGTTTCACGCCACCCTAGCCACCCTTCACCAATCACACGCCACCACACACAACCAACCTGAAACCCCCTAATCATTGTGCATAAACCCAGCTGCATGCATGTGCATAGCGTTTCCTGCAGTGTGCACACTGTTTACATTAGCGCCTACAGTGATTACGTGTTGACTGAGTGTACAGATGCCAGCCTACAAAGTGTCTACAGAATCAAGGTGTTGACTGAGTCTACAGCAGGTGCCCGTCCATAAAAAGTCTACTGCAGTTAGGTGTTGACTGAGTCTACAGGTGCCTGTCACATATAGTCTACAAACCTATCCACAACATAGTGTTGACACGATGTGCACGCTCATGTTCACAGCAAGGTCTGCATCACAAGTATGAGTCCATGTAAGCTACCTTAGCTAGTGCCACTGCTGCTCATCTGCCTAATCTGCCCATCTGCAGATGGATCATCTAGTGTGTCAGTGTATGAGTACGTACGTGTGTCACAATGGTGTCACTGTCCTAGGTGTGGCAGCCTGGCTTGCACTTGGCACGGTTACTAGGTCGGGTGGCGCTGGTTTGCCTTGCTTGATAGTAGGTGAGCTGCAACCACGCACACCTACCAGTATACACGCAGATCCTGGCGCTAGTGCAGATAGTGTGCTGATGACATAGGAAATAGTGTTGAGATAGATGTGTCCAAGACCAACAAGCAATCATATGCCCAGTGTCATTCTGCTTCGATGGGTTCATACTTTGCTTATGAACCTTAGATGGGCTTATACTTCGTTTGTTTACCTGCACAACCCAACCCTGCTACTGACATTATGCTATGCGCATTTGACAGTGGCACACGCACTGGCATACAGAAGGTGTTTACTGACACTGATACCTCTTGAACACATCAAGTCAAACCATAATAATGCAACCCACCCCCAGCCCTGAACACACCCCCATCCAGTACCCCCAGCCCCAGACCCACCCCCAGTCCCACCCCCCCCCCACCACCAGTCACCCCCCCCCACCAGTCACCCCACCCCACCCCACCCCAACCCAACCCAAGCCCAGTAGTCCCAATAGTCCCAAACCCACCCCCAGTCCCAACCCAACCCAACCCAACCCAACCCAACCCAACCCAACCCATGCCCTCCACAACCACAGGCACTGACACCCTGACAGTGACACGCTGCAGCTCAAAGACACAAAAACTGAGCTAGCTAGCCTTGGTAGCTTACTGTGTAAACGTTCGTATACTGTGATGCAGGCTATGCAGACCAGGAAGCTGTGATGCAGACCTTGTAGGCTGTACTGCACATCGTGTCAACACTTTGTTGTGGATGGGTTAGCAGACTAAACAGACTATATGTGACGGACACCTGTAGACTCAGTCAACACCTAATTGCAGTAGACTTTTACACTATCAACACCTACCTGCAGTAGACGCTTTGTAGACTGTCTAGACTAGCTAGACGGGCACCTGTAGACTCAGTAAACTATACAGAGGCCTGTAGATTGTCCTGTATGGTATGGTGTAGATAGGTAAAGTCTACGGGAGCCAGTAGACATTTTTTATCCAATAACATTGTCTACGTGCTTGGGTAGATTTTGCGCAAGTCTACAGGAGCCTGTCAATTTCTTACACACATACATGTGTGTGTGGGCGACCTTGTAGGCCCTTCTGTTCTCCACTACCTCTATGCTCTAACCACCTACCTACTATAAACCCTAAATACTCCCTGTGTCGTTATTGTACTGGGGCTGCATGTGCAGTCTGTGCGTGGCTGCGTGGCTAGCTAGCTGCTTGCATGACTGGTTAGGTGTATCTAGTAAAACATTGCTTGTAGACCAATGTAATGTTTACGTGGGCTACTAGATATTTGACAGACTTCCAAGTACCACCAAAGAGCATAATTTCTGCCTGTGTAGCTGGCATCCTGCGTGCCTTTCTGCCTACATGCCTATCCTCCAGCATGGCTGCTTATCCACGTGGCTGCCTGAGTGGCTGCCTGCCTGCATGCCTGCCTGCGTGCCTGCCTGCCTGTAGACCCTACACCCACCCATCCGCCCGCCCGCGAGCACACCCACCCAATGTGGCTTCCGATAGATGCTTGTCTCCCGCATTACATGTCGTGCTTAAATGCACGGGATTGGGATTTGGGTAGCTTGTGTGGCCCATTGTGTGGCGGCCTGGGCAGATAAACTGCGAATGTAATGAAGCTTTGGAGTTATGGGGCTGATGGTTTGCATTCATTGCTGCAGGGCTGTGGGCGGGGCTACGTGCGTGGCTGCAGCGTGGCCTGGGGCTGCAGATGCTGCGGGGGCTGGGGGGCTGCAGGGGCTGCGTGGCTGGGGGGGGCTGGGGGGGGCCTGGGGGGCTGCAGGGGCTACGGGGGCTGCAGAGGCTGCGGGGGCTGCAGGGCTGCGGGGCTGGAGGGCTGGGGAGCTGGAGGGCTGCGGGGCTGAAGGGTGGCCTGGGGCTGCGGGGGCTGGGGGGCTGCAGGGGCTGCGTGGCTGGGGGGGGGCTGGGGGGCTGGGGGCTGCAGGGCTGCGGTGCTGGAGGGCTGAGGGGCTGGAGGGCTGCGGGGCTGAAGGGTGGCCTGGGGCTGCGGGGGCTGGGGGGCTGCAGGGGCTGCGTGGCTGGGGGGGGGGGGGGCTGGGGGGCTGGGGGCTGCAGGGCTGCGGTGCTGGAGGGCTGAGGGGCTGGAGGGCTGCGGGGCTGAAGGGTGGCCTGGGGCTGCGGGGGCCGCGGGGGCTGGGGGGGGGCGGTGGGGGCTGCTGGGGGCTGCGGGGGGGGGGGCTGGGGGCCTGCGGGGGCTGCGGGGGCTGCGGGGCTGCGGGGCTGCCGGGCTGCAGGCTGGCCTGGGGTTGCGGTGGCTGGGGGAGCTGGGGGGCTGCGTGGCTGCGTGGCTGCGTGGCTGCGTGGCTGCGTGGCTTCGTGGCTGGTGGGCTGGTGGGCTGGTGGGCTCGCTGGTGGGCTGCGGGGCTGGGGGGCTGCGGGGCTGGGGGGCTGGGGGGCTGCAGGCTGGCCTGGGGCTGCGGGGGCGGGCTGCAGGGGCTGGGGGGCTGCAGGGGCCGTGGGGCTGCGGGCTGCGGGGGTGCCATGGCTGTCAGGGGCTGTCGACACTTGTGTAGACACGTATACATAATATGTACACTTCGTCGTCTACTGGCATCTGTAGACTTCACCTGCCTCACTTAGGTGGGTGGTCAGCCGGCGCGCCGGGGGCCACGCCACATTCCACGACTTGCGATGCAAGGCCTGCGCTGCACAACACCCGGTCGAGGCGCGCACCCCCCTTTGGGTGAAGGAAGGTGCACACACGACGCGCTGGGTGCCGCTGCCGCATGACATCAATCATGCCCGGGCACGCGATCGCCAAGGCAGCCGCGGACGCCCGATCCCCACTGCGGGGCACGCCCGTCACTGTATCAAGCGCCACGTCGTCCACAAAGTTGAAGTCCGCCGCCAGCATATGAGTGCCGTCGCCACCAGACGCCGACGGCCCCACCCACTCACGAATGTGTGTGTGTGGTTACAAGGTGGTGCGCACTTCTCGTGCCTTCCAACCTCTTGAAAACCGAAGGCCCGGGCCGGGGTGACCCTTATAACGCCTAGTAAACTATGATTGCTATGAACGCTTGCTGGTCGGGGCCGTCCAGCGGGAAGTACGCGGCCGTAAGGACGAAGGAGTGGCCGCCCCATCGCAGGGGCAGACTGACGCCACGGCCAGCCCACCGCCCCCCAGCGACAGCGACAGCTGCAGCGCCGCCAGGCATGGATACAGCGCCACTGTGGAGGAGGGCTGACCGCACCAGAATAGCAGTGCCGCCGGTGACCCGGCGACCATCAGGCTTAGAAGCAGGCGACCAGAAAGCAGTCCACTCACGTACACGCAGCCGCTGGGCGGCTGCACGCAAATCAGTCGTCACGAGATCAATGGCAGATGAAAGGACGTGCGTTTCTTGCAGGCACACGACGTCCAGTTACTGCCGCTCCCAGCACCGGAGCAGGGCGTGCAGGCGCGGGCAGCCCAGGTCCCGGACCTGGCTGCGCAGGCCGCGCACGTTGTGGGTCCCTACCCGCAGCGGCCGCGGACCGACAGCCGGCAGCTTAGGCCGCCGCATTACCTCAGCGCCCCGGCCGGGGCACCTGGGCGGGCAGCGGCAGGCTGCACACCAGCGCCACCGTGCACACTGCCGCCACTGCTAGCGTCGCCACTGCCGCCGCCACCGCCAGGGGTGCGGCCGCCACCGCCGCCACCGCCGGGGCTACCGCCACAACCGCCGCCACTGTGGCCGCTATCCGCCGGCAGCTCGGCGCCCGGCACCACCACCGCCACCGCGGCACCGGCCGCAGCGGGCGCCGGCGCCCCACCTGCAGCCGCCGCGGCCGCACCGCCGGCAGCCGCCGTGGCCGCGCCGCCCGCAGCCACCGCAGCCGCAGCGGTCGCAGCCGCCGCGGCCTTGGCCGCAGCCGCCTCTGCAGCCGCGGCCTCTGCCGCGGCCGCCGCAGCCGCCGCAGCGAGCTTGGCGGCCTCCTCCTTCTCACGAATAGCGGCGTCCAGCAGCTCGTTGTCGGCCGCCGCCTTGGCAGCCGCCGCTGCCGCCGTCGCCGCCTCCTCACGCTTCCGATTCGCCAGCATCTGGGCCTTGGTGGCAAGACGCCGGGCGTCCTCCGCGGCCTCCGCTGCAGCCGCCGCAGACGGGTCCATCACCGCGTCCGGGTCGTCGCCACCACCGACACCGTCCTCGCGCCCCAGGGTAGCCAGCAGGGCGAACGCATTGTCACCCACACCCGCGCCCGCCCCCCGCAATGCATGGAACCCCCGGCCCGAACCCTGCGGCAGGGCCGCCGCTGCCGCCGTCTTCTCGGCCGCCGCCTTCGCAGCCGCCTCCGTCTCAGCAGCTGCCCTCACGGCCGCCCGCGTCTCAGCCGCCGTCGTCGCAGCCGCCCTCCGCGCAGCCGCCGCCTGCATAGCCGTCTCCTTCTCAGCCGCCGCCTTCGCAGCCGCTTCCTTCTCGGCCGCCGCCTTCGCAGCCGCCTCCTTCGCAGCCGCCGCCTTCGCAGCCGCCGCCTTCTCAGCCGCCGCCTGCGCAGCCGCCTCCTTCGCAGCCGCCGCCGCCAGAGCCGCCTCCTGCTCAGCCGCCGCCTTCGCAGCTGCCGCCGCTTCAGCCGCCACGGCCGCCGCCGCCGAGAGCGGCACGACCCGGCCGCCGACGAGCTGGCTCCACGAACCGCCAGCCCCCGCGCCACCGGCTGCACCCGGCCCGCCAGGCCGAGGCGCATCTGGCTCGGCCGGCGGTGCCGGCATGCGGCTCTGCCGTGGACCACGCGTCAAAAACGCCTGGTACCGGTCATAGTCCGCCGGCTCAAAGAGCAGCGGCATCTCCCCAAGGCGCACACGGAAAGCATTCCCGGCGCCAGGCAGCTGCGCCGACGCAGGCACTTTCACCAGCGCGCAGTCAAGCTGCTCCACCACCACCTCCGGGAAGCGGGTGTCCATGTACACCTCGACAACCTCGGCGGGGACCCCACCCAAGCAGCGCTGCATCTCCACCATCATCAGGCCGGGCTCCCGGGCCAGCCCAGCCTCCAGTCCCGACACCTTCAGCCAGCGGGACCCTCCCCGCACCCGCATGCGCTTCACCGGGTCCCACGCCACCCAGCGCAGCGCAGGCACCCCGCGTGCCGCGGGCACTTCCACAGCGCCGTTGTCGTCCAGCATCGCCAGCAGCGCGGGGAAGAGGGCCTGGTCCATGGTCAGGTCGACTTGCAGGCAGGTGCCCGCCGGGTCAAAGGTGCACCGGCAGCCCCTTCGTCCGGCCCGGCGGCCCGACCTGCGCCAGGGCCGCCGCGGCCTTGAGCTTGGGGAACAGGTGCCCAAGGAGGCCACCAGCCAAATGCTCACGGTTCCTAGCCAAATGTTCGTGCGAGCCGGCGCCCGGCGGAATACTGGTGCGCATGGTGGTCGTCACCATGCGCGACTTCTTCCGCATCCATTGCTGCGTTTCGTCAGCTAGTTCTAAGGTAGCCACTTGCACGACGTCGCCGCGCTTAAAGCGCGACAAGGCCATGCTCGCTATAAGAAACGAAGTCAAACCAGGGCAAGAGCCAGAACCAGGGCAGAACCAATTCAGAACCGATGCTTTATGCCAGGCCATGTGCCCCTAGTAGGCGGCCCCCACCCCTCCTCACTCTCGCTGCCCGTATGTGCACCCGACACGCAAGGAGTATACCTACCTGTACCGTGGGGCCGGCGACACAGGGGGCGGAGCGCGTCTTGACCGCATCCACATATCCTCCTATGCTCTCTCCACAACTCAGCGTGCTTTCATCGCCACAAGCTCGCCTTCCGACCACCGCATACCAGTCCTACACTTGCAGCCGCTCGCGGCGCAACGGCGCAGCCATGCCCCTCGCCGTCCACGGACCTAATTCGCAGGACACGAGGACTTGAGGGCTCGCTTCATGGAATGGCTACAACCAACCACTGCGGGGCCCGGCCATAGCCCACACGCGGTCATCCAGTGGTGGCCAGGCTTTCAACGGCGAATGGCAGCCCAGCTTGCGGCACTCAACTGAGAGGCGCAAACACGGAGGAGGCGACCGGGAGCCATAGTGGAGCAACTCAAAGCTGCGGCGGCGGCAGCCACGGAATTACTTTATGTGTAAGCTGGAAGCAGGGCTATTACCTTAAAGATGTTGAGCTTTATTTGGCCATTTTGGCCGATTCCTGAGCTTTACGGCTGGCCCTTAAAGCTCAGATTATAGCTTTGTTACGCGTCCACGGAGGCGGGGAAAGCTTGGCCCCGGTGGGGTTGGGGGCCACAGAACCATCAGACGCCAGTGTTTTCAGCTGTTCCGGGGCCCAAACAGCTGCGTGTCAGCGTATGCGACGATTCCCTGACCACTTGATGCCCCACTGACCATCAGAAAGCCTATCCACAAGTGCCCGGGAGTCCGCCCAAGTCCGCCCCCTGAGCTAATTTCTGGGCATTTTAGCTTGCTAAAGCTCAGGCTGAGCTTTCCCCCCAAAACAAGATAAGAGCCCTGGCTGGAAGCATAACGTGTGCCAACTGATGTGGATTGAAGGTGGTTTCGCCACTGCCGCGTGTGAATCGGATTCGCCCTTGGGTTCGCAACGCCAAACCCAGGTGGATTCAGCAGACCCGGGTTGTCACATATGAAACTGCCCTAATGTCTCGCCTGGCCGGGCACCCGGAGCAGGGATGGCCCGGAGCGTGACGACTGCGTGGCAGCAAACTGCTTCCCAGCCAGCGCATCACCGGTGAAGTTACAGCGCGTCAGCGGCGTATCTGCCTTCGGCCCTTGCTGCCTGGTAGGCCCGGGAGTTAGCACCACACAACGGGACACCAGCCGGCGTTAAGCACTGTTTTGATCTGACCATGCAAGCACGTCTTTGATCCTGTCCCCTGCTTTCACCCTTCCATCTCCAGCACTTCGCAAAAATCCTGCACCTCCGCCATTTCTTATGCACCGCACCTCTGCTCCCTTCCATCTGCCACATTCTTTGCGTACCGCATAGCCTCTGATAAAATGATCTTGCTATCTGAATGTGCTGCTTCTCGGCTTGGCCAGGCCCATGTGTGGGATGAGGGCTGGCCCAGGGGATTGCCGGGGCGAGGGCCCGCGAGCGTGGCGAGCCGAGCTGCCGAGCATGCATGTGCACGTGCAGGACGCCGCAGACTGCCCACCCGTTGCCATGCCACACATAGCACGATTATAATGGCAGGCACTCATGTAAATTTTGGTGCATGCAAAACTCTGAAGCGATGGCGCGATCAAGAACGCGTAGGAGGGACCCCGCAGAGCACGCCAAAAAAGCAACGTGGTATAATTTCTTTAGCATATTTCATGTCGGCCGACCATTTATTGTCTTCACCGCTTTTCGGCCGGGAAATGGTCTTGCAAGATTTCGGAGGTCTTGTGTCTCCCTCTCGAAAATTGCTACAATACAGAACATTCACTAATTTTGCTGGGCAGCAGTTTTTGAGAAGTTAAGGCTTTCAGGAACCGCTGTGTCGCTCTGTCTTCTCGACGGAAGTTCCTGAACGTCCCGTCTCGCGCAGGAAAAAAACATCGATGAAATGACCCGGGGTCGTTTTTCACCCGAAATCATCTATAAACCTTGGCAGCAGACGGCTTGGATGAGTATCGTGAGGCCAGTCAGCACCCTGGCCGCTGGGGGACACGGTTTGCTGAGGCTTTTGACGAGATGTACTTGAAAATAATGTGTGGAGGCGGGTGCTCAGGTATCGGTGGCGGACTCTGCCGTCGCCCCTACGCGGCCCGGCCTCAGTCCAAGATGCGGCGGACCGGTTTGCGGAGGCGGTCGCCCTCCTGCCGCCTGGCTGGGCGGCGGCCGCGCGCGCCGCGCGGCTGGCGCGGGGTCGTGCCGCTGCCCTGCCGTTGGAGGGCGCAGCGCTAGCACAGGCTACTGCGGAGTCTGTGCGGCAGGTGGTGCAAGGGCTGGGATGGTCACAAGAGGCCGGCCCACCGCTGCTGCTGACGGAGTATACGGTCAAGGCGGGGACAGTGCTGCAGATGGCGCCGCAATTAGCGGCCCTGCACGCTAAGCACCGGGCGTACATTCTGGATGCTGGTGTGTTAGATACGGACGTGCCCTTAGCGGCCGGGGCGTTTTCGGGAACTCTGGCGCGGTTGTGGGGCCTTAAATGGGAAAACCAGCACAAAGAGGCGTTGTGGAGAGTGGCTGCGAATGCGTGCTGGGCTTTCCCCCTCCATGCGCGGGAACTGGCTGCTGGTAATGCAGCTCCGTGCCATGCCTGCGGTGTGCGTATGCAGGATGGGGACCGGCGCCATTGGTTTTGGGAGTGTCGGGTCGCCCAAGCGTTACGGGAGAGTATGGGCATGGCACTGGGATGGCATCCGGAGGAGGCTCTGTCTGCCTTCTCGCGTGAGGAACTGTGGCTGGTGCGGCCGCCTGCGGGCCTGCACCAGCCGGTGTGGGACGTTGTGTGTCTTGCCGCTATGTCCGCCATGGATCTTGGGCGGCAACGGGTGGTGATGGCTGGTTTGGCAGCGCGACAGACTCTGCCGTCCGCCCTGGTTCTTAGCATTGGCTTGGCTGTCGTTGCGGACTTTTGGGGCCGTTTGCAAACATATGTGAGCCTGGGTATTCGGCCGAAGGGCTGGGACACGGTTTCGCCTGGCCACCCTTTTCTCGCTCGTGGCCATGATGATGGTATGCTCCTGGTGTTGCCTTACGACTTTGAATCCCCGCCTCCGTCCCCTTAAAAGGGCGTGGGGTTGGGCGGTGGGGTGCTGTTTAGTATTTCGCACGGGTGCCTAGACGCTTGCGCCTTGGCTGGTGTGTGTACTTTGCGCCACCCTACTAGGTCTGTTGCTGTTTGGGGTTCACCCCTGTCGTATCTGGACTGTGGCCACGATGCAAACGGTGGGGATCTGGCGGGCCATGGCTTGGCTGGGACTCGCTGTGCGCGAAGTCACGCGGACTCCGACTGCGGGAGGGTTTGCTGCAGCTTCAGACGGCCCTTGTGTGCTTGCGCGCTCGGGTTGTCCAGTGTTTTTTTTTTCGGTAACTACGGTACTATCCGGTAACCAGAACGGGTCCGAGGGTCCTGGGGCCTGTACCCAGCGCGCCGAAGGCGCGTCACCTCGGTTACCGGCCGGCTGGCCGGCCGCCGGCCGGCCGGCCGGCCGGCCGACCGGCCGACCGGGCGGGGCGGGGCTGGCGGTGCCCGGAGGGCACCCCGTGCCCAGGGGCACGGTCCCGGCACGGTCGCATGGCTTCACGAGTGTTGACCAGGCCGGCGACCACCGGTCATTTACTTAGTTATTTAATACACAATGCATAAGTAGATATGGCACCAAAGAAGCCGTTATTGCTCGATACTCTATTGAAACAGAAAGGACCGCGCTCCCCCCCGAGTATTTGCACACAAATATCAAGGGCTGGGCCGGTACTCCCCGTTGTTCGCAAATTAGTAAAACGCATCTTCAAGCGCATTCTGGCTTCTCAGGCCGCGCCTACAACGGCCCCAGCGCCAGCACCGATTGCCGAGCCTCAGCCAGAGCATCAGGACGTTGACTGTGGACAAGTGTGGACAAGTCCTCAGCGAAGCGCAGCCGCACTGAATGGGGCGCTAGTGACGATACCTGACGGTGGTGGTGGTGGGGGGCGGGGCCCGTGGCAAGCAGGGCAAGAAGAAGCCGCCCCCACCACCACCTGCCACGACGCCACGACGGGGATCCACCTGGGGCTGTGCATGCGCATGACGTCGCTAAAATTGCTGAGCCAGGAGGCGTTCCCCTACGCGACGGCCCTGGAGCGCTGGGAGGCGGCAGCAAAGAAGCGGGGCCGGTACCTCATGTCGTGAGCTGCATGTCGTGTGCGTGTGATCGAGTGGTGGCTTGTTGGTTGTACATAGCGTGAGGTACTGGCTGGACTCGTGGAGTCATGACGGGTGCGGAAATGCGGAATTGCGGACGGGAGCAATGCAGGCAAAGAGACATAACATGTGAATGCGAGTGATGACGGTGCCCGTCACAATGTCATGGGGGTCCGGGGGCTTGCCCCCGGAAAAATTTTTGGCAGGTAACGGCACACGCCGCAGTGCTGTTACTCGTTACATCAATAGTAGCAAGTCGGCAAACCCCCGTTTTGAAAAAAAAAACACTGGGGTTGTCCCCTCTGTAACACCGCAATCATAAGGCGGGCACTACCTTGCAACAGTCCCAAGCGTTGGTCGCTCTGAAGGCTAAACATCGTGCGTTCGTGCTTGATGCTGGTGTGCCGGAGTCTGAGGTACCCATAGCGTGCGGTGCCTTTGCGGGTGCGTTGACTCGTCTGTGGGCGCTCAAGTGGGAAAACCAACACAAGGAAGCTTTGTGGCGTGTGGCCGCCAATGCGTGCTGGGCGTTCCCACAAAATGCTGCTAAACGTTTGCGTGGTCAGCGTGTGGACCCGTGTCGTGCGTGTGATGTTGATATGCAGGATGGTGACCGGCGCCATTGGTTCTGGGATTGTCGGGTGGCACTGGCCTTGCGTGAGAGTATGGGCCTCGCTATGGGCGCAGAGCCTGAGAACGCGCTGCGCGCCTTCTCTCGTGCCGCATTGTGGCTGGCCCGGCCGCCTGCGGGTCTAGTTCAGCCTGTGTGGGATGTCGTGTGCCTTGCTGCGATGTCTGCTTTGGACTTGGGTCGCCAACGTGTGATCATGGCTGGCCTTGCTGCCAAGCACACTTTGCCGTCTGCGCACGTGCTCCGCGTCGGCCTTGATGTTGTGACGGATTTCTGGGGTCGGCTGCAGACTTTTGTTAGTTTGGGTATTCCCCCCAAGGATTGGGACACGGTGTCGTCTTCTCACCCATTCATTGCTCCTGGCGGTGGTGGTCGGATGGAGTTGAGGCTGCCGTACGATTTCGAATCACCGCCTCCGTCGCCGTGAGTTCCTACGTCTTGAAGACATGCGCGTTCGTATTGCAGTGCCTCTGCTTCGTGCGGCCGCCTGGTACCTGGACGCTTGCGCCCTGGTTAGGTTAGGCTGTGCTGGTAGGGTGTACTGTTCGCCTTTGACCTGTGCGGTAATCCCGCTTTTGGACTTGTGGCAGCGATGCAATCGGCGGGGCTCTGGCGGGTTACGGCTTGGCTAGGATTCGCTGTGCGCGGAGTCACACGGACCATGGTGGCGGGAGGGTTTGCAGCAGCTTCCGACGGCCCTTGTGTCCTTGCACACTCGGGTTGTCCCCTCTGTAATTCCGCAACCATAAAAATCCAAGCTGCGTCCGTGCGGGAGCTGGCCAGGGGGTTGGGGTGGGCCCAGGCCGGCGGCCCGCCTCTCCTGGTGCTGGAGTATACGGTGAAAGCTGGTGCACTCATGCAACTCGCGGCGCCCCTGGCGCAGCTGCGTGCCAAACATCGTACGTATGTGGCTGCTGCTTTCGACCCCGATGTGACTGAGTCTGACTGTGTGCTGGCTGCGGGTGCGTTTGCTGCTGTGCTGTCACGGTTGTGGAACCTTAAGTGGGAGAATCGGCACAAAGAGGCCTTGTGGCGTGTCGCTGCCGATGCGTGTTGGGCGTTCCCCATGCGTGCCCGCGAACGTGCTGGCGGTGTCGTCCACGTGTGCCAGGCGTGTGGTGCGGATATGACGTTTGGGGATCGGCGGCATTATTACTGGGACTGTGTGGTCGCCCGTGGCCTGCGTGAGTCCATGGGTATGGCGATGGGGGCGCTTCCCGACGACTCGCTAGGCGTGTTTACTCGGGCTGCCTTGTGGCTGGTGCGGCCGCCGCCGGGTCTGGCGCCGCCGGTCTGGGATGTGGTGTGTCTGGCTGCGTTGTCTGCTATGGACGTGGGGCGGCAGCGGGTTGTGATGGCCGGCCAAGGGTTGCCTGCTGAGGCCCCGCTCCCTTCTCGCCGTGTTTTAGCTATTGGACTGGAGGTGGTGGCTGATTTCTGGGGACGGTTGCAGGCGTTTGCTAGCTTGGGCGTGCGCCCTAGTGGCTGGGATGCTGTCCCCTCCGGGCACGTGTTCCTGTCGCGGGGGGCTGGCGACCGCATTGACGTGGTGTTGCCGTATGACGCTGCTTCTCCGCCCCCTTCTCCTTGAGGGGCGTGCGGCGTGCAGCTGGCCTCGGGCCTACTGTGCTGGCTTGACGGTGTGCTGCCTTGACGGTTACGACTTTGTCTTCGCGTAGCGGTGCCTTATGAGCCGCGTGTCTTGTGATGCTGTGTCTGGTGTGGCTCTGGCGGGCGTTTAGCTTAGCTTCGACACGCCTACGCAGCTGTGAGTCGGGTGGGCAGCCAAGCAGGGTGGCGGTTGGCCACCTGTGCCCGAGGCAGTGTTCACACTGTCCCCTTCTTGTAACCAGCACTCATAAAAATCCTAAGATGGCATGCGCTCTGTCGTCCGTGCTTTGAGCACCTGCATGCACATGCAGAACCCGCCACCAACACGCTGCCTTGCATGTGCGGGCAGTCATGTGTGCTTGCATATCAGGCCTTTATTAAATGACCAAGGATGCGATCTCCTCGTGTACTCGCACTCTTAACCATGCAACCTCAACTGGAACACATACGTACGCACACACACGACACGTCTGCCAACAACTGGCCTGATCCACGCTTCACCTTAACAACCACGAAGATCATGCTACATTGGCACCCAATGCCCGGCCCACCCCAAACGTAATCGCCATGGCCAGGCAGCCGCCAATCACCACGCGCAACGCGCCACGGAACCACTTGGCACCGCCCAGCAGCGACCCGGTCAGACCGAACACCGCCAGGCCAATCACCGCCACCACCGCAACAGCGGCCAGCCGCGCCACGGGGTTGTGGATGAAAGATCCCGCCAGCAGCGGAATGATTGCGCCAGCCGTGAAAGCAACACAGGAGACCACCGCAGCCTGCACTCACGTACCAAAAGCATGCACAGAGAGGTACACAACTGATTACGTCACCCACGCACATGTCCGCCCCGTGCAAGGCTGTCCGCCCTCCCCCGGTGGTCATGGTGCATCAGCCGCAGAATTGCGCTTGCAATCCAAGTCAATGACCCCGATCAATTGCATGTCACTGCCAGCCCCAGGCCCCCATCCGCCCAAGGCGCACCTGCAACGGGTTGGCCATGGCGTCCAAGTCAATACCGAGCTCGTCGCGCGCGTGCGCGCGGATCACATCCTTCTCCGTGAGCTGCTCCGCCACCTGCCGCGCCAGCTCGCGCGTGAGGCCGCGGCTGATGTAAATGTCCGTCAGCTCCTGCAGCTCGTGCGCCTGCGCCGCCGGTCCCTTGGCCTGCTGCTGCCGCTCCTTCTCAATGTCCGCCTCCTCCGTATCGCGCTGCGACGCCACGGACACGTACTCTCCCAGCGCCATGGACAGGGCGCCCGCCACCCAAGACGCAATGCCTGCCAGCCTCATGGCCGCCAGGTCGTCGCTGCCGCCGCCCACGCCCAGCATCAGCGCGGCGACGCTAACCTGCAGGGGACAGCATTGCACAGGTAAAGCAGGTCAGTGGTACGCCGGAGCAAAACGGGGTAGGGCGGCGCAGGGTCAAAAGAATGTCAGGGCGTTTATTGCGTGTCCGCCGGGCTCACCAGACCGTCGTTGGCACCCAGCACGAAGGCACGCAGCCACGGGTTGCGGTGCGTGTAGTGCTCGTGTTCATCAATCTCTTCTGAGCTGGTGCTGCCGGCTTCCACCACGGCAGTGACGTCCACCGTAGCAGGTGCCTCAACGTCCGGATTCACGACTGGCTCCTGGGCATGCCCCGGTTGAGCAGCGCCGCTCGCCGCTGCCGGCTGAGGCCGACCTGACATGTCTAGTGCCACCGATGGCTCCGCCATGGCTGCTGCTGAATGCCTTCTGCAAGTGGTGAACCAGCGAGGGGTGCAATTCAGGCGAACGGCTTCGCAGCGGTGCGTGAAACGGGGGGCTGGTCAGCGCTAAAAGTTCATGGAAACATCCAATGTTTATGACTGCTGCAAGTAGCACATACACAAGAATCGGGCGCAAGTTTGAGCCCAAACGCCCCGGGTTTGCGGACGGATTCCCCGGCCGGTACGCCTCATAATACCTACAACGTAATAAATATTCCTCGATATTTTTTAAATAGAGCTCCGCAAGCTCTACCCAACAAGATGCACATCATGGCCCTGCGCTCCGTGTTCCGGCCCCGGTCCTTCTCGTAGACCCGAGAATCTAGTGCTTCATTGCATATACAATGGCCCCGAGCATAGCTAACCGTTGCGGGCGGCGTCGCGGCGCGGTGTGCCTGGCCTACACAAACTGTGAAGTACGCCCACAGGTCACCCAGAGGCGCCATTGAGCTCTGCCGCGCCCCCGCCAGCAGTAGGAAAAGCAGCCGACAATACTGGATGGGGTGGCGCAGCAGGAAAAAACAAGGCGGGAGCGAAGTGCGCTGAAGCAACCGAGCCCCTCCCCCCCCCCCGCCCCCGCCCGCGGCCCCTGCCTCGGGACACACTGCATATCCAACTCCCCCCAGTTACAACACAGCCTCACCTGATATTGCTAGGCACATCGCACCAGAGCGCAGGCCGCCGCGCCGGGTCCGACAACTCATCTGTGTGGCGCGGAAACGAATACGTGCACAAACTAAGACAGGATCCAGAGCAAACTTTACGCCGCGACCTCCAGGCACAGGACAGAGCCATAGCAGCAATCCGTCCGCGGCGTGTCCCCTGCATCCGACCCAACCTAGCGGCCGGCGCCACTGCAGCCCGTAGCCCAGCCAAGCGCCCGCTACCCCACTCCCGCACAATAGCACCCGCCAACCTCACTGCATCTAATGCTTTTCAAAACGCCTCATTCCGTCAACTGACCAGCATGCGCACCGCAGAGCTGCTGCAATGCATGCGGTGAGCCACAAGGCGCCAGGGGGACAGCAAGACGGTCGTCCAAAGGCTGCCATGGTTTGACGGGTTCATCGATACATTGCTACCTGTATACATAGATATGGAGAAAATGTTACTTTATTTATCCCCTTAAACAGCAGCTCGCAAAGTCGTGCTGGGGGAGTATCAGTCCGCGACTGTCTGGCCAAAAGACTTCCTGGGCTGAATCTACAAATGTATCAATCACGGCATCCTCTACGCACAGACCCGGGACGGACCGCGTATTGCGAGGGAGAGCCTGGCGCGTGCCGAGCGTGTGCCCGAAATTCCGAGTGCTCTGCGCTTGCCCAGCCCGCAGCCATCGCTTTTGAGACTCACCCGGTGTCCAGGATTGCCAGTACTTGCACTGGCGCCTGGAGAGGGCGCGCAGGGCTGCTCGGGCCCAGCTCCATTTTGTCAGAGGACAACTCCCCTACGTAAACTCGCGAGCTTTCGCAGCGGATTTCAGGTGCACTGTCATGTAGCAGTATCATCATCATTGATAATAAGAGCGGCAACATGTACAGGCGGATGTACCTAAACAACTCATCGTGCGGACATGCGCCAATTGTTGCCGATGCCAAAACCGCCCCACCCCACCCCCCGCCCCACACGCACAGCGTTTAGATGTCCCTGCAATCGGAGCCCACTTACGTTGGAGTGGCCCCTTCTTGTGTGGCTGCAACCTGAGCGCCCTGCGTCCGGGGCAGGGCGCGACGGGTGGGGTTTGAAGGGCGTGGCCTTAGGCGCAAGGTGGTGGAAACAGCCCCTGGAAACAGCATACGGCGTTGTTGGATGGATGGGGACTGGGGAGCTGCAGAATAACTGTGTCATGCCCATCTGCCGGTTTGGCCCGGGCGTCCTCCCACTGGGCGCCTTCCAGGAAGCACTGCTGGGATGCGGCAAGCTGCAGCAAGTTACTGATTCCTGACAGACCCGCCTCTGTGAACGGCGCTCAACTGACCTGCCGCAGGAGAAACTCGAGTTGCTGACTTGCAGTGCGAGCTAGCTAGGCCTGATATAGCTGAAGCCTGAACGATGCTGCTATGCGCTCGCGAGTCTAGGCTTGGCATGCCCTTGATGACGCCGCAGCGGCCAACTGCTTTCCGGGGCATTATGTGCAGTTCATCACAGCACTCGGTCTGTTTTGTGTACTTGCGTACAGGTTAGGGGAAGTAACGAAAGAGGAGCCCGGCACAGAGCCGGGGCTGCGTCCTTGATGGCGGGCGACAGGCTCATGACCCCTCATCCGCGGCACGACACGAAACAACCACCATTACCATAACACCGCCAAACCCTGCGCTGACGCTGATGTGCCCAGCCCGCATAAATGCATGGCAGGAAGGTGTATGCAGGGGATTAGCGTTCGGGTTCGGGGCGGCCCTTTCATGGACGGAAATGTGCGGGAGAGTGATGTCAACACCACCGAAATGCGCAACTGGTATTTAAGCTCGCGGGATGACGGGCGTGACAGGCGTGACCGCGGAAGGGGGCGGCAGCGGCCGCCCGCCCCTGGTCAGAAGCACCTAAGCACTTCCAGGAGAAGGGCTGCTTGTTGCAAGGCAAGGCTGGCAAGGAGCTGCAAGAAGCGGTGGCGCAGGACGGCCGACACCTCCTGCACTGGTTTAAGAAGCTGGCCAACAAGCCGGCCAACCAGCAGGCAAGGGCCGCGCCCGCAGCCGCCACTGAGGAGGTGTGAGGGGGGTTGCTTGGCGGTTGGCGGTTGGCGGTTGTAAGGGGCCGAGCATCGTTGACCATGCGTGTAACTGTCATCATGTGTAGCCCTGAGCTATGCTTGGGCCACACCGCATTGGTCACAGGCACTCGACAACGAGGAGGTGGTGGAGGGCGGCGGCGACTTTGAGCCATGAGGTGGAGGCCGTGGAGCTGCTGTGAGGTGGTCTGTTCTCACGTGGTGTCTCCACGTGTCCTTGTCAGACCGTGGCATAAGAAGACTGTGCCCTGTGCCGCTGTGCCTTCGGGTGCACCCCCAGGGGAACCCTGTTACCCTGGGTTGGGGGGGAGGGGATGACAGCTCGATGGGATGGGAATGATACAGCAACAGCGGGGCCAACAGCGAAGGCAACAGCGTGTCACCGCCCAACCGGCCCAACCGGCGTGTCACAGTCCCTCCAACCAGCCAGCCAGCCCGAGGAGCGTGCGTTCAGGGGCTGCCGGAATGACTGATGGGCGGCAGGGATACCTCACGGGGATGCAGTCATCACCGCACAGGAAAACCCTATGATGCAGTCATCACCGCACAGGAAGACCACCAGCCATCAAACTTTAAAGTGCAGCACATTACACTCAATTGCCGGCTGCCGACCACACGCCGCGCGGTGCAGGCAAAGAAGCCGCGAGTGCTCGCGGCTTACCAATGCGCCCCGAATGCGAGGTTTTGTCTTCAACAAGCTCATGAAGCTGTATATCGATACAATATTTGAGTGGGCTACGCCTATATTTGGGTTCAGCGCTCGCAGTTACGCGTCCGACGCGTGGTCGAGTCCAGCTTCCACTCGCCGTTGTCAGTCGAGAGCCCTTCACCATGGCAACTTAAGCGGCACAATGCTCAGCATAATCTGGATGTGGTCGCGGACCGCAGCAATGGCGCTAGTTGCTGTCTTGCTGGTCAGGCATGCAGCGGCCGAGGCCTTGAGGCGCAGCTCGCCGTTCACTCGGCGCTCACCAGTGCCGTGCCACCCAGAATGCACTGCACGCGGAAATTGCGACCGCTCAACGGGCCGGTGCGAATGCTCTTTCGGCCTTGCTGGTGAGCGCACGCGCAGTCCGGCGGGACCACGGGCAAGCCGCGCCACGGCGAGCTGGAACGCGCAAAGGGGCGGTTACCGCTTCAAGCCCAAGGGGGGCGGCGGGTGCGCGGGCTCAGAGACGCGGGTTGAGAGAGGGATGGCGTGTGGCATGCAGGGTAGGCAACCGGGGGTTGAGAGCGCGCTTCTTAGCTTGTTGCGCGAGGCACCATGATTGAGCACAGCGTTGCGGGCTCGGCGATGAAACGCCCGCAGCTCGTGTGCAAGGCAGTGTCTGTCTTGTGCTCAAGGAAGAGCTGCGAACTTTCTTGTCTTGGTGGGAACCGGAAGCCTGGGCCTGGGACACAGGTAGACCCCCTGAAACGCCGGGCAAAGCTGCCGCCCCCTTTATACTGCTGAGCACGCCCCCATGCCCCTTGTCCTTTCCCCAGGCGAGGCCTGTGAGCGGCGGGTACTCAGCGCATGCCATACAACGGCAGCAGCAGGGGGCATCGGCTCGCGGCCCCTGTACGGAACCTGGTGGGTTACGCGGTTGCCAACAGTGAATAGTTTAGTCTGCATGCAGCTCGTTCTGTCACGCGCACCAAACAAGCACCTGCGCCTGCTGAGGGGTTCGCGCACCGAGCCCGAGCCCTGTCGCCGACACTCGCTCTGTGGTAGCACAGGTCCCTGAAGAACTGCCATTGCTACCGACAGCTTGCTCGGGTACGTGGGTGCGTGCGTGCGCGGCGCACGCGGTGCTGGGGGTTTGCTAGCATCGAGTGGCCCCTTCTAGCTTAACCTGCATACCGAGGAGGAGAGGACCCTCTGCCGGGGGCGGGGGAGTGCGTGGAGCCGCTAGCTAGTGCCGGCTGTGCCGCGCGTTGGGGACACTAGGGACACTCGAGCCGGATGACCGCTTGCTGGCCAGCAGCCACCATGCATTGGCAGCGGCACTGGGATGCATGAGTCAAGCACGCACCTTGCGTGCGCCACCATACATGCGGTACATGCATGCAGGTGGGCTGCCCACCCGAGCTGCGCGGGGAGTGCCTGTACCCGGCATTGCAGGGCAACCGCCCCCTGGCGTGCTTCGAGCAGGAGGGGACGCCTGTGGAGGAGCAGACGTCAGACGTGCCGCCAGGGGGCTTTGCCCACCCCTCGCTTGTGTGGTGAGCGTCTCTTTGTGTATATGTGTGTGTGTTAGAAAACATGAGGAAGGGGACAAACGCAGACCGCCTTTTATGTGTGTGGGGTGTGGGTTGGGGTGGGTGGGGGGTTGGGGGGTGGTGGTGGGTTGGGATAGATTCATCAACCCTTTGCATACCCAAACAACAAGTCTTGATGAAGCACTCGTCCCTCGGTCTGAAACCAGCAGGGCCTCCTCGCTCACATGCTACATAATGTAGTACCGCGCAGCTCTATCCCGGCAGCAGCCTGGTCGACGGCCGCACCCTTTCCTTACGCCTGGCCCCTGCACGGCGGGCGCTGCTGGTTGCTTGCTTGCAGGTACTGGGGCCAGCCGCTGCTGGGGCGGGCGGCTATGAATCGGACGTCTCCGCCGCCCAGCCACCCGCTGCCCAACGGAATGCACCAGCTGCCGCTGAGTGCGTGCCCGAGGCGGTAGGTTGCGGGGGGTCAGCACACCACACACACGTTGCATGCGCTGTGCTGTCACGTATTCGCTCGAGCGACCGTGTGTTTGCGGTGGGCAGCAGACGGGAGTGGCGCACAATCAGGCGGTGGCACCACAGCAGTGCTCTTCATTCGGCGAGAGCCGAACCCCCGAGCTCGCATCCCCTCCTCCTAGTCCCGCCCCAACTCCATTCACACGTGGGTGCAGGTGCCATGATCGGGGCATATGCGCCACAGATCAGCAGCCCCCTCAGTCATCAGCGGGGTCGGGCAGCGAGGCCAGCGGGCGGGCGGTGCAGGCGGCGGCGGAAGCAGATGGGGCGGACGGTGGTGGCGCTACCATGGATGCTAGCAGCAGTGCCTCGGCCAGCGGCCGCTGCATCTGTGCCGCCTCCTACACGGGCGCAGCCTGCGAGCAGCCAGTGGCAGATGATTGCTATGGCGCGTGCAACGGCGGGACCTGCATCCAGGTGCGTGCCTGCGTGTCTCGCGTATGTAGAAGTCCCTGTGTTGCTATAGGGTTACGGTAGTATGTGTGCGTATGCGACACAATGACACTGCCGCCCACATGCATGGACCGCCACACGAACCAGACGACACGCTGGGGCATAGCAGGCTGGTAGCCTAGACACGTTAATGTGCGTGTCATCGTGAGTGTATGCCCGCGAACCCCCGTCCACAGGGCTTCTGTCACTGCCCGCCGGGGCGCTGGGGCCTGGCCTGCACCAACACGGAGGCCTGGAACAGCAGCGTGGGTGCGTGGGCTGGGCGGGGGCGGGAGCGGCAGGTCGGGCGCCGTGGTTATGACACGAACCCGGGAAGGGTGCCGTGTGTAGGCCTGCTGAATCTGGATAAACGTCGAGGCCTAAGACATACCGTATGGGTCCAAGTACCTGTGTTAGGATTCACAAGGGACAGGACTATGCAAGACTTGTGCGTGCAAAGGTACAGGAACGCCAAGCAGGGAACGAAGTGCCTACCTGTGTTGTGCACGGATGGGCTTATTGAGGCGTGTCGCACATCGATCTTACCTCGCTTTGTGCCTAGCTAGCATTGGCGGCCTCGAACGCGCTGTATGCTGGCATCTTCCAGTCTCCCATACTCTACTTGTGACCTTTCCTTTCCTTCCCTTCCCTTCCCCCGCCGGCAGGCTGGCTGCCATCCGTGGCGGCGCCGCGGATCTACGTGTACAGCCTGCCGCAGGGGGTGGCGCACCGCATCACGAATGACGGAGAGTGAGTAAATCACGCGTGCCCTACGTCCCAATAACTGCCTTGGACCTTGGGTCGTCTTGGCACATCATCACGCACTTGCCTCATCACACGCTCGCGCCCCCATTACCTGCCTGCCTGCCGGCTTGTCACTGCTGCCTGCAGCACAACGCGGGATGGCATGTACCGTGGAGAGGTGAGGTTGCGGCCTGTCGGTTACTGTCAATCTGTCACCACCAGCTGACGCTGTCCAATCGAATTCATCTGTACCGCTGTATCACCTGCTCATGGCAGGGCTTCGCATGCATGCATGAGGACGAGTGCACGGGCGCCTGCCTGCTGGTCGGGCCCAAACAAGCAACCCACGCCAGATGATGCCCTCATGCATTCATGCTTGCGCAGGAGATGTTTCTTCAGGAGCTCTTCGCGGCGGCGGCCACCGCTGCCGTCAGGCCCCGCGGCGGCCTCGCCGCGCCCCTGCAGGCGGCGGCGGGGCTGCCTGCACCGCCACCAGCAGCGCTGCCACGTGTCACTGCCGCCGCGCAAGCAGCGGCTTCCTTCGCGGCGGTTGCTGCCGCAACGACAGCAGCAACAGCAGCAGCTGCTGCAGGCGACACAAAGGCCGCGCCACAAGGGCAGCGAGAGCTGCTGCTGCTGCTGCCTAAAGAGGATGCAGCATCAGGGCAGGCCGCCGATGAGGGCGACGATGAGGGGCAGGGGGTGCTGGCGGCGGCGAGGCGCGGCAGCCCGCCGCCTACTAATAAGCAACGGAAGTCTTCTCGGCAGCAGGGTCAGGGGCGAACACGCAAGACGCACCGCGCCGGCGGCGGCCTCGGCTCCGCAACCAGCCACGTGCTGCACGCGACTCGCGGCCTGGCCATGAGGAGGAGGGAGGCGGCAGGCGGTGGCGGCGCAGTAGGCCACATGCACCTGCGCGGCGACGGCGGAGGGAGTAGCATCAGCAGCGGTGGCAGCAGCAATAGCGGCATGTCGGCGGGAGCCGAGGCGCTGCTGACTCAAAACCCCTGGGAGGCCAACCTGTTCATCGTACCCACCTGGTCCATCTGGTACTCAGGTGCGTGCGCGTGTGTGCGTGTGTGCGTGCGCGTGTGGCCGGCGGCTTACTGCGCCATGTGTGGGGTGCGTGTCGTGCGCCTCGCGCCGTGGCCCGGTCGCTGGCTTGGTGCGTGGTCACGTGCCGTTTTATCGATGTGTTGCACCAGTTCGCCACCTGCTCCCGTCTGTGCCGGCATGCAGGCAACGTGGCTTCCCCGGCGCTCATTGTGCGGCGTGTCATTGCGCATCTCAAGGCCGAATACCCATTCTGGGACGCCATGGGCGGTCGCAACCACGTGTTCTGGTGAGAGTGTGCGCCGTTCCCGCGTGCTGTACTTTGGTGTTGGATGCTGTCTGCCTCTGTCTATCATGGTATTCAGAGCCCACCGCCCTGTTCTGATTATTTAGATGTTGACCCGCTGACTCGCCGCCTGCGGTCGCTGCCGCCGACCCGCTGACAGGGCCTCCAACGACCGCGGCGTGTGTGACTGGCAAGAGTTGGATCCAGACCTTCGCAACCCCATCATGGTGCGTGGGTGGGCGCTTGCTTACGGCATATATAAGGGGGGCGGGAGAGGGTGTGGCAGCAGCAGCACGCACGTGCGGACGGACGTGTGCAGCACCAAGACCTGATAATGGTATATGATATGGGCGTGATGCGTTGTGGCCTCTTTCACGTGATAGCCACGGGCAAGGTATTATTGCAGGGGCCGGCCCGGCGCTCGTGCCTCGGGTGCCAGTGGGCAGTGGACCGCTGGTGCCGCTGCAGTGTGTGTGTGTGTGTGTGTGTGTGTGTGTGTGCGTGTGTGCGTGTGTGTGTGTGTGTGTGTGTGCGTGTGTGTGTGACAACGGGTTTACAGGCGGCCTGACGAGTCTCGTGAGCGAGTACTCGGGACAGCCAGCGACAGCGAGGCATTTAGGCCACACGCTGCCGCTATCACGCGTCTCCCCTGCCCAGAGCGCAGCCAAGCTCTGGAGTCCACCGGGGGGACGCTCCAACCAACCTGGACCACGCCAGTAGCCTCAGAAGGGTTACTGCTGGTACTACAACGCAGGGCCCAGCGGGCTCACAAAGCTCTAGGCTGGAGGGCCAGCACCGCAGCAACACGAGCACCGGACAGACGACACACCGCACGCAACAGCACAGCGACAGGTGGCTACGGGGCTGAGTCCAGCGACCCCGCAGCCTTTCACAGCCTCGACAACAACCTAACCAGCACTCGACGCCAGGGCAGACTATGCCAAAGGGCAGCCACAAACGCGTCAGACTACCAGGCCGGTCTTTGCCGAGAAACGCCCGGGGTGCTCCGGCACCCAACCCACCCTCAGCTCCGTTGACCCGAAACCCTGGCGCACACTCCCCTTGACCCTCCCAACCCTTCCCAACCCTGCTGGTCCCTAGATTCAGCCGCTATGTCCGCGGCTCATTGCTATGGCGATTCTTCTACTCGAGAAGGCTGATCCCGGTCACTCCTCCAGCTCCAGCTCCATAGCTTGCGGAAGCGCGCAGAGCAGCATCCCGTCCACCACCGCTAGGATCGGGTGGGTGGCGTCAACACCTTCCCAGCCCTTTCGGGGCACACCGAGTTGCGCGAACTGCAGCAGCCGCGACCAAAAGTCCGCGACTGCGCGAGCGCACGCAAGCCCGATGGGGTTGACGCCTGGCTGCGGCGGCGTCAGCTGTGTGGGCGGGACCTCATCTGGGTCGGCGTCCGCCCCCGCTGCTGCCGCCGCCGCTGCCTCGGTGGGTGCTGCCGCCGCTGCCGCCGCTTGGTCTCCCTGGGCCGCTGCAGCGCGCGTCATCCCGCGCAGCCGCACCCGGCCGTGTTCTATGGCGGCAAGCGCCGCCATCGCCACCACATCCCACACGCACTGCTGGATGCCCGAGGGCGCCTGCACTAGCCACAGCTGGGCTTGGCTGACGGGCTGGGGCCCCGGGGTGTGTGCGTTGATCTGCGCCACCACCGCCTTTGCCACTGCGCAGCCCCAGAAGTGGTGCTGCCGCGGCGCAGACGGGGTGGCGGCGGCTGGCCCCGTTGTGGCGCTGCCATGGCCGTACTGTCCACAGCCGCACGGCTCACGTCGAGCCGTGGGCATGTGAGTGTTGCCCGGCAGCGGCACGGCGTCGATGGCCAGCCGCCACAAAGTCTCGAAATGGCGCCGCTCCCACCGGACGTGCTGCCACAGGCGCGCAAGGGTGCCCCGAAGAGCGCCGAGCGCCGCTGCCGCAGCTTCAGGCAGGTCCTCACGCCGTGCCTCCGAGCGGGGCGGCAGGCCAAGGGCCGCCCGCTCATAGTCCTCGTGGAGTCCGGCACGGCGTGCCGCTATGCTGTCCAGCTGCAGGGCTGTGGCCATGCGGACGGTCAGCTTCTCCAGGGGAATTTTGACGGACTCGGTGCCGGGCAACACCCATCCCATGCGCGGCATGATGATGGTGCTGATGACGGAGGAGGTGGAGGGGGCGGGGGGCGGGGCGGGGCCGGGGCCCGCAAGCTGTGCGGCGTGGGCCCGTGCGGCGTTTATCCACGCTGGTGGGATGTCATCAACCAGGCCCTGGAGGGCGGCGAGCGTGGGGCCGCGGCGACGCTGGCGTGCGTCTGTTGGGCCCAGGTGGGCTCTCAGCCACCCTGCCCAGTCGACGATTGCGGCCGTGTCGAGCGGGCGCGCGTCGTATGCTCGTAACAGGTCGCCAATGGTGAGCAGCCGCGCACAGGCGCGTAGTGCCCTGTGGCGGTAGTCAAGGCCGCGGCCCTGCGTGTACTGCGCGGCGCTGGCAAGGGTAGCTTCTGGCGCCGGCTCCTCCTCGGCCTCTAGGTCCGGGTCTGCCTCGCCGCCCTCAGCCGGGGGCGGAGGGCAAAGGAGCGGGTTGCCCCACAGGGGTGCCGTGAGGCACCAGGCCCCTGGCTCTGGTGCGGGTTCCAGCGCCTGCACCGGCGGCAGCCAGCCTAGCGCCGTCACCGTGCGCTCGGCGTCCTCGGGGAGGGGCAGGCTGGGAACAACATCGCCCGCGCCCGTCACTGCTGGCACTGCCGTCAGGGCGCTGCTAGGCCGCATGGATGGGTGGTGGTGATGGAGGAACGCGGCGTACGCGACACACCAGGGCTGAGGCAGCGCGTTGGCGGGGGCGGCATCGTGGGCGGCGAGGCGGGCGGCCCACGTGGCGTGCCGGCCGCGCACGTGCTGTGTGAGGGGCAGGGCTCCGAAGCCGCCGGCGGTGGGGTGTCCGTACAGCAGCTCGGTTGGGATGCCCGTCAGACGCTGCTCCGTGGCCTCTGGAGCTAGGCGCCGGTCCACCACGCGTGCGACGAGCCGCTCCAGTTCCCGTGCCACGCCGTCAGGCATGCCGCTGTGTTCCATGTGCCACGTGACCATAGAGGTGCAGTAGGCGGACGCGGTGTTCGCACGGCCAAAGGCGGAGAGCCCCAGGTGGGCGACGCGCTGCAGGCGCCGCTTGGCTTCCCGCAGGCGGGCGGTCCAGTCTAGCCGCAGGCGGGCAGGGTCGTTGCTGAACGGCACGCTGAGCGCGGTGGCAGCGGCCACCACCTTCAGCCCGCAGACGCGGTCCTGTGCGGCCGCATCTGGCATAGCTGTGCCAGGGGCTGGCGCAGGGTCGGCTCCGGGTGCGGCATCTGGGTGGGCGGCGGCTGGGGTGGGCGCGGCGTGTACGGTGGCGGCCGCCGGGGCCGCGGGTGCAGGGGCCGTACCGGTGGCGGGGGGCCCAGCAGCTGCAGCTGGTGCTGCGGCCGTGGCGGTAGTGGCGGCGTCCTCAGCAGCGGCGCCGCCCTCGGCTGCGGCGCCCAGCGCAGCTGCGGCCGGTGGGTAGCCTACCCGCAGCAGCTCCACCTTGGTGAGGTTGAGGCGCTGCCCTGATGCGCGGCTGAAGGTGTCCATGGCCGCCAGGAAGCTGGGCACGGCCGCGTCGCTCTCCAGGAGCACCTTCGTGTCGTCAGCAAACTGCGCTGCCGTGGTCAGGTCGGTGCTGTCAGGGTGCAGGCGGATGCCCACCTGCTGGCGCTGCAACCAGCACAGCAGCGCCTGGGCTACGAAGAGGTACAGCAGTGGTGCCAGCGGGCAGCCCTGCCGGACCCCCGCCACCATGGCGACTGGTGCTGACCAGTGGCCGTTGACGACAGCTTGCGCTGTGGTGTGCTGTAGGAGGGTGCTGACCCACCCGCGCAGCTGCGGCCCGGCCCCCATTGCCTCCATGGCGGATAGGAGGAAGGTGCGGTCAATCGTGTCATACGCCTTGGCGAAGTCCAGGAAGGCAATGATGGCCGTGCGCTGCTGCTGCTTCAGCAGATGCGGCAGTAGCCGCAGTAGCTGGATGTTGGCGCCAATGAGGCGTCCGGGTAGGAAGGCGGTCTGCTCCAGCGATACCACCTTTCCCAGCGCGGGCGCCAGCCGGTTGGCCAGCACCTTTGCCAGGATGCGGTAGGCGGTGCCGAGTAGGGTGATGGGGCGGTAGTTGCCTGGCTCCGTGACATCGCCCTTCTTGTACAGCACGGAGATGACCCCATGCAGAAAGCCCTCGGGCGCCTGGCCCGTTTTGCCGACTGCAATGAAGAGGGTGGCGAGGACTGGGCTGAGGGGGCCCCGAAAGGCCTTGTACAGGTCGATGGGCAGGCCGTCCTTGCCGGGCGCCTTGCCCGGCTCCATCCTGCCCAGCGCCGTCCGCACCTCGCCCGCCGAGACCTCCACGGCGCCCACCGACGTGTCCGCGTCCGCGGGTAGGCTGATGCCGGACTCTCGCAGGGCTGTGAGCACGGTCTCCTGCGCCTCCACTGTGGTGTCAGGGGCACGGCTGACGTCCCGCCAGAAGTTGGCGACAACCTGGGGTACCTTGTGCGGGTTGCTGACGAGCGCGCCAGAGGCGGGGTCTTTCAGCGCGACAGGGGCGGGGCCGTGTGATTCTGTGAGGGATTGCAGGAGGGCGGTGAGCCCGCGGCTGGGCCGCTCCCCGTCCTGCAGCTGCTGTAGGCGCCGCTCGTGCACCTCATCCCTGGCGTCGGCTTGGAGGGCCTGGGCCAGGTCGGCCATGGCGGTGGCGAGGGCTGCTAGGGCGTCTGGGCTCGTCGGCTGCGCTGTGACTGCCGCCTCCGCCTGCTCTGCCACGGCCTGCTGCTGTACCGTGCGGGCGCCGGGGCTCAGGCGCCGCGCCCGGGCAGTCCGGTTCAGGGCGTGGCAGAAGGTAGTCCACCGCTGCTGGAAGCCCGGCCACCACGCCAGGATGGAGTCTGGGGGGTCCTCCGGCTGCGGGGCTGACTCGCATTCCCCTGTGATCCACTCCCGCATCTGCGCCTTCAGGTCCCTGTGTTTCAGGAAGTGCAGGCGCACTCTGCGCAGGCCGCGCCCTGTCTTCTCCGCTTGCTTCGCGACTAGCTCAGCGAAGGCGATCTGATGGTCGCTGGGTGCGAGGCGGGAGATGGCAGCCGACACCACATAGTTGGCTGCGGCGGGGCTGATGTAGATGCGGTCAAGGCGGGAACGCCCAGGCTGTGGGGCCTTGTAGCAGAACGTGAACGCCTGCTTGGTGGGGTGGCAGTGTCGGAAGGAGTCCACCAGGCCGCCCGCCGCTGCTCGGAAGAGCTGTGTGATGGCGGCATCAGCCGGTCGCGCGCCGGTGGCATCCAGGGCGGGCTCCTCCACGAAGTTAAAGTCCCCGGCCAGCACCAGCGTGTCGCCAGCAGCCTCGGCTGCGGCGGCCGCTGGTGCAAGGCACAGGTCGAAGAGGGCGGCACGTGTGGCGGCCGCGTGGTCACTGCTGGCTGTGGGGAGGTACACGTTGCACACGCGCAGCGTGTGTCCACCCCACTGCAGCGTACAGCAGGCGCTGCGTCCTGGCGGCGCCGCTGGCGCCACAGGGAGCGCCTTGGGGGCGGCGGCTCGGCATAGGTCGCTGCGGACGAGGGTCACAACACCCGCCGTGTGTGCGGAGTGAGACCACGAGTACGCTGCGACCTCCCACTGAGGGATATGGCGGTATTGGGCGGCTGCGTGCAGCTCCCGCAGTAAGGCAGTGTGGTCCTCCTCACATGTGTGGTGTGCCTCCTGCACGCACACGATGTCTAGCCCCATCGCACTCCACTGCCGCACTGCTGCTGCGAGTCTGACCTGCGCCCGTGGCTTCTCCAGGCGCAGTCCCCCCATATTGTGCGTGCCAATCCGCAAGGGCCGGCTCGCAAGCCGCGGACGGGCGGCTGCGGCCGGCTGGGCGCCGGCCGCTGCCAGCTGCCCGCCCGCAGCAGCAGCTGGGGGCATTACTGCGAGGCCGGCGCCCCCGCCTCTGCATCTGCTGCAGTGGGCGCCGTGCCGGGTGCTGCGTCCGTCGCTGTGGGGCCCGCGGCCAGGTTGGACAGGCGCTGTGCCCGGGCCGCCGCAGTTTGCGCCTTCCGCTGATTGTCAAGGATTCTCATCGCTAGCCACTCCTGGGAGTTCTCCCGGAGTTTGTCGGCACGGTAGAGGGCGAGCTGCGATTTCACCCGCTCCTGCTCCTGCTGCTTGGCCGCCTTGGCCACCGCTGCCGCCGCCATGGCCTCCGCGCTCGCTTGCACGTGTGTGTGTGTGTCAACGAGAGAGCGCCTCCGCGCTCGCTCGCACGTGTGTGTGTGTGTGTCAACGAGAGAGCGCCTGCGCGCCGACCCGTTATGTTGGGGCTGCTGCTGGTTTTGAAGCTAAGTCCGCGGCGGCATGCGACAGCAAATGGCACATACATCCAGGTCCCACCACGCAGTGGGTTGTGGCATGATTACGGCAAACGCCCTGCCTTGCCCCTGCTGCTGCTGCTGCTGCTGTTGCTGCTTCAGGTCACGCACTTTGGCCAGGCGCCGCGCGTGCCGCCCTTCCATATCCTGTCGGTGCTGGGAGACACCAGCTGGCGCGCCGTGCTGCGGGGGCACCTGCAGGGCGCGCTCAAGGTGCGTGCGTGTGCGCGTGCATGCACGCATGCATGCGGCCGTACGTACGTGTATGCATGCATGCAGCGTGTGTGGGAGAGGCGATGGGGTAGGTGTGGGAATGAGGCGGGCTGAAGGCTTGCTGCATGCTGGCAGCAGGCAGCTTACCGGTGCTTGCGCATGCTCAGCAGTCCGGGGCTGGCTGGGACCGTGGGGCATTGTGCGTTGCGAAGCTGCTGACGTCATGTTGCGTGGTCCCGCACCACCGCCTTCCTTGGTTAGTTGATGTGGGCGGCTGCCGCGCGCGCATGCTAACGCGTGCCCTCTTTCACATCCACAGAGGGAGCAGGTGCCAGTAGCCAAGGGCTTTGCCCCCAACACCCACGCCGACGTCCTGGCCGAGTACGCGCCCTGCTACAGGTGCGGCGGGTGCCGCGCACACACAGCGTCTCTCGTTATTTTTTACCTGTGTGCCCTGACTTCTTCTCGAACATAACTATTTGGCAACGCAATTGCGCCCGCCGCTCTTTGAAACACAGCCGGTGGGGCAACACCGCCAACATGGCGGTGCCGCGGCGGCCTGCTGCCCTAACTCAACTACGAAACACATCATCCCCTACCGACACAGTTTTTTCTCCCGCGTCCCATCCGCGTTATCACATAATAACACGGCACAATGATCTGGCCTATTGAGTGTGCTGCTTCTCGGTCTGGAAATGGTGTGAAGAGGCTGGGGACGAGGTCCATGCGGAGGGAGGGTATGGACCGGAGGGAGTTGGAGTGGGCCGGGATTCGTGGCATGCACTGGATGTTGGGAAGTCGCTTTCAACTCTCAGTAATCGCTCTGTGAATATGTTAAAGAAAGGGTGGGAAGAGGTAGTGGACCTCGTGGGGAGTGGGCCGGGGTTCCTGGCATGCGCATGCTCGCTCGGGATGTTGGCTGGGAAGTCGCGATCAACACTCAGTAATCGCTCTTTGAAAATGTTAAAGAAAGGTTGGGAAGAGGTCGTGGACCTCGTGGGGAGTGGGCCGGGGCTCCTGCTGGCATGCGCATGCTCGCTCGGGATGTTGGGTGGGAAGTCGCGGTCAATTTTCAGTAACCGCTCTGTGAAAATTTTACTGTCCTTGAAAACCCACAATGCTATTGGATAGCGCTTGCATGTAGAAGCTGATAGCAAAACCCAGGTCGGCCGAAAGGCCGCTCCACGCGAACTTGCTCGCGATTGTAATCCCAGCAGCAAATGAAATTGTCGCAGACTCGATTATGCGCGAAACCAGAGCGACTTTTGGCGCCTGTGCAACGCGGCCTTTCGATTGCACTTGCTCGGCGCTCGCGAAACGCGCTATTCAGAAAGTACGCTTGATTGACCCAGGGTCGGTCAAGTTGTCCATCTTGTCTATACATAAGGCAGCATAAGGCCGCGGGGTTCACCCCTGTCGTATCTGGACTGTGGCCACGATGCAAACGGTGGGGATCTGGCGGGCCATGGCTTGGCTGGGACTCGCTGTGCGCGAAGTCACGCGGACTCCGACTGCGGGAGGGTTTGCTGCAGCTTCAGACGGCCCTTGTGTGCTTGCGCGCTCGGGTTGTCCCCTCTGTAACACCGCAATCATAAGGCCGCGGCCGCACGTGTCGCCGCCGCCATGGCCCTCCTGCCGGAGGGCTGGGCGGCAGCGGCGCGGGCGGCGCGGGCGCCCCGCAGCGGTCGGGTTACGGCGCCGGACCAAGCTGCGTCCGTGCGGGAGCTGGCCAGGGGGTTGGGGTGGGCCCAGGCCGGCGGCCCGCCCCTCCTGGTGCTGGAGTATACGGTGAAAGCTGGTACACTCATGCAACTCGCGGCGCCCCTGGCGCAGCTACGTGCCAAACATCGTACGTATGTGGCTGCTGCTTTCGACCCCGATGTGACTGACTCTGACTGTGTGCTGGCTGCGGGTGCGTTTGCTGCTGTGCTGTTACGGTTGTGGAACCTTAAGTGGGAGAATCGGCACAAAGAGGCCTTGTGGCGTGTCGCTGCCGATGCGTGTTGGGCGTTCCCCATGCGGGCCCGCGAACATGCCGGCGGTGTCGTCCACGTGTGCCAGGCATGTGGCGCGGATATGACGTTTGGGGATCGGCGGCATTATTACTGGGACTGTGTGGTCGCCCGTGGCCTGCGTGAGTCCATGGGTATGGCGATGGGGGCGCTTCCCGAAGACTCGCTAGGCGTGTTTACTCGGGCTGCCTTGTGGCTGGTGCGGCCGCCGCCGGGTCCGGCGCCGCCGGTCTGGGATGTGGTGTGTCTGGCTGCGTTGTCTGCTATGGACATGGGGCGGCAGCGGGTTGTGATGGCCGGCCAAGGGTTGCCTGCTGAGGCCCCGCTCCCTTCTCGCCGTGTTTTAGCTATTGGACTGGAGGTGGTGGCTGATTTCTGGGGACGGTTGCAGGCGTTTGCTAGTTTGGGCGTGCGCCCTAGTGGCTGGGATGCTGTCCCCTCCGGGCACGTGTTCCTGTCGCGGGGGGCTGGCGACCGCATTGACGTGGTGTTGCCGTATGACGCTGCTTCTCCGCCCCCTTCTCCTTGAGGGGCGTGCGGCGTGCAGCTGGCCTCGGGCCTACTGTGCTGGCTTGACGGTGTGCTGCCTTGACGTTTCCGACTTGGTCTTCGCGTAGCGGTGCCTTATGAGCCGCGTGTCTTGTGATGCTGTGTCTGGTGTGGCTCTGGCGGGCGTTTAGCTTAGCTTCGACACGCCTACGCAGCTGTGAGTCGGGTGGGCAGCCAAGCAGGGTGGCGGTTGGCCACCTGTGCCCGAGGCAGTGTTCACACTGTCCCCTTCTTGTAACCAGCACTCATAAATATCTGGTTTCCGACTTGGTCTTCGCGTAGCGGTGCCTTATGAGCCGCGTGTCTTGTGATGCTGTGTCTGGTGTGGCTCTGGCGGGCGTTTAGCTTAGCTTCGACACGCCTACGCAGCTGTGAGTCGGGTGGGCAGCCAAGCAGGGTGGCGGTTGGCCACCTGTGCCCGAGGCAGTGTTCACACTGTCCCCTTCTTGTAACCAGCACTCATAATTACCGTGATGGTTCGCAGGCCCGAGAAGGACGTGCTTGCTCCGCCAGTGGTGCCGGAGTGGGTGGTTCCCTACTCGGATGCTGTGTACGGGCCCCGGCACGACGACTTCCACCGTGCCGGATCCGGCGCCACAGCGCCGCAACCAACATCGCCTGCGCATGGCGACGGCGCGGCAAATGGTGGCGACGGTGATGACAGGGACAGGGACGGGGGCGGGGGCGGGGGCGGGGGCGCGCATCCGCAGGCGCGCAGCAGCCTGCCTCAGCCGCCGCCAGTGGAGTTGCCGGAGCGCAACATCACTTTCTTTTTTTCGGGCGGCATCAGGTGAGATTGTCGGGGGCAGGACGGGAGGGCGTAAGTTCACTCCAATTCCCAATGCGACCATAGAAGCCCAGGGGGGTAGTAGCCGTCCATGTGGACGGTGTTTGTCAATTTGGGGAGGTGGCCAGCCATGCCCAGAGGAGCAGCGGGGGCCGGACCGGGGCCGCTTGCTAGACAGCAGTGCGTAGCAGGTGTGAGAGCAGGGGCCAGGGGGTGTGATAGATCGCTGAGGACTGTTCCCACTCCTTGCACGCTCCTTCCAAGCCCCCGCCCCGCGTGGATGTGAATACCTTGTGCCTGCGTGTGTGCGTGTGTGCATGCACATGTGCTAACACGTGTGTTCACAGGCCGGAGCAGCTGTACTACAGCCAGGGCGTACGGCAGGCAGTCATGCGCATGGTCAGCGGCAGCGGCGGCAAGGCCGGTACCGACAGAGGAGGCAAAGAAGGGGAAGGGGGCTTGGCAGAAGAGTTCACCGGGGCATGGAGGCGCCCTGACTTCATCATCTCGACCGCTGGTGAGTGGTGATGAGGTCTTCAGCGGACATACTCCAGCAGCGCCCTTCTTCCGCCTCCCCCGACTACATTGCAAGCCTTGGCGCCACTCACGGATAAAGACACGCGCCCCCACACACACCACCAAACCCTTCGAGCTGCATCCTTCCACCCATGCGCCCATTTCGTCCGCGCCTCACGCCCAATCCCACCCCGCCACTCCGGTCGACCCGCCCTGCCGCCGCCGCAGTCTGGATTAACCACCCCTCCCCTCGGTCCCCCCACCGCCACACACACGCACACACACAGTGGGGGGACGAGCAGTTGATTTGCTTGTTCTCTCCTTGTGATCTCTAACACAGGCCAGCACAGCCAGGTGCTGATGGTCGCCTCGCGCTTCTGCCTGGCGCCCAGCGGCTGGGGCTGGGGGCTGCGGCTGCTGCAGGCGGTGGCGTGCGGCTGCGTGCCAGTGGTGGTGCAGGACAGTGTGTACCAGGTGGGGCGGTGAGGCGGCGTCGCGGCCATGATGATGGGTGTGGGGCGGCATCGCGGCAGGTTTAACGAAGGAGGTGCCGGATGATGATTTGCTTGCAGGGCTGTATGGGGCGGGGGGCACTGGAGCAGAGGTGGGGAGGGGGACGGAGGGATGCCAACTTGCCAAGCCCTCCAGCCACCACCCGGCCATCGGTGCCGACTTGTGCGTGCTGGCCGCCGTTCAGCCTGAGTGCACACAACCTCACAACCCCCGCCCGCGCATACACCAACCCGCGCCGCACCTCTTCCCACCTTGCACTTCCCATCGCAGCCGCTGTGGGACGTGGTGCCGTACGAGGAGTTTGCGGTGGTGGTGCCGCGCGCGCAGCTGCACCGCCTGCCGCAGCTGCTGGATGCGGTGACGCCGGAGCAGCTGGCGCGCCTGCAGGCCGGGCTGGTCACGTGGCACAGGTCCGTTGGGTGGTGCGCGAGCGCGTGCGAGGCGGCGGCTGGGGGTGAGGGTGAGGGCCGACTGGCGGAGCGAGCTCGGACGTATGTGCGCTGTCTGAACGACTCCGCATTGAGGTTCAGGAAGGCTTGTGAAGGCGGCCGTGGGACCCAAGCTCTGTGCGGCGCCCAAATGCCCAATGCCTCTGCCCCCCCTCTGCCCCCCCTGCAAGCACATATTTACACACCCATACTCCCGCGTTGTTTGTTGACCTTGTTCTTCCCATCTGTTCCCTCAGGGCCTTCCTGTACCGGCACCACAGCCCCGCCGGCCTGGCTTTTAACTACACACTGGCGGCACTAAAGAAGCGGCTGGTCAGCCTCAACAGCGCCCACTACCGCCGCTATCATCAACGGCACCGCCGCCACTGACCTAAGCAACGAACACGCATCAGTCATGGTAGTGTCTGGCTCGAGCCACAAGCAAGCGACAAGGGCTGTCAGCTTTGTACAGCTGGAAAATGGGCTGAGCCCTATTACAGTCACGGGGTGGGTGGCTGCTTCAATGGAACGATGCGAAGGCTTGACTCGGCCAGCACAAGGCACGCGTGTGTAAGTCCCACACGCTGTCCACGCGGGTCAAGGGTCCCCTTGCTGCCAATCCTAAACACTTGAAGCCCTCTACCGCGCTCCAGACCTCCTCGATGCCTGACACTCCTCGGGCTGGGCGCGGGGTGGGAGCGACCTCGGGGCTCCTCGGCATTTTAGGAGGGGCGACAGACATGGCTCCGCAAGTTGCCACAAACTCGCGCTTTATTTACCCGAGTTGCTTGCCGCCAACATAGATTGCTTTATAGACCCTATAAACGCGGGCGTAGGTGACTATCCTCGCGACCTCGCGAAAGTCAATTGTCCATGGACGCGCAAAGGCACTTCTCGCTCCGCCCGAATTTTCCCTGCCGCCTATTTACATGGAATATACAATAACAAATACTAATACGTGGCAGTCGCAGTTTGTGCCAGTATAATACTTTTTGCCGACGCACGCACGCACGCACGCACGCACGGACAGGGGTGTTTTGGGGGGGCTTCGCCCCCCCCTCCGGGACGCTTCGCTGGGGGGCTCAGCCCAAAAAGCGCGTCAAGGCATTATTAGCTGCCCTACGTTTGGGCTGCTGCAGCAGCTTTGAGTCGTGAGCAGGAGGCCAAACGGCAAACGCCATCTCCTGCACCATGCATGCCGCTGCTGCTGCAGGCTGAATGCTAGCGCGGAACGGCAGCAGAAGGCCAAGCCAGTCCATGATCCCGCACGATTCCGCCAGCTTCGCGACAGCAGGATGACAGCACATGACCAGTGCTGAGGTAATGATTTCGATACTGTCCCCTCGTGCGTCGAGGAAAGGGAGCAGGTGTACGGGTCAGCGGGAAGGTGGGGGGCGCGCTACGGTTCAGGATCCCCACCAGATGAATCGATGCGGTTTTGCTGTGGACGAACGGGGGCGGCAGCGGTTGACCGTGGATGCCCAAAACCAAGCAGTGCGTTCCCCGCACAATTGCACATGATTTGCATGATTGCAGCCGACATATGCATGTAAACTGCGGTGGTGGGCGTGTTGGCGGCGGGCCTGTGACCTCGGCCCGGCTTGGCGGGCGGCAGGTCGAAGTTCATGGCAGTTGCTTGGTCCTGTTGAGGCCGGCAAGCGCGGGCAAGCGCTTGCAGATAACCGGCACCATTTCGCGCCATGCATTTGAGCCGTGCTGCAATATGAATAGTATTATCTTCCGTGATCTTGAATTGGTGGGCCAGGTTTCCCGCGTTTTGCGTGCCGCGACCGCCACGTTGCGAGTATTTGGCGCTCGCGATCGCTTTGCCTCCTCAATAACAGCTACCGGAGGTCAGTGAAGCTGCCATTCATGTAAACATATACCAGTACATAGACTGCGGACATAGTACTTAAACTGAGCCAACGCTTCCCACGTATTTCACTTCGGCAGCTGTCGCCACCGCGCAAGAATTTTGGACCGTAATTTGCAATCACTCCTGCTATTTAACTTCTTGTGTACCATAATTGATCTGTTTCTCAAATCATTACATTGAGGTGCTGCGACTTCCAGCCAGCGCCTGGCCACGATGCAGGCGTGGGGCACATGTCCCCAGCGTCGGCGAAAAAGCGGTTTGAATGCCGCGCGTATGCTGATGTCATTTTGGGCCATGCTCATCGGTGAGCGAGGCGGCGCGCTGGTTGGGTAGCCTCGGCCCGCGACGGGCCGACCGCTTTAGTCAGGGGAGCTCGGCGGGTGACCCTGCGGGCATGGCCGCCGGCCCTCACACGCACATCTCCACCTCGCATCTGGCGCCTCGCAGTTAACGTTGGCGCACAACCTAACTTGGCAAGGAGCCCCCCGCCTGCTCCGCTGGCGCCGCCGCCTGCGCCGCCGCACGCGCCTTCGCAGCCGCTGCCTGCGCCGCCAGCATACCCGCCCACCTACCCTGCTCCACCGCAGCTACCTCAAGGTGCGCACCCTGGACCGCCAGCCGCACACCCCAGCGCCGTGCTCCAGCGCTCGATGGTGTCGTAATAACCCTGTGATCACATACTGGCCTTCGCTGTGCCGCCTTCCAAGCGCTGTGCTGCTCCCGCCAAGGCCCCGCGGCCGCTACGCCTGACTCTTCCCTTGCCGCGTCCCTTGCCGCCGCCTCCTGGACCCGCTGCTGCACGTGCCCACCGCGCCGCAATGCAAACACGCAACAGAGGGCGACATCCGACTGGCGGCGGGCAGCGCATCCGGAGAGGGGCGGCTGGAGGTCTACCTGACCGCAGTGCCGCCCGGGCCCGGCATTGGCGAGGCTGTCAGTGGCTGGGTTAGTGTGTGCGACGACCGGTGAGCACGCGCGCGAGGACATGCACACACACATACACACGCGCGAATGCGCTTTCGGTGTGTATGTGTGTGTGTGTGTGTGTGTGTGTGTGTGTGTGTGTTAGGGAGAGTCACGTAGGTGACGGGGGGGGGCTTGCTGCTGGACTGCCCGGGCCACTCTGCTGCCCCGAGGACATGATGTGCAGGGTTGCCAGCCTGACGCAGCAGGGGTTGGCGACGTGTGTGCCTGCCCTGCCGTGTGTCCCACCACCCGGCCGCCTGCTTCACCAGGTGGACTGCCACGGAGGCGGCGGTGGCGTGCAAGCAGCTGGGCTTTGGCTGGGTGGGCGCGGTGGCACTGCGCGGCCTCACGGCCCCAGACGAGGCGCCCGTCAACCTGGACGGCGTGGACTGTGAGCGGGGCTGGCGGCTGCGGCGACGGCTGGGGGCCGCTGCGGGTGGCCGTAGGCGGGCGGTGGATAGCCGTGGTGTGGGGCCTTGCGGATTTGCGCTAAGGGGCAGTGGATGGGTGCCTTAGTCCGTATGTGTGGTGGGTGCGGAGGCTGTCCGAGTGCCAGCCAACTGATGCACGACCGCACATCAAGCCAAGCAGCAGGATCCAACCTCCGCGGCCCGCCAGTCCACTGACGCACCACTCTCACCCGCCGCGCCGCAACGCACGCAGGCTCCCGCACCACGGCGGGCGCCGCGGACGGCGAGCCCCCGCAGTTCGACACGCCCGACCTGCTGCTGCCGCTGCCGCCCGCCGCCGCCTCCTGCCCCGCGACCGGGCCCAGCCTGACGCTGCTGCAGTGCGCCTCGCAGCGGCGCGGCGCCAGTGGTTGCCTGCCGCACGAGGCCGCGGGCGTGCGCTGCCCGCCGCTGCCGCCGCCGCCGCCCGCCCCGCTGCCCCCAGGCGAGCTCGCCTCGCCGCCGCCGCCCAGCCCGCGGCCGCCGCGCCGGCGGGACGTGGTGCTCCCGCCCGAGTGCAACGGGTTCGAGGACAAGATCGACCTGTTCCGCAACCGCCTCATGACCGAGCGCGCGGCCAAGCTGAGAGAGGAGTACTTTGGTGGAGGCGGTGGAGGCGGCGACTGGGGCTTGGATGGCTCCGGGGAGTTCGGGGCACCGCCGGGATCGCTGGGCGGCGGCGGCCATGTGGCGATCGACCCCGAAGTGCCGGACTGGCTGCGCCACACCGACAACTACAAGACCAGTGAGTGGGCTGCCCATTCTTAAGGAAGGGCGGCGGGGCGGCGGGGCTGCGCGGCGGGAGGTTGTGGGGGTGAAGGTTGTGGGGAGGGGCACAACAAGCTTCATCCTATATCATATCCTGGTGATTATCTCGCCATGCCAACGTCCCTCCTTCCGCTATCACCACGCCCATCCAACCCCCGCCACACCTTGCAGCGCTCCCGCACGGCTCGCTGCGGCTGGTGGGCGGCCCCTCGCCGCAGTCGGGTGTGGTGCTGCTCAGCTGGTGCGGCTACGTGGGCACGCTTTCCATGCAGCCCACGCAGCACCTGGAGACCGACCTGCGCGGCGGCGGCCTGGCGGCGGTGCGGCGGCCGGCGGCGGCGGCCAACGAGACCGTGAAGCGGGTGGTCAATGAGCTGCGTGCGGCGGCGGCGTGCAGCGCACTCGGCTACCAGTACAGCAGGTGAGTGAGCGGGTCGGGCTGTGTGGTGGCGGTGGTGGTGGGGGTGGGGGGGGGGGGGGGGGGTAGCCATCCATGGGATGGTGTGTGTCAAAAAATTGTGAAGCGCGGGCGGGCGGTGGAGGTGGTTGTGGTTGTGGCCATCCCCATGAAGATCATCTGGTGGCCGGCTGTTGGGGCATTACGTGCGCCGGGGGCTGCGCCCGGTTCCGCCATCACACGCACACGCTCGGAACCCCTTGCGCCTGCCTGACTTGACCGCTGCCCCAAACCTGTGACCGAACGTCAGCCGCTGTCGCCCGATCTGTTCAACGCCGCGAGCCGCCTGCTACGGCAATCACAGCTTGCGCTCCCTCCCGCCAACGGCCCCGCTTTCCGCCCCAGGTCTAAGCGCGGCAGCAAGCGCTATGGACTGGGCTCGGGCCTGGTGTTCGACGCTGCTCCCATCTGCATGCGCGGTGCCTACGACTTCGCGGCGGCGATGCTGGCGGCGGTTGGCGCCGACGGCGGCCCCTCCGCCGCCTCCGTCACCATGCCCGGCGGGCTGCCGGGTGTGGTGTGGCCGGGCGCCTGCAGCGGGCCGTTCGTGGGCGGCCTGGGGGCGGCGGACGGCGGCGCTGGGGGCGGCGGCGGCGTGGGCTACTGGTAGGCTGAGGTGCAAGGGCCATGGCGTCTTGGGAACAGGCTTGGGAGTCCTGGCAGTGCCGTGAACGAACGCGTGACGGCCACACGCCCTGTTCCAAGGCCGGCGAGTGATGGCCGTGCCAGTGGTGGTGGCGGTGACTGGTGTGTCGTGTTTTGCCCTCCTCTCTCCCCCTCTTACTCCTGAAGGGGCGACGTGCAGCTGTCGTCCTCCAAGCACGACGACGACCTGTCCGTGGATTGCTTCAACGATCCGGCGGAGATCCACGGCCCAATGGATCCAAGTGAGTACCGGGCAGGCAGAGCCGGGGCTAGCGCGCGCTTGCAGCTGGGCAGGCAGAGCCGGGGCCAGAGCTTGGTTTACACAAATAAGCCTATGAGGTCAAGTGTGTGGCAGGTTTGTGCAGCAGAGAGGTGTTGCATGAGTCGTACCTCTGAACGGTGCATGCATGCATGCATGCGCTGCCCGGCGCTGCCCGGCCCTGCCCGGCGCGCTGCTGCACGTGCAGGCCCGCCGCCCGAGGGCTCCCTGCGCCTGGTGCTGTACGTGCTGGAGGGCGGCGGCACTCCCGGCGTCAGCTGGGCCGACTCCACCTCCAGCGGCACGGGTTTCGTGCAGGTGTGCGTGCGAGGGTGCGTGCGAGGGTGCGTGCGAGGGTGCGTGTGATCGCGCTCTCGTGCGTGCCCTAAGTGTAGCGGTCAAAGGGACAGGGCGGCGCGATGTTTCCCGCGGGCATGCCAGCGTTCTCGCCACACTTCCCTCGGCCCTGAGGTTGCTTGCATCCTGCCTCACCGCATGTGCACATGCACATGAACCTGCACATGCACATGAACCTGCACATGCACATGCACAATTGCGCATGCAGATTTACACCGGCGGGCGCTGGGGCGCCATCTGCTCTACTGGGTGGGACGACGCCGACGCGGGCGTTGCGTGCCGGCAGCTGGGCTACGCCGCCGGCGGCGCCGCCTGGGGCGCCAACTGGCCCGACCGCTTCCCGGCCTCCTACGCGGCCGGCCGCTGGCGCGACATAGTGCTGACGGACGTGACCTGTCCGTCTGCGGACACCGCGGGCACCGCGCCGCCGTTGCGGCTGGACCAGTGCCCCGCCTCGACAGACGCGGCGGCTTGCCACTACACGGACTTGGCGGGGGCGCGGTGCAACCCCGCACCGCCGCCGCCGCCACCACCCCCGCCGCCGCCGCCGCCCCCGCCGCCGCTGCCCCCCTCCCCCGCCACCGCCGCCACCGCCCTCGCCGCCATCGCCGCCGCGCCCTCCTGCTCCGCCGTCGCCACAGCCCTCGCCGCCGCTTCCGCCTTCCCCGCGTCCACCGTCTCCCTCGCCACCTTCACCCCGCCCGCCCAGCCCCGAGCCACCATCTCCTCCCTCCCCACACCCGCCCAGCCCCGCGCCGCCCTCTCCCCCCTCCCCGCGCCCTCCCACCCCCGCGCCGCCCTCTCCTCCCTCCCCACGCCCTTCGCCGCCAGCACCGCTCTGGCCACCGCCCTCGCCCACCCCCATCTCCACCCTCGAAGCCAGCGCGCCTCCGCCCAGCGCCCCCACGCCTGCACCGCAGCCCCCTCTTGCCGAGGGCCCCACCGGCTGCCGCACATGCCTCACACTCCGCCTGGATATCCGCCTGGGTCGAACCATGGACCCCTACCCACGCGACGCCTGCAGCCGCCTGGCCGACGCCGTTACCCTGGTCCTCGCCACACCGCCCCTGGACGGCGACGGAGTCACGCCGCCCGCGTCCGTGCTCCTGCCCTTCTATTGCGCCGCGCCGCTGCTGCCGCCCGCGCCGCCGACGCCCTGCGATGACGTTGACGGCAGTGGCGGCGCCGGTGACGGCGCTGGCCACGTGCACGAGATGACGGTGTGCGGCGGTGTGGAGGACGGCGGCGCCCTCGTGGAGTACCTATCGGACCCCCTGGTAGGGAGAGGGCTTGGTGCGCTTGTTTGTTCTGTTTAAATACACGAGAAAAGGAAAACGCAGATATGTGTGTGTATGAGTGTGTGTATGAAAGAGAGAGGAGGGAGAGAGAGAGCGGGCGGGTCAGCTCAGAGATACCCGGTAAGGACGGGAAACGGTATTGCAGCTCAGCGCCGCGACCGAGGCTGCAGCAGCGGAGGAGTGGCCCAAGCATGCATGCAGCGCATGCCTGGCCACCGCACCGCACGCGCCTCGCTCGGCAGTCAGGTCAAGCGATGGCTGCCCTCACGCCTCAGCACGCGGCCCCCACGGGTATGACCACTGCTGCGTGTACCCGCTGTACCTCTGGACATCGGCACTTCATTATTGATTAAATCCATGGATGGCTACCCCCCCCTCGCCACCCCACGCACGGTAGCCAACATTCTCACAGCTCCCCTCTTGCCGGTACTGACCGCTACCCGCGACCGCTCGCCCACCGCTCGCCCGCCGTTCGCTCGCCACCGCCGGCTATCTGGCGACATACAGGTGTCCAACAACATGCTGCGCACCAACCTGGGCGCGGCGCTGCTGGACGCCATGGACGTGGCCGCGCCCTGCGCCACACTGGACGTCGACTACGACTACCAGCTGGCGGGGCCGGCGCTGGGGCCCACCCTGCTGTACAGCGTGTGCCCCGCCAGCAGCGACCCGGCAGCAGGGGGAGGGGGAGGGGGAGGCGGTGAGGGGGAGCGGCTGGTCACGTGGACGCCGGACGCGCACTGCAGCCCCGACCAGCCCAAGTGGACCTTCCCGCCCGCGCCCGAGCCCCAGCCGCATGACGCCGCGCCGCCGCCGGGCGACGACACGGGTGAGTGGGCGGGGGGGTTTGATGGCTGCCGTGAGCGCGCGGAAGGATGAGGGCACGAAGGGATAGCACGCCGGGATGCACCACGCAACCTGCGGCTCTTGCCAGCGCACTCCTCGGGAGCGTAACCGAGCTGCCTGACGCGCTGTCACCGCAGGCGAGGAGTGGGCACCGCCGCCACCCGGGGTGCCTCCGCCGGAGCAGCCGCCGCCCCAACAGCCGCCCCCACAACTGCCCAGCCCCGCCGTCCCGCCCTCGCCCCCCGCGCCGCCAGCTCCGCGCCCTCCGCCACGCCCGCCGCGTCCGCCGCCGCTGCCGCCCTCGCCGCCGCTACTGCCGTACGCACCGCCGCAGCTGGTCGCCTGCATCAACCGCAGCGCCCTGTACCAGCCGCCCGAGCAGCTCATCCTGCTGTCAAGCAGCTCCACCTCCTCCCCCCCCCTCTCGCTGCTCAGCTGCGGCAGCTCCGCCCACTCCAAAGGGGCCTTCTTCCACGGCGCATGGGAGTACTGGCCGTACCTCGGCGTCTCGGCATTTCCCGCGAACGCCAGCGCCATGGGTGGCATTCGCGGCGCGTCAATCGTGTGCCTTGGCCTCCGGCCCTCCAACAGCAGTGGAAACAGCAGCAGCAGCAGCAACGGCACGACCAGCAGTGGTGTTGCAGGGCTGCTGGTGCCGGCGGCGGGGCTGCTGCCAACGTCGGCGTGCCAGGTGGCGAGCTGCGTGCCGCCGCCAGGCTACGGTTGGAATGCGACCGCTGACGGACCCATCCCATGCGGCGGCAACAACACCGATGCGGTCGCTGTGTACAGATTGCAAGATGCGGACCCCTCACCCGCGCCGCCGCCTGCGGCGTCGTCGCCACCGTCGCCGCCGGGCCCCAAGCAGCGGCGCGCGCTGCTGCAACAGCGGCGGCAGCAGCAGTGGCTGACGCGGAGGCGAAAGGCAGGCGCGGCGGTTGAGGTTAATGCTGAGGCTGTAGCTGTCGAGCGGCGGCTACGGCAAAGAGCCTGACGAGCAAGGCTTGATATGCATCAGTGGTGCGTTGCGCCTTGAAGTGCACGCCACCACATGCAGCTATGGAGCTGCACAGGAAACCGTCAAAAAAGCTTCATAGTCATTGCGCGAACGAATATCGCATCCATTTAGCGTGCCTTGCAAACCACCCAAGGATACGGCAGCGCTCCGCAAGTGGGGCCAGGCCGCCAGGGGCAGCTATGAACTGTAATCCTTAGCAATGATGGCGCGTCACGTGCTGCCGCGACCATGTGCGCCAGGCACGGTTTCGTTGGTGCGGCGCTATTACACACTTGATTCAAACGGAGTGTACCGGTATGCCGTGCGCGGTGATGCGCCCAAAAGGAGGCGGCTAGTAGAAATGCTTGTCGCCGCGAGGGCTTCAATAGGAGACAGTGCCCCTCAGCAGGCTAGGTGGAGAGAAGATGCGGTGCAGTCTGGCGTGCTAGGGCTGGACAGAACGCCACATAACTGAGCACACAAGCACACAACGCATACACAACAAACACACAAGCACACAACCTGCACACAAACATGCTGGCCCTCCAGCCTAGAGGTTTGTGAGCCCGCTGGGCCCTGTGTTGCAGTACCAGCAGTAACCCTTCTGAGGTTACTGGCGTGGTCCAGGTTGGTTGGAGCGTCCCCCCGGTGGACTCCAGAGCTTGGTTGCGCTCTGGGCAGGGGAGACTTCAATAGGAGACAGTGCTGTGTGTGCGGGACTTTCGGGCCAGGCTTGAAAGGCCTGGTTTGGGTGTTCGTGTGCAGCACGAGGGATTCTTTGTCGTGTTTATTTCCGAGCACAAATTGACGACATGCCAACGCGCGCGGCGGCCACAGTGTACAGTCAGCAGGCGTGACTCGTGAGCTACAATGCATGCTCAGTGCCCGCAGACTAAGCAGCCAGCGAACATAGTGACACAGTCTGAAACGTTACAGTGCCGTTATAACCGTCCTATACCGTAGGTCCTGCTAAGTACACAAGGCTTGGTGAGTTGGTGTTGGCGTCACAGCTTGTCTTTTTGGCGAATGACGGCAAGGCTCCATAAGCAGTTCACTCGATACCGTATCATACTTGCAGCGCCTATGAAAATGTTTGCGGTATTTTTTTATCATATAGGGCCCACACTCGCGCCGCTGGCTCAGGTGCTAGCCCGCCTGAGCAGCTTGGCTGCATAGCACGCTATTGCTGCAGGGAGCAGTGGTTGGGCCAGTTAGCCAGTACATCAGCGCCACCACAAGCAACAAGAAGCCACCCTGCAACTGCGCAGATGCTATTTCCGTGCGCAGGGCACCCCAATTCAGCCTCACAGAGCCCGTCCTTGGAGCCCGTCGTCTTCACCTGCAAATACATGAATCCAAAAGCAAAGTTCGCCATCCATACCAGCAAGTATTCAAGCCTAGGCTTGCACCACATACGATGCCATGCACGTTTGGGGCATCTCGGTAAAATGCACAAGTGAAACAACCCGAATCTCTGTCAAACGCACACAGGAGCTGACGTCCAGCAAGTACGGTGCCGTCCACGGGTGGGACACGCCGCCACGCTGACCCATCCGTGGCCAATTTCAAACAGCATGCTGAGCATGCGTCTGCAACAGTAGGCGACCACACGGGACTGCGTGCTAAGGCTAGCGCTGAGGCAACATTAACCTGTCAAGCTCCTTGTCACCCACATCTACCCGCTAGTGCGCACGCTTCTTCTTAACCAGGCCCTCCTGGACAATCAAGAATTCTAGACTTCCACGCATCGCAGTCGCCAACGAACAATCATAACCAGTACCGGCGAGAAAGCAGACTCTTCCCCATACACGCGCCGCAACAGAGCCGCCCCTGCAAAGTGGCTCTAACAGCAAGTTCCTGGGTGTTCACACGCCGCCAGCACTGCCAACACCCCTTAAACCAAAGCTAACTGAGGCCCCCTGGCATCTGGACCATCGGTCAAGAGTCCAGTCTCACGTGAGAGCTTGGAGTAATAAGTGGGTGACAAGCCAGCTTGTTCCTTGCCGGCTAAGCCGCTGAGGCAATCAGCACCGACGAGTTGAATTTCCTCTGTCCGCTCAACAGTGAGCGGCAACTCACGAGACACGTCATGCATGCATGACCCCCGCGGCCCCGCCCACCCCACGCTACCCACACCGCGTCAACCCCGTTATTATCCAGTCCGTTCATTATGAAAACCAGCTCCAACCTCGGATCAAGTAACCTTACGTGGCAAGCAAGACCAACAAAAGGACACATCATAAAGAGCACCGTGCTCTCTCTCTCCCTGGTGAGTAGTACGGCAGAGCGCATTGATCTCTGCCTGACGCAGGCTCGACGCACCAGGATGCCGCGCGCACTCGAGGCGCCCGGGCATGTGCATGCGCGCCCGCGTCAGCAGAATCCCTAACAAAGTGCATGCAAGGTGCGTGATGTTCATTGACGAGCCTCGACTTCAACCAAAAGCCCCTGACATTGCAGAAGCAGCGGTAGCGGCTCCCAAGGCAGTTGCATACGGCTGCCTCAAGCCGTAATCATGACATCTGGGGCCCACGGGATGTGAGGATCCGCTTGCCCAGCCTAATAAATGAATGAGCGCCAATGGCGGCGAATGCCGTACTTTCGTATCACATTCATCATTTGTGCATCCCCCGCCCCCACACACCCGTACCTGCCACTGTTCCCACACATCATACAAGCATACACACAGGCGTCCTATGAGCAGCGTCAGCCTAAACAGTCTCGAGCATATAACAATCCCTACTGGAAACCGCATTTGCCAAGTAGACAACTCAATGCCTCCCGCATACACGTTCTGTTGCACACCGAGCAACACTACTTTCAACACCGGCATCGCCACCTTCACCATCACATGCCAGTACTTATATACGCACATAAAGCAGCGCACGCCCCTCTTTAACATGCCGGCGTTCAATCATACGGCCATCAAGCAGAAAGTTGTTCAGGCGGATCTTTATTGATGTCAGTATTCTCAGTGCTTTGTGAAACTTCGCATGCATCATTCAGTGCTGATCCCTTTTCCATTACAGTACTCTTGTATGGCAAGGTGCGCGCTTGTCCACTGCCATTCTTTGATCCTGAGCCGGAACATCCCGCCTGCATCAAGCCGTAGGAAGAAGCACACCGCCCATCCCGTGCCCACTCATGGCGATAAGCCAATTCTGGTGCTGCACTGCCAGGAAGGATTACAGCTCCATCATTTCGCCCCCGCCCCGCGCGCCCGGCTCCAAGAACACGAGCTCCAGCAGGTCTGCCTCCCGCAGCCCCAGTGTGCACGCCGCGTCAGTTGCCATGGGGACCTCAGGCAGACCCGTCAGCGGCGCGAACGGCGAGCCCAGCAGCTTGCTCGGCGGCATGATGAAGGTGCTGCCGCCCATGCGAGCCGCCGCCGGCGGCACGCCACAGACACTAGTGCTGCGCAGCAGGCCGCCGGCGCTACCGCAGCGCAACCCCACGACACTGCCGCCGCCGCCGCCCAGCAACAGAGAGAAGCTGGTTGCGGTTGTTGTGGCGGTGCTGGCGCCACCCTGCAGGAAGGAGCTGCCTCCACCCACACTGCATGTGTAAGTCCCAGTGGCTGTGGCCACACTCGCGGCAGGAGAGGCGTTCAGCGCGCGCGCCGCGGCCACGCCTGTCTGATGTTGTTGCTGTTGCCCGCGGCGTGCTCCCGAGGCGGCAGTAGCCTCGAAGATGTCGATGCAAGTTGCGCAGGAGGGCGTGCCAGGAGCAGCGGTCGTCAGCGCGGTGGAGGGCGATGCGTAGGTGGTGCACCACTGCTGGCACTGCTGCTGCGAGCCCATGCTGCCGCCGCTGCTTTGAAGCACCTGCTGCTGTTGTTGCAGCAGTTGCTGTTGCAGCAGTTGCTGTTGCTGCTGCTGTTGCTGTTGGACATGCATGTCACCGGCGGTGTCGGACCAAGCTGCCGGCTGCAGCATGTGGCTGCTGCCGCCCGCGGCGGCGCTGGCTCCAGGTGCCCAGGCAGCCGCCTCCCAGACCGCGCACAGCGGGGCTGCCGCGGCAAAAGCAGCCGCCGCCGCCCCGCCCTGCGACCCAAACATGTGATAGTGCCGCTGCGACTGCAGGGGGTGCTGCTGCTGCTGCTGCTGCTGCTGCTGCTGCTGCTGCTGCTGCTGCTGCTGCTGCTGCTGCTGCTGCTGCAGCAGCCATAGGTGTGGTTGCTCAACCTGCAGTGGCTCGACGGGGGGCCCCCACTCGCTCATCGCCGCGTCCCCGCCGAGCAGCCCCCCATTCTCTGCCACCGCCGACTCCGACATCGGCCCTATGCCAGCAAGCACGGACGCGTCCATGGCTTCAATCTGGTCCAGCAGCGCATCGAGGGCATCGAACTGCTGCTGCTGCTGGTGGTGGTGCTGGTGGTGGTGCTGGGCTAGCAGGCTGGCGGCGGCCGGTGTGGCGCGCACCGTGAGCCCGTTGTCAGTTGGCGGCGGCGTGTAGACGGAAGAGGCCGTACGCGTGATGACCGGCGAGGCGCAGTGGTGGTAGCACGTGCCCAACTGCGACTGCTGGGAGTGGTGCGACACCTGCAGGGCATTCAGGTCTTGGCGGGTGAGCGTGGCGGTGGCGGCCTGCTGAACAGCGTTGGAGCCATACGCCGCAGTCACGGCGGCTGCGCTGAAGGGGCTCCAAGACTCCACAGCCGCAACCACGCTCGCGGCCCGGCTAGTGCCGCTGCCGGGGACGTCCGCGGCCGTCGCGGCGGCGGCGGCCGCGGCGGCAGCAATCGCAGGGGACGGCGGCGTCACAGGGTCCGTGGGAGCGGCGGCGGCAAACTCAACCCGCTGCACGCCCATAGCGCCGCCTCCGTGCGCCGCCGTGGCGGCTGCAACGCCCATGGGCGCGGCAGCAGCACGTATGGGGCGTGCAAACGTGAGCACTCTGGCGACCGATGCGGTAGAGGGGGTGCATGTTGCCACCCCTGCGCTGATGGCGCTCCCTGTTGCTGCTGCTGCGGCTCCTCCTGCAGCCGTTGCCGGGGCTGGCGCCAGCGCAGCGCGCGCAAAGCCGGCAGTGGGAGCGTGCTGGGCAGCGCGGTCATAGCACGGAGGCACGCCGGCGGAGTGTGGGACGAGCCCCGCCGCATCTGTGAGCAGCACGTGATAGCAGCAGGATACGGATACAATGGGCAGGCTGGAAACCCGAAATAGAACTAGTCACGCCAAGACCAAACATGACAATAGTACGGGTCATGGGCCAGTCCTGCTGGAAACGGTGGGTTGGGTGCCGCGCAGTACGAGCACTTTGCTGATTCAGGCCTCGACCCCATACCTGCTGCGTCGGAAGCGCCGCTGTCGCCCCGCCAGGCGCAACGCCCCTCGGCCTGACCCGCAGCATCAGCTTCGTCAGAGCTGGGGGTGGTCTCAGCCGCAGCGACCGCCAGCCTCCGTGGCACCGGCCACTGCTCCTCCTCCGCGGGGCCACCCTCCTCCTTGTCCTGCTGGTATGCTTGCTCCTGCTCCTGCTTCCGAAGCTGCGCGCGCTCCAGGGCAAACTGGAGTGCCGCCCTCCTCGCAACCGCGTCCTCACAACATGCCGCAACGGCGCGCGCGTACTCAAGGAGGAGCGGGGACGCCCTGGCTATGTTCTTGCCACGCACGGTGGAGTGCCAGCTGCGCCAGCAAGGGAGCGTCACGGTTCCGTACATGGCCGTGAGCAACGTTGCTTCGTTTTAAAAGTGTAAACGTTTTTACAGTGTCAAAGGAACTCTTATGAGCGTGCTGACACAGTCGTGCGTGCTCTTGCACGCGTGTAGCGGGAAAGCCGTCCCCTGGTCGTTTTGTTGGTCTGCCAACCGGCAGGAGCTTTATTGAAGAGACCGGCGTTTTCGCGTACCCTGGATTACCACGTAACTTTGGGACTCCAAGGCAGGCGAAATTGCATGAAACGGCAGGGCCCTCGTTGAAACGGCCGCAGCAATCCAGTTATCAAAACACCTAGCGCGCCAACTCACTGATTCTTTATGTCGTTCTCGCTCCTCCCCGGCAATGTTTTGGCGACCTGAGACCACCTGCGCGGAGGTGAGTCGATTATGATTTATGAGCGATAGCCCATGCTGCAACGCCCGTAGCTATCCGTCCACCGCAGGTCCTGGGACCTAGCTTCTAAACCTCATGCGGAGTGTTGACAAACGAACGTGCAACGCGTGTTATTCGAATCAGTGAGCTCACTTATTGCCGACTTGGCAATGCGCGGAGATGAGCAGGTTTTCTTCCAGCTCGCTCCACGGTCGGCGAACCGGTTCTTCATCCATGAAGGATGCCCCCGCTCAAGATTGCGCGTCGGGAAACGACTTGCACCGCGGAAATATGCTGCAGTTTATTAAAACTCACCAGTGGTCCTATGCGACAGTAAATATGAGTTCTACTCTGATTCTCTGCACAGAGTTATGTGTCTATAACAGTAGGAGCGGGCTTGGGGACGTAAGACCGGCTCGCCCACGGTTGTATGGGCGATTCTTGTAGTTCGGGCAGTTCGCGCGTGAGCTTTTTACCATGGGCTCTGTGTCATGGGTAGAATGACACTGTGTGCAATTGATCAGGGGTAACGCAAGTCAAGCGGCATTCCTGTGTCGCCCCTTGCACTTGCCCTTGCAGCGCCTTCCGGATGGTTCCGGTGTCACGGGTGAAACGATATGTGGTTTCTCCACGCATGGCTAAGCACGCCACGACGCTGTGACGCTGTGACGCTGTGGCGCCGCGGCGCTTCACACGTGACACCTCTGATGGTACCGTAACTGATCGTGGGCGGCATTTTGCTCCCGTCGACCCCAGCCCGCCTAGGGGCCTCCACCCGAGCTTCGCGGGGATCACCTCCCTTGTTCTCCCGCGTAGAACGATTGTTGCCCTCGCCGAAGTGCTATAGATTACGCTGGGCACCGCTGAAAAGTCAGGGTGCATGCGTTAAAGCGTTTGAATGGCAGGGGCGTCGGCGGGTTGAGCCCACCACCCGGCTCGCCACCGGGATTTTTGCCACTACGGTAGCGAGGGGGGAACCTCTGAGCGAGGTTTCCCGCCCCCCGTGCCCGCCCCCGTGCGTTGCTGGGAACCTCGGTGATCCGATAAATGCTTACAGGCGGCCGATGGCCAGTCACCGGCGGTCACCGGCTCATTGCGCGGAGCCCCGCATGCGCGGCTTGCAGTGCTTGCTCATTCTTTTGTAACCCTTCCTGCAGTCGCTGCCTGTACCAGCGCCGCGCCCCCCCCCCGCATGCAGGCAACCCATGCCATGCCTTGCAGGTTGCAGCCCTATTGGGCGCAACGTCAGACTTCAACATCAACAACGCCTCGCGACACACCCCACTCGCCCTTGGGGGGACGCATGCACGGGGCTTGGCCTGTGCTCCACGCCAACATCCCTCCGCCCGCCAGCCACCGCGCACTTCACGCCTCCTCCCTCTGCCTCACTTCTTCTTCCCGCCCTTCTTCCCCGCTGTTTTTTCCTCCTTCTTACCCGCGGCCTCGCCGCCGCCCGCCGCCGCCTGCTCCCCCAGCTTGAGCGCCGCCAGCTCCTCCGCCGCCAGCTCGTCCTCGTCCACCTCCTCCCCTGCGTGCCACATACACCGTACACACACACGATGGGCGACGATAAGCAAACAAGCCGCGGTAATCATTCGAGAGCGTGCAAGATTTTCAATGTACGATGGCCAGCGCACGTTGCAACGTGTGAACGGCAATGCGATAGATGAGGTGGGAGAAGCCGCGACCGGCCGGGCGCCGCAAGAAGCTGCCGTGCGCTGGGTGACACACGGGCACCACATCCGCCCATGCCTATTTGCGTTGCGGACGCAGCCCGCGGGCCTGCACCGTGTGCAGCCTCGCCTCGCCTGGTCGTCCGGCTCATACCCGCGCTGCACTGGCCACCCGTCACTCAACACCCCCTCCCCCCCCTCCCCCGGCCACGCCCCTCTGCCCCCGCCCCCTGCTCCATCCACCACTGTCCGCCACTCACAGTCTTCCTCGCTGTCGTATTCGCCGTCCGCTCGCCCCTTGCCGGTGTCCTGTACGTGAGGGTAACACACACGGCATCAGCAAACAAGTACGCGGGTTACTAAAGGCTGCAGCCGGGCAAAGCCATACGCGCCAGGTGCCCTGCGCGCCGCGCCATCTCCGTCCGCCCCTTAGCCGCCCTGCACCTGCAGACCGCTCCCCACTTGCAGCCGCCCTTGGCAGCTATGCATGTGTGCTCCCAAAGCCAACAACACGCCGGCCTATTTTCAGGACTCGGAGCAACCTGCACCCAGCCACGGGACCGCGCACCTGCCCCGCCTTCTCCCGCTTGGCGATGAGCGTCTCAATCAGCTTCTTGGTGGCACGACTGCCCGCCACGTCGTACGGCGTCTCGCCGTCCTAAAGCGAGGAGGGGCGGCTCTTGTGAGGGAAGGCAATCAGAGCTACGCCGAGCCGCCACCAGCGCCAAGGCCGCAACACCGGCTCCCTTATCCGCTCGGCGTTGCACCAGCGAGGGCCCCCACACATACGGTACTGCTGCCCGTACCCTGCAGCCGGCAGCCCTCAACCAACCCGCCTCTCCCGCCGTCCCCGCCACGCGTGAGCCCGCCGCCGCCGCACCTTGTCCTTGAGCTCCAACGGCGAGCCAGCCTTGGCCAGCACCTCGATGACGTCGTGGTTCGACTGCGCGGCGGCGTAGTGGATGGGCGTGTCGCCCTGCCGGCACGGCGCGCGCACGTCCGCGCCCGCCTTAATCAGCTCCTCTACACAGTCAACTGCGGGCCGGCGGATGGGTGTGGTCATACAGCGCGTGAGCGTGTAGGCGAGCGGAGGCCTGTGTGCGTGTGTTGGTGGTGCCGCCGGCAACCGAACAACCGACTCACTGGCGCCCGCGTATGCCGCCTGGTGGAGGGGCGTCCAGCCGTCGGAGTTGAGGGTCTGCGGGTTGCAGGTAGCCAGCAGCAGCACAGGAGGGGGGGGCGGGCCGTACGCGTCACGCCGGTTAGGATTGCGGATGGCGCTGCTTGAACTCATGGACGCTGCAGTATCCGCTGAGGCATGAGCCACGAAGCTCACACAAGGCACCGGGCCGCCGTGGGCGCGTCCGCCAGTGCTATAATCGCCGACCTTGCGCCGGACACGGGAACGCAAAGCGGGGTGCCGTCCATGGCCGTGTGCGCCTTTGCCGGGTCCTACCTTCACGACTCCAGCTGGATCCTTTTTCAGCATCTCCAGGAGCACGTCCACGTCATTTGTGTCGCATGCCTCAAACAGCGGCGTCAGCTGCGGGCCCTTCTTTTTTCCGCCCATTGCCCAGCGAGTGTTTGCAATATACTCTGGTTATTAACGTGAAAATGCTATACAATGCTTCGAGAAGCAATCGAATAAAGAACTAAACACAATAGCAAAGGGCGCCGGAAAAACCAAGCCGCCGGCTTGAGTATCGTCACCACGGCGTAGGCGAGTTTACTATAGGTATGAATAGTTTCGTGAACAACTAATAACATGCAGCTGGGCATTGCTGACACGGCTAGCCCGCGCTGATCTGCAGCGCATGCCCCGCGCCAACCTTGGACAGCCACTTCCGTGACCTCCGCCGAAGCAGCTGTGCCTTCCATGGTTGCCTCGGCACCACGCTACCGCTGATCCTGCAACAGCAGCAGCGCGACCGCGGCCCCGTTGTACAGCGCGTGTCCGGTCAGCGGCACCGCTAGGTTGCGCCCCGACACCAGGTAGGCGGCCCCCAACACGCCGCCCAGCGCCGCCTGCGGCAGCAGCTCGCCAGGGTTGAGGTGGTAGGCCGCGAACGCGACCGCCTGCAGCACCAGCGGCCCAGACCATTCCGGCCGCCAGGCGGGCGCCTGCTGGGCTACCACTGACACTGTAGGTGTAGGCGAGGGTGCAGCGGCTGCTTCCGGTGCCGGGTGTGGTGGCGCGGTGGCGTGGAGCCGCGACGCGGGAAGAGTAGCATCAGCCAGGGGATGTAAACCTGGTGCCGCGCTGTCACACTGCTCCGGCCGAGCGTGCGGCTCAGCCTGCGGCTGCGCCACGACTACATCCGCGCTATCGCCAGCGACCGCGGATGTGGATGCCGCTGTGGACGCTGGCGCCGCCTCCGCCTCCGTCCCCGCCAACGGCCCCAACGCCAGGGCGCTCAACAGCACCCGGCGGAACACCAGCTCCTCAGCCAGCGGCGCCAGCACACACTCTGCCGCCAGCAGCACCGCCACCAGCAGCGGCAGCGGCAGGCCGCTGCCGGTCCCGTCGTCCGCGCCCAGGAGGGCTTGCCGTAGCGCCTGCGTGTTACCTGCGTGTGGTGTGTCGCGTAGAGAGTCAGCTCCAATGCATGCTAGGAAGGTCGTATGTTCCCAACACTCAACATCATGTCAACTGAGGCACATCTTATCATGTGTGGGCATGGACAGCGCTACACAAGTCGCCAAGTGACCAACAACAACAACAACATTGTTACATGGATTCGGGTCCATGTAGGCCCCACTAACTCAGTGGACGAAATCCGGACTGGACGAAATCCGTACCATGCGTTTCCCCGCACCTGAGGAGCCGCCCCCATCCGACAGCACTGCCAGGGCTACAGTGATCAGCGCCACAGCCGCTGCGGCGGCGGCGGCCGTCCCTACGCCCCGAACAACCGCGCCGACAGTCCAGCGAGCTCCGAGTGCTACTGCAGCTGTGGCCTGCCAAGTGGGCAGCTCGTGTTGGCCCCCGTGCGCTGCCTGCCCTCCCCTGCCGGCCGGGCCGCTTGCCGCCATGCCTTGCTGCTTCTGCCAAACCTCGCGGAACTCAGATGCCACGAGGGCACATGTGCCGGCGGATTGCGCTGCCGCGGCCACCAGCACGGCAGCGATGGCTACTTGCACAGGCAGCGCCTCAGCGGCGCTGGCGTCAGCAGGGGCCGCACACGCACCGGCGCCAGACACAGCGCAAACCAGCGACGTCGCTGACAGACCAGCCACTAGGTTCAGGCAGGTGGCCTGGAAAGCGAGTATGCTTGCTGCTGTGGGGCTGAGTGAAAGGTGTTGGGCCGTGTCTTGGGCTTGCGGCGCGGCGTCCCCCAAGGACGCCCGAGCCCGCAGGGTCGGCCGGCGTGCACCCCGTTGATGCCGCGCGCTACGAAGTTGACGCCGTGAGGAACAGGTCTGGACGGCGTGGCGCCTTTCCGCGTAACGACTGCTGCGCCCGGCGCATGCCAGTACTCGCGAGTGCAAGGCTTGCATGCTTGGAGACACCTATGAGCCTCCCTAGTTGGTATGCGAGCTGTTCAATTAGCACATATAAGAGATATAAAGGCTGCTTGGCACCAAGCTTCTTCGCATCCATGGCGTCGACGCGACAGATGGAGCCGACAGAGAAGCAGACACAGATGCCAAATTCTTGACGTTCACTGCAGCATACGTTTGTCGATTTGCTTCACGGTTATCTATTCGAGCCCTGTCTCACAGCGGGGCGTGAAACATGACGTCGATCGGAGGCTAGAACATGTAGTCTCTTAAGCTTTTGCGTCCAGTGATATGATGTCATATACCTAATTCACCACTACATAGCTGCCGGAGCGCGTGGAGCACTTGTCGGGCGAAAATGACAGCGCTGACGGTGAAGCTCCCACCGCTTATTGAGCAGCTACGGGGAGCGGTTGGCGAGGATGCCAAGGTGAATTACAAGGCAGTCCCGAATTGGCCTTGCCCAAGCATCACTTCTCTTTCATTGCTTGGCGCGCGGCTGAGCCCTTCTGCTGTCGATCAGCGCCCGATGATGAGCGTGCCTTGCATGCGTGTGCACAGATTGCTGCCCTGACGGCCCTGCGGAATGCGCTGGACCCCAGCCAGGCCCCGGGCGAGGTACCCTGCCCAAACGACTTCGTGGCGACCTGGCTGCCGGGGCTGCTGCAGCAGCTGCAGGTTCGTGTCTTCCCTCGCCCCCGGACCCCGCTAGCGCCATGCATGTGGCATAAATGGGGCGTGAGCAAGGTCGAACGTGAGCACTTGGAGCATGCAGGTGCTGGGCCAACACAGCTACCAAACCCCCAGCTTTGGGTCACGCCCCCCCGCATCCCCTGCCGCCCGGGCGTGTCATCACGTGCCCCCTTCCCGGCCCCAACCCCCTACCTTACCCTACCATCCACGCCACCCGCGCCTTCCCGGCGCCCTCCTCCGCCTGGGAGCAGGGCGACGCCTCCTCCTACGTGCGGCGCGAGCTGGCGGCCTTCACCGGCCAGCTGGCGGTCAACCACACCTGCACCGCGGCGCTGGCCGCGGCCTGCGCCTGCCTGGGCGCCCTGCTGCGGGACGGCGTGCCGGGCGTGGTGAAGGAGGCAGTGCTGGCCTTCGCGTGCGTGCTGCGGGGGGCGCTGGCGCTGGCGTCGCTCAAGGTGTGTGTGCGTGGTTGGGAGTAGGGGAGGCTGCTGTGGTTGGGGGTTGGGAAATCGCGCTTTCCAGAACCCAAACGGAAGCGGGTGTACTGCTGGAACCAGTTTATGCTAGACGATGGCTGAAGCGACGCGCGCGCATCCGGGCTTGCGCCTGCGGGCGTTGCTTGGTGCTGTGGGACGATAGCAGCGGCGTGCTGTCTCCGGACCCGCACAGCCTCCGGCGCCTCCTCGGCCCGCTCTCCCTCTGCTCTCACCTGCTTTGTGCCCCGTTCCCCGTCTCCAACCCCCGCTCATCTGGCCTGCAGCCCAACCAACCGGACGTGCGCGATGCGTGGGACGGCGTGCGGCGGCTGCAGGGCGAGGTGGTGGCGGTGAGCCAGGGCCATGCCGCCAACTGCGTGCGCATCGCCGCCGCCAAGCTGGCGGAGCACATAGTGCTGTGCTTCACGCACGACGCCGCGCCCACCGTGCCGGGTGAGGGGTGGAGCAGCAGCGCGGCCAGGGGAACACGCACTGTGACAGGCACACTGATGGTGGGAAATGGGAAAAGCGCATGGGGGAAGGAACGGCACGCGAGGCACTGGAGGGCTTCCTGTCTGGCGGCAGCTTGGGTCGCAGTTGTGCACACCCGGTGCCCCTGCAACAAGCGGTAGCCTCGTTCTCGCCTTACGGCAAATTGCTGCCTGTTTACCCGCTGTCGCCTGGGCACGCAGGCGTGCCCGAGACGCTGGTGAACAAGCTGCGGCTGCCGGACGCGGCGCGGCTGGCGGGCGAGGCGGACGTGCTGCTGCGCTGGCTGCTGGAGCCGCTTCGGCCGGCGGCGGCTCTGGACCAGCCGCCGGTGCGGCTGATCGCGCACGTGTCTGCCGCCTGGAGCATCGCCATCGCGCGGCCCAACCTCATGGGCAAGCTGCTGCCGGTGCTCATGGCGCTGGCCAAGGAGGTGTGTGTGGGGGTTCCATGGCTGTGTGTGTGTGTGTTTGGGGGGGGGGGGGGTAGTTCATTCCAGAAACCAAAAGCGAAACGACCAAGAGAACCCGAACCAGCCAGCCCAACCCAGAGCGCGGGGGTAAATACCAGCTTAAGCTAAACCAAATGCATTAGAGCGGGGGGGAGGGGCGTGAGGGGGCCCTGTGGGCGTGGGGCTGTGGGAGTTGGCTGGAGGAGTTCAGGGGGCCGGACCGTGCGTGGAGGAAGGGCAGGGCATTGCCGCGGACAGGTGTGAGGGTCAGAGGTGACAGAGCGGGTGCGGTACAAGGTAATGGGCGTGGCCGGTGGGCATCCACCCGTTCCACAACTGCATTACTCACCGCCCCGCACCGCCTCCTGCCCTATCCTGCCCTTTGCCACCGCCAGGGCGGCTTCCTCGCTAGCAGCGCGCCTGGCTCGGCAGGGCGCAGCAGCGGCGACGTGAGCGTGGGCAACGCACTGCGGGGCGGCCTGGCGGCAGTGCTCAAGAGCCGCGTGCCCAGCTCGGTGCCCTGGCGGGCGCGGCTGGTGGCGGCGCTGGAGAGCCTGGGCGCGGGCGACACGGCGGCGCACATGATGAAGTACATTGAGCGGCAGGAGTTTAAGGAGCGCAGGTGTGTGCGTAGCTGAGCGCGTGTGGGGCCGGTGGGAGGCGTGGGCTGTTGCGGGGTTGGGCGGAGTAGTGGGATTGAGGGCGGGGCGGGAGCAGCAGGGCGGGACCTTGCTGGGAAGCAGGGCGCGGTGCGGAGCTTGCTGGGTGCGCGGCCGGCACCTCAAAAGGCGTTTCTGGCCGGCCAAGTTAAGCCCGCAATTTCAGCGGGTCTGCCGGCTTTTGTTAAACACTGCGGACATGGTCATGGTCACGGCCCTCGCAGGGCAAGCCGGGACAAGCGGCCGGCGGAGGACGCCCTCAGCGGCCATGACGCCAAGCGGGCGGCGGCGGAGGCCGCAGCGGCGGCGGAAGAGGCGGCGCGCGTGGCCCGGGCGCCGGCGCCGGCGCCGGCCGCGCCTGGCGGGGCCTACGTGGTGCAACAGGGGTATACGCCGCCGCCACCAGACGGGTTCGCGTTCGGCGCAGCTGCACTGGCTGGGAACGGCGCGGCGCCGGCGGGGCCTGGGTGCACACCGTACCCGCCCTACCAGCCGCAGGGGCCGGGGGGCCCCGTCATGGTGCTACAGCCGATGCCACCACCGCCGCAACAGCCGCAGCAGCAGCAGCAGCAGCAGCAGCCGGTGATGGAGGCCTCGCAGCAGGCGATGCAGCAGGCGGCGGCGGCGCAGGCGGCGGCGATTATCACCGCTGCGGCGCAGGTGGCGGCGGGGCTCCCGCCGGTGACGGCGCCGCCGTCAGAGAAGTCCGACCTGGACCAGGTGCGGCGCGAGGGAGCTGGACATCGGCCGCCGCAGGCGCTTCTAATGCTGTTCCGCTAGGCTGTCCTGTTTGTGTGGTCAAGCTGTTGCATTGGAGGGGCAGCCCCGGCAGTCCTCACTTGCGGCCTTCGACCGGCTCTGCCACAGCCGCGTCCATGACTCCTCTTTTCCAGCTGCCCGTGCTCCCATGGTATTTGACGGATAATGAAGCGCGCTGTCCCTGTCCCCGTCTCCGCCCCTTACCCCATGATGGCCGGTAACCCCCCAACCCCTAACCCCCTAACACTCGCGCCTGACACCCAAGCCACCGCTGCGCCGTCACGCCCGCCACCAGATCCTGGCCTACGCCGACGCCGCGCTGCGCGCCCGCGACGAGTCGCTTCTGGAGTCGCTGCTGGGCAGCCTGGTGGCGGGGCAGCCGGCGCTGCTGGCGGACCTGGTCCTGGCGCACCTGCCGCTGCTGCCGCCGCAGCTGCCGCCGCACTTCTGGCCGCCGCCCATGCCCATGCCCATGCTGCTTGCGCCCGCGCCGCTGCCGGCTGCGCCGGCGCCGGCGGCTGCGCCGCTGGCGCAGCCGCAGCAGCTGCCGCCGCCTCCGGCAGCCGCCGCCGCTGCGGCCGCTGCCGCGGCGGCGCAAGCAGTGGCGGTCGCTGCCGCCGCTGTGGCGGCAGGCGGGCCACAGGCACAGGCGGCAGCGGCGGCGCAGGCTGCGATGGCGGGAGCAGCGGGCGCGGGCTTTCCTCCGGGGGTGGGTGCGTTCATGCCGCTGCCGCCACAGGTGCTGATGGCAGGGCCGCCGGGGCTGCAGCAGCCGGGGCAGCGGATGGCGCCAGCTGCCGTTGCACCATTACCCGGGGGGCCAGCTGGCGCCCCTACGCGCGCAACGCCGCCTCCTCCGCCTCCTGCGCCCACGGTCAGCGGCGCAGCCGGGGGCCTGGCCGCGGGGGCCGCGCCTGGCGGCATGGGCGCGCCCGCACCGGGGCGGCAGCCCCAGGGCCCCACGGTGGTCATGCCTGGACGCCGCCCGCGCGGTCCTCTGCCACCGCTGTCAGGGCCAGCGCGCCCACCGCTTGCACAGCCGCAATTCGCGCTCTCCGCCGACGGCCCTGGCGGGCGGCGCGGCACGGCGGCGGCAGCCGCCGCTGCACCGCCCAAGCCGCCTCCGGTGCGCCCCGCCACGCTGGCGCCCGCGGCCGCGGCGGCGCTGCGGCAGGGCGCGTTGCGGCGGCTCATGGCGCTGCCGCCAACGGCGCCGCCGGGGCGTCGGCTACGGCAGGCGGTGCTTGCACGCTTCGGTGCACACGTGCCGCCCAGCGACCCCACCGCCGAGCACCTGCTGGAGTACTCGCTGCGCCACTACCACGACGGCGGCTCGGAGCTGGCCTTGGCCTGGCTTAACTCGCTATTCGTGGCGGCCTGCCCGCTGCCCAGGCGCGTGGTGGCGGCGGCGGCGGCAGCGGCAGCAGCAGCAGGCGGCAGTGCTGGGGCCGGTGGCGGCGGGGGGAGGCCCGGCAGCCCGCATGGGGCAGCGGAGGACGAGGAGAGAAAGGGGAAGGAAGGTCAGGAGGAAGGCGGGGAGGAGGGGAAAGGGGAGGATGACAAGAAGCGGCTGTTGGGCGGGCCGGGGTCGCCAGCAGTGGCTGCAGAAGCGGGCGACGGCGATGCGAAGATGGCGGAGGCTGGGAGCAATCCAGGTGGCGAGGATGAAGGAAGCGGGCTCGCACCGGACGACCAGAAACAGGACCTCGCGGAAAGCAAACCGGACCTGAAGCCTGACGTAAACATGTCGGAAGCAGCCGGAGCAGGCGCAGCCGCAGAAACGGCAGGAACGACAGCGGGGGTAGGAGCTGATACGGAAGCAGCCGACGCAGCAGCAGCTGCTGCAGACGACGCGGACGCTGTGGCGAAGGCGTACGATGCATACGCAGATGCGGACGACCAAGCCCACATGGGCGACGCAGCGTCCGGGCAGGACACCAACCTTGCGGAGGGCGCGCTGCCACCCCCAGCAGCAGGGCCAGGGCCAGGGCCAGGGGAGGGCGCGGGTCCTTCCGGCAGTGGTGACGCACCAGGGCTGGGGCCAGTAGTGGGGGCTACAGCCGACGCCCCCGACCTCGGCGGCACGCCTTATGAGACGGTGCTGCTGGCTCTGCTGGAGCGGGCCAGGTGCGTGCCTTGGGGTGTGGTCGCGCGCGTGTCAAGTGTGTGGGTGCATCATGAAGTGGCTATGCAAGCCAGAAAACCCACGGCGAAATGGGGAATAGAAGGGCGGCCTGCAGCTACGCCGGAGCCCGGCGCAGTGCTAGCGGCTGGCAGGCCAACCTTAGGGGGCGTGAGCGCGCGGTGTGCATGGCCACGAACACGTTTGACGGGCGTGAGCGCGAGAGCCCTGAGCAAGCAACGGAGTCGTGCGCTGCCGCAGACGCCCCATGCTGTGTTGCCGCTCCCCTCCCCGCCGCAGGAACCACGCGGTGATCTGGCACGCGCACCAGCTGCGGCGCTACAGCCGCACCCTGCGCGACACGGCCGTGCAGCTGCAGCAGCAGCGCGCGGGGCTACTGCCGCTGCAGCCGCCGGCGGCGCGGCTGGCGGCCGGGCTCGAGTCCTTGGTCGCGGCGGCGCGATTGCTGCAGGCGAACGTGGCGTGGGCGGCGGCGCAGGGGTCGTGGCTTCAGGCCGAGGCCTCGGGGCTGGACCTCGCGGGGGCGGGGGGCGTGGACGGGGAGGAGCTGGAGGCCGTGCCTGAGCTGGCGGATGAGGTGGTGGCGGAGGTTGAGGGCGTGCAGGCGTCCGTGCAGGAGTCCATGGTGCGTGCGGCTCTCCCTCGGTGTGTGTGTGGGTGCGCTGGGCGTGTCGAGCTGTCCTGCCGGATGTATACTTCCGTGCATACCGGAGCTGCATGTGTGTTTGTGCACAAAGAACGGCCTTGCACGCTAGCCTCAGAAGGCACGTGTCGCGGACTCAGGCCCTGCGTTCGTGGGCAGGTTCCCCGATCCATACTGCAAGCACCGGCCTCTCGCAGTCCACATCCGCCTCTTGCGTCACGGCACTTGCACTTGCCAGCATCGCCGTTCAAAGCGTCGTAGCAACCGCATACCACAACCACCAGGTTGCGCCAAGATGTCCCTCTCCTCGCACGCCCCGCGTCCGCCTGCAGATGCAACTGCGGCAGTGGTTGCTTGAGCTTGGGCACCCGCTGCCGCCGGCGCCACCCGCGCAGCCGCCGCGGCCGGTGATGGGGCTAGAGGTGAAAGAGCTGCTGCGGGTGAGTGGGCAGACCGCACAACCAGGAAGCCAGGAAGCAAGCTGGCGTGCTCGGCTGCTGCCCTGCCAACCCGGTGTTAAACGTTCCTGCTCCTCGCCACGGGACAGGGGCCGGGGGCTGTGCTGTCCGACGTCTCCACGTGCCTGCTAGGCACCTTCACCCATGCACCGCCTGCGTCTCACCTGCTCCTTGCTGCCACGCAGCATGCTACCCGCCCCCGGCCCCGCCCACACTTCCCAACTCACCGTCACACCTGGAACCCCAACCCCCACAGGCCGCCCCCAACCTGCCCCTGGGCGGTGTGCTGGGCTTCCTGCGCGACCTGCTTGCGGCGGGCGGCAAGTGGGCCACCCTGGCGCTGTCGGCGGCCTGGGACGCCATCGAGGCGCGGCCGCCCGCGCGCGCCGCCATGCTTGACCTGGTGCTGGAGGCGGCGGAGGGTGAGAGCGGCGGGGGGGGGCAGCGGGCGAGGGGGAGGGCACCGGGGGCGGGGACGGGGGCGGGGAAGGGGAAGGGGGCGGGGACGGGCGGGGAGGCGAGGCAGGGCGCAAGAGCGGATATGGTTGAGTTGACGGTTTGTGGATGCGGCGTTGCCTCGGTTGTCATTAGCACGGGACCCATCCTGCGGGCCGCTATGTGTGAGTGTGAGTGTGAGTGGTGCGCGTATGTCGGTCCCTGCCGCAGACCCGCATGAGGAGGTCCGCTCCGCCGCCGTGCGCCTGCTGACCAGCAAGCTCTACCCGCGCCCCAACCTGCGCCCCACCATCCTCACCACCGCCGCGCTGCGCCTCACCTCGCTCATGCCGCCGCCCGTGCCCGCGCCCGCCGACACCACCACGGCGGCCGTTGCCGCCGGTGCTGCCGCCGCCGCCGAGGCTGTCGCCGCCGAGGCGGCAGAGCCGCCGCATGCGCATGCGCAGGCGCAGGCGCAGCCCCCTCCTCCCTCCGTGGAGCCGTGCTCCGTGTCCGAAGCCACGCGGCGTGTGGCGCTGTACATGGCGCTGGTGGCCAAGCAGCCCGACCTGCTGCCGGGCCTGGTGGCGGCGTACGCGGGCGGCGGCCCCAACCTGCGCGCCGCGGTGGGCGGCCACGCCGGCTCGCTGGCGGCGGCGCTGGGGCCCTCGCACCCAGCGCTGCTGGCGCAGCTGCGCGCGCCGGTGCCGGGCAGCGAGGAGCTGCTGCTCACCATGCTGCACGTGAGGAGGAGGAGTAGGCGCATGCGCGCGCAGGAAACGGGATGGGGGCAGGGAGGCTTTGTTTGAGGGTTTTGTAGGTAGGGGGGCGCACCCCAGGGCTGTAGTCCGTGCGCATTGTCCACAGGGGCGTCTGATGGGGGGCGGGTCTTACCCCCCAGCGCCTGGCCCCCGGCCTGACATGAAGCCTCCTTCCTGCTATGCACTATCCGGCACCCCCTTCTTTGGCGTGACATGGCACCCCACCCCATGACCTGCTGCACCGTGCCTACCTGTCTACCTCACCTATGTCGAATCTGAATGCATGGAACCCATCCCTCCCCTTCCTGCTCCGCCCTGCCCCGCCCATCCCACGCAGGCACTGACCGACAAGGACCTGCCGCCGGGGCGGCTGGTGGACGCGTGCCGGGCCTGGTACGGCGCCAGCGGCGACCCGCGCGTGCTGGTGCCGGTGGCCTTCACGCTGTCGCGGCGCGAGGTGGTGGGGCTGCTGCCGGTCATGCTGCGCCGCCTGGCGCCGCCGGTGCTCAAGAAGCTGTACCGGTCGCTGGCCAGCAAGCACGGCGAGGGTGAGCGCCGCGCTGGTCGTGGGAGGTCCGCGTCGCCGGTGGTGGTGGCGGTGGCGGTGGTGGTGGTGGTGGCGGCCGGGAAAGCAGAGGGCAAGGCCAAACATCCGACGTATTCGCTTGCCTAAAACCCAGCTCGACATGTCAAAGCAGCCGAACGCGCTGTGGTCCCCGTGACCCCCGCCATGTTCCTCTGGGCATCGGCACTTCACAGCATTTGATACGCACCATCCTATGGATGGCTTGTGTCGCATTGCTTGACCTGTTTAGTTTGGTTTGGTTTGGCTTGGGCTGGTATTAACAACCCCACCCCCTTGTCTCTACCTCCCGCCCTGCGCAGTGGATCCCCTGTTCTCCGCCGCCGACCTTCTGGTGGCGCTGCACCGCGACCTGGACCCCGTGCGCGACGAACTCCCGCTCAAGGTGCGGGAGAGGAGAGGACAGGACAGGACAGGACAGGACAGGACAGGACAGGACAGGACAGGACAGGACAGGACAGGAGAGGAGAGGAGAGGAGAGGAGAGGAGAGGAGAGGAGAGGAGAGGAGAGGAGAGGAGAGGAGAGGCGAAGGAGGGGAAGGAGGGGAAGGAGGAGGAGAAGGGGAGGAGGGAAGGGAAGGGAAAGAGGAGGGGAGGGGACGCAGTGCTCTGGCCGTGCACGTATCACGTGCGCCACGATTGCTTTCTGTGCACACCTCCTCGCGCACATTCGCTGCCGTTGCCGCTCATGTGCTGATGTCGCCCCTGTGGCGGGCATCACCCCTCTCTGTTACGCAGACGCTGATCGCGGCAGTGGACCTCGCGCTGCACTCGCCCGACATCTTCCCGCAGCCGGTGAGCCCGCGCCCCGCCCCGCCCTGTGCTCGCCCTTTGCCCGCCCTGTGCCCGCCCCGTGCCTGCTTGCCTGGCCGACAGGCCTCCAGCCGCGGCGCTTTTGCGTCCTCCCACAAGCCGCCTGTTCCCAGTGCCTTTCACACCGCCACCACCGCCACCACCCCTACCATCGCACTGATAAGCGCACGTCATCAAGGCTGCAACTGCTGCTACGGCATCATCTGGCCGGACGCTGCACGCACCTGACCCCTGCACACCCTGCTCAACCCCTTATCTTCTGCCCCACATGGCCTCCCTCTGGCACCTGCCGCCTCCGCGCCTCCCCACCTCCCACCCACCCTTATTCACTGCTCCCGCCCACAGGTGATGCTGGGCGCCATCCGCGGCATGGAGGGCCTGTCGCCGCTGCCCCGCATGTTCATGCGCACCGTCATCCAGGTGGGCGCGGGCGCGGGCGGGGGCGGGGGCGGGCGGCGCATGTGACTGCGGGGTTGTGGGCGCCCTCGCTGGCGGCGGGCGCGTGTCTGCGAGCTTGCGGGCGGGCAGGTGACCGGGCTGCAAGTGCAGGCGCGCGCGGCGACAATTGTCATTGCTCGTGCCACGGACAGCGATCACATGTCGTTTAGGGCGCTAGCACGCGTTGCGCTGCTGCAAGCTAGCCACCGTAGTGCTGAGGCGAGGAGTGCGTGCTGCCCGCCACACACGTGTGCGCCGCACGTGCAGGCGCTCAAGGCGGCGCCGCGGCTGCGCACGGACGTGGTGCAGCTGCTGGAGCGGCTGGTGGCCAAGCAGGTGGGGGCGGGGGCCGGGCGGGGGTTTTAGCATGGGTTTTTTGGGGAGGGCGGGCCGGGAGTGCTTGCAATGCAGCCGGGTTCTACCATCGCTCCTACCTGTTTGGCAGTTTCTCGTGCCAGGCATTCTTTCATTTCTTTGACTTGTCCGCTGTTTGCCGCGCCAGATCTGGATGGACCGCGACCAGTGGCGCGGCTTCCTGCTGTGCGCCGACAACATGCGCAGCGATGCCTACGGCCCGCTGCTGCAGCTGCCCGAGGCCGTGCTGGAGGTGACCATGCTGGGCGGTGCCGCCTCCGACGCCGCGCGCGCGCAGGCCGGCCGCATGGGCCTGCCGCCCGGCTGCCAGCTGCCGCTGAGCTCGGGAGCGCGGCTGGCGAGCTACGTGCTGAACCCGGCGCCCAACCAGCCGCAGCTGGCCAACGTGCTGGTGACCAGCGGCATACGGTCGGTGCTGCAGCGGCTGCTGGCGCTGCAAAAGGCGCAGGAGGAGGCGGCCGCGGCGGCGGCAGCCAAAGCGGAGGCGGTGGTGAAGGCCGAGGCGGCGGCGGCGGCGGTGAAGGCGGAGCCGGAGGCGGGGGCTGCGAAGGCGGAGGAGGGCGCTGGGTCAGCGGGCGCGCCTGTGAAAGAGGAGGCGGCCGTGGTTGTTAAGTCTGAGCCAGGGACGGCGGCTGGCGCACCTGCGCTGCAGCCTGGGGCGGAGCCGACATCGCCGGCGACGGGGCTCACGCACGTGCACTCTATCCGGGCGGGTCGGGAGGCCAGTGCCGCCGCTGCTGCTGCCGCCGCGGCGGCTGCCGCGGCGCGCACCGTGCCCCGTCGGGAGTCCGCCGGCGCGGGGTCGGTAGGCTCCACGGGGCCGGGGGCCCTCGGGGCACAGCCCGGGGGTGCTGGGGCCGCGGGTGCGGCCGGGGTGGGGCCGGAAGACCTTCTGGAGGAACCCGAGGAGGAGGCCGGCGCTGCAGGCGAGCAGGACGCGGCGGAGGGCGGCGGCGGCGGCGGGAACGAATTTGAGGTGGATTTTGAAGACGACCTATAGTATGGTAATTGTGTTTAGGGCGGCATCGGAACTGAACTCGGGCCGGATGGCCATACCCCGGCTTGGCTGTGAGCTTGTCTTGTTGCTGGGCAGGCTTTGTAGAGAGGTTTGGATCATTGAATGCCGAATGCATCAGACTGTAGCGAGGGAACCACTGGTTGGCGGTATGCGGCGTTGTCGGGAGCTATAGGTAGAAAGTCCTTAGGGGGCTGAACGGCGCGCGTGCGCTGGAACAGGCATGGGGCAAAAATGCAAGGTCCAGTACTCAGTACGGTCGTGTACGAAGCCCCCCCCCCATATCACCACAAATGGCGCTTTCAGGTTGGTCGCACACCAGCCTCGCTACCGCAGCCGGCCGCGAACACCAGCCCAGCGCCTCAGCTCATCCGTGGACGCTGGACACCTGCCCGCAGGTGCGCTGAGACTCTGGCTCTCCCGCTGCGTGGCGTCGCATTGTATGTGTGGTCGTGCTTTCGCCTGGCCGGGCGCCCGGAGAGTGAGGAATGCGCGCCAGCAAAAACGCTCCAGCAACCTCCAACCAGCTACTGACGTCGGTACAGTCACAGGGCGTTTCTCTTGCTTCTGACCCCGATGCCTTGCTTGCTTGTATTTGTGAATATATGGGGGGCTTCGGACACTGCCGGGAACTCGCCTTCTTGCCCATGCCTACTTCATGAGCGCCTCAGCTCAGCATACCGGTAGTCTCCTGTCAGATGTCAGCGCTGGCAGCCCCCTGTTCGCGCAGCACCTGGCACGCGTACATTACATCCCTGCCTCCAACATACCTCCACCGGCAATTGTGCCGTGCATCCTTGCCGCTCCCCTCATGCCTGTCATGACTTTTCATGCCCCAACTAACGTCCTGCCCCCTAACCTATTCCCTTAGCTGCTCGGCGCTTTGCCAACCGCTTCCCACGAGGCGGACCCTTAATCCCCTTCCCCAGGCCTGCTTCCCCGCTTCCCCGCTTCCCCACTTCCCGTAGACTAGCCCTATTCAATGGACGTAATGCACACAGCGCGACCGCTGCAACTTACATGTCGCCCTGCAACCGGGCCTGCCCAATGCGGAAAATATAAATTTTGCACGCCCCCCGACAAAATGCACGTTCCCCCAACCCAAACCCGTCCCACCCCCCGCATACACGTTAGACGCCGACGGTTGCCGTCAGTTTCGAGGTAACACGTGCCCACTTGTTTTCGACGCTCACCAGCTTCCTTGCTGCCTGCTAGCTCCGACAACACCATCCCGCCCACTTCGCATTCACATTTTAGCGCATGTCCGTAAATGCGCTGGTGCTTGGACGTTCGCACGCACGTCCGCACGCACGCACGCACCCCAACCCCCCCCCTCACACACACACACACATACGCATGTGGGCCGTTCCGAAGTGTCCCCCCTATCTCGAGTTTGCTAACACACAATATACTTCCGTTCAGACGACAGCAGTATGCATTATGGTCTTGGTATTGACTACGGGTGGAAGGCGGGGCCTAGGAACGCGTGTTGGGCATCCTGGTAGCCCCCCCTACTGGTGAACGTATGGATGCGCCGCGACCCCCTTCGGGGCCGGCCGGCCGGGGCATGCCAAGCTGCACTGCACCTCCCATCCCCGATCGAAGGAATGTGTGGCCAGCCAGGGGTCAGGGAGTGCGAGCACGGGGTGCGAGCCTGGGGTCAGGGGAGATGCAGGAGCGCAACCTGTTGTGCTTGTCCTCCCACACTGTGCCTTTGTTCTCAGTTGCATCCTGTCCTCCGCTCCTCCGCTATTTGTCCATGATGAGCTACGTCAGGGGGGTTGGGCCAGGCTCAAAACGCTCTCCGCGCTTGGATCGACACACGCGCCAGGATTGGATGACATCGGGCAAGGTTTTATCCTGCGGGACAAAGAGCTTAAGATGTTAAGGATGGGGTATACATTTGCGTGTTGCAAACTGCAGACGCCATTACGCAGAGCTGCCTCGGCACGGGATGGCCCTTCATTGGCCCAACCCATGCACCCGCACCAGGCACTCTTTGCAGTTTCAGCAACATTAAGATTTGCATCTTCAGCCGCAGCTCATCCGTATGGAAGTGCTGCTCAGCTGCGGGGGTCGCCGGGGCGCCTGCGCTCGTGGCGAGCTTGGCGGCCAGCTGGTCCATTACCGCCTTCAGCGCCTCCAGCTGCTTCTGCACGTTGGTGATCTGCTGCGCGTTGGCCGCGATCTCCGCATCACGCAGCGCGAACTGCTGGTCCATTTTGTTACCGAGGCCATCGAGCTTGCTGGTCAGGCCGTCGGTCTTGCCGCTGAGCTGCGTGAGCCTAAGTTGGATAGCAGTGAGAGCAGCGCTAATATCGCGACCAGGCGATTCCGCGCGCGCGCGGGTCTGGTCGCGTTCAGGGGTCTCCTCAATCGCTCAGGAACAAAAACGTATCGCGCTATCAATCCAAAACTCTGCCATGAAAGCAGCTGGCAAAAGGGCCGCGGGATCAGCAGAAGGGAGCGCAGCGACAGCGATTGAGGAGACCCCCGAACGCGACCAGACCCGCGCGCGCGCGGAATCGCCTGGTCGCGCTTTTAGCGCTGCTCTCACTGCTATCCAACTTACGCTCACGGAGGTCAGCGGCAAGACCGACGGCCTGACCAGCAAGCTCGATGGCCTCGGTAGCAAAATGGACCAGCAGTTCGCGCTGCGCGACGCGGAGATCTCGGCGAACGCGCAGCAGATCACCAACGTGCAGAAGCAGCTGGAGGCGCTGAAGGCGGTAGCGGACCAGCTGGCCGCCAAGCTCGCCACGCAGGCGCCCCGGCGACCAGGGGACCACCGCAGCTGAGCAGCACTTCCGTACGGATGAGCTGCGGCTGAAGGTGAAGCCGGAGGACGTCGCCAGCATTGGCACCATCATCCAGGACACGGTGCAGGCGGAGCGCCCTGGCGCTCACGTGCAGTTCAGCGTCCGCCCGATCCAGCCGAAGCGCGGCCAGCAGGCCGGCGCGCAGGCGGGTCACGTGAGTTCTGCGAGGCTTTTGGTATGCGGGTGAACGTTACTAAATCAGAAGTGCTCGGAGTGCACCCTTCGGCTACGTGGCGGCGCTTTGTGCGTCAGGAACCGAGCCCCGTACCGGTTTACATGCGTGAGTACCAGCAGGGTTTCCCACACTCCTCTTTTTCCCTTGGAAACGGCGTGCGCGTTATCTAGGCCTTTACTACGGCACTAGCATCAAGTTTGAATCGTGTTTAGGAGTTACGTGCGTCTGGCGAGCGAGCTATGTACGCTCTGCGTAAGAAGTTGCAGGAAAAAGGGCTAATGGTGCCTGCGGATGCCATGCGTTGTTTCAACGCCCAGGTTCTAACGTGTATGCGAGGGCTGGGACGGGTTGTCACACGGCGCATAAGTGTGGGCACCTGATGCATTGCTGCGGGTTTTCAACACTGAACGCGTGGAAGGAGTTGCGCGTGTCATACACGTGATAAGGCTGCGACGGAGCAACCTTACCGGGGGACCAATCTAGGCATTTTATCCACTATTTGCCTTTTCTTTTGTTACTTTCAATCTTTTAAGCGTACGAGGCAGCGGTCCATGAGCCTCCTGGCTCGTCTGGACCAATCTACAATGGTCTTGGTATGGACTACGGATGGAAGGCGGGGCTTAAGAACGTGTGTTGGGCATCCTGGCAGACCCCCCTACTGGTGAACGTATGGATGCGCCGCGCCCCCCTTCGGGGCCGGCCGGCCGGGGCATGCCAAGCTGCACTGCACCTCCCATCCCCGATCGGAGGAATGTGTGGCCAGCCAGGGGTCAGGGAGTGCGAGCACGGGGTGCGAGCCAGGGGTCAGGGGAGATGAAGGAGCGCAACCTGCTGTGCTTGTCCTCCCACACTGTGCCTTTGTTCTCAGTTGCATCCTGTCCTCCGCTCCTCCGCTATTTGTCCATGATGAGCTAGGTCAGGGGGGTTGGGCCAGGCTCAAAACGCTTTCCGCGCTTGGATCGACACACGAGCCAGGATTGGATGACATCGGGCAAGGTTTTATCCTGCGGGACAAAGAGCTTAAGATGTTTAGAGATGCGGTATACATTTGCGTGTTGCAGACTGCAGACGCCATTACGCAGAGCTGCCTCGGCACGGGATGGCCCTTCATTGGCCCAACCCATGCACCCACACCAGGCATTCTTTGCAGTTTCAACAACAGCAAGATGAACATTTTTGCATAATGAGCTTGGTCCCGACCTAGCATACCAGCTAGCGAGCTTTTCCAAAATCGCCAGACCCTTCTCCTGGCTTGTCCCCTTTTGCTTGCCCTCGCTCACCACCTAAGCCTGTTCGACAATAGGTGGGGCTTGCCTAGTATAGGAAGGCTCTGGCACCGTGGCTGAAGAAGTGGGGCCGATGGCCCAACAGCGGACGGCGTCCAAGACCGTAACAGACACTATTGTTGGTGCGTTGGGTGAAAGTATTGGTGACTGGGTGCGCGCCGCTGTGCCGGTGGTGGCGCTGCTGCTGACAACGTCTCGGCGCGCCTCGCAGGCGAGCACACGCACACTATTGTCGGGTACAGCCTTATCAAGGGCATCGGCGACGGGGAGCCTATTGCCTCTGAGCGCTTCGTTGTCGGCGGGCACGAGTGGGTGAGTAGCCCCGGCGCATGCGATGCGCTTCACAGCCCGTTGCGCGCCGGCGCAGACGCGCTGCAGCTCGCGGTGGCTGTTACTTGAGGCATGTGACCGCGGCCATAGCTGTGCACGTCCTCCTATGAGCCGGTCGCCCGCTTCACCTAGGGCGGCCAAGGTCGGCGAGCGTCAACGTTGCCCGTCCCCGCCGCGGCCGACCGTAGCTCCGGCTCCCAGCCCCTGACAAACGGCCCCGCTGCCTGCCGCCGTTACGCTGCTGCACCACACGCTGCAGGTGCTGCTGTTCTACCCGGATGGAAAGCGCAGCTCCTCGGAGGGGCCCATGGGCAACGGCGGCGGCGAGGGCGGCCACCACCCGGGTCAGGTGCCGCTGCCGCTAGCCGGGGCCATGGGCGGGATGCAGGGGGGCGGCGGCGGCATGCGGGATGACCCACTGGACCCCGTGGGACTGCCGCCGGCTCCGCCGCCGCCCGCTGCAGCGCAGGCCGGGCAGCTGCCGGGCGGCGAGCGTCGCGGGGACGGCGGCGGCGGCGGTGGCGGAGGCGATGCGCTGGGGCATGTGGGTCAGAATGTGCTGGTAGCGCAGGCCGCAGCACACCATCATGCAGCGGCGGTGGCGGCAGCGGCGGCAGCAGCGGCGGCGCACCACGGCGGCGGTGGCGGTGGCGGTGGTGGCATGATGGCGCCCATGGGGGCGCCGCTGCACCGCCAGCAGCGGAGAGACACCACGGTGGGGCGCCGGGGACAAACTGGGACAGCAGGGACAGGGACAGGGGGTCGGGTGGGGGGCGCGGCGGGCTGTGACGGGGGGGGGGCTGCGGTGCTGCGCAGTGTCCAGTGCCGAGGCCTGAACGCCCTGCTCGGGGCTGGGGGCGCTGGGGGGGGGGAGGCTGGTCATTCTATGCGGCTCGGCGGGGCAGGGTCTCGACAGTGCTTGATGACGGTGGTTGGTTCTGGCCGGGTGGGCTTAGGCGTGCCGTTGCTCTGACCCTCGATTGCCTCTTGACCCTGCACCTCCCCCTTGGTCCCCTTCCCGCCCGCCCTGCTGCTCATGCGGAAACGGGCAGAATGAGTACGCGGCTCTGTTTGTGGCGCTCATAGGCGAGGGGCCGAACCCGCAGGTGGGTTGGTGGGTGGTTAGGTGGGGACGTGTGTGGAGCAAGGAGGCACGCAGTGGGACGGGGGTCAGGGCGGCTGGCGTGATGGGGCCGGGCAGGCACTGGTGGGTCGGGGGCGGCGGCTTGGCCGCGGCGTGCGGACCGGTGGCATGACGGCGGCGCGCGCGTGTCGCGTGCGCCTACCAACCTGCGCCCAGTGGCGTCATTGCATCATTGGGGCCCATGGGGGCCCAGCGTTGCCCGGCTGCCCCCGACTGCTCGCCTCACCGCTGCGCTGCCCTGCTCTGGCTGGCCCCTGCGCCCGCTGCTGCGCCGCCGCAGGGCATCGTGAGCACCACGGAGGGCAAGGTGGTCCGCGCCTTCCACCGCTTCACGCTGGTGGACCAGACAGGTGGGCGGGCGGGGAGGGCGGGCGGAGGGGGGCCCTCTCGGTGGGTGGGTGAATGGGGGAGTTAAGTGGGGGGGCCAGTGGTGGGGAGTTGTAATATGGGGGAAAGGGTGGGCGGGCGGTCATGTGCACCGGCGCGGCGGGAGGGCATTGGTGTGGCATGGTGGCTGGGCACACCTTAAGCCGGCGCCTACCTCCCCTTTGCGCGCCGGCCTGCCGAATTCCTCCTGCTCCTGCTCCTGCCTGCCTCGCACCGCACCGCACCACACCGCACCGCACCATCGCCACACCGTTGCCGCACCACACCCCACCACACCGTCGCCGCACCACACCACGCCGCACCACACCATCGCCACACCACACCATCGCCACACAGGCCAGGGCCGCGACCTGACCAAGGGGCGCACGAGGGACGCGGGCGCAGTCAAGATCAGCTGCGCGCGCCAGGTGGGTGGGGTGGCCCCGTGTGGCTGGCCGAGGGGTGGTGAACTGGTGATGGGGATGGAGGGTGGGTGGGCACGGTGGGTGGGTGTTGGAGCAGGGCCAGCCGGCGAAGCGCAGCGCTGGGCCAGCAGCGCCAGCAGTGGCGCAAGTGCCTGCGGTAGCGCGGGGGAAGTGCCGCCCGTCTGCCCTCCTCTACCATGCGCCCATCGCCACATCATGCCTGGGCCCCGGTGGGGGTACCGGGCTGTAGCCTGCAGCAGTCGCGGCGGAGCCCGCCCGCACACACACAGACACACACCCTTTCCCTTGTGCTTTTCTACACGGCCTTTCGTTGGTGTGTTGGTGTAATCACATGCCCTTCACCTTTTCCCCAGCCTTCCATTTCGCCGCTCCACCCTCACCTCCAGCCCACCCTGGTCTGCCCCCCCCCTCATTCCAACTCCACCTTTAACTACGTGCACCCCCGCCCTCGCCCCCGGCCCCCGCCCCCCAGGACCCCAACGCGCGCAACTGCCACGGCTACCGCAAGTTCGTGAAGCGCTCGCTGCTGGAGGACCCCTCCAAGGGCTACCTGGCCAACGACACGCTGGTCATAAAGTACACCATAGAGCTGGTGGTTTCCAGTGGTAAGGGTTTGTTGGGTGAAGGGGCGGCGGCGGCGGCGGTGTGGGTCGGGTGGTCGGGTGGTGGTGACGCATGAGGGGGCTAAGCGGAGGATAAAGGGGCGGGGGTGGTCGTGGGGTTTGCAGAGGGAGGGAGGCAGGGAGGGAGGGAGGCCCTTGGCCGGGGGGAGGGGCGGGCAATGGGGTGGAGGGGAAAGGTGCGGGACAGGATGACAGGGTGGACTGGAGGCAAAGCGCGGGAGGGCGTGCTGTATGGGGGGCCAAGTGCACTGGGTTGCGGTTGCGGTTGCTAGCGGCTGGGCCCTGTGCTAGTACCGTAAGCAGTCACGGAAGTAACTACTCGGCGGCGGGCCCGTGTGTGGCCGTGTGTGTGTGGCCGCGTGCGTCTTGTCGCCGTCCTCCTGGCGCTGCTGCCAAGTGATTTGCGGGCGGATGCCTGTTCATCGTCATCATCATCATCATCATCGCATATGCCTTGCGGGTGAACCCCCCCTGTGCTACACCTGCACCTGCTGCGCTTGCTGCTGCTGCTGCTGCTGCTGCTGCTGCAGGCGGAGCGCTGATGCGCGGCGGCGGCGGCGGGCGCGGCGGCGTGGAGCTGATCCGCGTGCCGCCGCCCAGCCTGGGTGCGGACCTGGCAGCGCTGCTGGCGAGCGGGGAGGGCGCAGACGTGACGCTGATGGTGGACGGCGAGGAGTTCAAGGTGGGCGTGTCAGGGCTGGGCGGGGGGGCGTGGGTGGGTGCGTACATGGGTGCGTACATGGTGCGTGCGCGTGTGGGGGGCTGGGGAGTGTGGCGGATGGATAGGGTGATTTGGTGGGGTTGGTTGGCGGTATGTGCATGTTTATTGCACAAGGGGAAAAATGCAAGAAACGAAAAGACATTGCCTACGGTCGTGTGCCGGTCCCCTCCATCTCCCCATCATCCCCAAACGCACCCCACACGTATCCTTGAAACCTCCTAAACCACGACCCACCTCCCCGCTCGCCCGCTCATCCGCCATCCCGCCCGCCCGCCCGCCCGCCCAGGCCCACAAGTGGCTGCTGGAGGCTCGCTCCGCCTTCTTCCGCTCGCTGCTGAACAACGACATGCGCGAGGGGCTGGAGGGGCGGGCGGCGGTGCACGACGTGCGCGCGCCCGTGTTCCGCCTGCTGCTGCACTACGTGTACACGGACTCGCTGCCGGAGGGGGTGAGCGGCCGGGCGGGCGCAAGGCGGGAGGCGCGGTGGGGCGCGTCGCTGTGCAAGGGGCGGGGGGAGGGGGTAGTTCATTCCAGAAACCAAAGCGATGGGGAGACGTAGAGCATGGCATAAGGTGCGCAATACGCTGTGTGTGTGTATGTGTTGGTGTGTGTGTGTGTAATTACCAGCCCATTATATCTAGACAACCAAACTAGCGAGGGGAATCGGTAGTCACGGTGGAGGCGGGTGGGGCAGTTTAGGACGAAAGGGGGGGGACTGATGGCCGGTAGGAAAACCAGGGTGAGGTCCAACTAGTGCAGGCTGCCAGGGGCAAACGCTCTTGTTGCACGCTGCGCCCTAGCCCCTATAACCCCATCGCCACCACACAGGCTGACACCCCCTCCCCTCCCCTCCCCTGTCCTTGCCGCCCCCCCCCCCCCCATCCCCGCCTTGCCCCCCCAGATGGAGGACAGCGGCCTGGAGGTGGAGGTGGCGCAGCACCTGCTGGCCGCCGCCGACGCCATGCAGCTGGAGCGCCTGCGCCGCATCGCGGAGCGCCGCCTGACCGAGTGCGTGGACGTGGAGAGCGTGGCGTTCACGCTGGCGCTGGCGGACCGCAACCACGCCACCGAGCTCAAGCGTGTGTGCCTGGACTACGTGGGCCGCAACCTGGCCGCGGTGATGAAGACCGAGGGCTACAGCCACATGGTCGCCTCCTGCCCCGGGCTGCAGGGGGAGATCCTCTGCACGCTGGCCGCGCTGGGCGGCGCGGGGCCGGCGGACGGCGGTGCGGGTGGTGGTGGCGGCGGGGGCGCGGGCGGGGGCGGCGGCGGAGGCGGGGGCGGTGCGGGCGGGGGCGGGTGTGGAGGCGCGGGGTCGAGCCGACTGGCGCAGTGCGTGACGGGGGGCGCGGTGACGGGCGGCATCGGTGGCGGGGGAGGCGGCAGCGGCCCCGGACGGGGGGCGGCAGGTGGGGCCACGCCGCTGGGGGTGGGTGGCGGCGCGGGGGGCGGTGGTGGCGGCGGCGGGCTGGGGGGCGGCGGGCACGTGGGGCGTGTGCGGGACATCCTTGTGGTTGATGCGGTAGAGGATGTGCGGCGGGTGCGGCCGCGGAGGGACTAGGTAGCAGGCATACACACACACACGCGGACCCATCTCTAACACACGCGGACCCATTGCACTGTTGAATTGGACGTGGACGTCGGACTGGATGCATCGTCATGATTTTGATACGGACGCAGCTCTAACAGGCTACTGACTGGACCGACGGCATGAAGTGTCCACACATACATATCACATACACACATGCTGCTGACGGATTGGCTGAATGACCGGCACCAAGTAGTGCTGTTGTTTTTTGCGGCCGGCGGTGGGGGCGTGTGGGTTGTTTGCGGCTGCTGGGGGGAGTACACGTATAGGCCGATGGCACGGCGGAGGCCCACGTGCACATGCACATGGGAGGCCTGACTCATTCATTCACACAGTACCGCATATATTGGGCCGTATGGGTGTGGGCGCAGGGTGTTGCGTTGCAGACTCGTCCACTGGCCGCGTGTGTGCCAAGTTGGGTTTCATTGGAGGCGCAGGTGGCTAGCTGGTCACGCAGAAGTTGGTGGCTGTGCGTGCCGCGGCTTGAGGCCAAAAGCGGCTCTGAGGGAATGCGACCTGTGGGCCTGCCGGCCTGCCTGCCGCACATGGGTGGGGAACTGGGGATGATGCGTATCTACGCGGGGGGCTGAGAGCCACGGATGGCCTACCGCAATGGGGGCATACCGGAGGGTACTGTACCCACGCGCCAACTCACCAAGCCGCTCGGACCACGGCTGTTTTCAGGGGATTAGTGCGGCTGCTGTTGACTCCTGCACTGCGTGTTGGCGGGCTCCTGCTGTGCTGCCGCGACTGTTGGACACCTAGGTTTGGCTCGGTGCCTGTTCAAACCGACCCCGGCTATGTCCGGGCGATGAGGTAGTTCGGCCTCAGACAGTGGAGGGCTGAGCCCCTTTTGCCTGACACAGGGGAACAACTTGTCAGGGCTGCTTTGCTTTTGATGAGCGTTTTGAGTGATAATGCGAGACGGCGGCAGCGGTGGAGGCGCAGTGCAAGGCGGCATTACACACACATAGATGGCATAGACATGCCGCAATCACCGCTGAGATCGGTCTGACGGGCGCAGCTGGTGAGGTGCCTAATGGGACATTGCTAACGACACATGCACATGAACTACACAAAATTGACACCTATGCGCCTCACGTATGTATTGCCGTGTAACGTAACGCTAGCTGGAAATGTATCCTCACCCAGCCGTCCAGCCTAGGTCCGTGATGTAGGGAGCTTGACAGGTTGATCCTGTCATATCGCTAGCCCAAATCCACCGCCCTGAGTGGTCGCCTGTTCTAGGTGCAAGCTCGACACATTGTTCGCGTGTGTGAAGACGCCGCGTTGGCGAGAGCCACGAATGGCCTACCGTGGGGGCACTGATCGCATCCGTGGAAGGCAAAGAAAAATACGCCATCCACTGCCCGTTGTTGTAACACGTCACGGGCTGCATAAGCTCCTTCCAGACTGTCCCAGCCGCTGCCCACATGCCGTAGGCTAGTCCGCGGCTGCGGGCCGCCTACCGGCAACTGAGCCTGTTATGTCTGGCGTAATGGCCCGGCTGGGACTCAGATTTTAACGTTATGGAGCTGTGCTTGCGCGTCTGCTGCCATGCTCAATCCTCCCATGGCCCCAAACGTTCAGACTCGCGGCGGCGGCACTACTGGCGGCCGCGGGGCCGGTGCCCCGCCGGCAGCGGCAGCTGGTTCTCCAGGTATGGGAAGGGCGAGGGCGGCGGACCCACTGCCGCTGCACCCGGCAGTCCTGCTGCTTCTGCTGCTGCCTCGCTGCGGCCGGCCTCCGCCTCGGTGAAGCTGAGGGCGCGCACGGTGCTGTCCATGCGTGGCGCCGGCAGGCCCGCCACCCCAGCATTCTCGTCCGCCTCCTGCGCCTCCTCCTCCTCCTCCTGCGCCTGCTCGTCCAGCCCGCCCAACACCTCACCCGGGCTGCCAGCACCCGACCCCGCCGCCTTGCTGCCTGCAGCGCCGCCGCCCGCCGCGTCACTGGCCTCCTCTGTCCCCGGCCCCTCATCCACGTCCATGTCGGTGTCCAGGAGTCCCGCGCCCCTGGAGCCAGCTGCAGCTGCGGCTACGTCGGCAGGCATTGGCATCGCCATCGGCAATGGCACTGGGCGAACGCCACCCCCCGCACACGAGGTGCCACCGCCGCTGGTGCTGCTGGTGGTCGCGCCGAAGCTGCTGCCGCTCGCACCGCTGCCGCTTGGGCCACTGCCGCTGGGCCCGCTGCCGCTGGACCCGCCTGCCCCGCCGCTTCCGCCCTCGTGCTGCTCGCTGGCCGCGCTGAAGGACAGCCCGCCGCTGCAGCACAGCAGCGCCCCGCTGCCCACAGAGGCGGTGCGCTGGGACAGGCCGCGTCCGGCTCCTGGCGGCGCAGCCGGGGGCACCTCGTTGCTGGCCAGGCTGCTGGCGCGAGAGGCGCCGCCACAGCCGTTGCCGTTGCCGCCACCTACCCCCGCTGTCCACTGCGGGGCGTGGGGCCCCGCTGCGGCCGACAGGGGGCCCAGGCTCGGGAGCGGAGGGCGGCCGTCGCCGGGGGCCGTGCGGGCCAGCGGCGCATGGCGTGTGGGCGAACCGTCGTTGCTGGCGGAGCCGTCCTGTGGTGCGTGCGAGGCGAGGAGCCCAGCATGAGGCTTTAGATGAGGTCGGTGGGGGGGGGTGACTAGCGAACCATTCCCGTTGCGAAAGCAACTCCGATCTGGGTGGGGGGAGTTTATTCCAGAACCCAAAAGCGAGGCAACCATGGGGGATGGGGAGCCACGGGAAGGAGCAGGTGCCGGAAACTGGCAGGCGGCCAGCACTGCGGGCCGCGCGAACTTGCCTGTGGCCCTCGTGCTCCTGCAAGAGCGGTCGCCACACGCTGCGCGTTGGTCCCACCAGGGCGAGGAAGTGGTGGCAGGTCGTTGCCGCTCCATAGCCTTTTTGCAGCAGAGCCAGGGGGCTTTGCCGGCGAGTAGCGATACCCAAGTCCCAGACCCGACGCACGCGGCGGTGACTTCATTTCTTGGGCTGCAGCAAGCGCCGCCGCGTAGAACGCGGTGAAATTGCCCGATATGTCAGCAAATGCCTTGCGCGGCTGGGCGGAGTCTTCCTCTGGAGGTCGCGCTGACAGCAGAGACTCGTTTACAGGTCTTCCATCGTCTATTTCATAATACTGCTCGGTATCAGGGCCTGCAGCATCCATCCTGCGTTTGGGCGCACTAACGTTGTTGCGCAATGCCCACAAAGGCTTGGTTGGGTCTCCTGCGACTTGTATTATTACAGTATGTAAATATGTAAAGGATGATAGCACGTCGGCCGAGGCACTTTGGCGACATCTGTCTCAAAGTTTCATGCCGCTCGCGGATCCGGATGCCTCAACTTCCAGCCTGGAAGAGTCGAGGTCACGTCCTCTCCATACCTACAAGCTCATCTATGCGCCTTATTAATTTCTCTGAAGAGCTGGGAGCCTGCGTGCAAACCTGCGCGGTAATCGAGTCGCGAGCAAGCCCCCAACTTGTATGACACACGACACGTTCTTTTGCCACAGCGCAGCGCCTTATACCGACGACTGCCCTGGTAGGTTAGGACGTCTTCAGGTGTGCCGCTGAGTTCTGGGTCGTGGGCGCTGCTTCTTCGTGGCAGGGGGCATCGGATTTATTGTGGTTCGGGGGTTTTGGGACTCACGGCGAAATGGTCCCCAGCGGAGGCGAAGACGGGTGAAAGCTCCCTCTGCATTCAGGGGGGTAGGAACGCCAAAAATCTCCCCGTGCCTGAATACTGTAGAGCTAAACGTCAGGTCCGCGAAGTTCCCCCAGAAAACCGTTTTTTTATGTTATGGCTCTGATGGCCCTGGACTTGGTTACAATCGGAAGATACCTATGAATGCTTCTAATTAACATCTTAACATCTGGTCGCGGTGGTCGCATGCAAGATTTTCACTACATTGGCTCCGCGCTCCCCAATTTAACGCGCTGGCGCAATTATCTGCCTCTATACCGCATAATGAAGCTCTGTATTTAAATACTGCTCGTCGAGACTGCACCGCACGCTTGAACCGCCCATCGCCGCAGCTAATTCTCACCGCAACTCGCTTCCGCCGCGCCTCAATCACATTGCAACAACTCACGTAGTCTTTACACCATACATATCACGTTTGTTGTGTTAGCCGGGTTCCAGCGCGGGCTTCAGCGCGCCCATGCGGAACCGGAACTTGCCTCCCGCGCCGCCCCTCGGGGAAGCCGCGCACTGGTCCAAGCAGAGACCTACACCCACCAGCCAGCGGAATGAGGGCAAGGCGTCAGAACGTCTCAGACAGCGGGCCAAGGGGTATGACTCGGACACGGACGGCCAGGCGCGCAGCAAGGCGCAGGCAGACGCTGCTGCAGACGCGGAGCGCTACAGGCTGGAGAGTGAGGCTTACATCCACGGCACACACATACCTCGCAACGATGCCGCTGGTGCTGCTGGTGCTGCGGGTGCTCCAGAAGCGATGGCGGGCCAAGCGCCGCCGCCAGGACCTGCAGCGGCAGCGCCGCGCGTGCCGCCGCCCGTCCCACCGGCGGCTGCACCAGGCGCCGCCGGTGCTGTGGACTAAGCGCGGCGGCGCAGGTGGAACCGCATCGTGTGCTGGTGCAGCAATTCCTGCTGCGCTTGCTGCTGCGCCAGCTGCTCCCTCGCGTGGATCAGGCACTGCTCCCAGTCCTGGGGTGCCGGGCCGCCAGGTAGGTCCTCGTCTTCGCTCTCCTGCTCCTCCTCTGTGCCCTCCTCCTCCTCCGTGCCCTCCTCCGTGCCCTCCTCCTCTGAGCTCTCCTCGGTCTCCTCGGGCAAAGCGTTAGGCCGCACTGCGCTGTCGCGCCCGCGTTTAGATTTGGTTGACTTCATTCTGAACTAGTCTTGTCTTCGCGCCTATGCTACGATGCGTCAGGGGACGAGGGGCGGGGGTGCCGGGTCCGCGACAGCTGCGGGCCCCCGCCCTTTCGAACGTGTGGAGTGCTAGGTTACCATAATCTGGACTGGCAGTTGTGCGTTTGGGGTTTCAGGGAGCGGTCTGTGGACAACTAATAGTTGAAGCAGACAACAGCGGAAAAAAGGCGCGCTGGCGAAGTGCCCTTCCCGGATCCAGCGCGCGCGTTCCCGACCCGGCGGGTCTCCAGCACCTCCCCCGGCACCTCCCCCAGCTCGAGTGGCACTTGCCCGCGCCTTCCTGCATATGTATCATAGAAAGCACTTCTAACAGAGGAATCTCATGCTGCATCTGAGCCAGAGCGGACCTTGTGTGACCTGCGACCTGCAAATTTGCATGCAATGTCTGCCGAGAACCCGGCCGACGTCGACACCGCCAGTCCCAAGCGTGCAGAACAATTTAAAGTAAGTACTTCAGGTGGCCGCCGGGCAAACAGGCCACTCAGCCTGTTCCAGTCGCCCATGCGAATGCGGTCACCGGAGGAGCACTCGTAGTTAATTAAAACTATTTGTATAATCTTACACAGCCCTAAAACATCTTATTATCGGGTTGATTTATTGGAAGGGGCCGTAACACAATTAAACACAACTTCGCGGACCTGACTAAACGAGAGCATTACGCAGGTCCTTTTAGTTTTCTCAAAGGATGTCTGATGAAGAAGTTTGGGGCCACTCAAGTCGGGGGCGGGGGGCCGCTCAAGTCGGGGGCTAGGTCCGGGGGTCGGGGGGATTTTTCTGCATTTCTCCCCCCCACACACCTGCTGCATGGTGCAGCTATTTGGCTGACCATGAATTCATGTGCTATCATGATGCCTGTCGAATATCGTGCTGTAAGCCCAGCAGAGAGATGGTGACAGTGCCACAAGACTGCGGGCACCGGAAGGACGTGCACCACGTGCACCGACAGCGGTTGGCACGGAAACACTTCAGCCGCGCGCTGGCTGCACTTCGGACAAACACTTCATGGCACCAGCGATACTCTACCATAGGGTTCAAATTCAGGTGACTACAATCTCGTGCGCTGGGAGCCTTTGCAACGCTGGCCCATGCGTGTGCGGATGCATGAACGGGCGCTACTCGCCAGCAAGCATCCGTCTTCGCACCTTAGCTTTGTGCAGAATTAGTTGTGACGGTGCGATGCACCACTTACAGCACTCGTAGTTTTCTACTATTAACCTTGTCGCGCGCCAGAAAAGTCGCGGGGCGGGCGCAGTGCCCAGTAGTCGAGACCAGTCGTCAGCCCTGGCTTCAGGCTCTTTACAGCAGCATAACATCTAATAGACGCTGGTTAGCAAGCCACCGCGACTACTGGGCCGCGTTCGACAAAATGTGCCGGTAGCATTTTCACCAAACTAACCCTCGACGCCTATTAGCCGACCCACTGACCTAAACGGGCTTAAGCCAGCACTAGTAACAATGACACGACAAGGCGACGCGCGTCAGCGCATTCTGCTACTGCTCCTTGCGGTGGCGATGCTCGTCGCTAACGTCGCGGCGCAGGGCTCCACGCCCATTGTGCGGCAGATGGGCAGCTTGCTTGGTTTTTGCTCAAAGACCTGGTCTTTTACGGCGAACGTGGAGCCGTGCATGTTCCGAGGTGAGGTGCCACCTAGGCAGGCCGATAGACAGGCACGCGCCGCAGAGCGGGCCAGAGGGCACTTGTTCGCGAGGGTGGTGGAAGCCTAGCCCGGGCCGGGGTCTGCTTGTGGTCTGTAGCTGCAGTAAGCGCGGGGCGAGTGACCAGCGCAGGTGGGGAGGGCTCAGTTGGTCCCGGGCCTGGCCTCCTCTCTTCCGCCCTGCTCGGCCGTGCTCTGCCTTGACCGCCCCCCCTGTCCGCTCCTGCACCTCTTTCCTGTCCCCCTCCCCCTGGCTCCCCCTCCAACCCTCCACCACGACCCACAGCCATGACCCCGCTGCCGTACCGCGAGACGGCAGAGTACGGCATCAGCCTGGGCTCGGGCGAGGTGGGGCAGTTCGACGTGGTGCTGACGGTGGTGTCCAACGAGGGCGACGTGGACATGTGAGTAAGGCCGGCGGCGGAGGCGGCGGCAGGGGCAGGAGCCGCGCAGGGCAGGGAAGGGCAGTGCGGCCGAAGGGCAGTGGGCGCTGCTGGGTGGAGTGAAGAGTCTGTGCTGTGGTGGTGCTGGGGGTCGGGGTCGGGAGCGGTTGGCAGCACGTGTGCGTGTGGACGAGGGCTGCGGCTGGCGAGCACGTGCGATGGTGTCAGTGCCGTGCGGGTGGGCGATCTGTGTAGATGGCGCTCTAAGCGTCACGTCCGGGGCGAGCAGGGCTCGCTCGAACACCCCCTAGCCCCAGGCCGCAGGCCGCGCACTATGGCCCAGCAAGCCCCCGGTTCCTTTCCTCCACCACCACACTCTCGCCTGACGCCCACTCGCCGGACAGCCGCGTTCACCTGTTCACCCACCCACCCACCCACCCACCCACCCACCCACCCACGCACCACACATGCGGCGCCACAGCAAGCTGCTGGGCCCCGACCGCTCCGAGATCGCCTCGAGCGCGGAGCGCATCGGTAGCGATGTGGTGATTGCGCGGCGGGCGGACACGGCGCGGCTGGGGCCCGGCACCTACACGCTGGCGCTGCAGGCGGTGGGCGGCGCGCTGAGCACCTACACCATCACGGTGAGGGGCGGAGGGGGGATAGTTCATTCCAGAAACCAGGGGCGGCTGTGAGGTGGGGGGGAGGGGGCGGGGGCCAGGGGATGGAAAGGCAAGGGAGGGAAAGAGGAAATGGGGCGGAACACGGGCTTCCTCATGTAGGGAGGTACCGTAGCGGCTTGTGGCGATACCCCACCGCCCGCCAGACCTGTATCCACGCACCTACGCGTCTCTCCATACCTACACGGCTGCCTCTCCAACCCGCCCCCCCCCACACACACCCACACCCACACCCACAGGTCCAGGGTGTGGCCGCCGCCCGGCGCCTGGCCGCGCCGGAGCTGGCGCTGCTGCGCTCCATCGCGGACCAGTGCTGCGCCTTCGAGGACGACGACCAGCTGCCCGACACCTGCACGCGCCTGCGCGCCGCCACCGCCGCCAACGCCACCGCCGACCAGGACATCTGCAACACGCCGCCCAACGTGTGCGACGACTCGGTGAGCAGAGTGGAGAGTGGGCCCGTGTGTGTCAGGAAACACGGGAAAGGAAACAAACGCTGACCGTGTATGCGTGTGTGTGTGGAGGGAGGGGTGTTCGGGGGGAGGGGTTGTGGTTACCAGCCCAAACTAAACCAAGCTAAAGGAAGCGGGGGGAAAGGGGCCCCGGTAGGTAGACCCTGAGGTAATCCAGACCGCAGCACCCACCACGCTGCCGCCGCCGTCCGCAGCCCTGGTTATGGCACCTCCTGCTCCTTCTGCCACCGCCTGTGCGCGCTGCCATGTCCGCCACGTCACGTGCCCACCTGCCCGCCCGCCCGCCCCGCCTGCCTGCAGGGCCGGCTGGTGAAGCTGGTGCTGAGCGGCGGCGACACAGGCAACTTCGTGTGCCCCTCCTTCCCGGCCGAGCTGGGCCGCTTCCCCGCGCTCACCGTCATCGACTGGACCAGCAACGGACAAGTCGGTGAGTACGAGTACGGTAGAGCTGCGCTGTGGAGGGGAGGGGGTGTGCGGGGTGGGTAGTTCATTCGAACTCCCAAATGGGGTGGGGTGTGGGGTGAGGGTGCAGGGGGGGGGGGCCGGCACCGCGCATCCTAATGTGGCATCGTGCGCGAGGCTAGGGGTTCTTGCAGCGTCAATGGGCTGGGCACCGAAGACGGTGGATTGAGGCCGCAGGTCCGAGCGAGGTGTCGCGAACACAGGGGCGCCGCCTGCCGGCCCCTACGGAGGTACCACCTCTACGGTCTTCACCATCGCCACCCAATAAGCTTGCAACAAGTGCAGTGCCTGTCACTCATGACTGATCTCCATGACCTTCATCGTCACTGCCCGCCCGCCCGCCGCAGGCACGCTGGCCAGCGTGGTGACCGTGCTGCAGCCGCTGCTGGCTGCCGGCCAGCTGCGGCGCCTGTACCTGGGCTCCAACGCGCTGTCGGGTCCGCTGGCGCCCGCCGCCTGCGACCTGATGGCGGCGGCGGCGCCGTCGGGGGGCAGGTCCGGGCTGGAGGTGCTGTGGCTGGATTCCAACGTGCTCGAGGTGCGCGGGGGGCGGGGGGGACGGGCGGGGGCTGGAGCAGTTGGGCCGGGTTGGGTTGGTGGTTAGGGGGCACTGAGGGGTGTCTGGGGGATGGTCGGAGGAACGGGTCACGATGCCGGCGTGAACATGGCGGAGCCATAGCTGGGCTCTGGTCAAACGGTGGACGGCGGTGGCATCGGCGATGTCCATGGTGCGTTCCCTACCGGCCTTGATTATGACGGATTGGGCCCTAAAGCGCCATCGCCCTGCCTGCCTCCACCTGCACGCGCACGCCGCACACGCGCCTGCAGGGCTCCGTGCCCGCCTGCCTCTTCTCCAGCCCCAGCCTGCTGCAGCTGTCGCTGAGCGGCAACCTGCTGACGGGGCCGCTGCCCGCCTTCCCGCCCGGCTGCGGGCTGGTGGGGCTGGACGTGAGCGACAACGGCCCGCCGGCGGGGCCCTCGCCCAGCAGCCCCGGGCTGTCGGTGAGTCGTGGTGGGGTGGGTGGGTGGTGGGTGTGGTGCGCGGGGGCGGCGGCCGGGGGGGGAGGGGGGTAGCCATCCATGTGGGGGGGGGGGGGGGTAGCCATCCATCGGATGGTGTTCATCAAATGGTTGTGAAGTGCCGATGTCCAGCGGAACAGCGGGTACATTACCGTTGGCTCCAGCGCCGTGTTCGCCGAGGCTGCGTTCCCGTTTGCTGGCGAGTATAGTAATCGGTATGTATGTCGAGTGAAAGGTAGCGCGCCCCTAAGCGGGCAGCTGGAAAAAGCAAAAAAAGGCGGCGAGACGGCGAGACGCGCGGTGCGAGAGACGCGCGATAGTTTGCTGAACGCCTTGCACCCATACGTACCTACGGAGCGGCGTGACAGTGCCACGCCGCAGGGAAACCCGAAGACGCGCCATGTGTGAGGGTGGCAAACAAAAAGAGGCAGGGACCGTTAAGGCGAGGGCGGCAAGGCAAACAGAGAGAGGTCGCATGCGCGTGCACCTAAAAATAAAAGACACAAACATGCACGCGACCAAGACAGCGGACGGCATGGGAGCAACCGGACACGCGCACACACACCAGCACGCACACGCACGCCGACGCGCGACTCGCAGTTGGACGCAACACAGGGGGCGTAATTCATTCCAGAACCCAAAAGCGAAACGACCAAGAGAACCCGAACCAGCCCGGGGGCTGCGTGGTTATGGGGGAGTGGATGCACGTGGGCAATGGGCACTTGAGGCTCACACGTCATGTGGCTCTATCGCCCTGCTGGGTTGGCTGCTGACCTCTGGATCTCTCAGCCGTGGAAGGCAACACGGCAGATCATAGCGCTCCCTGACACGTGTGTGTATGTGTGTTGGAGATCACAAGGGAGAGTTGTGTGTGTGTGCTAGGTTACAAGGTGGTGCACACTTCTCATGCCTTCCCGTCTCTTGGAAACCAGGGGTCCTGACCGACATTGCAGCGCACTGCTCATCGCCCGTGCCTTGCCGTGCTGCAACCCCTCCCTCCGTGCCCTCCCTCTCGCCCCCAGGGCCCGCTGCCCGCCTCCATCACCAACGCCGTTAACCTCACCTACCTGGACATCAGCAGCAACGCATTTAGCGGTGGGTGGGCGGGCCGGAGCCATAGGGCCGCGCGAGCGCAAAGGTAGTAGGGGCAGAGGCGGCAAGCGCCAAGCCGGAGGGCGAGAGCAGGGTGAGGGGGAGGATGGTACAGGCGTGCACCGAGACTATGTTTTGCAAGATACCGGTGCGGTAGCGGTAGCTGTTGAGTCGATGTAACTGCTTCGCTTGCGCCTCCACTCCTGTGTCCTTCCGCGCCGCGCCACGCCGCCCCTCCCGCCATGCAATCCTCCGCCATGCTGGCCTCCCTCCCCTCCCTCCCCTCCCCTCCCTTCGCTCCCTCTTCCCCCAACTCCAACCCCCGGCCCCGCCCCGCCCCCACCCGCCCGCATGCACCCCAGGCGCCCTGCCCGCGCTGCCGCCCAAGCTGCAGGTGCTGCGCGGCTCCGACAACGAGCTGTCCGGCCCGCTACCCGCCAGCCTGGACGCGGCCGACGACCTGCGTGTGCTGGACCTGTCGCGCAACCGCCTCACCGGCAGCCTGCCCAAGGGTGGGTGGGTGGGCGGGTCAGGGAACACTGGCTGGGCTTGCAGGGAGCAGCAGGGTGCTCTGGGGATGAGAGCGGGGTTGCGTGGCTGCACAATGTCCGCCGGTCCGGCCCGGCAGGCGGAGCGCCTCGAGGGCGTGACGTGACGGCGCTGTGAACGCCCCGCAGCAGACCTGGCGCCTGCCTGCCTGCACACCTGCACACCTACATGCGCCGCCATGCCAGCTGCTTGCCTGGACATGCACACCCAGTTGTTGCACACGCCTCCTCACACACACACACACACATACACATACACACGTTGTCCTCTGTCTGCTGTTCTCTCCCTTGTGATCTCTAAAACACACACACACACACACACACACGCGGTGTCGACCCTTCCTCTCCTTGTGCTTTCCTAACACACACACACACACACACACACGCGCGCGCACACATGCACACGCACACCTCCTTGCCTTGTGCGCCCACACTCAACTGTCACACATGCTAACCGACACCCCACACACACACACACACACACCCCACACACAGACGTGGCCAACAACGAGGTGCTGACGGTGCTGCGGCTGGCGGACAACGCGCTGGGCGGCGACCTGCCGTTCGCGTGGGGGCAGTACCTGGTGGATGTGGACCTGTCGGGGAACGCCTTCACCGGCAGTGAGTGGGCAGTGGGGGGTGGGGGCAGTGGGGGTGGGGGCAGTGGGGGGTGGGGGCAGTGGGGGGGTAGTTCATGGGGGGGTTGTGGTTACCAGCCCAAACTAAACCAGGGGGGTGGGCCGGGCTTCTTACTGGAGGGGGATCCGGTGGTGGTGGTGATACTTGTGGGGTGCCGTACATCGCTGTTATTTGTCGTGTCAAGCCCACTCCTTACATAAAGTTCCAGCTGTCCTGCTTCCAAATTCGCCGCCCTCCCTGCGCCTGCTCGCCCCCCCCTGTCCTTCCCGCCCCCCCCCCCAGGCTACACCAAGCTGTGGTACCAGCCCAGCCTGGTGCGCCTGAACTTGGCGGCCAACAACCTCACGCTGCACATGGAGGTGTGTGTGTGGGGGGGGGGGTTGGTTGGTGCAGCGGTCTTGGTCTTGGGGGGGTTACCTAGCTAATTTACCTAGCGAGTACATCCCTCTCCTCCACGCTCTATGCTTCTGGGTTCTGCTCTGTGGGGTTGCAATGGTCGCTTCGGATTCATGGATGATCCCCATGCATGGAACCCCCCGCCCCCCACACACACCACACACAGGACCTGGCCCTAGGCATGAACGGCACCTCCAGCAGCCTCATGTACTTCAACATCTCCCACAACGCCATCTCGGGCCGCCTGGAGGCGAGCCTGGGCGGCATGCGCCTGTTCCGCAACCTGCAGCTGCAGCCCGACGACGTGGACACGCTCACGGTGGGTGGGTGGTGAGGGTGGGTGGGCGGGTGGGTGGGTGGGTGACGAGGAGCTGGGTATGTGGTGGTGGGAGGAGCGGCAGAGGCGGGGCAGGGGGGGGGGGGGTAGCCATCCATGGATGGTGTTCAATCAATAATGAGGGGGGAGGCGGGAAGAGGAAGAAGAGGGCTACAAGGAGGAGGCGGCCGTTGGCGGGGGCCGTGCAGGTGGGCACACGGCATGTGGCGTGGCCACCTACCGTGTGTTGCCAGTGGTGGAGTCCAGGCATCATGGCCTTCGGCATCCACCCACTCGCCTGCTGTCCCTGACCCCGTGCCGCCGCCTCCCTGCCGCAGGCGTCCGCCGCCGAGGTGCCGCCGCAGCCGCTGTTCGACATCCGCGGCAACCTCATCCACAGCACCTTCCCCACCTGGCTGCTGCCGCTGCTGGGCCAGCTGTACTGGCTGTCGCCCTTCGACTGGATCCCGCTCAGCCTGCAGCTGCAGCCGCAGCAGCCGCCGCCCGCCACAGACCCGCAGGGCAAGACGCCCGGCCTGGAGTGCCCCGCAGGTGAGTTGCTCCTTGCAGCAGCAGCAGTTGTCCAACCTCGGGGCACGTCGTGCCCCCTGCCTCACACGCCTGCCCAGCTGCCGGCTGCCAACGCGTCCCACACGACCCTCCAATGTAACCTCAAATCCGCCAGCCCCACCCATCAACCCCACCTCCGAACCCCGCAAACCACCTCCGAACCCCGTGCTGCTAACCCATCACTCGCCCGCACAGACACGACGGTGCTGCCCGGCACCCTGTACTACCTGGACCAGCTGCAAGCGCTGTACGACCTCACCTGCGTCAAGGTGGGAGGGGGAGGGGAAAATGATGAGGGTGGGTGGGAGGTGCATGCGGCGGGCGGCTGGGTGCTTGTTGCTGGCTGGGTGTTGGCGGCGGGTGAGCCAGGTCATTTCCTGTCCGTGGAATGGAGTCCCTTCTCCCTGACCTGCCGTCTTCCGTGGACCTTGCCTAGTTCGTCGTAAGCCACGCAAGCCGGAACTTCCTATCCTCCCCCCTCTCCCCAACAACAGATGCCCTTCAACCAGATTCTTAACATCTCCTCCTACAACGACAAGTCGCTGCGCCCCATGGCGCCGCCCAAGCCCCCCGCGCCGCCGCGGCCGCCGCCGCCGTCCCCTCCACGCCCACTGCGCCGCCGAACAAACTCCACTGCCGCACCCAGCCCCGCGCCTGCCGGCACTGACACCCCAGGCGGGAGCTCCGGCGCCGACACTGACGGCAGCGGCTCCACTGGCGGCAGCGGCACTGGCGGCGGCGGCACCTTGCAGCCCGGCGACACGACCGGGGGCAGCAGCAACAGTAAGGACGTCGGCGGCGGCGGCGGCGGCACCGACACCGGTGCCGACGGCTCCAGCGGCAACAACGGCGGCAGTGGCAGTGGCAGTGGCAGTGGCAGTGGCAGTGGCAGTGGCAGTGGCAGTGGCGGCGGCAGCTCCACTGGCGGCGGCAACGGAGCGAAGGGCACCACACAGCCAGGTGAGCGTGCAGTTTTTGTAATATGAGTGAAAAATACGACTACCGGTTCACGTCTGGATGCGTGCCAAACTTTCGTCTAGCAGGGGCCTAAGGTCACAGCTTGACATGCGTAGGGATAGTTCTTGATTTCAATACTGTACGCCCTGGACTGGACTTGACTGTTTGCCCGGTCTTCTCCAACGTGCCACGCCTCCACAGACAGCGGCAGCAGCAGTGGCGGCAGCAGCATGGGCGCCATCATCGGCGGCGTGGTGGGCGGCGTGGTGGTGCTGGCGCTGGCAGGCGTGGGCTACTGGTGGTGGCAGCAGCGGCAGGCGCGCAACGCAGCCTACGCCTCTAGGTGAGAGGCAGTACCGTAGTGGGGGTGCAGCGGCAAGTGAGGCAGGGGGCAGCAGCGACCGGTGCCAGCAGCGGGCGGTGGAGCTGGAGCTGGGGTGGACAGCAGTCAGGAGGGTTTGAGGTTGAGACTTTGCTTGTGCTTTGGTTGATGGATGGGGGAAGAGCCCGTTTTCAAGGCTGAGTTTGGGCGAGCCGGCCGGCCGGCACCCCGTGGTGGCCGCTCGGCTACAGAACCACCCGCACACCAGCGGCCCAGCGCCCTGGACCCCGCTTTGGCCCTGCGCTACCCCTGCTTGCTGCCTGCACCTCAGCCCGCCCGCCCTGCCCCGCCCACCCCCAATCCACCGCAGGCGGCTGCCGCTGACGCACAACACGCTGTACGAGCCGGCGCCCAGCGACGGCACCGCCTCCAACTACGCCGACCTACAGATGTTTGAGTTCCGCGCCGACGGCCGGCCCGCGCGCCACCGCCCGCGCATGGCGTGAGCGGTATGCGGCGTGGGCTGATGCATGGTGGTGCGCGGCCGCCCCCGTCGCAGCAGCAGTTAGCAGCTGCAGCGGCAATAGCAGCAACCGGCTGTATGGAGGGGTGGGTGCGCTTTCTATACGTGCCGTTTAGTGGCTGCCCGTTGCACCTGGTTTATTTGAAGGGCAGTTAAGAAATTGTGTTGGCCATAGGTGTTGCAGGCGCGGGATGGTGCGTGCAATCTGATGCATATTACTAGCTGACCGACTTGACGCCACATTAGAATATTGTGACTTTATTAATTCTTCCACAGCGTTTGGTAGCTTTCCATGATTACAAGTGCGCTCTGTGCGCGGGTGGGGTGCCCGCGGGCGTCACAGGCCGCGGCAAGGGGCATGAGGTCGCGCACGAGAGCTCTGCTATAGAGGTTGTAGGAAATAATGTGATCCGTAGCAGGGGCGGGTGTGGTGGTGCGCGGTGTGTGCGCCCCCATCAGCAGGGTTTCCCCACGTGGGATTTCCCCTGGCCCTCGTACAAGGCAAGTAGCTGCTGGCAACGGCAGGCGCCGGAATGGGCGACGCTAGACACCGGCGGAACGAGGGGGCAGGCGTACCTCCCATAGAAATCAAGGCAGACAAGGTGGCTGTGCCGCGCCGCGGCGTAATGTAATGCGGTGAGTTAGATGAGGTCTCGTCGCCACACAGAATTCGTGGCCATGGCCTTGTGCAATGCGTCCCGATGCGTCCCCACCGTGACGCGTGCAAGCGAGCTGTACGCGACGGTTTCTTTGGCATGCGATGGTGGCTGGCCTCCTGGAACTATTGTAGTGCCCAAAGGATGAGCGAGAGCCGATCAGCCGAGCGAGGCGTGAGCTTGGCGTCCTTGCTTTGTGGAGTGCCTAGAACCCGTGCCCGGACACCTGCGCACCCAGCCGCCTAGCGCCATGAGTCCGGCAGTACGGTCAGTAATTCGCCCAGGTAGGCCTGGAAACTCCAAACTCGCGCAGTCGCGCTGCCGCCGGGCCTTAACGAATGGACACGTCATCCAGCGCTTGTTGCGTCCGCGGCTGGCTCGAAGGAGGAGGCCCAACAACGTGATCGGATGCCGAGTCCCTGAATTGGCAGTACCGATGGGAGCCGTACGTGTCTGGAAGGGTCGAAAGCAGAAGAGGGGAAGCGCAAGACTGCTGCCGCAACACGCACATGCACATCGCGGCCTTCGTTTCTTGTGCTGTCGTTTTCCCATAAGTTCGCAAGCCAACTGGTGCATGACTCCTACCTGCCTCTTTTAAAAGCTGAGCGGGAACTCTTCACTGTAAAACTTGATAATCGTAAATAAAGGCGTCGTGTACCTGAAGTCCATTTGCATGCAAGGACTCGGTGTACAAGGAGACTCATCGCTGCGGCCCAGTGACGCCTCCTCGTAGTAGCTGGACATCACAAACTTAGTTTGGAGCAGCTTTTGTACGTGTGTAATTATCACATATCGGCGAGGCGGCTCTCTGTCGTTCGAGCGAAAGGCGAAAATGGAGGCTGGATGCACGCCCAGCAGTGCAGGTAGACTCAATTGGCCGCGTTCATTTCTTGTAACATGCTTTGACTGGTAAATTTGGCGATCCTGCAAAGGTGACATGCGTTAGGCCTCTCACGTTGTGTCCCCTCTCGACGCTCACTTTTGAGATAGGGGCGTGTCTTTCGCAGAGCGGCGGACCACCGAGCTGCACGATGGTGTTGAGCAACACCGGTTAGAAAACAAACATACCACAAGCAATCACACACGCACACACAACCACACCACACACTGTCCGGGGGAGGGCAATTCATAAAGGGGGATAATGCCCGACGGTCCGAAGACTTGAGGCCGCTTGCGCTCAAGCTTACCGGCCGTAGGCAAGCAGCAACCAGGCTGCTGCTTCACACTTGGTCTGCCCGGTTTGGATACGCAGTCCACACCCCGGGCAGCAACCACCCCCCCCGGACCAGCGACCAACAACAACCAACAAAACAACAAGCATACTTCTCGCACCAAAAACGAGTCCAAGGCCACACGGCCGACCCTTCACACCACCCAGTCAACAGCCAGCAAGGAAAAGAGGGGCGGGTGGGCGGGGAAACAGAAGAGAGCGCCAGCGCGCGCACGCAGCCACCTAAACTGCTACGAGCTCAAGCTCAGAGGAGGAACAGCAAATAGGACCTCCGAGCTATATCAACAAACAAAAAGCGAACGCCAGAGAAATTACAGCAGAGAAAAGGCTAGGACCGCAACACGAATAACGCGGAACGACACACGAACCCTGGCCCTGACCCCCTCTCAACAGGCGCCTCCCGCTCCCACACTTGCCCCTTCTTCAAAACTTATTTTACGCTGCGGCCAGTCGGCAAGCTCCTGGGTCCTTCGCCTAAAATGGCCCTTTGAGATAGGGGCGTGTCTTTCGCAGAGCGGCGGACCACCGAGCTGCACGATGGTGTTGAGCAACACCGGTTAGAAAACAAACATACCACAAGCAATCACACACGCACACACAACCACACCACACACTGTCCGGGGGAGGGCAATTCATAAAGGGGGATAATGCCCGACGGTCCGAAGACTTGAGGCCGCTTGCGCTCAAGCTTACCGGCCGTAGGCAAGCAGCAACCAGGCTGCTGCTTCACACTTGGTCTGCCCGGTTTGGATACTCAGTCCACACCCCGGGCAGCAACCACCCCCCTCACCCATTCCCTCCAAACGTCAGGAAACTACCAACTACAGCAAACTGCTCACGCACACACACACACACACACACACACACACACACACACACACACACACACACACACACACACACACACACAAGCCACACTCCCCCAGCAGACGGGAAAAACCATGGCGGGGAGCATACGCCCGTCCACCATGCCGTCTGCTGGCGTAACCCCCCACCCCACATCCTGCGTACTGCATTGCTGCTCCTGTGCGCCGCCAGTCCTAGCAACTGTGTGCGTGCCCAACGAGCCGGGGAGCTCCAGTCCCAGCTGCGGCAGTAAGCACCGCCGCAGCTGCCAACGCGCGCGCCGTCAGCCCCCTTGGTCCGCCTTCCCCCTGGCCACGCGCCAGAGCTGCGGCAGTGAGCACCGCCGCAGCTACGTGGCCAGGCCCCCCCACAAATCCCGCACTCAAGAGGTTGCAGCCGTGCGCACCGCTGCCGCCAGCACTACACCGCCCCAGCTGTTGCGACCCCCGCCCCGCCTGCTTGCTGTGCTGGTGGTCTGCGGCCGCGTCTTCCCATCGGGTCCTCCGTCAAGGGTCGGCAGTTGTTCACCCAGATGCTGAGCTGGGGGCGTTTGTCACCCGGGCGACTTCCTGCCGGGGGAGTTCGTCACCCAGACTCCACCTGGGGCGCCAGTCACCCAGTGCGGGGGAGTTCGTCACCCAGACTCCACCTGGGAGAGTTCGTCACCCAGACTCCACCTGGGAGAGTTCGTCACCCAGACTCCACCTGGGTCTGCGGCCGCAGAGTTCTGCCCTCGACCCTGCTACGCCATGACGGTCCGAGTTCCTGCCCCCTCTGCTTTCTTGATCAAGCCCTGAACTGCTCTGGGCTGGCTCGCGCTGGCTGCTGCTCGCACCGAGCTGCGATCTCCTGGCGCCGAGACCTGCGTGCACTACAAAATTTCGCGCCCAGTGGCCTCGACAGCTTACCGATCACACGTACATCCAAGCAAGACACAAAGAAACAGAAGAGAGCGCCAGCGCGCGCACGCAGCCACCTAAACTGCTACGAGCTCAAGCTCAGAGGAGGAACAGCAAATAGGACCTCCGAGCTATATCAACAAACAAAAAGCGAACGCCAGAGAAATTACAGCAGAGAAAAGGCTAGGACCGCAACACGAATAAAGCGGGACGACACACGAACCCTGGCCCTGACCCCCTCTCAACAGGCGCCTCCCGCTCCCACACTTGCCCCTTCTTCAAAACTTATTTTACGCTGCGGCCAGTCGGCAAGCTCCTGGGTCCTTCGCCTAAAATGGCCCTTTTGTCAGGACGCCCGAGTTCCTCGGCCGTGCTGGCCACACGCGCACCGGCTAGCGAGTGTACTCTGCATGGCGAGGACAGTGTCGAGGAGCTATGGCAGTCCCTGGCGGCTCCAGTGGGGCTCAACACCGGTGTCGGGGCCCCTCCATTAAACGGGCTTCTCCGTACTGTCAGCGCCCCAAGCGCGTTTCTGCTGCAGGGTGCAAGCCGCTTGTACGGCCATCCCCCTGTACGGCCCCTTATGCCGTCCATGACCCCAGGCTATGACACACAGGAGGGCCCCAGCAACAGCAGCGGCGAGCTGCCGCACCTGCAGCACCTGCCGCACCTGCAGCACCAACAGCAGCAGGAGGGGCATCTCCCTGCTGCCGAGCTCGGCGGCGGCCTGTTGCTGCCTCGATGGCTGCAGCACCAGCACCACCACCAGCTGCTGCTGCCGCAACAGCCGCAGCCCGGCTCAGCGCCTTCCTGCACCTCTGCTCCCTTCTCGCTGCTACCCCCTGGCGCCGGAGACCCATGCAATCCATATTCATCGTTCCCGGCGGTCAGCTCTCCGCTCGCCATGACCGCCGCCACCGGCGCCGCTGCGGGGGCTCCTGCGGCGGCGGCAGCGAGCCGCTTGTTCAACAGCTTCACCCTGGGCACAAGCAACAGCAGTGGTGGTGGTGGTGCTGGCAGCTTCAGACACCGCTTGCGGCGCGGCGTGCTGGCCGCTGGCGGTGGCGGTGCGGTGGGCGGCGGCCGCGGCGGCAGTTTCACCAGCGGGGGCGGCAGCGGCGTGCAGCAATGGAGCGGCGTGCTAAGCGCCGTGGGCCTTCTGGGTGGCGACGGCAGCGCTGGAGGCGGAACTGGTGGCGGCGGCTTCCCCTGCCATCCCTTGTCTGGAGAAGGTTGCGGCGATGGCGGCGGGAGCAGCAACAGCGGCTCGGCGGTTGCCCCCGTCACCGCGCTGTACACCACCAGCACGAGTCTGACGGCGGCGGCGGCGCTAGACACACGTGCGCCCTCGCTACTGCTGGCGGGAGGGGTGGGTGAAAGCGCCCCAGGCGCCCCACCTCCGTGCCGACTGCTGCCGCTGTTTCCCCCGCCGTCTGACGGCGGGGCCGCCGTCAAGGCTTCCGGGGCCGCTGCTGCGCCTGCCCCTCAACAGCAACGACAACATGATGGTGTTGGTGAAGATGGAGAGCACTTCATCGACACCAACAGTAACAGCAAGCGGCTCCGCAGCAGTCCCGGCAGCGGCGGCGGCGGCGAACAGCAGTTGCACCTGCAGCAGCACCTGCCTCATCATCAGCTGCACATGCCTCAGCTGCACCCCGACCCGGACCTGCCCGACCCAGCAGCAGCAGTGCACCACTGCGCCAGCGACCCCCACCAGTACCAGCACCAGTACCAGCACCAGTTCCAGTACCAGCAGCCGCACCTGCTGCACCATCCCCCGCGGCAGCTGCATGGCAGCGAAGCAGGTGCTCAGCAGGTGATGCCAGCGGGCGGCGGCGGCCAGCGACAGCCGTTCCCGGCATTGCAGCAGCGCGGCGCGCCCTTTTCTGCTCCGGCCGCCGCTGCCGCTTTCTTCGGCTTGGGCTATGAAGCCGCCGCACCGCCTCCGTCGCAGCAGCAGCAGCAGCAGATGCTTCGGTCGGCCTACTCTCAGCAGCAGCCCCCAATGGCTATTCCGCTACCGCAGCTCTCACAGCTTATGCACGCCGACCCACCCCCACAGCTTCCAGGACATCTGACCTCCCTGTCTCGCTCCGGCTCGGCGCAGGCTGGCGCCGTCCCGTTCCTCACCACCAACCCGGTCGGCGCCGGCTTCATGTGGACGACACACCGCTGCGTCCAAAGCGGTGACGGCGCCACGCTGGCTGCGGCTGAGACTGGGGCTCCCCGGCAGACGCTGTCCGTGGGTAGTGGCGCAGCCAGCGGCGGCAGCGCCTCTGGCGCGCCTGCTGCCGCATCCTCTGACAGCTCCATGTGTGGTCATCTCCTGCCGCCTTCCTTGCAGCACCAGCAGCAGCAGCAGAAGCAGCAGCAAGGCCCCACAGGGCAATTGGCGCAGCAGCATCAAGCCGCCGCACCTCTTACTGCCGCTGCCGCTGCTGCCCAGCCGCCGGGCCGCACCAGCAGCCAGCAGCAATTGCGACCCAGGCCGCAAGCAGCGCACACACGCCAGCAAACCCGCCAGCAGCAGCAGCAGCAGGCGCGGCAAGGCCGCCAACAGCAGAAGACTACGCCGCAGCAGTCGACAAATGCTGCTGTTGCAGATGATGACATGGAGCTTTGCACGCAGCAGCAGCAACAGCGGGAGGATGCTGCGGCCGCCGCAGCACTGGCGGCAACAGAGGCAGGGGCCGCAGACATGAGCAGCAAGGACACACCGCCGCCGGTGAAGCAGCTGGCCCTCACAACCTTTTTCGGAGCCGCCATCGCCACTGTTGATGCGCCAGGGCTGAAAGTGCCTGGCCGCCCACCGTTTCCCGGCAGTGGCAGCGGCGGCGCACGCCGCGGCGGAGGGAGCCATGGTGGCGGCGGCGGCGGCGACGTGGTGGCGGTGGCGGCTGCGGCTGCGGCAGTAGCGGCTGTAGCGGAGGAGGAGCAGGAGGAGGCTGAGTGCGACCGCATTGTGGCGCTTGTGGATGAGGCACTGATGCTTGGAGGCCGGCCGGTGCAGGTGCAGGTGCAGGTGCCGCCGCCGCCACCTCAGCAGCAGCCGCAGCCGCAAGCGCAGCAGCAGATGCAGCAGCAGTTGCTTGCAGCCACAGCGGAGGCGGGCGCCGCAGCCAGCGCCGGCACACCTGGCGGCAGCACTCCAGCACCGCTGGAAGGCATCCGCAGCCGCAAGCGGGCAGGCAGTGCGGAGGCGGCACTGCTATTACCGGCAGCCGGCACCGCTGGCGGCGGAGGTAGTGCGCGTCGGCAGCAGTCTCCAGATGCCCAGATGGAAATGGTGAAGGCAGAGGCTGACGCCGCAGCCGCTGCGGGCGATGCCGCCGCAGGCAGCGCTGACGACGCGGCAGCGGCGGGGGGTGCGATTGGGGGCGCGAGTGAGGACGGCGGCCTGAGCCTGCTGGCCACTCGCTTCCGCAGCCGGCCCGGCCGCACGCCCAAGGCCATTTCCAAGCTGGGGCCCATTGCGGAGCTGGCCAAGAGTGAGTACCTTAGTGGGGTGGTGGCTGAGTGCTGCTGCTGCTGGTGAGTGGATGTATGGTCATGGTGACGACCACACAATCAACTAGTTGCAACCATGTGTACCAGCCATGTGTGCCAGCAGCTAGCCATGTGTACGTACGCACGGCACCCTGCCGCGTTTCCACCTGCGTCGCTGCATGCACTCCTCCGCCGACACCCTTCAGTGATGACCCCCACTGGTTGGCATAAACACCCACACACTCACGCGCACGTGGACCACAGACCCTACCTGCTGTCGGCGGGCGGATGCACACATGCATGCCCTCTGCTGGCTGGCTTCATTCCGCCACCCGTCTCACACAAACTCACTGCCCCTGCACGGCCGCCCTGCTGCCCGCCCCCCCCCCCGCCTGCTCGCTCGGACGCTCGTGCGTACGTGTGTGTGTGCGTGCGTGGTGGTGCAGGCGCCGCCACCGGCCGCATCCAGCTGCCGCAGTCCGAGCTGGCGGACCTGGTCGCCACGGTGCAGACCAGCCTGGCGCGCGTGGAGCAGGAGCAGAAGGTGGGCATACTTGTGCGTGTGTGCGGTGGAGGGCGGGCGGTGTTGCTCATTCCCATTCCCCATTCGGCCATGGGGGCTGGCAGCGGCAGGCGGGTAGGTTGTGCGGGTAGGCCGGGCGGGTGTGTGCGTACGTGGGGCGTGTGCGTGGGGACTGTGTGCTGCAGTTGGTTGTGCGGCATGAAGCAGCTAGCGGGGTCTGGGTCCCGCCTTGTTATGACCACGGTGATAATGTGACTTGCTCAGCCGCCGCCGCTCCTGCTGCTGCACACGCACATACATACACATGCAGGAGGAGAACCGCACCCGCAACCGCATGTCGCAGCAGCGATTCCGAGACCGCCAGAAGGTAGGTGTACGTATGCGTGCGTGCAGCAGCAGCTGCTGCTGCTGCTGCTGCTGCTGCTGTTGGGAACATGGGGTGCACCGGCGGTCAATAGGGCAGTAAGGCACTTGCCTACCCTGTGGCCCCCATCCATTCCCATACCCCGCCGGCAGCGCGTCCGCAAAGGAGGTAAACGCCCCCCACCCCACCCCACCCCACCCTCCCCCCCTGCTGCCTACCTGCCTACCTGCTGCCCCCCACCCCACCCCACCCGTCCACCCACCCGCCGCCAACCACCGCCGCCGCCCCCAGGCCACCATCTCGGCGCTGCAGGCCCGCGTGGAGGTCCAGGAGGCGCTCATAGAGCAGCTCAGACAGCGCGTGGCGGAGCTGGAGGCGGCGGATGCGTCAGCAGCGGTGGCGGACGTGATGATGATGACTGGCAGCTAGCACGTAGCGCCTGCCGCCGCCGCCGCAGCCGCCGCCAGCAGCAGAAGCAGCAACAGCAGCAGGCTGCTTCACAGCTGGCACGCAAACCGTTGCTTGAGAGTCGCGTCTCAGGTATGAATGCATGAGGACTAACCAGGACGGGGTACCGGTATGTCGATGTGAGACTTATTATTATTGGTTGTGTATACCCATGCTGAAATCTTTGAATGCGCTAGGAGTAGATGGGCGTGCCGGGATGTGGATAAGACGCGGCGGCTACCACGGATGCTTCTACGGATGCAAGCACGCACATGCGTCACGGCAAGGGTTGGGCTTTTGCGGTAGCTAGGTGGGACTACTCGTCAATTCTCGGCGCCGTGCACGCAGCTTGTGAGCATGTGTACAGGCACGAGATAGAAGCCTGGTCCGGCCCGGCGGGCGGGCGCCACGGCGGCTAGCTACTGGATTAGTTGGTCGTGGCACCTACCTTGCTTGCTTGTGTTGAGTGCGGGTCTGGCAGCAGCATAGGTCGCGTGGTACCATTCATACCATTTATACACGGAATGCACTTTTCGGCACCTTTATAACGTCAATGGGGGTTGTGGCGCGCGTTTGGGGGGCCAGATGAGACAATCAAGACAGGGGAGCAGAAGAGTTGATGCGTGTGCATCTAGTGCATCGGGCCTCTTGGGGTGCGAATAGACGTTGGCGACATGCGGCTCAGCGCGCTGAAGTACAGTACAATGGCGGGAGGAGCGAGCGGCCGCGTGTGTGTGTGCGGCCGCTCTTCCATTCACCCCTGCCGATTACCTTTGACTGACACGGCTGCTGCGTGCTGCCGCAGAAGCTAGCGCAGACTGGATGAACGCCTTTTACCATAATGTGCATGGTAAACTCGTACGCACGCCTGGCCTCAGACGGCCCTCGCTAAAGAAAAGGGACGCAGGTACCGGACACTATTTTGGTTGTGCGGCGGTCATGCATGACTGTCATGGCGCGTGTCTGCCTCATTCTATGTACGAACGGTTGATGGAGGAACGGATGGTGGTGACAAGCCACGGGGCTATGTAGGACCCGAGCGAGCGGTATAGCGCGTGCAGGATAAGAAACACACATGCCGTGCTGCGGCGGAAAGTTGTAGGTTGTTTGTCAGGTGGATGGTGGACAGGGCAGGGCTGGGCAAAGTAGGGCATGCGAGATTAAATCTATCTAGGCAGGCCTGGACAACTGTCATGCGACAGCAGCTCCTGATCGAGCTGGTAAGAGGCCTACCTGGGAGTTGTGGCGCTCGTGGTTGGCGCTTTCTTTGGTCTGATTGCGCCTTTCACCGTCAATTGAGGTGGTTCGAATGGAGCAAGTTCGTGTCTCGGAGTGCAATTTAACCTTTGAAGGGTAATTCAGCTGCGGGGGGGGGGGGGGGGGCAGTCAGGCGGGCAGGCAGCGGCTCAAGCTAGCTAGCTGTGTCATGTCCACACTGATCACGGAACGTGCATGCGGGGGTTGGCTGGAGTTCGGGGGTTCTGACGTGACTGACTTATTTTGTCTATGGCTCAACTGAGTGTGAATGAGCGGCTTGGGGTTCCATGCCATGCATTCATCCTTTAGGCAACCAATCGTCAGTATTACGGTTGCTAGGCGCCACGCACCCTGATAGTGAGGGTGCGCACCCGCATGCCATCCTTCATTGCCTTTGATGCCTCCACGCATGTCCGACCTACGGACCTAGCCAGTAGCCACCAGTGCCGCAGAACCCCAATCAACGGATGCAACCCTAGCAGCAACGTGTATTGAAGCTACGGTATATAAATCAATCAATGAACCCATGTTGTGTACCGCTACAGCCGATTTTGGAAGTACGGTACTATACAGTGTCACGAGTAAGGACGCTGCAGAGCAGCGGTGCGTGGCCAACGCGCCAGCAGCAGCTACCGCCTGCACATGAGCGATTAGCATGATGAGTACCATGCCTGGATTAAAGCATTCTTCGCCCCCAGAGCTCGGTGCTCGTGTTCCGGTTTTGAGCATTCACCATGTCCATTTCACCTGGTCACAGAGATTCTCATCTGCACATGCGGGGCTGTTGCACCAGTTGAGCCAAGCAACACATCTATCTATGGTATGTAGAGTGGTAGCCGCCGGTCCTTATACATACCGCCGCCCTGCATCTCAGAACTCTCCTTTCGTGGCATCTATTTGGGGCCCGCCTCCTCACGCTTCGCGGCAGCCGCCGCCGCCGCCCTGGCCCGCGCCGCCACCTGCTGCGCCGCCGCCTGCTCGTCCCGCCAGCTGCAGATCTGGCTCTTCAGGGCGCGGTTGGGCAGCACGGTGCGGTGCTCGAAGGGCAGGTTGGTCAGCGGGCTGCGCGGCGTGCGGCCGCCCACCGCGCCGCAGCTCATCCACTCGGCGATGGCGGCCCGCTCATAGGTGAAGCCGTCCGCCGCAACCACCGGGTCCTCCATGACGTCCTGCTCGGGGGGCGGCGGAGGGTCAAGTGCATAGGTGGGGCGGAGCCGTGGAGGTGCCATGTGGCGTGTGCTCGTGCTGGTCTCAGCCCTAGCCGCCCGCACACCTAGCCGCCCGCACACCTGGGTGATGGGGCACACAAACAGCGGCGGGATGTCCACAGCAGGCGGCTGTGCCTCCACGTCTGCATCCGCGTCCGCCTCCGTGTCAGCCCCATCGCCAGCAGCAGCAGGTGGGGCAGCAGCTGGCGGGGCGTCCTGCTCCAGGCCGGCGGCCGCGGGCGCTGGCGCCTGCTGTGGCGCCTGCTGGCTGTACAGGCGCGTGCGGTTGCTGAGCTGTAGCAAGTACGGCAGGACAGTGGACCTGCGGCGCGGAGGCGGTGGGGAGGAGGGTGGAGGAGTCAGGAGCGGCGCACGCAAGCATCGGGACACGTCTGGGGCCGAGTCCGGCTGAACCCAATCCCGGCCGGATCGCTGCATATGTGAGCACGAGCGCACATACACACACACGATTACGTGATCCACCCAGATAGCTGTAAACCCGTTGTTACACACACACACACACACACACACACACACACACACACACACACACACACACACACACACACACACACACACACACACACACACACACACACACACACACACACACACACACACACACACACACAAACAGACGACCGCACCTCAAGCCCGGCACGCCAGAGTTGCCGCTGCCGGTGCTGGGACCGGCCCCGCCGCCGCTGACGCCGCCATAGCCGCAGCAGCGCAGGGCCACGTCCGCAAACGCAAGCGCCTCCGAAGCCGGCCACGTGTCACCGCCACCTCCAACTCCTCCTCCTCCGCCGCCTCCGCTCGCGTCGAACACCAGTGCCGCTAGCGCCCGGCCGCCGCCGCCACCCGCCACGTCAGCCTGCTGCGCGCCCCGCACCCGCGCCACCAGCGCACCCGCTTCCGCCGTGGCGTCACCCGTCAGCAGACGAAGCAGCAGCACGCCTGTGTGTGGGAAGGAGCAGAAGGAAAGCGGCAAGGTCAGGGCGCAGTGGAAAGACGTGAACGGTAAAATGCTTGGTCTTTAGGTTATTACGCGCGAACGCTTACGTTCGCGACCTGCGTGTCTGGGCTTACCTAGGGAGCGGGTGTCATCCTCCTCTGAAGCCGCCGCGGCCGGGGCCCCGCCGGCGGCCGCGGGGGCAACGCCCACAAAGCCCAGCCGGACTGCACCCGACGCCGCGTCAATGACCACACGGCCGGCGTCCAGCGGACTGCGATGACGTAAGGAACAAAACGTGTCAATGGTGGCACTCAGATTGCCCTAGCGCTTTCACACACGCCGCCGCCCGCCACGCCAACCATACAGCACGTACAAGGAAAGCAGTGTCACGCCGCCGACCGCCCATACATATCGGCGTCTGACTCACACTCGGCACAACAGCGGCGGCGCCAGGGAGTGGAGGAACGCCACCGCGCTCGCCACCTCTGCGCCCACGCGCACCCGGTCCCGCCAGCCCAGGGGCCGCTGCGCCTGCGGAGTTAGCCTGTCAGCCAGCGTTGACGCTGCGGCAGCTGCTGCGGCGCTGCGGCTCCCCTGCTGCTCTGCGCCCAGGCCGTACACCAGCAGTGCCTGTGTGGGTGGAGCGCGATTGATAATAACCAAGCAGGCAAAGGCAAGGCATCTTCATTTGTGTCCGGAGCTGAGGAGCTGCCGCGCTGCTTCCGGAAAGCACACCAAGCGCAATCCATTAGACCCGGCCCCGGCGGCCCAGGCAGCCGCACACCTGGTCGGGGCAGCTGCCCAGCAGCGGCAGCAGGTGCGGGTGGCGCAGGACTGACAGCCGCGACACCGCCGCAGCCGTCTTGTCGGAACACGCCTGCTGGTGGGTGGGGTCAGGCAGTAGGTGAGGGACAAAAGTGTGACGTTTAAGCTGTATGGTGCATGGATAAGTTCCAGGTTGTGGCCCACGACACCCAGCTGTGTACACAAGTCAGTCAGACAGGAGCGCTCACCTCAAGGGCTTCCGTGTCGTTGCCGTCATGCAGCCGCCACACGGCAACCTCCCGGCCCCCGCCGCCGCCGCCGCCTCCAGCGCTGCCCCCCGCCTGACGGGGCAGGACGCCCCGGTACACACCTCCTGCCCTGCTCCCGCCGCCCAACGTTGCCACCAGGTGCGAGCCGTCGAAGCCGGCCGTTGCGACGGACAGGGCCGCCGCCGAGAAGACTTCAGGGCACATGGCGACTTCCGCTGCCCTCGCCGCCGCCGAGCCGCCCTCGTGCTGCTGCAGGTGCCAAGGCTCGCCGGCGCCCGCTGCCGCTGCGCCATGTGTGCCACCCGCCGCAGTGCCCGGCTGCGGCTGCGGCTGCGGCTGCGGCTGCTGCTTTTCCTGGTCCATGAGCAGTTGGATCTGGTGCGCCACTGACTGAGAGATGCTCAGCTGGCGCCTCCCAGACGACAACGCGTGGGGCAGCAGCAGAGCCTGCGCCGGCGCCCCAAGCTGGGAGAACTGGGTGTGCGGCTGTGGTAGCGGGTGGGCTGCTGCAAAGGGCATGGCGTCAGGTATGGGTGGCGAGGGCGGTGAGGGCGGCAGGAAGGTGGGGTAGAAGGCGCACGTGGCGCGGTCGAACGCGACCTCGCCGCCGTAGCGCTGCCGGGCGCGGCGCCGCAGGCCCAGGAACGTGAGCAGCGCTGCGCCCACCAGCGCCACACAGCCCACGGCCACGCCGATGCCCACGGCCATGCCCGCGCCGCCGCTGCCACTCCCGGAACTGCCAGAGCCAGAGCCACTGCCTCTGAAGGAGCTGGCGCCTGCAACGGCAGCATGTGCGCCGTGGGCCTGAGTGAAAGAAGGTTACGCCCATTCGAGGTAGGTCTCCCAGCCGACAGCGCACGGAGGCCAGCAGCAGTGTGACACGTGCACGCATGCACTGTACGCAAATACGGTACACAGTAATGCGCAACCGACTTACTCGGAGGCGGCCTGTAGTCCTCCGGTCGAGGCGGGGACGCTGCACAGCGCCCATGGAGCACATGCAGACAAAGCGACACAGGTGGCCTTACTACCGGTATGCATGGCAACCCGCGCGCTGCACATATAAGCCTTCTCGCCCGCCCTCGAAGTGAGGGCGCGCAGTAACAAGCGGCAGCGCATTACCAAGCCTTGCTAGCTATAGCTATAGAGCCCACGCACTGCGCCGTTCCCGCATCACGGACGCTCACCTTCCACAAAGACGTAGCCCACGCGGTTGAACCCAAAGCCCTCGCTCCCCACTTTCTCCGTCACCATACCGCCCAGCAGGTAGCCGGGCGGCACTGGCTCCCAGGGCTGCGGCGTGAGACCGCCGCATACGCTGCTGGACGCGAAGGGCGATTCGTAGCCGATGCCGATGGTGCGGCCCGAGGCGGTGCGCAGGAGCAGCTTGGACGGGCTCATGGCCTGGTTGTTGGCGACGTCCGGGTAGCAGCACGCGCTGACCGCCACAACCTGCGCGCGCGCGTGTGTTAGAAAAGCACAAGGAGAGCGCGCGCGTGTGTGTGTGTGTGTGTGTGTGTGTGTGTGTGTGTGTGTCAGCAAAAGAGCACCGAGAGTACGTGACGCCCGTCCATGTGACCAACCAGCACTTGGACAGCCGCCACAATCACTTGCCAACCAGGTAATCAGGCAATATTGGTCAGCGCCCAACCAACCACAGCAGCAATGCCCGCTGCGCCAACTGCCTGCTGGCTGCGGCACCGGGTGGCTCTCATCTATCTCCTCCCACGGGTGCCGCGCTTGTCTCCCCAGTCCCCACCGAGTCACCCACCACCGGCCACAATTCCGTGCCTCCCCCACTCCACCTCCAGTCCAATCAGCCCCCCTACCACAAGTCCGCCACGCACCCGCTCCGGCGAGAGGGAGCCCCAGGAGGCGGTCAGGTCGATGCCGTACGCGGCGCCGCCGCCGGCGCCGTACGTGACGTGGACCGGCCCGGGGCCGTAGCTGCCGTACGTGGAGCGGGCCTGTGGGGCCGTGAGGATGCGTACCGGTATGTGTGGCGGGTTCGTGCCAGGGCAAAACCTCAGCCAAGCAAGCCATGCGATCGATGCCATGCTGCCCCATGCCATGCCAGGACGCAGCTGGGCAACTGCTGCGAGTGCGAGTGGAGGGCACCGCCAGTGCGCAGCGCCCGGCTGCTTGGGAACACACGTCGTCGGGCCCTGTTTGGTTATGCACTGCTGCTGATAGGTGCTTGGCGGCACCCGCCCGCCCAGGCAACAACCATTATTGACCCGCCCACCTGGTAGATGGCAGCGAACGAGAACATGGTGAAGTCGAGGGCGGTCAGCGGGTAGCCCAGGGCCGCGACGGCCTCGTCGCTCACGAGGGTGCCGCCGGGCGCGGGCGTGTAGGGGTCACCGCCGCCCGGCGCCCCCGCCGGGCTGCTGGTCATGGTGCGCGAGGCGACTGGCGAGGCGTAGGTGGAGCCGCAGAAGAAGCGGCTGGTGAGGGTGGCCCTGGGGGCTGTGGGTCGGTTCATCGGTTGGCATGCACAGGAAGGGCAGCAATGCGCGCGAGCACGTGCGGCTGAGATGGCACGGCTTGAACCTGGGTGCCACGCCACGGTGCCACGCCAAGGAGCAAGCTCTACCAAGGGGCGCGTGGCTAGTATTGTACCTAGGGCATCGCCCGCATTGCCGCAGCATGCATGGGCACTCACGTGGAGGTGGGGGCGGAGGCGGCGGCGTGGGCGGCGGGGGAGGAGGTAAAGGTGGCGGCGGGTTGGGTTGCGTCCACTGCCCCGGGTAAGGCGCTGCAGGTGCGGGGCCGCGCACGCGTGCGGCATGGAACCGAGCGAGCCATTAGGAACCGGCAAACACGTGGCCATGCCAAGCGGGCCCACCAAGCAATCAAGTCATGCCGAGATAATCAAAGAGCGAGGGCGCTCCTGCACAGAACCCTGCTGCTACATGCTTAACTCACTCGCAAATGCAAACGCGATGCGGTCAATGACCACAGTGGGGTTGAGCACGCCGGTCCCGGCGAAGTCGCTGAAGGAATCGCTCACAAAGCCGGCCAGCAGCGCGCCCGCCGGCACCGCAATCCAGCCCTGTAGGCAAGCAACGTGTACGTATGTAAGGCGCCGCGCGCACAGCCGTGCGTCTCCAGCGAGGCGCGTTCAACGGCGGATGGCAACAGGACAGCAAGGCGGCTGCAGACTAATGCGTCGGTGCCAACAGTCCCATCATTGCAGGGCCTATGCCGCCGCCGTCCTATCTCAGCCATGCATGCTGCCTAGCTACTCCAGCAGGCCACCAATCCAAGCAACCAACCACCGCCGATGGATCGCCTACACCTACCTGCGGCCGCTGGCACTCGCCCGACCCGCCAAGGCCGAAGCTAAGCGCCTGCCCATTCGCCCGCCTGAAGCGCAGCGCCTGCAGAAAGTTGTCGTAGATGTTGAGGCGGCCGGAGGAGCAGCAGGCGGCCACGTGGGTGATGCGCAGGGGGCTGGTGGGGTTCCAGGCGTTGGCCAGGTCCAGGGCGGGGAAGGGCGCGTACATCTGCTGCAGGGCGAAGTCGGTGGAGCTGATCTGGTAGGCCAGGCCGTGCGGGGGCGGCACAGCCCGGCCGCTGCGGTACACCGGCTGCAGCCGCGAAGTGTAGGACCCTGCGGGTCGTGCGGGGGGGGTAGGGGCGGAGGGTAGATGGATCGATGGCACGTGCGCGCGCGCGGTGTGCGTGTGAGCTGCATGCATGCATGCAGGCGGGCGGGCGGGCGCGCGGCCGGGCATGAGTGCGTGCATGTACGCTTGGGGTGGCGCCTGGCTGCTATGCACTTCGGGCAAGCAAGCAATTAAGGCCGCAGCACAGTGGCTGGTGGAGTGGTGGACTCACTCTGGCCCAGGCCTTGAAGCCCCTCCAGCGCCTCGCCGGCCTCGATGTCTGCATGCAGCAGCAGCAGCAGCATCGCCCACGCACGACAAGTAATAAGGAACACACGCACGCACGTACACAACCAGATATGGATCTGAGAAAGCAGCTAAAGCAGCTAGCTGCGGTTACAGTGAATGTGATGGCGGGACAGCAGTTATTAGTTCCGCAACCCGCTACTCCACATCTGTATGCGTGCACCGGCCGCCGCCAGCGCCATCTAGCAGCATCACTGCGAGCGACACCGCGGCCATGGATAGATTATTATACCCGCCGCTGGACGGACACTCCCACTGCTAGCTCAGAGCCATTCAGCCAGCAGCTCTCACATGGCACATCGCTGGTGCGCCGCACATAGTAGTCCGCCACCCCGCTGCCGCACTGGAAGCCAGACACGGTCACAACAGGCTCTGCATGCATGCGTTGGAAGGCAGCAGGCAGCAGGCAGGGCGGCGGGCGGACAGCAGCAGCTCATTGCTTGGTGCCGCCGTGCGTGGCATGTATGAGCGGCTAGCTAATAACGGCCAGTTAATCTAGGTCAGTAAAACGGCAGTCCATTGGAAAGGCTCAACGGAGCCGGACAGCGCAAGCAGATCGATGCGAGTTCGTGGTGATAGCACGCAACTCACGAGGGGGCGGCGGAGGCGGAGTAGGCGGAGGAGCCGGCGGTGGCGAGGGGGGAATGCCTGCCAACAGGTATTCGTCATGGTCACCACATAGCGATGTCCAGCATGTATGTGGCGGCGCGGGGGCTAAGGGCTCACACCTGCACTACCCAGTTTTCTCCACCATAGCTTCACACGTAGATCGCACCCGCAAAGATGAAGCTGATTCGGTCCAGGTATGAGTTGTCGGAGAAATTTTGCCACGGCACCAGCGACCGCAGCCCCGCCAGCACGTAGCCAGCCGGCACGTCAACCCACGGCTGCGGCTGCGCGCAGTCGACTGTGGGGTCGCCGCCGCCGCTGGCTCCAATCGCTCGCACGGTCCCGTTGGCCATGCGCAGCTGCAGCCGCTGAACGCCGTTGCCGCTGCCGGAAGCGAACACTGCGTCATTCACGCAACAGGCCCGCACCGCTGTCACAGTCAGGTCGGGAGAAGAGGGCTGCTGTTGCAGGTCCAGCGTGTAAGAGGGGGAGTTGTACACGCCTGTGTTGTAGCCGCCCTGCATGTAGCCGTTGCGCTGCTGCTGCTGGTTCGACGGCCCGACCCGGAAGACCGAGTAGATGCCCTGCATGCGCGATGCATGAGGTAGCGAGATGACGACATGCACGCATGCGTGTGTGTGTGTGTGTGTGTGTGTGTGTGTGTGTGTGTGTGTGTGTGTGTGTGTGTGTGTGTGTGTGTGTGCAGAAGGTAGGGGCCACATGCAAACGGCGGGACAGCGATGACGACCGCTATGTACGGCACGGCATGCAGTGCGTGCAGTGCCATGCATTCACAATCTTCCTCCGTCCAGCATATGCAATACATACGTGCTCCGTTAGTTACTTGCGTGTGCGTATCACGCACCTGCAGGGCGGTTGCGCTGGCGAAGGCATTCACGCGGATGAGCGTCACGTTGAAGTCCCGCACGTCGTCCTCATCAGTGCGGAAGACGGAGTTGGCGGGCTCCGCCGCGGGTGAGCCGCAGAAGTAGGCGCTGGTCGCCAGGGGTCGCACCTGCTGCTGACCGCCTGTGGGCAAGTGCAGCGGCAGGCAGGCAGGGGGGGCCATGGCAGCTGCTGAGGCGAGGCGACCACGTGGCTGAGTGCATGTACAGCAGGCGTACAGTGGTGGCGTACAGTGTACGCATGTGCGGCTGCTGGCTGGGATTATTCGGTGCTGCCATGCACGCAGCCGCCGCAGCCAAGGTGCCATGCATGATGAGCGAGTGGGGCGGGGTTACACACACCCAAGTGGACACGCACTCTCACCTGGGGCCGGCAGCGGAGGCACGGCGGGCGGCGGAGCGGGGGGAGGCGAAGGGGGCAAGCCTGCGTGTACATAGGGCGGTGCATGGCAACATTGAGGAGAAGCGCGGGACGTTGGGCACCAGCAGCAGCATATCCACGCAGTTCAAGGGCAACAAGATGATGGCTGCACCCCCCATCCATGTGGCGGCACCGCCAGGTTCGCTCTTGCTTGATTTGTGGCGGTGTACGTACGTACGTATACATGGCTGCTGCTGGGGGCCCACCGAAGCGGCTGAGTCGTCACCGTGGCCGGTACCGACGCATGCATATGTACGCGTACGCACGGCACGGTTCCGTCATCACCAGCATGCATGCATGCATCGGCACGCGCGCATGCGACACCCACGGACGCAGGCCCCGCTGCTGGTCAGGATGGTGCCGGCGCGCGTGGCAGGCGCAACGGTACTTATTGCCCACTGCTGCGCAAGTAAGGCAGATGGAACACATCAGTTGCGTCACACCGCACGCACGCACCTGCGCAAGTCTTGCCGTCGCCCAGGTAGCCGGGCTTGCAAGCGCCGCAGGTGGGGGCGGCGCCGATGTTGTTGGAGCAGCTCACGGCGTTGGTGCTGCAGCCATTCGGCCCGGCGTAAGACGCGTCGCATTCATCCACATCGGTCGAGCAGTCGACACCACTCCACAAGTCGCCGCACATGCAGGTGTAAGAGGTGACGTTGGCGGAGGGGGCGCAGGTGCCGCCATTCTGGCAAGGGTTGGGCGTGCAAGGGTCCGCTGCACACGCACAAATGGGGAGGTCAAGGATGCGTCTGGACGGCATATCGGTTAAAACTCGGCATATCAAAGCAATTTGCCTTCTCGAAAGCGACTCTTCTTTGCTAAGCGCGCGTGGCAGAGGGATTCCGCCCCTGATATCGCCTGTTGCTGGCCATCGTCCGCCATTCCAGCGTGGCGCCACCGCGGGCGTGGGAAGTATGGCGGTTGAGCGCGTGTGTGCCCAGCCTGACTTGTCGCGAGTCTTCATGATAGTTTCCATTACCCGCAACCCTTACCCCCTCGGTAAGAGTCGGCACTGCTCCCGTGACTGGGACAGTAAAGTAGCCTTGTTCAGTCGCACCATTTCACCCATCTTTGTCTTACTTTGTCGGCATATAATAACATCTTCAAGTATACTGCTAAGCCACGTAGCCGCGCAACTGCTTTTTGCTGAAAACGCAAAACTCATGCGCGAATGCTGCAGCACGCCCACGCAAACCTTTTGCTCTTTGCGAACCATTGAGGGCTACATATGTGCTTACCGTTTACGCTCCACACATGCAGCGCCAGGGTTACCACCGCAGCCAGGAGCAGCAGCTGGCGGGAGACCATCGCGCGCTTGACCAAGCGCTGCAGAGGGCGCTATTGAGTGAGCGGAATATTTACGAGCTCATTTTCAGCTAATGTGTCCTGAATCTCAAAAGCCCCCGCGCCTCCACAACTTCCAGTCTATTTCAAGGGTGTTTGCGCGTGTGCGGAGCTCCTGAAGCTTTCAGTGATGAGAACCTGGGTATCTTAGATACGCTTAACGCTGTCACTGTGTACAAAGGGTCATCGAACTCTGGTCTGCCTGCCTGCCCCATCCTTCCGCCCGTCAACCCCCTAACGCTCATGAGTAATGACACATAGACTTGACGCGAAAGTGACAGTGGACTTGGTCACAAACCCCATTTTCCTGTGCTTTCAAGCGGCTCGGTGCTGCTGGCAGCCGCAGGAAGGGCTGTGGTCCCGACTGCCGCAGGCCTAGTTGGTGTGCGCCAATTAGGTGTCGGCGCTCTCTCCGGTCCCACCAGGGCAATAGGCTGCAGCGGCAGTCTTTCGGGACCGGGTCACAGGGCCGAATCGCAGTTGTATTGGCAACAGCTGCCAGCACCTGCTGATGCCGCGAGCTTGCAGCGCTACCGGCCCAGCGTGTACCGCAGCCAGGGCGGGCGGGGCGAGGGGGGAAGCAATCACCTGACGCTGATTGAAGGAATGGTTGCCTAGGATGTGTGGGGTGCAGGCTTGGGTAAAAGGAGCGCACCCCAGATCTGGAGCGACGCTCTGGACTAAGTGTAAATAGGCCGGGGTTGTGAACAGCTGATGGCTTAGGCTGGGGCGCAGTCGTACCGCGGCGCGCGAGGGCGGTTGGCGTTCCCCGGCTCCCGCAGGGGGCGCGGATGTTTCAGAACAGGGGGGTGGGGTACAGGATGCCGAACACACGTTCCCGGCCCCCGCCGACGTTACAAAGCTGTTACTTAGGCCATCAGCTACACGAATCCACTGTACACACGGGAGAAGGGCCCGAGCGACGCAGAACTGTCATCCGACTCGAGTCAGGGAACATGACACGATTCAAAATGGGACTTTCATAGTATAATGCAAGCTTAAAAGATAGTCTAATACCGCTAAAAAAACCCATTGCGGGGCCAATTTCACAGCCGAAGGTAGCGCTGGTCTAACAGGGATTGTAGATATTTAGAACGCTTCATCTTATCTATTTGCGTGCATGTCGTGGGCCTCACGGACGTGTGAACTGCAAGCGCGCGAATGTTCCCGTGACTGCCAGGGCAGAGCAGCGCTTGCAGCCCCTTCAAATGCGGACTACAGATCGTAGACTAATGTACCGACACCAAATGGAAGTCTGGAGAGCGCAGACGGTTTCGCCGCAAGCGATCGCCGCTGTCGAACCTCACGCCTTGGGCGCGTGCCTTGGGCGCCCCCTGTTCCTTTGTCCCTGCGGCCCCCTCCCCAGGGGGCCCCGCGTCCCTGCGTCCCTGCATTCAGCGCGCTTCGCGACCTTTTGCCTAAGCGATGAGTTTGACATGCTGCTGCCCGATGTTTGCACGCACAGCACCTGCATACCGCACGTTTGGTGACCCCCTGTAGCTGGCGTGCCTCGGCCCCCGCACGGTCCGCAGCCACACGCATACTTAAGCACACCCCAATAAGCAGCATCCAGGAGCGGCCTTGGCCAGCAGTGGTCCTCGCCGGCCCTGTCCCTCTTGCTACGTGTGGCCTGCTGATGAGTAGCAGAGGGTTGACGTGTGCGTTCCCAGGCATAGTTAGCCCCCAGGGGAGCGTGGGTCGCTCGTTCTTGTCTCTTGTCGGGGGTTTCGTTTGAGGTTTTAGATGCGCGAGCTGTCTCCACACCGCCTGGTCCTGTGGGCGCAGGAGAGCACAGGGAGCCGTTTCTCGTGTCGCGGCTAGGCTTGCTGTGCGCGGGCAGGGCAGGGCAGCCGCGGGCTTGAGTTCTTGCGCTGCTTTTGTAAGCGCTCTCGCCAGCCCAGAGACTGGTAGGCTGCAGAGGCCGCGTGTCGGGCCCGGGTCGGAGGCAGGCCCACAGCTGTAACATTGCGTTACGGACATTACGTTGCGGTGGTACCCAGGGGTACCCTCCCCTGTTACCCAGCGTCTCAGGGGACACCTGCCCTCCCTTGCTGGTGACTGTCAAGAACGTCATTTCACCTGTACCCTTTCACGCTCGACCTCTCAACCCACTTTGGGGCACGCCCCGTGCACCGCTTGGTGGTGCGTCATTGTCAGCGGCGGGGCAGGGAGCCTCAAGGCTCGAAAGGCCCCAGCGACCGGCAGCAGCGAAGCAGCCACGAGCCTCTCCACCACAGAGCCGGCACTGCGCGCGCTTTGTCATTGAAGCGTATTTGGCTATCGCTTTACGCAGCGATAATGTCTGCATAAAGGGACCCCGAGCAGCACGGGGCGGGGAGGGTCGCAATCTCGTCGACGCAGGAGAGCATGCCAACTCGGCACAAAGGGATGAAAGTGGCCCTTCCTTCTGGACGCCTGTTCGCGCTGCACTTGCATACTCAACACTTACGGCGACACTGCTCATTCAGCTTGAGCATTTGATCTGCTACAATCATCTCCACAAACACTAAGTGAGGGCCTCCAACATTCTCTGCCGCCGAACTTGCGCGAAGCCTTGGGCCGGCACCAGGTGCCCCAACTCAGAAGGTTCGTCTTGAGCTTCCAGGTGCGTGGCGCGGCGGCATCTTGGAGCGGACGAGGTGCTCGCTCCTGCCAGGCTGGCGCGGGCGAGCTTTCTCAAAGCCGGCTGCGACAGTTCCTGGCACCCACTATACATACTAATCTATTACTACAAAGCTGACCGTGGGATACCTCGTCTTGATGCTTCCAGGTTCGATGAGCCTCGGGTCCTTTCACCGATTCTTCGCGGTCCTCCGTTAGCCCGTCAGCCTTTTCTTGCCAAACTATGGAGGTGCTTCTAGGTCGTGGCCCTGCCCCCACGCTGCGGCGAGAAGGGTCCGGCATCGTGTTCTCGCTCCCGACGAGGGAGCGCTCGACGTGTTCAGCCACCGACCAGGGCACTGACACGTCATCCACATCTTGTGATGATTTTGAGACCGAGCAGCAGGTAAGGCGGGTGCTCTCCGCAAAGCCGGCCAGTGGGAGTTGCACGCGTGGTCCTGCCGGGTGACGCGTCGCTCGGGCGGCCCAGGCCTTCCTGGGCGCGGGTTGGTAAAGCCAGATGTTATTAATTCTGCTTCGCGGGCCGCCAGGCTTAGGGCTTTGGTCTCTGTTGTCGATGGGTCAGAATTCGAGACTTGACTTCGCGCGTTTACGATTGCGGTTGCCTGCCCGCGCAGACGAATGCCCGTCGCATTACGCTCTGCAAGGCCGTGCTTATGGAGGCTACGACAAACTTCGCAACCACGCCTGTCGTGGAGACTCAACTGCTCAAGTCAGCGGCTTGCAGGCGAGTTTGGCGGGAGTCCTATGGCGTAAGGAGTTGGGCTTCCCCGCGATTCCGGGGCGCCCGCTCAAGGCCAGGACAGATCACTTAAGTAGCTTCTTGCCCGAGCAGGTTCAGGCAGGAACGGTGACGGAGCCTCTTGGAGCTGATACCTTGAGCCGACGCCTTGCGCTCCTCCCCTCTGCAGGAACAGCGGGGCGCTGCTGCCTCTGCTGAGCATGCTGGCCGCGGAGCAGGAGCCTTCCCGCTCGGTGCGCGCGCTGGAGACGCTGAGCTTCCTGCTGCTGGACCGCATGAACCGCCGCGCCTGCCTGGAGCTGCGCGCGCTGGACATCCTGCTGGACATCCTGCGCCGCGCCACCGACCAGCAGGTGCTGCTCAGCGCGCTGGAGGCGGTGTGCAGCCTGTGCAAACACGACGCCCGTGACAAGGTGGGCGGTTATGGCGGAACGGGCAAGGTGGTTACGCGGCGGTTACGTGGCGGTTACAGACGCGGCTCTGGCATTGCGAAACCCGAAGTCTGAAACGGGCGGGAAGACGGAACGCCAGAAATGCCAATCAGTGCCGGCGCCCAGAGGACCACCCCGCCAAAGTGCAGGAATATCCTACTTATTTTTGGTATGTCACTCGCAGATGGCGCTTTGGCAGCACCCCAACAAGGGCGCGCTGCTGACGATGCTCAGCAACCGCCACAACAGCACCGTTATTGTGGAGACGCTGCGCACCTGCCGGACGCTCTGCTTCGCGCCCGGCACCGGGTGCGGCGGGGGCTGCGGTGGGGCGGGCGCCTCAGACGAGGACGGCATGAACACGAACGGCGCCGGCGGCCCGTGCTGCGGTGGCGCCAGTGCCGACGCCAAGCACAGCACCGGCGATCAGCAGCGGCACGGCCACCACCACCACGGCCACGGCCACGGGGGGCACCACGGCCACCATGGCCACCATCACCACGGACTGGGCCAGCAGCTACTGGAGCCGGCGCTGCTGACGGTGGCGGCGGAGCTGCTGCACCCCAACGCTGACGTGGACGTGCTGCACAAGGCGCTCAAGCTGCTGCGCGACGCCTCCGCCATCCTGGCCTGCGCCTCGGGTGCGCGCTGCCCGCAGGGCTGCTGGCACAACGCGGTGTTCCGCATCGTGCCGCTGCTGACGCACTGCAGCGATGTGGAGGTGGTGGAGGCGGCGCTGACGGTGCTGGTCAACCTGTCGGAGCACGCGTTCAGCCACAACATGCTGTTCGCCTCCGGTTGCATCCCCCCGCTGCTGCACCTGCTCAGCCACAAGCGCTGCGCGGTCAGCCAGCAGGCGTCGTGCGTGCTGAGCGCGCTGGCAGAGGGCGGCCTGTCGCGCGACAAGCTGTGCCAGGACACGGCGCTGCTGGCGCTGCTGCGCGTGCTCAACGCCAACCACTGCGTCACGGTGACGCTGGGCGTGCTGTACATGCTGGAGCGCCTGGCCTCGTACCGCGCCAGCGTGGTGCGCAGCCTCAAGGGCTGGGGCGCGGTGCAGCTGCTGCAGCGCCTGCTGGGCACCACGCAGGACGTGGACGCCGCGGAGGGCTGCCGGCAGCTGCTCAAGTCGCTGGGCGTGGTGGTGCAGCCGCAGCAGCTGGTGGCGGCGGGGCTGGCGGTGGCAGGTGGCGCTGGCGGCGGCAGCAGGCAGCTGCTGCAGCACTCGGTGTCCAGCGGGCTGGAGGCTTCCTGCAGCAGCGGGCTGTCACCGGCGGCCTCGGGCCCGGTGCCCATGCCGCTGCCGGTCTCGACGGCGCTGCACCTGGCGCACAGCAGCATCAATGTCTTCGGTGACCCCACGGGTAGCGCGCGGCCGCAGGTTGGGGCGCCCGGCACGCTTTGCCGCACCATCTCTGCCGCCGCCACCGTTGCCTCCAGCGCGGCAGCTGTAGCAGCGGCGCTGGCGGAGATTGAGGAGGAGGAGGCGTCCACCAGCGGCGCCTTTGCGCAGCAGCAACAGCAGCAGCATAGTCCCCCGGGTATCCCTATGGCCGAGGCTGCGCTTGGCGTCGGCACCCTGGAGACGGCTGGTGGCGGTGCGCCCGCGGCCGCAACCGCCGGCCGTGGCCTGGGCCCCACCGTGATCAGCACTACCGGTGGCAGCGCCATCACTGGCGCAGCTGCTGCAGCGGCGGCCGGTGGCGGCGTGCGCAGCCATCATCCGCGCATCAGCCGCGCCAATTTCCACAGCAGCTTCCGCTTCTACGGCGCGCCCGGTCATGGCGTGGCCATGGGCATGGGCATGGGCGTGGCAATTTGCGCGCCGTCGCCCGGGCCTATCGCGGCCGCAGCCGCGGCTGCGCCGTCTGCGGCAGCGTACTAGGCGGCGCGGCGCGCGGATGCCTGCGGTCGGTCGGCAAGGCCGCGGCAGCTTACCAAAAGGGGGTCCGAGCAGCACGTGATTCGATGTTGTCTACTAATACTAATTCCTAAGATTGCAGCAACTATCGTGCCGGCATCAGCCGGGCACAGCGGCGACGGCAACGGCAGCAGCCATTGCACCAGAGCTTGCAGAGTTTGCGTACGAAGAAAAAACTTATCTTGGCTTCACTTATTTCTGGGGTGGGCGCGCATGGCAGCCGACGGCAATCTCCAGGCACGCTATACGGAACCCCGCGCGGCGGCCGCCCATTTGTTGCGCCGCCGCGTGCTGCCGCGTTCTCCGTGCTCACATCGTTTGCCGTGGCGACCGCGCGCGTCCGATACGTCACACGCGCATGGGGCGCATGGGGCGCCTGCAGCGACGCCCGATGCAGGCGGCGCCTCGTTTTAGCATGGCGCCAGGGCGACTGACTGCACGAGAGGCCCGTCAGCACGTACCGCTCGAGCGTTGTGCGGCTCGGGCCATGTGCTGGTGGGTTCTGCTCGGTGGTGAACACAGCGTCTCCCGTTCGGCCCAACGGGCGCCGGTAGTCAGGATATGGCGAGCGGCCCTCGCTTTTTGGAGCGGGGCCGGCTAGGGGCAGAAGCATGCATGTGAGGTGCGGACACGGGAACGGCACTGACGGGTAGTCTTTCAGATTCGGGCTAAAGATTGACGAGAGTATTGTTTCGAAGGAATAGACTATCGGATGCCGTCGGGCTTTTCTCCCGCACAAAGTTGTTTACACAAGGGGGATCGTCGGGAACGGACACTCGTCGGATGGGCGCAGCGAGAGGGAGGTGGCACTTTGTGGGCGGCGGGTATGTGCGGGCGTGTGTATGCTCCGCCTTCCGCCCAGCTTGCTTGTGCCTCCAGTTTCAGCCCCATACCTAAAGTTTGTAGCTTGATGGCAGCACAGGCGCGTTCCTGCAACCCTGCACGGTGCAGCTGCTTGCTACACAGATCGGGAAGTGGTTCGGAGAGGCGGTGTTGGCATCTCCTGCGCTGTCAACAACTGCTTACGAAGGACGCCTCAATAAGTATGGGGTGGTCCTTTGCGGCGCGGCCTCGAAGCGGGGGCTTGCGAAGAGGGGGACGGAGTGGAAGCGGCGAGCCAACTATTGGGCGCATGCATTTGACGTCTTGGTGTCTTCTTTTGAGTGGGTTTCGTGTTTCAGTGTTGTTAGTGGTATTCGCTTGTTTATTTGTGGTTGTTGTTCTGCGAGTGCACAAAATCGAGGGGGTTATAACACACCACGCGCTTACGACGGACACGCCTAAAGGTGTTTGCATGCGTGCTAAAGCGTTCTTGGGCATTTGTGAAGCGCGGCATGCAGTGACTTGATTGGACGAACTGATGCGGGAGGCATAAGGAGCACAGTCACGCGGTGCGGGATTATGAGCGAGGGATTTGGCTCGTAGTCTCGCCCGCAGCAGTTTTGGGCTCGCGCGGAGCAAATGTCGTTATAGGAACGGGGCGAAGTTGCAACACAACACCGGGCTTCAATTATTGTGGTCGTATGAATCGCGCTTGGGCAGACACAAGGGAGGGCAACCATAAGGGAGGTGCATGGGGGCAGAGGTTGCCTGAGTGGGGTGGGGCGCTGGCGAGCGGTAGCCGGCAGTCTGGACCCCAGGTGCAGGCAGGGCACGGCACTGGGTACACGCGGGCCTTGGATGGAGAGGGGCGAGAAGAGGTGTCTCGTGTGGTGGACCGCCCACGACACGCACTACTACTTCTACTATTTATATTTTCGAGGGGACTCGCAGCTGGATCAGCGCGAGGGTGTGAGCGGGTGATGTGGACCGTCCGCAGGTCACGGCGGTCGCGAAAGAGGAAGCGGGAGCTTGGGAGGAGACTGTTTTAGGCACACGCAAATTTGTGAGCGTATTTGTTCGCTGTACATGACGCGTCGAGTCACGGCGCGGATAGGTGCCGCCAGCGTCGGTCGGTCGGAGACGAGTATGGACGGCGCGCCGCCTGGCGGCAATTTGAGAGACGTTGCACCGCAGGGTACGCAGCAGCAGAACGATAAGGATGCGCAGTAGCAGCTCTCCGACTTCTTTTGAGTGTTGTGAGGGAGGGAAGATGCACGAAGGCGCGCACGCAAGTGAGGCATTCGCATGAGCGGTGTGCCGCCCCATCATATGAGGTGATGGTGGCGCAGGCCAGTCAGGTGGCGTGGCGAGTGCGGGTCGTCGTGCGCGAGAGACACATCGTGTGTGGCACGCATCGAAGTCCAACGCGCAGCTGGGACCCCGGCGCCCCGAGGGGACGCCGGTGGGCCGGGCGCTGTACACAAGCCTGACAATACCCTTTACCATAGAATTGTGAGCGGTGGCGAGTAGCTAATTTGTTCTTTGCTATTTGTTGATGAGTAGTTTGCGTGAATTACTTACGTAGCCTTTGATATTTGCCAATTGTTTAGGGGCAGGACGAGACGTGGAGGCGCAGGACGAGGTGACCGCCGCCGCACATGCAGGCGCGAGTCAAGAAGAGCAATCCTACGAGGCCGCCCTTCGCGCGGCTCGAGGCGACCAGTAGGCAATGTAAACGAAGATGACACCGTGTGTGCCTGCTTGCCCCGCTTGGGTGGGTGGGAGGGTCTCTGCTGGGTTCGGCCCCATCATAGTCCCAACATAGTCCCAGTCGACCGAGGGCTCCCCGACAGTTTGCTAAGCGCACCTAAGCAGTTCCTGGGGGAGGTCATCCATGGATGGCAGCTAATCAACAGGGGGGGGGGTAGTCCTTGTCGGTCGTTGGTCCCCAGGGGTCCGGAAGGTTTCGTCCATAGGGGCCCGGAAGGTTTCGTTTTTGGCCTAAAACACCGCCAAACGCGTGCAGAACCCTTAGCGTTGCATTGCAAGAGCTCTAGTAGCACAGGGTGATTGGGAGGCGCCAGTGCATGTGTCACACGGCCCTTACGTCACGGTCGACATGTGTTCCGCATCCCACCGCGCGTCGCCTTGAGGATGGGATGGGATATACAGGTAGTCGGGTAGCCAGCCAGTAACCTTCACGCTGCACTCTTGCCATTCGCCCTCTCCGAAGTGCGGGCGGCGCTTGCTCAGCGACGGGCAGCGCTGCCTGCAGGCGGTCGTGGGGGGGCTCACGTGCCCATCAAGGCCAAGTGTGTAACCACTGCGGGACAGTGTGGGTGAGTCCACTTTGCGGGTCACGGCGACGGATGACACGGGTCTGAAGGGGTGGCCGGGGTCGGGGCTGAGTAGACGAATAGAACGGTATGTGGCCAACAACTCTTCCCTCCCAATAATGGCAGGGACGTGACGTCAACTCCGCAGCCAACATCCGGCACGCGCTGGTGGAGATGCTTCTGGGGCACAAGCGGCCTGCATCGCTGCTGCCTGGCGGCGGCACGGGGCCCGGCAGCAGCTGCGACACCGGGCCCAGCAGCAGCGGCGGTGACGGTGCATGTGTTGGTAGCGGAGGGGGCAGACAAGGCCCCGTGGAGGAGAAGGGCACGGCGCCGCCCAAGAAGCGGCGCAAGCGCGCGGGCTGAGGAGCTGACTGGTGTCTAGGTAGCGGTCCGCAGTGGGGCGAGCAAGGCCTGTGGTGTTGTAGGCAGCAGTGGTACGACAAGTAGTGCGGCTGCTGTTGATTCCTGCACTGCGTGTTGGCTGGCTCCTGCTGTGGTGCCGCGACTGTTGGGCACCTAGGTTTGGCTCGGTGCCTGTTCAAACCGACCCCGGCTATGTCCGGGCGATGAGGTAGTTCGTCCTCAGACAGTGGAGCGCTCAGCCCCTTCTCTGACACAGGGGAACACTTGTCTGGACATCCGGTATGCCACTGCCAGTCAACTATAAAACTTTTCCGGACGCGCGCACAAGGCAGCAACCGTCCATGTCCCATCAAATGGATGCCTCTGGGGCTTTCCACCGGTCGTGGGTGGTTGCGGCCCGGTAACCCACCAGGCATGCATGTACGTGCGCCACAGCTGGGCCCCGGTGCAGTCCCTCGCTCTCAAAGTTTCGCAGCCTCACGCCATACCAGCTTTCGTGTACGGGTTCCATCGTTGCTTTCCTCCATGCTCCCCTCCCCTATCAATGTACCTGTCAAACCACCATGAACCTTATCTCAGTTTGCCACACACGACTCAGGTAGTGGAAGTATTGCCCGCTGAATGAACGCCCATCACAAAACTGACAGCAGCAGCCCGCCCAGGTCCTGGTTTGGCGCCGCGCTGACAAGGTAGTCCTCCCATATGGGAAGAATTGGGCCGGGCCCACACCGCGTGCACTAGTCTGAAGCCGAAGGTCCCGAAACGCCTCATCTCCCAGACAAAGCTGGATCGGTTGGTACAGGCACCGCCCGCCATACATCTAGTTGCGTCTAGCTATCAAGCGCAAGCTGGCACACTGCCACAGGATCCAGATAAATCCAGCCAATCCGTTAGCCACAACAACTATGCAAGCCAACACTGCAACCCAGACATCAGCAGGTCTCAACCTGCGCGCCGGCGCCGGTTTCTGGGCGGCGCCGCGCTCTCCACCTCCACACGGTCTTGCCCGTCCCCTCCGCTCCGTACATGCGTGCAACTGCTGCCAGGCCCATGAGAGCCGTGGCTATGCCTGCCCGCTGATGTTGGCCGCGCTGAAAACAGGCCGCTCGCTTTAAAGAAGCCCGTTGGAAGCCTGTCAGTAACACATCACACAGCGCGTAATGCGATCAGATAGTAGGAGCCGCCCAAGCACACGCACGTGGACCGCACTGTCACCGCCAGAGTGGTGGGCGAGCAACCCAGCGCTTGGCAGCGCTGCGGCCCCTTCCTGCCTCCCTGCCACCAGCCGACATGAGACCGACGCACCATGAAGCCGAGCAGCAGCAGTCCCAGCAAGCCCGTCACGCCGCCTGCGGTGGTGGCAGCAGCAACAGCAGCAGCAGCAGCAGCGTGTTCATAATGTGCAGGCGGCACGCGCGGCGCAGGGGACGGCTGGTCGTGGCTCCCCAGGAACATAGGACAAAGGCGTTGTTGCAGTACTTAGGGCAGTGCAAGGCGATGGCCTCACCACCACCTACACAATCGCAGCAGCAAACATCTCTTACCCGCAAGCTGCATGTTGCGGAACAACATATCTGCGGTGTGGCACGGCCGCAAGGCGACGCGACGCACGGCGTGTGTGAGAGAAAGAACCTTGGGCCATATCCGCCGGCTCAACACGGCCCGCCCCCAAGTCCCCAGCGCTTAGCGCCGCAGCACCAAGCACCGTGAGCCCCGTGTCCTGCAGTCCTAACAGCCGGCCATTAACCCCACCGCGTTCATCAGACCCCGCTGGCCCCGTGCCGCCCTTCGTGCCCGTGGTGACCTCATTCCCCATCCCCCCCATCTCCCGGCCCGCTGGGGGCGAGCCCCGCACCCCACCATTCGCACTGGACCCGTTGTCCACGCGTACGTCGGTCTTCAAGAGCCCCGCATAGTAATCCATGCCCAGCTCCTTCGATGTTTAATGCATGCATGTGTGTCAACAGGGCAGGGGGGCGGGGTCAACAGGAGGGGTAGGGGCGCAGGGCGCCGGACGTGTGGCCAGCGTGCTGTTTCCACGGCCGCTGCGTGCACGGGACTGACCGGCTTCTTGGCCGAATCGGCTTGCTTCTTGTCATCAGTTGCGTGAAGTCTCGTGGCAGCGCGGCGACCACACGGCGCTGCGGTTCGTGAGCAGCTGAGCGTCGCAGCGGTGCTGCGCCGTGTGCTGGGTCCGCTGAATGCACAGTGTGTGAGCATTTTCATATAAAGTAATTTGAACTTCATTAAAAAATTGTTTCGGCTCTTCGATGATGTGCCGCGCGATCCAGCTAACAAACCGAATTCCGCGAATGCTGCGCGTGCATACAGCGTAGGCGATTAGTTCTTGACAGAGACGAGCTAGGGCAAAGTAGATAACATTATGCTTTATGGCAACGTGTAAGCAAAAAACACACAAGGCCCAGTCGACATATGGCTCCGGCGTTGACGCCGCGCGAGCGGCTGTTTAAACAGCGTGCGGTCCAGCCTTTCGCAGGCAGGCATAACATATGGATAGGCAGGTGCTGCCACAGCTTCAGTGCAGCCGGATGCGGCGCCACAGGGGTCGCTGCTGGGAGCGGCGGCGGGCTGGGACTCCCTAGCGCCGCACCGCCAGACCCCGCTGAGGACCTGCCGGCACTGCAGCGGCCCCCTATGCGTCGGGCCCTGTCTGGCTCGCCAGATGCTGCACCTGCACCCACGCAGCTTCCCCGCCCGCAGCCTGTGCCGCAGCTTCAGAGGCTACCGGTGCCCCCGCCTGCCCCACCGCCGGCCGCACCTGATGCCGCCGCCGCCGCTACCTCCTCCTCCTTGTCCGCCGCCGCCGCCGCCGCCGCAGCTGCTCTGCCCTCCGAAGCGCCTCCGACATATACTCTCAAGCCCAGCAGCAGGTCCCTGCTGGCCCGGCGCATGGCGGAGCGGCGGCAGCGGCAGGAGCAGGAGCAGGCGAGGGTACAGACGCAGGACCAGCAGGGGGGGCCGGTGCAGGACAGGGGCCGGGACGGGGCGGCGGCGGCGGCGGCAGCATCAGAAGCTGCACCAGATGTGTTCGAGCCCTTTTTTCGGTGCGTGCGTGTGGTGTAGCTCGCGTGGCGTATTGCAACCCCAAGATATGGGTTCCAGCAGAGCCGCCGCTCCACGAACTCTAAATCCCTCCAGCTCTGCCGCCCAGCACCTGCGCCGCCCGCATCACCACCCGCACCACCACCCAGTGCCCGTCCCTCCCTGCTGCCTCCCGCCAGGTTCTGGCACGATGAGAAGCGCTTCAAGGGCACCGGGGCGGACAGCCTCATGCAGCAGGGTGGGTGAGAGGGTGGGCGGGGGGGGGGGCGGGTGAAGCCTGTGGTAGTAGGCACGAGACAGGGGAAAGGCGGGTGGAGTCTGTGTCAACACAACGAAACCGGGAGACCGGGTGAAGTCTGTGTGTGGGGTGGAGTGGGGTGGGGTTGGGGTATTCTGTGACACTGCTGCTGGGGACATGGCCGCACGGGTACCATCAGGGGAAGTGTTGTTACACGGCACCAGCCCTTGTGCTTGCTGCTACCCCCGCGACATGACGTGCTGCCGTGCGCTGACCACCCAGCTGTACCTACCCGGTCTGCGCTGCCTGTTGCCTGACCCGCAGCCCTGCTGGCGGCGGGCGGGCGGCGCACGGGCGGCGCGCTGAAGCACGACCCCGCGCCCGGGCCGCTGGGCTGGCAGCGTCTGGGGTCGTGGGACATGCTGTGGAGCCCCTCAAGCGCCGCCCTCAAGGTAGGTACCGCCGCCCTCGCTTGACGTCCGGGGGAGCCACACTTCCACAACGCACCCCTGTTTTGCCTGCTGCCTGAATCAAACCTGACAGCGGCTGTCCAGGGTAAGGTACTTGCGCTGTGGCTGTGCTCCGCCTGCTCCGCCTGCTGCTGCTGCTGTCGTTCACGGCAGGCGGCGGCCCAGGGCCTGCGGCGGCGGCAGCTGGTGTGCGCGGTGCCGGGCAGCCGCAGCCTGACGCTCAAGGGCCGCCTGCCGGCCACGCTGCGCCGCGCGCTGGGGCCGGCGGGCGCGGCGGACGTCACGCCGCTCACCTTTGAGCTGCCGGCCCAGCTGGCGGAGTGGCGGCAGTGGATGGCGGATCACCCGGATGATGAGGGCGAGGAGGAGCAGGGACAGCCGGCGCAAGTGGGGCAGCAGCAGGGCAGTGAGGAGGCGCAGCAGCCCAGGCGCCAGCCGCAGACGGGGCGGCGCCAGCGGCTGTGGATGCTCAAGACGGCACAACACCTGGGTGAGCGAGCCAGCCAGCGAGCGAGTGGGGCTGGCTGCCTAGCTGCCTGGCTGCCTGGTTGTGCCCTGACGAGACGGCAGTGTATGACTTGCGGGCGGACTGGCGCGCTGGCCGCGTTCACTGTGTGTTAGAGATCACAAGGGAGAGAACTATGAAAGACTTGTGTGTGTGTGTGTGTGTGTGTGTGTGTGTGTGTGTGTGTGTGTGTGTGTGACGTGTCGAGCCTCGCCTGTGCATTGCCGCCCTGCTAGGTAGCAACTTCCTTGGCATGCCCGTCCGTCTTTGCGCGCCCTTTCCACATCTTTCCCTTCTCCTGATTAATTGGACATGTATGGCACACCCTCCCTGCCTCCTCCCCTCCTCCCCTCCTTCCCTCCCCTCCCTCTTCGTCTGCTGGTCCTCTGTACCTGTTCTACCACTTCGCCATATACCCTTGCAACCCCCCCCCCGTCTCTGTGTCTGGCCGCCGAGCTCGGGTGGCATTTCTAGTCGCCGGCGCACTCCACACGTCTTCTTCGACTGCTTCAACCTAACGAGTATTTCACTGTATTACCGTAATTGCATTACTCAACTCCGCTTCCTTTAGATTGGTTTAGTTTGGGCTGGTAACCACACCCCCCCCCCCACCGCCTCTCTCCAGGCCGTGGGCTGCAGCTGGTGCCTCAGCGGGACGCCTACCTGGCGGTGCTGCGGCGCCAGGCCGCGGTGCTGGCCTTCCGCAGGGCGGCGGCGGCGGCAGGGGCAGGGGCAGGGACAGGGGCAGGCGCGGCCAAGGAGCCGCAGCCGCAGGGGCAGGGGACAGCAGTCGGGCAGGCCGGGCCGAAGCGCTCCGGGCGGCCGGCGCCGGACGAGCCACGGCCCTTCACGGTGCGGGCCGCTTGGGGCCGTGTTGTGTGTGGTGTGGGGCGCGGTGTGGGGCCGTGAGGAGTCGACCCACTGCCCTCCGGTCCCTGGCTATCACATTGGGTGTGGCGGGGCCGGCCGCAGCCACCAGGGCGCATTGACCGGACCGGACCGGACCGGACGGAACTGGACCGGGCAGGGCCGTGGCCGACTACGGCCTGTCACGAGCGCCAGGTGCATTGCAGGACTTGTTCTCGCGCTTGTCCTCCTGCCCTGCCCTGATCTGCTCTCCTTCCCTACCCTCCCTACCCTGCCTCCCGTCCTCCCTGCCTCCCTGCCTCCCTGCCTCCCTCCCTCTCACGCACGCACACGCACATGCACGCACACGCACAGGTGGCCCAGGAGTACGTGGCGGACCCGCTGCTGCTCACACCTCGAAGTGGGAGCAGCAGCAGGGACAGGAGGGCGGCAGGCGGGGCCACTGCTGCTGCTGCTGCTGCTGCTGCTGCTGCTGCTGCTGCTGCTGCTGCTGCTGCTGCCACCAGTGGCGGCCGCAAGTTCGGTCTGCGGCTGTGGCTGGTGCTGGTGGGTGGCAGCGGCGCCGCCGGCGACCCGCTGCGGGCGTACCTGCACAAGAACGGTGCGTGCGCCGGGGGGCGGGGACAGGGCGGGGCGGGGCGCGTTTTGGGGGGTGGGTGGGTGGGCGAGTGGCCGGGCGTGGCGTGCAAAGGTCCAGTGCAGCTGGGGGCTGTCCTCCTCAGTGGGGGATGCATGTGTTGATGCTGCTGCGTATGTGGGGTACGTGTGGGGTGTCCTCACCGCTCCACACTCCAGTCAAACGCTGCACGGCAGGGCCATTGGCTGCTGCTCCTTGCCGCACACATCCCTGTCCCCACGACTTCCCTCCCGAATTCAACCTGGGACCCCACCCTACCCCACACCCCACCCACCCCACCCACAGGCCTGGTGCTGTTCGCCACGGAGCCCTACGACCCGCAGGCGGCACTGCAGTCGTATGGCAGCAGCGGCGGCGGCAGCAGTAGCAGCAGCAGTAGCAGCAGTAGCAGCGGCAGCGGCGGGGAAGCCAGCGCTGACCCCGCTGACCCGCTTGCGGGCGCCCGGGACGCTGTGGCGGCGGCGTACCTGGAGGCGCGCGCCGCGGCGGCGGCGGCGGCGGCGGCGGCGGGCGCTGCTGGGGGCGCCATGCGGCGAGTTGGTGGTGATGGGCGCGGGGGCTGGGGTGGCGGCATCATGGCTCCAACCCTAGAGTCCAGCGGCGCGGAGGAGGAGGGCGCAGACGAGGGCGACGGCAGCTACAGCGCTGCCGCTGGTGCCAATGCTGCTGCTTCGGGGTCTGGCAGTAGCGGCAGCAGCAGCGGCGGCGGCGGCAGCTGGTCGTCTGGTCCGGCGCGCGGCGCGGTGACCAATTACGCGCAGAACGTGGACGGCGAGGTGTGGAGCCTGGCGCAGCTGGCGGCGGAGCTGGGGCCGCGGGCCTTTGCGCGCCTGTACCGCCGCCTGCTGCGCAGCGCCGCGCTCACCGCCGCCGCCGCGCTGCCCGACATACGGCAGGAGGCCGCGCGCCTGGCGCTGCCGCCGCTGCAGGCCGGGCAGGGGCAGGGGCAGGGGCCGCAGCACCCACACCCGCACCTGCGCTTCAAGCGGCCAGCCACCGCCGCCGGCGCCGCTGCCGCTGCGTCCGCATCGGAGCCAGGGGCCACCCCGTCCGCTCCCTCAGCTACAGCCAGCACCAGCAGCAGCAGCAGCAGTGGCAGTACCAGCAGCAGCAGTAGCTCTCAGGGCGGCGGTGGCGGCGGCTGCTGCTTCGAGCTGCTGGGCCTGGACTATCTGGTGGACGTGCGGCTGCGGCCGTGGCTGCTGGAGGTGAACGCCACGCCCTCGCTGGGGGTGGTGCACGCCGACAAGCAGGTGGGCCGGTGGGCGGGTGGGCGGGTGGGAGCTTGCCTTGGCTGGCTGGCTGGCTGGGTGGGTGTGTGGGTACACGCACAGGGTTTGTGTTAGAGATCACAAGGGAGAGAACTACCGTATGCAAGGCTTGTGCGTGCGAAGGTACGCGAAGGGACAGGAACGCCAAGAGTGTGTGTGTGTGTGTGTGTGTGTGTGTGTGTGTGTGTGTGTTAGAAAACCCGAAACGAATCGCCAGTTGTGTGTGTTAGGAAACACGAGGAGTGTGTGTGGGGGGGGCGATAGTATAGAGGGAGGATGGCAGCGGCGGTGCAGGGCGGGGGGGGGGGTATGTTGCAAGGATATATGGCGGCAAGGGGGGTCAGGGCCTGGAGCGTGAGGTGGTCACTGCGTGGCGCGGTGCGGCGCAGGTTGAGGAGCTGATCCGGCGCCAGAAGAGCGGCATGGTGCGCGACCTGGTGCGGCTGCTGCGCCTGGAGCAGCGCTACGGCGGGGCAGCAATGGGGGCTGCTGCTGCAGGAGGAGGAGCAGCGGGGGCTGCTGCAGGAGGCGGCGCCGGTGCGCTGCCGGATGGCGAGGAGCTGCGGGAGCTGTGGCAGGCGCAGTACCCGCAGGTGCGGGTGCGGGTGGGTGGGCTGGTGTCGTGCGGGTGCAGGTGCGGGTGCGGGTGCGGGTGCGGGTGCGGGTGCGGGTGCGGGTGCGGGTGCGGGTGCGGGTGCGGGTGCGGGTGCAGGTGCGGTGCGGGTGTGGTGGGGCATTATGCCGCCCGCTTCCCACAGCCCTGGTTTCAACCCTTTCAACTGACCGCTGCCGCTCATCGACTGGCCCGCTGCGCTGCACTGGCCGCAGGTGTTCTACGAGCCCCGGCTGCTGGGGGCGCTGGAGGCGGTGGAGGCGGAGCTGAGGGCGCGCGGCGGCTTCATGCCCCTCATGGGCCTTTTCCCGCCGCCTGCCACGGCACCGGCCCCGGCACCCGCCGCAGCGGGCTCGGACTCTGCGCGGCCCCCGCCGCCAGGCCCCGCCGGGGCCGCCAGCAGCTCCTCCTCCTCCTCCTCCTCCTCCTCCTCCTCCTCCTCCTCCTCCTCCTCCTCCTCCTCCTCCTCCTCCTCCCCTCTCGCCTCCTACCTGCTGGACGCCGCCCGCCTGCCGCCCGCCTCGCCCGCCCTGGACACGGCCTGGACGGCGGCGGACCTGCTGGTGCGCGCCTGGCTGCGAGACCGGGAGCGGCTGCTGCAGGAGTGGCAGGAGCGGCAGCAGGGGCAGCAGGGTCAGGGGGCGCAGGGCAGCAGCGGCGGCAGCAGTGGCGGCAGTGGCGGCAGCAGTGGCGGCAGCAGCAGTGGAAGCGGCGGGCAGCGCAAGGCCGGCGGGGTGGTGGGTGCGGGCGCACGACGCGGCGGCGCCGCCAGCAGCACCAGGACGAGGCCGCAGCAGGCTCATACGCAAAGGACGGAGTGAATTGGGCAGCGGCCGGACAAGAACGGCGGGGATAGCTTGGTGAGTTTCATACCGTGTGTGCATGAGGCGTTCGCAAGCGTTTTCGCTGTGTTGAAGGCTCAGGTATTTGTTTCCAAGGCACGTTCGATGGCTGGGGTGCCCAGGCGCGCACGCACGCACCGTGTGTGTATCTGCGTGTTTTTGACCCGCGGGTCGAAACTTCATCTGCGCTTAGACGAGAAGGCCGGGGCGACTCGAACCCAAAACCAGAACACCCACAAAGGTGACACAAGAGCAATACGTGTTGGATGTGTAACCGAACGAATGTAGATCTGCGCGGGGCTTGTCGTGCCGCTGGCGGCGGCGTGACGAGGCCGTGTGTGTGAGTTGCAGCCGGGCAAGGGGGTTGGAGAAGGGGCTTGGGTTATGATGAGTGGGCGCCGATTCCGCGCCTACTGTTTTGCTGCCCAGCTTCCGCTGCGCCCCAGCTTTGGTCGCTTACTCTTCCCAAGAAGCGCTCAACAGCCAGCAATGTTCACACACACAAACCAAAGGATAACGCAAAGTTCACAATCCGGCGTGCGCGCGCGGATCTCCGCTTCCGGGCTGCCGCGCAGCGCCCTGCGCCGGCCGTCGCAAGCCGCAGACCGCCTGGGTGCACTCTTCACTCGCTGACGCTGCAGTCGTGGCAGCAGCACGCAGCAGGAGCACGCCGCTAGAGTTTTTTGCCCCGGCGCCGCCCACGATTGCGACGCGTGCCGGCCGGCCCGCCTAGCGAAATACAACTTTACAGCAGCCTGCAAGCGTCAGCTAGCGGCACAGATCGGCGGGGCGGTGTGGGGCCCCTCGCGTTCGCGACCGACCAGATAGATAAGGGTGGAAAGGCCCTCGAGCTCGCGATCGTGCCCTCGGCTGCCCCCCAGCATAATAAAACAAGGGCACCTGCCGCGGCCCCGCGCTGCCTCGCGGCATGGAGGCGGAGCGAGGCGGCTCGCCACCGCCCTGCGAGCGAGCGTTGGCGCCGGCGCAGCCCGAGAGTCGCGAGTCGGGCGGAGGCTGCTGGGCCGAGGGCGCCCAGGCCTCGTTCGCCTACGTGCCGGCACCGCAGCCACCGCCGCACGTACATGACCGCGGCATGTTGCAAGCACAGCAGCAGGCGACGTTGCAGTATGCGGCCGCCGCAGCAGCAGCGGGTGCGGGGCAGCACTCCGGTTTCGCTGCAGCTCCTTACCACCAGCAGCAGCAGCAGCAGCACGCCAGCAGCAACGTAGTAGTGACCTGCTGCACAACAGGAGCAGCTGACGATGATCCGAGGAGGAGGCGGCAGGAGCCGCTGCACTGGGAGCCGCAGCAGCAGCGGGAGCAGCAGTGGCTGCCTCGAGCGAGCAGCGACCCCCGCCTGGCGGCGGCCGCTTCGCAGCAGCTGGGCCCCTCCTGTTCCCCCCACCACCAGCAACATCTGGTTTCTACTGGTGTTGTGGCAGCGCCCCCCGTTGCCGAGCAGAGGGAGTTCGGGGCTGCTGCTGCCGAGGCGCCGTGGGGCCCAAACGACGGCACTGGCGAGGGTCGCCACTATGACCAGCAGCGCTCGGGCGCCAGCGGAGGCCGCGGCTGGGTGGCGCTGCGCAGTAGCAGCGGTGGCGGCGACGCCGGCGGCAGCCATGGCAGTAGCAGCTGCAGCAGCGCCTCTGGAACCACCGCCACTGGCGCCGGCACAGGCGCTGCTGCCGGCGCTTCCAGGCGCGGCGGACCGCCCCCTTCTGCCTTTGCCGCCTACAGCCAGCACCCGGTCCCCCACTCGCCGCCGCCGCAGCAGCAGCAGCAGCAGCAGCAGCAGCAGCAGCAGCAGCAGCAGGGGCGGGACCCGCGCCTGCTGCCCGCCTCGCTGCCGCTGTCGCACTCTGTGGGTCAAGAGGCCATGGAATGGCAGCAGCAGCAGCAGCAGCAGCAGCAGCAGCAGCAGCAGCAGCAGCAGCAGCAGCAGCAGCAGCAACAAGCGTTTGCCCCGGCGGGTCTGTGGCACCCTCAAGACCACACCGGCAGCTGCGACGGCGCCGCCGCGGTCCCCGCCGCCGCCACCGCCGCTGCAATGCCGCTCGCTGTCTGCGGCCGCAGCAACAGCAGCAGCAACAGCGGCGGGCAGCAGCAGCACCTCATGTACAGCTCGGCGCCGTCGGCCTTTGCGTCGGCCTTCGCGGCGCAGGCGGCGTTCGCTGCGGCCGCCGGCTTTGGGGACTCGCCGCCTGCGGTGACTCAGGCACACCAGGCGCAGGCGGGCCAGGTGCAAGCGTATCAAATGCAAGCGCAGCCACAGCCTTACGAGGCACCAGGGCAGCTGCAACAGCAACAGCAGCAGCAGCAGCAGGGTGACTACTACTACTGCTACCCCTCGTCACCACAGCAACAGCAGCACCTGACGCCGTCGCCGCAGTCTTCGCCGCTGCCGCAGCATCCACAGCGGCACCCACACCAGCAGCAGCAGCAGCGCATGCCGCCACCGCCGCCGACTCACCAGCTGCGCCCCTCACACTCGGCTCAGGAGCTCCCGTCCTACTATCCGCCGCTGCCGCCGCATCTGTTGCAGCCGCCGCCGCCGCAGAGGTACGGCTATCAGCCGCCGCCGCCGCCGCCGTACCAGCCGCCGCAACCGCTGCCGCCGGCGTCGTCCCCTCTGCACCAGCAGCAGCTGCAGCAGCAGCAGCAACACCTGCAGCACCAGCAGCAGCACCAGCAGCAGCAGCAGCCCCTCGGAGGCCGAACGCATTTCGGCGCGCCGCCGCCGTCGCCGTCGGCGCCGGGTGTGTACGGGTACGAGCCGTACCAGCAGCAGCAGCAGCAGCAGCAGCAGCAGCAGGCGGCGGTGCAGACGGCGGCGGTGGTGGGCAGCAGGCCCTTTCTGCCTCCTCCTCTGCCCGGGTCCCCTGCAACTGCAGCCTACGCTTATCCGCACCAGCAGCAGTACGACTACGCGGGGCCCCAGCAGCAGCAGCAGCAGCAGCAGCAGCACCACCACCACCACCACCACCAACAGCAGCAGCACCACCACCAACAGCAGCAGCAGCAGCAGGCATGGTCGCAGCGCGAGTACCAGCAGCCAGCCCCTGCTGCTGCTGACGCGCAGCACCACCACCAGCAGTGGCCGTCAGGCGAGTGGCAGCAGCAACCACCGCCACCACCACCACCAGCAGCAACAGCACCTCAGCAGGCGCCGTCACCACCACATTACGCTGCTGCTGCTGCTGCTGCTGCGGCGGCGGCGGCGGCGGCTGGTCCTCAATCTCCCCCCGAGCCCCTGCCCCACCTGGCGGTTGCCTCAGCCCCGGTACCAGCCGCACACCAGCAGCAGCAGCAGCAGCCGCAGCAGCAGCCCCCAGCCCCCATGTCGCCGCCGCACTCGCCCACCGGCCGCCAGGCCCGGCCGCGCGTGCGGGTGCGTGTTCGCGGTGGCAGCAGCAGTGGGGCAGCGGCAGCAGCTGCTGCAGGTGGTGGCGGCGGCCCGGCCGCGGCTACAGCTGCTACAGCCTCAGGTCAGCAGCGCCAGCAGCACCCGGGCGCTGACACGGAAGTGGCGGCGGGGGCTGGCGACGGCGGCGGCGGTGCGGCAGCAGGTGACGGCGGCGGCAGCCACCACCCGTCAGCGGCAGGTGGCAGCGGTGCAGGTGGAGGAGTGGCAGGTGGCGGTGGCCAGGAGGCCGCCGGCGGGCCCAACGGGCGGCGGCGCAACCGCTCCGGCCCCAAGAGCCGCAGCAGCCCCTACATTGGCGTGTCACAGGTGGGTGGGGTGGGTGGATGGGTGGGTGGGTGGGTGGCGACATGGTTCCGTGTGATTTGAGGTGTGGAATGGGGCGCCGGCACCGGCACTGCATGTGTGCAGTGTGTCGTGTGTGGCCACTGGAGCTGACGGGGGATCGCTGCTGTCCATTTACGCCTTCGCCACCACACGCGCCTGAACCTCGGACCTGACATTCCCCTGTGCGCTCGCTGGCTGTCTGCAACCAATTGTGTGTACGTGCGCAGTACAAGCGCACCGGGCGGTGGGAGGCGCACATCTGGGACAGCGGGTCCGGCGGAGACGCCAGCGGCGGGGCTGGCGGCGGCGGCGGCGGCGGCGGCAAGGGCCGCCAGCTGCACCTCGGCTCCTTCCCGACCGCGGAGGCGGCGGCGCGGTGAGTGTCTGAGAGTGACTCCAGGCGCGGCATGTGTGTGCTCAGCTACCTGCTGTGTGCCACGTGGACCCTGTCCTGCTTGCGCTGTCGTATTGCTGTTGGTGCTTCCGGTGCTGGTGCATAGTTGTATGGTGCTGCACGCACGTACTCCACTTCTCAGATGCTGCGTGACGGCGCGCCGGTGCCGGCCGCTTGCGGTTGCAACGTCACTGTCTTGGCAGCCTGTCGGCGTGCGTGCCTGCCTGCCTGCCCTCACACCTGCCCATGTCCCGCCCTGCCCCCGCCCCCCGATGATCCTCTACCGTACCTCCCCCCGCCCTCCGCCCCGCCCGCCCGCCCCCGACCAGCGCCTACGACCGCGCGGCGCTGTGCATGCGCGGCGAGGGCGCCGAGATCAACTTCCCGCTGGCCAGCTACAGCCAGGGCGCCGACCCCGTGCTGCAGGTGGGTGGGTAAGGAAGGGCGGGTGGGTAAGGGTGGGTGGGTGGGTTGAGAGGCAGGGCAGCTGGCGTCCTTACACATGCCCTCGTCCATAGGTTCCTGACATTTGGAGTTGTCAGCTTGTTTCATCCATTGCCGCCCGCCCGCCTCCCACACAATTCCCACCCCGCCCGCACGGACAGCGGCTGCGCCACATGCCCAAGCGCGCCATGATCCTGGCCGTGCGCGCGACCGCCAACACCCTCACCGCCCTCACCACCGCCACCACCACCACCACCACCACGACATCCCTCGCTGACGCCGCTGGCAACCCCGGCACCGCCATAGCCGGCTTTGGCCCCGCGGGTCTGGGCGGCGGCGGCGGCGGCGGCGGAGGCGGCGGCCACGAGGCGATGGGCGCTGACGCCAGCTATGCCGCGGTGATGATGATGGGTGCTGCCGGCAGCAGCGGCGGCGGTGGCGGCGGTGGCAGTGCTCCCGCGGCTATGGAGCACCTGCCTCCTCGCCAGCAGCAGCAGCAGCAGCAGTCCCCACGGCTGTGTGTGACGGAGGTGGCGGCGGAGGCGGGTGGCTCGGGCGGCGGCATGGGCGCGGGCACCATCAGTGTCGTGGTGACCGCGGAGGCGGAGGCGCTGGAGGACGGCGGCGGCGACGGGGGTGGAGGCGGGGGGCAGGGCGGCCTGCGCCAGCCAGGTGCGAGGGCAGGGCGCATGTGGGCTGCGCAGCGGCAGGGATGATGGGAGATGCGGGTTTTGCCTCGGGCCTAATGCAGGGCCCTAGGGGTGCATAGCGTCGGGTTCCTAGCACCACCCATCGAGCACCCATTGCATCTGCGCTCACGCAGGTGGTGACGCAGGCTGCCGCGGCCAGTCGTCCTTCATGTCGCCAGAGGGGCAGCAGCCGCAGCAGCAGCCGCAGCAGCAGCCGCAGCAGCAGCCGCAGCAGCGGCCACAGGGGGGTGGTGGCGCTGCCGGCGCGGCCGCCGGTCACAACCAACCCTACCGTCGCGCTGTTTGCGACGTTGGTATGCTCCTGCTGACGACGACGAATGAACCGCAGCCGCAGCCACAGCCGCAGCCACACGCGCGCGCTCCCGCACCTGGGGTGGCCGAGAACCAGTGGCAGGCCCCGCAGCAGGCGGCAGCCGCACCCGTGAAGGTGGAAGGAGTGGGTGGGGCCAGCCCGCCGCCGCAGCTCATGACGGTCGACTTGACATTCTCCGCCGCCACCTCCGCCACCACCGCCTCCACGCCGCCTTTGCTGGGTGCTGCTGCCGGGGGCCGCGCCTACGGCAGCGGTAGCTCGCAGCAGCAGCAGCAGCAGCAGCAGGCGGCTGCTGTCCACATGGTGACTGCTGCAGCAGCAGCAGCAGTAGCAGCAGCAAGCGGTCACGACGATGGTGGCGGTGGCGGCGGTAAGGGCTTTACTGGCACTGCTGCCTACCAGCTGCAGCCGCTGCAGCAGCAGCAGCCGTGCGGTGGCGAGAGGGCTGCCGCAGCAGCGGCCCTGGTGACCGCCGCACGTGCAGCCAGCGGGCCACCGGTGGTGTGGGGCCAGCCGCAGCCGCAGCCACCTCCTCCGGCCCCGCCGCCGTCACCCGCGCAGCCGCATGCGTACCAGCAACAGCAACACCACCCCGCCCCATTGAGCTCCCCACACCAGCTACAGCGCCGCTCGCACCACCGCAGTGCCGGCGGCGCTGCTGCAGCCGGCGGCGGCGGCGGCGGCACCCCCCGCCACCGCCACCGCCGCTGCAGTGCTGGGCCCTACGCAGGCGTCAACCCCGTGTTCGAGTTAGGAGGCGCCGCTGCAGCTACAGCCACTGCTGCTCATGTCGTCCATGCCGCCGCAGCTGCTACAGCCTCTACCACCAGCAGCCACAGCTCGCCCCGCTCACCGCCGGGCACGCACCACGGCGGCGTGCGCAAGCACCGGGCGGCGGTGGCGGTGGCGGCGGCGGCGGCGGCCGGCATCAGCGGCGGCGGCGGCGCAGGCGGCAATAGCCACTATAGTGCGGGCGGCGCCGCGACGATTGGCGCCTGCGCTAGCGGCGGCTTTACGCCTGGCAGCAGCAGTGGCGGCGGCGGCCGCCGCGGCACCGCCACGGTGGTTGCGCGCGCCCTGGCGGCGGGCCTGGCGGCGGCGGCGGAGGAGGACAAGGACGGGGCGGTGACCGCGGCGGCGGGCGCGGGCGCGGGGTGCGTGCGCGACAGCGAAGCGGCGCGGGGCATTGTGGGCGCGGGGCAGCGGGTAGCGCTAGCGCCGGTGGTGGTGGTGACACCAGTGCTGATGGGCCCTGCTGGGGGCGAGCTGCTGGGTGGAGGCGCACCACCGCTGGTCACCGTGCCGGGCCGGGCCATTACGGCGCCGGCGGCGGGTGGCGTGCCGTTGGGGGCTTCAGCGCCGTCAGCTGCCGGCGCCGCCCAGTCGGCGGCGGTGGCTGCAGCGGTGCCAAGCGCGGCAGCGGCGGCAACGCGGTCGGGCCCTGCGGCAGCCGGGGGCGCTGCGCCTGGCTACGTGGCGGGGGACGTGCTGCGGCGGCTCGAGAGCCTGGCCAGGGAGCGGCAGCAGCACCAGCAGCACCAGCAGCAGCAGCTGCAGCGCGGCGGCTCTGCCGGAGGCGGCTCCGCAAGCAGTGGCGGCGGCGGCGGGCGTGGTGGTGGCGGCGGCGGCTCCACAAGCACTGGCGGTGCTGGGTCAGCCACAGCCGCCGGCGCCGTGGCTGCGGCGGTGCTTGCCGCTGCGCAGCATGTCGGCGGGTGGCAGGAGGTGCGGGAGGCGGTGAGGGCACCGCAGCCGCAGCCACAGCCGCCACCGCACTACTGCTGGCCCCACACGCCCGCAACGGCAGCTGTCGTGGGGGCGGCGGGGCCCTTTGGCCACGGGCAGCCGCAACAGCAGGCGTTTGCCCCTGCTGCCGCCGCTGTCCCCTGCTGGGGCACGCAGCAGCAGCCCGGTAGCTACAGCCCGTATGCCTGGGGCGGGGGCGGCGGGGACGAGCCCATCAGCTACCCGCAGCTGTTGGAGCAGCAGCAGCAGCAGCAGCAGCAGCAGCAGCAGCCGTATACGCCGTACGCGCCGCCGCCAGCGTCCCCGAGTGGCGAGCCGTCGGCTGCGACCCCTGGCGACGGCGGCGGTGGGGGCCACGGGGGACAGATGAGCCGGGCGGGCTCGCTCACTGGCCCCATGCAGCAACAGCCGCAGCCGCCGCCGCCGCCATACTCGCATCAGCCGCATCAGCAGCAGTATGCACCGGCAGTAGCCTACCCCTGGACGGCCATCGTCGCTGCGCCTCAGCCAAGCCCTGCCGCCACTGCAGCCTCTAAGCTGCGGGGCGCAGCCGCGGAGCCGCCGTCGCCTGCTGCTCCAACCGACCCGGCGGCCGCCGCCGCCGCCGCGGTGTCGCCGCTCCGCCGCCTGACTCTGAACCCCGCCGCCTCCACGCCGCTGCCGCTGCCCGACAACTACTGGCTACCAGCTGCTGCTGCTGCTGCTGCTGCTGCTGCTGCTGCTGCTGCTGCTGGTGGTGGTGGTGGTGGTGGTGGTGGTGGTGGTGGTGGTGGCTTGGCCACAGGCACGGCTGCAGCCTCCGGCAGTGGGGCGGTGGCAAGCGGCCCAGTCAGTGCCGCTTGCGGGGGACTCCAGTACTCTCTGCAGCAGCAGCAGCAGCAGCAGCAGCAGCAGCAGCAGCAGCAGCAGCAGCAGCAGCAGCAGCAGCAGCAGCAGCAGCCGCCATACGGCCAGCAGCTGCAGGGGCCGCAGGGGCCGACGACGATGGCGCCCTGGCTGCCATACCCCGCGGGTGCAGCGACAGCGGCCACAGCGGCCCGGGCGGTTGCCCCCACGGCCATGGAGTGGCAGCAGCAGCCGCAGCAACCGCAGCTGCAACCGCAGCTGCAACAGCAGCAGGCGATGACGGGCACAGCCGCAGCCACGGCGGCGACAGCCTGCTACTTCCCACGTGCTGCGCCGCCGGGCGGGTCGCCGCCGCCGCCGCCGCCGCCGCCGGTGCCGGCCCACTGGTCACTGGATGCTGTTGGCACGGCGGGCGGCGGCACTGCTGGACCCGCCTGCTACCCGGGCTACTGCGGCAGCGGCGCCCTCAGCAGTGGCGGCGGCGGCGGCGGCGGCGTCAGCGGCTCCTCCCCGGCGGCGGCGGCGGCGGCCCTGCTGCCATCCATGCCTTCACCAGACGGCGCGCCGCGCGGCGGTCCGCCCGCCGCTGCCTCCTGCTGTTGGCAGCAGGGTGTGACTGCTACTGCTGCTACAGCTCCAGGCGTGTGGCATCAGCAACAGCTGCAGCCCCTGCAGCTTGTGGTGGACGCCGGGGGCTCGCCCAACTCCGGACCCCCGCCTGCCACGCCATCGCCCTTGCAGCCCCTGCAGCCCTTGCACCAGCAGCAGCGCCAGCGCCCCGCACACCATGGCCAGCAGCAGCAGCAGCAGCAGCAGCAGCAGCAGCAACCGCAGTTGCCGCTGCCCTACCTCAGTGCCATCGGCGGCCCCACGCCCTCGGTTGACATGGCGGCCGCGGCCGCCACCGCCTTTGACGCCGCCGCCGCTGCCAGCGCCGCGGCTGCCTCCTTGGCGACGGCTGCCAGCCTGCCGGTTGCTGGCCCACCTCCAGGCGCCGCGGTGGCGGTGGCGGTGGCGGTGCCGGGCCGTGCCAGTACCGGTGGCGGTGCCGATCATCTCTCCTCACTGGGGGCACTGATGGACACATGGCTGCGCTCCGAGGGGGACGCGGCGGCAGCTACAGCTGCTGCAGCTATGAGTGGTGGCGGCGGCGCGGCAGGGGCCCTGTTCACCATCCCTGCCGCCGCGGCCACTGCAATCACCTTACCCATGTCCACCACGAAGCAGCAGCAGCAGCAGCAGCAGCGGGCCGCTGGCACCACCGCCATGGTGGGTGCGGGAGAAGGACCAGGAGGGCTCCCTGCGAGCGACGGCAGTGGGGTCGCGCGGCTGCTGCTGCTGGGCCCGGCGGCCGATGCCATGACGCCAGGCAGCGGGGATGGCGACGGCGGCGGCGACGGCGGCGGCGCTGCTGGTGTGGCTTCTGGTGTGGCGGCTGGGGGCGGCCTGCTGCAGGGCGCCGGCGGGGCACGTGTGAGCTCGGCTCTGAGCCTGGGCGGTGACGAGGCAATGGAGGTGCTGGAGGCTGAATGCGCAGGCGGCCTGGGCGGCGGGGCCGGCATGGAGCTGGGGCTGGGGCTGAGCGGTGGCGGCGACGGCGGAAGCGTCATGGCTCTTGGCTGTGAGGTCAGCATTTGCGTCGGCGACCACAACACCGACATGCCTGACGGCCCCAGACCCGACGTCTTGGATGCTGCTATTCTTCTTCCGGATGCCGCCGCCGCCGCCGCCACCGCAGCGGTGGCCGCTGCTGCTGCTGCCGGGCATGGCCATGGTGGCCAGCGGCCGTGCCCAGCGGCGGACGACCACGATGACCACCACCTGCTGCTGCTGCCGGCGGGGGCGGGGGATGAGATGGATATGGAGGTGGAGGTGGAGGTGGACGCGCAGGCCGCAGCACCGCCGCCACCGGAAGCCGTGCAGCCGCCGCTGCACCAGCAACACCAGCACCAGGGTCCCGCCGCGCCTGAGGATCAAACCGGTGGACCACCGCTGCCGCTGCCGCTGCCGCCAGCCTCTCCCTTTGGCACCGTCCGGGGGCTGCTGAGTGCCGCTGCTGCTGCGGCGGCGGCGGCGGCGACGGTAGCCGCGCCCTCCACTCACCAGGGCAGCCCAGCCCACATGGTGTTGCAACCGCAGCCCCAGCAGCCCCAGCTGCCCCCGCTGCACCACCTGCAGTCGCTGCAGCTGCCGTCGCTGCCGGACTTTGGGAGCGGCATGGACGGCTAGTGGCGCGTTCATGAGAGACATAGCCAGATAGTGAGGGAAAGCAACAGTCAGCACCACGCCGCGTCGTATCGGAGATTCGCGTCAACTGCATCTGCGGCAACCACAACGGACGCCTGGAGTATTGCGGAGAAGCCCTGAGCCGCACTGCCGGGGACACCGGAGAGATGATTGGGCCACATTGCCGGAGAGGGCTTGCCCACAGCCACCTTGAGAAGAGGCTGCTGTCAATGATTTCGCCTGAGATTCATTGAGATTCACCGGTAAACGTACTTCTGTTGTTCTCAAAGTCAAGTGCAGCTTGGGTGATACGGCCAGGCGGTCGGCGGCAGCATCAGAACGCCGCAAGGGCATACGTGTTGTTCTGTGACACGAGGGTACGTGGGCAAGAGGCAACATGCGTCTGTTGCAATGACTCATTCTAACCGTTTGTCTCACAAGCAAGCAGCAGTATCATAGGTTGTATGGCGGGAGCGAATGAACCCCTTGGAAAACGAATGTGCTGAAGACGTGCCGCGACATGCACAGACCAGACGTCATACACAGTAGTCTTCTATGGTTTGTACTGTTGGTATGCTAGGCCTTGGCAGATCGAGTAGTTACAATTATGCGAAAGCAGTAATTGCAGAGTGCACCTTGAGCAGGTGATGACATTGGTAGTAGCAGTAGCGGCAGCAGCAGCGGCAGAAGCCTTGAGCGCGCGGCAACATTCCTGACCATTGTTTTTTGGGGTTACCTGCAGCACCATGCAACAAGCGCTCGGGATGGGTTGACCTTCATGACATTATTAAGTTCAACGGACGTAGATGCCCAGGGTAGCTGTTTCTGGTTGTCCTGGCGTGGGGCGTAGATCTCGTGGCATAAGGGAGTTGTGCCAGATAAAGCTAGCAGGCGAAAGAGTGCAGGGAGTATGTTCGCGCGTAGGCACGCGACATGGGAACGCCGCCGCATGCGTACGTTCTGGTTGGGTCAGAGGGAGTTGGGAATGCACGAGGGGTCAGACTGGGGAAGGAGCAAATGTAGGATTGGCAATAAGCCTGCTGGATGGGGCGCGTGTCTCTTGTGTTAGGAAATTGCGCGTGTGTCACCGCGATGTGTTGTTGGTCGCAAGGTCTGCGAGTGGGTCTACGGGGTGTGTGTGGGGAAGCGGCAACGTGGACAGACAGGGCTTGGAGGTTCCGTGCTGTCCCGGTGATGAAGGGTCTGAGTGTTAGGCTGGCTGGCTGGCTGCATGCAGGTAGGTAGGTCGCTGAAGCCCTACGCAACGCCATGGGACGGAGCGGGTGTCATGCGACCCGCCCGCATGCGTGCTGTGCGTGCAGCCGACTCTTGCGCTCACGCCATGTGGAGGCGGCCGGGACCGCATCGACTTTCGCGCAGGCAGGCAGGCAGGCAGGCAGGCATGCGTGTCACATAAGCAAAGCTGGGAGCATCTTGGCATCTGATGATTACCTCCCTCGCATTCTTTAATCATGTAGCTGCCGCACGCGGCTGCGGGGCGCATCAAAACAATGGGAAGCGATGGGAGGCACCGCATGGAGTTGTGATGGCGGCATGATGGCATGGTGGCATGGTGGTGTTGTGGGGATGATGTTTCTTTGCGCTGTAGTGATAAGGAGAGACTGTGGCACCCGTACTTAGGGGCCAGCGCATTCGCCTCCCCGTGGTAATAATACGCACGAAAACTGGTGCTTTTTGATGCGCCGATTGCTATGATGATCATCATGATTTCAGGCACGGAGCGCGGGCACGAACGCATGATATACGTTGCTAAAGCATCTTGAGAGTCTCGGCATCCACGGAGGCCTTGCCAATGTTTTTGTGTTGGTGTATGAAAGAGCTGCCGCAAGAGGCACAAGGCAGCAAGGAAGGTTGTGTGGCGGGTGGATCAAGGTGGCAAAGTGAATAAAATGTTTGTCATCGCATCGCAGCGCATGCTTCCACAAATGAAATGGTTGGCCCGGTGGCATGGCCGGCCGATGCAGCAGCGGGGGTGTGATTGTGCTAGAGCTGGAGCCAGACCTGGGAAAGGCCTCGGCGGTTGCCTATGCACGAGGCCATTTGGCCGGGAATGAAGCTTGGCGGGCCATGGCTGTGAATCTGGTGGCGATCTGCGTGCAGTGCGGAAGGGGAGGCAGGGGCACGCAGCGCGCACGGACGGACAAGAACGCGCGACGAGGCGAGGCGCTGTTGGGTCAACCGGCCAACTCTTACCTACTTACCCACCGACCCGCATGCGTGCTGTGCGTGCAGCCGGTTCCTGCGCTCACGCCCTGTGAAGGCGGCCAGGACCGGTGTGGTGTGGGGGTGCGGCGTGCGCTGGGCGGCGCTGGGGCGTACGTGCTTTGGGAGCTCCGAGGGGAAGGACGGACAGGCGGGCCCACGCACGCACGCACCTGCCGGCGGCGTGTGCAGGGCCGCGAGTGGCTGGGAGGATGTTGGCACGTGCGTGCGGGCGCAATGCGGAGTAAGCAGGCGGCGTACGCAGGGAGGAGCGGGAGGCAGGGGCGGCGGAGGAGGGGCGCGTGCGTGTGTGGCCTGCGCCCGACTGGACTGGTTTGCTCGTGCATGTGCATGGGGGTGTGGGTACTCGCACGTGGGTACCTGCGCGGGGGAGCCGGGGCGCCCTGCGGTAGGGGTGATGGGGTCGGGTGAAGACGTGCATCCACACGATGGAGTCGTGCATAGTGCGGTTTTACGCGCAATGGCTACCTGTTGGCGGGATTCAATCACGGGACTGCGTGCGGGAGGGGTCACGGGGGGGCAAGGCGACGTGGCGGCCACGGAGCACGCACGGCACTGGTTCATGCCGGAGCACCTGGACGGCGTGGCGAGGGGCGTGGGCGGCACACGCAAGCGGCCCCCTCCCTTCACCAATAATTCAAGTTGTCACAATGTAAGCAATAAATGGAATAAATCTATCATTCGCACCCTGTAGTACGCATGTTGTCATCGCCTTCACCTGCCGCTCTTGAGGGTGTGCCACCTGCCGCTCTGAGGGTGTGCCGCATGCGGAGAATTGCCTGTGGAGCCGCAGCCGGGCTCCCCTGACCAGCCACGAATCGCGTGCGCCACTGCCAAGAGCTGTGGCTCTTACTGCACGCCAGCTGGCAAGAGGTCGTGCACAAGATTGAGGCGGCCTCCCGGGCCTTGCACTAGCGGGGACGGGGATGCGAACGGGATGGGGGCAGGGGGCTGCCGGCACGCGGGCTCGTTGCATGTGTTTTACGCGTTTGTTAGTTTCATGTGTGACCTCTATATGTAGCTAGGAACATTATTATGCCCAAGAAAATGTCAAGCACGAGCAGCGACTCCAGCAGTGACGATGACCTCGCGAAGTTCCAATCCGTGGCGGTGACGTTTGAGGACATCACCAGCAATGCAAAAGAAGTGCAAGAAAAGGTACAGCATGAGAACCTACTGCACGGCGGCTGCGTGCGCTAACCGAAATTCGCCGGCGACTTGCAGGCGAAGAAGCGGATAAGCGGCCGCAAGCGGAAGGCAGAAAAGAGGGGAGATGAAGGGGGCGAAGACGGGCATATTGGGGCGGGCGGGGGCGCCGCGAGCGATGACGACGATGAGGGGCCGCTGGACTACCTGACTCCGGTGCAGCTCAAGGTGCGTGTGGCTGAAGGTCAGGTGGCCGGGCCGGGCGGGGCGGGGGGGAGGGCCTGGCAGGGCGCCTGTGGTGTCAGAGACGTAGCGAGGCGTGACGGTGTGGCTGGGTTAACTCAGGGCGTTGTGCAGAGGGTGGTGGACCGGGTGCGACGGCGGTGTTCCGTTACCGAGGCTTCGGCCCTTGCACCCCATCATTCGCTCACCGATGCGGCAAGCCCGTTGCCGTCCTGCGGCTGCTCCTCCTCCTCCTCCTCCTCCTCCTCCTCCAAGTTGCGCGTGCATGCCTGCCTGCCTGCCTGCCTGGCTGCGTTGCAGGTGGCGGCAGCGCTGAATGGGCTGCTGGAGGGGCGGCTGCGGCACAAGGAGCCCAAGCCCAAGCGCCTCAAGAAGAAGGCCAAGGCCGCAGCCAAGGCCGAGGCGGTGGCGGCGGCGGAGGCGGGCGGGGACGGCGGGTTCCGGTTCTTCCCGCGCGTGGCGGCGGGGACAGAGGTGGTGCTGGAGCCGGAGGGTGAGAGAGACGCGGGCGCGGCGGGGTGGCTGGTGGGTGACGTGGAGGGTGGGTGCTGGTGTGGGTGGAAGGGAGGGTGGGCGGGGGCGGGGAGGCCCAACGTTGAAGTGGACCTGAGCTGGCTGGGGGTCGTGGAGGTGTCACGCAAAATCCTTTCACATGGAGGTTGAGCACCGGCCGAAAGGGAGGGGAGGGCAGAGCAGGGGCTCTGGCACACTGCTAGGCACCGGTGACGGTACGCGGGGGCATGCGCAGAACCCGCACCGGTGGGCGCACCGGTGGGCGCACCGGTGGGCGCACCGGTGGGCGCACAGCGCCGCTGCGCCTGCGGTGCATCGACAATGGCGTCCCTGCACGTGATGCGCCCAGCGGCTGCAGACCAGCACCTTCTCACTGACGACCCCCACCACTGCCATCCCCTGGCACGCGCCCCCGGACCCCCCACAGAGCAGCCGCTGCCCCAGGGGACGCCCTTCCCGGAGCAGTTCCGCGAGCGCCGCGCGCCCGCGACCTGGGAGGCGGCGGCGGCGCTGCCTGCCCTGGCGGCGGACGGCGCCGCCCTACTGGCCGCGGCGCTGGCGGCGGCAGCGAAGCACGCGGCGGCGGTGGGGGCGCGGGCACCCGTCCTCTGCAGCATGTGCGGAGCTTGTGTAGGAGGGACAGGAGGGGCAGCGGGGGCGGCGAGTGGAGCGGCACAGGGGAAGAAGAGCAAGAAGGAGAAGGGCGGGGCGGCGGAGCCGGCATTCAAGCCGGGGAGAAAGCTGGGGGAGGGGGTGGTGGTGGAGGCCAAGCCGGCGGTGCCGTACGACGTGCGGATGCAGCGGCTGGTGGGGACGCCGGGGTCATCCTGTCCCCCTTGATGTGTGGCGTGCCAGGTGGCCCCCGCGGTGGCGTGGGGACTCAGAAAGAAGGCAGAGCCGTCACTGCGGGCGAGGCCGGACGAAAACCCGGTAACCGGTTGGTCGGCGGTACAGCGTGCCGTTTCGCGGCCGCGCAAATTACTGGGAAAACACGGCGAACCCGGCCAAGCGGAATCATACGCAGCCATCGAAGCGCATCTATGAATGTTAGGCAAACAGGCGCTTGGCCAGCATCGCGTTTGGCACAAAAATCAGCGCGTCTACGAGGTGCACGCATTAGCCGCTCCGGCCCCTCCAGAACTGCATTTGCTCCTGGGTGTGTAGTCCCCGCTCAGATGTGCGCCTTGTAATAGAAGTAGAGGTTTTACTTATGAAATGAGCCGCCGCAGTAGTAACGGCCTTGCGTGACCCCAGAACTAGTTAATTGAAGCTCAAGGGCTTCGGCCTCCAGTTTAAGTTCCCAAGCACCCAGCGCTTCAACGAGCTTGCCATTAAAATTGTATTTACAGCCACCCCGGCTGCCTGCCGCAGGATTCCCAACAATACCAATTCGCTGTTACCTTACGACGTCCGCAGCCGACAGCACGCCCACCGCTAGCATTTCGCGCTGTGGGTGCTCGCATTTAAAGCTGTTACGTGGTACGCCCTGACTCAGCTCGTCTCGAGAGTACGCTTGCGGCGCGACCGCGCGGCACCGCCCTGCCCGCCGCGGCACCTCATCGGCTTGGCAGGGCTTGGCGACGCGGCCAACAGGTTAGCCTGCCGCCTGGCGAGCTTGGTGCTGCACAAGGGTTGCCTAGGGGAGGCGTTCCCCCTGTCGTCCTCCAACACAGCGCCTGCCCTGGCTAACGCGTCGGCCCAAGTGCCTGCCCTAGTGCCCTCGGTCTGGCTGCCTGGCTGCCTGACGCGGTGGCATCACGGGGGTGGCATGCAGCCAGACCAGGAAGGAGGGGCATGCGCTGTGGCGCGTAAGGGTGGGCGGAGGGCCGTGTAGGAGCGGGCTGGGGTCATGGTCGTTTGTCGAGAGGTGTGTTGCGGAGTGCAGTACAAGACGAAGCGATGCCGCATGACAAAAGCGCGGACGCGGACCATTCCCAACGCCAGCTCCAGGGTTTGAAATTAAACCTCAGCCGCCGGGCGTGCGCGAGCTCACAACCCTGACCAGACCTGGCGTTTCACCCCGCACCCTGAACCCGCTTCCGCCTTTTCCCCGCCGCCCTGCAGACCTCGTCCGCTACCCCGCCACCTGTGTACCCCACTGCAAAGCGGGGACCCGGGGGAGGGAGGGAGAGGGGGGCTGAGGCGCTCAACCGGCCGCCCGTCTGCAATGATAGCCCTGCCGGCGGTGGCGCCGGCTCCTGCAGCGGCGGCGGCGGCAGCGGCAGCCGCCGTGTGGCGGCCGCGGCGTTGACCTGCCCTGACTGTGCAGGCCTGCAGGCGGCCTGACCTGTCATGCACACGCACATGGCTGCAGCAGAGAAGGCAGAGGCAGCAGTAGCTGGCGCGGGACGGGCAGCCGATGCGGCAGGCAAGGCGGCGGCTGGTGCTGCGGCGGCTAGGGTGCGGCCGGGTCGTCAGGGGCTTCAGCGGCCTGCTGGGGCTGTGGGGGCTATGGGGGCTATGGGGGCTGGGGCTGCTTCAGGGCTCCAGGCTGCAGGGCCCCTGGCGTGCGGCGCCCTGGTGGCGGCCGCCGCGGGGCCTCGCGGGCCCAGCGCGATGAGCCCCGCTGCCGGCCCTGGCGCCGGCGCGGGCGCGGGCGATGACGACGGAGGGCGGCGCTACTGGTTCAGTCCCGAGCCTGTTATGGGGACGGCGGTGCGGGCGGCGCAGGGCACCAGCGCCACTGCCGATGCTGCGGCCGCAGCAGCTGCGGCTGCCACGACGCCCACGACACCCAGCGGCTGTAGCACCGGTAGCAGTGGCGGCGGCGGGGGCCTCAACCGCGGCCGCGGCAGGCGGCGGCTGGCGGGGCTGGCGGGACTGGTGTGCTGCGGCAGCAGCCGGCGGCTGTCTCCTCCGCTGTACGGCGACGACGAAGCGGCACCCGCGGCCCGACCTGGAGGTACCCGCGTCACCGGCGGCGCCCTCGGGGGTGTTGCGTGGCCGGTCGGGACTCCTGCATCCGCAAGACAGCTACACCCGCGTGCTGCGGCTGCCGCAGCGCAGCACATCGAATGCGGCGGCGGTGGCGGCCGTGCTGGTGTTGCTGCTGCCTTCTCACCCCAGACGCCGTTGGTGTCTCCCTGCTCATCCCGTCTGTCGGTGCCGCAACTGCTGCCAACGCCACCTCTTCCTCAACCGGACCGGGCCGACGGGGACGCCCCGTCCACTAGAAGCCCCGCTGCGGGCCAGGGCCAGGGCCAGGGCCAGGACCAGGACCAAGGTCAGGACCAGGTTCAGGACCAGGTGCCGCTGCTGCTGGCCGCGGCAGCGGCGACCGCGCCACAAAAGCAGTACAGCAGCCACAACTCTGCGCGCGTCTCCTTTGCGAGGCGGAGTAAGAGCGACAGCGACAGCGGCACAGGCGCAGGCGCAGGCGTGGGCGCAGGCGCAGGCGCAGGCGCAGGCGCAGGCGCAGGCGCAGGCGCAGGCGCAGGCGCAGGCGCAGGCGCAGGCGCAGGCGGCCTGGATGCGCCCGGTGCCGCCGCCGGCAGCAGGGCCCCGCCGCCCCAGTTCGCTGAGGGGGGAGCACTCCGCCGCCGTCGCCAGTCCGACGGCCGATCATCGTCAGGAGCAGCAGCAGCAGCAGCAGCAGGAGGGGGTGGAGCAGGAGCAGGGGGCAAGCTGTCTGCAGAGCTGCCGTGCAGCCCTGCTGCGGGCGGCAGGCGGACCTCGTCTGACTACTGCCTCACCGCCACCCGGCGCCGCTCGGCCGAGCTGGCGCGCTTGGGCGAGCGGCGCTCCGTGGAGCTGTCATTGCATCGCCACCACAGCCACAGCCGCAGTCGTGAGGAGGAGGAGGAGCAGGAGCAGGAGCAGGAGCAGGTGGCGCTACTGCTGTGCGCTGACGTGGCGGCGGGGGAGGCGGAGGAGGCTGCGGCGCCACAGCTGGTCGCTCAGGAGGCAAGGGGCGGGGTTAAGCCGCCGACGGAGCACCAGCACCAGCAGCTGCTGCGGCGGCAGCAGCTGCCACCGCACAGCCTCCGTCCCAAGGCTCGGCCCAAGCAGCAACACCGGTACTACGACACGGGTGCCCACTGGCGGCAGCAACAGCAACAACAGCAGCGGCCTGAGGGGCAACAGCAACAAGCTCACTCACAGACCGGGACAGCTGCATGCGCTGCGGACCGTGACGTCAGCGGCAGTTGGGTGGGGGCCAGCGGGGCCAGCGGGGCCAGTGGCAGCAGCAGCAGCAGCAGCAGCAGCAGCAGCAGCAGCAGCAGCAGCAGCAGCAGCAGCAGCAGCAGCAGCAGCACGGGCAGCGAGTTGGCGGCGGGGACAGCGGCGGCGGCGGCGGCGGCTGCGGCTGTGCAGCAGCAGCAGCACCTGCGCCTCGACGCAAGGCAAGGTGATGGGGGCGCGGTGGGCGCCGCAGATCGAGGGCCTGGCGGCAGTGGTGCAGGAAGTGGTGCAGGAAGCGGAGGCGGCGGCGACTGCGGCGGGCACAGGTCGGGCGGCCGCGCCCGGGCAGCGTTTGCCTCGTCCGCCGCCGCCTCGAACGCCTCACGCGCCGCACGCAGTTCCAAAAGCCGCCTCAGCCGTTGCAGCGGCGCCATCGCCGCGCTGGCAGCTGCAGTCGCTGCGGCCACGGCTGCTGCTGCTGGTGGTGGTGCTGCTGCTTCTACCGATGGAGGCAATGGCGCGGACACGCAAGCCAGCAGCGACGGCGGCGGCGGCGCCTTGGACTGCTGCTTGGAGCCGCAGTGGGCCGAGGCCGCCGCCGCGTCTGGGGTGCTGGTGTCCTCGGTGGGGTTGGAGTTGAAGGCGGACCTGGAGCTGGAGCTGGAGGCCGCGCCGCCGGGCACCACCCCGCCGGCGCGAACGGCGGCCGAGGAGGAGGAGGAGGAGGAGGAGGAGGAGGAGGAGGAGGAGGAGGAGGAGGAGGAGGAGGAGGAGGAAAAGGAGGAGGACCTCCAGCTGGGCGAGGGCGGGGGAGCGGCCGCGGACACAGCAGCCCCAGGTGCAGCCCCAGGGGCGCTCTGGCAGCCTCCTGCGGCTGCGTCTCACTCTGTCCCCCTCCATGCTGCAGCCTGCTCCTCCACCTCCACCTGCACCTCCTCTGTTGTGCAGCTGCCGCAGCTGCTCTTATTGCCTGCCAGCCACGGCAGCCCGCCCACCCGCCAGCCCCAGCGCCAGCCCCAGCCGCACCACCCCGCGCGCGACCTGTACTCGCACGCCGTGCCCGGCGACGTCCCCTACTCGCCGCTGGCCAGGATCAAGAACGCCACCAGTGCAGCCGGCGGCGGCAGCGGTGGCGGCGGCTGCACCACCGCTTCTATCCGCAATGCTGATGGCGATGCCAGGCCTCTTGGGGGCGCCGTCGGCAGCGCCAGCGCCAGCGCCAGCGGCGGCGGCGTCGGCGGCGGCGAGTGGAGCGCCAGCGGCAGCGGCGGCATCACCAGGCTCACGCCGCGGCGGGCGGACCTGCGACTGGACGTCACGCTGGTGCTGCCGGCGGCGGCGTCGGCGTCGGCGTCGGCGGCGCAGCGTGCCGGCGGCGGCTCTGGCCGCCCGGCGGCTCCGCCGGTGTCCCCGCTGCTGGCGTGCGCGGGCACGGCGCCGCTGCCCGCGGCGGCCCTGGTCTCGGTCGCGTCGACGACCTGTGGTGCGGCAGCGGCAGCCGCGCCCCGCAGTGCGGACTGGGAGCTGGGCGCTCGACCGTCTGCAGCAGCGGCCTCTGCGCAGCGGCCTGGCGGTGGAGGCGGAGGAGGGGCCGGCGGCGAGCGCTCGGGGGGGCTGCAGGCGCTTGGCGCCTGCGCCACAGCCCCGCAGCAGTGCCAGCGGCCGCTGCCGCGCAGCGCTGCGCAGATACGGGCCTTGGCGGCGTTGACGCATCACCCCAGCGGCGGCAACGCCATCGACATGCTGCCCGCAGCAGCAGCAGCAGGAGGAGGAGGAGGCGGGGGCGATGGCGATGCGGCTGCGGAGGCTGCGGCAGCTACTCACCACGAGCAGCAGCAGCAGCAGCAGCTGCTGCATGCCACTGCGGTCGCCATCGCCGCCGTCGCCGTTGCGGAGGCCGGGTGTGGAGGAGGCGGCGCTGCCACCTGCCTTGACGGCGCTTTGACGGACGCCGCTGGCGACGGCGACGGCGTGGTGTCGGCCAATGTGCAGCTGGTGGAGGCGGCAGTGGCAGCGGCGGATGACGATGATGAGGATGACGCGCCCGACCACAGCAGCAGCAGCAGCAGCACTGCAGGCCGCAGCTGTCTGCATGTGGGCGTGGCAGGGAGTGGCGCCTGTCGGCTGCTGGACAGCGGCAGCGCCAAGGGCGTCCAAGCCGCGTGTAGCCGCATTGGCGGCCGCGTTGAGGGCCGCGTTGAAGGCCGCACCGCTGGCGCCAGCGCTTCTCATGCCGTGGCTGCAGATGCAGAGAACGCGGCGGGGGCTGGCGACTGCGCGGTCTCCCTGGGCTCCCAGTCCCAGGGCCTGGTGTGCGGCGTGAGCGACGTGTGGAACGCCATGTTTGAGCTGCCGCCGGTTGGAGCTGGCGGCGGCGGCGGCGGCCCCAAGGTGGTGGACGTCTATTGCGATGTGCTTTCGTCTTTCCAATCTTTTTGCCCGCTGCGCCCGCTGCATGGGACGGCGGCGGCGGCGCCGGCGGCGGGATCCGCGGCCGTGAACGAGCGGTCGCAGCTGCCCCCACCCTGCCGCCTGCAGCCCCAACACCAGCAGGGCCCGGCGGCAGAGCGGCGGCGGCCGCAGGCGCCTTGGGCGCTGCCGCACATGGCGCAACGAGAGGCGGGTGCAGCACTGCAGGGCGGAGTAGCCGGGGATGCATACGCATCGGGCCCGCGGGCGGCTGCGGCAGAGCAGGGGGACGTGTCGGGCCAGCAACAGCAGCGGCGGCGGCAGGACGAGGCAGAGGCTGGGGCGGAGGCAGAGGCGGAGGCGGAGGCTGGGGCGGAGGCGGAGGCGGCGGCCGGCGTGACGCTGCTGCCGGTGCTGCTGGGCGCGGGCGCTGCGGGCAAGGTGTACGCAGGTGGGTGGTTGCGTGGTTGCAGGTGTGAGAGCGCTTGGGCCGCCGCAGCCACGGGGGACGCCCTCGCATGGCCGCCTGCTGCCCTGCGGCTTTGACCTGCACTTGCCTGCCGCTACCCCCCTGTTACCACTGGCTAACGACACACTGTTCCGCGCTGTCCGCTTGCCCCACCTCCTGGCCTCGCCATCGCTCCTGGCCCTCTCGCCCATTCTCCCGCCCGCCCGCCCGCCCGGTGCTGCATGCATGCCTACATGCCTACATGCCTACATGCCTACATGACTGCATGACTGCATGCCTGCATGACTGCATGCAGGCGTGTACCGGGGTCGCGCCGTGGCCGTCAAGCTGCTGTCGCTCACCGCCGGCGGCCACCTGGACAACCACCTGGCCGACCTCATGGATGCGGCGGAGGCGGAGGCGGAGGCAGCGGAGGCGGGGGCGGGGGCGGGGGCGGCGGCGGCGGGGGCGGCGGCGGTGGCGGCGGGGGCGGCGGAGGCGGAGGCGGGGTTACACACGCCGCAGCACCCCCAGTTGCGCTCGCAGCGGACGCCGCCTCAGGGCCGTTCGCCGCTGCAGCATGTACAGCTGCTGCAGTCGCCGCCGCCTCAGGCGCAGCAGCAGCAGCAGCTGGGCGGCAGCAGTGCAACGGCTGCTGCTGCTGCTGCCGCTGCCGGCTCAGCCACCCTGCTGTCTGCGCTGCCCTCGGGCGCTGTCGCAGGCCTGCCGGCAGGGCTGCTGAGCGGTTGCACCGACGCGGACACAGGGGGCGGCGGCGTCATGGCTCCGTCGTCCTACTACAACAGCGACAGTGACAGCAGCGGTGAAGGGGATGGCAGCTGCTGTGCAGTAGACGCCACAGGCTCCCAGCTGAGGGCGCGGATGCGGAGCGCCCGCCAGCAACAGCAGCAGCAACAGCATCAGCATCAGCATCAGCATCAGCATCAGCATCAGCACCAGCACCAGCACCAGCACCAGCCGGCCGCCGGCCACCCCCGCCGCAGTAGCCCCAGCCCCAGCCCCAGCCTCAGCAGCAGCCGGCCCTCGACGGCGCTGCCGGCGCCACAGCCGCACACGGAGCCGGCGCGCGAGGCGGAGCCGGAGCCGGAGCCGGAGCCGGGCATGAGCGCGACGGGGCCCCGCCACGCTGAGGCTGAGGCTGAGGCTGCAGCACCGCCCGCACCTTGCGGTACTGAGGGCACTGGGGGAGCTGCTGCCCGTGGAAATGCAGGGCCGCCACACCGGGCGCAGCAGCCCCAGCCCCGGCCCCAGCCCCAGCCGCTGCTCCTGAGTGAAGACACGGCGCGGGCGGTGGAGCTGTACCGACAGGAGGCGGAGGTGCGGGTGGACGTACGGGGGCAGGGGGAACAGGGGCAGGGGCAGGAATGGTTGTGTGGCGTGGCCGTTTCGCAGTTGCACGCTGTCCCACGTGAGAATGTTTTGCCGCTGCGTCTCTCCCAGCCTGCAATATGGCCAGCGTTGTCCCCATTGTCAACCCCCACCCACCCCCACCACTTGACTGGCCCCACCGGCCCCACGACAACCACAGGTGCTGGGCCGCATCGAGCACGACAACGTGGTGCGTGCGTGCGTGCGTGCGTGCGTGCGTGCGGCGTCAGGGGGTGAAGTGTGGGTGAGGGGGAGGGAGGGCACACGCCTGCCGCATCGGAGCAGCTGGCTTCATCGGAGCAAGCGAGCAAACGCCTCCGCGACCCTACCGAATGGAAGCCCCTACCTGGCTGGCCGCATGTGCGCGGTGTACGTGCCCGGCGGAGCAGCTCCTTCCGTCCGCACGCACGCACGCGCTACTGTGTCCATGCGGTCATCAGCCAGGCCCGGCCGTGCCTGCACATACACCCGCCTCCGCTCGTCCGCCCGCTCCACCAGCGCTCACTCGCGCACCTGCGCCTTCAATCTCAAACTGACACCGCTCTCACACCCGCACCCACCCGCCTACACCCACACCCGCACCAATGCCCGCCCCACCCACCCGCCCACACCCACTCATGCACCCACCCGCTCATGCACCCACCTACCCACCCACCCACCCACCCACCCACCCACACAGGTGCGGCTGCTGGCCGCCAGCCTGAGCCCGCCCGCGCCCTGCTTCCTGGTCATGGAGCGGTGCGACACCAGCCTGGAGGCGCTGCTCTTCAACAGCCATCACAACCACCATAACCACCATCGCCACGTCAGCGGCACCGCCGCCACCGCCATTGCAGCCGGCGTGCCGTCTGCCACCACCACGCCGCCCGCCGTCAGCAGCGCCGCCAGCACGCCGGGCTTGACCGCAGCTGCAGGCGCCTCGGGCGGGCTTGCGGCGGCGCGGCGGGCGCTGCTGCCGCTGCCCAAGGTGCTGCACATAGCCATCCAGATCGCGCGTGGACTTCAGTTTCTTCATCCAACGATAACGCACTCCGATTTGGTGAGGCGTGCGAGCGAGAGATTAACAGAGAGCTCAGTGTGGGGTTATCAGCTCGAGGAATGCGTGTGCATACATACGCAGGCCGACCTCTTAAGAGCATCCATCCTGCGGCCCCTCCCTGGATCTGGAGCTGCGATAACCAGTTGCCTGTCTTTCCTCTGCCCCCCCTGCAGAAGCCCGCCAACGTGCTCATCAACTCGCCTGACTCGCCCAAGCCGGGGGTCAAGCTGGCGGTGAGTCAGGTGCCAATCTGCGGCCGGCCGGCAGGCAATCCTGTGTACATCACAGCGGCACAGTCGCGCCCTGGGGTGCCCGCGCCGGTGTCGTCAAAGCCCGCCTTGCCCCTTTGTGCCGTCGTCAATGCCTTTTTCCTTGTGCTCTTTGCCACAAAGGCAGCACACGCGACCCTCATCCCCGCCCGCCAACCAATGCCTTCCAACTCCTCAAACACACCCGCGGCACGCGTGTAACTGACCGGAAACAGGACTTTGGCCTTTCCAAGCTCATGAGCGGTCTCACCCTCACCTCGCTTAAGTCGCACGCTGGCACGGTGAGATGAATGCCCCACACCACGGCCTTTGAGTGTCCGCGCGACAGTTTGAGTTGCCGCGCCCAGTGGCCTTTAGGTGGCCTGGGGCCTTCTTAACGCAACGGCCCGCTTGTTGCTGATCGGTCGACTGGCCGGCACAGCCAGCCTGCCTGCATGAGCTGAGCTGCCGCCACACCTGCCCCCGTCCCTGCTGCTCCCGCCCCGCTCCGCCCACAGCCCGCCTACATGGCGCCCGAATGCTACTGCGCCTCGCCCATGCCTCTGCCGCCGCCGCCGCCCGCACCACCACCGGCAGCAGCAGCGGCACCACCACCCCCAGAAGCAGCGGCCTCTGGTGTCCAGCCTCAGCGGCCCCAGCAGCAGCTGCAGGCGCCGCCCGGCGGCCACCCGGTGCTGCTGCGGCGGCGCGTCCTGCCCGACCCCTCCTCCCAGTGCCAGCCACCCTCACCCCCCCAGCAGCCGGCTGCGCAGCAGGCGCAGCCCTCACAGCCATCTGTGCTGCCGCCCCACACGGCCACCACCACCACCACCACCACGGCCACCACCACCGCCACGGCCACCACCACCAGTACCGGTACCGTACGGAGTCCGCCCAAGGCGCACAAGTCCGACATCTACTCGCTCGGACTGGTGCTGTACGCCATGCTGACGGGGCAACAGCCCTGGAAGGTGCGTGTGTGGGAGGGGGCCGGGGCGGGAGGGGGCCGCTGGGGCTGAGGGGCCTGACGTGTCTTGGGGCCGGGGGCCTGACGTGTCTTGTGGTGCCGTGCGGCTTCCACACGTGCTTTTGCGGTGGCGGCGCGCGGCGCGTGGTGGGTGTGGGGTTGGGGGCAGTGCTCGAGGTGTCATGTAAAAGCCTTTCACATCCACTCTTCGTCCGCCTGCCGCACCTTGATTTACCTTGCTCACAATCCACTCCGGCTACTTCCGCCACCACTCGGCCGCCACCACTCGGCCGCCCGCCCCCCTCCTAGTCCCCACCCGCACACGCATACGACTTTTTTGTTGGCTTTCCTTGCACTCTCTATACACACACAACACATACCACAGGATTGCGGCGTAATGGCCATTGCCTACAAGGTGGGCGTGCTGGGCGAGCGGCCGCCGCTGGAGCAGCTCAGCCGCCGCCGCTGCCCCGGGCCGCTGCGCCGCCTGATACGTCGCTGCTGGGCGCAGGACCCCGCGCGCCGTCCCGACGTGAGTGTGTGTCTGTGTGTTTGCTGCTGCTTGTGCCGCGGCCGGGGAGTGAGCGAGCCGAATGAGACACTCGCGGCTGCTGCTGATGCGCATGCCTGTTGGTGTTCTGCCGCAAGTGTAGCGTAGTTGTTGGAAATTACGATGACAGTAGAGGCCGTGTGTACAAGCTCTCGGCGCTGGTTGTGAGTGGATTACAAGTTTGCTTGTGTGTCATGTCTTCGCGCGGAAACGACATGTCACTTCGACGACGACCGCAATGCGGTACGGTTAACACGCACACAGGCGGCTGTGGTGGCGGAGCAGCTGCAGCGCTTGCTAACGGAGCTGGAGCAGGAGGACGAGGAGCGGCGGGGGCGGCAGGGGAAGCAGCAGGAGCGGGAGGAGGGGCCGGCGGTGGGCGACACCACAGCCGAGTTCCGAGAGTGGCTGGGCATGGCAGGGGGCGCCGAGTTCGGGACTTGGGACGCCTGCTCCAGTGTCGCCGACACGCAGTCGACCACCCTGCCAGTCGACCACCCAGTCACTGCCACCAAGTCACTGCCGCCGCCATCATCACAGCAGCAGGACTATTCCCCCGAGCTGCCTGTGCCTAATCCCGCGTCTCCGCCTGCACCTGGGCACCAGCACCAGCAGGCGCCCAGCAGGCTAGTGCAGTGGACCAGCCGCACGACTGCATCCCAGCCCCAGCCCCAGCCCCAGCCCCAGCCCCAGCCCCAGCCCCAGCCCCAGCCCCAGCCCCAGCCCCAGCCCCAGCCCCAGCCCCAGCAGCGCCGGAGGGCCTCCCTGGAGAAGCGGCTCGCCGTCGCCCCGCTCTCCGCCGCCGCCGCCGTCGCGCCCGCAGAGGCCGAGGCAGTCGAGGCCCCGCCAGACGCGGCAATTCGCAGTGGCGCACCCAGCCCTATCAGCTCCGGGCCGTCACCAGCTGACGCGTCAGAGGCGAATGCAGCTCCGGCGGCGGTAGCCAATGCCTCTTATGACGGAAGTGAGGGACTCAGCGACGGCAGCGGCGTCAGCGGCGGCGGCGACGGCGTTGCCGGCCCGCTGGTGGACATGGAGGTGCTGCTGTCGGTGGCGCGCATGCAGCCGGCAGGCTGGCTGGGCGACAGCACCAGCTGCAGCGGCGGCGCAAGCAGCGGCGCAGCGGCGCAGCAGGGCGGGGCCGCGGCGTACGACAGGGGTGTATGCGGAGCGCCATCCGTGCCCCCTGGGGCTCAGCAAGCCGGAGCGGCGGCTGCGGCGGCAGCACGTGCACATGGGACCAGCCACGTCGCGCCGCAGGAGCGGCCGGGAGGGGCGCGTCTCGCTGCAGCCGTTGACACCGCCGCCGCCAGTGCTGCTTGCGGCGGCGGCGGCGGCCGCGGCGACCGCGGCCATGGCGGCTACCTGGCAGCAGCCGCGCTGGCGCCTGCGGGTGACAGCGGTCGGCTGTGTAGCCCCGTGCCCGGCCCCAGGAGGGGGGCGGGCGGTGCAGGAGGAGAGGCGCGCGCGCCCGCGGGCGCTGCCGCCCTGGCGTTTCTTGGCGCCGGCGGCTTTGGTGACAGCGGCGGGGGCGCGAGTGGCGGAGAGCGGCCCAAGCAGCCCCAAGCGCAGCTGCAGCAGCCGCAGCAGCCGCAGCAGCAGGCGGCGGAGCTGCTGCAGCCGCCGCGCGCCCGCCAGCACCACATGTACTTTCCCCGCGCCGCAGTAGTGGGGCACATCGGCCCACCGGCGGCCCACCCGCCGGTTCAGCAGGGGCTGGACGGCGGCGCCAGCGGCAGCACGCGCTACACGGGTGGCGGCGGCCGCAGCGCGCACCTGCAGGCGGGGGGGCAGGTGCTGCCGCCGAGCAGCATATTCAGCAGAAGCAGCCGCCGCAGTGGCAGTAGCGCCGCGTCCAAGCTGAGTGAGGGCGCGTTCTTGTCGCAGCTTGCCGGCATAGAGCTGGAGATTGACATGGACGGGTGACAGGCAGCACGCTACAGGCCACCGGTGGCAACCGCGCGGCATACACAGTAATCAAGGAGCATTGGCGGTGTGGCTACCAGCACTGCCCGCTCTGAGCGAAGCTGGAAAGAAGTGCATGCGCGTGCTTGTGGCATGCACTAAGTCCAGCAGTGCTTGAGAGGAGCCGGAGAGAGGCTTGAAGACAGCATGGCTCCGGGTATGGTCTGCACGTGAACCAAATTAAGGGTTGAAACGCAGGGTGAAACCTCAAGAATGATTTGACAGCTGCACAGCTGGTCTGCTTTATGCAATGCGCAATCCTATGCTTGCATGTGCAGTTAGCGTAGGGATGGGCAGTGAGACCTTGCCATGTATTGCAATCGTGTTTCTTTGCCGAGCGGCGGGACGCAGGGCGAGCGGATGCACGGGCCGCTGAGCTGCGTGTGTAGGCCTGCCAGTGATGAGTCATGTTCACGGTGCAGCGCCGCACCGCCCGTCATAGATGCTGCGATTAGAGCAGTGCGGTTGCTTAGATGTTGCAAGCAAGGCCGTGGAGTGAAGAAAGCAGTGTCTGCAGCAGGACTACTAGTATGTGTTCATCAGGTGCCTCATGTCACCGTAAATGCCCAATACCCATGCGATGCTACCAGAAATGCCGAGAAATACCGGGCGCGGAAATTGCTACTACTGTACTACATAATGTGAGGGACGCGCGGTGCGCCACGCCACGCGTGGCTGTGCGGGACTACGAAGTTCTTACGATCTGTTATGAAGTAACTAACACGCCATGGACGGCTCATTTTTGGGCTGAGCACCCTGAGCGAAGCGATTTTAGGTTTGGCTCGGTGCCTGTTCAAACCGACCCCGGCTATGTCCGGGCGATGAGGTAGTTCGGCCTCAGACAGTGGAGGGCTGAGCCCCTTTTCCCTGACACAGGTGAGCACTTGTCTTCAAAGCAAATACTAATAACATGCGCAGGTGCAAAAGCGTGGGCTCTTTGCGTTCCATAATATATGATGGATGGCATGCTGGGTGATATGACGCAATACAATGGCAAATGTGTGCAAGTTCTTAAGTCCCGTGGGGTGCACCGGCAGGCACCGCCCGTATTTTGGGGCCTCATCAATGCCACTGTAGTGGACTTACATATGCGCAAGGCTTGTACGCCAGTTGTAAGCGTGGGCATGGAGTACATAGGCCTCATCACTGCTCATGGTGCATCCATGCAAACTCTGTGTGCATGGACACCTGCTTAATAAGCTGCTCGGTGCAGGCGTTCAGGACGGTGTGTACTACGTAGGATCATCGGCAAAAGACACATCTAGGTGCCCCAGGGCGCCGTCCACAGGGTTGTCATACTTGTGTGGCGTAGAACTATCGTTCTGCCCACATGGTGCGCCATGTGGAGCGGCGAGTGGGGCGGCCTATGGCAAGCTGGAGTCCATTGCAATGGGGGGGGTCAGGGACTCAGGGTGCGAGTCATAGTGGGGTACCTTTTGATGAGCTTGTGGGCAGGATGCTTGAGCATTTTGCGTGTCAAGAGGCAGGTGTGCAGCTGGGTTCCGAGGACGCGGGGTGTGGGACAAGGGAGGTGTGGGATTCAAGGGGCGGGGGTCTGGCAGCCAACCATGCTGTCGTCAGGCCGTTTTGTGAGGACGGGTGTAAGCCCTCCCCCCAGTTTTGAGCTTGGGAGTGAACTACCCCCCTCTCGGCCTCTCCGGTAGGACCGCCGACCGCGGCACCCGGCACCGGTTCCGTGGACTCGCAGCCGCCTGGGTGGCCGAGGCGGCCGGCCTCCCCTATTGTAAGTTCCCCTTCAACAGGCTTCCGGTGTTCAGCTGGGAGCGGGAATCTCTGGACCGCTTGAGTCATGGTTTGCAGGAACCAGGGAGGCAAGGGGGGAGGCAGGAGCGAAACAGACGACGGCCAGGGCAGGCGCCGCCGCGCCGGCGGGGCCAGACCAACATAAGTCCAGCCGTAACCTCAGCGGCAGCGCACACGAAACCGGGCCCAACATGGCCGCTGGCACAGGCAAGGCCATGGCCTTGCTGGCTGCGTTAGCGGGGCAGTGGTTAGCGGGGCAGTGCATGTCTCTGCACGGGACGCGGGGCGCGGGACTCGCCATCGACGGCCAAGACAGGTCTCGATAATCCCATGCTGCACTTATAGTCCCGCCCGCTGGACCGGAAGCCGGGCCCTCAATAGCGGCTGTCGCGCACCGGAAAGCGTAAGCAGGTCACTCATGCACAAAACCACGATGGCTGCAGCGGCCGTCCTTTCTGATTGACGCAAGACAGCCAAAACAGCGGTGTCAGACACCCAGGTCCCTGTCTAGGTCCGCGCGGGCGGTGGGCGGGGTAGTGCCGTTCGCCCGAATTTCCGCATTATAGTCGACGCTATCCTATTTGTGAAATAGCTTGTGATTTGTGTGATATCGCTTACTACTCCAGTAGCCTTTGAGCTAAGCTCCCGTTCATCAGTTCAAGAACGCCGCGCGCACCAAGTATAGTGTAGAGGGCTGTCGCGGCGACGCTCTACTGCGATTACTGAACGCTTTCTTTCAGGCATCGCATTCTCTGCGAAGAGCTACCGCAACACTTTTGCACTTCGCGCCTTTGCTGCTTCAGCAACACGCCGTGCAAAATGTTTTCTTGTTTCTCCTGTGGTGATGAACGACCAAAGGATATAACGGACGTGGCTCTGGACGAAGCGAAGAGAGAATTGAAGAAAAATCGGGGACGAAGCGTGCGGGATACCTACAACTTTGGCCAGGTGTTGGGCAAAGGCGGCTTTGGAAAGGTGCGTGGTTGCTGCGGGCCGGGATGATGGACAGCGGCCGGGAACGACGGAGACCGGGTGAAGCTACACACTCAACCGTTCCAGCTCCGGACGAGTCCTGTGCACCGCGGCGGATATCGCGGCCCCCTCCCCCAACATCACGCGTGGGCTGCTCGCTCGCAGGTTTACCTAGCTACACACAAGTACACCAAGCACCAGTACGCGGTGAAGCAGGTGGAGAAGCGGCCAGAGCGCTGGATCCAGGGTGCGTGCGCGCGCGGGCACGGTGCCTGGTGCAACAGGGCATTCGCGCGCACGTGCGCACAGCGTGCACCAGTAGTGCCACAGGTGGCTCAAAGACAAACCCACGAGTCAGCCACGTGGCTCTGCACAGCACGCAAGCAAGCGACCGAAGCCCTTGTTGCGGCACGAGCATATGACCGGGTTTCCTGCTTCCTGCTGCCCCAACCACGTGTCCGCTGGTGGGCTGTGCCTGCTGGGCTCGGCCTTCGTGCAACGCCAACACAATCCCAAGCGGCCGCGCCACGACGTGCCGGTGGCGTCTAACAACCCATTTGCGACCCACGAGGCCCTCCCGTGACTGTCCGTGCAACCGCCCTTTCCGGGATTTGAATAGCTCCCCCCCTTGCCACACACACCCCCAACCCCAACCCCAACCCCAACCCTGCCTGCAGAGGCGCTGCTGCTGGAGATTGCGGTGCAGCGCCGCGCCTGCGCCGCCATCCCGCAGGCCGTCAAGGTGCGTGTGCACCCGGCGCCGCCCACCACCTGCACCGCAGCGGCATTTCCACAAGCCACAACAGCAGCCTGTGCGCCTCCCACGCCTCACCCAATCCCGCCCACTGCCCCTTGCAGCTTCGGAACCCTTGGGCCTGGGAAGGGCAAAACAGCCATAGCCTCCTCATCCTACCCTGACCTGCATCACCTTCCCCCCACGTCTGTTCTACGTCGACCTCGTCATTAATTAAACATGCATGGCACCCCCACCCGCCCGCACGCGCCCACATGCTCCCCCCACGACCTGCCGCCCCCACCACCTGCCCAACCACCTACGCCCCCTCCCCCCCTCCCGCCAGCTGGTGGAGGTGTACGAGGACGGCAGCAACACCTACCTGGTGCTGGAGCTGTGCGCGGGCGGCGAGGTGTTTGACCGCATCATCGACCAGGTACCTGGGTGGGCAGGTGGGCGGCTGCGGGGGGGGGGGGCTGCGGGGGGGAGGGGGGGGGGGGCTTCCATGCATTGAAATTAATGACGAGGTAGACGGGGCTGCGAGGGAGGGTGGAAGGGACTGCGGAGTGATGATGATGGGTAATGGGTGGATTGGGTTAGGTAGCGATGGCCCCTGTGACGTGCCGTTGCTTCCTCTTAGCCCTTCCACCACAGCACCACAACCCACTTCGCTGGCGCACATCGTCCTCCCACACTTGCGCCGCCCACCACTTCCTCCCGCCCCCCAAGGGCAACTTCTGCGAGCGCGACGCGGCACAGGTGCTGCGGGCGCTGCTGGGCTTCATCGCGGCGCTGCACGGGCTGGGCGTGGCGCACCGCGAGTGAGGGCACCGATGCGGGCACTGGGGGGGGGGGCACTGGGGGGGCGCACTGGGGGTTGGTGCGTGGGGCTAGTGGGGCTAATGGGGCTAGTGGGGGCGCTGGGCACTCGCTGTACCGTATGCGGCTGTGGGCCCACCCGGGTGCCCTGCTGCTGTGTACCTTCATACCTGGATGCGCGGCGGCGGTGTGTGTGTGTGTGTGTGTGTGTGTGTGTGTGTGTGTGTTAGAGATCACAAGGGAGAGTACTATAAAAGAACTTGTGTATGTGTGTGTGTGTTTGCATACGCTGCTGCGCCGGCGCCACGACGTCGTCGTTGGTGCTCCACCGCCGCGGAGGGCGCCATCATTCGCCACCCGTACTGCCTCTTGCGCCCCACTGACGTGCCCGCAACTGCCCCCGTCCCCGCACTGCCCCCGCCCCCCCTCAGTAATTTAACATGCATGGAACCCCCCACACACACATGCCCCCGCCCCTTGCACCGCACTACGCAGCATCAAGCCCATGAACATGCTGCTGACGTGCGGCCCCACGGAGCCCATCACCGCGGCCGACGTCAGGTGGGCGCGGGGCGGCGGTGGGGCAGGGCAGGGCAGGGCAGGGCAGGGCAGGGCAGGGCAGGGCAGGGCAGGGCAGGGCAGGGCAGGGCAGGGCAGGGCAGGGCAGGGCAGGGCAGGGCAGGGCAGGGCAGGGCAGGGCAGGGCAGGGCAGGGCAGGGCAGGGCAGGGCAGGGCAGGGCAGGGCAGGGCAGGGCAGGGCAGGCGGCGGTGTGGGTGAGCGCAAGTACCGGTCAGGTTCGGCCCACGACGATTTGAAGAGTTAGCTCCAACCCGTCACTTGGAATGGCAAATGACTCTGGGGAGGCGCCGGGGCCATGCCGGGCGAGGTGGGTCAGTGGCCGTGGGGCAGCAAATGCCGCAGAAGCCCTGCAGGCCCTTCATGAGCACATGGCTGAGGGGTGGTTGGTTGGCTGGCTGGTTGTTGCTGCCGTGTGCACACGCACGCGCACGCACGTGCACGCACGCACGCACTCACGCAGGTTTGCGGATTTCGGACTTTCCGCTTTCTGCGCCGACGGCGACTTCTTCCACCAGACGTGCGGGACCATCTACTTCCAGGCTCCCGAGGTGGGTGAGGTGGGGTGTGGTGGGAAGGGTGGGGGCGGTGGGGGCCGGGGTGGGGGTCGGGTGGGGGCCCGCGACAGCAGGCGCGCGGTGTGGGGGTAGGTGTGCCGGTGCGCTGAGGTGCTGGGGCACTTTGTGGATGCCTTGGGCGTCAGGGGTCAGGTCGTCACCCCGCCGCAAGGATGCTACCGACAGCAACAGCGAGCGAGGGGCTTCGGAGCCAGGGATGTGTAGGCCAACACGTGTGCGCCCATGCCGCCCCTAGTCCACTGACGCCCCCGCGGCCTCGCTGGCACCCCCGATGCAGGTGGTGGGCGACGCCGCCGGCTGTGTGCGATACGACAAGGCGGCGGACGTGTGGGCGGCGGGCGTGACGTTATTCGTGCTGCTGTGCGGCTGGGTGCCCTTTGGCGGGCGGTTCGCTTTCAAAAAGACCGAGCTGGAGCTGCGGAAGATCATCCGCGCGGGTGAGCTGGGCCCGTGGGGGAGGCGGGTGCGGTGAGGCGGGTGCGATGAGGCGGGTGCGGGCAGGCGGGTGCGGTGAGGCGGGTGCGGGCAGGCGGGTACGGTGAGGCGGGTGCGGTGCTGCGCTGCGTGGCCGCTTTTCTCTGCGACTCCTTGCCCTGGCGTTTGAAAAGACGCCTTCACCCGCTCGCCCACTACGCGGCCGCCACACCCTCCCACGCGCCCCGCCCACCCGCTCCCTGCCCCCCCCCCAGGCAAGTTTTCCTTTACGGGCCTTGTGTGGGAGGTGGTGTCAGACAGCGCCAAGGACATAATCGCCCAGATGCTGCAGCCCGACCCCAACAAGCGCCCCAGCGCCGCGCAGCTGCTGTCGCACCCCTGGTTCACCGAGGCCGCCAGCCTGCAGCGGCCGCTGGGCGAGCGCATGATCGCCAACCTCAAGCAGTTCGCGGCCGGTGGGTGAGCCCAGCCGTGGGGCTGGGCGGCAGCAGGAGAGGCGCAGCAGCAGCAGCAGCAGCATCAGGAGGGGGAGGGGAGGAGAAAGCAGGACAAGGCGGCTGGGGCTGGGCCGGGGAAAGGGTCTTAGCGCAGGCATGTAGGGACTACGGCAATTCTTGCCACTGCCTCGTGCTTGCCTCCAAAGTTCACTCCATTCCACGTGCCTTGACGCCGCGGCGCCACCATCCCTGTCGAGCATTTCACTCGGTCCCTCTTCCCTTGGCCTCCTCTGTTGTCCCCCTCCTCCTCCAGCTTGCCGGCTGCAAAAGCTGGCTGCGCTGGTCGTGGCCAAGCGCGGTGGCGGCGTTGGCAACAGCCTGAGCCCGGATGTGGCCAAACTGCGGGTAGGCGCAACTTTGGTCCTGCTATCAAGCTGCCACCTGTTTGGGGCAGACGCACCGCGCCGTTGAAGCCCCGAGCCCCTGTGCGGCACCACAAGGGGACGGGTAGTTGGCGTGCGGCACTGGGGGGCAGGGAGCCAGAGGGTGGGGCGGGCGTTTGAATGCATGGGGTGAGTGTCCAGGGGCTGATAGCCTCATCACGACACGCAGGTTCCGTGACGCTACCACCTATTTCCATTTCCACCGATTTCCCGACTCTCCACTCACCTGACCTCCTGCCTCCTTTCAACACACACACACACACACACACGCACACAAGTCTTTCATAGTTTTCTCCCTTGTGATCTCTAACACACACACACACACACACATGCGCTCGACCAGCCACCCCGATCAGCTTGCCGTGCTGCCGCCCAGCCTTTCTCTCCCCTTGCCGCTTCCCCATTCGGACTTGCCCCATGCATGTCCGCATCCAGCCCCATGCCGCACTTAACCCTGCGCAGCCGCTGACGCCTCCCTCTTTTCCCTTTCGCGTAACCCTCTCGGGCGGGCGGGCTTATTTAGTTTAGTTTATTGCTTTGTGCACGCCGTCCCATTGCTTCTGATCGCCGACCAGACACTCACATGGCCCTTGCCCTATTGCCGCCCTCCCTTTTCCCTTGCTCTCAGGTGAGCATAAGTGGTGGTCATCCGCGCTGGACCTTAGCTGTGGCGGGGCTGGGTTGGGCGGGCGACTTTAGGCGCATATCACGGTGCATTGGGACAGCAACGCCGGGGCGCGGGCCGTAGCCCCACCCGGTGAGGGTTACGCGATAAGGGTAAGTATCGGGTAAGTATGTGGAGCTCCTTCGGCCCGGTGACCTGGTAAAGAGGTAATCTGAGGTAATCCGAACGCGGCGCACTGTTTGCTTGTCGCATGACGCACGCACAGTGTCGACCCTTTCCCTTGTGCTTTTCTAACACACACACACACACACACACACACCTGTCAACCTTGCACAGGAGGTGTTTGCGGAACTGGACGCCAACGGCGACCGGCGCCTCACATTTGACGAGCTCAAAGATGAGATCCAGAAAGTGCGGGTGAGTCGCTCTGAGCAGCGGCAAACGTGGGGCTCCAGATCCTCCGCCTCATCCAGCCCCCCTCCTCCGCCTTCCCACCGCTGTCTGCACACATCCACCACCCACCCCTGACGGGTGTAGGATCAGGGACCATATCCAAGGCAATACACTCATTCATGCGACCATACACACGCCATGCCGCCGTGTGTTACTTGTGCAGGTGGCTATGGGCGGCGCCACCAACGGCGCGGCGGTCGTGGGCGCAAAGGCGCCCACGGGGGGCTCCTCCAAGGCCGGCGGCAAGGGCGGTGCGGGTGCGGGTGGCGGTGGCGGTGGCGGCCCCAAGCTGGACGAGCAGGAGCTGTGGAAGCTGTTCCTGGCGGCGGACTTTGACGGGGACGGCAAGCTGGTAAGAGGGGAGGCACGGGAGGGGGGGTCAGGGGGGGCTGGGTGGGAAGGCATGGTGAGGGAAGCGTCTGGCAACCGCGGATATAATTGCCTGGCGCTGCAGTCCATGCAATTCCTGGTGCGCACACGCCTAGTTGCCCACTCACCTCGCGTTGTGCGGTGATGTGCACACGGTCTGCATTTGCATGCACGGTTTGCGTTTGTTACCTTTCTCGTGCTTTCGAACACGCGCTGCGGCATAAACGCACCCGCGGCACAAACACACACGCCCACACTCCCTTCCCCCCACCCACCACTCCCCACAGGACGTGAACGAATTCGTGGCGGCCATGATGAACGCGGCGGGCGTGTCGCCGGACGAGAAGACGGCCACGGACGCTATCTTCGACGAGGTCGATGTGGTGGGTGGCGGTGGCGATGGCGGGACCTGGCGGGACCTGGCTGGGCTGTGTTTGTCCCTGCGCGCGGCTGGTGGCAGTCGCGTTGCGCAGGGACGCGCGGCGAGAAAAGATGCGCTGACCTCATCTTGGCCTGCGTAATGTTTCTGACCGGCATCAGGTCACCATACTCTTTACGGCGTTACCGTACACCTTGTTCCTGAGTCGCCCACACCCCCTGCCCCCATCCCCGGTCCCCCGCCGCCCCTGCACCTGCACCTGCACCTGCCTCACAGGACGGTGACGGCTTCCTGACGCCCGCCGAGGTGCAGCTGCTGCTGCCCGCTAGCCTCACGCGCGACGAGGCGACGGCCATCGTGCAGCAGGCCGACAAGAACGCCGACGGCCGCGTGTCGCGACAGGAGGTGCGGGAGGGGGGGTAGTTCATTCCAGAAACCAAAAGCGAAACGACCGAGAGAACGGGGGGGAGCGGGAGGGAGGGAGGGGAGGGAGGGGAGGGAGCGGGCGGGCCGCGCCGCGCAGGCTGCAATTGGGGCGCGCAAGTGGGCAGAACCACGTGCGTGTGACCGCCCACAGGCCACAGGGGGGTGGCAGCAGCATGGTGTGCTGGCCCCCGCGCAGCACCGAGCAGAGGGGGCAGGCAAACGGGTTTGTGGACACGGAGGCTGTGGAGATGGTGCAGTCTGGTGTGTGGCAGGTGGTCCGCGGTGTTGGGATGACGGTTTGGTGGGTGCCTCAGCCCAACCAACAGTCCTTTTTCCCTTCTTTTGCCCTGGGCTCGGTATACGTTTTGAGCTGGTCTTTATCTCTGCTGGTCGGTTTTTTACATGCACAATGGACTCATTCCCTCCCTCCCCTCCCCTCCCCTGCTTGCCTCCGCGTGTGCAGCTGGAAGAGGCGCTGACCATGTCCAAAAAGCACTCCCAGCGGCCGGCCGGGGAGACCCCAGAGAAGGACGGCCAGGAGGGGCAGGAGGATGCGGAGAAGCCCGCGGACGGCGGGGCCGGAGGCGCCGGAGGCGACGGCGGCGGCGAGGAGGCACAGACGGCTGAGCGGCAGGCAGCAGTGCAGGCATCTTAGGGCCGATGGGTATGCTGGCGTGTGGGGACGTGCGCGACGGCGCCCTGTCACCAACGCACACGCAGCCGGCGGCATGGTCGGGCCTGCTGCAACGACAAGTGTTCCTCTGTGTGCTGCAACGAAAAGAGCACGGAAGGACTGGTGGGAAGAAGTTATCTTGAGGTTGGGAGGTGTCATTATGTACGTTCTTATGGGCACTCCGGTGTCAGAGGAGGCATCAAGCAGGTTCATGCGTTGATGAGGGTGTACAACAGCTTCATAAAGCAGGTGATCTCTTGGGTGATGTTGCTATGAGCGGGCTGGAGCAAGCTAACCCACACCGCGCTTGAATGTATTTATCTGTTGTGCGGCTGCATACGGTAGGTGGTCTTGAAGGTTTCGTCAAAAGTAGACCACGTAGAGAGCGTAGGCAGCCCTAGGGAACGCCTCTGGGCGGGCCATGGCAGCGGATGAAGAATGGTGGGATGATGCTGCCGGCTTGCCGGCTGCAATGCAAGGAAAATATAGGGTCACAGACAATGCGACAGCATGGCACGGGCGCTGATTGAGGCCTTGTCGCAACGAAGGACTGGTGTAAAGCCGGTCCTGCGATGAAGTCTGAGGCCGGGGGGAGGGGGGATGATGCAGGTGAAGGAAGCGCTGTTGCAGGGGTGATGTCGGAAGAGGCGAGCCGACTGAGCCCGACTTGCTTGCACCTACCAACACGAAAATTTAAAGTAGCCACAGAGCCATATAGTGCCGGTCAGTGGCTTCGGCCCTTCGACATGTTTGCTTGCGCGGACAATCGTGCGCCGGGATCAAACTAGTTGCCAAGGAACTCAAAGCTCTACACTTGATGCGACACAACTACGTGGAGATTCGTTTGCCTATTAATTACATAGACTCTTCTGATATCTGCGAGACCGCAAAGAACTAAAATGCTGTCCGCGCGCCCCAACCTGACCGTGCTGAAGACGTCGCGGTGCTGCAGTGCGCAGCAGCCTACTCGGCGCGTGGTGATGCTGGTGCGCGCGTCGCCGTCGTCGGAGTCATCGAGCGCGGCTGCCCCCAAGGATGCCGAGAAGCAGCAGGCGCCTTCCTCGTCGCAGGCAGGGCGCCGTGTCCTCCTAGTCCTATGCACATGTCTTGGTTTGTGAGAGGGCTGCTCTTCGCTGCGTTAGCGGTTCACGAAGCCTGGCATCGGGCATGCCGGAGTCGATCGCGGGTCGCTGTTTCGGAGCGAGGCCGTCGCCTCTGTCCACCTCGTTACTAATTAACTGCTTTAACTGCCACGTCCTTAAGTGTTGTCGGAGTTGTGCAAGCGTGTCGGGTTCGCTGTACGTAACCCTGAGCTGACGATGCGGGGTGGTGAGGACGTTAGAAATCCGCCCGTGGGCCCTTGGTTGCAGACCAACCAGAAGGCGCAGGAGAAGTACCACGGCGACAACAAGCGCACGGATAACCACAAGGGTACCTGGAGCCCGCCTTTTGAGAGCCTGAAGGTGAGGCGGATACGTCCTGCGGAGCACTTACCGTACATACGAGTTGGGCCGCTTGCGAGTCTGGAGTTAACCAAGCAAGAGCTGCGCAGGGCACGCCCCGCGTGCTTGCGTACTTAAGCTGTCATATCGTGTGTACGTGTGCTCCAGCACCATCGGCACGTGTTGTACGACGCCTGCCTACCGACCTGTTTTTTTCGCACCTGCGCAGGTGCATGAGCCGCTGCCGGTGGAGGACCGCAAGACCAACATCGACTTCTAAGTGGGCGCATCAGCAGCCGTGAGCGCTTGTAATGCGGGAGGCAAGAAACCCTGCCAGATGGGCAGTGGACAGTGCCGGACACGGGAAGGACGGGGAAATGATGGGGGCAGGCAGCCGCGGCGGAGCAGCGCTGCTCGATGAGCCAACACTCTCTGGAGCATGTGCAAGGGGATGCCGCACGGGTTGGATGGAACATGAGTATGAACTAACATGTATGTGAGCTGAAAGACGAGCACGTGTCAATACAACAAAATGCGGTTTTCGGATGGTGGCCTCTGAGGGAAAGGTGCGCCATGTGTCAAGAAAATAAACATGTATTTGTTCGGTGCAACGCGCGACCACACGACACAACACACACCGTGGTCGGCGGGTGCCTCGATGCCAGGCAATTTGGGGGCAGTGATTATCATCTTACTTCACTACGGAGGGCTGGTTGTCCAGGTGTGGCGATGGGCACGTCCCTCTACAGCTTGGTGGTGTGTGGGCGTGTGTGACAAATGCTGCCGCTGCCCGCAGCGCCCTCCAAGTGGGGACAGGCGCAAATGCGCCGTGTGTGATCCATGATTGGCACCTACATGGTGAACTGCGCGAGAGCTAGCGCCTCCTGCTGTAAATATATACACGAACGTGTGCCTTTGCCGGGGGCAGTCTCTCGCCGCTTGGCACCCCGCGACAAGAATATTTGCAAAGGTCCACACGAGAGCACAGATTGTTTACACTTGCGCAGCCAGGACTTCGCCCGCTCAAAGGTGTCCTGCATGTGCAGTTGTGCACTGCGCCCCCGCCCCCCTTGTGCCCAGCTGCATGCTCGCGTGGCCGCGCTTCTCCCACCAGCGAGGACATGCGGTGACCGCTGCAATCGTGCTGACAAAGCTAAAACGCCAGATCCATACAACTAGCTCATGCTCTTCTACGAAGCTACCGTGATCTACCGTATGCATGCCAGCACTACGACGGCATGTGCCAACACTTCATAGCCTGCACGCACCAGCGGCTGGGGCCTCAGGACGGGCCGAGGGCAACGCAGGCCCGACGGCGGTATGTATGCCGGGAACCCTGTTTCCTAGTTACCGTAGTAGCTCCACTTTGCAGCTGTCTCAATGCTATTTCACTGACGTATGCAACCATGCCTAGCCACCTCCTTAGCCATACAAGTACAGCCCACTTTGTCCGGATACTTGCCGCTGCTACACATGCTGCACGAATATGTTCATACGTTCAAGTGCTGCGTAGTGTCACCAAGCAGGCTTCTTCGTGCCGTGCCGCCCATGGGCCTCCAGCTCAATAAGCACATGCCTCTGCGCTCCACGCGCTCGTTGCTCTCACGACATCCGCGCCTCTGCATCCTCCCCTGCAATGCCCAAATCCTGCACAGTATGCTATTGCGTTATTCGGTCCTAACACCTCGCCACTCTTAGGCGCAAATGCCCTCCCTGACACATCCCGCTGCCGCCCGCCCAGCTACCGGGTTCAGAGCTCGGCGCCCGCCGCCGCCGCCGCCTCCGCTGCCTCCGCCGCCTCCCACTGCGCGACCAGTGCGTTCTGCTGCAGCTCCTCCAGCTGCGCCAGCACGCTCTCCAGGCTGGTGAGGTAGGCCGGGATGAGGTGGTCGCTCACCATGGTGCGGCACAGCCGGATGCGCGAGTAGGCCCGCGGGTCGGGCACCTCAACCAGGAGGTACGGCGCCGCCGCCGCGCCGCTGCGCGCCGCTGCCGCGTCGGCGGCGCTGGTGGAGGCAGCCGCGCCGGCGGCGCCGGCGGCGGCTGCCGCCTGGGCGCTGGCGCTGGCGCCGCCTCCCGCTGCGCCGCCTGCACCCGGGCGGGCGCAGGCAGGGAAGAGGTGCAGGATGCGGCCCACCGGATACAGGCGGCGCCGGTACAACCGCGCTTCGTGCTCCGCGGCGTGGGCGGCGGAGCGCCGGCGGGCGCCGTCGCCGCCCGCCGACCCCTCCGGGCCGCCGGGTGAGCCGACGGGGCTGTGCAGCCCGGCGGCGTCCGCCACGTCCTCGTCCGCCACGGACGCGGTGCCGCAGAAGCCCACGCGGCACGCCTCGGACGCGACGCGACCCAGCGTCCTGCCGCCGCCGGCGCCGCCGCCGCCGGCGCGCGCGGGGATGTCCACCGCAGCGCTGCCGGCGCCGCCAGTGGGGCTGGTGGGGTCGCGGCCGCCGCTCACGGCGCCGCCGCTGGTGCGGTCGAGTGAGGACACGCTGTGTGGCATGCTCACCGACCTAAACGCTGAGGAGGAGCTGCCCGCAGCGCCCGAGGGACTCCCCTCGCCGGCGGCACCACCGCCAGCCGCCGTGCCTGCCCCGCCAGCCCCGCGGCTGCCGCCGACCCGGCTGCTTGCGCCTGTGCGCCTGTGCGCTGCGCCGCTGCTGCTGCCTCCCGCCCTGCGGCGGCGGGCTGCCGCGGCTGCTGCTGCTGCTGCTGCTGCTGCCGCCGCCGCCGCCGCTTCATCGCTGGGCAGCACCTCGCCCACTTCGCGCAGCACGTCCTCTGCCGCGCGGGTGGTCTCGTCCCGCAGCAGCCCGGCGCCGCCGCCCGCCGCCGCCTCCGCCTCGCGCGTGGCCTGGTTGGTCACCGCCGCCACCACCGCCGTGATGCCGGCCTGCAGGTGGGGGGTGGAGGGGGTGGGAGGAGGGTGAGATGAGGCCGAGAGCGATGATCAGGGGCGCACGAAAAGTAAAGGGAAGCAGGGACAAACGTATGTAAGGTAAGTTGGTGGTGTGCACACACGAGGCGCCTGCCGTACTGCTGAACTGCGCCCCAGCGCCCCCACACACCTGCAGCTGCTCCTCCGTGGCGGCGCCGCCCGCCGACAGGCTCCCGCCGCCCGCGCCGCCGCCGCCCACGTCGCCGCCCAGCAGCGCGCCCAGCCCGCCCTGCCGCCGGTGGGCGCTGCTGCCTGCCCGCCGGCTGCCCGGCTCCTCCTCCTCCTCCTCGTCCTCCTCCTCCTCCAGCTCCAGCCCCAGCTCCTCATCGGACACGTCGCCCCCGGCGTCCGCCTCGGAAGACGCAGCGCCCGGCCCGTCCGACCCGTCGTCGTCCGACTCGTCATCGAAGCCGCCTGGCAGGGCAGGGAGATGGACGCCGCCGGGGGAAACGTCTGTCAACGGGGGTGGTCCCCAAAATGCATGCATACCGGTTGCAGATGTCCAGGCACCAGCATTGCCCTTCTTATGCACCCGTCATGCACAGGGCGCCCCCCCCCCTCCTGCTGAGCAGCGGCTGGCCGCTCCAGCCCCACCGCATGCCAGCCCGCCAAGCTAGCCACCGCCTGCCCAGGCGCCCACCGTTGTCACCACCACCTGTGCACTCACCGCCCACGTCCATTCTCAGCGGCCGTTGCTGCCCAGCCGCCGCTGTGGACCCAACCGCCGCCGCTGCATGCCCGCCCGCTGCCCCCCAGCCGCTGCTGCCCACACCAGTGGCACACATGCCGAACCCTCCAAGCCCCAGCACGCCACCCGTCAGCCGCCCAGCGGCACCGCCCCCGCCGCCAGCCCCAGCCCCAGCCGCTGCCGCTGCCGAGGGCGGGCGCCGCGGCGCCGTGCAGGTGTTGAACAGCCAGCCCGACCCGCTGCCGCGCCACAGCCACTCGCCCAGCGAGCGGGACGCGCCCGCCGCCGCCGAGCCGGCGCCGCCACCTGCCACGCCGCCAGCGCCCGCCGCCGCGGCCTTGGCCTTGCCTGGGCTGTCGGGCACCAGGTTGCGGCCTGGCGGCGACATCATCCCACCGCCGCCGCCGCCCGGCCCGCTGCCGTCACCGCCGCCGCCGGCTGCTGCGCCCATGCTGCCCGCCGAGCCGCCGGCGCCGGCCGACGCGGACAGGCTCGTAGGCAGGAGGCCGCCAGCCGCACCCCCGCCGGCGCCCAGGCCGCCGCAGGTGCCCGACACACTGCCGTCGCAGGCGCCGCCATCAATCAGCCCCCCGGCCCCGCCATGCACTGACCCGTCCGCCCCCTGCCCCCACGGCCACAGCCGCCGCCGCAGGCTGCTCCCGTAGGAGGTCGCACTGGACACGGCCGCGCCGCCGCCGCCGCCCCCGCCGCCGCCACCACCGCCCAGCCCGCTGGTGCTGCTGCCGCTGAGCAGGCCGCTGCGGCTGCCCAGCAGCAGGTGGTGGGGCTCCGCCTGCGCCGCCTCGCCGGCCCCCGCAGGCCCCGACAGCAGCAGGCCACCCCCACGACCCGACGTGGACGCCGGCCCCGCCGCGCCCTCGCCGCCAGGGCCCCGAGCCCCCACCAGCGCCGGCCCCAGGTGTGGCCCCAGGTCGGGCGGCAGGCTCTCCAACATGCCCAACGCCTCCGCTAGCGCCGGGTCGGCAGGCCGCCTGACATGGGGAGTGCAGGTTTGTGAGGATGGGTATGGGATGCATGGGCAGCGGATGGCAGCTTACCAAGCTGTTCCCAGCGGGCACTCAAGGGGATCCTGAAAAGACGCCCAGCCACAACACTCACTCGACAGATCTCCGGCGCCCGTGGTGGCCGTGCTGCTGCTGCTGCTGCTGCTGCGCCGTGACGGCACTGCTCACCGCGTACATGCAGCTCTGCGTTTGCGAGCAACAGCAGCGAAGCGCCCAATGAAGGCATAATTGTCAACATACACAGCACTCAACATACACAGCTCGCACCTGACAACACCATCCGGATACCGGTACCATTTAGACACCAACCAAAGCAGGCACATCACGCAACCCAAGCGCAGGGCCCCTCATTTCCAGCTGCCCTGCCCTGCCCCGGCCGGACTCCCGCGCCCAGGCCGCGCGCACCCACCCACCCACCCACCCACCCACCCACCCACCCACCCACCCAGCCATTCTCTCGGTCGTTTCGCTTCTGGTTTCTGGAATGAACTACCCACCCACCCACCCAACCACCCACCCACCTGCACCGCGCCCGCCACGGCCCGCTGGTCCAGTCCGCTGGCGCCCGGCCCGGCGGCGCTCATGCTCATCTCCTCCGGGGCCTGACCCGGCAGCGGGCCCAGGCGCCCCGACGGCGGGTCCAGAGCCGGCAGCGCCCCCAGCGGCGGCCCAGCCCGCGACAGTGCCACCAGCGCCGCCGCCGAGGAGGCGGGAGACAGCGGCCCGCCGGACTCCAGGGCCGCGACGGCGGCCGCCGCCGCGGCCGCGGCGGCTGCGCCGCCGCCTGCCCCAGCCGCTAGCAGCAGCTGCTCGTGCTGCTCCGCGGCCTGCAGCGGAGACGCGGGCGCCGCGGGCAGCAGCGTCTGCTGCTGCTGCTGTTGCAGCTGTTGCAGCTGTGGCGCGTTGCTGGCTGTGCGGCGGCGCGTGCGGCGGGTGGTGGTGGTGGTGTAGCAGGCGCGGAAGGGCACCACTGCCGGCTGCAGGATGTTGCGGCTGGTCCACTGGGTGGCGGTGCCCACGCCGCGCACACCGCCCTGAGGTGGTGAAGGCAGTGCGGGCGGGCGGGTGGGCCCGCACGGTGGGCCCGGCACGGCGCACAGGTCAGGTCAGTCAGGTCAGGTCAGGTCAGGTCAGGTCACACAGACTCACAGCAGTAACAGTGCAAGCTTCCAGCCTAGTCCCGCAGCCGTCCCTCCCGAGAGGTCGGCCGTGCTGCCAACCATGCCCCGGCCCCCGGCCTCCAGCCCCAGCCCCAGCCCCAGCCCCAGCCCCAGCCCCAGCCCCAGCCCCAGCCCCAGCCCGGGGCTCCAGCCCACCCGTTTGAACCCCGTCAACCCAGTTCAACCCACAACCCCCACAACCCTTAACAACTGCTGGTGACCCACCACCGGGCTTCCCACCGTGTCCTTGTCATCGCCCGCCTCGCCCCCCGCCCCGCCCCGCCCCGCCCCACCCCACAAACAACACCCCGCGCCCCCACCTGCAGCGCGCGCACCACGCCGCTGCGCATGTCGCGGCTGAACTCGCTGAACCAGCTGCTGCGCGTCACGTCCTCGCGCAGGTCGTCCACCGTGGCGGCGCAGAAGGTGGGCACGATGTCGGTGCCGTTCATCACGCTCGTCACGAAGCCCGCGCACGCCGCCGCCAGCTCCGGCGTCACGGTGGCGGGGCAGGCGATGGCCACGCAGCGCGCGTTGCGCAGCGGGTCGTCGCGGCCGGGTGGCAGCGGTGGTGGCGGCGGCTGTGCTGGTGATGCGGATGACGGCGATGCCGGTGTGGAGTGCGGCGCGAGGTCGGGCTCACGGGGAGTGGTGCCGGTGCCGGTGCCGGGTGCGCCTGCGGGACTGCGGGGTTGAAGGTCGTGCGGCCAGGCGCCGGGCGGCTCCGCCGCCGCCGCGGGGCTGCCGCCGTGGGCGCCAGGCGCCGCCCCCGCTGCTGCCGTGCTGCCGGGGTGGCTGGGGGTGGGGGTGCCGTGGACGCCCGCCGCCACGCCGCTGCGCAGCATCATGGTCAGCAACGCCGCCGTGCCGCCGCCCATGGAGTGGCCTGGTGGGCGCGTGGTGATGTGGAAGGTGCGCGTAGGCAAGGACGTGCGCGCGGAAGAGAATGGACACTACAAACAGGAGCCGACGATGCAAGCCAGCCGCAGGCGCGATACACACACACACACACACTCTCCCTTGTGATCTCTAACACACACACACACACACACACACACAAGCATGTGGCGCATCACACCAGCCATGGCACTTGCACACCGTTAGCCCTGCCATCCCCAAACCCTGCTGCCGCCCCGAGCCCCCCCCGTACACACAGCGCCACACGCGCCCGCTCACCCACGACCCGCAGCTCGTAGTTCGGGTGCGCCGCCAGCGCCAGGCGCAGCTCGGGCGTGACCTGCCGCGCCAGCCAGCGCGCCGCCGCCAGCATGCCCAGGTGCGCCCAGCCCAGCACCAGGCCGCCGGGCAGGTCGGGGTCCACCACGTGGTGCGGCTTGGCGGTGCCTGGTGGTAGTGGTGGTGGCAGCGGGGGTGGCAGCGGGGGTGGGGGTGGCAGTGGCAGCGGGGGTGGCAGTAGCAGTGGCAGCGGGGGTGGCAGCAGCAGTGGGTGGTGGGTGGTAGGGGTGTGTGCGGGGTGGTGGAGAGGGCGGCGCCGGTGTAGTGGCGAGCGAGGAAGGGGGGTTCATGCACTTAAGTTATGGGGGGAGAGGATCGAGGCAACATCATGGAAGGATGGATGCTTCACCACGGATTAGGTCTAGGCCTGATTAAAAGGAAAAAATAGCCTCGGTATCCACGTTAGCCATCTGGCTGCCTGAGTGCGCGCGGCGCCGCACGCTGCTGGCCCAGTGGCCCACCGCCGCCGCCGCGTCGCCGCCTCGGTACCCGCCATGGCACCTAGGTTCCGCAACCCACCCCACCACCGCCTCTACCCCATTCCCGCCTGCCAGCCAGCCAGCCAGCCAGCGCCCATTCAGGCAGGCACGCACGCACGCACGCGCCCACCCACCCGCCAGGCTGGTGAAGAGGTCCTTGGTGGAGTGTGTGCCGCGAATGCACAGCACCACGCAGCGCAGCACGTGGTCCGCCACCAGCACGTAGGCGGGCCGCAGCACGCCCGCGGTGGGCTGCTGCCGCAGGAGAGTCAGCGTGTCTGCAGGTGTGCGGGCAGGCGAGTGGCGGCGGCCGTGCAGTTGGCCGGCGTGGCGGGTATGGACGGGCCGCAGCAGCAGGACAGAGGAAGCGGTTTCCAGGCACCACCGCGGTGCCCCGGTCCCTGCTGCTGTGCAAGCACGCCGCGGACCCCAGCCGCACATGGCCCCAACCGTGCGCCTGTGCGCCCACGGCTGTCGCCACCTGGCGCCCAGGCCCCGGTCCCCGCCGCCCCGCGCTTCCTTGCCCTCCCCGCCCATCCTTCCCTGCCCTCTGCGCCCGCACTCCCTCCAGCGCCCGCCTCGCCCACCTGCGCCCAGGTGCTCCCGCCAGAAGCGCGCCTGCGCCTCCTCGCGCCGCTGCTTGAGGCCCTTGCAGTACAGCATGTACCGCCGCACCTCCTGCAGCTCCAGCTGCGGTGCGCGAGCAGCACAGTGGGGTAGGGGAGCGAACCGGCGGACGAAGGTACGGAAGTGACATGTCGGAAGGTTCAGGGTGGCAAGGGAGCAGCGCATTTGCCAGCTAGCTGTGTCGAGGCCTGGGGGCGCCTAAAACCGCTGAACCGCAAGCTAGCCTGCTGCTGCTGCTGCGTCGCACCCCACCCTTGCACGAACCCGCCAAGTGCCTGTGAGCACCCTTCCACCTCTGCAAAGCTCCCGCCTCCTCCTGCAGCAACGACCCACCAGTAGCTTTAGCTGCTCCGTCATGGTCAAGTCGAGCCTGAGCACATTGGTACCCTTGCCGCAGATGTCGGCAGCGGGGTACTCCAGCGCCTCGCGGTTTGACAGGTACGCCAGCCCCACAAAGAAGTCAATGGTATGCCATTTGCCGAGCGTCTCGTTTATCATGTACCTGCGGTGCGGAAGAACGCGCGAGCAGTTGGACACCGACTGAGGCCTCAAACTAGGGCCAAGGCCAGGGCACCAGGCCAGTGACTTGCCCCGTCTTTAAAAACGCTGTTGCTAACCTTAAAACCTCCTTTACGTGGAAGAAAGCCTCGCCCCAGTTGTTAGGAGCGTGGTCGGGGGCATTTCTGCTCAGCTCCTGGGGCAAGGCAGGCTCCAGCTCCCCGTCCTGGATACCAGTCTTCTGCTTGAGATAAACATACAGCGCAAACGCTGCGGCACCCGCAGCGACCACCCCGGTAGACATCCTGTCTCCCCGGCCCGGTTGTCGCTAGCAATTCCGTTCAGCAGGCGCCATATTGGTTGTGCTAAGGTTCCATTGGTGGTATTTTGCCGCGTACCATTTGGTTTTGAGCGTAAGAGATAGTTTGGTGTGTTGCACTGAGCCCGCGTAAGCTTATGCGGCCGCAAGCAATTATGTTACAGTGTAGTGAGGCAGAAATATGTATATCAAGATGTTTGAAGCGCAGGTATAAGGGAGAATTCGGTGGAAACTGCTGCAGGTGCGGAGGCACATTCCGCCCGGGCACGCCACGCGTGCCACTTGAAGCGTGCCACTTGAAGCGGTGGCGACACCCTAGAGACCCAAACACAGCTGGCGCCACGCATACGAACCAATACATGAGGCTCACGTGTGCAATGACATAGCACTTGGCATGAGACGCAGGGCTCTTGTGTTCACTGTTGCGCCCTGCCCTGGGGTACCAGGAACATAGGGTTGAAACTCCCACCCCCAAACACCTGCAGCATTGCAGTCCCCAACGCAACAGACCAATACGTTAGTGCTCTTGTAGTATCAGCCACTATTGCACGCCAACAACGCCAACCTTCGAAGCCCCAGCACCGCCCACCCCAGGGACCGACGCACAGCCCCGTGAGTATCACCCAATCGCGGGACTCTGTTCATATGAGCGCGACACAGCACTCTCAGAACTCGTCTGCAATATCCTCATCCGCGAAGTCAATTTCCTCCTCTGCCGCCTCGTCCTGCTGGCCTGCGTCATCTCCCCCGCTATGCTGCTGCTGCTCCGGCTCCGGCTCTGGGTCCCGCCCCGCATTGTGATGCTGCCCCAAGTCCCCGAAATCGTCGTCCGCACCATTACCGCCTGCGGCCGCCTCGTCAGGCTCCGGCTCCACCTCTGGCTCCGGCTCCCCAAAGTCACCGAAATCATCGCCCCCGCTGCCACGCGCCTGCTCCTCCTGCTCCCCCTGCTGCTGCTGGTCCGCCTCATCCGCGTGTCGCCGTTGGAGGGGGGAGGACCTGGTGGCAGGACTGCTAGAGCGCTCGCGCTCGGCAGGCTGGGCCTTACGGTCCTCGGCGTGCTTCTGGGCGCTCCAATCCTCCTTCGCCTCCTCCTCGCCATCTGCCACCGCCGCCGTCGCTGCCGCGTCGTCTTCGTCAACAGGGTACGGCTCATCCGCTGTCTCCTGGGACGCCACACCCCGGTCCCCACCACCTCCGTACATGCTGCCATCGCCATCTGCTTCATCAAGGCCGGTACCAGCACCCGCACCCGCCCGGTCGTCGGCGTGTGCTGCTACGTCCCCATCCCGGTCGGCCCTGTCCCCGTCCTGGTCCGAGGCGCCGCCCCATGCCGCGCCCGGCTGCTCCTGCTGCTCCTCTGCTGGCGCCGGCAGTGGCTCTCCCTCACCCTCACTTCCAGCAGCACTGCGGCTGCGGCGGCCCGCACCATGGCTGCTGCCTTCCGGGTACGGCGCCGGCGCGTCCTCGGCGTCGCCCCCAGAGCCACCATTGGCCGCCTCTTCCGGAGCCGCCGCCTCGGCTGCATGCCACGGCTCCTCGGGCTCACGCCCACCCTGCGACCGCTGCTGCTGCTGCTGCTGCTGGTGGTGGTCATGAATGTCTGAGTCGCGACCATGGTGGTGCGGGTGCTGCTGCGAGTGGCGGTCTTCCTGCTCCATCCCTTGCTCCGGCTCCGGCTCGGGCTCGAGCTGCAGCTCCACCACGTGCACCTGCACGTGCTCCACATGCGGCGGCGGCGTGTGCTGCTCCTCCTCCTCCTGCTCCTCCGCTGCTTCTGCTGCTGCTGCTGCGTGGCTATGGTGGCTATCGAGGCGGTGGTGGTGGTGGCGGTGGTGGTGGTGATGGCTGTCAGCGCCATCATCATCATCACCATCCCCCTGGTGCTGGCGGTCCGTGGTGTGTGGGTCCTTGTCATGTGGTGTATGGTCGTCGGCGTGGTCTCCGTGGCCATGCCGGTTGTGGTGCTGGTCCGGGTGCGGGTGCGGGTCCGGGTCCGGGTCCGCCAGGTGGTGGTGGTGATGGTGGTGGTGGTCCTGGTGATCCGCCGCGGCGGAGTCAGCATAGCCGCCGCCGCCGCCGCTTACGCCGCCGTCCCCACCGGCATCCTCACGGCTGGCGCGCAGGCTGCCGGCATTGCTGCGCCCGCCGCCGCCGCCGGCCGCATAGCCGGCCGCCACGTCCTCACTGGCGCGCAGGTAGTCGCGCATCGCCTCCGCCAGCGGGTCCTCGCCGCCGCCGCGCCGCCGCCGCTCCTCCGCGGCTAGCGCCGCGATAGCCTCCGCCAGGGCCTGCCGCTGCAGTGGCACCGAGACCGCCGACGCCGCCGCAGCAGGCGCCGAGGCACGCGTGCCGTTGCGCCGCGCCGGCGAGCGGCCGCCAATGCGCTCATGCGAGTGGTGCTGGTTGGAGGCGCTGCCGCCCACCGCCGAGGCTGCAGCCTGCAGCGGCACCAGGCCGGCGTTGCGGCGGCGCTCGGCGGCCACTTTCTCGGCGGCGGCGGCCCGGGCGGCCTTGATGGCGGTGACGGTGCCGGCGCCGGGCGGCTGGCCGCGCTCCAGGGCGGCCGCGACCGCCGCAGCCTGTGCAGTGGGCGCAGCACGTGAGGATGCACTTGTTGCCATGCAAGCCATGATGCGCAGAGGGTAGCTAGGAGTAGGTAACGCGCGAGCCGCAAGGTAGCGAGTGCGCCCTCGCATCGCATGTCTTGCACCGCAACCCCACGGACTGTGCCAAATGCCGCGCAGTCCCGCCCCATCGCCCAGTCACCAGGCCCCACCAGGCCCTGACCCCCCCCCCCATCACCGCACCTGCGCCTCCAGGTCTCGCTCCAGAGACGATTGCGCCGCCAGCGCGCGCTTGCCCTCGCCGCCACCGCCACCGCTACCACCAGCACTGCCATCAGCTGCTGCGCCACCATCGCTGACGCCGTTGCCGGCGCCTCGGGGGCTCAAGAGGCTGGAGCCGGCGCCGCCGCCCGACCCAGCTCCCGCCGCCTCGGCCGTCGCCGCAGCCAGCGCCTCCTGCTTGGCCACGCGTGCCTCGGGTCCGGCGGGCCGCGCCTTGGGCACACCCGGCAGGCCGCGCAGCTCTTCCAGCAGCCTGCACCGCACCATGGCAAGGGGCGAAACTCGTGCGTGAAGGCAAAGTGCAGAGGGGTGCCGGGTGTGTGTTAACAAGAGCAAAACAACACGGCCATGTGTGTGGGGGGGGGCGTGCTGTATGTGCGCCACACCCGCATGCCACGGGCCCCGGCAGCCCTGACTCTCCCTTTTCTGTGCTGTGTGATTCAGCCAGCCAGCCAGCCAGCCAGCCAGCCAGCCAGCCAGCCAGCCAGCCAGCCAGCCAGCCAGTACCTCCGCCCCCTCCCAGCCGCCCGCCCCCACCTGGACACGTGGTTGCTGAGGAAGGTGAGCGCCTCCAGCGCGCCGGCGGTGGAGGGCCGCGCCGCCGCCACGTCGCGCAGCTCGGGCAGCGACAGCAGCGGCGGGAAGGAAGACCTGTGGGCGGCGGCGGCGACGGACGGGGAGGAGGAGCTGAAAGGACAGGTCACGAACTCAGTCCAAGTCGACACCATCTGGCACCTCCGTTCCCCTTGGTCGCTGCCCCTTCCTCCTCGGCTACTGCCACTAACCCGCAAACCCCGCACCCCCGGGTCCCAACAGCCCAGCCCAGCCCAGCCCAGCCCAGCCCGCTGCACCGCCACCCACTTGACCAGCCGCGCCTCCGCCATCATCATTTTGTGCGCCCGGTGCAGCGGCACCAGCGCCGCCCGTACCACCCGCTTGCTCAGGTCGTTCTCGGCAGGGAGCGCCAGCGGCGCAGCCGCCGCCAGTGCCTCCGCCGCCTCGGCGCGCGCGCGCGCCGCCGCGCGCGCGTCCGCCGCCTCCACCTCCGCCGCGTCCAGCCGCGCCGCCAGCGCCGCCGCCATGTCGCGCTGCCGCGCCGCCTCCTCCTTGTAGCGCCCCACCTCGGCCTGCGATGCGTTGGTGGAGGAAGCGCAACAGTTACATGTGGCTGGGGGGCTAATGAGTGTGACACGTCGCGTTGAGGTAGTGTGCTGATGCCACCTGCTCCCACCGGGCACATGCAACGTCCCCGCCAACACGCATCACCACGCCCCACCACACCACGCACCGCCCCTCACCTGCAGTTCCGCCTGCCGCTGCACGCGCGCCGACGCCTTCACCTCCGCTAGCTGTGCCGCCAGCGCGTCGCGCGTCGCCGTCAGGGCGCGCACCTCCCGCCGCAGGCTGGCCTCCAGGTGGCCGGCGGCGGCGGGGCTCACGGAGGCGGACTCAGGCCGCCGCCGTCCGCTAGCCTTGGCTGCACCTGCGCCCGTGGCGTCGCCATGGCTATCTGGGGAGTCGGCGGCGGCCGGCCCTGACGGGGGCGGCGCCGGCATCACGACGCCGTGTGCCTGGGCCCTGCAGTTCGGCGGGTGCAATGCGGCGGCAGCTGGGCATAAGGAGTGCTGAGATGCCGTCAACAGGTCCGGTCCCGTGGTTCATGCCTTGTCGCTCTGTCATGCCTGCGCTGCCAGTGCCACCGCCCCATTGCCAGACCCGCCGCATTGGCAGGCTGCCCATGCGGCCATACGGCCCCCCACATAGTGACCAGGCTCGTCAAGCCACGCGAGCCGTGACCCACCACGTGGCCGCCCGCGTGCGTGCCGCCGCCTCCTCCCGCGCCAGCCGCAGCTGCTCCTCCAGCCGCTTGCGGGCCGCCCGCTCCTCCTGAGGTGGTGGTGGTGGTGTGAGGCGAGATGTCATGTGTGTGGCTGGAGGGGTGTCGCAAAGTGGTTCCGTTGGTAAAACAGTGGCTGGCGCACATGCACGCTCCCGCCCCTCCCCCTCCCGCCCCCCCTCCTCTCACCCCGCCCCCGCCCCGCCCACCTGCAGCTCTGCCTCATTGCGCCGCAGCGCCGCCACCGCCAGCCGCTGCTCGTCCCGCGCCGCCGCCAGCTGCGCCCGCGCCGCCGCCAGCTCCTCCTCCAGCGCCGCCGCAGTGCGCGTCGCCGGCAGCGACCGGTCCAGCAGCCCCCGCGCCGCCGCGGACGTCACCCGCTTGCTGGCGGCCGCCGCCGCCGCGGCGCGGCTGGCAGCGATGGCGGCGGCACCGCGGGTGGCGGAGCCGCTGCGGGCCGCGGCCGCCGCCGCGGCGGCTGCACCGCCGGCTCCGCCGCCACCGTACACGTGCGCAGAGGCAGGGCGGTTTCGGGGGCTGCTGGTGGGCCGTGGAGACTGCTGCGGCTGCTGCTGGTGCTGGGGCGTGGTGTGTGTAGGTGGGTTGTGGTGGGGTCCGCCGGCCAAGGGCCGGAAGGCGGGCATCGCTGACTTGGGCCGCACCCTGCACGTACGATCATGAAGACGGGGCGCATGGGCGTGTCGGGTCCGACAGGTGCTGATGCATGTGGGTCAGAGCACCACTGGCTGGCGGCCATACCCGCCCCCGCCCGCGCCCCTGCCCCCGGCCCCGCCCCTGCCCCCGGCCCCGCCCCCGCCCCCGGCCCCGGCCCCGGCCCCGCTCCCCTCCATCGCCCCCACCTGGCCGCGTCCAGGGGCGAGCCGGGGAACGTGGCGCCGTACAGCTTGTTGTCATCACCCACCAGCATGCCTCCCACCTGACAACACACACATACACATGCACATACGGTACACACATGATGGGGGAGGAGGGCACAAGGCAAGGAAAGTGGGGAGGGCACAGGAGGCAGCAGCAATCAGCATGCCGTCCGCATCCACCCCTGGGTGATGTGGCGCATATCCTCGCCCCAACGGCTCTTGACCTGTGCTTCTTGGTCCGTAGGCCCCAGCTCCCAGTTCTCAAAATCCAAGACTGCAAGTGACACGGCCGCTGTCGTCCCGCACAGGGCAGAAAAGGATAGCACAGGACTGCGGCAGCCGCACAGGTCAGACGTCGCACCTGCGCGCGCGGCGCGTGGCTGTCGCCCTGCGTCTGGCCCATGCGCCCCACCGCCGTGCGGCTGGGTGGCATGGTACCGTACTGGGCGTAGTTCTGCAGGGGGGAGCGGCGCACGAGCAGGCGGCTGGGTGACATGGAGTGCGCGGAGCGCGCTGGGGGCCAGTCCGAGGGGTTGGGGCGCAAGGGCAGCTGAAGTCACCCTGACACTCATACATGTGCTCACCGCCATGACTCAAGGGATGCTCCTGTCGCAAGAAATCCAACGTGTAGAAGCACCAGCCGCTCCCGCGGCCTTCGATGTTGCGGTCACTCAGGAATTTCGCCCAAGCACGCTCACCCGAGCCCTCTCCTGGTATACTCAGTCAACCATGGTTGCTTCAGTAATTATGTCACCGCGCGGGCTTTGCGTTGCGTACTCTTCTGGTGAAAGCGGACGGTTGAGTATGTATTGCGTGCCTTGTTTGCTTTAAATGCCAATTGCATATATAGTCATGATATTGAATGTCAAGAATCACGAATAGGCGAGCACGGACAACTCGGTCTGCTCTTGTGTCGCGCCACCGGCGGGCATTCGACCCTCGGACTCCCTCCGTCTCCCTCCCTCCCTCTTACACACACCCCCACCACCACCACATGTGCACAACACCTTCCGCCGTTCCCTGGGACTCTTTCGTTGTGGCGGTATAGTATGCTTGGAGCTTGGTACTACTTTTGCCCTGCTGAGAACGAAGGAAAAAACTGCACACTCGGACACAGGTTCAAACTTGCCCTCAAACTCTTCCACGTCCACGCCCTCCACCAACGCATAACTTTCTCGTAACCTGCAGCTATCAATGAATAGTGCATCAAGCATATTTATTAGCAGTTGCAGGGACTAAATTCCTGTCGAGTCGCGCTCAGCTGACCTTACTTTCAATTCCTGGCCCTTGGTATCCCCTCGCATTCTCCATGTTAACGACCACCCCTGTTAACGACAGCGGTGCCGTAGTGCTCATCTCAGCCTTGCATGCCAGCTGTGACATACCAGCCTGCTATTAATCAGCTAAACCATGCTCAGCTGCTGGCGCCATAACGCACAGACCTCGCCTCCAACTTCCCGAAGGAGTACTATTCCTTGACGTGGGTTCGTTTGTTGAGGTCATCGGCCTTGTCCTTGAGGCGGTCCACGCAGCTCCTGCTCACACAGCATGAGTGCCTTCCACACCTCCGCAGCCTGCAGGGGCGGGGGGCGGCCGGTGGGGCGGCGGGCGCGGCGGGGATGGGGGATGTACCCGCGGCAGGTCATCATCCGGCGGGCGTGCGGGACGACAGAGCAAGCAAGGTGCAAGCACGCAAACCTCTCCATCAACACATCACACACCTAGCTAGCGACATGTGTTGTGCAGTATGCGCCAGGGGGCCACCCGCACCCCCTCAACCCCAACGGTGAGCGCTCCCACGCACCGGCGGCGCTATTACTACGGTACTCACTGCGGGCCGCCGCTGCGGGTCGGTCTCCCAGCACTGCCGGATGAGTTTGGCGAGCTTGGGCGTGCAGCGCCCAGACAGCAGCAGCGGCTCGAGCGGCAGCCGGTGCTGCTGCAGCCCCACCTTGAAGCCGATGGCGACGAGGGAGTGCTCGGCCCAGGGGTGCTTGCCTGTTGGAAATGAAGGGGTGAGCGGGCTGGGACTCATCACGGCTGGGACTTGCGGCGAGTTGGGATGTATGGCAAGCATGCACTCATGAGTAAGAAGGCCTCATCTTCGGTTTTTCCCCGCACTCGCCGCTGAGCATGGCCCACAGCAGGACGCCGAAGCTGTAGATGTCCGCGCGATGCCCCACCGGCGTGCTTCCCTCCATACTAAAGCATCTGAACAAGCAGATAAAGGAGCAATAAAAGAAGTGCGTATGCCGGTGAAGGCGGCGAAGGGGAGGACGTTGCGCTAGGGTGGGGCAGCGCCTACAGGCAACTTGGCAAGGACCCAGACTCCGTCAGCAGCTAGCCGCGCACGCACTCCGTCAGTCACTCACTCGGGTGCGAGGTAGGCCGCCTGTGGTGTGACGGCACGATAGCGTGCACGGTGGGACAGCGGTTGGTTAGCAGGAAGGGCGCTTAAGCTTACTTGTAACTGTGTGACTGTAGGTCTGTGCCCACAGCAGCATTCCAGCCTGCCAAGCAGCCTGCCGTAAAGTCACCCCTATTCAAACGGTGGCGCATGTACATACCGTATGCATCGTGGCCCATAAGGGAGGGCCTAGCTAGGACATAAGGACACTCACCGTGCCCGCATGCGGCTGCATCGTGGACTGCGTGGCGTTGCGCATTCTGCACCGGTGGATGGATGGGAGCAGCGGTGTTTGATAGGTGCCAAGACAATGAAGTAAGTCAGGCCAGCAGGCAGGCGGCAAGTAAGGCGAGACGGCGAGCTCGTTCCTTGCTTGGCGGCGCGATTTGCTTGCTTGCATGACCAGCTGCCGCACTACTACCCACATGCATACCACGCACGGCACCGTTGCTAACCGTGCACTCACCGTGAGAGCCCAAAATCCTGTCATTGCGTGCGTGATGGGTGATGGGGGCGCCCAGCAGCAGTAGTGGGGGCCGTCAGGTAACATGTATGCATGGCAGCCGGTGCAATGCGAACGAAGGGTTGGTGTGTGACCGTGCATTCGGACGGCAGCAAGCGCGGCCTTGCAACTACGGTAGTAACGGACACCTTGCAGTGGCCACCGCCGTGCAAGCCATACAACAGGCTACACCGGGCCCCCAAGCAAACCAGACGGAACGCTACGCGCAGGCTCACGGCTCTCACCGACAGCTTGGCCACAGGGGCGGGGCCGTCCGCGTCATTCAGCAGCACGTTGGCGGGCTTCTGCAGGGCCGCATGCAGCAGCCCAGAGGCAAGGACGCATGCGGGATGGAGGAGGGGTAGGAGGTGAGCGTGACGCATGTGGGCGTGTGTTGCAGCTGGAGGGAGACCTCCGTCCCAGGCCCGAAGATAGACACGGCCTTAGCAATCTAACAGCCTCCCTGGACTGGCGAGAGCGCCAACACCGGACCGGCGCACACAAATCAAGCCTACTGCGGCGGAATCGTGCCGCGACACACTGCATAGCGTTGTGATACGGACTTTATTTCACTTGTGTGCGCGCGCGCACCAGGTCTCTGTGGGTGATTGTAGGGTGCAGGTAGTCGAGTCCCTTGGCCACCTGGATGGCGATGTGCAGCACCTGCAGATAGGCACGCGGATGGGCGGATGTATGTGGGCATGGCGACATGGGGGCATGCGTGGATGAGCAGCTGTGGCGCAAGCGGGCTACCGTAGTCGTGCATGTGTGTGAGCAGCAGCCGTCAGTGGCAAAGCAATAATGTTTTAAGCAACGTTCGACTGCTACCCGGTGTGGCACACGTCTCACATTGCCATGAAACCAGCGGAACTGCTGCTGCAGCCTTAAGTACGCATGCATGCACGCACCTTGTTGATCGGCAGGAGCGGCGCCAGACTGCTGGCCACAACCGGCGCCGGCGGCGCGCCGTCTCCACTGCTGCTGCCCTCAAGGGCCCCCTCTGCTGCTGGGGCCCATGCAGCGCCGGCAGAGGCTCCTCCGTAGATGACTTTATCCAGGGACGTCTCACACCGCTCCAGCACCAGCGACAGGTGCGGCGGCGTCAGGCACACCGCGTGCAGGCGCGCCACGTTGGGGTGGTCGCAGCGGCCCAGGATCTCGACCTCCTGCGTGCGTGGAGAGAGTGCATGGTGCGCAGTACGTGCGGCGGGTTGTGTGTGCAGCCATACGTCAGGAATCAGGATGCGTGCGGGCGGAAGTGAATCAGAGACGCACAGTCCATCCATGCACGTAACATGCCTGGCCAGTTGTAGCAATAATAATGCGAGGGCCGCACACGGGCAACACAGCACGCAGTTGCCTTCACCTCACACCCACGCACCTGCACGAACGCAAGAACCAGCGCGTCGCTCTGAGCATGACCCCCCGGCAGGTCCATACTGCCGCCGCCGCCGCCGCCGCCTGCACCCGCACCCGAGACGCCTGCTGCACGGGCCGCCCACCAGGCGTCGTCCAGCAGCTGCTTCACCGCCACGGGCTGGCCCCGGTACAGCCCCGCCACCACCCGGCCGAAGCCGCCCTTGCCCAGCACCTGGGGCAACAGCTGCACCACGCTCTCGCCCTCGCTGGTTTCGTCAGCACCACCGTCGCCTGTGACCCTGCCGCTAACCTGCTGCGGCCCTCGGTGCCCCGCCGCGCCCATATTGCTTGTGGGCCGCACAGTCAGTGCCGCCAGCGCCCCCGCCGTGGCGCCCGGCGTGCGCCCGGCGGCCGGGCCTGCTGCCTGCGGCTGGGACCCTGCCTGCTGCTGCTGGTGCTGTTGGTCATGCAGCAAGTTCAAAAAGCCGGTGCTGTTGACTGTGGAGAGGTAGGCATTTCCGCCGATATGCTGGAGCTGTGATTGAACGGGCATAGTGTCAAGTTGGGGGCAGGTTCCCACGCTCGCCCGTATGTTGAGGTCTTTTCGGAAGGGCGTCGCCTCAGTCACCACCTCCTCCTGTTGCTGCAGGTGTCGGCTGGGCATGGGGTGCTCCAGGTGCGCCGAGTCCTCCGCCGACGTTACGGCGGCACTACTACTGATGGTGCCTGCGGCCCTGGCTTGTAACGGGAGGCCTGGTGTGTACCCTGCGATTTCATGATTGATTGGGAGCATGTGCATTTGCATTTGCGTGTGCATGTGCATGCACGAGCGTGTCATTCACGCGGACTGACGGCGGGGTATCGCTCGCGCGCCTTGCCAGGCCAAGTAGTGCAATAACATTTTGACACGCGCACGCGGCTCCGCACACTCCCTGTACCCGCCGGCCCCCGACGGGCCCTCGGCACCCCCATGCACCGTATGTGCACGGACTCACATTGCATGGCCCGGCCGGCTAACGCGGTCAAGGTGGCCTTCAGGGACGTCGTCCCGCCGCAGCCGCTGCTGCTGCCGCCCGCCGGCGCAGGCAAGCCTTTCCCCATCATGCTGCTGTTGTTGGCGCTCAAGGACGGCTTGCTGCTCTTGCTGCACTGCGGCGTGCCGCTAGTGCTTTCGCTGAGCTGCGGCATGGACGAGCTAGCCTTCGCCACCATGCACACAACGCTAGAGGCTTGCCCGGCAGATGCGCCGCCGCCGCGGCAATTGCTTGCGGATGACGGCTTTGCATAAGTGGCATTGGTGTACTCGCTGGCCCCCTCCTGCCGCTGCCGCCTGCGCCGCATGACCAGCATTGCAATGCCGGCAGCGGCGGCTGCCACCAGCGCCAGCGCAGCAACACCTGCGTGTGCGAATAATGCATGCATGTGCGCATGCGGTCAACACACGTACGTGCGGGGTTGTATGGGCGGACGGCTGAGCGCGCGATCTACTGAATAGCATTCAGGCGTCCTGCTGCTTGGGCGCCCAGCCTAACTTTCCGTTGGCCACCGCCAGCTAGCTGCACGCCTGCAGCACAGTTACTGTAAGCCAGGATAGGCCATCGCAGTATTTGCAGGCAGGAGCACGACACACACACACACACACACACACACACACACAAGTCTTTCGTTTGTCCTCTCCTTGTGAGCCCTAACACACGCGGGGGTGTGCACGCGGGTCTGTCCAGTGCTCGTTGGGTGCGTCTGGGTGTTGGTTGGTGCGCCCGTTGTGCGCCTGTCCTGCTGAAAGTAACGCGCCATGGTTGTGCTGCCGCTCCGTCCCACCCCGCCGCGGTTGGGATGGCAGCAGCGCCGCCTCCGTGCGCGTTACAGTTGCGCCGTGCCGTAGAGTGTGGAGCGGGTTGCAGCACCCGCCAGCCTGCGGCACTGGCCTTCCCCGCATCCATGGAGAAACCGGCCGCCGCGGCCCAACCCTTGTCCGCCGTTCCGTCTCCCATGCCGACCGCGTGCCCCATGCAGCCCATGCGCCCCTGGCCCATATCCCTCGGCCTCGCACATGCCTCCTCCTCTTCTCCATTGCAGCTTCATTCAGCGGGCTTGGGCTGGGCTGGGCTGCGCGTCCCTGCTTGTTGCCTTGCTCGCCGCCATCGCTATCCATCCTCGCTAACGACGCTAACATGTGCCCTGTTACGCGCCGGCCCTCCCCTTGCTTGTAGGTGAGTTCCACTACGATCAGCGGGCGGGAATTCGGGACTAGGCGTGCCCGGGACCGTTGTAGGCAACTCGCATCGGGCTGCACCCTTGGGAGCGTGCGGACACTAATCCCCACCCAAGGCTAGCTAGGTAGATGGGTGTAACAGGCATTTCCGGGTAAGTATGGCATCGGCTCGGCAGCAGGTTGGTCGGCGGTGGTAAAGTATGCAAGGTAACTCGCGACCGTCCGTACCGCACCGCACGCATTGTCCTATGTCTGCTGTCCTCTCCCTTGTGATCTCTAACACACACACACATGCTGGTTAGGTAGCTGTCGAGGCTGTGAAAGGCTGCGGGGTCGCTGGACTCAGCCCCGTAGCCACCTGTCGCTGTGCTGTCGCGTGCGGTGTGACGTCTGTCCGGTGCGCGTGTTGCTGCGGTGTTGGCCCTTCAGCCTAGTGGTTGGTGAGCCCGCTGGGCCCTGCGTTGTTGTACCAGCAGTAACCCTTCTGAGGTTGCTGGCGTGGTCCAGGTTGGTTGGAGCGTCCCCCCGGTGGACTCCAGAGCTTGGTTGCGCTCTGGGCAGGGGTGACGCGTGATAGCGGCAGCGTGTGGCCTAAATGCCTCGCTGTCGCTGGCTGTCCCGAGTACTCGATCACGAGACTCGTCAGGCCGCCTGTAAACCCGTTGCTACACACACACACACACACACACACACACACACACACACACACACACACACAGACATACCTCCTACAACGCAGCCCACGATGATGCCTGTGCTGGTGCCGCTGCTGGTGCCGCCGGCCCCCTCAGTGGCTTTCGACTGACCGCCGGCCGAGGCAACGGGGGGCGCGGGCGGCGGCTGCTGCGCGCCGGCCCTATGTGAGGTTAGGCCATCAGCCGTGCCGTTTGTGACTGCCGTTGCAAACGTTGAATTTGCGGCACGGCTGTACGGGTAGAAGCTGTAGAAGCAGGCGAGGAAGCTGCCCTTGCTCGCCACGCATTCGTCCGTCATCAGATGGTCACACTAGGCGCGCGTGATAGGTGCGTGCGTCGGCAATCAAGACAAGGCAGGCGCGAAGATGAGGTAAATCAAAGTGCGAGCGGCGGTGATCATGTATGCGAGGCAAAGCAAGCCCTATGTCAATCTCTGCCCCTGTACCCACCTACCCCCCTCCCCGCCACTGCCCCCGCCCTAACCCCGCCCCCCAACCCCCACCCCAACTCCGAACCCGCAGCCCCCAGTTGATCCCACCCGAACAGGAAGGCACATACGCCCTCGTCAGAGGTAGGCTTTACAACGCATAATAATAAAGCCACTTAAAACATGGGCTGCAGCTAGCAACGTTGGCCCAGGCGCTTGTCAGTCCATGCATCCACCCACCTGGCCCCAGTTACGGGGGTCCATAATAACCCCGCCCCCCACGCCTGCCCCCCCCTTGCTCCCAAGCAAGGACGCATCCACACATGCGTATATATGCACGCACCCAATACGGCACGTCAAGAACGCGGATGACGTAGCCGGTGGGGATCTGGCGGTTGAAGGCGTCCTGGTCGTAGCCGTACATGGCCTGTCGTACATACGCACGTACAGCGGCGTAGGTGGATGTGCACGTGCATGTTCGCGCATGCGGACGCGCGCGCACGTGCATGTGTTCGGGTTCGTAGGTGTGTGCACGGGGCTGTGTCAAGGTCGCTGCGTGCTGGGTGCGTGATGCTTGGCTAGGTGCAGTGCGTGGGCAAGCACTCACGCTTACTTCCTGCAGCAGCAGCGAGCCCCACCGTGAACGAATGGCCTAATAAGCGGCAGCAGGCTGCTATATGTCCGTCAACGCCGTGGCCTGCGGTTAGATAGTTGCCTAGCTAGTTGCCTGGCTGGCTAGATACCGTATTACTGTACGTACCAGGTTGTAGTACACGCCGCGGGCGGGCCAGCAGCGGGTGGTGGCCGGCGCGGTGGTGCTGTTGTTGCAGGGTTCCATTGGCACGTAGGTGCCGGTGGCGGTCTGGTTGCCCGGTATGAAGACGGGGCGGGGGAAGCTGCGGCTGCTGGCGCCCTTGAGCGCCACAGGCAGGCACGTACCTGGAGCAGCAGCAACAATACGTACGGTAGATAGGCACACACGCATCAAGCAAATAAATGGGCAACTGCAAGCCACGGACGTCATATACCACATGCATGCACATAATGGAAACCTGCCGCTGGCAGCGGCGACTGCAGGTAGTAATGGTTCGGCGCATCCATCTTAACTTGCGCCGACCCATGTGCACATGCACATGCTGCTGCACGCACCCACAGGCCACAGCAATCTATAGTGGATTGAACGGGCTAAACTTGAGCTAAACTTTACTCACGCTGCCAGAGCACTGACTCATGCAGGACCAACATGGGCCAGGCGGAGGCCAGTGTGCTGTTGGGCGGAGTGGACGTCGCCACAACGTCAAGCCCAATGAACTGTCAATTGCATGCAGTGGCGGCGGCGGGCAGACGCACAAATATAGATGTGTGTGTTGTCAGACACGAACATTAGTGGCAGTCTTCGGGGGGAGGTGGTTCTGAGAAAGGCCATACCGGCCGACATGCGCGTGCGCACGTACGTGTGACTAAAGATAGATAGGAGCGCGCCAGCAAGTAACAACAGTGCGTGCGTGCACGCGCTACACATGCACGCACCCCGAGTCATGCAAGCACACCTTGTTATTTGCTCCCTTTTTGTTGCGACCAGCTACATACTAGCTACCCACCAGCCAGTGCGGCGCCTCGCGCGAGTTCTCCAGCACCAGGTGCCTGAACGTCAGCGTGCAGCCGGGCGCCACACGCATCTGCACGCACGCGCACACAGACATGTGCCACACGGGCATATGCGTGCGGTTACCAAGTATGAGGATGCGACTGACCCCACGCATACAGTACGCAGTAGTAGCTGCGTGGCGCTTAATAACTTTATTCACCGCTGCACCACCGGGTGCATATCGCACAGTCATTACGTGAGCGCCCCGCCCCGCCCCGCCCTGCCCCGCCCCGCCCCGCCCCGCCCCGCCCCGCCCCGCCCCGCCCCGCCCCGCCCCGCCCCGCCCCGCCCCGCCCCGCCCCGCCCCCGCCCCGCCCCGCCCCGCCCCGCCCCGCCCCGCCCCGCCCCGCCCCGCCCCGCCCCGCCCCGCCCCGCCCCGCCCCGCCCCGCCCGCCCCGCCCCGCCCCGCCCCGCCCCGCCCCGCCCCGCCCCGCCCCGCCCCGCCCCGCCTCGCCCCGCCCCGCCCCGCCCCGCCCCACCCCGCCCCGCCCCGCCCCGCCCCGCACGCCCTGCCCATTCGCCATAACTGTGGCTCAAACGCGCGCGCGCCTATCTTCCCACGTGCGCACATTGTCATCCACGTACTGCGTACGCACGTATGCACTATTGATCTACTCGCCTTGGCGCTCTTGACCACGCCCACGCCATCCAGGTTGGCTGTGTAGCCCCAGTTGATGGTGGCCCAGGCGGCGGGGTCGGCGTTGGCGCCCAACAGCGTGAGGTTGCGCCGCACCTCCACCACCGGCTGGGCCACAGGCGCCCAATCCGCCTCCGTCAGCAAAATGCTGCTCGCCAACACCGCGGTCTGCAGGCAGGCAGCCGCAGCAGCAGCATTCACCAGTGCACGCCAAGCAAGTAAGTAAGAACCAGCAGCATGTGGTGGAGGGGCAGGCATGAGCGTATGCACACGTTTGAGTGCAGCACGCATGTACATACGTGCACGCGCGGCGCTCATACAGGCTACCCTGCTGCGCTACGCATTCGCATTTTGGAGCGTGTCCGTGGCACGCACGGTACGCAGCAGCACGTACGGCGGTGTGTATACGGTATGTGGGCCGCCCACCTGCACAGTAGGGTCCGCAATCGCCGCCACCAGCTGTGCCGCCGCATTCACGAGCACAGCGCCCTCACTTGAGTAGCCCGCCGCCACCGCCACAGCAGCCGCCGCCGCCGCCGCAGCTGCAGCAGCAGCAGCGTCGTCCGCGCCCTTGCCGGCTGCACCCCCCGCTGCTTGCTGCTGCCGCAGACGTCTCCGGGCTGCGCCTGCGCCACCCTCACTGGTGCTCACAATATCGCCACCACTGACCGCACTGCTGATAACATGCGCACCACGCGGCGGCGGCAGCAGCTGGAGCACTGCATCGCTGCTGCTGCTGCTAGTGCTGGTGCTGCTGCTGCTGGGACTGCGAGCTGCGGAGGCTTTGCCGCGGCAAAGCGCATCCAGCACCAGCAGCACCGCCAGCGCTGCTGCCACCAGGTGTAGCCTTGCCGCCATCATCAGAGACCAGCAGTCTCTTCCCTGCTGCGTTTCTTCGCCCCCGGTGACGCCGGCGGCTCACCGCCTCAAATGCGCGCAGCCCGTGCATCATACGGCCGCATATCGGAAGCAAGGGCGAAGGCTCTGGGCGTATCAAGAGACAGAGCGGCAGTCAAGAGGGGGCCGACAGCAGCTTCACGGCCGGGGTGTCCAGCCATCAAGCAAGGCGCCCGCGCCGTGGCCGACTGCAATTGACCGAGACACTTCAGGCGCGAAACACCGTGCGTGTCGTGGAAGTGCCTATTCTACGTTGATGAATGCAAAGGCCAAAATTGCCGTCGTTGCCATGACATATTAAACCGCAGGCACTGGTTGTGCTCTTCCGGGGGCGCAAGGCTCAGCGCGATGCCAGGCGCGATGCTTACGGGCGAGCGCACAGCGAACCTGGTGGAGAGGCTTCCAGGCGCCCTGAAGCGCAGCAGTAATATTGGTTCTGCTCCCGGGCACGCAAATGCGCCTTGTTCGGCCGTCACAGGTGTCAAGGTTTGTGAACCTGCTGAGCGAGGTGAGTGTGTGTTAAAAAGATTCGGATTATGCTATACGTGCTGGGCTCCAAAATATCCAATTCCGCGCTACCGCTTGCAAATTTTGGGGCCCAGTACCGCCGTAGCGTTGCGGGACGGTGTGAGGTATATATTAGCGTGGATGCTGAGCGTTAGTTAAATATGTCGATGTTGGACCTTATTGAGGATTGTGCCCTGGACGTTACGTTGCACACTTCCTGGCAGTCGTACGCGCCGCGTCAGGGGGAACCGTCGAATGTGGGTACCTAGCGCTGGCAACCTGACATGCTGCATTCAATCAGCTGCTGACCTCGCTCATTCAGCCATTTGGCCCTGTGTGTGGCGTCCCTGCGCTCCAGCCGCTGGCAAGGCCGCTGGAACGCGGGCTGCTGTCCGGGCCCTGTCCCAGCAGGCTCTGAGCTCGTTACGGACATGCGCTAAATTGCGAATGCGAAATGCGAAACGGACTGGAAGTTGACGTCGTTTCGAGCAAGCAGCACGAGAGGAGGGTGAGCGGTAAGGAGGAGTGCACGGCCACATTACCTCAGAGGGACGGTAACCGCTGACAAAAGCCAGCCCGACACGCCAGTGGGTTGAAAGCTGTACGGTACTGACAGCTGGGCTGGGCGCGCGCCGGGCTGTCGCGACCGGGTCGAGGTGTGACCAACCTGAAAATCGCCAGCGCCACCGGTGCCCAGCACGACATGCGTGGCAAGAGAGGGAGAGCAGGAAGCGTAAAAGGAAGAGGAAACGAAGACAAGGAGGCGAGGCAAGGCAACGGGTTGGCAAGCAAGCAAGCGCAACTAGCGAGCCAAGGATGCGCGGTGCTGGGCTGGGGGTGGATGGGCTGCACTGGGGGCTGCGGCTGCGGCTGCGGGGGATGAGCTATGAGGTTAAAATGAGCAACGAAAAAGCAAGCGAAACAAACAAGTAATAAAGTACGGACACCGGAGCGGTCGAGTGAAAGAGCAGCGTGTGAGCTGCATGGCTCATCCCCGGTCGTACGGCTTGCGGCATGGGCGAGGCAACAGAGCAGGCGAGTGACGGGTGCGGACAGCATTGCGGTTCCCCACATCCGTCATGAACCGGCGACCGCACAGGGTGGCGGTGCCGGCCGGGTGGGGTGGGTGCATGCTTCAAACAGAAGGAGCCCCTGAACCCCCAGAATCTGCCGGGATTGCCGGGTGGCATCATCCCCGGGGTTGGGCATAGGGCGTAAGGAGCAGCCGCCACGCACCCGCGCATGGAATATTCCTGTGTGTGTGCGGACGGCCGGCAGACGCGTAGAGATCTAGCGTGCCGCCGCGGGGGCGGCTCCGTAACCAGCGGCCCAGCGCATCATATCTTACAAGGGAGACCCCTAGATTGGCCTGAAAAAGTCTACGCTTACAACTTTGCTTTTGGGGGGGGCCAACGCCTACGCCCCACAAACCTCCCCAAAACGTAGAAATGGGGGTGCCAGGAGCCGTGCAGCGTTAAAGACATGCGCTAAATTGCGAAACGAAAGCGAAAGCACGCCACCCGATGTTGATGTCGTGTCTCGCAAGCAGCATGAGGAGGGGGTGAGCGGTAAGGCGTAGTGCGAGGCCACATTACCTCCGAGAGACGGTAACCGCTGACATGAGCCGGCCGAATACCGCCAGGAGGCTGTAAGCTATACGGTTCGGACTGCTGGGCTGAGGGCGCGCTGGGCTGGCGCAGCCTGGCTCGAGGTGTGACCAACCTGAAAATCGCCAGCGCCACCGGTGCCCAGCACGACATGCGAGGGAAGAGAGAAAGAAGCGTAAAGGAAAAACCACGGAAGCCAAGAAGCAGCAGGCAAGGCAACAAAGCGCTCAAAGAACAGGCAAGGAATCAGCGAGACTGTGCGGTGCTGGGCTGAGGCTGCGCTGCAGGGCGGCGGTTGCTGACCTAAAACTAAGGAAAGGCACTGAGAATGAAGTCATGCAAGGAAGGATTAAAGTACTGACGCGGGGCGGCCAACAGAAAAAGAGCAATGCGCGCGTTGCACGGCGCAATCCCGGTCGTACGTCATGCGGCATGGGCCATGCGAATGCGGAGCCATGCAAGGACGGGCACGATGGACAGTAAGCAATAGCAGGACAGTGACGGGTGCGGACCGCCTTGCGGTTCCCCACACCCGTCAGGAACCGGCGGCCGCACAGGGAGGCAGCGCCGGCCGGGTGGGGGTTACGTGCATACAGGCAAGGTGATGCAGCGTAGATTTGCCGTGCCAAACCCAAAAATACGTGTACATTTTCGCCAGATTTGCGGGGAATTTCTGAGCATTTATCTAAGATAAGGTTATTGTGTCCCCTGAACTTTGAAACGGCCTGAAGGGGTAACGGGTGACGTAATTTACAGTTACAAGAAGGACCTGCTGACGCAGCCTAGCGCTAGCACCCTTAACGAACGCGCAGAAAAGAATTTCTTACAAGCAAGGAAACAACTGGAATGAATAGAGGAGTATCGAAGTCATAAATTAAGCCCTGGCCCTGGCCCTGGGGAAAGCGTCCCCTGGGTGGAGCGCGGTTCAACCCTGTTCAACAGGGCCAAAGCAGTCAAAGAGCAATAACAGTAGTACGCCCCCGACCGCCTGATACTCGTACTCGTCCATAGCTCACTGCCGTGCCGTGCCGCTTGCCCGACTGTCCAAATGACAATGCACATTGCACCTATTGCACCTGCATTGTGTTCACACACGCGCATACACCCACACACACACACACACACATACACACACACACACTCTTTTGCACCCGCCTGCGTCCGACCATCGCAATCACTAATCCACTTGACATGCGCTAAATTGCGAAAACAAATGCGAATGCACGCCACCCGACGTTGATGTCGTGCCTCGCAAGCAGCACGAGAAGAGGGTGAGCGGACACAATCCCTGTGAAACTGGCTCATTGAAGCCCTTGAGCGTCTGCATCGCATCGCCCTTCGCATGAAAGTCTGTACTGAAGTTCGCGCTAGCATGCCACACTCATTTTCAAATCATAGCTCAACCGGAAGGGGCGCAGCCCTACAACCACGCATTGTTGCTCTGCACGCTGATGCGCTGACGCGCTGTTGCCATAAGCGCGATTCGCACAACAGCACAGGGACCAGCGCCGAATGCGGGATACGGCCATTAACCATGGCCATATCCCCGCTCATCTTCGCAGGTAGAGCCATGGCATGAAGCGACAGCAGCATGCAACACACGCTGTATACGGCATGCCATGTAGGCGTCTAGTGGTGCTGGCGGCGGCCAGTCTTAGGCCGCCTGGGGCTCGGCACATTGGCTGCGTTCTCCGGAGGCGGCGGCATCGTGGCCCTCATGGGGGGCGGAGGAGGCGGGGGAGGCGAGGGCGGCGGCGACTTGCGCAGCACGGCCAGCGGGGGCGGGGGCGGCGACTTGGCTTCGCCGTCACCGCCGCAGTCGGGGTCCTCGGCGTCGGTCAGGCCGTCACTGCGTTGGATCAACCCGCAGTAAACGTACTGCACTCAGTAGAATTCGTGGCCGCAGCTCAAGAGAAATCGAGCGGTTGACATCGTCAAGGGGTGCAGGTAGTGGGCATGGTCAGTGTGCGCCAGTCAGGTGTCGGTGCTCTCGCCAGTCCAAAGAGACTGCTAGGCTGCAGCGCCCGTGTTTCGGGCCCGAGTCATAAGTTTCCCCACAGCTGTATTACATACGTGCATATGACCTGCGAAACCCCATGCCATTTCCCTGGGATGGGTTCTTGCTTACCAATCGTTGTCGATGGAGTCATAGCAGGTATCCGGAGTCTCCTGGGACGCAGTGGTGCGGCACAGCGACACGGCGGCACTGGTGTTGGTCTTGGAACGGAGCCAGATGGTGAGGCTGTCGCCGGCACCGAACGCCCGCGGCAGCACCAGGCGATTGGACAGCATGTTCCAGCCGGGCACCACCGGCGGCGCGACCTTCTTGGTCTTGGGGTCCAGCTGGGGCAGGTCCAGCATGTTGAGCACCATGGGCGGCGTCTTCAGGTTTGCCGTAAGCCCAGTGGCCGTTTCGTTCTGCGTGGCAACAAGTAAAGGTTCGTCAGGTTTAAGCAGCTGAAAGAGGGGCGGATCCTCGGGGCGTGCCACGCGTGTCGGCATTTCGCACGCAGGATGTATGGTCGGCGGGTTCTCCTTGTAGGACCGGTCCATGGCAGTGTATTGCGACACGCTACTGCACATGCAATGATACAACATGCTGTGAATCTCGCGGTGTCGACGTCCAAAAGGCCACTTGCTTGGTCAGGCATGTTACTGATCTCGCGGTCACTCGGCACTCACGTACTCGTGCACCCAGACGCGGGCGTTCAGCTCCTTGGGCAGGCCCGAATCGAAGCCGCCCAGGGGCTGCGCCACGCGGTACGACACGTAGATTGCGCGCTCCGGCTTGAGGCGGTCGGCGGTCAAGATGCCGGTCTGGTCGATGGCGATGCGCAGGTAGTTGGTGTCGGTGGTGTGGGCGGAGGGCACGTTGTAGTCCATCTGCGAGTGGATGGCGAATGTGATCATTTGGTGGGGAGCCCCCGTCAGCGAAGGATTTAGCGACCACATAGGAAGCAGTTGCGGGCGCTAATAGACCCGTCGCGGCTCACAGGCACCCTGCGCGGACACACGTAAAGCGCCGCCCCCACCCAACTCACCCAGCCGCCGCCGGCCTCAAGGTCCTTGGACTTCAGGTCGGCCAGCGGCACCGCCCAGCCGGCCTTGTAGGCCTGCGGCGCCGACAGGCAGATGTAGCTCTTGTCGCCGCTGATGGGCCCGGCGCCGCCCATGGGGTCCGACGAGTCGCCGTACTCATCCTTGGCGCAGCCGGCGGCGTCGCACACCGTGCCTGTGACGTGAGGGACCCGGGCGGTGTCGAAAGAGGACGAGTGAAAGTACACTGGAGCACCAAGGACATGCCAGTGCGAGTGTATCTAGGCACGCGCTGTGCGTTCGCAGCAGGCTCGGCAGGGCGCGGAAGGCGCAGCGCCGCCGCCGTATCACAGTCCGCCACCCCCGACCCTTTACTTTGCCGACAGACGCACACGGCGGGACACCCGGCCGCCACGCCCGCCCCTTATCAACTCACGCGTGGAGTGCGCCAGGCCGATGTTGTGGCCCAGCTCCTGGAACAGCGTGGTGAGGTCGATGGTGGTGGAGGGCAGGTCGGTGTTCATCCAGGTCAGGCAGTCGGGCACGATGCCGCTGGGGTCGGGGTTGCCGGGGCAGCCCATGTTGGCCATGCCCGCCCACGCCGCCACCTCCAGGTCGCCGTTCTTCAGCAGCTGCGCCTGGTTGTTCCAGGGCCACACCAGCACCTTGCGGCGCAGGAAGGGCAGCTGCGCCAGCACCTCGGGCCGGTTGGCGCGCAGCCAGTTCTTGGCCAGGTCGTACAGCCCGTACATCTCGCCGTCCAGGTTGACCTTGTTGCCCTTGCCCTTGCGCAGGTCGTAGGCGCCCTTGGTGGGCATGGTGCCGGTGCACTGCGCCGCGGGAGCGGGCGGGCGCGGCGGGAAGGCGAAGAGGGGCGAGAGAGCAAACGCGTCAGCGAAAACCATTGTATCTAGGTGTGACGTCGGAACGTCACACCGCGAATGCTTGATAGGAACGCTGCGCGTCATTGCGCGGCACACCTCCAGCATCCATCCCCACATATGCCGGCAACGGCATGTCCATGCCCACTCACGCTCGCCCGTCTGAAACTCTGCGTCTACCGTGCGTGATCAGGCTAGTGTATTCCTCAAGAAAACACTCACAGGAACATCGATAGGCCCGAACACGAGGTTGCGGTCAGGGTAGAAGCCGAGCTTGTTGTACGAGCACACGCGGTGGTACCGCTGCAGCGAGGCGGTGACGGGGGCCGAGTCGCCGTTGTCGTACCAGCGCGCGCGGATCTGGGACTCGCTCAGCACGGGGTTGATACCGCAGGACGACGAGGTGAAGAAGAAGGTGATCGAGGTGACGTTGAGGGGCTTACCACCGATGATCATTAGGTCCTGCGGTCGGTCACACAGCAGGACGCGTCAGCATTCCGTGTAGCTGCTGAGCTCCATGCACCCGAGCTAGCACAGCTTCTGCTCTTTGCACATCGCCCGCGGCCCCTGCTCCCTCCGCTGCCGCCCGCTGTGACACACCGTTACCCACCTTGGCACCGCCGTTCTTCTTCTTCTCTGAGGACTTGGGGATCTTGGCCTTGGGCACCTGGTTCTGCACGCCCAGCTCTGACAGCACGGTGGTGAGGTCGTTGAACTCGGCCAGGCTGCGGCGCGTGCCGTGAAAGTCCAGGATCATGCGGCGCGCGCGGTGCTCCACCTCCGTCAGGCGGCGGCGGCTGCCGGTGGCGCCGTCGGTGGTCGAGCTGTCGCCTTCGGCCGGGCCACCGTCAGGGGCGATGTCTGCGGTCCGGGCATGCGGCATTGGTGCGTGTGAGCGCTCCGCTCCGCGTGCACTGACCAGCTCCCAGCGGCCTGCCCCCCGCGGCCCCACGCCCACCCCAACCCCGTTGCCTATGCCCAAACCCATAAACTCGCTCACTCTCCACGCCCTGCCCCTCTCCCCTCTCCCCTCTCCCTTCGCTCTTGCTCTTGCCCTCGCTTACCCAGCCCCAGCCGCTCCGCCAGGGCCTTGGGCACGTCCAGCGCCAGCGGCGCGTCCACGGGGTCGCCGGTGATGAGCGTGTCGTCCGTGTCCAGTTCGATGCGCGTGTTGACCGACGCCTCCTCCGGCGTCTTGGGGCTGACAGGCACCAGGCGCGCAATCTGCTCCTCCTGCAGCACCAGGTTCCACGCGCTGTCGTCGCTGCTGGCGTCCTTCTGCACGTTGCCGTGGCCCAGCGACTGGGACAGCTGGCCTGTGGGGGGTTGGGTTGAGGTGGGTTGAGGTGAGGGAGGAGATGCTCCACTAGTGGAATGATGTGTGCGGCCGCCGCGGCAGAGGGTATGGCCGCTGGGCCTTCCGTGTGTCTTCCTCGCATGTCAGTGCGCGCCAGCTGCCAACAGCAGTACGGACGGAGGGACGAGGCACCTCGTTGTTCTCGCGTTTCCCATGGCAGCTCCTTGAAGTTATCTGCCCGCAACGTCAGGAAACAGGCTTACCCGTCACGTTCACAATGACTGTCACAACCTCCTGCTGCGGCGCGGGGGAAGGCGCAGGCTGCCGGGATGGGCTCCGGTGCGGCGGTGGCCGCTTCAGCGGGGGCGGCCGCGTCAAGTACGAGCGTGAAGCAGCATCTGTAACGACATGAAGGGCAAGCGCGGGGTGCCATTGTTACCGCGACTGGGGAAGCGTGACGAAGATGCTGGTCGTTACAGGGAGTCCCGTGGCGAGTCGCCGAGCAGCAACGCCGTGCACGCGATAGCCCCAGCATTGAGCCGACTGCTAGTCTGCTTGATATTCCATGCCTGTATTCATCACTACGAACCGAGGCACTGCGCCCCGCCAGCTTCGCGTCGCTCGCGTCGTCGGCCGGGGTCAGAGCGTCGCCCAACCCGTATGCGTAACCCCGTCTGACTCCATAGCAGCTTCTGAGGCAGAATTCTGGCCAGAATACACGGAACCCAGAGCCTGAGCATGCAGAGTGGCACTTTGGCAACCGCAAGGCACATGCCCGGCTCGCCAAACCCCGCTGCGCTCGACGCTCACCAACTTGAAGTGCAAGACATAGTCCTGCAACTAGGAGGAGCTTGTAAAGCAATCCGTGGCGAGCCATGGCGTTTGGCTGCCTTCGTAGCAATGCTCCCTCACACGCAGAGCCTCTTAGTCCGCTGAACTAAGCACTTAACTATGCGCGTCCTATGTGTCAGGAGCGCGCTATTTGAAACAGTACATGGAGCGGCACAAGAGCAAATTGTTTCCTCACTCTTGGCATTGGCGGGCGGGCCTCCATTCTGCACGGGCGCGTGCTACTGGTGCAGGAGACACTTTTTAGGATTACAGGTAGAACAATAAAAGTTTGATTGTCCCAAACACGATGCCGCTGCTGCTGGCCCGGTGTAGGGTCCCAAACTTTACAGGTAAGGACGGTCAGGCGGGCAAGCCCAAAACAACCACAGGCGCTTGTTATGACGAGTAACATAGGTTTTAAAATGCTGCGAATATACCTTAAATATCCTGCATTTCAAGCGCGGCACCTGCAACACAGTAGCAACGGCGGGCGCCTTCCACCATCCACTGACAAGCGAGAGAATCGCCAGTCTCTCTCCCGAATGCAAGGCGCACATGAGCTGTACATCCAGCCACAGCGAAGAGCTAAGCTTCAGCTTCCGAGCGCCACGCGGTGGCGTTCATAAGAGGCACACTCAAGGGCAGACTGCTGTTTCCCAGCCCAACGAAGTCACGGCGCCCCCAGACTGCCCCAGACATCCCCAGAGTCCCAGACAGCCCCCGCGGCCCCGCCACATGATGACGTGACGCATGTGTTACACAATCACTGCTCCAATACTTGACCGAGTGCCTTGTGTCAGGGGAGGGGCTGTGCCTGAGCCGCGGCAGAGGAGTATACGCACCGTGGGCCATACAGGTTGACACGCCGCCCCAGCATGTGACAGCTGGCAGCCGGGTCCCGTCCCTGCTCCACATCAACGCATGCGGTAAGCCCCATACGGTGTCATGTCAGCCGCGTAAAAGGTATACTGCCTGGGCCAAGGCAGATGACGAGAGTGCACATCCGTGGTGGGTGGCGATGACGGCCAACGACGGCGCGTGGCCGTTACAACGCGTTTGACACTTTAGACAGCACCCGTGCGACACCTTTCGCAGTGCCCACCATTATTATTTTTCAAGTCGCTATGCTCTCGCCCCACGACCGCCCGTCCGTCAGCCCTTGCGCAGCCTGTCCGTGTCCCCGCACCACCACCTAGCTAATGCCCCGGCAACACACTTATGTGCCGAAGCGCTCTAGCAAATGCACCAGGTAGCAGCAGCCCACGTTCTCCGCCGGCCTCCGTGTACCTACCTGTGTGATGCGGCATGCAAAGCTTTCCCCTGCCACCTCATGACCCTTCAATTGCGTTATGCGTGCCCCACCCTAACTACGTATACAATTAGCCACCCTTCAGCAACTGTCCAGCAAACGCCCACTAAATAATTCATGCAGCAAATTGCTTACCCATCTACAACAAGTTGCATGCACGCAGGCCAGAACCCCAGAAAAGGTCTTTGGCTCCTGGCTCCAGCTCGACTGACCAACCACCACCACATGGTGTCCAGCCTTACTTCGCTGCTGTGCGCGCCCACACACATGCACGCGGCTGCGCTGCCCTATATGTTGATGTTTCCACACGCAGAGCCCATCCTGAAAAGCAAAAAAACCATACGAACACGAAGACACCCAGTGCCCTAACCAGGGCGAGGCCACATCATCCAGACTCCGAGCGATTCCCAGCAAGTGACAATCTCACTAAGCAAACAAGCCGCCTGCTGCATATTCGTTGCTTCAGCATACAGCCGCTGCTGCGCGGGGTGCCGCTGTTCCCCGGCCTCCTGCAAGCCTTCCTCCCCCTCCTCCTACTGCTGCTGCTGCTGCTACTTCACCTCCTCCTGCTGCATCCTGCGATTGCCCGGCTATCTGCCTGCCTGCCGCTCCGGCTACATGAAGCCCTGCCGCGGCCCGGTTTTGCGCTGCTCCGCCAGCTTGAAGTCGCTGGGCATGAGCGTGCCGTACCGGTGCGTGGACATCAGGTCACCGCCAGGAGGCCCGCCGCCGCCGCCGCCGCCGGCTGCACCAACGCTCATGGCGTGGCCGGGCAATCCCAGCCCCGCGGCGCCGCCGCCGAAGCCGCCGCCGCCGCCAAAGCCACCGCCGCCACCTGGGCCCGAGTAATCCCCACTTTCGCCGGCGGCGCCGCCTCGCCCGCCCGGCGTGCGGTCACGCGCTGCGCGCAAGCCCGCCGCGCCGCCGCCGAAGCGCGACGGGAAATTGTTGTTGGCAGGCAGCAGGCCAGAGCCGTCAATCACCTCGCCAGGCGGCGCCGCCGAGCCGCTACCACCCGCGCCGTTGTTGGATGACCGCTGCGCCGCCGGCTGAGCCGCCGCCGCCCCGCTGGGGAATGCTGCCGCCGAGCCGTTGGAGTTGCTGTGCTGATGGTGGTGCTGGAAGTGGCCGCTGCCTCCTCCTCCGCCGCCGCCGGGCGTGAGCAGGCCTTCACCCTTTGCCGCCAGCAGCTGCTTGGCGAACTCCTCCTTGGCCTTCTGGCCCTCCAGCCGGTCCCAGGCTCCCGTCAGCGCCGTCAGCTGCGACTCGAGCTGCTGCACCCGCTGGGACAGCGCGCCCGAGTCGGCGGAGGAAGAGGAGGGCATGGGGATGGGGCCGCCACCGGTGGGCAGCCGAGCCAGCTGTGCTACGCCCGCGGCGCCCGGGAGCTGCGCCGACTCCACCCGCTCCACCGCTGATTGTGCGGCCTGGTTTGTGAGTGCCCAGAAAAGGTGATGGAGTCAGGAGCATCGTGTGCAGTTGGCAGGGCATGTGCGTTTCTGTGTGTCAAGAGGTTGGCTCTGGCTCTCCCTCATGGAACCCCCCATCTACGGCCTACGTCACAGCGCACAAGTGGGCTCCCCGGGAGTCCTGGACCACACATATCCATGCTGTAGGCAAGGGGCAGGGGCGCGCCAAAGGCACCCACCTGCAGTGCCTTGTTTGCCAGCTGGTTGCTGGCGGTCATATCCGTGCGGAGGGACGATACATCCGTCGTCAGCGCTGTCATACGCTGTTGCAGCTCCTGTACTTGCGCAAGGAGCTGGGCATTCTGACGCCGAAGCTCAGCATTCTCTTCGCGGATTTTGTTTATCAAGGCCTCCTCCGCCTCTGCGACCGCCTGCGGACTGGAGCCGGCGGTCACCGGCTGTACCGATGTCCTGTCCACGCTGGCGGCGCAGCCCATAATGAGCCAAGCAAGCCTTGCAAGAGCCGCGGAATGTAGGTGCAATGTCAAGTCCCGCTGTTGACGACTTTGCTAGCTAAAAGAGGAGCTTCATGCAAAGGTTAGTATTTACGGCGCCGCAGGCGCAGTCACAACAGAACAAAGGCCAGGAACGCGGACATCCAGAGCTGAGGGAAGCTCTGTCTTTGCTTGGCGTAGAGATGAACAGCAGGCTATTACGGTGTATTGCTTTTCATGAACTAAGCATAGGCCGTGGAGCAGCTAGACAGGGACGAAATTCCTCTGATGGAGCCTCGCAGCTGAACCGCCTACTCCCTTGGCCAGTTTCTTGTATCCGTGCACTAAATTGATTACTGCAAGATAGCGTGTATTGCTTGTAAGAATATCCTGGTCGTTCCCCACTTCTTGCGCGAGTAAAGTTTACAAGGTTTTGGGGGGTCTGGCGAGCAAACCTTTCGACAAGTCCAGGATGCTTTTACAAACTACAGTCTAATAGTAGCCTCTTAATGCGGCCTCCGTCGACAGCAGTGTCGAGGAGAGCCATAAAATGTCCCAGCGGAGGCGGAGCCTGGACACAAATGCTGTGAGGCTACGGCGTATGCAGGACCTGGACCGGGCACTCTTCGGAGGTCGGGGTAGGCCTGGCACGGTGAGCCCGCCGACACGCTGGGGACACATGGCAGGGCAGGAACGGGAGCAATCGTGGGCCCTGATGAAGCGCGCTAAAAGAATTACCCAGGAACTGGGCCTGGGAATGCGTAGACTACACGGAAGGCAACTTAAGTGTATTGGGGTGCGGTAGGGGGGGCGGGGCCGGGTAAGCAAGTCCGTGCACCACCAGCACCGCAGTATACCCCCCCCCCCCGCGCGCACGGAAGCACAGCGCACGACAGCCGCGTAGCGCTTTGTGGTGGCTGCACGGGCCGATTGCACCTTTCAACCTGAGCTGTTTCAGAAACAACAACCGCTTGGAGTTGTTAGAGGTGCAAGGCGTCCGTTGCGGGTTCGAGCCGGGGTAAGGGCCTTCGAGTATACCGCAAATGGTCCTGCATCAGGAGCCCACTGCACTCGCGGCACCTGCAGGCGGACAACCCCGGCAGCTACAGCCAGACTGATGACTCGGCCTGGACCGCCACCGTGCCGGTGGGCAACCCCACCCGCAAGCAGCCATGGACGGCGGCGGCGTCCGGCGGCAGTGTCACCGGCCAGGTGCGTGTGACGGGCGCTGTGTCCTCGTCTGCCTACCTGGTGGGGAGGGATAGACGAGTCTTGGAGGCGGCAGGCCCAGGCCGGGCGGGCCCGTGTGAATGTGTGGCTCTACAGGAGCTCTATGATGCGTGCTGTGTGGCTGTCTGCTAGGGCTCAAGCTGGCCTCAGCTCTGTCCTGCGTTCTTTTCCTTTTCAGGCCGGCCTGCCGCCGCTGATGTCGGCGTGGGCGCCCTCGGACGCAGCCAACGGCGGCTCGCCGGGTGGCATTCCGGGCGGTGGCGGTGTGCTAAGCGGGGCGCAGCAGCGGCTGGCGGCGCAGCTGGCGGCACAGCGGCCCATGACGGGGGGCAGTGTGGTCAGCTCCGGCGCCAGTGCCGGCAACCTGGGCGGCACCGGGGGCCGGCGGGCAGGTGCGTGCGCACAGTAACAGGGAGTGAGCAGGGGGAAAAATGGTTCTGGGAACATGAGCTGGCCTCACATTGTATGAGTCATATACCTCGCAGCGCAGTGCATCAATGCGGGCATACTGCCTGACACACCTCAACTTGCATCTTGTACAATGCAGCTAACTCAAAGCCCACACGCCGCGGCGGCCCCGGCGCCACCTCCTTCACCGCCGACGCTGGCTGGTTTTCCTCTGGGGCCTCCGCCACCGCCACAGCGGCGCTGCTGCAGGCGGCGCTGGCCACCGGTGGCGGCTACGGCAGCAGCGGCCTTGCGGCGGGTACCAACCCATGGGAGGCGACGCTGGACGCCGCGCCTGCGCCGCGCTTCGGCGTTGTTGGTGGCGGCGGCGGCGGCTGGGGCGGCGGCGCCGCCAGCCTGGCGCTGCTGTTGCCGACGGGCTCCAGTCGCGAGTCGCTGCGCATGTTCGAGCAGCGGCTGGCGGCGGCGCTGCAGCCGCTGTCAGGGCCGGCGGGCGGCGCATCGGGGCCCAGCCGAGGCAATGGGCTGGGATCGCCAGTCAAGGCGCCGGGCTCGCCCGCCTACTGGCCCGTGACGCAGCAGGGCGGCGGCGGCGGTGGCGGTGGTGGTGGCGGTGGCGGGCCGTGCTTTAGAGAGGGGCCCGGCTACGGCGGAGCGGGGCCCGGGGGCGGCGCGTCCAGCCCGCCGCTGCCGCAGTCGCCGACCGCCGGCGCTGGTGCGGCGGGCTTCTACCTGCCCACCCACTCCGCAGGGGACCGGCCGGGCTCGCCCACCCTCATTCCCAACGGCGTGGGCGGCATCAGCGCGGCGGCCAATGGCGGCAGCGGTGGTTCCAGCCTGCCGCCGCTGGTGCCGCGCTCGGCGGTGGCGGCAGCGCTGGCGGTACCGGCCGGCGGCGCGGAGCAGCCGTGGGGCGGCGCGGGGCTGCCGGCAGGCATGCACAGCGCGGTAGCGGAGCAGCGCGGCGGCACCATCGCCGCCGTCGCGGCCACCGGCGGCGCCGGCATCTCCGCGCTCACCGCGCGCGACCTTATCTCCCCTACTCAGCAGCAGCAGCAGTTCGGCAGTGGCATTCCCATCGTGACGGGCGGCGATGACGGCGGCGGCGGCTACTGGGAGGAGGTGAGCTCGCCGCCGCCCACGCTGGGTCGGCTGATAAGTGCGCGTCCCAGCAATCGGCGGCAGCTGCAGCTGCTGGCCGACTGGCTGGACAACACTATCGGCCTGCTGTGGGAGCAGCACCTTCAGCAGCAGCAGCAGCAGCAGCAGGCCCAACAGAACCAGCCAGGCGGTGCGCTGAGCAGCACGGGCCGCTCCAGTGGGTCGGCGGCAGGGAAGGGCGGCGCAGCCGTCTCTCCGCGCTCCGGCACGGCGCCGGCGCCAGCGCCAGCTGCGCTGCAGGCGGCGGACGCCACGGTGGCGGCAGCCGCCGCCGCCGGCGCTGGCAGCCTGGCGGCCGGCGCCGGCAAGGCGGCGCTGGCGGCGCGGTTCGGCAGCGTGGCGGCGGGGCTGCGGGAGCTGAGTGTGAACCTGGGGCCGGTGGCGGCGGCGCAGCCGGGCTTGTGGGCGGCGCTGGTGGAGGCGACCAGCGCCGTGGCGGGCGCCCTGGTGGGTCAGCTGGGCGCGCGGTGCTGGGAGGAGGGCGCGCTGCTGGCGCGGCTATGGAACCTGCACACGGCGCTGCTGGACAGCGGGCTGGCGACGGCGCGGCGGGCACAGGGCGAGCTGGAGGCGGCGGCGGCGGACATGGCGGCCAAGATACGCAGGTGCGCCGGGGTTGGAGCGTGGACTGTTGGAGTGGGGACGCTGGGGGCAGGGCAGGGCAGGGCGAGTGTAGTGGGGAGTGCTGCACGTATGGTTGTGTCTGGAGGGTCAGGGTGGGGGAGCAGTACTGCTGGTGGCAGCATGGGAAGACCCGGCAGCCGTCTCCTCCTCGCGCCGCTCGTTCCTGGACCTCGGCTGGCAAGCCCAAGCCGCCACTTCCCGCCCGCTGACCCGCCTCCTCTTGTCGCCCTCCTGTCCGCCGCTCCGTCACGTCACACACAGGCTGGACCCGCTGATTGACTGGGAGCTGGACGCGCGCACTGCCAAGGAGTCCCTGGCGGCGCAGCTGGAGGTGAGTGCAGAGAGGGAAGGAGGGAGGGGGGGTGCGATAGACGGCAGGCGAGGGAAGGGCTGGGATGCGTGGCGGGCGGGAGGCACCGTGGCGCAGGGCATTGCGTCTTGCGGGCGGTAGGAGTAGAGGGCATTTACGCTTAGGCCAGGAGGGACGCTTGCTGGGATGGGAAGAAATGCCAGTTTTATTCCGGAGTCCTGACCCCCTTAAGCGTGCGGGCGATATTACAGCCTCGCCGCCCACATCACACCGCCCACATCACACCGCCGCCCACACCTACCTGCCCACCACCACGCCGCCACACCCGCCTGCCCACCACGCCGCCACAGGCCTGCCGCGCCGAGGCGCTGCTGGCGGGCCGCGAGCGCGACGCGCTGCTGCGCGAGAATGACAAGATCATCGCGCACTACCGCAAGGAGCTGAGGTCCTACAAGTGAGTGTGTTTATGCGGGGGAGAGAGAGTCTGTTAGTGTGTATATGGGGGAGAGAGAGAGTCTTACAAGCTGAGGGCCTACAAGTGAGTGCGTTAAAGGGCGGGGGCGGGAGTCCCCATGGTTACCCGCTGGTGTGCATACCTTCCCTGTCACCCTTGCGGCACCCGCCCACCCGCCTGGCGCGACGTCGCAGGCGCGAGCAGCGCAAGAACGCGTACCGTCTGGCGCGCAAGCTGCGCAACATGCAGCAGCAGCTGGAGCTCATGACGGTGAGCCGGGCGGGCGGACCGAGGCGCGGCGGGGTAGCCATCCATGGGATGGTATGGGTCAAGTTGTTGCAAAGTGTGGGGTGGGCGTCTGGGGTCAGGGCGGCAGGCAGGTGGGCAGTAGGCAGGCGGCAGGCAAACAGTGAAGGGACAATGCCTCACACCGCTTTCAACAAGGCCATGTTTTTGGGCGCATTCGCGCTTCCACACACCCCTGTGCCCGCACACCATCGCCCACCCGCAAACTCTTCGTCACCAACAGCCAACAAACACGCTCACCCGCCCGCCCGCCTACGCCTCCCTCCGTTGTGTGTGTTTGTGTGCAGCGCGACCGCGACGTGCTGTACGCGGCGGTGACCTACACCAAGAGCCAGACGGGGCAGATGGCGGACCTCATTGGCGGCCTGCACGGCCACCTGAAGGCCGTCTTCGCCAGCGACGCCGCCGCCGCCATGCAGCAGGCGCACAGCAGCGCTCAGGATCACCAACGGCGGCGGGCCAGCCACGCCAGCGGGCGCCACAGCAGCCTCAGCACCAAATCCAACGACAGGTGGGGCTCGTGAGGATTGAGTGGGCCTGGGTGGGGCCACGAGGACAGGGTGGTGGTGACGCCGCGTGGCAAATACGCAATGCACATGCAGCCCCGGCCCCTGTTGTGTCCCGCACCCACACACACATACGCGTCTTCTGCGCATGATTCCTTGCGCCCCGCACGCCCACTGCGCATGATGCGCCCACTGCGCGCAGGCTCGAATCTGCCAACAGCAGCGAATGGGAGGACGAGGAGGGCGGCGGGAGCGGGGGCGAGCAGGTGTCCCGCGCTGCCAACGCGCTGGCGATGCTGCAGGAGGAGGTGTTCCCGGAGCTGCAGCAGATCGAGCAGGGGCTCAAGAACATCCAGATCAACGTCACCAAGGTGGATGGGGGGCCGGGGCAGTGGTTACGGGCTCAGGGGCGGATGCGGAGGCGCACGCACTTGGGCCGTACCTTGCTCGCTTTACCCCGTATACGATCGCACTGATGCCACCTTTCCGTGCGCCAAGTCGCCACTCCGCTGCTTACACCGCCGCCGCGCGGCCGCCCCCACCTCCTGTCGGGCGCCCCCCCCGCTATCGTAATGCTCACTTTAGGAATGGCAATGAACTCCCCCCTCCGCCCCACCTCCCTCCGCCCCCTTTCCCCCAGGTCCGCGACGTGAACCAGGAAGCAGAGGAGTCGCACTTCGTGGTGGAGGAGCAGGTCACGGTGGTGGCGGCAGCAGACATGGTGGGGCGGGGAGGGCTTGGGGGCGGGGCGGGGGGCGGCACAAGCAGTAGTATCGTAGTATGGAGCATGGAACCTTGAGGCGCAAGGCGTAATTGGATGCTGCACGCAACTGCGTCGTTGCCACCCCCACGCCCTAGCTTGCTGACCGCGCCCCTGTCACCCCCCCCCCGCCCCGCCGCCCGGCCAGGTGGGTGACGACCTGGTGGACGAGGTGCTAGCGGAGGGCGACCCGGAGCCCTCGCCCGAGGAGGCGGCCGCGGAGGCGGAGGCGGAGGCGGCGGCAGCTGCGGCGGCCGCGGTGGCGGAGGCAGCGCTGGCGGGCCCCGGCCCCGGCGGCACCCTGGCGGCGCTGGCTGAGGCGGCGCTCATGGGCAGCGACGTGAGTGGTGGTGGTGGTGGCGTCGGAGGTTTGTAGGGAGCTGGGGACGGGGGCGGGGCCTAGGCGTGCGGCGCGCCGCGGTGCATACATCTAGGGTGTGTCTGTCTTGGCGTCGTTCGCTGTTAGCCAACTTGTGCACACAGTTGAAGAGCACGCCGCGTAGTAATGTTTGCACACCAGCCCACACCTGCGTGTACCCGCTGTGCCGTGTGCCGCCCCCCACCCCCCCGCAGAGTGACTATGAGAGCAGCAGCAGCAGCAGCGGCTCCTACGTGTCAGGCGACAAGCCGGTCGAGCCGGGCGGGCAGGGCGAGGCGGCGGAGGGCGAGCAGGCCGAAGCCACGGTGGAGGAGGCGGATGGCACGGTGCCTGCAGACAGCAGGTGCGGGCAAGGGGAGGCGGGTCTGCATCCTACCAACCGCATTCTTGCCACTATATACGGTAATAAATTAGCAAAGCTTGGCCACCTGATACCGGTATCGCGACATTGCGTCTCGTACTCCTGCCCTCCTGACCTCCTGACCACCTCACCCCGTTGCCCCACCGCCGCACTGCCCCCATGTGTCCCCCGCAGTCGCGCGCTCAACTCCAGTTACACCAGCTCCGCCTTGCCACCCGAGCACAACCCCGAGGACGCCTGGCTGGCGGGCGGCGGCGCCAGCGGCGGCGCGGGCGGCGACGGCGACGAGGGCCGCGCCTCCGCCACGCCCACGCCCTCCGGCACAGCCGGCAAGCAGCCGCGCGCGCCGCGGCGCCACCGCCACAAGCACCGCCACCGCCACCGGCGCGGGCGGGACTCGGGGTCGGAGTCCCACTCCGGCAGCGACGTCGAGGGCAGCGCCGAAGGCGCCGACGGCAGCGGAACCCACGGCGGCGGCAGCCACCGCTCCCGCTCCCGCGAGCGCGAGCGCGGCGGCGGCAGCCGGCGCGCGCGCGGCTCGTACGACGTGGCCACCGTGTCAGCGCAGACGGGGGCGGACCTGATTGTGGGGTGGGGCGACCCGGAGCTGGTGTCGGGTGGGCGGCACATGGTCGTGCTGCGCGAGGCGCTGGGCGAGCTGGGCATTATGGCCAACCCCAACGACGACGGTGAGCGCCCTGCAGGGGCGCGAGGCGCGGAGGGGGGTGGTGGAGAAAAGAGCGGGCAGCACTGCGCAGTCCTGTTGTTGGAAATGTGGGGGGAGCTGCTGGGGCCTGCCTTCTCCCTTTTCCTCACGCGTGTACCCTTTTTCGCCTGGCGCGTAACCTCTCCCGCCCTCCCATACCGTGTCTTGCTCCACACACGCTTACGCTTACGCTTACGCTTACGCTTACGCTTACGCTTACGCTTACGCTTACGCTTACGCTTACGCTTACGCTTACGCTTACGCTTACGCTTACGCTTACGCTTACGCTTACGCTTACGCTTACGCTTACGCTTACGCTTACGCTTACGCTTACGCTTGCGCTTACGCTCCCTCATGTGCGCTCCTCTGTTTGCGTGCTTGCTGCCCCCTCCCTTGCTGCCCTCCTCCCTTGCTGCCCCCCCTCTCTCAGCCGACGGCACGGACGGGCTCCTGACGGCGCTGCGGCAGTACATGGAGGGGCTGTCGGGCGAGGCGGGTAGCCTGGCGGAGCAGCTGGAGCGCGTGCGGGCCGCGGCGGAGGCGGCGGAGCAGGCGCGGGCCGAGCTGGCGCAGGCGGTGGAGGCGCGCGGGCGCGAGGTGGCGGGCGTGCGGCGGGAGCTGCTGGAGCTCAAGAAGACGCACGCGGCGCTGTGCGACTCGCTGGAGGCGCTGGGTGGGTGCGGGGTGCGGGGTGGGGGTTCCATGCATTTAACTTAATGACGAGGGGGCTGTGGGTGGGTGTTCATTGCAACTCCCGGATCGTGGGGGTGGGTGTGGGGGGTAGCGACCAGGTGATGTGCCCTGGCGTGCCCTGGCATTGCGTTCATGCCCGCATTGAGAGGAGTGCCCTAGCCGGCACGTCGTCTCAGGCGTGCCCCACACTCGCACGCGCACACGCTGCAGGCATGGACCCGCGCGCCCCGGCGCTGCCTCAGGGCCTGTCCGCGCACACCGGCCTCACGCCGCTGAGCACCCCGCGCGGCGAGGAGGGCGGCGGCGCCGGCAAGGCCGCCGGCAAGGGCAAGGGCGGCAAGGACGACGGCGGGAAGGATGGCAAGGGCGCGGGCAAGGGCGCCAAGGTCAGCAAGGTGGCGGCGGCCAAGGCCAAGGCACAGGAGCGCGCTGCGGCCGCGGCGGCGGCGCCAGCGCCAAGCAAGCCGGCGCCGAGCGCGCGCGCAGCCGGCGGCCGCAGCGGCGGAGGCGGCGGAGGCGGCGGCGACGGCGGCGGACTGGCCATGCGGCTGCAGCTGCCGGCGGCGATGCTGGCGGCGGCGCAGCAGCGCGCGGCGGAGGATGGCGATGGTGGCGGCGCCAGTGTGGCCGCCACCATCAACGCCTGGCACGCGGGCCGCGGCACGGGCGCCGGCGGTGGCGGGCCGCTGCCCTCGTACATGCGGCCCGACCGCGCGGCCGCCAACGCCCGCCTGCAGGTGCGTGTGCGTGCGTGAGTGCGTGCGTGCGTGCGCGCGTGCGTGCGTGTGTGCGTGCGTTCATGGAGCTCCCAGCCTGCGCAAGCACCAGTCGTTGTGGGTTGTACGGCACGGTTGGTCGTGTGTGTCTGTGTGTTCAAGTGGAAGTGCTGACCTGTCTACTCAACCCCGCCCAACCGCACACCGCCTTGGTGCTGCCCCCATTCCCAACCCCACCCTCTTCCACCCCCCCGCCCCCTGCCCCCACAGGACGCGCTGACGCGCTACGCCGACGCAAAGCCGCGCACGCTGGAGTGGCTGGCCAAGCTGATCGAGGCGGTGTACCGCGGCAAGGCCGTCAGCGACGAGCAGCGCGCCAAGAGCGGCCAGGAGCCGCTGACCATGATCGAGTACATGTTCCAGCACCTCAGCGGTGGGTGGCGGGGGTTGTGGTGTGTGTGGGGTTACTGGTAAACAGTCCCGGTGAGAAACAAACTGCGAAGAACGTGACTGCGCTGCTGCTAGGATTCGCAGCCGCCTATGCGAGCTACTGAGCTACTGTGTGTGTGGGGTGGGGAGGGGGTAGCTCATTCCAGAAACCGAAGCGACCATTGCAATCCAAAACAACCCAGAACCCAGAACCATAGAGCGGGTGGGTGGGTGGGTTGGGGGGTAGGGTGGGGGTTACTGGTAAAGAGTCCCGGTGAGAAGCAAACTGCGGAGAACATGATTGCGCTGCAGCTGGAAACGCAACCGCCTGTCGGGCTACTGGACATCACCGTATTTGGCCGTGGGTGGGGTGGGGGGCCCTATGCGTTGGGGAAGGAAGCCATTACCGCGCATCTCCCGCACACGCCTCTCCCCCTCTCTTTGTTACACACACACGCACGCACGTGTCACGTGTCGTGCCTCACGCACGTCCCCCCATCCACCCACCCGCCCGCCCGCACGCACGCACGCACGCACACAGGCGTGTATGGCACCAAGGAGCTGGTGAACCAGTACGCGGCGCAGCTGGTGGCGACGTGCCTGCAGTACGGCGGCAGCGACCCGCGCGTGGGCACCTTCCAGCGCTTCCTCATGGAGGAGTGGGACACGCACGCGCTGACAGCCTACCTGGACGGTGAGCAGGGCAGGGGAGCAGGAGTGGAGGAGGAGTGGAGGAGGAGTGGAGGAGGAGAGGGGGAGAGCACGGAGCGAGCAGGAGTGGCCGGCGCCCCGCAGCATCGCCTGGCCATTGCGCTAAAGCATGCATTTGACTCTGTTCTGCGGCGGCGCTGACCCTATTATATTGTTGGAAGTTCGGTCACGCAACAGCGCCTGGGCCTTACAACAGACATCACCGTATGTTGCCTCTGTACCTCCACGCCTCCTTGCCGCCTGAACCCCCTGAACCCCCTGAACCCCATTAGGCCACGCTCACCTCTTCGCTCTTATGCATTGGGTTTGGTTTAGTTTGGGCTGGTAACCACCCCCCGCCCCAACCCCTAAACCCCAACGCAGCCCTCAAGAAGCTGTCCGAGCCCAGCCGCGTGCCGGCCGCCGACTTCCCGCCCGACTACGTGCCGCCCGGCGGCCGCAAGGGCACGGACGCAGGCTGCGTGGACGTGCGCAAGGCGCTGTGGGTGGCGGAGCGCGTGCTGGGGCGGCGCAGCCCAAAGGCCGCCTACGTGTTCGCGCAGCAGCTCAACGGCCGCGGCGAGCCCATCACGCCCGCCGAGCTGGACAGCTACTTCGTGTCGCCCGGGACGTACGGCGGCGAGCTGCAGCAGGTGGGAGGTGCGGGGCGGGGCGGGAGGTGGGGGTGGGGTTGGGTGGAGGTGGGGGTGGAGGTGGGGGTGGGTGGGATGTGGATTTGGGTGGAAGTGGGGCGGGTTTGGTGGGAGGTCAGGGGGGTGGGTTGGGTGCAAGAGGGGTGAGTAGTTGGTGGGGTGGGGTGCGAAGAAAGCGGCAGGGAGTGGGGCAGAGGGGCCTCGAGGAGGGAGAGGAAGACGCGAGGCGCCCCGCCCACTGCTCGCACTAGCCTGCACATACGCACACCTTTGCTGCGCCGTCCACGCGCTCGTCGCCTACCCCATCACCCCTCTGGCCTCCCTCCACCGCCCCCAACCTCTCATCCCCCCACCCCCGCCCCGGCCCCCACCCCGGCCCCGCCCCTGACCAACAGGCCCGGCAGTTCGAGGCGCACCGGGCCGAGTTCAAGCGCCTCAGCGCCGCCGCCTTCCTGGACATGCTGTGCGGCGAGTTCAGCCGCATGGAGGGCGCGTTCAGGGAGCTGCTGCCGGAGGTGGGGGAAGGCGGGGTGGGGGGGTGGGGGAGGGGGTAGCCATTCATGGATGGTGATTGTCAAAAAAGTTGTGTGGGGGTGGGGGTGGGGAGGAGTAGTTCATTCCAGTTCCCAACTCGACCATAGAATTCCAGAACCCAGGGGGGGGGCCACTGAGGCTGGGAGGGGGCCTGGGAAGAGCGCAGGGGAAGAAGATGAGCTGGGGCCCGTCAAGGGACAGGAGTAAGGAGCGGCGAGGGGAAAGGCGTGCGGGTTGGTAGACAGGAGCTGTGCACAGAAGCCACATGCAGCTGCATCCTGTCAATACCCATTCTTCTTATGCCACTCCTTATCCCCAACCCCCACGCCTTGTGCACGCGCCTTCCTCCTCTCCCACCCACCCACCCACCCGCAGCTCTTCTCCCAGTACGACAGCGACGCGGACGGCTGGGTCACGCGGCCCGATGTGGGCGCCATGGTGGCTGACATGGCCGCCGCGTTCGCCCAGGCGGGCGTGCACGTGGCGGGGCCGGACGGCGTGGCCGCCGCCGTGCTGCCGGTGGGCGGCAGCACCAGCGGCGGCGCGCTGAATGACGCGGAGCTGGAGGTGCTGACGGAGGCGGTGTGGGGCGCGCTGGCGGCAGCGGAAGCGGACGCGCGCAGCGCCGCCGTCAACCCGCCTGCGGCGGGCTACCCCGAGGGCAAGGCGGCGGCGGCGGCGGTGGCGGCGGGCGGCGCGGCGGCGGCGGCCATCACGCACGTGTCCGACGCGGGCTTTGCGGAGGGCGCCTTCCGGGCCGACTTCCTGCGGGCCTGGGCGCGGCTGTTCCGAACGGCGGCGGCGCCCGTGGTGGTCAGCAACGCCGCGCTTGGCGAGGTGGGGGAGGGAGAGAGGGCAGGGGGAAGGGGGGAGGGCGGAGCAGGAGTTGAGGGTTGGGCGTTGGGCACGACGACGAGGGGTCTGCGTTTGTGTCGGTGCAGGTGTGTGCACACCACGCGCCGTAGTACCGTACGCATGCGCTGGATGCGGGCACCGGAAAAGCTCAATCCCCGCCCACCTGTGTGTGCATGTGTGCACGTGCGTCTCTCGCCGCCGCGCAGTCCGAGCTGCAGGCTGCGCGCGAGGCTTCGCGGCGGCTGCTGGCGGTGGTGGTGCACCGGCACTGGGCCAGCCACGGCGCGGCGCTGGAGGGCTTCTTCGAGGCGGCGGGGCAGCAGGCGGAGCAGCAGCTGAGGCAGCAGGTGTGGGGGTGGGTGGATGGGCGTGCAGGAGAGTGCAGGAGCAAGTGAGCGCCAGAGCGCATGCCTGGGCGCGCGTGACAGCGCGATGCGGTGTCGGCACTGGCCTTGGTGGAGCTGTAGCCTGACGGCTGCGCGGTTTTGACTCGATCGCAGGGCTTGCTTTGAATTGTTTTGTCCGTGAAACCGCTTTGCTCTCCTGCCTTCCAGCCGCCACTTTACACCGTGACCACCTCACATGCTACCGTACCTCACACGCCCCTCCTACATCTATTTTGTCATTAACTTAAATGCATGGCACCTCTCCACCCACCCTCCCACAGGCCGGGCTGCTGGATGGGGAGATGGGCGGCCCCGATGGCGACGGCCGCGACGGCCCGCGGCGGGCGGCGGCGCTGTGCGCGGTGCTGCGGCTTCTGCTGGTGCGCAAGACCGAGCGCTTCACCAGCCTGCTCACACCGGAGCACCTCACGCTGGGGCCGCACAGTGAGTGGTGCGGGTCGTGGCGGTGGGGGGCCGGGGATGGGGGGCGGAACACCCTCTCAACTAAAGATGCATGAAAGCTCACCTCTCCAACCCCTCACGCGCTGACTACAACATCCGGTCATGGGTAATCGGTGATCATGCCCACCTCCTGCCCTGCCCTGCCACGCCGCTCAACCGCACCTCCCACCCTCCCTCCTGCCCCACCACGCCCCACCACGCCACGCCACGCCACCCAGATGGCCCCGACGCCGAGCTGGAGGAGCTGCTGGGCCGCCTGACCGCCGCCGTGCGCCTGCTGTACGGCCCGCCGGGCGCCACGTGGGTGGTGGGCGCGGAGCTGGACGAGCTGGCCTCGCTCAGCGGGCTGGAGCAGGGCGACGTGGAGGCGCTACCGGCGGGCTACAAGTGAGAGCAACAGCAGTAGCAGCAGCAGTAGCAGCAGCAGGAGGGGAGGGGGGGTTGTGGTTACCAGCCCAAACTAAACCAAACCCAATGCATAAGAGCGAGTGAGGGGGGCAAGCCCAGGGGTGGGAGACCGGGCGAGTGGGCAAGCCCAGCAGGTGCCCAACACAGCACACACAAAGCGAAACTCCACGCTCAACCTCACAAACCACACGCTTACCTGCCTAGTTGCTGCCTCTCTATCCTTGTCCTCTCACCCCCTCACCAGGCGCTGGCTGGGCAGTGTGGTGGCGCGCTGCTGCGGCATGCACGACCGCCTGCACCTGTCGCTGCCGCCCTCGCCGCTCAAGCTGCCCTCCCTGGTGGGCCACCGCGGCGTGGCGCACTGGGCGCGGCTGTGGCGCCGCAACGCGGCGGCAGCGGCCGCGGGCCGGCGGCGCGTGGCCAGCGGCGGCGCGCGGTCGCCGTCGGCGGGCATGCGGCTGCAGGACTCGTCCATGCGGCGGGTGGGCTCGCCGCGCTCGCAATCGCCCACACAGCAGGGCTACGCAACGGCAGGTGGCGGCGGCGGCGGTGCTGGGGCAGCAGGAGCCGCGGGAGGCAGCGGTGCGGGGGCGGTAGGAGCAGGGTCAGGAGGGGGTGGCGCAGGCGCACGGCCGGGCTCGCCCACCAGGGCCAGGCTGGGGTCCGCGGCGGGGAGTGGTAGCATCAATCGGCGCGCCGCTGGCGGGCCGGCAGGCGGGGCTGGCGGCAGCGCGATGGCGTCGCCGCGGCCGCCGTCGCCGGGCGCCGGCGCGGGCGGCGTGCTGCCGCAACCAGCGTCGCCCACGGCCGCGCGGCCAGGCTCGGCGGCGCAGAAGCTCAGGGCGGCCACAGCAGCGGCAGCGGCCAGCGCCGCGGCTGGGCCAGATGTGGAGTGAGCCAGGGGTTGTGGGAAGGCGGAGGGAGGGAGCCGTCGTGTGTTCGCTGAGGCGCAAAGCACCGGGCTTGAGCGCGGTGGTTGCGCGCATGGCATGGCATGGCATGGCATGGGACGCACCGGCTGGAATTATGGATTAGGTGCAGGCGTGAGCTGCGCATTGCACTTGAGGAGGTGCGGGTAGGAACCGTATGTCTCGAGCTGCGTGCGTGCTGCGCGGCATGTCGGCAACACGGCACCAAGGCATTGTGAGGCTTTGTGCGTATTTGCCGCGTCCCCTTCTTGTAATCCGCAATCATGTTTTCCGCGGACAATTAGCACGTTGAAATTGACTCCAGTGCTACCTTATAGTGAACGAATATGCTCACATACATGCTGGATGCGGGCGCAATGGCACATACACTCGCGGGTTGGGGCCTTGGAGGGGGGTTCACGCCCCACAGCTTGGGTGTTGCACCGCAGCATGACACGCAGACCCCTTGGCGCGCCCAGTGGTGCTCCGAACGGACTCGTTGATCACACACCATACTACCAGCATTGCCCAACGCTGTGTGTTGTTCGGGACTGAGCAACCCGCTGTCGAGGCGCGCGCGTGGGGATGTGACAGGCCTGGCGTCGGGACACATCCCCACACGGCAACGTGTCACTCGGTGTCGACGACACGGAGGTCGTCGACACAAATTTGTCTATGCCATATGGCAAGTAACAAAAAGAGTATGCACTGCAGCGTCTCGGCGTGCGCGGCGAGCAGCGGCGAGCTCCACAAGCTCGATGTGGGAGGCCAATCCTTGCGGGACCAACTTGTTTGGATGGGTCGGCGTAATTACTCACGCAGGCTCCGTTGTTAGGTCCAATTAGAGGGAAACAGGCTTTGTCCACTCAGAGACAAGCCTCTGGCAAAAATGCGTAGCGTTTACTCTCCTGCCGCGGAGATGCCCGCTGGCGTCTCTATGCGGGCGCCTGTTCCCGCGGCTCTTAGGTCAGCGGCTCGCAGCGGCCTGCACCTGCGTAACGCGTCTTTCCATACGCACCGGCCGAGCGTGGTCGCCCCGGCGGCTGCCAAGGACCTGGAGCCTGCCCCGGCAAGCAGCAACGGAGCGCCCAAGAACAACGGCGTGCAGTTCACTAAGCTGTCGACTGCTGCCGTCCACGGCGGCGAGCGCGGTGGACGTCCCCGCGTGGCCGACGCGCTGACCACGCCGATTGTTCAAACCTCCACCTATCATTTCCGCAACACTGCGGAGCTGATTGAGTACAATGAGGGTCGGTTCGATTCGTATGAGTATGGGCGCTATGGCAACCCGACCGCCCAGGCATGCGAGAACAAGATCAAGGCGCTGGAGGGCGCTGAGGACTGCCTGGTTTCGGCTTCGGGCATGAACGCTGTGACCAGCATGCTGCTGTCGCTGGTGCCGGCGGGCGGCCACATCGTCACCACCTCCGATTGTTACTGGCGCACCCGCCAGTTCATGCAGAACTTCCTGCCCAAGATGAACATCGGCGTTAGCGTGATTAAGCCCAACGATCTGGAGGCTCTGCAGGAGGCGCTGGACAAGCACAACGTGACGCTGTTCTTCTCGGAGTCGCCCACCAACCCCTACCTGCGCTGCGTGGACATCCCCGCCATCTCGCGCCTGTGCCACGCCAAGGGCGCGTTCGTGTGCGTCGACTCCACCTTCGCCACGCCCATCAACACCCGCGCTCTGGCTCTGGGCGCGGACCTGGTGCTGCACTCGGCCACCAAGTACCTGGCCGGCCACAACGACGTGCTGGCGGGCGCGCTGTGCGGCAAGAAGGAGCTGGTGGAGAAGGTGCGCGAGTTCCACCACATCATGGGCGGCGTGGTGGACCCGCACGCCGCGTACCTGCTGCTGCGCGGCCTGAAGACGCTGGAGCTGCGCGTGGCGCGCCACAACGCCAGCGCCATGGAGATCGCGCGGCGCCTGGAGAGCCACCCCAAGGTGGTGCGCGTGTGGTACCCCGGCCTGGAGTCCCACCCCGACCACGCCATCGCCAAGCGCCAGATGAGCGGCTTCGGCGGCGTGGTGTCGTTCGAGACGCGCGGCGGCCTGAACGAGTGCATCAGCTTCATCGACAACGTCAAGCTGCCCTACATCGCGCCCTCGCTGGGCGGCGTGGAGTCGTTGATAGAGATGCCGGCGGTGCAGAGCTACTGGGGCTTCGGGCCGGAGCGCCGCGCGCAGATCGGCATCAAGGAGAACCTGGTGCGCTTCAGCATCGGCGTGGAGGACGTGGAGGACATCTGGGAGGACCTGGTGCAGGCGCTGGAGCACGTGCCGTAAGGATGCGGCGGCGGTGGCGGCTCGGCGGCAGCAGGAGCGGCTCGGCGGCAGCAGCAGTGGCGACCGGGCAGTTTGCCGGGTTGGCGGGCGTGTGAGGAGCGGCGTGTGTGGCGGGCGGCGTCGGCAGCAGCGACAACCGGGGCTGCTGCTGCAGGCTGTGTTGTGGTCGGCGCGAGGGTGCTTGCTGCGGCTCGGTGGGAGTGAGCAGCTGGCGCGTCTGGGGCGGGCGGCGGGCGCCACGACTCGAGCAGCAGCGTCAGGCTCAGCGGACTGAGCGCCGGCCGCAGCAGGGGGCCGGCGCGCGGCGGCGGGGCAGGGTCTAGGGCAGCAGCAGGCAGCCGCAGGGCGGATAGGCCTTGGCAGCTCCTGCCTTGATCTGGCTTCATTGCGCCGGTGGCAGCAACAGCGGCAGCGGCTTGCTGCGGCAGTGGCTGGAGCAGCCGCTGCATGGTGCACGTGCGCGTGCTTCGGCCGGAGTTGGTTGCCGGCGCAGCAGCTTGGGGGTGCAGCTGGCGCTGGAGCGCGCCGCAGCTGCTGGGCGCGACAGGGTCCGCTGCAATGCAAAGCAGGACGTGATTTGGAGTTGCGCGCTGCGCCAGGGACTGAGCAGCGCTTGCCGTTGCTGGCATCAATTAGAGGGAGCACGACCGGACATGGCCACAGACGGACTGCGGACACGCATGCGCGCCATGTGGTGGTTGTGGTGGTGGGGGGCTTCATTCTGCAGCAGGTGGAGCGCATTAGCAGCAGTGCGGTGTGCGGGCATGTGGCGGGTCGTGGCGTCAGTGCCTGCGTGCACGTCACACAAGTATGTATTGGGGTCCGCAACAGACCTAGGCCGGCAGCAGGTGCGCGTGTTCGTGTTGGCGGCGTGATTTGCGTGTGCGTTTTGCAGCCTCGCGTAGTGTACATCAGAAAGCAAGTGGCGGGGCCGTGCGCGCCGTAGAGTGTGGGCAAGAAGCAAACGAACGAGTAAACAAGTGTGGGCGTCGCGGACTATTTGCGGCGGCAGGGCTTTCGTAGACCCGTGCCTGGCGTATTTGTGTTCCAGAGACGTGTGTGTTCGGGTACCGGGTTGGAATGGGAGGAAAGAGCAGGGCGTCTATATATTTTTGCGCCCCCGGAAGCCGTTTTGGTGTCTTGAGTGATAGCAGTGTAGCAATGCAGTAGGCCGCGCAGCGGGCATGGAACAGAGGCGTTGTGTGCTGGCACTGGCACGGCTGCGGTTGGTGGTGCGAGGCGGGAAGAGGGCGCCAGTGCGGCCCACAGGATTGAGTGTGGCTTAGCGGAGCACACCTGGGTGTGGTGTCGGCGGAAGTGTAAGGACCGCGCAGATGATGAAACTGCTTGGGTATCGGCACAACTGAGCTCACGGGTTTGCTGAATGCAGGGGAAGGGTAGAAGGCGCCGAGCAGTACAGTACAGGCATGGCTCAGACGCTTGCACAGCCCGAAGTGCGATAGGCAGCCCAGCTGCCATCGGAGAGGAGCATGGGAGGTGCTGGCAGCCAACCAGCAGTCAGGGCCTACGGCGCATTCGGCGCCGCCGCGCCAGCAGCACAGCGTGTCCAACCTGCGAACCAGGGGCTGCGCACGATCAGACGCGGTGGGGGAGTGCGGGACAACGAATTAAAGCAAAGAAGCTAAGGCAAGGGAGCGGTGTGGGATGCAGACGTGCAGGTTAGACCAGGCTGGCTTGTCCGGCGGGCTGGTCCACGGCGGGCTGACATATGCACAGGTCGTCGGCCTACGTCCTCACTCTGGCGAGAGCTTCTGACGGGGCGCATGCGCTGATGCGCCGATGCGGCAGCGCTCGATTGCATGATAGTAAATGCGCGTAGTCCTGGCATTCCCACGTGGCATTCAGCCACCTCCGGCCGCAGGGTCAGGTGAGAGCGTTGCAACCGGAGAAATGGAAGCGTACTGACATCTGCGCGCATTTCGGCGGAAGTCGTTGTTGGAGCTCGCGCGGGGGTTTCGGCCGGGGTCTGAGCATTCCGCGCATTTGACACCGCACCTGCCGCTTCCCTCACCGAGTCACCGGACAGCTAAAACCTCACACACACGCGGGTCACGCGCATCCAGCCTGCCGCAGTCGAAGAAACGTAGAGCACCATGCCCTACTACAGCGCACGCTTCGCAAGTTCCATCAGGGGCTCCCATGCCAGGCCCTCGCCATGTCCGTGGGCCGGGCCGGCCATCACCGCCCGCCCGCCTGATGGTGCCCATTCCTGGTCGGCCGGGAGCCACGACAACCGTCACACCACCATCACCATCTCAGCGACAGTTAGGGACTAATCTTACACCTGTCCATGCACAACCATTACGCACGTGCAAAACGTGGGGGCGACCAATCTTACAAACTACATCGCAGCCGCTGCCTTTGCCAGCCAGGGCTTCCTCATCTCGCAGCCATTGGGTTGCATGGCACCCCCCTAGCTGGACTGCATCACTCTCCGTGCACATGTACACGTACGCGCTAACCCTGCAGGCGTGCTTTGCTGCCCAAACACCGCCCCTGTCCGCAGCGGCCTGGCGGGCGCGGGTGGCGGCCACCGCGACTGCCGCAAAGCGATGACGTGCGCACACCGACACGGAGCCCCTCACTTGGCCTTGCTGGGGTGGTCGGTGGGCACGCTGCCGGGCCTGTGGGTGCGCAACCATGGCGTGGAGCAGGAGCAGGGGAGGGGGCGAGGGGGTTCCATGCATTTAATTTAATGACGAGGTAGACGTAGAACAGACGTTGCAACACACGTTGGCATACCGATGACCAGAAGACGTAGGGGGGGGGGGGCAGCGCCCTGCTCAGTGGCCGTGGCGCTTCAAGGGGACTTGAGTGCGCTTGCAAAGGGCACTGAGCGCTTGGAGGAAAATCGCTGACCGCAGCAACCGCCCTTTATCAGCACAAGCCCAAACCAGCGTGGCGTCAGGACTCTACACCAATGCCGTCTGTGCAGCCGCCACCTCCTGCCCCCCCATATGAGCCCGCGGCTCGAGGCGCTGCCGCCGCCGTGACCACCCCCAAATGCCGTGGGCGCCCTTTTGTCCTACCGGGATCCCCGGCCCGATCGCACATCCCTATCCGCCACCGCCTGCCCCAGCCGCCTTCTCCGCAACAGCACTTACGGCCTGTTGGTGTCAGACACGGGTGCGTAGCGGTCCCAGCCCTCCTGCGCTATCCGCTTCAGCCGGTCGTCCTCGCTGCGGGCGGCGCAAGGTGGGGCACACAGAGCGACGGGTCAGCGCCTACCGCGCCTTAGCTTCGCAGCTACGCCTCATGCGGGTCGTGTTAACGACAAAGGCGCGGGCAGCACGGCAAGCCACACGCACGTGGCCGCCGCATCACTACGCCCTGGTGAAGATGCGCCTCCAGGCCCGCCGAAACCCCCTGCGCCTTCCCACTTCCCTTGCCTTCCCTTCCCTTCCCGCCCCCTCCCTCCTGTCCTTCACTCCTGCCACTACACCCTATCCCCTGCTGCTCTTGCCTGCGCCACCCCCATCCGCCCCCTCCCTCTTGCCGCCACCCCGCTGCTGCCCCGTGTCCTCCTCCTCCTCCCCCCGACCACCACCGGCTTCCTCACCGCTTCTTCTTGATCATCTCCAGGCGCTCCAGGTCCTTGCGCACCTGCTCCTCGCTGCGGGGCTCCTCCACAGGCGCCCTGATTGACGGCGGGCGGGCGGGCGGGCGAGCAGGCAGCAGTTGAGGGGCGCGAGGCGGGGGCCTCGAGAGAGCAGGAGCAGGGTATGCAAGCGGGGCTAGTGCGTCAGGCTAGTGCGTCAGGGCAGTCGAGCTCTCGTGCAGATCCGATGCGCAACTTTGCTCGCTCTAATGCGGTGGCTGGGCTTGCAAACCTTGCCGGCGCAGGGACCGTGCCACCGCCGAGCCAAGGGCCTAACGACCAGGGTTTCTGCCCCCATATCCTCAAGTGCGCCCCCTTCACTACCTGCACTGCATGGCGTTTTCCCTTAGAAGACTCCCTTACCCCAGAATGCAAGCCACCGCAGCAAGCATAGACCGTGCGCCGCCAGCCTGCCCCCTGTCACCTCCCCGCCCTTGGGCCGCCGCCGCCGCGCGGCGCCCACGCTCAAGCCTGGCTGAGCGGCAGTGCTACATCGCGTCGCCAGCTTCTCGCACCGCGCGTCAATTAGCATAGCCAAACCTAGGTGAAGCCAACAGCGCACGCACATACACCCGCACGGACGCACCAGGGCGGCAGTAGTTCCCCTCGGTGCCCACACTCACTTCTTGCGCGGGGGCGCGGCGCGCAGGTACTCGGGCGTGGGGTCATCATCGCTGTCGTCGTCGTCATCGTCGTCGTCGTCCTCCCCGCTGTCGCTGGGCGGCATCTTGCCCGCGGTCTTGCTCTGGCCGCCCGCGGGCTTGGCCTCAGCGGGCTTGGAGCTTGAGGCGCCCCCCTCACCGCCCTCCTCGCCCTCCTCCTCTTCCTCACTGTCGCTAGGGGGCATCATGCCCACGTTGGCGCGCTGGCCTGTCAGTTGAAAACGGTTTGGGCGCGGGTGGGTCGGGAGATAGAGGGAACGGCAGTGGCGGGTGAGAGAGGGCAGGGCTGCGGGCAGGTGGAGCAGAAGGTCCCCCAGGCCGCGAGCAGGCCCGGCCGTCCGTGCCCCAGGGCCGCATAACCATATAACGCATTACTCCATAAAGATAACAGGCACAAGGGTGTCATGGCTCCGCTAAGAACGACAAAGAATTCGGCAGCCAAGATCTCACCGAGGGGGCGCTGAGCTGGGACCTCCTCTTCGTCGGAGCCCTCCTCTTCCTCGTCGGCGCCTTTACGAGGACCACGGCCCTTGTGGCTGTACTTGCCGCCCCTTGACTTGCCCATTGCGGCCTAGCTCGAGCTCAAGTTTGGAGAAGCAAGGAATGCCGGACTGGAATTATCGGTCGCCGGACTACTGCAGGACTTGAAAGGTTTTTATCTGTGTGCGTTTGACAACCAAAACGGAATACAAACCAGCGTATGGTAATCCGTGAGCTCAAGGAAACAATGTCGGCTCCAGCCGGATGCTGGACTAGGGCTCACCGCATTTCCTGTTGTAAATTTTGCTCTTTACAGCACGAACATTATAGCTCAGATCAGTTGCTTTTTAGCCCACGCACTGCTATGCAAGCCCTCCAAGCGTCCCGGCTCGCCGGGCAAGCTCGCCCCTGCTCCTCTAGCGTAGTTCCTCGCTGCTCATCCTTTCATGTGTCTAGGTCAATCAGCAGCGGCGTGTCCAGCTGCCAGGAGCTCTCCTCCCGCACCAGCGCACAGGCAACCAAGTCTTGGCGCAGCTCTGGGAGAGTGATCACCCGCGCCACGGCGACCGCGGTTCCCGCGGACCTGGATGATGTTGGCGTGAGCGCAGCGGCGGAGTCCATCATTCAATACGCCATCAATTTCGCTCGGGCATCCGAGACCTACGAGGTGCACTCGTGGATGGTGCTGCTGGGCATTCTGAAGTTTGAGACTTGCACGGCAGCAAAGATCCTCAAGTCCCTGGGCCTTGAAGACCTTTACGGGGCCTGGAACGAGGTCCTGTGGGCGCTCAACGTCTGCGACGGCCTGCAGCCCCGCAGCTTTGTTACAGACATCAAGTTCGCGGACCGGGCGTTCAAGGTGATCACGGCATCGTCGGACTTCGCGGTTTGGCACGGCAAGGACAAGATGTATTCGGAGGACATCCTCATGGCGCTTGCTGCTGGCGGTGTGCTGGAGGACCTGTTCCCCGACCTGAACCTGTCGTTCGAGCGGGTGCGCAAGGCGGTGGAGAAGAACTCGGGGCGGCGGTACCTGCTGCCGGACGAGAAGCCGGAGGATGTGGCGGGGCCGCTGAAGAGCGAGGACGACGTGTCGTTCCTCTGAGCAGCTGGCGAGGCTGGCGCGCGTGGCCCAGCGGGGTGCAGTTTGGCAAAGGACGCCCTTGAGCGGCGCTGTCCCGGGGAGCTGCATGACGCAGTGGCATGACGTGGGAAGTAGTGCAAGGGATGGTGTCTCGGCAGCTACATGCGGCTCTAGGGTTCGTGCCGCGTGCCGATGCAGCAGCGTGGGAGGCAAGGTCAGGATACGGGCTGGGAGCGGCGCTGTGTGCGCCCGGACTGGGGGCGACGCTGCATCTACGCTGGGAGTGTGGGGAGGCTTGGTATGTGCTTTCATAGAGGGTAGTGGTAAAGCGCAACACGTGAGGCAATGACGGCCGTGATGACTATTTTGACCCGACACAGACCCACTGACCGTGTGGCGTGCTGCTTAAGTTTCAGTTTCAGGGCGGCTGTGATGCAGTGCCCAAATGTTGCATGTTGATACGAGCAAGCAAAGGCAGGTGGCTACGGGCTGGAGCGTGGGGCTGTGAGGATGTAGGCCGTTGGCTGTAGGCCGTAGCAGGGATATGGGCGCCTTGCTGCGCACTAATTCGTCAAACTGTCACGCATGCAATTAAGCTGCGGAGTGGGCAGGAGCGGGCTGCTACGTACGGTGGCGAACTTGTCGAGAGCATGTAACTGTAGTTAATGCTGCGGTGCGGGAGCCGTTGCCAGGCACAGCATCGAGCAGCAAGCTGGGATATCGATGCGGTTCTAACCTTCTATGCGTCAGCTGGAGCGCGCGTTTGACCTGCTGGGTGCTGACTCCCTTAAATGCAAACAAACAGACGTGCGAGGCAGCGACGGTGCCCGCTTGGCTGGCTGTGAGGAGCGCACCAGCTGGTCGGGGTACTCAGGTCAGACGCCCGGCCCACACAGTCCTGCTCCGCTGCTTACCGCCAGGACTCGGAATCGGCATCAGCACAGCGCCTCAGCAGCTGGGCGTTAACATGCAGATTGCATCAGGGGCACACACGGTCGAGCCGCGGCTCTGTAGCTCTGTTTCTGTCGTTGTCATGACTTAAGGCAGGGAACTGCCAACAACCAACGTGGAAGCCCCGCCAGCAACTACATCGTCCGCGGCGCAAAGTACGTCATCAGTCAAGCCGCCACCCACAACCTCATTCATTGTCGTTCACGGGACCAATACACAAATGCCCGTGCATCTCGGTGCACACCTACACCATCCGCCGCCGTCACCGCCCTGCCCAACTCATGCAACCAGCATGCAACTCCAGAGACCGAACTGAACGCTGCTTGCCCCCGAGACCTTGTGTCTGTAATTGAAACCGCCAGTTCGGCATTTCAAACCTTCGGCCGGCTCAATCCACTCGCTAAAAGAATCCCGACTCCCGTCATATGTGCAACGAAACACGCTTGGCTCTTCCACAACCATCCATTGCGCCCTCTGCATCCATTGCGCTGTATGCCGCAGAGTCCCACAAGCAGATCATGTGCACGGTGCTGGCAGCGCAGGGGCGCCAGCACGCGCCGTCCCTCCGTCCTCATCCATCATCCAATCAACCCACACCGCTCAGTATTTGCGCTGCGGAGCACCTGTGCTGAACAGCAGAGTGCCCTTGCCGGCCTTGCCACCCTTCTTGCCGCCACCAGGCGTGTCGCCGCCGGCACCGGCCTCGACCGCTGCCTTGGCGCCGGCTGCAGCGGCAGCGGCGATCGGCCCCTTGCCGCCGCCGCCAGCGCCCCACGCGCCCGCCGGCGCCGGGGCGGCAGCCGCTGCCCCCAGTCCGCCCCACGGGCTGCTGACAGTGGTACCACCACCGCCCGCGCCGAAGCTGCTGCTGCCGCTGGTCTTGGACCCAGCACCGGCGCCGGAGCCGCCGCTGCCTGCGGCACGTGCGCCCCAGGCGCCTGCGGGCGTGGGCGCTGGCACGCCGCCGCCGCCCAGCGGCGGACTGCTGCCGCCCAGTGTTGGGCCGGTGGCGGCGAAGCCCATCTTGGTGATGCGCGCGAATGACACGCCCGCGCCATTGCCGCTGCCCACAGAGCCAGCCCCGCCGCCGCCAGCAGCAGCGGCTGCCGCCGCCGCGGCCTCCTCCAGCGCAATGCTCTCAGCCACCTCGGTCGCCGACAGCCCGGTGTCACGCGCCAGCGCCGCCGCCGTGGCCGCCGCCGCCGCCATCAGCGCATTGCCCGCCGCCGTGGCACCCCCTCCTCCTCCGCCGGCGCCGCCCGCCGCAGCCTGGCTCAGCGACGGCATGGCCTGCAGCTCCTCTGCGCTGGGGCCCACCCGCGCCGCCGCCGCGCGCGCCGCCGCGGCCGCGTCCGCCGCCGCCTGGCGGCGCTCGTCGGCCCGTTGGCGGCGCCGCCGCTTCTCCCGCGCCGCCAGCTCGTCCGCGAAGGGCGCCAGCGACTCGGGCGGCAGCAGGTCGCCGAGCGCCAGCTCGCACAGCCGGAAGGCGCCGGTGAGCGGCAGGTGCGCCAGGAAGCGCCAGCGGCGGCGGCTGGCCTCGCCCTGCACCGCGTCCTCCAGCTCCAGCAGCCGGCCCGACAGCAGCGGCGGGCAGGCGGCGTAAGAGCCGTAGTGGTGCAGCAGGCACCTGCGTGGAGGCGGAGATGGCGGCGTCGGGGAGGAGGGCAGTCAGGCGGCTGGTGCGCCATGCTGCCAGCAGCGGCGTCGGCGCACATACCACTACCTTTGCAACCGGCCTCCCTCCCCCACCTCCGCCCCGCGTCTCGCCCTTCTGCCAGCGCGTCCTCCTGCGTCTGGCCTCATACGCATGGGTGCATGTTCCCCTCGCTGTCCCACCCAGCCCCCCGCGCCGGCGCGTGCGCACTCCGGTACACACATGCAAACACAAGGGCTCAAGGTTTCACAGCAATGCGACCGCACCTCAGGTTGAGCGGGTGCAGGAACACCCAGGAGCCGTCCAGCGCCTGGTAGGTGTAGAACTCGCCCGCCGCGCCGGGAGTGTTGAGCACCCCGCCGCCGCCCGGGGAGCTGCCCAGCAGCCCGCCGCCGCCAGCTGCGCCACCGCCCACGCTGCTGCCGCCGCCCGCGCCAGCCGCGCCGGCCCCTCCAGCCCCGGCCCCGGCTTCACCTGCGGGCTGCGGCTGCTCCGACATGAGCATGATGGAGTTGCTGGAGGCGGAGGTGCCCAGCAGCCCCCCGGCGGCCTCGTCGTTGTCGCCCTCCGCTGCGCCGCCGCCGGCGCCATCCGCGCCAGGGGGCATGGCGGCGGCGGCGGCGGCGGCAGCAGCAGCGGCAGCGGCTTCGCCGCCGGAGGAGCGGCGCGGGCTGGCGCCCTTGCGCCGCTTGCCCTCGCCCGCGCCTGCCGGGCTGCCGTCCTGCTCGTCTCCCGAGAACGCGGTCTCGAAGGGCAGCGCCGACGACTCGCCCGCCTCCTCCGACTCTGCAGGAGGGGCGGCCGGTGCCGGGGCCACAGGCGGGGCCGGCGGGGCCGGCTGCTGCTGCTGCTGCTGCTGCTGCTGCTGCTGCTGCGACGGCCTAGGCCTGCCAGGCGGTGCAGGGGCAGCTGGTAGCGCAGTCTTGGCGCCACCCGGCCGCCCGCCGGCACCAGCTGTCCCGGGGCCGCTGCCAGGGGCGGGCGTGGGCGCACCTGCAGGTCCGGGGGCGGCCTTGCCACGGCCGCCGCCTGCAGCACCGCCTCCTCCTCCTCCTCCTCCTCCTCCGGCGGCGGCGGCGGCGGCGGCGGCTCCGGCTCCGGCTCCGGCTCCGGCTCCGCCGCCCAGGGACGGGAACTGCGCCTCCAGCGCGGCGGCGGCAACAGCGGCCTCGCGCGCGGCGGTCACATCCGACACGGCGGCAGTGAACATCTGACGGGGCAGGGCGGGACGGGTTGTGCGAAACTAGGGAGTCTGGGGCATGGCCAGCGCTGGCGACACCACGTGAAGTTATGCCTCCTAGCCTTCTCCTCTAACTTCACAGGCAGTACCTCCCTACCGCTTCCCAACTCGCATTCAGCCCTGCTTAACGCCTCCATCTAAACACCTTTGCAAGAAGCAGCTCCACAAAGTCCTGTTATGCGCCCCTCCGCCCTGCTCTGCCCAGCCCACAGCCCACCGCCCACCTTTTTCACGGCCGCCTCCGCCGACGCGCCCAGCGCCGCTGGCTCCGCGCCGGGCCCCTCCCGCGCCGCCAGCAGCCCGCGCCCCTCCAGCAGCTCGCCGCGGTGCTCCGCCCAGCGCCGCGCACGCGCCGCCAGCTGGTCCAGCGCGCCGTACACGAAGGGCGCCTCCTGGGCCGCGTCCAGCCCGCCCTCGGCCACCAGCTGCGCCGGCAGGCAGGGAAACAGTTGTTGGTTGGTGGGTTGGTTAGTTGGCTGGCCGGGGCGGGGGGTTGAGGCAGGAGGTGTGTGCGCCTCGTGACGGTGGGATTGTGCGAATGCGCAATGTGTGGCGAAGCGTGAAAGCAGGCTGTGTGTGGCGTGCCGCGCATGCAGTCACACATGGCGTGGGAGGCAGGCCAGGAGGCGCGAGGTCAAAAGCCGCGTCCATCGGTCCGGCGGCGTACACAAGCAAATACCTGCATAGCGCACGCTGCCAGCTGCTCCGCCGCCGCCCGCCAAAGTTCGTCTGCGCCGCCGCCGCCACCTGCGCCGCCCGACACCACCACAAACTTGGCAAAGGGGTTGGCGTCAAACAGCGACGTCGCAGCCTCGCTGCCGCCGCCTGCCCCCGCCGGTGCCGGACCGCCGTCGGCGCTGGCGGCGGCCGCCGCCGCTGCTGAGGCCGCCGCGGCTGCCGCTGCGGCTGCGCCCGGGTCCACCAGCTGGGGGATGATGCTGTTGCGTGTGCGCCTGCAGCAGCAGCAGTCGGGGGCAGCGAAGAGCAAGGGTCCGTCGCTGGTAGTGCATTAGTGGCGGCAGCAGCGGCATCACAGACCGGGCGGTGGCGCCAAGTCCCGGGCCCCAGCGCCCCAGCGCCCCAGCACGCACCGTATGAGCGCCAGGGTCAGCTGCTCGCCGGCCCTGTGGGTGGCCCGCCGCACCAGCCGCACCAGGCGCAGCTCGCGAGCCACCACCGGCGCGAAGCACAGCGGGCAGGGAGCTGAGCGCCTGTGGTTGGGGGGGGGCGGCAGGTGGGTAGGTGGGTGCTGGCGATGCCACACTGATTGGAATTTGGAATGGAGTGGCGGAGGGGCACCTGGGAGCCGCAGGTGTATGCCGCACTGCCACAGCTCGTCACATGCCTGGCCATCGTCCACACACCACGCACCAGCACCGGCATTTCCAACCCCCGTCGCACCTGCCCGCTGCCCCCGCCTCGCCTTCCCGCCTTGCAAGATGGCATGCATGAAGCCCCTGGTGCCTTACCCGCAGGTGGTGAGGCACACACACGCCGGCACACGCCCCCCCCCCTCACCTGAGCTGCTCGCCGCCGTGGTTGACCAGGTGGTGCATGATGGCTGGGAAGGAGAAGATGTGGCCGCAGGGAGTGATCTGGGGGAGGGCGGTGCGGGGACAGTGAAGGCGGGTGGGGCAGGCAGAGTTGCAGGTGAGGTAGCAGGTGCAGGTGCAGGGAGGGGTGGGCGGGTTGTTTCCAGCCCAATGAACCATATCCAGGGTGGGGTGGGGTGGATGGGCAACGCGTGCAACTGGGAAAGGGCTGCTAGACGCATCCGGTCTCGACTCACGTTCTGCCTGACGGTGCCCCTCCCTCTGCCCCCGGGCGCTGTCCCCAGTCGGATACGGGGCAGTCCCAACCAACAGGGTATTGATTGTCGGAGCCCTCTCGCCGCCATCTGCGCCCTTCCCTTCCCTGCCCTGACTGCCCTGCCCTGACTGCCCTGCCACTAGCTACCACGGCGGCCACCCACCTGCGGGCACAGCGGCGGGCAGTCCAGACTGATGGGGCACTGCACCGGCACCGGGCTGGCCATCTCCACCTGTGGGGGCGGGTGGTGTGGTGGTGGTGGTGGTGGTGGTGGTGGTGGTGGTGGTGGTGGTGGTGGTGGTGGTGGTGGTGGTGGTGGTGGTGGTGGTGGTGGGTGGGCAGGTGGGTAGGGGCGCGCACCCAAGCGGGTTAAGATCAGAGCAAAAGCGAGGTGCAGGGCCCTCCCCCGCACTTCCCAACCCTCAACCCCGACTCCGCACCCTTCGAGCTTTCCGGCCCGCCCCCGCCCCCGGGTTCTGGGTTTTGAAATGGTCAATTGGCTTTTGGTTTCTGGAATGACCTGCCCCGCCCCCACACCACCACTACGGTACCTGCAACACGTCGTCCCAGTCAAACATCTTGTCCGCGTCCGCCTCATAGCTGCTCACGTCCACCGCGTCTGTGCGCGCGCAGGTGTGTGCACATGGAGAAGAGCACACAGGGACAGGGAAGCATGCGCATGGCCGCTGTCAGGCTGCCGTCCTGTTGACCAGCGTGTGTGCTTGTGTACCTGGGGCGGGGCCATTCATTGGCACACGGCGGTACATCCGTGTCCGCCAGCCAGCACACACGCACACACAGATCACACCGCCGCCCGTCACGTGCACGAGACACGCCCACCTGACACCATGAAGCGGAAGTTGGCCTGAGGGCAGTGGAGGGGGAGGGGCAGGGGGGCAGGGGGGGCGGCGCGGCGAGAGTTGGCCATTGGCAGTGGTCCCGAATGACCTTGCAGCGGCAGGGCACAGGCCCCGACGTCACGTGACCGCAACACACCAGCCGCCAGCGCCCACCTCAGCGCTCACCCCGGCCGTCCCACGCTCCCGTCCCAACCCGTTCCCTCGGCCCCGCACCCTGCCCACTGCCGTACAAGCACACGCACCTGCAGGAACTTGTTCTTGTCGTACTTCTGCGGCTTGGATCCACCGTACCCGTACCCGCCGCCGCCTCCACCGCCTCCTCCTCCGTACCGGCGGGCGGCGGCGCCACCGCCGCCGCCTGCACCACCACCGCCTCCACCGCCGCCAGGGCGGGAGCTGCCCGGCCGGCCGCCGCCGCGGCCCTGCAACAAAGCACCGAGCCAATGCGTTGTGCGTTGAGGGCGCTTCGCCAACGGCTCGTATGCAGGGGCGTTCAAAAGGGCACCGCCCGCTATGTAGCCTTCACTCACCCGCCTCCCGTGTGGCATCCCGCTGTCCGCGCCACAGCCCCGGGCTGGTGAGAGCCAACACAGGCACGTACCCACGCCCACCCCATCCCCCGTACGCCCCGCCCCTCCCGCCTCTCACCCGACCGCCGCTGCGCCCCGCCGCCGACTCGTACTGGAAGTTAAGCAGGTGGTTGGCGTTCACCCCGCCCCCGGCCCCCGAGCCGCCGGGGTTGGCACTGGCGGCTCCGGGGCCCGGTGGTCCTAGCGCGCCCGAGCTGGAGCGCTCTGGTGCAGCCCCACGGCCCCCGCCGCTTTCACCACCGCCTGCCGCCTGCTGCTGTTGCTGCTGGCGGTTCAAAGCCGCGGAGAGCCCACCAGCTCCACCGCCGCCGCGGCCGCCGCCGCCGCGGCCACCGCCGCCGCGCCCCCGCCCAGGGCTCGGCGCGGCGCCCTGTCCCTGCTGTGAGTGTTGAGCGCAATCACCGTTCAAGGACTACCGTGGCTGCACGCCCACATGCGAGGCATCCGTGCGCATGCAGGCCTATGCCAGGCCTTTGTGAGCCCCACCCAGTTGCACCCAGGCCTTCGCCGCCGGCGCGCCACCCCTTGCCCGCCCGGAGCGCTCAAAATGCCTAGCTTCCATGAGTCAATGTCAAACAGCCCCCTCCCCGACACGTCCATGGTTGGAAGAAGCACGCGACCGGGTGGTGGTGACCATGTCTCCCAAGGCACGGCGGTTTCGCACTGGGTGTGCTAGCAACCAAAGCGAATTATGATCCTACCTTGTTGGTAATAGGGCCATCTTTTTGTCGCTCTGCGGCAAGCGCAGGTGAGGCTAAGCGAGCTGTTCCATGGACAGGGCACGGCCAGCAGTCACACAGCCCTAGATCACATTCGCACCTGGATCGCTAGCATTTAGCCTTGGTGGCGAAGAACCACCAGCAGCGCTACCGGAGCCATGGTCGTGCAAGGGCGGGGCGGATGCAGTCGCGTTCTGAGCAGAGGAGGTGCTCTGGTCTTGCGCAATGAACATGCAACTAGATGAAAGCTGTTGAAATACCGGGAATGCGAGTTCCCGGCGTCTTCAGCACGGAGCTGCACAGTGGGGCAGGGGACTGGCGAGGAAAGCTGTTAAGAACGAAAGAGCCGGGTTGACTTTTTGCAGGGTGTGGTATTTTAAAAATATGTACAAAACCTCAGATCAGACAGCAGGTTTTTTCCGGGCTGGGGCGGCATCAGGGCGGCACCGTGCAGAACACCGTGCTATGCCGCGTAACCCCGGGCCCCCGTCAAGTCCGCAAGTCGCAGGACGGCGCTGGCGAACCCTACGCCCGCTGCTGCTATGCAATTCATCAACAACAATGAGGGACGAGCATTCTCTGGCACTACCACGTTGCCTTGGGGGGCTGGCGTGCCGCTGCGGGCTGATCTGCTGCATCCCCATTGAAGTTCCCCACACACCGACAACACCATCCCGCCCACTTCGCATTCGCGTTTTAGCCGTGCGTAACCGTACACGTTTGGCTCCCCTGGCTTTGAACGCGTCTCTTGTCATCCACATTCAACACTCCCTAATGTCGTGCCTGTCCTACTCTAAATTGTCCCTCACCGACGACCCCAGCCAACGACTGTAATGCGCAGTACTGGTCCGCAACTCCAGCAGCGCTCCCGCAATCCTGCTCACAACCCAATGACACCGCCCCACCGCATCACCACCGGCGAGCTCGCTTCAGGCTCCGCACCTTCTATGGTCGCATCCAGCTGGCTTAGCTAGCTACTACCGTACCACAGCAGCCATCCAGGCCTTCTACCTAGCTAGGCGAGTTGCTCAGATTGCCCTAGTCACTGGTCCAGTCCCCGCTCGAGTCCGAGCCCGAGTCCGAGTCCGAGTCCGAGTCCGAGTCCCAATATGAGTCGGACGACGGCGCCAGCTCCGCGCTGCCCCACAGCCGCCGCACGCCGCAGTCCAGCAGCAGCAGCCGCTCCAGCCGCCCAAGCAGCGCCGGGTCCCGCCAGCCGCACGAGCAGTCCCACTCGCACCCCGCCGCCTCCGTGTGCTGCTGCTGCTGCTGCTGCTGCTGCTCCTCCGCCCTCGGCGCAGACTTGGCCGCCCCCGCCGCCGCTGCGGTGCTGCTGGCCTCCGCCCACCTTATCGCCGCCTGCTCGAGGTGCCGCTCCGCCACGGCGTCCATCGCGTCTTCGTCCGAGTCCGAGGTGTCCAGCACCAGGCCCCCAGACCGGGCCCGCGCCCGCTGCAGCGCGCGAGGTGTGCGCCGGTTAATGCGGTTGACAGCGGCGGGTGCGGTTGCGGGTGCGCCGCCACGACGGCTGCGGCTGGCCCCGCTGCAGTTGCAGCTGCTGGCTGCTCCTGCCGATGGCAGGGTTGCGGAAGAGGCCCACAGCTCCATCAGCACCTGCAGCAACGGCAGCACACAGCACACAGTACAGCTCACGCCGCGGCCGTTAGCTCAACGCAACCAGCACTCCTACTCAGCACGCCGCTACTCAGCATGAGAGGATTTGCAACGAACTGTTCTTTTCTTTTCCGCTTGGACGCCTGACGCGCTAACTGCGCAGTCACGCATGTGCGCTACGTGCACGCAGCACGCGTGAGTCCCGCCTCGCCCTTGCCTAACGCCCAGCAGTACCGGTAGCAGGGGGTGCCGCCCGCATCAGCCCGCATCACGCTCATCTGACACGCACCGCCGTGTCATACACGCGCCACCCACACCCACACCCACGCCCACACCCACCTGGAACACCGCCTCCCGCACGGCGTCCTCCATGTCCATGTGGCTCCATGACGCCCACGGCGGCGGCGGCAGCACCACCGCCTGCGTCTCCGCAGCTGCCACTGGCTGCGCCACCGCTGGAACAGCCCCACATGCCCCACGGCGGCCCCGCCCGGCGCGGCCTCCGCCTGCTGGTGCTGCCAACGCCCGCTGCTGCTGCTGCTGCTGCACCAGGGCCGCCAGCGCCGCCGCAGCCGCCGCCGACTTGCACTGCAGCAGCAAGAAGCCGCCGGCCGGTGCGATTACATGCACCTCATCAGTGTCCAGGCGCTGCCGCCAGCAGGGCGCTGCCGCCGCCGCCACCGCCGCTGCCGTCCCCATTGCAGCTTTGCTCTTGAGCGCCGGCCCACGTAGCGGGGGCTGGGCTTGGGGCGGCTGCGGCTGCGGCTGAGGCGTCGGGAAGCACTGTTGGAGTGCGGCCGCGAGCCAGTCCTCCGCCTCACTGGACAGCTCATCCACCGTGCCGTCTGCATTGGGCGGCGGCGGCAGGCAGCGACTGTGCAGCATGACGCAGCAGGGCCGCGCCTCCCTGCTGCTGCTGCTGCTGCTGCTGCTCTTGCTGCTGCTCTTGCTGCTGCTGCGCGCCGCTGTTCCTGCCTCCGGCTGCTGCTGCTGGGCCGAGGCCCACAGCCGGCTCAGCGCCTCACTCAGCACCTGCTGCGGTGTGGCGGTGTCCAGGTCGAGCCGCTGCGGCTCCTGCGGCCCCTGCGGCTGTGATGCCGCCGCCGGCTGCTTCGCCTGCTCTGGGGAGCGGGCGACCCGCTGACGCTTGGCCGGCTGTCGATTGTTGCCTTTCTGCTGCCCCTGCTGCGGCTCCTTCGATGCGGCGGCAGCAGCTGAGCCGGCAGCTGCAGAGTGTGCGAGCGCGGCTGCGCCTGCCGGAGCGGTGGCGGCTGCGGCGGCTGCGGCGGCTGCGGCGGCTGTGGAATGGGTTGGGGAATCCCTGAGGCTCCACTGGCCATGCATAAGCGCCAAGAGCTCTGTAGGCGGGCCCAGCAGCCTGACCAACGCCGCTGCCGCCGCACCGTCCCCATCGTCCTCGTTCAGCATGCACCCATCGCCCCGCAGCAGCCGCGCCACAGACACCCGGCCCCCGCAGCGCGCCACCAGCCGCGGCAGGGCGCCGCCTGGCGCAAGGCACCTGCGCAGTGCGCCCGGCGGCACGTCAGATGGCGAGTGGAGGCCGCGGTCGGCCCTGCGCCGGCTCCGGTGGTCGTCCAGGTCGACATCAACCTGCACGTACGGTGTAAGGCATCAAGCGGCGCGAGCGGCCAGCCGGCCAAAACTCAAATGACAAGAGCCAATCCGTGGGATGAACACGGCTGAGTCTGCGCACTCCAATCCCTTTCCGACTCCGAACCTCCGTTCACCTCATGCCCACTCCCACTCCTGGCCACTTATGCCCATCAGGGCCGCTATCTACAAGTCTACAGTAGCGTAGTTGACCAAACAAAGATGAGAGGGCTATGGCGCCATACGTGCATAGATTGCGGCCCTTCATGCTTTGTCCGCCCGCCACGCACGCCCTCTCACCAGCAGGTTGCGGAACTCCAGCGCCAGCAGGACGGCCGCCTGCGCCCCTGGCTCCTGCCCCTGCAGCTCGTCCGCCGCCGCCAGCAGCGCCGTGGCCAGCGCGTCCAGCCGCAGCAGCATGCGCTTGTGGCAGTTGCTGCTCAGCTCCTTGGGCGTGCTCACCAGCACGTGCCGCATGCCCCAGCGCCCGCCGCCGGCCCCCCCGGGCCCGCCGGCTGCTGCTGCCACCGCCGCCGCTGCCGCATCGCCGTGCTGCTGCGGCTGCTGCTGCCCTCTTGCGGCAGCCGTCGCGGCTATCGGCCCCGGTCCCAAGACGCCCGAGCCCAGCCCTGGCTCGTACATGACCTGCACCACCATCTCAGCGATGTAGACCGGCCCCTCCAGCCGCAGCCGCCGCAGTCGTGGCGGCAGGTGCCGCCGCCCCAGCAACTGCGCCAGCAGCTGCTGCTGCGACTCCCGCTCCACCGCAGCTGCAGCAGCAGCAGCTCGCCTCGCTGCCGCCGCAGCGGCGGCCTCAGCAGGTTCGTCATCGGCATCCTCGTCGCCATCCTCGTCGTCGTCGTCGTCGTCACTACTGCTTCCCGCGGCGCGCAGGGCGGCGTCGTACAGGTGCAGGCAGCCCAGGCTGAGCTCCTCCAGGCTGCGCGGCAGGTGCTGCGCCAGCGCCGCCAGCCCCGCAGCCGTCAGGCGCGGCACGCTGCTGGCGGTGAGTGTCAGGCTGCGCAGCTGCGCGCAGTCGGCCAGCGGGCCCAGGCCGGCGCTGGACAGCTTCAGGTTGTCAAGGCGCGGCAGCGTCAGGCGGCGCAGGCGCGGAAAGGTCCAGCGGCCCACGCACTCGAGGATGGCGGTCTGGCGGCCTGGCGGGTTGGGCTGGTCCCACCGCTTGCGCGCATCCGTGCAGTCCCGGCCGAAGTCCAGGTGCTCCAGCGCGTCGAGCCCGTAGGCGTCCAGCAATCGCAGCACGCTCTTGACGTTGGCTGTGCCGTGGATGGTGACGCTGGTGATGCGCTGCAGGGTTTGGGTACTCACACCTTCAAACACGTAGCCAAGGTCGCCTGGGCTCTGAGGGTCGACCAGAGCCAGGCACACATGCGTGCAGCTGGAAAAATGCTTAAGCGGAGAGTACCCTGTCGACAGCCATTCGCCGACCGAGTCGTCGCAAACAAGGAGTGGCACGCGCGTGATGGTGCTCTCATACAGCTCGCGCAGCTCTCGGCAGGCCGCACGACACGCATTCGTGCGCCTGCTGAAGGATTCGCCAAGTATTCGCTTGCGTGCATCAGGTGGCAGAATGTATAGGAGCCCAGGCAACTCGGGCGTCGGCATTCGTCGCCCACGGAAGAGACCAGCGCCTCAATACTCAGTACAATTAAAAAATGGTCCGTTTGAAATTTACCAATTTAATACGTCAATGTTTGAATCGATAACTTCGCCAGCTGTCGATGCATTTGTGCACACGTGAACAAGGCATCTGGCACGCGCTCGCAAAGGCACTAGCTCTTTGGGAGATTCTTACCAAGTTAGTGTCAATATGACGGGTTTTGGTTTACCATGGATTTAAATACACGCCGTTATCCCACACGCGATGTGCGGTGCCAGTGGAGCCTTACAACCTGTCAACCAGTGGAGCCAGTGGAGCCTTGTGTCAACCCTCCAGCCCACGCGCCTGCAATTCACTCATATGGCACACACATCTCAATATGTTACAGCTGTGGGCCTGCCTCCGACCCGGGCCCGACACACGGCCTCTGCAGCCTACCAGTCTCTGGACTGGCGAGAGCGCTCACAAAAGCAGCGCTAGAAACCCAAGCCCACGGCTGACCTGCCCTGCCCGCGCACAGCAAGCCTAGCCACGAAACGAGAAACGCCTCCCTGTGATCTCCTGAGCCCACAGGACCAGGCGGTGTGGAGACAGCTCGCGCATCGCAAGCCTCAAACAAAACCCCCGACAAGAGACAAACCGAAGACGAGCGACCCACGCTCCCCTGGGGGCTACCTACGCCTGGGAGCGCACACGTCACCCTATGCTACTCATCAGTAGGCCACACGTAGCAAGAGGGGCAGGGCCGGCGAGAACGCTCAAAGCCGCCGCACCTAGCCGCCAAAGCTACAGCCCAAGCCACCACCTCAATCGAGTCACCGCAGAGGAGACAAGCACGCAACCTAGCGCCTACCCGCCACCACGCACAAGGGTCGTGAACGTACGCCACCGTCAACGGTACCACCCACACACTCATACACACACAAACCGCGTCTCATCTACACTCTATCTAGTACCGCTGATAAGCAGCAGTTGCGAGCTGTCACAACTTGACTAAACAGGTTGCTGAACCTTAATGCGCCCACCCTGCACGGCTAGCAGGGGGTGTGCCGTGCCTACCTCCCTCCACCCCTTCCTGGGTACCCCTAATCCTGCGAAGTCCTGCAGCCGCCAAAACCCTGTCACCGCTTCCGCTTTAGCGATTTCTACAGGCTCAGTGGCGCCCTCCATTTCCATACCCTCTGGGGGCCCCGCGTTGGTAACTGCCCTCAACCTCGTCCGGGCGCGTTCCATGGCCGAGAGGGCGGCTAATATCACCACATCCCACACTGCTTGCTGCACTCCGTGAGGCGGTTCTGTCAGCCATAGCTGCTGCCGAGTGATGGTGTTCGCCATCGCCGCGTTAATCTGCTCCAGCACTGCCTGCGCCACGGGACACTCCCAGAAGTGATGTGCTCGCGGTGAGCAGGGCGCGCCGTGCGTTCCTCCGTGGGCGCCGCATCCACACGTTTCCTGCTGCTGGGCGTTGACGTGGCATTGACGTGCCCTTGACGTGGCTGTTTCCAGCCAGAGGTACTCCATCCACTGCCAGCCGCCACAGGACCTCCATATGTTCCCGTTCCCACCGTATGTGCCAAATCCTGCTCAGCATGGCGCGCACGGGGTTCGTGCCAGTAGGCGTGGTCGCAGTTGCCGCCGCTGTGTTTGTCGTGGTGGCTGCTTCCTCACCTCTGGCTGGCGGGGTGGATGGTTCAACCGCGAGTGAATAGCGTCATGGGACGAGTTTGCTCGAGGTCGTGGGTTCGATTCCCATACACTCCCCCGATTTCGGTCGGGATGAAATGCCTAGGGATAAGTGGTCAGCCGGACGAGTTTAGGACTTAGTCGATGAGCCCGGATTCGGTCCACTAGGGCGGCCGCGAGCTCCTATAAAGTAAGAAGTATCGATCGATCGGGTGAACGGTTAGGCGGCAGAAGTCACGGTGGAGACGTTGGCGTGCAGGTGGCACGCCCCTGAAGTCCAGAGCAGTTCGCTCGCGACCCGGGTCACCAGGTCCTTCTTGTAACCATGCATTCTCTGGCTTCCCTGGCAAAGTCCGCGTGTAGCTGGTTCCGCCGCTGTTCGATTGGTCGCAGAAGCATCGCCGTGGCCTGGCTGACTGTTAAGCGCTGGAGCCGTATGGGCATCAGCAAGCCCCTACGCCAGCCTAGCCTGCCAACTATCTGAGCCCGCACTGCCTCCATCGTCTGCGCCGGCGGCTGACCTCCAGCGCTGATTTGCTGCTCCACTTGCTCCGCCGCTGCTCGCCATTCTGGACTGATGTCTGCGAGTAGCAGCTGGATAGCCTGCAGCGTCGGGCTCCTTCTAAAGCCTTCCGGTGCTGTGGGGGAGAGATGCTGACCGACCCACTGCCGCCATTCCTCCGTGTCGGCTGGCGGTGTCCCTGCTGCCACCAGGGCCCCCAATCTCACAGCGTCCCCCACTGTCTTGAGGGTGTGGCACGTGCTGAGACGCACGTGGCGCTGTTCCATACCTGGTCTCGGTGGTGCTGGGGGCTCGGCTCCCTCCGGGCTGAAGTCGGGATCAGCGCTATTCTCTTCTGCTTCCGCTGCCCGTTGGCTATTGGGCAGCAGGGCGTTGGCCCAGAGCGGTGCCGCCCAGCACCAGTCTCCTGTTGCCATCGTCCTCCACGTCTTCCAGTGGTGGCAAGTGGCCTAATGCTGTGATGAAACGTGCCATGTCTGTGGGCAGGCCCTGGGCTGGCCCTGGTCGGCTGTCTGCGTCCGCGCTGAGGGTGGTGACGGACGCCAGGCTGAGGTGCGGGTGATGCCTTCGAAGGTAGCATATCACGACTTGCTCCCAGGGGTGACGTGCTGGCTCGGCCTGTGCCGCTGCGCTCGCCAGTCGTGCTGCCCACCTCACACACATGAGGCAGTCCGGACGCCCCTCACTCTGCTCCTCCGGATCGGTGACGGACGCGATCGGCTCCCATTCATGGTCACTCAACACGGCAGTGCGGCACATCTGGGCCATCCAGGCCACGCAGCTCGGCCTCCTCCAAGCCAAGCCCATCGCCGCCGACCCCCTTCGGTCACGCCCAAGGGTGCCCCAGTCTTACACAGGTTGCCCCAGTCTTACACATTTCATCCAGCAGGTTTGAGGTGCCGTAGGTTTGGGGCCCCCCGGGCCCTCTAGGTGGGCGCCCATCAGCAGCTGCTGCAGCGCCTGAAACCGGCTGTGCGTACGGCACGATCAGCAGACTGGTAGACCCTAAGGCAATCTAAGGGACTCAATTGGCTCTAAATGGACATTACACGTACGACTTGAAGCTGCCGCTGTACGACTGCACGGTTGTGTGCATCGGGGGGGGGGCTCGGTCGTCGCCCCCCCCCCGGCCTCCCCACAAAAGGAACCCAAGCCGTTTCCGGAAAGGTACGACGGCAGTGAGGCCCTTTTTCTGAGCCTCCACCCCGCGCAGCCTGCTGTGAGCTCGCTTTAGGGCCTACTATACAGCTGCCCAAGCTCCTCAACCCTACCCCTACCCTGCACCACTCACATCCGGGCGTCCGCCGCCTCGCCCTACCGCTAACCTACTCGCCCTACGTGTCCACGCCATGACAGCTACATGATCCTAGCCCAGGGATGGGCCCGCCGCCGCCTCACCATCCCGCCGCATCCACCCTCTCCCTATCCCGCTAGCTCCTGGAACAAGTCCTACCCAGCTCACATTGCCCCAGCCCCCACCCCCTATGTCCCCCGTGTGCCCGCCCCCCCCCGCTCACTCAGCTCCCCTCGGCCCCGCCGCCGCCCCAGCCGCCTGCTGGGCCTCTTGGGCCTCATTCATCACTTGGCCGCCCCCGCCGCCCCCGCCGCCCCCAGCTGCCCCAGCGCCCCCAGGTCCAGCGGCAGCTCGGCGCCCGCGCCGCCCGCCCGCAGCCAGGCCGCCACACGCCCCGCCGCCGCCTCCGCGCCGCCCGGCAGCTCGCTCTCGCAGTTGAGCACCAGAAGCGGGTCGTGCAGCGACTGCAGGATTGGGTGGGGTTACATGCATCAGAGGTAGAAAGGGGCGGCGGGCAGAGCGAGCCAGACGGAGGAGGACTCGGTACTTGGAAGACAGGAAGGATGGAGTGAGGGAGATGGAGTGAGGGAGATGGGAGTGAGGGAGGGCCTGGACTACCGTATGCAAGTAGCGAAGGACGCGCGAGGAATGGGCGAAGCAACCGTCATCCCTCCCTCCCTATCCTCCCTCCCCTCCCTCCCTGCCCACCTGGCGCAGCAGCAGCCAGCCGCGGCGGCCCTGGCCCTCGTCCATGTTGACTCGCCAGCCCTCGTGGTTGACCGACTCCAGGCTCCAGGTGGCGGGCGCAGCCGGCACCACCCCGCTGCCGCCGCCGCCCTCATGGCCCCCATCATGCCCCTGGGCCTGGGCCTGGGCCGCCGCCGCCACCCAGTCGTGGAAGGCCGCAAGCACGCGGCCGCCCACCGCCTTGAAGTCGGCGTGCTGGATGCGCACGCGCCACTCGCGGCTCTCCGCCGGCTCCGCCAGGCCCGCCAGCAGCTCCGCCAGCCCGCCCGCCGCGCCCTCCTGCTTGCGCCGCACGTGCTCGATGATGGCCTGGTGGTGGTGGTGGTGGTGGTGGTGTGTGTGTGTGGGGGGGTAGTTCATTCCAGAAACCAAAAGCGAAACGACCAGGGGGGGGTGACGATGGGGCCAGTGGTGGGTGGGAGAGGCAGGGTGAGTCAGATACGGTAGTGGATGGAGAGCTTGGTCGGAAAGCGTGGAACAGCCCGGTCCCTTCCCCTGTAGCAATGTAGTCTCCCCCACACCACATCACCCCCCAATACCTCCCCACTTCCACCTGCCCACCACTTCCACCTGCCCACCACTTCCACCCATCACGCTCGCTCACCTTGACCGCCAGGTAGGCGCCGTCGTCCAGGAAGAAGTTCTCCCGCAGCGCGCCGTGGCCGGACGTCTCCATCATCAGCGCGCAGTCCTCGCCCTGCGCGTTGAGCCGCACGCCCGCGCCGATCACGTTCTTGTAGCCGCGCTTGTAGCTGGCAGGGGCGGAAACGGGGGCGGGGGTGGGCGGGGAGGGGGTAGCTCATTCCGGAGCAACCGGAGCAAGTCGACCAAAAGAACCCGAACCAGGCAGCCCAGCCCAGGGTGGTTACTGGTAAACAGTCCCGGTGAGAAACAAAATGCGAACACGAGCCCAGGGGGGGAAGAGGGACAGGAAATGAGAGTGAGCTAGCAGCGCTGGGCGGGGCGCCCTGAACAAGCCCTTCCCCCTTGCGCCACCCCAACTGCTGCCGCTGAACTTTACTGCCCAAACCCCCACCTCTGCCAACTGCCCGCAGCCCTCCCCAGCCTCTCTTTCCCGCCCCCACACCCTCACACCCTCCCGCCCCCCACACCACCTCTTCACTCCGGGCTGGGTCGGTTGGTTCGGGTTCTCTTGGTCGTTTCTCTTTGGTTTCTGGAATAAACTACCCCGGCCCCCCGGTGCCCACCCCCCTCTTACTCCCAGCCCACCCACCGCATGTGCTTGCCGCCCAGCGCCGCGATAAAGTCCGCCAGGCCGTTGCTGGTGACGCTGTCCGTGACGATGGTGGTGCCGGGGTGCTGACGCAGCACCACCGCCGACATGAGCGCGATGAAGCGGTTGGAGTTGATCTCGCGGCCGGACGCGTCCACGATGGCGGACCTGAGGCGGGCCAGGTGGGGGCGTGGGGGCCGTGGGGAGGCGGGCGTGTAAGGCGGGCGGGCGGGTGGAGGGGGGGGCGAGGGTGCAGTGAGTGGGTCATTCCAATCCCACAGTCAGCGGCACACTGGGGCTCTCCTGCCCGCATGCCTGGCCCCCCCTCCCCCCAGTTTGTTCTCACCGGGACTGTTTACCAGTAACCCCCTCCCCCCTGCCGCCCCTCCTCCCCCCGCCACACCGTCCTCATGGATGGCTACCCCCCCCCCCCCCCCACCCACCCACCCACCCACCCACCTGTCCACGTCCGTGTCAAACACAATGCCCAGCTCTGCGCCACTGGCCTTGACGGCGGCGGCGCCCGAGGCCTGAGAGGGGGGGATGCGGGGCGGGATGGGGGTTCCATGCATGTTAAATTAATGGGGGCAGGTGGTGGTTGTGGTGGTGGGTTATCGGCGGAAGGTAACAAGGAAAGCAGGCGGGTCGTGAATGACAAGCTGGTAGGTGGTCAGGTGCGCAGGCAGCGGCATTAGGTATGGGGGAGAGCGCTCACGCCTTGAAGGTCACCATGGGCAGCCGCCAGGCCGAACAATCGGTGCCAGGTGCCCCCGAGCAGTGCCCCCAAGCAGTGCCCCCAAACACACCACGACACGCCAGCGCCGCAAGCCGCACACGTACTCCTAGCAGCCCCCGAGATGCGCCGCGCTGCGACACCGCACACACACCCCACTGCAGCTCACTGCAGCACAGTGCAGTGCGGCCGTACACCACAGCAGCACCGGCACGCACGCACCATGGCCGCGGGGTGCTCGGGGTTGGGCGGGTGGTTGGGGAAGGTGCCGTCCGGGTCCAGGAACACACTGCCGCTGGTGTCGGCGCCCAGGGGGGCCAGGACCTGGAGGGGGCGGGTGGGAGTGGTGGTAGTGGTGGTAGTGGTGAGTGGTGGTAGTGGTGGTGGCGGTGGTGGTGGGGTGGGCCAGGAGTCGTGAGGAGGGAGATAGGGACACGGCCGATGGGTGGCTGCAAAGAAACACCACCACCTCCCCCCTCCCCCCTCATGCCCCTCCCCGCCTCCCCTCCCCCCTCCTGCCCCTCCTGCCCCTCCCCTCCCCCCTCCTGCCCCTCCCCTCCCCCATCATGCCCCTCCCCGCCTCCCCACCCCCCTCCTGCCCCTCCTGCCCCTCCCCTCCCCACCTCCTGCCCCTCCCCGCCTCCACCCCCGCCCCCGCACCCAAGCCGCACCTGCTCCGCGAAGAAGCCGCCGCTGCCGTTGCCGGCGTCCACCACCACGTGGCAGCCGAGCAGCGGGAAGTGGTAGTTGGCGGGGGAGTTGACGCCGCGCTTGATGAGGTCGCGCAGGCTGGCGGAGTAGGTGGGCAGGAAGGGCAGGCGCGCCAGGCGGGAGGGGTCCAGCGACAGGGCCACGGCCAGTAGGTGCGACTGCTCGGACACGGGGTCGCCTGGTGGGGGTGGGGGTGGGCCAGGGGGCAGGGGGCAGGGGCCAGGGGGGTGTTGGCGAGGGGGAAATGAGGAATGGTGGCGTGGGGGTTCCATGCATGTTAAATCAATGACGAAGGAGACCCATGGGGGTCCGGTGTTGCGCGATGAGTGCGGCATGGGATGAAAGCAGCGGACGCGGGCGGCACCAGGTAGCACTAGTGGTGACCCCAACAAGCACGTCAGCGCGCGGCGGCCCATGGTCACCAACACCTATCATCACCACTGATGCGCCAATGAAACGCCTCACCCCTCCCCCCGCACTCCCACCCTCCACCCTCCACTCCGCTCCATCGTGCCCACGCACCTATGTTGACGCCCGCCTCCGCCGCCGCCGCCGCCGCGCTCTGCAGCAGCTCGGCGATGTCGGGCTTGTCCAGCCCACCCGCCGCCGTGAAGAACTTGAGGCCGTTGGCGTTGTACGGCAGGTGGCTGGCTGTCAGCATCACCTGGGGGGGCGGGGCAGGGGGGCGGGTGTAAATACCAGCCCAATTAAACCATACCCATGCAAAAGAGCGAGCAGGAGAGCGTGGCCTATGCTGCTGGGGGGGGGGGGGGGAGGAAGCAGGAGGGAGGGGGGAATCGTGTGAGCTCATCCCAGAGCACCAACCAGCCGAGTGAACCCAAGCCGGCAGGGGGGTGGGTAGCAAGACATGAAGACGGGTCCATGCTTGCAGGCACCACGCCGGGAGGTGAATCAGGACTGTGTATAGTAGGGACCCCAGGGCTGGCCGAGCTGCTAAACCGCTAGCATAGTAATGAAAGGCACTTGCAACTCGACACTAGACATATCCCTCCCCCAATAGAATGCCCCAACGCACCGCGCCGGTGTAAGGCTGCGCCGCCAGCTCGGCCGCGGGCGGCACCGGCGGCGGCGGCAGCATAGTGTTGGTGCCGGCGCTGCCACCGGCGGCAGAAGACGGCGGCGAGCCGGCGCCGTCCGCGGACAGCGGCGCGGCTCGCTTGGCGGCGGAGGCGACGGAGGCAGCGGTGGAGAAGAAGGCGGGCGAGGCGGGGCCCTTGGATGCGCCGCCTGTGAGGGGGGAGCGTATGTGTGCGTGTGTGTGTGTGTAATTGTGTGTTAGAGATCACAAGGGAGAGAACTATGAATTGTGATTGTGTGTGCGCGCGCGCGCGGGTGTGTGTGTGTGTGTGTGTGTGTGTGTGTGTGTGTGTGTGTGTGTGTGTAACAACGGGTTTACAGGCGGCCTGACGAGTCTCGTGATCGAGTACTCGGGACAGCCAGCGACAGCGAGGCATTTAGGCCACACGCTGCCGCTATCACGCGTCTCCCCTGCCCAGAGCGCAGCCAAGCTCTGGAGTCCACCGGGGGGACGCTCCAACCAACCTGGACCACGCCAGTAGCCTCAGAAGGGTTACTGCTGGTACTACAACGCAGGGCCCAGCGGGCTCACAAAACTCTAGGCTGGAGGGCCAGCACCGCAGCAACATGAGCACCGAACAGACGACACACCGCACGCAACAGCACAGCGACAGGTGGCTACGGGGCTGAGTCCAGCGACCCCGCAGCCTTTCACAGCCTCGACAACAACCTAACCAGCACTCGACGCCAGGGCAGACTATGCCAAAGGGCAGCCACAAACGTGTGTGTGTGTGAGGCGGGAGGGGGATAACCGGGACACAGAGGAGGATGACACGGACGCTTGGATGGTTGTGGCTGCCGCGGAGCCTACTGAGTCCAGGCCGGCAGGCGGTATGAGGTGTGCGATCATGGTAACAAGATAGGACCCAGACAGGGCCCAGACCTGTGCCACTGCTCCGGCCCTCTGCCTCCTTTCCCGCCGCCTCCACCCCACCCCCGCCACCCGCCGCCGCCACCTCACCGCTGAGCACGATGGAGTAGAACATGGCGGGTGTGGTGGCCAGGCCGAACAGGTGCACCGCCGCGGCGCCACCCTGTAGGGGGGGGGGCAAGGCGGGGCAGGGGCAGCAAGGGGGGAGCACAAGGCGGCAGAGGCAGCACCAGCGGGTTGGCACACATGCAGCGCAGCAGGTGTGTAGGCAGGCTGTTGTGTAGCGTGTCCGAGTAGGTGGCGTGGCTAGGCAGCAGCCGAAATGCCGGGCTGCGCCGGCTGGTCCTCACGTCAGCTCTGGTCGTGTTTGGCGTGTGCAATGTGACCACTGCGACCCCAGACCGCAACGGCACACGCAGGCAGGTATAGGTCACATGGCCAAGGGCCCCCACCCATCCATCCATGCATTCATCCATGCATCCATCCATCCATCCATCCGCGCGTGGCCCCATCCTCCCCACCACCCACCCACCAACCCTCCAACCACCTCACACATACACACACACAGCCGCAGCCGCAGCCGCACCCATGGCTCACGTGGATGAGGCCGGCGGCGAAGGCGCTCTCCAGCAGCGGACCCGACAGCCGGGGGTCGCGGCCCACCTGGGCGGGTGAGAGGGTGGGCGGGGGACGGGGCAGGGCGCCGCACGTCAGGACAACGCACGAGAGTTGACACGGACCACAGCCGCAGCCGCGGCCACGACGCCACGACCCCACGGCCACGACCCCACGGCGCCGTCCCTGCCTGGCGACCCCACTGGCCGCCCCACGTCTATTGCAGCCAGGCTACTGACAAGCTGTTTGACAGGGGCGAGCCTCCCCCTCCGCCGCCGCCGCCGCCGCCAGCAGCACTACCACCACCACCACCACCTGCCGCCCGCCACCTCCCAGGCCGCCTGCCCCTCTCCACCTTCCCCTCCATGCTCCCACGCAGCAGGCCGCAGCAGCAGGCCGCAGCCGCAGGCCGCAGCCGCAGCAGCCGCACTCACCGACACCTTGGGCGCGGCATGCCCCTTGCTCCGCAGCCAGCGCGCAAAGGCCACTCCGATGAAGAACACGGCGCCCGCGGACAGCGTGACGGGCTCGTTGGGCACGCCTGTGGGCGGGCATAGGGCATAGGGCATAGGGCATACGGAGTGTGGTGTGGGTGGCGGTTGTGGTGGCGGGGGCACGTGATGGTGAGAGGGGTAGGAGGGGGGCAGGAGGGAGGGAGGCCATTACGGCTTGTGACATGTCAACCCGGCCCACGCTGTTACATTTATAACATGTCACTGCCCGCGCTGGTTTGCTCCTAACGTGGGCGGCTACCGTTACAGGTAACAAACAGGTCACAATGACAACGGGGCTGCCCCAGGTCCCCGCTGGCCCTGTCCTACCTTGCAGCCCGTTCATCCCGCCCCCCCCCCCATCACCCACGTTATCCCTCTTCCGGCCCCCTAACACCCCGGAAGTCCCTCACTCCCGGGCGCCTCTTAAAGCCACGCCGCCACCCCTTGCTCCCCCCCTGGGTGTTCACCTAGCAGCCAGGCACCCACCCTCCAGCGCGATGCCGCGGATGTCGGAGCCGTTCTGCAGCCGCTTGAATTTGCGCACCAGCTCACCCAGCGCCGCGCCCGTGATGGGGCCGGTGGGCGGGCGGGGCAGCACGCCGGCGCCCGCCGCGGGGCCGCCTAGGCCGCCGTTGCTCAGCGGCACGGAGGCGGCGGCGGGCGAGGTGGCGGCGGGCGGCGGCGGGCTGGCCGGGATGAGGGAGGCGCGAGGGGCCAGCGGGGAGGGAAGGGCGTGGCTGGGGCGGCGCGGCCGCAGCAGGGGCGCGGCGCCGCGCAGGCCTGTGTGGAAGGAGAGCGACACGTTCATCGGGGGGCGCATCGGGGGAGTTGCTGGGGGGTGAGGAGGCCTCCGTGCGTGTACAGATGGCGTAGCCGCCAGCGTCAGTGCGAATGCTTCATGAAACAAACATGCGCTGCTGTTGCCGGCGTCCGGCTGCCTCGCAAACTCACCGAGACCGGGTGCATGGGCCTGGGGCACTGTCCCGGAACGCCTGGCCGCGAGCGGCCTCTGTGATACCGCCATTTGCATGTTTATAGGATTATGCTCAAAACGGCAGCGCTGGAGCGACCAAAACGGCAGCTTGAGCTGGGGTGTTGACGGGTGTTGCGAGAGGGGTACTTCGGCCAGGAGCCGCGACAGCAGTGCTTTGTTGTTAAGTTAATAAGCGTGACTGCTGTTTTATAGCCTGGGAAAAGTATCGAAACCAATTGAGCTTCCTTGGCAGTTTCCTCGAAAGGGGCCAGGAACCAAAAAGTTCCATGCAGCTCTGCTCTTTGAGCTGCTTGGCTACATACAGTAGTTCAACTCCATTTGTTCAGTTGTAACACTTTCACAGTCTGAAAGATCACTATGTGCTTAGCGGGACAGCGACAGACAGTCGCTCGCTCGCGAGCTCGACCCTTCAGGCTTTGCACCGAAATTCCACGCATTCAGCGGATGCCGATGGAAAAGGCTTACATCTCAGCTCTAGGAGGCTGTGGCAGCTTATGCAGGCCCTAACGAAGTGGCAAGCAGGGCAGGGCCCTGGTGGAAAGCCTGGTCTGTGCGCTAGGGGGCCGCTACACGCCATTGTCGTTGGTCAGCCACGATAGTGTGCCGCCGAACCGCACCGGGCGCGCCCGTTTGCGGCGCGGTGGGGCCGGCCTGAGGCTCTGGTGGCGCGTCCTCACGCTGCCGCAGCACCAGCCTGGCGGCCGGAGCAGGTGGTGGTGGGGCCGGTGGGAGAGGTGCCACGGGGCGCCAAGCAGGAGGACTGGGACTTGGCACTCGCGCAGCTCGCGGCCTGGGGCGCCGGGGCTGCAGCTGCTGCAGGCGCTGCGTGCGCGAGGCGCGGCGGTGGACCCGATGGCGGTGGCGCAGGCCGGCAGCGTCGAGGCCCTGGAGTGGGCAGTGGCGGAGCTGGAGGCGGACAAGGGCAGGCCCCTGACGGTGGGTGAGGTGGCTGTGTATCTGCACGGGTGTATGATTCGTCGCCGGATATCGTGTAGCACTGCTCGTTTCATGTTCACCAAGTCCTCGCCTACCGCCCTCCATAGCTTACCCAGCCTTGATCCCCGGCAGCAATCGCGTGCACCCAATCGCCTGTGCCCCCTCGCCTGTGCCGCACAGAGTGCCTGCAACCGCGCAGCGGCGACTGGGATGAAGGTGCAGTGAAGGCCACAGCGAGGGACAGGGCGGCGCGCCGGGCGCTCAAGGCGCGGGAGACGGTCAGCTGCGGTAACATTGCCAGGGCTCCTGGCCGCAGCGGCAGCAGCAGCAGCAGCAGCAGCAGCAGCGGCAGCACCGGCAGCAGGGCTCGCTAGCGTGGACTCTGCGCAAGCGGAGGCCGAGGCCGCGGCGTAAGCAGGAGCATTGAAGACAGCTGCGGCAGGGCCGCTGCGCTGCAGGCAGGCATGAAGGCGCGGCGAGCATGCGTGCCTGAAGGAGGTGGCACGGCGGCATCGAGCTACCTGAGGTACTTGAACGCGTGTACGGTACCGTATGAGCGTGGGGGCAGGAGGCGGGCTGGCGCTGACAATGCAACAAAGGTTTCAAGTAAGGCTTAGCCGTTACAGGTTGGAGTGCATTGTTGCGACAAAGGCTACAAGTAAGGCTTAGCTGTTACAGATTGGAGTGCATTGTTGAATTGTTGCGCTACCGCCACACACACTTGCTTCAGAGCACTTCGTACCAGGGGAGGGGTTGAGCAACTCGCGCGGGAACCGGCCAAACCATGTTCGGTATGTCTCGTTAGGCCAATATCTCAGATGTTGCCATCCATAAGAATTAGCCGCTGCAGCTGTGGCCCACCGCCAACAACTCCCGCTGGACAGGTAGGTTCACACGCGGCTGGCTGTCCGCCTCGACAACTGTCTCACCCACCCCATGGCTTCCTCCAGGTCCGCCACCTCTGCGCGGCGGGCACGGCCACCACGCCGGGCTCTACCCCCGGCTGCCCACCTCCGCCGCCGCCGCCGCCGCCTCCCTGCAACCATTTCCCCCGCCCCTGCCGCCTCCTCTGCCGCCTCCCCTGCCGCCGCCAGCCTCTGCCTGACCAGTCAGTCCCACTTGGCCCGCCCAAAGCCGCCTCTGCCGCCCTGCGGGCACACTTGCTCATCAGCCACGCCCCGCAACAGCGCACGCCACTCCTCATGCCGCAGCCTGCCTCCGACAACAAAACGTCCTGCAGCCACCCCTGGCTGCTCCGCCTCCTTGCACACGTCTACCGTCTACGCCTCGTCGGCGCAGCCACTAATGCAAAGCACTGAACGCCCTCCCAGGGGGGAGGTAGGAACAAAAGTTCGGCACCCCACCCCACGAAACCTCCCGGACCCCCCTGACCGACGACCGACCGACCCTGCCGTACAACACCGTGTCGTGGACCCCTCAGACCCCCTCCATTTTTGAACGTGTTGACGGCAATGCACTCCTTTTGGGATGCCCTATCGTGTGGTACCGTCGGCTGGCCCGTCGTGTCAACTTGGTCGAAATTCAAACATGTCAATGCGTCCTGACCAGAGGTACCGTGCCGCACGCACCGACGACTGGGGGAACGTCCGGGGGGTGAAGCGGTCTGGCACGGCGCGAGCGACGACGACGGCGTGCAGACGACAGCGCCGGGTGTGTGGGTACCTCCCCACATCCCACACGTGCTTCTTGTTGCCCTGACCTGTTCTGGCATTCTTATCTCACACGCCTCTGACCTTACAGATAATAAACACGGCAGCAGCTGCCTCGCGCCATTTGACCTAAAGCACGTGACTGAATGATGTATATGCTACCACCACCTCAACCACCATCACCAATCCTGCCCACCTGCCGGGCCGCCTCCTCCTCTAGCGCCGCCGTCGCCCACTCCACCGTGGCCACCGAGCTGCCCACCGCCATTGCAGGAAGGCTGACCGGCGCGCGCCACCGCTCATACCTGCCTCAGCTGTCTCAGGGCGTCCAGCTCGCTCGCCACCCGCCGCCGCGAACACCGCCGCCACGTGCGTCCAACGGCGCCACCTGGGCGGCTGGGCCGCACCCGAAGCGGTGCTTGCGCTGTCGCCATCCCCCCAGGCGCCGTGCTCAGCGCAACCGTTGCCACCGCTGCCGCTATCTATCACCGACGCTCGCGCTGTCGTCATCGTTCTCCTGCCCCTGCCCCTGCTCCTGCTGCTGCTCCTCTCATCGTTCTGCTTCCTCCAGCACCCACAGCACCGCCGCGGCGCGCCCGTTCTGCGCCGCCGCCTCCCCCTCGCCGCCAAACGCCACGCCATGGTCGCGCAAGACCCCCAGCACTGCAGCACAGCCACGTGGCCCCCCCACCAGCGCCGCGCTCGCCGCCCAGCGGCGGAGCGGCCCGGGGTGTATGGGACTTGGGGAGGGCCAAGGGCGCAGGATGGACTCTGAATTTGCTCCCAAATCTGACTGCAAGACTACTGTTCAGGGCAATATGAACATGAGTATGGCTTGAGGAGCCGTCCTTTCGATTTTAAGCTGTCCAGTAGGCCGCTAGATACCGGGCCGCTGCTACACCAGCTGTGCACTGGCAACATAGCACCTGCCTACCTACATACCTGCCAAAACCCGAAACAACTGGGCCCACTGTGCAAAGCAAATGCGCGCCACCTGCCTACATCTCCCTCGACTCGTAACTTTTACTACCGTATATGCTGCAGTCTGGCGCGCACACACCCACACCCGGGTTCCGGAGCCAACCCCTCTCTTTCCGGTGTTGTCAACTCCACACACGCGCCATGTCGTGTCACCGCAGCCGCCAGTGGCTCATGGGCTGCCGCTGCCGCCGCGCTGTGGCCGCCGCGTACACCACCACCGCCAGCGCCGCCAGGCCCAGCTGCGTCAGCGCCCCGCGCAGCGCCCGGCCCGGTCCGCTCGTGCCTCCCCCGTTTGGCGCCTGCTGCTGTTGCTGCGATGCCACGGGTCGGCCGCTGGTGGTGCCGGAGCCCCAGAAGCGCGGCTGCTGGCCGCCAGGGCCGCCGGCCGCCGCCCCGGCCCGACGGCGGCCACGTCCAAAGAGCCAGCGCAGCGCTGCACAGGGAAGGGAAAGCCGACCCCAGCCAGCAACAAGCGATGGAATGCGGATGCAGCTGGGGTTGAGCAAGATGTGGAACCAGGGTCCCATGGCGCACTACCCTGTCTGGAGACAGACCATTCAGAGCCGCACCCACGCTGCTGCGCTGGCCTTCTTTTTGTGCCGCACCCACGCCTCCCTTCATCCCTACACCTCTCCATTGCCCCATCCCTGCGTCCCAGTACGACAAATCTCCCCCCCTGCCCAATCCGCCCCGCCCGCCCCCGACGCACCCGGCCCCACGAGGTACACGTGCGCCACTCCCGCCAGCACACCCGCCACGTGGCCCGCAAAGGACGCGTCCGGCGCCGTCACGTGCGTCAGCGCCAGCTGCGCCAGCCAGGCGTGCGCCGCCGGCAGCGGCAGCCCCAGCACCCACACGCGCGCGCCGGGGCCGCGTGCCTCGCCTCGCACCACCTGCAGCAGCGGGAGCAGCGAGCGCAGCCTTCTGCACGCGGAGGCGAGGCGGCATGGATTGCGGGCCGCATCCAGTGGCGCGGTGGCAGGCGTCGCTACACCGTAATCGTATGACAACTGCCTGGTCCGTGATCTCCCAGTATTGCACCTCCCCGCCACCCCCACCGTCAACACCGCGCCGCAAATCCCTTGCACGTCACCCACCCCCACACTCACCCCCACCCACCCCACACACCCACCATCCCCCGGTTTGCAATGTTTTTTTGGGAATGATATACACACACACACACACACACACACACACACAAGCAGTTCTCTCCCTTGTGAACTCTAACACACACGCACCTGCAGCGCGAAGGCCAGGCTGCTGAGCCCCACCGCGCCCACCGCGTAGTAGGTGCCGGGGCGGTGCAGCAGCTCGCGCTCCACTACCGCCCAGGCCACTGGGGGTATGGGGTTGGGGTGGGGGGGTTGTGGTTACCAGCCCAAACTAAAGCAAGCTAAAGAAAGCGGAGTGGGGGTGGCGGCAGAGGGAGGCAAGGAGGGAAGGGAGGAGAGTGTGACACATGACAGCACGAGGGGGCCGGGGGCTGAGAGAACAGGGTTACCACGGCCCATGCGGAAGCCCGCACACGCCCACACATGACCGCACACGCCCTCCTGCCGCCCAGCCATCATGCGCAAAGCCGCCGCCCACCAAGCTGCTCCTCCCGGTCAGCCTTTGACCCTCACCCCATCTCCGGGGGTCCATGTGGTTCGTTTGCTTTGGTTTCTGGAATCAGCTGCCCTTCCCTCATTACCCTCGTTTGCCCCTCTCCCCCTCCCCTGCACCTCCTTCCTCCCCTCTCCTCACCGAACAGGCCGCTGGACAGGCCCGCCAGCACCGCCACGTCAGCCGCGAACGCCGCCGCCGGCAGCACCGCCCCCTCCAGACCCCCTCCTCCCCCTCCCCAGCCTCCTCCGCCGCCGCCGCCGCGGGCTGCTGCCGCCTGCTGGTGCTGGTGCTGGTGCTGCTGGCGCTCCAGCGCGGCGCAGTCGGGTATGAGCGCGGTGAGGTTGGACAGCAGGTGCGGCGCGTCCAGGTGCACCAGCGCACTGCGCCAAAGCCGGCCCACCTCGCGCCGCTGTGCGTTGTGAACGGTATACGCGTGTGTTAGAACATCACAAGGATAGGAAGGAATACGCGTGTGTGTGCGTGTGAGAGAGAGAGAGAGAGGGAGTTGGGGGCGGGAGGCGGATTGTTGGAGGGACGGGAATGCAGGCGAAGAGCCGAGCACTAGATACATACACATATACACATACATGGGCGGAAGCGGGCCAGGCTGCAGCGACTAGGGCGGCCGCCCGAGCATGGCGGTGTGTGTGTGTGTGGGGGGGGGCAGGTGAAGCCACGTACAGACCGGGGGGACCGACTACTGATGTGGGAAGTGGTGCGGGCCTCAGCGGCCCCTAGCCCTAGCCCTAACCCCTGCATCCTGGCTCCTACTGCTTCACGCCCGGCTCCGGCATCCCCACCACCTGACAAGCCCCTGACCTACCCATCCACCTCCTCCTCCTCCTCCGTGTGTGTGTGTGCTGCACCCTGCACACTACCGGTACTGTGCCGGGCGGCGGCCCCCCAATTCCCCCCCCCCCTTTCCGGGCGACACACACACACACACACACGCACATACACACGCGCGCGCGCACGCACACGCCCCACCTCCACTACGCAGTATGGGCTCAGGCACCACTCCCGCAGCATGACCGGGTTCAGGAAGCGCCACACAGCCGCGGCCGTCAGCGCCAGCGTCACCGGCGGCAGCGGCAGCCCGCCGCCGCCCCCGCCCCCAGCCCCAGGGCGGCCCGCGCCTCCCGCCGCCGCGCCCTGGGAAGCTGCAGCACCCGCCTCGGCCTCCTCCCACAGCACACGCGCCAGCCCCAAAACGGTGAGCAGCATGCGGGGGTCCTCCAGCGGCGGGGAGGGAAAGGGCACGACCGCGGCGGTGCCGAAGCTAGACCAGCGGAACTGTGCGAGCCCACGGTCGATAGGCGGCCGCAGCGTGCGCTCCAAGGCAGACTGGGGCTCTGAGGGGAGGCCAAGTGAGCTGGCCACGCGCTGCGCCACATCGGAGACGGCGCTATACGCGTCTGAAGCAAGCGATTCGAGATGCAACCGCACCGAGCTTGCAGTGGCAGCCATGATTGATTCACAAGCGTGCTAATTTTCAAGCGTCAACACACCGCGTTTGCAATTGCCACTTTGCTTCGCGGCAGCACAGGGAAACACACGCGTCAGCTGATGCGTTTGGCACAAGGACAAGCGAGTTCAGGCATGTGTAATAGATGCTACTGTTGTTTTCGTAGAAAGAGCGGGACTAGTCTTTATTGGACGGGGCGGGCGGAGGGACCGAAGGGTTTGGGGGCGGCCTTTCGAGAATTTGCCGGATCACCCGATCGTGCGGTGGTAATGCAGAATGAGTAGTTGTAACTCGTATCTCATGCCTAAGCTTCTTGCAAGCTCAATTCGTGTGCGCGCAACTTTCCCGCGGGCTGCTGTAGTCCGCCGGCAAACGTCCTACCCAGCAAAAATACTGGCTTTGTTCAGCTTCAACTTCAAAAAGCATAGGAAATTAGGACGCAGGTTTAGCGCCAGAGGAGCACGCTGCAACTGGCTTGCCCCATGCAGAGCACTGGGCTCGATCAGGTTGCTTCCCGCTGCAGCTCCTTGTTAATCACTGTGGCGTGCTAGTACTCATAGTAGCCACTCGTGTGTTGTTAGAAGACGTTAGAGCTAGGTAGCAAAGCTGACCAACGCGAAGCGCCTCCTCCATCCGCCCGAGTGCACACTTCTCTTTGCACTATTCGCCCGACCACCTACTCACAAACAAATACCATGATTGCAAGTATCTGTCGCTGCTGAGCCCGGATCGACAGCAGCTCATTTTCGGGGCGGCACTACTGGCACGCTACTTACTTACCCCGGCGCCACTTGCTTTGCACCGCTTGGCACCCCGACGCCAAGCATTCTAGCAGTATTACACGCCGTTCGACTCATTTAGCCTGTCGGCGGCTCGTCGTCGGTGCTTCTAACGTCTTGCGCGACTCCTCCACATCGCGCACACGGGTAGCACATTGGCGACGCTCAGAGGCACCACGCGACCTGCTTTTCGCAACGACCCATCGCGCTGGCTCCACAACCCGTTGAGAACGCGGCCGCCGCGACTAGATAGGGGTTAGATGAGCCGGCGGTACTATGACGACTCGGACAGCGACGTCGACTTGCGCTCCGGCCGCTCGCGCTCGTCGGCGTCACGCCGCTCCGAATACGGCGCAAAGCGCAAGGAGGCCAGTCGACCTTGGACCCAGGAGGAGACGGACTGGCTCATCACCGTAGTCTCACGGCTCGGCACTGACAACTACGATGCCATAAACTGGCAGGATGTGGCGAAGCAGGTGCCCGGCCGCACCGGCAAGCAGTGCCGCGAGAAGTGGAAGAACGACCTGCGGCCCAACATCAGCAAGGACCCCTGGTCGCTCAAGGAGGAGTACGTGCTGGCACTGGCGCACAGCCTGCACGGCAACCGCTGGAGCGAGGTGGCGCACTACCTGCCCACCCGCCCGGAGAACACCATCAAGAACAGATGGTGGGTGTGAGGGAGGCAATAGGGGGGGCATCAGGGGGTGGGGCCGCACACGGCATGGTTGCCGGCGGCAGGAGACGCGCGGCGCACCGACTGACAGATAGTGGGTGGGTGGGTCAGCCGCCACCAGACCACTAGCCACCGGACCAGGCCCCGTTGAGCTACTTACCCCTCCCCGCCTACCCCATCAACACGCCTGCCGCTGCTGCGCCCACTCACACAGGTACGCCACCAACCGCGCCAAGGCCGAGGTCAAGCTGCGCACCTTCCTGTGGCTCTACACCGACCTGGTGGACCGGCAGTCTTTCCCCGCGGGCCCCGAGGCCATTGAGCACGCGCGCGACCTGTACCGCAAGCTGCCGGACGTGGTGCCGCTGGAGGAGTTCGAGGTGCCCGTGGACTTTTACATCAGCAACCAGGGCATGCTCACGGTGGACACGCGGCCCGAGATCAAGATCATTGGTGAGGGCTGGGGAGGTAGATAGATAGCTGGCCTGGCTAGCTAGCTAGGTAGCGGGGGGGGGGCAAGAAAGCTGGGCGACCTGTGTACCAGCAAGATGACAGCGTTCGATGCGGCAGCGGCGGACGGGTCCGCTTGGCCTGTGGCTTGGGAAAGGCTGGATTACCTCATGACCACTCACCTCGCCCCAAACGTCTCTGAACTATTACCATCGCGCACCGCAGGCCGCGGCAAGGCCAAGCCTCACGTGCCCGGCTCCACCCAGGTGGGCGGCGGCAGCAGCGGTGCCAAGGGCGGCGGCAGCAGGAGCGGCGGAGCCGCCAGCCGCGCGGCCCGCGCCGCCGCGACGGCGGCAGCCGCCGCCGCGCCATCAGGCAGCAACCCATCCTCGGGGGCAGCCGGCGGCGCGGCGGGTGGCAGCGCCGGCGGCAGTGCCGGCGGCGGCGGCGCCTCCGAGGGCGACGCCAACTGCTACGTCAAGGTGGGCGGCCTGCTGTCCGGCGGCGCCGCCGCGACAGAGATTCTGCCCGCCGCCGGCTCCGCCGTCAAGCCGCCGCCGCAGCAGCGCAAGCGCAAGGCCTCGGCGCTCGAGACCGCGGCGGTGGCGGGCGCGACCAAGCCGGGCGGTAGCGGCGGCTCGCAGCGCAAGCAGCTCAGCGGCGACGTGGTTTTGAAGCTGGAGCCGGCGCTGTCGGAGGAGGGCGCGGCACACCTCGGCGCCCTCGGCGGCGCGGCGGCGCATATGCAGCTCGGCGGCGGCGCCATGGCCGCGCCGACGGCGTCTGCCACCGGCGCGGCGCCATCACCACTGGGCGCCGACGGCAGCAGCGGCGGCATGGTGGCGGCGCCGCACTATCACGGCCACCCCTACCCCCACCACCACTACCCGGGCCACCCCGGTCCGCACCAGCACCACCACCACCACCACTCGCCAGTGGATGCGGAGCTGCTGTGGCAGACCGCCATGGAGGGCTTCAGCGGCAGCCCGGCGCGCAAAGGTGAGCGATGCAGTAGCGGCCGTATGGTACCGTAGTTGCACTTGGGACCAGCTCAGACATGCTGCTTTAGGAATTGCGCGTACACCGAAGTTATTGCTTTTCTTAAACGCAGCGTTTGCTTTGCTTTTTTTGTCCCTCCCATGGGTTCCTGCTGCTGCTGTTGCTGATGTTGCTGTCTCGGCCCCCACCTTGCAGTGCCTCGCATCGGCGGCCCACGGCTGAGTGCGGGCGGGCGCGGCGGCGGCAGCAGCGGCGGCAGCCACATCACCTCCTCGGCCGGCGGCGGCGGTCTGTTCGGCCCCGGTGCCGCCGCCATGCACCCCGGCGCCGGTGGCTATCCGGGCGCCGCCTTGGATCCATCCCTCGACCCGTACGGCGCCCACCATCAAGTGCCTGGATCCATCATGCCGTACGGCTTCCGGCTGCCTGGATCCGGATCTGACAGCGGCGCCGCCGGCTCGCCTGGCGCCGCCGGCCCCGCGCACCCTTACGCGCCGCACCCTCATCACATGCACCCCCACGCGCACCACCCCCACGCGCACCTCTACCCGCCGCCGCACCCCATGCACCACGCGCCACACCCCATGCACGCCGGTGCTGGCGGCGGCGGCGGCGGCGGGCACATGGCGATGGACCAGCTGCCCGGCGGCCCTGGTGGCAGCGGCAGCCCCAGCGCCGGCGGCGCCATGCCGCCGCTGCCTGGCGGCCGCGACGGTAACGGCGGCGGCGGCTCCGAGGGCGGTGCGGGCGACATTGGCGCGCTGATGATGATAGGCCACGGCGGCGACGGTGTTGACATATTCGGCCTAACCGACGGCCTTGACCTGGCCTCCCTGACGGCGCTGATGGGCCCCGGCGAGGGCGGAAACGGCGGCGGCGAGGTGAGAGAGCAAGCGGCACAGAGGAAGAGGGACAAGGTGGGGGGGTTGTGGGGGCTGCTGAACCGCTAGCGAGCTGCGTGTCACTTCTGTGTGCATTCCTGTACAAGTTGTCTTGATGACCGCTTCGCCATACGCGCCAAGGCTAGCTGCTGGCGCGCTCCCCGCCTGCCCTTCGCTTCCCCTCGCTGTGCTCGACCCTCCAGCCCCTCCCCTCCCCCCAACCTTCCCTTCGCAGGCTGGCGGCGCCGGCGACCACCTGCCGCACATGATGGCCCACGAGGCCGTGGCCGGGCTGCACGCCGACGCCCTGCTGTCCGGCCTCTCGCTGGCACCAGGGCAGCACCAGCACCAGCGCCACCAGAACCAGAACCAGAACCAGGACGCGGCCGGCGCCGGGCCTTCCTCGCGACAAGAGCACCAGCAGCAGCAGGTGCTGACTCCACGCAGCAAGGGCGCGGCAGCGGCTGCCGGCCCCGTCACCTCCTCGATGCCCTCCACGCCGCTGTCTCACCCGCCGCCGGGGCCGGCACCGGTGCATGCGCCGCACACCGTCACCACCCTGCCGCCGCAGCTGCAGGCGGCGGCTTCCTCGCCCTTCCCCACCCACCCGCTGCGCCACGCCGCCTCGCAAGGCTCAGCCCTTCAGGGCGCGGCCAGCGCGCCGCTTGCCGCCGGCGGGCACCCGCACCACGCCCACCCGCTCTCGCACCTGCACCCGCACCACCCCCACCGCGGCCTGCACACGCACCACGGCTCCATGTCCCAAGGCAGCTACCCGCTGCCGCCGCTGCAGCCGCCGCCGTCGTCGGCAGCAGCAGCTGGTGGGCTGCAGGCACATGACAGCGGCGCCGCGGTGCCGGAGGCGGCGGCAGCAGCGGCGCAGCTGCCCGTCCGCGGCAGCCTGCCCTTCCCTCCCGCCGCCCAGCAGTCCCAACAGCAACAGCAGCAGCAGCAGCCGCTTGAGCTGCTGGAGGGCGAGCACCCGGCGGCGGCGCCGCAGCCGTTGTCCAGCCACCAAACCGCCGGCGCTGACTCCTCGGGCGCTGCGCCGCCGCCGCCGTCGCATGGGCATCCCTTCATGTTACATCCCGGCGTGCGGCAGCGGCTGCCGTCGGGCCACCCGCCACCCATGCACCCTCACCACATGCACCCGGCCTACATGTATGGGCCTTACGGGCCGCCGCCGCCGGGTTATGGCCCGCCGCCGCCAGGGTACGGGCCGCCGCCGCACATGGTGCCGCCGCCGGGCCGCGTGCCGCTGCCGCCCATGCACCCCGCCGCCGCCGCCGCCGCTTCCCGCGCCTCCTCCTCGCAAGCTCCGAGTGGAAGCAGCGGCAAGGGCGCCTACCCGCCGCCAGGAGCAGGGCCGCCGCCTCCCGGCTACCCCGGCGGGCCGCCGCCGCCCGGGTATCCGGGCGGCCCGCCGCCGCCGCCCTACATGCGTGCCTATTACAAGTCCGCTGGCAGCCGACCGGTGAGTTCTGAACCCGGCAGGTTCGACAGAGCTTTCATTCAGGGGGGCTTCCCGTGACTGTGCTGACGCGGATTATGATACGGGTTGAAGCATATATGCGGCAAGTGGCTCTGTGCACTGACGTGGGAACCTCACTCCTATTGTTCCACCCCGCACCCACAGGGCGTGCCACGTGGCATGGTGCCGTATTCGCCCTATCCGCACCCCATGCACATGTACGGTCCGCCGCCGCCGCACCCCGGGTACCCGGACTACCCACCGCCGCACCCCTTGGCCTTGCCGCCGCCGCCGCCGCACCCTCACGCCGGGCACCCCGACGCCAGCGCCGGCGGCGGCCACACCAGCACCTCGGGCGGCGGCGCTGCCGCCAGCGCCGCCGCTGGCGGGCCGCCGCCGTACACGCCCGTCAAGGGCGCACCGCCGCATGTTGGGTACGACCCGATGATGCCGTCTCCCTACCCGCCCATGCCGGGTGGCGGCCCACAGCAGCGGCTGTCATCCGCGCAGAGCGACCCAAGCATGGTGTCCGCGGCGGCTGCAGCTGCCGCCATGTACCACCCTCACTACCCGCCATATCCCGGATACGGCCCGCCGCCGCCGCACGTTGGCAGCGTGACCAGCGGTGGCGGCAGCGCCAATACGCCAGGGCAGCAGCAGCAGCAGGCGGCCGGGCGCACCTTTGCCATGACTCCTGCTGAGGCGGCGGCAGCGGCTGGCGGCGATTTGAGCACGATGGGCCGTGTGGGCAGCGAGCCTGTGGCGGCGGCGACCTCGCCTCAGCAGGCGCAGGAGCTGCAAGGGCTGTGACTGCGATGACGCTGCCGCTGTGCGGCGCAGCGGCGCCCCAGTAGTTTAGCACCCTGACAAGAGACACAGCGTTGCACCAGTTGGCGCATGGTGAGCATGCGCTGCGGTTGCGACTGGAGTGACGGAGCAATGGTCGCCAAGGAGCTCCATAACCAACAACACCAGCACTGACAACAAGACGTTTACACGCTCGCCACCTTTTGTCCTATTCAGCGCCCCATGACTCGACCCAACATCACCGCCTGTTGGAGACCGAGGCTTAGCAAAACGACAGGTGGACTGGGGGAGCAGGATGTGTGCGCGACATGTTAGATGCGCCTTGCCGATTTTGGACCGCCCCTTCCACCGCTTTTTGCGGCGGGCGGTGCGGAATCCATGTTAAGGCGGGTGCGGACCCAGCTGCTTCGCCGAACAGGCAAAGCGGCGTGCAGTGAGGAACTACACACCCAAGGTCTCAACGGGCGTGCAGCAATGATTTCTTCCCTCTTCTTAGTGTCGGCGTCTTCTACCTATCACGATTTTGCGTACGCCGCGTCTGGGGGTGCTGCCGGACCAACGTTTGTCGCCCTGGGGCTGACAAACTTGCATTGGCTTGTTTCAGTAGATTCCCTCGGTGTTGTGGCTCCTGACACTTTACGGCGCTGACTGGATAAGCAATGAAGATTGTTGTCAGTGCGTGGTGACATCTGACGGTGACGGTGGGCGTGTTTGCACCTCGATTCTTCCCTAGCATTCACACTTAAGAGGGACCGCCTCTCAGGAATCGCACAGAGTAGGGAGGGAACACTAGCGCAGGTGGGTGTTAGCAGACTCGCTCGCTGCTCTCGATTGGGGCCGGCGTGGGAAGATGCATGGCATCAATCTGCAAGGGGGTGGATAGCACGTGTTATAAAGGTGTGGCGCGGTAGGGAGGCTTGGGGCAAGGCACGGTAGCAAAGTGTGCGTGATAGTAGATACAGCGTTGGTCATCCAGGGGACTCCCCCGTCAAGGCCCCCAGGAGGCCCCCTGCTGCTTGGTGTGATGAACCCATTGATTGATGCACTAAGATGAATAGCAAGCACCCCGCCCCGCGTACTGTTATGCGGCTGTTAGGTGCTTAGTGTGTGTACCATCTCTGTTTGCGTGTCTTGCATACATTCGTCCCTTCCCCTTCTTCTTCGTACCTCTCTCTTCTCTCTTCTATTGGCTGTGTGTAACGTGTGTGGATGCGTTGGCGTGATAGCGTAAGGGCTTGTAGCTTTGCTGTAGGTGCTGATGGTCATGGAAACGCTTGGGGTATGACCCGACATCCTTGCAAACTGCAAGGCAAGGCTGCGCCGCTCCAAGGCTTTTCATTATGCAATGCTGTGTAACTCTGAAAACGGGCGAATTGGTTCCACACGTTGTCCATCCTTTTCCCTTGACTCACCGTGTGGCACAGCGGCCGCGCGTGTCGCATCGCGTAGCGTTCCTCACCTGTTATCCCCAGCCTCCACCATTGGCCCGACCGAGGCACGCCTGCGATAAGGGCTACAGTTTCATCTGCTTTCCAGGCTAGGGATGCGAGAGGCACACGCCTAGCTGGCGGTGACCATGCGCACACCGCCGGAGGAACCGGTGCTGCTTAAACACCCATGCATGCATGAAATCGCCGCCGACACCACCAGACCGCGCCGGACGCCGCCTGCTGCATATTACGTGACCGGCGATTACATAATTATTTCCTAGACAATCTTTTACGCGAGCAACTGGTGTTTCGTCAGCGAGCTACTGCAAAGTCGTGCCCCCAGACACCAAGTTCGCTGATACTATTCAAAGCCCCTTAATACTATATTCGAATCTGAATACAGAGCCCCACAGCTGTAGTTTGTTCGCCCTGTACCACAAAATGACCGAAATTGCCGCTAGCGCAAAGCCTCGCAAGGCAGCTGTGTCGTTCACCGGCGGCAAGGACTCTATGACGGTGACGAATCTGCTTTTGAATGCGTCAATTGCGCTTGAGGCGAGCAAGAGCTGGCCGGAGGACGTCAGGGATGCCTGGGCCGGCGACCTGAAGTCCCGGCTGGAGACGGTGGCGGGCTGTGAGCTGGCGATGCTGGTCACCTTCGTGCCCGTCGGTGCACCCCCTTTCAAGGCTCACCCCCTGGAGGTCATGAAGCTGCAGGTGTGTCACGGATCATGGACGCGTTCAGGGAGGGCAAGAGTTGCAGGGTAACTCCACAGCCCGGTGCCCCGGCGGCGCAGAAAGGGAAGGGCCTGCCGCCGCCGGCGCCCCCTAGGTTCTTACCACCACTTCAGCAGCCCTAACCCACACCTCCAACCCCTGCCGTAACCACTCACGGCATCTAAGGATTGCTATCGCCATCGCTGCCGCGGGCCCCGCAGGCCGCGGCCCTGGGGCTGCCGCACCTGGTGATGGAGGTGTCCGCGGCGCCCACCTTCCTGGACAGCTACCACCACAACATCACCCAACTGCGGACTCAGCACGGAGTGGATGTGGGCAGGGGGAGGGGCAGGGACAGGGACAGGCGATCAGGGGCAGGCAAGCAGGCAGGCAGGCAGGCAAGCAAGCAGGCAGGCAGGCTACGGGGGCAGCCCAGGCCGACGGGCTAGGCGGGGTGGAACGGCAGCCGGGCTTGGAGGCGGTTAGCAGCTGAGGAGTGGCCCTGCTGTACATCGCCCTACCCTGCCCACACACGCTGCGCCCACACATGCACGTTTCCCGGTGCTCCCTAACACACAGTTTCTGTCTTTGTTTTCTTTTCCCTTGTGGTCCCCCCCCCACACACAACACACACACACACACACACACACACACACACACAATTTGTTTGTTATCTCCTTCTGATCTCCTTCTGATCTGACACAAACGCGGGGCGCGCACGTGCGCAGGTGCTGGTGACTGGCGACATGCTGGACGTGTGCAGCAGCTTCATGCCGCGGGCCGCCGCCGGCACCGGCGTGCAGCTGCTCAGCCCGCTGTGGGACATCAACCGCCGCCTGCTGCTGGAGCTGGTGTGGGCGTACGGCATGTGAGTGAAAGGCCCGTTTGGGTGTGTGTATGCGTGGCGCCGTGTCCAACACACACGTGCGCGTCATGTGGCGTGGGCGTGTGGAAGTGTAGCGCAGTGGGACGCGTGGTCTGAGGTGCTGCAAGGCGTTGCTCGGCGCCCTCACAGGACATCACGTCACATCACCACGTATGCATGCGGGGGGGGCACATGCGTCACCCGCTCACTGCTCTCGGCGCAGGGAGCCAGTCATCACGTGCGTCAATGTGACCAAGTTCGTTGAGCCCAGCAAGCAGCAGGACAAGAAGGAGGACAAGCGGGAACAAGACAAGCAGGGAGCGGCAGGGCAACAGCAGGGGCAGGGGCAGCAGGCGGGTGCGGAGGTGTGTGCAGCGGCAGTGGTAACAGTAGGCGCCGGGCCTGCCGGGGCGGGTGGTGAGGACGGGGACGGGGCACCGGGTGCGGACTACGCGGCGCGGCTGCTGGGCCAGCCGCTCAGCCGGCAGCTGCATGCGGAGCTGCTGCTGCCGGCGGTGGAGCGGTTCGGTGTGGACGAGGCGGGCGAGTGGGGTGAGTGCGTCAGTGGCGGAATCGGCTGCAAGAAGGGTGCCTGCGTGCTGGGCACATAGGGGCGGGACAAACGGGTCCGTGTGTCGCAAACCACCGTTGCCCACTCGTCCGGCCGCATCCCCTCACTGCCGCCCTCCGGCTCCCACCTTCAGTTCCTTGGTTCCTCGGCTTGAATACTGAGCGCCCCGCAGCCCTCCCCCCCACCACTTGACCTCACCCCGCACCGCCGCACTCCTCGCAGGCGAGTACCACACCATGGTCCTGGCCAGCCGCCTGTTCCACGCCTCCGCCGCAGCTTCCGCAGCCTCTTCCTCTGGCGGTGACGGTGGTTACGGCGGCCGGCCGCCGGTGCAGCTGGTGCTGGGGCCGCACACGCCCCAGCGCGAGGCTGACTACGCCTACCTGACGCACCATGGGCCGCCGCGCTTGGTGGAGCGGCAGTAGCGGCAGCTGTCCGCGCAGCAGCACCAGTCGGGGCAGCAGGATCAGCTGTTGGCATCGGGAGGTAGGAAGTGGCGCGGGATCAGGTGAAGGCGGGACAGGATCAGGAGAAGCGGCTAGAGGTAGGTATGCTGCTGCAGCTGCAGCTGCAGCAGCAGCAGCAGCAAGATGCACGGGTGGGCAGTGTGGGTGGTGACGACATGAGGAAGAGCTGTGGGTTTTTGGTAAGCACTGAGAGACTGCGAGGGCCGACCTCTAGTGCCCTTGTACCGTAGTTGTTCAGTACTTACCCACGCCCCCCACTCTGAAGTTGGGCCAAGAAGGCATCGTTTGCTGAGGCCACAACATGCGGTTCGGTGATCCTTAGTAGTGTACAAGGGTCGTACGGTGCAAGGGGTTTTACAAGTAGCGAAATGCGCTGGAAACGACGTCCTGTTTCATGACCGCAATGGTTTCTCGTGATTCCAAAACCTACACTGCACGCTGCAATGCCTCCCATTTCAACGCTGCCCCAATACGCCAACGCGGCCCCGCGCCAGCAATAGTACGCGCACAGACCGAGCCCCGGCACACACAATGCCTGTGTGGCGGGCGCACTAGTGCTGGCACCGTGTGCGGCAGCAGTCGCGTGGGTGAAGCACAGCTGTATCAATTGCAGTTGAAAGCCGCGCCCGCCGTCGATGGCGCCTAAACAGAATCCGGCAACGCCTATTCACACAACAAATCAATTAAACTTTAGGTAATGTACAATGCGCTGTGGCATGCAGCGGCAGCGGTGGCGCTGGGGTGCCGTGGTATTGCCATGCTGACTCGCCTTCCGTATGTTTGCCGACTAGCCTTGTGGCCATCGCCCCGACAAACAACAGCCGGGGCAGGCCAGGCGCCAACCATTCTTCTTCGTATCATGATCACACGTACAAACTTGCACACATGGGCAACACACGTGAAGCCCGCCACGGGTAGGACCGCCCAATGAAGGCCGCCCGATGCAGGCCACGCAGCCATGGTGTGGTTTGAAGTCAACTCCCACAAATGAAACAACAAAGGACCTGCTACGCGCTCTAGAAGACCGGCAACCATCAAAGCAACCACAACACTCAACTCGTATGCATACGCGTGGTACGCGACATGCGCCGCGACCCGCCCGGACCACTACATATCACTCGCTTGGCCCACGCACACCTCTCGTCCGAACCAACCGCCAGCTGCCGTGGGCGGGCAATCCGTCAGGCCCGCCGCGCGGGCAACCCGCCAGCCGCGATCCGCTCAGCTGGCCGACATGCCTACCTGACATGCCTCGGCGCCGCCGTCAGGTCTGCGCCTCTTACTACTGAGCGGCTCTCTAGCTACGTGCGCTGGGGGCGCGCGACAGCAGCACCTCCCGGAACGTGGACTTGAGCTTGCGCACGTCCTCCGCCAGCGCCGCCTCCACCTGCGCGCCACAGGTAGCATCAAGGACACAACAAACAGCTTCAAACCGTGATCGGCGGCAAATCGTGCACTCACGCAGTCGGACAGGGAGGCCGTGCGCTGCGCATGCGCAAGCTGCTTCCAGAAGTTAAGGCGGCATGTGTGGCAGCACGCATGCGAGCTGCGCACTCACGAATGGCTTGGGGCCGGTCAGGCGGCGGATGTCGCGCAGGGAAAGGCGGCGGACCTGTATTTGGGGCGGCATGGCAGTCAGGGAACCGGCTCACTGAACAGTCACAGCCTGCCGCCTCGTGACGGCGGTAAGAGGGGCTGCGGCGTGCTCGCAGCGTACAATACGCATTCATGTCTGCAAACGCGTCCTGCAACTCATGTGCGACCTACCGGAGCCACCAAAATGTCAAAATTAATTTCCTGAAATCTCCCAAAATGGAGTCGGAGGGCATCGATCCCCCTACCTCCCGCAGATTGCAGGCGCTCAGCGTCAAATGCTAAGCGGGCGCTCTACCATTTGAGCTACGACCCCAGCTGATGACAATTATTGATATTCTGATGTACACACTTGCGCAACTGACAGCTTCTCTCACTCCCTTCGGGGGCGCCTTAGACACTAGCGATTGCCCTTCTCTAGCACGTTTTCGTTTCGCAATTTAGAGCATGTCCGTAACGCGGCCCACTCACACGGCTCGCGCCCCTCCCGGCCTCCCCCTCCTCAAGTGCACCCACACACGACATGACACAGAGCTGCGCGGTCCAGGGACATGTTTGCGAGGCTGCACCAAAATTGCTGTGGCATAGCGTGGGCTAGGCTCGCGCCGCGGCCGCTTGCCCGGCGCCCTACCCGCCCACCGAGTCCACCCCACCCCAACGCCACCGCCAGCGCACACGTGGCCTCCCCCTTTCCTGCGTTCCGCCAGCGCTACCGCCACTCACCATGGCGCCGCCATCGAAGAACAGGAAGGCAGGCACCTGCAGCCGTTGAGACGCGCACAGCAGCAGGGGGTCCTGGGCGGCTGGGCCTGCTCTCGGCAGGGCCACAACGCGGGGCCATTTCCAGTAACCGTGCACGCAAATCCGGATGCTAACCCGGGCAAGCGCTAGCGGTATGACCGCGCCTCACCGCGCGGACGCTGTGCATGCGCGACAGGTCGCTGGTGTCCCCGTAGTCCGTCTCCACATTGTGGCGGACAAACGCCACCCGCGCCTGCGTGCGGTTGGCCTGCCGCGGGGACAACAGAGGAGCGAGAGGGCGTGCACCGTCCCATTGGCGCCGATGGGCTTGACACAGACGGCCCTGATGCTTGCGGTGAAGCTGCTGACGCCGATGGCGTTTGCTAGCTTGGTTGGAACGTGGCTGCGCCTCCGCGCACACTACCGTTGGGCCCGCAACACAGCGCACGTTGCCCTGCCGTGCCGGCTCACCTCCTCCCGTAGCTGCTCAAAGCGCAACGCAGCGTCCTTGCAGCTCCCGCAAGAAGGCCTGATCGGTGGTACGTAACAGGCAGTGACTAAGTAATCGAAAGCTGACGTGCTGCCGGTGCGTCTAGGGTTTGCCACTCAGCCCTGAGTTTGCTGCCTGCGTCCCCCGTATTCTACTTATACTTACCGATACATGAACATCACGACCAGTGAGTTGCCCGCGTGCTCGACCAGCGCGTCAAACTCGTCGGCATCTTTTACATCGATCATTTTGCCCTCCGCAAGCTCATTAGCCAGCGTCGCCCTCCTCTCCTCCGCCTGCTGCTGACGACGCCACTGCGCCTCTAGCGCGGAACGCCGGTCGATTTGCAGCGCGAGAACGTTGACCCTGGACTGGCGCGAAGTCCGCGGGCCGGCAATGCCAGCGCAACGACCGGCAACCAGCGAGCGACCTTTGACGGAAGGCTTATAAGACATAACCGGTCTTTGAGCTAGGAGTGCCCGCGACGACATTTGGCCTGGCGCGCCTGGATGTTGCAAACGCAGACGCTTAAAGAGTTCAGCGAGCAGGTGTAGTGGTTAAATGTCTTTGTGCAAGTGGCACACGAGAAGCAGGCGTGGTTGAGGTGTTTCGGAAACACTCTGGCCGACGGCCGACGATATAGCAGCAAGGTTGAACTTTTCCAGCAATCCTCACTATGAAAGTGATATGTAGGACCCAACTTTATGAGGTACAGGGCATCGCGGGGTGATGTGAAGCTGGGCGGTCGCCGATTGCCGATTGACACGCCACGCCACGCAGCCCCAAATGCCGCTGGACGGTAGCCCCGCCACTGACGGTGGACAGCGGCATGCGCAAATGTGACCCGTGCACTATGAAGTTTCAAGGAATATGCTGTACTGAAGGGTTGGGTTTGAGCCGAGAGAGGCCTGTTTAACGTTCGTTGACAGAAGACCATCGGGTTTGCGCGCGTCTCGTGTGCCTTGTCGTGTGCGGGTATCCTGGGCATCCATGCACGCATCTACACTCCAACGTGTGCTACAGCTGTGGGGAGAACTTTGAACCGGGACCGAAACACGGCCTCTGCAGCCTACATTCCAGGCTAGGGCTTTCGGTGGCAGTTCTAAACACAAGGTCAACGCACATTCGAAGTAACCGTTCCTTGTCTTGCAAGAGTACCCCAAATGCTTGCCATAATCTGGCATTTGGAACCGTCAGAAGGGTTGGACAAGCACGTGAAATCACGAGCAAGGCGGGTGGAAGGAGGTAGGGAGTGATTATCGCGTGTCAGGCGGCCTGAGGCATGTGTGGTGTAATGGCTGCTGGCCTTGACACGTCCCACTTCCCCGCTCCGGCGCTCCTCAAAAGCTTGGCCTGACAGGCACTAAGAGGCTTCACAGCGTGCTTGAGCGCCAGTGTTGTTGGTATATCTCGCCGCTGTCGCCTGCGTTGACGCATCCGCAGTGGCATGGATCCTCCGCTGATCCCTTTACCTCCCGCAGATTGCAGGCGCTCAGCGTCAGATGCTAAGCGGGCGCTCTACCATTTGAGCTACGACCCCAGCTGATGATATTTTCTGATATTCTGATGTACACACTCGCGCAACTGACAGCTTCTCTCACTCCCTTCGGGGGCGCCTTAGACACTAGCGATTGCCCATCTCTAGCGCGGCCCACTCACACGGCTCGCGCCCCTCCCGGCCTCCCCCTCCTCAAGTGCACCCACACACGACATGACACAGAGCTGCGCGGTCCAGGGACATGTTCGCGAGGCTGCACCAAAATTGCTGTGGCATAGCGTGGGCTAGGCTCGCGCCGCGGCCGCTTGCCCGGCGCCCTACCCGCGTCTGTCTGCATGTGCGGTGCCCCACCGAGTCCACCCCACCCCAACGCCACCGCCAGCGCACACGTGGCCTCCCCCTTTCTTGCGTTCCGCCAGCGCTACCGCCACCCACCATGGCGCCGCCATCGAAGAACATGGACACTTGCTTTCTCTCAGCACTTCGCTAACAGGCCAGCTGCGTCGAACCCGTGGCCTTGCTGACGGGTCATGTACCCCGAGCACGCACGCCACACAACCTACCTCTAGTTGCGCGATACGGCCGTACCGTGTGTATAGCCCTTGTGTAGCCCTTGAGGCTCATGCCATGGGCCCTCGCCCTCCCTCATGCGCCGGGCGAGATACCTAGGAGCTTAAGGTCCTGGTCTTACATACCCCAAGCCACCCCGCACTCGACCCAACAATGACGACCAAACAGCATGTACAACTTCTGATCGTTGGTGTGTGCACATGGCAGGGGTCTATCTGTAGGGCCCTCATTCCGCACTACTGCGCACTGCCGGTTACATTTACGCCCCTGCTGCTCCCTACTTGCGCCCTCTATCTGAATTGGAACACAACGGTTCAGCACAACCTGAGTACAACCATACTTGGAATACGTACTTGTTTTGTACAACGCACACACATCCCACAACAATCCAACTCCATCCATACACGACAATCACAAGAAGGTTTTGGAGCTGCCAAAGCGTCAAACTCGCCCGGCCTCTTCTTGCGGCCGCCCCATCGCCCATCCAGACAGCTAGCTAGCTAACCCCTTACTCGGGTGGTTGCGCATACCGCAGTCTGTGGTCACCTGGATGCGCTTATTCGTCGCCTGTTCCACAACTTGGTGCCGTTGCTCCCAAACCCACTCCAACCTCTCGCAAAGCGTCAGCTCCTTGCTATTGTTCTTGCAAATGCAACGTGTGCGCGCCGCGCCACCATGCCACACCATGCCGCAATCCCCGCCGGGGTGACCCCGTGTTGCTTCTTGCCAGCAGGCGCAGCCGCTCTTCCTCTCACATGCGGCTGGGCGTCTTGGTGACGATGTGGTCGTAGCACAGGGTGGTGAGGAAGTCGCTGTAGGCGCCGCCGGTGATGGTGCTCTGGAAGAGCTGCGCCGCCAGAGGGTACTTGGAGCGCGCAAACTTCTCCACGCCCATCTATTACAATGGGGTGAATGAGTGGCGGACCAGTTGGCGGGTGGCGGCGTGCGCAAACTTTGCTCGCTTTTGCAACAGGCTAGTTACTGGAAGGGCGTTTGCCTGGCGTGCAGCGCGCACGCTATGCATTGTTCCAGCCTCAGCGGCACACCCGAGCAACCATGCCATCCAAACGAGTCCTCCTGTCCATCTGCTGCCTGTGCCTCAAACCCCACAACCCCATCCTCCCGCATGGCCCCCACATGGATCTCCACTGTCCCGCACTGCCTGCCCCCAACTATCCCGGCGCTATCCCCCCCCTCCCCGTACCTTGGCCTTGAGCGCCTCCAGCTCCTGCCCCAGCAGGTCGTTCACCCAGGCCGCAGTCACCACGCGACCGTCGCGGGTGCGCGCATGGTGACGCACCCACTGCCACACAGCCGACCTGCAGCACACACAGAGTGGCAGAGAGGTAGAGGAGCATCAGGGGTCCTCAAGCGCACATGTTGTGGCAAACGTGGTATCCCGGTCGGCCCTTCCCCCCACGACCCCCTGGCGTCCTTCCGCCCGCTTTGCGGCCCCATCCCCGCTCCTACTCCCCCAGCGCCTCCCTCTTCCACCCGCTCCCTCCCCGCTCCCTCCCCGCTCCCTCCCCGCTCCCTCCCCGCGCCCGCCCCGCGCCCGCCCCGCGCCCTGCCCTGCCCCTGCTCCCCACCCACCTGCTGATCTCGGCGGTGGCGGCGTCCTCCATCAGGTTGTGGATGGGCACACAGCCCACGCCGCGCAGCCAGCTCTCCATGTAGGCCAGGCCCACCTTTGGGGGGAGGGGGGAAAGGGGTCATACAAGGGGCAGAGGGGGTGGGAAAGGGGGCGGGGTGAGGTGGGGTGGGCGAGGTGGGGTGGTGGGGCGACTGGGAAACGGGGATGCAGCAACTATGGGGGCAGAGCCGCACGGGTCAAGAACTTCCCCGAAACCCAGCCTGTCGTTAACCACAGCAGCCCTCCAACCCCGCCCCTGCTGACGCCTGTGAGGTCTTCTCCCTGCTCTCGCTCCTCCTCTTCGTGCTCTCTTCCTGCTACATCCCACCCCCCGCCCTACCACCGCGGCTCCTCGAGCCCTCCCCGCTCCCTCCCCCGCTCCCCCCCCCCGCTCTCCCTCCCTCCCTCCATCCCTCCCGTCCTCACCGACAGGTTGTCGCGCAGCCCCTTCTCCGTGATGCCGCCCTCCGCCAGCAGCGCCCCGCCGCGCACGTCCAGCAGGTCGGCCGCGCTCACGACCACGTCGTCGCGCCGCACGTGCAGCTGGTTGGGCGTGGGCATGTGCCTGGTCGGGGTGGGGTGGAGTGGCACATGCGGGTTGTGGTAATAGAGGGCACAGCAGCTACAAAGACGGGCAGCAGATCGGGGCAGGAAGAGATGGGGCATGCTGAAAGTATGCGATGGGGACATTAAGGATGCGCGCGCTAAGCACGGAGGCTCGATTGCTCCCTGACATGTTCGCTGTGCGCCCATCAGTGATGGCACACGCATTCATATGCGGCCGGGAGCCAAGCAAGCGCATCAGGCAGTCGCAGGTAGCCAAGGTAATCCCCCAGTCACACCCCCAACCCACTTGTTGAAGATCTCCAGGGCGATGGGCACCAGCGCGGGGTGCGCCACCCAGGTGCCGTCGTGCCCGGCCATCACCTCGCGCTCCTTGTCGCCACGGACCTGTGGAATGACGAGGGGGCGGCGGCGGAGGAGGAGGTGGAGCGGGCGGCGGAGGCAGTCCATGGTGAGGTGGGACACGCTTGGCGCGCACAGGAGCTAGCAGGCAAGCCACCCAGCTGCCCGCCCGCCCGCCCATCCGCCCACCTTGGCCAGCGCCGCGGCGTTGGCGGCGGGGTCGTCCTTGATGGGGATCTGCGCCGCCATGCCGCCCATGGCGTGCACGCCGCTGCAGGGGGGGGGGAGAGGGCAGTTCACAGTTGATAACTCACTCCAAAAACCAAGCTCGCACCAGTGCGGCAAGCTGGCTGCCCCCTCCTCCCCCTCGATAGGACGCGCGTGCACCGAAGAGTCCCTCAAGCCCCCAAAGACCCCAAAGCCCTCAACAGGATAAACATCACCAGTCCCCTCCATCTCTTTTGGTTTTGGGTTTTGGGTCAGGTTCACTTCTGGCTGGTATTCACACCCACCCCCACCGCTGACGCCTGCCGGGACCTCCGCCCCTCGTCCCGCCCTGGTGGTTTGCGTTGGGCTTTGAAACTGACTACCCCTACAAGTCCTCCTGCCCCCCGCCCCCTGCCCCCTCCCCCCTGCCCTCACGCCCTCACCGCTTGTGGCAGGTCTTGATGAGCAGGCGCACGTAGGCGTCCATGAAGGGCGAGGTCATGGTCACGGCCGAGCGGTCGGGCAGCACGTACTGCGGGTGGTTGCGCAGCTTCTTGATGAAGCTGAAGATGTAGTCCCAGCGCCCGCAGTTGAGGCCTGCAGGGGGTCACAGGAAGGAAGGACGGGCGGGAGGGCGGGCGGGAGGGAAGGAGGGAAGGAGGCAGGGCCCGGTTAAGAAGAGGGGGGAGTATCTACTGGGTGGTTCGGCACAAGAGAGAGAGGGTTAGGGGGACTGGCTAATGTGCAAAAGCGCCCTTACGCGCCGCTCCGAGGCACCTCCGAAGCCGAATCCTCATGCCGCGTCCGGCACGCCATCCCATGTCGCGACGACCCTCCTCCACGATCTTCCCCGCATCTCTCTTCCCCACTTCTCCTCTTTCACCCCTGAACCTCCTCATCCTTCCCCAATCCCTGCCATCCACACCTGCGCATGCTTGGGTTGCGTTGTGCTCCACCCACACACCCCCAACCCGTTTGCATATGCTCATCTTTTTATACATACATGGGGGTAACATGGCCCCCTCACCCGCCCACCCACCCGCCGAATGGTCGCGCAGCTCGTACAGGATCTCCTCCATCTCAAACGCAGCCAGCAGCGTCTCGATCAGCACCGTGGCGCGCACGCTGCCGCGCGGCAGGCGCAGCATGTCCTGGCTGGCGTTGAACACGTCGTTCCACAGCCTGGGCAGCGAGCAGGAGGATGAGGAGGTGGTGGTGGTGGTGGTGGTGGTGGTGGTGGTGGTGGTGGGAGAGGGAGAGAGGGAGAGAGGGAGGGCGGGGCAGTGCGTGCGGGAGGAGGTGTTGAGGCGTGTGGATGCAGGATGCCGAGAGTGGGTTGGGACGACTGCGCCTCCGCGCCGTGCATCGCGGCCACCATGCGCGTGCGGTGGCCACGGCCAATGCTCGTTCGCCACCCTTCCAGCTCTGCCCTCTACCATCTGCCGCCTCCTCACTACCTGGCTCCCCCTCCTCCTCTGCCGGGGTTCTTTGAGTATTCAAAGGGCAGGATTCTTCCCTCCCTCGGACCCGCCCTTTCGCCTACACACTGCCAACCCCCTCCTTACCACGCTCACCCTGCCTCACTAACTCCCGCGCCCTTCCACTCAACCCTCACTCACTTCCCACCAGTCCGCCTCACCTCGCCTCCAGGTGGCTCTCCATCTTGGGCAGGTAGAAGTAGGGCCCGCGGCCCGCCTGCAGGCTGGCGGCGGCGTTGTGGAAGAAAAACAGCCCAAAGTCGAACAGCGAGGCGGAGCAGGGCTCGCCGTCCACCATGAAGTGCGCCTCCACCAGGTGCCAGCCGCGGGGGCTTGGGAGGGAGGGAGAGAGGAAGAGTGGTGGAGGGAAGAGACGGGGGGGATGGATTAGGAGAGGAGGGCCGGGAGGGGAGACCATGGGAAGAGTGCGTGTGCTGCCGCCTGTGTCACCCCCAGCGAAGTTCGTTATTCTTATGGTGAGGCTGTTACGTCCGAGATCAATTCCAGCCCCGCTGGAACCGCTCCCGCTGACACCGGCCCCGCACCTCAATGCCCGCCTCGCTCGCTCACCGGACCAGCAGCGTGGCCAGCTTGCCGTCTGTGCGCAGGCTGTAGACCTTGCCGTTGGGCCCGGTGTAGCTGATGGCGTGGCGAACCGCGTCGCGCATGTTGACCTGCCCCTCCAGGTTGCCGTCCCAGGTGGGAGCGTGTGAGTCTGCGCGCGCGGGCGAAACAGCGTGACGGCGTGACAGCGCTGAATGGGCCAGCGGCTTCGCAAGGGTGGGAGACACTCGGGGGGGGGGGGGCACGGTGCGTGCTAAGAGCAACCAGCAGGGGACGGTGGAAGTGCGCATGGGCTCCTGACACCCACGCCTGCTGCCACGCTCCCCCCCCTCCCAACCCCCAAACCCACCCCCACACGACCGCACGCACGCACCCACCCACCCACCTTCGAAGTCGGCCATGTACTGGGTGGCGCCGCTGTTGAGCGCGTTGATGACCATCTTGCGGTCCACCGGCCCCGTGATCTCCACGCGCCGGTCCACCAGCCCCGGCGCGGGCGGCGCGCACTTCCAGCCGGGGTCGGCGCGTACCGCGGCCGTCTCGGGAAGAAAGTCGGGCAGGCTGCGACGTGGGGAGGAACGAAGGGGAGGGGGCGGCACGGGCATGTGGGAAGCGCAGCGGAGTCAGCGTGACCGTGCACCGTCAGCGACCAGCAGACAGCGTTGGCGTCATGACACCAATAGTGTCGAACGCATTATGCGGCAGAGCGGCGCAGAAAAAGAGCCGCGCCCGAGAAAGCGCCGGACCGCAACCGTCAATGCCGGAGCGTAAACCTCCCCGTCGCAACCGATCATGCTCAGCTCACCGTCCCGCGTCTAGTTCCTTCTGACGCTCATCTCGACGCTTGAGCAGCGCCTTCCGGCGCGGGTTGAAGGTGCGGTGAAGCGTCGCGACGAAGAGCTGCGCCTCCGGCGACAGTATGCTCGCTTGCTCCGCAGTCACTGGGCCCAGGATGGCCACGCCCGGAATGGTTTGGACGGACATTGATGCTGTTGGTGCTTCTGGCGCGGCGGTGGCTTGTCGCGACAAAGGTCTCGGGTGTGCTGAGTTAATACGGGGTCGCGACTGTGCGAGTGCAAACCTACAGTTCGCTCTGTGCTCGTGCAGAGGTATTCCGTGGTGATTAAGCTTTGGGTGCAGCATACTCGCTCAATGCACGGTGCACGATGTGGTTGGTGAGATCGGACGCCGTTGTCCGCGCGAGCTGGTCTTGTGCCGCGCTGTCGACGCGACACAACCGCCGCTGGAACACCCTGCCAAGCGGCACCAGCCCAGCTGACGCCGCTGACACAGCTGCGTGCTCATTCCAGGCAGCTTCACTGACCCAGTATCCAGTGACGGTCCAAACACTGGTATGAGCAGGCTGGCGAACGAGCGTAATGTCATGCGCAGGCTCGCCCGCGAATTTTCCGCATACCTTACACAGGGACATTGCAACATGCGACAGTCATACAAAGCTGAGTATGTGTGCTTTCCTTGGTCCGAGTGGCATGGCTCTCTAACACGCGGCACCACGCCAGCCTCCTCCGGTAACCCTTGCCGGACCCCCACGCCGGACCCCCCCGCGCCAATTAATAAGAGTCCCCTTTGCGCCCCAGCTTCACGCCCCAAGCCCAAATGTACGCTTGGTAAAATCCTCTGGATCCTCCAGCTTCTCCAAAACTCATTCGTTGGTTTCGACCCTTTTCGCTGCACCAGTTCTCAGTATACCGCACAAACACGCCTGCCTCTGTCCGTGAAACTGACTTGCAACACAATTCTTTCACACCCTCGGTCTCTCAGTGTTCGTACCTCAACCCCAGGCTCGGCTCCCCGCCACATCAAACGTTTCCCGTCCGCTCCGCCGCCTACAGCTCAGCTCTTACTGCGCTGCCGCTGTTGCTGTTGCTGGGGGCGCCGGCGGGTACTCGGTGTTGGTCTTGGCCAGCTCCTCCACATCGTTAAGCACCTCGCCAAACACGGCCGGATTGCGCTGCATGCACTGCCGCATCGACTCAAACTGCAGGCAGCGGGAGGTGGAGGCAGAGGGCAGGAGTGGGTGGGTTGAGGGATGGCTCAGGACGCAAAGGATGGGATTCGGGTCAAGGCTGTTACGGAGGATGGTTTCAGGATGGCGCGACGCAGGTGGCAAGGAGCCGCTCGCTGCTATGATTACTGACAGCGCGCGTGTTACACAGATGTTCAGGCGCAATGCACATAACCTTGCTCGTCTCTCATGACACCAGCACGCAAACAGCCCAGGCTGTAGCGAGTGCCGGCCGGGCTGCGCCAGTAACCGCGCTCACCAGCGGGATGCAGTCCTTGTAGTCGCCATCGCCCTTTTCCCCCTTGACGCCGCAGTCCATGAACGCCTGCGGCACGACGCCAGCGGGTGGCAGCAGCAGCAGCAGCAGCAGCAGGTGATGGGTGCTGTTGGTGCCGGCAGCAGCAGCAGCAGCAGCAGCAGCAGCAGCAGCAGCAGCAGCAGCAGCAGCAGGTGATGGGTCACTCGGCCGGCTGGTAGTATGGTAGCGCTGGCCCCAGGGCGCCCGCAACCATATGGAGAGGTGCGCCGGGTGTTCCCTGTCTGGCTAGTATGGTATCTCACAACCACTGCAGCAATGTGCCCGCGCCCTAGACCATATGCCACTACAGCGCTGGTGCTGCTCACATTAAACTGCTTTTCACAGCCGCCTTCCCGGAACATGACGCAGATGGGGCACTCCTTCTTGCCCTCCGCCTGCTCCATGTCTGAACCTGACGTGTTTGCCACAGAGGTTGCGGGCTGTGGCTCCGCCGTTGATGGGGCCACAGGCTCTGTTGAGGGATGGGTGAGGACCGTGGGCGTGTGGTGTGGGCGAGTCGGCCCTCTCGTCACTCGCCCGGCGTGCGCACCCCCCTCGCCCGGCTGTTTTGTGTGCCTGAGCACTAGCATGCTAAGGATATTGCAAGCCTGACCGCGTTGCCAAGCACGCGGGTACGCGGCTGGAATAGACACATCAAGAATCCGCCGGCGTGCGCGCACGCACACATGTAACCGGGCATAAATTATGGGCTAGATCTACCTGGTTGTGTCATTCTGAAAGGTATCGGCAGCAAAATCCAAACGGGAGGGAGAGAGAGGGTGCTGCCAAAGCAGAAAGCCAAAGACCCAGAGCCGTTGCAAGAGCTAAATATAAGGTTGTTTTCCTCGTCAAACAATAACACTCGTTGGCTGTGGGGTTTTGCAGAGTAATCGAATCGCTCGACTGCATGGAACTCTTGAAGACCTGTTCAAGGGCAGGCTCAATTCCCGCTCGCGAACATTCTTCAGCTCAGGTGACCAGCGCCGTAACTTATTCGGGCTATGTGTTTGTATTGCTCTGCTTTTTATGCAACCGTGCTCAACTCTGCGTTTATTCTCTCTTTTTCAGCGTGCTGATAAACAATTACAATACGTGTGAGCAAAATCATCACTTTGGTTGCGGTCCAGCGCAGAATTCAGGAAAGGCGCGACACTCCCGAGACCGACGACGAAATCTTATTCCAGTTGTTCTCTGCATCGCAGCCGGCCTTGAAGCATTCAAGTAGTCGGAAGCTTGCATTCCGAACAAGTTACAGCTAGCAGCATCTCGTCAACGACTGCGTGCGGAAAGTTGAGCCGTATCATCAAAGATGGGAGGCCGGGGCAGCAAGAAAACAGAGGAGGAGGGCTCGGATGCCCAGCTTGCGGAGCAGAGCAAGCAGCAGGAGCAGACGCATGGCGCGACGAAGACTGAGCGTGCAGAGACCGCCTCGACTGTTGCAGGCCTGGAGGGGTCGGCCAGTGTTCTTGAGCCCCTTCCGGTGCTCCACGACACGAGCGGGGAGAGTAGCAAGGCGAGCCTGAAGCACAACGACTCGCACGGCTCCCACCTCCATATGGGCATGAAGATCAGCAGCACCGTGTCCTTTGGGCAGCTGACGGAGGAGGTCAGCAAGCCCCTGTCCAAGGCCCGCTCCGCCCTGAAAAGCGTGCACAGCCGCATGGACCTCATCCAGGTATGGCAGGCTTCTTTTAGGCTCAAAGTGTGAGACGGGGCGCGCTTCAAAAGCCATTGTCCTAGCAACTCGAACACGAAACGGGCACGGCTGAGGCTACGTGCTTTTGCTCCCGGAGCGAGCTGCGTTAACGAATATGCGCCCGGGTCCTAAGATGACAGCCCACACTGGCACATACGAACCGCCCATTACCATATCACGCCGCAGCGCCACGCCTGTTCCATTTGCGCCCTTTGATAGCACCCATCCGACCCACATCGCCGTATGCTCACACGATCATGCCCACGCGCAGGAGTACCACCTGCGCGAGGTGGCCGCCGCGGCGCTGAAGCGCGAGAAGGCCATGGACTGGCTGCCCGAGTACCGGCCCATCAGCGTGGTGCCGCCCTCGCGCGGCCGCCTCACGCACCTGGAGCGCACCACTCGCGTCAGCCAGGCCGCCATCCTCAACGTGAGGAGCAGCCGGACGGAGGGAGACTGGGGTGGAACATTGCGTTGCACAGCATCATGGGATACGGACCGAAGGCGGGAGCCTGAGGCAGGGTAGACGCAGGCAACCGGTGCATGTTCTCTTGGAAGGGTAGCGGAGCGATGGGGCCTCTTTATGCATGCTTTGTCCTGAGTTGCATTTGGCCTATGTACAGGACGTGCCCGTCGGTCGCAAGACCAAGATTGTGTGCACGCTGGGCCCCAGCTGCTGGAGCGAGGAGGGGCTGGCTGGGCTGCTGGACGCCGGCATGGACGTCGCCCGCTTCAACTTCAGCCACGGCACGCACCAGGCGCACCAGGAGGTGTTGGACCGCCTGCGCAAGGTAGGGCCTGCAGTGATTAAGCAGTGAATCCACGTGACTTGGCTTGCGTCGCGGCTAGACCTGTGCTGTGTCATCAGGAGCTGATGTGGGTTGGCGCTAGCTATCAGATTGATTTGCAGCAGGGAGGCTGTCCTCCATCCAACACGCTTGCGTTCATGGGGGCGCAGGTGGTGGAGTCGAAGAAGCGCCACACGGCATTCCTGCTGGACACCAAGGGCCCCGAGGTGCGCACCGCCATGCTGAAGGACGGCAAGGACATTGAGCTGGTCGCGGGGCAGGAAGTCATCGTGGTGGGCGTGGGCGACGAGTACACCACCTGGGAAGGCTACAAGGACAAGAAGACGGGCGAGACCAAGATCGGCATAAGCTACGCCAAGCTGTGCTCCAGCATCAAGGTGGGCGGCGTCATCCTGATTGCGGACGGCGCCATCAGCATCGAGGTGGTCAAGATCCTCAACGACCGCGAGCTGCTGGGCCGTGTGGTCAACAGCCACAAGCTGGGGCAGCGCAAGAACTGCAACCTGCCGGGTGAGTAACGCTGAGGCGTGCCGTGGCGTGTGCAGCGGCCGTGGGGACGCTGGGGATGAGTGTGACAGGGACCCAGTACGACAGTATGCTAATGCGCATCTGGGTTGGGGCTTAGGCTAGCCCGATACGTCTATGCGCCTTTGTCTTGAACAGTACTGATTGACTTGGCCTGCTCCGCGAACCTTCCCCCGCCTGCAGGCGTGCACGTGGACCTGCCGGTGCTCAGCCCCAAGGACATTGACGACGTGCAGAACTTCGCCGTGAAGAACCAGATGGACTTTATCGCCGCGTCGTTCGTGCAGGTGCGTGCGGGCTACTGCATGTTTGCGGGGCGCTGCCGGGTCCTTCAGCGCGCACGCAAGCCCAGCGCTGAGGTTTGTAGAAGCCGGGCTCTGAAACGCGGCTGACGCTTCGCCGCTTGTGGATGTGAGCGCAGTGCGCGGACGACGTCAAGATGATTCGCCGCGTGCTGGATGAGGCGGGTGGCTACCACATTAAGATCATCTGCAAGATCGGTACGCATGCGCATGCGCGCACCACCCACCACCGCGCCCCACACGGTGTAGGCAAAAACACCTGGACAGGCTGGGAGGGACACTATCATAGTTTACATTCCGCCCGCGTTTCGTGTTCCAGACCTCCCGTATGCCATTTCTTTGCACTTGTGTAGAGAACGAGGCCGGCCTGCGCAACATCGACTCCATCCTGGAGATTACGGACGGCATCATGGTGGCGCGTGGCGACCTGGCCATGGAGGTGGGTGCGCATGGGGCGGCGATGCATGGTGTCAGTGACTTCCACGGATGGCATCATGGCGGCACGTGGGCGCTAGCTGGGTGAGCCCGGGCGATCAGCAGCTGGGGTGGCGCATACATCGACTTTGACAGGGATGCCTGGGGTGATCACGCGAGGGCCGTGCACGTGCAGCACGTGCCTGGCCAGGCAACTGATAGCCCCGTCTGCACCGTGTGGTGGCCTGGCGCAGGTGCCCGCGGAGAAGATCGCGCTGGCCCAGAAGATGATCATCGCCAAGTGCAACGTGCTGGGCAAGACGGTCATCACCGCAACGCAGATGCTGGAGTCCATGACCGGCGCGCCGCTGCCTACTCGCGCTGAGATGACCGATGTGGCCAACGCCGTTTATGATGGCACCGACGCCGTGATGCTCAGCGGTAAGCTCGGGACGCAACTACACCATGGCATGTTAGGTGGGCGTGTGTTAGAAGACTTACCACTCATGTCCGCTCAATCACCGCACTCCTCTATGCTGTGGCCCCTGCTGCAGGTGAGACCGCCAACGGCGCCTACCCGCACGCGGCGGTGCGTACCATGGCGCACATTGTGGAGTACGCGGAGCTGGGTGTGGACTACGCCTTCCACCACGACTGGGTCAAGCGCCACAACGCCGGCCTGGTGCGTGCCGTGCGTCCGAGCGCATGCGTACGTCCTGTCGGAACAAGTAGAGCTGGGGCTTATGTGCAGCTGGTAACATCACCAAATTAGCTAGCTACAAGCATTCTGATCGGGTGACTGTCCGTCTGTTGATGCTTGCAGGCGCCGGTCAGTCCCCTGGAGGCCACGCTGGCGGGCGTGGCCAAGTCCGCCATCACCTTTTCCATGGACGCCAACGGTGACGGCGTGCTGGACGCGTCGGAGGGTGAGCGCTGCGCCACTCGTGACGCGCAGAATCCATCAACGTTTGTTGTCCAGACACTGACGCTGCCTCTCTGTGCGGCCCGCTGCCACGCTCACAGGCTGCGTGGCGATCGTGTTCACGCGCAGCGGCCTGGCGTCGCAGGTGATCGCCAAGTACCGGCCGCCCTGCCCCGTCATCGTGCTGAGCGACCACGACTGGGTGCTGCGCCAGAGCAGCCTCACCTACGGCCTGTACCCGCTGCGCGTGGAGGTGACGGGCATGGAGGACCGCCGCAAGGCCGTGGAGCAGGCCATCGAGTACGGCAGGTGGGAAGCGCACCCACGGGGCCCGGGGGTGGGGCTGAGAAGCTGTGGATGTGATGCGGGCGCCGGTAATGGTCAAAAATGGACTGACGTCTGCCTACCTAGGATGTGTTTTGGGCATTGGCCTGTTCAGCGAAAGGGCAGCTATAGGCCGCCACGGCCCCGGCATGACGGGCTGTGTGATGTGCCGGCCGCAGGCAGCGCAAGCTTGTGTACGACGGCAAGAACATCCTGGTGGTGTCGGGCAGCGGCGAGCCGTTCGCGGACACGGTGGCCGAGATCTACGTGGACCAGATCGGCTCCGAGGGCGGAGGTGGGCGGGGGACTGGAGCAGGGGGGGGGCGGGGGCAGTGCGATGGAAGTGACGGAGCTGCCAAGCAGGGTGCTAAGCGAGCAGTATGATCGAGCATCGAGTGCAAGATCCCAATTTGCCGGCTGTGACTCTTACGTCGCTGCATCGCTGGTTCTCTGCCCACCGCAGCTAGCTGGGTGCGCCGCGCCGTCAGCTGCAAGCGCAGCCTGAGCGTGAGCCAGCCCACTCACATCGAGTACAAGTCCCCCTTCGCGGGCAACTCGGTGGTGTGCGTTCAGGTGCGTGCAGATGCTGTCCGCCGGGTGGCCCGAACTGGTCAGGTCTTGTGTCAAGGCAACACGCGCCAGCCCTGCATTGAAACATGCTCACTCCGCCTCCGCTTCGACGCGTTCCTGCTCCACGCACCCGCAGTCGCTTCGCATCACGCCGGAACTGATCATTGAGCGCCAGTTTAACCACCGCTCCACCAAGATCTTTGCCAGTCTGGGCCCCGCCAGCTACGACGAGAAGAAGATTGAGGCCATGCTGGACAACGGCGTCAGCGTGTTCCGCATCTTCCTGCACGAGGCGCCCACCGTAAGTTTATGCTGCTGGACGCTGCAGCGCCGCACAGCCGTTTGCGATTGACGGCGTGTGCCTGACGCGTGGTTGCCTGTGGTGCGAATGTTGCGGCGCCATGGCCCCACAGGAGTTCTACCAGAAGCTGGTGGACCGGCTGCGCGAGCACTTTGAGTCACGGCGTGAGAAGTGCTCCTACACCACCATGCCCGGCCTGATGGCCACCATTAAGGTGTGGGGCAGGGCGGGCACGGCGGCCACAAATCTGAATGCAGTAGGCCCTAAACGCGGCGGCCACTACCGCGCAATCCACGACTGTTCTTACAACTAGAGACTCTCACCCCTTGGCCATGCCTGTCCAGGGTCCGGAGGTGCGCACCACGCTGCTGAAGAACCACACGCCGCTCAAGCTGGCAGTTGGCGAGGTGCGTCGCATGTGCATGCATGCCTACAACATGTTGTTGCCCTGCTTCTTCATTATATAGGCGTGTGCCTTAAGTGCATGTGCATGCTGGCGCGCCGCTGCTTTTCTCCTGACCTGCCCGGCCTGCTCTCCAGACGGTTGTGCTGGTGCCCACCATGGACCCGCTGTTCGAGGGCTTCACCGGCGCCGACGGCGCCCACATCGTGGGCGTCAACTTCCCTAACCTCACCTCCAAGCTGCGTGCCGGTATGTGCTCTGCTAAGCGCTGCAGCGACACCGCAATGCTCGGCAGGCTGGGAGCCCGGCCTCTATCTGAGTCCTTTGTCGCCGCGTGCCTCGTACCGCCGCCACCGCCTGCAGGTGACGTGCTGGTGCTGGCGGAGGGCACCATCTCGCTAACGGTGAAGGAGGTGGTGCCGCGCCTGGCGGCGGCCGCGCCCGGCGGTGGCATGGACGGCAGCGTGGCGTACATGCACGGCAAGGTGCGGCTGTGTGTGGCGGGTGGGAGGGTAGTTTATTCCAGAAACCAAAGCGAGGGGGCTTTGGCTTGGGTGGGCGTTTGTGCGGTGCTGCAACACACGCGCATGCGGCTCGACAGCTAGGAAATGAAACTATGTTTGCACGCTGAGCCCTGATTCGTGCATGTGTGCAGGTGATGACCAAGGTCACCATTGCCGCCAAGCTAGGCGAGGACCGCGCCATGGACCTGGCGGCGGGCAGCCTGATGCAGGTGCGGTCGACCGTGTCGGCCTGGTGTGACTGATGATGGCACCGGCAGCCAAACCGGATTGTAAGCTTCTTTTGTCGTTGGGACAGACAATCGCCGTCTCGACGAGGCCCTTGGCCCCTTTTGCGCCGCCCCGCAGGACAACTTCCTGGGCGACCGCGACCGCGAGGCCGTCCTGTTCTGCGCCAAGTGAGTGCTGCTCGTGGCGCCAGTGTGCTTAACGGGCAAAGCTATACAGGCAGCACAAGGATGGGGGCCATCCATACCGTAGATGGAGCCTGATCGCTCTGCAAACGCCTCAACTTCAGGAACATGATTGACTTTGTGAGCATCCCCAACGTGCGCTCCCGGGCGGACGTAATGGCGGTGCGCGAGCTGCTGGACTCCAACGGCGGCGCGCGCTGCAAGGTGCGTGGGTGCTGGGCGCCCATTGACATGTACCTTCCCAGATTCGTTCACAGAAACAGACCCAGCATAGCGCTCAGCATGGCGCGCTCGCAGGCTTGACCCAACGATGCCACCTGAAGCCGCTGACCATTGCCGCTCACCCTCTTTCGGTGAACGCCGCAGATCATCGCGCATGTGTCCACGGCCCAGGCCATCGCCAACTACGACGAAATCCTGGACGCCACCGATGCCGTGCTCATCTCCCGCGCGTACATGGGCATGCGCATCCCCGCCGCCAAGGTGAGCAGTGCAGTGCGATGTGCCGCGGTGCGTTGCAGCGGGTGCCGCGGCGCCGCCCTGTGATGGAAGTGTTGGTGATGTGGCAAGGGGAAAGGAAATGAGGAAGCATGAATGCTGCGTTCCAGCAGGGAGCGGCTACGCCGCTGCGGAATGGGGGGTTGTCAAAGCGCAGCGGCCGCGGGCGCGCTCACCTGAAGAGTAGCGCTGTCGCTCCAGCCTACAATGTGCTGAATCTGGACCTCACAAGCACCCGCCTCTATGTTAAATAGCGTTTCAGGTATAACTGGCACAGCTAACTCGTCTGTTGCAGGTGTCGCTGGCGCAGAAGTGGATGACGGCCAAGGCCAACCTGAAGGGCAAGCCCTGCATCGTCAGCGCGCAGATCATGTACAGCATGGTGGACAGGTGAGCACTGATTGTCTGTACCCTGAAATGTTTGGTGCCGGAGAATGTTCAAAGCCATCGCCATCGCAATCCCACCGGCAAGGCAGGCGGTAGAGCTTGCTTCAGCTTCCAAGGCGCTTAACTCTTTCGCTCCCAACGCGCAGCCCGCGCCCCACCCGCGCTGAGATGACGGACGTGGCCAACGCGCTGTACGACGGCGCAGACGCGCTGATGCTGCGCGAGGAGACGGCCGTGGGCTCCTTCGTGGAGCGCGTGGTGAGTGCCCATCATGCTGATACGTGCACTGGGTTGTGGCCTAGGCCTGGTAGCCTCCCTCACTGACCGCGCTGGTTCATGGCGTAGAAATACATGAGCTTACTGGCTGCGCTGCTGCTGCGGGGTGCAGGTGTCCATCACCGCCGACATCCTGCGCGACGCCGAGGTCGGAGTGGACATCTACGCGCAGCTCAACGTGCTGCGCAACTTCACGCCCAAGCCCATGCCCACCCTGGAGGTCAGCCGCTGTCTATGGTTCCTTGGCTTCCGCTGTCTGCCAGCTTCTGCCAGCACACGGAGGACAATGGGGCCGCCTGCTATTCACTAGTGCGCTGTCTGAACCAAGTGCTGCGCCGCCCCCTCCATACGCCCGTGTCATTGCAGTGCCTGTGCTCCTCGGCCGTCAAGGCGGCGGTAGATATGCGCGCGGCGCTGATCGCCGTCATCACCGATACCAGCGCGCCCGTGCGCGCCCTGGCCAAGTACCGCCCCGGCCAGGTGCGACGCATGTTCCCGCACGCGTCTTCGGGTACAGTTTGAAAGTCTCCCTTGCACCAGCCGCTGTGCTTCTCGGCTAAGGCCAAGAAGGTAACTTGCGCAGGTGCCGGTATGACCCCTTGCGTCCCTTCCTCTCGACTGTCCCTGCAGGCCATTGTGGTGGTGACCACGCGCATGCACGTGGCGCGGCAGTGCAACATTAACTACGGCTGCGTGCCCATGCTGCTGCGCAGCAAGGACCGCGACGCGCCGCTGGACAAGCTGGTCAACAAGGTGCGCACGGGCTTGGCTTTGAGGAGAGGGGAACGGATGCGGGCATGGTGCAACTATGCACTGGCACTTTACTTGGCGGCGGACAACCATGACCTTCTCGCTCGCTTGCTGACGCGGCGCCGTGCCCCCATTAACTACCCGACCGCACCTCGACGGGCGAAGATCGTGGACTTCGCGCGCACCCAGAAGCTGGCCGCCTTCCAGGCGGGCGACGACCAGGGCGACCAGCTCATCATCTTGCAGGGCCCCTCCAACCGCACCTTCGCCACGGAGGAGGACCTGGCGGAGATGCAGTTCGTCACGCGCATCATAGGCGAGGAGGCGGCCGAGGTGAGGCGTGGGAGCAGGAGCGCCGCAGGCAGGCGCGCGCAAGGTCGCTAGCCCCCTGTCAAGCTCTAGTGATTGCTGTGGTGCTGGTGCTGGTGCTGGTGCTGGTGCTGGTGCTGGTGCTGGTTTGTCTGCGTGCGGTCGAACACTTCCCTTCGCATGCGTTTTGTAGGTGTGCGCCAAGTTCGGCTACAGTGGCGCTGACACGATTGCCTACCGCTCAACCAAGGTGCGCGCTTGGGGAGAAAAAAAGGGCTCTTATGCAAAGGAAGCGGTGCCCGAGGCTGTGGAAGCCATGTGCGCTATGCTCTCCTGCCTTGGCCAGCAAAGCGTGCGTGCACCGAATGGTCTACCTGCAGGTGGGCCTGGACCTCATCTGCGGCCCCACCGACACGCGCACGCGCAAGACCAAGGTGGTGTGCACGCTGGGCCCCAAGTGCTGGACCAAGGAGGGCCTGGAGATGCTGGTGGACACCGGTCTCAACGTGGCCCGGTGCGTCGCGGTGCGGCCGCGCGCTTGGTTCACACGCCTGGTTTCTCTACCCTTGACATGCAGGCCTAGCTGCTCGCGCGGACCATGGCTTGACGATTTTACTCGCCTTGTGTGACCTGGTTGGCCCGCAGGTTCAACTTCAGCCACGGCAGCCACGCCGACCACCAGCAGGTGCTGCACCGCCTGCGCGGGGTGCTGGAGGAGCGCGGCGCGGCGCACCGCGTGGCACTGCTGCTGGACACCAAGGGCCCCGAGGTGCGCACCGCCATGCTGAAGGACGGCAAGGACATCAACCTGGAGGCGGGCCAGGAGCTGACGGTGGTGGCGGTGGGAGAGAAGTACACCACCTGGGAGGGCTATAAGGACGAGGAGACGGGCGAGACCAAGATCGGCCTCAGCTACCAGCACCTGTGCCGCGACGTCAAGGTCGGCGGCATGATCAAGATCGGCGACGGCCTCATCACGCTGGAGGTGCGTGTGTGCATGTGGCGCAGAACGCAGGGGCCGTCGTGGTGCACTTGAGAAGCCACATGACATGCTGTACAACAATGCCGCATGCACCTCGATGCAGGTGCTGGACATTCTGTCGCCCACGGAGCTGCGGGCGCGCGCGCTGAACAGCAAGGCGCTGGGCCAGCGCAAGAACGTCAACCTGCCAGGTAAGCCGAGCGTGTGTGGGAGACGCCGAGAGGCCTTGAAGCAAAGAGGCTATAGACCATTCAGTGGGCCGCATGCTGTTGGCTTTTGGTCTTGTGAGCTGTCAGCGGCCCTGTCATCAAGGCTGCGACACACATGCTGAATGTGACTGCGCTGCCCCACCCATTCACCCATGTGCAGGCGTGCACGTGGACATGCCGGTGCTGGGCCCCAACGACATCAACGACGTACAGAACTTCGCGGCCAAGAACAAGATGGACTTCGTGGCGGCGTCCTTCGTGCAGAGCGCCGACGACGTGCGGTAAGTGCAGTACAGCTGTCGTACGTTGGCACGGTTGCAGCAAGCATACCGCTTGTTTGCACTGATTGCATGCTCATTTGCGCCCTCTGTTTGCTTATGTCGCTTGCTGCAGCTTCATTCGCAAGGTGCTGGACGAGGCGGGCGGCCAGAACGTGCGCATCATCTCCAAGATTGGTGCGTGAGGTTGCCGTCTTGGCTGGTCGCACCAAGTGCGCGTACAGTTGCGGATGTGAAGACTTAATCAAATTGCCCTGACCACCCTTGCCTTCCACCCCTGCCGCCCCGTTCCGCTCCGCCCTGCCTCGCGTCATACAGAGTCCACTGCCGGCCTGGTCAACTACGACGCCATCCTGGCCGAGAGCGACGGCATCATGGTGGCGCGTGGCGATCTGGCCATGGAGATCCCCTCGGAGAAGGTGCGTTTTGGGGCGGCTTGTGGGCGTGAGAGAGGCAGGCAGCGCGCACGTTCTGGGAGCGCGTGGGTTGCCAGTGGTGGCTGCACGTCATCGCCTGATCATATTGTATTTCTTCTTACTCCAGGTGGCGCTGGCCCAGAAGATGATGATCACCAAGGCCAACATCGCCGGCAAGTTCATCATCACCGCCACCCAGATGCTGGAGTCCATGATCAAGGCGCCGCTGCCCACGCGCGCGGAGATGACGGACGTGGCCAACGCCGTGTTCGACGGCACTGACGCCGTCATGCTGAGCGGTGAGCAGGCGATCACGCCCAGGTGCCTGCTTAAGGGTCTTCCGGCAGTTGAGCTAGCTCCCGCCATACCCTGCACCCTCGTGACCACCACGGGCGCTGTCCCCTGTTGCCCCGCCCGGTCAAACCGCACCCGCAATCATTAACACCTGCAATGTCCGCACATTCTCCCTGACCCACAACGATGGAACTACTATCTACCCCTTGTCTACATCTTTTCGTCCTAAATTGGACATGCATTGGAAACCCCCCTAAACACAGGCGAGACCGCCAACGGCGACTTCCCGCAGCTGGCGCTGGCCACCATGTGCGCCATCGCCGCCAATGCCGAGGTGGGCACCAACTACCCGCAGGTGTACGACTTCATCCGCGACTTCTCCGCGCGCCCCATGTCCACTGCTGAGGCGGTGCTGGGCTGCGCCGCCAAGAACGTGCTGGACGTGGACGCGGCGCTCATCCTGGTCATCAGCTCAACGGGTGCGTGCGTGCGTGCGTGTGTGCAAGAGTAACTGGCTGGCCACGACATTACGCGTCCATGCCGCGTCTGTGTATCCTCACCACGTTCAGGGCGGCCCCTGTGGACTCTGTCGTAAGGCGATTTACGTCCTTGTCATTAAACACACGCGGGCGCTCGTATCACTACATCTCCCTACTTATCCCCACAGGCGCCAGCGCCCGCCTGGTGGCCAAGTATCGCCCGCGCGTGCCGGTGCTGCTCATCACCGACTCCATGGCCGCGGCGCGCGCCGTGGCGCCGCTGTTCGGCGTGTACGTCAGCATCGTGGACGAGCTGCCGCGCTCGCGCTTCGACGTGAGTGTTTGTGCGGGCAAAAAGGTATTATGGAAACTGGTGTTGTCTCTGCAAGATCTCACCGGGCCCAAGGCTAGCGGCATGGGAAAGTACGCCGCTTTCCTTGCAGGCTGGTTCTGGCAGCGACGCCCGGAATCCCTCACTTGACTGCAGGTGGAGTTCGAGGTGCTGCTGGAAGAGGCGACTCTGTTCGCCATGGAGGCCGGCCTGTGCCCGCCTGGCAAGGAGGTTGTGGTGGTGCACGGCTGCAACAAGGCGGACGCAGAGGACGGGCTGCCCATGGTAGAGATCCAAGTGGCGGCGGGCGGCGTGCCCTCGCGCCAGGCCAGCGAGGCCACCAGCGGCAACGAGAACATCACGCCCAAGCCCAGCATGCAGCCGCCCAAGCCCAAGCGCACCACCGGGCTCAGTCCCTTTGCGCCGGCCGTGCCGCCCAGCCCCGCCGCCGTGGCCTTCCACAACGTGTTTAACACCGGTGGCGCAGGCATCCACCACGTCACCTCGGGCATGTCGCCCTTCGGCAGCCTGGCCGCGCTGGCACCAGGCAACGACGCGGCGGAGGGGCCCAAGCCGCAGCAGCCGGCCCAAGCCGCCAACAAGCTCATCTCTGACGTTGTGGAGGAGAGCGCCTTCTCCGGCGCCGCGGCCGTGGCTGCCACCGCGCTGGCGCCGCGCCGTTCGCTGTCGCCGCGCCGCTCGCTGCGCGACAACATCCCAGCCATCCCCTCCGCCGCCAAGTCTTCCAGCAGCGCCGCCTCGCACACGCCGTCGCCGGCGCCCACGGCGCCGCCCAAGGTGCTGACCGCGGCCATGATGGCGGCCAAGACGCTGAGCCTGCGCACCACCGCCATCAGCCTGGTGGACATCCTGGACCACAGCCTGCCGGCCGGTCGCAAGACCAAGATTGTGTGCACGCTGGGCCCCAGCTGCTGGACCGAGGAGGGCCTCAATGGCATCATTAACGCCGGCATGGACGTCGCCCGCTTCAACTTCAGCCACGGCACGCACCAGGCGCACCAGGAGGTGTTGGACCGCCTGCGGAAGGTGAGTGGCTGGCCGGGGCTTGACTGCATGGTGGATTGTGCATGGTTGTGCTGTTGGGTCATTCACATATCGCCCCGTTCCTCTGCTCCTGTGCCGGCTCTCGCGTTGTAATGCAAATCCTTGCGGCCCTCACAGGTGGAGAAGGCCGGCACCAAGCGCATCGCCTACCTGCTGGACACCAAGGGCCCCGAGGTGCGCACTGCCATGCTAAAGGACGGCAAGGACATCAAGCTAGAGGCCGACCAGGAGATTACCGTGGTCGCGGTGGGCGACGACTATGACAAGTGGGAGGGCTACAAGGACGAGAAGACGGGCGAGACCAAGATCGGCATAAGCTATGCCAAGCTGTGCCAGTGAGTACGGTTGTGCGCTAGCACGTGTCGTGGCACGTCGGGTCCTCTATCCTGTGGATGAATGCGAACAGCTAGTATGTGCGGAATGTCACGGTTCTTCCTTGCTTCCGCCGCCGACTACAGGAGCGTGCGCGTGGGCAGCCGCATTCTGGTGGCGGACGGCTCGCTGACCATCGAGGTGCTGGAAATCCTGTCGGCCACCGAGCTGCGCGGCCGCTGCCTCAACACCAAGGTGCTGGGCCAGCGCAAGAACGTCAACCTGCCGGGTGAGTAAGTCTGCAGCGGCGTTCTTGGCGGCGGCGCTTGGGATTGGCATGCTTCTGACAAGTTTTGGAGAGCCTGCCTGCCGTTGCCGGGCGACTTACGCCGCAGCGTGCGCTGCCGAGGCTCCTACTTGACATGGTGTTTATTACCTGTATGGAACACCCCTGCCGCCGACCCCACTCCTGCCCTTGCCCCCCAGGTGTGCACGTGGACATCCCGGTCCTCACGCCCAAGGACATTGAGGACCTGCAGAAGTTCTGTGTGGGCAACAGCATGGACTTCGTGGCGGCGTCCTTCGTGCAGAGCGCCGACGACGTGCGCCTCATCCGCCGGGTGCTGGACGACGCGGGCGGCGTCAACGTGCAGATCATCTCCAAGATCGAGAACGAGGCGGGCCTGAAGCACTTCGACGCCATCCTGGCCGAGAGCGACGGCATTATGGTGGCGCGTGGCGACCTGGCCATGGAGATCCCCTCGGAGAAGGTGCGGCGCATGTCTCGGCCCATGTGCCGCCGCGCTCCACCAGGGGCTTGCAGCGTGGACATTGCCATGCACCTGACCTGCTGCATTTCTCCGGAACCCTGCAGGTGGCGCTGGCCCAGAAGATGATGATCACCAAGTGCAATATAGCCGGCAAGTTCGTGATCACTGCGACGCAGATGCTGGAGTCCATGACCGGCGCGCCGCTGCCTACTCGCGCTGAGATGACAGACGTGGCCAATGCCGTATTTGACGGCACCGACGCCGTCATGCTCAGCGGTAGGAAGGCCCCACTACTTCATATAGCGCCACGTGCACTGATACCGCAGCTGAGCATGGTGACTGCTGTTTTGGGACTGACGGGACCTGCGCATTCCTATGCAACACAGGTGAGACCGCCAACGGCAAGTTCCCGCGCCAGGCGGTGGAGACCATGGCCGCCATCGTGGCCAACGCCGAGAACGGCACCGCCTACGTGTCCACGCAGTGGTTCATCCGGTGAGGCGCAGCTGGGAAAAGGGGAAGGCGCACACAGGGACGGTGACTGACTGGGCCTCGGCAAGATGTGTTGGGCTTGTGCAAACGTGTGTGCGCAACGGAGCCAAGGCTATGTGCGCAATGAAGCCTTGCCCTGCCTGTCCTTGCTTAATGCAGCGACCACACGCCCAAGCCCTTTGGCATTACGGAGGCGACCGGCGTGTCGTGCGTGGCGGCGTCCGTGGACTGCAACGCGCAGCTCATCATCACGCTAACCAGTGGCGGCTACACCAGCCGGTTTGTGTCCAAGTACCGCCCCGCCGTGCCGCAGGTCAGGTCGCCGCCGCGACCCTGCCGTGTCCCGCTTCCCAATTTCCAGCTTTCACCTTCGCACTGCCATCCCTGCGCTGCGCTGCGCCCGCACTGCCCCTCCATCTGACACCCACCGCCCAACTCACGCCCAACTCCCATTCGCTACAGATCGTGGTGACGGACAGCGTGCACGTGGCCAACCAGGCGTGCGTGCACTTCGGCCAGTATGCGCTACTGGTGGACGTCGACTTCAGCGTGTGGCCCGCCGAGCGCAGCCTCACCGCGCAGGTGGACGAGCTGGTGGCGCAGGCAGCGCTGTTCGCACAGGACAAGGGGCTGTGGGCCGGCCAGGGCACAGGTGGGTGCGGCTTGGGAAGGGCACCAGCGGGAGGCGGGGCTTCGAGAGCCGTGGGCGCCGCGGCAGAGCAACATGACGTGTGCAACGGCATGCGAGCTTTGCAAGCAATGAGGTGCAGGTCTGAAGGCAGCATTGCAGCGCGAGCAGGGCATTTCTTTTAAGTTTATACCGTACGCACTGGTCCTATCCTAGGCCCGCCTGCCTCTCTGCTGCCCGCCCTCTTCCTGAAATACGCCCCCCCCCGCGCGCGCGCGCACACACACACACACACACGCCCCGTCCCCTGCAGCCATCCTGCTGCACGGCCGCGACGACCTGTCTGCGGACAGCCAGCCCGTGTTGCGCGCCGTGGACCTGGCCGACATCGTGGGCGGCGCGCCCGCCGAGCTCATTGCCGCAGCCAGCAGCAGCAAGCTATCGGCGGGCACGGCCCGTGCCGGCTCACGCGAGGCACCGCTGGGCCGCACGTCCACCGCCGGCCTGGCGCGCACGTCCGTGACCGGCGGCCGTGCCTTCAGCCTGGTGGTTTGAGTGGGCGGGTGCGTGCTGCGCGCGGGGGCCAGCAGGAGGAAGCAAAGGAGGCAGGAGAAGCCGAGCCAGGTGGTGGGCAGGCGGACAGGCTCTACCACAGCACGGAGGCGGGGTGACTGTGAGTGCAGCTGAGCGTTACGAGTTACAAACGCATGTGGGCATTTGTGGTACCGTGAATGCTGCAGCCGAAGCTGGAGTGCGCTGTACTTGGCATCTGCGGTATGAATGCGCTTTAGAGCTGGAATGGCGTATGGACGATTTATTTGTGGACGTGATTAGGGCTAGAGTTACAAGGTGAAGTGTGTCCTACATATTGAACGCTTAACGCCAACGTTTCTCGTTTGCATGGGCAGGTTCACCAACTGCCACTTGTACATACCGTGTGGAACTGCATCCGCGAGCGGGTTTGCCGTGCCGGTATTTGGTGGCTTGTGAAAGTGCCTGGGCGGTGGGAGGGATCGGAGCCTACACCTGCGTGTCAGTGGCACCAGATTGGCGCCGGCGTGGTTGCACATGCGCTATGCTTAGTTAAGCTTTCACATGACCAGAGCCAGAATGGCCGTGTGCATAGCGCGCACATGAATATTTGCCACTTACGCGCTTGTAATGAGATAGCATAGTAGTACTGCCTTTCTTGTGCGGAAGGCTTGGGCACGCCCAGGGCCAGGGGTGCCCCTTGGCACGCCGGCATGGGGTCTGCGACGAGCGACACGACCTCGGGGTTAACCCCGCAGCGGCCGTCGGTATGATAGAGTACGTCCGACTATGCAAATATACCATAAACTTCAGCCATGGCCCACCACAGCGGGCTGTTAGATGTTCTGCGGGCGCTGCCCGACGACGGGCGAGTCTTAACTGTGCGTGGCGATTCACTGTCATCGGAGCTGGCCGGCTTGCATCACCGACGGAGCTGGCCGGCTGCCGGCTGGTTTGCCGCGAGCTGCCGCAGCTTCACGACAGCACAGTCACGCATGTGCAGCTGCGGCTGCGCGCGAGCCAGCAAACTGGCAGTCTCAGCTCGCTTTGGGCCAAGTTATCGCGCTGCAGCCAGCTGAGCCTCGAGGTCGCGGGCAGTGTGTCGGACCCGCTCGGAACCGCGCTGGCCGGAACCACACCCGAGGCGCGGCAGCGCATCACGCACCTGACGCTCAGAGGTTTCGGGTTCCGAAGGCTGGGCGTGGCGGAGACACTGCCGGCGCACCTGCCGGGCCTGACGGCGCTGGAGCTGGCCGGGGGGTGGGGGTGTGGTTACCTGCCCAAACTAAACCAATCTAAAGGAAGCGGAGTCAAGTAGTGCAGTTACTGGGGGGATGAGAGCCGCGGGTACAGCTGCCGTCGGCCCGGTCAGCACGGAAGAATTTGCAGCACCCTCAGCAACTGCCAGCTGCGGGGCCAGCTGCGAAGCCTGAGCCTGCGGCTGACCCCGAATGAGCTGTACAACGTGAGCGCGCTTGTGGCTTGCCCAAACCTGCGTGACCTCGCCCTGGAATGCCGAGCCCCTGCCTACGCCGGCAGAAGCAGCACCTCCATGGCCCCAAGCAAGAGCCAGCTGGTTTCTACAGCGCTGACGGGCCTGTACCAGCTGTAGAACCTGTCGACCCTCAGCGTTAGTGGCTATGGCTACCTCCGGGGAAGCTTGGAGCAGCTCCTCACGCTGCTGCACAGCTGCCGCCCGCCTGCGCTCCGCACCCTGACACTGTTAGGGCCCAGCATCGGCATTGTGCCGGTGCTGGAGGTGGCCTTCGAGCCGAGTCCGGCTGGCACGGCAGCAGCACCGGCAGCAGCAGCAGCAGCAGCAGTGTGCTGGGGCATTCGCCGCGTTTACTTCCACATGCAGCTGGCAGACGGGTTCGGGCAACTGCTGGCGCCAGCCGTCCTGGCTGCGGCCGCAGCAGCAGCAGCAGCAGCAGCAGCACCTCATCCAGGAGCTGGTCATCCGCTGCGGCCCTGGCCGCTGCGGGTGGGCGATTGGGGGCTGTGCGGCCCCATGGCACGGCTGCTGGCCCGCTGCGAGCGTGTGGACGTGGAGCGGCTGCCGTACGTGTGCCGACGCACGGCGGCGGCAACGACGGCAGCGGCGGATGATAGCAATGAAGAGGCAGTGCTGGAGGCGGTTCTGGAGGCGGTGCGGCTGCTGGGTCTGCCGCGGGTGCTGCAGCTGCAGCAGGGCGAGGTGCCCTGCCGCGGCGCTGCGTACTGCGGCAGCGGCGGCGGCAGTGGAGGGGGAACAGCGACGTTCCGGCTGGCCTCTGATGAGCAATGGGGCGCCGGCGGCAGCACCGGTTCTGGACTGCAGGAGCAGCTGCCCGTGCTGCTGGACACCGCGTCACCGGGGCAGGTGCTGCAGGCGGCCGAGGAGCGGCTGCGGGCTGAGGCGGTGCGCGGCGACATGCTAGCGGCAGGCGAAGGAGCAGGATGCTGTGGCAACGCAAGCGCCCTAATGCGGCATGTGGCCCAGGCGCGTGCGTGCCCAAAGCGCGTGTGTGAGGTCCCGACTGTTCCTGCCTGGCAAAGTGCAAGAGGCGCGTCGTGCCCACATATGAGTCTTGAGTACGTGCGGGGGCGGCTCCACTTTTGTTGTTTGTCAGCAACTCTGCGTATGGGCTTAGGCACCCCTGCGCAAGCTGCCACCGCTTATTGTGCGCGAAATCGTTGCGCCCTCTGAGCGCAGGTTCTTGCCGAGCTGTGGGCCCAGTCGGAGCTGTGCGCCGCGGCCGCAAGTGTTACCGAGAGCGGCTCTGGGGCCGGCAGCAGTGGCAGCCGCGGCAGCAGCAGTCGCCGGGCTGGCGTCAGCAGCAGCCGCGGCAGCAGCAGCAGCAGCAGCAGCAGCAGCAGCCGGGTCAGCGAGGCGGTCCTGGCTCGGCTGCAGCGGCTGCTGCTGCTGGACCGGGACGTGCGGCGGCTGTGGGACCACGCCGCTTGCCCGGGGCCGCCGCGCTCGGACGACAGTGACGTCTATGAGGACTCTGACTGGGAGGTGACGGAGGGCGAGGATTCCCTGGGGGATGAGGTGGAGGCGTCGGGCAGCGAGCCTGACGGGTGCGATGATGACCAGGCCGCGTCGGGCGGCGCCGGTGAGCAGTCCGGTGATGATGAGGTATGGGAGGAGGACGATACCGTAATGACGATCCGGAGGGGTTGGTCCCGTGGCTCATCAGACATGTGCTGACGGGGGCGTGCTGGCGACTGTGTGTTGCAGTGGGAGCTGAGACACGGGGATATCGTGCCGTAATCTGGAGGCGTCATGAGAGATTGATTGGAGGACTATGGGTTTTGGGGGGACTGTGCATGGCTGTAGATGCGAGGGCAAGGGCAAGGGAATGTGCCCGTGTGGGTTAGGACCATAACTCATCAGGTTGACATGCAGGAAGGCATAGGCGACACTGCAGGCTCCAACAAGGGTTGCCACTGACGTATGTAATTTGCCGTAAGTGGCTGTGCACGGAAAGCGGCCAGTGGCGACAGGTCTGTTGAAAGCGAGGTGGGGAGTCCCGACAGGTCTGTGATGATGTGATGGGTTTTGTTACCTGGCACCGTCGCCATTTGCATGCAAGCCATGCGCACCGCGGACGCAAAAGCTCTTCATATCGGCTCTTCCTACAGCTCTTTATATCACCTCACAGAAGCCCCCTTCCCCGGCTCGCAAATGCTTGTTTGCGACGGACAACCCTAGAATACTTCCTTCACTGTCCCCTCCGCTCCGAACTGACGCGCGTTTGCGCCTGGTATCACTTCCTTTTAAACTTAATAGAAAAACTTGTCTCCAGAGGCGTGGCCCCGACTATTAGTTCCCGACAAATTCCCTCCAGCTGGCCTCGCTGACAAGATCTGGCCCTGGAGGTACCGCACAAATATCTTTAAGGGCCAGAGCCTGAAGTCGGGGCTTCGTCCCCTCGCTGGTATCGGTATTGGCTCCAGGTGCCCGACCGGACAATGTCGCTGCCGCTCAGCGAGACGCTTGAGGCCCCGCTCATGCGGGTGCCCTTTGAAAGCCTCAAGCGCGCAGCCAAGGACCGAAAGGCTCTTATCGACGAGCTGTCGGACCATCTGGCGTCGCTAAAGCACCCGCTCTCGCTGGGCGGGCCCAAGGGCCCGGCTGGCGCCAGCGCGGCGTCAGCCCCTGCTGACGACCCCTCAGGGGACACGGAGATGGAAGAAGCAGCGACAGGCGAAATCTCCAACGGCCGTGAGGCGTCCATTGAGCGGCTGCGGCTGCTGCTGTCACAGCTGCAGGTGCGTGCGCGGCAGCTGGTTGGCCCAAACTTTTGGGAAGTCCTGCGCCACCTGCCGTTGCTCCTCTCTGCATGCTTGGTCGGACCATTCTCCCTTTACCCCAGGCCGTAACCCGCACTCAGCTCAGTTTCGCTTCGTGCTCCACCGGTTCAAACTCCTGCCCCCGCTGCACCTCCCCTCCTGCACTTCGCAAACCCTTGCCCCCCCCCAACAGGGTGTCAAGCGCAAGCTGGGCGAGGTGTCCCGCACCGAGGCCGGCGACTGCGCCCGCTGCAAGGCACGACTGGACTACCTGGCAGCCACCGCGCCCACGGCAGCCGCGGCAGCAGCAGCCGGGGGCGGCACGCCCGCCGGCGCGGGCGCGCGCAGTGGGTCCGTCGACACCGGCGCAGCATCACCGGCGGCGGCGGGCGCCGGCGGCGGCGCAGCCGCCGGGGCCGCAGGCCCCGGCCCCGGCTCCGCCGCGACAGCGGCGGCCGCCGGCGGCGCAGCCGGGGCCGGCGGTGGTGGCGGCGGGCTGATCTCGTGGACCCGTCAGCGCCTGGACGTGATCCTGGTGGACCACCTGCTGCGCAGTGGCTACCACGACAGCGCCGCCAAGCTGGCGGCGGCAGCGGGCATCCAGCTGCTGACGGACGGCCACATATTCGAGGGTGCGCGGCGGGTGCTGGCGGCGCTGCTGGAGGACCACGACTGCGGCCCGGCGCTGGCCTGGTGCGTGCGTGTGCGGTGCTTGCGGGCGGGCGGGCGGGCGGGCGGGCGGGCGTGCGCCCGGGCATAAGTCCATGTGCCTGGACCCCAACTCAATGGGCCACAGGTGTTTGTGCCCCGAGCTCTCTACCTTGAATCGCTGCTGCCTGTTGGCCTGTCATGACCTGCACTACTGGATGCCCTATCGCCCATGCCGCTGGCGCCGCCGCCGCCCGCATCCATTCGCACGTGCTTTCGCCCCAGGTGCGCCGAGAACCGCTCCCGCCTGGCCAAGTCAAAGTCCGGACTGGAGTTCAAACTGCGGCTGCAGCAGTTCATAGAGCTGGTGCGGGCGGGGCCCGCGCAGCGCGCCGCCGCCATCGTGCACGCGCGCGCGCACCTGGCGCCATGGGTGACCGGCGCCGCCGCAGGCGCGGGTGCGCAGCAGCAGCAGCAGCAGTACCTTGTGGAGCTGCAACGGGCGGTGACGACGTTGGCGTTCCCGCCGGCGGCTCGCGACCGGGTGCCCGCCTACAAGGCGCTGTTTGAGGAGGTGAGTGCGATTGGGAGGCGGTTGGTTGGGGTGTCGTGGGAGTGCGGGGGCGGGAGATTCTGCATTTCAATCAACAAATGCGAAGCTTGGGGAGTGCATGCAGCTCGGATAAATGCAGCAGCTTGGTCGGCTGCGATACGGTGGAGGCAACGAGACGAGCGTGCATGCGTTTGTGTGGCAGTGCTGCTGAGGGGGGCTCCGGGATGAAGCCACGTAGGGCGTCAGTGCGGTCCCGGTATGCCCACAGCACCTGGCCGCCTTCATTCTCCAGGTGTCCAGCAAACACTGCCGTGCTGACCCTTGCGCGTCGCGCGCCTGCCTCACCGCGCACACTTGAGCACACATCCACTCTACTCCGCGGTCCGACCCGCCGGCCCGCCCGCCCGCCCGCCCGCAGAGCGCCTGGCGCGGCCTGGCTGACCTATTCCTACGCGACCTGTACCGCCTGCACTCGCTCACGCCAGAGAGCCTGCTCACGGTGTACCTGCAGGTGGGCAGCTAGCTAGCTAGCTCGCGTGGGGGCTGGGTGCGTCCATTCAGTAAGGGGGCAGAACGAAGGTCCATTCGTACGGTTCAGGCGCGTAGTGGGATGGGGTTGGCATGCGGGAAGCGGGTAAACGGGTGGGGCCTGCTTTTGATACTCATACCACAGGGCAATCCAAGGTTCATGCCGAGCTCATGGTCATTGCCCCAGCTGCTCTCGCGCTGCCTAGACAACGGGCCCGACCGGTGGCTCTTGATCTCCCCCCCTTACACACACACACAAGCGCCACGTCCCACCCCTCTGCATTGCTTAACTCCGCTTCCTTTAGATTGGTTTAGTTTGGGCTGGTAACCACAACCCCCCCCTGCCAACGTGTGTTGCAACGTCTGTTCTACGTCTACCTCGTCATTGAATTAAATGCATGGAACCCCCTCCCCGTCCATGCAAACGCCTCAGGCCGGCCTGTCCGCGCTCAAGACGCCCGCCAGCGGCGCGCCGGGCGGCAGCCGCGAGGACCCGCTGCGGCTGCCGGCCTTCCAGCGCCTGGCCGCGCACCTGCCCCTCGCCAAGCACATGCACTCCAAGCTGGTGAGGTGGCGAGGTGATGACGTGGCGGGAGAGCGGCGGGAGCGCAGAGGGCGAACGGAGGGTTGGGCGGCGGGCTTCTGGAGTTGCGGGCGGAGCGTCCGCTGCCGTAGACGTGTGGCGGCGGCAAGGCTGCGCTTCCGGCCAGGGCCGCACGGGCATCCGGCCATGTGGGCTGCTGGCTCGCATGCGCCCTGGCCCTGGCACTGGCACTGGCCCTGGCCCTGGCACTGGACCGCGCTCCCTCGGGCACTACACGTGGGGGCATCCAGGGTGCGCTGCGCCACCGGCCAACAGCCGGCGCACCCTGGACCCCGGGGCACAGGTCCTGAAGCCCATGGGCGCCTCGCTTGGGACCTCCACCCACACCTCACTACACCCAGCCCCGCCCCACCCTACGACTCCTCCCTCCCCCCCACACACATGTTCACATCTCCCTTGTCATTAATAAAACATCCATGGCACCCCCCCCCCGGCCCAGGTGTGTGCGGTGACCAAGGAGCTCATGTCGGACGCCAACCCGCCGCTGCTGCTGCCCAACGGCTACGTGTACAGCACACGCGGCATTGAGCTGCTGCTGGCGCAGGGCGTGCCGGCGGGCGTGAGTGGCGGCGGCGGGGGCGGCGCCGCCGGGGCAGGAGGTGGCAGTGGCGGCAAGGATGAGCGGGGGCGCACGCCCACGCCGCCGGGCGGGCTGGCAGGAGGAGGAGGCGGGGGCAGGACGCCGGCGCCGGAGGGCGCGGGTGGGGCCAGCGGCGCCGGGGCGATGGGCGTGTGCCCTATGACTGGTCTGGTGTTCCGGCGGGATGAGCTGCGGCGGCTGTACATTGCGTGATGGAGGGTTTGGAATAGCGCTACGTGGGCAGGAGGCAGGACAGGCAAAGTGCGAACAGGACAGGGGCCCCTCCGCTGGTTGCTGAACTGCTAGGAGGTAACGGGTTTGTTGTGTGGTTGCAAGGTGGTGCGCACTTCTCGTGCCTTCCTGCCTCGTGAAACCGAAGGTCCGGGCCGGGGTGACCCTCATAACGCCTAGCTAACTTTGGTATAGGAGGCCGAAGTAGGTATGCGCCCGGCACACGTGCAGCAGCGGCGTGTGAATGGATTGGAGAGCTGTGCTACTGCAATTGTGTTGGGGCATGGCTAAGCTGATGGGACTCAGGAAGCGTTCGTTGTGCCGCATTTACAACACGTTGCAATTTGTAGTGCCCGGTGCTGGAGTCACACAGCCTGTGCACGCCTATGGTTTGCTTGTTTGCCGCGTCGCACCCAACAGGAGATAGACACGGTTACGTATCATACGAGATAGACATGGTCCGCAATGAGCCCCGTTGCCCTGCCGTTGCCACCCATCGCAGCCCGCGAGTGTGTACACGCACGGCGCGGGAGTGGGTGAACGTGCACGAACCGGACGGGCGCACGACGCAGGGGTGTGCGCGTGTGGGTGTGACGTGACCGGGGGCGGGGGAAAGGGCGCGGGTGGGCTCATCGCCGTACACGCGCAGTACCGTAGTCAGCCCAAGAGGGTCAGCCGGTCAGGAGTGAGTGGATGTGGCTGTGCGGTACTGCGGTTAGGTATAACTGTAGTGCCCAGAGCCTAGGTGCGCACGGGCCAGCAGGCGGGAGGAGGCGAGGGGCCGAGGGCAAAGGGGGCGACGGGGACGGCAGGGACGGGGGAGAGCACACGGAAAGCATGAAGGTCACCCAGCGACCTGCAGGGATGTAGGCGGTGTGTTGAGCGAACAGTCCCAGCCGAGGCGTTTTAGCGTTGATTATGGCATTGCGCCAACCGGCAGGTATGACCGTGTTGAGGTATGCATAACCCTTGCAGGCGCATCCCAGTATGTCTCTTGCCGGGGGCTGACAGTCCAACTGCACAGCCAGCAGACGGCACAAACCCAGCAGCGAGTGACTGACGACAAAGCCGTATCCATTACAGTACCGTAGTTGTTGCATAGCCCCGCGTCCCGCCTGCCACCTACCCTAACCTACTAGACTACCGCCTACGTGAGACATGAGAAGGTCAGCACAGCAAATCGCTCCATCTCCGAATCCTAACATTTACAATGCGACAGGTCACCAGCAGAACGGCCATCCAAATCCACTAGCTAGCACTTGTGCAGTGCCACCAGGAACACCACGCACTGCACACGCCATTCACAGCCCAGGCACGGGAACCCCATGTCCCCCACGTTGTCCCGCCCACTGCTCTCCTAGTTGCCAGGACAAGTCAAGCGACCGCGTCAACAACAAGCACTTAGTAAAACACAAGCGAGCATGTATGCTGTTGTCATGCGGTGTGCAGGTATAACATCGTAATTGCTTGAGCGGCAACCCCTGATCTTGCTGGGAGAAGCAAGAAATGTGTGACGAAGGGAAACTCTCCGGCCTCCGTCCCAAAACTGCCAATGCGCGCATTATCTCCCCTTCGTTTGTGCTTATGCCGCTGCAGGGCCATACAACCTGTGTGGGCGACGGCGCGAAAGGGTGCGTTTAAGGGAACCAAAGCGATGATTAGCAAGACGCATATGACGGCTGCACGCACGCACGCACGCACGTGCACGCACGCAGTAGCTATCTAAGTAGCATCATTCGCTTTTCGGCCGCGCGCAGGAAAGAGCGCAACCCATGCACACGGACACCTGCACCCCCCGGCTCTAGCACCCAGGCCTGTAGGGGCGCTATCCACATCCAGCCCCCCGCGGCCTGCCCACAATAGCAGCCCCACCCATTCATTCCCACCCATCCGGCCACCACCCCACCCTCATCCCCCCCCCCACGTCCCCCCCCGGGACTGTTTACCAGTAACCCCCCACCCACATGCGCAGGTAGCCCTTCTCCATCTCCGCCTGCGCGCGGCTAATGTCCAGGTCCGCGGCCAGCGTGCGCATCAGCGCCAGGCGCCGCAGGTAGCGCATCACGCCCACCAGCCGCCGCCAGCGGTTGGCGCCCGCCGCCGCCTCCGCCGCCTCGTAGGCGCGCCGCCGCACCAGGAAGCCGCGCCAGGCGGCCTGGTGGGGGAGAGAGGGGGGAAGCGAGTGAGCCGGGTTGGACGCAAAAGGGTGGGATAGAGGACTGAGCGCAATTTGGCGTTTGGCTGAATTGCAACTTATGACCAGCTCATTGACGAGCATCCCGTACACCCCTCTGCTGCCCGCACGACGCTCTCCTCCGCAACAACCTTCCGCCGCCGCCACTGCCACCGCCAGCCCGGCACCCACCCCGGAACCCGCCTACCTGTATGCTGACCGCCGCCACGGCCCGCTGCGCCTCCGTGGTGATGTTGCCCAGCTGCAGGCTCACGGTGCCGTACTCGGGCCGGTCCAGGCACAGCACGGTGCGGGACAGGATCTGCCGTACAGCCACAGCCACCAGGCGGCCGGGTGGGGGTGGGGGAGTGGGGGGGTGGGAGGATGGTGATGCGAGGGCGGACACGTCAGGCCGAGGGATGCATGGGAAATCGGGGTGTTGGACAACATAAGGGACACGCTTGAGTGGCTGCTGGCACGCGGGTGCTAACTGCCTGCCTGCCACCAGCACGCCCTCCCGCCCTCCCCTTACCAGCTGCCACAGCCCGCCCGGCAGCGCCTCCGCCTCGTCCACGTGCTGCGGCGTGCCGTCACACGCCAGGCCTGTCACCACCTGCTGCCCGATGGACTTGAAGCACCTGCGGCACCAGAGGTCGGAGAGGGGAGCGCGGGCAGTGGTTGCAGGTGCGGTTGCAGGACGTGCCACGTGTGTCCGAACAAGGCACGGGAGGGACGTTCGCAACACGTACGGCTGCGTGCATGGGGGCCACACAACAACCCACACAGCACGTTGCCGCTGTCGCAAGGGGGGGGCTCGCGCCATCCCGCCGCCCCCCTGCCTCCGCCGCCGCTCCCCGGTCTTACGGATCTTTCCGCTTGGGCTTGGGCTCAACTACCCCCCCCCCTTGATTTAGTTTGGGCTGGTAACCACAACCCCCCCCCCCCCCGGCCCGGCCCGCCGCCGCCCCAACCTACCTGTCGTTGAACCTGCACAGCGCCGCCACGGCCTGCAGCTGGTCGATGGCGCCCATGTGGAAGTGCAGCGTGCGCCCCGCCAGGCTGCCGGGCGTGGCCCAGGGCAGCGCCAGCGAGCGCCAGCCCAGGCAGGCCGCGGCCTTGAGCAACAGCTCGTCGCCCGTGTGCGGGCCTGTGGGGGTGGGGTGGGCCGCAAGGAGGAGGAGGTTAAGGGATGTGTTTTGCGACAGCGGCCGCTCTGGAACGAGGTACCGTGTTGTGCGCAAGGGGATGAAGATAGCTGGAGACCCAAGTCGTGATGCAGGCCCCCACCAGGCCCCACACCTGGCGTGAACCCTCGCGGGCGGATGCGCAGGTGCGGCTCCTCGGGCGGCGGCCCCGGGCCCGGAGACCCCGGCTGCAGCGGGTTATGCGCGCCGCTGCCGTCGCCAGTGCCGGTGGTGCGGCGCGCGCCGCTGCTGCGTGCAGGCGTCCCCGCCGCCACTCCCGCTGCTCCTCCTGGCGTTGAGGGCTGGGCCTCACCGGAGCGGGTGTGGCTGGGCGAGGACAAGGTGGCTGCTGCTGCTGCTGCTGCTGAGGAGGAGGAGGAGTGGTGCTTGTCGTTGGCGGGGTTGTGTGCGCCCATGGTGCCGGGACCCTGGGGAGGGAAAGGGAGGGGCGGCGGCGCGGTGCGGAGGTTGTCAAGACCGCAACCAGGGGAGGTGCAGCCACGGCGCTTTGGCGGCAAAGCCCCCTAGCCACAGTATGTACCGCCCGTAACCATGTGCTGCCATGCCTAATTGCGCCCATGCTGCTACTGCTGATGGGTGCAGCGCGCCCCGGGTAGTCAGCGCCTCGGCCCACTCACCGGAGACGAGGGCGCCACAGTGGAGGACAGCGGGTTCAGGTCCGAGGTCCTGACAGGGGTGGGTGGGGAGAGTGGGGCCAGGAGCAGTGAGGGCAGTGACAGGGGCGCGCGCGCACGTGTGTGTATGTGTTGGTAAACGGAAACGGAGAGAATGTGTGTATGTGTGTGTGTGTGTGTGTGTGTGTGTGTATCAACGGGTTTACAGGCGGCCTGACGACGTGTGTGTGTGTGTGTGTGTGTGCGCGCGCGCGGGCGCGGCTCAAATTGCTACTAGGTTTCAATAAAGAACGAGCAATCAAGGGAAGGGCCGTCGTGGGGCTGGTCGTGTAGTGGGCTCCCGTCCATACCGCTTGCGTCCGCTTGCGTACTGCCTGACTAGCTGCCTCCCGCTGCCCCCCTCGTCCCCGGCTGCTACTCCTACTCGCAGCGCACTTGTTTTCCCAGAGGTCGAAAGCTACTGCCCCTCCTTCAACCCCAGCCACGCTCTCCTCCTCGCTTTTTTGCATTGGTTACGGTTCATTGGGTTTGTAACAACACCCCCCTCACACACACGCGGCCTTTGCCTGGGCTCTTACTTCTTGGGCGGCGGCGGCAGCGCCACGGGGTGGTCCAGGTCCAGGATGAGGTCCACCACGTTGCCCCGGTCCTGGGGGCGGGGGGAGGAATCCGGTGGGAGGGAGGGAGGACGTGTGTGTGTGTGTTATAGCGTTCACAAGGGCAATAACAGCAGACAGAGGACATTGCGTGCGCTGCGGTAACGGTGTATGTGAGTGTATGTGTGTGTTGGTAAACGGAAACGGAGAGGATTCCCCGCAATCGCTCGCAGTTACTTGTGTATGTGTGTGTGTGTGTGTATATGCGTGTGTGTGCGTGTGTGTGTGCGCGCGCGATGGGGGAGCGAGGGCCGAGGGGACTACTGGGTTGGGTTGGCTAGGGTAGGCGGGGAGTTTGGCAGACGAGCCAGGTAGAGGGGTGGGGAAGGATGGGGTAGTTCAGTCCAGGACCAGCCGGGGGCACACAAACAGGTGATAAAGTGTTCTCGCTCCCCTTCCTTCCTCGCTCCCCTTCCTGCCTCGCTCCCCACACGCCCGCAGCCGCAGCCGCAGCCGCAGCCGCAGCCCAGCGAGCCTCTCACTGCCGCGCTCCCTCCCACCCGCCCGCCCTGTCGCTCACCCAGATGGCGGGCCACAGCGCCACCAGCGTGCGCAGCCGCAGGTTGAAGTCGGGCAGCAGTCGCAGCAGGTGCAGCACCTGAGGAGGGCGGGTGGGAGGAGGAGGGCAGAGAGCAGCCGGCGGCAGGAGGAGGGAGGAGGAGAGGGAGGCGGGAGGCATTGATAGGGGGTTGTCCACACGGGGGCTGGTGCAGACGTCGCTCTTTGCATAGGCCACACAGCGGGGCATTGGGTCACCCGCGCCAGCGCCGAGTTTTTATCATGTAGTAGCCCCCACACTGTGACTCTCTCTCTCTCTCTCTCTCTCTCTCTCTCTCTCTCTCTCTCTCTCTCTCTCTCCCCTGGTCTGCGTTTCCCCTATCCCGTGTTTTCTAACACACCTGATAGGTGCTGAGCGACACCTGACACGCCAGGTCGGTCATGAGCGGGGCCAGCTGTCGCGACCTGCGTGCGGTGCATGTGCCGTGTGCAAGTGTGGTGTCAGGGTACGGCACGGCACGTCGTGTGGGCCGCACATGGCACGCAAGCGCGGAACGCGTATCTGCGCAATGAGCTGCAGCGCTGGGCGGCATTGCGCAGGCGCTGGAGAGGCCGCCCAAGGCACACTGCCGTGAGTTCTTCCGTCGCCCTGCCCCTGCGCCTGCACCTGCACCCATGCACCCATGCACCCCTGGACCCATGCACGCCTGCCAGCTCCCAACAACTCACTTGTGGTCCAGCGCCGACAGCACCCGGGCCGTGGCGGCATCAACGCCGGGGCCCCAGCCGCCGCTCGTGTCGGGGGCGGCCTTGGCGCCCTTGCCCGCGCCCTTGCCCCCCTTGCCGCCCTTGCCCTTGCCGCCCTTGCTCTTGCCCCCGCCGCCCTCCTCGTCTGTGTCCGCCCCTTTGCCGCCCTTGCCCTTCTTCGCGGCCTTGGCGCCTGCATGTTTACGTATTGCAGGAAGGCAACAAGGAAAGCCACAGGTGTCAGACCGTCCATGTTTGCAGGCCAGGCCGGGCAGACCATAACCCGTGCGAGTTGCTAGTATGGAGCAGCACACCGTGTAAGCGCCTGCCCCGCAACCCAGGCCCCCAAAGCACCTACCCTTCTTGCCGGCGCCCTTCTTGCCGCTGCCGGCAGTGCCCTCGTTGCCGCCGTCCGCGGTGGAGCTGGACCGCTTGCCGCCGTGGCCCATGCCGCCGCAGCCGTAGCTTTCGTGGCGGGCGCGCAGCTCGTCGTGCAGCTTGTGCGAGAACAGCCGGTAGCCGCCCGCCTGTGTTTCCAAGCAGAAGTACATAGAACGTGTCAGGGCCCGTGTGAGGGGGAGCGCATCGCTGTGATGGGCTTTGGATGCAAACCTTGAGTTCCAGCCGCCCGTGCACAGAGGCCGTAAGCATAACCACCACCGCCTGGCCCCACCCGGCGCCAGCTGGCCCCACCTAGTCCCCCAGGCTGCCCCCCAGACCCCACCCGCGCCCACCTTCCACATGTTGCTTGCGTGCCGCCAGCCCGCCAGCCCGTGCGCGTTGTGCGGCAGGCCCAGCCGCAGCAGCGCCTCCTGGTACAGCCCCTCCCAGGGGATGAGGTACTGCTGCCACCTGCGCCGTGACGTGACGTGGCACACACACACGTGGCACACACACACATACACACACACACACACAGACGCTTGAGCAACCGTCATGGGCCGTGTCACGACGTGCCGAGGCCGGCGCCGGGTGAGTTCCGAGTCACTTCCTGGGACAGCAGCAGTACGGTATGGCAAGTGGCACCAAAAGATGGCGCTTACAACTTCACGCGTCGCGCCTGGCCTGACCACCGAGCGCTACAAGAGCCCTCTATACATCAGCAGGCACACGAACACCCGCCAGCGCAACCCCGCACGCGCCCCCGCCCCCACCAGTTCTTCTTGCCGATCTGCGCGTTCAGCGCCAGCGAGGGCGACAGGAAGGACGCGGCCATGCGCAGCGCCTCCACCGCCACCACGCCTGCACCCACCGCCACCAGCGGCCGGCCCTCCCCGCCTCCTCCGCTTCCCGCCCCCGGCCGCCGCAGGAAGCTGACTGCCGCTGACGCGGATCCGCTGGGCGCCGCGGTGGTGGGCGCGCTGGCCAGCGGCCCGCCCAGGGCACTGCCGCCGCCGCCGCCGGCGTCGCCGTTGCTGCTGCGCCCGACGGTGCTCATGCGGCTGGGGCCGATGCCGGTGGCGCCGGTGGCCTCCGCCAGTAGCGGCCCCAGCGTGGACTGGGAGTCGGAGGCGGCGGTGGGGGTGAAGGGGCGGCTGCCGGCCGGGGAGCCGGCGGCGGTGGCGGTGCCCACGCCTGCGCCTGCGGCGCTGGTGGCGGTGGGCGTGGAGGACCAGGCCTGGAACGGCGCACCGCCTACGCTGCTGCCGACGCGGGTGGGACCGGCGGTGCTGCCGCCGCCGGTGGTGGCTGCCTGCTGCAGGCCGCTGGCCGGGGTCTTGCCGCTGAGGATGCTGGGCGCCTGCGGAGGATGGGGTGGTTGGGAGGAGGTGGAGCGGCGGATGGCGCTGGCGGTACCGGTGTACCTTCCGCAGTGCATTGCATTGCGCCACAGCCCCCTCGCTCGTCTACCTCTGTGCTTTTGGTAAGACACTTTGCAATGGGCCCTGATGTTCCCACCCTTAATCCCTCGCGCCCTCCCTCCTTCCCTCCCTCCCTCCCCTCCCTCCCTCCCTCCCTCCCCCTCCCTCCCTCCCCTCCCTCCCTCCCTCCCTCCCTCCCTCCCTCCCCTCCCTCCCTCCCTCCCTCCCTCCCTCCCTCCCTCCCTCCCTCCCTCCCTCCCTCCCTCCCTCCCTCCCTCCCTCCCTCCCTCCCTGCCTGTCCCCCCTCCCCTTAGCAACCTCCTCACCGTGCGGCGCTGCTTGCCCAGCCCCATGCCCACGTACTCCACGTGGCGCCGCGGCCGCACGTTGACGAAGTGCAGGTCCAGCAGCCCGCTGACCGGCATGTTGGCGGAGGACAGGTAGATCTGTGCGGGGAGGTGGGCGGGCGGGAGGGGTGGGGTGGGGTGGGGTGGGTAGTTCATTCCAGAAACCAAAAGCGAAACGACCAAGAGAAGGTGGGGTGGGCGGGGGTTGGTGGGGGCGGGCGGGCGGGTGGGAGGCGCTAGTGTTGGGAAAGTCGCGGAGGGGGTGATTAGGGAGCAGGCGCAGGCAAAGGGCGTGTCAAGACGCAACATTCCAAGCAGTGTGTCTAGTGGGTGACCACCACACCGCCGTGCACGGCCAGTGGGGAGGCGGGACTGGATGCACCTCTTCCCCATTTCCCCCGCTCCAGCCAGCAGGCCCCCCCCCTTACACACCATCCTATGGATGGCTACCCCCCAAGGGTTGGGCTGGCTGGTTCGGGTCCTCTTGGTCGTTTCGTTTCCGGTTTCTGGAATAAACTACCCCCATCCCCACCCCCATCCCATCAATAAACTACCCACCCCACCCCACCCCACCCCACCACCACCCTACCACGCTGTGCCCCAGCGGCGAGCCGCCAAAGGTGATGCCGCGCATGCAGGAGGTGGCGTCGCCCAGCCGCGCGGTGGCGGCGCCGAACAGGTCCTCGATGGGTGCAGCCGCCTGGTGGGGAGGGGAGGCAGGCGGGTACAGGGGAGGGGAGGGGGGGCGGTGACGATGGGGTTAAGCAGCGTGGGAGGAGGTGCCGTGTCCGCAAGGGAAAAGCAATATGTAGGGCCCGCAGCGTGCTAGGATGCAGCGGCCAAGCCACGTCGTCTCGACCTCCTGCCCCCGTGTCATACACCTCAGCGCGTGCGATGCTTCATGCCCGCACGCGCCCCTACACCCACGCCCCCGCCCTCCACGCCCCCGCCACCCACCCACCTGCGGCACCGCCCAGCCGCTTGAGCCGCTGCCGCGTTTGGCCAGCTGCACCAGCAGGATGGCCAGCAGCCGGTGCGACTGCGGGCAGGTAGGCAGGGAGGGAGCGAGGGGGGAGCCATGCATGTTTGGTTAATGGGGGAGGGAGGGGAGTAAGACAGGCAGGGGCGACGTGGATATGGTATTACGGTAAGCAGGATTGAAGGTTAATGGTCCATGGATGGAAGGGGTATAGGTACGGCGATAGCGCAGTGGACCAGGGTGACAAAAGAAAATGCCAGTCCCGCCTCAACCGCCACCGCACCAACCCTCCCGCCAACCCGAACCCTCTACCCGACCCTCCCAACATTTCTGCTTTGGGATCTGGAATAAAGCAGCTCCTCCACCACCGCCCACTACTGTCCCCACCTCTCCACCCACCCACCCAGCCCCCCCTCCACCCTCCACCCTCCACCCACCCACCCAGCCCCCCCTCCACCCTCCACCCTCCACCCACCCACCCAGCCCCCCCCTCCACCCTCCCCCCCACCCACCCACCAGCTGCGCCAGGTCCAGCCGCATGTGGCCGGTGCAGCAGTCCTGCCAGCCGTTGACCACGTGCGTGCGCAGCGGCAGCAGCGGAGCCAAGCTGAACTCCTGTGGTAGCGGCAGCCCGCATCAGGGCATGCACGTGCGGTTGGGCTGGCTTGCAGTAAGCAGGCACACAACACGGTATTTAACCTCCCTCCCTACACCACTGGGTACCGCCACAAACGCACCGTTCCCTCCACACCCCCACCACCCGCCGCACCTGCAGCAGCTCCGCGATGTCGTCGGGGCCGAAGCCCGCAAACGTGGCCAGCGCCCAGGGCGCCCGGTGCAGGTCGGGGCAGGCGGACAGCAGCGTGGCGGCGGCGTCCGCGCGCTCCGACCGGTAGCGCAGGCGGCCCAGCAGCCGCCCCGCCTGCTCGGCGGACACGTACGCCACCTTGGTCGCCAGCGCCAGCAGCTGCGTCTTCCACACCTGCGTGCGGTGCACAGGGTGGGGCGGGCGATGGGGGGGCCGGGTGAGTGAGAAACAGGGCAGCTGCACGCTCGCACGGGCTTGCCTTGTCATCACCTGTCCGCATCCTGAGCATACACCGGCACCAGCCGCCTCAGAAACCCATCCGCAGCGCCCTCCTGCCCACCCCAACCTCCGGACCGCCGCCGCGCCGCCCGCCTCACCTCGCTGCCGGCGCCGCTCTCCATGGCTAGCATCAGGCACCCGAACAGCGGCCCGCTGAGCACGTGCCGGTCCGCCGCACCACCAGCCGCCGCATCCGCTGCGGCAGCACCAGCTCCCGAGCTGCTACCCGCTGCGCCGCTGCCCGCGGTCAGGCCCGAGCGCGCCGTGTCACCCCCCGCACCTCCGGCGCCGCCGCTGGAGGACAGGTCGGAGAACGCGCTGCGCGCCGTGTCGCCGCCCCAGCCGCTCGTCGCTGCCCGGCTCCTGGCAGTAGCACCCCCGCCGCCGCTGGCGGCAGCTGTAGCACCGCTAGCAGTGGGCGCACAGCTGTCCGTCGCGCCGGAGCGGTGCGTGTCGCCGCCGCCGCTGGGCATCACCGCCGCCGGCGAGGGCGCCAGCGCGGGGTCGAGCGAGGCGTTGTTGCGCACATTTACCACCAGGGTGCCCTGGCTGGGGATGGCCTCGGGCCAGCGCAGCTTGGCCGGCAGCGCCTCCTGCGCGCGCGGCAGGTGCAGCGGCGCGCCGTTGAGCGCGGCGGACAGCCAGGAGGAGCCGCCGCTGGCCTGCCAGATGTGGAACAGCGTCACGGCCGCCTGTAATAAGGGGGGCCAGGGAGAGGGAGGAGAGGGAGGGAGGAAAGGGATTCCATGCATGTTAAATTAATGAAGAAGGAGATGTAGACAGACGATGCGACACAGAAGGCGTACCGATGACCAGAAGGTGTAGAGGAAAGGGAGGGGGCAGGCAGGGGGCAGTCAGGGAAAGGGGAGAACGACATGCATGACTGCTTTGAGGAGGAGGACAGGTCAGTAGGGCGGATGGTGGTGATCCAGTATGTCGCCTGGTGCGTACTCCACCGCTCACCAGCGCCGCTCGCTGCCCCAACCCCAACCCACATCCACCACAGCCCCATTCCCTCCAGCCCGGTTCCCCTGCACCCCTCCCCCTGCACCCCTCCCCCTGCAGCCCCCACCCTGCGGTGCTCCGGATCCGCCAGGTTGAGGTTGTAGTGGCCGTTGGGGTGGGCGGGGTCCAGGTCCAGCGGCTCGCCCGGGACCTGCGTGACGGTGACGTGGTCCAGGCACACCCAGGACAGGCTGGGGTTGACCTGCGGGGCAGGGAGAGTGTGCATTACAAAACACGAGTGTGTATATATACATGTGTGTGTTTTATGTATGTGTGTATGTATGTGTGTGTGTTAGAGATCACAAGGGAGAGAGCTATGAAAGACTTGTGCGTGCGAAGGGACAGGAACGCCAAGCAGGGAACGCGACGCAACGCATGTGTGTGTGTGTGTGTGTGTGTGTGTGTGCGCGTGTGTGTGCGTGCGTGTGTTACGCGTGACAGAGGACCACGGGTGAGTGCCTTACTTAAAGCCAGCAGGTGCAAGATCAGCAGGTGTCAAACATGACACGCTACGCGTCATTGACATGACTGTGGGGCATGAAGGAGCGAGCACCCAAAGCTAGGGCCCCATGGACAGCCTTGAACCTCCGCTTTCCTCCCTTGAAACCGCCCCGCTTCCATTCACCTCACCTCATCCTGCCCTCCATCCACCGGCCCCTTCGCCCGTGCCCCCTTCACCCTATCCACGCCCGCCCGCCTCACCAGCAGCAGCTTGAGGACGGACAGCACGCCCGCCTGCCCCAGCGGGTTGCCCGCCAGCCCCAGCTCCCGCAGCACCGGCAGCCCCAGCGCGGGGTCGTACTGCTCGGGCCGCGGCCGCAGCCCCTCCGCCAGCGCGCGCGCGCCGCGCCAGCCCAGCGCGTTGTGGGATAGGTCCAGGTGCGTGAGGGTGGGGTGCGCGGGCAGCAGCGTGCGCCCGATGTGGCCGGCGGCGACGTCGCCCAGCGAGCAGTGCGCCAAGGACAGCCGCTGCAGCGTGCGGTTGTCCTCCAGGTCTGATGAGAGCACGAATGAGGAGAGGACGAGAGGAGGGTGCGCGGGTGAGAGAAGAAGACTACTCAGGCAAGGGATGATCCGTTTGTAGCGAATGCGCAGATGCGGGTTTGCGCTGACAGAATGTGATGCAACATCGCCCTCTCCTGCCCAGCCCGTCCCTGGCCTCCCGCCGCCGCCCCGCGCCTCTCTCCCTCTCCGTCCCTCACCCCTGCACAGCGCCGCGATGCCGGGCCCGCTGAAGTTGTTGCAGGACAGGTCCAGCTCGCGCAGGCAGCCGTTGAGCGCCAGGCAGCGGTCCAGGCCGCTCAGCGCGCCGTCGCCCAGCCCGCAGCCTGACAGCTTAAGCACCTGTTGAGGCGTGTGTGTGTGGAGGGGGGAGGTGGTGCCATGACGAGGTAGACGTCGGGGGGCGGGGGCACACACAAAGTGTGCCTGGTGGGTGCCGGGGTGGGTTACGAGGGCCGTTGAGCCTACTGGTCTGGGCCATCAGGCGCAGGATACCGTACAAGCGCATATGTGACATCCTACCAGGAACGTTAACAGGGACGATGGCTTTTTGAGAGTAAGCGGCACGGCAAGGGAAAGCAAGTGCCAAGACCCACAGGGCCAACCCCCATCAGCCTCCAGCCGCACGCCGCGCACCTGCAGCATCTTGTTCTGGGCCAGGTTCATGGCCAGTGACGCGAAGCCCGCGTCCCCTAGCGCCGGGCAGCCCGACAGGTCCAGGCGCCGCAGCCCGCAGCGGTAGTGCGGGTGAAGCAGCGGCGCCAGGCGGCCGGCGGCGGCGGCGTCCAGGCCGGCGTTGTGGCGCAGGTCCAGCTGCGTGGGGGTTGTTGGTGAGGGGTTGGGTGCGGTGGCGGGATGCTAGGAGGCGACAGGGAGGCAGTGCGCCAGACAGGCGCATCAGGTGTGCTTCTGCGGCCGCACACCGCCAGTAAGGACACCGCGCCGCGCACCTCCTCGATGCCGGGGCAGGCCTTGACCAGCGCCGTGAGGCCGTCCGCCGCGCCCTGCCCAGCCAGCGCGCCAGCCACCGCCCGCAGCCCCAGCACCGCAGCGGGCGGCAGGTCGCGGATGGAGGTGTAGATGACGCCAAAGTCGGGGCGCGACAGGCGCGGCCCGAAGTCGATGTCCAGAGTGGAGGAGCCGGTCTCGCCCATCTGGGCCAGGCGCCGGGCCACCTGCGTGTGTGGGCGTTTAGGATTGTTGTTGCAGGTGTGGGGTTGGCAGCAGTTCACAGTGGAGGTCAGCTGGCACCTGGGTGATTGCGTGGCAAAGCAGTTGTGAGCAGCTTGCGCCGCTGCGCTGATCAGGTCCCAATCCGGCTGTGCATCAAAGCTTGCAGATTACTGTATGTGCCCCGGTCGTTCCGCTCGCTCGATCTCTCGTACGCACCTGCGCCTCCGTGACGCGCACGGCCTCGCCTGCCGCCGGCGCAAAGGGCTTCATGTCGGGCGGCGGCGGGCGGTGGCCGGCCGGCAGCAGCGCCTCTTTGAAGGCGCCCAGGGCCGCCATCTGCATGACCGCGTTGTGCGGGCGGTCGAGGATGGAGGGGGAGCATGTGGAGTGGACGCGAGGAGTGGTGTAGGTGAGGTGGATGGAGCGCAGAGCGGCAACGGGTTGGGGCTAGGGTATGAAGATTGGGGCAACAACAATGGACTAGTGCTCCCAAACCCACGCCGCAAGCCTCAACCCCGCACCTGCGGGTCTGCCGCCTGCGCCACGCCCCACGTCCCCAGCACCGGCTCCAGCTTGGCGCGCTGCCGGTCACTACTGAACGCAAACGGCGGCTCCGAAGGCGGCGCCGCCGCAGCCGCGTGGCGCCGCAGTAGCGTGGTGGTCTGGTGCTGCAGCATAGCCGCGCCCGGGCTCATGCTGCGGCTGCCGAAGGCGGCGAAGGGCTGCGGCAGCTCGCCGCTGCCGCCGCCGCCAGGCCCAGGGCTGGCGGCGCGGCTGTGGCTGTAGCCGTCTGCGCCGCCGGCGGGCGTGGGCATGGCGGAGGCGGGCAGGGCGCTGGCGTCCGGATTGCGGATGGGCATGGAGGCGTTCCCGGGGATCAGCAGCTGCGGGTTGGCAGCAGAATAGCTTGTGGGTAGGCAATGTGGCGCGGGGGCAAGAGCGATAAAGCACTTCAGCACGACCATGTAAAACAGGACACGGCAGCACGGTCTCCTCCGACCGCACCTGCGCTGAGCTGTGCCCCGCAGCTATCGCGCCCGCCGGCGGGTGCAGCCGCCCCGACGGCCAGCTCTCCAGCCCGGCAGCCGCTGTCAGGTCGCCGCGGGCAACCGTTTCGGCGCCGTGCCGCCGCAGCCGCCACACCGCGCTGCGCGCGCCCGCCGCCAGCGGCCCCGCCAGCTCGTCGCCCATGTCCTGGTCGCCCAGCGGCACCTCCACATAGCGCGCCGCCTCCTCCGCCTCGCGCCGCGCCGCCTCCGCCTGCAAGGCAGGCCACAAAAAAAGGCAACGCACGTGTGTTAGAGATCACAAGGGAGAGAACGCACGTGTGTGGGTGTGTGCAGGCCACGTCCTGCACGCACAGCTACCTCCCCACGTCGCGCCGCTGTACTTGCCGCTATGCCCATGTCCCTTCGCCCCCATCAGCATCGCGAGGTTGCTGCCACCACCACCACCACCGCGACCACTCACCGCCTGCCGCGCCTTCCTCGCCGCCAGCGCCTCCTTGCGCTTCATGGCGTGCTCCAGTCGCGCGAACAGCTCGTCGGAGGCGGTGGCGGGGTGGCCGGCTGCCGCCTCCAGCGCCGCCAACACCTGCTCGGGCGTCAGCTGCGGAGGGTAAAGGGTGGGGGCAGCAGGCAGGCTTGAATGCTAGTTTGACACGAGGGATGGAATGCTTGGCCCCTCTGCTGGGCGAGCGCGTGGCAGGATAGCAAATCGACGCCGCCGAGCTAGCAGGTAAAGTTGAGCGCCACATTATACAGCCAACACGTACCAGCCCCAGCTCCTGGTCCGTAACCGCCCGCTCCTCCTCGTCCTCCTCCGCGGCATTGCCGTCCAGCGACTGCTGGTGGGCGAAACCGGCAGCGCCGCCAGCAGGGTGGGCACCAGGCCCGGAGCCGTCCTCACTGCTGTCGCCAATGGTGCGGCCTGACGGCGCTGCCGTGACGGCCGGCGTCAGGTACGCCCCGCCGGCGCCGCCGGCGTAGTAGCGAGTGGCGGCGGCGTCGCTGCCGGCGGCGTTGGCGGCGGCACGGGCCAGCGCGGCGGCGCCGGCACCGACGGCGCCGGCTGCCGCAGCGGACCGCGTGAGCGCCGCCACGGTGGCGGCGGCGACGGCGGCGGCGGTGTCCTCGTCGCCGTCAATGCCCACGAACGGCCGGTAGTGCCGCAGCTCGGCGTCGTCAACCTGGGCGGGACGCAAATAGGCCGAGTACTCGAGTTAGTCAACAGCAGTACATACTTGCGTGAAATGTACGCATGCCAAATGCCATGTTCGCCGTCAACCAGCACCCGCGCTCCATAGGGCCTCCAAGTCAGCCCGGCCCACAGCCCAGTCTACTCCAGTCGCCTCACCTCCTCTTCCTCCAGGTCCGCCATAAGCTGCCCCAGCCGCCGCCGCCGCGCCTGCAGCGGGTCCTCCGCCTCCTCGGCCATGTAGCTGCCGCCGCTGCGGCCCGTCTCGCCGGCGCGGTCCATGGCGCTGCGGCTGCTGCTGGGCTCCGCCCCTGCCCCTGCCCCCGACCCGCCGGTGCCGAGGGCAGCAGAACCGGCAGTAGCAGCAGCTGCGCCATGGGCCTCCGCCAGCCTTGACATGCCAGCTTTGAAGGCGCCAAGCTGGCCTTGCGACAGGTGTCCCCACGAGCCTGCACTGGCGCCGCCAAACGCTTCGTCCTCACCGTCATCTATCTCAAATGCAGCCGCCGCCGCTTCCTCTTCGTCTCCCGAATCGTAGGCGGCGGTGGGCGCGGGGATGTGTCGGTGGCCGCCGCCGCTGGCGCTGCTGCGGCGGTGTGGGCTGGTGCCGGACCGAGGCGTGACAGCGCCAGTGCCGCTGCCCGGCACTCCGGCACCTGCTGCTGCTGCTGCTGGTGCTGCTGCAGGTCCCGCGCTGCCGCTGCCGCCGCCCCCACCGCTGCGGCGCAGGGTGCTGCCGGGGGGGCCGGACGCGCCGCTGGGGCCGGACCGGGACCCCGTCCCGGCCGCCGCCGCCGCGGCCGCAGCCACCTGAGCAACGGGAGCAGTGCAAGTCGGTCCGGGGACAATGCTAATTGTTGCTGGTTGGTGCGGCAGCCACGCTGCACCCCCGAGTTCCATTCACCCTCTCTCCCCCCTTCCGGCCCCTCAACGTCCGATTCGCTTTCAAAGTCCTGCCCTTCCCCGCCCTCACCTCCGCCTCTATGGCCTCCACCAGCGCCAGGGTGGCGGCGGGGCCGTGGCGCGCCAGCAGCCCCCGCGTCTTGGGCGTCAAGGCCTCCGGGTCCCTGCGGGCGCAGGTGGGAGCCACGTCCTCAAGTGTCTGGCATCTGGCAGTTGCCAGCATGGAGGGTCGCCGCTGCAAGGCACCTGTGTCCTACATCCGATGTCTGGACAAGCATGGGACCCGACAAGGCAGCTGACGGCCTACGATGACGGCCCTGATGCTAGATATTCGCATGGCTTGGCGCACGAGCACCACACGTGCCTGCCTCCCGGGCTCGCCAGGCTGAACCACCTCTGAGAAGCAGCCCGGCCGGCACGGCACGACACCAGGTTCCACCCCAGGCAGGACTACGTAACGCAGTCCAGACATTCAAAACGAAAGCGTCTCGTCACTCACTGGTCCAGCAGCTGCTGCAGGAAGGAGAACTCGGAGGAGGAGGGCCCGCCCGCCAGCGGCGAGGAGCTGTCAGCGGCACCGGCACCACCCTCGCCTCCCTCGCCGCCGCCCTCCACACCAGCGCCACCCGTGACGCTGGCGCGCGTCACCGTTTGGTGCTTGTGGCGGTGGCCGCCACTGCCCGGCGCGTCCACCCGCAGGTAGTGTCCCAGCTTGGTAGTTGCATGGATCTGGCCCTTGGCGTTCACCTGTGTGCGCGCGTATGTAATGTGTGTTGATTAAGAAGCTCTAGCCAGCTTGGGCTGTTCGCACACAGCCTTGACATGGCCCATGCGTGCCCTGGAGTGCAACCGCTGCCACCCACCGCTGCCGTCCCACAGCTTGCTTCCGCAGCTGCCTCCAGCCCACTCCCCATGCCCTCCAGTCAAACGCTGTCACCAACCGCCCACCTTGAAGCCAGCCACGCCCTTGGGCCCCGGCAGCGGCAGCAGCAGGCCGGACCCCGATGACAGCGCCACGGGGGTGCATGGCAGGTGCTCCACGCGCCGCGAGGTGGCAACGAAGCTGTGGTGGGGCGGGGCCGGGGCAGCGCCGCGTAGAGATTCACGAGAAGGGACGAAGAAATGGTGGGGAACATCGGAGGGTGTGTATGTGTGTGTGATCAGGATGAATCGTGCGCCAGGAGGAGCAGGCGGTACACACGCGCAATCCCGCCACTCCCACCCAGCACTTCTTGCGGCGCGCCCCCTTCGCTGCCCACTCCGGAACATGGCAGGACTTCGCGCAGGACCACACCACTATCACACCACACCGCTCACAGCTGCTTGATGGCCCGCTCGTCCAGCTTGCCCAGCGCGGCCCGCACCGCCGGCCGCACGTTGATCTCCGCCACCTGCGCAGTCACGTGGGCCGCAGCAGGTTACCGTATAACTTAACATGTACGGTAAGAGATTGCCAGCAGCCTGCGAAGCTCACATCAAATGTACGCGCGCCCGCCCGCCCATCCGCTGCAAGCCCTCCGAAACTCTTCCACCTCCCCAACCTTTCGCCCCAGCCAGCCATGACCAACCGCACCCAACCGCATGCACGCACGCACGCACGCACCTCCTTGAGCAGCGGCGCCAGCTCCGCATCCAGCATGGCGCTGGAGGCGGCGGCGGGGTCGAACGCGTCGCCCCCCGGGGCCAGCCCGCCCGCGCTGCTGCCTAGCAGCAGCGCCTCCGCGTCGCTGATTTCGGGCTCGGGCCTGGTGATGGAGGAGGAAGGAGGTGGCGGTGGTGGGTGCGTGCGAGGCGTTACCGGTAGCAGTATGACTCGGCATGATGCCGTGCGCAGTGCGCAGTGCGCAGTGCGCAGTGCTGTGTTCCTGTTGCCTGCCTCCCGATTCAATACGCCCGCAGGGCTCCGCATGTACCCTGTTCCGCTTCCCCCCAGCCCGATTCCGATGCCGCCATATCAGCGCGCCCCTGCCCCATGGGCCCCAGTGGTCGCTTTGGGTTTTGGAACGAACTACCCCTCCCTCCCCGACCCCCCATCCCACCCAGACAGCACCACCGCCCACTCACGGTGGCGGCTGCACCAGCCCGGGCTGCAGGATGGCGCCGCGGCCCGGCCGCACGAAGCTGGCCAGCACCTCGGTACGCACCGCCGGGACCGCGCCCGGGCCCGTACCCACGCCAGCACCCGCGCCCGCCTCATGCCCATGTCCGTGCCCGTGCCCGTGCGTGTTGTTATGGCTCTGGTAGATGGACGCCGCGTGATGCAGCAAGTCATGGCTGCCGGGCACGCTGACAGCTGCGGCATTCGCGGCTGCCGCAGCGGCAGCGGCGGCGGCGGCAGCCGCCGCGCTCTTGCGCTCCCCCACGGAGGCCGCGGACCGGCCGGTCACGTCGCCGCGGCTGGCGGCGGCGCTGGGGTGCGCCCATGCCGGCGTCGCCGCCGCCACGATGGCCGCCGCCGTGGATCCTGCAGACGGCGACGGGGGCAGCCCGCCCGACAGGCTGCTGCCGGCGGCGCCGCCGGCGTGCTCGCTGTTGCCGCCCAGCGGGCCGCCCTCATGCGCCGCCACGTGCACCGCATTCAGCTCCGCCATAATGGTGGTTGCCATGGCCATGGTGGACGGCCGCGCCGCCATCATCTGCTGCTGCTGCTTGCTGGGGTCTGGTTGCCGCTGCGCGCCGTTGCCGCAGCCGCCACCTCCGGCGGCGGAGGGGCCGAAGTTTGCCGCAGGCTGCGGCGGCGCGGCGCGGCGGTAGGGCGCGATTGGCGAGGGCGAGGCGGAGAAGGCCGCCGCCGCCATCACCGCCGCCGCGCTGACCCGGAACGCGTTCAGGCCTGCCCCGCCAGCCTGCCCCTCCCGGCCCGCCAGCCCTGGCAGACTCGGCGAGCCCAGCCGCCCCGGCCCCCCGCTCTCCAGGTTCAGAACGTTCACGACCCCGCCGGTGACGCTGCTGTACACTGGCGGCAGCCCGGCGCCGCCGCCAGCGCCGCCGCCGGCAGTGGTGGCGCTGAGGCGCGGGATGCGCGCGAAGCGGAACTGCCCCACCGCCGCGGCGTCCACCATGGCCCGCTGCCGCGCCGACAGCCCAACCTTGCTGGGGCTGGCGGGAGTGATGGGGCGGGAGGGGGAGCCGGGCGACAGGCCGGCGTGCGCGTCGTAGCCGTACCCGGCCGAGGTGCCGGGCCGCACCGGTGAGCCGTTGGCAGGTCCCACTGCCTGGAGGGGGCCCACGTTGACATTTAGGTGCGGCGGGCCGCCGCCGCCGCCGGTTGTCGCCAGCGAGAGCGTGGACGGGTGGCGCGGGGCCGCGGGAGGTCTGTGAGGTGCAGTGAAAATTGTTAACAGGTGGAATGCAGCATGGAAGCATCATAAGCTTAAGGGCACTTCCAGCAGCTCACGACGGCTGCTACTGCTGCCCAACCGGTATCCGGCCATGCATCCGGCCGTCATCTACGGCACCAAAGCTAGCACTAAATCCGGACATCCAATTTGCATTACGAGACGCCCCTCCGCCTCACCGCTCGAAAACAGCACTGTACCCGCTCTCGCCGCCGTCCGTGCCGCCGCCCCACACACTGCTTGGCACCGCGCTAATGCCACCGTTTCCTCCTCCGCCTGCTGACGGCAGCCCGCTCTGCCGCAGACCCGATGCGGCCGAGTTGGTGCGGCTGACGACGCGGCTGGAGGCACGGCTGGAGCTTTTACCGTAGATGCGCCCTCCCTCAGCGCCCGCAGCGGCACTGCCGCCACCGCCCGGTCCGCCGCTGCTCTGCGAGCGGTGGTAGCCAGTTGCAGCGGCAGTGGCTGCTGCAAAATCCAGTGGTGATATGGCTCCCTCGCGGCCAGAGGCTGGCGCCGCTGTGACGTTGCTGGCTGTTGATTCAAGGGAGCCCATTGCAAAGACTGCACAGGTCAGAGGTGGAGGTCAGGCAAGATGGGAGGCGTGGCACGCCGGGGCAGGCGCGGGGAGCAGGGACAGGCACGCACCTGTGCGGCTCTCATCCTCCAGCGCCTCGCGCTTCCCTGCCCAGTTCACGGACTTCCTCCCAACTTGCGGCGCGCCGGCTATGTTGAAGCGTTCCGCAGGTCGCGACTCCGGCTCCTCCATTTGTGCACCGTTACGCTGCGTCTCCTCCTGGCTTGGATTTCAAGCCCTTTTGTTAGCCATTAGAATGGGAAACAAGCGGGCCGCATCGCTTCCTGCGATGCCTCCAAAATAGTCATGGTCAATTTGTTGAGCGTTAGGTTTATGTAGTGCAGTAAGCAGCAGTGTTATCTATATGTGTTTTTCTACCTTATGAAATGCATGACAACCTCGTTGTAACAGGCGAACAATTGCGGACTTCGAGCCTTGCCTAGTGGCGCCCAGTAAAACCAAAGATATGAAGGGAACGACTTGTATAAGCAAACTGTGAAAGGTTATGCACCCCGCAAGCGAATTAGCAGCGCGTGGGCACCCACACACGCCGACCCCAAACCGTGTTCCCCCCCCCCCCCCGGCCAGCCTATCGCCCGCGCGTCAGCTCTTGTCCTTCCGTATGGGTCCGCATGGGCGGCATGTCAGTTACAATGATTGCTTGATAACGAAGCGAATAACTGCATACGGTACATTGCACTTTAAGGTACACGCCCGTGGCAACCACTACAGCGACTGCCGACTCCTCAGCTGCAGCCAGAAGGTGCTGCGTTGAACCAGATACAATTTCACTTGAGAGTCAGTATCTACAGCTCTGCATAATGGTCAACCAGCCACCGATAATGCCGTGCTACCGAGGCAACCCGCCAACACTGTGCGACGGCATTCGGGCATTGTCGGGCGTTTTAGCGCATGTCCGTCGCGCATGATTGCCTACGTTAACCCCTGCACCGAAGTGCAATCCAGAGTTCCAGTTTGGTGATAGGTGGCGCTTGGTGTGGCGTGCGAGGCTTCCGTATGGCGTGTAAGAGGGTATTCCAGTTAGGGAGTGTGTCCAGGACATAACGTGTATGCGGGGGGTGGGGCGGGTTTGGGTTGGGGGAACGTGCAATTTGTCGGGGGGCGTGCAGAATTTACATTTTCTGCATTGGGCAGGCCTAGTTGCAAGGCGACATGTAAGTTGCAGCGGTCGCGCTGTGTGCATTACGCCCATTAAATATGGGTAGTCTACGGGAAGTGGGGAAGCGGGGAAGCGGGGGAGCAGGCGTGGGGAAGGGGACTAACGAGTCCGTCTCGTGGGAAGCGGGTGGCAAAGCGGCGAGCAGCTAAGGGAATAGGGGGCAGCTGGTGCGTTGGGGCATGGAAAGTGATGATAGGCTAGAATTACGCAGCACCGGTGGTCCGGCGGACAATCAGCCATGAGTCATTGACCAAACACAGCGCAGCATGCAGCGCCATGCGAAGACGCGTTCACAAAAAGCAATAGTAATTCTCATCCTCACCCCCGTCCTCCTCATGATAGTCATCGGTGTAGCTGGTGTCACTGGCGTAGCATGGGCCCTCCCAGGAGCGACGTGGTATCACGGCGTGGTTCCACAGTTGCACGTCCCGGTCCAGCAGCAGAAAGCAGCCGCTCCAGCTGTCCAGCCGCCCGAGGGCCCGAGCAGCGCCTCCTAGTCGCCGGCAGAAGCACTGCGGCTGTCAGTGCTTGCAGCGGAGGCAGGGGCAGGTGCGGCAGCAAGCGCATGCGCCTCAGGCCGGGCCCACACCTCCGCCAGGATCTGCACACAGGGCCGCCAAGGCGCAAACAAAATCATCCTGGTGGGTAGGTGACCGCGTGACACCACTGCTGTGTAAACGTGCGGGCATGAAGAGTCGCTGTGTAAGACAACATGCGCTTCCGCGGAGCACACCTGCAGCACACCACGCATGAGAGCGCTCCCTGCAGAGCCCGCCGCTGCAGCGTGTTCGGGCACGACAGCGGCCGTGCAAGGCAGCACCATGGGAGGCCGTGTTCGCCTGTTCGGCGCTCCAGCCGCTACGGAGATCAGCGCGGCTGCCGCCGCTGCATCTCTGGCACAGCCGCACTCCAGCATAATCATTTCCACGCGTGCCGCTTCGATGTGCGTGCCGTTACGGACATGCTCTAAATTGCGAAACGAAAACGTAAGCACGCCACCAGATGTTGAAGTCATTGCGGATGCGCTGGTACACGGTGTCATCAAGAGCCGGCGTCCTATGGCCGGGACTAATATTCGCGAAGCACGGGCCAAGCACGGCCTCCAGCCAGTCCTCCAGCTACGGGTTGAGCAGACAACCGCTACCAGCGCTGTTGCTTTCGATCGGGCAGTGGCGGCAGGTTGCCCCAAATCATGAGCAGCTTTAATGCCCCCCCCCCCCATACCTCTGCCGAGCAGCCTAAACCTGAGTTGGACCTCTGGCGCCGCGCCGCCGCTGTTGCTGCCCATGCAGTCGCCCCCAGTGCTCGAAACCTCTGCAGCGTGTTGCAGAGCCACTTGCTCTTATCCCTCTTGCCGGAGCGGTGTGCAAGAGCGGCTGAAGGGAGGTAGGACAGGCGGGGGAGGGCAGCAGACGCAGGCAAAGGGATGGGGTAACAGGGGGACGAGTCACACGTGGTCATTGCCTCCCAAAAATCTGACGCTTTACGTCTCAAGGCAGATGCCATCATATAAACAGATGGCGAGAGTAACGTCGGTCTTGGGCGGAAAGTTGCGGCCTTCGCGGGGGGCCAGGCGGGACGGGGGCTTGCCGAATGGGGACAAGTTTCGAGTGCCCAAGTTCCAGGGTCAACACGCGGGGACAGCATACTCCAAACATCCAGGCACCTACTAACGCTGCAAAATACATCAGCAGCCCACCGCAAAATGCGCACAGTGCGCGGGGGCCCACTGAATTGAAGCATTTCTGCGACAGGTCGCTCTTCCTCTGCCTTAACAGTTTGCTAATAGACCGGCAAAATGGCGGATGTTAAGGACATCCTCGGCATGTCCCGGGCGGGGCCGGCAGAGGAGAAGCCTGCCCCGGCGCCAAAGGAGAAGAAGGAGAAAATGAAGCGGCCGGAGGGCATGTCGCGTGAGGCTTTTGCGCTGCTCGGAGGCTCACACCCAATTATCGCAAGCCAGTTTGCGACCAGCACGAAGAAGAATGACATCCTCAAAAAGCCCAAGCCCTCAACGAAGGGTATTATTACTTACCAGTATCGCTCATTCAAGAACTCAGCGCGCTCGGACGGACTGGAGCTCTGGCACTGGCTTAAATGCTACAAGGGCGCGAACGGAGTCATCCGTGAGCCCGACGACTCCGAGTACCCTTACGCCAAGTACAACAAGAAGGTGCAAAGGGAAAGGCCCCGGGGGGCTGACGGGGACCGGGCGGGGAAGCGTGTCAGTTGGCCTGGTCGGGTTGGGGGTTGCGGGGGGGAGGCATAGGGTGGACACGCCCAGTGTTCGTGTCCCTTATACCATCAAGTAATTGTCCGCAAGGCGTGCGCTGAGAGCAGACGCACTTCTCAAAAGCAATGGTTGGACAATTAGGCTCCTGTCAGGCTTGGCTGAATCACATCATATAGAACTGAAACATCCGGGAAGCCGGGCCTGTCTGCACCTACAGGCGTGCGGGAGCCTTGTGCTCTTGGTTTCCGCCCGCAGCAGCTAACCCCCCTCCCCCCCATCTTCCATGCCTTCCCCCTGCACTGCCTTGCGCCCACAGGTCCAGCTGTACAAGTACAACAGCGAGGAGTATGAGACACTCATCAAGCCGGAGAGCGCCGCGGCGGGCTGGGGGCGCGAGGAGACCGACTACCTGTTTGACCTGTGCGAGCAGTTTGACTTGCGGTGGTTTGTCATTGCGGACAGATACGAGGTAGGGGCGTTACCGGGGGCATTGTATGGACTAGCGTGCCGAGGGATGCGGTTGGGGGGGGGTGCAAATGTGCGAGGAGGAAGCGGAATGGAAGGATTGGAAAAGGCCTGCAACTTGCACTTGCACTCTTTTGTCTTGCCCCTTCCGTTGACCGCTCCCCTCCCCCACCCTCTTGGCCCCCTCGCTCACCCCGGCCCTGATCTGCCCACAACAGTGGAGCGGCCCCGGCGCGGTGCCCCGCAGCCTGGAGGACCTCAAGGAGCGCTACTACAGCGTGGCGCGGCGCCTGCTCATCAGCCGCAACGGGCGCGAGGGCGCGGTGGCCAACAACCTGCTGGTCAAACAGCCCTTCAACAAGCTGGTGCGAGCCGCGGCAGAGAGAGAGAGCGCTGGCGGAAGCGGCGGGGGAAGCGGCCGTGGGGGCGATGCGGGACCTGGTGGGGTGCATTAGTGATAGAGAGTGGTGAGCATACAAGTAGGTCGGGAATGGTCAAAGCCTCGAAGGGGAGTACCGTGAAGGTTTCCACACTGTCCTTATACTTCCGTCGGTCATACGTGTAGAGAGCTTGGGGGTCTGCGGGCACTGGGCAGCGGCCTGTTGGCCAGCTGCTCATGCAGAGGTTGCCATGCACGTGAACGCTGTATTCGTTCTGACCCCTCTCATGCGTCTCATGGCTGCACAGGTGGAGCAGGAGCGCAAGAAGGCACTGGCGGAGCTGCTGGCGCGCACACCGCAGCAGGTGTCGGAGGAGCATGCGGTGAGGCCGGCGGTGGTGCAGGCGCTTGGTGGCATGAGCAGGCCTTGCTTGACAAGTTAGTTCAGGGCAATGCAGACAGTACCGTACCCCGGACTGCGTTATGCATCACAGTTGTACCCATTCCCCACTGAAGCACACATGGGATGAGTGTCGGGCGGCGCTCAACAGCGGGGGGCAACAATGTGAAAGGCCCCCGACACATGCAGTCATAAGCTGTCTCCTGCCCCGACCTCTAATGACTGTCACCAGATTCTGGCGGAGGCACGTGCCATAGAGGAGAAGAGGAAAGCGGAGGCGGGAGCTGCGCGCCGCGCGGCGCAGGCCGCCGCCGCTGCAGCTGCCGCCGCGCCACCGCCTGCAGCTGCTGCCGCGCCGCGCACCACATCCCCGGCGCAGCCCGGCCGGCCGTTGGCGCCCACGCCCGGCGCGCCCGCTGCAGCTGTGCCTGCGGTGGCAGCAGGCGCAACGCCTGGCGCGGCGGGCGCCACGCCGGCTGCGGCCCCGGCGGCTCGCGCGCTGAGCCCGGCACCTGCACTCATGGTATCAGAGCTGCGGCACCCGGCGGAGTTCGAGTCGGCGGTGCCGCCCGGCACGCCCTCGCTGTTCGATGCGGAGGTCAAGGCCTATAAGCCGGTGGGAGATAGCGAGACCGATTATCACGCCTTCGTGCTGAGTCGGTGCAGTCTTAATAGCAGTCCAAAACTTTTGACCTGCCGTGTATGCTTTGACGCTTCGCAGAAGCCGGGTGTGTACCTGCGCGGCGCGCACACCCAGAGCATGGCGGCGCAGCAGGCGAGCAACATGACGGGCGGATCCAGGTGCGGACGGGGGGCCTGTGCCGATGGGGCCAGGCTGAAGCATGGCGTTGGGGCGATTGGGATGGAGGCAAACATTTGGTCCGATTCCAGGCCAGGGCAAAGATCATGGTTACCAGACGCATGGATACCAGACCAGGACAAATGACTCAACACGATAAACTGGCTTATACGGTACTCAGCAGCAATTAATTTACCGGAGCTGTGCTTCGGCACGCGCATTCAGACAGCGGTCCAGCACCTGCTGAGCCGTTTCGCCCTGATGGCTGAACGGGCAGTGAGTCCAGCTGTGCCGGTACCCGTTGCGGATAGGGCAGCACCTGCGAAAAAGGGCAGCAGAAGTATTTTCGCTTAGGTTACTGTCGCGAACTCGCGCTGCTTGCACGTTATGCGCGCTGTTGACGCTGCCGACAGCATTCAGATCTAGCTGCTTAACACGCTATCACCGCCACGCTCAACGAGCTCGAAACCGGGAGGCATCGGCGGAAGCAGGCAAGAACCCGGCCCCTTAGCTCAAACACCAAGCTGAGACCCCTGGATGCAGCATAACGTCCAGATAGAAGGAAAGCGCAGACAGCCAGGGGTCAGGGGTGGGATACTGGGGCCGTAAGGCTAGCAGTAAAGCAGCCAGAGGCATGGAGTTAGGGAAAGGCAAGTCCTCCCCGCAGGTTGCTTCCTACAGCACGCACTTGTTCTCTTCAACGCTCTCGTTGCCAAATGCCGCGCGTGGAAAAGAAACTCGCTTCATAGGAAAAACATCAGAAGGTGTCGGGGAGGGGGGCCAACCGCAGCGCCGCGAGCGCATCTCCATTTCCAGCCTAGCCAAAGCCGTCCCGCTCCCCCAGCTCCATCCCGCCGCCAATTCCGTCCATTCCCGCCTGCCCCGCATGCCCGCATCGCACCTCTGCACGGCGTGTCGTGCCATCGCGAACTTGCGCACAGCCAGCGTCGACTGACCGAACTCCTCTGGGACGGCGCTTCCACGTTAGGCTGCGGCCAAAGTAGTCTTTTGAGACCGAAAATATCAATCGCTCACCAAGCTCCAGTTTTCCGCCGTGTCACGTGAGCGTGTGCGTTTTCCATTGCATTCATGCATTACATAATGGGACAGCCCGACCAAGCAGGGTCCCTCACACACAGTTCAAGAGGGACCGTCTCCGGCTCGAAGCGAAACCACCCCTCCCCCAGCTGGCTGCCGACCTTATACAATCGTGCATTGCTTCTTCTCAAAAAGCGTGTCTCAGGTGCAACACAATTAGTCGAAGCTATGCCTAAGCCCGCCTAAGCCCCACAACAGATTTAGCGCATGTCCGTAACATGAAGCAACCCGTGTCTGAGCACAAAGCGCTATCTACAGCACCTGACGCCAAATTAGGTACGCCAGGCATATAGCCCAGTGATGCCCAGTGAACCTAAATGCGGCCGTGCGCACCCCACACTCGCACATTATGCATGAACGCCACTCCGACATCACCCTGGACCCCCCTGCCCCGACGTCTTCCCACAGGGCGTTCAAGAACGTGGAGGCCACACTCACGGAGCTTCAGTGCCCCGCCGCGCTGCTAGGGCCGCGTGTCATGACGCGCGCCACCTCCGGCGCCTGGCTAGCACTGCGCAGCGAGGTGATTGCGCTACATGAGACGCGGCGCAACCTGGCCAACAGGTTAAATGCGGACGACCGGGCGGTGCGGCGGCCGGAGAAGCGGCGGCGGTAGGATATGCAGGTTGTAGGTGAAGTGCAAGGCAAGGTGAGTGATTGGGAGGTGTGCGGCAATGAATTCAAAGGCACAGGGCGCCATGGAGGAGCTGAGTAGGCAGGCGTGGTGACGTTTGCCGTGGAACACCGTGAGAGTCGATGCGATAGCCACGACGGGCTTGTTGGAGTATGTGTGATTATGGGCACGCGCGGATGGTGACGTGGACTCACAGTAAGGAGTGCTTACGAAGCTCAGGAATGTCCAGTATCCACTTCTTCGCACTCTGCTCTGAGGCCTTGGACTCCGTAAAGGCCGCGCAGGGTCGGCGCGCCGCACACGCGTTTCGACGCGGCAGGTCCATTAAGTTTGCATTGGTTGCATGAGGGACCTGCCGACGCAGTTCACGAGCCATCACAGCACTTTGTGGGTGTGCGCCCCGCTCTAAACCTCAGGGGCATGCCACCTGCAACGCCTACAGCCTACTCTCCTAGTAGGCCTTGCCCGCGTACGGGCTCCACCTCTACACACAGTTTCACTACTCGTCCTCGTTCGTCCAAAATCAGCCTGCTGTCTTGCTGCCGGCAGGCCGCGTGCAGCTGACACCCCCAAACCAACTAGAGCTTTGTTCACGAGAAATACAGCTGCCCACCGTAGTTCCCACTAGTCGCTGGCGCCAGCGGCCTGGCTTCGACTCGAGTTTTGGCGCCGATGCCATAGCAAGCAAACCCGCCACGCCCAGATGTTTTGATCTGCCCGCCAACCGCTTTACTTGCGCTTGCAACAGACAGGCTCCTGTGAGCCACCGTTGCTGATTTGCCATTGGCTGAATGGAGGCAGCGTAACTCGAGCGCGAAACGGCCGGCTGGACGGTTTCGCGCGACAAAGGATGTCCACCTGTGTGCGGCCTTCAAGGCTCACTGGCCCCACCCGAGGAGCCTTCCAAAATCCTCAGTCGCGTGCATGTGAAGGCTTCACCGGGGATGTCCTTCCAAGGACCCCGAGCTACACTAACCGGCGCGGCGGGTCCCTAGCGACTTCGGCATGCGCTTCCACACGTAATGGGGCTTTCGAGGATGCATTTCAGTGTGCTAAACACTCAATGAAGCAATCTATTATCCTCAGATGAACCCCAAGGCAGTTGTGAGTGGGGCTCGTCACTTGCGCGGCGTCTGAGTGAGGGCCGTGTTCGCGGCGCAGCGACGCGCGCTGGCACCTCAGGCGCCACAACAACGGGTTGACGCTAATTCGACAGCGCTTAGTTCCCATGAACGTTTCACGTCGAGCGCAGCCGTCTCCGGAGTTCCCGCCTGCGAACGCTCTTCCGAGTCTATGAAGCCGAGTTTAATGGCACATTGACGTGCATTTCCATACACATTCGCCCATAGTAACTACGTTCGGTCTCTAAAGACTACTTTGGCCGCAGCCTAACGTGGAAGCGCCGTCCCAGAGAAAGTCGGTCAGTCGACGCTGGCTGTGCGCAAGTTCGCGGTGGCACGACACGCCGTGCAGAGGTGCGATGCGGGCATGCGGGGCAGGCGGGAATGTAAATACGTAGTTGAGTCTGCGGCCTGAGACTGCGTTTCATTCCAACTGTCACCCCCAACTGTCTCCATCCAAAGAGCCCCCTTCCCCTCGGCTCCGCACGCACCTCGACCGCCTTATTCCTCTCACATTGCATTCATTCTACCCATCCGAGCTGTCAACCAGGCAAACGTCACTAAGTTTCCCTCCTCTCGATTGTGTTGACAAATCCCTCGACCCGCGACGGCCGGCTGCAACTGCACACCGCTGGCGCCCCTCAGCGTATAAATGGACGGAATTGGCGGCGGGATGGAGCTGGGGGAGCGGGACGGCTTTGACTCGGCTGGAAATGGAGATGCGCTCGCGGCGCTGCGGTCGGCCTCCCTCCCCGACACCTTCTGGTGTTTTTCCTACAAAGCGAGTTTCTTGTATTCTGGGCGTTATGCTGCATCCAGGGGTCTCAGCTTGGCGTTTGAGCTAAGGGGCCGAGTTCTTGCCTGCTTCCGCCGATGCCTCCCGGTTTCGAGCTCGTTGAGCGTGGCGGCGATAGCATGTTAAGCAGCTAGATCTGAATGCTGTAGGTAGCATCAACAGCGCGCATAACGTGCCAGCAGCGCGAGTTCGCGACAATAACCTAAGCGAAAATGCTTCTGCTGCCCTTTTTCGCAGGTGCTGCCCTGTCCGCACGGGTACCGGCATAGCTGGACGCACTGCCCGTTCAGCCATCAGGGCGAAACGGCGCGGCGTCGCTGCCCACGGACTTACAATTACGCGCCCGACCCCTGCCCGAATGCGCGTGCCAAGCGCCAATGCCCCAACGGGGACGCTTGCCCCTATGCACACAACACATTTGAGCAGTGGCTACACCCTAGCAGGTGGGCCCCTGCGCATACGAGCGTCGTCCTAAGGGGGGTCGGCCGCTTTGCGCACGGAGGGCGCGAGTTGGCGTTTCCTTCGTCAGGCCCTCGGACGGTTTCGTGCCGTCCAGCCCACATTACGCCGGGGGGAGAGGGGGCGGGAGGAGGGCGCGAAGCCATGGGAAAAGAGACCAGGGGGTGATGCCTTTCGCCCCGGTGGTGCCGGCGGGGGGTGCCGGCACGCGTGTGCCCGGCGCGTGTGCCCGGCAGGGGGTGCCGGCACGCGTGTGCCCGCCACGTTATGAATGTGCCGACACTGGAAGCGTTTCCTGGTGGACGTCATGGGTCGGCGCTGCCACTTGCTGTTGCCGGGCCCGCCGTGACGCTGGCACCCGTCGTTCATCGCAGGTACCGGACGCGGCTGTGCTACCTAGGTGCCAATTGCCGGCGCCCCACCTGCTTCTTCGCTCACTCCGTGGAGGTGAGGGCGCACGCGCGCGCGCACACACACACACACATACAGTGTGTGTTATCTCCTTGTGATCTCTAACACACATACAGTGCTGGGAGCGCGGCTGAGCCTGGCGGAGGGCTGGGGAGGGCACATCTCTGGTCTGTTGGTTGGGTCTGCACTTGTATGCAGGGCTTCACATAGGGCGGCGCCATCTGGGTCGGGCGCAGGCTCATTGCAGCTTCATGGACAGACATGCGCACTTTGGACCTGGGTCAAACCTTGGTTGGTGCACTTTGTGTTTTTGGATGCGGACGTGCTTGATGTGCTGCACACAGCCACGGCATACGTTGAGTCGCGTGGCCTGGGTCATATCATTGTCACACCTGGGTCAGTCAAGGCGCCCGAGGCCGGGTTGCCTGGCAGCCAGGGGTTGTGAGCGTAACCGAGAACGGAAAGTGCCGACACTAAACCGCTGGCTGCGCACCCATCTCCCTGATTCCATGACAGGAGCTGCGCAGTGTGGATGAGGCCGACGGCACTGACGCAGGCGGGCCGCCAGCGTCGCCGCTGGCGCTGCCGGCGCTGCCCATGCCGCCGCCGCTGCCGACGGGCGGAGGGCTGCTGTCGGGCCACAGCGGCGACCTGGGTCAGGCGGCGGCCGCAGCGGCGCAAAACGGCCATGGCGCCCCGCCCATGTCGCCGGCGCTCATGCCAGCAGCGGCGCTCATGCCGCAGGGCTCGGGAGCGGCGGGCGGCGCGCCCATGGGCCACCCCCACCACATGCTGCAGCCGGTGGCGCTCATGTGCATGCCGGCGCAGCAGGCGCTGGGTCCGCGCGGCGACATGGGGCCGCACGGGCACGGCCCCGCCGCCTACCGGGGGGTACAGTCCATGGCGCCCATGCACCCCGCCTCCGCGGCGGCGGCCGGCATGGGCCCCCCTATGGGCCACCCGGGCGCCGCTATGCACATGGCGGCTCTGCACGCAGGGCCCGTGTACTTTGCGGCGGCGGCGCCGCCACGCGGCATGAGCCCGCTGCCGGCGGGCACGCCCATGGCGGCGCACCCGTACATGGCCACCGCGGGGCCGTACGGCGCGACGGCGTACTACACATCGCCGAGCGGGCAGATGATGCACCAGCAGCAACAGCAGCAACAGGCGGCGGCAGTGGCAGCGGCAGCCGCAAACAGTGCGGTGGGCCGGGCTCGGTCGTGGTCAACGCCGGGTGAGAACCTGCACGCCAACCAGGGGCCCAATAGCCAGGGCTCCAACAACGGCGACGCCCAGCGCGGCCCCAGCAGCGGGGCCATGTACGGCGGGGCGGCTGTGTACGGCGGCGACGCGGCGGCGGGCCACCGCGCAGCCGGCCTGCCGCCGGGCGTGGTGGCGGGGCCGGCACCGCACAGCGCTGGGTACGGCGCCGGCGGCTACACCACGGTGTCGCACGTGGGCGCCGGGGGCACGCACTACTACTCCACCGTCGGCGGCGTGGCGGCGGCGGGCCGCGGCGCTGGAGCGGCACAGGCAGCAGCGGCGGCGCCGCGGCACATGCCCGCGCCCACCAACCGGGGCGGTGCTGCGGCACGCCGCATGTCGACTCCCGCCTCCACGCCTGGTTCAGCAGCGGCGGCGGCAGCGGCGGCGGCGGCGGCGGCGGCCGCTGCAGTGGCGATCCGCCAGCACCCATCCGCGGCCGGCTCTCCGGGCATCGAGGAGTCGCTTCGTCAGCTGTCGCTCACCTCACCGGTGGTGCCCGGCTCCGCCCCCGGCACCTCAGCCGCTGCAGGCCTCGCCACCGCCAGCCCCGACCTGCCCACACGCAAGTTCTCGGAGCAGTCTGTCTCCACCGGCGCCGCCGTCAGCAGCGGCGCCGCCGCCGGCTCCTCGCCGCTGTCGGCGCCGCTGACGGCTGCCGCCAAGGCCGCGTTATCGTACGAGGCCGTGGCGCCGCTCCTGGCCTCGCGCATGTCTAGCCCCGGCGGCGGCACCTCGTCCAGCGGCACCGACGCCGACGGCCACGGCGCCGCTACCACCGGCAGCGCCCTGCGCTCGCCGTCGCCGGCCGGCTCTGGCGGCGCCGCCGCCGGGGCAGCGGAGGACGCCATGGCGGCGCTGGCCGCCGCCGCAGCGGCTGCCGCTGCCGCTGCCGCCGGCGACTCGTCGGACGCCGCTGTGGCGGCGGCGGCGGCCGCCATGCCGTACCAGGTGCTGCTGCAGCACGTGCTGCGCTCCGCCTCCGCCAGCGTGGTGGAGGGCCCGGTCGCGGGCGGGCTGGACGCGCTGCTGCTGGCGGGCGTGGCGGGGCCGTCCGCCTCGCTGTCCGCCGGCAGCACCTACGGGGAGGAGGAGTCGGCCGCCGCCGCCGCCGCCGGCGTGGACCTTGAGGTGGCGGAGGATGGCTCGGAGCGCTCCTCCGACCCAGGGCCCGCGGGCCTGCGCGCAGCCATCCGCCGCCTCTCCTCGGAGGCGGGGTACGCCGCCGCCGCGCTGCAGCGCAACTCGGACCCCGGCCAGCCCGGCGCCGCGACCGCGGTCGCCGCAACCGCCGCGGGCGTGCAGCAGCTGCTGCCGCTGCTGCAGGTGGTGCTGACAGAGGGGCTGGCCACCGGCCAGTTTGAGCTGGTGAACGGGCAGCTGCAGGTCAAGGGCGGCGGCGTGCCGAGCTCGCATGGGCCCAGCTTCAGCAAGGGCTCCGCGCCGGCAGCGGTGGGGTCGGTGGGCGGTGCCTCAGGCTCGGCCGGCGGCAGCGTGGGCGGCTCCTCATCCGGCACGCCGCGTGCGGGCGCCGCGGCGGCGGCAACTGTGACCGGCGGCAGCGGTGACTGCTAGGCGCGGCTGCGGCGCAGCAGCTGATGACGGTATGGCAGCGGCTGCCGGCAAAGCACCGACATGCATGCTCGGCCACTGGCCTAGGAACGCGTTCAAGACGCACGGGAAGTTACTACTGGTGGGTACCGATGGTTGAGCAGGCCTCACACCGCACAGGTTGCTGTGTGACTAGGCTGTGCGACGGGACAGAAACGGAGGCGCTGTAGGATTGAGTTTGTGCTGCTAGCTGCAGCCGCTCATGCACATATGGTATGGAACGGCGAACCATGTTTCCCACAAGACTGACGCCGGGATTGTCAATAACCTTAATTATAACTTAATCGGTCCACGAAATCGTAAAACGTACAGAGGCACCTCACTTACACTACATCCATAAAGTAATAGGTTTTGGGAGGGGGCTTGGGCCTCACGGTACCAACGTTCGCACATGTGTGGGTGCGACGGGCCAGGGAGGTGGCAACTGCCTCACGGCCTTCAATCTTATGAGGCCGTGGAGGGCGGAGTGTTTGCAGCGGACGCCCGTGCAATGCTGCGCGGTGCCGCACCGCCCTCTACAGGGGGTCTGGATTGGGCCTGACAGCTTCATGGGGTGGTAGATTTCCCAGCGTTTGCTGAGGCGCGCGGAACGCACGCGGTGTTGCTGGGTGGCTGCGGCTTCCGCATACAGTGGGCGGAGTACAGGAGCAAGTGCGTACAACCGTTCGGTCAGTTTTTGTGGCAAGGCGGGCCTGGTGTTTTGGAGGCGTGGTGGTGAGAAGGCCATGATGCCGCAGAGTCGCAGCAGTGCGAGCTCACATGCACCTGTGGTTGGGCCAGGTGCGGAAACGAGCGTACGTACTACGATTTGCAACTAATCCCCTACATTAATATGAACCAGTTTCCGATTAAATATGGTGCTTACAGCCAATGATGAGCTTCGCGTAAACCACCGCGTGATGCTTGGCTGAATTGACGCCTGCAGTGGTATGGGTCTTCAGGGTGGGATGGAATCCTGCAGAGGCGCGGAGGCAGTGCCTGGGCAAGTGCCGTGTGACATGTTTGGTTTCCGGTGTGATTGCATATTTTGTTTTGTTGTGATGTCGCGCTTATCGCACGGTGTTGCTCAGCCGAGGCACGCGTGAACCAGGCACGCAAGCGCGGTGCGTGCATGCAGACCTGAGTGCACAACAGCAGAACAGAATAAATGACTGGCATAGTGAGGCAGATGGGTCGCGCTGGAATGGTACTGGGCATGCAACAGGACTCGTGAGACCTGGTGGGCCTCTGTCTGTCTGTAGGCGTGTGCCTGCCGCTCTGTGAGCAAGGAAGTGGGTGGGGCAGCTTGTGCGGGACACCAAGGGGGCGCGAGCAGATTCGCCCGGACGCACTGCTCAGTGGGTGATGATTTAGGAGGCAGGCTTGCTCAAGTACCAGACATGAGCTTACCACCGACCGATGCAAGGTAGCGAGTTAAAGACTAATTACAGATGCACAGGCCGCTAGTGCGTAGGAAGGCACCCCAGAAAGTAAGGCGGATGCGGATGCGGTCAGTCCGCGCGCGGAACGTCGCTGCTGTACATACACATGCGTAGGGAGTGGTGGGTGCCGGGCGAGGCAGGCGTGTACATAACCACGAGCGGGTGACATTGCTGCTGCGGCTGCTGCGGGGGGCTGATACTGATGGTGGATTCGCTGGGCAGAGGTGCCGGCCTGCAACTTGGAGCCGGCGGCAGGAATAGATTAACGCTCCTGTGTGCTGTGTGTCGCGTGGCACGCGGGGCAATGGTTATGCATGGCGGAAGGCAGGCCGGGCTGGGGGCGCCGTGGCGCGGCTGGTGAATGGTCACCAGACGGCGCGATCAATGGCGCGAGTGCAGAGTGGTGTGGACTGACAGTGCAGTGCAGGCTGTAAGTGCAACATGTCCATGTCCGACCACCCAGTGCCTGAGACTGTGTCTTGTGAGCGCCAGGGGCAGGGCTATGTTTGCGGGATCACAACAGGGGCCAACATACTTACGGAGCTTGGCGTGGCGTCATCAAAGGCTTGAAGCTGCGTCGAGCAGTCCAGTATGGTTCACCCTTCGCGCCAAGCTCGGGCCCCGAAAAGCCACGAGGTGTCAGCCATACCACGCCTCAAATCCTCGCGCTCTACCAACTGAAGCGTGTAAACGCGAGAGGCAGACAACCATGTCTGTCACATGACCAGTTCCGGACCTGCAGCAACCCCATCATAGTCTACATGAGTGCGTGTCGGGACGCCCACCTTAACCAGCGGTTACCATAAATGGTCGCGGTGCTTCGCCTTGCCACTCACCCTGTTCCCTTGTTTCCTGGTAGCTACGATGTCCTTGTTCCATGCTGGCTACGACACCAAATTCCAGCCCACTTCGTATTCGCATGTTTAATATACGCGTCCATCATTGCACATGACGGGTTTCTGCCCTGCAGACGCTTGAGCTAATGCTGCCACTGCAAGTCTGATTGCCATGTGCCATAGTCCAAAGGACGCACAGTTCACGCGTCCGTGCTTTCAACATGAACGGCTACAGCCTCTGCCGCCCACACATGCCGCCCACACATGCATTACGTGTCATCTCGACAACGTCACTGCACACCCACTACGCATCCGCTGCACCAGAGCACGCCATCTCCTCTTGGGCAATGCAGGCGTTGGCGCACCCAACAATGCACCTGCGCCCGGCATTGCTGTGTTCCGACCAGGCCCGTCAAAGGGTGCCTGGCGCTGTCTGTGTCTACGCACGCCGCGTGTGCACCTGTTGGCACCAGCGCTGCGTTTCTGCACCCAGCACACTCCTCACCGCTTGGCTTGCCAGCTGCACAAGTTGCACCGCCGCAGCTACGCCATCGTGGCCAGAGCTGGTGTCGCTTCCTTCTGCACCACCGCCACGCTGGCCCATTACTGCGTCGTTGCCGCCAGCGCTGCTGCCGCTGCCGCCGCCAGGGAGCAAATTAGGCCGCAAAGCATTCCACAACTCCTGAACGGCCTGCAAGCACCACATGCACCGTGGGCAATGCTCTATGAATCAGATACACGACTTTACACGCCGGGTGATGCACCCAACCGCTGGTGCCCTGTTGGCTCTTGCCAATCGCAGTGTGCGCCCGGTTAGACCTCGCACCTTGTTGATGAACTTCATTCACGTGTCTTGCCCGTATCCACGGAGCACTACGACCTCCAAGCTTCCCGGGTTCAGCGCGGTTGCCGCGCTCACTGGCGCCGCCAAGCGCCACGGCGCCTGGCAGCTCACCACGGCTGCGGCTGCGGCCGGCGCCGCGGAGCACCGCAGCGTGCCCACACCGGCCTCGGCGCCAGCCGCAACGCCTGCAGCAGCAGATCGCGCCATCGCGCCCAGCCAGCACCCCAGCCACACCGGGCCGGGGGCATCAGCAAACATCTGCTCGATGCTGGGTCCGTGCAGCAACAGCGCGGACGAGTCCTGGCATCGCTGAAGCAGCTCCTTGTGAGCCTCGCCCGTGTCCGCCCCGCCGGCGCCGGCGCCGCCCTGACCCGCTGCGTACGCTGGACATGCTAGCGCAGCTGCGTGCCGTTCCGCTGCCCAGATCAAGTTCTACCCCACGCCCAAAATACAACTAGAGCATGCTCGGCAGGCCGAAGCACTGCCCGCATGCACGCATTGCTGCAGCTGCTGCGTCTGCGGCCTGTTGGTGCTGAACGTCACCGCCGCACAGAGTCAGGTCCCCCAGCGCCACGCGTTTCCATAGCGCCACTAATCGCGCGAGGGGCCGCTGGGGATGCATGAAGCTGCAGAACCAGTCTAAGTCGTCGTCAAATATCCTGTTGATACCCAGCGACGGCAGCTGGCCCCCCGCCGCAAGATGCTGCAGGATTCCCGGCCTCACCGCTGCTGCAAGGTAGTTCAGGCCGTCCGTGCCTTCTGCGTATCCAAAACCCACATCCCGCAGCGCCCCGTCTTCGAAGTGCACATTTATGCGAGCATTCACGGCATCATCGCCGTCTGCATCCCGATGCACGCTTTTGAGCCGCACCATATCGACACGCTCTGCAGCCCAGCTGGCGGCGAAATGACCAGCCGCCGCAGCGCGCTCAGCGCCTCCACCGTGTCCAGATGCAGCTCAGCGCGGAGTGAGGCGTCGTCCTCCGTTCCGGGCAGTGCGGCGTCGTCCACGGCCTGACCCAGATTGATGTCGGGGTCACCGTACAGGAACAGGTCGATCCGCAGCTCACGCAGCTGCGTCAGGCGCTGCAGGCTGCTGGTGTGGGATAGCCGCAGCTGGCCGCCTACCCACTCCTCAGGGGTGGCAGTGAGCGTGTGCAGCTTGCTGCCGGCAAACACTTCTATGCCCTTGAAGCAGGCGGTCGAGGGTAGGTGAGGCTTCCCTAAGTGCGGCATGGCCGCACGCAGGGCCGCGTGCAGCGCGTGCCACGGGCCGGTGGGGCGTGTCAAGTCCGGGTCCGCGTCCAGGGTCAGCTGAATCCGCAGTTGCCCAGCCGGCCGCCGATGATCACAGCGTACTCTGCAAGCTTGCTAACGCTGATATTTTTGGCCTCAAGGCGCAGTTTGCGGATGCTGCTGGCTGCGCCGGGTTGCACGCCGCTGAGGAGCGGCGCCACCACGAAAGCCGCGGGCGGCAGCTGAATGGCAGAGTCCGTGAACTCAATGGTCACGTCTTTGCAACGCCGACATTGAGCCAGCAGCGACTCGTAGCCCGGCTTCAGTTCGAGCAGGCTGGCAGCGCTTAGCCGAAAGCGCGCGCTTTCGACGTTGGGGTCCACAATGTCGCGCAGCTGTCGGCAGCTGGAACGAGTGGCGCTCCTGCTATCCTCTTCCCACCGCCAGTACGGTATTCATATTCCTTAAGCAGGCTGTCGAGAGCGTGTGAATTTAGGTGTCGCACCACGTCCAACAGCGTGACGGGGCTGCGCTTGCAGCCCTCCATGGCTGGCAAGGTAATCACACAGATAAGAAGTCTGTAGTTTACGTGGATAGGGCAAAGCTGGCGAAGAGGTGGTGGGTTGATTTGCCTCCCCCCCTTTTTTCCCCCGGCTGCGCATGCGTCTTGCCACAACGGGTTGCAGCTTCGCCCTCCTGCGTCCTACCGCGCACTCCCGTGCAATCAGTGCTTCCGCCCATTCCATCCACTTCACACCTCCGCACGCCTACCTTTTTACAACTCCTGCGCCGTCATCAAGCAGCCTACTCTCTTGCATCACTGCAGACACAAACGCCGTTCCCCCCCCTCGCCTGCACCCAACGCATCGCCAAAGCGCCACCCATGGGCCACTCACATCCACACTGGCCACGCACGGAGCAAGATGCGGGCAGCCACTTGCGCAACAACATACGCAGGCTGGCTCCCGCTCTGCACACCTGGCCTTTTGTGGCTCCACAAAATCACACCCTGGCACATGTGGCTCGACGCAAAGTCACAAACACAGTCAGTCCGCACTCTACCTCACACGAGCAACTTCTAAACCACTGCGGTGTCGTCGCTCGTCAGCTGTCCGATTGCACACCGTGGTCTCGTAACACGAATGCCAATGTCACGTAGCCATTGGCTCCAAGGCCGCACACGCTTGGCTCAGGCGCCCATGCGCCCATGCGCCCATGCGCCCCAACCTCCTCAAACCCACTGCACGCAAACGCCGAGGCTCGTGCTTCTTAGAGCCGTGCCTGAGCCCACAGACCCAGGATAAACGACTTTCCTTCTGGCTACTGCCCTCATTCACTTCTTGCTTTGGGTTCTCCTAACCAACTACCCTCCTCCTCCCCTTCCCTCCCTCCTCTTCCCTCCCTCCTCCTGCTGACTTCCTCCTGCTCACTGCTTCTTGCCGCCGCCCATGACCGCCGCCGAGTCGCCGGTGCCGTGGTGGCCCAGGCGGAAGGCGCGGCGCTCCGCGTGCTCGTACAGCTTGCGCTGCAGCACCGCCTGCCAGATGTCGGGCGTCAGCACGGCCTTGGGCGCGCCGTACACCGCCGCCTGCACCGCCGCCAGCAGCTTGGCCAGCTCACGGGCTGCGAGGGGGAGTTTGGAGGGGGGGGGGCAGGAGGTGCCATGCATTTAAGTTAACGACGAGGTAGACGTAGAACAGACGTTGCAGGAGGTGTGGTATGGGGTTAGGGGCGGGGAGACGGGGGAGCTGGTTGGGACGCACCGTACAGAAGCGCGCGCGACAGGGGGCATCAACTTGAACCACCATGCACACATGTCAAATCCCATTAGTCATCTTAGACATACTTGCCACCAGTGTACGCACAACACACACGGCACACCCATGCGGCACACCCCAACCACACGCTCCCACCACCCGCCGGCCTCACCCGAGAAGCCCTCTGTGGCCTTGGCGGTGGCCGCTAGCAGCGCCTCATTGATGCCCGGCTCGATCTCAATCACGTCCGCCGCGCTCTTGCGCCCCTTGAGCAGCCAGCCCAGCCGCGACAGCGGGCCGCCCGACTTGCCCGCGCCCGCGCCGCCCTCGTCCGTGCCCGCCTGCGGGCGTGCAGCGCAAGGGGAGGAGGGGAAGAGGAAGGAGAGGAAGCGGAAGGGGGTGAACGGGTGGTCGTCATGTTCTGCAGTAAGGGCCAGGTGGCAAGCCCGCCGCGCGGCACGACTCCTGAATTCCATGCCGTGGGCATGGGCAAGGTCCCCGTGACTGCGCAGCCGAAGCGCGGTGCCCAACCCCCGACCCAGATGGCAGGGCCTAGCAGATCCAGGTTGGCAACCCTGACGGCGCGCCACGATATCCAGATCCATCACCCCTCTGCATTGCTCACTCCGTCTCCTGCTCCTCCGCTCCCCTGGTGCCCACTGCCTGCCCACTGCCCTGTCCCGCTGGCCTTTTGCTCCCTACCTCCACCCCCTGCCCATGCCCCTGCCACCCCTTATCCCCCCTGGCGCCCCTTGTTCCCCCTGGCCGCCTTCCCCCGGGTTTGGTGACGCGGGCCTTGGTCGGGTGGTCTTCTGGGCGACGGGGAGCTTAAGTCGGGACGGGGCAATTGTCGAGTGCTCTTCCTTGTCAGCATAGGCCACGCTCTCCTCCTCGCTCTTTTGCATGGGCATGACTTAGTTGGGCTGGTATTTACACCCGCCCCCCTGCCCACTGCACCCCCCCCCTCCCCCCATCCCTCCCATCCCCAGCCCGCCTAGCTCCACGCCGCACACAGCCCCACGCCGCCGCCGCCGCCCGCCGCACCTTGGCGATGTACTTGTCCAGGTACAGCGCCAGCAGCCGCTGCCGCTCCGCCACGTCGGGCAGCCCGAACTCCAGCGCCTCGTCCATGCGGTCCAGCACCGCGTCGTCCAGGTCGCCTGGCAGTGGGGGGGCGGTGGGCGGGTGGGGCGGTGGGTGGGAGAGAGGAAGCGGGGGTGTGGGGTGTGGGGTTGCAAGGATATGTAGCGAAGTGGAGCAGGTAGGCAGCAGGCAAAAGTGGGTGGTGACGGTGATGGTGATCGTGGTGGTGGTGGTGGTGGTGGTGGTGGTGGTGCGGGAGATGACGGGTGGGTTGGTGTGTTGATGGGTGGAGGTGGGAAGAGAAGATAGGTGGATGGAGGGCACCGGTGTGGACGCGGGTCAGGTGGATGCAACGGCAGGGCATGTCATGACGTGCCTGACCCAGATGGATGGGTGTAAGCGCTGTTGGGGCGAAACCCCTCACTTCCAGGCCCAGCCGACCCAGAACCATTCTCCAATTTGGTTTGCTTTGGCTTTGGCTTTACTACCCCTATCCCCACTGTGCGTTGCGCTTTCCGCCTTCCTCCTCCTCCTCCCCCGGGCTCTCCCTCCCCGCCTGCCTGTTCCCTGCCCCCCTGCCCCCCCCCCACTGCTGTGGGCCCCTCCTCCCTCCCCCTCACCCGGGCGGTTGGTGGCCAGCACCACCATGAAGTCGCGGCTCTGGTCGCCGGTGCGGAACAGCATGGCGTTCAGCGCGCCGCGCAGGCCCTCGCTCATGGCGTCGGAGCGGCGGCCCAGGAAGGCGTCCGCCTCGTCGATGAACAGCAGCAGGCCGCTGGGAGGGAGCAGGGAGGGAGCAGGGAGGGAGGGAGGGAGGGAGCGGGGCACAGGGTTGTTCCGCGCACGTCAAGGCGAGAAGGGGTAGAAACACGTACGGTACTTAGACACGCGGGAGGTGCCAGTCATACTCAGGTTGGTTGTGTGGGCTCATTCCCGTTCACCGCCGTCCACCTAGACCCGGCCCCCGATTACCCCTCGCACCACCCACCACCTGCTCGAGCCACCACCTGCTCCCTCCCGCCCATTGAAGCCCCCAGTCCCCAGCCCTCCTGCCTGACAGCCCCCGCTGTGTGTGCTGCGCTCTGCCCCTCTCCCCCTACCCCCCCCCCCCTCACTTCCTCCCCAGCCCTCACCGGCGGCTCTTCTCCGCCCAGTCAAAGGTCTGGTGCAGCTGCGTGACGGCCTTGCCCTCCAGCGGCGCCACGTCGCCGCCGCTCATGATGGCGTAGTCCATGCCGCTGGTGCGCGCCATGCGCTTGGCCACCATGGTCTTGCCTGGAGGTGGCGTGGTGGTGGGACATTGGTAGTGGCGGGATTGGTGGTGGCGGGATTGATGGTGGCGGAGAGGCGAGTTGGGGGTGGTGGTGGAGAGGGGAGTTGGGCTTGAGTTTCGGTGTGAAAGGGTTGGTGGGGGGGCTGGGGTGTCGTGGCGGGGGTCGTGGAGGGGCCCGGTGGTCGTGTTTGTGTTGTTGTGGTGGGTTACAAACGCGTCAGCGGTGTTTGAGGACTCAAGACTGGAGCGGCGTGCCCTCGCGCCAGCCCCTGCTGCAGCTGCAGCTGGCCGCCTTGTATGGCCCTGGCCCTGCAGGCGCCCCCTCCCCTCCCACCCTCCCTCCCTTTGCCCCCCACCCTACGCCGCCTGCGCCGCCGTGGCTCACCGGTGCCTGGCGGGCCGTAGAAGAGCATGTGGCGGAAGGGGGCGCCGTGGGCCTTGGTGTTGGCGGCGGCGGCGGCGACCTGGCGGACCATGTCGTGCAGGTCCTGCGGGAGGGGAGGAGGAGGAGGAGGTGCAGGGGGCGGGGGTTCCATGCATTTAGATTAGGCAGAGGTAGACAGATAGACAGGTAGGCACGGTACAGCACGTCTTGGAGGGTTGTGGAAACGGGGTGGGATGGGGAGAGGTGGGGGGAGATGTGTTATGAATGCCGCACTGCGAATAGCAGCAGCGGCCGCGTGTGTGAGCTACCGTACTCGATGCGGGAGAGGTGAGGGGCCCGAGGTGAGGGGCCGAAAACACGTGGGAAGGTGTGGTTGGGTGGGTGCATTGACCCCGCCCGCTTAACCCAAACACACACACACACACACATCCGCACCCACCAGCCCACCAAAGCACCTCCACCTCCACCACCCCCTTGGCTTGGTTTAGTTTGGGCTGGTAACCACAACCCCACCCACCCCCAACACCACCGCCAACTCCCCACCTGGTGTAGGATGATGTCAGAGAAGTCCTTCTTGATGTCCTCCTTGGTCTTGGCGGGGCCAAGTGACCAGGTGGAGGGGTTCCAGATGTTGAAGCGCGACGTCTCGCGGATCTGCGGGCGGCGTGTGTGAGAGGTGTGCGCAAGGGGGCAGCAATGCCGGGGGGCAGTGCCACAGCGCAAGGAGCAGTGATGGGGAGCCACGGGCAACAGCATGGTGTGCAAACACAGCATGCAACACAGGACACAAAAAGAACGGCCCGGCCCGTTCGGATGTCCCGTCCCCGTCTTACCCGCCTGCCGTTGGCTGCCGTACCCCTCGCACCCTCTTCCAACCTCCAATCTGCCCTCGTTCACCCATCGCCTCTCGCCATGTAAGCCCCACCAGCCCCACCCAAACCCCCATCAGCTCCCCCCATTTGATAAACACCATCCTATGGATGGCTACCCCCCGTATCCGCTTCCTTTAGCTTGGTTTAGTTTGCGCTGTAACCACACACACACCCCCCCCCCCCCGCCTCTGCGCCTCTGCGCCTCAGCCCCACCCACCAGCTTGGGTGTGCCCAGCCACGCCTCCACGGTGCGTCCCACCACGCGGGTGGTCTCGCGCGTCGCGAACAGGCCCAGGAACAGCAGCGTGGTGCCGCCCACCTGGTGGGTGGGTAGATAGGTAGGAATGGGCGGGTGGGTGGGCGGGTAGTTAGTTAGTTAGGGAAGAATTGTGAGACAGGTAAGGGAGTTGACAGGGGGCGCAGGAGCGGGTCCAGGGGCCGTTGTGGGAAGCGGTTGAGTGGAGGTGCTTGAGCAGGTGCTGGCGCACAGTCCGCAGTGCTAGCTCTGTTGCCCCTCGGTTAAACGGTGAGCCCCGACGGAAGCCTACTGCCCACTCCGGCCTGCATCCCGCCTGCCTGCCCTTGCTTCATGCATCTGCGCCGCCCTGCCCTGCCCTGCCCCAACCCCAACCCCGCCCGCAGGACCCCGCCCCCAGGCCCCCGCCCACAGGCAGCCCCCCGCCCCCAAGCCCCCAACCCCCCCAGGTCTAGTTTGGGCGGGTAACCACAACCCCCCCCAAGCCGCCTCACCGCCGTGAGCAGCTTGTTGGTGTCGGTCACCAGCTCCAGCGCCGCCTGGCCCAGGTGCCCCATCACCGCGTTGATGGACTCGATGGCTGGGCATCGAGGGGCGGGGCGGGGCGGGGCCATCAGCGGGGAGAGAGAGGGGTAAAGCGGGCCAGAGAGGTGGGAGCAGGGCGGCGCAGACGCGGCCGGTGGGCGGCCAGCGTCGCAGGTGTGTAGACGGGGTGTTGGCAAAAGGGCGGACTGGGGAGCCCCAACTAGCCAACCTCCGCCATCTCGCCGCCCCCATTCACCCCAACCCCCGCCCGTGCCTCCCTCAAATCATCTGCCTTTGCCCCTCCCCCCACAAGCCCTGCCCTCAACCCCGCCTCCCCAAGCCCCAGTTTGGGCTGGTACTTACAACCCCCCCGCTTCGTCTCACCCTTGCGCGTCTCCTCCTGGTACTTGAGCAGCGCGGCGCGGCGGTTGACGTCCTCGTTCTCGCGCGCCTCCTTGATGCGCCCCTCCGCCTCCGCCAGCGCCCGCTCGCGCTGCACCTGCTTCTGCAGGTCGGCCTGTGGGGGCGGGCGCGGGGTTGAGGTGGGCGGGTGCGGGTGTGCGGGTGAGGTGGGGTATGAGTTGAGGGGAGGTAGGGGCGTGGGTAGGGGTAGTGAGGATGCAACAGGTGCTACTGGTGGGGCAGGGTTAGAGGGACCCCCCCCACACACACATACACACACAGCGGGCCAAATCACAATAGGCCAGTCGGTGCACCTGCACTCCACCGAGTCAGGGAGACGCCCCTCGCCCACGGCTCCACCCCCCCCCCGTGATCCTGGGGGTTGCTTGTGCCGCCCTCACCCGGTGTGTGGCTCCCCAACCCGCCACCTCGCCAAGCCTGGTGCCGCACCCGCGCTGCCCTTCCCCCAGGCCTCCCAACGTCCCCCTGAATCCCTTGGCCCTCCGTTTCCCTTCCCTTCTTCTTTCCCATGTTGCCCCCCTACTGCCTCCCGCCCCATCCACCCGCCCCTTTTCACCCGCCTCTTTTCACCCGCCCCTCTCACCGCGTACTGCTCCGCCGCGCGGCGCTCCGCCTGGATCTGCTGCTCCACCCGCAGCCGCTCCTGCTCGGCGCGGGCGCTGGCCTCCTCCTGCGGGGGTGGGGGCGTGTGGAGAGGGCGGGAGGGAGAGCGCAGTGGAGAGGCGAGGTCATGGCGAAAAGGTGCGCAGCCGTGCTATGTGGTGGTGGTGGTGGTGGTGGTGGTGGTGGTGGTGGTGGTGGTGGTGGTGGTGGTGGTGGTGGTGGTGGTGGTGGTGGTGGTGGTGGTGGTGGTGACTCCAGTCGGTGAGGGGAGCCCAGGTCGTGCCCTTGCAACCAAACCTCCGCTCCACATTCCCCGATGATCCAAGGCCAGGGCATGCAAGCGCCCCCCCCGTGTGCTGCCCCCGCCCCAACCGGGTCCCAGCTGCCCCCCTCCCCCCACACGAAAAACTTACTGTCGCCCCCGCCCCAGTACTTCCGCCCCACCCTTGTTCCCAGCTCACCTGCTTGCCGAGCCTTCCCGCCTAAGCCCTCTCCAAAATCCCCAGCTCCTCCCCACCCCCAACGCCCCACCGGCCCCACAGGCCCCGTCCCCCAGCCCCGCCCCTCAGTCGGCCCCCTCCGCCCCCACCTGCAGCTTGGCCATCTCGGCGTTGCGCTGGCGCTGCAGCTCATGGTCGGCCATCATGCGCTTGCGGGCCAGCTCGTCCTCGTACTGCTTCATGCGCGCGCCCACCTGCGCAGCAGCAGCAGGACGAGGAGGAGGAGCGACAGGAGGAGCGGCAGGAGGAGGAAGAAGGGAAGGAGGAGGGGAGAGGGAGCAGTGTGTGCGGAGGGTGTGGGACGGGCAGGAGTGAAAGAGATGGTTGCGGCACATTGCCTGCCTGCCTGCCTGCCTGCCAGCCCGCCGGCCGCCACCCCGTCACTCAGTGCTTCCACCACCCTTCCAGGCACGCAACAGGGCGCGTTGAGGCCCCGCCACGCACACGCCCCCATGCCTCATCCCTATCTACAGGCCAGCATGGCCCCCGTCCCACTCATGAACACCAGCCCCTCGCGCCGCGCCACATGCCACGCACGCCACACCCCCACGCCGGCCCCCAGCCTCATCCCCAACACCACGCCCCAGTGCCCCAGCAGCCCCGCTCCGCCCCCCCCCCCAGCAGCCCCGCTCCGCCCCCCCCCCCCAGCAGCCCCGCTCCCCGCCCCCCCAGCACCCCCGCTCCGCCCCCCCCCCAGCAGCCCCGCTCCGCCCCCCCCCAGCAGCCCCGCTCCGCCCCCCCCCAGCAGCCCCGCTCCGCCCCCCCCCCAGCAGCCCCGCTCCGCCCCCCCCAGCAGCCCCGCTCCCCGCCCCCCCAGCACCCCCGCTCCGCCCCCCCCCCCCAGCACCCCCGCTCCCCCCGCCCCCCCACCTGCGCGCGCTGCTCCTCCAGCTTGCGCTCCTCCTCATACCGCACCACCTCGCGCTCCTGCGCGGCAGCACCAGCAGTGAAGCGTGAGCTGGTCAGTCAGTCAGTCAGTCGAGTGTTGTTGCAGCCCACGCACGCACGTGATAGTCTTGGTATGCAGGTAGGCCATAGTTGCCCGCACCGGCATGGCACGTGGAGCTCACCTCCCCCGTGCGCCCTCGCCCCAGCTCCAGGCATCAACTGACCCCTGGCAGGTCCTCATCTGCACCCCACTTGACCAGCCACGCCCAGTCAAGCCAAGCCCTAGCACCCACCGCCCGTCGTGGCTTGTCGAGGGCTTCTACTGCACCCACACCTCCACCTGTCCCCTTCCTTGCACTTCCTTGGTTCGTCTGAGCCTCCTTCCTTTCACTGCTCCACTCCTCCATTACCAACCGTCTGCAATAGCAGTGCGAGCCGCCCTGCCTACCCGGCCTGCCCTCCCCCGCCCTGCCCTTTCCGCCGCCGCCCTGCCTTTTCGGCCCCGCCCGCGCTGCCTTTCCTCGCCAACGCCCTGCCCCTTTCGCCCGCACTCGCCCTGCCATTTCGGCCCCGCCCACCTTCTCCAGGGCTGCGGCCTGGCGGCGGTAGTCTGCCTCCTTCTCTTTGTGCTCCGCCTGCTTGGAGATCTCCTGCTGCCGGCTCAGCTCCAGGGCCTGGGGATGTGAGGGAGGGTTGTGTCCGTATGTGAGGACAGGCACGCGTGAACTTGGGAGGGCAGCGCTAAGAAGTAGGGGGGGTGCGTGCAGGGTGCATCGCGGGGTGCATACGGTGGTGGTGGGGGGCGGGCCGATGCAAGGTCAGTGGGCTAGGTCAGGTGCTTGTGCTGCTGTTTGTCCGAACTGCTGAGAGGGTGTTGAGGCAATGTGGCCTAGGCGCCGCTGGCAAGCAGCGCAATCGTAACGGGCTGCTTGGCGCAGCTGGGGCTTTGCAATACGGGGTGCAGAGCTGCGGGCGTCAGCACCGCAACGCGGAGGCCGTGGCTTTGCGTAGCCGCTGCGGGCTGCCTGGTTCTGGATGACACTAGCTCAAACAGGCGTGCAAACCTCGTCGCCAACCCTTGCAACCTCTTCGATCACTGTCAGAGATATCGCTCATGTTGCTCGTGCTCAACGCAGCTGTGTCGGGTCACTTCCGGTGTTGAGCATCAAGGTCATCCAACCCACCACCGTGGCCCTGGACTGATCGAAGCAACCAAACTTGCAGCAATAACGTTAAGCTATATAATACATTGCCATCGGGCCGACATCGAGCCATTTCCGCGAAGGATCGTAAAGCCGCCTGGTCGTTCTTGAGTTTTCTACGACTGCTTAACAGCGCGAAATATGCAATCTTACCTGCTTGGCATAAGGCGACTTATTAATCTCGCGCAGCGCCTTCGCACCACGCTCCAGAGCCTCGGGGTCGAAAAGCCGGTCGCTGCCACCAGCAGCCTTCTCCTCCTTGTCGGCGAGCACGTGTGGTGCCGCATACGCTAATGCAAGGGCTCCCGAGCTGACCCAAAGGCCCGCTGGGAGCAAGAGCCTGCGCGCGTGCTGCGCCATCCTGATTTGTAGAGTTTCTCGCTTTAGCTCTATATGCTTAGCGCATCGGCAAAATACTCGAAAATACAAACTTTATAAAAGCTAAAATTACAGCTCACAGAGTGCGCGAAACCGGTGTGCTGCACCGTGTCGGCATGGGGTTCGTGCCGATGCCCGATGGGCCTCACACGCCACTGGTCGCGGATCCTTTCCAACCCGTGGCTCACCCGTGAAGAAATGCCAGTAGCTCTTGTGACTCCGCTTCGCTCACCATACACCATCTGCCGAGGACCCTTCGAGAATGGAGACGCAGTGGTGCCACCACGCGAATTGACTTGCTGACAATGCGCCCGCAGGTGTCCATCAACGTGACCTACTTCGCTCGGCTACGCTCACCTCTCTGTACTACATCCCTAGTCCCTACAGTGCCCTCCACGGGTGCGACATGGCCACAGGGCGGGGCCATCCGTGGGGAGTGACTTGCTGACAAGTAAAGCGGCGGCGGTGGCTGAGCGATGGGCGGGGGTGGTGACGGTCGCCGGCTACTGGTTCTGCCTGCAGCAGCCGCCATAGCCGCCGCGACCTCGCTGCGCTCCCGCGCCGCGGCCTCAGAAAGTGCTGCCACCCCAGCCCACGTCTGGTAGCGCGGCTGCTACTGCTCGTCCCGCAGGTAGGCAGTCTGCTTGCGCCCACGGGCGGAACGCCGCTTGCGCTCAGGGCAGGGGTGGCTCAGGGGGAGGAGAGTCGCGGCTGGTGGAGGACATGCTGCGTGAGTGTAGTACTGTGTAAACAAGAAAGGTGGTCCTACACTCCTACCATGCGGGAAAAAGTGGGCTGAGCCCACACCACGTGTACTAGTCTGAGGCCGAAGGTTCCGAAACACCTCATCTCCCAGACAAAGCTGGGGTCGGTTTGTACAGGCACCGCCCGCCATACATCTAGTTGCATCCAGCTATCGAGCGCAAGTACACCAACACAGAAAGCAAATACATCTAGCCAATCCACTAACCACAATTTCTGAATGCTTGCAAGCAACGACTGCGACCCAGACCCAAGCGGGTCTGAACCTGGGCGCCGGCGCTGCTTTCTGGGCGGCGCCGCGCTCTCCACCTCCACGTGGCCGTGCCCGCCCCCTCCGCTCCGCACATGCGTGCAACTGCTGCCAGGCTCATGGCAGGAGCCGCGACCACCACTGCCGCCGCTGGGCCCTGGGCCGCCGCCGCCGCCGCCAGGCCCTGGGCTGCTGTAAAAAAAGAACAAGCCATCAAACGCTCAGCCCTCCTCACGCCATGCTCCTCCTGTTCTGCTTCCCCACAGTGCCCTCCACGGGTGCCACTTGCCCCCATGATGTGTTGAGCTTGCATCTAGAACAGGCGACCACACAGGAGGAACTTGTATCAGGGCTAGAACTAAGACAGGATCAATCTTATCTAGCACCCTCTTTACGGCTTCCCTACCACCGGACCGTCACTCGTCTTCCAGCAGCAGCACAGTCAGCACGAGGCCTGCCATCCAGTCCGCTAGCTCTTGTTCAAACCTTGCGCACCACGACAGCGCACACAACTCAAATGTCGCCAGGCCCTTGACGAGCCAGGGCATGATTTCGGCCCGCCACAGCAAAGACCACAGCACAGAGCGGCCGCCTGCACCGAGCTGCAGCCCTTACCTCGAAGTCCCCACCCAGCGGAACCATACAGCACTCTGCTTGGGGAACGGTAGCCTAGATGTACACATGCAATGCACGAGGGTATGAAGCGGTGTGCTGTCCCGTGTCCGGGTGTGACCTCACGCCTAGCGTTGTGGGTCACATGCAACCCATCATGCGGGTTGGAGGATGGTGCGCAATCTTCATAGCACATGGCATGAAACTTCAGAGGCCACACGTACCGACCTAAAAGCAACGGACTGCCGAATCAATGTCGCAGTCTACAGTTGAGCATACTACGCAGCGTGATACTCGGCAATCATACAGTCGTCCGTCTCGCATGTTAGTATTCTTAAGTTCCTCCCGCCTTGCCTGCCACTGATACGCACTGCCTGGGACGACTTGCTTACTCACATTATGACTAGCCCGGCCCAGGGGTTGCTGCACCGGGCCCCCAGGGACACCAGCTCCAGCGGACCCCTACTCGTTTGCTTTCCAATGTCTCAATCCAATTGTTCAAGGCCCCTTGCCCGGGCCCAAGGTACTTTCCTGCTCAGCCGCTTGGCGTCTGTGTCCATAGATACCGTCTCCATGCAAAGCAAAAGAACGCCTGGGTGTGTGTTACGCCCGACGTACCCAAAGCCCGGCACCGCCCGCACCCCGCACCAAGCAGCTGCCATAATGTGCCGCGCCCACGTGACACCGCAGCCGACTTATACAGAGCCTTATTGCAGATTGTTATTTAATAACGCGCATGCAAACCAATATCCACGCAATCACACCAACGTCCCCAGGCCTTGCCGAGTCACATGTGTAACATGTGACATCAACCTGTGGCAATGTGCGCGCTTCTGTGAGCCTAACGCTGCCAGTTCCTCAAACAGGCAGCGGGCAGCCACTGTTCCCAAACAGGAGTTTCCTCTCTCGCTTTGCAATGCGTACTAATGGACCCCTGCGCTCCCACACACGCAGGGGCCACGGCAGCAGGGCTGCATCTTGAATGCTAGCCAGTCCACGAGGCTTGGGTAAGACGCAGTCGATGTGAGATTCTATCATACGTGTTGCAGAATACCCTTGCCTCCCATACTCCCATCCGGAGAACGCGACACCCTCTTCAAAAACCGAACAGTAAAAAGGCCAAGAACATTCCTCAGACCGCAGGTATTACCATCCAGCTGTGCCACCTGGGTGCAGCCTGCAGCAGGCCGAACCCCGCGCAATGGCCACCTATCCTATGCCGTAGTAATACTTCTATGCCTGACTTTCAGCTCAAAAGAAGGCCGTCCCTGCTCACTAATAGCTTATGCTGCTGCTTCCGCGCTTCACCCGCATCCCGTGCCCCCCGCAGCTGCTCTTCGCAGTAAAATGCAGGCAGCGACCGCACTCGGGGCACACGAGCCCGCACGCTCCTCGAGTCCGAAATGCATCCCCGCATCGGTCACCGACCTTTGAAACTTGCTCCATTTGCATAAAAGCAGTACTGTGCAGACACGTATCCCGCGGTACTACGGTATGCACAGACGCCACCCCGTCGCACACGAGAAATGCACAAACACACTGCCGCCCTGTCACGCAACATGAATGGCGACATGTATGACATGCGAAGCTACTAGCTGCCGAACGTGCTGTATCTCCCAGGCCTATCCAAGTGAGACGCTTACTCGCCTCTCGCATTCCCCGTGCGTTGGCAAGCCTTCGTTTATTAGCACGCGCAGTGCCGCCCGCTGTGCCGCCCTTTCAGGGCCTGTTTCTGAATCATCACACCGGCCGGGCCGAACGCCGTTTGCGCCGGGGCTGCGCTGCGAAGCGTTGCTGCTTGGAGCTGTACTTGGCATTCCCGCGCCCCAGCCCCGGTTGCGTCCCTGTGGGGGCCACCGGCCTCAATGCCGCCTCATGCGCTGCTAACGCACCACCGTCATCGTCATCACCATCATCACCCGCACACACGCCCGCACACCTAATCGTCCTGCATCATCATCATGTTGACGTCGGAGCGCGGCGCCGAGGCAACCCCGCCCGCCGTGACGCCATCGCCCGCCGTGCCGTACCGACTGGGTGTGGTGCTGGACGCCGTGTCGTACAGAGCGTCCGGGTCGGCGCCGCCACCGCCCACCACATCTATGGGGGCGGCGGCGGCGGCGGCGGCGCTCCCGCCGCCAGCGGCGCGGAGGAGGCCCGAGGTGGCTGCGCCAGGCGGTGAGGTGCCGACAAGCGACCCGGCGGCGGCGGCAGCGCTGGACAGGCCGGAGGCCGCACTGGCGCCCGTGCCCGCGGCGCGCGCAGCGGCGGCGATGCTGGCGGTGGAGGGCATCGCCTCACGCGAGGGCGCGCTGCGCAGCTGCAAGGTGCGCAGGCGAGGAAAGACACACATACACACACACGTGACCGGGAGGCGCCGCGCGCGCCCGTCAACCTCTGCCGCAACATGAGTGGAGCTGCATGCAACGGCTGCGGAAGCCTGCCCGGTCAGCAGTATTGGTTACACAGAGCACCACAACACCAACAACCACCGCCCCGCAACTGCCATGTGCGCACGCGCCGCGACCCACTCACCGCCTGCTGCGCCGCCTGCCGCGCGGCGCTGCTGCTCCCGCCCGAGGACTGCCGGTGCAGCGACAGCTGGCTGGCGGCCGTGACCGCCGTCATGGCGCTGCCCGTGCCGCCACTGATGGGCGAGCAGACGCCCGCGGGGGTAGCAGCGCCGCCTGGGGTAGCAGCGCCGCCCCCCGGCAGCCCGCCCGCCCCGGAGCCGTCCGCGCCAGCGGTGGGCGCAGAGCCTGCGCCGTTTAAACCGTGCGCCGCCTGCGGCATGATTTGTAAGGGCCGGACGTTTCAGTCGGGCGGGCATTCATGGCGGCGGCAAGTTATAGGCGGTTTGGCCAAGGCAGTTCCAGCCAAGTGTTACGGGGATGGGTGCTCACCTGGTTCGCCAAGTGTGCGTGCAGGCCGCCGTTCCGCTGCGCCGCTGCCGCTGCGCCCGCGTGGCCTCCACCAGGCGACTGCTGCTGCGGCGGCAACAGCGCGCGCGCGCGGCTACCCGCACTGCCACCGTTGGTGGTGGGCGTGGAGCCCGCGGCATGACCAGGCGCAGCACCAGAGCCGGCCACCGCCGAAATGTAGGCGGCCGCGGGCCCGTTGAAGGGATCCACGGCAGTGCTGAACGCGGCGCCGGCAGCGGAGGCTGAAGCCACTCGGCCTGTGTCCCTCGGGGCGGGCTGGCCGCGCAGCGGCGCGGCGGCGGGTGCGGCAGCCGCGCCAGTCGGCGCGCGGTCCGCCACTGCGGCAGCATTTGCGCCAGGTAACACGGACTCAGCGACCGCAGCCGGAGCCTTTGCCTGCAACTGAGACTGCATCCGCAGCGCGTCTGCGACGTCGCTAGGCGGGGATATTCCGACCGGCGAGTTGGCGGCCGCAGGAGACGTGGCCGGCAGCACGGCGTAGAGCGACGGCGGCCAGCCCATACCCGCATTGGACTGCGCCTGCGCACCTGCCGCCACCATCTGCTGTTGCTGCAGCAGGTATATCTGCTGCTGCTGCTGCTGCTGCTGCTGCTGCTGTTGAGCGCTGCTGGGGCCGGTGGCCGCGGACTGCTGCTGCTGCTGCGTCTGCTGCTGCTGCGTCCGCGCCGCCGCCTGCTGTTGGAGCTGTTGCTGTAGGTGCGCCTGGAGCTGTTGCTGCACGTGAAGCTGTTGCTGCTGCTGCTGCTGCTGTTGCTGGTGTTGCTGCTGCGCAGCGGCGGCGGCAGCTGCTTGCTGTTGCGCCGCCGCAGCTGCCGCCGCCTGTTGCTGCGCCACCGCGGCTGCCGCCGCCTGCTGCTGTGCCAGTGCCGCCGCCGCTGCCGCCTGCTGCTGCTGCTGCTTTTGCTGCGCGGCCAGTTGCTGCTGCTGTTGTTGCTGCTGCAGCGCAAGGGCGAGGCCGGAGGTGTTGCCTGACACTGCCTGGCCCTGAGCCTGTGTAGTGCCACAATCACCACCACCACACATATTGATTCGTGAGACTGTGACCACGGCCAAGCATTTGCAGCCGCATGCTCTAGCTGCTTGCACACCAGCGCATGCACACACCACCCGAAGCTTATGGGCCTCCCGAATATGTTATGGTAGTTGGATGCCGGGGGGTTGCGCGCGCGCACCCACCTGCCCCAGCAGCGCCTGCAGTACGTTGACGAGCTCTGCGGCGGATGGGCGCGCATGCGGGTCGTGCGACCAGCACGCGGCGCACACGTCCCTGTTGTTGTTAGCAGCGGCGGTGGTGCGAGGGGGAGCGTGTTAGGCGCGATGTGGGGATGCGCACAGGATCGCCACCGCTGGCCGCCGTCACAGTCACTGTCGACCGCGGCTACCGCGGCAGAAGGGCACACACAAACAGCGCATGCACGCCAGGGTGCAACACAAGTCCAAAGCTCTAGCCCGCGCCCGCGCTTTGCCTACGCACGGCCCATGCTCTTACCACTACACGCTCAACACTCCAAGCACCGCCCCCTGCCCCATTGCACCGGCTACGACCTGGCCGCCGCCCAGCCACCCAGACGCCCAGCCACCCAGTCGCGCAGCCGCCCAGCCGCTCACCGGTACTCCTTGGGGCAGTAGGGCGGCAGCGACGGCCGCACGCCCTTGCGCGCCAGCTGGATGGCCTCCTTGCCGGGCAGGCATTGGTCCTGGGGCACACCGCTCACCTGGACGGGGGTGGGGTAGGGGCGGGGTGGGGGTTACTGGTTAAACAGTCCCGGTGAGAGTGAGTCCCGTACACGCATGCACGCACAAACACACACATACACATTTGCATACACGGTCTGTGTTTCCCCTATCCCGTGTTCCTAACACACACACACACACGCGCGCGTCTTTCATTTGTTCTCCCCCTTCTGATCTCTAACACACACACGGGTTCCACCCAGCCAGCCACCAATCGATGGCGGCACGGCACTGCCACGTGCGCCAGCAGCTGCTTCCGCTCCCTTTCCTCACCAGCTCCGCCATCATGATGCCGAACGAGTAGATGTCCACGCTGGCGGTCAGCAGCGCGCCCTTGCTGATCACCTCGGGAGCCATGTGCGTCAGCGTGCCCAGCGCCCGCGTGACCGTGAAGTGCGGGAAGGTGGCGGCCGGCGCCGCGCCGCCCGGCTCCTCGGCGGGCGGCTTCAGCATGCGCACGCAGCCAAAGTCGGACAGCTTGCAGATCCAGCCCCGCCCGTCGCGCGGCTGCGTCTTCAGCAGCACGTTGCTGGGCTTCTGCGGGGCGTGTGCGAGCAGGGTGGAGGAGTTACGGCATCGTATCGGCACGGGAAGGCAGCCGCCTAAGAAATTAGCGAGCAGCAAACACTCCAGCCCCCCTCCCCCTCCCCCTCCCCCCCTACGCCCCTACGCCCCTAAGGCCTGCACGCACCAGGTCGCAGTGCACCAGGCTGAGGGCGTGCAGGTGCCGCAGCGCCAGCGCCACCTCCAGCAGACACGTGTACATCGCCTGTGAGCAGCGGCGACACGTGCGTGCGTGCATGGGTGCGCACATGGGTGCATGGGCCAGGCGGTTACGAGGCGGCCGCAAATTAAGGTCAAGCCGCGGGGCGCGGTGAGGCGGTAGCTGGCACATACACGTGCCTGGCCCGCATTGCCGCCCCTGGCTTTGTTTTCTGGAATGAACTACCCCTCCCATCCCCTCCCCCCCAGCGCAGTCATGTTCGCATCTCACCGGGACTGTTTACCAGTAACCCCCATCCCCTCCCCCCAACCCCCGCGCCTCAACCCCTCACCGCCAGGTCCAGGCGCGGCCAGCCGTTGGGCTCCACGCCGCGGCGGAAGAAGCCGCGCCGCAGCACGTCCTTCAGCGTGCCGGCGTCGCAGTACTCCATCACAATCACCAGGTTGGTGGGGCCTGGGCGGGCGGCGGCGTCAGGCGGGGCGGGGCGGGGCAGGGCAACAGTGGGCGGCAGGCGGGCGGGCGGGCGAGTTAGGCGGGTAAGCGGAAGCACACATGCCGACACGCGAGGCAAGACAAGACAAGAGACGCCACACACCGCTTCAGTCCGACCAGCTGCCTGCTGCCATGCACACGGCGGAACTACTCCTCGACTCCTGACACCCACCTTCCGCCACCATTTCCTCCGTGGCGTCCACGCGCCGCACCAGGCGCAGGTAGTTGCTGCTGGCCGCCGCCGCGCCGCCGCCGCCGGCCGCCGCCTGTTGCTGCTGCTGCAGCAGCGCGGGGTCGTCCTGGGCGTACCCCACCACCAGCACGTCGAAGAAGTAGTTGTGCACCTGTGTGAACAGCATGACACGTTTCCACCGCGCGGCGTTGTAGCATCAACCACGGGCAGGACGCGTCATTGTAGAAGATGCCAGACCCTTATACCAGTAGCCAGTACCTATGTACCTAAGGCACGCGGCGACCTGTCACTAAGACCTGCCTCAAACACTTGACCCCAGCCCAGCCCCAGCCAGCACACACGGTGCGCTTGCCCTCGTGCACACAGCCCCACACAGCACCACAGCACACGCCCGCCGCACGGTGCAACCACCGCCCATGCACCACCAGCGCCGCGCCTTGGTGCACCGCCCACCGCCCACCTGCACTATGGAGGGGTGCGATATGGAGCTGGTCACCGCCAGCTCCAGCGCGTCGCGGATCAGCTCGCGCTTGGCGGTGCGCAGCACCTGCTCCGGGTCCACGGGCTTGTCCGCCGCGGCAGCGGCGGCGGCGGCGGCCGCGGCAGCCGCGCCGGCGCCTGCGGCGCCCGCGGCGCCTCCGGCGCCGCGGCGGCCTGCGGCCGCCGCCGCCGCCTGTTGCTGCTGCTGCTGCACCTTGGCGATTAGGGCCCCGGGCATGTCCTTGGCCACCACCTTGACCGCCACCTCCAGGCCGTGCATGAGGCCGCGGAACACCACGCCCTGGCCGCCCTGCCCCACCGTCTCGCGCAGGCGGATGGAGTAGAGGTCGTCAATGGACTCGCGCGTGCCCGAGTCGCCCGCCGCCTGCCATGCCTGGGTCATCTGCGGGCCAGACCGGTGGGAAAAGACATACATTTTACAGCAGGAGAGGCGAAGAGAGAAAGGGCGAAGAGAGAAGAGGCGAAGAGAGAAGAAAAGGGCAGGTGTGCAGCTTTGGCACTGGTCCTTGCGTAGCGAGGAGCTGCACTGATCGAGCTCCGCTCCACACACACCTCCACCGAGTGCAGGCTGTAGCCCACTCCATATGATCTACACGCCCCAGACGCGCCACGCACGCACCTGGGCGGTGGAGATGGTGGACTGGATGCCGGCGACCACCACCTTGAGGTGCGCGGGCGAGTGGCTCACCTGCAGGCAGGCAGTGAGTGAGGCGGCGAGGCCGCGAGTGAGCGGGTGCGTGCGTGCGTACGTGGGCATGCGTGGGTGTGCGCGTGCGGAGTGCAGCGAGGCAACTGTGTGCATCTGTGAGAGCCAGGGGCATCACCACGGCGCAACCAACGCCTTCCCGCTGTGATGACCCGCCACTCCTGGTCCCCGCATGCTCATCCGCAGCCCAGCACCATGCACCCCACCACCAGGCACCCGCAGAAACGTACACGCTCTTGCCCTCCCCGCACAGCAGCACAAGGCAGACGCACGCACGCGACAACACGCACCACGTCATCCACGCTGAAGCTCAGGGTGCGGCCCAGCGACGTGCCGTTTAGGGCCGCCGCCGCCGCCACCAGGTTGGTGCCTTGCAGGCTGGCGGAGCTCTCGGGGCCGCCGCCGCCGCCCAAGTTGTGGTAGCCCAGGCTGCTGCCGCGGCTGAAGGTGCCGCCGGCGCCCGAGGTGCTGCCGCCGCCGGCGCGCAGGCCGCCGGGCAGAGTAGCGGCGGCGGCGGCCTGCAGTCGCATGCTGGCCCACTCGCTGGCCAGAGGCCCCAACAGCTGGCGGTGGATGTGCGGCAGCAGCATCTGCAGGGCAGTGGCAGCAATAACAGTAGCAGGCATTGGCACACAAACCATAATGGCCTTAAGGGCCAGAGGCTGGCTGGAGAGAGGCTCGGTGCGTCGCTAAGGCTATGGGGTGAGGCCCAGCAATAGGACGAGCTGCAGCATTGGGTCAGCCCGGCGGCCTCCTAGTTGCGTCATTCGCACCAGTCGTGCACAGTGGGACCCCAATCCGCCCAGTCCGTACGCAAACAGCATGACTCTGGTCCAGGACGGGCTCCCGTAAGCCCGCGTGGCGTGCGCGAGCAAGCCGAGCATGTGCGTACGTGACGTGTCTCTTGTGGCCGCGCTGCAGGCCGCGCCCAGCCCACCCACTCCCTTGATCCCTCCTTCCACCCCTTCCACCACCCGGCCCCTCACTCCCTCACCACCTCACCTGCAGCACCACCTGCACCTCTGCGCGCACGTCCTCCAGCAGCCCCGCCGGCAGCTGCTGCTGCGCCGCGCACACGTACAGCCCCACCTCGGGGGCCAGGGTGGAGTCCGCGGCGCCCGCCACAGCCAGCGCCAGGCAGGCGGGCGGCATGCGGCACAGCTGGAAGCACACCTGCGGGGCGCGGGGGACGGGGGCGTGGGTGTGGCGGTGACGGCAGGAAGCGGCAGGCGGGCGGGGCGTGACCGGGTGCATCAGGTGGGGGCAGCTGGCCGCGGGGGCAACGAGTTACAGGTTGCTGATACTTGGTGCTGTCTGGGCACAACAGGAGTGGCCCCTCGGCGGCAGCGCAGGTGGTGGCGATTCACTAGCAAGCTGGCGGCACGCCTTCACACGCACACACGCAGCACACACGCACACCTGCACGTCGCGCCCCGGCCGGTCCTCCTGCTGCAGGTAGGCGCGGCAGTTGGTCACCACGCGGCCGTTGCCTGTGTGCGGCAGCAAGCGCGGACGGGTGCGGTGGGGTTGTAAGGTGAGTGGGCGGGGTTGCATGGGTCGGCTGAGCAAGCGCAGGTGCAGGGGCCCGCGTCAGGCAATGCACTCTTCGAATAGAAGTCAGCCGGCCACGCTCAATCGGGGCCGCCAAGCGGTATACTCGCAAAGTGGAATGAACTATCCTCCACCCACCCGCGCACTCACCTGGCCCCTCCCGCGACACCACGTCCAGCAGCAGCGTGTCCATCAACGGCCCCAGCACGCCCTGCAGCGGCAGCGGCGGAGCCGCAGCCGGAGCGCCAGCCCCCAAACCCGCCCCTCCGCCGGGCGTGCCCGGCGTGCGGCTGCCACTGGCCTGGTGCTGCAGGCCCTGCGTGGAAGACGGCCCCGCAGCCGTCCCGATCGCCGACGCGCCGCCGCCGGGTGTGCCCGGTGTGCCGGGCGCCGCGCCCGCCCCGGCTCCGGCGCCGGCAGCCGCCGCGGCGCCGCTGCCGGCCGCCACGGGGCCAAAGTAGGCCACACGCGCCTCCATGGAATCCGCCAGCGCCAGCACGCAGCGCGCGCCCTCCAGCTTGAAGCGCCGCTCCAGCAGCGGGCCGAAGGCGCGGTGCACGCTCTCCACCAGCGCCTGCGGGGGCGGGGGCGGGGGCGGGCGAAAGGCGCGCGAGCACGCAAGCACAGTCACATTAGCACATTGGTGACTTACAGGATTACGGTCGTCAGCCATGGCCGCGCGCATACAACGGCCGCGTCGGCCGGCCGGGCTCAACCTGTCGGCCATACGCTACCCCCTGTCCCTTCAAGCCCCAGTACCTCACCCACCCCCGCCCCGCCCCGCCCCGCCCCGCCCACCTGCAGGCTGTCCGCCCGCTGCACGCCCACCAGCGCCGCCGCCGCCTCCTGCCACACGCCCATCTGCAGCCCGTCACCGAAGAACGCCAGGCCCACCACCCGCCCCAGCCGCTGCAGTTGCCGCGCCTGCAACGACAAACCAAGGCCCGCGCCGCCCCCGCCGCCGCCACCCAGGCCCAGGCCCGCGCCGCCGTTGCCCAGCGTCTGCGCGGCCGCCGCGAACGGCGTGCCGGTGCCGTTGCCGGGACCCCCTCCGCTGTTGACGCCGCCAGTGCTGGTGGCGGTGCGGGGCGTGGCGTCGGCGGCACCGGGCGCCGCCGGCCCGGCGGCGGATAGCGCCGCCACCACGCCGCCGCCGGCGTCCAGGATAGGCACGGCGGCGAAGTCGGTGAGGCCGGCCGTCGCGTGCATGCGCCGCCAGTCGGCCGGCAGCGGCAGCAGGTGCGCCGCCGGGGAGCTGGCGCCGACCGCGGCAGAGCTGGCAGCGCCGGCGCGCGGCGTGTCGCTGCAGGGCATGGCCCGTGCGTCCGGCGCCGAGCGGAATACAGCAGCTTTGTCCGTGAGCACAAGCTGTAGACTGCCCACGTCAGCAACGCTTCCGCCACCGCCGCCACCCAGCGGCGAGCGCGGCGTGTTGACAGACGCGGAGACCGGCCCCGCCGCCGCCGAGCCGTTCGCTTCCAGCGTCTGCACGCCGCCAGTCCCTGCTGCCCCTGCATCAGCTGCTGCGGCCGACTCAGCCTCGATTGACAGGCCCTGCTGTGGCTGCTCCGCGGACCCGGTTGCAGACGCTGACTGCAGGGGCGCGGCTGCGGACACGTCTCCCGGCTGCAGCAGCTCCGCCTGCGGCCCCCCGCTGGACATGACGACGAAGCACGACTGCGCCGGGCAGCGCAGGTGCACACTGCAGGCACAGGGGCGGCACCACGCGTAGGGGGGCGGGGGTAAAGTGCCATGACGTAACTTGGAAGCCCCGTTACGAAGAGCGTCACGAAAACTTTTTGCAGTGGAACAGTGCTTTGGAGTCGTTTGGTTGTGCACACGCGATGCATAATGTTTGGCCAGATGCGGTTAGTACCGGCACCGGCAGTGTGGCGCAATGGGCGGGCCCGTCGTGGGCCGCGCTGAGCCACTGGGGCGATAGGTGGATATGCACGGCCGTGGTATTAAGCAGGGTTGGCTGTGCGGGTATCGAAGTTGCGATAAGGACTGTGCTATTTTTCCGACCCCAAGCACGTTTTATGCTGGAATGGCATCATGCACGACAGTGTGACGACAAAACGGGTCGTGGCGTGCGCCCGGGGCGAAGGGGGTGCACCGCAGCAAACACGCAGTGGGTGAAACTGGTCGGTCGTTTGAGTGACCAGCCCCCACGTGGGGCGGCACATGACGGCGGCGCGCCAAATTTACAACTTTTGCGCCGTGAAATCAGCGCGCGCGGCCCAGTTATACGCGCGGGGGCTACCCCGGGAGTCGGCGAACGGGCGCTGGACTTCATGCGATGCCTGTCACTCACCTTACGAACGCCGCGCCGCTGCAGGCGGCCGCCAGTGAAGACATCTGAGTAAGCCGCTCCAGCCACGAGCCTTGCACCAGATGCAAACTGTCATAAAGCACCTGTATTACAGGTCGAGCGATTGTCTCGTTTCTTTCGTCTCTTGCAGTTCGTGGTGACGCGTACCTGCCACTGCAGCTCCACTGCGCGACTGTCATCTCTGCGAACAGCGGGAGCCACGGACGTGCCACGGTCCTGGCGTTCCTGAACGCCTCGTTCAGGCGCGCTCGCTTCCGGTGGGCTATCCGGCGCGCTGCTGAGACAATTGAATAGGGATTTAAACATAGCAGCACTTTTGTCAACCGCGATACTAAAATATAGCATACAAGCGCTTGCTTGTGAGCCTAGCCATCCTGCTCCTTGGTTTTTGCACGTAGATAGTCGTCAGTGCAAGCAAATCCTAATAGCCATGGTACTGCTTCGCATGGTGGTTGAGTCAGGAGAAGTGCTGCTCGACAGGCCCATCGCACATTAGTTGCCCACCGCTTGGTTTGCATATTTCATTTCTGTGGTAACATACACTTCCTTGTTAGCATACCAGCGGACCTGTCTGCAAGAGCTCGAGGTGGCTTTTTCCTTGCTGCATTATTGCCCCAATCGAGTTGCTCGGAAGCAAAGTTTTGCGTTATTCATAAGTACACAGCTTATTAGACTCGTTCCTGCGCTGTTCCTGCGCTCGGACTCCCGCTTCAGGACTGAGCACGCGCAGGACTGGGTATGCGGGCAACAGCACCACGCACTCGTGCGCCACCGGACTGCGCCACTGGCGCGGGCGGTGCCAAGTGCCGCCTCCTGACGGCACCTCAGCTCCATTACCACCTGCACCCGGCACCCTGCAAATGCGCTGCCGTCGGTCCCAGTCTCGCTCCAGCCCACCCACACCGGCAATGGCGCACCGCCGCAAGGACAGCAGCCGCAGCATCTGGAGCCGACAGCTCAAGTACTGATGACGCAGGTGGCTGGCGCAGCCGTCGCCACCCCGACCTTTTGCGGGCGGTGCAGGGGTCCGTCGCCAGTAACACCAGCGGCGGTGGCGACTCAAGCAGCGACAGCAGCAGCACGAGCAGGGGATCAACGCGCGTGCTGGGTGGGGCGGTGGCGACCGCGCCGGCTGGTGCACTGGCATCCGACCCGCCCCGGCCGGAGGAGGTGGATGAACGGTACCGCAGGTGGGCCTGGGCGTGGGCCTGGGACTAGTGTAAGATCACGGCGGGGAGCACGCGGCGGGTTTCTTCCGGCAGCTGCCTTTATGGCAATGCCATCTGAGCAAACGGGTCCACCGTGGGCCCCCGGGGGATGTACATGGCGTGGCTATGCTGTGCCTGCTGCGCGTGTTGAGGCACGTGCACACAGGGGGAAGCGCTGCAGAATTCTGGCCACATGCTGCACGCGGGCGTAAGTTCACGTCGGCAATGGCATGGGTTTGCCACCTGGTTTCGTTCGGACCGGTTGACAGCCGCATGTCTTGTGAGGCTCCAACCACTAGCCCCCGGTCTGGTCCCCTTGTGTGCCATGTTTCCGTACGGTTGTACACGCAGGGCGGACTACAGTGACGTGTTTCAGTTCGAATCCCGACAGGTGAATCAGGGATGTGGCAGCGGGTGGGCCCGTGCGCTCTGTGTGTATCTGATGGGCTCACGCATTGCGCCCAAAGTCTACAGTACAAGCGGTCTGAGCGCATGTCCGACGCCATGCCCGCCTGGCGTACTGACCCGTCTGTGCTCGCTGCATGTGGGCGCGCCGCCAGGCCTTTGTTCGGGCCATTGCCGGCGGCGAGCCGCGCATGCGCCTGGCGGAGGCGGCGTTGCACGTTACGGCGGAGGATGACGCCATTGGTAAGGGCGGGGGGCGCTGCCGGTAGTTCATTCCAGTTTCCACGGCAACCGGGAAAGCGGGCATCCCAGGCAGCGAGGGATGCGGGATAGGCGGACGGTAGAGGGTTAGGTAATTGGGCTACAGGCTGAAAAGCATTAACTGAATGGAAGGGAAGGGAAGGGGACGGAACCCAAGGATCCCCCGGCAACAGTTTGCACGGCTCACGCTTCGCTTGCTGGCCCGCCTCTCGCCCCCGCACGCCTCCGTGCCGCCCATTTCCCTTTCCCTGCTCTCCTCCTGCAACCCCCTGCAAGCCTCCCTGTCCACGGTCCGCTTTCCCGTGGAGGCCTGGCTGGAGCGGATAGGTACGGACGGCCGGGCGGGTGTGCTGGTCAGGGGGGGATGGAGGCAACGGGTGTGTGTACCGTACCCTACACGGGCACACAGGGGCCCGGCCATGCCACGCCGACGGTGTGTGCTGCCAGGTGTGCGGGTTCAGTCGCCAGGCGACTGACAGCAAGGTGGGCGGCTTGCCGGTCCCAACACAGCGTCACCTGCTCATGACTCCAACCCATACACGGACTGCTTCCCTTCAGCCTGGCACCCCACCCTTGCAATCCCACGTGCTCCTGCTGCACTCCCCACCCCCAGACCGACTGGTAGACCAGCTGTGTGCGGTCAACCTGCGCCGCGCAGCCACCGCCGTGTCGCCGCCGCCGCTGCCACCTGCAGCAGCTGCAGCGGCCGGCAGCGGCGCCTCCACCTCGTCCTCAGACGCGGCGGGGGCAGCCGTGGCCGCCGAGGCGGGTGCCGTGCTGCGGGTTGTGGAGCGCTACCTGTGGGAGGAGTGCGGCTTCCGGGCGCCCGACTACGGCCGCAGCAACCTGCCGCCAAATGCGGTGGTGGACCACGCGGGCGTTTGGGAGGACGCGCGGCTGGGCTATCTGCATGAGGTGCGGGCGTGTGTGGATGTGGCGGGTGTGGCGGTTTTGCGGCTGTGCGGGTGCGTGGGGCTGCGGGTGTGGGTTGGTGTGGGTTGGTTTGGGTGCTTTTGGTGACTGGCAACATGTGCGTGTGTGCGTGCGTATCATGTACATGTAGCTGTGTGGTGTCTGTGCAGGCTTTGCAGCTCATCACGGCTACATCACGTGTCACTTGCGTCTTGGTTAGGCAAGTTGGGTGACTCAGTCACCCTCCCACCCAAATGTGCTGATTACAATGCCTCCCCAACTCCGGGCCCCTTGGCCCCTGCGCCCGTGCGCGCAGACGCTGGTGCGGCGGTGCGGCCACCCCGCCACGCTGGGGCTGCTGCTGGGCGACGTGTGCGCGCGGCTGCTGGACCGCGGCCGCCTGCCCTGCGCCGCCACGGTGGACACGCGGTGAGTCAGCGCGCGCGGGGGCGGGGGGCGGCGGGCGGCGGGCACGAGTGCGCACCGTGCGGCGTGGTGCTTGAAACTACAAAGCTGCTGCCCTGATGCAAGGACGTTATACGGTAGCTGCACCACAGGCATGTGTTGAGCTGGGTCAGAGTACGGTAGCGAGCCGTGATCGCGGCGCAGCAGGGGCTTTCCTGGCTGACGTACGGTACGGCCCACGTGCGCCTATCATCACCGCGTTGCACTCACTCCCACAGGAACTTTCAGTACCTGCCGCGGGCGTTGGCGCTGCCGCACCTCACCCGCGACGTGCTGGCTGCGGCGGCGGCGGCACAGGGCGTCGGCAGCGACGGCGGCAGCGGCGGTGGCCCCATTGGCGGCCTACTTAACACCTGCACCAGCGAGGTACGAGGCCGCGCCGGTGCGGTACAACATCCAACCATTTTCCAGCAGCCGGGCCCTTGCATGTGGTAAATGTGCGCACATGGCCTGTCCCGCAAATACGCACAAGACGCTGTCCTCTTCACGTCGTTGGACAAACCCCAAGCGCACTCTAGCATGGTTGCAACACGGTACGTGTGGTGCCAGGTGCTCGTGGAGATGCTGCGCCACCTCAAGCGCTCCTACTGGCCGTTCGCCTGGGACTCCAACGAGCAGCTGGATGTGACCTACCCCGGCGGCGGCGCAGCCAGCCACGGCGGCTTCAGGTGCGGGTGTATGTGGCTAGCTATCCATGGGACGGTATGGGTCAGGTTAAAGATAGTGTACATTGTAAAAACCAAAACCTCAAACCAACCGACAAGGCAGCACAGGGGAACGGGAAAGGGGGGTGCATGGTGGGGCTGCGTGCCACAAGGCTAGGGCAAACAAGAAGACGAGATGCACTGCTAACACCCAAAACTCCCAACATGCGGTTGCCCCGTTTGGAAGGTCCGCTGCCAAGCTGGCTACCGGGGAGGAGATGTCGGCGGCGCTGGCGGCAATCGCCAAGGTGAGCGGGCGCGAGGAAGCAACACAATCTATGCAGTGAATTGCGTGGTATCAGCTGCAAGCGAACGCTGGGCGCGACATCGGTTTAGTGAGTGGTCGCTAGGCCCGCGCTGACCACTCGCTAGGAGGACCACACCGACCGGAGCGCGTGCCAATGACATGTTACCGCAGGTGGCGGCGTGGCGGCTGGAGCGTGGCATTTTCACCAGCCCCGGAGCCGGCGACATGCGGCGGGCGCGGGCGGCGTGCGAGCGGCTGGTGCTGCTGGCGGCGGACCGGTACCCGGAGGAAAGGTGTGTGTCCGCATACGCACCCCCCCCCCCCGCTATCCAGCATGGCACTCTGTCCCAGCTGCCTTGCGCGCAGCCGGTGTTCATGCGCTCGCACACTCATCCGCGCGGTCCCACTTACCTGTGTTACGGTCTGCACGTGCCTACATGGACCCACCCGCCCACCCATGCCCTCTCCACTTGCCCACCCACCTGTCCTCCCACTTGCCCGCCCGCTCTTGCCCACCCGCTCACTCACCCACCGATCTGCCCATCTGCCCGCCCATAACCACTCCTTCCCCCCTTCACCACCCAGCTCATACCCCCCCCCGCCGGCATCCCCCCCCCCCCCAAAAGGCGCGACCTGGCCATTATCCTGCTGCACTCCGGCGACGTGCCGGCGGCACGGCGCGAGATGCGCGCCTACATGCGCGCCGTCAGCCCAGCTCCCCCTGGCGGCGGCAGTGGCAGCAGTGGCAGCAGCATTGCCAGTCAAGCAGAGCCTACAGGCAGAGCCGGCGCAGTAGGCACGGGAGCAGCAGCAGCAGCAGCTGGGTCTGGGGCTGGTGTCTCATACTGGGCGGGTGTGGGCGGGCCGCTGGGGCCCGACCCGTTTGACCTGGTCCTGTGCAGGCGGCTGCTATCCACCCTGGAGGGACTGGGCGTAAGGGCGGCGGGAGAAGAGGGCGGTGAGGAGCAGGGGCTGGCGGCTGAGGAGCCGCTGTGTGTGGAGGCGGCGCTTCGGATGACGCCACCCTGGGAGCGGGCGCGCAGCGGCGGCGGGCGGGCGCTGCCGCTGACGTGGTAGAGGTGCCCCGGCACCCTTGTGCCCCGGGGAGGTGCACAGCTTTCCCTCGGCATTTGGGGCCTTGGATTCGCCGCAGCATGGCGCCTACGGGCAGTGTGACATGGGCACACACCAGGCTTTGGAGCAACATGCACACTTAGCCGCCGAAAGAATCGATGCCCACGGAGTCCGCGTGCGGCTGGCGGACGCGCCGGCAACCGCCTTCCGTTGGATTTCGACGGCTCCATACTTCGGCCATACTTTTCTGTTGCTCCGAGCCAACTGCTTGAGACAAACCAGCTTTCCGATATATTAAAGGAAATGCGCACAATATATTTGCAGGCCTTTCTTGTGCTCTGGCGGCTTTTTTGGCATGTTGGGCCCCTCACCAAACTCTGCTTCATGTAATGTATGGGGGCTCTGCGTAAAGTGTCTAAGGACGAAATATTTGCCAGAGGACAGCAGAGGGTGGGTCGGACAGGGTCAGGTGGGAACAGATGCATATACGACGGCGGCGCCAGCGTGTGTAGTCGAGCGCCACTGCGAGCCCCCTGTCGGTCGCACGAGAGCTGGGCAAGCCTGGGGACTTACATGTAACGTTTTGTAAACATTTGCACCTAGTGATAGTCTACAGCTCTAGATAATCTGGAAACGCAAAAAAAGTTTGGAGTCATTCCGGAGCCGCCGAACCTGCGCGCCCCTTCTTCTGCTAGCAGAATTTCGTGTCTGTGGCTGTCATAATGGCCGAAAGGACGCCTCTTCTTGCAGCAGAACACGGCCGTGCGCACGCTGAGCCTCTGCAAAGAAAGACAAGCGACTGTCTCCTGCACACGGAGACTTGCTTCTTGTCGGACGGCTCCACGAAGAAAGATGATGCCGAGCACCGTAAGGTCAGCGGGGACGGGCTTCGGGGCGAAACTTCCGCCGGCAATGCAACATGTATGGTTCGCCAGAAGGCAGAATCACCGGTGAGACCTGCTCATGTAATTTAAATCTTGCTCCCGTCCTCGAAACGGCAACTGCAGGTCCAGCGCAAACTGCTCGCAGCATGCATCCTGTGCGTGCTCTTTATGCTTGTGGAAGTCGTCGGAGGCTACCTCGCGCACAGGTGAAGCTTGGTGGCAAGCGGGTGCTAACGAAGCACCCTCGGGCCGGAAGCCCGACGGCCTCCCAGTTCGTTTTCCCGCCAGCGCCTTTTGGCGCCTCTGCCTCCCCACCCCTCTCCCCCCCCCCCCCCCCCCCGCATCCTCTACTTCGCAGCATTGCCATCCTGTCCGACGCCGCGCACATGCTGTCCGACGTGGCGGGCTTCGCCGTGTCGCTGTTCGCGGCGTGGGCGGTGACGCGCAAGAGCCACGCCTCGTACTCGTTCGGCTACCACCGCATCGAGATCCTGGGCGCGCTGGCCTCGGTGCTCACCATCTGGGCCGTGACCGGCGCGCTGGTGTACGAGGCGGTGCTGCGCGTGCTGTACCCAGAGCCCGTCAACGGAAAGCGTGAGAGCGGGAAGGGTGTGGCCAAGGAGACGAAATAGCTGGCGGGCGGCTTAAACTGTGTTCGTGCTGTGCCCGCCCGCTTGAGCCCTTCGCCTGAGGCATCTAACTGAACACGCATCCTGTCTGCGCCCATCACATGACGCCGCGTATGCGCACCGCAGTTATGTTCATTGTGGCCTGCGCCGGCATTGGCTTCAACCTGGTCATCGCGGCGGTGCTGGGCGAGCACCACGTGCACGGCATTGGTGGGTGGGGCCGAGCGGGGCGGGGCGGGGCGGGGCGGATGAGGAGAACGAAAGGTGGGAATCAATCGGGGGAAAGGGCTGTGTGCGGGGGTAGGTGTGGATAGCGAGAGCCGCCCATGACAATGTACTACAGGCGTTTGGCAGCGTTGGGACAGAAGCACAAAGAGCCCATCGGTAGCCTTTTGATAGCTGCATTCTGTGGTCATCGGACGGCAACAGGCGCGGTTTGAGGTGCAGTCAGCCAGCCAGGACAGGCACCAGACTTGCCTCTCACGTGTGTGGCACCCGTACAGGCGGCCACTGCCACGGCCACGGCGACGACGAGGATGGTCACGGCCACGGCCACGGTCACGGCCACGGTCACGGCCACTCGCACGGTCATGGCCACTCGCACGGTCATGGCCACTCGCACAGCCGCCGTGAGGGCAAGCGGTCGGCGGCAGCGGCTGCTGGCCACACCACACACACCGTGCACTCCAGCCACGCCCACGGAGACAGCCACAGCCACAGCCACGATGGTAGCGACCACAGCCACCACGGACACGGACACAGCAGTGATGAGGCGGGAGGCAGCGGCAGCGGCTGCAAGCACGCCGGCCACGCGCACGAGGGCGGCAGTTGCATCATCATTAATGTACCTCTGACCGATGGAGCGGCGGCGGCGGCGACGACCACAGCTGGTGCCGCAGCGCCCGTGTCTGCCATCATCAGGTGGGGTGGGGTGCGGCCCGGAGCCGGTGCGTGGGAGTTCACTCGGCACAAGCGTATTGAAGCGCAGGGATGCCAGGAGGGCGCACAGCGTCCACTGAGCTTGGGACTAGCTACGTTTGCGCGCTGAGCCGAGCTAGCAGGGCATTATGTATACAGCTTGCCAGAGGCGCAGGCCGCAATGCCGTTGAAATCTTCGGTACCTGCTCTATTTCCACCCCGTCCGCAGGGAGGGTGACCACGAGGTGCCGGTACGGCTGGACGTGCAGCAGGTGCGTTCAATCCTGGGCGTGGGTGTGCGTGAGCGGGCGTAAGGGGCAAGGGAGCCCTGCCTTGAGGTGTGGTGTACGCAGCGTTAGGTCCGTGTAAGGTGGTCGGGGAGAACTGCGGTGTGTGTACATGCTGATCACACCGTGGCCCCCGCCTTGTGTGCACTGTCGTGCAGATGCTTGCTGCCGGCAAGGCCCGACACTCGCACGGCAGCCACGGCCACTGCGACCACGACCATGACCATGACCATGCGGAGGGCGCCAACGGAGGCCACAGCCACTCGCACGGCGGCCACAGCAGCGATGAGGAGGAGGGTCATGACCACGCCCACGAACATGAACATGAACACAAGCACGGCGCCGGCGGCTGCTGCGGCAGCCACGGCAAGCCGGCGGCGGCGGCTGGCGAGGGCGCCGCCGCTGCTGGCACTGCGGCGGGAGCCGCAGGCGCCGCTGCAGCGGGCCATTCGTCGGACAGCGACGACCACGACCATGACCATGGTCACGAGCACAAGCATGGTGGGGGCTGCGGCCACGGCCACAGCCGCGAGGTTGTGCCGCATGACCACTCAGAGCACAGCGATGGCCACGGCGCCTGCGGGCATGACCACTCGGACTCGGACCACCGCGGCCACAGCCACAGTCACAGCCGCGGGCACAGCCATGGCCACAGCCATGGCCACAGCCATGGCCATGGCGGGTGCAGCCACGGCCATTCGCACGGCCACGGCCATTCGCACGGCAACGGCCATTCCCACGGCCACGGTCACGGCCATGGCCACAGCCACGCCCACGGCCACGACAACATCAACCTGCGCAGCGCGGTGCTGCACGTCATTGGCGACCTGCTGCAGAGCATTGGCGTGGCCATTGCGGGCGCACTCATCTGGTGGAAGCAGGACGACCCGCGCTGGCAGGTGCGTGTGCGTGCGCGTGCGCGTGTAGTCCGCCTGAAGTGCGGGTGCATTGCTGCTTACATTCCCGCTCGCTCATCATCTTGCTTACCACCGGCCTCCGCCCGCCTCTTTTCGCCTGTGCTTCCTTTCCGCAGCTGGCGGACCCTCTGTGCACATTCGGCTTCGCCATCCTGGTGCTACTGACCACGCGCGGCATCATCGCCGACATCACGCACACGCTCATGGAGCGCACGCCGCATCACGTGGACCTGCAGCAGGTCACGCAGGCCTGGCAGGGGGTGAGTAACGCGCAGGCCGGCTGGTGGGGCTTGGGGTGAATTGCGGTGGGTTGCCGTCGCCGCTGCCGCGGTCGCCCTGAAGCCTGGGGCCGTGGGCTTGGGATTGTTATGCACTGGACAGGGGATGCAGTGCGGGATGGGCTGGGCGTATGGTGGACTGAGAGCGGCTAGCGCTTTGTTCCCGCACTCCACCGCCCGAGCCTTCCGCCATAGCTTTGCTTCTCTGCCTGTCCCTGCCTGCTATGGCTTCATGAAAGCCTATGCCTCTCCCCTTGCTGCCGCCCCTTCGCGCTGCCGCCGCCAGATGGACGGCGTGCTGGACGTGCACGACCTGCACGTGTGGAACCTGTCCGTGGGCCTGCCCATCCTCACCGCGCACGTGCACATCGCGCGGGCGGCGGACGCGGACGCCGTGCTGCGCGACCTGGAGAGCTATGTGCGCGGCACGCTGGGCATCACGCACAGCACCATCCAGATCTGCAACTACCAGGTCAGTCAGCAGCGGGAAGGAGACAGCAGGCGTGAGAGGCGCTTGGCTGGTGGCGGGGGACGGGTCAAGGCGTCGTGGATTGCTGTGGTTTACTATACGCGCGTTTAGGCGCTTGGTTTACCTGCTTGCATTTACGACGATACCGGTCCCTCACAGCTCACGCCCACTATGTTTACGTTGCCTAACACAGGGCGCCGCCGTGGCGGTCACTGGAGATGCGCAGGTGTAGGCTGCAGATTGTGAGCTGGCAGAAGGATGAAGTGGAAGGGCAAGACGCGAGCACGTGTGAACGTGTGGGATGGGCTGTGCATCAGACGTGCATTGCATGCTTGGCCGTGCCCAACAAGCACTGCCGTCGGCCAATTGAGCCCAGACGTTCTTGAGATTGACGTCGCCGTCGAAGGCTGGAGGCGCGTAAAAGCAATTATGACACGGGTCCGTCGTGTGGCGCGGGCACTTTAGGGCAAGTAATAAATGTCAAAATGTTGGTATGCACTATAGGCAACGGCTGAGCAGTGTCGTTGTGTCTGTTGAGGAAAGGCGGGGGAGCGAGGGCAGCCTCCGCTCAAATTGCCGTCCGCGGGGCCCATTCAGGTGGGGGCGATACTTTGGGTTCATGCACCTTGAGGACTGGAGTGGCGTTGTAACGGCACTGTAACATGCCTGCGACCTCATACAACCCTGCGTATCCTCACATGAAGGCTGTGCAGACAGTGCAGCGCTCCCAGGGGATATGACGTAACGCCGCATGACCACATTGGGATGCCGGATGCGGCAAGTGAACATTAACTGGCTGTAAGGAAGCCGTTCATTCCTCTGCAAACATGCTCTGCCAGCGCTTAGTACTGCAGCCAGCCAGTCATGCCACAAGACCTCCAAGCGCCTTGTCCTGTCTCGTCCCCACAGCCCCACGCGACATACACAAGATTCCTGCGGAAACATTGCGGCGTCCAGAAATCTCTAGCCATAATCTCTCCACCTATAGCGTGCCGTATTTCAGGCGTCATGTCAGCCGCAGCACGCTCCTTTGTTCACGGCGTGCGCGCAATTACCGGTATCTTTATAGCGCAATCAGATATGATAGTGCTGGTCACGAAGGCCGCATGTCACCTCACACATGCAACCTGCCTATTGCCCCGCGCCGCACTCAAGTCCTGTCCAACTGGATGCACAAAGTTAAAGTCGCTGAAATCGCTCGTCTCGACGCTGCACGTACGCGCCTCCTGCTCGCCCCCGCTCAATAAGACGCACACCAGCCCGCTGCACGTGCCTGCTGCCGTCTCTGCTGTTCACTCTCTTGTCGGGGCCGTTAGTACGCTTCGCCTCACGTCACAAACGTCCAGTAAACACGCCTTCGCCACAGCTCCACCCCATGCTGCGAAGCCTGCACATCGGTGATCACGCTGCCACGCGCTACCGGCTCAGGCCGCTTGGACCCGGCGTGCGCCGCCCCGTGCTGGTGGTCATCTGCTCCCGGCTGGCCACCCGGCTGATGCTGCCCTCGCCCGAGGGCGTGGCGCGGCCGCTGGCGGGGCCGCGACTGGGCGAGGGGCTGACGCCGTTGCCGTTGCCGCTGCCACCGCCGTCGCCCGATACCACGTTGACACGCGCCCGGCCCAGCTCAACCTTGCGCGCGCGTGAAGCGAACTCCAGCGAACACTTAGTCTCGCTGACGTTCTCGGCGGCGGGCGAGACGTTGACGATCATGACGCACTTGCTGTTGCCGCCCAGCGAGTCCTCCAGCAGTCGCGTCAGCTGCGTCACCGCAGCGGGATTGGGGTAAGTTTTGCATGCAACGTGGCACGCAATGCACCACCTTGAACAGGGTGTGCCTCTTCAATAGCTGCGGTTGCGCCCTGCGAGCGCACCTTGGAGTTGCGGTAGGGGATGTGTGCGTTGCGCTGTTGCAGCGCCTGGATGACGTCGCCCAGCGCCGACAGGGACTTGTTGATGGCCTGGCGGGGAGGGCGGGGAGGGGTTCCAGGTGTGATGAGTTAGGAGAGGAGGACGGCGGCGGGGGGAGGGGGGGTCCCATCCATGGATGGTGTTTGGAGGAGGCGAGTCCATTCCAGAACCCTTACCAAACCACGAGGGATGTGGGCGAAGGGCGATCCACATGCAGGACAGCAGGGTCAGGTAGTGGCGCCTTCGGCCTTAGATGCGCTGTCAAGACACCAGGCGATACAGCCATATGCGGTGGTGGGTGCGACCGGCACGCACCTGGGCCTCCTTCAGGCGGTCGCCCTGGGCGCCAGTGCGGCTGAGGCGCTCGCTGCCGGCAAGGTCAATCAGGTGCAGCTTGCCCTTGAGCGTGGTGCCTGTCGCAGAGGCAGCAGCATGGAAAGAGGTGGCACAGCAGAGTTAGCATGCATGCACTGTAGCTGGCGCCGTCTGCCGACAGGCTGATGGAGCGCCAGATTGCAGTGCCCGCAGTGTCTACGAAGCAATACCCCCGCAGTGCCCACGACCGCGCACCGTTCTGCTTGGACACGGCGGTGATGTAGACCGACAGCACCAGGTGCGAGCGCGAGGAGTGCTCGTTCATGTTGGTGGCGTAGGTGGAGCGGTTGGACTTGCCGCGATCGATCATGGCGGTCACCTCGCCCATGTCCTTGACCTCCTCCAGCTTCAGGCCAGGCACGTACATGCCTTCGGGGCCCTGCGGCGGCGAGAGCGGCCGCACGGCGGCGGTGGTTGGCACATCAGCACACTGATTTGGCACGTGAACGAAACATTCAGTCCAAAGCCTCATGGGCGCTGATGCCCATGCAGCCGCGGCGGCATCCAGTCCAAGCACACAGCCGCAGCCGCCCGCCTCCCTCCCCAACCCAGCGCCTCGCACCTGCTTCACGTCCAGCTTGTCGCCGTCCTGCTTGCCGCTCATCAGCAGGTCGTAGATCTGCTCGTTGTAGATCTCCAGCACGCTGGCGGAGAAGCTGTAGGAGTACTCGGCGCCCCGCTCCTGCGCCAGCCGGAACAGGTCGCCCAGCGCGCGCAGGTTGACGCCGGGGTTGCCCTCCGGCCCCTCCATGGTGAAGGTCTTGCCGCTGCCGGTCTGGCCGTACGCCATGATGGCAACATTGTAGCCATCCAGCACGCTCACCACCAGCGCCGCCACCTCGTCGTACAGCTGCAGCGCGGAAGACAGGGGGCAGTGGCGTGACCACATGCTCGACGGGGGAGGGACAAGCAAGCAATGCTCTGCACCGGTCGGCATCTGGAAACCTTATCAAGATGATGCCCTGGCATGCGTACCGGCACTTTAATTTTACAACACCATCCATGGATGGCTCCAACCCACCCCCCGTCAACCTTGCCCGAGACTGAAATGGTAATCGCCTACTCAGTCAAAGGTTAAGTTTGGGTGGCTGGATGGGCAGCGACTGGGAATTTTGGGTTCGGCACCGGGACTTATCGGGTTGTGGGAATGTTTGCGAGTTTTTCTCCTCCTCCTTCTCCCATATTAGGCCACGCTCACCTCCTTGCTCTTATGCATTGGGTTTGGTTTAGTTTGGGCTGGTAACCACAACCCCCCCCCCCCGGCCGCCCGGACGACCGCCGATTCGGTAACGGCTTCGTCTTGTGTATTTGTTCTACCACTTCGCCACATATCCTTGCAACCCCCCCTGCCTAGTCGCTCACCTTCTCCTGCCCCTCCTCAAATGACAGCACGCGGTCAAACTCGAAGTCCTTCTCCGCCTTGTTGTCCACCGCAGCCACGCGCACGGTCTCCTCGGTGGGGCAGCGCACCGGCATGGTCGCCGCCGCCGCCGCCGCGTCCAACCCGCCGCGCTCCTTGTCCAGCAGGGGGCGCACGCGGCACAGCACACGGATGTTGCCCTTGAGCTCCAGCACGGTGTTGTGCAGCTTGCGCCGCTTGTCGAACTCGGTGCGCCATTTTTCCCGGAAGTGCATGATCTGGCCCTGCGCCTCCAGCGCCTGGATCTTGGCCGCTTGCTCCGCCTGTCGCAGGTGATCGGCGACGGCAGCATCAGGCCGCATGTCAGCGGTAGCGCGGCACAGGACTCAGGCAGAGAATGTAAAGGTAGCTTGGAAGCACCTCTCCACACAAGGCCAGACCATTGCCGCGGCATGACCATGTGAGCTCGGCCTAGCATGCACGCGTGCGCACACACCTGCTGTCGCACGGTCTCGGTCTCGTCCCGCGCGTCCCGCAGTGCCTGGTCCATCTCCGACAGCTTGGTGCGCAGGTCGGTCTGAGAGAGGCGTCACAAAGGGCAGAGCGGCGTAGCACATGGATACCGCAAAGAACGTATGAAAAGACCCCTTCTTCAGAAGAGTCCTAATGACCTGAGGCGTGGTGACTCATGCATTATATAGCATTTGCAATCATGACTCCGGAAGACTGCGACCGCGATCATATTTGCTCCAGCCCGGCCTTACCTGCGCGGACCGCACACGCGCAATCTCCTTGTCGCGGACCAGGCGGGTCATCTGCGTAATGGTCTTTTCCGAGAAGATCTCGGTCTGGAAGTTGACCTGCAGCAGCACATATCACATAGCACAACACACAATCAGCGCCACACCACAGGGTCAGAGCAGAAACTGGCGGTGGCGCCCGTCCAACCCCATGGCTACAACCTTGTGTCTGCAGGCATGAAAGGAAACACGCCCCGTCGCCGACACGTGCCTAGGCGCGCGCAGCACGCACAAGCCCACCCATGCAGCGCAGCACACGCACCAGCTCCTCCAACACGCCCTCGCGCAGCGCGTGGATCTCGTCCAGCTTGGCCTGGATGGCCAGCAGCTGCGTCTTATACGCCGCCGCCGCGTCCGACTTGACCGCTGCCATCTTGCCCTTCATTTCCTGTTTGCCACACGAGACCCACATGCATTTACAAAGCATGCTCACGCAGCCCAGCTGTAGCCAGCGCCCCTTGGACTTAACTCTACTCCCAACCCAGGGTCGCCTTCGACGCTTTGCTATGTGCTCTCGCCCCAGTTTTGCCTCCCCCCGAAACGGAATGAACTACCCCCTTTCGCGTGCCCTACGCCGCTCCTGCCCCGCCCCCTGCTTTCCCTCGTAACCGCCGGCCTCGCCTTTTGGTCTCTGTCCTCCTACGTTCCTCCTTCCCTACCCACCTTCATGGCCTGCAGCGCATCGCTCTTGGTGGCCTGCAGCTGCTGGATCATGACCTGCTTCTGCTTCAGCTCCGCCTCCAGCTCCTCCACCTTCTTGCTGTGCTGCTCCGTCAGCGACCACATCTGCTGCTGCAGCGCCCTGGCCTGCTCGCTCTCGGTGGCCGCCGCCATGGCCGCCTGCTGCGCCTTGAAGTTGGCCTCAGCGTTCGCCAGGTCCTGGCGTGCGTGCGTCAGCTGCTGCTGAAGCAGCTCCTGCGCCTGCACCGCGTCATCGCGCTGCTTGGTGAGCTCCTTGACCGCATCCGCGGAGCCGCCCGCCGCCGCCTTGCTGGCCCGCAGCGCGGTCAGCTCGCGCTCCTTCGCTTGCAGCGTCGCCTGCAAACCCAGGCAGTGCATGCACCAGCCGCTCAGCCGCCGCCCCAACACTTCAATGCTGGTCTGACGCAACGTCATCATTACGCCGACACTGCCAACGAAATGTGAACTGCTTGCCTTCAATACACTACCCACCTGAGACTCTGCCAGCAGCGCCTCCAGAGAACGCAGCTCCTCCACAGGCGGCCCTGGCGCCGCCCCGCGCGGCGATGGTCCATCCGCGGCCTGTGCCAGCCGCGCCTGCATGCGTGCCAAAACGGGAAACAGTCTATTAGCCCTCACCGCGACTTAGCTTCAGCCCCATCACTTGGCTTGCGTGCGTCGGCCTCATGTTGACCCAACGCGCTTTAGTGAGATCACCAGGCAACCTTGCCACCTTGCTTGACCCCACCCAGTCCTTTCACGCCTGCATGCACGCACCTTGAGCCGAGCCGCCTCCGCCTCCGCCTCCCGCAGCCGTGCATCGCGAACTGCCAGCTGCTGCTGCAGACTTGAAACCTGCTGTGCCAGCTCGCTGTTGGGAACGACGGCACGGCACAACCCGACGTTAGCGGCCATTAAGTAGGCATCCTGTGCCTCGTGCAACATGGAAGCCAGGCAGCAACTGACCCAGCGTAGCGGGACACCACGGACCACTCCGCACCTGCTGCCGCGGGAGTTGGCCTCGCCAGCGTCCACGCTGCGGGCACCACCACTGCGCAGGTTGCGGTTCTCGTCCTGAAGCATGCGGAGCTCATGTTGCAGCTCCGGGATCACCTCCACGTTGCCCGGGTACATTAGCCCCGTCTCCGCACGCAGAGCCTGCCCACACGGAGATTGTGCAGCAGCGAAAGCCAGGCTGTTAGCACTGTGCACGCTGCTGTACGCGCGGTGATACGCATGAGCCATGTATCCAGCCAGTGTGCAGGCCTCCATCAGCGTGCTGGAGACGCCCGGTCGCGCGTCTGGCCTCTTCACACACCTGCAGCTGCTCTCCGCTGCGGGCGAGCAGGTCCGCCAGGTACTGGTCATAACCCTGCGATTGGTGCAGCACGCGTGCGTCAGGTGCCGACATGTCAAGTAGGGCCGGTACTGGCTCAGGTGATATGCAGAGCACGGCAGGCATGCACGGCGCCACAGCCAATCATCTGCGGAACCAGGTGCTGCCGGCTCCTTTCAAGCCAGCCGAACGTACTCACTTCCACACCCCACTCCCTGCTGGGGCCCTCACTGACCTTCACATCGATCATCTGGCGCCGGCGCGCCTCCATCTCCTTCCCAAACAGGTCACGGTAACCGTAGGAGGGAAGCGCGGCTTTGTTTGCCGTGCCGTTGGTGTGTTTGTGGCCGCGGGTAAGGATGGGCTGCTCGTCGTCGCCCTCCAGCTCTCCTTCCTCCCCCTCCCCCAGCTCTCCCAGCTCGTCCTCCTCATCATCCAGCTCATACTCCTCATCCGCGAGACCCTGCGGTTAGCCACAGCGCCGGCGAAGCTTTCTCAGCTGGTAACGCCAGCCGCCCGGCACACAAGCTTCGCATTCTGGAGACATTCCCTCTTCGGCTGGTGCCGCGCCATAACACCGGCAGGGGACGCCCCATTGCCAAGAGGTCACGGCTAATTGCATACTTCGCAGCGGCCTCCCGTCGCTGCGCGCCTGGAAGCAGAACGGGCGCTGAGAACAACCCACCAGTTCGGCCAGGAGCGTGCGCTTCCTCGCCTCTACCGCGGCATCTGAGTTTTGGTAAGATTTTTGCAGCGTCTGTTGCGCCAACCCCGGGTCATAGTCCTGTGAACAGCGCGGTGAAACAACTTAAGCGCCCCTCGCCGGGTGCTGATGCTGCCAACCTCCGCACCAGTGGCTTCTTGAACGTTGGCGGCATGGCTGCACCTCCTGCTTTATCTGTTACTTGCCAACGTCAGAAGGGTTTGAGTTCAGGCTCACTGTGCTCGGCAAACTCTTCTACTTGGCCAACCAGTAATCGCGTGTTACGATTTCATGGCAGAAACCTATTTATTGATTCTAAAATGGCATTGAGGCTTGAAACCGCGGGTCGAGGAAAGAACTTGACCGGGCGCAAGAGGAAGGGGGCTTGCTTTTGCAAAGTCGATATGGCTCCGTCCTTGTCATGCGAAGGTCAAGTCTATAGGTCAAAGCATAGCACCCCTGGTTTGGAGCGGCAAGTTGGGGTCAAAGGCTCAAAGCCAGGGACGAGTTGCATGAGGCGCGCTTGGGAGGGGTACTCGGCGCGCCAGCAGCCCGCCGCCGCTTAATCAAACGTTTTGTAACTTGCAGATTCTTAAGTAGAAGCTGAAGGCGACGGATATACAGCATTCAATTAAACCATCTTTCGCCTTCTTCGAGACGCCAATTTTCATCCTCTTTTGCTCTCTGACCCGCATAGAGAGCTTTGCGAGTGAACACATGAACTGCTGAACGAGCGGGGACCAGAATGGTGCGTGTCCAGACTGCGAGCCTGAGCCCATGCTGCCTTCGAAGACCGGACGCGGCCCTGACTATGCACACCTTGCGTTTTCCGCCATGCAGTCCATCTTCTGGGAGGTCCCCAACGTCCAGGGCGAGGCCCCGTGCCCCCGCTCTGGACACTCGTTCACGGTGCTAGGCGAGCGCTTCGTTCTATTCGGAGGCTGCGGACGCAAGGACGGTGAGGCTTATCTCCCTGGCCGCAGCGCACATGTTTGTATGCAGCCATGAACCATTGCGTCTGCTGGTTTGCGCAGGCAAGGCCGCGGCGTTTAATGACCTGTATGAGCTCGACACCAGCGATCCTGACGAGTACAAATGGAAGGAGCTGGTTGTGACCAACGCTCCCCCTCCGCGTGCGCGGCACGCTGCCATCGCGGTGAGTAGTTATAGGCCGGATGCTGGCTGCTGAGCGTGGCAGCGCTGTGCGGGGCAGGGGACGGAGGGGGGGGGTGCGGGGAAACGGAGGTGGGCACGGGCGGGCACCAGCGAGGTCTGGCGGTCCGCTTGCTGCAATTACACAATGGGCACACGGACTTGTTGGGCATGTGGAATGACGCATGCGTTTATGTGCGCAAGAGTCCTGGGGCAGCCGGAAGGGGCGGGGATGCAGCGCGCTCATGCTTTCTCCGCTCACCTTTTCTCTCTGTGCTGCCGTCACTCTTGCGCAGCTGGATGACAAGCGCCTGCTGGTGTTTGGCGGCCTGAACAAGCGCATCCGCTACAACGATGTGTGGCTGTTCAATTATGACGACAAGTCGTGGACGTGCATGGAGGTGGAGGGTGCCGCTCCGGAGCCGCGTGCTCACTTCACGGCCACCCGCTTCGGTACCCGCGTCTTTATCTTCGGCGGCTACGGCGGCAGCGGCCAGGTGTACAACGAGATGTGGGTGCTGCACTTCGGCGAGGAGGGCTTCCGCTGGGAGAACGTTACGGAGTCCATCGAGGGCACCGGCCCCTCGCCTCGCTTCGACCACTCCGCCTTCATCTACCCGGTCACGCCCAACTCGGACACCTACGACAAGCTGCTGATCATGGGCGGCCGCGACCTGAGCCAGATGTTCCAGGACAGCCACATGCTGGACCTGAACAAAATGGCCTGGGAGAATGAGACTCAGCCGCCCACGCTGCCCTACGAGATCTGCAACAACGTGTGCGACGGCATTGAGAGCGTGCCATACCACAAGGTGTTCAGCTTCGGCGGGCGCAAGGGCATGATGCAGTACCTGAACACCGTTGAGGTGATGGACTGCGGCAGCCAGATGTGGTCCACGCCGCCCGTGGACCACGGCGTGGCGCCGGCGGGCCGCGAGGACACCGCCTGGGTGTTTGACGTCAAGACCTGCTCGCTGCTCATCTTCGGCGGCTGGGCCAACCGCTGGTTGGGCGATCTGCACAAGCTGAACGTGTCGCCCATCATCGGCCCGCCTTATGCTTGCACCGGCATCCAGCCCGAGATGGGCCCCGTGTTCGGCTCCACCGAGCTAGTCATCCGCGGCCTGCGCTTCCGCGACGGCAAGGTGCAGGTCAAGTTTGGGCTCAACGAGAAGAACGAGGTGGCGGTGGAGGGCACGTTTGTGGACCACGAAACCATCCGTGTGCAGACGCCCAACTACGAGCAGTTCGGCGCGCTGACCGTGGACGTGCGCGTGAGCATAAATGGCGAGGGCTGGACCGTGAACAAGATCAAGTTCGCCTACTTCGCCAACACCGCGGCGCGCAACTGCATTGCCTACGGCCCCGGCCTGCTGGCCGAGACTATCTCGGGCGTGGAGGTGCCGTTCATCATCCAGGCCAAGGACACGCTGAACGACAAGCGCACCAGCGGCGGCGACCTGTTCAAGGTGACGGTGGTGTCGGCGGACGGCAAGAACGAGGGCATTTCGCGCGTCAGGGACCTGCAGAACGGCCAGTACGAGGTTTACTACGCAGCGCCCACCGCCGGCCCCTACCTCATCCACGTGGCCTTCAACGAGCTGGGCACCTCGGACTTCGTACCAATCCGCGGCTCCCCCTTCAACGTCAAGTGCACGGACTCTTGGACTAAGCACCGCGTCATGGGCGCCGCGCCCGCCAAGCGCAAGGGCGCCAGCATCAGCACCATGGGCAACGAGCTGGTGCTGTACGGCGGCGATAAGTCAGGCGTGACGGTGCTCAACACCGAGGGCGCGGAGTGGCGCTGGAGCCCGGCCACCGTGACCGGCCCCACGCCGCCCGACCGCAGCGCCCACTCCACCGTGGTGCTCAGCGACGGCGAGCTGGTGGTGTTTGGCGGCATCAACCTGGCGGATCAAAACGACCTGAACGACATCTATTACCTGCGCAAGCAGGGCGAGGGCTGGGTGTGGAGCTGCCCCTCGGAGAGCCGGCCCTACATCAGGTGGGCGGGTGGCTGGGCGCGTTGCGGTCAAATCTGGGGCGTCAGGGTAGTCAGGGGCTGGGTGCAGGGTGGGGGATCAGACGCAGGGTGTTAACGTAAAAGGTTATGATGGCGCGTTGCCGGTGTTAACGAAAGCAGTCGGTAAGAAAAGGTGACGAAAGGTAGGCAGTAACTAACAGCGCTGCTTGCTGCCTCTGTGCAGGCACCCCAAGGGAGCCGCCGCCGTGTCGGCTGAGCCGTCGGCTGCGCCTACTGCAGAGCCCGTTGCAGAGCCTGCTGAGGGCGAGGAGGGCGCTGCTCCCCCTGCTGAGGGTGAGGAGGGCGCTGCCCCGGCTGAGGGCGAGGAGGGTGCTGAGGGCGCCGGCGGCTCGCGCCCTGCCTCCGCCAAGCCCACGCCACCCGCGGCTGCGCCGGCAGCTGAGGCCCTGCCGGAGCTGCCGGTGTCGGCCCGCAACAGCCACGTGGCTGTAGCGATTGACAAGGACCTGTACGTGATGATGGGCGACCACGATGGCGACCTCATGACGTGAGTAGGGGGCCTGGGCTGCGCCGCTTTTATGGGGACGGGACGCTACGGGCCGCATAATACTGCTGCAATACCCTTACAAGGCCTCAGGCCTGAACAGGATAGAAACGTCCGGCGTGTACCGCCAAGCATGTAGCCTAAGCACGCAGCGCATTTCCGATTTTGAGCGTTTGCGACTCTCTTCTGTTGTGGCGCTGCAGTGAGCTGGCCATGGTGGACACCTCGGACCGCACCTGCGCGCACTGGCTGGAGCCCATTCTGAAGGGCGATGTGCCGGTGCCGCGCAAGGCCTGCGCCGCCGCTGCCACCGGCAACACTATTGTGCTGTTCGGAGGCCAGACCCAGAACGAGGAGGGCGAGGCCACCGTGACCGGCGACCTGGTGATCATGGAGGTGACCGGCCCCAACAGCATTCAGTGCTCCGTCAACCCCGTGGCCCCTGGCGCGTCCGGCACCCCCGTCGCCCGCTACGGCGCCATCATGCAGGAGTTCTCGAACGGTGAGCGGTGGCGTAATCGCAAGCACGTCGAATGCAGCTCAAGCAGGGATGCAGCAAAGGTATAGAAAGCAGCTTGCGACTCGCGCACCTTGTGTCCTCATCTACCCACATTTCCGCAAGCCCACCCGCTGACGCCCTTCTTCCTTTCCTTCCCAATCCGCCACTGGCCACGCTCCAGGCAAGCTCTTTTTGCACGGCGGCATGGACGCTGCTGGCAAGCCGCTGAACGACGGCTGGCTGTACGACGTGCCCAGCAAGACCTGGCAGTGCGTGTACGTGGGCTCCTCGGACGTGGTGCTGCCCACCGGCAGCCTGGCTACCATGTGGCGCAACCGCGTCGTGCTGGTGTCCGCCGCCGCCGGCTCGCCCAAGCTGGATAGCGTGCAGTCGCTGGACTTCCAGGAGCTGCGCGACAGCGTGGCGTTTACGCCCAAGATGCGCGCCTCCACGGAGACGCTGCTCAAGGGCCTGGAGGAGTGGGTGGACACCCAGGCGCATGGCATGGAGCTGGCTCGCAGCCCGGAGAAGCTGTCCAAGGACTTTGAGAACGGCCTGCGCAAGGTGATGGACGCGCTGTTCCAGGTCAAGAGCCAGCGCGCGCAGACCGACCTGCTCATCGATCAGCTGCACGAGGCGTTCTCGCAGCTGGCGGAGGAGAAGGTGCCGGGCATCAACAAGATGGAGAAGCGCCTGGAGGCGGCGGCGCACAAGTGGGATGAGATCAAGAAGGCGCAGCCGCAGGTGAAGACGGACGTTGAGCCCATCCAGGCCGCTAAGGGCGAGGATATCAAGAAGGAGATTGAGACCTTCGCCGCCAAGGTGCGCAACTACCGCGCCGACTTCCGCCGCCGCGGCTTCTTCAAGTACGCCACCGGCTTCGACGGCGCCTACCCGCTGCTGGACGCCGCCGCCCATGAGCTGGCGGAGCTGAAGAAGGAGTGCGACCGCCTGTCGGAGCTGGCCAGCGTGTTTGAGTTCCCGCACGCCATTGAGCCGGTGACGGTAGCGATCAAGTGAGTAGCGGAATAGTAGGGGCCGGTGTGTGGTGTGAGGGATCCGGGGCATGGAAAGGGGGGGCAGGGACCGGGGATAGGGTTGGTTTGGGTGCCGCTGCGGTTTAGTTCACGCGTGGCCGCGTGTGGCGTTGCAGCGCACCAATTTTCGCATGGCTTCACAACGCGCGCCTGCACCTGTTGCTGCTGCCCAACACGCAGGGAGACGGTGGAGGATCTGGTGATGGTCAAGGATGTGTGGGACACCGCCGTGCTGTGCGAGCTGCAGTTCCAGGACTGGCGCCAGACGCTGTGGAGCGACATCCGCACCGACATCATGGAGGAGGGCGCCAAGCAGTTCGTGAAGGAGGTGAAGGGCCTGCACAAGAAGGTGAGCCGTGAGCACGCCTAAAGCGCTATTGCCTTGCCCCGCAGCCTCGCTACCGCCAACACCAATCCCTTCGCACGCTGCGCCTTGCAGCCTCAGACCACCTTCTGACTAACACATACTCATTGCTTGCCGCCCTTGCTTTCCAGATTCGCGATGAGGACGTGTTCCGCGGCGTGGACCAGGTGGTGAAGAACTTCCTGGTGTCGGTGCCGCTGGTGGCTGACCTGCGCAGCCCCGCCATGCGCGACCGCCACTGGGAGCAGCTGATGGCCACCACCAAGGTGCGCACCGCGTGCCAAGCTTGCACAGCCCTTGGCCCGCTGCAGCGGCTTAGCAATTTGTGAATAGGTTGGAGCGCAGATGCCGCCGTTCTGAAGCAGTGCTGCGCGTTGCTGCCCCCTTAGTTTGGTCTGGTAACCACACACACCCCTTACTGCCGCCTCCACCGCTGTGTTTCTGGCCTTCTGACTCTGGCCTTGGCTTTGCCGTCCCGCCATTTGCCGCTTGCAGATGACCTTCGACGTGAAGGACCCCAACTTTAAGCTGGATGACCTGCTGGCGCTGGAGCTGCACAAGTTCGAGGAGGAGGTGGGCGAGATTGTGGACCGCGCGCAGAAGGAGGAGAAGATGGAGATTGCCATCCGCAAGCTGAACGACACCTGGACGCGTGTCGAGTTCCAGTTCCACCGCCACAAGGACTACGACGTATACACCATCAAGATGGCGGAGGAAGATTTCGAGGTGAGCGCAAGCTCGGCGCGGTGTGCGGCGTAGGTTGCGTCAGGAGGGCTGTGGGTGTGTGGAGGGCTGTGAGGATGGTGCGGTCCTGGTTACGAGGGTGTGGGGCTGGGAGTTGAGGAGTAAGGTATGGAGTTCTTAAGACCGCCGGCTGGTAAGCTGCTTCCACAAACCTGCCGACTGCGCTCTAACCTTATCTCTCCCACCCGCCTGCCTATCCTCTTTCCCATCCTCTTCCCCGCCAGGCGCTGGAGGACAACCAGGTGCAGGTGCAGGGCATGATCGCCAACCGCTACATGGCCACCTTCAAGGACGAGATTCTGGGCTGGCAGAAGAAGCTGAACGACGTGGCGGACGTGAATCAGATCATGGCCGAGATTCAGCGTACCTGGGCCTACCTGGAGTCGCTGTTCATCCACTCGGAGGAGGTGAAGAAGGAGCTGCCGCAGGCCACGGAGCGCTTCGCCTCCATCGACACTGAGGTCAAGAAGGTGCTGCGCGAGTTCCAGCAGTTCAAGAACTGCGTGGCCTGCTGCAACCGCGAGGGCCTCTACGCCAACCTGGAGACGCAGGAGCGCGAGCTAGAAATCTGCAAGAAGGCGCTGAACGACTACATGGAGTCCAAGCGCCGCGCCTTCCCCCGCTTCTACTTCGTGTCGTCCGCCGACCTGCTGGACATCCTGTCCAACGGCAACAACCCCATGCGCGTGCAGATCCACATGAACAAGTGCTTCCAGGCCATCGACAAGCTGCGCCTGGACTCGGAGGAGGTGGTGCCCGGCCGCCGCCCCAAGGCGCTGGGCATGGAGTCGTGCGTGGGCGTCGAGTACGTGCCCTTCAGCACGCCGCTGCCGCTGGAGAACAAGGTGGAGCACTACATGAACGACATCATCGCCAAGATGCGCAACGAGCTGCGCATGGTGCTGAAGGCGTCGGTGGAGGACTACCCAACCAAGCCCCGCGACAAGTGGCTGTTTGACTGGCCGTCGCAGATCATCCTGGTGGTGAACCAGATCTACTGGTGTCTGGAGGTTGAGCAGGCGTTTGCCGAGATGGCGCGCGGCGACAAGGACGCCATGGCCAAGTACAACGAGTTCCAGGTGCGCGGGTGGTGGCTGGGCTGTTGGTGAAAGCGACGCGAGGTCGGGGCGTGCGTAAGGAAGCGTGGTGGGCTATGGGGTGCCTGGGTTTGGGAGACCTGTATGCACATGCCGGTTGCCAACACGCCGCCGCCTTTGCCGCTGTGCTTGCTGCTCACAGGTCAAGCAGCTGACCAAGCTGATTGAGGTGACGCGCACAGATCTGGCCAAGCCCGACCGCCAGAAGATCATGAACATGATTACCATTGACGCGCACTCGCGTGATATGGTGCTGGTGAGTGCGCGGCTGCTACGCCTTGGGCTTATGGTGTTCGAGTGATGGGCGATTACGACTTCAGCTTAACCTCTTCGCCTTGCTGCTGGTGCTTGCGGGTGTGATTGCTTGCGGCTGTAGATGATTGCGGATGCGGGTACTTGTGGCTCCTTCTCACACCTTACGTCTTACTGCTGATGCTGGGCGCCGCCTCCCCCTCCTTTCGCTTCTGGTTTCTGAAATGAACTATCCCTCCTTTCCTTTTCCTCCGTACTTCAGGCCGTCATTGAGGCCGGCGCTGACCAGCCCGACAGCTTCCAGTGGGTCAGCCAGCTGCGCTCCTACTGGGACCGCGACATCTCGGACTGCCGCATCCGCATCTGCGACGCCTCGTTCCCCTACGGCTACGAGTACCTGGGCAACGGCCCGCGCCTGGTCATCACGCCGCTGACTGACCGAATCTACATCACCGCCACCCAGGCCTGCTGGCTGTCGCTGGGCACCGCCCCCGCCGGCCCTGCCGGCACTGGCAAGACCGAGACCACCAAGGATCTGTCGGCGCAGCTGGGCAAGTCGGTGTACGTGTTCAACTGCTCGCCCGAGATGGACTACCGCACCATGGGCGACATCTTCAAGGGCCTGGCCGCCTCCGGCTCCTGGGGCTGCTTCGACGAGTTCAACCGCCTGGTGCCCGAGGTGCTGTCGGTGTGCTCGGTGCAGTACAAGTGCGTCACGGACAGCCAGAAGAAGAAGACCATGCTGCCGGGCCGCGGCCTGGAGTACATCAAGGACGGCGTCAAGCACCCCGCCGTGGAGCACTGGAGCTTCATTGCCGCAGATGGCGTGGAAATGCCGCTGGAGGAGGGCACCTCGGCCTTCATCACCATGAACCCCGGCTACATTGGCCGCGCCGAGCTGCCCGAGTCGCTCAAGGCGCTGTTCCGCCCCATCACCGTGATGGTGCCCGACCGCCAGCTGATTATGGAGAACATGCTCATGGCGGAGGGCTTCGTGGAGGCCAAGATGCTGGCCAAGAAGTTCGCGTCGCTGTACTACCTGCTGGAGGACCTGCTGAGCCCGCAGAAGCACTATGATTGGGGCCTGCGCGCCATCAAGTCGGTGCTGGTGGTGGCCGGCTCGCTGCTGCGTGCCGAGGCGGGCCAGGTGGAGGCGGACGTGCTGTTCCGCGCGTTGCGTGACTTCAACATCCCCAAGATCCTGGCGCAGGACATGGTCATCTTCATGGGCCTACTGAACGACCTGTTCCCGGGTGAGTGTGGGCCGCGCTGCATTGGAATGCAAACGCGCAAGGGCCTGGACTCACAACCCGGGGTGGCGTGTGTGGGCTGAGGGGAATTGGTTTGTGTTGGTGGCTGCCCGCCCCTGCTGTTACGCTCCTCCTAACTCACGCTGTTTCCTACCGCCTACCTTTCTCGCCTGCGCCTCCTCCTTCCTCAGGCATTGACCCGCCCCGCAAGCGTGACATGGAGTTTGAGGATGTGATTGTGTCCACCATCAAGGAGCTGGGCCTGACGCCCGAGGACGATTTCGTGCTGCGCGTGGTGCAGTTCTCAGAGCTGCTGGCCATCCGCCACTGCGTCTTCCTCATGGGCCCCACCGGCACCGGCCGCACCGAGTGCTACCGCGTGCTGGCCAAGGCCATCACCAAGGGCTGCAACAACCCCATCAACGACTACCTGAAGATGACCAACAAGAAGAAGGTGGTGATCCGCGACATCAACCCCAAGTCTATTTCCACCTACGAGCTGTACGGCCAGGTGAACCAGGCCACGCGTGAGTGGAAGGACGGCCTGCTGTCCTACTACATGCGCGAGCTGGCCAACATGCCCGGCGACGACCCCAAGTGGCTGCTGCTGGACGGCGACCTGGACGCCAACTGGATTGAGTCCATGAACTCGGTGATGGACGACAACCGCCTGCTCACGCTGCCCTCCAATGAGCGCATCCGCGTGCTGCCGCACATGAAGCTGATCTTCGAGATTCGCGACCTCAAGTTCGCCACGCCCGCTACCGCCACCCGCGCCGGTATCCTGTACATCAGCGAGGGCCAGCAGTGGCACAACATGGCCATGTCCTGGATCACCCGCGTCGTCAAGCCCTACGCCGAGCGCGCCAAGTGGAAGGACCCGCAGGTGCCCTGCACCTGGCTGCGCGAGATGTTCGACAAGTACATCCCGCCCACCCTGCTGGAGATGAAGAAGAGCTACAGCCACATCACGCCACTGGCGCAGATGAACTTCATCACCACGCTGGTCAACATCATGGAGGGCGTGCTGAAGCCGGAGAACCTGTCCAACAAGGCTGACCAGGCCATGTTCGAGATGTACTTCGTGTTCGCCATGATCTGGGCCTTCGGCGGCGGCCTGGTGGAGAAGGACGGCATCCCCTACCGCCGCAACTTTGACAAGTGGTTTAAGCAGACCTGGACCACCGTCAAGATCCCCGGCAAGGGCACGGTGTATGACTACTTCGTCAACCCCAAGACGCAGAAGTTCCAGCCGTGGGCGGAGCTGGTCACGGACATTGACTACGACGGCAGCCGGCCCATGTCCACGGTCTTCGTGCCCACCGCCGAGACCAGTAGCCTGCGCTTCTTCCTGGACATGATGGTGGAGCTGCGCAAGCCTATCATGTTCGTGGGCGGCGCCGGTGTGGGCAAGACGCAGCTGGTCAAGGGCAAGCTGGGCTCGCTGAGCGAGGAGCAGATTTCGCTGTCCATCAGCTTCAACTACTTCACGGACGTGGTGTCGTTCCAGAAGGTGCTGGAGAGCCCGCTGGAGAAGAAGGCCGGCATTAACTACGGCCCGCCTGGCACCAAGCAGCTCATCTACTTCGTGGACGATCTCAACATGCCCAAGCTGGACCTGTACGAGACCGCCATGCCCATCTCGCTCATCCGCCAGCACCTGGGCTGGGGCCACTGGTTCGACCGTTCCAAGCTCACGCCCAAGAACATCAACAACACGCAGTACGTGGCGTGCATGAACCCCACCGCCGGCTCCTTCATCATCAACCCGCGTCTGCAGCGCCTGTTCATGACGCTGGCCGTGGACTTCCCCGGCCAGGACTCGCTCATGAAGATCTACGGCACTTTCCTGCAGGTGTGTGCGAGCATTCGTGAGGGTTGCACGCTAGGGGCTGGTTGCATCGCTGGGGGCTGCATGACAGGGCTAGGGGGTGGGTAGTGAAGGTGGCACAAGGGATAGGCGGGCGGAAAGCAGAAGGTGGCTCGGCCTCGCAGCTATCTGTGTTCCTTCGGTCCCCGATTCCCCACAAACCCTCCTCCGCTCACGCCCGCTTTTCCCATGCCCACCCCCTCCCTGCTACGCCACACCACAGGGCCACCTGAAGAAGTTCAGCGAGTCCATTCAGGACATGGGCACCAAGATCCTGCAGGCCGCGCTGGCGCTGCACGACCGCGTGTCGCAGACCTTCCGCAAGACCGCCATCAACTTCCACTACGAGTTCACGGTGCGCCACCTGGCCAACGTGTTCCAGGGCCTGCTCATGTCCACGCCCGAGGCCTTCAACTCGCCCACCAAGTGGGGCAAGCTGTGGCTGCACGAGTCGGAGCGCGTGTACGCGGACCGCCTGGTGTCGCTGTACGACCTGGACGCCTACAACAAGGCCGCCACCGCCATTGCCAAGAAGTACTTCAGCGTGGCCGACATTGACGACTACTACAAGAAGAAGGATCCCAAGCCGCTCATCTTCTGCCACTTCGCACGCGGCCTGGTGGACAAGGCGTATGATGAGGTGGCGGACTACACCTCGCTGTACAAGACGCTGACGGAGGCGCTGAACGAGTACAACGAGACCAACGCCGCCATGGACCTGGTGCTGTTCGAGGACGCCATGAAGCACGTGTGCCGCATCAGCCGCATCGTGTCCAACCCCTCGGGTCACGCACTGCTGGTGGGCGTGGGCGGCAGCGGCAAGCAATCGCTGGCGCGCCTGGCGGCCCACATCTGCGGCTACAGCACCCAGATGATTGTCATCTCTGGCTCCTACTCCATGAACAACTTCAAGGAGGACATTCAGAAGATGTACAAGCGCGCCGGCGTCAAGGGCGAGGGCATCATGTTCCTGTTCACCGACTCGCAGATTGTGGACGAGCGCATGCTGGTCTACATCAACGACCTGCTGTCCTCGGGCGAGATTCCCGATTTGTTCCCCCAGGAGGACCGTGACGAGATTGTGAACGCGCTGCGCTCCGAGACCAAGAGCCTGGGGCTGCTGGACACCGCGGAGAACTGCTGGGCCACCTTCATCCAGAAGGTCAAGACCAACCTGCACATGGTGTTCACCGCCTCGCCCGTGGGCGAGAACTTCCGCGTGCGCTCGCAGGTGTGTGTGGGGGTGGGGCGTCTATCCTGGTTGCCGAGCCTGAGCGTAGGGAGGGCAGCTTGAAACGCTAGGGGCGCCTGGCTGAACCCCCATTGCGCACGCAATGCAATGCCCATGCGCTAGCCTAGCAACTCACGCTCTCACCGCCACTATTTCCCTTCCCGCTTATTCCCTCCAGCGCTTCCTGGCCACCGTCACCTCCACCGTCATCGACTGGTTCCAGCCCTGGCCCGAGAGCTCGCTGTTCTCGGTGGCCAAGCGCTTCCTGGACGAGGTGGACCTGGGCGAGGACGCCGTGCGCAATGCCGTGGTGGAGTTCATGCCCTACAGCTTCCAGCTGGTCAACAAGGTGAGGCACGCATGATCTGAAAGGGGCCGGCGCCCAGGCGGGCAGAGTTGGGAGTTAGTTGCGGAAATTGGCCAGCCGGTGCTGAGTCTGCGAATGCCGAATATTCCTGTTGTTCGCTTCCATGCTGACCCGCCGTTGCCTCCACTGCAGGTGTCGGTCAAGTTCCGCGAGCAGGAGCGCCGCTACAACTACACCACCCCCAAGACGTTCCTGGAGCTGATCAAGCTGTACAAGAACGTGCTGGCGGCCAAGCGCAAGGCCAACCAGGACAACACCGAGCGTCTAGAGAACGGTCTGCACAAGCTGCACAAGTAAGCAGCGGCTGCATTTCGGGCGAAGTATTTGCTGGGTGCATAAATCTAAGCCGCTGCGGTGTATGCTAGCTCCCACCCTCCCAACCACCCTTGCAACCACTAACCTCCCACTACCACCTCGCACTCTTTGCGCCGCCCACAGGGTGCAGGCGGATGTGGATATCCTGGTGGAGGAGGCCAAGGTCAAGGCCGTGGAGGTGGAGCAGAAGGTGGCTTCTGCCAACATTTTTGCCGAGCAGGTCGGCGTGGAGAAGGAGAAGGTGAACGCCGAGAACGCCGCCGCCCAGGTGGAGGCGGAGAAGTGCGCCGTGATCGCCAAGGAGGTGTCGGAGAAGCAGGCCAGTTGCGAGAAGGATCTGGCGGCTGCCGAGCCGCTGGTGGCTGAGGCCATGGCTGCGCTGGAGACCGTGACCAAGAAGGATCTGGGTGAGGCCAAGTCGCTGAAGAAGCCACCCCCCGGCGTGGACGACATCACGGCTGTTGTTATCATCCTGCTGGAGAACAACCCCAAGGACAAGTCCTGGCAGGCGGCGCAGAAGCTGATGAACAACGTGGACAAGTTCCTGGAGCGCGTGAAGGGCTTCAAGTCCGTCATTGACGCTGGTCAGGTGGCGCGCAAGACCGTGGATGCCTGCCGCCCCTACCTGGCGCTGGAGCACTTCAACCGCGAGGCCATCGGCAAGAAGTCGGCGGCGGCTGCCGGCCTGTGCGAGTGGGCCGTCAACATTATCAAGTACTACGATGTGGTGCAGGAGGTGGAGCCCAAGCGCCAGGAGCTGGCGGCGGCCAACGCCAAGCTAGAGGAGGCCAACGTCACGTGAGTGCGGCAGCGGGGCGCGCGACCTGAGAAGTTGTGAGGGACGGTAGCAGCAGGGAACGACAGCTGCGCATGGGTTGGCCTGAGCCGTCTTATATATACTCAGCGCTTGCGGTAATGCTAACCCTGCTTGCCCTCACGTGCGCTTGCGCTTCCTGCAGCCTGGCGGCCGTGGAGGAGAAGGTGGCGCTGCTGAACGCCAAGGTGCAGGAGCTGGAGCAGCAGTACAAGGAGGCCAACGATGACAAGGAGGCGGCCATCCGCGAGAGCGAGCGCTGCCAGCGCAAGCTGGAGCTGGCCAACCGCCTGATTAATGCGCTGGCGTCCGAGGGCGAGCGCTGGGCGCTGACGGTGGAGCAGCTGCGCAAGAGCTACGAGGTGCTGACTGGTGAGTTGATCCCGAAATAAGGGTTGGGGTGTAAGTGTGTCACGGCTCGCTTCTGTTGCTCTTTCCGCGCCAACCCTAGAGTAAGCCGGCTTGTCTTCACCCGCTCCAAAGCTCACACGCCCTCCTCCCCACGCCGCCTCCTGTGCAGGCGACATGCTTCTGGCCGCGGCCTTCGTGTCGTATGCCGGCCCCTTCACCGCCAAGTTCCGCGCGCAACTGATTGATGACTGGATCCTGTTCCTGCGCGAGCGCCACATGCCCATGACTGAGGGCATCACTGACCCGCTCAAGGTGCTGGTGGACGACGCGCTGGTGGCGGGCTGGATCCGCGAGGGCCTGCCCTCCGACCCCACCTCGGTGCAGAACGGCACCATCCTGACCAACTCGGAGCGCTGGAGCCTGATGATGGACCCGCAGCTGCAGGGCATCCTGTGGATTAAGGAGCGCGAGAGCAAGAACAACCTGCAGGTCACGCGCATGGGCGCTTCCAACATGCTCCAGGTCATGGAGCGTGCCATCGAGGCCGGCCACTCGGTGCTGGTTGAGAACATGGGCGAGACCATTGATGCGGTGCTGAACCCCATCATCACCCGCTCCACCTTCAAGAAGGGCCGCTCGCTGTACGTAAAGCTGGGCGACAAGGAGTGCGAGTACAACAAGAACTTCCGCCTTTTCCTGCACACCAAGCTGTCCAACCCGCACTACCCGCCTGAGATCCAGGCCGAGACCACTCTCATCAACTTCACGGTGACGGAGGCCGGTCTGGAGGACCAGCTGCTGGCGCTGGTGGTCAACAAGGAGCGCCCCGACCTGGAGGAGACCAAGACGCAGCTGATCATCCAGGTGCGCGGCTAGTGGTTGTGCTGCCGTTGCTTGCCTGGGCGGCAGGCTTGGGGAAAAGTAGGTTTGTAGGGCCTGGCAGCTAGCTGTCTCTTATCTCTTTGCTCATCCTGTGCCTGGCTTCCACCCGCTCACCCACAGAACACTGAGTTCACGATCAAGCTGAAGGAGCTCGAGGATGGCCTGCTGCTGAAGCTGTCCACCGCGGAGGGCGACATCACTGAGGATGTGGCTCTGATTGAGTCCCTGGAGGACGCCAAGCGCGTGTCGACTGAGATCAGCGAGAAGGTGGGTTGGTGCGAAGCTGCGTTCGCTAATGAGATCAAAGAGCAGCCTGCAAATATCATAACTCATGAGGCTTAAGAGGCAGCTGTCCTATATCCTTGCGCCTGCTGAACTAACCCACACGCGGTCTCCCCCCCTTCCCAAACAACCGCACAGGTCAAGGAGTCGCGCGAGACTGAGGCGGCCATCAACGAGAACCGCAACAAGTACCGCACCGTGGCTGCCCGCGGCGCCATGCTGTTCTTCCTGCTCAACTCGCTGAACAAGATCCACGCCTTCTACCAGTTCTCGCTGAACGCCTTCGTGACGGTGTTCAGCCGCGGCCTGGACCTGGCGCCTGGCGGCCGCAAGAAGGGCAAGGGCCTGAAGAAGACGCCCTCGCTGCGCGATCAGCCCATGGACCATCAGGTGCTGATGGCGAAGGCCCGCCGCAGCAGTGGTGTGGGTGACCGCCGCGCCAGCCAGGAGGGCCTGCCCGGGCCTGAGGCCTCGCAGGCGTCGCTTGCTGAGTCGCACGGCCGCGGCAGCCAGTTGGGCGACATGGACGATGAGGAGGACGAGTCGTTCGCCATGGCGCCCGAGGCGCTGGAGCAGCGCCTGATCAACCTGCTGGAGACCTGCACCTTTACGGTCTACAACTACACACGCCGCGGCCTATTCGATCGGGACAAGCTCATCGTGCTGAGCCTGCTCACGTTCACCATCCTGCTGCGCAGCCAGGCGGTGGACGCGTCTGAGTACGAGGCGCTGTGCCGTGGCATGCGCAACCCCACGCCGCCTCCTATCACTGACGACCTCAGCCGCTGGATGGCGGAGTCGCAGTGGGCGGCGCTGGACGTGCTAGCCACGCTGCCCTGCTTCGCGCACCTGGCCAAGGACATGGAGAAGAACAGCGACGACTGGTTCAACTGGTGCAACAACGAGGCGGCGGAGCGCGCGCCCATGCCGGGCGAGTGGGGCAAGCTGTCAGAGTTCCGCCAGCTGCTCATCATCCGCGCGCTGCGGCCCGACCGCATCACCAACGCGCTGCAGAACTTCTGCGAGCACATGATGGGCAGTGCCTACGTGAACCAGGACGCCTTCTCGCCCGCGGCCATGATGGACGAGTCCTCTTCCGCCACGCCCATCTTCTTCATCCTCTTCCCCGGCTACAGCCCGAGCAAGGAGATTGAGGTGTACGCCAACAAGTGCGACTACAGCGTTGCCAACGGCCGCCTGTGTCTCATTTCTATGGGCCAGGGCCAGGAGGCGCCGGCGGAGGCGGTGCTGGACAAATACACGCGCGAGGGCGGCTGGGTGTTCCTGGACAACGTGCACCTGATGCAGGGCTGGATCCCCAAGCTGGAGCGCAAGCTGGAGATTGCCGCCGAGTCGGCGCACCCCGACTTCCGCTGCTTCTTCAGCGCGGAGCCCATCAACGGCGCGCCGCACGCCAACATCATCCCCGAGTCTATCCTGCAGACCTGCATCAAGATTTCCAACGAGCCGCCCTCGGACATGAAGTCCAACATGCGCCGCGCCTTTGCCGCGTTCACGCCCGAACAGTGCGACCGCCCGTCCACGCCCGCCAAGCGCGTGGCCTTCCGCGCCATCCTGTTCGGCCTGTGCTTCTACCACTCGCTGCTGCTGGGCCGCAAGAAGTTCGGCGTGGGCATTGGCACCGGCTCGGGCTCCGGCCTGGGCTTCTGCCGCGGCTACTCCTTCAACATTGGCGACCTCACCACCTGCGGTGACGTGCTGTACAACTACCTGGAGGCGTACGAGCAAATCCCCTGGCGCGACCTGCAGTACATGTTCGGCGAGGTGTTCTACGGCGGCCACATCACCGACTCTATGGACCGCCGTTGCTGCACCACCTACCTGGAGGTGCTCATCCGCAACGAGATCCTGCCCAAGGGCAACCCCGAGCAGCCCGAGGCCTGGGAGGCGCCCACGCTGGAGCTGGCGCCGGGCTTCTTTGCGCCCAAGCCCTTGGACTACCCCACGCTCAAGGAGTACATCGAGACCTCGCTGCCCTCCGAGAGCCCGGTCGTGTACGGCATGCACCCCAACGCCGAGCTGTCGCTGCTGACCAGCCTGGGCGAGACGCTGTTCAAGACCGTAGTGGAGGTGGCGGGTGGCGGAGGCGGCGGCGGTGGTGGCGGCGGCGGCGGCGAGAACGCCGTGCGTCAGGCCCTGGAGACCTTCAAGGAGCGGCTGCCTGACCCCTTCAACATGGTGGAGGTGGAGCTGCGCGTCAAGGAGAAGACGCCGTTCGTGGTGGTGGCGCTGCAGGAGGCCACGCGCATGAACGCGCTGCTGGGCGAGATGAAGCGCTCGATGGAGGAGCTGCAGCTGGGCCTGGACGGCGCGCTCAACATGAGCGACAACATGGAGAAGCTGGCCAAGGGCATCGCCTCCAACTCCGTGCCCGAGCTGTGGATGTCGTGCATGTCCACGCGCGTGCAGGAGGTGTACACGCTCACGGCGTGGTACCAGGACGTGGTCAAGCGCCACGACCAGCTGTCCGCCTGGACGGCTGGCGACATTGTCACGCCGCACAGCGTGTGGCTGCCGGGCCTGTTCAACCCCAAGGCCTTCCTGACCGCCGTCATGCAGACGTTCGCGCGCGCCAACAAGCTGCCGCTTGACGTTATGAAGTTCATGACCGAGGTCACGCGCATGACCAGCCCGGAGCAGGTCACGGAGGCGGCGCCGCTGGGCGTGTACGTGCACGGCCTGGTGCTGGAGGGCGCGCGCTGGGACCGCGACGACGGCTGCCTGCGCGACTCCAAGCCCAACGAGCTGCACCCGGCCATGCCGGTGCTGCAGGTCAAGCCCGTCACCGCCGACCAGTTCAACCTGGAGGGCTACTACGAGTGCCCCGTCTACACCAACATGCAGCGCGCCAACGTGTACTCGCCGGTGGTGTCCACATTCACGCTACGCACGCAGGACGCGCCCGCCAAGTGGGTGCTGGCCTCGGTGGCGCTGCTGCTGCAGGACGACCTGGCCGGCTAAGCGCTTGGGCTGGAGGAGAAGGCAGCGTGGCTTGGTGTGTGGTGTGGTGGTGTTGAGAGGAGGAACAGGGAATAAAGAGCCCATCCGAAAGTGCTGAGATGGCACTGCAATGGGGGCTGTGGAGGTCGTGCGTGCACTTAATTCATTACCCAAGGTGGCGTGGAATGTGGTTTTAAGATGCAGTGTGCAGCGTTCTGAAGCCATTGCAAATGATGAGTGAGCGTATGTGCTGAAGACTCGAGCATGCAACAAGGACAGCACATAGCTGCCTTGACCATGTGTAATTATTGCTGCTGTGACTCAACGTCTCGTTTCAAAGGGTGCAACCGTGAAAGAAGCCGAGAGACGAAGGCAGAGGCGTTGCAGACGCCCAGCGCCAGCCCCTTGGTCAGCTCCGGGTCGCTGACCTGCTGTGGGTGCGCCGGGTACCATTCGTTCTAATCTTGCGGCAAGGGGCAGTACATGGGGCAGAACAGACTCTAGGGATTACACTTGCTGTGCACGCGGAGATTTAGTTGGCTTAGTCACCAGCATAGTGCCGTGGGCCCTCTGCCATGCTTCGCCCTCGAGCATTGCGGTACGTATTGGCCGCCGATACACAATCGTGTTGCATACGGTATCCTGCGCACGCGTGTCCCAACCAGCAGCGTCCTGCATCCCTGCCACACATGTCCGTATCATGCGCTGCCCGGGCCCATATAAACATGTGATTGAGTTGATCAGATACAGTTCCAACATGTTGTGGTGCAACAATGAAACTGTGAAATCTTGTCACACCATGCTTCTGTCTGACTATGTGCGATCTACGTTAGTCAATGCCCCTCACACCTATCAAGCAGAGCCCATTCTAACTGAATCATCTGATCAGTGCGGGCACTCACTCCAGGCGCACAGTCCAAGCTGCGGCATAAATAAAGTTACTGTTGGCATTGCATTTCAGCAACGCACAGCGATGCACACCAATCACGCACATAGGAAAGGAAGCTTTCAACTGTATGCGGGCACCTGGCAGGTGGCCACGCATCAATAACAATACGGAATACGGTACACGCCTCTCATTTGCCCTCACTCTTACCCTGGGCGCCAGGGATGCGGACACGCACACGCCCGCCACCGCCCCGCCTGCCACGCGTGCTCCTTCGCGCCGCCGCCGCCACCGCGGTCGCCACCGCCGCCTCCACGCTTGCAGCCAAGACCCGCTGCGCCTCGCCCATGGCCCGGCCCATCTGCTGCTGCACCGCCGCCATCACGGCTTGCTCCGCCGCGTGCGCGGCCTCCTGCGCAGCGTGTCGCACATCCGCCGCCGTGTGCTGCTGCACCGCCTCCAGCTGCTCCATCAGCCGCCGCATGCTATCCTGCAGCTGCTGCGGCCCGGCCTCCTCGTACAGCTCCTCTTCCTCATCGCTGTCCTCGGACACCATTCGCCGCAGGCTGCCGGTCATTGCCGCATTGAGCGTGTCACGCAGCGTGCCGCCGCCGCCAGCTCCGGCTCCTCCTCCGCCGCCACCGGCTGCACCCTTCTTGTACGCTCCCAGCTGCTGCAGCACGCGGTGCTCGAAGGCGGACTGTTGCTGCTGCAGGACATCGCGCACCGCCATCACGTAGCGCTTGGTCTCGCCCAGGCGCCCGTACCACCTGCGTGGGTGTTGGGGAGTTCGGGGGGGTAAAAGACTTTGCACACACACACACACACACTGGATGGGGGACAAGAGTTGTGGACCAGTGGCCGAATGTGCCCGCATCTGACGTCAGACAGGCGCAAGCAGAGTAATCATGCCCTCATTATGGGAAAGCACCGAAGCAGCACTCACGCAGAGGGCGGCTGCAGTGGTGCGCGGGGGCCTCCCGCCAGGACGCCGGAGGTGCTGGGATCGTCCGGGTTGTTGCCCCCCGCCGTGGCGGCCTCGGGCTGCAGCGCGCACAGGGGCCACAAGCTAGTCAAGCCTACCGCAAGGGGTACGTGTCAGACACGTTGTCCGCTGCCCCTCCAGCCTTATGGACCCTAGCCGCCCGCCCGCCGTCCCGCTTGACCCCTGTCGCTTTCCCGCGGCCCCAACCGCCCACCCACCGTAATGACGTACAGCTCCGTCCGCGCCAGCCCCTCCAGCACCGCACACGCCAGGCGCCGCGGCAGCACCGACTCCACCTCCACCACCAGCAGCAGCTTGGAGCGCTGGCTCTCGTAGCTCTCCGAGTCGCTCACGCGCTCGTAGCCGTCATTGATGATGGCTGCAGGCGGGTCGATCACGGGCGGTGGGGTGAAGGTGGAGGTGGTCAGTAGTGGGCTTGGAAAGAAGCAATAGCTTACGAGGTACCAAAGACAGTTAGCTGTCAAGATGAGGACACCAAGCCGCAAAGATAGGTGGAGCCAGCATGTGCGAAGACTCACCAATCAGCAGGTTCAGCAGAATGATGTTAACCTGTGGTGGCGTGGTGTTGGTGCAGGATGGCGGTAGTGGCAGTGTTGGGAGCGAAAGTCGCATGTTGGTCAGCCAAATAGACCCTGGCCCTCACCCATTCCTTGCCGACTATTGCCAAGTGTTTGCATACGCGCAAGCTCACACCAACACAATAGATCACCAGCCCTCCGCGGCGCCGCAGCGCCCTCCCTGTTCTATGTCTACCGCGTCATTAACTCAAATGCATGGAACTCCCATCCTCACACTCAGGGCAACGCACCAGGATCTGGTACAGGGAGTAAAAAATGCGGCGCAGCGCCATGAGGCCCTCGCTGGCCAGGTCCTCCTCCGTCAGCAGCGCGATGTTGAAATCGCCAAAGATACAGGTGAAAAGCTGCAGGTAGGTGCGCGTGATGCTGGTGCCCTCGCGACCCTGGCGGGGGGGGGAGGTGCGGGGGTAGCGGACGACGTGAGGGGTGTGAGGGGTGCGGGGTGCAGGATACGGGGTGGGCAGGGGCAAACGAGATTAGAAAGGAAGATGAATACAAAGGAGATAGTGGGAGGCGTAAGGTGGTGGCAGCCACGTAGTTTTGTCAAAGCAGGAGAAGCCAGACGCGTGCGGTAGCGCCAGCCAGCCAGCGGACCCTTTACCCCCTCACTCACCAGCAGCACCGCCAGCGCCAGACCCCAACCGATGAACAAGACGCCTGCGGGCGGGGGAGGGAAAGGGCGGCATTGCAAGAGTGTGCTCAGATGCTAGCACTGGAGCTGTTGCGTCGGGGCCAGCACCGCTGCAGCACGCAACCACGCCTGCATAAGCGTACAAGGCGCGCGCCAAGGGCGTGCGGCTCAGCTGACCCCACGGCCCGCTCACCCAAGAACACGAAGAATAGACTGAGGTTTCGGAGCACCTCGAACAGCATGCGGAAGAAGCTGCCGAGTCGCTCCACCGCCATTGCAAAGTACAGCAGGCGCAGGAACAGCAGCAGCACCTGGCGGCCGCGGCAGTAGTGGCGCATGGTGCAGCAGCGGGGCCAGGTGAATCCATAAATCCAGTGTACCACGACCGGGTGACACTGCGGTCTTAGCCCCCTTCTTTTGCGTTGGCCGCCTTGCCCCAGCTGCCCCAGGTCGCCGCAACAGCCTCTCCCACCGCACCTGCACAGACGCCAGGCCGCGCAGCAGCTCGGGCTCCGTGTCGCAGGCGAAGTGCAGCACGATGATGGTGGTGATGATGGCGGAGGAGGCCACGTCCAGGTAGTTCCAGGGCTGCCTGAACCAGCGCAGCCTGAAGAACAGGATCTGCCGCGCCTCCATGAGCACGCAGCTCAGCGTCATGACCGCCAGCGCCGCCAGCAGGAAGGACTGCAGCCCCGAGGGCGGCAGGCGGCAGCGCTCCGTGGGCTCCACCCGAGTGCGCGCCTCGCCGAGCATGGCCACCCACACGGGGCCGGGCGGGTAGGACAGCGAGAAAGCATAGACCATGAACGCGGCCCTGCGTCGCCGTGTGTGCGAAGGGGTGGCACTAAACACGAGAAAGAGAAGAGACAGACATTGCGTGCGATGTGTGATGTGCGTGTGGAAACGGTATGCGTGCAGGTGGACAGGGTGCACACAGCCAAGATTCGGCGTTCTTACTCGTGGATGCACCATTCTATGCCATCAGAACTGATATGGCAAGTGTTTATACATGTCTTACCAGCCAAACGTGACACCATTTTTCAGCACGTGGGACCAAGAGATGTTGATGCTACCATAACCGATACCACCAGTTTCATTAAATGGCGCATGAGAATACTTGCACAGGCCTCGACGAGCGAGGACATGCATGTGTGACCGGGACCGTTGGGACTTAGGAGCTAACATTGGGGTACCCGGTGTTTGGGGTCGCCCGCGAGGGGCCACGCGGCGTGTCATGCTCTTTTTGAGTAAATTTCTTGCTTGTATAAATAAGCGGCTCGTGCCGCCGTGAAATTCTTATTTCAAGCAGTGATGATAACTGCAGCGCAGGTACCACGGTGCACTTTACTGCGGTCCCGGTAAGCTTACTACCGCCGGCTGCTGGCTCAGCTGCGCTGGCTCCCGCTTGACTCACATGTACGTGAGGTGCTCCAGGAATTGCAGCAGCAGTACGTAGCGCGTGAAGTGCTGCCAGCGCCACGTGATCACGGCGCGCATCACTGCGGTGGGCGTTGGGAGGGGGTTACACGCATCGTAGGGGGGTGGGGATGGGGCCGGGCATGGAGGCGGGAAAGAGCACTATGCGGGGTCACAAGCGGGGCCAGCATGCGCTGCTCTGCTGCGTGAGCGGATGAAACATGCTTAGCCGTGCATGTGCACCTGCAGCCGCCGTAAGCACCCGTGGCAACGCACCTGGCGACGCAAACACCTCGCCGTTGACCTGTGTGGACGAGGCCAGGCGGTACAGCAGCTCGGCGGGCATGGCGGCGGTGCAGCGCACAGGCACGCGGTGCAGCACCACACGCGTGGTGCGGTCGCCAAGGGCCGTGGCCTGGCTGGGCGCCGCGCGGGAGGCGCCCGCGGACACGCCACCGCCAGCGCCCGCGCTGGCGCCGCCGCCTGAGGCCCGCGACCCCAGGTGCTGGTGGTGGGCGGCGGCGCCCGAGTCGCTGTCGCGGACACGGCGCATGGCCGCCGCGGCGCCGCCGGCCTGGGCGCGGTACCACCAGTGCTGCGTAATGCCCAGCCAGGCCTGCAGGCGCGTCGGGATGTGGGGCGGGTATCGTAAGAAAGCACGCCCGGCACTCTGGATTCAACGCGACTTCGCAGGTGCCTGACACCGACACCCTACTGTGGCCAAATCTGCGCCCGCCTCCAGCCCCAAGCTCTCCCAGTCATCCTCCCCGCTGCTCCTCACCTCCGTGAGCCGGTCCGCATCTAGCAGCACGCCCGGCGGCGACAGCGCCAGCCACAGGCTGCGCCCCCAGCGCACCGCTGCCGCCGCACCCGGAATGGCGGCCAGCAGCCGGCGGGCCCGGTGCTGCTGCTGCTGGCGGCTGCGGTGCGCGCGGGTGCCCAGGCTGAGCTTGAGGCTCCCCCTCGCCGCGTCCAGCGCTATGGGCTTGGAGGCCTGCACACGTGCCGCGCCGGTTGTTACGCGTCAGGACATGAGCGCGGCTGTTGGGCGCAAAGGAGGCGCTGGAAGGTGCAACGCTCATGGCGCGCACCCCAAGACGCCCCAGGGACGACCGGGCGGTATCGTGGCTCAGGGAGCTGCCGGGCGCTCGGGTTGGCAGCTGGTCGTGGGTGATGCGTCGTGCCCCACTTCCCGTCACTCCGATAGGCTGGCTGGCAAGGCATGCATCCTCTCTTAGACTGCTGGCAAGACTCCCGGCCGACTGACCTGGTCGTGCCCCGGGTGCGGGTGCCGCGACAGCTTGAGGCGCAGCAGCGGTGTGCCCAGCAGCCGCGCGGAGCGCAGCACGCCACGCGACACCAGCCCCAGCACGCCCAGGCAGCAGCCCAGCAGCACCACCACGGGAATGCTGCCCAGCTGGCAGGCCTGCACAAGCGGCACAAGTCAGGTGGGCGGCGTGCGACCGCGCAAACACGAGTCGAGAAGTGGTGTTAGTGCCTCAGTTGGATAGCGATAGTGAGCTGCACCTACAAACCTAACTCAAGCAAACGAGCAATGAAGGCAGAGACAGACAGGGGCCACATGCTGCCTCGCGCCCTGACTGCTCACCTGCCCCATAAGCGCGTACAAGTAGGTGCGGTACCTCAGTTCCTCCAGGTGCGCCATGTAGGCGGGTAGGCGGGTGGAACAGAGGAGGAAATGCGCAAGCACTCGCCACAGGCTGCGGAACACGCACGCCAGCAGCAGGTCCTCGCGCCCCAGCGCCTGCTGCGCGGCGCCGAAGCCGGAGCGCGCGCCCGCATCGCTGAAGTAGTGGTGGCGCTGGTGGTGCTGCGGGCGGCGGGAGAAGAGGCCGGACAGGAAGCCGCCGCAGCCGCCGGGAGACGGCGGCGGTGAGGCGGCAGCCGCCACGCCGTATTCGAGCCCGTCGGCCAGGTTCACATCACGGCCGCGGGCGAATGCGTTGCGCCGCTTCTTGATAACAGCTGCGGTCGCAGCCGCACCCGCGGAACCTCCGCCGGTGCCGCCGCCGCCGCCCAGAATGTTGCCCGCCGCCCCTGCCCCGGTCTCGGGCGCGACACGGTTGCCGTAGTGCAGGCCGCCGCGCGCCAGCAACCCTTGCAGGCCGCCGGCGCCCGCGGCCGCCCCCGCGCCACCACCATCTCCAAAGCCCGCGTCGTCCGCCTCCTCGCCCTCCTCCACCACCTCGCTTGCCGGCAGCACGGTCGGGCCGCGGCCGGGCTCGTACCCCAGCCGGATGGGCTCGCCCTTGGACAGCACCGCGTAGCTCCGCTCGCTGAGCGCGATGGGCAGCGCCTCCCACCTGTTGTTGCCGCCCGAAAGGTGCACCGGCAGCAGCGCCATGGCGTGAATCAGCCGCGCCGCCTCGTGCGGGTGCCACCGCGCCAGCTCGTGCAGCAGCGCAATGTCCACGACGCTGCCGCCAGGCGCGGCCAGCGCGGAGGCGAAGCTGCCGTCGCCGTCGGGGCCGCAGGAGGCGGCGGCCGCCGCCGCGGCAGCGGCGACGTCGTCGGTTCCGACGGAGGTGGCGTGCGCTGGGCGCCTGCCGACGCCGGCTAGGGGGTCATGCCCCATGGCCCAGTCCTGAAGGAAAGGCATGGATAAAACGCACCAGCATTTGACAAGCGGAGAAAGGCCGCAATCTTCATTATGTCATCCGATGAATGCAGTCTCACATACGGCATTGCGGTCTTAGCACGGTCAACATCTCCATGTGAACAGCTGTGCACAGCGGTGCCCGTCGCTCATGCACTCGCCGCGCCACTACTGACACACCTGCACGTACAGCAGCTGGTTGACGGCCTTGGCGGCGGTGAACACCGACACGTTGCCGGCGGTGCCGCTGAAGGCCTGCGGCGGGTTGAGCGTGAGCGCGCTGATGCGAGCCGCCAGGCGCAGCAGCACCGGCCACTGCACCGAGGCGGCGGCCGCTTGGGAGACGTGGATGAACAGCAGCCGCTCGCGAGGGCCGGCGCCAGAGCCGGCGCCGGCGCCCGGCCGCTCAATGGCACTGCGACGAGGCAGGATTTGGGGGGTGTAGGCTGAGAATGAGGAAAGCGCCTCAGCCCGCCCCCTCGCGCTCATCTCCACAAGGAGCAACATGGAACACACGCGACACCCTGCGGCCCGTGCACGCACCTGTCATGCCGCGCAAAGGCCTGGTGCAGCTCCAGCGTCGCCTCCGCTGTATGCCGATACAGCCCCCGCACCACGCTGTAGGCAATGGACAGCTGCTGCAGCACCTCCTGCTGCGCCTTGGAGCCGGCAGCCCCCGAGCCCAGGACACCGTCATCGTCGTCGCCACCGCCGCCCAGGCCCAACAGCCCCTCGGCCCCAGCCGCCTCCGCCACCGCGCCCGCGCCACCGCCACCGCGCGCAGTGGCTCCGGCTCCGGCGCCGTCTCCGTCGGCGGTGCCCCTTCCGGCCTCGCCGCTGGACTGGATGAACTGGTCCACGGTAATAACCATCGCCCGCGGCGAGGGCTGTGCCTCCTGCAGCACCACCATACCAACAGGCAACACGCACAGCGTTAGACACGCACCACGCGCCACCCACAGCGAACGCTAGCATCGAGGCCGAACTGCCAGCACGTCGCCGCGCCGCTTCCCTCGCTGTAGCCCCTTCCTTGTCAGTCCTCACCTGCGCCGCCGCCGCCGCCAGCAGCGCCGCCTCCGCCAGGTCGTCGAACTCGTGCCGCAGCCCGCGCTCCAGCACCTCCAGCACCAGCCAGGCCAGGTCGCCGGCGGCGGTGTGCGCGTCCGCCGCCATGCTGGCGCGCAGCAGGTCGCGCATCAGGTCCGTCAGCCTGCCATGGGGTTGCAGGGATGGGCCAGCGAAACGATACAGATGAAGCAGGTGCAGGTACACACCCAGGTTGGGGGGAAATAGGGTGAGTGGTGAATAGACGGGCTGGTAGCGGAATTGGGTGGCGGGGTAGTCGCGGTAGAGCGATTCCGCAGGTGGTAAGGTCCAACCTACAAATGCTTGACCGCTAGACCCACCATACCGTATGTTGGTAATCACAGCTGAACTTCAAGCGGCGCTAAGCGCCGAGAAGCGAGCACGCCCCTGCAATCCGCAGCCCTTACCTGCAGCTCTGCAGCCACTCCGGTAGCCGGCCCCGCGCCAGGGCCTTTTGCAGTTCCCCACCGAACGAAAGCAGTGGGGAGCTCTGCTTGCGGCCCAGCCACGGCGGCCGGCACTTGCGCCCCGCCGCGCCGAGCCCTTCTCCTCCCATCGCCGAAGCCAGCACCAGCGCCGCCTTTGCCGCCTCGCCTGCATCCCCGCCCGCCGCCTCCGCCGCCTTGGCCACCGCCGCTGCGGCGGCCGCTAGCGCCTTGCCGTGTTCCTTGGGCCGCCGGTTGCTGTGCTGCAGCAGCGGCACCAGCACCTCGTGGGGGCCGTAGGCAAACGCCCAGTCAAGAGCCGATTCCACCTCCGACACAATGCCGGTGTTGTGGATGCCACCTGCCTGCGCCGCGCCTGCAGAGAGCAGAAAGCAAGAATGACGGGGCGGGCGTGCCATCAGTCGTACCCACAGCAGTGCACATGAGGCAGTGGGCACCCGTCACTTCAGGCCGCGCTGTACAACACCACGCAGCCGCGGGCCCCCTATGTACCGGCACCGCGTTTTGCGACACTCACGCATGAAGTTGCGCCGCGGCCGCTCGTCCACCAGCGCGCCGTGCTGCAGCAGCGCCAGGATGGCCGCCTCCAGCGCCACACGCGCCTCCGTCAGCAGGTCGCCGCCGCCGCCGCCGCCCGGGCCTCCACCGCCGCCGGCTCCGCCGCCGCCGCCCGCCATTGCGGCGGCGGTGGCGGCTGCGGCCGCGCGCGTGGCGGCGTCGTAGTTTCGCACCAGGATGACCAGCAGCGAGGTGGAGTTGAGGTTGGGGTGCTCGGTGTACGACAGGAAGCAGTCGGGCTCCAGGCCGTGCTCCACGATGGCGATCAGGCAGTGCAACGACTGCACCGTCGCCCAGTTGCAGCCGCGCAGCGACACCTCCAGCGGCCGGCCGTGGCAGTCGTGGAACAGCCGCGCGCGCAGCAGCAGCAGCTCCGACGCCTGCGCCGCCTCCTTGGCCGCCGCACCCGCTCTCATAACGCCCACGGCCGCCGCGACCGTCATGCTCGTGTCACCCAGCAGCAGCCCCGCGCCACCACCGCTGATGCTGGTGCGCGCCGGTGGGCTGCTGCCGGCAATAGCGGCGACAACGGCGCCATCGGGCGCCTCCTCTGCAAACTTGACGCGCGCGCCGCCGTCAGAGGGCTCCCGCAGCGGCGGTGACGGCGGCGCCACCTGGTGCGGTAGCGGGTGCTGCGGGTGCGCGTGAGAGTGCGGATGCGGATTGCTGCCCGCCAGGGAGGAGCGGCGGGAGCGCGGCGGCGCGTCCGCGCCAGACGGCGAACCAGCCGCCGGCAGCACCGTCGCCGCCTCCCGGATGCGCTCTGCTACCTGGCCGAACATTATGCCGCCGCCACCAACACCACCGTGCGCCGCGCCCGGGCCAATGCCCTCCGCCCCGGTGTCTGAGGGGCCGTGCCCGCCGCCCGAGTGTTTCATCGCTGAGCGGCCCAGGCCGCCGCCAGCCAACCCCGCCAACCCGCCGCCACCAGCTCCTCCACCTCCGCCACCATCTTTGGCATGCTGCTGCTGCTGCTGCTGGCCGGTGTGCGCCTGCTTGGCGCCCATGCGCCTCAGCGACTTGGCGAACATGGCAAACATGTTGTTGGCAACCACGCCGCAGTCGCACAGCGCCTGCACCGCCTCGGCGCTCTGCGCCAGCACCAGCGGCCGGAAGCTGAAGGCGCCGTAGAAGGACCGGTCGCCCGACTTGCCGCGCTTGATGCTGCTCGCGATCAGCCGCACGCACTCGCCGCAGCCGCCCAGCGCCGCCGCCGCCAGCGGCGTTACCCAGGGGCAGCCCGGCGGCAGCTCCGGCGGCGGCTTGCTCCAGGCCAGCTGCACCTCCTGCGCGCGGCCCGAGTTGTGCCGCGAGCTCGGCGCCGAGGTGGGCCGAGACGCGGTGCCGCCACCGCCTCCGTGCCGGCCGCCGCCGCCGCCGCTGGCCTGCGCGAACCGCGCCAGGCACTCCTCCTCCATCACCGCCAGCAGCATGTCCACCATGGCCGCGTTGCCGTTGGCGGCGGCGATTGTGAGCGGGTGGCAGGCGTGCAGCAGGAAGTTAAAGCGCAGGACCTGCTGCAGCGCCTCGCGCGCGCCAGCTGGCGTACCCGCCGTGGGCGGTGAGGGCGGCAGCGGCGCCGCGGACAGCGAGGCGGAGCGGTTGGCACCATTGGGCACAGAGGCGGCGGGCGGGGGCGGCGGGCCGCCACCGCCGGCTGCGGCTGCGGCGGCCTTCTGTGCCGCCGCTGCCGCGCTGTCGGGGTACAGGTGCGGGTTGACCCAGATCAGCTCCCCCAGGCGCTGGCCCGCCGGCAGGCCGTGCAGCATCTCCACCACCGTCTCCACGTTGTCGTTGAACCAGATGCTGCGGTGCTGCGTGTGCGGGAACAAAGAGCGCGGGCAAGGAGGCAGGTGCGCGCAACAGGGTAAATACAGGTCAGACTGACATGTGCAACACCCGCCCTCCCAGCATCCCTTGCTCCAGTACGTGACCCTTGCCCTGTGCTCTCCATACGCTTCCCTTACGCCAAGGCCACGCCAACTCCTCCACTCGCAGCCGCAAGTGGTGTACATAGGGCGACTCGGCCAGCTCTGCGGCCTCCCCGGTCCCCATTTCCATCGCCACTGCTCCGCCGCCCCGCCCAGCCACTCACCAGCTGCGGCAGATCCTCAGGCGGCTCTGGCAGCAGCTCCGCCGCCTCCAGCGCGCCCCCGTGCTGCGAGCTGGCTGGGCCGCCGCGCCCCCCCGTGCTGGCACCGCCGCTGCCGGACGCCGAGGCGGCGGCCAGGTTGCGGCCCAGGGTGCCGTTGCCCACGCCCGCGCGCGACTGCATCAGCCCCACGATTTGCTGCAGCGTGGACACGCTGGGGCCGCTGGGGCGCACCGAGAACCGGCCGCCGCCGCCGTCGCGTCCGCCGCTGCCACCCGAGGCGCGGTCACGGCCGCCGAGGTCGTCCTCGTCTTCGTCGTACTCGGTGGTCACGCCCGACTCGGCGGCCCCATGGCTGGACAGCAGCCCGCCACCCACGCTGCTGGTGACGGAGTGCGTGCGGCTCTCCGGCGCGGAGGCCACGGGGCTGCTGGTGTCACGCCGGGAGATGGTGCTGGTGCCGTGTGGGCGCTTGATGGAAGGCAGCGGTGCCAGCGGCAGCAGGCTGCGGCCGCCCACGCCCGCCACGCGCCTTTTTACGGACGGCAGCGCCGCTATCCCGGCCCCCACATAGCGGAGCTCCGCGCCTCCTCCGCCCTGAGGCGACGTGACGTCGCCGCCAAAGCGCACGCCGCTCTTCTTCGTTTCCCGAAGCTCGGGATGGGACAGGATGCTGCGGGTGGCCTGGGACTTCGCGCCCTTGCCACTTTTTGACAGCGCCCGGTTACCCCTCGAGTGTCGTGGGGGACTGTTGGGCGCGCTGCCCCCGGACGGCTCATCCCTCTCGTCCATGCAAGTTTACTGTCCTGCTAAATGATGCCCTGCAGCACACGCACTGCGCCAACTGCAGTCTCTCCGGTTCGGTTCATTGAATTTTCGGTCAAGGGACTCTTCGAGTATCGAGCACGGTGCGGTATGTCTAGGCTAGCCTGAGAAACAGTATAGTTGTAGCGATAAAGGCCACATGAGGGCACTACTGGCCACCGCAGAAACAAGCTGGTTATCAACGTCTTTGTTCCCTTGACTCCTCAGGCCTCACAAGCCCATGTGAAAACATAACAAAAGGCACAATTGCGGTCTTCGGTCCCAAGTTGTAACTTTTAGGCCTCCCGGTTGCGACGCTTCTCGACTCCGTGGTGCAGAGGCCGCTCTACCTCATTTCGTTAAAGCTATTAAGTAACCGCGTTGTACCAGGCAGCAGAGGCCGACTATGTTCGGTCACGATTCGGTTCATAATGCCGTTCCGCCGGTCGGTCCCCACCCCTTTTTCCCCGCCTGCCACGCGTGGGGGCGCGGCGCACTGCGATCAACACAGCGCTGGCCTGCTGCAGCTCACTCATATCTCCTCCCAAGAACTGCTGATACCATCACAATGCCTGTATCACGGTACCGCGGTACGTCCGGCATTTCACTAGTAGACCGTGGCGGCTTGGAATGGTGCGCCGCGCGCGTCTGGAGGCCTCACCGTGAGGCGGTCAGGCCGGCTCAAACTTCTACCTTTGACAGCGGCGTTTGTGCTGGACGGGCAGGCTACGCCAAAGATACAGCGTACTGATTTATATTGGCTCATCGTGTCATCCATCATCTTTGCCTCAAAGAGAGGCAGCTGGTGAACTATGGGGAAAGCAGGACCTTGAACGCGTGCAGACCCCCACATGGACCTTCCATCCTGACTGTTTTCGCTCAATAACGGTCCATAAAAAAGCATTCTGGACGTCGCAGCAGCAAGTCTCGCCCATCGCAGCAATTGGCAACGCGCACAACTCCTAATATGTTCGCACCCTGAGCTTGCATAAGATGTTGCGCATTGCGTGATGTCCAAGCCTACTGAGCCTTGTTTACCTTCTTCCATTACACCGGTACTACCCCACTCGTATCAGCCTTGCTGCCGTTGTTGTCCTCGTCACACACTTCAGACCCACTCAAGCCGACCGACCCCCGAAAATCTGTCCCGCCACTTAAACCGCACACGCACAAAAAGAATTCGGCCCGTAGTTCCGCTCCCCGTGCCGCAGCGCGGGCGCAATGGCTCACTGCTGCGCTCCACCCTCCTGCTGCTGCTGCGCGGCGGCCGCCTCCTCCTCGCCGGCGGGGGTTGTGGGCGCGGGCATGGTGTAGCCAGCGTAGGCGAAGGGGATGCCGTACACCTCCTTCCACACGCCCTTCCACCAGTACACGCCCGCCAGCGCCACCACGTTGGACACGAAGATGAAGGGGAAGCTCTTCCACACGAAGGGCAGCGTCACGTTCATCAGCGGCACCTGGGGGCAGGGAGTGGGGGAGTTCCATGCATGTCAAGTAATGACGAGAAGGAGAAGACATGCAGCACCCAACTGCACTTGCTGGGGTTTGCACCGGGCCCCGCTGGCGCGACCAGTTTATGCGGACTGATAGCCTGACCCTAGTTAGTCTGAATGCGCGGTTATAGCTGCATGCTCCGGGCCAGCCCCGCCCGACCACTATCACACTGCGGCCCTGCTGCCAGTCGGCATTCTCCTCAACCACCTCCGCGCTCCTGGGCAGGGTTGCTTGATTTCAGAACATTTCGCGCGTTGGGCAGGGTTGCTAGGTTTGAATTGCGCTAGCTAATACCACTGCCCCGCCACTGCCACTGCCGCGTCTCTGCCCCAGGACTCAGCTGATCCACGTCACTGTTCCCTGCCGCACTGTCTGCAATGCACTGCTGCGCCATTGACATGCATCCTGCAGTCATGCCTACCCACCCCGCCCCATAGCTGCCCCATCACTGCCCCCCTGCGCCTGCTCCTCCTCCTCCTCCTCCTCCTCCTCACCAGCACGAACAGCAGGTTGAGTGCATCCTTCTCGTTCGCCAGGCACTCCTTGGCGCGCAGCGAGGGAATAGTGAACATCCAGATTGACCACATGCTGTGAGGGAGGCAGGAGGCGGCGGATTGCGGTGACGTGCGGTAAGGAGAAGGGTGCGGTGAGAGGTTGATAAGGGTAAGGTCCAGCCAGCCTGGTCAGCAGCAGGCAGCGACGGCTGGTGCGTGGGGAAGTGGGCGTCCATGGGCTGTTAGGCACCGGGTGGCTGCACGTAATATCGGGGCTGTGGCTGCCGCAGCCGCGATGCCAACATGCTGTAGACAAAGCACCACACCCATCTCCTTGTGTGCACAAACGGGTGACCCAATGCTTCTGGCCCGTGAATGCCACACCTACAGCCCTTTCCCCGACCGCACAACTCGCCCCGCCACACGCACGTGCGTGTGGCAACCGGCCCAGCCACATGCATGCTGCCGACGGGTTCGTGCCCTGCCCACTCACCCCAGCAGGCGCGGGATACTGGGCTCATCGGTGGGCCAGATGATGTTGAATGAGAGCAGGCCACCGGTAACTAGGCAAATCCACGACTGCCACTCGAAGACGTCATACAGCAGACTCCCCTTGACGGCGGGGTTCTTCTGCTTGGTGGAGGAGCGGGGCGCGAAGGTGCCCGCAATCTGGCGAGTGCTGCGCAGGATATCCTTCTCTACGCTGGCGGAGGAAGAGGTAGACGGCTGCTCCGCTGCGCTCCGAAGACAAGGAAAGGGGCCATGCAAGTGCGAGCCAGACAAAATCGAACATCAGTCTTCCAGGCATTTCATCTAGCTACCCAGATGTTTTATGAATACAACAAGAAGCTTGCGAGTCCACATCAGCTTCAGTCGCCTCACCAGTGGTGGTCTGCTGCTCATTTCCGCTGCGCACAAGCACCGAGCGCTTCGGGAGCGCAGGTCGCTGGATTGGAAGCGATGCAGAGCGCTGAGGGCGCGCCTGCAGAACGCGCTGCTGCATAACTTGCATTTTCGGTCTGGCCTTCACGTTCGCTTGCAGACAACAGGGGCTAGATCCTCGTGTGCTGCACGTATGCGTGTTACAAAGTGTATATGCTGCATAACATTGTTGCCCGCCGCTCAAGATCCGAGTCTTAAAGACGTTTGCCAGGCTGTGCAATGCAATGTTGCTTGGATGCGGCATTGACGGTGCGAATAGCTCATTATGTTGAGAGTATCATGGCTACGGGTTACCTGGGATGGGGTGCAACCTGTTGAATCAACCTGGAGGTTGGGGAGGGGGGCTTGCACGCCGGCGAACGCGGGGGGCGGGAGGACAGCAAGGTCCTGGGTGTTGCGTGCCCAAACCCTGGACCAATTTCAAGCACCTTCGCATAGTACAAGTATACTGTAGAGCTGTGCAAGCTCGTCTTACAATCCAGAACGGGAACGGGAAAAACAAAGCAAAGCAGAAGCGGGCAACCTTCCTTTTTCTTTTTGTTGCCGAACCGCAACGTGGTCGACACTGCTTCCATATACAGTAACATTATAAGACCTAAGTGACGCACAGTATCTAGTCAACCGCTCGGAACTATTGCGGCAGAGCTCCGCGAGGGAGAAATGGCCGCACCAGTGGACCTTGAGGAGCAAAAGAAGACAATTCTGCCGTTTATGCAGGTCAGCGCAAAGTTCCGGGGGAGTTGAAGCGCAAGGAGAGCAAGGGGCCAGGGGCAGAGCACCTGCGCGCAGGTCCTCTCCCGCCCATTCTCCCGGTCGACCCCGCTGCACGACTCCCGAGCAGCTGCGTCTCCTGTGTGCTCTGTTCTGCATCCACAGAGAGCCCAGGAGATCCAGGCGGCTGACCCCAAGGTGGCATACTACTGCCGGCTGTATGCGGTGGAGCAGGTGGGTGCGCGGCCGCTGGGGCCAACTGCCCAGTGGAGCAGTCCTCAGGGTTGCGTGCGCGCGTGTGTGTGTTTGGAAAAACGAAACGAATCGCTGTGTGTGTATGGTGGGTGTGTGGTGGTGGTACTTCATTCCAGAAACTAAAGCAAACCGACCGAGGGAACCCGGGCCACCCCGCAAAACCCGCAACCATGAGCGAGGAGGTGGTATGGCCTTTGGTCTTGGGCGCCCTTGATTCTTGAATCTTCGGTCTTGTCGTCGGTGTCGTCGGTAGCCATGATAGGTACCCAGGCTCGCGCGCGCACAACCCAGCCCCGTTGATTAAATGTACACATCGCAATCGGAATACTCACCTGCTTGGTACGTTGCAAGCGCCGCGGGGGAGGCCTGGCAGCCGCCGTTCAGGCGTGCCACCTGCCTGCCTGCCACGCGCGGTGTGCGGTCATGGACTCATGGCACGACCAGTGCGATGTGCTTGGGGGCTGTGGATGCAGTGGGTCGGGTACGGGTTGCAGTGCCTACACCCAGTAGAGCACCCGCTATGCGGCCAGCAGCTTCCGTGAGGCCCCCCCCCCCCCCGGCTCACACAGCTGGCAGCCGCTGAAGCCCGGCCCTTCGCTCGCCTGTCCCCCTAGCTGCGCTTCACGCCCCGCTCCCCTCCTCCTCCCCGCCGCTGCCCCTCCCTCAGGCCATGAAGCTGACGCACCGCGCCAAGGAGGTGAACGCGCTGCTGGTGGCCACACTGAATCAGCTGGAGAAAGACAAGGTGAGGCGGGCGGGCTGCGCGGCTGGAGGGTGGGCTGCGCGGGTGGCGGGCCGAGGGGTTACTGGTAAACAGTCCCGGCGAGAAACAAACTGCGAAGAATATGACTGCGCTGCAGCTGGGATACGCAGCCGCCCATGCGAGCGAGGGCCGAGGGGTCCCGCAAGGGGGCAGCAGGAGGGGGGCTGGTGTTGCGAAACGGGGGCAGGGAAAAGCGCTGACCGGACGTGGGTCCATTGATTTCCCTCCGTAGGCTAGGGTATATGAGTACTGATCGCACAGATACTTCCGCAACAGCTGGCATGGCGGGTGTGCTGGGCAAGGGGAAGGGTTGTAAAGACCTAAACCAAGGTGTGGCGGGCACCTGTCACTAGGCCTGGATCGAACCCTCACACACTCACAGTGCACAATACCATCAGTGCACGACCTGCACGTGTTGACAGTGCGCAGGTGCGTGTGTGCATGGGACGCCCCCCGCGTGCCCACGCCCGCCCGCCCCTACCTCTTCCATTCCACCCCCTCTTCATCCTCCTCTCATCCTCCCGCCACCCCCAACAACCACATTAACCGCACCCCTCACCGACAACCACACCAACACGCTAACACTGACGACGACGCTGGCGCTGATGGCGACGCCAACGGCAGGCGAAGCTGGAGCTGGACCCCGCCGCCGACCGCATCCACTGCCTGGGCTTTGCGCTGCGCATTTTCGACAACGCCGACCGCGTGGACCGCGCCGGCAAGGCCACGGAGCGCACCAGCAAGGCCTTCTATGCGGCCAGCGTGTTCATTGAGGTGGGTGCGCGCGTTTTTGCGTGCGTTGTTGCGTGCGTTGTTGCGGGCGTGCGGACGTTCGTATGGGGCTAGTTTGCGGAGGATGTTGCGAGGTAGCCGGACGAGGGAGGTGGGTGGTGTAGGTTTGTTGCGTGCATATGAGGGAGGTGAAAGTAAACTCCCGCCTGCTGCCGTGCATTTCAGTCACTCTATCCATGCGTGCTGCTTGCCCTGCTTTGCCCTCACCCCTAACCTATCGGTTGGTTTGCGTTGGCTTCTGGAATGAACTACCCCACCCCCCAGATCCTGAACCAGTTTGAGGGCGAGGGCGGCGTCGACTCGGAGCTGTTTGAGAAGCAGCGCTACTGCGCCTGGCGCGCAGCCGAAATCCGCAAGGCGCTGCGCGAGGGCCGCCAGCCCACGCCGCCCCCAGCCGCCACCACCACGGCGCCGGCCGGCAGCGGCGGCAGCATCAGTGGCGGCGGCGGCGGCGCAGTGGACGACCTGCCTCCCGCCTCCGGCTCCAGCGACTGGGCCTACAAGTGGGTGGCGGCTGGACGGCTGCTGGGCATTGCTGGGCGGGCTACGTGTGTTGGGGTAGAGGGCAGCCTGTTGAGGGCTGCAGGGCGGGCGGCTGGTAAGCAGCTGCTGCAGACTGCCCTGCGCCGAACCCTCACCAGGCGGGGCACAAGTGACGTACATGGCAGGGGCACGCCACGTGGGCATCGTGGGATACGCAGGGTGGCTGTGTTGTGTTATGGCGTTGTGAAGGCCTGTGTGTCCCTGTGCACGCAGGAGCGCTGCGCCCGCCGCGCCGCCTCCTCCACCCCTGGTCCCCGCATCAGGCTCAGACATGCATATGCCGCCGCCACCGCCTTCGTCGGCGCAAGGGGACTTCAGCTTCGCGCCGCTGCCGCTCACGCCGCCCGCCGCCTCGTCTGCTTCCTCCTCCTTCTCTTCCGGCTCTGCGCCGCCCTCGGCACCTCTGTTTGCCTCGCCACCTGGGAGTGGCGGCGGTGGCGGTGGCGGCGGCGCCGCCCGCTTCTGGCCGGGGGCGCGGGTGCTGGTGCGGGTGGACGAGAGCGAGGGCCTGTCAGCGCTGTCACTGAGCGACCACTCGGCCGGAGGGGCAGAGCACGAGGTGGGTCGTGGCTGGTTGGGCAGGCAGGGGGTCTGTTTGAGGCGGGTCAGGCTGCGGGCGGATGTGCCGCCACTGGATGGCATGTTCGGCAGAAAGGCGGCGCGGAGGGAGGCCGCGCGCAGCCTGCTGCAGCCTGTCACCCCTGCGCGTGTCAACCCCGCAGCCTGTCAACCCTGCCCAGAATTGCATCGCCGAGTCAATCAACACACGTGTGCATACACAGGCGCAGCCAGGCACCGTGGGACAGGTGCTGACGCGACCAGACGGCGGCATCAGGTGAGGCACAGCATTGACGCCGCCGCCGCCGCCGCCGCCGCGACCCAACGTACTGCAATCCGGTATTGCATACCGGTAATGCACTCGAGGCTGCTGCGCATGCCCTCGTTTCCTCCTCCTGCGGTCCTGCCCTCCTCCTCCTTCCTTCTCATCGCCTTGCCTCTGCACCGCCGCCGCACTCCCCCTCCCACAGCTACAAGGTGGCTCTGCGGGACCGGCTGACGGAGGTGCGCGAGGAGGAGGCGGTGCCGGCGCTCAGCGAGGGGCAGCCGGTGGCGCTGTACCGCACGGCGCGCCCGGGTGGCCCGCTGGGCGCCGCCACCGCCGCCGCCGTGGTGCTCATCAACGACGCCTCCTGGTGGGTGCAAGGGGTGCTGGGGTGGGGGTGGAAGAAACCAAAGCGACCATGGGAGGCACGGGGCCGGCGTGGGGGCGCTCTGGCTAGCCGCCGCCGCGTGATGGTTGCGTTGCTCATTGGCGTGTGTGCTTAAGGACTCCGTACGCTAGCGATAATCGTGGCAGAAAGTTATGACGCGTGCACGCGCCGCAACTGGTCACCAAAGGGCCGCCTGGCGGGCGGCCTCACGACTGCGCTGTGTGCTGTCCCTGCCTCTGCGACCTGGCTCCAACACCGGAGGAAGGGGCGCGCACGTGGCCTCCTGCTGCGCCCTCAGTCCTGTCCTCCGGTTTCGTGCCCTGCGTCCTCAATCCCTGTGCCGCCTCCCTGCACCCCGTCTCTCATTGCTCCTGCCGCCGCTGCCGTCCCCCTCCACCGCCGCCCCCCGCCCTCCAGGCCGCCCACCTACCTGGTCAAGACGCAGGACGGCGACGAGCTGGCCGCCTCTGCCAGCCAGCTGGGGCCGCCGCTGCCAGCCGCCGCAGGTGGCCCCGCGTCCGCGTCCGCCGCCGCCGCCCCGCCGCCGCCGCCGGCAGACCTGCTGGGAGGAGGGCACTACGGCGGCGGACCTGCCAGCGCCAGCGCCAGCACCAGCACCAGCAGCACCCGCAGCGCCGTGGCCCCACCGCCGCCGCCGGCACCCTACCAGCCGCCGCCCTCGGGCCCGGCCTCCTCCGGCAACACCTCCACCTCGGGCTACCCATCCATGTCCGGTCCAGGCTCATACGGGCCGCCGGCCGGGCCCTCCGCGCCGCCGCCGCCGCCAGCATACGGCTATGGAGCGCCATCCTCCGCGCCCTCCGCACCGCCGCCGCCGCCGCCGGCGTGGCCGCCTGCGCAGCACACCGCGCCCGCGCCGGCGCCTGCGCCGCCTGCGGCCGCGGCATCATACAGCCTACCGCCCGGCTACAAGCCGCCTCTCACGGTATGAATGCGCACGTGCATGCGTGTGTGCGCCTTATTGGAACAAGATGTCTGCTGCCGCTGCAAATAACGGCAGCGCACATGCAACCGCAAATCCCCAACACGGCGGCTCCGCAGCCACTTATTCACGTTCACGGTCCTGCTCCGCCACGGCCCCACGCGCTCCCCGTTCTGCTTCTCGGCTCCCGTTCCACGCGCCTTACGCCCCCCCTCCCCCCCGGGTCGCAATGGTCGCTTTGGCTTCTGGAACGAACTAACCCCTTCCCCCCGCCGCCAACCGACGCCTCCGACCTCCGCAGGTGATTACGGAGGCCCAGAAGGCCGCCAAGTACGCGGTGTCGGCGCTGTCGTTTGAGGACGTGCACACCGCGGTGCGCTACCTGAACGACGCGCTTAAGCTGCTCACAACGCAACAGCAGCCGCACGCGCCGGGGCGGCGGTGAGGTTGACGAAATCGACTGTGAAAGATGGGGAGATACAAAGGTCTGCGGTTCGAGTGTCAGGGTGGACGGGGGCCTGGGCTGAGGCATCAAGGATGGTCATCTGCGTGGAGTGAGTTGGCTATTGAGATGCGGCCGCATTGACGCATTGACATTATATCACTCCGCGCGCCGCGCTGAGACGTTACTTGACGACAATTGCTAGCAAAGTTGAGTGTAACCCCTGACCACGCGTGCCGCTGCCCGAGGACTCCTGACTCCTGTGCGGTTGACGTTCCGGCGTATTTCGGACTTCCGACGCAGCCTTTGTGAGTGCCGCTTTAACACGTCTAGTCACCATGCAGCTATCGCTAGCGCCGGCCTCCAACGTCGCGGCGTTCGCCGTGCGCGAGCGACGGATTGTGCTCGCCCGCGCGCCTAGCTCTCGCTGCAATGCACCCCGCCGCCTCGCCATTGCCAGGTAAGGTATTAAAGAGAATACTGCTTGCAGGCATTAGCAGAAGGACGGTGAAGCCGTGTGACGGTGACGCGCGCAAAATTGCGATGCGCTTGCAGGGCGAACGACGACGCCTCCAACCCGGTAGGGACTGTAACGCAGGCGAAATTGCGATACCATTAGCTTCAAGCATACATGCGTGGCAGCGCAAGTCGCATGATTATCCGAGACTGTTCCGGACCACGCGAATATGGCTGCTGTCCAACTGCTGTCCCACCTCTGTCCCCGCCTTCCAAGCCCATACCCTCTGCGCCTCCCCATGCCCTGTCACTGACGCCCACACCCGTCTAGGTGACCAGTTCTCAGTCCGGCGCCTCCACGGACGGCGACATCTTCAACAGCAAGGTGAGCCGCCATAGCGCCCTTGCCTGCGGGCTGGCTGCTGGCGTGTGCTCAGGCCGCGGTGCACACAGGGGCGCCAGCCAGCAACCTCCACTGACGCCATGACCCACAGTCTTCAGGCTCTCGTCTGGCTGTCTTGGCACCCCTAACACGCACTCGGACTCGCCCATGCAACGGAGTCATGGGACCCTGGCTGGTGCACCGCACCCACTGCACCCACTGCACCCACCACCACCACCACTATCAGGACCTGATTGAGGACGTGCTGGACACGAGCGACCTTGGCACCCGCGGCGAGGGCTGGTTTGTGGCGCAGCTGGCCGCCTTCGCCGTGCTGCTGTTCCCGCCCGCGGGACTGACGGTGAGAGCGGCACGCAGGGACAGACGTTGGGAAGAGGTGGGGAGGCGTGGAGGAAGCCTGAGTTTGGGGATAGTTCATTCCAGGATCAGAAATAAAAGGGGGAGAGGGGGTGGCTCATTGGGGGTAGATGTGGCGGCAGCTCTTCGCCGCCGTCTCTGATGCGGTACCCCCGCCTGCCTGTCTGGCGCCGCTGCTGCCGCGGCCGCTGCTGCCGCTGCTGCTGCTGCCGCTGCTGCTGCCGCTGCTGCTGCTGCCGCTGCTGCTGCCCTGGCGCAGGGCGCGGTGGACTCGCTGGCGCTGCTCAGCCTGCTGTCCGGCATGGCGCTGGCGTGAGTAGTGGGGTGGTGGTGGCTGTCGGGGGGGGGGGGGGGGGGTAACTCTGCGCGCTAGCTGACGGAATGCGGGGAGGCCGGTCCTTGGATGCAGGTCCCTTGATTGCTGCCACTGTTGCTCGTGCGCCATATTCTATCCCGTGCTGTCGTGTTTCCCGCTGCCCCGCTGGCCCGCTGTAGCCGCGGGGCGCACACGTGCACGCACACATGACCAGCCTGCACGCACCTGCCCTTGCTCGGCCCCCCCCCTGCATACTCAACCACTGCGCCCTGCTCGCCCTGCTCCCCTACAGCCCTTGCCTGACCGCCCCTCCCCCCACCCCGCCACCACACAAACACAACTCCGCAGCTCCGTTGCGCTGTACAACCTGGGCCCAAGCCTCAGCCCGCTGCCCAAGCCGCGCAAGAACCACGCCCTGGTCACCGACGGCATCTACGGTGCGGCGGCGGGACTGCGGGGCGGCTGGGCGGCTGGGCGGCTGGGCGGCTGGAGATGGAGGGAGGGGAGGGGGAGGGGGTTCCATGCATGTTAATGAAAAAGGGGAGGGGGAGGGGGAGGGAGGGAGGGAGGTGGGGTATTGTGTATGGGCGGTGGAAGAGGCGGGACATAGGGACATAGGGACCGCATGGACCTAGGCTCCCTTTCACTAATGCTGCCGCTGCTGGCACCTGGCTCTGACACCACCCTGGGACCCCTGGACCAGCACCTCCAGTCCGATCCCACACAGCCCCTCTGGTTTCTGGAATGCACTACCCTCCGCCTCCCCCTCCCCACGCCCCCTCCCCCTACGCCGCCACATTTGCAGCCCTGAGCCGGCACCCCATGTACGGCGGGGTGCTGCTGGCGGCGGCGGGGCTGTCGGTACTCAGCCACAATGAGACCCGCCTGCTCACGGTGGGTGGGTGGGCGGTGTAGGTGGCGTGGGGCGGGAAGGTGGGCAGGCGGGCGCATGTCCGACTCCGCCGTGTCCGGTGTGGGCACTGGACAGTCCCCAAAAACCCTGCCTTCCACAGCTACTGGCTCTTGGGTCGCCGTTGACTTGCGTGCGCCACCACTATACTCCCGCATGCGGGCATGCATGCAGACCATCGTGCTGTGGTGGATCCTGGAGAACAAGGTGCGCCCAACTGCGCCATGGACTGCCGGCGGAACCTGCCGCCTGTCTGTGCTTACTCATAACCTGGGTGACCCCGCCCCGCCCAGACACGCACCCCCTCCACCCTGTGCCCTTTTTACACCCGTGGCCGCCTCCCCTTGCTCCTGACGCCCCCGTCAACGTTTGTCACCGGCATGCGCTAACAGGGCGAATGCGAACTGCGGTCGTATGTGCCGAAGGCCTTCCTTCCCCGACCCAACCCCCAATTGCCCACACTGCATCACACTGGACCTCACCCCTCCCGAGTCCCGACGCAACACAACGCATGATTTAGGGGCTCCGCACCCGCTGCCCGGCCTGCCCCGCACCCCCAGGTCAACCTTGAGGAGGAGGCTCTTGAGAAGTTGTACCCGGGGCAGTACGCGGCGTATAAGGCAAAAGTCAAGAAGGTCGGCGCGGGACTGGAGGGGGAGGGAGGGAGGTGTGGGAGGGAGGTGGGGCACTGTGTATGGGCGGTGGAAGAGGCGGGCGTGGTGGGATGGGCCTGAGTAGGCGCTTTTGTTAGGCCCATCCCACCATGCACTTGAGCCGACCGGTTGCCGCACCTATGTGCCAACTACCTGTCGCCTCCCTTCTTGCACTCTCCGCCTGCCCGCCGCCCGCAGTTCGTACCGTACCTGTTCTGAGGGGAGGGCGGCCTGCGGCCGGCCGCCCAGGCCCTCCCTGGCCACTGCGCGCTGCAGCACACTGGCTGCATGGCTGGCTGACTTGCAATTGTAGCCATGGTGACCAGGGCGACGCGTGTGGCTGAGCTCAATGACATGGAACGTTCACCGCCGGTGGTGAACTTCATACAATTGTCAGTCGGTGGTCACAGCGCTTAGTCTGGCGCATAGTGGTGTTGTCCCGCGCTGTCGACGTCACGCGCCCATGTAAACCGTGACGCACATAACGTGCGGCATTTCTTGTCGTTGCTCCTGGGGAGCGATGCAGCGCTGGTCCCTTTCTTCCATAACTCTGGGCAACGGGCACTGAGGAGATCCTGGCGCTTGAGGTCATGCATGGTCAGATCAGCTCCTGGCGCGTTACAGAGACCATTTGTGGAGCAGCGCTGTTTCGCTGGCTTCGGCAACACTAGTGGCAGCCGTGACTGTTGCGCCGGGTTCACTTTATCCTGGATCGCAGCTATGCCGTCAAAACGCTAACGAATCCATCAGATTGAGTCCCTCCGTCTGCATTATTTGGCTTGCCGCACACTCGTGATTCACGCTGCCCGCCAGTGCTTCCAGCCCTCCACGCACGCCAACCCTCGTCTGTGCCCTCAACCAGGGCAGCTTCCACAAGCTTTTCCAGGGCCCTTGCCTCCATGCAGAAGCAATAATCACTCTCAGCTAGACCCTCAAAGGCCCGTCATTTTACACGCAGCCATTCGTCGCTGCTGCCTCGCCATAACTCGTACACAGCACCATAGTAATACACAAGATTGTACAGAGGGCCATCCTAGCGCAAAGTACACATGAACTGATGAACGGCCTTTCGTTCAGCACATGCAGCAGGCCGTGCCGTGTGCACGCGCACGCACCCGCCATGATTGCATGAGCACACCACGGACTCAAAACAAATCATCAGGCAACCTCTCCGCTCCGCTCACATCGCTTCCAAGGTCACCAGATCATGCATGTGCACATGCAGGCCGGTCACTAGGGGTGTCAATGGACTCGCCCTCTGCAATTCTCCGGCGAAGGCGTGAATTCAACAGTCACTTCACGCCTAGCAAGCGGGCAGCTGTGACACATCTCTGCCAGCAACCAAACCTCGTATGTTTGGAGCAGTACTCTACAGCCTGGTAAGCTCTGAACGCCTCGACGCAACTGCAACGCAAAACATGTGCAATTCTTACTCGACGCATGTCCCACAAGTTGCCAGGATGCACACGCCGGCGGTAAGCACTAGGCCGCACCGTTCAGCGGCGGCGTGCTGCATCAGCCCCCCGCTCCGGCGCTCCCCACAGCCTGCGCCTTGCGGGGCCATGCGTGAGCCGCACATAGACTCAACCAGTTAACCCGGGTCCCGAAGAATCGCAATCCGAAACACACTCATGCAGCGCACACAGACGAGCCGTTCGCTTGCAGCCGCCACCGCCGCCGCCGCGGCTGCAGCCGCCCATCTAGCGGCGGGAGCGCTTGGCGGCGGGCTCCTCGGCGCCCTCCTCGCCGCCCTCGCCGGCCGGCGACTCGGAGCCGCTGGTCTGGTTCGCCAGGTCCACGGTGGGCTCGGCGTTGGGCTCGGCGGGCGTGGGCGCGGCCATGGGCCGGTCGCTGTCGGCGCCGCTCTTGAGGATGGCCGCCTCCAGCTCAAAGGTGTCGCCGCGCTTGACGCACTTGCCCTGTCGGGAATGGTGGATGAAGGAGAGTGTCACTTGCGGCGAGCGTGCAAGACCCAGCACTGCTTTGCCATGCCCAGTTGCCTTTGGAGCTAGCCCCTCCTTCTCCAGCCAACCAACGAGCCGGAATTGAACCCCCACATCCCGCGCCACACACACCCGCCCGAGCGATTGCGGGGAATCCTGTCCGTTTCCGTTTACCAACACACCCGCCCCCGACCACCCCACAATCCCCGCCTCCCGCCCCACGCCCGCCCCGCCTCCCGCCCCACGCCTCCCACGTCCCGCACCTGCACGTACACCTCGAGCAGGTTGCGGTCGTCGCCCAAGTTGATGAACTTCTCAAAGCGCTGCAGGTCGTCCTCGCCCTCGAACACGTCGAAGGGGCCGGCGGTGCCGCCCAGGGTCGTGTCCACCAGCAGCGCGTCAAACTCCTTGCCCACGGCGAAGGTGCCCACGCGGTCCTCCATGTTCAGGGCCTGGCGGGGGAGGAGGCCGGGTTGGAAGACAAGGGCTTCCATGGTCAGAAGAACTGGAGGAGCGCTGCGTTGGCTGGTTAGGCCCTGCTGCGGGCAACCCGCCTGCCAGCTTCCTGCTCACAGTCAACAAACAAGAACCCCGCCGCCCTCCTCCCTCCCTCCCTCCCTCCCTCCCTTCCCGCCCTCGCCCCCGCACCTGCGCGCCGCCCACGGTGGCCAGCCACAGCGCCTCCTTGAACGTGATTACGTCCGTCTCCATCTCGGGCGTCACGATGGTGCCACCGCTCACCGCCAGCTTGTGCGCACGCAGGCAACGGCTGTTGACCACGGCCATGCGCTGCGCGCTGAGCATGGAGGGCTGGATGCCGCCCGCCACGTCCGTGCCCAGTCCCACCTTGAGGCCCAGCGAGATGGCGTGGTTCACCCTGTGGGGTGGCGGAAGGGGTGGGGAGGGGTTGCAGACGCGGGTTGCAGCAGATCGCGCGTCACGATGTGGTAAACGATGTGTGTGCGGGGTGCTGTTGGAAGGACGTGTGTTGGCATCGCGGTGCCGCGCCCTGATCCGCTCTCAGCCGGTATACCGTGCCACACTCCGCTTTCCCACAGGCATCTCTGTGGCCCGCAACACCGAGACACGCAATCCGCTCCTGACCAGCTGGCAACGACAGTCCTGCCGTGTCTTAGAGACGGCGCTGGCCGGCACTGTTACCGGCACGACTACTGCCACCACGACGCCGTAGCACAGCGGCACTCACTTGAAGAATGCATCTCCCAGGAAGAAGTTGGACAGCGGGCAGTGGCTGACGGCGGTGCCGCGGGCGGCCAGGTGCTTGATGTCGGCGTCGCTCAGCAGCGTGCCGTGCGCCATGACCGTCCTGCGCAGCGGGCGGGGAGCGGGTAGGGAGGGAGGAGTTTAAGGGGGCGAGGGACACGTGCACCGGAGTGTGACGGTCAAGCAGCGTGGTTGTGTCTGCCTGCCTGCCTACCACGCCACGCCAAGCAACGCGCAAGTGACTGGGCCCCACCATCACCTTAGCCGGCCCTCGCGCACATGCGCCTCCCTCCCTCCCTCCCTCCCTCCCAAGGCCTCTCCTCCCGCTCACTCACTTGCTGGTGAGCAGCCCCATCTCCTCGAACACCGCCGCGTCGCTGGCGTACTCGGGGTGCATCTCGCGCACGCAGTTGACCTCGCCGCAGCACTCGCTGATGTGCGACTGGATGTGGGTGCCGTACTTGAGCGCCAACGCCGCCAGGCCTGTGTGTGTGTGTGTGTGTGTGTGTGTGTTAGGAAAGCACAAGGGAAAGGGTCGACACTGTGTGTGTGTGTGTGTGTGTGTGTGTGTGTGTGTGTGTGTGTGTGTATTAGAAAACACGAGGAAGGGGACAAACGCAGGCGCGTGTGTGTGTGTGTGTGTGTGTGTGTGTGTGTGTGTGTGTGTTCAGAGTTTACAAGGAGAGAACAAACGGCGTGTGCGTGCGAAGTGACAGGAACGCCAAGCGCGTGCGTGTGTGTGTGTGTGCGCGCGCAGGCGTGTGTGATGCGGCGCGGCAGGGACATGCGGGTTCGGGGCCAGGGCGAGGACACGATGGTCGCAAGGAGGAGAGGCGCATGTTCCCGTGCACGCTTACATCTCACGCTGACGATGCGCTGGCGCTGGTCTCTTGCCGTGTGGCTTTGCGCGTTTGTGATCTACAGAGCGCCGCGCCGTCAGGCAGGAATCACCTACCCTTCATGAGCTCAGGCGTGCAGGTGGGGATGAAGCGAGGGGTGATGCAGGGCTCGATGCGGCTGCACTTCTTGCCCTGCGTGTACTTGATAAACTCCTCCGCGTCACGGATGCCGTCGGCGGTGGCCTCCACGTAGTCCTCAGGCGAGTGGCGGTCCATGTTCACCTGGTGGTGGTGGAGGCGTCGAGGTGAAGGGAGGGAGGGAGGGAGGGAGGTGGGCGTGCGAGGATGGCGGAAAACACAGGGACACGCTGAGACCGCTGTGAAGGCCGGCGGTGCAGCGCTGGTGCATACCAGTGCCGACGGCTGACCGCCAAAGGAAGCGCACACAAGCAAGAGTGCGGCGCCAACTGGCATTGGGGCATGGGCTCAGGCCGGGGCTTGCAGGGATGGAGCCCGCGCTGCCCCGCAACACCACTACGATCCCGCATGCACGTATCGTGTCAGCCGCGAACAACCGCCGGCCGCCGCCTCCGTGGCTGCAGCTCACCTTGCCCACTACGGCGCGCTGGCCCAGGCGCTCAATGGTGTCCACCAGGATGAGGTTGGGCTCCAGGTGCAGCGAGCCGTAGTACATGGCGGTGGTGGTGCCGTTGGCCAGGAAGCGCTTCACCAGCAGCGCGTAGCGCTGGTGCGCGGCGTCCAGGTCGCGGAAGGAGCCCTCGGCGGGGAAGGTGTACTTCTTCAGCCAGTCCATCAGCGCCTCGTCCGTGCCGGTGCCGGTGAACTTGTACTGCGCGCGCATTCACGAGGGAAGGGGAGGGGGTGTAACGAGCGCGTAACCATCATGTGGGATGCGCCGAACAAAGGAGCCCGCGAGCTGACGCTCTGTACGCTATCAGAAGCTCTTAGTAACCTGTGCCAGTGGCGCGGATCGCCTGACAATTGAAGGCACAGCTTGGCCCATTGGGGGATCCGACCGGTTGCGATTGGGGACTCACTTGCGGAGCGTGGACGTGGGTGTCAATGAAGCCTGGCACAAAATATTGACCCTCCTTCAGGTAGAAGTACAAATGGGCTCAGCGAGCGCTCGACCCAGCCAGCAGAACACCGCGCATTTCAACTTGCCTTCAGTCGGCGCACTTCGGACAAACCGAACTCGCGCATCAGCGCAGCTTCTTCGTTGCTGCTGCCGACGCGAGCAATCTTGCCATCTTGGACAACCACCACTGCGTCGCGCAACGCCTCGAGCTGGCCGTAGGCGGGTGTGTGGAAGAACGTCCCCCTGAAGGCGAAGGTATCCGCGGCCATGATTCGTTGTATGGGCTACTGCTGTGTAGTATCGGGGCTAATAAGTGGGATAACTAAATCAGCTCGCTTTGAGCCACGGGCTCACATGCGCCGTTATTCCCGATCATCTTTCCCAATCTGCGTCGCCACCTTCATCTTGGCTGCGGCTTTTGCAATTCTCTAATGCAAGCTGACTTCAAATGTGCACGAGTAGCCCCTGGTGCCCTGCGGAGGACGCGCTCGAAGACGCGACTGATTGTCGAACTAGGGTTCTGTGGCCAGCGCAGCGCAGTCGGCGCGCCCTTCTAGCACGAATCTCAGCCGCGTTATGGTAGCCGTGGAGGCAACGTACAACACGTAATGTGCGAGTTGACCGGGGTTTTGGCGCTGGACTGCGTGGACATCTCTGCGCGGCGGGTCACTGGCCTCGGGCTTTGAGTTTCGGGCAGCGTTCCCGGGGCGGACGTTGAGCCTTGTCGACTCGAACAAGTCGAATGCGTGTGCTGCCGGCAACCGCGTCCCGTGGGAGATCTGATTACGGTACCCATCTGACAGCCACGCCCCACCACGACTAACCACGACGATGTCCTTTACCAGGTGCGCCTCCCCTGCCTAGCAGCGCCACCACCTCCTCGGCGGCCCCGTGACAGCAGTTTGGCACCATCACGGTGTTCCTAGGGCGGATGCAGCGACATGGAGAGCGAGCGGGGGCTAGCGAGGCACTCAGAACCCGGGTCGGCAAAGAGTATGAGCCTCAGGGCCTTGGGGCGCTTTCAGACTAGGGGCGGCGCTGTGGGCTGCCGTACGTGTGACAGACGCCGTGACATCGGACAGTGCCGCGGACTCTGTCGCGGTTGGGGAGGCACAGGCCTGGCGGCCTGCATACGGTGGTTGATGCCAAGTGATGTATGTGGCTGCCCTTCGGGGGGCTGCAGGGATCCAAGCTGACAACCTTCAATGTTTTGGGGGGTTGGCATAGGCATGGGGGGGAGTGGAGGCATGCAGGCTGCTGCTGAGATCTGACCGTCTGGGCCGCGGCACCAGGGCGCCCATGCTTGGCCTCTGAGGAAGGGGGGGGGGGTACGAAGTCCGTTCGTCGTGTGGAGCGCCGGTCCGGTGAGCGCTGACGTGCCGCACTGGCGCAGGTGGTAGAGAGTGTATAGCCGGGCTGGCTCATTTTCGCCACTTGGATGGAGCCACGCCCTTCTTGCGCTGCTTTGGCCTGCTCAAGTGCCTGCAGCCCTCTTGACCAGTCCTTGTTGGCACATTGGTGCGTCCACTGACCTCCGACGACAGACGCATTGTTCCAGACGCACGAGGCTGGCTGTCACAAGGTTTTGGAGGCGGCTGCACGAATTCGCAGGCCTAGGGCTGCCACGGAAGGGATGGCGGGAAGTGCGTGTAGGGCACCCCCTGCTAGCGGTGCAGAATGGGCATATCAGGGTGCAACAGCCCGAAGCCTAACGTTTCGGAGCAAGAGACAAGGCGTTCCGCCGCTGGGCTGGACCTGTGTGCTCAAGACAGTTTTGAAGCAGCTCGCAACCGCTGAAACAAGCGGGTTGCCTTGGTGCGGTAGCAGTGTCAGAGTTCTGGTTGGGTGGATAGCGAGAGGAAGCCCTCCTTTGCTCCTAGGGGCCTGGCTGGTTCGTGGTCTAGGGCCTGTTCAGTTTGACCTGTCCCCTGTGCGGTGACTGATTGCGTCTTCGCCGGCTCGGCGGGTGGAAAAAGTGCGCCCGCGGTGCATATTTCGGACCGGGTCTGGTCCGGCATCTAGGCCGCCCACGCATCTAGGTGGGGGCAGGTGGGGGCGGCGGGTCCGCCTGCGCATCTGAGGTGCTCCGCCCACGCATCTAGGTGGGGGTGACGGGTCCGCCTGCGCACTTTGGCTGGGGCAGCTGACCCTGGCAGATACAGTTTCTGCCCAAAGCTGTAACATGTGGTGTGCACCGGCGGCTACACCCACCACTCATTCGTTTTTTTGGGCTGAGCCTCCCCCAGCGAAGCGTCCCGGAGGGGGGGGGGGCGAAGCCCCCCAGTAGCACCCCGGAATGAACTACCCCCCAGTAGCACCCCGTGTCCGTGCCTGCCTGCCTGCCTGCCTGCCTGCCTGCCTGCCTGCCTGCCTGCCTGCCTGCCTGCCTGCCTGCCTGCCTGCCTGCCTGCCTGCCTGCCTGCCTGCCTGCCTGCCTGCCTGCCTGGTGCCTGCGTCCGCACCAAACTCAGTCCCAGCGTAAACCGCGAATACCACGTTAAAGCTCGTATGAACTTATAATGAACTTGAACATCCATTCATCCATGGATTAGTGGTCAAGCCGTCAAGGCCCAGGGCCTGGCGGCGGCGGCCCGGGGCCTGGCGGCGAGTGTGTGCATGTGCGGAGCGGAGGGGGCGGGCAAGGCCACGTGGAGGTGGAGAGCGCGGAGCCGCCCAGAAAGCGGCACCGGCACGCGGGTAATACTGCTGGCCGGTGTATTAGTTGGCGGTCCACGGGCGAGTGAGAGCACGTGATGTAGGCAGCATGAGTAGTGTGGCTGTTTAATCGTGCTGTGGCTTGACCGTCTGGATTAGCGACTGTGCACCCGGCTGGCAGTGCCTGCACAAACCGACCCCGGCTGTAACAGCTGTAACACAAAGAGACCATTCATTCTTCATGCCCCATCAATCCTCCTCCTCGTGTACCTACTCCTTTGACGGATTTTGAAGATGAAATGTTCGTGACTACCGCAGTGATTAGGTTGGCTTGCCCCAAAGGGACAGAGCCTAATCAATCGGGTAGAACTGGGAGTGGAGGTGGGAATGCAGGTCGATAGTGGCAGATAGTGGAGGTGCCGTGCGCGCCTGCGGAGCGTGTCCAAAAGTGTGATGGGTCTGACCTGGTCTGACAGGAATGTGAAGGATCGGACAGTCCTCTGCATGCAGTATACTCTATGTGCGTACATCGCACAGCAAGAAGCAGCCAGCGACCGGCATGCACCTGAGAGAATTGCGTTATGTCGGCAACATGGTGACTGCGAAGCCCAGTGTAAAGCCGCCGGCTTCCCACCGCCACAATGCGCGAAAGAACGACAAATTCACTGAATCTGGTATATGACCGGTTTATGGTGAGGAAAGCAAGGCTCGAAGCAGAAGTCGGTCGAGAGGATGGCGTTGTGCAGGAGCTAGAACCGGTTTCTGGCGAGGGAAGCAAGGCTCTAAGCAGAAGTCGGTGGAGAGGGAGGCATTGTGCAGGAGGTAAGAGACGTGGTGGCCGCACAGAATGGTGACAAAGCACTCGCGTGTGCCGCGGCACTGCATGGCGTCCCTGCAAGTAACTCACCCTTACATGCATCGGGTGTATCATCCGCCCGCACAACCGGCCTCAACCCTCCGTCCATGCCCTCCTGCACCCTGCCCTTGGGGCAAGCCGTTCTGTTGCGTAGCAAGTGGGTTCCAGGAGCTTAGTGAGCTTATTGCGATGGGAGCTGATGGGAGTGGTGTTGAGTGGATAGTCCATTCCAAAACGCAAAGTATGCCAAGCGCGCTAACCCAAACCAGTCAGCCCTGCTGGGGGCAAGGCATCCACGCGCATGTCCACCTCCAGGACCAAGCCGCATCGTCACTGCCTTACCGCATCACGTTGCTGGGCGCACTTTGCCACACGCACGTTCTCCTTAGACGCAAGCAGGTGCTTTCATTCCCCCCACAAAGTTACTTGAACGCAATGCCAGGCTCCCAAAGCCAGGCCGGGAGCTATATGTCCTTCACAACAGGGCTTAAGCGGCGTTCACTGCTTAGTGCTCACTTCGCGCCAGGCTCTTGTGGAATAATGTCCACAGTTTACACAAGGTTGTCCTTGCCATGCGACCAGGGCTGTGACGTGGCACGCGGGTGCTCAGGTGCGCACGACATTGGCACCGCTGCAGAATTGTACCTTTGTGCCCCTTCTACCGCCAGGCCTCACACCTCCTCATCTCAGATCTCTAGGCCCTAAACCTATCAGATGTACAGCCTTTCGCGTGCTCAAAGTAACAATTTCTATTGCCAGTCATAAATCCGACACGGCATTGCGCACGTCCGTTCCGAGAGATCATCTTGACTACCGTGACTTCCGCAATTGCATTTTAGGGCACGTCCGTGTTTATCTACGTCATGAATCTTGGGGGGTTGCTAACTGTTGCCTTGCTGGGCCGGCACGGCTTTGCCGTGCCGTAAATGCATCTTGCATAGTGCATGTGTGCATAAATTGAAATCGGAGACCGCTATCCTCTGTATGTCTGTCCTAATTGACCATGCCTGCACAAGCAGACACTCTAACTACCCAAAGGCCGCATTGTCACGCTCCTCAAACTCAAAGGCACTATCCAAACTTCTGGTAGAAGAGTAACCAGTGTTCACATCGACTTCTTGAGCAATCCTTGCGGATCAACAAACAAACACGCTCCACACATAGCACGCGTATGTAGGCACAAACGTGCGCGAACCTTCACGCTGCAGAGGTCGCACGCAGCGAATCGGATAGCGTGCAACCTCGTCGGCGCACGTGTGCCCACATCATCGCTCACGCACGCTTTCACATCATCGCAAGCGCTTGCTGATAGCATTGGCACGCTAGCAGCCCACTCTGTAAACCACCAAACGCCGCAGCGCGCGCATATACACCTCCCAGACACTATGCGCTCGCCGTAAAATGCAAACAAGCAAGTGAGCTGTTGCCAAATACCATGACGACACACGACATGGAATCGGCCTTGACCCAGATGGGGCCACAGGGGGCGCTCGCAAACTGTCATCCATCGCACTCCATTTCGTTAATCAGGCTGGCCACGTCAAAGCCCGCCGCCTCCTCATCCATAGGCACAGCCGGGTCTGCCCCTGCGGCCATGAGCACAGCCACAGTGTCCATATGCCCGGCCTCGCTTGCCGCCCACAGGGCCCAGCTGTCGCGCGCACATGGGTCCGCGCCAGCGGCCAGCAGCCTCCGCACCACAGCCGTGCGGCCGCAGCGCGCCGCGCCAATCAGTGGTGCGCTGTCGCGAGCGGTGGCGTCCGCGCCAGCCGCCAGCAGCGCCTCCACCACAGCCTCATGGCCAGCCTCCGCGGCCGCCGTCAGAGCCTTGCTGCTGCAGGATGCGGCGGCGGCACCCATCAGTAGCAATAGCCGCACCGCGTCCAAGCAGCCCGCCTGTGAAGGAAAGGGAAAGCGGATGAAAAGATGCTGGTGTGTGGGCATAAAAAGCGGCTGTGATTTCGATCTCGTGTGAGACCGTAGGCGGCCAATCTGCGTCGCCACTTTCATCTTGGCCGCGATTGATGCATTTGTCTGATGCACGCTGACTTCAAATGTGCGCAAGCAGCAGCTGGCGCCCTGCGGAGGGACGTGCTTGAAGACGCGAATGCTAGACGAAATAAAGTTCTGTGGCCAGCGCAGCGCATTCAGCGCGCCCTGCTAGTACGAATCTCAGCCGCGCCACTATAGCTTTCTTGACAGTCAGGGGTGGGTGGCTGGTGCGCAGACGCACGTCAACAAGGCTACAATACTCATTGAATGTCCCGCCCACCATACATCACCGGCATCGGCAACACCCAAACATTCAACCGGTATGGCTCACCAGACAGTCGCGCCCCCACCACGACCAGCTGGACCAGTTCACGGCACTCCATCCACGCCTCCTCACCTGCGCAACCTGTATCAGCGCCAGGTCCTTTACCAGGTGCGCCTCCACGCCGTGCGCCCGGCAGCCCCCTAGCAGCGCGTCCGCCACGCCGCGGTGCCCTGCCGCCACCGCCTCTGCCAGCGCTGTGGCCAGCCCAAACAGGCCGTGGCAGCCCGGCGCTGCCGCCAGCAGCGCCACCACCGCCTCGGCGGCCCCGTGCTTGCATGCGTAGCGGAGCGCCGCGCCATCCTGCGCGCCTGCATCCGCGCCGGCCGCCAGCAGCGCCTGCACCACCTCCACATCGGCGCCGACACGGCAGGCGGTGACCAGCGGCAGGCTGTCCTCGGCTCGCGGGTCGGCGCCCGCTGCCAGCAGCTCCCGCACCAGGTCCGCGGCGCCAAGGTGCCGCCGGAGCGCACTGCAGTCGCTGCTAGGCGCGGACGCTGCGACCGAGTTGCTGCAGCTGTTGCGGCGGTGGTTGAGGCGGGTGTCCTGTAACCGCTTGCCGCTGCTCTCACCGTGCGACCGATGTACCAGCGCGGGAGAGCGGCCGCATGCCGCTACCAGCATGGCGCCGTTGAAGGCGCTGGGCTCGGCGCCTGCCGCCAGCAGCATGCGCATTGCCGGCAGCGCCTCATCGTCGGTGACCCCACATGTTGCCGCTGCAGGTGCCGAAAACGACAGCACATCACCCACCCTTGACCCTGTTGCGGCCGCGACAGCAGCGGCGCCACCGCCGCTACCGGCAGCTGCACCCCTGACGCCTTCGCTAGCGCTACAGCTGCTTCCCCTGGCCACGAACACAGCAGCCAGGCTAGCCAGGGCTGCGGGGTAGCGCGTGGAGCGCAGCAGCAGCCCCACCACGTGCGCGTGGCCCGCCGCCGCCGCAGCCGCCGCCGCCTGCGCCAGCGCCTCCGCGCTGTGGCCCACCTCCGCCAGGCAGCTGTGCACGCCGCCCTCCAGTCCGTCCAGCGGCGAGAAGCCCGCCACGTGCTGCCGCTCCAGCGCCGCGCCCGCAGCTAGCAGCGCCTCCACGCACGCGGCCGAGCCGGCGCGGCTCGCCAGCCGCAGCGCCAAGCTGTTGTCCGCGGTGGGGTCCACGCAGGTGAGGCTCAGCAGCTCGCGGACACAAGCCACAGCGCCGCGCTCGGCGGCCGCAAGGATTGCGGGCTGCGCCTGCGCGGGGCACAGCGGGGACGCCGCGCAGCGCAGCACCATCGCCACAGCTTGGGGGCTCTCCACCATGCAGGCGTCGCGCAGCAGCGTGGCTGCTGAGTCTGGAGAAAAGCGCGGCAGGCTGCCTGTGACCACCAGAAGCCCCAGCATGTGAATGCGCTTCACGGCCGCGTGGTGGGCGGCGGTGCCTGCTGCGGCCGACGGCGCGACAGTACCGCTGGCCGTTGGCGGGCTGCAGCCGGCTTCGTCCGACCGCCTCGGCCGGTCCAGGTAGCGCTCGAGAGGGATGCGCGCCATGACGTCTGGCGCTCCAGATGTCCCGAACAGCTCCAGACACCAGCGTACAGCGAGCGGAGGCGTCGAGATTAGTCGATGGAATAAGCCCCGCATGAAGGCGCAGGAGGACACCAATCCCCCGCCGTCACGTCCAGCCAGCAGCAATACATTCTGAAGAAAGCTGTTAGGCAGCTGGAGCAGCGATGAGCGCCCCCGGCACGCCTCGTCTGACGCGGTTGTGGCACGGGCTGGCGAGACGGGGCTGGAGGACAGCTCATAAGAAGATGTATGGCATCCTAGCGATGATGTTGAACAAAAACTGCTAGGCCGAGAGCAGCGCCGCCCAAGCCCTGACCCTGACCCTGACCCCGCCAAAACGTCGGCAGGGGCTCTGCCTGGCGTACTGTCGCTGCTGGGCGCCTCCATTTGCTCACAAAATGATTTAAAAGGCGTTCCGTGGCATCGCGGCCCTTTAACGGAGCTATTTGTCCCCGCAACAGGGCCGAACGTTCACAGCGTGGTGTTTACTGACCGTGAGCTAACAGTGTACAGATTGCAATTTGAAATCCTTTGCACCAGGGTCTTTAGGCTTTTGACGCCGGCGGTGCTGGTGACTCGCGTCGGCACACTTTCAATGCAAATGCTGGACCACATTCAACTGTAGTATCCTTCAAACGCCACATAACAGCTTGATAATTGCATACATGTCACATGCAGTTTCGAGGTCCCCGCCTGAGTTAGCGCCGGACGCTCGTCTGTCCGCCCACCTCTCAGGCAGGGTTTGCCCTCGCTTGGGCAGCAGCCTCATCCCATGCACTGCCAATAGATGATCTTTGATACATACATGCCAGGACGGCGAGGAGGGTGAAGATTGAAGGCCAGTCACAGACAGCTCCTGCGCAATTGCCGTGACCACCCAGACACTGCGCCGTCGGCGTTTGCTCAATGCGATTGCTTGATCATATGAACACGAAACAAGTTATGTGTGGTTTGCCTTAGGTTCGACCTGTGCGAAAAGCGTGCTGATGGTGAAGAGTGAAATCAGAGTTTAGACACCCGCTCCCTTTTCAAGATGATAAAGAACGTGCCACGGTCTATGATTTCAAGATTCGCGCAGCAAGGGCGTGACGCGGCGGGCAACATGTCAGAGTCACTAAAGGGAGCGGAGAGTGCTGGGGTACCGCTGCTCGGCCGAGCCACTCGCGGTTACAGCTTGACACGGGCTGGGCACTTAACTGGCCCAACTGGCTAAGGCACTTTTTCGCTGCGAGGTGGAAGAGACTCCGCGTGGATGCGCATGGCACGGAGGAACCAGTTACATGCAGGGGTGCCCTGGTTACGTGCGTACGTGCCTTCATAGTTCATACTCTTGTGCCTTCCTGCCTTGCAGGCCCGGGCCGGGGTGACCCTTATAATACCTGAATCACTAACATAACAGTAGAACAAGGTAGCGCTCGTCACGCCGGTGTGGCCGCCTGTCACCGGCAGGTGCACCAGCAGCGTGCCGAACATGCCCTGCTCCCCCATTTTGCTACTTCAGCCCCCGGTGGCAGAGATACAGCAGAACGTAGTTAGGCCGTGTCATTTTGCTGTGGGCCTTGAACTGTTTCTGGCAGGCGGCTGGGCTCACACAACAGCAGCTTTACGGACATGCTCTAAATTGCGAAACGAAAGCGTAAGCACGCCACAGCTTATACAGCCGAGCGTCCACACCCGCTCCACCGCCGCCTGGCAGGCCCACCGCTGCTGCCACACCTGCTAAGGTTAACTTGTTACGTGCACGCTGCTCCACGAGACACGTCACATCGTTGCTGGTGTGAGGGAGCGAGTCATGCATTTGCAATTTGCAATCAGGGGAACTGCGGGGCTGCGCAAAGGGACGCCGAGGAGGCGCCCTGGCAAAGTCAACACAGCCCTCATGCCTACAGCATGTGCTGCTTACCTGTGGTGAGGTGTTACAGAGTTATGTTCCACATGTTCGCGAAGCGCACGCGGTCTGGGTCAATCTGGACCGCCTTGCGCACCGCCGGGTCCAGCCCTGTGGCAGCTAGCGCGCGGGCAGGCGCTCGGAGTCTAGGTCCATGGCCTGGCGAGTGTCCACCTGCTGCACTCCTGCAGCGCCAACCTGCACACCGCACACGCCGCGGATTGTGACCAGTGGCCCATGGGTTAAGTGCAGGGTGTGCAGGCGTGGGCGACAGCGTGGGCGACAGCCATACATGCATGCAGGGGTACCCCTGCATGCATACATGCATGGCTCAAGAAGTGGCCCAAAACTCGCCCTGTAGATCCCTGGCTGGGTTGCCTGTCACTGACATATTTTTGCCTTGGAGCATGCTATGAAAATGGGCGGCCGTACCGCACGGCGGTCGTGAGCTGCTGCGCCGCGCCAAGTAACCCATCAATCGCAGACGCGCTAGATATGGCGTGAGTCGGCAAGCCATGCTATCAGCTATCACCAGCTATCACGGCCCTATGTGAAAGTGGCGGAAAGGTGCACGCGCCACGAATTGCTATTGGTGCAGGTTCGGGTCGCTTGTCAGTGATTTCACATGCAGACATGCTGCTTCAGTATAGGACTGCGGACCCCGGCAATGTGGATGCCCGGCCCTGTAGCCGCTTGCCGTAATTAGCTAGCTGTGCGGCAGCCATCTGACCCCCAGCGGCTCAGGCCCCGCTAGCCTCGGTACATACTCGAGCTAAGTGGACTGCCTACAACCTTGACCTCATCCTGTCACGCGCCCTACTATTATAAAGTAACACACGGCCCAACCTGCGACACAATCAAGCATGCTTTCGCATTTCGCATTTTCATCCTAGCGCATGTCGGGTAATGCACTATGCAAACAACGCACACAGCACAACACCTTGCCAAACCAACCTCGCAGCCTGGATCACCACCCCGTGACTTTTGCTCCGTCCTTCACGGTCATCTGCCCCATGGCCGCCTCAATGTTGACCACGTACTTCTTGTCGTCACCCACCCGCGGCGGCCGCACCGTGGGCAGCGGCGGCACTGCAGACAGCGCCGCCGCTGCCTCCGGCTCAGGCCGCGGGTGCACTTTTCGCCCCTTGTGCTCCAGCCAGGCGTCCCCAACCTGCGGTGGCCGTGCAGGGCAGGTCTGTCAATCTTGTGTCGAGTTTTGTGGTTGCACATGGGTCCAACCGCCAGGCCCATCCCGCCACACCTTTAGACCCTTCCGCGATGCCTTCTGGACTCCCTTACGTCATTAATGGTTTAGCCCTGTTCGCCCTTCCACCTTCCGAGTGCTCACCTTGCTACCCCCGTCGTAGGGGTTGGACGTCTGCTGCAGCGTCTCGTACAGGCCTTGCCGCCCACGCCGCATCTCCGGCCCCTCCACCCGCCGCTTGCCCTTGGCGTCCAGCCACACATCACCCAGCTCCTTCTGATGCTGCTGGCTGTCGCCGGCAGGCGCAGACGTCCCCCGCGCCCCGTCAGCAAGCGCCTTTTGCTGCAGCACATCCGCCAGGTCGCGCCGGCCTCTCCGCTGCTCCGGCCCCGGCGCGTTGCCTTTCCCTTTGTGCTCCAGCCACTGGTCGCCGCCTGAGAAATGCAGGTGGCGTGTGACAAAAAAAGCTTGAGCCGGGGTGGTTTACTATGGACACACGAACTTCACCTTCAACTACTTTACATACAGCCATCCCACGCTTGTGCACCCCGCTGAGCCTTCTTCCGCATCGAACGGCCCAGCCCTCTGCCGCGCCCTTCCCACCTGTGTACCCCTGCGGCTTCAGGTGCACCGTGTGCTGCACCACATCGAAGAGGTCCTGCCGCCCACGCCGCTGCTCTGGCCCCGGCACGATGCGCTTGCCCGGCGGCACCTCCGCCGCCGCCGCGGCGTTGCCCACTGGGTAGCCGTAGTGGTCCATAGGCACGCGGCTGGCACGCAGCGCCACCGCGCTCCCGCTCAATGGCCGCGCCACGTAGCCCCCCTGCCCGTCCGTGCAGTGGCCGTACGGCGTGGCCTTTACCGCCAGCTCGCCCCAGTGCTGCGTCCCCAGCGTCTCCTTGCCCAGCGGGCCGTAGATGCTGCCCGCGCCGGGAGCAGGGCCCGCGGCTCCACCGCGGCCGGTGGGGCTGGCGCCGGCGCTGCCGCGGTCGCCGGTCATGAGCCGCCGCTCATACTCGCCCTTGAGCACGTCTCTCTGAATGGAGGAACAGCCAAGGAAAGGGCACGTGGGACGTAAGCTGTTTGACTCACGTCGCAGCATTGCAGAAGCCTGCGAGTGAACACCCTTCAACCCCCACCTTGAGCGGGTCGCGGATGTCGCCGGTGGGCACGCGGATGGTGGCCTCGCCGGCCGCGAGCGGGTTGTAGTCCTGCTCAATAATGACGTCCCGAAACACTGCCACCTTGGTGTTGGTGGTGTGCAGGTACTGGTCATACTGGCTCTTCAGCCGCGACTCAATGGCGGCGGGGTCGCGCGCGTCCACCGCGGCCTGCAGCCGGCCCTGGATGGTGTCGAACACCTGCGTGCTCCACTCGTTGTGGAGCGACTCCTTCTTCTTCCGCCGCACCTGCGGGCGAGTGTGCAATGCGAGCAGCGTCAAGAAAGCTCCAGTGGGGATACAGAAGATACGACTGACGGGCCCAGCCCTGCTCAATGAGCCGAATCCTGTGTCGCCAGGCTACCGCAGGACTGCCACGTGCCCAAACCGGCCCGGGCGAATCCCAGCCGTTACTGCAGTCACAGGTGCAGCTGCATCAGGCGCCATATGCCCAAAGTCCCGTTCCTTCAACACCTTGGCGCAGCTGGCAACCCAAGCGCCACCTTGATACCCTTGCCGCCCGCACCTTGTCCGCATGCGACAGCGCCGCTTCCACCTCCGCAAGCGGTGAGTTGGGGTCCGTCAGGCCGCCGATGACGTCTCCCAGTAGGCTGCCCAGCACAACGTCACGCCGCTGCTCCTCCAGCTGGTTGCGCTTCTGCGCGGCGCAAGGAGGACACCAAGGATAAGCTGATCAGATCAAGCCAAGAGAACAATTGCGTAGCTGCACATTATTATTAGCAGGCAGCTAGTCCCACGCTCTGCACCCCCAACAGCCATGCTTTTAAGCATGCTGAGCAGGCCGCCGGTCGACCCAGCTCCGTCACCCCGCTCCCTCCCGGGCGCCCAGGCTCTGCTCATGCCGCCAGCTGCCAGCTGCACACACCTGTATGGACGCTGTAAGCGCAGCGTGGTCCCTCCTCCGCTGCGCCTCGCGGATGGCGCGCTGCTGCCTCACCCGCTCCCTCATCGACTCCAGCTCCGGATCCCCCTCATACCAGGGTCTGCGAAGAACGCAAGGCCACGCATGCGGTGAGAGTTCAGCATGCCGCACCAGCCGACGTGCTGACGCGGAGCAGCGCTGGGTGCACGGAGAGCTTAGTTGTCGCCGCAAAGCCCACATCACTGACATCAGCCTCAAGCGGCAGGAGCAAGGCCAAGCAGGGTACCGGACTTACGATCGCGGCCCGGCTGGCGCGGATATCGAGCGGTTCTGCACGTAGAAAGTGGGAGTAGAAGGCGTCAAGGACAACCGTACGTCAAAGCGGTCAAGTTTTGCCAGTATGCGGAGTCCACCAGCGCCAGGTTACAGGGCGACCCCGCCCCACAAGCGAGCTTACGCCATGCGCTCAGGTATGCCAATGTCCCTTGCCCACAGTTCCAGCGCAGAACCTGACCCCGGACCCGGGCCAGAACCGCGGTGCACAGGTTTCTGCGCGTACGCGTGTCGCAACCACGACAGTGTGCTTGTGTCACTAGCCAGCTCACCAATTCCTCTTGCAGAGTTTGCGTCAGAAGTCTCCCCTCGTGTGTAAGCTCGTTAAGCGGGGCATACACCTTCACCCGCTCCTGCACGTCGCGGCCCAGTTGGGTGGGCATCTCCGCTGCCTCCGGCGCGGACGGTCCGTGTGAGAGAAGTCTTTTTACAGCGTCAAAATGACGGTTCTGGGTCTGGCGGAGCTCGTGCGTGCAGGAAAGCAAGTTCTAAGCGGTCTTGTCCTGCCTGGCCCACAGCCGTATTTCTTAACTAGTGTCCTCGTGTGAAGTGCAGTAGAATACACAGAGATGGAAAACTTGTAAGTGGTTCATGCCACCGAGGCGCTCTGCTCGAGGCACATTGGTTCGCCATCGCGCCATCGCAGCAGCGAGGGGACGTCTTACGCTCGTGCAGCTTCTCGCAACGGTACTTTGGTGTTCATAGTATAGTCACTTAGGTACTGTGCAACACTAGCTCGCGCAAACCGGGCGTTTTCTTGCCACGCGGTTGGCGAACTACAGTAGTCTAGGCCAAGCTCGAGTCTAGCGTGGCTACTGATTACACGTTTAAACACGCATATTAACTCGTCAACAAATGCTTGCCAACTGGTGTGCTCGCGGGGGCACAGAAAGGTGTGCAGCGGCCAGCGGGGGCTTCTTCTCGTCACAGCAGGGCTGCATGACGATGCACAGCCTTCAAACAATGATCCAAGCCCAATCAGGGCAAGGGTGGCTGAGTCTTTGCGTCATTTCTGGTCCTGCGCCCCCTTGGTCTTCTCCGTTTACCAATAACCGTTGTGTTTTTGTATGCAGAAGCCACCGATGGTCTTGCGCATGACCGGCGGGGGCTAGCCCCCCTCGTCGCGACAACGCGTGAATGGAGTCGGGAGTGCCTGCCCCAGCGAACGGGGCCTTGCCGGGCACGGCAAGCCCCAACAGTGCGGATGGAACTTACGGGTGAGCTTCGGCAGGCCGACCCGTTGTTTTCAGGGAACAAGGGCGCGCATCTAGGGACACCAAGGTCCATTTCAGACCGCAGGTGTCGTCTTGCAGGCTTTCACCTTGATAACGTCTTTGCTAGAAGCATGAAATAGCTAACTTGTAACCTTGCAGGAGCCGGAAGTCTCGGCTGGAGCGGCTGGACAAGTCGCAAGCGCTGTCAGCGACGCTGGACAGCGAGGACCGCCGCGTTAAGGAGCTGACGGAGGGGATCTTATATGACTTCCTACCGGCAGCCCTGAACGTCATGCTCCCGCGCTGCGAGGACCCGCTACAGGAGCTGGACGCAGACAGATGCCGGGTGGGTCGTTCAGGCCCGCACTCCACACGGCAGCAGGTGTCTGCGGTTATCAGTAATGGCTGGACTCATAGCGTTGGTTGGATACATCACCTCACCCGGGCACTACGACTTGATTGCCGGGTCTGTCGCGCAAGGGTTAGTTACATCGCGTTGATCTGTGCAGGCTGTGGCGAGCGCGGCTTTAGCCGTGTCGGCGCTGATGAATGCACCCCCGGGCTTTCTGGAGTTTCTGCTTTGCGTGCCTTGGCGGAAGCTGTCGCAGCTGTACCCCAAGTAAGTGTGGACCGCCGGGCGGGGGGTCCCAGTCGGCGGGAGGGTTGTCACCCGCATGCGGTTTTAGCGGCCTGGTGTGGGGATGAAAGCGCGGGGCAGCAGGGACGGGCACAAGGGGGCGGCCCCATACAGAGGGGTCGGCAAATGGTGCCCTCATTTATGCTTGCGAGTTAGAAGCCCGGACAAGTTGCAATTGCTTTTGCATACTACATACACTACATACGTTAACAGGCCATTACAAATCAGCGACGGCGTGTCAACCGAAGCTGAATGCTCGTCACGAACCGCGTTGACGACGCTGTAAACTAGCATAGGACATCCCTTAACATGATATTAATATGAAATGGCGCTTACTGAGGGCAAAAAGGCGCGTACGCGACTAGCAATTCTCAAATGTCGTGACCGCAAGGAAGCGCGCTTCTGCCCCAGCGAGTAGTCCAAATACTTTGTACACTGTCATTATGTTGACGGCAATCAACTTGGACTTTAATCGCGGCCTCCCCGGAAACATGCGTTGCAATCGGTGGCAAACGAGGGTGCGAAGGGCAGTGGCAACATGGTATAAGCTTTATATGCATCAAGTATACAGTATAGCGCATCAGCGGGTCAAAAGCTGCTCGTCGATTAGGACGGGTTTCGGCACACGCGTGCCCACCCATGCGAAGCGACAAGCAGCTTTTTCTCCTAGCCAGCGAAATATTTTGCACCCCGGATTGAACGACATATATTCATACACTCTGATGGCTGTACCAGAAGAGTCTGGTCGGAATCCACAGAGGTTGTCATCGTGTGATTCCCTCATTTCCCCTCTTTCACACCCCCCAACTTTGGAGCCAAAATGCTACATGTTTGGCAACGGGCCCAGTCATGGGACCATTGAGTGTGCTGCCAAGGTTTGGTGACTGGGCCCGTTGCCAAACTATGTTTCCTAGGGGGGCCAAAAACGGCACTTTTCCTGCATGGCGCCGCCCCCTTGTGAGGGACGGGGCACGCCCAGGAATCAAAGGCGAATACAGCACACGTCGCATGCTTAGTCCTAAACACAGCACACATTCGCTGTCCACCACCATTTAAACATATGGCCGAGCAGGTCTGACTCAATTGATAAGCTGGTGTCCAACCTTCAAGTGACGGACGAGGAGCGGCGCAAGCTGGTCAACACGCGCATCGACCCGGCGCTCATGGGCAGCGTGCTGGACTTCCTGTACAAGGAGAAACACCTGGACAGCGTGCCGCCCATGCTGCAGCTCACACCCGTCAACCCGCTGCAGCCGGTGGGTTATCTAGGGTGGCGAAAGATGGGCTAGAGCCATTGTTGGACCGGACAGGCGAGTAGGACTCGGAGACTTGCCTGCCCACGTAACCGGCACTAACCGATGCACGTGCGGTGTGTTGCTGCACATGCAGGACGACAAGTCTGCGCCCGTGGTGGTGCGGGAGACTGTGGCGGCCGTGCTGGATGGTGCGACGCCGCTGCATTGCGCCGCGCTGCGTGGAAATCCCGCACAGGCAAGTGTCTGCGTGTTTGACGGCCGCTCGCGACGATTTGACCTGGCGCTGACTTTGTAAGCATGGATGCTCCGCTGACGTTTGACCACCATCATTCTCGGCAGGTGGACCATCTGCTGTACTGCGGCGCGGACCCCACACTCAAGACGGCTGCCGGCGAGCTGCCCATTGAGCTAGTCCCTGTGTGCGGCGACCGCTCAGCGGACGCCGCCTGCACCTCCACCGTAGCAGCTGCCGGTGTGGGTGGCGCCGGCAGCAATGCCACCGCCAGCGGCGCGGTGCGCAAGTGCCGCTGCATGGGGCCGCACGACCAGGAGGTGTGGGAGTGCCGCAGCCGGCTGGCGCGCAGCCTCATCGCCCGGCGCTGCTTCTTCAGCTTCGGCGTGGGGCTGTTCTGCTGGATCAAGCTGGTGGTGTTTTGCCTCCTGTGCCTGCTGGGCTACGCAGGCTGCTACAACAGCATCAGCAGGTGTGTGCGGGCTGCACACATGGCACTGGTCTGGTCACACATCTGCAAACATTACTAAAGCCATCTTTTGATTGCTTTGTGCAGGCCGGTGGTAGAGCGCCACATCGACACGCGCCGGCAACAGAAGGTGGCGGCGGCACGAGCCCGCGCCCACGCATTAGTAACGCGCATGCGGTCCGAGGCGGAGACGGGCCACACGCACCTAGAGCAGGCGAAGCGCGAGTGTCTGGAGTCGGCAGCCTTCCAGAAAGGACCGCCCGACATTACGCAGATGCGCTTCACCGACCCGACAAAATCACCGCAGCCACCGCCACCCCAAATAAACCAAATACATGACATCAACTTCCACTTGCAGGTGAGACAGCTTTGCTTGCATGCTTCGTCGGCACAGCACGCGTTGCATGCTGAGGCACATGCTCCACACGCTCGCTTACTTGTTGCTGCCACCCTCCCACCGCTCACTCGCCGCCACCGCGCGCAGGAGAGCGGCACCTCCAGCACCGGCGAGGAGCTGGCATCGGAGAAAGCGTTCAAGTGCTTTGTGCGCTCCGTGCACGCGCTGCAGTCGCTGGACTTGCACGGCGACACGGTGCCGCAGGTGTTTGCGGAGCTAGTGCAGGCGGGCGGCGCGGAGAGTCGTGAGACGCACGTGCTGGAGGACGAGCAGGCGGACCTGTACTCATGCTGGGCGGAGAGCGTGCTGCTCAAGTTCCGCGGCTGCACCTGCCCCGGCTGCGCGGCGCTGGCCATCCAGGCGGTGCGCATGGCGCACATACAGGCGACGCGCCTGTTCGGCAAGGTGGACCGCGTGAAGCAGACGCACGCGGAGCGCTGGCGCGCCGTGGGTCAGGTGCGCGCGGGCGCGTGTGTGCGGGCTGTAGGGTTGCGAAATCTTGCTTGGATCCTGATATGCTTAAACCGCAGCTTGAAGGGGCTGGAGGGGGCACACGTTAACTGGTTCCGTAACGCGGCCGCAAACTCACACACGTACAGGCGCTGGCGCGCGTGGTGTACGTGCACATCTGCCTGCTGCTGGAGACGGAGGCACAGGCCTCACCCACGCGCTCGCTGGTGTGGCGCGCGGAGCAGTGCCTGCGCGAGTGGGACCGGCTGGAGAAGGCGGGCCTGACGCAGGGCGCGGGCGTGCTGGACCCGCGGCACGTGTCGGCGCTGCAGCTGTGGGCCAAGACGGCCGACAGCGACCTGTACCTGGCGGAAGCGCTGCACGGCCAGTCGCTGCCGCCCACGAAGACGCTGCAAGAGGTGGTGCAGGGCGCGGTCAGCTACACGGCAGAGGGGCTGCCGTTGCTGGCGCGGCCTGTGAACGCCGAGGTGGTGGCGGGGCTGGAGCACGCGCTGACGCTGGCGGGTCTGCCCAGCCCGCTGCTGGCACACATTGTGCGCAGCGTGGTGGCCAACGCCAGCGCCGAGCTGGCGGCGGCGGCGCGGCTGCGGGAGCTGGTGGGCGGGAAGGGTGGAGGCGGCGGAGGCGCAGCGGCTGGCGGCAGCGGGGCGGGCGGCAGTGGCACGGCGGACGCCGTGGCGGCGCTGAGTGAGGCGTTGGAGGCTGCGGAGCCGTACCGCACGCGGCTGGGACCGGAGGTGGATGCAGCGCTGGAGCTGCGCAGCAAGTGGACGCAGCGGGCCAGCGCGGTGGAGAAGCTGGAGGGGGCGGTGGAGGAGGTGCGGGCCTACACGTTGGCGCAGCCGCTCAGCTTCTCCGCGGGCGTGGAGGCCAGCGCGGGGCAGGCGGCGGGCGCGGATGCGGCCGCTGCGGCCAGTGCGGCCAGCGCGGCTCCGGACCTGGCGGAGTGGGACCGGCGCATGAAGCAGCTGGAGGCAGCCATGAATGAGGCCAAAGACGCAAACGTCAGCGTCACCAAGGTGGGGCCCGGCTATGACCACGGGGGTCAAGATCGGTGGAGGGAGGTTGCAGGGGCTGCATCGAAAGCGCGTAGTTTGGTGATACCTGTTGAATAGCATGGCTATACAAATTGCACGCGATCCAATTTAATTTTTTTTACCCTTGTGCGCAGGCTAAGCGCCTGCACAAGGAGATGGCGGCGGTGGCGGCTTCGGCGGAGGCGTCCCGGCAGCTGGAGCTGGTCATGTCGCGGCGGCCGTCGGGGCCGGCGCAGCTAAAGCTGGCGCTCAATAAGTGCGTTGAAGCGGGGGCTTTGGGCTTTGGGGCTTAGGCATCATTCCATGCCTCTGCATCGGGGCGGGCAGGTTCCAAAAGAGCAGCCAGCGTAGAGCGGTGTTGGGGCGGTTGCAAGCATGATCGTTGACCTCGCATGCGTTTGTAATGGTGCAGGGCGGAGAGCGCGCTGAGCACCCTGAGCGGCCTGGGCGGCCCGCCTGTGCCGGGCGCTGGCGACGTGCTGGGGCCGCTGGTTGCGGCGGCGCGGCGGCGTCTGGACACGGAGCGGGCGGCGGAGGCGCTGTCCAAGGCCGCGGCCAGCTATCGCACCCTGGCGGACCTGGCGCGGCTGGAGGCGGCTATCTATAATGCTAAGAAGGTGCGGCCTGGGGTCAAAAGCCCGCTGTGCTGACTCTCGTGCTGACAAAAGCAGCAATATACACTTGGTGCTCGAAAGGTGGAGCTGAGCTGAGCTCTTTCCTAACGGCGATTCATGTGCCCATGGCCGTCGCACAGATCGGCGCGGAGGAGCTCGACCCCGAGTCCTACCGCATCAGCCTGGAGCTGCGCGCGCAGCTGCAGGAGGCGGCGCGTGCGCGCGGCGGCCTGGAGACGGCGCTGCGCAACCTGCAGAACCAGCTGCGTCCCGAGGATGCCGACACGCTGGAGCGGGCGCTGCAGGTGCGTTTGCCTTTCGAATGCGCCTGGGCCCATGGAGCGGCACATGCGCATGTTGTTTTTGCAGACGCGGTGCTGCTTCCACACGTTCAGCTCACTACGCGACTGCAACTTGTGCGTGCCCCCACAGGACGCCGCCAAGTGGGAGGAGCTGCTGGCCGCCGACATGGCCAAGGCACGCAAGGCGCTGGAGCAGTGGCGCAGCATGACCGTCAGTGACGCCAAGCTGGCGCGGCTGCTGCGCGAGGGCGCCAGCCCGGCCGCGCTGGCCAAGGCCATCCAGGAGGCGGCGGCCTCGGGCGTCAAGGTGCAGAACGCCAAGCGCGTGCTCAAGTTGATGCAGGCACTGGAGGCGGTCCTGGGTGGCACGGCCGTCGACGGTGGGGCGGCGGAGCGCCACGCCGCCATCAAGGTGCGGCTTGAGGCGGCCGAGGCAGGCGGCGTGACGGCGGGGCCGCTGCCGGAGGCAGCGCGGCGGGCGCTGGCGCGGCTGGAGGCTGAGGCGGCGCGGGAGGCGCTGGAGGCGGCACTGAAACCGCACTCGGACTGGGCTATGGCTCAGCGCATCAGCGCGCTGCGGGAGGCGCTGGAGAAGGCGGAGTGCGTCGTGGGCAGCAGCAGCGGCGGCAGTAGCAGCGGCACTAAGCCCGATGCGAACGGCGACGCCGCGCCGGCCGGCAAGCAGGCAAACGGTTCGGTCGGCAGCAAGGGCACCCGGGGAAAGCGCAGCAGCGGTGGCAGCAGCAGCGCAAGTTCGGCGACTGGCGAGTCAAGCGGCAGCAGTGGCAGCAGCGGACCTTCATCAGGCCCAACTCCCGCTTCCGCTGGCCTGGTGGATGAGGCTGCTCTGACAGCGGTGAGCAGCCGATGCTCGAGTGGGCCTGGGCTGCGTGTAGTCCCTGGTTGCCTGGCATCCACTGGGGCCACCTGACTGCCCCGACAATTTGTTCCCTTCCCTGCCTCGCATGTTTCTGTATTCTTACCTTCTGGGCAACATGCATGTTCGCGTTTCCAGGTTCGGGAGCTCATCCAGCGTGCACGCCAGGTCCTGGCGGAGGACCAGGCCGAGCTGGCGCGCATTGAGCGGGAGCGGCAGGAGGCGGAGCGCGCGCGCAAGGAGGCGCTGGAGCGGGAGCGACAGGAGCGGGTGAAGCAAGAGCAGGAGCGGCAGAAGCGGGAGAAGGCGGAGGCCGCCGAGCGCGAGCGGCTGCAGGCCGAAAAGCGGGAGAAGGCCAAGGCCGAGAAGACCCGCCAGCAGCAGCAACAGCAGGCACAGCAACAGGCACAGCAGCAGGCGCAGCAGCAGGCGCAGCAACAGGCGCAGCAGAAGGCCGGCGCTGCGGCTGCAGCTCAGTCTGAGAAAGCAGGCGCGGCCGGGGGCAAGGGTGCGGTTAAGGGCGCCAAGGGTGCGGCAGCAGCTTCAGCCGGTGGCCGTGGGGCGGGTGCTGGCAAGGGCGCATCTGCAGCTGCGGCTGGCAGCTCCGCCAAGCACGACAGCGCTCCTCAGAGCCGAGGCCACAAGCAGCAGCAACAGCAGCAACAACAGCAGCAACAGCAGGTCGGACACAACGCGCCTGCGGCTGCCTTGGTTTACGCGCCTGCCGCCGCGACCTCGATGTCGGCGGCAGCGGTTGTGGCGGCGGCGCACACGCGCGGCGACTCTCTCGACAGCCTGGGCGAGGTGGTGCACAAGCTGAACCGCGATGTCATCAAGGCGCTGGACCTGGACGTGGATATGGAGCCCGCGGTCGCTGCAGGTGGCAGCAGCGACGGGGCTGGTGCAGCGGCGGCGGGTGCGCAGACCGGCACCAGTCGGGCGGTTGGCGCCGCGAGCAGCTTTGGCCGGTGTGGCAGCGGCGCCGCCGCCACGACAGATGGCGTGGCGGACGCGGTGCTGACGCCCAGCCAGCGCACGTCCTCCATCATGTCTTCCATCGCGTCCGCCGATGACGTCATGCTGCTGCAAAGCGGTGGCGGCTATGGCAACACAGGCGCCGGCGGCGGTGCCGGCTCCACGGCTGTGGCCGGCGGCGGCGTGTCCCTGTCCACCATCTCTAGCGGCGTCGCGGTTACGGCGGCGGCGGTTGGTGGCGACGCGGCAGCGACGCTGGGTTTCGATGCGGGTGCCGTTGGCGCGACTGGTGCCGGCGGTAGCAAGCCCCCGCGCTTCGGCTTCGTGGACCTAGGTGGCGCCAGCTGGGGCCTGGACAGCCCATTGCTGTCCAATGCAGCGGGCGCCGCCGGGCTGTTTCCCTCGCTGCAAAACAATATGGTGGGTGCGGAGTTTGGCTCCATCCTCAGCGGCGGCCTGGGCCACAAGCCTGGCATCGGCGCGGGCGGCCCGGACGGCTGGAATACGGCTGGCTTCGGCGGCATTGGCTCGCACGGCGGCGGCGGCGGCGGCGGCTCGCAGGGCACCCCGCTGCACTCCAGCCTGGACGACTCGGCGGCCCTCATGGCGGCCGTGCTTGCGCGGCACCAGCAGCAACAGCAGCAGCAGCAGCAAGCGGCGGCGGCGGGCGCCGTTGGCGGCATGCTGCTGGGCGGGCTGAGCGTGAACACCGGCGGCATTGGTGTGGACGCCAGCGGCCTGCCGCTGCTGTCACAGGGCGCTCTGGCGTCGCCTTCCGGCCGCACCACCGTTTCCACCTCCGGCCTCGCGAGTGTGCACGGGCTGCTGCAGGTGCGGCAACCGCCCGGCGCTGGCTCCATCGTGGGCACCGGGGGCGCAGGTGGCGGCACCACCGGCCGGCCCAGTCTGCAGCTGGCGATCCCGCCGTCAGCGCTGGCGGGTCAGTCCAACGCGGACCGCGGCGGGCGCGCTGGCTTTTGGACGCCACCCACCTTCCAGGGCGCAGGCCTGGACTTCGCCGCCGCAGCGGACGCGCTGGGCGGGCTGGGCGTTAACGGCGCCGGCAGCGGCCTGCATGCCATTGACTGGCAGCAACAGCAGCAGCAGGCGGGCCTGAGCACCACAGGCGCTACTGACCTTGGCGGCGGGCTGCAAATGCTACACCTGCCGGCGCTCAGTGGCTTGGCAGGCGCGCCGAGCCAGGGCCTACGTGGCAGCCTTGTTGGCGGTGTCAACGCCGCCTCTGTGGCCGCCAGTAGCGGCGGTGCCAGCGGCAACCGTGTCTGCCGTTTCTTCTTGCAGGGCTTCTGCCGTGATGGCGAGCGCTGCCGCTTCGCGCACACCACCGCGCTGAGCCCGCCCACACCCGGGGCTGTGATAGGCAGCACGCCCTCCTCCGCGCAAGCCGCTGCTGCCGCAGCCGCCAGCAGCGCCATCGGTAGCTTCGCCTTCGGCGCTCCTGGAGCGGAGGCGTTCGTTCCGCTGGGCGGCGGCCTGGGCCGCAGCAGCATCGGCAACGGCGGCGAGCCGGTGCTACGGCCCGGCTCATTGCCAGGCGGCGGCAGCATGGCAAGCATGGCGAACGGGCTGGCGCTGCTGGAGCGGGCGCACCTGAACCAATTGGCCCATCAGCAGCAGCAACAACAGCAGCTATCCGCGCTGTATGGCGGTGCCGCGGGTGGCGCGGGGCCGCAGTCGCCGCCCAGCAGCCGTGCGTCGGTGTCGGGCGTGGCAGCGCCGCTCGCGTCCACGCAGCAGTTGGTGCTGGCTCTGCCGGATGACCTCACGTTCTCGCCCTCCTCCCACCCCATGCAACCCGGTAACGGCGTCCTAGCCTCCGGCCACCGCTGAGGGTTGGCTAATTTGTGGCGACCGGCCCCGCTTGCTGCCACTTTCTAGTGAAAACGAGCCCATACGTAATGATGACCAAATTTGGCGGCGGTTATTCGTAGGGCAGTTAGGACAGGAGCAAACGTCAGAGGCGTCGGCGCGCATGTTGTGGGGGCAGCAAGTTCGCAGGTAGCGGTCGGGTCACCACACTTTGGCGTGTGCCTTTTATGAGTCTGTCCTCTGTGGCAGCAGCGTGTTGTGCCCGGTGTTGTACCGATGTAGTTCATTGTCAAGTCACAATTGGTTTCTGCATGTGTTAGCAATGTGGCGCACCACAGGCATGCGGGCCCAACACATTCGTACTGTTCTTCGTTTCGGCTGGGGCATGTAGGGCACTGTGATGGAACGCCAGCTTGAGGCTGCAGGAGTCGAAACAAACCAAATGAATGAGATGAAATGGAGCAACAAGACGAGACAATAAAGTGCGTTTGGGCCGGTGCACGAAGCTTGCACCGTGCGCGTGCGTTCTTTACGGTTCCTGGGCGCTGTTGTTGGCCTGATGGTAGTTCAGTTTCCCGTACGCGTAATACCTACAAGACAGATGGCTGGGAGGAGAGCATGAATCAAACCGTAATGTACATGACAACACGCCGTGCGGTTACCGTTTTGTCAGATTGTCAGATTGTGCCATGCGTTGCAATGGTCGGAGTCCTAGCATGCGTCAGCATAGAATGGTGGCGAGCCGCACGCCGGATGGGTGATCAGGTCAATGGATGATGCACAGAGTGAGGACATGGACTGGAGGCGGTTGCGCAGGTAGGGTTAGGGGCCATAGGTCGTGGTACTAGGCCTTGGGCTGATCGTAGACGCAAAGGCGGAGGATACTCCGCCCCCCCTGTAATGGATGGCTACCCCCCTGTAATGGCCGGCGTTTGTCTGTCATAATCACTTGAGCTTTACAGGAGCAATACGTTCGTTTGGCGCGTTGTCGCAGCCACTCATCAATGCCATCCTGCCCCTGAGCTGTGTATCTCCACCCACCAGCCTTTTGGTAGTGTCAAACGTGTTCCCATTCAAGGTCTTAGCAACCATACTAAGAACACTACCCGCTAGCCCCCTTGCCTACCTGCGTCACCGCATCGCCACACTATCTGCCAGCGGCCGCCATGCCCAATGTTGCTAAGCGAATACGGCGCGTAAGCTACTGACGTCCTGCCCCATGCTCAAGGAATTCGCAACATCGGCATGCCACCAACTTGGCACGCAGGAACGAAACCTCAATGATACAACTTGCCCAGCAACCTGCCAGGCCATCAGACCCAGGGCATCTCCGTTCAGTGGTCGTCTCGCAAAGCCTTAATAAGTCCCACCCGGCATACCGTAGTGTTACGCTTGTCAGGTGATTTTGGCATTGGTGATGACCATTTCGGGTCTGGGATTACGCACCCAGCACCGATTTGATGATGACTTCTATGGGAGAGCCAGCCCCCAGGACCCCCATACCCTAGTCCACATTGTTCTCTGCCATCGAATTGGTGGTTTTTACCAATCCGGTGTCATCAATCGAGCGGAACACTACGGTACCCGATCTCTAGCCCCGATACCAAAACCTGCGGATGTACTCCAGCTCCCCTCCACGCTGAGCCAACCTCAGTAGATGAAGGGCAAGAACTGCGCGACCCAGGAAGCGCAACAAGAAAGCAAGCCTTCAGAAACCAGCTTTGACGCTGTGCACAGCACACAGCCATACGAATCAGGCGGGGCTCACCCTCACTTAATCTTTACCGCCCCACCACCCCGTTTCAACCGCTCTCGACCCCGCCGCACCTTCTTGACCTTGGCCTTGTACTCAGCGTACTCGGGATAACGCTCTGACAAAGCGCGCTCCTCCGTCACCACCTGGCAGCCGATGCGGCAGCATAATGCGCATATCAGAGCTCAACTGTAGCCAAGCGCCTTGTTTGCCATTGACGATCCACCGACGCATGACGCAAACAACGGTTCAGTACTGTGCACTGTATCCGTCATGAAACCCGTGGCTGGCGCACTGCAACAGCGGCATGCTCGTCTACGTACGCGGTATGCTGAGCCCCTCCGCCCCACAGTGGCTGGTATGTCCCAGTCCCTCCCCAAGACCGGAGAGTATCGCCAAGAACATGAGCATAATCTCCTCAGCGCTCTGTAGTTTTGGGATCGCAATGGCCGAATGGGGAACTGGAGAGAAGTCCCCCCCTCCCCATCTTGACCCACACCGTCCGTATAGGTGGCTACCCCACGCCCACGAGCCCCGCTCCCTTGCCCCGCTCCCTCTGCCCAGTGCTCACCACCCGCTCCATGATGTACCACAGCAGCGCCAGGATGGCCAGCCGCGTCTCGTTGCGTGTGAGGATGGTAAACCCTATGCGCACCGGCAGCAAGCGGCAGCAGTGCATAAACTTAGTGCCGACCATGTGTAATCCGCTGGACAAGTCGCTAACGCTGTCAGCGATGCCGGACAGCGAGGACCGCCGCGCTAAGGAGCTGACGGAGGGATCGTACATGGCTTCCTACCGGCAGCCCTGAACGTCACGCTCCCGCACTTTGATCTGCGCAGGCCGTGGCGAGCGAGGCTTTAGCCGTCTCGGCGTTGATGATTTTACCGCCGGGCTTCCTGAAGTTTCTGCTTTGCGTGCCTGGGCGGATGCTGTCGCAGCTGTACCCCAAGTAAGCGTGGACCGCCGGGCCCATGGGGGCCAACAGGACACGTCGACGACCCGCCAACGTGAGTCTGTCGCACTCCCGCGCACCTCCCACCGTGAGTCCGGGCCCTTGGCGCGCACAGGCTTTTCCAGCAAGCACATGCGCGCACACTCCCCCCGGACCTACCCGCCGCCACCAGCATTAGTCCGCCGTACATGGGGTGCCGCACATAGCCGTAGATACCGCCCACCACCAGCGAGTGCTTCTTGCGCGGCTGCAGCAGCGGGCTCAGGTTGCGGCCCAGCGTGAACAGCGCCGTCACGATGAAAATGGCGCCGGACGTCAGCGCCAGCGTGGCGGCGAAGTCCACCAAGCCCTGTGTGGTGCCCCGCCAGGTGCGGGGAGGAAGGGGTGCGGTAAGGAGGGTGGGTGAATACCAGCTAGAAGCTCAACCAAACAAAGCGAAGTAAACGTCGCACACGGCAGCGGCGACAGACGCAAAAGCGGGCTGTGAAGGGGCTGAGGAGGGACTGGACTGCGATCTCCTACGGCCACCCCCATCCAGAGTCGCTTGGCACACGGCGGCGTTGCAGTTCTTGATACATGGTGCGTGTGACCAGCGTGTGCCACGCTCGCAGTGACCTAGCAAGTTGCCTCTGCCAGGAGTTGCGCTTTCACCGCGCGGTACCTTGAGTGTGAGCGGCGGAAACACCAGCATGGTCAGCGCCGCCAACGTGGCCAGCAGCCAGCCCTCGCCGCGCCGCCCCATGGCGGACCCGTCCATGATCTCCGCCACCAGCTCCTTGCTGGCGATGAGGTCCTCCTCCAGCTCCTCCGGCAGGTCCTCCAGCGGGTGGCTCGCCCCCGGCTTGGCGCCGCCAGCGCTGGTGGCGCCGGCGGCGGCGGAGGTGGACGCGGCAGCTGCGCTGGCGCTGCGCTCGTCATCAGAGCCCGAGGCAGCTGGCTCCAGCTCGGGCGCCGGCTCGGCGGGGCCCGCCTCTACAGGAGGGGTGGTCGACGGAGCGGAAGCGGCGGCAGTGCCTGCTGGAGACACGGTCGTGGCCTCAACGTCCACAACGTCATCCTGCGAGTCCTTCTTGTCTACGGGCTTTCCCGGCACCGTAGCCACGCGCGGCCGCGCTACGCGTAGGAAATTGAGGGGTTTGGCATTTCCTTTTCCCGCCCTGATGGCTAGGCCCCGGGGCCCCGACACCAATCCTACGCTGTGCATCGAAGAATGGTAGGTAGGTGCCCAGCAGCGTAGCGCTCGCGGTCAAAGCAGGGAAACGCGGTCTTGATTGCTTCCTTTTTCGCGAAGGAACTCTCGTTTATATTTGTCGCTATGTAGGTTTTGCGAGCTACTGCTTATAGACCAACGTATGGGGCCGTGGGCGTATAATCCTGCAGGTGCCGTTTTGGCGCTCCATTGCAGTCTGCGCCACGCCGGTCAGCTCGGTCTGAGACATATGCAATATGCGACTCAAATTCATCTGAGTTTTTTGATGCGCTTGGGAGCCTGAGAGAACCGGCACGACACGCGTGCAACACCCCAGCACAGAGACGCCCCCCGGTCGCAACGTCCAAGCGATCACTGCTCAGCCACGGCGCAGAGACACTGAATCTGCACCACATATCCGTCTATTCAAATAATCAGGCCCAAGGACGAAGATGTACGCATGCAACCCCCATCTTGGCTACTTGACCTTCCTCACAGCTTACTGGCGTCAGCCTTGTCAGCCCGCCAGCTCACTCGGTAGCCACTACCCCGTCAGTAACCGCAGAACACTTGCCCACGCTATGGTATTTCAGCGCATGCATCACGGTGCATGCACGACGGCGCTCCATTGTGCTCAAAAAAATTTGGATGAATGCTGACAGTTATTCAGTTCACAGTTTCATGTGTAAGTCAATGTCGTCCTCAGCGAACCCAGCATGCTTTGCCAGGCAACAGCAACATATCTTATTATATTTACGGTCAAGTTGAGCGTCGTTAGGACTCACGCATACCACCGGACCTGTCTTGGGCCCTCGCCTGCACCGCCTGTCGAAAGCAAGCAATGCTCTTTGCCTGTGAACAAAGGCTCACAGCAAATCCCTTCACAGGACCTGCATCACACCGTTTCGCATGCCACATCAAGACCGCATGCCAGGGCGCAAGAACAAGGACGCCCGAGCCGCCATGGGGCTCAGAGGCTCCATGCCACCTCCAGCACCAGCTCCCGGCACCGTTCCTCCATTAATACCCAGCACTGCTGCGGCGCCTGCAGCCAGCGCTGACGCCGCCAGCGTCATGTCCCCCCGCGGCGTCATCAGCCGCTGCGGCGTCCCCGGCATCGCCACCGCCGGCGGAGGCAGAGACGCTAGCAGGTTGCCACTGCCCAGGGCCGTGAACTCCTGCACCAGGGCACCGGCGGCAGCGCTGTCCCGCGTGGTAGACAGCTGCGGCGCCGTCAGACGTCCTACCACACCCACCGCTGCGGGCGGCGCTGCCGCTGCTGCTGCTGCTGAGGCCGAAATGTTGTTAGAGCTCGGCCGCGGGGTCCGCAGGCGCATGGGCGACGCACGTGAAGCCGCACGCAAGCCCGCCGGCACCAGCGCCAGCCCTGTCACGCCGGCTGCGTACACACGCACCGCCGCCGCCGCGGAGGCTGCATAGGCGCTGCCGTGGGGCCCTGTTTCTTCTTCGGCCACGCCATGGGTGTGGCCGGAGGCGATGTTGTTGTTGCGATGGTGGTGGTGCTGGTGCTGCGGCGGGGGCGGGATGTGCGGCTGGTAGGGTTGTCCAGGCGGCGAGGCCTGGCGCAGCATGGTGCGGTCGGGCCCCTTGCCTGGCGACGCTGTAGACTGCTGCTTGTCGCCCTGCCCCTGCGCCTGCTGGCTCTGGCCCTGGCGGGTGGCGGCGTACAGGCGGCCCACTAAGTTGGAGCTGCTGGCGGCGCGGGCGGGGGACGGCACCGGAATGGCCGTGCCCTGTTCCACACAGCAAGCGGCAGTCGCGAAAGGCAGGCAGGCAGGAGCCGTCTGTGCAGAACACCAAGGTATGAGAGCTGAGGCTAGGATACACGTCAAAGACAGGCACTTCCAAATCATGTGGGTACCGCTATTTATTTTTGCATCACGGGGTGGTGCTGCTGCTATTAGTCTGCTGCCGAATCAACATCGCCGCCCTCTCCCACCTTGAGCTCCAGGTTTAGGCCGGTGTAGTCGGGACGCTTCATCTCCTCGCCACCGTCCACAATGCACTCCCACTTGCCAGTGTCAAAGCCGCCCACGCCGCCCGGAGCGTCTGACGCGGCGGCGACCTCCGGTGCGGCGGTGCCTGTGGGCGCGGCGGTCCGGCGCTTTGCCGCAGCCGCGGTGGCTACAAGGTGGTCTGGTAGGTCCACTGTGACACGCAGGATGTCTTCCTGAGGGAGGGACAGCCAAGACAGGCCGGCGCAACGGCAAAGAGTCACACATACAGGGCGTTGGTGGTCAGCAGGATGTACCGTACACGCAACCACCCGCAGGTGCACCACAGCGCCTCCTCGCCATTGCACGTGCGTTACAACACCTGGTGGCTGCGACAGGTCACCCAGGCATAGTCGCGCGCCTGTTCAGCACTGTGCCCCCCGCCCCCGCTCGGCCCCGGTGCGCTGGGCGGCACATTACCTGCACGTCCGCGCACAGCTGGGTGGTGATGGGCGTGGACGCCTCCAGAGTGGGCGAGCTGTTGATCTCCAGCAGCCACTGCAGAAGCGAGCGTTTCCAGCCCAGTAAATAATAAGGGGGAAGGAGGGAGCAGCAACAGCAACAACAGGACACGAGCTCAGAAGCGGTGCTAACACCTGCCGGACGTGCTGAAAAAACATCCGAGCCGATTGCAAATGACCCGGTCCAACCAAAAACGGCCCGGCGATCAGAACCCAAGTTGCCCCAGCCCCCGCAACCCCTCCACTACCCCTCTCTTTCCGCCCGGCCCCATGTCCACCACCACCGGCAGCTTGGAACTCACCACCCGCAGCTGGTCGTCGATGAGGAAGTCGTAGCCGTACAGCTGGCAGGAGCCCTTGCGCGCCGCGATCAGGTCCTGCGCGCACTTGAGCGTGCAGATGACCACGTGCTTCATGGCGGGCTGCAGCAGCGACGGCCACAGGTCGGCCCGCCCGTATGTCTCCTCCAGCCAGGCCTCAAAGCGCGGGATGCTCCACATGTTGCCGTTGGCCGTGATTTCGTCTGGGAGGGACACGACGGGGGGAGCGTAAGGTCACGTAATCACGCGGGCGGTGGGTGGTGAGTGGAGCCGGCAGGCGAGTGGGCGCGGCAAGGGAAGATGGCACGAGGACCGTCGCCTCGGTTCTAAGTGGTGTTCAGCAGGGTGTGGTCTGGCCGGGCTCGAAGAGCCACAGTGAGGTTGGGTGCTCGAGATCCTGTCATGCAGAACCCACCCTCCTTGACGGGGCCCTCATAGTACTTGGCAACCGAGTTGTTTGTGAGGTGCTGGAAAATGTCCAGGTTGTTGGGGTCGTAGTCAGTCGCCGCAACTGCAGTAGTGCGTGAGGACACGAGATGGGATTGGCGTGCAGATGTGAGGCATGCAGTGTACAAGTAAGCACCTGCCTAGACTGACCCCGTTCTCCTTGCAGCCCCCAAGGCCAACCCCACCAGCACCAAGGGCGCACGAGCAACAAGGCGCCAGCACTCACAGCGCAGGTAGCAGGTGGAGTAGAACCACACGCACAGCGGGTTCCAATCCGTCACCAGCACCCTGTGTGCGGAGCGTGGCGGGCCCCGGTTGCTGCAGCAGGAACTCTGAGCCGCTGCCATTGGCAGGCAAGACCCACGTCTGACCACCAGCACAGGCAGCAGCAGGCAGCAGCAGCACTCGCCCCGCCACGGCAGCCCCCCTCTGGGTGCCTGCCGCCCGCTGGCAGCAGCAGCCCGCGGCTCAGCAGCACTACGCCGGGCTCACCACTGGCGGATGTCGAACTTGCGGCGCCAGATGATGAGCGGGCGCTCCACGTACTTCTGCGCCACCCAGCGCGCTTCCAGGCCCTGCGTCCAATAGGGATTACGTACATCAGCACCCAAGGTCAAAGCATTATCACCAATGCCCAGTGAGTCCAAAGCATGCACCCTTCGCAGCACGTAGATGCGGACCCAGGTGAGCGGCTGCTACAACCTCTCTCGACTAGGGCGGGCAAGCAGATGCTCGCAAGCAACCCCACCACATGCCACTACTACCAACAGCGTCAACTGCAGTCCTCACCTGCGCCTCCTCGCCGCGCGTGTACTGCAGCAGCACGTCCGGGTCGTTGAACAGGCGGATGCCACGGCCACGGCTCTTGCCCGCCGGCTTGACGATCCAGATGTTGTTGGTGCCGCTGATGTGCGTCTGCACCACGGTGGCCGACAGCGCGGACAGGACCGCCGCCGCGGCCTCGCGCCAGTTGCCGTGGTCCAGCGCCTGTGAGTGCGAGGGAGGGCCGTGCAGCGTGAGGGTCAGGCCGCGCCAGCGGATGCATGCCAGGTAAGAATGAGCTCGTGCGTAAGAAAAGCATGGAACAGGCAGTTCCCAGCTACCGCGCAGCATATGGAGAGATCGCCGGCGGCAGACCCCGGCCATGCTGCATGGACCACAACCTCACGCCGCCGTTGCTGCCGGGGCCACCAGCGCCACCACCACGAGCAGCCGCCGCCTCCACGGACCCAAAGCACACCGCACCACCTCGCCGTGCCCATCCGTCCACCCATCCACCCACCTGCAGCGCCTCGTCGTCGTAGCATATGGCAGGCAGGTCGCTGGGCAGCCAGCTGGGGTCAGGCAGGTCGTCCTCTGCGGCGCCGAGCGCATCGCCGCCGACATCCCCATGGTCCGAGCCGCTCCTGCTGCAATCAGCGCCCTCGCCCTCGCCGTCACCGTCGGCGCCAGCCGCCATCCCCTTGCCGCAGGCGGCCTCGCGGTCGCTCCCATCCCCACCGCCACCGCCGCCATCGCCTGCTGCACAGCCTGATGCCGGTGCGGAGTGCCGCCGCCGCCGCGTCCTCCCGGCTGCTGCAGCCTTCCGCAGCAGCTCGGCTGCATCCGCCACCGCCACCTTCGTGAAGCATCGGCCTCTGCCACTCATGGTGCCGTCGGCCTCGTCCTTGCCCGCCTCAGGCCCGTCTTCAGCGTCCGTTGAAGAGCTGGACGTGGCGCCGCCACCGTCCGCGCCACCGCCGCGGCTCGGCGGGTCACTCGCGCCGCCTGCTGTCGCCGCAGCCCCCTCCGGTCCCCGCTCGCCTTCGTTGCCGTCCGGCTGTCGTGCGGCCGCCCCATCTCCCTCGGCCCTCGGCGACCGGCCTCGCGGCTTGCCGTGCTTGCGCCGCGGGCTCTTCCCGTCGCGCCGGGCTTTGCGAGACCCAGACCCCGACGCGCCCGGCCGCGGCAGGTGGATGCTGGTGATGAAGCGGCGGCCACTGATCCAGTTGGGGTCAAAGCCGGGCGGCGGGATAAGCGGCGCACTGCAGAACAGCGCACGGTGCCGCACCAGCTGCTGCCACTGCGCCGGGCTCAGGTCCAGCTCCGCCGGCGCGGCCCCGTCACTGCCGCCGCCGGCATTTGTCCCGCCCCCGGTCGCCGTGGCGCCGGCAGCATTGACAACTCGTAGATGGCGCTGCTGCCGCAATCGCGCGGCGATGACCCTGCATCGAGCGAAATCAGTCTTAGGAGATCGAAAACATATGACGGTGCGCACGTCAGGTATGAGGAGCAATGACGGCCAGAAAGCTGCTGGCAAGCATTCAAGGTGGCCGCAGCCGCCGCGCCTCTTTCACCTGCATGCCAGCCGCAGCGAAGGCAGGTCCACGAGTGGCTCCATGCCGTTCCTCTGCTGCAGCCGCCCGCTCTGCTCGCTGCCGCCCTCGTCCTCGGTGCCGGCCCCTGCTGTCCCCTCCGCCTCCGTGGCACCCGCCTGCCCCGGCGCCACGGCTGCGCCACCGCCGGGCACGGCCGCAATGCTGCCGCCGCCGCCATGCCCGCTAGAGCCAGTGCCCGGTGCGGCGTGCTTGGAGCTGCTGATGCTCTGCCCGGACTTCTTGGGCGGGCCGGTGTAGGGCACGTGCTCTGACGCTACCATGCCGTCCAGGAGCGCCCGCTTGATCAGCGACTCGGCGGCCGTCCACCGCACGTCCTGGAGGAACTCACGGCGGTTGGCCTCATCCGAAATGTCATATGCCCTGCGGGCGGGAGGTGGGTGAGCGCTCAAACAGCGGCCCTAGTGGGGAACTAATTTGATTGTGGGATAAAGTATGAGTGATTGTGAATGGTTCAGCCGCCGCCGATGCCGCTGCGGCCAGACGACACACACCGCCTATACTCGGCACCTGTGTGGCAGTGGCCGGCGTGCGCGCACCGGCAGGCGTGCCAGCGCTCTCCTCCACGGCCTGGGCCACACCGGCGCCACCCGCACGCAGTTCACCCTTTCATCCGCAATCTTCCGCACCGCCTCTCCCGCATGTAATGGGTACTGAGGTTATAAGTAATGGGTAATTTACTACGATCGCGCTACATGTGGCTTTGGATGCATCCCGTACAACTGACAAACCGAACGGTCAGATGCCGTCCTCACATATGATTGCGGGTTACAAGAAGGGGACCCGCAATCCTCACATATGCCAGAATCGTCCTCGCCGCGTGACCCTCGCCGCGTGACCCTGGGTAAGTTGCTACGATCTGGGAAGTAGACACCGTACTCAGCCACGTCCTATCCTCAGCATCATGTCATCCTTAGTCTGGTGCCGTCCTCAGCCTAGTGCCGTCCTCTCAGCCTCGCGCCGTCCCCAGCTTCATGTCCTCAGCCTAAGTCGAAGTTGAGAGGCCTTCAGCCTTCAGGAAATTAATCCTAGCGTCGTGACGAGAGAACCGCCATACGGTTTCCCTCCGGGTTGGGGTTTCCCCTAAACGGCACGTCGCGACCGGTTCTGGACGAAAATTAGGCTTGGACCGCTCAAAACAACCAGCAAATGCCAAGCGGCGATGCTTTAAGCGCCCGGGGCGTCTGAATGCTCAACCGCGAGCTCACATAATTGGCTGCGAAGGCGGATGGTTCTACACCACTAAGACTTGTTTCGTCGGCACAAATGTGTGTTGCAGAACAGATGGTAGCGATTTGTATCCGCGAGTATCTGACTGCCCGAGCGCCTGGGAACCAAGCCACTGAAAAGCCACGACCACGTCGAATTTTCGCGAGTTTCCAGCGAAACTTCCTCGCGAAGCTTCCATGGAGTTTCTACGGCATGTTTAAACCTTCTAGTGCCGCGTGTCGCTGCTGTCGCTTACCTTGGATAGAATGTTGCTGCGTCTGCCGCCTCCCACCACACCATCTCCCGCACGGTGTGACACAGTCCGTGTTTGGTCGTGAGGCACTGCGCGTTCTTGAAGTGATTCACTGTTTGCCCGGGCCACAGCTGCTCGTGAGCAATATCCAGGGGGTTGGCTGCGGTAGGGCGCAGGCAAACAGGCGCACGGTACGTGGTGACACGACAGCATGCCGTGCAGGACTTCTCCCAAGCCGCATCCAGCAGCCCAGTAACACCTCCGTCCCTAGTCTTACTCCCAAGGCCTAAGCACTCGCGCCCAGATGCCATACCCTCCGACACCACTAAGCGCCCGAGCCACACTCACAGCTCCACTTGTAGTCGAAGAAGGGCGAGTTGTGCTCGGGGTTCTCATACCACCCGCGTGCCACCAGGCCAGCACGAATGCCGTGGCTGCAAGCACCAGGGCGCGAATGTGCATATCGGGGCGACATAGCAGACCGGCTTGCGCGGACCGTTGCGGTCTCCAGCTCAAACCCAGTGCGCTGCCCATGATTCCGGTATGCCTTCATGAGCTGCTGGGCTAATAAGGCACCAGTCCCTGACGCCCCGCCCGCCCGCCCGCCCGCCACCTCACCAACCTGTGGTTGCCCGTTCCACTGATGCAGAATACGCGCTGCCCCTCCGGCAGCTTCATGCGCTGCCGCCACTGCGCATAGCCCGACAACGAAACTGGGATGTTGCTGCTGATGCTACTGGCCCCGTAGACTTTGCTGCTAGAAACCAGCATGGTAGACAGAGGCACGCTGCTGGCGCCAGGGGACTGAGGCGCCGCCTGCCGCCCAGGCGACGCCTGCGTGCGGCCTGGCGGCCGCCTGTCTCTCCGCCGCGTGCCGCCAGCCCTCAGTGTCTGGTCTGGGCCCTGGTCGTCTGCTGCGTCCGCCGCCTCCGCCACGTGCTCTAGCACCGTGTCCATGCCGGAGGGATTGCTCGATGTGGCGCGGCGCTGGCAGCCGGTCCCTGCCGCGCGTTGCTGCCCGGGCACAGAGGTGCTGCTTCTTCCATGCCCCCCGCCGCCTCCGGCGCCCCAGCTGGACCCAGACGACACGGCGCCCGAGTTGAGAGACATGGAGCGCGTCAGCGGGTTGGGTCGCCGGCCCAAGCCCCGGTCACCCGGTGCGCAAGCTGCAGTCGGGGCGCCGGCTTCGGCTGACACGCCGGAGCCCAAATCGCTTTCTGAACACTCGGCGAGCGGGGGCAGCTTGGGCACTGTCGAGGGGCTGCCGCAGCGGTCGTCACCCAGCAGCCCTCCGCCAGGCAGCGGCGATGACGCGCAGCTGTCCCCGGCCTTGCTTGTGGCAGCAGCCTCACCATCGCTGCCGCTGTGAGAGCCATCCCCGTCCCCGCGTGTTTGACTGGACGCGCGAGGATAGAACCTATCGAAAGATGCCCCCAAAACCTGGCGCCTTAGCTTGGCCTTCTTTCTCTGCGACGTTGTATGGCAGAAGCGGAGGCACGCTTCGAGATGTTGCATGCATAGGTACTCATGTCGTGCTGTCGCTACTCAAGGGAGCAAGTGGCGCTATCATAGATGCACATACCTGCTCCTGCTCTAGCTGCAGCGCCTGCTTGTCCTCGGCAAGCTTTTTCTGGGCCGCGAGGGACTGCAAATACGCCTTATTCCGTTCGGCCCAAGTTTTCTCTTTCGGACCTGAATCATTGACCATTGCAGAGTCCTGAGACTGCATCCTGCAAGCAGAGAGAGGCTCAGTCATTAATGTCCATTATGGACTCCGCTGTGAAGCGCCTCATAGTGGCTGTCCTTCGTGTATATATTCATAACTAGCATGGATAATGTTGTTAAACAACATGGGAGCGGAGTCAAGAAGGGTCCCTGCACGCGACCTCCACATGCAGCTTCATAAGTCCACGGCCCCCACGCTTGGGGCAAGCCTGCAGACGCTAGCCAGTGGACGCACACCCGCCGAAGTTGAATTGTGGAGCATAACGCCCCCCCTAACTGGAGATACATGCTAACATGCCCCCAACTGTATCTCCCACGCCCAACAAAACACAATGCCACCCATGCGGCCCCTGAACTCCAGCCATCTCCCGCATACACGTTCGCATTTTAGCGCATTACGGACATGCACTAAATTGCGAAACGAAAACGTAAGCACGCCACCAGACGTGGAAGTCGTGTCTCGCAAGCAGCAGGAGACGGGGTTGAGCGGTAAAGCGAAATGCGCGGCCACATTACCTCCGAGAGACGGTAACCGCTGATATGAGCCGGCCCAAGACCGCCAGGAGGCTGTAAGCTATACTGTTTGAACTGCTGGGCTGACGGCGCGCTGGGCTGGCGCAGCCTGGCTCGAGGTGTGACCAACCTGAAAATCGCCAGCATGTCCGTAACACGTTCGTTTTTCACCTTGGTTCTGAAGTGATTGCAACTTCAATCCGGCCCGAATTCTGAAAACCCGGCCGCTGCCCCAAGCCCCTGAGCGCAACAGCGTCTCCGGACTGGCCAGAGGGTCAAAAGCTGACTGATGCACACCACCCCTGGCACGCACGGACTTGCAGCTGTCTTGCCGTTGAGGCCTTTCACAGTTTCACCTAAGCGGCTGAGCCTCTTGCGCCATTTGTGCATTACGAGGTCGACCAAAGCTGCTGCCATCTGGATCAGGGGAGAATCCATCTGGATCTCCCCTGATCTGGATGAAAATCAAGTTACACATCGCGTCACACCGTAACTTTCAACCCCCTCCGCCCGTGCACGTCAGGCCAAGAGGCAAGAGCCGCGAGCGATTCTGGAATGGAATACTCAGGCGGACAGGACTTCACGCAATCGCGTTACACGCGTCCTAGCGCTCCTCTGGCTTACAGCATCGAGAAATTCCTCTCTGCCCTCCTCAGTATCTTCGGCTGTCCCCACTACGACCTTGACTACGAACCCCTGCCGCCACCAAGCACGCTGATTGCTAGGTCAGGGGCAGTGATCGTGGTCTAATCTTTCTCTTGTGCATGCCTTGGAGCCTTTATGCTAAATAAAAGCAACAGGCGTGTAATAGTAGTGAACTTTTCACGCAGCCTACAACCGCTAACAAGCAGGGTGCACCCTATGATCTACACCAGCTCAACCCCACAATCCTCTGCTCCCGCAGAGTTGTTGTCCACATGATGCGATCACCCCTGGATGCAACCATGCACCCTGGCGACCAAACACCCAAACCAACAAATATCAGGCCGGGGTTGTGGAGTTCCCATAGACAGTTGCCGTGCTACATTTCTGCCGTATGTAAAACAGATATGACATGCTCGGGCGGTTACTAACACAAAAATGCACGTCAGTACGCTTCCATCGTTGCACAACCATCCGCCGCCCATGTCCTCAAGGTTCACTTCATGCACTATGCTGATAGTGACGCAATGCTCTTGATGCGGGTTATGTTTTGCACATGTGCACACCGCACGCACAGCTGTGCACAATGCAACCTATGCGCCCCAAACAAAATATGTACCGTGCGTGAGCACGTACAAACGGTTCTGCGTACAAGTCAATCGTGCCTGATTTACGGCGTGACTCTGTATTCTGGTGCACTTTGAGTCCAGACTTGGGGCAGAAGTCTCCCCACAGCTGTAACATAACAGCGGAGTCCACATGGCATGCAGCAGTCATAAGTTCAGCTCCATCTGTTACTTCCCTGCCATTTCTTCTGCAACTTCATACGTTTAATGTTTAAGCGTTACCTAGGCGGCAAGCCTACATTATCGGCTTGAAGTCCATATTCGCATCCAATTGCTAAAAATCAAACACGTCGCACGTCACCAAATTACGGCAGGTACCCACGGCAGGGCGCCCATTCCAGCCACTGCAGTACGCGCAGCTCCATGCTCGCCAGCTCAGCCGCACTGGTGCGGGATAGGGCCGCCAGCACACGCACCGGCGGCGCTGTGCGACGGTCCTCCTCCAGCTTCACAGCCAGCCACAGACAGGCTGTCGCGCACGCGCGCGACAGTGAGGGCACGCACGCAAGGGTGTGGCCGTCTCCAGAGCCGCTGGCGGAGCGGCGCGCGGGCGGCGTTGGCAGCAGTTGCTGATGCGCGCTCACGTCATGACCGGACTCCGCCACAGCCGCAGCCGCAGCCGCAGCCTGCGGCAGTGGCAGTGACGAAGCGCTGCTGGCACAGCGGCGGGCGGACAGGTTGACTGCGCGAATGGACTGAAGAATGATGAGCATCCCACTGCAACGCCGCCAGATATGAAGGGCGAGCCGGGCTGTGGAGTCCAGGTCCAGCTGCATGGCCCGCGCCGCGCACAGCAGAAACTCCTCAGGCCCGACGTGCACCAGGGCGGCGGTCTGCGGAAACAGCTGCTGCACAGATGGTGGCGGCGTCGCAGCGGCGACGGGGCCGACGCTGAGGCCGGAGGTTATGTACCCGGTTTTTGCCAGCTGAGCTGCACGCACGGGTGCGCCACTGCTGTCGCTTGAGGCGCTGCCGCAACTGCCGACAGAAACCGTCGACTGGACGATGACGCCGGCATCCAAGGCCTGTTGCAGCACGGTCCCGGGGACCACGGGTGCTAGCGGCTGCCACACCGAGATTGTCTCTGAACAGCAGTCGTCGTAGTGAGAGTATCGTGGACGGCGGCATTCGAGCGACGATCGGCCTGCCTCCGGTAGTTCGGGAGACCGGGTCCGTTTGTCTGAGGCACCCTGACGTCCAGACGTGCAGGACTCGCGAGCGTGTTTCCAGGTGTTCTCGTCTGCCTCCGGCGCCAAAGATGTGTTATGTGGCCACATTATCTCCGAGTGCCGCAGCTGAGCGCGCGCGCGTTGGTTTCGGGTGCCAGTCGATGCGTCGGTTAACACTCCAAATTGACAACTCGTTGTTCGATTGTTCGTGTCACCAGGACCACAAGCCAACTGCCAAGTTACGAAGCTGCCAGCCGGCTTTGTAAGCTGCCTTCGCGCCTGCGCGGCGAAGACAGCAAAAGTTGCAGACGTCTGCACCCTCAACCGCTCGTCCTTGGTCCACGGCCGCAAGCTCAAGGCTTGAAGCGCCTGCGATATGGAGCGTTATCATGTCAGGTTATCTCGGCATAACGTGAGCAAGATAATACTATTGACCAGCGCGGCAATTGTGGCGTCAGTCGGAAGCTGATACCACGCGCGAGACATCACGGGGTGTAGCTGATATGCAACTTGCTTTTGACATAGAATTGCCCTGCGCCCATCATCGACGCCGGCGTCGCAAGAAGTACACGACTGCGAGGGCATAGGCTGCACTTACCAAGTGATTACTACTGTGGTAACGCAACGATGCAAAAGATGTATAAGAATTTATAAGAATCCAAAAACAGCGCTTCAAGGTGGAGGTTTTGGGCGAGGAGGCTCTTCGCAACCTGTTTTCGGAAAGCAGGCAATTGAGGTGGAGACAGAGCTGCTTAAATTCAAGGTGTAATAAGAAGCTGGCTCAAGTTCCTAACAAACCAAGAGCTCTGGCGTCCGCGTCAAAACGCGCGTGCTGCCGTATTCGTGCGATGCCAATAAGGGTCTCTGTGGACTGATTGCTGCGTTTGATTTACCTACAGATAACCGTTTTCAACATAAATGACAGCGTATAAAGCAGGACGGGCCTGCGTCAGGGCAGATCCTGTCAGTCGAGCGGTCGCTGCGAACTTTCTTTTTGCGCAGCGTCCTGCAGACGTGCTTGACTGCATCAATTGATTACTGAAAATAACACGCAAGCCATATCCGTGTAAATCGCCTGAAAACGCACGCGGGCGACGAGAAAAAACTGTCCGGACAAGTCTGACCTCCAAATGACACCCCTGAATGACACCGCACCTGTAGGTCAGAAGAAGGATGTCCAATTATCCTCTGCTACTGCGTTTCTACTTGCAAACGCTGGCCGGCAACGAAGGGGCGGTTTTGAGATAGGGGCGTGTCTTTCGCAGAGCGGCGGACCACCGAGCTGCACGATGGTGTTGAGCAACACCGGTTAGAAAACAAACATACCACAAGCAATCACACACGCACACACAACCACACCACACACTGTCCGGGGGAGGGCAATTCATAAAGGGGGATAATGCCCGACGGTCCGAAGACTTGAGGCCGCTTGCGCTCAAGCTTACCGGCCGTAGGCAAGCAGCAACCAGGCTGCTGCTTCACACTTGGTCTGCCCGGTTTGGATACTCAGTCCACACCCCGGGCAGCAACCACCCCCCCGGACCAGCGACCAACAACAACCAACAAAACAACAAGCATACTTCTCGCACCAAAAACGAGTCCAAGGCCACACGGCCGACCCTTCACACCACCCAGTCAACAGCCAGCAAGGAAAAGAGGGGCGGGTGGGCGGGGAAACAGAAGAGAGCGCCAGCGCGCGCACGCAGCCACCTAAACTGCTACGAGCTCAAGCTCAGAGGAGGAACAGCAAATAGGACCTCCGAGCTATATCAACAAACAAAAGCGAACGCCAGAGAAATTACAGCAGAGAAAAGGCTAGGACCGCAACACGAATAACGCGGAACGACACACGAACCCTGGCCCTGACCCCCTCTCAACAGGCGCCTCCCGCTCCCACACTTGCCCCTTCTTCAAAACTTATTTTACGCTGCGGCCAGTCGGCAAGCTCCTGGGTCCTTCGCCTAAAATGGCCCTTTGAGATAGGGGCGTGTCTTTCGCAGAGCGGCGGACCACCGAGCTGCACGATGGTGTTGAGCAACACCGGTTAGAAAACAAACATACCACAAGCAATCACACACGCACACACAACCACACCACACACTGTCCGGGGGAGGGCAATTCATAAAGGGGGATAATGCCCGACGGTCCGAAGACTTGAGGCCGCTTGCGCTCAAGCTTACCGGCCGTAGGCAAGCAGCAACCAGGCTGCTGCTTCACACTTGGTCTGCCCGGTTTGGATACTCAGTCCACACCCCGGGCAGCAACCACCCCCCTCACCCATTCCCTCCAATCGTCAGGAAACTACCAACTACAGCAAACTGCTCACGCACACACACACACACACACACACACACACACACACACACACACACACACAAGCCACACTCCCCCAGCAGACGGGAAAAACCATGGCGGGGAGCATACGCCCGTCCACCATGCCGTCTGCTGGCGTAACCCCCCACCCCACATCCTGCGTACTGCATTGCTGCTCCTGTGCGCCGCCAGTCCTAGCAACTGTGTGCGTGCCCAACGAGCCGGGGAGCTCCAGTCCCAGCTGCGGCAGTAAGCACCGCCGCAGCTGCCAACGCGCGCGCCGTCAGCCCCCTTGGTCCGCCTTCCCCCTGGCCACGCGCCAGAGCTGCGGCAGTGAGCACCGCCGCAGCTACGTGGCCAGGCCCCCCCACAAATCCCGCATTCAAGAGGTTGCAGCCGTGCGCACCGCTGCCGCCAGCACTACGCCGCCCCAGCTGTTGCGACCCCCGCCCCGCCTGCTTGCTGTGCTGGTGGTCTGCGGCCGCGTCTTCCCATCGGGTCCTCCGTCAAGGGTCGGCAGTTGTTCACCCAGATGCTGAGCTGGGGGCGTTTGTCACCCGGGCGACTTCCTGCCGGGGGAGTTCGTCACCCAGACTCCACCTGGGGCGCCAGTCACCCAGTGCGGGGGAGTTCGTCACCCAGACTCCACCTGGGAGAGTTCGTCACCCAGACTCCACCTGGGAGAGTTCGTCACCCAGACTCCACCTGGGTCTGCGGCCGCAGAGTTCTGCCCTCGACCCTGCTACGCCATGACGGTCCGAGTTCCTGCCCCCTCTGCTTTCTTGATCAAGCCCTGAACTGCTCTGGGCTGGCTCGCGCTGGCTGCTGCTCGCACCGAGCTGCGATCTCCTGGCGCCGAGACCTGCGTGCACTACAAAATTTCGCGCCCAGTGGCCTCGACAGCTTACCGATCACACGTACATCCAAGCAAGACACAAAGAAACAGAAGAGAGCGCCAGCGCGCGCACGCAGCCACCTAAACTGCTACGAGCTCAAGCTCAGAGGAGGAACAGCAAATAGGACCTCCGAGCTATATCAACAAACAAAAGCGAACGCCAGAGAAATTACAGCAGAGAAAAGGCTAGGACCGCAACACGAATAACGCGGAACGACACACGAACCCTGGCCCTGACCCCCTCTCAACAGGCGCCTCCCGCTCCCACACTTGCCCCTTCTTCAAAACTTATTTTACGCTGCGGCCAGTCGGCAAGCTCCTGGGTCCTTCGCCTAAAATGGCCCTTTGAGATAGGGGCGTGTCTTTCGCAGAGCGGCGGACCACCGAGCTGCACGATGGTGTTGAGCAACACCGGTTAGAAAACAAACATACCACAAGCAATCACACACGCACACACAACCACACCACACACTGTCCGGGGGAGGGCAATTCATAAAGGGGGATAATGCCCGACGGTCCGAAGACTTGAGGCCGCTTGCGCTCAAGCTTACCGGCCGTAGGCAAGCAGCAACCAGGCTGCTGCTTCACACTTGGTCTGCCCGGTTTGGATACTCAGTCCACACCCCGGGCAGCAACCACCCCCCTCACCCATTCCCTCCAATCGTCAGGAAACTACCAACTACAGCAAACTGCTCACGCACACACACACACACACACACACACACACACACACACACACACACACACAAGCCACACTCCCCCAGCAGACGGGAAAAACCATGGCGGGGAGCATACGCCCGTCCACCATGCCGTCTGCTGGCGTAACCCCCCACCCCACATCCTGCGTACTGCATTGCTGCTCCTGTGCGCCGCCAGTCCTAGCAACTGTGTGCGTGCCCAACGAGCCGGGGAGCTCCAGTCCCAGCTGCGGCAGTAAGCACCGCCGCAGCTGCCAACGCGCGCGCCGTCAGCCCCCTTGGTCCGCCTTCCCCCTGGCCACGCGCCAGAGCTGCGGCAGTGAGCACCGCCGCAGCTACGTGGCCAGGCCCCCCCACAAATCCCGCATTCAAGAGGTTGCAGCCGTGCGCACCGCTGCCGCCAGCACTACGCCGCCCCAGCTGTTGCGACCCCCGCCCCGCCTGCTTGCTGTGCTGGTGGTCTGCGGCCGCGTCTTCCCATCGGGTCCTCCGTCAAGGGTCGGCAGTTGTTCACCCAGATGCTGAGCTGGGGGCGTTTGTCACCCGGGCGACTTCCTGCCGGGGGAGTTCGTCACCCAGACTCCACCTGGGGCGCCAGTCACCCAGTGCGGGGGAGTTCGTCACCCAGACTCCACCTGGGAGAGTTCGTCACCCAGACTCCACCTGGGAGAGTTCGTCACCCAGACTCCACCTGGGTCTGCGGCCGCAGAGTTCTGCCCTCGACCCTGCTACGCCATGACGGTCCGAGTTCCTGCCCCCTCTGCTTTCTTGATCAAGCCCTGAACTGCTCTGGGCTGGCTCGCGCTGGCTGCTGCTCGCACCGAGCTGCGATCTCCTGGCGCCGAGACCTGCGTGCACTACAAAATTTCGCGCCCAGTGGCCTCGACAGCTTACCGATCACACGTACATCCAAGCAAGACACAAAGAAACAGAAGAGAGCGCCAGCGCGCGCACGCAGCCACCTAAACTGCTACGAGCTCAAGCTCAGAGGAGGAACAGCAAATAGGACCTCCGAGCTATATCAACAAACAAAAGCGAACGCCAGAGAAATTACAGCAGAGAAAAGGCTAGGACCGCAACACGAATAACGCGGAACGACACACGAACCCTGGCCCTGACCCCCTCTCAACAGGCGCCTCCCGCTCCCACACTTGCCCCTTCTTCAAAACTTATTTTACGCTGCGGCCAGTCGGCAAGCTCCTGGGTCCTTCGCCTAAAATGGCCCTTTTCGCTTCGTAAGCGGCTTACGTTTACGGAGGCCTGTCACCAAAACACTTGGGCTTAGGCCACTGTTATTAGCGCCAGCTGACCATGAACACGCCATCATTATTCTTTCTCAGCGAATCACCTCACTGTCCGCGTGAGTCTTCCACTGGACCTGACTGGACCCTTTTGTTTCCGGCCCTCTCTTTGCGCGCGAGCGGCGGGCAGTCTAGTCCTCTGTGACCGTGTAAAGCTTGCTTCACCAAGAGACGCTGTTGCAGATTAACCAGCAACTCTGCTCCGCGCTTCCCAGTCGTACGGCACGAAGATGAATCGTGCTTCCGGAAACAGCGAAGCCGAGCCTCGCCAGCGGCAGCTCTCTGCGGATGAGCGTACTACTTGCAGGCTTAACGAGAATGGGCCCCTTAACAAAACCATCACATCCTTGGGCGAACTTTCATCAGGAAGCGCCACAGTTTACGTGACCACACGACCCAGCACAGGGGAGCACCTCCCCTGATCCAGCATGACCCTCGCGCCAGCGGCGACGTGACTGAGGTTGTACACCCCGGCGTCCGCCTTGCGCGTTCACGGACCGGAGTGTCAACGCGGGCCGGGCCCAGGCACGCGCTTCAAGAAAGCGTCGATGCGGCCAGCGGCGCCGCTGCCTGGCCGCCCTGCGGCAGCAACGCCGCTGCCTTTGCCGCCGCCCTTGCCGCCCTTGCCACCGCTTGACTTGGACGGTAGCTGTCGTTAGGCGTGTGGAGGCGCAGCCAGCGCAACAAGCGCACGTTCACAAGGCATGATCGCATGGGCAAAGCGTGGCCGTTCTGTGGAGGGCCCTTGCTAGCATGCGCAATCGCGATTGCGCGGCCTGCAGGCTCCCAGCTCTGCACGCCCCAACGCCCACCTGCTGGTTCAGCGCATAAGAAGACGTAAGCGGAAAGCGCGTCGTGCCGCCCCGGCCGTCCGGCCCCTCGCTTATCAACCTGCTACCGCCGAAGCCAGACACCCCTGCGGCCACACCAGCGGCCTGCGCCAGGTGTTGTCGATTCAATGAACATTATAACTAGACGGCAAGTGCAGCGGCACTTTTACTTTGCGCATAGGCCTTGTACATGCTGCGGTTCTGTTTGCGCAGTGAGCATAGTGCTGGCCTGGAAAGCACTTGTCAGGGTGTGTGAATGCAACCGCCAACTGCGCTTACCTTTTGGCGAATGACGGCACAGCGCCGGTAGCCAGCCCTCCTTTGCCCGCGGCCAGGCCGCTACCAGCCTTGCCTCCGCCGCCGCCGCTACCAGCGCTTCCTGTGGCAATGCTGCGGTCCCCCGCGAATAGCCCGCACACCACCCTTGGCAGCGCAGGCACCGGGTCGCCGTCACAGACGTCATCAATGAGGATGGGCGCGTCGTCCTCCCCGCCGACCAGCGCATCGGCTGCCAGCCGCGGCCCCCGGCCGCCCCCTTCGTCCAGCTCTTCCTCCTCCAGCTGCTGACCGCCTGCCTCTTCCCCACAGAAGTCTGCAAGCGTGGCCAGTGCCCCGTCGCCATCGTCGTCGTCGCTGATGTCAGCAACACCTGCGCCCGAGCCCGCAACGGCTCCGCCCGCCTGCACCCGCCCCTCCTGCGCCTCCATCTGGGCAAGCAGCATCTCCGCCTCCACCTCTCCGCCAAGCCGCAACTCAGCTGCACCGCCAGTGGTCAGGCCGCATGTGGGTGCCTGCCGGTGATCGCCGTCGCTGGCGGCGGCCACGGCCGCACCGGTGGCGGAGGGCCCTGCCGCCTGTGGGCGAGGCTGCTGCCAGCCAGGAGCGCCGGTAGTGCTGGTGCCGGGCCCGGAGCTGCGGGCAGCGGCTTGCGGCTTGCCGGGATGTTCTGCGATGGGATGGCGAGGCCGAGGCGCTGCAAACGGCGGGAACGCAACAGCAGGACGCCCGCGGGCAGCCTGAAGCAGCTGCTGCTGCGGCAGCGGGAGCTTGTGCTGCAGCGGTTGTTGCTGTTGGTGAGGCTGCAGCGGAGGGGCTAGGACCGGCGTCAACGATTGCGAGGAGGAGCTGCCTTGCCGCTGCAGCTGTTGCTGTTGGGCGTCTGCCAGCTGCGCCTGCAGCTCGTGCACCTTGTACTGCACGCAGCATTCAACGGCAGCAACAGTCAACATACCGTGCAAACAGGCCGTCAAACTTTCAGGGAAAAGGTGTGCGCGCGGCTGCAGGTCCATGAATGTCCCGCCGACCACCTCGCTCAAGGACCCTCCCCATGGCAACCGCCCCGCCTCACCTCCAGCTGCATGACCTCGCGCCGCCTCCGGTCCAGCTCGGCGTCCCGCTCCTGGCATGTTGTCCACAACCCAGCAGGGTGGGCCGGCCCGGGGTCCCTCATTTCAAACCGAAATCAAAAGCAACGAGGGGCGGGGCTGAGGGCAGCGTACACCGCGTGCTCGACAGAGTTATTTGTCCATCCGTCGTGGGCATGGCGAATGCTCAGAGCAGGAGCACAGCGCCACGGCGCAGGCACAGGCCCGCACACACACACGCGTGCGAACACAGCACCCACCTTGGTCCGCTCCTCCCCCGCCAGGCGCTCCGCCGCCACGCGCGTGTCCGCCTCCAGCCGCCCCCGCGCCACCGCCTCCTGCAGCCGCCGCACCTCCTCCTGCGCGCCGTTGCGCTCCTCCACCTGTGTGCGCCGTGCGTGGGGAGGCCGTGCATGCGCGCAGCGTGTTGAGCAGGGACACGGTGGGAATCGCAGATGCGCGATGTGCGCGATGCAGCGCTTCCGCGTGTGTTAGCAAGCACTGGGCAACAACAACGAAGAGAGTACACGCAGCACGGTGGGTTTGCGTGCGTGGAGGTGGAGAAACCAAGTGCATGCATGTGGTTCGGGCCGCCTGGCATTGGAGCAGAGGCGCAGCAGCAGCCCCAGGCGCTGTGCGGGGCTGCTGCCATCATGCCGCGAGAGGAAGGCAGCGCACTGCCCCACATAGGACTGCACGTGCATGAGGCTGACACGCACCGTGATCGAGTACACCTGGGCCCAGCTGGCCTGCGAGTTTCATGGGCAGGTTGGTAGCACAAATAGGTCAAGGCAATGCGCATATCCTTCGACAGCACGCCAGTTTGCACCGACTCTACGCCTGCGTCCCCGCCCCCACAAGGCCTCCTCCCTATTGGGTGCTGGCTACTTTGTTGCGGCGGGCCTACTCGCTTGCTCGCAATTCTGAGACATCCGAGCGGCATCGTGGCTACCTCCCCGGGCGCGCACACCGCCGTCGCGTCCGGGCTGACAGGGATGCGAGGGAGCCGTTCGGCGGCCCGCACCCTGCCCGGGCTCCTCCCACCTGCGTACCCCATCCAGCTCATGCCCCGTCCCACTTGCCTTCCCCTCCGCCGTTTCGTCTGCCGCGCATGCCGCCACGGCCCATCCCACCGACCCGTACTTAATCGCCCTGTCCCCCCTGCTTCTGTCTCTTTACTTTCTTACAGAGCCACGCGCGGGTTCCCTTAGTTACTAGCCTTGCCCTGCCATTGCTTTTCCTGGTCCTCGACTTCCGCTCACAATCGCCGCCTTTGCTCCCTACATGTCGGTCGCGCCTTGCTGTTGGACGCTCCTACCTGGCGCTCTTCTGTCCGAGTCCAGGTGACTATTCTAGTATGGGGATTAGTCGGTACTGGGGTCCGCGCGCGGCTCGCACGGCTGACATTGCTCAACACTGCTCTGGACTCCGTCGTCCACCTGCCGCTCCATTGTCCAAACCCGCCCGGCCAAATACGGTGACATTCAGTAGCTCGCGCAGGCGGCTGCGTATCCCAGCTGCAGCGCAGTCACATTCTTCGCAGTTTATTTCTCACCGGGACTGTTTACCAGGAACCCCCAGAAGGCCTCCTCCCTTCCAGTCCACCCATCTTGCAAGCCCCCTCACCTTGTCGTCGCCAGCCAGCTCCAGTAGCTCGGCGGCGGTGGGCGGCGCCGCGCCCAGCCGCGCGCGGCAGTTGGCGGCCTCGCGGCGCGCGCGCATCACCGCCGCGTCCTTGTCGCCCAGGTCGGAGCGCAGCTTGGCCTGGAAGGTAGGAAGGCAGGCAGGTAGGTAGGCGGGCGGGCGGGCGGGCGGGCGGGTGGGGCAGCGGCTGTGAAGCTGGTAAGCGGGTGGGCTTCGGAGAGCGTACGAATGGAGGGTTCTCCCCTTCCCTCCCGTCTCTCTTTGCGCTTTGTGTGCGCGCCGCCGCCGCAGCAGCTGCAGCTGCAGCAGTAGCAGTAGCAGCTGCAGCAGCGGCTCCTCAGCAGTAGCAGTCATCACTCACCACCTCCATGCGGAGCCCCTGCAGGCTCTTGGCCCGCGCCGCCGCCTCGTCCTCCAGCCAACGCACCCGCTCCTCCAGCCGGGACTTGTCCGACTCCAGCCTTGGCGGGGCGGTGAAGACGGGAGGGCCACAAGGGGCAGGGAGCAGATGGCAACGGTGGCGGTTGGGGGCCGGGGAGTAGGTACGGTCAGGCCAGACACAAGCAGGCGGGCTCTGTGTTGCAGTCCGCAAACAATAGTAGCGGCCACGGCCGCATCCACCCACCCTCCCACCTGGCGGTGGCCAGCTTGTGTTCGTGCTCCAGCGCCGCCAGCCGCTGCTTGCGCCGCTCCGCCTTATCCTGAGGCATGAGGATTCATAGGTGATGCAATGATGCTCCGCCACACAGCCCGTATATGCAGGCGCACAGCACCACATACACACGTCCCTGGAGCATTGGGAGCCGGCCCGGCCGCCGACCCAGGTCCCAACTCCCAACAAACGACTGTTGACAGCTATGAAGTACTGCGTGTTGACAGCGATTAGGTACTGCAAGCCCAGCAGCCAACAGACGCTGCTGCATGTCCTGCTGGTGCACTCCACGCACTCACCGCTGCGCGCGACGTCTCCTGCACCTGCAGCTGCAGCGTCTGCTCCAGCTCCACACCCCGCTGCCGCTCCTCATCCAGCGCCTCCCGCAGCCGCTCCGCCCGCTGCTTGGCTGCCGCAAGCACCGCCGCGTCTACCCCTGCGGCCTGTGCGCCACCTCCTCCGCCGGCTGCCGGCAGTGCTCCCATGCCGCCGGGCAGCGGCGACGCGCCGCCAGCGCCGCTCCGGTATTTGAGGTGGAAGAGTTTGATTGGCTTGCCGGTCTGGCACGGGCACTTGACCTTCGTGCCTGCCACCCGGGCGGGTTGCTGCAAGGTATACGGTATTTGCATAGCGATCATGCACCGGGGAGGGGGGGGTATGGCGGTGCATGTGATTCATGCAATAGGACATGGGGTGCACATAGATAGGAGTGCAGCCCGCGCATGAAGCGTGCAGCGCCGACTGTAAAAGCTTACCCGGCATGTTGGGCATTCCTTCTTGTGCTGCAGAGCACGTGCGAGGCACTGTAGATGCAGATGGAAGTGAAGGCAAGCGTCGCGTGGGACGGAAGTGGTTCAACCCAGCGGAGGCAGGGATGTGGGAGATGGAGGGACGGAGGGGGCGTGTTAGCGGTGTGAGGAACAGGTGCAAATGTCAAAGCCAGGTGGTCTACTGACCTCCTCATGATAGACATGACCGCACCAGAGTGTCGCGTAAACGCCTGATGCCGATTCCCCGTAGCAAATTGGGCAATGCAGTTCTAGAGCCTCGCCATCGCCTTGCATTTTGTCGTGACGTCAGTTTGCAGGCTACGTGTTATTTTTACATCTTAAACCACCTTATATTAGCGATGCAATACAGACTGGGTAAAGCAGCGGGTCAGAGTCGGAGACAGCTGGAGGCAGGTGAAAGAAACAGGCGCTTGATCCGGTGGAGGCAGGTAAGTTATAATGCAGTAGCGATAAGGACTTCGTTATTGCCATTCACACATACGAGTGCTTGATGTGGCGCGCCGTGTCCGCGATGGGGGCACAACACCCGTCTCCCGCTACCCTGCCTACCCACGCCCATATTACCCGCCCCCCTTTGACGCTCTGCCAGGCACATTCCTGCCCCCCAGCCCTTCCCCTCCATAGTATCATTTGTCATCCTTATTCCCCGATAAGTAATCTATTCAAACCTGAGCGTGAGCAGAAACCCTGGCACGCGCTGCGGTGATGCCCCAAGTTGTGCTGAGCATATTGTCCGTGTCTTGGATAACGTGAAAAGCAGTCGAGCTATCGGTGCGGCCTGCTCAGAGGATTCGTGTCGCTTGGTGGGCGCGATTGTCGCGGCACGCGATTGGGCGTCGCGGCTCCCGTCAAACGCGCTAATCATCAAATTCGGAGATCAAATCGCCATTTGATTTGTGCAGACCTCGTTTTTCTCCTGTCGTCGTCGCAACAAAGCACCTCAAAATGCAGCTCACGCACCGCTGCACCATTTCCAGCCGCGCTGCTGTCACGTCCTCGCGAAGGACTGCTCTGGTCGTGAAAGCGCAGTCGGTGGACAGCAGTACTGGTGCGTCTGCGAAACTTTGTCTTTGTCGGGGCTGATTCTGACCTCACTGGGGTTTCGGAGGGCTCCTGCAAGCTGGTTGGTGCCACATATAATGACTTGCTTGCACACACAACGGCTGCGGTGCTGCCGCTGCCTGCAAGTCAAACTGGTCCGCCTCGCCTCACGCGGCTCGCAGTTGCGCGCACAGCTTTCGTTCTCCGTTTCACGGGCTTGGATTCCAGCCAGTCACTGCTATATATACAAGCCTCGTTAAAGGCCAGCTGTCGGCACATCTGGGGCTCGCAGCATTGTGGTCTCTCACGGACGGGGTGCCGCACAGGTTCACTGTTTGCAGCACGAGGGGAAGCCGGTGTGTTCTGACTGGACGTCTCAACGACACAGCTCGACTCCTGCGACCGCCTGGTCACACCAGAGTTTTGGGGCCAGCGTCACATGCCATACCACCCGTCCGCCCCTTCGGTTCGTGCGCGCAGTGGGCGCCAAGGTTGAGCGCTGGCTGAAGACGCCCTTTGACATCCTCACCTTCGGTCCTCGTGTTGGTGCCGGCGCCCTGCTGTCTGTGCCCGAGCGCCTGCAGACCCTGTGAGTGGTTGAATGCTGGGAGGACCCGTAGGGAAGGACGGGTGGGGCCCACCGTGAAGATCAATAAAAAGGCAGTGGTCGCGGTAGCCATTGCAGCATGCGGATTATAGTGGTGCAAGCAGGGGCTCGTTGCTCTGATGCAACAGTCCCTTCCCACTGCGTGCCGAGGGGAACGGGCAACACAACGGGGGCATGCTTCTGTGTGCACGCGCTGACGCGCACCGACCCTGTGCCGCTGCGCCCCCCCCCGCCCGCACCTCCGACGATGTGCGCATGTGCGCAGGCAAAGCGATGTGGAGAAGGCCATTGAGCTGCTGCAGGACCCCCGGCCGCTGGAGGAGAAGCAGGCGGTGGTCATGAAGGTGAGAGGCCGCGGCGGCCGCGGTGGCGGCGGCGGTGTTGATGGTGCAGGCACCGCTGCAGGCGTGCAGCGTGTTCTAGCTTGCAACGTAATGTCCTGATGCCCAGTCGAGCAATGGAGGCGTCAAGGATTCCGTCCACTTGGTTCCCACGCCTGGCGCGCCTCACTCGCGCAGTGGCACATGCATGCAATCTCAACCCTCCGTCCTGCCGTGGCGTCACCTCCTCAACCAGCCTCACGCGTACGCCCGCACCTGCGGCCCTGGCTCCCGCCCGCACCACCACCCACTCACCCACCCATACCACGCATCCATACCACCCCAGGAGGTGGAGGACACGCTGGTGGAGTTCCTGGAGAAGGGCGCCACCGTGGAGAGCGACGTGCTGGCCAACGTCAAGACCATCCTGCCGCCCGAGGCCGCCACGCTGCTCAACGAGCTCATCCCCGAGCCGCCCAACAAGGCGGGGGCGGGCGCCCACCAGGGCGCCTACGGCGCCAACGTGGTGCCGGTGGAGCCGGTGGACCTGGGCTCAGGCAGCGGCGGCGCGCCCGCCGCGCCCGCCGTGACATACTACCAAGCAGACGTGGTGGCTAATCAGATTGGTGAGATTGTTGGTTTGCCAAGCAGCGAATGAAGTTGGCCGGGCGTGTGTTGGGTGGTGAGTGGGTGGTGGCTGCGTGGGCCGCCAGGATGAATGGGGGTCGGGTTGGTGGGGGTTCGTGCCTGCATGGGTCACTAGGTAGGGTAGCGCGTGTAGGGCGGCGGTTGTCGTTTCGACACGTCCCCTGACTCCCTGCCCTCTGCCGATTCCCATACGCGTGCCCCCGCCGCCGCGCGCCTGCAGCCTCGGAGATGACCGAGATCAAGAACGCCGTGTCCGGCCTGAAGAACGCGCTGGACGCGGTGCGCACCAACATCGACCCCGCCTCCACCAACATCCTGCGCCTCAACCTGCGCGAGGCGCGCGACCAGCTCAGCCGCCGCGTGGCCGAGGTGTCGCCCGCCACCGAGGCCGACCCCTCCATCGCCGCCGCCACCCGCGAGGCGCGCATCCTGCTGGTGAGGGCGGGAGGGAGAGGGGGGCATGCGGATGCATGCCGTGGGTGGGGTGGGCTGTAGATACCAGCCCAAACTAAATCAGAGCCAAAGGGGGTTGTTACCAGCCCAATCAACCATACCCAATGCAAAAGGGGGGTAGCACGTGTGGGCATGTGGGCTCTGGGCAAGCGGGCGCGACGCGTACAGGGTCAGGTGGTGGGCTGTAAGCTTGCAACAAGGTGACGCTGGGCGCGTCAAACGTATGGGGAGCAAGTCAACTCTAGAAGCCAGAAAAAGACCTGTCAAACTGCCCCCCTGCTCGCTATCTGCCGCTGTGTGTGCCTAATCCCGCAGGAGGAGGTGGACTCGTCCTTCTTCTCCAGCTCGGCGTAAGAGGATGGCCCGGCGAGGATAGCAGCAGACCCTGGAACTGGTGGAACTGGAGCAGGTGCAGCAGGGCTGACCGGGACAAGCGCCTTGGCAGCACCGGCTGCAGGGCAATGCGGCTGTATCGGGCTAGTGTGCATGTTAGGGGCTTGAGCGATATTCGTGTGCGAGAGTGAGAGACGGTTGTGGTGTAGTGTCTGCGGTGGTGCTATGATTCAAATACGCGGCGCCGCCACAATAAAGTTCCCCGGGGCGCGTGGAATATGGCCCTTGGGGGTTGGTGTTCCGCCTAGCTAATCCTAACAATCTCTCTTTTGCGCCTGACGTCACTTCACCGTGCTGGTCGGCGTCTCACTTGTCATGTGTGAGCTCCCGCTCGAATGGAAGCAGCGGTCTCGTGGCAGGTGTTGCGGGCTGCGGGCGCGATGTACATGAACCGACTGTGTATTGACTGGTCAGGGCGGCCTATTCTTGTTTGATGCGCCCCGGTGATGGGGCCAGGACCGTAAGATAATTCTTTTCTGGGTGGGGCGGTTGCGCTGTGCTGCGTGGGAGACATGTGGTTTTGCAGACGTGCAATGAAGGCCTTGCCACCTAGGCTGAGCCTACATGTGCACAACAGCCTCAGCAATGTGAGGGGTCAGACGAGGACGTGACGGCGAGGTGTTGTTGCACGCGAGCCGTGCACACCATGCCCGCGGTGCAAGTCTGGAGAAGCGTACGGTAATCACACACGCTGACCTCGTACGGCTATTGAATGGGCGTTGAATCCTGCCAAACCATGTCCACGGTCCACCGTAAACTCTGTATGTTTGTACACCTAATCCCGACAGCCCCACCTTCCCTCCAGACATCCCAGCAATACGGTACGGTCCTGTTCCTCCTCCATCCTGCCGTCGCAAGACACACTCCGAAACAGAGCGTAACTGCGGCCCTGTAAGGCCACTGGCTCACCACCCTGCCCATTGCACTTTGTTGCATGCTATCCCCAGAAGCCCGGAAGCATTTGGTCGTAAGGCCACCCTCATGCAACCTTGACCGCGCTTAGCCAGATGCAATTGCTCAATCAGTGAGGGCTGCGCGTCATGTGGAATCACGCATAACGTCATGTCACAAACGCATGTGTCTTTACGTCACTCCTATATATATAGTACAAATGCATGCATGCTTAGGCATCCTGCATAGCCTGTGCACGGACCCGGCCTACAGTAGTCGCAGAACCCCACCACTGGTGCCGCCGCCACCCCCACCTCCACCGCCTCCGCTCACGCCCCCTGAGCCGCCGCTCCCCGGCAGCCCCGTGACTTCGCAGTAGGAGTTGCACCACTGCGTGACCTGCTCCAGCCCAGCCGTGCCGTTCACGAAGCCAATCACGATGGCTTGGCCCTGCGTGGTGTGCACCCAGGGCCGAAATGACATGGTGCGATGCGTCAGTCCGGTGCCTGGTGGTCGGTTGGCAGGACTAGGCAGCAGCTGTGCTAGGGTACGGAAGCCCACTCAAAATAGACAGCGCTGACGCCCGCGGGCGCATCGCTTCAAGGCGCCCGCCGTCCACCATCCTTGTTTGTAAGCTTGCAGAGAGCCCCAACGCTCTAGGTGCAGCCCGCCCCTCCCCTTCATCCGCTGCATGCATTACCCGCGGGCAGGTGAGCACCGCCGTTCCGTTTAGGTAGCTGGTGTAGGTGCAGTCGGTGGGCCAGATGCGGCTGGCGTCGCAGTCCCACCAACTGCTGGGCGTGCACACCCACTGGGGGGCAGGGCACGGGGGCAGGGGGGCAGGGCGGTAAGGCCATGAGGGGAAATTGGGGCACACGTGGGGCAGGGAGGGAGGACACAGTTAGGCTGGGCGGGGAGTCACGTTACCAATTCGACTGCCCAATGCCTATGGTTGCCGAGCGCCGTGTGCTGTACGTATGTTGCTCCCGGTAATGATGTGTAAGATATCACCCGTTTGATTCATTTGCTTGCGGAGCGCGGCCGCACGCGCGGTACGGCACGCACCGCATTGCAGCAGCCGCCGATGGGCGTGTCCAGCCACAGCCCTATCAGCCCGCCAATGATGGCCACCAGCACCACCAGCACCGCCGCCGCCGCGCTGCCGTACACCAGGCACTCACGCCCCTTGCCGTCTGCTTGCTGTGGGGGCACGTTGAGCGGGCGAGGGAGCATTTTGCCGGTACAACATAGATGTCCACATGAGGGTTGTGAGGCGCACGGGACGCGTAGGGTCTGGAAAAACTCCCACTCACCCGCCTTCGTACGAGCAGGAAGCCCAGGCACAGCACCGCGCCGAACACGAAGGCGGCTGTGTTGCCGCTGTTGTCCACGAAGGGCGTGGCGCCGACGAAGGCGTTGACGCCCACTATGAAGCACACCACCACCACGGACGCGATGTGCCACGTGTACTTGCGCCACCGCACCGCCAGCATCAGCATGGCGGCGCCTGTCGACGGGTCGGCCGGGTCCGGGTCCGAGTCCGGGTCAGATTTGGGTGGTGTGTACACGTGCGACGTGGTGGGATTTGGCGCCCCATGGTTCTGACGGCACGCTTTGCCGGTAGGCCGCCCCCGCGCATGCCCCGCGGCTCGCATTATCCTGGGCGCGCCAATCGGCATCGCGCACGCGGGGCCACACCGCACCACTCCATTGCAGGGGCCCCTGACGCACCTGCTAGAGCGAACGCGGGCGCGGACGCCCCCGCCGTGCGGTTCTCCGACCCTATGTTGGCGGAGAAGATGACTCCCGCCAGACCCGCCGCGAACCAGATGAACACTGCGTGGCACGAAGCAACGGATGCTCTCAGTGAAGGCGTGTTGTCCATCAGCACCGCATGTGTGCACCTTTGCAGCACAGTAGCGGTGCTGGCAACCATGAGCGCCCTCCCTGCCCTCAGTCTCGCCCAGCGGCAAGCCTTCGCCGCCTGTGGGGGGGCCCACACACGCACGCACTCACCCACTATGAAGGGGCTGAACTCCCGCACCAGGAAGTGCCCGAACGTCCACGTCATCCCCAGATTGGCGGTCAGGTGGATGGCGCCTGGGAAGGGGGGTTATGGTTACCAGCAAAAGGGGGCAAAAGGCAACGTTTGCATGTGCAGAGGTGGTGCCAAGGAGCGCGAGGAGCGGGGGTGCCACTCGCGTGGCGGCAGCGTTCGGCTGACCCAGGTAAAGTCCGCTGCCCCTCAGTCGCGCGCTGCCTGTCCGCTGTGTGTAGCCCCCTGTGTTGGCTGGCTGGCTGGCGAGCTGGCTGGCTGGCTCACCCGCGTTGTAGAACATGGTGGTGATGAGGCGCCAGTACTGGTACTTGTCTACGATGCGCTGTGTGTCCGTGCCGCTGCAAGGGGGGAGGAGGCCGAAAGCGGTCAGTAACCACGTGCCCCAGCCCATTCCAGTGCAGCCTCAAGGCCTTTCCACTGCCAGACCTGGCACCTTCCCCCAGCCTCCCTTCCGCTCCCGCCCTGCCGCCCGCGAGCGCCGCTTACCCCAGGTCAATGACGCCGATGTTGCCGGGCCCCAGCAGCGGGTTGTCTGCAAGGTCCGCCACCTGCCACTGCACCATGTACAGCCCCACCAGGAAATACACCAGCTCGCCCACAGTCAGCACGTTGTAAAAGGCAGTCCAGTAGCGCTGCGCGCGCCGCAGCCGGGCTAGGCGCCTGCGAGAGCGGAGAGAGAACGGGAGCGGCGCGTGTGGAGTCGTCCTAGTCGATGCCTAGATGCCATAACGAGAGCACGGCGGCAAGGCGGCGTGTAATGGCTTGGACGGTGCGGTGAGCGCCTTGCGACCAGAGCGCCCGCTATCAGGCGGGCGCTGCGGCCGGTGCATGTGTGAAAAGCCCTTTGGGTTATGGGCGCGTCGTCCTTCAGAAGGGGCCGCTGGAAACGGCTTGCTGGCTGCGGCAGGTGAAGCGAACTGAAACCCGGGAAACCGCCCACTCGCGACAGCAGCACGACCTAGACTCACTTCTCCTCCTGCTGCGCCGCTTGGTACTCGGCCTGTTGGATGGCCGCCAGCGCCCCTGTGCGTGCGTCGAAGCGATTCAGCTGCCGCGCGTGCCAAATTTGCGGCAAAATGGCCCGTCTGCGCGCTCGTATATATTCCGCAAGACTCCACCCGCCCCGCCGGCCCCCTCACAGTATTCTGAGCTGGAGCCTGTGTATGCTCCACCGGCTGGCGCGCCATACGCATCGGGAGTGAGCACGCCAAGTTGCACTGACATCTTTGCGAAATGTGAAGTCCCTGGCTATCAGGGTAGGCACAATCGCTCTATTTATACATTTTCGCAAATGTCGCGTCAAAGAACTAAACTGTAATCGCTGTCCCAGCGCACAGCCAAGGCGAGCTGGCTTCGCTACACCAGTCGAGTGCAACAAATAAAGTTATCAGTAAAAGTCCTTAATACCGACAGAACAATGTATGGAAAGCATCAGGGCAAATAAATGGTTCTGTGCCGAGTTCAGGTATGGTTGCCGATAACAGGGTCGTGTTGCGTAGTGTGCGTGTGGCGTCAATCCCCGAGGCCTCTTGGGTTGATCAATTTTGACGAGTTACAGAGGAGAAGTGCCTCGAGGACCTAAGCTCCATTGGGCCATGCCGATTGGCCGCACTAAAGTGGCCTGAAGATGGCTCTGAGTGCGCGGTTAAATACCTAGAATTGCATAGTATTCAGTCCGTTGGACGGCACGCTCAGTCCGTGGGCGCAACGCCGCACGGAACAAGCGTTCTTGGCCGTGTTTGCTTATCCGTAGCTGCACCCAAACGCGATCGCTTTCTTGGGATCAAACTCAAATCTCTCGCTAAAGACGGGGCCGTTCACCGGCGCGACAAGGTCCTCCACTCACGAAACTTGATTCACTGGTCTATTCTCTAGACAATGGAGGAGGCGGGCTCTGAGGGCATGCGTGCCCTTACTACGCTACTATCCTACTGGCAAATCGGTGGAGCACTGCTGCTGCTGCTGGTCCTTATTCAGGTGAGCCGTTATGGCGGGAACTCGCGGCCTGCCGTTTCCGTTGTGCTGGTCTTTGTTCAAGTGTTCTTGAGGCCTCTTCGCTAACAAGGTGATCGCACGCCTTAAGCCGACTGACGTAACCGTGGAACTGAGGGCGCGTGGCACCATCGATGTGCGGTGCGCACAGGTGGCCCTGTTCCTCCGCAAGAAGACCAAGAAGCCGTTTTTGGACCCCTCTGAGTTCCAGCCGGTGCCTCTGGTTGAGAAGACACTGATTACGCACAACACCGTGCGCCTGCGCTTTGCGCTGCCGGACCCTGAGCAGCGCGTGGGCCTGCCCATCGGCCAGCACATCAGCTTCAAGGCCCAGGGCGAGGACGGCAAGGACGTAATCCGGCCGTACACCCCCGTGTCGGATGACGACCAGCTGGGAGCCGTTGACTTCGTGATCAAGCTGTATCCCACCGGCAAGATGTCGCAGGTACGGCGCTTGCGGTACTCGCGGTGTACGGCACGGCGGGTCGGCTGGTGGGCGGGAGTGTGTGGGTTGTGGCAAACGCCATGTCTGGCGTTGTGCCCTGTCGCCGATGTGATAGACACCCGAGGCCGCATGCCCCGCCCTGCGAGTACTCGCTGTACATGCACGTGATCATGCCCTCTGTTGGAGTGCGGTCAGCAGTCATACGCCGGTATACCTCTATTCCTGCCGCTACTTCAACGCCCTCAAATGCGCGCCTGCTGGCGGTGGCGGCGGCGGCAGGTGATCGCCAAGATGCAGCTGGGCGACACCATGCTGATGAAGGGCCCCAAGGGCCGCTTCACCTATACGCCCAACATGGTCAAGCACTTCGGTGAGAGCGGGCAGGGAGGTAGCGCGGGGCCAAGGGAGGGACACGAGGGACGGTACAGCTGGGGGTATGGTAGGTTGGTGCCGGGGGGCTCGCTGCGTCAAGGCCATACACGCGGCCTGTGATGGCAGCACGGAGCCAGCCTAGGGCAGCAGGGGAGGGGCCGGCTGGATCCCCGTGACTGCTGACGCCCATCATGTAACTTTGCCGCCTGCCTACCTGTCGCTCTGCTACTTTCACCCGCCTTCACCTCTGCCGCCTTGCCCTACCCACGTCCCACTCCCTTGACTCCGTCGCGATCGCCCGCCCACCTCCTCCAGGCATGCTGGCGGGCGGCACCGGCATCACTCCCATGTTCCAGGTGCTAAACGCCATCCTGAAGAACCCGCGCGACACCACCTCCGTCACGCTGCTGTACGGCAACTTGACGGAGGAGGACATCCTGCTGCGCAAGGTCGGTGGGTGGGTGGTATGGGTGGGTGGCTGGGTGGCTGGATGGGGAGGGGTGCAGGAGGGGCGAGGAGGTGTGGGTTACCGGTGTCAGGGTTGGGTCGCAACACATGTAGGATCTGGAAGTCTGCCAGGTTGCGTGGCTAGCTCTCACCCAGTGCTTCGGCAAGTTTAAGGGCAATTTCTGTTCTAGTGCACGAGTGGGCACTGCAGGCAGCCTAAATTAATGTCCAGTGCCCACCAGGGGGCCGAAGGCCCCCCCGCCCCCCGGAAAACGTTATAACTCTGCGTACTGAAATCGGCATGTTTTAATTTATGTTGCGGAATCGCAACACACCGTAATATGTCCACTAATAGCGGGTTTCATCACCGGTACTGCATCACACGGCACCTGATATGCCCCGATATGTAATTCTTTGCCCGGAGGCGTCTTGTCGGGTGCTTTGCTCATGTTTATACTGCATGTATAGTGAGTTATTAATGTATGATAGTGTAGCAAACGTTCTGGGCATCAATGAACGGCAGGCATTAGTGAGCTGTCCTCATCCCGTGCCCCGCGTGCCCGCGCCAGCACCTTGCTTCTCTTGGGGACAGGACGGGCGGGCGGGCATGCAGTCGTTTAAGGGGGTGAATGCAGTGCAAGGTCGTCGACGGGGACGGCCGCCCTCGTCAACCCACTCCCTGCCCCCCTCGCTCTCATGCACTTGGTTTGGTTTAGCTTGGGCTGGTATTTACACACACACACACACACACACACACACACACACACACACACACACACATACACACACACACGCACCCCGCTTCCTTGTGCTTTTCTAACACGCCGCTTATCCCCTACCCCAGGAGCTGGACGACCTGGTGGCCATGCACGGCAACCGCCTGACCGTGTACCACGTGCTCAACACGCCGCCCGCCGACAAGGAGTGGGCGGGTGGCGCCGGCTTCATCACCGCCGACCTCATCCGCACCAAGTTCCCGCCGCCCAGTGAGTGTGGTAACACGTGCAGGAGGGGAGAGGTGATGTGGGATGCTCCGGGTGCTGCTGCTACCGGCCCACTGCGCCCGGCGTCCTGTCCGGCGCCGCAGTCGTTCCCTGTGCGGTTAGCGCGGCGCTGATGCGGTCGTCGCCTTTTGGACCGGGCCCTGCACGCCGTCGAATCAAATACAACGTAGACTGGCCGCCCTGACCACCACACGCCCCTGCTGCCGTTTCCACCTTCCCCTGCCCCCGTCTGCCCGTGGCCATCCCACCACTGCCACCCGCCACCCACCGCCGCACAGCCTCCGACGTCATGACCCTGCGCTGCGGCCCCAGCCCCATGATGGTGGCCATGGAGAAGGCGCTCACCGACTTGGGCTACGACCTGGAGAAGCAGCAGTTCCAGTTCTAGCGCGGAGCAGGCTTCCTGGCTGGAGCGAGCGGCGGCAGCAGCTGCAGCGACAGCAGCAGGTGGGGTTGGGCTGGTGCTAGCGGCGCTGGTGAGAGGGAGCAGGAGCGGACAGGATGAGGCGCGGTAGGGTGCTGCGTTGGCGGTAGGGTGATGAGGCACAGGTGGCAGCGGCAGCTGGACAGGGTGAGGCGGGCAGGGGTATGAGGCTGTCGCGTGTGGGCCCCGAGTGGTGGCAGTTGCTACTCCTTTCTGAGCGGAAGATTACAAGGCAGAAGATGGAAGGGCAACAGGTGCCGCGCATGGGCCGTGCCTCGTTCCGGAAGGCATCAAGGCGTTGACCAGGGCGGGGCCGACGTGGCAATCAGGGTAGGGCTGGAGCGACGAGGGGACACCCAGTGCATGCGATATGTCACGACGTGAGGGCGCACATGGGTGGATGCAGACGCACAGGCTTTTTGCGTGAGTTCGTTCTTCTTGAGCGCTGAGAAGTGCATGCATGTTCGTCTGTTGCGATGAACCGTCGGCCATGGTGTTCGCTGTTACCGCACGCAATTGCGTGGTAGGCAGGGACATTCGGCAACACTTGTACGTATGCTTTACACCACGCTTCAACCTGCTTCAACACGCTTGAGGACGCTGTTCGTCCCATCCATGTCGTGGGCGTAACCGGCGCAGCCTCGTCCTATCATGCGTCCACGTGCCCAGGGCAGCACGACAGCCTTCCACGTCCACCAGCAACGCTCTCTGTCCAACGTCATCGCCAGCTCGGCCACTACGGCGGCGGTAGGCTGCCTGACCCCTGGCTGCTGGAGCCCGCTTCCCCACCCGCCTCCGCGGCGCTGCTGCCGCTGCTAACCGGCTTCCGCCCAGACAGCACCAGGGCCTGCAAACCGTTATCCGCACAAATGGGGCATGGCACCAGCGCAAGTTAGCACTCGTTGGACATTATTCTTTGATATAGCAGTGAGCTCGAGGCAGGTGACATCGAACCAGCCTTTTCCATGCGGTGCGTCCGGGCCCCGCTCGCCCCCCCCCATGCTCCCTAATCACCACGCGCTCCGGTCCCCACCTCCGCCGCCTCCACCGCCGCCTGGCTGCTTGCGCGCGCCTCCGCCATTTTGGCTGGGTCCGGCGCGTCCGGCACACTGTACAGCACACTGGTCTGGCCGCGGGGCTGCTGCAGCGGACCTGGGGTCAAGTGCAGCAGGGCAGGGGAGGAGCAGCAAGAGGGATTGATGTGTTGTGGGCGCGGTCCACAGGGCGCGCGCGGGCGTGGGAAGCTGGATTCCGGCGGGCCACGTGGCTACGGCCAGGCACCCGGGGCGAGGGAGGACCTGCAAGACGCTGCACGCGCCTGGCCCTCACCTCCGTTGCCAGGCGTGGCCGTGGACGACAGGAACATCTTCCAGCTAATCTGTAGGAGGTCGAGACAGCGCACACAACACAGACGTGGGCGGACAGGTCATTGCAAGTGTGTGTCAGTCTCAACGGCCGGGCCACCAACGAACCGCTGCCATCGCGCGCCTTCGGCCAGGCTGTCCAGTTGGTGTGCAGAGCCCATTGCGCCCCTTGCGCGCGCCGCACTCACCCACGGGAAGAAACCGCCGCACTGGGGGCTGTGCAGCAGTGAAGCAAGGAGCACGCAGCAACAACTCTTCAGCTTTTACCACTTGGTATTTGCTCAGTGGCACCTTCGGCATCCCCGCGGTGACCACAGTGGCTGCCGTGGCACAAGCACGCACGCAGGGCCTCTTCCCAACCCATGCCCGGAGCCAACCCCAGCCCACCAGCCCACCAACCCCACCCCAGGCAGGCCCGGAGCAGCGGCTCACCACTTGCGCAGGTACTTGTCCTTGCCCGCGCCCGCCGACGGCACCAGGCCGCGCCCGCCGCACACCTCGCAGCGCAGCTGGATGAGCTGCACGTGCATGTGCATGTTGTGCATGAACAGAAGGAAAGCGGGGTAAGCAGTTACAGCGAAGGATATGGGGGCAGGGGTCAACATTACAACATTAGGAAAACGCATGTGCCGTCACGCAGACTCCGCATGGCCGTGCCCACCACCCCACGCTGGCACGCGTGCCGCAGCCCGATGTCCCGTACTCCCCTTCGCGTTCCATGTACACGCAACATCAGTCCACCACCATCACCACCACTCAGCCCTGCAACCCTGGGAAGACACCGTACACCACCAACCACTAGCCGGTAACCACCACCCATGGACGACACGGAGGACTCACGATGCGCTTGCCGAACTCGTACGAGCCGATGGCGAAGGGCACCACGCCCGCCACGAAGCCGAGCCAGATCTCCCACCCGGGCTCCACCGGGCTGGGCACGTAGCCGCTGGGCACGTAGGTGGTCACGCCCGCGGCCGCCAGCTCGGCTGGGCTGATGTCGCCCAGGCCCAGGCCCGCCGCCGTGGTCGAGGCGGCGGCGGCGGCGGTTGAGGCGGCGGCAGTGGCGGCGGCCTCCGCGGCGCTGGACGGGCCGGCTGCGGCGGAGCGAGGAAGAAGCACCGTCCGCATGTGCCCCAGGTTGAGAGGGCATAGAATGGAAGCAAGAAGATAAGGAAGCGAGCAAAGAGGAGGCATGCGTGAATTGCCAGGAGGCAACACGGTCCGTTGCGACACGGGCTCACCTGATGCTGCCGACAGCGCCAGAGGGCCCGCTGCCAGCGCCGCACCCGCCAGCAGTTGACGCTGGCAGCTGGCCCAGGCGCTGCTTACCGGCTCCACCGGGCTAGCACTTGGGTTGCTGTCAGTGCTGCTGCCAGAGCTGCGCTCCGAGGCCGGCCAGCGGGGCAGCAGGCGGAACCGTGAGGCCCCGTGCCCGCCGCAGCTGCCGCTGCTGCAGCAATCAGCGGACTGCCGCACGGCGGCACTGGTCACGACCGCACGACGGCGGGGCCGGTATGGCACGCAGCTAGCCGCAGCACGGCCGCTGGTGCTTGGCAAGCTGACGCACGCCTGCAGGCAGAGGCAGGAGTGCGGTTGCGTGGGCGTGCAGGGTCTAGTGCTCGCGTCTCCGCAACCAGACTCGCCCGGACAAATAGGTCAGTGCGGCAGGGCAGCACAACCGCTTACCATCATATAAGTGCCCTAGCAGAAGTATACGACCAAATTGTAACTGGCAGTCGGGCTTTGCGGGGGCAGCGCGGCGGTGACGCGAAGTCGAGCGGACAAATCGCTTATCGGGTCTTGAGACGGATGCCCAAAGTTGATGCAAAGCCTTTGAAAAATTATAGTAGATACAATGAGGTTGTTTACAACACTGTAACTGGACCCGGGGCTGAGGGTCTGTGGAAAACCTGCGATGGGTATCGTGTGGCTGTGGCCGATGGGCAGCCCCGACAACCCCGCGCGCGCCCAATGCAGAGAAGTCGCATTCAGTAGTTCAGCACCACTTGCTCTGAACATCAAAGGCAACAAGCGCCAAACCGCCTGCCAGTCACAGAGACATTTTCAGGTTGTTTCTTGTTTCTTCAAGAAGTAGTCGACGCGCTAAGGCACAACCGAAGATGCGCACCATGCTAGCGAACACTGGACGAGTGGTAAGTGCTAGAAAAGCACGTCGCGACCAAAGGTGTTTGGCCGGACGGTTGCCTACCCTCCGCTCCAGCGGCACGCCTCGGCTCACCCACCTACTGCTCCGCCGCGCACAGGCGAGGCCCGCCATGGCACAGCACGTGGCACCGTCGCGTGCACCGCGTCTGCTCACTGTGCGCCCCCTGGCCTCGGCGTCAGGTGTGTGCACAAACAGGAGTATAGGAGTATTATGAAAGGAAGGATGGGCGATACACCATTCCCCGGTTGGCACCGCGACTAGCTGTAAGAGGCTTTCTTGAACGCCCACCGAAAGGGAAGGCGAATCCGACAACAAATGTAGTGGCGCTGAGTGCGTGTGGCGCCTGCTGTGCCTGCTGCGTCATGCAGGCGCGTCCGCCTCGCGGCCCAGCTGGGACATCCGCCTGCTGTACGACGGCGACTGCCCCCTGTGCCTGCGGGTGGGTGGGATTGTGTAGTGATTCGCGACATCTAAGCGCAGCCGACTGTGCGTGACGCATGCGTGACGCCGCGGCCACTGCTGTATGAGGGGCGATCGGATGGTATGGCCTGGCCTGGCGTGTGCGAGGTTGGGGTGTTGACGGGTGGAAGGGGATAACCTTGTATGCCTGCTGCAACACATCCTGCGTCTGGCGTGTGCGGCAACTGACCTATGCGTTCCTCGTGTCCGCTGCCCCGCTGCTGCTGGCAATGGTGGTCCTGCTGCTATTGCTCACAGGAGGTTGACTTCCTTCGCTCGTGAGTGGCACGAGTTCGCGTGTGTGCTGGCTGCTTACAACCAGTCGTAGGCTTGGGTGGAGTGCTGTCGTGGCGCTAGAGCTTTCAGTCCCGCCGTGACCCAGTCTAGCGCAGAGGCAGCCCGCTGATTATGGCCTTGATAGTGCCGTCGGGCGCCGGTTGTGTCCCACCACCTAGGCCGCGTGTCTACACGCCTGCTCTGTCCTGCTTCTTCATAGGCCAGTTCCTGAACAGCGAGCTGCGCACTGAATCCCCCCCCCACACACACATACACACACCTGCAGTAAGAACGCAGCCAACAAGGTGGTGTTTGTGGACATTGCCGCGCCCGACTACAACCCCGCGGAGAACGCCAACATCAGCTTTGAACGGGTGGGTCAGTTTCGGGCGGTTGGCTGCGGTGTGGTGGGCATGGTGGTGGGGATGGGGGTGTGTGCGCAGTGCGCTTGCTTGTTGTGTCAGGTGCTGCTGATATTGCTGCCCCGTGCTGCCCAACCTCCTAGCTCACCTGAGCGGATATGCACGTGTGCCGTTGCCTACCCACGCAGGCAATGGAGACCATTCACGGCGTCACCTGGGAAGGTGCGTCCACACTTGGTCTCCGTGAAGACCGCAGCGCCGCCTGCACTGCGGCCAGTGCGGCACCCTTCCTATCCGCTGCGCCCCGCAGGCCCCGTTCCCGGACCCACATGCGCGTCACAACCTTTGCCACAACTCTCAAACTGCCTTCAGCATCTTTACACGCTCTACCTGCTCGGCTGCACTCCTGCCTGCCGCTGCCCACAGGCCGCGTGTTGACCGGCGTGGAGGTCTTCCGAGCGGTGTACGAGGCGGTCGGTCTGGGCTGGGTTTACGCGATCACCAAGATCCCGATCGTGCTCACAATCGCAAACAAGATCTACGACGTGTGGGCCTCCAACCGCACCCAGCTGACTGGTCGCGAGGCGCTTTCCGTCATCGTGGAGCGGCGGCGGTTGGAGGAGGCGGGCAAGGCATCCTGCCGCACGCCCCAGGCAGCGGGCGCGGGTGCTCAGCAGCAGTGCGAGTAAGGCTGATCGAGGAAGCTGGCAGGTGGTATTGGAAGGGAGTGGAGTCAGGAATGGGGCCTGCGCGTGAAGAATGCGTTGTGTGTTTTATTTGTACAAGTGAAAGGATGTACGGCTAGGGCATTGTAGCTGCAATACATAGCCTCAAAGTTTAAATGCAGTGTACCGGCTAAGTGGAGGGATGACACTCGCGTTTTCGCCCAGCAGTGGGCTAACCTCGGGGTCCTGGCGAGGGGGCGTGTCATCCCTTTGGCTCCAGGCCCACACAAAGCAACCAGAACAAGTTTAGGAATCCAGAACCGTCTATTGAATTAGGCAAAGGAAGGTACCATACAAAATACGCCATGCAGTAGTGCTGGAATGTGTGCTGTTGGGGTGAGGGCAGGGATTCCCTTGGATGAGTGTGCATGTCCGAGGACAAGTGCAAGGCTCCATCCATGGGTCGAACGGGAGGTAGGCGTGACTACTCTGCTGCTATCATGCTTGGCGCGGGTGCTTGGGCCCCAATACCCCATTCCCCTATGGTGGCTGGCTAGCTGTGTGAGTAGTTGGCCAGGGGAGGCTGATGTAGGCGGTGTGAGCGCATTTGCAGCGCGGCCGTGCGCCCACCAGTCCAAAACGTGGTGCTGGCACGCGCGAGGGGTGGCATGGGCGTGGGCGACAGTCACACCGCGCTGGAAGGCAACTGGACATTTGGCGAATGGGCATGTTACCACTGTTGGTCCTTTTCCACTCGCCGCCTCGCACCCATGGCTACCCAAGTGGCTACCACCCACGAGCGGCTGTTACTTTCAGGGCAACGCAGCTGCACCAGGCGCGCAAGAAACGCAGACCGCCACTCACACACGTCGGGCAAACAGCCTAGCGCCAGCCTAGCGCCTGAATGATGCGCCTGCATCCGCAGTGCACCTGTCCCCACCTGCACCTGCAGATGGCGCGAAGTCCGGGCCCCGCAGCGCAGCTTCCGAATGCGGCAGACCTAGCAGCTAAGCCGTCCTTAGGCACAGGTTACCCAGGCGACGCATTACACATTTACACAGCCCCCACGCCGGCCCGCGCAGTTGCTGCCAGCACGCGACCCTGTCGAGCCGTTCCGCGTGTTGCGTGTCGACCCGTACACCCGTGCCCTCCCCCGATGCGCTCGAGTCTCACCCTGTCCACCCTCTCATGGCCTGTCCCGCATGGCGGCACCGCTACGCATCTACCCAGCATCGCCAGCAACCCGCCCTCACACCACGCGTGCATGTGTACCGCGGCCTCCTTGCCGCCACCCCTGATGCAGAAGACCTAGTCGTCGTCCTTGTAGGGGAACTTCTCGTCGCGGTGCTCCTTGAGCTTGAGGCGCAGCTCGTAGCAGTCGTCGCCGCGCAGCATGTCCGCCGCCCAGCGGCACTCCACGTCCATGTTCACCTGGGGAGTGGAAGGCGGCAGGCGGCAGGCGGCAGAGTCGGGACTCGGGGGCAGCCGCAGCGGGAGGCGCAGCAGCAGCAACGGCAGCTGGTGAAGAGAGGGCATGGCGCGAGGCGCTTCCAGGGCAGGCTGCCTCCGGCCGCACCGCCGCCGCGAGCGGCGGCATTGGTGCAGTGGGGTTGTGCCTGCGGCTCCTGTGGCTGCTGGGCGCCACGATCACGGCACTGCCGCGCCCTGAACCACACTACACCTACTCGCCTTCCTACCCTACTCCGCAGCCGCTCTATTCACCATCCCTTACCCCCGCTTGGCTCACTAGCCTCACCCCTTCAGCCCTTGAGCTCCGCCCCACTCATCTACCGCACTTCATTCGAGCTCACCATCTCCAGCGCGCCGCGCACCACGCCCGCCAGCACGTTGCAGTAGCGCAGCTCGCGGTACTCGTCCGGCAGCTCCACAAAGTCCGCCAGCGGGTTGTCCGTCAGCACCTGGACAGCAGGGCAGGGGGGAGGAGGAGGAGGCGGAGGAGCGGAACCGGCATGGCGTGAGCCAGTGGCGCCGCGAAGGAGATGCAGCAGGTGGCCGCCAAGGAAGCAATGTAGAGCGAGTGGGCGGGTGGGAGGAGAGGGGTGGTAGGGGTGCAGGCGCACCCGAGGCGCGCGCGCAGATATGGCTGGCTTGGCATCCGTGCGTCCCCCAGCCTGTGGCCCTCTCAAGGCCGTGTGCAGCTGTCGGTCCGCCTCCAACGCCCCCTGACGCGCAGCGTGGTGCGAGCCCCCCCCCCCCCGCAGCTCCAGCCACCTACCATTTGGTAGCCCTTTCCCTCACCTTTCATAGCCAAGCCCGAACCCAAGGTACCGCCGGCCTTTCAGAGCCCTGGGCTCAGGGTCGGTCCGCCCTGCGCCGGGTCTGCCCCGCCGCCCGCGCAGCCCCTTCAGCCCGCCCCTTCACCCACCAGACTGCACTCGGTCTGGTCGGGGCTCCAGTTGGTCACGTTGGCGCTGACGTTGAGGAACATGGGCAGCGCCTGAGAGGTGGGAGGTGGGAGCGGGGGGGCAGGGGTGGGAGGTAGGCAGCGATACCATAAGTGTGGAGGTAGGCGAAGGCAAGCGCAGAGCCCCCCCCCGTGATAGCGCGCCTATCGCTGCCTGCTTTGCTTTGAATCGGGAATGAACCTACCCCTTCGACCCTTTCCCGCCCTCAGCCAGAGCGGTGCCTCATGGCAGGTTAGCCGCTTGAATTGATCGCCCTACCATCTCCCGACCCCAACCCCATCCTGGCATATCCCTTGTGGCACCGCGACCCAGCATCAGAAGGCAAACGAGATAATCATATTATGCAACATTGTGCAAGCCTGCAAGGCACAATTGCCACTGCGAAGCAACGCACTAAGCGTTGCCGTTTCCGAGCCCGCACGCCACGCCACGGACCTGCTTGGCAACCACCTCCGCCGTGTCGCGGAAGGACGAACAGCGCGAGATTTTGGCCTTAGCCAGGAACTCGTCCACCAGGCGAATGCCCATGTTGTACCCCCTGCATCATTTTAGGGGCGCGGGGAAGGCACCGGGAGCAGGCGTTGGCAGGCAAACGCGGCGCCAGTGGAGGGCAGCCGCTGTTCTCGACGAAGGTGCCGGGTCGGTGACCCTTGACGCGGGGGTTCGGCCTGGGCAGCACACCGCTGGCACCTACATTTGCTCTAGTTGCTTGTTGACCTCTTCAATGTCCTCATAGTCCGATATGAGCTGGCGCACGATCGAGCCATAGGTCAAGGTGAAGACCTCTGCGTTCTGCAAGCCCGGAGCATATTCCTTGTTAGCAACAAGCTGCCATGGAAAGCGCTGGAGTGGTTCAAGAGCTCAGCGGACAGCTCGCGCTTACGATTTGTTCAAGAGCAGGCGCGTTGCGAGCCCCGGTGGGGCCGCTGCGCAACATGGCTAATCAAGCTAGTCACTTAAGCTTGTCGCATGTGTGCGGGATAGTTTTAGGGCTTTACGGGGAAAGAATGCGAGGCAAAAGTTTGTAATCCGGACGTTGCCTATACGTGTAAGTCATGCAAACATGCAGTTTGTTGGTAATATCATATGCGGAGCTGTGGTGCAACATCAACGAGAGTCGCGGCAGTTAGGCACGGTGCGGCAGATGGAGGGCTCCCCTCCCCTACCCCATGCTCCACGCCACGCTCTTCCCGTCCCTACCCCAACCAGCACACAGACGCGCTGGCCTCAAGCCTACAGGACAAACCAGTGTTTGTGGCAGAAGTCAGGATGTAATAACCAATCAGGCGGGTGAGCCACCCCCCGCATGCACTCCGTACCTGACGGAGGGTTGGGTCAGTTGTGAGCACGCATCTGCCGGTGCACATACGCTTGCGCTTGAGGTCATGCACGGTCAGATCAAAGAGTGGGTAGCCCCGGCATTGTGTCCCGTTGTGTTGACCAACCCACGCAAAACCTTCTAGCAGGCCTTGTGCGGTTCGCTGGTTGCCCTGCGGAGCGAGTACGATACCGTCATCGTTGCAGTGCCCTCCACGGGTGCGACCACTGCCCCCACAGTAGGTCATCCGTGGCTCTCGCCAACGCGGCGTCCTCACACGCGATCAATGTACCGAGCTTGCACCTAGGACAGGCAACCACCCAGGAGTGCCAGGAGCCCAGGACGGTGCACTGGGTCTAGCGCTATGACAGATTGCATTGGTTACAGGAGGGACCTGCTGACGCAGTTCGCGAGCCAGCGAAAGCGTACTGGAACTAGTACGAACACCCTGCTCTAGACCTCAGGGGCGTGCCACCTGCAACGCCGACAGCCTACTCTGGGCCTTGGGCTAGTAGGCCTTGCTCCCATGGGAGCTCCACCACTTCACTCATCCAAATCCTCCTCAAATGTAATATACGCTGGTTTGTTCAGTCTCATGCTGCCATCCTCCCTTCTTTCAATCCAAGGGTGACCTGGTGGGGTTTTATCCCACCCCCTTGGCTTGATGCCCAGGCTCACGTACGATTGCAGTCTTGCCCAAAAGTCTGCTATCACTTGTGTTTTAACTCTAGCCAGTGTCGCCCCGTTCCCTACGTATCCTTGCTCATTCCTAGACGCAATGATCTTGCTACCTGAGTGTGCTGGTTCTCGGCTTCGCCAGGCCCATGAGTGGGATGAGGGCTGGCCCACGGGGATTGCCGGGGCGAGGGCCCGCGAGGGCCCGCGAGCGTGGCGAGCCGAGCTGCTGAGCATGCATGTGCACGTGCAGGACGCCGCAGCCCGCGGACCGTTGCCATGCGACACATAGCACGATTATAATGTCAGGCATTCATGTAAATTTTGGTGCATGCAAAATACTGCAGTGATGACGCGATCAAGAACGCGTAGGAGGGCACCCCCGCAGAGCACGCCAAAAAAGCAACGTGGTATAATTTCTTCAGCATATTTCATGTCAGCCGATCATTCATTGTCTTTACCGCTGATGGGCAGGAAAATGGTCTTGCAAGATTTCGGAGGTCTTGTGTCGCCCTCTCGAAAATGCTACAATACAGAACATTCACAAATTTTGCTTGGCAGCAGTTTTTGAGACGTTACGGCTTTCAGGAACCGCTGTGTCGCTCTGTCGTCTCGACGGCAGTTCCTGAACGTCCCGTCTCGCGCAGGAAAAAAATTTCGATGAACGACCCGGGGTCGTTTTCTACAACGAGATCATCCATAAACCTTGGCCAGCATAAAAAGCAGTCTCCTTCCGTAGTCCATGGCCGAAATCGCCGCCAAGCATACGACATCCCAAATTGCCTGTTGAATTGTTTGGTGAGGCGGTGCCAGTAGCCACAGGTTTCTACGTTCCACAATTATTTCAAACAGGCTATCCTCATCACCAATGTCCGCAGAATCTTGTATATGTGTCCTCAACGCCTTCGCAATTGTGCACGTACTGAAGTGGTGTACGCGGTCGGAGCACGCATCTGCCCTTCCACACGGGCAATTATGGCCTTGTCCTCGGTGCATGGAGAAGCCCGAGAAGCCGCCGACCGCTAGTCTCCAATACGCTTCTTTCTGGTCGGCTTCCCACTTAATTTTCCATAGCCGCTTGTATGTGCTCGAGATGTAATTTCTGTCTTCCGTTGCCACCACCTCTGTATTGCCCATGTCCTTCGCCTCTCGAATAAACTCTTCGTGTTTCACTTTTAATTTATCAAACGCTTCATTCATCTGTAGGTACGTAGCTTGCTTCACTGTTACTGTCGCCAGCGGTATTGGTATGTTGCTCAACTTCCACCCCAGGCACCCAACGATGTGGTCAATCATAACTGCATACCTTTCTACGGCATTTGCATTTCCTGCCTGCCTTGCTGCCTCTTCCCATCCCTCCGGTAGGTGGCCAATGAGGCTTTCCAGGCGTCTCAACGCGTCTATCCCGTTCCTCAAAGCCCTAGGCATCATTTCTATTCCCTGTCCTCCGAAAAGGCCCGTGTCGATCACATCTTCCTTATATATTCGTGTACATTCGCTCCGTATCCGAGGCGGAGCTCTGTCTGTGGTTCTCAGGCCCCCTAGTTTCTCCTTCATCCGTGCAAAAGAGTCCAAGGCCCTCACTGCGTCGCCAACTGTATTAATTGAGCCTAATTGAACTACATCCGAGAACCCGTTCTCCAGTGTCACCTCATTGCCATTCCGCTGCCTGCATTTTAGAATGGGGTTGCCCCATAGTGGTGCCTCTGACACCCACGGTTCTGCTGTAAGCCTGCTGGCATCAATAATTGTTGGTTCCGGTAGGTGTGTAATAGCCAAGCATACTCTCTCAATTAATGCACAGTCCGTATCAATTATTTTCCCCATAACCGTCGGCTTCCCTGTCGTGGGGTGCTTGCGTGCCGTCAAGAGCGCCAGGGGTTGCGCCGCCGGGTGGTGAAGGCGTACTGCATTTTTCAAGTTGAGCGCCCAAGGTGGGTTAAATTTTAGGAGGGTGCAACCACCTCCCGCTACGCCTCGAATCCCTAGCACTGCATGGCGAGCCCGCACGTGTTGCAGCATTGGCAACATGCCGAAACCGCCACATTTGATTGGTAGACTTAGAATCGCGTTGCTGACTCCCGGTAGCCGGGCGTGTGGGTTATTGCTGTATGCGGCTGGTGAGATTCCTCGGTCTACCAGGGCTGTGGCGTTACTAATAATTTTTTCCAGTGATCCATCCGATGGTATGCCTTCGAACTCCAATTTATATAGCGCTTTACTTAAGGCGTAACCAGAAACCGCTGCCGCCCTGCCAAACGTCGAGAGCGACATTCCTGCAATGCGATTCATACATGCATTAGCCTTATCCAGCGAGGGTGCCAAGCTCTGCACTGGCGTGGGGCCCTTGTTGTTGTTGAAGTACACGCCCAGTGTTTTTGCCGATTCAACCATTCGTAGAGATGACTGAGGCTGTTCTGCCCCTGCTGTGGTGTCCGTAGCACCAATAATAATAGTTTCTGATTTAGTTACGTTAAGGCGTTGGCCTGAAGCCTTTCCAAACTGCTCCATAGCATTGATAAAGGCCGGTATCTCCGCCAGGTTACGTAGAAACTGCGAGTAGTCGTCTGCATATTGGGATGCTTTCAGTTTATGTATGTCAATGCCAAAGCCTTGGCTTGAGAGCCATGCGAGAAGGGCTTGAGCAATTGCTAGGTATAGTAGTGGCGCTAGCGGGCAGCCCTGTCGAACACCGGCTGTGAATTCAATAAATTGCGAGAGGTGACCATTGACCAATGCTGCGGAGCGTGTACCGTCGTGTAACAAGCGCACCCATTCCAGGAAGCCGTCACCAACACCAAGTGCTTCCAAGCATTCCAACATAAATTCCCGGTTGACTGTGTCGTATGCTTTATGGAAATCCAAGAAAGCTACCACTCCAGATTCATTTGACCCCCTGAGGACGTGTGGTGCCAGTTGCAGCAACGCAATATTATCGGCAATCCGTCTTAGCGGGAGGAAAGCTGTCTGTTCTGGGCTGATGGTCTGGCTGAAGGCCTTCGACAGCCTAGTAGCAAGAACCCGTGCTAGGGTGCGGTAGTCTGTGTCAAGCAGTGTGATAGGTCTGTAGTTCGCTGTCACAGTTGGGTCTCCAGCTTTGTGCAGGCAACATATCACTCCGTCCAGGAAACCCTTTGGTAGTCGCTGCTGCTGGGCTGCTGCTGAAAAGACTGATGCTAGTATTGGTGCAAATTTGTTGTCAAAACGTTTGTAAAGGTCAGCTGGGATGCCATCCGCGCCAGGCGCCCTTCCGGCTGGTGCTGCTTTCAGCGCCTTGGCCACCTCCTCCCTCGTCACAACAGGGCTACCCATCTCTGGAGCTACGCCCGGGGGGCAGCGGCGCCCCGCTGCCCGCAGGGCCTGTAGGACAGTTGCGCGGGCCTCCGAGTTGGTCGTTGCTGTGTTACTGATGACAGGATCAACCTATCTAGCTCCCTACAATACGGACTTTGGCCGGACGGCTGGGCGAGGACACACTTCGTGTCTTCCACTCTTCCATACCCCTGCTGCTGCAAACATGCACGACCCACCACCCGCCACTGCCATCGATCCAGCTGCGCCGCCTGGGCGGCCCCTCAACACAGTTGGCCATGGTGAGCCGTCCTCCACGCATGCGGTGATGTGGCGGATTTTGTGCACATCACACAGGTCTCTTTTAAGTGGGGGCTTGGATGCTGCAGCGAGCGTCAAGCGGCTGGGGCGCGGCGGCGAACGTGTGTGGAGGCGTGGGGGTTGTGGTTACCAGCCCAGGGGGGGGCGTCAGGAGGCGTCAATGCTGCTGGGAGCGTCACCTGGCTTGGGCGCGGCGGCCAGCGTCCTGGCGCGGTTGCAGTCAGTACAGGGGGGGGGGTAGGAACAATAATTCCATACCCCATGCCACAAAACCTCCCGGGGGTGGGGGGTGGGGGGTGGGGGTAGTTCATTCCAGAAACCAGAAGCAGGGGGTCCCCCCCTGTCGTACACCCCTTTGAACCCCTCCATTTTTGTCCAAACTAGTGCCAATCAACTCCTTTCACCAGCCTCTATTGCATGGCGCGGTTGGCAGACCGGTCAGCCCAAGGGGTGCGGAGGCAACCGACGCATCCATGGCTCCAGCCATCCATCCCCCACACCCAGCAACGGTCCCAGACCCCGCAAAACCTCTCCCTTACATGGCTGGTGTATCAGACATAGGTAAGGTGCTCTGTAAGAGCCTTTCACGATGGTCGGTGCGCGTCGTTACCAATAGTACCGAGTGACATCTAGGCGACATGTGCCGGACATGTCGGCATGTCGACCCACAAACGTGAGATATGGACCGGTTCCTCTATATCCACGCATCCATGCTGCATCTGGTATCGTTTCTACGTGCTACCTCGTAGTTCTGCAGCTAGGCAAGGCGTTTGGGGCCACGGAACGAAATCTCCGAAGGTGGTGACGAAACCTTGCCAGGCCCAAGGGGGGTGGGGGGTCCCCCCAACTTTGGGGGCCCATATCTTTGCACCCAAAAAACCTTTTCAAATCCTGAGCGCGGATATCGAACGCTCTCGTCGAGCTCTTCAATAATAAGGCATGGGGTATAATTTTGCAGATCCTACCCCCCCCCCCCCCCCGGTCAGTAGGTAGGAAGTAGTCGTCCCCCAGCCCAGCCCGTGTCACCGCAATTGTTTGTTATGTGCTTGTGCACTTTTGGGCAAGCAATTATTTATTTATTTGTGTAGGAGAGGGCAATTTGGTACGGTAGCAAGTCCGTCATCGTTACAACCAGTGACACCGGAACCAAAAATTACGGGTAAGCCAAGTCTCGTGTTTCTTCAGGCTTGCTGCAGCCCCTTGAAGGCAATGCTATCTTCTTCCGAGGACTACAGTGATATCCACAATCAATGTACTTCAAACTCAGTGCATCCCACCACGACCGTGCGATACTGTCAACTCCTGGTCGGCAAGCGCAAAGGGATCCTCGCTGCCCCTCACAACCATTCGTCAAGCACTCTTTCACTGTCACTGACCCTGCGATTGCTGTATATCCCCTCAGTGCCACGCCGCTTTCCGTCTGATCAGCCCTTATGTGGTGCTGTGCGCCAACACGCGCGATGTAATATGAATCATGCACGGGTGCAGCGTGCCCGGGCGCCTCGCTCTGTGCAACCCTACGAGGTGTGTGTTTGTGTGTTCGTGACCATCGGCAGCATCATCCTGCGACGTCATCAGTCATCACCCCTCCCAAACGTTTCCCTCCCCGCTCCTCCTCAAGCGCGCCTCCACATGTACGACCGACCGACCGCTCGCGACCGCTAAACACCCTCACAAAAAAACCAGGGGGGCCCCCAGGTCCACCGTTCTAGTGCACCATCAGTTGAACTGAAAGCGCAAATCCCTCCGCGTGCCTCTCCTCTGTTACCACCCAGCGCGCGGGCCGCCTGTGCCACACACACCAATTTATTATGTACAGGGGGCCGTGCGCATGCAGCCTTCTTCCCGCACAGCCCCATTCGGCCATTGCCCATGCGCACCATACTTTGCCGCGCGTGCTCCCGCTAGTCTCTCATCTTTTAGCCAGCACCTCCGGCCAGCGCCCTGCCCCTGTCCCTGGTCCAGCTGCCGCTGCCCCCCAGCACCAGCACTGCCGGCCCACGCACGTGACGCCAGCTGTGTGGGGCTGGCGCGCATACGCCACGACCACGTCGACGTCTCCTCGACCTATCCTGTCACGCATTTACTCTTCGCGGATAGTGGAGACCACAAGTGCAGTGATAAAGAAGTCATTGTATACGGTCATACGGCTTATTTGACTCAAAACCATGTATAATGTACCGTCGCATCGAATAGGAGGTCTCGCCGGGCATATAATCGTGCCTTTATGCCAGATCACCACGGGTGCTCCTTCAATAGCCATCATCAATCTTCACCGCACACGCACGTCGAACCGCGTGGCCATACTCACTCTCACCAGATGCACCTTGAATATAGAATAGGACGAAAAACTAACACAGCAACTGTGCTGGTGGCGACGACCTACTTGAGCTTCCATAGGATTACTCACCATCGAACGCTGTTACGAACAGACCTAACCGACTGCTGTGCGACAACACCAGACTCACCGTGCGTGTTTGAGTGCGCCGGGCGCCACATGCACACCGGCGACACAACGTACCGAAGGGCTGCATTGTTGGTGGACACGCCTTCACCCAACGGCATTTGATGGCGAACAAAGACAACACGCTTGCTTGATTGTGCTGATGCTATGCTGAAGATACGGCAAAGGATTCAGTTTCACCCAGACTTCCATCAACCTAGGCACTTTGAAACCGCACATCTCGTGGCTTTGACCCTCCAGTAACGGTGCAGCTGCCACCCATCCTCTTGCTTGCGAGCGCACCCTGATGCTGAGACGCATTCAGCAGCTTTGGTTGTTGCATGGGTTGAGGCGTGCCCCTTGACTCTACTGGGCCGAGCTGCCGCCGAAACAGGCGAAGCAGCTGAACAGGCCACCCTTGGCCGGCTTCGGCTTGCCGCCGCTACCCGCCTTGGCGCCGTCGCTGGCAAGGGCCTTGCCGTTGCCGTTGGGAGCAGCAGCGGCAGCTGCGCCGGCCTTGCCGTTGGCGACGACGACGTCAGTGGCCGCCTTGCCCTTCGCTGCCACGTCGGCAGCGGCGGATGACGCATCGGCAGCCTCGGTAGCGCCCGCGTCAACCGCCTTGCCGGCGGCATCCGCAGCTGTCTTGCCGGATGCACTCAGGCGCGCCGCTGCGGCGGCCGCGGCGGCGCCCAGGGGCCCAGTCACTGCCTCGCCGGCGGCCGCCGCGGCCCCAGCAGCATCCGCGGGCAGGCTGCGCGCCGCCGCCGCAACGCCGTCAGCCGCCGCGACCGCCTTGGCGGCGGCATCGCCCTCCGTGGCAGCGATGATCGCGCTAGCTTCGGCGCCGCCGGTGGGCGACGCAACCTTGCTGCCGGCAGGAGCGCCTCCGGTCGCCGCCTCTGCAGTCGGCTCGTCCTCATCCTCGTCGTCATCGGACACGGTGAAGTCGGCCACGCGGTGGGAGCGCAGGCGGTCGCCGGCGCCAAACGGCTTGGGGCCGCCCGGGGGAGCCACCGCCGCCTCCGCCGTCTCCACCGCCGCCTTGGCATCCGACACGGCCTCCTTGGAAGCGGCCTCGCCGGCGGCCGCGACTGCGGTGGCGGCGGCCGCCAGGCTGGCGGCGGCGGCGGTGACAGCGGCCGTGCCGCTGCTGGAGTCGACGGCGGCGGGCGTGGTGGTGGTGGCCGTGACGCCTGACTCCGGGGTGCCAATGGAGGGCGGCATCATGCCGGCGTCGGACGCCACTGACAGCGGCTTGGCGGCGTCATGCGCGCCAGCGCCTCCCGCCGCCGTGATGCCGGCGGTGGCCGACGCAGCGGTAGCCTTGGCGGCGGCGGCGGCCTGCTCGGCCTTAGCGGCGGCTGCGCCCAGGACACCACCGGCGGTGGTGGACGCGGCGGCGGCGGCGTCCTCGGCCTTGGCCGCGGCCGCCTGTGCGCCCTGGACCGCCTCGGCGCTCACGACGGAGACAGCCTCGTCGGCCTTGCCTGTCACGGCAGTTGCGGCCAGCAAAGCCTCATCCGCCTTGCCAGCGACCGTCTTGGCCGCCTCCTCAGCCTTCACAGACGCGGCCTTCGCCGCGTCATCGGCCTTGCCAGCCGCCGCCTGTGCAGCCTCGCCCGCCGTAGCGGTCGCGGAAGTCACGGCCTTCGCAGCGTCATCTGCCTTGGCGGCCGCCGCCTTTGTGGCCTCATCCACCGTCGCGGTCGCAGCGGCCAGCATCTGATCGTTCTTGGAAGCCGCAGCCTTGGTGGCCTCATCCGCCGTGGCAGTCGCAGCGGCCACAGCCTGCTCGCCGGCCGACGGCGCGGAGACAGCGGCTCCGTCCGCAGCCTTGATGGCGGTCTCGACCGTGGAAGAGGCGCCTGCCTTGGCGCCTGCCGCCACCTGCTCCGCGGCCTTGGAAGCAGCGCCGGTGGCCGCTGCAGCTGAGGCGGCAGTGGCGGACGCCTTGGCCTCCGCCTGCGTCGCGGCAGCGGCAGCGGCCGTTGTGGCCGCCGCGATTGCGCCAGAAGCAGCGGCAGCCACCGAAGCGGCGGGCGTCACCATAGCGCAGGAGGCAGCAGGGGCAGCAGCCGCGCTGCCAGTGACAGCGGGGGCGGAAGCAGCAGCAGTGCCAGAGGCAGCGGGGGCCTCGGCGCTGTTGGCCTTGCCCAGTACGGCCGCGAACACGCGAGCGGTGACTGCCTGCGCCGCCTCCTTGGAGGCGGCGGCATCGGCGGCGTCAGCAGCCGCGGCAATGGCGGGCGCCACAGCGTCCTCGGGCGCGGAGGCGGCGGCGGCCAGGACGACGGCAGCGGGCGCCGCAACCACGACGCCGCTGGAGGCGGCGGCCACGGCCTCGGCCGGCGGTAGCTTGACGGCCGGGCCAGCTGCGCCGGCGGTGCCGGGCGCGGCCGTGAGGGAGACCACCACTGCGGCCAGGTCGGCGGTGGCGGGGACAGCAGGCGGAGCGCCGCCGGAGGACACGCTGGGCGAGGTCCTGTGCGTGTGTGTGGCGGGCAGGCAGGCAGCAAGGCGCATGGCCCATGTTAGACGGCGTACGGTATGCAGTACAGAGAAGGATGCGAAGCGACGGCCCCGGCAGAGGCTGCGCCCACCAGGATAAAAGCAAGCGACCCTGTTGAACCAAGAGCGCCGCGCACCGCACCTGGCAGAGGAAGACGGCGTGGCCTTGAGGGCCGCCGGCGCCGCCTTGAGTGCCGCCGGCGCTGCGGTCAGCGCCGCAGGAGCAACCGGCGGCTTGCCGCCGGCGGGCGCGTGCGCCAGTGCCGCGGGCGCGGCCTCGAGCGCGTGCGGCCGTGCCTCCAGAGCCTGTGGGTGGGCCGCCAGGGCGGGCGGGGCGCGGGCCTTCACGGCTGAGGGGCTGGCGGCCAGGGCCGGTGGCGGCGCCGCCGTCAGGGCGGCGGGAACGACGCCGTCGATGGAGCCCCGCACCTGCGCCAGCACCGCCGAGGGCGGCGGCGACGAAAAGCTAGCCGCGGCGGAGGCAGCGGAGGCATCAGAGCCTGGCGCCTGCTTCACAGGCGTTGATAAGACGCTGGTCACCACGGGGCTGCGAGGTGCCGCAGCCGCGGCTGCCGGCAGCACCTCCATGGTGGCCGCCGCGGCGACAGCGGGGCCCTTGCCCAGCTCCGGCGCCGGCTCCTCCGCCGGAACAGAGGCCTCGGTGGTAGGCGTGGCGATGGTGGCCATGGCGCCAGAAGTAGCTGCAGCTGCGGACGGCGGCACACCCGCGGGGCTGGACTCCCAAGGCGGCACGGCGGGGCCAGAGGCGGTCGCGGCGGGCGTCTCGGGGCCGGCAGTCACGCGGCGCGGCGCGGGCGCCGTCGGCTCCACCACCTCCGCAGCCACCGCCTGAGCAGCGGTCGCCTCCTTGGCGGAACCCACGTCCGCAGGCGGCGCCGCCTCAGCGCCAGGCGCCAGCGGGTCAGCCTTACCAGCGGGCGCGCCGGCGGCCGGCTCAGTGGCAGCTGCCGCCTTGGGCTCCGAGACAGCCGCCGCCTTGGTCTCAGTGGCCACCGCTGCCGTCGCTTGGGGCTCAGGAGCGTCCAGCACACCGGCAGTCTTGGCGGGCTTCGCAGCGGACTGGGCCGCAGAGAAGGCCTTCTCCTCCGCAGCCTTGGGAGCCTCCGGGGCCGCCGCGGCCGCCGCGGCAGCGGGCTCAATAGCGGACTCGGCAGTGGCCGGGGCCGCGGCGACAGCGGCGGTCAGGTCGATGCCTCGGGAGACACTGCCGGCAGCCGCCGCCGCCTCCGGCGCGACTGCCGCAGGCGCGGCGGCAGCGGTCGTAGCCACCGCCGCAGCCACTGGCGCAGCTGTGGTAGCAGTTGGGGTAGCCGCCAGCGGCGCAGTTACCGCAGGTGCAGCCGCGGCGTTGGGCGCAGCGGCGGTGCCGGCAGCGGCGGTGCCGCCAGCAGCCGCAGCGCTTGCCGCCACAGCAGCGCCGACAGCGCCTCCGACGCCGGCACCTATGGCAACGGCAGTGGCTGCCATAGCGCCGTTAGCGGCCTTCGCGTCCGCGGCAGGCGCAGGTGCCACGCCAGCGGAAGGAGCGGCCGCAGCCTCGGCAGCTGCAGAGGGAGCCGCCTTCTTCTCACTGCGCTCCTCCTCGACACGCGGCGTGGCGGGCACCGAGGACGTCGCCGCGACATGGGCGGGCGCGGCAGTCGCACCACTGGCGCTGTGAGGAGCCGCCGAGGAGACGGCGGCAGACGCACCCCCAGCAGCCACAGCCGCAGCAGTCACGGCGGCCGCAGCCGGACCAACCGGGGCAGCAGCGAGTGCCGCGGCGGGGGCAGCGGCTGACGGCGCATCCACCTGTGCGGTTCGTTCGCACACGCATGTCATGTGGTGACGACAGTGTCATGCATGTGCTCTGGCTCGCACGACCATCACCAACATGCTGTACGCAGCTGCTGATGCGTACACGGTGCACACCAGGCTTCCTTCCCGGATACGACCTCCTGAGACCCACCTTGCGCTCAGTCGCAGTTGCGGCAGGCGGCTCCGCAGAGGCACCGGCCACAGCGGGAGCCGGGGCGGTCGCAGCCGCCATCACCACGGCTTCCTTGGCAGCCGCCACCTCCTTCGCAGCCGCCGCCTCCTTGGCAGACGACGCAGTTGCCGCCTGCACCACCTCCGGTGCCGTCGCCGCTGATGCCTGCTCGGACTCCACCGAACGCGCCGCGGCAGGCACCTGCTGCGGCTGCGGCCCCACAGCAGCAGCAACGACGGAGCGGGCCTGCGCCTGCACCTCCGCTACAGCCGCCTGCGGCACAGGTGCCTGCTGCTGCTGGTCCTGCTGCTGCCCCACGGCGCCCGCGGCCTGCTGCAGCGCCGCCGCCACCGCCGCCACGCCCACCTCTTTGGGCGCCACCACAAAGTGCCCCTCCTCCTCCTCCTCCTCGGGCGCCTGCAGCGCGTTGTGCGTGCACACGTGGTTGGGTTGGGGTGAGTCCTTGCACTCGAAGCCGAAGCACGTCACGCCACCTAGCCATCGAGACACCCCTGCAAGAGTCATGATGGCGGTCTTTTGACCATACGCCCCCTGGCCCATAGGCAACCACCAACCTGCCCGGTTTCCCTCACACACACGCGCGCGCGCGCGCACCTGGTGGTGCTGCTGCTCCTCCGCGAACTGCACCACCTCGGCCGCCAGCAGCGCGCCGCCGGCAGCAGCCCCATCAAAGCCCTCCTCGGCTTCCACCGCCTCCTCCTCGCAGCCCTCCTCCTCCTCGCCTTCGAAGTGCGGGTGCAGCTCGCCCTCGCCCTCGTCCTGGTGCTCGAAGATGGGGTTCTGCAGGACGTCCGACGCCGCCGTCAACGACCTGGTGCTGAAGCGGGCCAGGCTGTCGCCACCTGTGGATATGGTGGATGCACGTGCAAAGCAGACAGGTGGAGAACAACCATAAACGAGGGAGGAGGCGTCTTGCAGCGGGTGTTACGGCGTCACGGAACGCCGGGCGTGCACACACGAGTCAGTAGCGGTTGACGCTGGACTTGCGCAGCTCTTCGCACATACGCGGCGCATCGGTTGCTACGGCCGTCACGTGCTATCCGTAACGCACCAGGCCGGAAGAACTCGGACAGGTCGGACTGGCTCTGGTAGCTGCTGGCGACGGAGCCGCACTCGATGGCATGCGCGCGAATAGTGGGCGTGTCCGCGCGGTCGACGTCGCCATCATCCACATCCGCGACCACGTTGGCAATGTGGATGGGTGAGTCACTATTGCCAGCGCCTGTGGCAAGGCGATGCGCGCAACAAGGTGGTGATGCAAGATACGCGCTATCCCACGCAAAACCCAAAGCACCCGCTCAGCCGCGCGTACGGTAGGCTCAATGGCATGCATATTTACCCATCGCGATGCACCGCGGGCCCATCAGACATGCAGCGAGACCGCGGTTTCGGGAACTCCCTAGCCTTTCGCGCCTGCTCGCGGGGACGCGCCCTCACCTTGCGCTGACTGTTGGTTGCCCATCGTTTATTCTTGAAGACGTGTGGTGCGCTGGATGATTGTCCTGAAATCGCGCAATCGGAAATCAGCGTTGAGCCCGCGAATAGCGCGTATGTTTCGTGCCTCGAGCATCCAGAACACATGCTGTGTGCACAAGAAGCCCAACAGTTGGGTCCAAGGCCTCACCTAGCACGATGAGTAGGGGCACGCGCTGTCACCCCGAGGCACTCGGTTAGTCCTCCGCCTTCAGCTGGCGTTCGCCACACAAGCTATATGCTGATTAAATAGTCAGCGACTTTGATGTGGGTAGGCACAGCAAGCTGTGGGAGAGCTGCAGCGGCCCTCGTCTCGGTTCAAAACCTCGTTGAGCAGAAACGCGTCTTTCCTATCTATGTCCAGGCAGATAAGACACAAACCTTTCTCGCTATGGCTCCCGATAGTCAAAGAGTGTGGAAGAAAGCAAATGAAGACAACTGGCTTACTTCAGGATGATTGCTAGAGCCTCGCAAGCTCACTATGTAATACCGGCATCAACTTTGACCACCGCACATATATGTGATCTGGCAAAAGAAGACGCACGCGACGAGCAATGAGGGTGCGTGCTGAAATTCCAAGTCCGAGAGCTGTGCGCTCTGGCGCATCAATACTCATAATTTTATTCTGGGTATTTATTAGACATCTTTCAGCGGCGGGGCCTCGCGCAACATCCACTGGGCCCTTCGTTGTCGGGCGTGGCCTCTGGGGAACCTCCCTTGCGCCGCAGCGCCGGGAGCCTCCACAGTGCAATGACCAGTTCCCAGCCCGTCCCCACCCGTTTTTACGCACCGCCTCCTCATGGCACAGTCCCCAAATCCCATCCGCTGCTCCAAACGCCACCCCGCCAAGCCTTACTCCACGTCGCCGGCCGGCAGGCTCATGCCCAGCATGGCCGCGATGTTGCCCGCCGGCCCCGCGGCGCCCTGCTGCGCCGTGTAGGAGCGCAGCAGGTTGCGCACCAGGTTCATGTCCAGATCCACCGGTGCCAGGCCCGTATCTGAATGCGCCTCCGGAATCAGCCCCGCCGCCGCCCCTCCCGCTCCCGCGGCAGAGGCTGCTGCCGCCGCCGCCCCTCCAGAGCCTGCGGCAGCGGCGGCGGCTCCTCCGCCAGCGCCGCCTCCCTCCTGGAAACTGTGCACCAGGGTGGTGCCTGCCAGCTCGGCCCGCAGCGCCATGTCGTACAGCTGGTGGAAGCCGTCGCCGTGGTCATCACTGCCGGCGCCCACATCAGCAGCCCCGCCCAGGCCCTTGGACGCCTTGGCCTGGGAGGCGGGCGGGGCGGTGGCGGCCGAGGCGCCATGACCGCCTCCACGGTACAGAGCCCTCCCGGCTGCGGCTGCAGACGACGCCATAGCCGCTGCCGTTGGCTGCTCCACCTCCACCCCCACCTCCACCTCCACCTCCATCTCCTCCTCTTCCTCCACGCCCAGTGCCGCCATCAGCTGCGCAGTGGCGTCCACGTCGTCCTCCTCCTCGTCACCGCCACCACCACCGCTGTTGTCGTCGTCGTCATTGCCGTCGTCGTCGCTGTCCGTGGCAGTGTCCACCTCCCAATGCCGCTGCAGCTGGTGCTGCCGCTCCTGCTGCTGCTGCTGCTGCTGCTGCTGCTGCTGCTGCTGCAAGGCAGGCCGCCGCAGCGCCTGCCGGCCGGCCGAAGCCAGGGGCTGCTGCTGCTGCTGCTGCTGCCACGACTGGGCAGCCTGCGCGGCGGGCCGTGCGGTGCGGCCCGTGGCAATGGCTGCTGCTGCGCCGCCAGCTTCGGCCTGCATCCTGACACTGCCACCACCACGGCCGTCACCGCCACCACCACTGCCACCGCCTGGTCCAGCCAGGAAGCCGCGCTTCAGCAGTGGCTTTGATGGGGGAGCAGCGGCAGTAGCAGTGGTCCTGGTGCCTGCAGCTGTCGACGTGGCAGCTGAGGATGCACCGCCGCCGTTCGCTGAGGCGGCGGTCGCCTGTGCTGCTGCATGTGGCCGCCGTGAAGCGGCGGCCTCGACTGGCCCCTCCTCGCCCTCCTCCTCGCCCTCGTCGTCCTCGCCGTCATCCAGATCGTCATCGGAGAAGAACGAAGACCCCTCATCCCCTGATGACTCCCCCTCATCCTCGTCCTCATCCTCCTCGTACTCTTCATCTCCACCGCCTGCGCCTACCCCCGCCGCTGCCGCCGCCTGCCCAAGCACCTGCTGCAGCTCCCGTAGAAAGCGCGCCGCGTCGAACGCCACCCCGTCGCCGCCGCCGCCGCCGCCGGCTGCAGCAGCAGCACCGCCACTGTCGCCGCCACCGCCACGGCGCCCACCTCTGGCCTTGACCTTGGCGGCGCTGCCCGCGTCGTGCGCAGCTCCATCAGCAGCCCCACGTCCTGATGCCGCCGCCGTTGTTGCGGAGGAGCTGGCGGCCGCCGCCGCCGCCGACCTGCTAGCGCTGCCGCTGGCTTCACCATCATGCGGGGGCCCCTGCGGCACCTCGGCGCCCTCCAGCCCCGACAGCTGCTCCATGAAGCCGCGCAGCTTGGAGGCAATGTCCTCCGCGTCCACCTCCTGTCATGTACGACAGCAGCGATGTACGGCAGCAGAGGTACACCGGGCGGTTGGGCACACGGGTGGGCGGTGGGAGCATAAGCACGAGCCATTATCAGACCAGGCATGTTCGGAGCAATCCGTAGGCAACGCTTGCAGTTTGGGGGCACCAGCGCACGCGATGGCGTTTGCAAAACCTACGACATGCGCAGGCAGCTGCTGGGGCGCGGCCGCTCCTGCTGCACCGGCCGCCGCGGGGACGTCCTGGGCCTTGCCGACCCGCCGCGCCACGTGCTCCTGCAGCTCCGCCTGCCGCCGCTCAAGCTCCGCCTGCAAGCGCTCGGGCTGTTCATCTAGCCAGCTGTCGTCGTCCTCGGCAACGGAGTCGGCGGGGGCGCCTGTGCAGTCAAAGGGGGAGCGAGGAGAGGGGTGGATTCGTGCCCCGCAGGCACCGTGCATGGGCGATGCAGTCTGGCGACAGCCACCATGTGGCGCGCCGTCGCACATTGTGCTCATATAGTATATTGCAGCGTGGGTCTATAATCACTATCGAGCAACGCTGCCGAAGCCAGTTTCAAAGATCCCGCTTAAATTCCTTTGCGCCTCACTCGCGCCCCGGCCCGCGTAAATTTGATAAAACATTTTTAGTATCCTACAATTGCTTGAAAACAGCAAACCATGGGAATTCACGGGCTCACAAAGCTGCTGGGCGACAACGCGCCTGGCTGCATCAAAGAGACCAAATTTGAAAACTTGTTCGGTCGTAAGGTTGCGGTAGATGCTAGTATGCACATCTACCAGTTCATGGTGGTGGTCGGGCGGCAGGGCGACCAGCTGCTCACCAATGAGGCCGGCGAAATTACCAGCCACTTGCAAGGCATGTTCTTTCGCACAGCTAAAATGCTGGAGGCGGGCATCAAGCCCGTGTACGTGTTCGACGGCAAGCCCCCGCAGCTGAAGCAGGACCAGTTGGCGCAGCGCACGGAGCGCAGGTAGAGACACAGGATTTGCGGGGGGGGGGGAGCAGTCACGCAGGCCTCAACTAAACGCTTGCGCTCACGCATACGTGCCCTGGCGTGCGTGCTCTTCCCAGGGCGGACGCCAACGAGGCGCTGGAGAAGGCCAAGGAGGCGGGCGACCAGGAGGCCATTGAAAAGTACAGCAAGCGCTCCGTGCGCGTCACGCGGGTGGGTGGTCGTGCGAGACCAGTGGCCGCAGCGGTGTTAGCGCTGGCAGCAGAGGTGGCGGCTTTGGTAGCAGCGCCCAGCAGCGTGCAGCGCCTTGGAAGCATGAGTGGTGGCATGCTTGTCAACGCTGTCACCAGGACAGAGCCAAGCCGTGCGGGCGCAATCATGCAGCCAACGCCTGCCGCCGCCACGAGGCACGCAGACCGTGTTGGCCCCTGTGCGGACTGACTTCCATGTCCGCGCCCAACCCCGGACAACCACCACTCCCAACCCCACCCCACGCCACCACCCTGCACCACACCACGCCCCATGCCGTGCCGCGCCGCGCCGCACCGACGCGCTCCGCACCAACCACAGGAACACAACGACGAGTGCAAGCGGCTGCTGCGGCTGATGGGCGTGCCGGTGGTGGAGGCGCCCACGGAGGCGGAGGCGCAGTGCGCGGAGATGGCCAAGCAGGGGCTGGTGTACGGGCTGGCCACGGAGGACATGGACGCGCTCACGTTCGGCGCGCCGCGTGTCATCCGCCACCTCATGGCGCCCAGCAGCGCAAACGTGAGCCGGCGATTGTGTGTGTGTGTGTGTTAGAAAAGCACAAGGAGAGGATTGTGTGTGTGTTGGTAAACGGAAACGGAGAGGAATCCCCGCATTGTGTGTGTGTGTGTGTGTTAGAGAAAACAAGGGAGAGTGTGTGTGTGTGTGTGTGTAACAACGGGTTTACAGGCGGCCTGACGAGTCTCGTGAGCGAGTACTCGGGACAGCCAGCGACAGCGAGTGTGTGTGTGTGTGTGAGGGCGTCGGAGGGGGGGAGGCAGACTGGAAGATGGCATTTCGAGAGGAAGGAGGTGTGTGGGAGGCGGGGCGTGGGAGGTGAGGAGGAGCAGGTACACTGCAGGGGCGGGCATGGGTTGCGAGGCAGTGTGGTGTATCACCGCCTCGCACACCCATGCGCCGCTTGCACGGGCGTCACACACACTCCGGTAGCTCACCCACACCTTCCTCCTCCCACACGCCTCCCTCGCCCTCTTCCAAACATGCGCGCCCCCACCTCCTCGGACTCCCCACCCACCCCCTGAAACAGGTGCCGGTCCAGGAGTTTGACCGCGAGGTGGCGCTGCGCGAGCTGGAGCTGACGGACGACCAGTTCATCGACCTGTGCATCCTCATGGGCTGCGACTACTGCGGCACCATCCGCGGCATCGGCGCGGTGCGTGCGCTGCAGATGATCAAGGTGCGCTTTGTTGCTTGGGTGGGTGGGTGGGTGGGTGGGTGGGTGGGTGGGTGGATGGATGGATGGATGGATGGATGGATGGATGGATGGATGGATGGATGGATGGATGGATGGATGGATGGATGGATGGATGGATGGATGGATGGATGGATGGATGGATGGATGGATGGAGGGAGGGATGGAGGCGGCTGCGTGCGGTGCGGTGCAATGGGGGTATGTGAGCGATGCGGCGGGTGGGGTGGGATGGATGGATGGCCGGGTGGCGTGGGGTGGGATGGGGTTACGGGTGTAGATGTGCGTAAGAGGCACCTCCTGGGACGCAAATCACTCCTCTTTCCCCACCCATATTCATCGGTGACGATCAAGGCCGCCTGTCCCGCATCACACGTCTTCGCCTTCTCATCATAACGCAACATGCATGGACCCCACCCACCCACGCACTTGCAGAAGCACGGCAGCATTGAGGCGCTGCTCAAGGAGTTGGATCCCGCCAAGTACCCGGTGCCGGAGCCCTTCCCGCACAAGGAGAGCCACGAATTCTTCAAGAACCCCGAGGTGGGGGAGGCAGGGGCGGGGCCCAGGACGATGGCGGGGCTACTTGGGGGCTACCGCATATGGTATGGAGGGGGCCAGGGCGGGCGCAGTACGGACGTGTTACCAGAGATTGAGAGGTGTGTAACCCTGGCGATGCCTAGCTGGCAGAGCTGAAAGAGGCCCCACGCATCCGCACGATGCCGAGCTGAACAACACACGCAACCAGCTCTTGATCTGCCGCCACGCACCGCGACCGCCGCCGCCTCTGCACAGGTCACGCCGGCGGCAGAGATCCCGCCGCTCAAGTGGACCGCGCCAGATGAGGAGGGGCTGGTGCAGGTGCGTCACATGGGGTGTGCGGCTGCGTCGTTGTTGTAACACGACAGCGCCAAAGGTCAGCTCGCCGGCATCCACCGACCCGCCAAGACCCTCAATCACACGCCGCTGCGCCCCCCCCCACACACACACACCGGGCTGCACCTCCGTCCGCCCGCCCTGCCATCCCTCCCCTTGAACATGCATGGAACCCCCTCCATGCCTAATGCCAGTTCCTGGTGAACGAGAAGCAGTTCAACGAGCAGCGCGTGCGCAACGCGGTGGGCCGCATCAAGGCCAACAAGACCAAGGCCAACCAGGGCCGCCTGGAGTCCTTCTTCACGGCGCTGCCCAAGCCCGCAGCCGCCGCCGGCGACAAGGGCAAGTGTGAGTGGGGCAGGCTGGGCGGCGCAGGTTGTGGGATGGGCTTTGAGTCGTGGGCGGGATAGTGGTTCGCGCTTTCCGCGCGTGCAGCAAATGCTACGCGGGGCATGGGAGAGGGTGAGGAGACCAAGGTGTATCGGGTGTGTTTGTGGACTGCCCCAAGCGACTGTGCCGATCAGCAAACTGCCCCACGCGGCTATGATACCAGCCATGTCCACGTGACTCCAACACCGTGCGTTGCTTCCTCGTTCTCCTCCTCCTTGGCCGCAGCCAAGGAGGACGACAAGAAGCGGAAAGCGGGCGGCGCAGCGGCAGGCGGCAAGGACGCCAAGGGCGGTGCGGCGGCAAAGAAGGGCAAGTTCGGTGTGGGCGGCGGAAAGAAGTAGTGTGTGTGTAAGGGGCGGGTGCCATGCATGTTTATTTAATGACGAGGTAGACGTCATTAATTAGTAGTTGGGGGGGGCGGTGCAGCGGGGCACATGGCCGACGCGTGGGCGGCGGGGTGGTTGCATGGGGTTGGCAGGGCGTGTGTGTGCGGACACGGCAGTGCGGCGTGCCAGGTCAGCGAGTGAGTGACTAGTGGACGGCGGGCTCGGGTCGCGATGTGTGGGATGACATCGATTGGTCATTCGATCCAGGTGCACGGAGGGCAGGGTCTGTCAACGCAGCCTGCCGTGAGGCGGAGTCAGGTGTTTGGTGGTTTTGTAGGCAGGATGCGAGCGCGAGTTCGAGTGCAAGTGCACGTGATGGCATACAGGCACCAAGAACAGGGGCGCTACGAGGCATAGTAAGCAGGGGGTGGAGCGGTTGCCTTGCCGCGCGAAGGCTTGCGCAGCTCATGACTACAGGTAGCCATAACTCACATGGCTGCGTGCCCCGACACGGAACACAGAGGCAGCCAACTCACAGCCGTACAGCCGTGCAGCCGCAGTCACACCGGCCCCAAGCTGCACCCAGCACCCACCTGGTCCAGTAGCTGCGCCGCCAGCCTCAGCCCCGAGCGCCGCCGCCGCCTCCGGGTGCGCCGCCGCCCACATGACCAGCTCCGCCAGCCGCCGCCGCGGGTCCCGCCCTCTGACGCCGCCAACTCCTCCCGGTGCGGCTGGCGCTGCCACCGCGCTGGTGCCGCTGCCCCCCTCCGCCTGCGCCTCGGCCTCCTCAGCTGCCGCCGCCTCGGCCTCGGCCCGGCCCGCCAGGAACGTCTCCATGGCCGCGGCCAGCAGCTCCTTGTACCTGCAGGGCAGTGGGGCCATGGGTGCAGCGTAAAGGTGCAGTGTGCGTGAGCGTGAGCGTGGGCGTGGAAAGAGGCATGCAGGCATGCCGCGGCTCACGGATCCAAGATGGGACCGCACGGCATTACGGCATACCGCATGTCAGTGTCGTCGTGGCACAGGTACGACGTGCCGCTGCGGGTGGCGTGCGCGCAAAGTGCTGTGCCGCGGCCCCTGCCGCAAGGCCCGCCAGGTCCAGCACCAGCACCAGCTCAGCCCCTGACCCTGCATGCCCCCTGCTTCGCCCCCTCCTCACCTCCGGGACCCGGGAATGTTGCCGTCAAAGTAGCCACGGGCCTCCAGGGAGCCCTTGAAGCGCCGCCACGCCTCCGGGTGCGCCGCCGCCACGGCCGCCTCTGTCAGCACACCCGGCCCCACGCCCGCTCCCTCCGCCCCCGCCCCCGCCTCAGCGCCCCCGACCCCGCTCGCGCCGCCTCCTCCGCCCCCAGAGGACGCAGCGGCGTGCCGCGCGCACAGGATCTCCGCCGCCACGGTCAGCTTCAGACCCAGGTCGGCGGCGCGCGCCAGCGGCCCGTCCGCGGGCGCGCCGGGCGGCAGGTGGGAGGGCATGCCGCGCGGCGGCGCGAAGCGCTGCTGCGCCAGCTGGGCGTAGTGGCAGCGCGTCATGCGCACCAGCGCCGGCGCCCGCTCCAGGCCCGGCGGCAGGTGGTGCATGCGGCCGGCGGCACGCATGTCGTCGGCGTCGCTGTGCGCGTGAGCGTGCGTGGGGGCCGGCGGGGACAAAAGGGCATGGACCTCAGAAAAGGTTGGCAGGGTGCGGGGCGGATCACGCGCACTGCAGGCCACGCCGCAACACCCGCACAGCTCCCAAGCCTATGGCGCCTGCCGCAGACCTGTGGCCCTGCAGTCATTATGCCCGCCATCATCACGCCCGCCAACCAACACGACACGACACACGGCGCCCATAACACAATCATCGCGGTCGCCCCCTGCACCCTCTGCCTTACTGCCCACAACCCGGGCGCCTCACGGCAACCCCTGAAACGACACTCCATGTGACAGCACCCCCCTCCCCTGGCACCCCCCTCCCCTGGCACCCCCCCTCCCCTGGCATCGCCCCCGACACGGCTCCCCATGCAGCACGCACCGGTAGTAAAAGGCCTCCACCAGCTCCGCCACCAGTTGCGGCTCCGCCCTCAGCGCCGCCGCCAGCGGCCCGGGCAGCAGGCAGCGCGCGGTGTGCTGCTGGCGGCGGCGCGCGGCGGCGGGGTAGCCCGCCAGCCGCTCGTCGATGGGGCGCTGCACCTTGGGCGCGGCGGTGGCGTACCTGCGTGAGGCGGGTTGGCGAACGTGGATGCGTGTGGGAGGGTGAGCATGAAGATACAGGCGGGGCACCCTTATTCACACAGGACCGCGCATTGTGTGGCAGCCAAGCCGCCATCCGAGCCCTTTCACCCCGGAGCTGAGAGAGGCCCTTCCCATTTCGCCATGCATCCTTGCATACGTTCCCCGTTGTTAATTCAAGCCACGCTCTCCTCGTTCTGATGCATGGGTTATGGACTTATGGTTGCTTGGACTGGGAACAACAACAACAACCCCTCCTTCGCCTATGATCTTCTTCTTAAACTAAATGCATGGAACCCCACCCGCCCGCTTCTCCCTGCCCTGCCCTGCCCTCACCTGCCCTGCCGCAGTATGTCCAGGGCCTGCTGGCGGCTGGGGCTGGCGGGCAGGTCGGGCGCCGCGGCGCTGGGCAGCGGCAGCAGGTGCAGGCGGCCATGCCGCAGCCACACGCGGTGCTCCGCCGTCTCGGGCTTCAGCCAGCGCGGCAGCGCGTACGCCGCCTCGATCAGCAGGAACTGGCCGTCGTTGTCCCACACCTGCGTGTCGTGTCGTGTGTGGGAGGGCCACGTTGCCGTCACGTGTTGCGGTCAGCCCCATGCACATAGCAGCAGAGGCAGCAGCAGCAGCAGCAGCAGCAGCAGCAGCAGCAGCAGCAGCAGCAGCAGCAGCAGCAGCAGCAGCAGCAGCAGCAGCAGCAGCAGCAGCAGCAGCAGCAGCAGCAGGCATAACGGTGCAGGCGGCGGGTTGCGCCTTGAGGGGCTGGGGGTTGCTGCGGCCTGAATATGTGGTTAGGCACTGCCGCTGGAACCTGTTGCTCGCTCCTGCCCTTCAACCCAGCTCCCCGGAACCTTTCCCCCTCCCGCCCTGCCGCCCTGCCGCCCTGCCGCCCCCAGCCGCCCCCAGCGCCCCCACCAGCCGCCCCACCTGCACGGTGAGGTCCTGCAGCTCGCGCGTCATGCGCAGCAGCAGCCATACCGCCCACCACTCGTCATCCACCGCGTCGCCGAACCGCATCACCGCCCACAGGCAGCCCTCCTCCTCCTTCTCCGCCTCCGCCTCCTCCTGATGCTGCTGGCCCAGCTGCTGCTGCGCCGCCCGGCCCCGGCCCCGGCCGCCGCCCCGGCCCCGGCGCCGCCAGGGCGGCTGCTGCCGCGCCGAGCTGCGCAGCACCAGTGGGTCCTTGTTCCACACGTAGCCGGCCGTGTGCGGCAGCAGCCAGGCGGCGCAGCGAGCGCGCAGCGCCTCCAGATGGTCCGCTGCGTGCGGCGTGGGTGGGCGGGCGGGCCGGTAGGTGGTTGGGAGGGTGTGCCGGTGGTGGGAAGCAAGGTGCGTGTGGCGCAGTGGATGAAGGGATTGCAGTGTGCTGCAGTGCCGCGGACCGTGTGTGACGGGTGGCAGCGGGCGAAAGCAAGCGCGCAGTACCGTATCCGGCGCAACACCAAACGGCACGACGGTCGTGGGGCCACGACCATGCCACACCCAGCTTACATCAAAGCAGGACTAAACGCTGCACCCCTACACGTGCAAGCTGTATCAAGGCATCCCGCTTGCCTTCTGACTGCTGCGTTCCGGCAGCCGCCGCAGCTGCCTCTGCGCCCTGGGCATCGCCCCGCCCCGCTCCAGGGTCGTCGTCATGCCCAGCAGCGGTCACAGGGGGGTCCGCAAACAGCGCCACATACAGCTCATTCTCCTCCGGCTGGCGCGGCCCTAGGCCCAGCGTCTCAAACAGGTCCATAATAATGCAGCCGCCAGTGCCGTGGTGGTGACGGCAGCGGGTGCTGCTGTGCTACTGCCGCAGCGTTAGGTGTGCCCACCAACTGCTACTGCTGGTTCCACTGCTGATGATGCTGGTGGCCGTTGGTGCAGAAGCTGCACTGCTTCAGCCTCCGAGGCTAGCACCGCTCGTGATGGTCGCAGCAGGGGCGTCCCTGTGCTGAGATAGTAAAGCTGCCGCTAGTCGGCGTGCCGCCTGCCCCTGGCCCTGGCCGTCCAACGCCGCCGAGCCCAGCCGCAGCTCCCGCCTACCACTCCAGCGATACAAATTGGCCACTTTCCGCTCAGTATGCGTGCGCAACGCCGCCCGCTTTGCAAGCGGGGCCTCAACCGATAGAGATGCAGCCCCAACGAGCAATTTTAAGGCCTAAAAAGCTATGGATGGACTACAGTAGAGTCCACATGTCATAAATCTGTTTGTATTCCGAATCAACGCTGCGTGCAAGCAGAATCAATTAGACGATCGTGGCAACGTAGCATTTGAAAGACCTCAATGCAATTTAGCTGTAGTTACTCATAGCTAAAGGTTGTAAAGAACTGGCTTGTGTCAGATTCAAGGCCTGCGGCTGCATCGGTGTGCTGCAATGGGACAAGTAGAAGGCACTATAGCACGCGTAGCCAGGTTGAGAATTCTTTTAATGCGACTTTAAAGCGCTTGGGATGGATAAACAGACACTCATGCTTATAAGTCAATGTCTGTCTCTTAATGAGCCGCGGTCACCATCTTTCGGACCAGTTCAAGACAAGTTCTCGAGCATTGACTCATAGCAAACACAGTGGAGGACTACGTGTTCGGGGGGCGGGTGCTGTCCACAAGTAAATCCCAGCGGTGGGGGGGAGAGTCCAAGGGCCACGGCTCCTTGAACGGCTCTTCGGGTGCCAGTCACCTTAGCACTGATTGCCATACCAGTACGATGAAACTAACGATAGGCAGCGAGTGCTGCTTGCATATTAAAGTCTCATCGTCGAGCCTTATTGAAGGCCGCCGTAATAAAGCGATCAGACCTCAAGATGGTTCAGATGCGCACAATGCGGACGGATCTGGTTCTATCTCTGGCTGCGGCCCCACACAGCATCATGTTGCGAGAGGAGAGTACTTGCCCACGACACGTACTTGTCTCGGGGTGGGAAGTCAAGGGAGGGACCAGCGGCAGTGGGGAAGGCTGGCAGCGTGTAGCGTGCCGCAACATGCCCGATGCAGAATCGCTCTTGAGCTGAGTGCTTGTCCTTGATTTGCAACTTGATGCAAACATTCAAGGTGTTACTGCCTCACACGACGCCAGCGTCCTGCTGAGCATATAGCCAGGCAACATACTTGCTTCTGCTGCTGCTTTTAGATATCGCTGCTTGTTCGTTTGATACCCAATTGGCAAGATCCAGGCCCCAACTGTGTTGCGTAGGCTAGGTAGCCTTGTAGCTCAGCACCAGGCGCACGCTTGGCGCAATTTTCAGCGAGTGGGGCCGATCAGCGAACCGCTGATCCCGCAGCACACGCAGCTTGTTTTTGCTTCATTTAAATTGTTTTCCAATATGTCGGACGCGGCAGCGAGTGCAACACCGGCGGCGGCAGCGGAGGAGCTGCAGAGCAAGCTGAACGTGGATGCGGCCCCGGCGGAGGCTGCTGCTGAGGCTCCTCACCCATCGGGCATGACGCTTGAGGAGCGCTACAAGCTCGCGCGCAGCGTTGGCGAGGAGTGCATCAATGAGGAGGAGCTGCGCGCGCTGCTCGCTAAGAAGCCCAACATCGTTGCCTACGATGGATTTGAGCCGTCGGGCCGCATGCACATCGCTCAGGGCGTGATGAAGGCCATCAACGTGAACAAGCTGACCAAGGTGGGGTGCACCTTCAAGTTCTGGGTGGCCGACTGGTTCGCGCAGCTCAACAACAAGATGGGCGGCGATCTGAAGAAGATCCAGACGGTCGGCAAGTACATGGTGGAGGTGTGGAAGGCCGTGGGCATGGACCTCAGCAAGGTGAGCAGGCAGGGGGACGGGGCGGGGGCAGTTGGAGGTGGGGGGGGGTGAGGAGGTGGCGGTCGCGGGGGCCGGGTAGGGCGTGCATACCCGGTCGCGCCTGGGCTTCTTCCCTCGGCGCCACCACTCTTGAACACGTGCACGTGCCGCCATTCCGACCGCTCTGACTCCTGCACCCGTTGCACCGCACCACCAATCATTACGACCCCCCCCCCCCCCACACACACACACACCCTGTGCATTGCTCGCCGCACCGCACCGCACCACTGCGGCCAGGTGGAGTTCCTGTCCTCCTCCGAGGAGATCAACAAGCGGCCGGACGAGTACTGGACGCTGGTGATGGACATTGCGCGGAAGAACAACCTCAAGCGCATCGTGCGGTGGGTGGCGGGCTATGATGCTGATGCTGAAGCTGATGGGAGGAGGAGGAGGAGGAGGAGGTGGCGGTGGTGGGAAGAAGTGGGGGAGGAGGAGGGGAGGAAGCGGGGGACGCCAGGAGTCATGGGGGCAGTTGGGAGGCTGTCAGAGACGCAGTGAGCGCTGCGGAAGCTGCGAAGGAGGAGGCGGGGGGGCGCGGGGGCGGAGGCGGAGCGGGGGACGGCCTGTGGAGAGGGGTGGGAGGCGCAGGCAGAGGGGCAGGCAGGCCTGGTGGCAAGGGAGGGCGTGGGCTGGTGACTGACATGGGGCCGCAGGTAAGTTCTCTTGACGGGCGTTGGCGCGTGCGTGCGTGCGTGCGGGCGTGCGTGCGTGCGGGCGGGCGGGCGTCGGGCATGTTCGCGGCCAGCAGGGGCAGCAGGGGCAGCAGGACAGACCAGCAGCCTCATGATGCGATGAGGAGCGAAGCAGTGCAGCAGCACAGCAGCACAGCGCACTCCAACGGCCGGGGAGCCCAGGGGAAGCCGGCACGGACGGCGGGTTGGACGCCACGTGACGGGCACAGCGGCGTGCGGACCACCTGCCGCCACATCACAGCGCCCGCGGCTCAGGCCGGCGGCGGCGTGGGGATTGCGGTCGCAGGGCGGGGGGCGGCAGAGGGGCGAGGAGCTGGGCGACCGCTGCTGCCGCAGCGCCGCACCTCCCTCACACGCATGTGTGTATGTGCGTTAGAGATCACAAATGTGTGTGTGTGTTGGCTGGGAGCTCCCAAGAGCTCTTAAGCAGCAGCTCCTAGGCAGCCCTGAGACTGAGAGCAGCTGAGTACACACAACACAGCAGACGGGGCGCTGGTAGTGATGACGGGCGGCCGGGACGGCGTTGCTCCAAGCGCCGGCTGCTGGTGCAGCAGCGGAGCGTCGGCGGCCGGCTGGGTGCTGGGGGCCGGGGGGCTGGATGATGGGGGCAGCGAACTGTGAAAGGCCTTAACATGCATGGAACCCCCCTACCGCCACACACACACTCTTTCATAGTTCTCTCCCTTGTGAACACACACACACACGCCCACGCCCCCTGCAGCTGCTCCCAGATCATGGGCCGCGCCGAGACGGACGACCTGAGCGCGGCGCAGATCTTCTACCCCTGCATGCAGGTGGGGCGGTGGGGGCGGTGGGTGGGGGCGGGGCGTTGGGGTGAGGGGCGGTGGGTGGGGGCGGTGGGTGGGTGGGTGGGGGTGTGTGTACAGGGGAACAGGCTACATGGCGATGGGCAGGTTTGGGGTGTATGTAGTTGGGGTGTGGGGCAGGCGGCTTGCTGTCAGCTCAGCAACCTGACAGGGGGGGGCGCCTGCCGGCTTCATGCGTCACCTCGTTCACACCATCTCCCTCGTGTCGGCTCACCAAAACCTCCCCGCGCGCGGCTCCCCTCCCCCCATACGGTAGTTGCACTCCGCACTCCACTCCCACTCCCACAAGCTCCTGTCGCCTGTCTCGCTCCCTTGACCCTCACCCTGCTCTTCGCTCCCCTCGGCCCCCTTCCCCCTTCCCCCTTCCTCCTCTCCCCCCTTCCCCCCGGCCCTGCCGTGCCCCCACCCACCTGCCATCCATCAGTGCGCGGACATCTTCTTCCTCAAGGCCGACATCTGCCAGCTGGGCATGGACCAGCGCAAGGTGTGGGTGGGTGGGTGGGTGGGGGGTGTTACTGGTGAGGAACAAAATGCGAAGAACATGACTGCGCTGCAGCTGGGGGGGGGAGAGGGGGGGCGGGGAGGCGGGAGAGGGGAGGCGGTAGTTGGGGCAGGGGGGAAGGAGGGAGAGAGAGAGGGACAGGATCGCAGCTTGGCCAGCCACCTAAACATCAACCAACCTGCCATGAATGCTGCTGCTGCCGCTGTCCCTGCCCCGCCTGCAATGCCGCTGCCGTGCCGCTGCCGGGCCGCCGCCGCCGCAGGTCAACATGCTGGCGCGCGAGTACTGCGACGACATCAAGCGCAAGCTCAAGCCCATCATCCTCAGCCACAGGTGTGTGTGGGGGGGGGGGGCAAGGGATACCTGGTTGCGTGGGGGGTCTCCCGAGGGGGAGGCGGGAGGCGTGCGTGGCCAGGTGGCGCCGCACAGGGGCTTCCACCTATTATGTGCTGCTCCCACACAGCTACACCTCCCACACAGCCGCACCTCCCACACAGCTACACCTCCCACACAGCCGCACTTCTTCCAACCCCCGCATGCGCCTGCGCCCCTCCTGCCCTCCCTGCCTCCCCCATACCCTCCTCCCTCCCTAGCCGCCGCCCCCACCCCCGGCCAAACCACCACCCCCGCCCCCCACCGCCCTAATCACCAGCTCCTCCCCCCCCGCCCCCGCCCTACCCCCCCCCCCAGGATGATGCCCGGCCTGCTGGAGGGGCAGGAGAAGATGTCCAAGTCCGACCCCAACAGCGCCATCTTCATGGAGGACACAGAGGCGGAGGTGCGGTGCGGTGCGGTGCGGGCGGCAGTGCGGGCAGGGGAGGGGAGGGGAGGGTAGTTTATTCCAGAAACCAATTGCAACCAAGGGGAGGGGGAGGGGGCGGGAGGGGGCGGGAGGGGGCGCGGCTGAAGGGCGCATCGAAGGGCGGGCGGTTGGGGTGTGGGGTTTTGAGGGTGGCGGCCGGGCGGGAAGCATGAGGCATGTGGGGCGTGTGCGTGTGGGCTGGGGGAGGGGGGGCAGGGTTGCCTTTGTGGAATGGGAAAGGGCCGACCGAGGAATGCCGGCAGCTCCAGACCCACAGCCGCCTGCCGCCGCCAACAACAAACACCCTTGCAACCACCCACGCCCTCCGCCGCTTCCCCCCTTCCCCTCCCTTCCCTTCCCTCCCCTCCCCCCGCCGCAGGTGAACACCAAGATCAAGAAGGCCTACTGCCCGCCCAAGGTGACGGCCGGCAACCCCTGCATCGAGTACGTCAAGTACATCGTGCTGCCCTGGTTCGGGCACTTCCAGGTGAGCGGGTGGGTGGGATAACCTGGGCCTGGACTGGGCCGAGGTTGGTGGTGCGGGTTGGTAGTGCGGTTGGCGGGTTGAATTGGCCTGACTAGGTAGCGGGTGTGGGGATGCGGATGCGGATGCGGATGCGGATGTGGGATGGGTACTTGAATCCGCCCACACCCCCCACATACGCTCAGGTGACGCGGCCCGCGGACAACGGCGGCGACAAGCGCTACGAGGCGGCGGAGGAGCTGTGCGCCGACTACGAGAGCGGCGCGCTGCACCCGGGAGACCTCAAGGTGGGGGGTTGCGGTGGTGGTGGTGGTTGGGGGGGTGGCCATGTGGGCCGTGTGGCCGTGTGGGCCACTCTGGGTGGGCTATACCTGCCGGGGACGGGAGTATGGGCGGTACCTAGTCAGCACTGCAGCAGCAGCAGCAGCAGCAGCAGCAGCTCCCAAACCACTTGCCTCATCCAGTACGGTATGTGGGGTGTGGGGGACGTGCCAGCGCAGCCCCACCGCCCAAAGGCCCGCAGCACCCCACCCGGCTGCACCGGGCTCGCCCTGTCGTTACGCATGGCGTCAAGCTGGGGCGCCTCTCTGCTGACCTCTCCCTCTCTCCTCCTCGCCTTCACGCTTGTCGCTCCTCCCCCACGCTCCTCCCCTCGCTCCACGCTGTCCGCTGCAGGCCGCGCTGTCGCGCCACCTCAACCAGATCCTGCAGCCGGTGCGCGACCACTTTGAGAACAACGCCGAGGCCAAGGAGCTGCTCAAGAAGGTCAAGAGCTACAAGGTCACCAAGTAGACGCGATATAATCGGTGTACATGATCAAGCGGGTGGACGCTTGCATTGAGGAAGGGAACCACCACCCTCTCTCTTTCTTGATGGGTGGCACGTTAGGGCTACCAGGCCGCAAAGAAGGGGTTGGGCAGCGGGCGAGCGAGTACTGGTATACATACAGGCAGGCAGGCGGTGAGGGGGCGGGTGAGGGGGCGGCGAGCAGCCGTGGATTTGGTGTGGCGGCGGCGGTGGTGGGGCGCCGCCAGCCGATATGGCTGGTCGCTAGGGTGGCGTGATGGCGTCCGTGAGCGCGTGTGTGTGTGTGCTGTGCGGGCGGGAGGCGAGGAGAATTTATTTCGGGACGTATGACGGTATGACCGCAGGATGGCTGGCTGGACCATGAGAGGAATGGAGGAATCCAGGTCGCCCGACCTGAACGCGCCGTGGCGTGGCGGTGGAGGTGCAGGTGCAGATGCAGGGTGCCGGCCGCAACAGGTGCATGTACTGTGCGTCCCTTGTATCGTGGATGTGTGTTGTCCACTCCCGTGGGGAGGCATGTGTGTGGCCTGTGCTGGCAGGCCCTGTAAACGGAGACAGCGGGTGTATTGACAGCGCCCATGCCTCTGCTCCATCAGCGCCCCCGTCCGCAGCGCAGATTCCAGCGCTTTCAAACGGGGTTGGCGGGCAACCCAGGCCGGCTGAGCCGCTGAGGCGCGAGGCGAAATTCTCGTGTTTCAGTGATTCACCAGTCCCGACGATACGCTAACAGTCACGTCCACAGATCAGCCGGCGTCACTTAGAAGCCCATTGTTCGTCCGTGCACGGGAGTCCGTCCCTGCAACCCTACCCGGCACACGCGCGCCTGCTGCTGCCACCTCCGCAAGTCAGGGGTATGGACGGGAGGGCATCTCACCTTCCCCCCACCAACTCCAGATGCCCGCCGCTAAAATCGCATGTTCACTCTAGCACACAACCTCTCGCTCTTTCAATTATTTGTATACACTCGTAACGCGGTGCTCCTGCCGGCTTGGACGGTGCCGCCCGCCTCCGCATCCCGCCGCTCCTGCACATGGTCCCCTCCCACTTCCCCCTGCATCACCCCAGCCCCATCCCTCTCAACACCCTTGGCCCTCCTCCCCCCTCCCTCCAGCAACACAACAGTGCCCCACCTCCATATACTCCGTAGCTCCCGAGCGTCAATCTTCCCTCCCTCCCTTTCACGCGCGGCCGTGCGCGAACTGGCGCGTGACGGTGGGGTCGGCGCCCACGGCGCCGTCGCGCGGCAGCAGCTCGCACTGCGCGTAGTGCTGCAGCAGCTGGTCAGCCAGCACCAGCGCCACCATGGACTCCACCATGGGCACGGCGCTGGAGGCGTGGCGGCAGCGTGGCGTGGCGTGGCGGCAGCGTGGCATGGCGGGGGGGGGGAAGGGGGGAAATGGGGGGATAAGGAAGGGAGGGAAGGGAAAAAGGGAAGGGGACGGGGCGAATCAGGCTAGGGAGATGCGTGCGGGCGGTGTGAGAGGCAGGGCTTGGGCTCCCCACATCAAATCCCGGCCCTCCCGACAACCTGCCGTATCCCCCAGCTGTTGCTAACAGCCATGTCGTACATCGCCCCATCTTCAGCCCCATTAGGCACACCGTCCAACTCCCAGCCCGCCACACGCCACACAGCAGCCCGTGCCCGCCTCCTCCTCCTCCTCCTCCTCCTCCTCCCACGCTCCCCCCCAAAGGCCCCCACCCCGATAGCGACGCCCAAGTCACCCCCGCCCCCAGAAGGCCCACTTCCACAAGTCCCCCTTTAGATTGGTTTAGTTTGGGCTGGTACCCCCCCCCCCGGAGTCCACGACTACTGAACCTAACAACCCCCCCTGGACATCGGCACTTCACAACCATTTGATAAAAACACCATTCTATGGACGGCTACCCCTCCCCCCGGGGGCGGCTCAAGCTCACCGCGGCACGACGCAGGGGTCGTGTCGCCCGCGCGCGCGCAGCTCCGTGGCCTGGCCGTCGCGCGTGACGGTGTTCTGCTTGATGCCGATGGTGGAGGTGGGCTTGAAGGCCACGCGGATCACAATGTCCTCGCCGTTGGACAGGCCGCCCTGCACGCCGCCGCTGCGGTTGGTGCGGGTGCGCACCTGCAGGGGGGAGGGGGGCAGGCGGGGAGGCAGGGAGGCGGCAGGGGGTTCCATGCATGTTAAATTAATGAAGAAGGAGATGTAGCGGCAGGGGGTGTGGTTGGGTGTGAGGACGGCAAAGGCTGGTACGGGGCCGGGGGGCAGTCCATTGCCTGGAATGCCCGGTCCCGGCCCGCACCGGCCGCACGCATGGCCCTTGCGCGAAGTGCCTCACCCGCTCACCTGCCCGTCCCTTGTCCACCGCAGCTGGCAATCACCTCTATGGCTGCCCCCATAATCCCCCTCCACCTCCTCCTCCTCCTCCCACCTCCTGGCCCCCCCTGCTCCGCGCCCTCCCCCTCCTCGCTCCGTTCCCCCCACTGCCCCCCGCTCACCCGGCCCTGCTCGTCGATGTAGAACTCGTCGTTGTGCTCGCTGCCCACCATGGCCGCGCCCGCGAAGCCGCTGCCAATCTCAAAGCCCTGCGCGCGCGCGCGTGTGTGTTGGTAAACGGAAACGGAGAGGAATCCCCGCAATCGCTCGCAGTTACTGACGGATACGCACCGAATACTTCTTGGACGGTACCGCGTAGCCCCGGTAGTCATACTTACCCGCAGAAATAGCCTGGAACCCGTCGGGCGTTCGCGAAGCAAACCGACCCCGACATGCACCCATATGCTTGTGACATGCGCCTAAAAAACGTTTACCCAGCACGCCTAATTCCCTGATTCCCGCCCGCTGTCCGTAGTCTCACCTATAGGCGGCAGAGGAAGCATGTGTGTGTGTGTGTGTGAATGTGTGTGTGTGTGTGTGTGTGCGTGTGTGAGCAGCGGGGAGGGGCGAGCCGGGCGGGGGCGATGATGACGCGCGTGGTGTGGTGCGCTGTGACGCAGTGTTGGTGGTGACAGTGGAGATGTGAGCCTAGGCATGTGGGGTCAGGTCGCAGGGCGGTACACGGTGCCACGGCCCAACAACTCCATGCGCGCGATGCCCCCACAGAGTGTGTCCGGGTGGGGTGGTCCCCTGAGCCAGGGGCCTCCTCGCGCGCCTGCCCTGCTGCCCCCGCCCCTGCGCCTGGGGTAAGCTGTGGCCCCTAATCCTGCCCCCCCCCACCACCACCACCACGGAGCCGCCCCTCCCTCGCCTCCCCGTCAGCTACCTTGCCCCTTTCCCCACCTCGTGCTCGCCTCCACACACACACACCCCGCACCGCCACCGCCCCGTCACCCACCTCTCCCAGCGACCTCCACGACCTCCCAAAACACACACGCACACGCCCGCCCTCCCCCACACACGCAGCCCCCCACCCCCCCCTCCCTCCCCCCGCACCTTGGTGGCGGGCAGGCTGAGCATGGCCTTGGCCAGCTCCGCCTCCAGCTTGTCGAACACGGGGCTGCCCAGGCCCTTGGGGCAGCGCCGCACCACGCACGTCACCTCGCCGCCGCAGCTCTCGCCGCGAGTGCGCACCTCGTTGATGGCTTAGGCGGTGAGGGAGGAGGGAGGGGGGAGGGAATTACGGGGGTGGAAGGAGACAGAGCGGGAGGCAAGTCAGAGCGGCGCGTGGTGCGTGCGCAGCAAGGCAGCAAGCCGGTCGCCGCCGCCCCGGTTACCTCCGGTTGCTACCCAGCAGGCGCCTGCACCGCCGCTGTGCTGCCATACCACCAAACCCCATGTGAACCTGCTCATTTTGCTTCGGTGCCTGACACGGCCCCCGGCCCCCTCCCTCACCCACCTCCCCCGCCCACTTGCCGCCCGGCGCAATGGCCCCCATGATTGCCCCCAGCAGCTGCCGCCCGCCCCCAGCTGCCGCGCGCGCGCCCGCCCGCTCACCGTCAATCATCTTCTGCGCCGCCGCCTGGTCGGGGCAGCGCACGATGTTGGACTCCACGTCCTCCAGCGTGAAGGCGCCGTTGTCCACGGAGCAGCCGATGTCGCGCACCTTGGACACGTAGGCCAGGATCTGGGTGGGGTGGTGCAGTGCGGTGGTGAGGCGGCGTGGCGGTGCAAGGGGTGTTTGGTGTGTTAGAGATCACAGTGGCGGTGTAAGGGGTGTTTTGTGTGTGGGGGTGGTGGTGGTGGTGGTGTGTGTGTGTTGTGTGCTGGTGTGTGGGGCGTGCGGCGGGGCCGTGCCGGTGCCTGGAGCACCTGGCAGCCTGGCCACGCCCCCACCCATGCCGGCTCCGGCCTGGGGGGCGGCGGCGCGGGCGAGCGGGCCGCCCCTGTCTGTGTCCTGATTCCAAGCTGAGCGCTGCACTCAGGCTGCGCCTGCCGTTGCTGCCGGTAGCCCTGCCATAATGACGCAACCCCTGATCGCCTCGCGGGGGCCGCCGCCCACCCGCACCACCCCCATGGCTGCTGTGCGTCTGTTGCCTCACGGCGCCGCCGCCGCAGCTGCCGCTGCCGCTGCCGCCGCCGCCGCCGCAGGGCTCTGCACCACCCGACCCACATCGCCCAGTCGGCCCGCTGGCTGCGCCGCAGCGCCTGCGTGCCGTGCCCGTGTGAGCTCCTGTCCTGCTGCCATGCGCCGACACCTGCTGCTGTGGCGTCGGCCGCGGCGCCCGCCGCACCATGCTGCATCGCCGCCGCCGCCGCGCTCCATTCGTGCGTGGAGCACGATGCCATGCCGGCCCATGCCCTGCGCCCCAGTCCTTTGCGAAGACTTGCCCCCCGGATAAAAACAAGCACCGGGCACACGTCCGCCGCCGAGGCGCATGACCAGCAGCGGCGACGGCTCCGGGCAATCTCCTTGATCCGCCGCGGCGTGGCATGCTACGTGACCACATCAGTGGGGCGGCACGGTGGGGCGGCCTCCGCCACCCCTCCCGGCCCCCTCTGTCCGCCCCGCTCAAACCCACCTCGGTATCGCCGATGACCTTCAACAGCTTCTTAGCCACAGCGCCCGCAGCCACGCGGCCAATGGTCTCGCGAGCCGACGAGCGGCCGCCACCGGCGACGGCACGGATGCCATACTTGAAGTCGTAGGTGGCATCGGCGTGGCTGGGGCGGTACGCGACCGACATCTCCGAGTAATCCTGGGACTTCTGGTCCTTGTTACGGACCACGATGGCGATGGGCGTGCCCAGCGTCACACCGTCCACGACGCCAGAGAGGATCTCCGCAATGTCGTCCTCCTTGCGCGGGGTGGTGATGATGCTCTGGCCGGGCTTCCGGCGGTCCAGCTCAAGCTGAATCTCATCCTCGGTAATGGCCAGCCGCGGGGGCACGCCATCGATCACGCAGCCCACACCCTTTCCATGCGACTCGCCGAACGTGGTCACGCGGAAGTTGTTTCCGTAGGTCGAGCCAGCCGCGCTAACTGAAACGCAAAGCTTGCGGGTGGTGGCCCGCGAGCGGCAGGCAGGGCCCGCCCGGGCGGAGTGCTGAAGGTTAAGCATCGTGGCGGCCTGCGGCGATGCGACTACGCAATCAACCACACGAAAGACCTAAGCCTACGAAAAATCAACTGGGTTGAGCGGGCCCCGCGAGAGAGTGAACCCAGAAGATGGCTGATGCGCGTGGAACTTGTGCAATTGCCAGGATTTCGCACCAACAGCAGCTCCAGCTCACTGTTCGGATTGCCTCACAAGTAGAAGATTGGAATTCAAGGGCAATTCATCACTTGCCCACTAACTTGCATTCGCTCGGAACCGAAATGCACTCGCCACTAAAAACGCGCGCGTTGTACGCGTTACTTGAGCGCGTTTATCTCAAACTTTGACATGATGAAAGCTCGTGACGCTAGCTCGGTGAGTGGCGCTGCGGCGCAGACTGTCGCGCATGGCTGGAGCGGGACTGGCCTCGCCGAAGCTGTTTGTCGGGGCTGGTTGAAGAGCCCAACTTGTGTCGCTTGATGCCTCTTTATAATTTCCACACGCCTACGGGAGTGCTGTGTCCGCTGCGGCCGTGCGGCAGGCGGGGCCCCGACGCCATCGTGACGGCGGCAGCGGCCCCAGCGGCAGCGGCGAAGCTGGCGCAACGGGCGGCGGCAGTGTGGCCGTGGCACTGGGCGCCGCCGGCGCAGTGGTAGCGGCGGCCGCCACCGCCACTGCGCTCGTGATTCGGTGGCGTCAGCGGCGCTGGAGGCAGGGGCGGGGCGCACCGCGGCGGCCGACGGCGCTCCGGGTAGGCCTCGGGCCCCTCACTGGGCCCCTGCTGCGCGCACACAGGCACCGCCCCGAACTCATCCCGGCCATATCAACCGATACTGCACAGTCTATCTACTGCCTTTGTATGCCCCAACCTAACCCACTCTCTACCTGCCGCTGCTTTCCTCCGCACACCAAACAATTTCATCCAATGCACATGCCTCCGCAGCGGCCGCAAGACGGCTTCCAGGTGGTTTACGCGGACACCTCGGACCGCCCCTTCCCGCACCTGCCGCCGCAGCCCTCAGACGCCGCCGGCGCTTCTTCCTCACCCCGCAACTCCCTCTCCATCCCACCAGCCACCCCCGGCGCCCCCGGCTCCTCCCGCACCTCTTTCTCAGCGCCCAGCGCGCCCGGGGCTGCCGCAGGCGCAGCAGCGGGCGCCGGCGGCGCCAGCCGCGCCCGCGCCTCGCAGGAGCTTCAGCAGGGCGCGTCGGCGGCGGCGGCGGCAGCGGCGGCGGTGGGGCTGCTGCCGCCGCTGCCGGGCCACGGCGGCCATGTGGGGCCGCTGGGGCAGCAGCACGTGGAGCCGGCGCTGAGCCACATGGTGCAGCGGCGGTCGCTGGAGCTGCTGGGGGGCCAGGCTGGGGGTCAGGGCGGAATCGGACGCGGGCCGGGGCACGGGCCGGGGCTGGGGCAGCAGCAGCAGCAGCAGCCGGCGGTGGTGGCAGCGGCCGGTGCTGCTCCTGCCGCTGAGGGGTCTGCAGGAGGAGGAGGCGGAGGCGGAGGCGGGGCCGCGGCAGGTGCGGCGGCGGCTACCGGTCCACCTGGCGGCGGTGCGGGGCCGCTGGTGCACCCCTACCTCCCGCGCATACAGCGCCTCATGGCCGCACTCGCGTGCCCCGTGCTGCGCCAGCCGCCGTCGCCGCCCGCGCTGCTGCCGCTGCCGCGACTGGCAGCGGCGCAGCCGGCCGCGGCCACCGCCGCCGCCACGGCCGGACCGGACTCGGCGGAGGGGCCGGCGGCGGGGACAGCGGCTGCGCGTAGCTCTGTGGACCTCTTCGCGGGGGCCGCTGGCGACGGCGGCGCTGGGTCTGCTGGGACCGCAGGGCCTGCCGCCACCGCTGCGGCTGCGCCAGCGGTGCACTGGGTGTGTGAGCCGGACCAGCTGTACGACCTGGGTGTGCGGCTGAGGCGGGTGAGTGGTGGAAGGGTAGTTCATTCCAGAAACCAAAGCGACAATTGCGACCCAAGAACCCAGAACCCAAAACCATAGAGCGTGGAGATAATCCGATAATTCTCAGTATTGTTCATCTAGTCGTCGTTGGCATCTTGGGCCATCGGTCCCGAAGGAGTAACTCGTTCGGCGTTCTAGCGTCACCCAGGCTCAGGGGGGTAGGGGTTTAGATGGTAAACCATTCCCGTTGAGAAACTGACTGCGCTGTGAATAGAGGGGGGAGGGGGGAGGGCACATGGGCGCGTAGTAGCAGCGGCAGCAGCGTGGGGGCACTGAGGGGTCCAACTGCACAGAGGCTTGCGGTGGCGTGGGCAGCGGGCGGTGGTGATGGTGCTGGAGGCTTGAGGGGCGGGTGGCGGCGCCTGGCAGCAATATGCTGCTGCTGCTGAGCCGCGCGAGCCGCGCGTGTGGTGGCCCCCGTGCGGTGGCGCCTGCGGGAGTGAGACCCCTACCGGGCGCCTCTGGGTGCACTGCCGAGGTGTGGCGCAAACCAGCTCATAACTTGGATCTCTGTCGCACACCGCCAGAACTCTCTGACGTGCACGGTGCGCTGTGTGCCTCCCGACACACACGTACGTACGTACGCACGTGCGCAGGAGCGGCAGATCGGGCTGGACACGGAGGCGCACTCGCTGCACTCCTACCACGGCCTGGTGTGCCTGCTACAGCTGTCCGCGCCGCGGCGGCAGCAGCAGCAGCAGCAGCAGCAGGCTGTAGCGGCAATGGCGCCGGCGTCAATCAGTGCAGCCGCGGCGCCGCAGGCGCAGGCGCAGGCGCAGCAGCAGCAGCAGCAGCAGCCATCAGGCTCATTCAGCCACAGTGGCCTCCCACACGCCATCGCGGGGGGGCGCTTCGGGGCGGCTATGCCGGGCTCGCCGGCTGCTGCTGCGGCCGCGGCCGCAGCGGTGCTGCTGCAGCCGCCCTCCTCGCAGCCGGTCGCTACAGCCACTGGCAACGGCACGTGTCAGCATACCGGCAGCACGGCGGCTGGCGGCCAGGGCCACTGCGGCAACAGCCGCGGCGCCGCTGCTACAGCCTCGTCGGCACGCACCAGCCTGGAGCTCGCAAACTCCATCCTGGCAGCTGCCGGTGCTGCTGCAGCCACCCATCCAGATGCCACAACAGCCGCGACCGGCGGCGTACCCGCCACCACCACCAGCACCACCACCAGCAGCAGCAGCAGCAGCAGCAGCGAGGTGTGGCTGGTGGACGTCCTGGCGCTGCACGACCACGTGGGGCCGGCGCTGGGGCCGCTCATGGCCGACCCGCGAGTGGTCAAGGTGAGAGAGCCGTCGCCTTCGGCCTTAGGCATTGGGCCTTCGGCATTGGGCCTTCGGCATTGGGCCTTCGGCATGGGCATTTGCTGGCCGCTCTCTCTGAGTAGTCACACATATTGCATTTGGACTGCCTGTCGCCATCTAAAGACCCAAGCTCCATAGTGGAGCACGGGCTTCCGTACTCGCCGCCGGAACATGCGCACACATACCCGTGTGCTGTCCAACACATGGACACTTGCGCATACACACACGTTCCCCGCCCCGCCCCGCCCCTTCCCTCCGCCCCAGGTGCTCCACGGCGGCGGCAACGACGTGGCCTGGCTGCAGCGCGACTTCCGGATCTACCTGGTCAACGTGTTCGACACGGAGAAGGCGGCGGCGGTGCTGGGCTACGACAGCCGGGCGCTGGCGGGTGGGTGGGGTTGATGGTGGGAAGGCGGCGGTGGCGGTGGGAAGGTGGCGGTGGGTGTGGCTGTGAGCAGCGTGCGCGCTTACGGAGAGCGTTTCAGAGCTCCGGGTGACCACCACGTGTGGTTGTGCGGGCGGACCGGCCCGTGTGCATGTGCGTGTGTGGGGGGGGGGCGACGGACGGCCTCGGCAGGCGGCCAAGGGCAGCAGCCCGCACGGGTCCTTGACGCATGGACGCATTCATGCGCTGCCTTCCTTCCGTGGCGCCTCCCCTCCCCTCCCCTTCCCTTGAAAACCAAAGCCCATTGTCTGTCCCCTTTTCCATTTCCACAACAGCGCTGCTGAAGCGGCACGTGGGCCTGGACCTGGCGGCGGACAAGGCCAGCGGCCAGCGCGCCGACTGGCGCCGCCGCCCGCTGCCGCCGCCGCTGGCGCGCTACGCCGCCGCCGACGTCGCCTACCTGCCCTACCTGGCCGACGTCATGCGCCGCGAGCTGGCGGCGGCGGCGGCGGCGGCGGCGGGGCCGGCGGCGGTGTTGCCGCCGCCAACTGGAGTGGCGTCCGTCGCCGCTGGCGGGCTTGCTAGCGTCGTGGGCGGCGGCGGGTACCAGGGCGGCGAGGGCAAGGGCGACCGCGGCGGCGAGTACTGGCTGGCGGCACTGGTGACCACGGAGCCGGTGGCGGCGGGCGGTGGCGGCGGCGGCGGCGGCGGCGGCGGCGGCGGGCGGCCGGTGCCGACGCCGCTGGGGCATGCGCTGCTGCGCAGCCACCAGGTCAGCCTCACGCTCTACCGCAAGCCGCTGTCGGACGCAGCCGCCGCCGCTGGGGCTGCGGCTGCGGCTGCGGCGGCTACAGCGGCGGCTGCAGCGGCGGCGGCCGCTGCCTCGGCCGCGGCGGGCGGCGCTCAGGGCGCTGGAGGAGGTGCCTGGGGTGCGCCTGAGGACGCGCAGGGCTTGCAAGGTGCAGGCGGCGGCGCAGGCGGGGCCACCGCCAGCGGCACTGCCTCTACTGCCGCTGCGGCAATCCTGCGAAAGTACATCCTGTCAGCGGGCGAGGATGGCGGCAGCGCGGCGGCGGAAGGCGGCGGCGGCGCCGGGACCAAGGCCGCCACGAAGAAGGCCGGCGGCGCGGCGGCGGCGGCGGCCGCCGCGGCGGCCGACGGCGTGTATGCGCTGTGCCGCTGGCGCGACCTGACGGCGCGGCGGCTGGACGAGAGCCCGGGGGCCGTGATGCCGGATGCGGCGGTGGCGGCGGCGGCGGCGGCGCGGCCGCCGCCCGCCAACGCCCGTCAGCTCATCCGCATGGTCGAGGAGCACGTGGCGGCGGCGAATGAGGTACGGCAGTTGGCAGTTGACGTACAACTGCTCTTTGTGTCTTTGCTCTGGCTGCGCAAGGTCCGAGAGATCGGGCATGGCTATGAAAGGGCGCGGCGTGGGCAGTGGCAGGCCTGCGTTGCAGCATGCTGGCGGATGGGCTTCAAATAAATCCCTTCTGCTCATGCATGCGCCACCCTGTACAGGCAATACATAACGAGCCGTACGCATGCCGGCTGGAGGTCAGTGATGCCGTACGCGCCGCCGCCGGCACCCTGTGCCAGACCCTGGCGGCGGCGGCGGCGGGGCGGCTGCCGTGGGCGGGCCTGGCGGCGGCTGGCGGCGGCGGCGGCGCGGGGGCTGGCAAGCGCGCCGCCACCGCCACCCCCGAGGCGGTGGCGGAGCGGCGCACGTGGCTTATTGAGAAGTTCAGTGCCAAAACGCAGGTGGGTGCAAGACTTGCTGTACAGTGGGCACACGGGCGTATCATGTGTGTGTGTGTGTGGGGGGGGGGGTTGTGGTTACCAGCCCAAACTAAACCAAACCCAATGCATAAGAGCGAGGAGGTGAGCGTGGCCTAATATGGGAGAAGGATGAGGAGAAAACTCGCAAACATTCCCACAACCCGAGAAGTCCCGGTCCCGAACCCAAAATTCCCAGGGGGGTAGTTCATTCAAGAAACCAAGCCACCACTGCAATCCAAAAACCCAAAACCCAGAATCAGAGAGCGCGGAGTTGAGGGATATACTCGTGTTCCTGGCGATGATCTTCAGTCTTGTTCATCTGGTCGTCGTTGGCATCTTGGGTCATCGGTCCCGAAGGAGTAACTCCGTTCAGCGTTCTCGCGTCGCGGGGGATGGCAGGAGCTGCGCTTGTGCCGGGAGGAGGAGCCACTCCCAACGGATCCGGCCCCCGAACCTGCCTGCTAGTTGCCTGCCCGCCTGGCCCGCTCACACTGCCGCCATGCCCATGCGGCACATCGCCACCTGCCCCCGCCATCCCCACGTCCACGTCCACCACCTTCCACCCCGCCCACCCGCCCATTGTCTCCCTCGGCTGGGTTGCTCTTGTTTCTGTGAAGTACACTCCTGTACTCCCACCCCTGCCCACCCCTGCTCATCCCTGCCCACACCCACCCGCCCCTGCCCACCCACATACCCCCCCCTGCAAGACCGCTGCACCAACCAACCCCCCCTGCTCGTCCCTCCACGCAGGTGTACCAGAACTGCCGCATGCTGTCGCGCGGGGGCGGGCTGCTGTGCTACTGCGACACGCGCAAGCTGGAGTGGTACCTGGCCAAGGGGCTGGCGGTGCAGGTGGGGGAGGGCGTGTGCGTGTGTGTGTATGTGTTAGTATACGGAAACGTGTGTGTGTATGTGTGTATATGTGTGTGTGTGTGTGTGCGTGTGTGTGTCTGTGAGAGAGTGAGAGAGAGAGAGGGGGGGGTAGCCATCCATCGGGGGAGAGAGAGAGAGAGAGGGGGGAGAGAGGTGAGGAGGAGGAGGGCCCGTGGGGGGTGGGAGAGTGGGAGGGTGAAATGGAGTGGGCGCGAGGTGGCAAGGAAGAGCGTGGGCGTGCGGGGCAGGACCATGGACCGATGGGAAGGTCCGACTGCGTCACCTACCGCCACCTAGCTACGGGCGTGCCCGTGTCCGTGTCCATGCCTTCTGACCTTGCTGCTGCCGTGCTGCTGCTACTGCCGGCCGCCCTCCCCCGCTGTCACTGTCGCTGCTTGACGGTGATGACGGCACCAGGTGTGTGATGAGCCGCCCACCATCCAGCTGCTGTTTGAGCACCAGAACACCGACCAGCAGCTGGGTGAGTGCGCCTCTGGGTCCTCCAAGCCGCCATGTCAGCCAGGCACACACACACAGCCTTTCGTTTAGTTCTCTCCCATGTGATCTCGAACACACATTGCAGAGTCTTGCGGGGAACGGCGGTTTAGTACATTCCTGTACCAAACTGGGAGCGGGCATGGGCGGGCTGGTTGCATGCAGTGCAGTGACTGACTGGGAGAGGCGCCTTACGAAGGACTGTGCAGCTCATCTGATACCTCGGGAGCTCCTGGATGCCCCCCCCGGATGGGTTGCAATGGTCTTTGGTTTCTCCCCACCCACCACCCACCACCCACCACCCGCCACCTCCTCCTCCTCCATCTCCATCTCCGTCTCCACACCCCCTCCTCCTCCCCCTCCCCCTGCTCGCCCCTGCACGACCCTCCGCAGGCGCCGACGACTTCTACACGCAGTCCAAGGCCAACCGCTGCGTGGGCTGCGGCTGCGCCTCCCACTACCTGCGCTACCGGGTGCTGCCCGCCGCCTACCGCCGGCCCATGCCGCCGGCGCTCAAGAGCCACCGCAGCCACGACGTGGTGCTGCTGTGCATCGACTGCCACGAGGCGGCGCAGAAGGTGCGTGTGTGTGCGTGTGTGGGGGTGTGCGGGTGTGGGGGTGTGTGTGGGGGTGTGCGGGTGCGCTCCAGGAGGTGGCGGGTTGGCGGGGTGGGTTGGTGTGGGTGTGGGTGTGGGTGTGGGTGACGTCTGTTGGGGATTCTGATTTTCCTACGCTGCCAGCAACGGCTTGAGCTTAGATGGTGGGCGGCTCGCCGTTGCCTCCCTCGACAGGCCGCGGAGCGGCTGAAGCGGCAGATTGCGGCCGACTACGGCGTGCCGTTGCTGCCGCCCCGGACACCGCTGCCGCCGCCGCCGTCGGCAGCAGCGGCAGCAGCAGCAGCAACCAGCCGCGCCGGCGCCACGGCGGCTACTGCCGGTGGCGACGCCAAAATCGACGCCGCTGCCGCTGCCGCTGCCGCAGCGGCAGCGCCTGCCGCCAAGTCCGGCGGCGGCGCGGGCTTGGATGATGACGAGGATGGGGATCACGGGCCCAACGGCGGCGGCGGCGGCGGCGGTGGCGGCGGCGGTGGCGGTGGCGGCGGCGGCGGCGGCGGCGGCGGCGGCGGCGGGGATCCGGACGAGGGGGCGGAGGGCGACGGAGAGGGACTGCCGGGCGGCATCCACCCCTCGACAGCGCGGCGGGCGGCTCTGGCGCTGCAGAAGAACGGCGCTAGCATGCCGCCGGCGCGTGTCAGGTCAGTACGTCCGTCCGTCCGTCCACAGTCCGTGTGGGGGTCAGGGCGCGTGGTTCCGGGGGTGGGGGCTGGCGTGTGGGCGTGTTGTGTGCACCGGTGTATGTGTGTGTGTGTGTGTGACACCAGGGCGGAACAGCTGGTGCCGGCGCGCGCGTGTCCTCGACGGCCCGAGTCCATGCCGGTCCGTGCACCCCACATATACCACACGCCCTCTAAACTCCCTCCCTCCCTCCCTCCTCACCGCCGCCACCGCCGCCTCCGCCCCCGCCTCCGCCGCTGATGGTGATGACGCAGGCAGCTGGAGGACACGATCAAGCTGGCCCTGGGCCGGGACCCCGCCGCGGAGGCGCCGGGGCTGCTGCCGGGAGACCTGCAGGCGGCGCTGCTGGGAGGTGGGGCGTGCCTGGCAGCGGTGGCGTGGTAGCGGTGGCGTAGTAGCGGCGGCGTAGTGGGGGTGGCGCTGCGGGAGGCAGTGGGGCCCGCTTCCTGTATTGTGTCAGCCGCAAAACCAGTTAGGATCCCTGAGGTGAAAGGCTGGCTGCGTTGCCTGCGTGCGCCAAGTTTGTTTCTTTTCCGTTTGTGATGAAGTACCGTAATGCGCGTGCTGCCGCAGGCCTGGGGCGCCGTGCTCGCAAGCGCTATCTCAAGCAGCATGAGCAGCATCAGCAACCACCTGTTGGCGCCGCGGGGGACGGCGAGGGTGGCGCAGCCGCTGCTGCAGCCGCCGCCGCCGCCGCCAGCACGACGCCCGCGGACCGGTGGCTGGACAGCGGCCACATGTGGCACGGGGAGCGGGTGGTCAGGCTGGCCATGGCCCGGGGCGGCGAGGAGGAGCTCCTGGGGCTGATCAAGAGGTGGGTGCGCGCGCGCGTGTGTGTGTGTGGGGGGGGAGGTGTCGTGCAAGGCTGCAAAGGGTGCCAGGGCGCGGCGCTTGCCTGCTTGTGCGCTCCCTGTCTGCCCCTCGCAAGGCTCTGCACCTGCCTATGGCCGTTGCGCGCACGAGGACTGGGTGTGTGTGTGGACTGAGCCTGCGCGCTTTGCGCCATTCGCCTGGCGCCTGCACACCTCACGGAACCCCCCCCTCCTTCCCTTTCACAGGTTTCGGGCCTGCTTCGTGGAGGCGGTGCGGCCGCGGTACCTGCCCCCGGCCTGGGGCGTGGACCATGCCGCGCGCCGCGACTTCGGGCCCTTCTCGGTCTACGCAGCGGAACGGAGGGAGCGCCAGGAGCGGGAGGACCGGGAACAGCAGCAGCAGCAGCTGGAGGGGGGACAGCGAGCTGCAGCAGAGGCGAAGGCTGAGTTGGCGGCTGAGGCGGGTATTTCGGCCAGCAAGGGTGCTGTCAAGCCGTGAGCCGCTGGGATCAAGCCTGTGGGAGGGCGGGGCTGAAGAGGGGTTCTTGCAGGTGTGAGACGTCTCGAAGAAGGCTGCTCTATGGAAATGCAGGCCATGCTTCGGGAACTCGCTCGGAGGCTCACGGCGCTTCGACGGGAGGGTCTAAGTGTGAGGAAGGGGGTTTTGAAGGGCTAGTCGGAGAGCCCCAGAATGGTGTGTGGCACGTCTCAGCCCCGCGATATTAATGCGCATGTTTGCATGATACGTAATTTTTTTACGCGATGTTCCAGGCTGAGAATTCTCAACGTTTCCCTGGAGGATGTTTCTGGAAGTTCTAGAGTTTCGACTCTCGTTGTCCCCGCAGCTTCGCCAAGGCCATGTCGTTATGCCCGATCCTCCAATTATAAAGGGCAAGCTCTGCAGTGTTGCAGCCCACTTTCAATACCTCCTGCTCGCGGAGCAAGAATACTGTCGTGCCTTTCCCAACCGACACCTAGTCGACGAACTTGCGAGCTTCCTTCGCTTTACCTTTCAGCGCCCAGTACAGCGGCATAATACCAATGTCTCTTAACCATGCGCTCCGGAGGTCGGCAGCCCAGCTGCTAGCTCGCGCGGCCACGGGGGCTGCGCCCGAGATGCTGGGGCCTGTGCGCACCTTTTCGCGCTCGGCCGGCGACCTGGCGCTGAGCCCGTTCCGCGGCTGCTCGCCCAGTACCAGGTCCCTGTCTCCCTTCTTCCCGCCTTCCAGCCTGGGCAGCCTGTCGCGCGCCATGGATGAGCTGGTCCAGATGGACCGCCACCTCTCCGCTGAGCTGGCTAACTTCTTCGGCGGTGACTCGCCGCTGGCGCACAGCTCGCCGTTTTTCCGCGACTCGCCGTTCCGCTCTGCCATCCACAAGGCTGTGTCGGTGTCGCGGCCGGCCCAGTTCCGCGCGTTTGAGGACCGCTACGAGCTGCAGGCGGACATGCCGGGTAAGTTCTTCACTTGCGGGCGCGACCTGTCTTTTTGCAACAAGCGTGTGTGGACCAGGGACGCAATGTGGCTATGCCAGGCGGCGTATGCGCGGCAACTTGAGGGTCACAGCAGCAGGGGGCACACAGCGGCGTCACACACTTTCTTCCCGCTGCTCGCCTTGTTGCCCAAACACCTGACGTCCCTCCCGCCCTGCTCCCCTCCCGCCCTGCTCCCCTCCCTCCACACCGTACGTCAGGTGTGGCCGAGTCCGACCTGAACATCGAGCTGGACGCCGAAGAGGGCCTGCTCACCATCTCCGGCGCCCGCCGCGACGAGGCCGCCGCCGCCACCCTGGCCGCCGCCGGCTCGGGCCCGGCCTCTGCCGCCGCCGCCGCCTCTCAGCCCCCGCAGGCGGCAGCTGGCGCCCCGGAGGCCCCTGCTGCTGCTGCTGCCGGCGAGGCTGCCGCGGCGGCTGCCCCCGCCGCCGAGGCTGCTGCCACCGCTGAGGCCGGCGGCGCCGATGACGTCAGCAGCGGCGGCCGCGGTGGCGGCGGCGGCAGCGTGTGGACGTTCCGGGGCACTTGGCGGCTGCCTGAGGACGTGGAGGCGGACGGCGTGACGGCGGCGCTGGACCGGGGGGTGCTGCGCGTGACGCTGCCGCGGCGGCAGGCGCCCGAGAAGCCGCAGCCGCGCCGCATCAAGATCAGCGGCGGCGGCGGCGCTGCCAACTAGGTTGGATTGATGATTGGGCAGCAGCCGCGTGGATGGGCGTGCGCCTGTCGGGAACTGTGACGTGCGTGTGACAACAGTAACGAGGGCTGTGGTGCGACCTACTCGCGCCGGCGGCCTGCGCAATGGACATGGTGCTGTGTCACACTGTTCCATTGCGATGGCAGTCGTAGGTTGTACAATAAAGCATTTTAGGGTTCTTCTTTTGTGTGGATGGGGCGGGCACGGCCACGTGGATGTGGGAAGCGCGGCGCTGCCCAGAAAGCGGCGCTGGCGCGCAGGTTGAGACCCGCTTAGGTCTGAGTTGCAGTCTTTGCTTGCAAGCATTCAGAAGTTGTGGATAATGGATTGGCTGGATATATCTGGGATATGTAGTAGTGTGCTTGCGCTCGATAGCTGGATGCACCTAGATGTATGGCGGGCGGTGCTTATACAAACCGACGCCAGCTTTGTCTGGGTGACGAGGTGTTTCGGAACTTTCGGCCTCAGACTAGTACACATGGTGTGGGCGCAGCCCACTTTTCCCCGCATGGGAGGTGGTCCTCTTGTCTTCTTTTGTGTCTTCATATGCGCAATGAATTTGCACAACAAGGAACTGTAAGGGGCTTCATGAAGGATGGCAAGCAAGCAACGTGTGTGACGGGTGAGCTGATTGCACGTGTGGAAGTGTGCGTGTGGCCGAGCACTACGGTTCAACCAATCCCCCCCTAGCGCTGGTGAGCTGCTGGCGGGCTCAGCAGTGTCACCGTGTGGGGGCCTAGAGCATGTCGGCTTGTATCCATGGTGCGCTAGGTACGCTGACATGGGGTGCAGTTTGTTGCATGCGGGCTCCGGGTAGTGCGCCGGTGGCTTCAAACCCGCCTGCTCAATCGCCTCTTACTGAACCGCTGGGAGAGTGATCTTTGGGGAATTGGGGTTAGTTACTATTCCTTGCAAAGGTACAGGCACTGGCGGAGTGAGGTTGTAACACGAAGAGCCCCCTGCTTGTTTGCGCTGAGCATATTGTTTGCACGAGGCAGGAGCTGTAAAGCGTGAGCTTGACAGTCCTTCTTCTTCGAGTCTTGCTGCACAACACATCGCAAAGGAGGCCTGGTAACAGCAATTATATGGTTTTTAATATCAAGCAATGTATCTTGACTGGTGGCCAGACAACAATGCGAGCCCAGACCAGAGGCGCAGATTCAACGACTGCAACTAGAGGTCCCGTCAGAGCCCAGTCCCGTCAGAGCCCCGTCCCGGACCGACAGCTGTCCGCTTCGACTAGCCCCATGCCAGCGATGTCTACTGATTTGAAGAGTACCTCTACCACAAAACGAGTTCCATCCTTGAGGAGCTCACAGCTGTGACGCTGCCATTGCAACCGCCACCTCCATCTGGGGCCACACCCCGCCCCCCAGCCCCCGCCGCCAGCAGCCCCCTCTCTGGGGTTGCTTTGCCTGAATCCTCAATAGCTATAGAGCACTGCGTAACTGGATGCGGAGAGACAGAAGCTTGGCGACCGCGTGCTCTCCAACGCAGAACCCAGCGGTTGACACGATCCGCCGCCTTAAGGGTATTGCCACAGCTTAAGGTTTGCGTTCATGTTGAGGAATAGACAAGTTTGGCCAGGGGTGAGTTTGGCTGCTTCCAGCGAAGGAAGCATGACAAAATGCCCCAAGGAACCCAGGACATCTTACAACTTTGTTTGTTTATGAACGCCCAGCGCCCACACCCTCCGGTTGGAAGGCTCACAGCACCCACGAACCTCATCGCACTCGAATGATAATATACGGTAGATATGGTGTTGCCAAGGACCCAGTGCTGCAGTCGTGCCCCGACACCGTCTCCAGTGCTCTCTGCTGCCCTCAAAAACTTCGAGTCACGGTGCTACCCGCTTGTCCCCATGCCGGGTCCGCCAGACAAGGGAGCGGCAACACATTTGCAGAGTTGAGGGCCGCACCCGGCCCCCTGCCCCGGACTGCCCTGCGCTCTCCTCTCCTCACCTAGGTCATATGTTCATGCGGATGAATTGGGCCGCGCCGTCAATGCGGCCGCAGCATTGGCTCTGGCACACAACCCAAGGGACACCATGCGGCAGGGGCGATCCTGCTGCAGGTGAAAGCCTAAGAAAGAGCTACCTCGCTAACCCCCTTCCCCCCCACACCGTCCCGGCGGCTCACAGTTCTTGTTCTCACAGACGGCACAAGCGCGCGCATAGCACAATCGCGCCAAGCAACCCTCCCGGTCGCGCGGCGCTCATGGCATCATAAACCACATCCCAACGCACCCCCCTTACACAGCTGCCCCTTCCACCACCACCGCAACCCCCGACTTCTCCAAACTAACAACACCAGGGCTAAGACTCCCCGCATCGTACCCTACCTCGCATCCCTACCATCCTAACAGCTCCGCACCTTCCACGTCAAGGCCCCTGCACCTGTCGCTGGGCGCCTCTCACGAACTGGTGTCCTTCATGGCGAACCACATGGACTCGTCCACGTCCGCCGCGTCGCCGCTGTTGACGTCCACGACCGCCACGTCCAGCGCCGCGGTGGCGGTGGCGCCCGCCTTGAGCGTGACCGCCACCGGCACGTACCCGGGCGGCAGCACCAGCTCCGTCAGCGTCTCCGTCACGGTCTTGGCGGGAAACTCGACGCCGTTGCGCACCGTCACGTCGCCCATGACCAGCGACACGGCCTGCAGCAGCAGCAGCAGCAGCAGCCGCCAAAGCGAGGTGTGTGTGTGTGTGTGTGTGTGTAGGCGAGTTGTGGTGTGGTGGGGCGTTGTGGGGTTGCGGTGTGGTGGGGTGTGTTTACAGGAAGTATAATATCGCATTGCAATGGCCCGAGTGTAGTGCTGGGTGGGGGGTGGGTGGCAAGGCGGATGGAAGGTAGGATGGGGAGGGGGTGACAGAGCGATAGGAGGGAGAGGCATCAGAGAGAGGTAGGCGCGAGGGAGAGAGGGGGGCCCTGCCTGCAAGGACAGCTGCCTCGCTACCTCACTGCCCAGGCCGTATCAGTGCCGGCGTTTCCGCGCCTATCCCTCCGCGCCCCCCTTCCCCTGTGGCCGGCCCTCGGGCGGTCTGGCGGTCTGACCCGGCCCAGCACCCAGCAACCAGAGCACTCCCACCAACCGACCCAGGACCCGGGTGGGCCCACCTGGCCATCGCCGTCCCGCACGCGCAACGTCAGCGACTGCATGGGCTGGTCGCCGGTGGTGATGGGCGAGCCGTCGTTGTCCGTGACGGCGGCGGTGGGGCTGAGCAGGAAGCCCTCTGTGCGCACGTAGTGCGGCCCGGCCGCCACATCGTTGGGGCCCGTCAGCTTGCCGGACAGGCCCGCGGCAACGGAGACCACCCGGGAGACCTGCGGGGTGAGCGTGGAACAGCAGCAGGCGCAGGCGGAGGCGTAGGACAGGGTCAGAAGGGCCAGCGGGGTGGGGGGCAATGACGGGCGAGAGCTGTTCACGCCCCACGCTCGGTGGGCGACACTCACACGGCACTCGCGCATGGAACACATGCAGTGCACACACACATACACACGCACACACACAATATATACACACACTACACATATTACATATATTATGTAGACGCAGGCGCACACTCACGTTGATGCCTGTGAGGTTGTTGATCAGCATGGCGCTCAGGCCGGGCAACGACTCCTGCGGGCTGTCGGGCGCGGGCGCGTAGAAGGCCGCGCGGATGAGGCCGGCCGGGCCCACCTGTGGTTGGTAGAGAGTTCGTTGGGTGATTGGTTGAGAGCTGGTTGGTTGCTTGGTTGCTTGGGTAGCAGGCAGGGGTGACACGGTGCATGCACGGGTCGAGCGGGTGTGGCTTTGCATGTCAGTCGCGAGGAGGTGCTGGTGCAGGGATGGCGCTAGTGGCAGTGGCAGTGGCAGTGGTGTGCACACGCCCCACTCGGCTGCAGGCCAGGCAGGTAGGGCGCAGGCCGCCGCCTGGCCGCCGCCTGGCAGCAGCAAGACAGGAAGAAGCCGCCGTGGCGCGTGGATGGGGCGGTTTGCTCGTGCGCCGTCCGCCCCATCGAGCCCCATTTGAACGCACCTGGCTCAGGGACCAGGACGAGCTGCCCAGGGCGTTGGGGGCGTAGCCCACGCTGCGCGCCTGCTGCAGCCGCCGCCCACCCGCGACAGGACTGGGCGGCGCTGGGCTGGGAGGCGCTGGGCTTGGCGCTGGGCTGGGAGGCGCAGGCGAGGGTGGCGCCGGGCTAGGCGGCGCAGGGCTGGGAGGGAGCGGGCTCGGGGCCGGGCTAGGCGGCTCCGGAGAAGGAGGCGCCGGGCTGGGCGGCAGACTACTTGTGCTGTTCAAGGGCGTAGTGGAGTTTGTAGAGTTGGAGGCTGGCGCGGGGCTGGTGGAGTTGGTGGTGGTGCTGTTGCTGGTGGCGTTCGCAGCAGCAGGGCTTGGGCTTGGGCTTGGGCTTGGGCTTGGGCTCGGGCTTGGGCTGGGGCTGGGGCTCGGGCTCGGGCTGGGGCTCGGGCTCGGGCTGGGTGTGGTGACGACGGCTGCCGCGCTGCCCGACGCAAGCAGCACCTTGACAGGCTCCCTGTGTGCGGGCGGTGCGGTGTTGTCGTGCGGGTGCGGCTGTATGTCAGCATGGCGACCTCAAAATCGCCGCACTGGGCCTTGCCTCCTCCTCTGCCTTACACCCACGGGGCCCTCCACGGCTCCGCGCCCAGTCTGCCAGGCCCCCAACCCGCGCATTGCCCGTCCTTGCCCCGTCGCTGCGGCATCCAGCAGCCGCCTCCGCCACCTCCCCCCTTCCGGACTGCCACCAACACGCTCCACGCTCCACGCGCGTCACTCCACGCTCCACAGTCCACGCTCCACGCCCACACGCCCCCGCCCCCCCCCTCGCATGTGGTAACAGGTGGGTATCACGTGTTATTTATTCAATGGGCTGGGTTCGGCTGGGTCTGTGTGGGCGGCGAGCCTGGGTGACGCGAGAACGCTGAACTGATTTACTACTCTGGGGCCGACAACCCACGATGCCAACAACCATCAGATGAACAAGACCAAGAACGCGAGCATATCCCTCTCCTCCGCGCATTCGGGTTCTGGGTTTTGGTTCTTCGGGTTGCAATGGTCGCTTTGGTTTCCGGGATGAACTACCCGACACACACATGCACGCACCTGGCTCGCACCACCGGGATGGGCAGGCGCGTGCGGCGCACGTCCAGGTTGAGGTTGAAGCTGCTGTTGGCGCCGTCCAGGATGCCCACCAGCGCGCCGATGCCCAGGTTGCGCCACTCTGGTGGGTGGTGGGTGCGTAGGGGTGGCGATTGGGGAGGCGGGGGCGCGTGAGTGGCGTGTGTTAGAAAAGCACAAGGGGAAGGGTCGTGTGTGGTGTGTGTGTGGGTGGTTGAAGTGTGGTTGGAGCGTGTGTGCCGACGTTTGAGGAGGTGATGTGATGTTATGGGGTGATCAAAATCCGGGACCCCGCTCCGCTCCACCCCACCCCACACTCGGCACCCTCCTGCCCCCCCTCCTGCTGGTCGCCTGCCCAGCTGCACCGCCCAGCTGCACCGCCCAGCCCCCGCCCCCACTCACCCATGGCCAGCACTTGGTAGTGCCCCGCCAGGCTGGTCACGTTGGCGGACACAGACGCCATGTTGTAGGGGCCGCGCAGCGACTGGGTGGCCTCGGCGCGGAAGATCTGGGGGGTGGGTGGGGGCGGTGGGGTTTTGGGGGATTGGGGCCGGTGGGCGGTGGGCGGTGCAGGTGGAGTGATGGGGCGAGGCCGGGGCAGGGTGAGGCGAGGGCGGGTCCGTTGCGGGGGTGGTGCCGGTGGCAGCAGGGCAGAGGTGATCGCACGTTGCGATGGAGTACTAAACCCAGGCAGCGAGCCCAGCCCTCCCCCCGTTAGCATGCCTGTTACCGCATTCCCCTCCACCCGCTGGTCCCCTTGGCAACAAGGGCTTGCGCGCCTACTCACACCAACTTGCTGCGCCGCCCCCTGCTGAGCTGCCCCCTCCCTCCCTCCCGCCCCGCCTCACCGCCTGGCTGCCCATGAAGGCGTAGATGGTGTTGCCGCTGCTAGAGCGCGCCTGCATGGCGCCGGTGCGGAAGCCGCGGTCCACGTAGGTCCAGCAGCGCATGTAGATGTTCTGCGTCAGCCGCCCCGTCACCGCAGACGACGTGGCGGGCAAGCTCTGGTAGATGTCCTGTGAGTGCAGGTGTGCAGGTGTGTGTGTGTGTGGGGGGGGGGTGGTTGGTGCAGCGGTCTTGGTGATGACAGGAGTGAGTGACAGGAGCAGCAGGGGGGGTTATGTTAGGGAGCAGGGCGGCGCAAAATGCGTCGTAGCACAGGGGGTTGAGTTGAGTTGCAGCCTTGCAGGCCTACCCCAACAGCCGAGGTAGGTGGCCTCCAGATGCAGCGCCAACCCCACATCTGGACCACAACACAACACAACACGGCACCAACTTCCGCCCAGAGCTGCCCACCGCTGCTGCCCACCACTGGTCGCTTTGGGTTCTGGAACCAACTGCGCCGCCCCCCCGCCCCCCGCGCGCTCACCCTCAGGATGAAGGACGCGGGCGTGGTGCAGCCGCTGGCCAGCAGCTCGGAGCGGGCGCTGCAGCCGGTGCTGGTGAAGTTGACGTTCCAGGGCTGCGCCAGGCCGGCCGTGCCGGTGGCCAGGATCTTGGCGGACTGGCCCAGCGCGGCCGGCATGCGGAACTTGAGCCAGGGCTGGGTGTCGTAGGGGTAGGTGCGCTGCTCGCGCGCCACGTTGTCGGGCCACACGTCGCACTGCAGGCCGGGCACGTAGCCTGGGGTAGAAGCAGGAGTAGGAGTAGTAGGGCATGGGAGGGGGCGGAAGGGGAGTGGTGAAAGGGGAGAAAGGTGGCTGGAGAGGAAGGTGGCAGGGTTGGCGACAGGCAGAAAAAAGGGTGTGGCGGGATGTGACGCGGAAAGGCATAGTCGGCAAAAATCCATCGTGGCGGTCCCACGTACGTTCCCAGTCGCCCCCGGTTTGCCCAATTGCAAGGCCCCCGACGTGTGTGCTGCTGGTTGCAGGGCCATTCAGGCCACGACCTCACGGCCTCACGGCCTCACCCGCAACGCCGCTGTCGGGGCGCCAGAACAGCGGGTTAGCCACGTGCGTGGTGACGGTGGTGCCCACCGCGGAGCTGTCGCCGCCGCAGGGCACCCACGTCAGCGACAGCACGGCGTCGGCGCTGCCGGTGTCGGGCAGCGCGAAGCGGATGACCAGGTCGTGCGTGGACACGGCGCCGCTGATGCCGCTACTGCCGCTACTGCCGGACGAGGATGACGACGCCCAGGTCATGCAGCCCGAGTCGCGCGTGACGGGCTGCGGGGCGTCGCTGTCGGCGGACAGGGGGTCGTACACGTCCAGCACCTGCAGGCTGTTGACGTACAGCGAGCACAGCTGGCACGTGACCTGCCGTCGGGTGGCGTGTGGCGTGTCGTGTGTGTCGGGTGGTGTGTTGTACGGCACCCGGGGGTGAGGTGGCGCACGGCGGGTTAGGGAGGGCGAGGGAGGGCAGAGCGGGAGGAGAAAAGCGTCAGGAGAGATCATGCATGGAAGAAAGCAGAGCATCTGGTACAGTTTGCTTGTGTCCCCGCTTACCGACCCGTTCCCGCACCCTGCTGCACCCTGCTGCCTTCAGCTCCCAGACGCTCCCGCGGCCCCCCCCCCCTCCCCCACTCACCCGGAAGCGCATGGGCACCTCCGGCGGCCGCAGCCGCGTGTGCACCATGCCCACCACACTCCGCGGCACCGCGTCCGGGGTGGTCACGGTGGCGTACAGCGCGTCGCGCAGTGCCGTGGCGCTGCCGCTGTCGGCCCCTGCCCCCAGGAAGTTGAGGTCGGGCAGCACGGAGGAGAAGTTGAAGGGCTGGTCCAGCTGCAGCAGCGGCGCGGGGCCGTCCATGATGGAGGGACGCGAGATGCGGCTGGCGTTGGGGCGCGTCAGGACCTGTGTGGGTGTTGGTGGGGTTGTTGTTGGTGGCGGTGCTGGGTGGTGGTGGGGTTTGCGAGGGTTTAGGCATGTGAGAGGAAGGTGGGGTAGCCATCCATGGATGGTGGGGGTTCCATGCATTTAAATTAATGGCGAGGTAGACGTAGAACAGACGTTGCAACACACGTTGGGGGGGGGGGGGACACGGGGGGTACGGACGTATTGGGTCACGGACATGTGGGTCAGCATGATGGGCACGCCCCACAACTCTCACCGCCCAGGCGGCTGACGACGTCGCACGCGTTCAGCCGTGCAGCACTCTTAAGCGGCATTGCGCAAAACTCGCAAGCTGCTGCTCAGTTGCCGTACACACACCACATGCACGCACACGCACACGCACACACACGCCCACGCCCACGCCCACGCCCACGCCCACGCCCACGCCCACGCCCACGCCCACGCCCACGCCCACGCCCACGCCCACGCCCACGCCCACGCCCACGCCCACCTGGAACACGGACGACAGCGCCATGTTGGGCGCGTAGTAGAGCGGCCGCGGCGGCAGCGGCGAGGCGGTGTAGAAGAAGTCGGGCTGGTACTTGAAGTCGTCGGGCGAGGCGCCGGCGCCCGGCTCGGCGATGGTGATGTCCACGGGCGCCGAGGGGCTGATGTAGCGCAGCTCCATCTCGTACCAGCCTGGGTGCGGATGAGGGTGTGGGTATGCCAGTGTGTGTGCCAGAGTGTGTGCCAGAGTGTGTGCCAGAGTGTGTGCCAGAGTGCGTCAGGGTGTGCATGAGGATGCGAAGGTACGTATGTGAGCACGGGAGTCCGTGTGGCGGGCAACACGGCACACATACACTGCACAGGGATCAGGTGCGCACGCGGGGGTGCGGGCAGGCGGCCAGCCACGCCGGCTGCTCGCTGGCTCTCACCGTTGTCGCCGTCCGCGGACAGCAGCACGGTCTTGTTGAAGTCCTGGATCTTGTTCTGCCCGATCACGATACGCAGGTCGTAGGGCGAGGCGGCGGTGGACACCTGCATGTGTGATCATGTGGGTTCGTGTGTGTGTGTGTGTGTTCGTGTGTGCCAATGTGAGGGTATGGGACACATACGAAGGCTTTGTAATCGGCATGGGGCATGTGGGGAGGCGGGGCGTGTTGTCGCGTACCTGCATCGCCTGGAGCCACCCCAGCACCCCAGCACCCCAGCACCCCAGCACCCCAGCACCCCAGCACCCCAGCACCCCAGCACCCCAGCACCCCAGCACCCAGCCCGCCACCCCGCCCACCCAGCTTTCCACGCAGCCACCCAGCCACACATGCACAAACACACGCGCGCACACAAATACACGCACGCACGCAAACACACACACACACAAACACAAACAGGGACATAAACACAAACACACACACACAGACACAAACACACGCACCTTGATCGCGTACACGCCGTTGCGGCTCAGGTTGAGCGCGGACCGCAGCACCAACGAGTAGCCGGCGCCGTACTTGAAGTTCTCAAAGTGGGACACGCCCGTCTGCGAGAGGAGCGGAGGGGGGCGTTGTGGGGTCGAGGACAAGACGGCAGCGCGAGACACTAGTAAAACGGAGGCTTCAGTACCAGCCGAGTCATGCGGGGCGGGGCCGATGTCCCAAACTGGCCACGCCTCCTCCCCCCCCATCCCCGCCGTCACTCCGCCCCTGGCCCCCACCACCCCTGCCCCGCCCTTCCACTGCTCCCCGCATTGCACCCCACCCCCTTCAGGGTCTATGGATTTCTGCTTGGGTTTGGAATGAACTACCCACCCCCACTGCCCGAAACCCCTTCCACTCCTCCCCACCCCCCCTGCCCAGTGCCCCCACCCACCCTCCCCGCCCTCTCACCCGCGCGCTGGTGTCAGCCACGCGCAGCAGGCTGTAGTCCTGGTCCTCCAGCGTGATGTTGCCGGCGTAGTAGGTCTCGTTGAAGCCCGCCATCAGCGCCGACTGGGCGCCCAGGCTGAAGGTGGTCAGCGGCTTCATTACTGGCGGGGCGGTGGGGGCGGTGGGGGCGGCGCAATGGGGCACGTGAAGAGGGGGGGTGGCCGGCGCAGTCAGGGGCGCAGTGGAGTTCCGTCCGGCATACCGCATACGGCATGTGGGGGCATGGGGGGGGGGCAGGATGATGGGGTGTGGTAAACAGCCGCTGGCGGTGGACAGACGGGTTCCAGCGCCGATCAGGCTCAAGCTCAGGCTCAGGCTCGGGCTCGGGCCCCCCCCCTGCAGGGCGCCGCGGTCGACTCCCTCCAACCCCACCCCAGGTCCCCGGACCGGACCGGACCGGACCCGGTGCCCGACCTCCTTTTACCACCGCCAACACCACCACCACCTGCGCAGCGCCCCCGCCCCGCCGCCAATCCACACACACACACACACACACACACACACACACACACTTCCTCTCCGTTTCCGTTTACCAACACACACACACACACACACACACTCAAGTCTTTCACAGTTCTCTCCCTTGTGATCTCTAACACACACACTCACTTCCCAGGCCGGTTAGCGCCGCGCGCGCCTGCTGCACCGCCCGCTGCGCGTTGATGCGGCTGCTGGTGCGCACCGGCAACCCGTCCAGCTTGTCCGCCGACTCCACGATGATCTTGCGAGCCGCCTGGCCCTGCGTGCGTTCGCACAAAAACGGACCCACATGCACACCCACGTACCCAGGTGAGTCCCACGCACCCCATCATGTTGCTGGTATGCCCATTGTGTCGCCAGGAGCACCCCAGCCGTGTGTGTGTGCACACGTGTGTCGGCCCACCCCACCCCCCCGCTGCGAGCTTTGGCAGAGGGGTCGTCAACATTACCGTATGGCCCACTGCGGCTGCGGCCCCCACGGACCAACCCCACACAGGTCAAGCCCACACAGGTCAAGTCCACGGACATACACACGGACGGGCACACAGATGCCAGCCCACGGACAAGATGCCCCCCCTCACCCCCCCTCCCACACACACCCACACGCCCACCTGGAAGTAGTTGCCCGTGCCGGCGCCCAGGATGGACAGCACCAGCGCGCCAACGCCCGCGGTCATGGGCGTGGCCATGCTGCTGCCGGTCTTGTAGGCGTAGGTCGAGTAGCCTGGGTGAGGGAAGGGGGGCAGGGCGGCAGCAACAAGGGGGGGGCGGTAGGGGGGCGGCCGGGTGAAACAGTCCGTACGTGGGGCGCATGCGGTTCATGGTGGGGGATGGTGGCTAGATCGGGCTGCATGGCAGCCAGCCCCGACCTGTAGCCGGCTTCTGGGCCTTGGCTCCTCCCTGCCGGTCCCTTCAGCCCGTTGGCTGGCTGCCCCACCCGGCTCCCGGGCCCGCCGCCGCCGTTCATGGACTGGCTGCAGGTGGTGGACTGGCTGCAGGTGGTGGACTGGCTGCACGACGCACCGTTGCCGACGAGCTTGGGCACGGTGGAGTAGATCTGCCGCCCGGGCGCCCCGATGTCGGCGTACTTGGTGCCGTAGTTGGAGCCGATGGGCTTGTTGGCGGCGATCTCGAACCAGCGCGTGTCCTGTTTGTGCAGCAATGCGTGGCAGGGAAGGGCAGCGGTTTTGCATAGTCCAGTTCAGGCTGCCCCCACCCTCTCACCACCAGCTGCAGCTGCTCCCCAACCTAAGCGTCCACCCACCCACCCACCCCGCCTTGTTTCGACCGCTGACCCCCAGCCACTGCCTGGGGGCGCCCCGGGCTCGCTAGTCACACCGGCGACCGAGTACAAAGCGGAGGTGTGCGGGGTACGGCCGGCCATGGTGCATGCTGTGCACACACCGCCACTTGCTTTCCCCCAAATGGTCCAACCGGGAAAGGGAATGAACTAACCCCCGCCCCACACACAGACACGCTCGCTGCTCTTGGCCCCCCTCCCATCCTCCCTCGCGTCCTCCCTTCCACTCCCCGACCCTCACGTTGGGGTTTGTGGCCATGACGCACAGCATGTTGTCGGTGAAGTAGCGCGCCATGAAGCAGGGGTTGTAGGTGGAGTTGACCGCGTCCAGGGACTCCAGCGGCGTGTTCTCGTTGCCTGTTGGGCGCCGTGTTGTGTCGTGTGATGTTTGAATGTTGGTTGCATGGCGGCGTTGGTGGGTGCTGGGCGTTGAGGGCGGTGGGGGTACACGCAGGAAACTGGAACAGCTGTACGACCAGCTGTGGGTTGCATGCTTCTGTTGCTTCCAATGCTGCGCCCGCCCGCCCCACACTTTGCTTTGGGTCCTGGAATGAACTACCCACCCCGCTGCCACGGGGGGCCGCAGCTCCTGCACTGCCCTGCCTCCCCCACCCCATCCCACCCAGCCCCGCCCCGCCCGCCTCTCTCACCCGCCGCCGCCACCACCAGCATGCCCTTCTTGACCATGGGCTCCAGCGCGGTGCGGTAGAACCTGGTCTCGTTCCACATCTCCTCCACCTCCTTGGGCGTGGGCTGCAAGTTGGGCTCGGCCGGCCCGAAGGAGCAGGACGCGATGTGCGCGCCCATCATGTAGGCGTAGTCGTAGGCCTGCAGGCGGAGGAGGTAGGGGTGCCATGCATGTTTTATTAGGTAGGGGGAGGAGGAGGAGGTGGTAGGGGGAGGTAGGAGGCGCAGGGAGGAGGAAAAAGGAGGGGAGGAGGATGAGAGAAGGGGAGTGCGGCGGGTAGGAAGGGTTTGGCGCGTAGCACCTGCGCACCGGTCGCCATCGTGTCGCACCGAGACATCCCCAGACGCCAGCCGACACAGGCACACAGGCACGCACAGGCACACAGGTGCACACACGCCCCAGGACGGCGTGCGGACAGCACGGCCGCACGCACCTTCAGGATGTGGGAGGTGTAGAAGGCGCCGTTGGGCGTGGCCACCTGCGGGAGGGCAGGGACGAGGCAGGGAGGGGGTTCCATGCATGTTAAATTAATGAAGAAGGAGATGTAGAGGGGGGGAGAGAATCTGGTAGAGGCGGGGCATGGCGGGCACTGACTTCAGCCAAGCTTAAGCCAAGTGCAGCCCAGATGGAGTCGGGCGAGACTCTACCCCATGCGGCCATGCCACACCCAGCAACTCATGCCGCCTTCATGCCCCCTCACGATCTTAACACTGCGCACACACAGGCACTCAACCCGCCGGGCCCCCCCAGCTGGACATCGGCACTTCACAACCATTTGATAAACACCATCCGATGGATGGCTACCCCCCCCCACAGGCCCTCAACCCGCCGGGCCCCCCCCCACACAGGCCCTCAACCCGCCGGGCCCCCCCCCACACACAGGCCCTCAACCCGCCGCCCCCCCAGCTGGCGTTCCGGCCAGCCCTCTTTCCACCCGGGCTCGCGCGCGCTAGTTTAGGCTTTAGGCTTTAGAGTTAGATTTAGTCTCCTCCCGCTCTTGAGCTTTACTTACGCAACACTGCCCTGCAACCCTCCCGCATGTACGCCTCCGCGGCCGGCGCTCACATCACGGCGCCGGCACTGCTCTGGTATCAAGCAGGTGAGTGTCGCGATTGAATCGCGGAATTTAGCTAACGGGGTGGGTCTGTACGCGCGCGAGCCTGGGTGCCATCCATGACTACCGACAACACCGACGACAAGACTGAAGATTCAAGGTCAAGGGCGCCCGAGACCCACAGGTTAAGGCCACACCACCTCCGCGCTCTGGGTTGGGCTGGCTGGTTCGGGTTCTCTTGGTCGTTTCGCTTTTGGTTTCTGGAATGAACTACCCCCCCCCCCCACCAAGACCGCTGCACCAACCAACCCCCCCCCCCACACACACACACACAACATGCATGCCCCCCCCACAGGCCCTCAACCCGCCGCCCCCCCCCACACACAAACACACACACATTCCACCCGCCCCGCCGCACCGCCCCGCACCTTGAGGCACATGACCTTGACGCGCGGCGCGATGCCGATGTTGCGCAGCGCCGCCACGATGCCGGAGCAGTGCGTGCCGTGGCTGTGCGTGTCCTGCGGGTCGGGCCGCGGGCCGCACTTGGTGTCCTTGCTGTTGCGCCAGTCGCTCTCGCAGCTGCCCGCAAAGTCAAAGCCGTGGACGTCGTCGATGTAGCCTGCGGTGAGGGAGGGGGCAGGGAAGGAGGAGGGGGGCGGGGGCGCGGGCGGGGGTTGGGCAGGCGCGGTAGAGGAGTTGGACGAGGGTGTGTGGATGGTGCTGTTGGTTGATCATGTTCCCACGCGTCCCACCGATCATACTAGCCTTAACGGCTGCTTTGAGGCCGCACCCAATCTTTTGCCACCGCTTTCAACCCTACCAAATGCCCCCACACACCCTCTTTTGGGTTTAGGAATGAACTCCCCCCGAATGGCCGTCAGCAGCGCCACGGGACCCCGCTCATGCGCCGCACCCGCCCGCCCCTCCTCCCTCCTCACCATTGCCATCATCGTCCACTCCGTTGCCCGGGATCTCCCCGGGGTTGGTCCACAGCTGGCCCTTTAGGTCGGGGTGAGTCAGGTCGCAGCCCGTGTCGATCACCGCCACAATGACGTCGCTGACGCCTGTCGGGGAATAATGACGCGCGGCGACCACACACGTTCTATCAAGTCCGCGAGACGGCAGCGATGCGCCCCTGCGTCACGCGGCCTGACCACCATCCCTCCCGGCCTCACAGCCGGCGTGGGGTGTGACCAAGCCCTGACCTGACGGCTCAGCAGCGGCGGAGGAGCCGCCGCCACCGCCACCGCTGCGCCCGGCGGCCGGCTCACTACACCCGGCGCGCCCGCTTGCACTGCTGCACGAGCGGCGCTGCTGCCGCCGCCGCCGTGCCTGACCAGGTGGCCCGGCACCTGCCCGCTGCACTCCTGCTGCAGCTGCTGCAGCTGCCTGCCTGGCTGCCTCCTGGCTGCCTGCTTGCTCCTAGTCCCAGAGCATCCAACCGCCCCAGTGCCGCCGCGCTGCCGCCAGTAGCGCCATGAAACGGAAACCCGCTGGGAGCCCTTGCGCACCGCCGCAAGCCTCTCACTAGATTCCGGCGACCCCTGCTCCTCGCCCCACCCCGCCCCACCACCTCCTCGCCCATCGTGCGCACAGCAGCCGTTGCCTGTCATCCCGAGCCCTGGACACGTCTCCCCATCGTACGATTTCTCCCCCCTGCTTCCGGGATTGGTTCAGAGATAAACCCCCTCCTTCCCCTCCGCCCCACCCGCTCACGCTTTTCCCCTGAACCCACCCTGTGTCACGTTCCACGCCGCCTGCGTTTTCACGATGGGCCGCTGCCACAGGTCATCGTCGCCCAGGGGTCCGCTGTCGTCCAGGAAGCGGCGCGTGAAGCCGGGCAGCGAGCGCAGCAGGCGCAGGCTTGGCGCCCTGGACGGCGGCCCCAGCGGGTCGTTGGCGGGCGGCTGGCTGCCCTTGATGTCCCGCAGCAGGTTCGCCAGGTCTGGAGGGCGGAGGGGGTGGAGGGGAGGGAAACAGAGAGGTGGAGCGGGTTGCAGGTGGTGTGGAGGTGAGTCGGGGGCGGGTTTGGGGCGGGTGTGAGGCGTGGTTAATCAGTTTCAGCCGGCTGGGTGCGCCACACGGCTGTGTGCACGCATCTGGGCATTGCTGGCAGCGCATTGCCCGGGTAGCACAAAACCCCGGCCGCTGCTCTGGCTGCGGCCCCATGTGACTAGTGGGCTGTAGGTACACGGCCAAGAACAAAGGCTTCAGGCAGCAGGCTCATGCGCTGGCCACAGCGCCTGGCCACCGCAGCTCAGCGCGCAGCACACGGGCGCATGAGGGCCCAGCCACGCTCCACCTCCGGTTACACTCAACTCACCCGGCTGGCTTTCGATGATTTTCCGCACCTCCGCCAGCACCTTTGGATCCTCAAATGTTACCACCTGGATCCCGGAGCTGCCCAGGAACGCCTCCTCAATGTAGTCATACAAAAGTGGCGGCACTAAACTCTTCACCGTTTTCCCCACGGTTGTGAAGTCTACAAGGAGACGGTTCACGCCGTCGTCCGTGGACTGTTTGGGTTGCATGATGCGTACGCGCACAAGGAAATTTAAGAGGCGAATGGTCTTCAGCAGATGCGGGAGGTGAATGCCGTCCGCCCACGGGGAGCGGCAGCGTTGGAGGAGCAGCGCGGCACAAGCTGGACCCCCTCACACCCTGGGGCGCGTCGTTGCTACGTACCGTGCCTTTATCCTGCCCACAGCCGTGCAATACGCACACGGGAGGCACAACTGCAACCAGTACGATGCAGGAGACCACGAGGAAGACGCCAATCCAGAAGAAACACCCGCCCGCAAGGAACTGCGCGGAGGATGGGCATGGGGCAACGGGCTGTGAGCATACGTGCCGTTGAGCAGTGCATGCATCAAAGCTACTCACCCAGTATTTTATAGGCGTCCGAACAACAGGCCTGGCTTTCTCCTCTTCCAACGCTCTCTCCAATCGCTCTACCGCATCCATTTCATGAGGCGGCCTTTCTTGGCCGCCATATAATGGCTGAGTATCAGCCATGGCTGCGGCACTAGCTAAAAGGCAGCAGTTTACTGTCCCAGAAAAAGAGGAGTCATTGGTGGAGTCTTTCCTTAGCGTCCACCAATGCAAGTACAATCTATATCAGTGCGGTTGAAATAAGCTATTCCTGAACTCCAAAGCTTAAGGCTCGGCGAGAGAGTGAGAAGCGCACGAGAGCTCCTTGCACACGCCAAACCACTGTTATGTTGCGTAAAAGGAAAACTAATGCGCAGAAATCAATACTAGCTGCCTTCTCAGTAGACTCTGGACCAGCAGCGACTTGGTGGGCGCCATGCCTGGGGAATCACCGCGCCCCATTTTCTTTGTCACCACGTAGCGCCCTGATGCAAATATGATACAGGGTTTTGAGTCTACTTGTGCCCTACCACCAGGGCCCTCCTTCGGACCCTGCCCGTGTTGCTGGCACCTTCGGCACGGAAACTACCCGCCTGCAGCCCTGCACTCGGCTTTTCAGTTCGCTAACGCTCGGTCTTCCGCGGTCTCCTCTGCCCCCAGCTCCCTCCAAACCAGCTGTCTCCTATAACGATTGCAAGTCCATGCGGATACTCTACTGTTTAATCACCTCCACCGCCGCCACCTCCACCGCCGCCACCTCCACCGCCGCCACCGCCGCCACCGCCGCCACCACCGCCTGTGCCCCCGCAGCACACGGTGACGGCGCCGGCGCCGGCGGGTCAGCAACAGCCCCAATCGGGACAGGGCCAGCCGCTGACGACGACAGCAGCTACAGCCACGGCCGCGGCCGCGCCGCCGCCGCCACCACCTCCACCACCTCCACCGCTGCCACCACCGCCTTTGCCCCCGCAGCACACGGTGACGGCGCTGGCGCCGGCGGGTCAGCAACAGCCCCAATCGGGACAGGGCCAGCCGCCGACGGCGCCAGCAACAGCAGCAACGGCGAAGGCGCCAGCACCACCGCGCCAGTCGGGGGCCCAGGCACCAACCGCAACCCAGACGCAGGCGGTGATGAGCCAGCACCCCATTCTCGGTGCCCCTACACGAATGGGACAGGCACCACGGGACCCAAGACCGCCCCCGGTGGGCCCAGTGCTCCTATCCCACAGCAACCTAGCTACCCCCATCGACCGCGGCAGGGTGCGCTCACGCGATGAGGACAAGCCGCCATCGGCGGAGCGCTCACCCAAACGGCACACCAGCATCAGCCGCAGCCGCAGCCGCAGCCGTGGTCGCAGCCTAGGCGGCAGATATGCCTGGCCTATGCGCTCAGGCGAGAGCCAGGAGGAGTTCGATGAGCGGCTAGGCAGCATCCAACAGCTGATGAGCACACCGCACCCGGAGACTGGCGGTGACTGGCGCTTCAAGCAGCTCACAGGGGGCCTGGAGACTGATCAGGAGTTCCAGGCACGCCGGCACTGGAACTGCGGCGCCACCACTCGGGTGAACGCGGGCGGCAGCAGCCGGGCCAGCTCCCGCAGCCACACACGCGGCAACAAACCCGGCACGCAGCAGGACACGGCCTCACCGCCCCCACCCTTCCAGCTCATGTCGCCTTGCAGCCCAGCAGCGGACCACCCTGCAGCTGTATTGCTCCCGGCAAACCTGCTGGACGACTAGAATGCCCCAACAGCAGCAAACACCCGGCGGCCGGGGCGGCAGACCCCAGCCGCTGAGGGTAGCCACACACAACGTGGCAGGGCTACGTCTATCGACGGCGGCAGCCAGACGCAAACTGGAAGCAGCAGTCCAGAGTTGGGCCGAACTAGACTTAGATGTCGTGGTGTTGACTGAGACACACCACGAAAACCACGACGACCAGGCGGCGCTGGAACACGCGCTGCAAGCGTCCGCAGCATGGCGGCACATCCGGGGATGGGCCGTAGCGGCTAGCTCCTTCTCGAGCTCGGGCCCGCACACAGCAGGTGTCACTATCCTGGCGCGCACCAGTCTGGCGACAACTGCCCTGCAGGTGCCGGAGGACGTGCCAGAAGGGTGGATGGCCTCGTGCAGTCTTGACTGGTGTGGGCACAAACTTTGGGTGACCGGCACGTATCTACCCCAACGCGCGCGTGCGGACGCGGACACAATTCGCACGGCAGTGTTGAGCCAGGGGATACACGCTGTGGCGGCGGATGCTACAGCAGCAGGCAGCACGCTTATCCTGGCGGGCGACTTCAACTTTGTGGAAAACCCCAGCCTGGACGCGTCGGGGCCCAGGCCCCTGGATGCAGTCCTTACACAGCAACTCAGAGACTCGACGGCGCCAGCTCAGCTTGTAGACAGCTTCCGAGCTCTGCACGCTGCAAGGAGGGAGTACACGTACCTTTACCGTGGCGCCGGGGATACACGGGGCGGGGCAAGGCTGGACCGAATCTACATCCCCTCCAATGCCCTCCCAGCAACCCAGCGGGCCTTCATCGCCACCGGTTCACCGTCAGACCACCGAATCCCAGTCCTGCACCTGCAGCCCATCGCCCCCCGTCGGCGCAGCGATGCTCCACGCCGGACGCGGACCCACTTCACTGCGCATGAGGATTTGAAAGACCGGTTCACAAGCTGGCTACAGCTGGCAACAGCAGCAGCACCGGTAGGGCCCGACCAACACCCACAAGCTCTCATCCAGTGGTGGCCTGGGTTCAAGCGGCGCATGACAGCAGAGCTAGCCGGACTGAACAGGGAAGCGCAGATGCGGCGCCGGCGTCCTGGGGCCACGGTACAGCAACTGCGAACGGCAGCGGCGGAGGCGACAGCGGCGCTGGCAGCGGCGCCAGGCAACACCAGTCGCCTGGCAACAGCGGTAGATGCGGAGGCGGAGCTGGCGGCTGCTATGAGGGCTGAGGCAAAGCCGGCCTACCTGGCAGCAAGGCAAGCCTTCATCCGGTCAGGCGAGCGGCCCAACGGTAACCTTACCGCACTCATCCACCCCGGGCGCAGCAACAACAACGGACCCACAGCATTGCGGCTGCCCAGCCAGCCGCACACGCTGGTCACGACACCTGCGGCGGTCGCTCAAGTAGTGGCAGAGTACTGGCGTGACGTCTCGCGCAAGCCAACGCCACCACCACCCACGCCGCTACCCGATGCGGATCCCTTATCCCGAGTTCTCAGCGCCCTGGACGCCCATCCCCGCCGCCTGGCCCCAGAAGCAGATGATATCGTGGGAAATTCCGCAGTATCCCCAGCTGAAGTGGCGGCGGCGCTCAAGCGAACGCCACCTGGCAAAGCCCCAGGATGGGACGGGCTACCAGCGGACGTGTACAAGGTGGGGCGCACCAGACTGTCTCCCTTGCTAGCGGCGCTATACTCGGCAATCGGTGAATCCGGAGTCATGCCGCCACGATTCACGGATGGCATCATCACGGTGCTGTACAAGAAGGGGGACCCGAAGCTAGCCGGAAACTACCGACCCATCACCCTACTCAACTCCGACTACCGCATGCTGGCGAAGATACTAGCCACACGGCTGGGGAATGAACTTGGCCGGGTGATTGACGTGGAGCAGACAGCCTTCCTCAGCGGCAGACTGATAGGCTACAACATCCACACGCTCCGCCACATCCCTCATCTCCTGAAGCAGCAGGGCCGTTCAGCGGTCATTGCCTTCCTGGACTTCGCCAAGGCGTACGACACGGTGGACCGCAGCTTCCTGCTGCAGGCGATGGAACACTTGGGCGCAGGGCCCAAGCTCCGGGGGTGGGTCTCCCTGCTTCTGTCATCCACAGTCGCCCAGGCGCTAGTCAACGGCAGCCTATCCCGTCCCGTGAGCATGGAGTTGGGCGTACGGCAAGGCTGCCCCCTGGCACCGGTGCTGTACCTATTCGTGGCCCAAGCGCTGCTATGCTGGCTGCGAAGCCAGGGCATTGGGATCAGACTGGACCTGAACAGCGCAGACGTCACCACGGCGGTGCAGTTTGCAGATGACTGCCAGGTCCTGCTTGACAGCATGGCAGCACTGGGGCCCTTTCTCACAGCAATGGACGTCTTTGCGTCAGCGTCAGGACAGCGGTTAAACCTGGACAAGGTGCAGCTGCTGAAGGTAGGCGCAGACACAGCAGACCAGCCCAACGCCCAGACGCAACACCACAACGCCCAGCAGCCACCACAGCCCCCAACAGCAACCGCGCCGACACAGCAGCAGCAACCGGCCCTGGTGACGGTGGCAGTAGCACTTAACGTGCCGGTGGACAACAGCCCTCAACCCGCTCAACCGGATTGGGCGGCCCGGCTCAAGGAGGCTAAGCGGCGGATGGGATGCATATCCCGCCTGCCGCTGAGCACTTTTGGGAGGGCGGCGTCCACGTCAGGGTATGCCCTGCAAACCGTGACGTGGCACATGGAGCACGCGGGCATGCCGGGAGATGATACCGTGGAACTGCTGGAGCGGGCAGCGGCGGGAGTCGTGGACCGCCGTACGGACCCTAACCACCCAACCCAGCGCATGACAGGAGTCCCGCGGACACTACTGTACGGCCACCCGCGTACAGGAGGCTTTGGGCTACTGCCGCTGACCCTGCACCTGAGGGCTCGCAACGCGAGATGGGCAGCACGTCTGGCTAGCGCAGCAGCACAGGCCGAGCCAGCACGTCACCCCTGGGAGCAAGTCGTGACGTGCTACCTTCAAAGGCATCACCCGCACCTCAGCCTGGCGTCCGTCACCACCCTCAGCGCGGACGCAGACAGCCGACCAGGGCCAGCCCATGGCCTGCCCACAGACATGGCACGTTTCATCACAGCACTAGGCTACTTGCCACCACTGGAAGACGTGGAGGAGCAGCCGATGGCAGCAGGAGACTGGTGCTGGGCGGCACCGCTCTGGGCCAACGCGTTGCTGCCCAATAACCAACGGGCAGCGGAAGCAGAAGAGAATAGCGCGGATCCCGACTTCAGCCCGGAGGGAGCCGAGCCCCCAGCACCACCGAGACCAGGTATGGAACAGCGCCACGTGCGTCTCAGCACGTGCCACGCCCTCAAGACAGTGGGGGACGCTGTGAGATTGGGGGCCCTGGTGGCAGCAGGGACACCGCCAGCCGACACGGAGGAATGGCGGCAGTGGGTCAGTCAGCATCTCTCCCCCACAGCGCCGGAAGGCTTCAGAAGGAGCCCGACGCTGCAGGCTATCCAGCTGCTACTTGCAGACATCAGCCCAGAATGGCGAGCAGCGGCGGAGCAAGTGGAGCAGCAACTCAGCGCTGGAGGTCAGCCGCCGGCGCAGACGATGGAGGCAGTGCGGGCTCAGATAGTAGGCAGGCTAGGCTGGCGCAGGGGCTTGCTGATGCCCATAAGGCTCCAGCGCTTAACAGTCAGCCAGGCCACGGCGATGCTAATGCGACCAATCGAACAGCGGCGGACCCAGCTACACGCGGACTTCGCCAGGGAAGCCAGAGGCGAGGCAGCAGCCACCACGACAAACGCAGCGGTGACAACTGCGACCACGCCTACAGGCACGAACCCTGTGCGCGCCATGCTGAGCAGGATGTGGCACATACGGTGGGAACGGGAACACGTGGAGGTCCTGTGGCGGCTGGCAGTGGATGGAGTACCGTTGGCTGGAAACAGCCACGTCAGTGGAGCCCAGCAGCAGGAAGCGTGTGGATGCGGCGCCCACAGAGGAACGCACGGCGCACCCTGCTCGCCGCGAGCACATCACTTCTGGGAGTGTCCCGTGGCGCAGGCAGTGCTGGAGCAGATTAACGCGGCGATGGCGAACACCATCACTCGGCAGCAGCTATGGCTAGCAGAACCGCCTCACGGAGTGCAGCAAGCAGTGTGGGACGTGGTGGTAATAGCCGCCCTCTCGGCCATGGAACGCGCCCGGACGAGGTTGAGGGCAGTTACCAACGCAGGGCCCCCAGAGGGTATGGAGACTGAGCCGGTAGAAATCGCTAAAGCGGAAGCGGTGACAGGGTTTTGGAGGCGGCTGCAGGACTTCGCAAGATTAGGGGTGCCCAGGAAGGGGTGGAGGGAGGTAGGCACAGCGCACCCCCTGCTAGCCGTGCAGGGCGGGCGCATTAAGGTTCAGCAACCTGCTTAGTCAAGCCTTGTCAGCTCGCAACTGCTGCTTATAAGCAGTGCTAGATAGAGTGTAGATGAGACGCGGTTTGTGTGTGTACGTGTGTGTGTGGGTGGTACCGTTGACGGTGACGTTTGTTCACGACCCTTGTGGTGGCGGGTAGGCGCTCGGTTGCGTGCTTGTCCCCTCTGCGGTAGGTGACTCGATTGAGTTGGTGGTTTGGGCTGTAGCTTTGGCGGCTAGGTGCGGCGGCTTTGAGCGTTCTCGCCGGCCCTGTCCCTCTTGCTACGTGTGGCCTGCTGATGAGTAGCAGAAGGGTGACACGTGTGTTCCCAGGCGTTGGTAGCCCCCAGGGGAGCGCGCGCGTGGGTTGCTCGTCTTCGGGTTGTCTCTTGTCGGGGGTTTCGTTTGAGGTATTAGGTGCGCGAGCTGTCTCCACACCGCCTGGTCCTGTGGGCTCAGGAGAGCACAGGGAGGCGTTTCTCGTTTCGCGGCTAGGCTTGCTGTGCGCGGGTAGGGCAGGTCAGCCGTGGGCTTGGGTTTCTAGCGCTGTTTTTGTGAGCGCTCTCGCCAGTCCAGAGACTGGTAGGCTGCAGAGGCCGTGTGTCGGGCCCGGGTCGGAGGCAGGCCCACAGCTGTAACATTAATGTTTAATGGCAGTTACGGGGGTATTCTGCAGGGGCATACGCTGCACTAGCATGCAATGCTGCACTAGCATACGCGTGTGGCGCAAGGCTCATACGCAACGAGGTATAACATCTAGCCTCATTGCAGCACAGCGTCAAGTAATATGCAGCACAGGCATGGCGTGTTACAGCCCGGGTGCTGCGGCCATAGGCACTAGCCTAGGACGGCTCTGCCCTCCATGTCTGGTTGGGACAGGCTCTGGCTGGTGCAACCGGTCCTCCCTACTCAGACCCGACCTAATTTTCTGGATCCTCGGCATCAACACCGTTAAGTGCATGGTGCGAGAGCCATCATGCGCGCGGCGATTGGCCAGGGGTGGGGAAAGTGTGGGCGCAAAGCTTATACCTCAGGCTGGCTTCGGCGTGGTTACAACCTTTTCGATCATTTTAGAGCGCTCAAAAAACCTATATATGATATTGCGATCAAATCCCGCATGGCTGGGTTTGTGCGGCATGGCATGCTCACGATCGCGGCGGGTCGCCGCTGCTCAAGTTGCACCACATTAACTATCACGCTCAAACAATTTAATATTTGTCATAGCTGGTTAGGTGGCTAATAGCGGACAATTAAGCAGGTTCGGCACACTGCCAGGGTCCCACCGCCACCGGGTCGGGTTGGCAAAAGTCCTGAGCGATGTGAACCCGAGCGTCAGAAGTGCTCAAAATAAGTAATGATATAGGAAATTCGGGCATTCGCGAGCTAAGTCGCACGTTTGCAACATGTCAAGCTTATGTTCGGGAGGGTCATGTATGCGCTCCGGTCCAGTAATAAGGCCAAACCAAAGAGCAATCACTCGTACCATTTTATATTCAGCAGTTAGAGCAATAGGGCGAGCCTCTAGTGTCTTCTTGATAGAGGGACCACTTTAGAATGCGCCCCAACAAAACATCATTTTAGCCCTGCATAACCCACCCAAACGTGTATCATAGTAATCTAAAGCATAATTTTGACTTGTCTGCTATCTAGAGCTGCGTTCTGAAGCGCCCTGGCCCTATGTGCGCCCTGCCATCGACCACCGCGCGCTGAGGCCAGCTTTTTGGACTCTGATTTTTGCGTCATTTGCAAATGAAGTACTAGGCAGGAGGACTGCGTTGAAATCAGGAACCAGAAAGCTGGCCTCGCTCTGCAATCCACATCGCACACCTCGGGGGTCGATTTTGGGGTCGGTGGTCGGACCCCTGGCACACTGCTGTGGTATTTCTAGCGTGATAACAGCGCGCAAGCAGCCGTGTGCGTTTTTACATTTGAGAGCATGCCTGCTGGTCATTAGCTGGCCCGCTGCTGAGCCAAACGGCGTCGCTCGGACAATCGTGCTTTTTCCCGCCAGTCCAACCTGGCGGAACTGCCAGTATGCCGAGCAAGGGAGTCGCACGTCCTGCGCCTGCAGCGCGTGCACCACCGGTAAGCGGCCCGCAGGCTGGTATGAGATATGACAGGGCTGCCGCGACCGTTGGGCTGTGACGGTGGCGGATGAGGGCGCAGGGCTGGTTTTGAGCCTAGAGGGGGTGGGGTCACTGGGGTGGATGAGCATGCGCAAACGCAGCAGGTCTGTGGCAACGCTTCAGGCACTTTAGGGAAGGGCGGGGGCCTTGAGGGTGGACGCCCACGGGGCCGCCGGCCTGATCCAACTACATCCAACCCACTTGCCCCTGCTGTCTGCACTGCCGCAGCGCATATCGCTGGTCGCCCGCATCCTGGAGCGGCTGCCAGTGCCGCGGCCGCTGGCGCTGCTGCTGGCACTGCTGCTGCCTGCGTCCTTCGTACCTCTAGAATGGACGGCGCCGCCGCCGCCGAAAGCACCGCCGACGCCGACGCAGCAGCAGCAACGGCCTCACAGACCGGGTCAGCAGTCCAAGCAGCTGCCAGCAGATGCCGCTGGCACAAGCAGCGGCGCAGGAGCTAAGCGTCAGACCCCAGCCAAGGGTGGTCGCGCCCAGGCGTCCACCAGTCGTGCCGGCGGCGCGGGCAATGCCGCTAGCGCGGGTGGCTCTGCCTCTGCCGAAGAACGCACCTGCAACCCGGCATCACCGGCCAAGCCAGCCGCACGTAGCGCCACCGACACCACAGATGAGGCCGCGGCGCCTGCTCAGCCAACGTCAGCGGACAGCAGCAAGCCGACCGTCGCCAGCCCAGCCGCAGCAGCGGCTGCAGAGTCCGCAGACGCAGCCGCAACCAACCAGGAGGGCGGCGCCGCCGCCACCGAGGGGCAAGGCCAGCGCGCGGGGAATGAAGGCAGCCGCAACGGGGATTCCCCCGGTGTCAACAGAGGAAAACGGGACAACAAGGCAGACGCCACAGCGGCATGCACATGCACCCCGGTTGCCACGCAGCCCGGGACCGCCATATGCAAAGTGGACATTGCACCGGGCTGCTGGATTGAAACGCCGTTTGTGGAGACGTCCCTGTCTGCGGCCATGGCACGGCAACATGCGCGGCAGCAGGGAGGCCCAGGCGGCAGCAGCACCGCAAATAGCAGTAGCGCCAGCAGCGGCTGCTGCGCCGTCCCAGCCGATACTGCGCTGCGCGCTTGCCTTTCGCCCTGGTACGTGTTTGGTGACTCTGATGACGACGACAGCGCCTACTACGACACGGAAGAAGATTCAACAGCGGCAACCGGAGCCGCAGCAGCAGGGGCATCGGGCGCTTCCAGCAGCTCCCGCAAGCAGGATGTGCAAGTGCTGGATCACTTGGGCGCGGGAGGCGCAGCGGACAGCAAAGCAGAGGGCGGCGCGGCGGCGGGTCGGCGTGGCGGCAAGGCGGGGCCCGGTGCTGCCGCAGCCGGTCCCGCGGGTGCAGGCGCGTCGGGTGCCGGCAGGCGCGGCAGGCGCGAGAGCCTGTTGGTGTTGGACCCTGGGCAGCAGGCGTTCCTGGAGGAGCAGCAGCGTGCGGACGCGGCTGCCGCAGAGCTGCTGCGGGAGGAAGAGGCAGAAAAGGCTGCCAAGGCAGCAGCAGCAGCCAAGCGCTCGGAGAAGGAGGCAAAGCGGCAGCAGGAGCGGGCCGCTAAGGAATTTCAGGAGCGGCGGAAGCGAGAGGCGGAGGCTGCGCAGCGTGAGGCGGCGGAGCGGGCAGAGAAGGAGGAACTGGCACGCGCCAAGGCGCGCGTGGCTGCTGCGCGGCGCCGGGCAGAGGAGCAGGAGGTTGCTGCGCGCCTGGCGCAGCGGGAGGCGGCAGCGGCGGCAACGCCGTGGCTGGATGTCGCTGGTGGCGGTGCTGGCGCCGGTGGCGGCGGTGGGGCCAGCGGGTTGCGAGCACGGCTGGTGAGCGCTGGCAGCGGGGGAGGCCTGGCTACTGATAGCTCGCTGCGGCAGGCCGCACCCATCACCACCGCCCTGGCTGCAGCGGCGGCTGCCAGCACCAGTGCTGCTGCAATGCCGGCGCAGCCTGCGTCTGGTGCCGCACCAGCTGCTGCCGCCGCCGCCGCTGCCGCCGCCACGCCGCGGCGCAGGCAAGACGCCTTTCCGCCGCTGGCCACCGGCGCCACCCCTGCCAGCCCAGTTTTGCAGGGCGGCATGGGCCGCTTCGCCGGCATCCCCATCGTGCGCGCCACCGCCATCCCACCGCCCATCCAAAGCCTGCGCGCTGCGGCCGCTGGCGGCGCCACCGGCGCCCACCTGCTGGGCCACGCCGCCGCGGCCTCTGGTGCCTCCGCCACCAGCTTACGGCCGGTGCAGCTCCAGTCGGCAGCGGGTGCGCGCGGCGGCCGGGCGCAGGCGGCGGCGCAGGCTCAGGCCCAGGAGGCGCAAGCGCAAGCCCAAGCCCAAGCCCAGGCGCAAGCCCAGGCGCAGGCCAGCCCGCCCACCTCCGCAGCCAACAGCCCTGCGCCGCCGGTGTCCCTGTACCGCTCGCTGTTGGCGCGCTTCTGGATGGGCAGCGGCGGCAGCGGCAGCGCCGGCAGCCCGCGGGAGGCCGCCGCAAGCAAGGCAGCGGCTGCGGGCGCCAACACCGCTGCACAGGTCCAGGGAGGCCCCGGGGGCCCAGCGGAGGGCGAGCAGGATCAGGAGGAGGAGGAGGAGGAGCAGGACGAGACGCTGTGCGTGGTGTGCCTGGAGTACGAGCGGGTGGTGCTGACGCTGCCGTGCGAGCACGTGGTCACGTGCGCGCGCTGCATGGTGGGCATTCGCCAGCGCGCCAACGCCTGCCCCATCTGCCGCTCCCCCATCGCGGGCGTGGAGGTGCTGCCGGCCGGCTCGGCGGCGGCGGCAAACTACTGGGTGCGGCAGCGGTAGACGAGGAGGGCGGCAGGAGTGCACGTGTGTTGTGGGTCGGGTACAGCTGTAGCGCGTGGGTACGGTAGTCAGAGATGACAGCTTTTGCAGGATGGTGAGGTGCGGGAGACTGGTCCGCTCAAGGTGTGACAAGCAAGCGCGTTGAGTGACTTTTGCTGTGGCAGGCATGGAAGGCAGGGCACGGTGAATAGGGTGCGCAAATAGTCAGCTGCTGTGTATGATCACGTTTAAACTTCCGCATATGGGTTTTGCATCCCAGGCCTTTACCAAGTGCTGAGTACGCTCCAATGTCAGTTAATCGCTCTGATAGGGCGTCTCCAGTACTGTATACGCCATTGCGCCCTGCACCCGGCCAGGGCCTGAGGCGTGGCAGCTTTTGGGGGGGGCCGGGGCCTGGGCGGGGTTAAGGAAGGGCGCGTGCGGTGTGCGCGTAGACACCGGAAAAGGTATGTACACGTGGACGTCTTGTGTGCATCATGGGGCACAGGCGCGGACCCAGCTACCATGCCATGCCACGCTGCCCCGGCAGGCAGGCCAGGTGCTACGGCTATGCCCGAGACAATCGTTCAGCCTCCCATGCGGGAAAAAGTGGGCTGAGCCCACACCACGTGTACTAGTCTGAGGCCGAAAGTTCCAAAATTACACCTCAACTCCCAGACACAGCTGGGGTCGGTTTGTACAGGCACCGCCCGCCTTACATCTAGTTGCATCCAGCTATCAAGCGCAAGCTGGCACACTGCCACAGGATCCAGAAGAATCCAGCCGACCCATTATGCAGAGCGGCACCCACTAGCCACACGTTCCAGCTACGCTACTCGGTCGCTTGCGGACAGTCCGACTTGCGAGCATGGCCTCTGACATCAGCCACCAGCTACCATACCACTGCATGCATCACTACCTCATCATGCCGACTTCCCCGGCCGCCTCTACTGTATCGCCATAGTCAGCTTGGGTTTGGAGGCGACGTGTGCGCCGCCACAACCAACTGGGACACGCGTCGCCTACAGCCCCACCACCGGGCCGGTGTCGCCCAGCGCCGCCAACAGCCGCGGCGGCACCGCGCCGCGGCGGCCGGCATTCGACAGGTTCCCCAGCAGCTCGCCGAGCCGCCGCCGCTCGCGCTCCGCCGCCGCCACGGCCGCGGGGCCCGCCGCCTCCGCATCCGCCACCGGCGGCGGCACCTCCACCAGCGACAGCACCGCCTTGAGCTCGCGCTCCTCCACCGCCTCCGGCCAGCGCGACAGCGTCAGCGCCAGCCGCATCGCGCCGCGCGCCGACAGCCCCATGCGCCGCCGCAGCTCCGCCGCCGCCGCCGCGTCGTGCTGCGCCGCCGCCAGACCGGCGTCGCTGCCGCCAGCGGCGGGGCCGGCGGTGGTGGCGGCTCCGCCGCCGAGGCTGCGCTGCGTCAGCTCCAGCAGCCGCCGCACCAGGTCGCCGTCGGCGGCCCTGGCGCGCTCCGCGCTGCCGTACAGCACGACATTGGTGATGTCGCGGATCGTGTCGCGCGTGCCGCGCGCCGCCACCGCAGCCGACGTCTTGTCCAGCTGGTCGCGGTACGACAGCGCTGCCGCCGCCAGGTCGGTCAGGCTGTCGCGCGGCGCCGCGGCGGCGGCGCCAGGTGGTGGCGCCGCCGCCAGCGCGGCCACGTGGGGGCTGATGAGGTCGAACAGGCGCGCGGCGAAGGGCAGCGACACGGGGTCCGACGCCGTGTAGCCGACCTGCACACCATACGCCAGTCGGGGCCAGGGCAGGGAGCGAATTAGAAGGTATTTCGAGATGTGATGCGTGAGCGTCAAAGGTAGAGCGTTGCGTGACCGCCAAGACCAGGCAGCGCCCTTGAATGTCGCGCACCTTCGCCAGCGACCGCAGCACGCGCGCCAGCAGAGCCGGTGAGCACGCGTCTCGCGGCGCCGTAAGCACGCCCACCCAGCCCGCCGCCTCCGTCTCCATGCGCCGCGTCAGCGCCGCCGAGTCGAAGCCCGAGCCGCGCGCACGTGCGTAGTGCGACTCACGTGCCCGCGGCTCCAGCGCCACCGGGCCGCCCAGGTCGTCTGGGTCAGCGGCGGCCGCAGCAGCCGCTGCCGCCTCATCGACAACCGCCAGCGGGGCGGCGGTGGCGATGGCAGAGCCGCCCGCGCCCACGTCGGCGGCGGCGGCGCCAGCCACTGCTGGCGGCTTGCCGTCAGGCCCCGGCACCCAGGCACGTGCCATGAGCTGCCGCAGCAGCCTGTCGTACACGCTGCGGCGGCGCACGCCCGACTCCGCCGCCAGGATGGTCAGGCGCGCCAGCAGCGGTGCCGGTAGGCTGGACAGCTGCGCCGCCGACAGCAGCGCCGTCAGCGCGGCGGCGGTGGCGGAGCCACTGCCGCCGCCGCCGCTGCCGGGACCAGAAGGCGCCGCCAGGTCCAGCTTTGCGAAGGCGGCGGCCAGGCGCTTGAGGTCATGCGGGTCCACGCGCAGCGAGCGGCCGGCGGAGGCGGTGATGTGCGCGGCGGCGGCCTGCAGCAGCCCCTCGTGTCGGTGCCCCGCCGCCGCCAGCGCCGCCAGCAGCTGCGCCAGCGAGCCCGCCGTGAAGTCGCGCAGCACCACACGCGGCCGGTCGTCGTACAGGTAGCGGCTGCGGCCGCCGCGGGCCGCGCTGGCGGCGGAGCGGATGACGCGCGGGCGGGGGCGCGGCCAGGCCTGCGTGGCGTGTGTGCGTCATGGGGGTGCGTGGCAGTTGGTTCCAGCCCCTTGACGAGACCGTTCCAATGGAGATGAAAGCGGGGCGAACGTGAGAGTGCAGTCAAAGCTGCCGATGGGAGGACCATGTATCACAAGATATGCAAGGCGCCCCGCGTACCCCGCATTGAATGACCGCTCAGTCATGGTTCACATGCCGCCTGTAACGGTGCCGGAAGCGATGCCAGTCTGACCTGCCGCTGCACCCGTGGCCCCACCCTGCACACCCTCACCGCCCGCGCCCTCACCATCCGCCCGCACTTCGCTAACCCGCCTGCGCGCCCACCCACCCTGCACATTCGCCCCACCCACCTGCCAGCCGCGGATGGTCTTATACAGATACGTGGCGCGCGGCGTGAGCGGGCCGCTGGTGGGGTCGTGCGCCTGTGGGTGCGTTTGAAGCATACAAGCGGGTGCGTGCCAGGGTTGTGAAGCAGCACCGGCAGCAAAGTGCCGCAGCAGGACGCCAAGCACACAAAAGCCGGCGACGGCGCGGCACCACAACAGCAACAGCCCAGCCAGCCCCCAAGTGGCTTCACCACCACCCAACAAGCCCAAGGCATCCCTCGGCTACCGCCCCGCCGCACCACCACCTACCTGCAGCTGCGACGCGATGCGCGCCTCCGCCGCCTCCGCCACCACATCCAGCGCGGCGGCGTCGCCCACCTCGCAGTTGGCAAACGCCCACGCCAGCTTCACCGCGGAGCGGGGGTCCAGCCAGGGCCGGTCGGCCGCCAGGGCCGCGGCGGAGGCGGCCGCGGCCACCTCATCAGCCGCGGGCGCCACGCCAGCGCCGCCCGCGGGAGAGGAGCTGGAGGCGGAGGCGGAGGAGGAGGGCGAGGCGGGAGAAGGCAGGGCGGGGGAGGCGGACAGGTCCGCGGGCCGGCTCGCCACCAGGTGCCGGGCGACCTCCTGCAGTGCAGAGCAGCGCAGGGGTGGGGGCAGCCCGGTGAGCATGAAGAGACAACGCGCGGGCGGCGTGCCGCGACACCCCTCGGCTCCGCTGCCCCCAACTTTGGAGTGATTGCCCCACGGCACACGCACCTGCAGCGTCCGCCGCACCGCCTCCCGCACGCTCGCCGGCCCGGCGCTGGCCGCCGCCGCCAGGCCCCACGCCGCCGTGGCCAGGTCCCCCATCGCCATGCCGCCGCTGCCGCTGCCGCTGCCGCCTGCGTTCAGCCGCGCCGGCAGCACCTCGCACGCAGCCGCCAGCGCCTGTGGGTGCGGGTGGCGCGACGCCCCCAGCGCCCACAGCGCGCGGGCCAGCTGCTGGTCGGAGCAGGCGGGCGCCACGGCGGCCAGGCGGCTGCCCAGCGCGTCCAGCAGCGCACGTGCCACGTCCGTGGAGGCGGCGGTGCTGGAGGCGTAGGCGACGCCTGCAGGAGCGACAGCGGAGCAGGGTCGCTCATGCCCAGGTCCCACCTCGACCAATGATAGCCGGGCGCGCACGCGCGTGCCAGGTGTCGTGGGCATGGGGAGCGCTGGTAACCATGAAGCGTGCGGGGCGTGTTCCCACTCCGCTTGGCGCCGCGCGCCGGACGAAAGCGCCCTTCAGTGCCCCCTCTCACCTGCCCCGCGCCCTCGCCCCCTCCACTCGCCCTGCACAGCACTCACCCCTCCTCCCCTTGCGCCGCTGATACTGCAGCATCCGCGGCACCCGCTGCATTGTGGCGGTGACCTGCTCCGGGTCAAACCAGGCCGCGTAGCGCAGGACTGGCACAGCGGCATGCTCCAGCGCGGTCGCCGACGACAGCAGCGCATTGATGTGATTTGTATCCACCGGCTGAATTAGGTTGTACCGATGAGCATATCGCCGACACTGGCGCAGCCAGCTGCCCAGGCTGCAAGCGAGGCAGCAATTGATCGACGAACCCAGTGAGCTTGTTGCACGTATTGCTACATTATTGTATTTCAACTTTACAGTTGCAAAAGTAGCAGTACCTGGACACAGCTGCAGGCGCGCTGGTGCTGCACTCGCCTCCCGGCAGCACCGCTGATGGATCGACGCCGTTTGTAACAGCATTAGACGCTGGCTGGAGCGATCCTGTCGAAGCAGCAACACCAGTGCGTTATGCACCACCCAAACTCCGGCATCAGCACGCCCATTTCGCCTTGCGCTTACCCCTGCCGCCACGCCCCAGCCGAGCTAGCAAAGGAGACGATAAATGTCGCATTCTAGAGCACTATCTGGTTGCACATCGCGGGCCTAGCCAGTTTATGGAGCCATCCTGAACTGCAGAACTCGCTCAGAGTCGCCACAGCTGCAAACAAGGAATGCGAGAACCAGCTTGGTGCAAAACTGCTAAGTGCGGGGGCGAATGAGACGAAATGGTGCGGGTGATGTCGGCGAATACACAATCGCCCGGGCGTCATGAAATCAAGCAATTCTCCGGTACCGAGTAGATGCCGTCCAATCACCTTTACGACAGCAATTGTATCTATCAAAGCCAAGGCCCCGCCGTCTGTTCGAACTCCACGCACACCCAACAGCATTATGCTACCCAACTACGCCCCGTCAACACCCCATCACTTCCTCGTCCGAACCCCGGCTCCTGCCTACGCACCGGCATCCGAAGCCACGCCATTGCACACACAAGAACCCTGGTCTGATTTTTTCTTTAAAAGGGCACACAGGCACCAGCCTTTTTCGCTAGCTCAACCAACGACTCGACTTCCTCAACACTGGGCCAAAAGGCTCAAAACAAAGCAGCCCCTCACCACCACTCCACCCACACCACACATGCACACACGCACACAATTCACCAGCCCTCTGCTGTATCCAGTCACCCGCTCCTACGACACTCTACACATACACACCGCATTAGTTGAAACTAACGCTTCACTCCACAAGGCAAAGGCAGACACTCTTAACACGCACGCACGCTCCTCTACACACACAGGGCCGCACTCATTACGCGGAGGTGGTGGCGGCCTGGTTGCGGCCGTTCTCGATCAGCCGCACCACACTGGCACCGCCCATGTACAGGCCCACCAGTGGGATGGCCAGCAGCGCCTGTTGCCGAGGGTGGGGTGGGGTGAGGGAGGAGAAGGCGAGGGTTGCAGGGCAGAGGCCAGGGCGCCTTGAGACGTGGAGGACCGCGCGAGTGCAGGCTTGTGCGCGAGCGGGCCACCGGACTGCTTCACAGGCTCGTTGATTGGTTGGGAGTCCGCGCTGTGTGAGCGCCCACCCTGGTAGGCAGCTCCACATGGCAGGCTACACCCCTCCATGCCTGCCTCCCAAGCCGGTCCCCATCCACCAGCCCTCAATTCACCCCGTGCCTCACGCCACACCTCACGCCACACCTCAGCCCCTCAGCCCGCCCACCCCCAAGCCGCCCCACCTAGCCGCCCCCAGCCCGCCCACCCCCAAAGCCGCCCCAAGCCGCCCCACCTGCGTGAAGGGGTCGGTGGAGGGCGTGAGCACCGCCGCCGCCACGGTGGAGCCCACCACCACGTAGCGCCACACGCTGAACATCTGCTCGCTGGTCACGATGCCCAGCTGGCCCAGCATCACCTGCAGCACCGGCACCTGCAGGGGGGCGGGGGTGGATGATGGCGTGTATCAAATTTTGTGAAGTGCCGATACCCGGGGCCGGGCGGGCGGGTGGGCGGGGGCATGGGGCATGGGACATGGGGCATGGCGTGGGTGCAGGGGCGCGGAGCAGTCAGTCCAGGCCTTGCAGCGTGTCCGCGCTCGGGGTTGCGCGTAGCAGCAACCCCCTCCTCTGCCTCCATAGCCCAAATTCCACACCCACACCCACCGCGTCCTCGTTTCCTCAAGAGGCGCCCCCACCAGCGTCCTGCTGTGCGCCCGCCGCCCGCCCCTCACTGCCGCTGTTCCAGCTCCACCGCGCGGCACGCCCCCCCCCTCCGCCCGCATGCGCGCCCCCTGTGCGCTATGCCGCCATGTACCCTTCACCCACCCATCAATCCCCGCCCTAGCAAACGCCCCCACCATCACCACGCCCCCATCACTACCATGCCCCTACCACACCCCGACCGCCGTGACGCCCCTCCCACCCACCCACCCTACCCCCAGCAGCGCCCACCTGGAAGCTGAGCCCGGTGGACAACATGAGCACCAGCACGAACTCAAAGTACTGGTCGATGCTCCACAGACTCTCCACCGCGCCGTCCGCGTAGCTCACGAAGAAGTTGAGCGCGGCGGGCGTGAGGATCTCGTAGGAGAACAGCAGGCTGTGTTTGGGGGTGGGGTGGGGTTCCATGCATTTAGGTTAATGACGAAGTAGACGTAAAACAGACGTTGCAACACACGTTGGCACGTTGGGGTTCCATGCATGTTAAATTGGGGGTGGGGTGGGGGGTAGGGTAGCCATCCATAGGATGGTGTGTATCAACTTTTTGTAAAGTGGCGATAGGGAGGGCAGGAGGGGAGGTCAGGAGGGCAGGAGGGCAGAAGGGGAAGGGATGGGAGAGCAGGCAGGTGGGAGAGAGCAGGCGGGCAAGCAGGCATCGTGTGGGTGAGATGGCAATAGAATTCCGTGGATGCGTCGGCGCCCGCACCTCGTACGCACCGCCCCTGCAGACGACCGTCAGAACCCCCTTTCGCCCACCCTCTCCCTCCTCCGTCTTCCCTCTCCCTACAGCTTCTTTCTCCTCTATCTCCCCGCCCCTCCTTCCCCCAGCCCTTTTCCCTCCAGCCCCCTCCAGCCAGCCCCACCACCCGCAGAGGCCCTCACCCCAGGTAGAACAGCGCGCTGCTGCCAAACACCACGGGCGCCAGGAAGGCGCGCTCGCTCTTAGTGAGGCCCGGCACCACGTAGGCCGTGATCTCGTACAGCACTGTGGGCGCGGCCAGCAGCAGGCCCGCGTAGCCGGACGCCTGCGCAGCAGGAGAGAGAGGTGGAGGGGGAGGGAGGTAAGGGTAGAGATAGTGGTGGTGGTGGTGGTGGTGGGAAGCTCAAATGTTGTGCAATATGCACGAGTGTTTGTGTACGAGAGGAAGCCCCGTTATACGGAAACACAGACCTGCCTCGCCCAGCCCACTGGCCGCTACCCAGCGTGTTACAGCCCGATCCACGCCTGCGCCCCCTCCTGCCTCCCCTTCCTTCCCGGGGACTCCCTCTCACTGCCGTGAGAGCCGCTACAGCCGCGAGAGCCGGTGCCTGCCGCATGCCGCACCTTGAAGGTGGTGAAGAAGAACTCGCCGGGCGACAGCTGCAGGAAGCGCACGCCGGCATCCGCGACGGGCGCCTCCAGGAACACGATGAGCTCCTTGCTGAAAATGAAGCAGGTCAGGATGGCCGCGGCCGCGGCGATGCCGGCCACAAAAACGCGCTCGCGCAGCTCCTCCAGGTGGTCCCAGATGGGCATGGACATGTCCTGGGGCAGCTCCTCCGGGTCGGGGTACAGGAACTTCTCCACCGCCGACTTGGAGCCATCGGCATCGAGCGCGTCGGCATCCTCGCGGACCATGGCCAGGCTACTGGGCGACAGGTTGGGCTCCTCGTCCTCCTCCTCATCCAGCCGGCCCTCGCGCGCGGCGCGCAGGATAGACTTGGAGCCCAGCCCTGTGCGAGCGAGCGGGGCGAGGACGAGGTGAAGGAGAGGGAGGGAAGGCCGCGCGCCGCGCGGGGCAGGTGGCTCGGCGGACGAGCCTTCGCGACGTGGCGTGTGGTTTGGTTCCTGTGCCGATGTGCACCCCAGCCAGATCTTTCGCGTCCCTGAACAGCGCACCTTCCTCCCGGATGATTTTAATTCCTTGCGGCTGCTCGGGAGCGGGAGCCTCCTCAGGCGTGGCCTGCGCAACCAGACGCAGCGCCCTCCGGGCCAGTGGAAGCGCTGGCCGCACCGCCGAGCTGCGTGCAGCACATTTACGCTGACCCAGTATCGTTCGGGAAGAGGAGAGGAGCATTTTTGAGGCGTGGACTGGAGAGAGCAAATGCAAGCGAGTCCCAGCCGGGTCTGCAAATTTCCTAGGCCCGTGCTTCTCAATCGTCGCCTTATTTCCCAGCATGTGTTGACCAAATTGGCCCCTGTGCTCTAGTGGACCTGACTCGGATTCTGCATCATGCCGCACCATGCAAGTTTCTTCTTCCTGACCTTTGACCTTACCAATGAAGCATGTATTCATAACAGGATGCGTTTCCTATGATAGCAAGTCTCAAAAATGGGCAAGTCATCTAAAGACAAGCGTGACATTTTTTATCGCAAGGCAAAAGAGGAGGGCTGGCGAGCACGAAGCGCATACAAACTTTTGCAAATAGATGAAGCGTTTGACATTTTCACTGGTGAGTATAATTGGGCTCTGAAAGCCCGCCGTCTTGGTTCTGTAGAGGAATGTCAACGCGTGCCGCTGTATTATGAATATCAACAGCAGTCACCACTGCCTGATTTACTTTTAAACCCGTACCGCTGTCAGGCGTGGAGCATGCGGTGGACTTGTGCGCCGCGCCCGGCAGCTGGAGTCAGGTGCTAAGCCGCAAGCTGTACCTGCCCGCGCTGCGGGCAGGCAACCCAAACCCTCCCACCATCGTGGCGGTGGACCTGCAGGTGTGTGGGTGTGCTGGGAGTGGAGGTTCTGCTGGCTTAGGGGGGGCTGGCTAAGGGGACCCGAGGAGGAGCGCAAGTTGTGGTAGGTATGCGGAATGCACCCAGTGTTGCACTGGGCTGTAAAGGTTGCCGTAGGGTGGTCCAGGTGGGGCGAGTGGGCGTGCCTGGCTTGCGGGAGGGCACAATATGGCGCAGTCACGGGAATGTGGGGCATTGCACTAGGGGAGTGTACGTAGGGCAGTGCAACACGTCTCTGTACTCGGCTCCATCCCACACATGTGTGGACCTCACACGCGCCGCTCATCCCGACACGCCACGCTCCCTCCCGCCTTCCCTCCTGCCTTCCCCTCCCCTCCCTCACAGCCCATGGCACCCATCGAGGGCGTCATCCAGCTGCAGGGCGACATCACCAGTGAGGCTACCGCCAAGCAGGTGGGCGGTGGGTGGGGTTGGGGCGGGATAGGGTAGGGTGGGTGGGTAGGGTGGGTGGGTACGGTGGCGCTGCCGTGGGGCGGAAGTGGGCAGCATGGGGGTTAGAGGGTACGAGCGCCAAGGGGTCGCTGAGGGCCGCAGGTGGAGCTGTGCAGGACCTGGCTGCGGCGCGGCATGGCTGTCTGGGGGTAGGAGTCCGCCGCCACGGGTGGTAGCGGGCGGGTGCGTCTGGCACGCAGAGGCACGGAGACGGAACCCCTCCCCGCCTGCCCCCCACTGTGCACACACGCACACGCACGCGCGCACACAGGTCATCTCGCACTTCCACGGCCAGCCCGCCGACCTGGTGGTGTGCGACGGCGCGCCCGACGTGACGGGGCTGCACGACCTGGATGAGTACGTGCAGGTGAGTGAGGGGGCAGTGGGGTGGGGGCAGTGAGCGCAGTGGGGGCTGGGGGCAGTGGGGTGAGGTGGTGATGGCTACCATATGGTGGTTTGGTGGTTGTGCCGGCGGCTTTGGTTCGTGGTAGAAGAGTTTGTGGGCTTGAGGGTGTATGTGTGTCAACAATGTGTGCCGGGTTTTGTAACTGGATGTGCATTGTGGCCCGATGGTATGCGGACGATCGCGGGGTGGTGGCTGGGAGTGGGAGTGCCAAAGATCCAGCAACCGAGAGTTCGGGAGCAGGGCTATCGTGTGTGGCACGTATGCGCTTGGCACCCTGAGAGTCGTGCAACCCGGCGCTGCACGCACCACCCACCTGCACAGGCGCAACTGCTGCTAGCCGCTGTGTCCATCGTGTGCGCGGTGCTTCGGCCGGGCGGCACGTTTGTGGCAAAGATCTTCCGAGGTGGGTGGAGTCGCTCTGGAAGCGACTGCCGCGACGTGCTGCTGCTTGTGCTGACGTGGCCGCACCTGCTGCACACATGCTCCCCTCCGCACTCACCGCCTCCGCCACGCACACGTTACTTGCTTGCTGCCGCTGCTGAACTCCCACATCCAGAGGTCACGGCCAAATACATTGCGCTCGCCCCGTTCTCCCCTAACTTATTGCGCATGGAACCTCCCCGCCCGCCGCCCCCCGCAGGCAAGGACGTGGCGCTGCTGTACTCCCAACTAAAGATGCTGTTCCCCGAGGTGCGTGTGTGCGTGTGCGCCGTGTACGTGTGTCAGAGCCATGTGCGTGTCGCCTGCTCGCATACAGCACCGCAGCACATGATATGCAGCCCGCGTGCAGGCTGGCCTCTGCGGCCACCAGCTGAAAGGCCATTACACGCGGCTGGGTCCATCTCCATCCAATGTGGCTGCCCACGTGGCAACATTTCGCCATTGTGTGGAACTTGCAAGTGCAGCTGCTTGTTCCCATCCTCCCGTCTCTCCGCCCCCTAGTTTCTTCCTTCCTTGTTTGCAAACGGGCTGCTACTTACACCCCCTCCCCCCTGCCCCCTGCGCCCGCCCATGCCCCCGCCCCCTAGGTGTATGTGGCCAAGCCCAAGTCCAGCCGCAACAGCTCCATAGAGGCGTTCGTGGTGTGCCGCCGCTTCGACCCGCCGCCCGGGCTGGCGGGCCCCGGCTGCGCGCTGCAGGCGCTGCTGGCGGGCGCGGCGGAGGACTACTTCACCGCCGCGGCGGAGGCGGAGGCAGCGGAGGCGGAGGCCGCGGCGGGCGGGGCGGCGGGAGGGCAGCTGGTGAGGCGGGCAGGGAGAGCGCGAGGGCGGTTGCATATGTACTGGATAGTACGGTGGCGATCAAAGCAGGCGCCGTGTCTTGCCTGGCCCCTGCTTCAGCTCATGCCGTCCGACGGTTGCACGTGCTCTTGTCACCTGGTGGCCTGTCTTTGGGGCTGTCACAAAACCCATGCTAGAGCACTGAGATTTGAGGTGTGCCAATGCGCTCCGGTCGCTGTCGGTCCAGGCGTCCGGCGGCGGAGGTGGCGGCGGCGCGGCGCCGCTGCTGGCGCGCGCGGTGCCCTTCCTGTCCTGCGGCGACCTGTCGGGCGGCGACGCGGATCGAACCTACGACCTGGACCCCGCCACCTACGTGCGCCTGGACCCCGTGCAGCCGCCCACCGCGCCCAACTACAAGACTGCCATAGCGCTGGCTAAGGGGGCGCTGTAGACATAGCAGGTGTTGGGGTACGGGGAGGGAGAGCGGAGAGGCGGTGGGGCTGCGGGGCAGGGTGATAGCTGGGGCGGAGCGGGTCCCGGGAGGCATCGGAGGGCGGCGGTTGGGGGTCATGTGGGGCCACTGCAGGGGCCCGGCGGTCGAAGCTTGACGATGTCAACGTGGCGCGTGGGTGGGCGCGTGGTTCTTTGCGCGGACTGGGCCTTATGAATGGGGTGTGGGCTGTGTGTGGGTGGGTGGGGGGGAGATGTGGCTTGGTATGGGCAGCGAGTGGGTGCGTGTGGTGGTATGTGCATGCTAGCAGGTGAGGGCGCTCGCTTGCATTGGGCCTTCTGGATCTCCGGTTGATGCGCCTGCACCCGCGCTGCCCCGTTTGTTGTGCGGAGCAGTAGGCAGTGCGGGCGCTTCCGCAGGGTGGGGGAAGGGGCCATTGCGTGTACCGTTTGAATGCGAGTCCGCGTAGATGTGCGGGGTATGGGGGGCGATTGCGCCCGCGTCAGCTGAGTAGTGTTAGACCGCCTTGCTTGTTTGATCCGAACAGCATTACTCGCCGTGGGACGCGAACTCGGAAACTATGCCCCTGTAACGCAACTATGCCAAAGCCCGGCAGCGCGGTGCAGCAGGACCAGCAGCAGCAGCGCGGCCTCGCCCGGAAGCAGCGCTCGCGCGGCGGGGCAGCTGGAGGGCCTCGAGGCCAGCAGCAGGTGAGGCCTGGGGCCGGAAGAATTTGATTATGTCATGCATGTACGCTTAGCTTATATATCGCGGTCAGTGCACATGGGCTGCTTTGCTCTTTCCGAGACCTGCTCTGACCCGCGGCTGACCCGCTTTCCGCACCTGCTGCTCTCACAACCCCCTACAGGAAAGCAATGAACTGGACGAATCGCTTGAGGTGCTCGCGGTGGCGCTGCCTCGCGCGCTGGGCCGCTTTCGCGCGGCGGGGGAGCTTCCGGCCGCGGTCGCCGGCAAGCTGTCGGAGTCGCTGGTTGCGCTGCAGCAGGCTGTGGAGCAGCTGCAGTCGCAGCAGCAGCTGGCCACAAGCGGGGCGGGTAAGGATGAAGCAGACGACCCGCGCGCGCGGCTGCGGCGTCGGACGGCGGTCCTGAGTCGATCAGACGTGTGGCTGCCGCTGCTGCAGCTGGTCGGCTACACCTCCCGTCGCCTGGTACTGTCGCTGCTGCCGCTACTGCCGCCGGTTACGGACTGTCCAGGCCAGCAGGGCCAGGGGGGCCTCCCGGCTCACGGCAGGTTGCTGCTGGCCGCCTCTACAAGCACGAGTCAGAGCAATGCAGATGATAAGCAGCAGCAGCAGATGCAGCAGCAGCAGCAGACGCAGCTCAATCTGGATGCGATGGCTGCAATGGTCAGCTGCATGTTGCATCCGCTGCCACCGCTACCGCCCCACCACCAGCAGCAGCAGCAGGAGCACGGCGGCGGTGGCGGCAGTAGCGATATCGGCAGCGGCGGCGGCAGCAGTAGTGGCCGTCAGCAGGTGTGCAACGCGGCAGTCGCGGCGGTGGCGGCAGAAGCAGCACGGCGCGGCATGGTCGGCACCTCGCTGCGCGCTCTGCTGCGCTCCCACATCCTGCGCGTGCACGCCAGGGTGGCGGCGCACGCCGCCCACGCACTCGCAGCAGGGGCGCTGGCGCCGGCGCCGGCGCCCGAGCAGCCGCCGCTGCTGCCAGGCGCGCCGCTTGCGCCAACGGAGCCCGGCACGGCGCCGGCCCCATTGCAGCAGGCGCCAGAAGATAGCAAGTCATCGATTAGCGCGGCAGAAGGTCAGAAGGCCGTCCTCCGGGTCATACAGGCCGATCACGGGGACAACGTGCCGACCGTATTTGAATGCGTCATCGACCTCCTCACCCTCTCTTGCAATATGGCGGTGGAAGACGTCGCTGCAGGCAGCGGCAGCAGCAGCGCAGGCGGCAGTAGCACTGGCTGCGACACGGCGAACACAGCAGGAGCAGCAGCACCAGACGAGCATGGGCTGCTGGCGCTGCTGCTGCATCGGGAGCTGGTCGCAAGTCACTTCCTGGACCACATGGCGCGTCTGGCGGCCGCGTGTGCCTGCGTGAAGCGCCCACCCGCTAGCCCCGCCGCCGGCTGTAGCAGCGGCAGCAGCAAAAGCAGTAGCGGAAGTGATAGCAGCGGCGGCTGTAGCAATAGCAACGGAGGCTCTAATGAGCAGCCGCAGCAGCAGCCGCAGCAGCCGTGGGGTCAAGTGACGGGCCCGACTGCTGTCCTATACATGCGCCTATTATATGAGCTGTGTGTGGCTGTGCCGGCTGTGGCGGCGGCGTGGCAGTCGCACGTCATGCTGCAGGGCTGGCGGCTCCCTGTGGCAGTAGCTTCTGGCGGGGCCTGCAGCGCTGGTAGCAGTGGTACTTCTGGTGTTGGCGCTGGAGCAGGAACAGCAGGCGCGGAAGGCAGCAGCAGACCCAGCAGCACAGAGAAGGCGCAGCAGCAGCAGCAGCCCCTGCCGCCGCTGCCCCTGCCGCCCTGGGGCGGCTGCGTGCGCGTCCTGGCGCTGTCGCAGGTGGTTGTGACCCTGGGAGCGGCGGGCTTCGGCGGCGGCGTGCGGGGCGTGTGGGGCCTGCCGCCGGAGCTGGCTGCGGGGCTGCCGCTGATTGGTGTGAGGGCAGCTGTTGATGCGGACGGACTGGTGGAGGAATTGCTAGCCACGCTGCAGCCCGAGGACCTACCGCTGTCCGCGCGTGCGGAGGAAACGCGGGGGCTGCTGAGTCAGCTGCAGCAGCGCCAGCTGCAGGACTTGCGGCAGCTGGAGGAGCGGGTGGATGACCTGGAGCAGGAGCTGGAGGAGGCGCTCGCGCAGAGGCAGGAGCTGGTGTGCCGTGGGGCCAGCAAGGCAGCGCAGCGGCAGCTGGCCGGCCGACGGCATTTCCTGACCCAACAGATGCAGCAGACGCGCCGCGAGCTGGCACGACTGCAGCAGCAGATGCCTGGAGTAGTAGCAGCAAAAGCCGCAGCAATCACAGCGGAAAGAGCCGATGACGCGGCCGCAACAACATTGGCGCCGAGTGACAGGCCGCAGCCGCAGCCGCAACAGCAAGACTGGCACGTGCTGCACCATGGGCCGTTTGAGCTGCTGCACGCCCTCCTGGACGCCGACCTGCAGGCGGCGGAGCTCACGGCTGCAGCTCCCCCTGCCGTTCGGCGGCCTGCTGGCATCTGCTGCGGGGCAGCAGCGGCCGCGGCAGCAGACGAAGACGACGGAGGAGGAGAAGGATTGCGGGAACGAAGCATCCATAGCGACCATATTGGCAGAAGCGGCACTGGTGGCGCCGCCGCTGCCGCCGCAGACGCCGCCACGGCCCGTGACTGGCGCTACCCAGGCAGTCCCCGCGCCATGTATGAGCTGTTGTTGCGGGTGGCCGAGCTCGCGGTGGCTTCCGCCGGCAGTGCCGCTGAGGACGAGCCGCCGGCGGTGCCGCCGCTGCCGATGGCCTGGGCTGCTGCTGCGCCCTGTAGCGCTGCTGATGGAGGCGGTGGATCGGGACGGGCAGCGGAGGAGGTTGTTCAAGGCACTGCAAGCGTCGGGCGCGTCGGCAGCAGTGGTTGCGACGGCACATACAGCGGCGGTGCGGAGAGCGTTAGCAACCGCAGCCGCGTTGGGCAGCAGGAAACGTACGAACCCGGCGGCGGAGGCCAGCCGCCGCCAAGCAGGCCGCTGCTGCGGCTGCGGCGCCAGCGCGCTTGGGCCACCGGCTGTGGGGCGTTGGCGCTGGCTAAGCGGTTGCGGCTGCTGCAGCTGTCGCAGGCAGCAGACCGCGACTGTAATCACGTGCGTACGGCAGGCACGGAAGGCGCAGCAGCGCGCGCAACAGCCGGCGACAGCCGGGCGTGTAGGGGGACGCAGACCGGCGTAAGCGGCACCGGCACCGGTCCCAGCCCTCACCCCAGTTCAAATACCGGCACCGGCCAGCAGTACGGCAGTTACACAGACGTGGGCGGCGGAGGCATCGACACCAGCAGCGGTGGCGGCTGCGGCGGCGGCGGCGGTGACGATGGCGGCGGCTTTCCGCTGATGGGCCGCCGCTGGTGGCGTGCGGTGGTGGCCCTGCTGCGGGGCGGCGGCTTGCCGGCTGCCGCAGCTGAGGCGGCGGCCGGGGCGGTTGGCGACTGCAACAACCTGTTGGGGGTCGATGGCGTGTCGCTTTTTAATGTGCTGGGGCAGCCAATGCCGGGTGAGTTACAAGTAAGGGCTTCTGCTGCAGCAGCTGCTCATGCGGAACGGGGGGAAAGCGGCCCGTGCATGGCACCAGCTTGTCACAGACCTTCACTATTGCTGACCCGCGCCATGCCCCTCGCCAGGTCTGCAGCTGCCGCTCCGCGCGCCGCCGGGCCTGGAGGCGGCGCTGGGCGCAGGCCTGCTGCCCGCTGTGGAGTGTGCGCTGCGCCGCGCGGCCACCCCACAGGCCGTCGCCTTGCTGACTGAGGCTCTCTTCCAAGTGCCACAGGTGTTCGACGAAGGCTACTCTTGGCCGCTGCTGCAGCAGCTGCTGGCGTTCGCGCCGCCGGCCCAGACCGCGGCGCTGATTACTAGCCTGGGCAAGCGGGCGCAAGCGATCATAGACGCTGCAGTTGAGCAAAGCGACCCCGCGGATACCGGCGAGGCAGGAGCAAGAGTAGTGGAGCAAACTTCATTACCAGCCCTCTACCACGCCTGCCTTGCGCCGACCGCCCTGCTTCCCCACGCGGCTGCCTTAGCCATAACAGGATGCGCTGCCTCAGCAAGGGGCTTGGGTGCCGCCGCCGGCGCTGAACGGCAGGCTCAGCCACAGGCGGCTGTAGCAGCAATAGCCGCAGACGTCGGGTATGGCGCCGAGCGGCTACTGCGCCGACGGACGCGGCAGGTGCGGCTGCTGCTGTCGCACGCGCTGCACCGCTGGCTGCCAGGCGTCGTTCGAGCACTGCAGCAGACGCAGCGTCTTATCCCAGCTTTGGACGTCTCTGGCCAGTTTACGCAGCTGACACTGTGGTTGCATTGCGCCTTGCCAGCTCTGCTGAAGGCGGAGGCGGCTGCAGAGGCGGGTGCAGAGGCAGGCGCGGGAGCGAGTCAGGAGGCGGAGGCGGGGCCCATGGGGAACGAGCATGTGGCAGCAGCCGATGGCGGTGGCGGCAGCTGCACGCCGGCAGCAGCAGCAGCAGCAGCAGCGGCGACAGCTCGCATGGTTGCTGCCAGCTGGCGGCAGTGGCTGGTGCGGGACGTGGGCGTGGTGGGCTTGGTGGAGGTGGGGCTGACGGCACTAGGCAGCAGTGCGCTGCCGCCGCCGCCGCCGCCGCCGTCCTCTGACGGCCATGCTTCTGAGGAGTACGTCTTTGAATGCTCCATGCGGCTTGCCCTCCTGCACCTACTCTCCCTGCTCATCTTGGCTGCACCCGACGCCCTCCTGCCTGTGCTACAGCCGGCGGCGGCTGCAGTAGCAGGCAGCAGTAGCTCACTCGCCGCCGCCGCTAGCAGCAGCAGCAACAGCAGCAGCAGCACGAGCAGCACGGCGAAGCGGCGGCGGCAGCAGAAGCAGCAGCCGGCGGCGCACCTGCCAGACCCGCCAGCGGCAGACGGCTCGGTGTGGGCCCCGCGCGCTCTGCGCGAGCGACTGCTGCGCGCTTGTGTGGTGTCACCCGCGTCCGCTGGTGCCACGGCGGGGCAGTTACACGGAGATGGCGCCGGCAGCGGGGACCAGCAGCAGCAGCCGCAGCCGCAGCAGCCGCTGGATGAAGCCCAGGTGCGCAGGCACGTAGAAACTGTGCTCCAGTGGGTTGAGCAGCTACGTGACGTGTGTGGCGGCAGCAGTGGCAGTGGCAGTAGCAGCCGCAGCTGCAGCAGTAGCAGTAGCCCCGGTGCGCCTGGCGGCTGCGGCGGCGGCTGTGGTGGCTTCTTGGGCGGGGCGCGGCGGCGGCTGGTGTTGCTCAATGCGGAGGTTGCGGCAGAGGCGCTGGCAGAGATGCGGGCGGTTGTGCCGCTGTCGCCGTGGGAGGCGGCGGAGGAGGGCCGGGCCCTGGCTGCGGAGCTGCTGCGTACCGGCAGCGGTGGCGGCAGCGGTGGCGGCAGCGGTGGCGGCAGCGGTGGCGGCAGCGGCGGCGGCGGCGAGGAGGCAGGGAAAGCGGGAGGAGCCGCTTTAGCAGCAGGCTGCAAGCCCTCGCCGCATACACCTGCTGCTGCTGCAGCCGCTGCTGTGCCATCAATCCTGCCCGACAGCTGCGCCAACCCGCGCTGCACCAACTTGGCGGGAGACAGCGAGCTGGGCGGAGGCGGAGGCGATGGCGATGGCGGGAGCGGGGGCGATGGGAGGGCGGCAGGCGAGGGCTGCAGCATGCGTGCATGCGGCGGCTGCGGCGTCCTGCGCTACTGCTGCCGCGCGTGCCAGGTGGCGCACTGGCGGGCGGGGCACAAGGAGACGTGCGCCGCGTTCGCCGCGGCGGCATTCCTGACGGCCCAGAAGTGAGTAATGCACAGGTCAGCGGCAGATCGGCTGTTTACGTACGGTTTGACGGTTGCCCTTAGCACCATCAAGCGGGCGGACGTGAGGGCCTGGGTAAAGGTTAGGACGAAGTTGGACGCAGTGGGATGGTCTGTGAGCCGGTGGGGTCAGACAGTTCAAATGCAATGGGCGAGACATGAACAGACGACCAGCCGCAGGCGCAGCCGCAGGCACCAGTGCGGCGCGGGCCACGGCTGCACAGCAGTCAGCCCCCCCGCACACACGTACGTGCCTTCAGGCCAAAGGGTGTCCCATGGCTGCATGCTGCCCCCCATGTGTATGCATCGTGGTGCTCATGTGTGGACTGATTTTTCAGGTCCGGCGGGTTCCAAGCTGCCGAGTGAGATGACGGGGCACCAGTGACGGACGGGGCACCAGGGCGCGAGGTGATGAAATGCGGTTGGCGAGTGGTGTGGGACCAGGCCAGCAATCAATGGCGGCAGGGCGCGCAAGGCGTCGAGGAGCTCAAACGTCGCGAGACAGGGTACAGAGCGTCGCACGGGCTGGGCCTGCTGGGTCAAGGGCTTTGATTTGGTTGTTGTCAGTAGTTTCCTGTATGCTGCGGCATGTACGGACGGGCGGCGTGCTGCAGGCTGAGTGGCTGGGTAGCTGGGCGAATGGGTAAGGGATGGATGCCGCCGCAAACCCTATTGGCGCCGCTATTAATCACGTGAATTAAGTTTTACGCGTACTGTAATATGCTTTGCCGCAACTATGCCAAAGCCCGGCAGCGCGGTGCAGCAGGACCAGCAGCAGCAGCGCGGCCTCGCACGGAAGCAGCGCTCGCGCGGCGGGGCAGCTGGAGGGCCTCGAGGCCAGCAGCAGGTGAGGCCTGGGGCCGGAAGAATTTGATTATGTCATGCTTGTACGATTAGCTTATCGCGGTCGGTGCACAAAGGGCTGCTAAGCACTTTCCGAGACCCGCTCTGACCCGCGGCCGACCCGCTTTCCGCACCTGCTGCTCTCACAACCCACTACAGGAAAGCAATGAACTGGACGAATCGCTTGAGGTGCTCGCGGCGGCGCTGCCTCGCGCGCTGGGCCGCTTTCGCGCGGCGGGGGAGCTTCCGGCCGCGGTCGCCGGCAAGCTGTCGGAGTCGCTGGTCGCGCTGCAGCGGGCTGTGAAGCAGCCGCAGTCGCAGCAGCAGCTGGCCACAAGCGTGGCGGGTAAGGATGAAGCAGACGACCCTCGCGCGTGGCTGCGGCGTCGGACGGCGGTCCTGAGCCGGTCAGACGTGTGGCTGCCGCTGCTGCAGCTGGTCGGCTACACCTCCCGTCGCCTGCTGCTGCCGCTGCTGCCGCTACTGCCGCCGTTTACGGACTGTCCAGGCCAGCAGGGCCAGGGGGGCCTCCCGGCTCACGGCAGGTTGCTGCTGGCCGCCTCTACAAGCACGAGTCAGAGCAATGCAGATGATAAGCAGCAGCAGCAGATGCAGCAGCAGCAGCAGACGCAGCTCAATCTGGATGCGATGGCTGCGACGCACAGCTGCATGCTGCATCCGCTGCCACCGTTACCGCCACCGCCCCAGCAGCAGCAGCAGCAGGAGCACGGCGGCGGCAGTAGCGATATCGGCAGCGGCGGCGGCAGCAGCGGCCGTCAGCAGGTGTGCAACGCGGCAGTCGCGGCGGTGGCGGCAGGAGCAGCACTGCGCGGCATGGTCGGTACCTCGCTGCGCGCTCTGCTGCGCTCCCACATCCTGCGCGTGCACGCCAGGCTGGCGGCGCACGCCGCCGACGCACTCGCAGCAGGGGCACTGCCGCCGCCGGTGAAAGTACTGGCGCCGGCGCCCGAGCAGCCGCTGCTGCTGCCAGGCGCGCCGCTTGCGCCAACGGAGCCCGGCACGGCGCCGGCCCCATTGCAGCAGGCGCCAGAAGATAGCAAGTCATCGATTAGCGCGGCAGAAGGTCAGAAGGCCGTCCTCCGGATCCTACAGGCCGATCACGAGGATAACGTGCCGAGCGCATTTGACTTCGCCGTCGACATCCTCACCCTCTCTTGCAGTATGGCGGTGGACGACGTCGCTGCAGGCAGCGGCAGCAGCAGCGCAGGCGGCAGTAGCACTGGCTGCGACACGGCGGACACAGCAGGAGCAGCAGCACCAGACGAGCATGGGCTGCTGGCGGTGATGCTGCATCGGGAGCTGGTCGCAAGTCACTTCCTGGACCACATGGCGCGTCTGGCGGCCGCCTGCGCCTGCGTGGAGCGCCCACCCGCTGGCCCCGCCGCCGGCTGTAGCAGCGGCAGCAGCAAAAGCAGTAGCGGAAGTGATAGCAGCGGCGGCTGTAGCAATAGCAACGGAGGGTCTAATGAGCAGCCGCAGCAGCAGCCGCAGCAGCAGCCGCAGCAGCCGTGGGGTCAAGTGACGGGCCCGACCGCTGTCCTATACATGCGCCTATTATATGAGCTGTGTGTGGCTGTGCCGGCTGTGGCGGCGGCGTGGCAGTCGCACGTCATGCTGCAGGGCTGGCGGCTCCCTGCGGCAGTAGCTTCTGGCGGGGCCTGCAGCGCTGGTAGCAGTGGTACTTCTGGTGTTGGCGCTGGAGCAGCAACAGCAGGCGCGGAAGGCAGCAGCAGACCCAGCAGCACAGAGGAGGCGCAGCAGCAGCAGCAGCAGGCGCAGCTGCCGCAGCTGCTTCCGCCGCTGCCGCTGCCCCTGCCGCCCTGGGGCGGCTGCGTGCGCGTCCTGGCGCTGTCGCAGGTGGTTGTGACCCTGGAAGCGGCGGGCTTCGGCGGCGGCGTGCGGGGCGTGTGGGGCCTGCCGCCGGAGCTGGCTGTGGGGCTGCCGCTGGTGGGTGAGCAGGCCTACCGGGACGACGGCGGTCGGCAGCAGAGAACGATGTTTGAGCTTCGGCCCCAGGACCTGCCGCAGCCGTCCGCTCACTTGCAGACACAGCGGTTGACGCAGCTGATGCAGCAGGAGCAGCTGGTGCAGGAGCGCCTGTGCGAGGTCAGCCGGGAGCTGCAGGCGGTCCGTGCGAGCCGCCACCAACTCAAGTGCTGCCGAGGGGCCAGCAGCAAGAGGTCAGAGAAGCAACAGCTTTACGATCGGGTGCTGCTACTGGAGCGGCAGCACCAAAACGTGGTGCAGCTGCAGCAACAGCTGGCGCAGCAAACGCAGCAAGAGATGGAGAGGCAGCAGCAACAGCTGGCGCAGCAAGCGCAGCAGCAGCAGCAGCAGCAGCAGCAGCAGCAACTGCAGCAGGTGCAGCAAATGCTGGTAACAGCAGCAGCAGCAGCAGCAGCAGGTGACACGGCTGTGGCAGCTGCGGGTGAGGTGGTCGCACAGCAGGCCGTCGCCGGCGCTGTGGCATCGCAGCCACAGCCGCAGTCGCAGCCGCAGCCGCAGCCGCAGCCGCACCCGCAGCCGCAACAGCAAGACTGGCACGTGCTGCACCATGGGCCGTTTGAGCTGCTGCACGCCCTCCTGGACGCCGACCTGCAGGCGGCGGAGCTCATGGCTGCAGCTGCCCCTGCCGTTCGGCGGCCTGCTGGCATCTGCTGCGGGGCAGCAGCGGCCGCGGCAGCAGACGAAGACGACGGAGGAGGAGAAGGATTGCGGGAACGAAGCATCCATAGCGACCATATTGGCAGAAGCGGCACTGGTGGCGCCGCCGCGGCCGCCGCTGCCGCCGCAGACGCCGCCACGGCCCGTGACTGGCGCTACCCAGGCAGCCCCCGCGCCATGTATGAGCTGTTGTTGCGGGTGGCCGAGCTCGCGGTGGCTTCCGCCGGCAGTGCCGCTGAGGACGAGCCGCCGGCGGTGCCGCCGCTGCCGATGGCCTGGGCTGCTGCTGCGCCCTGTAGCGCTGCTGATAGAGGCGGCGGATCCGGTCGGGCAGCGGAGGAAGTTGTTCAAGGCACTGCAAGCGTCGGGCGCGTCGGCAGCAGTGGTTGCGACGGCATGAACAGCGGCGGTGCGGAGCGCGGCAGCAGCGGCAGCCGCGTTGGGCAGCAGGAAACGTACGAACCCGGCGGCGGGGGCCAGCCGCCGCCAAGCAGGCCGCTGCTGCGGCTGCGGCGCCAGCGCGCTTGGGCCACGGGCTGTGGGGCGTTGGCGCTGGCTAAGCGGTTGCGGCTGCTGCAGCTGTCGCAGGCAGCAGACCGCGACTGTGATCACGTGCGTACGGCAGGCGCGGAAGGCGCAGCAGCGCGCACAACAGCCGGCGACAGCCGGGCGTGTAGGGGGACGCAGACCGGCGTAGGCGGCACCGGCACCGGCACCGGTCCCAGCCCTCACCCCAGTTCAAATACCGGCACCGGCCAGCAGTACGGCAGTTACACAGACGTGGGCGGCGGAGGCATCGACACCAGCAGCGGTGGCGGCTGCGGCGGCGGCGGCGGTGACGATGGCGGCGGCTTTCCGCTGATGGGCCGCCGCTGGTGGCGTGCGGTGGTGGCCCTGCTGCGGGGCGGCGGCTTGCCGGCTGCCGCAGCTGAGGCGGCGGCCGGGGCGGTTGGCGACTGCAACAACCTGTTGGGGGTCGATGGCGTGTCGCTTTTTAATGTGCTGGGGCAGCCAATGCCGGGTGAGTTACAAGTAAGGGCTTCTGCTGCAGCAGCTGCTCATGCGGAACGGGGGGAAAGCGGCCCGTGCATGGCACTAGCTTGTCACAGACCTTCATTAATCCTTACCCGCGCCATGCCCCTCGCCAGGTCTGCAGCTGCCGCTCCGCGCGCCGCCGGGCCTGGAGGCGGCGCTGGGCGCAGGCCTGCTGCCGGCTGTGGAGTGTGCGCTGCGCCGCGCGGCCACCCCACAGGCCGTCGCCTTGCTGACTGAGGCTCTCTTCCAAGTGCCACAGGCGTTCGAAGAAGGCTACTCTTGGCCGCTGCTGCAGCAGCTGCTGGCGTTCACGCCGCCGGCCCAGACCGCGGCGCTGATTACTAGCCTGGGCAAGCGGGCGCAAGCGATCATAGACGCTGCAGTTGAGCAAAGCGACCCCGCGGATACCGGCGAGGCAGGAGCAAGAGTAGTGGAGCAAACTTCATTACCAGCCCTCTACCACGCCTGCCTTGCGCCGACCGCCCTGCTTCCCCACGCGGCTGCCTTAGCCATAACAGGATGCGCTGCCTCAGCAAGGGGCTTGGGTGCCGCCGCCGGCGCTGAACGGCAGGCTCAGCCACAGGCGGCTGTAGCAGCAATAGCCGCAGACGTCGGGTATGGCGCCGAGCTGCTACTGCGCCGCCGGACACGGCAGGTGCGGCTGCTGCTGTCGCACGCGCTGCACCGCTGGCTGCCAGGCGTCGTTCGGGCACTGCAGCAGACGCAGCGCCTTGAACCGCTGATGCCCGCTACAGACTTCTCTGGCCACTTATCGCAGCTGGTACGGTGGTTGCATTGCGCCTTGCCAGCTCTGCTGGAGGCGGAGGCGGCTGCAGAGGCGGGTGCAGAGGCGGGCGCGGGAGCGAGTCAGAAGGCGGAGGCGGGGCCCATGGGGAACGAGCATGTGGCAGCAGCCGGTGGCGGTGGCGGCAGCTGCACGCCGGCAGCAGCAGCAGCAGCAGCAGCAGCGGCGACAGCTCGCATGGTTGCTGCCAGCTGGCGGCAGTGGCTGGTGCGGGACGTGGGCGTGGTGGGCTTGGTGGAGGTGGGGCTGACGGCACTAGGCAGCAGTGCGCTGCCGCCGCCGCCGCCGCCGCCGTCCTCTGACGGCGATGCTTCTGAGGAGTACGTCTTTAAATGCTCCATGCGGCTTGCCCTCCTGCACCTACTCTCCCTGCTCATCTTGGCTGCACCCGACGCCCTCCTGCCTGTGCTACAGCCGGCGGCGGCTGCAGTAGCAGGCAGCAGTAGCTCACTCGCCGCCGCCGCTAGCAGCAGCAGCAACAGCAGCAGCAGCACGAGCAGCACGGCGAAGCGGCGGCGGCAGCAGAAGCAGCAGCCGGCGGCGCACCTGCCAGACCCGCCAGCGGCAGACGGCTCGGTGTGGGCCCCGCGCGCTCTGCGCGAGCGACTGCTGCGCGCTTGTGTGGTGTCACCCGCGTCCGCTGGTGCCACGGCGGGGCAGTTACACGGAGATGGCGCCGGCAGCGGGGACCAGCAGCAGCAGCCGCAGCCGCAGCAGCCGCTGGATGAAGCCCAGGTGCGCAGGCACGTAGAAACTGTGCTCCAGTGGGTTGAGCAGCTACGTGACGTGTGTGGCGGCAGCAGTGGCAGTGGCAGTAGCAGCCGCAGCTGCAGCAGTAGCAGTAGCCCCGGTGCGCCTGGCGGCTGCGGCGGCGGCTGTGGTGGCTTCTTGGGCGGGGCGCGGCGGCGGCTGGTGTTGCTCAATGCGGAGGTTGCGGCAGAGGCGCTGGCAGAGATGCGGGCGGTTGTGCCGCTGTCGCCGTGGGAGGCGGCGGAGGAGGGCCGGGCCCTGGCTGCGGAGCTGCTGCGTACCGGCAGCGGTGGCGGCAGCGGTGGCGGCAGCGGTGGCGGCAGCGGTGGCGGCAGCGGCGGCGGCGGCGAGGAGGCAGGGAAAGCGGGAGGAGCCGCTTTAGCAGCAGGCTGCAAGCCCTCGCCGCATACACCTGCTGCTGCTGCAGCCGCTGCTGTGCCATCAATCCTGCCCGACAGCTGCGCCAACCCGCGCTGCACCAACTTGGCGGGAGACAGCGAGCTGGGCGGAGGCGGAGGCGATGGCGATGGCGGGAGCGGGGGCGATGGGAGGGCGGCAGGCGAGGGCTGCAGCATGCGTGCATGCGGCGGCTGCGGCGTCCTGCGCTACTGCTGCCGCGCGTGCCAGGTGGCGCACTGGCGGGCGGGGCACAAGGAGACGTGCGCCGCGTTCGCCGCGGCGGCATTCCTGACGGCCCAGAAGTGAGTAATGCACAGGTCAGCGGCAGATCGGCTGTTTACGTACGGTTTGACGGTTGCCCTTAGCACCATCAAGCGGGCGGACGTGAGGGCCTGGGTAAAGGTTAGGACGAAGTTGGACGCAGTGGGATGGTCTGTGAGCCGGTGGGGTCAGACAGTTCAAATGCAATGGGCGAGACATGAACAGACGACCAGCCGCAGGCGCAGCCGCAGGCACCAGTGCGGCGCGGGCCACGGCTGCACAGCAGTCAGCCCCCCCGCATACACGTACGTGCCTTCAGGCCAAAGGGTGTCCCATGGCTGCATGCTGCCCCCCATGTGTATGCATCGTGGTGCTCATGTGTGGACTGATTTTTCAGGTCCGGCGGGTTCAAAGCTGCCGAGTGAGATGACGGGGCACCAGTGACGGACGGGGCACCAGGGCGCGAGGTGATGAAATGCGGTTGGCGAGTGGTGTGGGACCAGGCCAGCAATCAATGGCGGCAGGGCGCGCAAGGCGTCGAGGAGCTCAAACGTCGCGAGACAGGGTACAGAGCGTCGCACGGGCTGGGCCTGCTGGGTCAAGGGCTTTGATTTGGTTGTTGTCAGTAGTTTCCTGTATGCTGCGGCATGTACGGACGGGCGGCGTGCTGCAGGCTGAGTGGCTGGGTAGCTGGGCGAATGGGTAAGGGATGGATGCCGCCGCAAACCCTATTGGCGCCGCTATTAATCACGTGAATTAAGTTTTGCGCGTACTGTAATATGCTTTGCCGCAACTATGCCAAAGCCCGGCAGCGCGGTGCAGCAGGACCAGCAGCAGCAGCGCGGCCTCGCACGGAAGCAGCGCTCGCGCGGCGGGGCAGCTGGAGGGCCTCGAGGCCAGCAGCAGGTGAGGCCTGGGGCCGGAAGAATTTGATTATGTCATGCATGTACGATTAGCTTATCGCGGTCGGTGCACAAAGGGCTGCTAAGCACTTTCCGAGACCCGCTCTGACCCGCGGCCGACCCGCTTTCCGCACCTGCTGCTCTCACAACCCACTACAGGAAAGCAATGAACTGGACGAATCGCTTGAGGTGCTCGCGGCGGCGCTGCCTCGCGCGCTGGGCCGCTTTCGCGCGGCGGGGGAGCTTCCGGCCGCGGTCGCCGGCAAGCTGTCGGAGTCGCTGGTCGCGCTGCAGCGGGCTGTGAAGCAGCCGCAGTCGCAGCAGCAGCTGGCCACAAGCGTGGCGGGTAAGGATGAAGCAGACGACCCTCGCGCGTGGCTGCGGCGTCGGACGGCGGTCCTGAGCCGATCAGACGTGTGGCTGCCGCTGCTGCAGCTGGTCGGCTACACCTCCCGTCGCCTGCTGCTGCCGCTGCTGCCGCTACTGCCGCCGTTTACGGACTGTCCAGGCCAGCAGGGCCAGGGGGGCCTCCCGGCTCACGGCAGGTTGCTGCTGGCCGCCTCTACAAGCACGAGTCAGAGCAATGCAGATGATAAGCAGCAGCAGCAGATGCAGCAGCAGCAGCAGACGCAGCTCAATCTGGATGCGATGGCTGCGACGCACAGCTGCATGCTGCATCCGCTGCCACCGTTACCGCCACCGCCCCAGCAGCAGCAGCAGCAGGAGCACGGCGGCGGCAGTAGCGATATCGGCAGCGGCGGCGGCAGCAGCGGCCGTCAGCAGGTGTGCAACGCGGCAGTCGCGGCGGTGGCGGCAGGAGCAGCACTGCGCGGCATGGTCGGTACCTCGCTGCGCGCTCTGCTGCGCTCCCACATCCTGCGCGTGCACGCCAGGCTGGCGGCGCACGCCGCCGACGCACTCGCAGCAGGGGCACTGCCGCCGCCGGTGAAAGTACTGGCGCCGGCGCCCGAGCAGCCGCTGCTGCTGCCAGGCGCGCCGCTTGCGCCAACGGAGCCCGGCACGGCGCCGGCCCCATTGCAGCAGGCGCCAGAAGATAGCAAGTCATCGATTAGCGCGGCAGAAGGTCAGAAGGCCGTCCTCCGGATCCTACAGGCCGATCACGAGGATAACGTGCCGAGCGCATTTGACTTCGCCGTCGACATCCTCACCCTCTCTTGCAGTATGGCGGTGGACGACGTCGCTGCAGGCAGCGGCAGCAGCAGCGCAGGCGGCAGTAGCACTGGCTGCGACACGGCGGACACAGCAGGAGCAGCAGCACCAGACGAGCATGGGCTGCTGGCGGTGATGCTGCATCGGGAGCTGGTCGCAAGTCACTTCCTGGACCACATGGCGCGTCTGGCGGCCGCCTGCGCCTGCGTGGAGCGCCCACCCGCTGGCCCCGCCGCCGGCTGTAGCAGCGGCAGCAGCAAAAGCAGTAGCGGAAGTGATAGCAGCGGCGGCTGTAGCAATAGCAACGGAGGGTCTAATGAGCAGCCGCAGCAGCAGCCGCAGCAGCCGTGGGGTCAAGTGACGGGCCCGACCGCTGTCCTATACATGCGCCTATTATATGAGCTGTGTGTGGCTGTGCCGGCTGTGGCGGCGGCGTGGCAGTCGCACGTCATGCTGCAGGGCTGGCGGCTCCCTGCGGCAGTAGCTTCTGGCGGGGCCTGCAGCGCTGGTAGCAGTGGTACTTCTGGTGTTGGCGCTGGAGCAGCAACAGCAGGCGCGGAAGGCAGCAGCAGACCCAGCAGCACAGAGGAGGCGCAGCAGCAGCAGCAGCAGGCGCAGCTGCCGCAGCTGCTTCCGCCGCTGCCGCTGCCCCTGCCGCCCTGGGGCGGCTGCGTGCGCGTCCTGGCGCTGTCGCAGGTGGTTGTGACCCTGGAAGCGGCGGGCTTCGGCGGCGGCGTGCGGGGCGTGTGGGGCCTGCCGCCGGAGCTGGCTGTGGGGCTGCCGCTGGTGGGTGAGCAGGCCTACCGGGACGACGGCGGTCGGCAGCAGAGAACGATGTTTGAGCTTCGGCCCCAGGACCTGCCGCAGCCGTCGGCTCACTTGCGGACACAGCGGTTGACGCAGCTGATGCAGCAGGAGCAGCTGGTGCAGGAGCGCCTGTGCGAGGTCAGCCGGGAGCTGCAGGCGGTCCGTGCGAGCCGCCACCTACTCAAGTGCTGCCGAGGGGCCAGCAGCAAGAGGTCAGAGAAGCAACAGCTTTACGATCGGGTGCTGCTGCTGGAGCGGCAGCACCAAAACGTGGTGCAGCTGCAGCAACAGCTGGCGCAGCAAACGCAGCAAGAGATGGAGAGGCAGCAGCAACAGCTGGCGCAGCAAGCGCAGCAGCAGCAGCAGCAGCAGCAGCAGCAGCAGCAGCAGCAGCAACTGCAGCAGGTGCAGCAAATGCTGGTAACAGCAGCAGCAGCAGCAGCAGCAGCAGGTGACACGGCTGTGGCAGCTGCGGGTGAGGTGGTCGCACAGCAGGCCGTCGCCGGCGCTGTGGCATCGCAGCCACAGCCGCAGTCGCAGCCGCAGCCGCAGCCGCAGCCGCACCCGCAGCCGCAACAGCAAGACTGGCACGTGCTGCACCATGGGCCGTTTGAGCTGCTGCACGCCCTCCTGGACGCCGACCTGCAGGCGGCGGAGCTCATGGCTGCAGCTGCCCCTGCCGTTCGGCGGCCTGCTGGCATCTGCTGCGGGGCAGCAGCGGCCGCGGCAGCAGACGAAGACGACGGAGGAGGAGAAGGATTGCGGGAACGAAGCATCCATAGCGACCATATTGGCAGAAGCGGCACTGGTGGCGCCGCCGCGGCCGCCGCTGCCGCCGCAGACGCCGCCACGGCCCGTGACTGGCGCTACCCAGGCAGCCCCCGCGCCATGTATGAGCTGTTGTTGCGGGTGGCCGAGCTCGCGGTGGCTTCCGCCGGCAGTGCCGCTGAGGACGAGCCGCCGGCGGTGCCGCCGCTGCCGATGGCCTGGGCTGCTGCTGCGCCCTGTAGCGCTGCTGATAGAGGCGGCGGATCCGGTCGGGCAGCGGAGGAAGTTGTTCAAGGCACTGCAAGCGTCGGGCGCGTCGGCAGCAGTGGTTGCGACGGCATGAACAGCGGCGGTGCGGAGCGCGGCAGCAGCGGCAGCCGCGTTGGGCAGCAGGAAACGTACGAACCCGGCGGCGGGGGCCAGCCGCCGCCAAGCAGGCCGCTGCTGCGGCTGCGGCGCCAGCGCGCTTGGGCCACGGGCTGTGGGGCGTTGGCGCTGGCTAAGCGGTTGCGGCTGCTGCAGCTGTCGCAGGCAGCAGACCGCGACTGTGATCACGTGCGTACGGCAGGCGCGGAAGGCGCAGCAGCGCGCACAACAGCCGGCGACAGCCGGGCGTGTAGGGGGACGCAGACCGGCGTAGGCGGCACCGGCACCGGCACCGGTCCCAGCCCTCACCCCAGTTCAAATACCGGCACCGGCCAGCAGTACGGCAGTTACACAGACGTGGGCGGCGGAGGCATCGACACCAGCAGCGGTGGCGGCTGCGGCGGCGGCGGCGGTGACGATGGCGGCGGCTTTCCGCTGATGGGCCGCCGCTGGTGGCGTGCGGTGGTGGCCCTGCTGCGGGGCGGCGGCTTGCCGGCTGCCGCAGCTGAGGCGGCGGCCGGGGCGGTTGGCGACTGCAACAACCTGTTGGGGGTCGATGGCGTGTCGCTTTTTAATGTGCTGGGGCAGCCAATGCCGGGTGAGTTACAAGTAAGGGCTTCTGCTGCAGCAGCTGCTCATGCGGAACGGGGGGAAAGCGGCCCGTGCATGGCACTAGCTTGTCACAGACCTTCATTAATCCTTACCCGCGCCATGCCCCTCGCCAGGTCTGCAGCTGCCGCTCCGCGCGCCGCCGGGCCTGGAGGCGGCGCTGGGCGCAGGCCTGCTGCCGGCTGTGGAGTGTGCGCTGCGCCGCGCGGCCACCCCACAGGCCGTCGCCTTGCTGACTGAGGCTCTCTTCCAAGTGCCACAGGCGTTCGAAGAAGGCTACTCTTGGCCGCTGCTGCAGCAGCTGCTGGCGTTCACGCCGCCGGCCCAGACCGCGGCGCTGATTACTAGCCTGGGCAAGCGGGCGCAAGCGATCATAGACGCTGCAGTTGAGCAAAGCGACCCCGCGGATACCGGCGAGGCAGGAGCAAGAGTAGTGGAGCAAACTTCATTACCAGCCCTCTACCACGCCTGCCTTGCGCCGACCGCCCTGCTTCCCCACGCGGCTGCCTTAGCCATAACAGGATGCGCTGCCTCAGCAAGGGGCTTGGGTGCCGCCGCCGGCGCTGAACGGCAGGCTCAGCCACAGGCGGCTGTAGCAGCAATAGCCGCAGACGTCGGGTATGGCGCCGAGCTGCTACTGCGCCGCCGGACACGGCAGGTGCGGCTGCTGCTGTCGCACGCGCTGCACCGCTGGCTGCCAGGCGTCGTTCGGGCACTGCAGCAGACGCAGCGCCTTGAACCGCTGATGCCCGCTACAGACTTCTCTGGCCACTTATCGCAGCTGGTACGGTGGTTGCATTGCGCCTTGCCAGCTCTGCTGGAGGCGGAGGCGGCTGCAGAGGCGGGTGCAGAGGCGGGCGCGGGAGCGAGTCAGAAGGCGGAGGCGGGGCCCATGGGGAACGAGCATGTGGCAGCAGCCGGTGGCGGTGGCGGCAGCTGCACGCCGGCAGCAGCAGCAGCAGCAGCAGCAGCGGCGACAGCTCGCATGGTTGCTGCCAGCTGGCGGCAGTGGCTGGTGCGGGACGTGGGCGTGGTGGGCTTGGTGGAGGTGGGGCTGACGGCACTAGGCAGCAGTGCGCTGCCGCCGCCGCCGCCGCCGCCGTCCTCTGACGGCGATGCTTCTGAGGAGTACGTCTTTAAATGCTCCATGCGGCTTGCCCTCCTGCACCTACTCTCCCTGCTCATCTTGGCTGCACCCGACGCCCTCCTGCCTGTGCTACAGCCGGCGGCGGCTGCAGTAGCAGGCAGCAGTAGCTCACTCGCCGCCGCCGCTAGCAGCAGCAGCAACAGCAGCAGCAGCACGAGCAGCACGGCGAAGCGGCGGCGGCAGCAGAAGCAGCAGCCGGCGGCGCACCTGCCAGACCCGCCAGCGGCAGACGGCTCGGTGTGGGCCCCGCGCGCTCTGCGCGAGCGACTGCTGCGCGCTTGTGTGGTGTCACCCGCGTCCGCTGGTGCCACGGCGGGGCAGTTACACGGAGATGGCGCCGGCAGCGGGGACCAGCAGCAGCAGCCGCAGCCGCAGCAGCCGCTGGATGAAGCCCAGGTGCGCAGGCACGTAGAAACTGTGCTCCAGTGGGTTGAGCAGCTACGTGACGTGTGTGGCGGCAGCAGTGGCAGTGGCAGTAGCAGCCGCAGCTGCAGCAGTAGCAGTAGCCCCGGTGCGCCTGGCGGCTGCGGCGGCGGCTGTGGTGGCTTCTTGGGCGGGGCGCGGCGGCGGCTGGTGTTGCTCAATGCGGAGGTTGCGGCAGAGGCGCTGGCAGAGATGCGGGCGGTTGTGCCGCTGTCGCCGTGGGAGGCGGCGGAGGAGGGCCGGGCCCTGGCTGCGGAGCTGCTGCGTACCGGCAGCGGTGGCGGCAGCGGTGGCGGCAGCGGTGGCGGCAGCGGTGGCGGCAGCGGCGGCGGCGGCGAGGAGGCAGGGAAAGCGGGAGGAGCCGCTTTAGCAGCAGGCTGCAAGCCCTCGCCGCATACACCTGCTGCTGCTGCAGCCGCTGCTGTGCCATCAATCCTGCCCGACAGCTGCGCCAACCCGCGCTGCACCAACTTGGCGGGAGACAGCGAGCTGGGCGGAGGCGATGGCGATGGCGGGAGCGGGGGCGATGGGAGGGCGGCAGGCGAGGGCTGCAGCATGCGTGCATGCGGCGGCTGCGGCGTCCTGCGCTACTGCTGCCGCGCGTGCCAGGTGGCGCACTGGCGGGCGGGGCACAAGGAGGCATGCGCCGCGTTCGCCGCAGCTGCGATGGCGCTCAAGTGAAGCATTAATAGGATAATACCATGCAGTAAGGACCAGCGAGACAGAGGGCGGAAACGTCTGCGCCGGTGCATGAGTTAGCTGTCCGCTCTCTCTCTGTGGACGTGGGCGCTACCATGCGCAAGGGACGAGGTAGGCCGGAAGGCCGGTGTGATGAACGCTGACGGCGACGTGTGCATGAACGTGCTGTGACGGATTTGTCCTGCATGCCGATGGAACAAGGCATGGGAATGCGAGGTCCCAGTAGTGTCCGAAGCCCCCCACATAACCACAAACACAAGCAAGTAGCCAAACGGGCGCATAGGCAGGAGGAACGCGCTGCAACTGTACCGACGTCAGTAGGTGGCTGGAGGTTGCTGGAACGTTTGGCTGGCGCGCTCTCCTCACGCTCACGTGCTTGGGGTGCATTAGTTGTCCTGCATTCATGCATCTGTCGGTTGAGGTCCGTTGGTGCGGTCGCGGTGTGCAGACCTAGACAACTCAAACACCCCATTGAACCATCAGCACAAGCAAGCGGAATCTTATTGTACCCAGATGCTAGATAGCGGCGGCACAGCACGAAGGGGCGCAGGGTCCGATGTGTCCTGTTTGTGTGGTGTGTGTCCTTTGTGAGTCAACGGAAGCGGCGCTGGGCGTAGGGTGTGGAGGGAAGTGTCGGTTGTAGGGTCGGCCAAGAGGAGAGCATGCCAATGGAATAGGCATAGGGCAAGAATGCGAGGTCCCAGTAGTGTCTGAAGCCCCCCACATATCCGCAAATACAAGCAAGCAAGGCATCGGGCTCACAGCAGGAGAAACGCGCTGCAACTGTACCGACGTCAGTTGCTGGCTGGAGGTTGCTGGAGCGTTTTGCTGGCGCGCGTTCCTTGCGCTCATCTAAGTGTGGGCGGTAGGAGACGGCATCTAGATGTCCCAGGGCGCCGTCCGCAGGGATTGTGTACTTCTGCCTACTCCTACCACCCACACCCGGGCGCCCGGCCAGGCGAAAGCACGACCACACAGCCAATGCGACGCCGCGCAGCGTGAGAGCCAGAGTCGCAGCGCACCCGCTGGCAGGTGTCCACTGTCCAGCGTCCACGGATGAGCGCCGATGTTCACGACGAGCGTAATGCAGATACAGCGTGCAGCAATAGCAAGGGCAGAAACAGGGTGCGTCAGGGCAGAAGAGGGGGCCCGAATGTGCGGGATGGTGGGCTAGCCGAATGCGGTGCGACACACCAGCAACACAGCCGGAGGTGAGGAAGCGTAGCTGATGGAGAGGGGTATGGCTGTGACTTCGGAAGGGGCCTTAAGGTTTCCGCATGAGCGTAGCGAATAGCCGGAAACCGTGGTTTCCTGCGTTCGGAGTGTTCGTGGTGGTTCCCCCCGGGTTGGGGGGGGGACGTGGCGTGTGTGTTTGGGCTTGGGGGCCCATGCGTGGCATGGGCCGCCCTGGCCCGGTGAAGTAGCGGAGCGCGTGTTGGCGCTCGCTACTTTGCGAGTTTCTTTCTGTCAGTACTGACGCCGTCGTTCCTGGCTGCGCTCTTCTTGCGCTGCCACACGGCGGTTCGGGCTCGCCCTCCCAACCCCGCACGAAGACCTCAGTTCTCTGCTTGCAGGTACCCTGCTTCCCTTTAGGCGGCGGAGCCGCCCCCACCTATCGTGTAACGACGCAATGCATGGAAACTAGGGACGCGCTCTACTGTCGGAGAAGAGGAGAGCATGCCGCTGGGTAGTGTTTGCCCATTATGCAGAGTTATCGAAGGAATGGGAGATATGGCCGTGTTTCGGGCCCGGGGCAGAAGTCTCCCCACAGCTGTAACATAAGGTTGCGTCTACGGTGCTGCATAATCACAATGGTAGAGGACAGCGACATCAGCCATCAGCCCATCACAGCACCTCCAGCAACCCGCCGCGTGACTGCGTGCACTCCAGGCGCCTAGGCCCTCCCCTCACACAGCGCCCTCCCCTCACCCCCCGGTGCCTCGCTATCTACTGTTGACACGAGGCCCCAACCTAACCTCCGCAATTACTTCCCCTAGCCCACTAGCAACAATGGCCCCACCGGCGAGCGCCCCAGCGCATCTTCACGTCCACTGTCGTCCACAAGCTGGCAACGGCACACACGACGTCGACCGTCTCGATCGGGACCACACCTCTTAAGCTAGGAACCAGCAGGGACCTGTAGGCACTATCAACTGACTTTGACCCGTCCCACTCCCGTCACCGCGCGCGCCCTCGGTCGCTACTGCCCCCGCAGCAGCCGATGCAGGTACACCTCCTTGGCGGCGTCCCCTTGCAGCCCCCACCACACGCCCGCATCCACCACCGCCACGCGCCACCCCAGCCGCCGCAGCTGACGCACCCGCGCCGCCCACGCGCCCGCCGCCGCGCCGCCTTCCACGCCGCCCCCACCACCAGCACCATTGCCGAATGCAGCAGCGGCCAGAGGCGGCGGCGGCGGCGGCGCGCCCACCTGCGGCGCGAAGCGCTCCCGCAGCAGCAGCCCCAGCGCCTCGCCTGCCGCGCGCGCCTCCGCCTCCACCTCCGCCGCGCCATCGCCACTGCTACTGCCACTTCCACTGCTGCCGCTGCTACTGCTATTGCTACTGCTACTGCTGCTACTGCCGCGCCGCACCACGTACAGGGCCAGCCAGCGGGAGGGCACGGCCACGTCGACGTCGTCGGGCTGGGCCACCGTCACGCCCAGGCGGCGGGTGAGCAGGTACACCATCTGGCGGGGGGTGGTGGTGGTGTGTGTGTGGGGGGGGGGGGGGGCGCAGGGCCGGAGATTGGCGCAGGGGAGGGGTCAGAAGGGGCGCAGCTGAACTGAGCAGAGAGCAGGCAAGCGGACACGAGTTCGCATGGCCCCACATGGCTCTTGCAAGTATGGGCAAGTGCGCTGCACGCGGGTGGGATGGACCATGCACGCCAGACTTGTGCGCATCTCATCCTCCGCTGCCGCCAGCCGCCAACCCCCACCCCGCCAACCTACCCAAGTCCCTCCCCTTCCCCTTCCCCTTCCCCTGGTTTGGGTTCTCTTGGTCGTTTCGCTTTTGGTTTCTGGAATGGACTACCCTCCCCCTCCCCCTCGCCTTATCCCCACCCACCCACCCACCTGGTTGCGGGCCCGCTGCACCTCGTCCACCAGGGCGTCACCGCGCCAGTGGAACAGCAAGTCGCGCCGGCAGCGGGCCAGCTCCTGCGGCGTCGTATACGATAATGGGTTGTTGCCGGGGCGCGTGTGTGTTGGGTGCGTGGGGGGTGTTGGGCGGTGGTTGCTAGCGGTAGAGGCTGTGGGGTGGTGATCGGAAGCGTGGGCGTGGGGAGCGGGCTGAGCGGCGCAGTGTCTTCAATGCGGGGGCTGGGTTCAGTACGGGGGCTGGGTTCAATGCGGTGTTGGGCGCCGCAGCGGCCTGCATGTCGCCAGTTGGACCGCCAAAGGCCGTCCCGCCTTAGTGCCGTAGGACCCACCTTGGGGCTGGCCAACAGCGCCGCCGCCGCCTGCGCCGCGCCCGGCGGCGCCCACTCCAGCCCCCCAGCCCCGCCAGCGCCCGGCGCCGCCGCCGTCGCCGCACCCGCCGCCAGCTGTTGCAGCGCAAACAGCAGCGCCAGGTAGGGGCCGGACATGGCGGCGTGCAGCGGCACGTACTCGCCGTACGCCGCCGCCACCCGCGCCTGAAGCGACCTGCGCATACAGCAGGTGCAGGCGCAGGCGCAGGCGCAGTCGCAGGGCCGGCAAGGGCGTGGGCAGGAAGTCAAGCAAGGAGGCGAGGTGCGGTAAGTGGGGAACACACGGGGCGTGAGAGGAGGACGAGGTGAGGTGCGGCACGGTCAGTCTGGCTGGATGATGCAGAAGGAAGCTCAAGCTGCAAAAGCAACCAACCGGACATTCGAAGGCTACGGTACCCCAAAGCTGCGACAGCCGGGTGCGATACCGCATGTGGGCGCCGCCGCTGCCGCTGCCTGCGCACCAGCCTACCTGCCAGTGCGCCCCAGCGGGCCAGCCACCGCTGCCACAACCTCCTCCCGCGTCGCACGCGGCTGACACGCCGGTGAGGACGCGGACGCCGAGGTCGGCGACGTCGGCGCCACCCGGCCACTGTCACTGCTACTGCCGCTGCTGCTGCTGCTGCTGCCACTGCTACTGCCGCCGCCCACCGCCCGGCCGGACGTATCCGCTGCCACCAGCATGGCCGCATGCAGCAGGTACATGACCGTCACGTCGTCAACGGCGGTGGCGGTTGACGGCGCCGCCGCCGCCAGGGAGCGCAGCCCTGCCTCCCACACCGGCGGCGGCGCGGCGCCGTGCATGGCCGCCGCCCACAGCAGCACCGCGCGGTGCGGCGCCGGCAGCGGCGCGGCGGCGCCGGCGGCTGACGAGGACCCAAAGAAGCCACTGCCCAATCCTCCGCCGCTGCTGCCGTCACCGGCCATGCACCCGGCGGACACGGCAGCCTGCGGCAGGCAGCGCAGGGAAGGAGGGACGAAGCAAAGGGCTGGTGTCGGAAGTTTCCTGCCGCTCCCAAACCTGTGTATCCAGGAGCCGCGCAGCTCTACAGTCAAAACCCCTCTCTAACACAAACGCGCACGCACCTGCAGGCGCTGCAGGTAGGCTGGGCTGGGTGAGTGCCCCGCCCACGCCAGCGCCCACACCAGCGTCACGACCTGCGCGGGCGGGACAGCGGGTGACACACACGTACACACACACGCGTGTCTTTCATGTGTTATCTCCCTTGTGAACTCTAACACACACGCATGTGGCCCACCTGCCGACGACATTCATCGTACCCACAACAGCCACAACGCAATGCATGCCAAAAACAGCGTTTCCCCCCCCCCCCCGTTCTTCAACACTTTCACAATGCGGCATGGGCCCTAGCAGCACCATCCGCACCAGCCACCAGCCAGGCACACCGCGCGCGTACGCACGCCAACACCAGACCCACACACCTGCAGCGGCTGCGGGCCGTCCCAGTTCGCCAGCGCCGCCGCCTCCAGCGCCGCCAGCGCCGCAGTGGACGGCGCCGCCGGCAGCGCCTCCAGAGCCGGGTCCAGGCCTCCTGCTACAGCCGCCGCTGCCGTTCCACCGGCTGTAGCTGCGGCAGCTGCTGCTGCGGCGGCGGCCGGCTCGCGCATGAAGGCAAGCAGCGGCTGCAGCAGGCTCGCGCGGTAGGCTGTAGCCAGGGGCAGCGGCGTGCTGCTACTGCCGCCAGGCGCTGCAGTGCCACGCGCGGGCGCGGGGTCGGCGTGTGCCTCCCGGACCAGCCCCGCCAGAGAGGCAGCGGCGTCCAGCAGCGCGGCCGCTAGCAGAGGCCGCACCGAGGGTGCCGCAGAGGCGTCGTGACACGCGTCGTGGAGCAGGGACGGGCCCCCGGTGGCTGTCACCCCGCTGCCCCGCTGCCACCAGCGCAGCGCCGGGGTGGCCGTTGCGGTTTCGGCATGGAGAGGAAGTGAGCCCGGGGCTGCCAGCAGCTGAGGCCCTGGGAGGCTGAGAGGACGGGGCTGAGGACGGCACGATGAGGACGGGGCTTCGTGGCCACCGCGCTTCGGTGACGCCTCCAGAAGGCAGCTGGCGCCCGCTGCCAGGGCAGATAGCGCAGGCAGCGCAGCTGCATTGCGTGCATGTGTACATGGGTTCAAACTGTGAACAACCAAACACGTAGGCCGCGACGAGGTGCTGCCAAACCTGGTCCCGATGGCTTTGGCCTCGACCTCGCGCACTCACCCAGACTCCTGCGAGACATTTCCGCTTCGTTCCGGGCCTTTCTAGTGCTGATACATCGATGAAAGCCGCACGATTTGGCACAAGAATGCACAACGCCCAAGTTTGTATTACAGCTTTGTGCCGATATGCCCAGCGTACGCCGTAGAGCGCGCGATGCAAAGAAATATGTAGAATTGCAATATTTAGCATGCTCAATGGCACGTTGTGGTCATCTGCTTTTTGTCCGCCACCATCCTGCGCAAAATCCAAGCCAGCCCTGAGGCACACGCCTGCTTCACGTTGCTCCCGCAAGCTCCAACACCGAGAACATCTCACTCATTCGCTCCTGCTGCTTTTCTTCCCCGGATGCCCCGTCAATTACTTGACCCAGCCGTTGGGCACGGTGGAGCTGAGTGGCCCCTTGCTGGTTAGGAAGGGCTTGCCCTTGAAGGTGGGCACGCCGGCTGCGGGAGCGAGGGGCGGCAGGGCAGCAGGGGGACGGCTCAGGACCCGGGAGAAGCAGGCTCAGCAGTAACCAGGCAAGGAGACGCCACATGGGATCCGGCGCCAGCGAACCCTGTCCCATTCCATCCCTGATGTCGACGGGCTGCTGCTTCCTTCCCTCGGTCCCCACCTGCACCACCGGGACCGGGACTTATCGGGTTGTGGGAATGTTTGCGAGTTTTCTCCTCCTCCTTCTCCCATATTAGGCCACGCTCACCTCCTCGCTCTTATGCATTGGGTTTGGTTTAGTTTGGGCTGGTAACCACAACCACCCCTCAAGCCACGTGCACCGCACACCACAAACTGGAACGCACCCACCCTCCCTCCCTCCCTCCTTCCCACCCTCACACCCCATTTCATGCTTGCCCACCCACGCCCGCGCTCGCGCCCGCCACTCACCGCCGTCGGTCTTCATGTCGGGGAACAGGCGCTCCAGGATCTTCTTCTTGGGGTTCACCTCCTCCAGCGGGGCGTTGGTGAAGCTGCGGGAGGGGTGTGCATGAATGTGGGTGGCGAGGCAGGGGTGTGGGAGGTGGTGTGGGAGATGGTGTGGGAGATGCGGTGCGATAGGGGCGTAGGGTGTCGGCGGTGTCGGCGGTGACAGCGATGTGGGGCATCATGAGGGCGCAGGTACCCACACGGTGCTTGCAGCACTCCTCCCTGGGCGCAGCCCTCATAAGCTCTCTTCCGCTCCGCCCTGATCGGATGCCTAGACCGCCGCCCTGTATCAGCCCGCAGGCAAGTCGCCTACTAAATGCACCACCCACCTGCCATCTCCCCCATGAGCCAAACCATGCGCCACACGACTCCCTCCCTCCCTCCCTCCCTCTCCTCTCTCCCTCTCTCCCTCCCCTCCCTCCCTCCCTCCCTCCCTCCCTCCCTCCCTCCCTCCCTCCCTCCCTCCCTCCCTCCCTCCCTCCCTCCCTCGCTCGCTCGCCCACTCACCCCTCCACCGTGAGCCGCTCGCCCAGCGGCACGCCCTCCGGCACGGCCACCGGCTCCACCGTGCCGTGCGCGTCGTCCGAGGCGCACAGCACCTGACCGTGTGTCCGTGCGCAGGTGCGGATGCATGGGGTAGGGGTGCGGGCAGGGCAGCAGGGGGAGCGGAGCAGGTGAGGCATTGTAGTGGGCGAGCGTGTGTGCAGGAGGCAGCCCATGGGCTGACCGCCCAAGACAAGGGGAAGGGCGCTGTGCACGTGGGAGCCGCACATGATGGGAGGTGGGTGCGTTCACAGCTGGCAGGGCACATGGGCATGGCGGCGCGGGCCTCGGATATTCTCAAACTTTAGCTCCCACTGCGGGTGGCGCGTCGAGCTTTGATTGCGTCGTCACCGGCCGTCCCACACGTGCCTTTCACCCCTCGTGTGGACTCCTGACCACCCCCGAAGCATCAGTACTGCGACACAGGAGCCTCAGATATTCTCAAACTTTTACCGCCATCGCTGCGCCTGGTCAGGCATCAGCGTCCGGGTTAGTTTGTTCATCAACGGCCGTGCATCCCTGACTGTGATGACGCGCGTGTGGCCCCATGCATGTGTGCATGTGTGCGTCATGTCGCTCAGCCAGACCTCAGATATTCTCAAACTTTACTCCCATGGTTTTGGGTCGAGATGAGTAGGTGTCATCAGCGGTCTCCGGGTCCGTGCCGACACGCCAAACCCACGCCCCCCACCCTTCCCACCACCCCTCCATGCATCGCATGCTGGCTGGCATCCCAGGCGGCCGCCGCGGCGCCACAACCCGCGCGGCCGACCAGAGCCATCAACTACCCCTACCCCAGCCCCAATGCATACTGCAGATCCTGCCCGCGCCGGCTGTAGGTAGGCGATGCGCCCGCGGTGCTGCAGGACCGGGTGCTGCTGGGTGGCGCCGCTGCAGCGCCCTCGGCCTCACTGAGCGGCGCGGCAGAAACCCCTTGACCGGCGAGCACTCCATTGCATTGTGCGGGCGTGTAGTTCTAGCAAACCTAGTAACCTTCCGGCAGCCCCACCCTGTCCATGCTGTTTCCCACCCACGGCCTCACCATGCCGTAGCTCATGACGTCCCTCATCTTGGCGGGCTTGAGGTTGCACACCACCACCACCACGCGGTCCTGCATCTTCTCGATGGGCACGAAGTTGCGCAGGCCGCTGATCACCTGGCGCGGCTTGTCCTCGCCCACGTCGATCTGCATGGCACGGGCACGTTTGTGGGGTGTGAGGTGGGGTGTGAGGTGTGAGGTGGGGTTGCAAGGTGCGGTGCGGCGTCTGTAGAGGTGACGGGCGAGGCCGTGGACGGCGGGTGCGGGCGCAAGCGCAGTCATTGGTGTGCGTGAGTGGGGGCGGCTGGGCGGGCGGGTGGCACAACCGTGCGGTTTGGTTGGACGTGGCTGGAGGCGACCACTGCTGTTGGTGCCGCACTGGCACACACACACACACACACACACACACACACACACACACACACACACACACACACACACACACACACACACACACACACACTCTCCGTTTCCGTTTACCAACAAACACACACACACACACACACACACACACACACACACACACACACACACACACACACACAGACGGGCGATCTGAACAAAGCTCCGTACAGCCGCTGCGGACCTTTCATGCCAGCAATCCAAAAACTGTCGCTCCCCTATCCTCCAACCCCACCAGCTCCTCCCCACACAGCACCACCAGCTCCTCCCCACCTCCTCAAGGTACAGGGAGTCGGCGTTGGGGTGCTTGTCGATCTTCACAATGCGCCCCACGCGGCAGTCCAGCATATCAATGGTCGCCTCCTCCTCCTCCTTTTTGGCAGCGCCACCGCCGCCCTCCTTCTTGGCAGCCGGCGCCGCCGCGGCGCCAGCGGCCGCGGCGTCCTTCTTCTTGCCCTCTTTCCCGCCCTCCTTGGCGGGGGCAGCAGCAGCCGGCGCAGCAGCGGCAGCGGCGGGCGCGGCAGCGGCGGCGGCCGCGTCCTTCTTGCCGCCCTCCTTCTTAGGCGCAGCGTCGGCCGCGGGCTTGGCAGCGGCCTACAGAAAGCGGGAATGATGACAGCAGCAGCAGCAGCAGGCAAGTGACATGGAAGGCCAAATCATCCACAAAGCACCCCCACACACAATGGAGCGCTGTCCCTTCCAGTTCGTGCAACACTGCGACGCCCCTTCCCTCCCCTTCCCTAGCCTGACCTGACTTGCCCCTGATGCATTCCTGCACCCCCCTAGGTTTTTCTCCGCCCAGACGATGCCGCTTCGCGTTAGGTCCTACCCACTCCCCATCCTCCATTGCTCCTGCCGGTACCTAGGCCACTGCCTCCCCCGCCCCTACCTTGTCCTTGCCGGCGGCGGGCGCGGCCCCCTTGGCGTCAGCGGCGGCGGGCGCGGCGGCTGCCTGCACACACATGGAGCCGGGCGGCGGCGAGTGAGGGACACGAGACCCGAGACCTAGCCCTGGGGCTCTGCACGTGGGCTGTGTGCCGTGGCTCCGCCAGAACCAGCCATTGCAGCCGTAAACGGTAAGGACAGCCGGCGGGCGCCGATAACGACGTTCCCATGCGGCTCCCTCCAGGGGAGCCCATCGCCCCCTGTACCGTGCGCTGCCCGCGCCAGCCCAACCCGCGCCTGCCACTGCCTGGTCGCTGCTGCTGCTGCTGCTGCCGCACGCAAGGCACCACGGAGCTCCGCACGCTGGGTTGTGACCTGGGTTGGCCCCGCCGGGCTGTGAGCCTGCCATGGCGCTTTCCTGCGGCAGCTGCCGCCGCCGCTGTCACAATTCATCCCTGTCAACCCCAACCCATATCCTTTCAGCAGTCGTTCACTCTAGCGGGCCCCCCTCCCTCCAGCCAACACGCCGCCAGCCTCGCGCGCATCCCCACCACCGCCCATACCCCCCAGCCCTCGCGCCCTCGCGCCCCACCTTGGGCGCCGGCGGCGCGGGCGGCGGCGGCGCCACGAAGCGCGGCTTGTTCAGGACCAGGCGGGGCTGGCAGAAGCCGGCCGCGTCCTGCGTGGCCTGGATGAGGTCCACCCAGCGAAGCAGGTTGCAGAAGTGCAGGGTCTGGGCCGCTGGGAAGGCCACCGCGGCGGGGTGCACCAGCGCGTACACCACCAGGTCCGCCAGCGAGGCGGCGCCGCCCACCAGGAAGGTGCGGGAAGCCAGGTGCTCGTTGAGCTGTTGGTGTTGGTGTTGTACGAGCGCGAGGGGCAGACGCGTGTGTGTTTTGGTGCGGATGAGGTGGTGTATGTGGGGCGATGGGCATGGGAAGGGGCTCAGGCGTGAGGGAAGCAGGCGGCTGCGCATGTGCTGACCAGGGGCTACTGCTAGGCGTAGCCAAAAGAGCAAGGGCAATGGGGTGTATGCAATAGGGGGTCGGCCCCAAGCCAGGCGGTGGGACCGGACCTTGCAGGGGCGGGCTCCCACGGGAAACTATTCCCTTGGGCCCGTCCTTTCGGCCCTGTGTCGACACCAGGACTCGCCAGCCTACCTTGACCAGCTTGTCGTCCATTAGCGGTGAAAGCTCGGTGGTGGCCCAAGTAAGCCACTCCGCAACCTGGGCGAGAAGGAAAGCGGCGGCGGGCATGCAGCGAATCGGTGCGCGAACGGTCAGCTTCGGTGCGCTAGATTGGTCATTCCGTATCCAATGAGCCCAGATCTGGCGCCCAGCAAGCCCTCACTTGCGCTTGGAGCTCCGGAGTCGCGCCCAGCAGCGCATCCTTGCGCGCGCTGCTGCGCGCCAAGTGCGTTGCGACAGCTGCAAGACCAGCAATGGTTTCTTTCCCTGATGTCAGCTGCACTTGCCCGCTGGTCGAGGCGACGGGTTGCTCGCTCGCTGAGCAAGCTTGTGCAATAAAACGCGCACAAGAGAGAGAGTCGGCCATTTTTATTTGCTGCAATTCAACTACGTAGGTAGGTTGGCGCACCTCATTTAGGTTATATGGCGCGAATTCGGAATTGTCGAGTTCCGCCATGATCGTGTGCACCCCTTTCACCGTTGCAGCGCACAAGCAAGCCTCGCGTTTCAAGCCGTCTTAATCCTTGCCAAGTAATCACTACGAGCGGGCAAACTTAGTGTGGCCTGCAGTGTGGTCCCGTTGACGACACTCTGTCACCGGCACGAGTTAAAGTGAAACTCGGTTGTTGTAAGATCATAGTTAGGAATGGAAAGGCCGAATCGAGGCGGACCCCGTGAGGACAGGGTCTGCCCCTGAACAAGGGGTACTTGGGGCGCCTTCGCGCTCTGAGGACAGGCTGCGAGGATGTCTTGGGCACAGCAGCCTGTTGAAGTCTCCGGCGCAGCGCAGCCGGCTGCGGCAAGCGCGACAAGCCGGGACATTTTGGCCGGGCTGCAGGCCCCAGTTTCTGACGGGGAGGAGTCGGTGTTCCTGAGCTCCTCCTTTGAGTCGGCCGGAGGCGGCTGGCAGGAGGAGCAAGGTCCGGGCGCGGACGTCGCGGGGCTGACAAACTCGAGTTCGACCTCGCCTCCCGGCCTCGGCGCCGGCCGCGCTGCCGCCGTACCAGCTTGGGGCGCGCCCCCCGGCGCAGACTCCGCCCACGGCGCAGCAGATCCGGCCAGCTCCAGCAATGCCATGCTGAGTCAGCTGGCCTCCCTGCGCATGCGCGCTGCTGCCGCGCACGCCGGCCCAGCAGCGGGCCCGGCAATGGATGCTGCGGCGACTGCATCGGGGCCGCAACGGTCGCAGCAGCGCGCGCTGGGCAGCGGCTTGGGCGGCAGCGGCCTGCCCACCAGCGCGGCGGCGGGCCCCAGCGCGGCCGTTTCCTCCTCGCAGGCGCGGCGGCTGCGCGCGCCGCTGCTGTGGCGCCTGTTCCCTCGCTGCATCCGCGCCGGAAACCACGAGTGCTGCATCGCGGCCGAGGTGACGTTGCCCGTGGCGCCCTCGGACTGCTCCGTCACCGCCGTGCGCGACGGCAGCCGGCCGCTGCCGGTGCGCCTGGAGTTCCTCAACGACCGCCAAGCGGTGGGCGACGAGGGCGGCGACCAGGAGGGCGGCGGCGCGGAGCTGGGGGGCGGCGGCGGCGGCGGCGGGCCGGCGGCGCTGCGGCGGCGGCGCGCGGCGCGTGACGTGCTGCGCATGCTGCGCCCGGAGCGGCCTGACAGCGAGCTGGTGCTGATCTGGCTGGTGCCGGGCGAGGCGGCGGGCATGGTCATGATTGAGCTGCACGCGCGCGTCACGCCCCACCACCCTGCAGCAGCACATCCCGCCGCCGGCGGCGGCAGTGGTGCCGGCGGTGGCAGCGGACGCACAGCGGACGCGGCGCCTGGAGTGGAGCCAGCAGGCACAGGCACAGGCACAGGCACAGGCACAGGCACAGGCACAGGCACAGGTACGGGTACGGGTACGGGTACGGGTACGGGCAGCAGCGGCGCCGATGCGACGCGCCTGGCCGCGATGGCCGAGCTCGCGGCGGCGGACGACGGCCACTGGGACGTGGCGCCGGGCAGAGTGCGGGCGCTGCACCGGCCGCACCGCACCGCCACCGCGGCGCAGCCCGCCGCCCTGGCGGCCTCCACCGGCGCCCTGGACACGGCCTGGCGCAGCGGCGGGCTGCGGGGGCAGCTGGGGCCGGGCCTGGGCCTGGCGTCCGCCTCGGCGGCGGCAGGTGATGGGGATGGTGGTGGTGGTGGTGCCCATGGCGCCGCCGCCGCAATCAGTGGCGGCGGCAGCGGCGGCGGTGTGATGGGTGTGGACGACACGCTGCGGGGCGGCGCGCCACTGGCGCTGTCTGCGGGCGCCATGCCGGTGGCGCTGCTGCATGCGGGCAGCCGGCTGAGGGCGGCGGGTCCTCCCGGTGTGGCACAGCTGGGAGGCGGAAGCGGCGCCGGCGTATTGGCGGCGGCAGGCCCAGGCTCCGGCGGCAGTGGCAGCGGCAGCGACGACCGGGAGCGGGCGCAGCACCAGCACCAGCACCAGCAGCGGCAGCAGCAGCAGCGGCAGCAGCAGCAGCAGCAGCAGCAGCAACGGTTGCATGACACGTGCAGCAGCGGTGCGCTTACGCTTGTAGTGGTGCCGGACGCGGGAATGGAGGCCGAGGTGTGCGGACTGCTATCGCAGCAGTACCAGCAGACGCCACTGCCGGTGTGCGGCGGCGGCGCCGCCGTCCCGGAGGACCTACACGCACCTGAGGCGGCATCAGCTGCGGCCGCAATAGGCGCGGCCGGCGCCAGCGGCGTGCTGGAGGGTGGCGTCGTGGGTTTGGCCGGCGGCGGCGGCGGCTACAGCGGCGGCGGTCTGACCGAGGACGACGATGACGCGCGTGCGCGGGAGCGCTTTTTGTGGGACTTGGGCGCGTGGCTGGAGTTCTCCAACGAGCAGGCGGCGCTGCGGCGGCGAGCGGCGGCGGAGGCGGCGGAGGCGGCCGCCATGGCGGCCGCGATGCGCGAGGCCACGGCCGGCGGCGGCGGACCCGGCGCCAGCGGCATTCCTGCCTACACGCCGCTGCTGCGCCCCGGCGCCGACGGCCTCGTCGACTACTTCGCATCGCCACTGAGCGCCGCGGCCGCGACCCCCGCCGCCGCCGCCGCCGCCGCCGCTGCCGCCAGCGCCTCCAACGCCCCGGCGCCGCTGCCGGGCCAGGAGGCGGCGGAGGCAGCCCGCAGCATGACGCCGGGCATGCACGGGCCGCTGCCGCGCGCGGCGCTGGAGCTGCTGGGCTTCGCCTGCAGCCGCGGCTGGGCGGCGGTGTCGACCCACGTCGTGCTGGGCCTGATGGACATGGGCCACTCCATGACCGCCATCAACGCCGCCGTGCAGGTGCGGGCGCGGGCGCGGGCGCGGGCGCGGGTGCGGGCGAGCCCCTGCTTGGTTGGTTGCGGGGGCTGGCCTATGCTAGCAAGGACCTCGTGTACGTTTTTGCCCGTACGCACTTTGTGGTGTGCGGGACGCGGGAGTCCCCTGTTGCGTCGCGCCAGGCGCAGGGGCTGCAAGCTAGGGCTTGGCTTTGTTGCGCTGTGTCCCCGCCCTTCTATACACACACACACACACACAAACAGCCCATGTGATTTTGTAATAACACATGACGTGTGCCCGTGTGCTGCAATGCCGCAGGCGGCGCACGGCTGGTCAGCGCTGCACCTGGCGGCGGCCAGCGGCAGCCCCGAGCTCATGGGCATGGTGGCGCTTTGGCGCAGCTACGGCCGCAGCTCCGCAGGGGCAGTGGCGGCGGGGCCGCCTGCGGCTGCGGGGGCGGCACCAGGCGGGATCGCTGCGGCAGGCGAAATCGAGCAGCCCGGCGCGCCGAGTACAGGCACAGGGGCTGCGGCGGGCGCGGCGGGCGCGGAGCTGGGGGACGCGGCGGCTGCGGCAACGGCGGGGGGCGCACGGCGGCGGCGCGGCGGTGACGTGGCGGAGGAGTGGCGCGCCATGGTGGCCGCGGTGAGCGCCTGCCCCGGTGTGGGGATGCCTAGGAGCGCCGCGGGATGCCTTGCATGCGATGTCGCGTTGCACCGCCCCCTGGTCCTCACACCCCGAGGGAGGGGGCTCCGGCTCCTGCTGGCGCGCGCCGCCACCACCGGCACGTGTGCCCGGCACCTTCCGTACGCTTACTACCAGCACGTTGACGCCCTCCCGCCCTCCCGCCCCGCTCTGCCTCCATGTGCGCGCAGCCCGGCCCCGGCGGCCTGACGCCGCTGCACCTGGCGGCGGTGCTGCCCGCGCCCGCCGCCGCCGCGCTGGACCTGCTGTCGGGCCTGGCGGCGGAGGCGCTGCCCGCCTGGTTCAGCGTGGCGGCGCGCGACGGCTGCACGCCCGCGCACTACGCCAGCCGCGCCGGCAACAGCCACCTCAACGACCACGCGCTGCTGTGTTTAGCGCTGGGGCTGGGCACGGCGGCCCTGGATGCGGAGCTGGGGCCGGCGGCGGCGGGAGGAGGACGCGGAGGAGGAGGCGGTGCTGGTGGCGAGGGACTGTGGGAGACGGCCTCAGTGATGCAGGTGGGTGGGTGGGTGGGTGGGTGGCGCGGGGTGGGTGGGTGGGTGGGTGGGTGGCGATGGTTTTCACGGCGTCTGCCGCGAAGTTATGGCAATAGCCGCGAGTGCCTTCCCCGTGATTCCAGCCTAGTGCTGTGTCGCTGACGCTGACGGCCTGTCTTTCGCCCTCTGCCCTCCTCCCGCCGCGCCCTCTCCCCGGCACCCGCTGTCCCCCTCCATGCAGGAGGTGCGGCCCTACTACGCCGAGCTGCAGGCCGACATGGCGGAGCTGCAGGCCACCGCCAACAGCGGCGGCGCCGGCCTCAGCGCCGCCATCACCCGCACCGCCTCCGGGTCCACGGAGCTGTGGGGCGACCCCGCCGCCGCCGGGTCGGCAGCCGCCGCCGGGTCAGCAGGCGCCGCGGCAGCAGGCGGCGGCGTCAGCAGCGGCAGCGGCAGCGGCAGCGGAGGCGGGGGGCCCTACTGCGACATCCAGGCGGCGGCCGCAGTCCTGGCGGCCATCCGGAGTGGCAGCGGCGGCCGGGCTGCCGGCGGTCCCGGCGTGACCTCAGCGCACGGCAGCATCGAAGGGGTGGCGGCCGAGGCGGCGGCGCCGATGGGGTCGGGACCGGGGCGGGCCGCCAGCCCCATTGCTAGCTGCGGCGGCGGCGGCGGGGGCCACAGCGACGGCAGCAGCAGCGGCCAGGCACGCCTCTTGTCCACTGCCATGCGAGCTGCCGCCGAGCGCTGGGCCACCGCTGCCGCCGCGGCTGCTGCCGCCAGCGCCACACGCGGCCCTAACAGCCGGCGCCCGCCCAGCGGCAGTCAAAGCCGCACCGCGGGCGGCGGCGGCGTCATGGCTGGTGGCGGCGACGGCGAGGGCAGCAGCCGCAGCGGCAGCCGCTCCGTCGCGGGGGATGCGGCTCTTCTGCTGCATCCGCAGCCGCCTCTGCCGCTCTTGCAGCCGCTGCAGCACTCGCAGCAGCAGCAGCAGCAGCAACAGGAGCTGCCGCAGCGGGCCAGCTCCAGAAGCGGAGGCAGCTCCGCGTCAAGCTCTCGGACGCTGGAGACAAGCCTGAGCTTCAACCGGGATGACGAAGGCGGCACGGGCGCGGGCGGCTCGCATGCCGCGCTGCTAGCGGGCGACGCGGCGCAGCAGCAGGGGCCGGGTCAGAGGCGGCTGCTGGCGTCCCTTGCAACCGGTGGCGCAAGCGGTGTTGGGGGCCGCCCGCCGGGTGCCGGGGCGGCGGAGCGTGGCAGTCCCGACTTTGGCTTTGGTGTGAGCGGGCAGCAGGGCGGCGCGCACCAGGAGGCCTTGCAGGGGCCCTCCACACAGAGCACGTTGTGCAACCGGCGCGGCGGGCGCGCCCTCGCGACGGCGGAGGCCGCGGCACTCGCGTCACAGCCCCAGGCGCCGGCCACAGCCGCGGGCGATGCGGCCGGCGCAGGCGCCATCGCGGCGGCCGCGGGCATGGCGTCGCCATTCTCGGCCGCCGCCGGCGCCGCCGCGGGCGCGGGCGCGGGCACGGAGGCCGGTGCCGCTCGGGGCGAGGCCGCTCGCAGCATGCTGCGGACAGGCGGTGGCGGCGGCGGCGGCGGCACGGGCAGCAGTGGCGCTGTCGCTGCCGGCGGAGGCCATATGACTTACACCACGCTGGCGGCGGCTGCGGCCGCCGTGGCGGGCGGCTCACCGCCGCTGGTTGACGTTGCAGGGGTGGTGACGGAGAGCGAGTCGTGGTGGTCGGAGCCGTGGGGCAGCCAGTCGGCCGCCCGCCGCAACTGGCCCGACCCCAACGCCATTGTGACGGGTCTGCTGGAGCGCGTGTCGCCGGTGGCCTCCGCGCACGGCTCCTACAGCCCCAGCTCCAGCTCCTGGCGCTCACCCAGCTCCACGCCCGTGCCAGGCAACACTGCGGTCTTTGGCGGCGGCGGCGGCGCTGCCGCTGGCACCGCCGCCGGCAGAGCGCTGCCGCCGCTGGCACAGGTGGCGGCGCCGCCGGCAGTGGCGGCGCCGCCGTTGTTCTCACCGCCGCACTCGGCGCAGGGTGGCGTGTCATCAGCGCTGTGGGCGGCCCTGGCGGCAGGCATGGACGAAAGCGAGGTGGCGGAGGCCGCCGCCGCCGCGGCGGCGGCCATGGCTGCCGGCGGCGCCGCTGCCATCGCCGCCGCCACGGGTGTGCCGATGGAGAACACGGCACCCGTCGGCCGGCAAGGGGACTCGCTTGAGGTCCTGGCGTCGCCGCAGCTTTCCAGTCTGCCGCCAGGGCTGCAGCCGCGCTCGCCCATCTACACGCCCTCCACCTCCCGTTCCAACGTGCTGCAGCCCCCGCCGCCGATGCAGCCGTCGCCGAGCCGCTACAGCCGCGGCAGCCACAGCAGCACCTGCCACACGGACACCAATGCCGTGGACGTGCTGTGTGCGTCATCGCTGGTGTCCGCCGCCGCCTCCGCCGCGGCGGCCGCAGCCGCCAGGTCGGGGGCTGGCGGCAGTCGGCCGGTGCGGCGTGGCGTGCGCCGAGTGATTAGCACCGCCGCCGCAATCGCCAGCGGCGCAGCGGCGGGCGGCGGCGGCGGCGGCAGCGCCAGCAGCCGCGCGGTTCGGAGCATGGGCGCCGGCGGCAGCGGTCTGTCGGTGGGCTGGGGCAGCGTGGTGCCAAGAACGGGCGCGATGGGCGGCAGCGCCCCGTCAGGCAGCAGCCACGAGCCTTCCAGTGGGAGCGGCGACGCGCTGGCCGCACCGCAGCCACGCGTCGCAGCCTTTGGCGGCAACGCCCCGTCAGGCACGTCGGCGGCGGCAAGTGGCTTGGCGGCGGCTCCGCCGCCGGTTGTTGCCGCCATGCCAGAGGTGGCGGCGCGCCGGCTTGCAGGTCTGCAGGTGCAGCTGCAGGCGCACATGCAGGCGCATGGGCAGCAGCTGCCGGCCGGCTGGCCATCCATTACGACTGTGGTGGTTGCACCACCGCCGCCGCCAGTGCCGCATGTGGAGATGCCACTGCCACTGCCACTGCACGCAACGCCGCAGGGCCCGCGCTCTCCGGAACAGCCAGAGCAGCTTCGCATGGAGGTGGAGGAGCCCAGGAGCAACGCGCCGCAGGTGCCGCCGCTGCCGCTCTGCGCACCGTCAGCGCCCAGTGCACCTCCAGTGCCCGTCGCAGCGCCGCTGACACCCCCTCGACAAGCGGCCCATGCGCTTACTACAGAGCCAGCAGGAGGAGCCACCGGAGGCGCGCTGGATGCCGCTGCAGCGACTGCAGCTAAGCCGGCAGCGCGGCCAAAGCTGCTCGCGCGGGGAGGGCTGGCGGTGGCGGTGGCCGTTGGTGCGGCGGCATGGGTGCTGGCGGCGGCTCTGCGGCGTCTTCAGGAGGCCCAGGTGGGGAGCCAGCAATGGTTCAGCAAACGTGTCATGGGGCTTGAGGGCGGCAGCCGGGGAGCTGTATGGCGTGTGGAGGCACTCTAGGCCACTGGGGCAGGGTGTGGCTGCACGTGCATGGGAGGTCTCTGCACGACCGCGTTCTACTTATTGTAACTGGCTGCCAAATCGGATGTATGCTTTATGATTACATGTCTGCCGAGCCCCACAACTTAAGATGTGCTGTCCCACGCTAACTAATGTTGAATGCACTGCGCTGCAGGAGGCACCGGGCACTGGGTGGCAGCCACTGGGCGGAGGTGGCGCGATGGCGCTGTCTGCGCTGGTGGTGGTGGCGGCGGCGGCGGCGGCGGCGTACCTGCTTCGGCGGCTGGTCCCGCCCGCCGCTCAATCCATCGACTGATATGGTGGGCTCGTTGCTTGCAACTGAGCAGCCTGGCCTGCAAAAGACCATGGAACCTAGAGATGTTTTGGGGACGAAGAACCCTATCGACTACAATCCACTGGGCCTTGCACGTTGCAAGAAAGCTTGCTTAGCTGCACTTGTCTTGCACTTGCACTAGTCTGCATTTGCCAGTACACGTAACCGGCGCTGCTGATCAAGTAAGACGAACATAATAACTGGCGGGCATGCTCGGCCGCTTCTCTTAGTGAGGATTGCACGTGCTGCTTGTGCACCGCAAGGTGAACCCCGCAGCGCCGGTGGCCATTACCGTTGGCGCTATGGGATCAATAAGACCTCCAGCCGAAGCGAGTGATTTTTGGCCAGGTGTGTTTGGATGCAGCGGAAGACTTGCGGGGGACTGAGCATTGTGCAAGAGCCGCCGCCGCCCGGAGGCTGCGGCAGTATGACGTGGACTGCTGGAAATGGGTGGTCCCGAGCAGCAGTGGCCTTGCAAAGAGGGGCGCTGGAGCCGGGCTGGTAGACTTGGACTTGCATCGCAGCAGCCAAGCAAACTGCTCAAATAAATGATACGTTGCACCATCAGGAATGCCTGGGTGAATGCTGTTTGCTGCTCGCAACGCTTGCGGGTTTAGCACGCTTGTCTGTTGCAGTGCACGCTGGGGGTGGGGGGTGGGGGCTTGGCGCACATGCCCTGGTATTCGCATGTGCATACAAGCTGACTCACTTCATGTGGATGGGCGACCAGTGAGTGGGGAAGCATGTGCACATTGTGCACATTTGGAGTGGTCCCAGGCCCTTGGCAAGAGTACTTGCTTTGCCTGTGCTTTGCGTGTTCTTTTCGTGTGCTTGGTCCAGACAACAGGGTCAGGTTGATGCAGAATATCAGGTGCAGCAGAGCCTTTTTGTTGAACCATAAAGCCTGAACTTGCAATGCAACTAGCAACACTGCGATGAATGCGGGGCAGCATGATTATGGTGGCGGCGGCATGCTATGCTGGCATGTATGGAATGAAAGTGGGCTGCAGGGATCTAGCTGCTTGAGGCAAGTAGAAAGCTGAAGGTCCTGGCATATGTTGGTACGGTATGCAGTTCGTTCATTTGTGGCATGCCACGGTTGCAACGTTGCAACCGTTCTTAGTTGAGGCCCGCGAGGCGGCCGGGCGGCAGTTACGACGTAAGGAAAGCGGAGTCAGTCATAGCATTCCTGGAATCCTGGTGGGCCGGGCGACGGTGAAGCAAAGAGGCGGCCGTCTTCAGAGTCGCATATGAGCTGCCGAGGGTGACACCGTGTACCGTTCCAGAGCTTGCGGATTTCTAGGCTTGCACAAGAGAGCAGCGAAGAGAGCAGGCAGCTCATGAATCCACGGGTTTCAATACGTGCCACGCAGCTTGTTACTTCTGTGCAGCTTGCAAAGGTGCCTGTGTTAGTGTGTGGATTTGACTGCGAGATGCCTGCATTCATAGGTATTGGCCCCATCTCTTCGACTGCCGTGTATCTCCATGACGAGCAGAACCTGCTGGCCTGGTCGATGCGTCGATTGGTGGCATAGTGGCTTGAGAGATACGAGCGGATTAACTGAACGCGTCGCGTGGTGGCAGGTCTGAGCCTCCGAGGACCTGGCGCAAGTAAATGGAACACGGGAAGAGGCCAGGACGCGAGGCGGGCCCTGTGGCGCAATGGAACGGAAGTCCGTCTGTGGGGCCCTCGCCTGCCTGCCAGGACATGGGGACAGCGGCTGACGGGCCGGTGCCGCCCTTGCCGCTCTATATTGAGACGCAGCGGCACAGGCATCTATGATCTCAACTCGGGCGTGGATTTCCACTTTCCAGGTTACTATTGACCTTTGACACGGCCGCACAGTGTGCACAGTGGCACGCCCCACTCGGTAATAGGGGTTTGAAAGACCGGGTTCGGACGAGTGGGTTTCAGCATCACGAGTCCTGTCACGCGGGTTTCGCAAGTATTGTGACAATCCTCCGCATCCGTTGCATTATGTGCGTATGTGTGATGGGTGGAATGACCGGTCGCTAGGGGTTATTTGAGATAGGCTGCCGTCTTACGTTTGCGTGAGGCCGGGCAGCGTTACTGCGCGCATGTCTGCCTGACCTTACAAACTTTGCTCCCCACCGTCTGCACACAGAGTAACCCCGCACAGCGACCGTTCGTGTCTTAAGCAACCGTTATGTCTCTCAGACTCCTATTCTACATGCCTTGTTGTATGTGCCGGCCCGGGGGCAGGCAAATTGTGATTGGGGGAGAAGTAGCCTGTCCGGCGCCGCCGCGCCGCGTGCGCCTTGGCCACCTAGCCGCCCCGCCTGGGCTGCGGCTGCGTGTCCACCCGGCAGCTGTTCTGCCTACTACTGCCGAGCAGAAACCTACCCCCCCCCCCCAGCAACCAGCACACCAGCGACAACGAGAAAACCGCCACCAAGTAGCAAAACCAGCCGAACCAGCGCAATGGCAAGACCAGCGAGACAGCAAACACGTGGGGCGGGCGGGCGGGAAAACAAAGCCAGTCCGCTAGCTACGCGGCTCACGAGTCCGCTATTACTAGATAGAAACTAAGGAACGACTGACGCCACAGACGGTAAGCCTCCGAAAGATTCCCTGTCTCAGCAGACCGTCGCCAGGGCACGAACCCATCCGCCACTCGTAGCCGGCGACCACAACCCCCCTTCCCCGCGAGTGAGGCCTCCCCAAGCCTATAGCCGCCACCTCCTTCAAAATCTATTTTGATGATGGGACACTGAAATGGCCCTTTCGGTTAACAAATTTCCCAGGCAAGTTTTCGCGGTGTCGTGCAGGTGTGATTTACAACAATATGGACAGAAAGATTTAAGGTCATGAAATGCTTTATTGTATGCTTAAAGCGAGCGCTACGGGCCTGCAAAAACCCAACCGCTGCCAATTTCGCTGTGATGCAGCTGCGGCTTCGCGCTTAACCGGCTCGCCGCTCCTGAGAGGCGACACAGCAGTTATATACCTGAACATGCCACGTTTCTATGGGCACCCGCTGGTGAGCCACGCTGCGCTGAAACCAAGTTCGAGTGCGCATGAAGCAGCTATGCGAACCGACCTGCCCACACAACACACCGTCCGATATGCTCTCGGCATTCAAACTGCATTGCACGGACACGCGCGGCCTCAGGCCGCACGCGCGCCTCGAGCGTCCGCCAGAACGTGCCCCGTTTCGAGGGTTTCCATGGCAACACGCTGCGCTGCCGCCGTGTCACTCTTCCTTTGCCTGCGCAAAATGTACTTACGCAGGGTGGTCTGCAGGCCGCTCGCTCAGGCCAGGTGGAGGTGGCGGGTGGGGGCGGTGCGCGGCTGTACTGGGAGGAGTATGGGCCCGCGACCGGCCGGGCCCTGTTCCTGTTGAACGGGGGTTGCTCCAAGGTGCGGCTGCCATGATGCATGGGCACAGCGTGGGCAACGGCATGATCTGCTCGCAGCTTGGTATCGCAAACACAGAAGGGAGGGGTGCGCCTTGCAATCACAGGTCCCCATGCATGTACAGTTGCGCAAGCAAGGACCTGCCTGCTTGGTGAGGACGGGTGACGACACATCCTTTCGCTTCCCGCTGTCGCGGTCACTCGCCACAGATCCCGCTCATGGGCCACGTGATTCAAGTGGCGGTGGAGAAGGGATACCGGGTGAGGCACTGAGGCGGCGGTCGCCGTTACGTGTTTGCGCGCGAGGTTGGCACACCCGGGCGGGTGCGTGTACCGTATGATGGCCCCCATCCATCCATCTATCTATCTATCTTTGTGTCCCACATAACATCATTAGCACAGGGCGTGGAGCGGCGCGCCAACGTGGGCTGGGATGCCCGGTCCCAAATACAAACTACGCAACATACGTACTTCCTGCTGCTTGGCTCACTGCCGCGTGCACCGCACGTGTGCCGTCAATTGCAGCCTGAGCTGGCGCCCCTGTGTCACCACAGAAATGCAGACCCTTACAACGATCATGCCAAAATAAACTCACCAACGCAGGTGCTGATCCACGAATCGCGCGGCATCGGCCGCAGCACCTACGCAAGGGAGGGCCGCCAGACCAGCAGCCTGCTGGCGGCCGACGCGCAGGCGGTGGTGGACAGCGCCTGGGGCACCGACAGCCACTTCTGCCTGTACGGCATCTCGTTGGGCGGCATGATTGCTCAGGAGCTGATGCACCGCCTGGTAGCTTCCGGGCAAGGGTGAGTACACACGCTAGCTGAGCTGCAGTAGAGTCTGTGGGCGTGGGGCAGGGCGCATTGCGTCGGCCAGGCGTTGCCATTCCCTTTTGCCTGACGTTGGTAGCCAGGGGCACATGATTATCCGCCCTATCTTTCCAGGCGCGCACATTGGCTCTTGCCGCGCCCACCAACGTGAAACGACACCGCCAACTCCGCTTGCCGCCACCTGCCGCCGCCGCCGCCTACATACCTCGGCACACAGGTCGCGCATCCAGGCCGTCTGGCTGACTGTCACGGGCCCGGGCGCGTGGCTGCGGCCACCGCCCTTCCTGCAGCTGCCCCTCATGCGGATGGCCTTCAAGCCCACGCCCGCACCTCCCGCCGCACCCGCGCCGGCAGCGGGCAGCAGCAGCGGCAGCGGCGATGAGGCCGGCACTAACGGCAAGCTCAGCCTCGCCAAGGGCGGCGGCGGCGCCATGTTTGCGGACGACGCGGACTTTGCGGCGCGCTACTCGCTGGAGTCCCTGTTCAGCACCGCCTGGCTGGAGGGGCCGGCGCCGCCAGAGGCCATCGACCCCGATGGCGGCGCGGTGGCTGGCGGCAAGGCCGCTGCGGCCGCGGTTCCGGAAGTGCACGTCAGCGTGGGCGCGGGCACTGCTGGTACCGACGCGCGCGGCAGCGGCAGCGGCCGGCAGGCAGTGACGACACGCCGTGAGGCGGTGTGGCGCGTGTTCAAGACGCACTGGTGAGTGTCGTTTGGTGGCTTTTGCAAGTCTGAATGTTCACGTGCGTACTGTATCCACGCTTCAATTTTTCATCTCTATCCCCGCCTGATGGTGCGTGTGCGTGTCCAAACACGCACACATATTCGTTCGTTTAGTTTCCTCCCTTGTGAATTCTAACATGCACAGGCGCGACATGCTGGCGCTGCACGGCCCCTCCGACTTCCCCGCGGTGGCCTGCCAGCTCACCGTGCTGCTCGGACACTACCTGCAGCCGGCCAGGTGGGCGTGGGTGGGAGCGCGTGTGCGTGCGTGTGTGTGTGTGGGCCCTTCACACCAGGTGCCGCCGTGTGTGCCGCAGGTGATCCGGGGGGCTGTCAAACACATGCACATGGCCATGCCCCTGAGTGGACGTACGCACTACGGTGGCTGGGTGGCATGAAGGGTTGCCGCACACGAGTGGTTGGGTCCCCACTGCCCCCGACATGTGCACATGTCTCCCATGCATGCAGGGCCGCCGCCATCCGCTCCGCGGGGCTGCGCATCGGCGTGGGCGTCAGCACCAGGGACGCATTCTTCCCCGAGGCGGCTCAGCGCCAGCTGGCCACCGCCCTGGGCGCGGAGGTGGTGCAGGTGACGGGCGCGGGCCACATGGATGGGGCCGTGCTGGACGGGGCGTACAGTGCCTTTGATGGCGGCCTGGGCTGGCTCGCCGCCGCCAAGCACGTGTAGGGGCACAGGTGCCTGGGACTGGATGCATGCCAGTGGGGTGGTTTGCATGGGCACGTGTACACGGGCAGTGGCGTGGCCGCATGTGGCCGCACGCGAGCAAGGTTTATGGGTGCTCGTGTGTCAGCAGGAGGCACACTGCGAGCCGTGCCTGCTGCTAGTGTCCATTGCATTGTGGCGACGGCCTGGACGGAGATACTGTACCTGTGTGCTCTTTCTTTCCATAATAGTTAATGGGATGAAGGCAACGCCGGTGGTGATGATGTTGCGAAGTTGGGATCCATCACTCCCAAGCCCATTGAGCACGCGGCCCTGCCGCTGGCTGTGCTGGCAAGCGGGGTGGCTACCTTGTTCGGTGTAAGGACACTGCGCCGCGCCTTCGTGATGCAGCCGCATATGCACACACACGACCAACATTCTACGGACGTACGCATTCTGTACACGTCTGATCCCGGCACGCCAGCCAGCCACCTTGGGTGAGTGCGGGCGCCCTACCTCCCATACGACATGCCGCCCGTAATCAGCCACAGCACCTGGCAGTGCGGGTGCCTCAGACTATCACAGCCCTCTTCCGAAGGTGCACGGCGAAGCGGCGGGGGGCGGGCTTTGTTTTTCACACCGCTGCTCAGTGCTGCTTTCCAACTTCAAGGGGTGCCCCACCCCTGAGTCCGGTGCAGTCCGGTTCCGGTAGTAGTCTAGACATTAGCTGGCCATATTCACCTAGCCTTATACCGTCCTCAGCGGTCGAGTCCTAGTCGATTCCTGGCAAGCTAGTGACAGATTACAGTCCACACACAGGTCGATTGTCGGTTGCAATTGAGGCCACTGGCAGCTCTTCTGGGAGCCATATACGCTCGGGTTGTCCCCTCTGTAACACCGCAATCATATACGCATGCTGTAGCCATCAATATGAAAGCCATACCATTACAAGGCTTGTGGATTGTGCAGGCACGCCGCAACGCCGAAGCATGAGTTGAAATGTCACGTGTCGCACAGTACAGCCACGACCGGGCACTCATAGACGCAGCCACATCAATGCAATCGTAGCATTGAGGGCAAGGTGTCATAAAGAAGAGTGAAGCGAGCACACCGGCTGAGTTGACCTCCGACCGGTCTCAAAGTCGTCGGTCCCAAACACCGAATCGTCCGCCGTACACCGAGTTGACGCCCGGGTGCACCCGCCGTGTCATTTTGCATTGCGCACCCGTTCAACGCCCCGATGAACGACAAGCTCCACACACCCCGCAGGTCAACAGCGGGCCGGTAGGCTTACAAACAACCTGCCTTCGCGCACGATAACCCATACAATGATGGTTTTTGCTCACCTCCACCATCCCGCCCCAAAACGCAACTCGGCCCCTACCCCACGACACCCCATACCCAACCCCCCTCCCCCCTCTGGTTTCTGACCCCCCCCTCCCACACCTCCCCGCCGCCCCTACCCCTGCAGGTACCCGCCGTCCGGGCCCCGCAGCCGCTCCTTGAACACCAGCGACATGCGCGGCCCCGCGTCCTCCGCCGCCCGCTCCACGCGCACGCAGTGCTGCAGCCGGTCCTGGCAGTCGCCCCACATGCGCACCACGTCGCCGTTGCGAACCCGGTACTGCCACCTGCAGGCAGCGGCGGGCGGCGGGCGACAGCGAGAAGCAGCAGATAACGAGAGCTGCTTGTGCGTTTGGGCCTGGTTGGTTCGTTGGCGGCGTGCCGATTGCTGGCTACCAAAGCAGCACTCCGAACTCCAGGCCTCAGGCCTTTCAAGCCGGTCCGGGCATGCCTACACATGGGCAAACAGACACCCACACCCACGCGCCCACATGCTCCCGCCCACCTGCTGTCGTAGTCGGTGATCTCGCGGAAGATGAAGGTGCGCGTGTCGCCGATGGATACCACCGCGCTCTCGGGGCTCCACACGCCGTACAGCGGGTCCACGTGGTACCGCATGCCGCACTTGCCGTCGCCGTAGTAGTTGATCAGTACGGAATCGTACCAGACCCCCGTCAGGCGCTGCAGCTCGTCCCGTACCTGTGCGGCAAGGTGATGCGCGGTCGAGGGGGCCCCGTGTTAGCCGCGTGGTGATTGGCAGGTGTGGCGGCGCAACCCACGTGGGTCCTCTCATTCCTCGAGCGCTTCTGTGTGTGCGCCCGACTGCAGCATCTTTGGTGTCAGAATCAGTGCAGGCCGCACATGCACCCAAGGCAGGGCTAGTTGGTTTGGGTTCACTCGGCTTGCTTGCTTTGGGTGCTCTGGAATGACCTACCCACCCGGCCAACCGCCCACCCACCTGCCGCACTGCCGGCGTCATGCCGCTGGGGTCGGGTATCATTTCCTTGCCTGAGTACCTGTGGCATGTGGTGGAGGTGGTGATGGCTGCGGTTAAAAATGTTGGTGGTGCGTTTTGAATTTACGGACGGACGGATGCAGCCCCAGCACATACGCGCCCAGCACGGACACAACATGCCCTGGAGCCGGGCCCCACGAAAGCGCCCCCAGCTGCCATCACGATCTCGCTGTCGGCGACAATCGCATGAAGGCTCACTTGAAGGTGGCTCCGATGTCAGACTGCCAGCCCGTCAGCCGCGACTCCTCCACAGCCCTGCGTGCCAGGAGTAGTCAGACAGCAGGTGCCGCTGGTACGTCGGTGTGTCACACGGCATGCGGCCCTGCAGCCTCCGCGCAAGTCCTGCAGTTGGCCGCTCGCAACACGCAGCTCCAGGGCCACGGCATTTCTGTCTCCCCAGGTCTACAGCAAACAACACAACGCTGCCGGGCCACTCCAGATTACATGACGTACACATGTTTCCCCACACGTCCCCCCGGCATGTCCTCCTGACACGTGCCCTGTGTACCACGCCTGTGTCCCCTCCCTTGCGGGCGCCTCCCAGCCAGCCTCGCGGCCCGGCCCTCGCGCCCTCGCGCCCCCTGCGGCTGGCGCGCACCCACTTGGAGCCGTCCTCCAGGTAGATGGTGTCGCGGTTAAGCCTGACCTCGGCCATGAAATCCTGTGTGGCAGGCAGGTGGGGTTGGGCAATGCATGGATTGCGCTCGCTAACCAGAGGCGGGTCAAGTGTTGGATGTGCCGCCGAACCCGCGCTCCACGCCCTCGGGCGCCCCACGTGCAGCTTCGCCCCAGGCTAGGGTGCCGCACGTGGCTCACATGGGTCATGCAGTCGCGCGCGCAGACGGCCACGTGCAGACGGCCGCGGCCCCCAAACCCCAGTCCCCCGCCCGCCCACCCACCTGCTGGCGCGCACCCACCCACCCACCCACCCACCCACCCACCCACCCACCCACCCACCCACCCACCCACCTCCTGGCTGGTTTGGGTTCTCTTGGTCGTTTCGCTTTTGGTTTCTGGAATGAACTACCACCCACCCACCCACCCACCCACCCACCTCCAGCCGTAGGCCGGGCATGAACTGCGGCACCACGGTGAAGGGCACGGCCATGCGCGGCGCCAGCGCCGCCACGCAGTGGCCCCAGTCGTAGTGCCCCACTGCCCACACCAGGTCTGCCTGCTGCTGCTGGGTCAGCACCGGCGCAGCAGCAGCAGCAGCCCCCGCGTGACCGGGCGCACACACCAGGGTGTCCACGGCGGCCGTGAGCTGCGCCAGCCTCGCCGCCGCCAGCGGCGGCAGCCCCTGCGCCTGCAGCGCCGGCAGGCTGACGCCCACCGCTGCGCTCCCGCCCTCAAGCAATCCACCTGCAGGCCCCTCCGCGCCGCCGCCGCCACCCGCAGCAGGCGCGCCTGCATGCTGTGAGAAGCCCCTGTGGCCCTGCCGCCGCTGCCAGTCCACCAGCTCCTGAGTCCAGTGCTTGGCCAGCTCCACCAGCTCCGCAGCGCTGAGAGACGCAAGGTCGCCCAGCGGAGGCGGGAGCACCCCACCAGCCTCCGTAGATGACGGCGCGGCCGCGACCGCCGGCTGCTGCTGCTGCTGCTGCTGGCTGGCGGCGGCGCCACCGCGGCACCCAGTGAACAGCGATGGCCAGTTCGTGCCGGCTGCAGGGATGGACATGAAGGCACCGGAGGAGGTGGAGGTTGCGGGAGTAGCGCTCGTGCGGGTAGCGGAGGCCGCAGCCGGCGCCGGGGCGCCGTCTGAAGACAGCAAACCAGCCGGTGCGCCCCGGGCCGCTGTGGTTGCTGTGGGTGCCTTTCGCCCGCTGCCCTCGCGCTTGTTGGCACCGCCACTGGTGCTGGTGCTGGTGCCGGAGCTGGCAACGCCACCGCTGCTGCTACGAGCATCGCGTGACCGCGCGGCCGCCGCCGCAGCGGTCGGCTTCGCTGAGGCTCCGGAGGCCGTTGACGTCAGCGGCTGCTGCGCCCTGCTGGATTTGGCAGCTGCGGGTCTGGCTCCCGTTGCAGGGGCGGCGGCGGCGGCGGCAACTGTTCCGGCTGCAGGGGCAGCAGGACCAGCAGCCCGCGGTTGAGGCCGCTGACGGGCCGCGGCGGGTGCGGGCGCAGATGCTGCGGGCGCCGAGGTGCTGGGGGCGGACGGCTGCTGTTGCTGCTGCTGGGATTCCTCCCATTTCCTGTTACACGTGCACCAGTGGTGATGATCAGGCGTGCAACGCGCTTCCAGGTGCCGCTCAGCCGCTTCAGCGCAGCACTGCCCTTTGGCGGACCCCCGCGCGCTGCCCATGCGGGCCAAGGCCACGTGCCCATGATGAAGAAACACACGCGAACGCGTGCCCGGGTGATACCCCGTCACTTTGTTACGACTGTTGACACACCTCCGACCCCTTGCCACGAATCCAAATCTCTCTCCTCGTCCCGCATGCAGCTCTGATCTCAGGCAAAGCGCTAGGGGGCACTTACCGGCGCTGCTGCGCCAGGCGGCGCTGCCGTGGTGTCAGTGGCGCCTGCTGCTCTGGCTTGGCCGGCGAGGGGGCTGAGCTCGCCGCTGACCCAGAACCAGGCGGGGCTGCCACACGCATTGCCACATCACGATTTGGCAGCAAGCGGCAAGCTGATGCCTCTGGCCGAGCACCGATTTGTGGGACCGAGGTGTACCGGCTCAGAGGCAGCCGCCCTCTATGCAACGTATTGCTAGCTTGCATACTTTGTAGTTGTGATAGCTTCTTTTACCACATGAAGTTTGGAAAAGGAGGCGTCGCACACGTTTACTTCACAATTGTGCACGCGACACCGCAACCCAATTCCTTAACGAAATTGAATGCCAATATTAAAATATATGTGTTTTAATCACCATGAAATAATTGCGTCCAAAGAGAAGGTCAAGTTACTAGAAGGCGTGGCGCCTGTGGCCTGCCGCCCCTGCGTGTCGCAATTGGGTCTCTCATTGCGCAGGCGCCCAAGGCCGTGCCACCCTTGCGCCGCTTTGAGGGGTGCACAGCACCTCAGGAGCTCCATGCGCAATCTCTCCGCCCAGGATATGGCTGCTGACCGCCGCAGCCTGATGAGCAGCTGGTGCGTTTCCCTGCGCTCTGTGCGCCTCCTCCGCACTCAGCCCCCATCGGAAGTCGTGCGGGATTCTCGGCGGCGTGGCAAGAAGCAGCACGAGCTCTTTCAATAGCGCTTGGCCAGAATTCCAAGCCAGGTCTAAAGCACCAGCCCTTGCACGTGCATGACGTCGTCGGAGGCATTAGCCACTAGCAGCACCTACCGCCATTAACACACGTGCCGTGCTTGCAATGCACCCATACTGGCGTGCGTGTCTTGAGCGCAGCACCTAAGCCTCGCCCCACCGCATACCATCTGCCTGCTTCGCGCCAGTACCTGATCATGCTAGGCCACGCTTACACCGCCCCGCTCTCCACCATTGCCCGCCAGCTGCTGTGCAGCTCTGCGTTTAGATCCGCGATCCCGGCACGCAGCCGCTCCCTGCATGCACATACAGTGAAGAAGGATGCAAAGCGTGCGCAGGTCAGCACAGCGGAGCTGAGGTAGCCAGCCCCATCCATGCCAAAGCGCAGTACAATAGTTCTCCGCAACAGCTCTGTGCCCTTGATGCCAATGCCTCCGTCTGAGCCTCTCCTCTGCACGCACCTGGACGACAGGTGCGATCCTTCGTACTCGTACTGCTCCCTCTGCCGTACATGCAGATCGGCAGTCAGCGGCCCGCTGCCCGACCGGCCCTGCTCAAACTTGATGAGCGACCCGTGGGGCCGCAGCAGATCCACTGGATCCAGCCAGGAGGGGCCGTATAGCCGCTGCAGGTATGGTCCAGGCTGCGGCGGCGGCGGCGCCACCCCCAACAGCCCGTCCAGCGCCGCTACCGCCGCGCCAGCGGCGACGGAGCTGCCGGCGGCTGCGGCCTGTCGCGCCACCGTTAGCGCCTCTGCTGTAATAGGCGCGGGTGCAGCTGCTGTGCGCTGCAGGCGCTGCCGTAACTCAAGCAGACCCACGCCACCCACAACGTAAGAGGGCGCAACGGCGTCAGCAGACAGGGCAGGCCCTGCCCCCGCGGCAGCACCGGGTGGGGACGCCGGCGGCGGAAGCGACGCCGGCGTTCCGCTAGCACTGAACAGCTGCCGCCTGACTCCGACGGCCGCAGAGGCTCCAGCGAGGGGAGGTGTTGCATCCCATGGCCGGGCCTCGCTGGGCGTTGCTGGTCGCCCCAGCACGGCTGGAGTAGAGGAACTTGCATTGCTTGTGGGTCCCCGACCGCCACGTCCCACTAGAGTGGCCGGTGCTGCGGCCTGCGCCGCCTCTGCAGGTGGCACAGCCGGCGAGCCCGGTGCCTGGCCCGGGCCCGCAGGCGTTGGCCGCGCGACCGTGGGAGGCGTGGCCGGGCGTCGGGGTGTGCTGAAGGTGAGGGACTGCGCGCCTGGAGACGAAGCGCCTCCGTGCCCGCGAGCCCCGCGGTCGCCCGCTGCACCGGCCACCGCTGTGCTGACAGTGCCCTTACCTCCGCCAGCGCTGTCGCTGAGGCTCACGCCAGCAGCAAGTGCGCCCGCCTTCCCGGCAGGGCTGCGCCAGGCGGAGCAGGCGGACGCGGCGGCGGGCTGCGTCTGAGCTGTGCTGCAGGCAGCTGATAGGGCGCTCAGCCGCCGCTCCAGTGCTTGCCGCTCTGCAGTTGCGGCAGGGCGAGGCCAGGGTCCAGCGGGGTCATGGAGCCACAGCGTCGTGTTGGCGGGTGCCCTCATGTGATGAATGTGCAGCAGGCCACGTAGGGCACGGTATGTGTCCGCGCTCCATGGCCGCAGCTAGCCACAGACTGACCACACCTACATATCCACGCAATTGCACGCCCCTCACCTTCCGTCAGCGCTTCCACAACCATCTCCGAGAATCCTGCCGGCAGCCGAGCCGCCACCTGCAAATGTGTGCAGTTCGCAATGTAATTAGACAGGCAGTGCCAATCAGGTGCCAATCCCAGGCTCGACATGCAGGGTGAGTCACGTGCCAGTGTCGCAGCCCGTTTTGTGAGCTCGAGGAGGAGAACGCGTAAGGGCTGTAGCCGCAGACAGCGACGTTAGGCCAGCAGCCCCCGCACCAGCCCCCCTACCCGCGCACGTACCCGCCGATTCTCGGCCGCCGCGGGGCTTAGCTGTTTTGCATTTCCGGAGACCTCCGTGACGTTCTCAAAGTCGGCGGCGGGGAATTGCGCGTCAACCCAGGCCGCTCGCTGCGCCGCCGCACCCGTTCGCGAGGCAAGTGCCGATTGAACACGCCGGCGTCGGCTCTCCATCTCTGCCCGAGCTGCCTTGGCGGTCGGCGCTGCGTAGCCAGGTACCGCCGGTTCCGAGTGGGCGGCCTCGCTTCTGGTCTCCACTCCGCTACCGCAGCGTGCAGGCGTCCCTGGCCCTGTTCCAACCATCGCTCGAAATTGACACGCCGGTAGCGCTCGAAACCACGCTTCAAAGATTGATAACCCGTGACTTCGACGAAATGCTATGTGATTGAAGTGCGTCGTCGGGTTGCCTAAGGGAACAGCAGCTTGCGCACTACTCGGGTCTGAAGTGAAGGGCTCGTGGTTCGTGTCGCCTGACACCCACAACTCTTTCAAGGCGATGTGATATTCAATCAAATTTTCTTTGCATGCTAGGCTTATTTGTGCTAGCCGGGGCTGAACTACGGCAAGTTGGGGCTGCATCGGCTCTACTCTAAGAGTTTGGGCTTCTCAACCCGCCCGCACGGTATTGTCCAGACATTCTGCCAACAACACCAAAATATAACACAAGCACTTGTATCAACGACCACCTGAGGGTTCTTTGCGCGTCGTGACAAGCTTCATATAGTTGTTCTCGGAGCGGGCGCTCTAGCGCCGCTGCCAACATGACCACCAAGTATGGAATGTTTAAAGAGCACGATTACCTTCGGCCAGGTGGCGAGGGGCCCGGCGCGCCGGGCTCGGACGGGGGCAGTCCAGCAGCAGGGTCTCTAAAGAACAGCCGCACAGCATCACCAACAGGCGATCGAGATAGTGGCTTAAATTTCAAGGCTACCGTAGGACGCGCTGGCAAGGTGCGGAATGGCACTGGAAATGGACAGGCCGCGCATGCGTCGCCTGTGGCGGGCCCTGCGCACGCGATTAAACACTGGCTGGTAGCTCTCCCTACGCTTTGTGATATGTAGCGAGGGTGATAGGACGACTGTTCAGCCCTCTCTGGGCAGGTGCCTTGGTGACACGCTTCCCTTGCACCGCCTTTCTCTCTCTTCCGCGCTCGCCCCTACAGGGAAATGACGCAACCTTTGAGCCCTTTAAATCACTACACCACGGCGACAAGTACATTGACCCCAGCCGGAGAACGTTGTTGGAGAAGAATGCGGCCAAAGGCAAGCAGGTCACGCCCGCGCCCTTCAAGGCAGCTTCCCCAATGAAGAAGTCCACAACGCCAGGCGACTTCGTGGGGACAATCGCGGGGAAGGTGCCGTACGTGCCGGTAAGCACTCCAAAATTTACAAACCACAGGGAAAGGCATCCTGGCTTGTCCGGGGTGGAGCGGCAGCGGCACGGCACGGAGCACGCAACAACCGGTGGCCCAGCCCCACCACGCACGCCTCTTTCTCTCACACCCATACCGCACTACCCTCATCCTCATCCCACCAACCACGATTGCCAACCAACCAACCACAAACAACAGGGCGCCACCATCAGCACCCAGAAGACCAAGGAAGACGTGCGGCACGAGCCGCGCGGCTTCTACACCAGCCCCGCCAAGAAGGGCGGCCTGGGGTTCAACAAGACCACGCTCAGCGAGCGGCAGGGCTTTCGCGGCGTGGCCACCGAGTACGAGTACCAGCACGACCCGGACGATCTGCACCGTGAGCGGCGGAAGCAGGTGGGAGTGGGGCGAGGGGAGGGGAGGCGAGGGGAGGGGACGGGACGGGACGGGGACGGGGACGGGGACGGGGACGGGGACGGGGACGGGGACGGGGACGGGGACGGGGACGGGGACGGGGACGGGGACGGGGACGGGGACGGGGACGGGGACGGGGACGGGGAGGGGGAGGGGGAGGGGGAGGGGAGGGGAGGGGAGGGGAGGGGAGGGGAGGGGAGGGGAGGGGAGGGGAGGGGAGGGGAGGGGAGGGGAGGGGAGGGGAGGGGAGGGGAGGGGAGGGGAGGGGAGGGGAGGGGAGGAGTGCGACGTGGCAGTGGCACTTGGGGAGGGGAGTTTAAATGGCAGGGCGTGGGTGGGACGGGGAATGGCGGGGGCATGCGCGAGGAAGAGCGAGCGTAGGCGGGCATGGGGCATAATAACGTGAGGCAGCGCAAAATGTGCTGCTCTGGCGAAGGCGCGCAGCAGGGCTCTGATGTTGGGACTCTTGACTCTTGCCTGAACACGCACGCACGCTCGCACAAACACACGACAGGAGCGGGAAGCAGACCAGGCGGCGCGGCAGCCGCAGCCCTTCAAACCCACCAACCCGCCCAAGCGCGGCGGCCCCGGCGTGCCCAACATCACCATCAGCAAGAACAAGGGCGTGGCGGGCGAGTGGGAGTACATCTGCGGCGCCGACCCCGCCACAGCGCCACGCGACCCAAACACCCCCGACGCCGCGCCGGCGGCCGCCGCCACGGCTGGCGCGGCTGCGGAGGCTGCGGGGCCGGCGTTCAAGCCGGCGTCGCTCAAGCCGCGGCACCTGGGCAAGCAGCCCGAGTACATCCACGACCCTGAGGTGCCCAAGATCGGTGAGCCTGAGTAAACACACGTGCATCGTGTTTGTGCTCATGCCCCCGGCTGAGGCCGGGAAGAGCTTAGAAGCGTCAACGGTGATGTTGTGGGTGAATCAATTCGTTGTACGTATTCTGCAGCGCTGCAAGCTCATTCTTTCTGCTTCTCTCGCCCCACTCCGTTTCCTACTCCTCTTACTGCTCCTGCTCCTGCTGCTCACAGAGGCGGAGCACGCCAAGCGCAAAGCGGAGATCGCGCGGCTGGCCAACAGCGGCGCGTGGCGGCCCAACCAGGGTCCCAAGACCGACATGGTTCGGTCCATTGTGCGCATGAACCTCAAGTAACCGCCGCGGAGTGGTCTGGTCCAGAGGAGGAGCCGGGGCAAGCCGCCAGAGCCTGCTGATTGGAGCTGGTGGAAACCGCAGGAGGACAGGAGGAAGCGCGGGCGGAGCTGGAGAGCGGCCACGGCAGGGCGCGTGGAGCAAGGGGGCGAGGAAAATCAGGGCAACCCCTGAGCAAGAACAGAACAGCAGGCGGTGTAAGGACGGCGCAGGAGGTGGCGCGGGTGCGGTGGGCACGGCTGGCAGGCCGGCGCTGCGCATGGACGGCAGGAGCTAGTATGGGCGTTGAGTTTGTTGAGGGGATGTGAGGTTTCGTGAGGTGCTGCGTGGAATGACAATTAATTCGTGCAACGACGGCCCGGCGTGACAAACGCATTTTTAGCGCAAGATGTAGACGTGGCGACAGGGGGGGAAATAGGGGTACAGGTGACCTGCTGTAATTTTATACAGTAGGTAATTTTATACAGCCGTCCGTTCTCCCTGGTCTCTTCAAGTTACGGGCTGTCCTCCTGGACTTGAGATGCTAGTACCATACCCTACGAGCCTGTCGGGTTATTTTTGGGGTTGGGCATATGTCCACTTCCCAGGGTAACTTTCGACACGCGTGCCATGTCAGCCCACTCGAGGTCAGCCCGTTGTCACCATAGTGCCCGCACAATGCCTTCATATTACTAAACAAATATATAGATGTAAATGTACGTGCGGTTTGAGGACTTCACGCACTCATGCAAAACTCGCTGTCAAGATGCTTGGCGAAATTTCAACATGTCTGCGCTTCTGAACCTCGAGAGTATAGGATTGATGTCGATTGCTGTTATAACATATATGTACTTGATGTGTCATGCTAACCGGGCCTGTCGACATAGCACGTTCCGCGGTGTGCGCCCAGCTCGCTGATGTGCTGCATCCGCAGCGAAAACGGTCAAGACGCACACCCGATTCGTCGATTGGGCACATCGGACCGCCCCCAGGTCTCATGTAGCCACTGGGTAGTTGGGGAAGTTGCGTGGCCGGGCGGGCAGCACACGGGCACGCCCCACTGGTGTTTTGCAGGGGTGTATAAAATTACAGCAGTTTCCCCAAACCCCCCTATTCTGCACCCCTTGCGTAACATTGCCCCGTGCATGTGCATAAGTGCTCAGATGCGCCGCAGCCCTGGGCGCCTTTTGCTATGCATATAAGACATCCCATAGCCGGGAACGCGCGCGGAAAGGACATTCCTAGCAGTTGCTGCTACATCAAGAGCCGAAACTGTATAAAATTACAGCAGGTCACCTGTAGGGGTAGGCGGTGCAGAGCTGGAAGAAGCGCTGTGGACCAAGGACACGCCGTTTTTTTAGCGCGCTAGATGCGCAGGTGGTTACAACCCAATATGATGACTGTGGCAAGTGTGAAACGACGGCTTGCTGACATTGAAGACGAAAGACCTGTGTGCAAGATCAGAGCGGGTTCCTGCGCTGGGCTTGCTCTGCTGGAGCTTGCTGGCACCGAAACGTGGACCGGACCTGGACCGGACTACCACCCCGTGTCCTGGCGTCCGGTGACCCGCGGGGCAGCGAGGAACAGCGGGCATCCGCAGCGTGTTTCTGCGGAGCCGAGCTTTCAACCTAGCGCAGCGCATTGCATTGCATTTGCAAAATTGCAACGCGGACGTTGCGGCGGCGCGCAGCAATGCGGCCCCGGTCGGCCCCGGCGCGGCAATGAGGCGCACCGGCGTTACTCACGTCCGCGTCATTCCGGCCGCGAAAGACTGGCCGCCCCTGCAGCGCTTAAAAGAGATGCGCCGCTTAACCTTGCAAAACTTCCAAACATTGCAAAACGCTTCTCGCGACGCATACTGTACGAAACCGCGCTAAAGGCAAGATCCCTCTGTGACCCCCGAAAGCAGGCCGCACTGTGACCCCCCACCACACCTTGCGCTTGCCGCTGCGCCCGAGCTTTCGCCGCCCTGTGACGTTCAAGGACGCAATCTAGCCAGCCCACCTCACAAGTCTCAATCCCAAAAGCAACATGATGCTCCAGCGCAAGGCCATTGCCGGGCCCGGCGTCGCCAGCGGCCGCAGCGCCGCCGCCCGCGTTGGCGTAGCGCCGCTGCCGCTGCAGCCGCGCCTGCGCAGCTCGGTCATCCGACGCTTCAAGGTAGGCGCGCTGCTGCTGGCGGCGATGTGGCAGCGCTGTCATGTGGGACGCAACAGGGCGCATTACTACGGGACAAAGCCAACATGCCGGCCCCACTTCCCTCCTCACTGCGGAATGAATGACCAGGAGAACAACGAGGAGACTGAGCTGGAGATGGCCAAGCGGCGCGAGATGGAGGAGGTGCGCCGCCGCCAGGAGGAGGCCATCCAAAAGGTAGGCGTGGCTGCGTGGGTGGGATGTTTGGGTGCGCGGTTGGCTAGAGGTGGCATGGGCTTGAGCGGTCCTGAGGCGCGTTTGCAGCGTGGAGCAAGTGGAGCAGGGGGGGTAGGTTTGGGGCACGCGGATCGCGAGCATCACCTTCGGCGAATGCCATGGCTCCAAATATGGGGTGGGGCCGACAACGTTGGGAAACCAGATGCGATAGGGGCGGCAGCCGCACGTGTGCGCTGTGGGAAGAAGAAGCCACTAGCAAAACTTCCCGCTGCTTACTCTGCCCGCGCTCCGCAGATTCGCGAGAGCACCCAGGACGCCGCGAGCAGCGCCAAGCAGGAGGTCAAGAAGGTGAGCGGGTGTGTGTGTGGGGGACAGGAGGAGGAGGAGGAGGAGGAGTTCTGAGGGTGGCCACCACACATGCACACCAAGGGACCCACAGCCACATGCAACATTGCCTAACCCGCCCTGCCTTAGCGACCGGCCGCCTGCCCGCCCCTGCCATTGTCGCATGGCATGGCCACCACTCCACCCCCTCAGCTGCTGCAAGTGCCGCTGCTGCTGCAGGTGCGGAGCACCCCACATGCACACTAGTTCCACTACCCTACAGACCACCCTACCCACCCACCCCGCCCGCTTGCCCCCACAGGACGTGCGACAGGTGGTGGACACCGTCGACCAGACCAGTGCCGGCAAGGGCTACAGCTCCGCCGTGCGGGTGCCCATCTGGATGCCCGCGTTCACTCGCCGCCGCGAGGTAGGAGGGTGTGGCATGGCTTCACCACCACCACCACCACCAACACCACCAACACCACCAACACCACCAACACCAACACCACCGCCGCCGCCACCATTATACGTGTGCACCAACGCGCAAACTCGTGATCCCATCATCCACACACACACACACCTACCAGTCTTTCATAGTACTCTCCCTTGTTATCTCTAACACACACCTACCGCCCCTTCCTCTCCTTGTGCTTTTCTAACACCTACCGCCCCACGCGCCGCACAGATCTTTGTGGGCCGCATCGCCATGCTGGGCTTCGCGGTCAGCTGCGGTCTCGAGATCTTCACGGCCAACCACCTGGGGCCCATCCGCCAGGTGGGCAGCGCGTGCGTGCGTGCGTGCCTTTGCATTCGTGCGCGTATACAGTCTGGGCAACAATGGCTTTAAATGGAGCCTTGTAAAGATATTGTCCTGGACAACTACCAGCATTAGTCAGAGCCGGTGTGCCAGCGCGCGTGTCCGCTGCCCCGTGCCGGGCACGCGCTCTCTCCTACCCCCATCACCCCATGCCCACCTCCCGGCGCACCCCCAAGCGCCCATTTCCGCACACCGCAACTCAGCCGTCACTGCTGCTGCTGCGGCGGCTGCTTTAACGCATAATCCTTACCAATTTTGCGTATCACGCCACCGCATGCACCGCAGGTGCAGCTGTGGAGCGGGCTGGACGACGCCACGGTGGTGGCCATCACGCTGGGCATCATCGCCTACAACGTGCTGGGCGGCCTGGGGCCCTGGTCACCCACCTTCGCGCCCGAGAACCTGCGCGTGAGCGGCAATGCGGGCGGGAGGGAGCGGGGTGGCCCGGGGGAGGCGTGGGGAGTGCGTGTGTGGGCACGGGTCCGGATGCCGGCGCGGGGTCCGCCTCCGGCCCTCGCCGTTCCGGGCACGCTGTGTACGTCAGCGCCCCCAGTCACACGTTCCAACGCCACGCGTGTGACGTGCCACACGTGTCGTGTGTGCCCAGGACGTCGCCAAGCGGCCGCCCGGACCGCCCAACGCCATCCCCGCCAAGCTGGGCGACTGGCTGGGTATCAGCGGCTGGGGCTTCACCAAGCGCAACGAGGTGCGTGCGTGCGGGCGGCTGGGCGGCTGGTAGGTTGGGGACGGGCGCGCCGCGGTACAGGTTGGTACCAGCTGCTGCATGCTCTCGTGTTGGTGGCCGCCGGGTCACCTGTCAGCTCACCTCACCCCATGTCCTCATGCTCACATCTATGCTACGGTACGCAACCGCGCAAGCCTGCACACCCGCGCCCCCGCTCCTGCAGTGGCGCCCCCCTCCTCCGCGCTCTGTGGTTCTGGGTTCTGGGTTTCGATGAATGGTTGGACTGGGCATTGGAATGAAATACCCCCTCCCCCCTTGCAGCTCTTTCACGCTCGGCTGGCCATGCTGGGCTTCCTGTTCGCCTTCATCAACGAGCTCAAGACCGGCCGCGGGGCGCTGGGGCAGGTGCGGGCGCCTAGGGGGGAGGCGAGGGCGTGTGCAGCGAGGACGTGTGTGCGGTAAACGGGCAAAATAGTGTGGGCGGCGTGCGGGGGCGATGTGCGCACTCGAGAATATGCAGGTCACAAGGGGGCAATGCGAACAGGGCCAGGTCATGATCGACGTTCCGGCTCTTGTGTCCGCGCAACAGTCCACTTTCGCCCCGCCACTCCTACCTGCACCCCTCCACTGCCCCTCCCCACACCGCCGCCACCACCGCCGCCACCACCGCCGCCACCACCGCCACGACCGCCCAAACAGGTGGCGGGCTACCTGGGCATCATCCCCGACGCCGCCTGGTACAGCGCCTGCCTCAACGGCTTCATCGTCTTCACGGCGCTGATGATGGGCGCCTCGCTGCTGTTCCCCAGCCGCCTGCAGGTGAGGAGGCAGAGGCGGGAGGAGCAGGAGCACGAGCACGAGGAGAGAGAGGGGGTGGGCGGGAGCCGGGAGGGGTTTACGGTAAACCATTCCCGGTAGGCGCTGGGAGGGGTTGGGAGGGTCATTTATTGAGGCGAAGGCAGGAGAGAGGGCAGGGAAGGGCAGGGGAGGGCAGGAGCCGGCAAGGGAAGAAAGAAGCCGTGGCAGGGACGATGACGATGGTCCTGGCGGGTGGCTTTAATGTTGGGATGCGTGGTATGCCCCTGCGGCGGAGGCCGCCTTGCCCGGGCAGGGCGAGTCCTCACCGCTATGGCGACACGCAGCGGCGCCGTCTACCTTCCCACCCGCCTTGTTACGCTCTGCTGCTATTAGATGAGCTGCCCTTGCACCTGCCCCATCCGCATCTGCATCCGCAATGGTCGCTTTGGTTTCTGGAATGAACTACCCCCACCCCACCCCGAAACGTGCGCAGGGCCCCAACGCCTCGGAGGATGACATCTACTAAACTGGAGGATTCAAGGGGCCGAGTCGCGGCGATGTGCAACGTGGTGGTGGCGCGTGATGTGGAGGACGGGAAAGCACCCGGCCGGCAAGGGGCGGTGTGGGCTGCTGCCTGCTAGAATCTGGGTGGTCTTGCGGCGGAGCAGGTCATGCGATACAAGCAGTGCGATGGAGGAAGGACGCCAGGTGGGTGCGAGGACTGGGCGGTTGTCTGCCGCCAGGTACCGCGAGAGGCGTTGAGTTGGCTGGCTGTTAGTTGATCACGTGACACGCGCGCGTGATTGCGGGCCCTGAAAGTACTTGGCAGTCCGTGAACGTTCGGTGGTAGGCAGGTTGTACGCCGCATGCGTTTGCCATGTTGGTCCGGCGAGGCTGTAATTGATGGGCAGTTGGGCACACATGATTGGTGTCATTCTTACCAACACCTGCTGCCGGACAGGAGCAGATGCAAAGTGCCAGGGCGTGCGAAGAGCTGTAAGACGGATTCCTCCCCTCGTGTCACCACCCAGTACTGGCGGGCCCAGATAACTGTTACACGAACTGTCTCGCCGCAGGCAGCAGGTCCCTGGCCCGCAGCGGTCTCAGTCCTCCTGCAAAGCACACATGCGCAGGCAAGGCGAGTCAGCCAGCAGGCACCCGAATGACATTGCCAGTCGACAACCGCGAAACCACACACCTAGCTCAACGCGCCCCGCGACCTGTGTCGGGTACAGACGGCGCGCCTTGACGCTGGCCGGGTGCTGACATACAGCGCCCTTCCGTTGCCGCAGCGTCCTCGGTGGTACTAGCATGCTAGCTCCCCGCCTGTCACCATCACCTGAGCGGCAGGTCAACAGGTCAACACAGGGAACGGCTTGCACGCCCCGCGGCCCGATGGCGCATGAGTAAGGATTTAAGGGTGACCAGGGTTTACGGGTGAGTGTCGGGAGGTTTCGGTTGTTGTTGGTGGCAGTGTGGCACCGCAATGTTCCTGTGCGTCAACAGCAGATGCGCACAGAGTCCTGTAATACTGACGGAGCCGCCGCGACCTCCGTCCCGTATGCCAAGGCGTCTGCCCCCGAGGTCGATGGATTGAATGGACTCAAGCGGCAACTGCACCTCCCTTACAGCGTCGGGCACCAGATAGCAGCAATCCTGGTGCCCGCGACTTTAAACATCTCAACACCGGTTCGTGTCACCCATCCACGATATGCCCTGGCCGTCGTGTGCGTTCACGGTGCCTCTCGCGTGCCGGACCCAAGACACAAACAAAACTGGGGCCCGTGCACGCCACAACAAAATTGAGATGGCGGCCGTTTCCACGCTCCCTGGGCGCTTGTTTCCGCCTGCTCCGTGCTTTAAATCATCCATCCCATAAGTTCATGTCCCCCAGCTGCTCACTGTCATCGTTATGGGCATGTACCAGGGCTCCCTTTTATAGCCGCTACGGCGCCTGCCTGACACCAAGGCGGTTTCAGCGACCATGCGCCCACGAGCTGTTGTCTCTCATTGTCCTTGCCTAAACTCCATTCGCTGCCTCGCCAGTTCAAGCCTCTCCTGTCTAAAATGCAAGGCGGCGGACGCCCGCAGACCTGGGGTCTCTCCCGGCCAGACAGCCGGCGCCACGTGCGTGGCGGCCTTTGCCCACCAGCGCAACATCGCGCCGCTGCTAAAGCCCAATACATGCCTGAGGGCACCCAGTATCCCGCACGCGCGTATTGCCGTACCGGCCTGCTGCAAGCGCCTGCGCTGCCCCCGCCTTGCCACCGCGAGCTCCACAGCAAACAGGCCGCTGCTGCCCACGCGGCAGCTGCCGCTCCCGCCCGCTCCCGGCAGCGCCAGCTGCTGCTGCCTCCGCCGCTCCACCAGTCCAACCCTCCATGCTAGTTTGCCAGCCGCCGCTTAGCTGGCTGGCTGGCTTGGTGGCTGCTCGCCTGCCACCTGGCCAGCTAGCCGCCACACGAAGGCGCATGCCAAAGGCGCATTTACTGGGGCGCCTTGAACATGCCCGACAGGTTCTCGCTGGAGAAGAACTTCTTAAGCTGCTCCAGGCCGGTCTCGCCCAGCTCCTCGGGGGCGGGGAACACGGTCAGGTCCTCGGGCTTGGTCCAGTCCTTGGGGTTGGCCTTGTCCTGTGTACCGTATGCGGGCGGTGGGGCGCGGTGAGCACTGAGGTGACACGGACGGATCAGGCCAGGCCAAGCCCGACCCACATGAAATTGCGTCATCTATGCGTCCCACCCGATGCAGGTTGCCTACATCAGTTGCCTCCACGCCGGGGGCCGCTACCACGAACAGCCCCGCATCTTGCACGCGGACATGCAGGCTCACCACCTCGGCACCCGATGCTGGAACACACCAGCAACCCGTTACCCCGCTGTCGTGGACCCGCACGCAATTTGGCCAGCGGCAACTCACCCGGATCTTGAAAGCGTACTGGAAGTCGCTGGACGCCGAGTTGGCGAAGGGAGGGAAGTTCTTACGCAGCTCCTTCTCCAGCTTGGCCTTGTCCTGTGGGTGGTTGCGAGATTTCGTGTGCGTGCGTTTGTGCCTGAGTATGGCATATCAGCGGGCTGGCTTCTCGCAGCAGACCCGGTGGACAGCAGGCAACTGTTCGGAGGCCGGCATAACAGCCCTTGCCCTGGGGACTGGGTGTATTGAGCGGCTTCGTCTGAGGCAAGCTGCCGGGTGAGCAACTGCACTTCATAGTCCCATTCAACGGCCCCAGCCCTGGCAAGCCTGGCAATCGATTTGCGCATGAATGGCTGTGCAAAACCCACTTGGGTCCGTCATGGCATCCTGCTTGCCGACCGCCCGCGCAGTGCTTCATGGCGCTCCCTTGCACCGTCCCTTCTCATGCCGCATGGCTTCCTGCCCCCCGCCACCACCACCACCACCACCACCGCGGCCTGCCGCTACCGCTGTTGTGTTACTCCATCTCCTACCTGGTACAGGCCCGAGGCCATCTGCCAGATCAGGGTACGGCCGTACAGGCGCATGCCCCAGGGCGACTTGATGGCGTTGACCAGGAAGTTGGACACCTGGTTACCCTTCACAATGCTCAGGGGCACCCACAGCGAGGGGCCAACCATGGCGTTCAGCTGAGGGTCCTTGTACTGCGCGGCGCAAAACCGGGGAAGGGCAGGCGGGGGGGGGGGGGGTTAAGGGCACCAGGGGCGTGGCAGGGCCGCACGCACGCGGAACGCCATACGTGGGGTGTGTGGTGGGAGCACCGGGGCAGCCTCTGACACGCGCGACTGACCTTCATGCAGCGGAAGAAGATGACAAACTCGGCGTTCTCGGGGTCCACCTCGGGGACAGGGGCCTCGCGCTGCGCGTTTAGCGACGGGTCGGCGCAAGCATCGTCGCGATGTCAGCAACTTGCGACCAGAGTCAGCGCCCAGTCCACAACCCTGCCCAGATCACTTACGCGAACCATCTCCATCTGGTTGGGCATGGAGCCCTGGCGCAGAGCGGACTTGCCCTTACCCTTGCCCTTGGCAAACACCTGCGACCACACACCAGATCAGCCATCGAAGAGAGAGCCACGCCGATATTCAATATTTTATACATCCTAGGCTACATTGCGAGCCATCAGCACCTGGACGGAGGTCCGGCGAGAGGTGGTGGTGCCGAATGCAGGGGCGCGAGCGGCCGAACGCCTGCAAAAACAGGCGTGCCATTCAAGGTCAGAGTTTAGATAAGTAGAGCGCTGATACACAGCTAGGCCTAATCGTTGTGCCGAAGCTTGAAAGGCAAGTCACATCCGAAATTCACCTGGCCGAGGGAGCGGCCTTCAGGGCCTGGCGCGACACGGTGGTCTGCATTTTGTCAGGTTTCTGCTACAAGGGGAGGAACTAAACCTAAGGCGAAGAGCTCGGGGGCCAAGGACTGGTTCAGAGAAACTATGTTTCGCCAATGCGCGCGATGGGCCGCGACAGGTTTTCCTTCTTCCTATACTCGCCGTCGCGTATGCTGCGTTTATTTGCACGATACGTCAAGTCTTTCCGTGCTCCTCACTAGTCGTCAGCTAGTTTCACACCAGTCTTGCAACGATGGCCCTCCAGTGCAAGCAGCGTGTCGCCGTCGGCAGCGGCCGTCGTGCGATGGACGTGCGTGCCCAGGCGGTGGTAAGTGAAAATATGTTGCAGTCGACGGTGTCGCGGTCGTGAGTCGCGGCTTGTCTCGGCAGCCCTGGCGCGTCGCACACGTTGGTGTGGGTCGGTTCGCTTTGCGGGTGGCTTATCGCGCCTGTTGGCGATTCTTTAGCTCGTGTGGATGACGAAGTTTGTAATTCGCTAGCGTGTTTCAGTGTTGGGGTCCCGGCGACTGATCGAGGGTTTTGGGGCGTGCGTGTAGGCGTCGCCCGCGCCTGCGTCTGCGCCCATGAAGACCAACGTGGCGAAGATTGCGGTGCTAGGTGCTTCCGGCTACACGGGCGCTGAGGTGGTGCGGCTAACCGCGCTGCACCCCAACATTAAAGTCACCGTGCTGACCGGCGACAAGCAGGCGGGCAAGGTGAGCGGATGTGGACGCCTCCTGAACAAGCATGGAAACCCGTTGAGCTTGCTCAGGCTGTGTGGGGCGCATTCTGCTCCCGCACCCAGTGAAGAGGTCACGTGGCGACAATCGACATGTCGCCGCTTTGAGGGCCTCTCTGGGGCTGGTGCTGGTTCACTGTGGGCTTAGGCGATAGAGTCTCGCCGCTGTCCCGTGGATGATGCAGCGGTCGCACCAGACCGGCCGCGCAACGCTGGGGACAGCCCTAGTGCCCTTCACGTCCGAAACCTCCATCCGGTAGGCCTAGTTCCTCGATACCCCCCGCCCCTGCAGGCCTTCTCCGACGTGTTCCCCCACCTGGTCACCGCCACCAACGTGCCCAAGCTGGTCAAGATTGACGACGTCAACTTTGGCGACGTGGACGCGGTGTTCTGCTGCCTGCCGCACGCCACCACGCAGGTGCGGCGGGGGTGGAGGGCGTGGCGGGGGAGAGGAAGTTGAGTGGGCGGGCTGCGGCTGCGGGCTGTCCGGTGGCCCACCGGTGCCGTCGGCCTCGCCACACGGGGGCTGCGAGGGCGGGGCAGGAGTCAGTGGCGTATCCAAGTCTGCGCCCGCCTGCACGCCCGCTTGGCCACTCGCTTAGACCTCTGCCGCATTTCCCCGTGTCTCGTTCCGCACACGGCTCGAGCGCACACTCCCCTCACTCCCCCTCCCCTGCCCTGCCCTTCCCCCAAACTTGCAGGAGGTGATCAAGAAGCTGCCCTCCAGCCTCAAGGTGGTGGACCTGTCCGCCGACTTCCGCCTCAAGAACCCCGCCACATACGCCGAGTGGTGCGTGGCGGCTGTGGGAGGATCGGAGCTGAGGCAGCGAGAGGCGGGGGGGATTACCGTGAAACCATCTCACGGGGAAAGCGGCATAGGGCGGGTGCTGAGCACGGGGCGGGCGGAGCGACGGAAAGAGGCCGGGGTGAAGCAAAGAGGCGGGAAAAGGCGGGGGTGGTGCTGAGGCGGGGGCGGCGCTGGGGTTGGTGCCGAGCGCGGCGAGTACTTCCATTACCTGGCTGAATGTGATGGCAGGTAGGAGGTGCGGAGCCAGCAATGGCTGCCCAGCTCGGACCAGTAGCTCCAGGCAGCTGACGGCTGCTAGGGTCTGGGGCCTGCGGTCAGCTGCAGGACCGCCGCACAGCTGCAGGAGCTGTGCCGTCCCTCACGGCGGCCCCCTGCCTCAGCTCCCACCCATGTGCACGCCCGCCGCCGCCCCTGCAATCGCTCTTGACGCACGCCCTCGCCGCCCTCGCCGCGCCCGCCTGTCCTTCCTGTCCCAACACCTTTCACCTCTCGCCCATGTGCTCGCCGGCCTCAGGTACGGCCACGAGCACGCGGCGGTGGAGCTGCAGAAGGAGGCGGTGTACGGCCTCACGGAGCTGTACCGCGACCAGGTACGGACGTACGGCGGCAGCACGTTGTCTGGGTCTGGGTTTTGAGCCATCCGTGCGGACGGGTTGTCGGTAGCAGAAGAGTGTCACGCCGGGGGCCGCGACAGCGCATGCAGCCGCAGCGGCAACGGTGGCAGACCGGCAAAACGGCGGACCGGTCTAATCAGCGGCTCAGCAGCAGGAGCGCACGCTGCAGTCGATATCAGCAAGAGGCACAGCAGGCGGCGGCAACGGCCAGACGTCTAGGTGGGCGACCCGGCCTGCAAGCTGGTGCTGGCACGCCGGGCAGCCGGCGCTGCCCCGCCGCCGCCGCCGCCGCCGCTGCGCTGACTGCCGCGGACTCCCAGCGGGCGCGGCTTTGGCCAAACATGGCTGGACTGGACCCGAGGGCACAGGCGTAGGGGCATGCAGCGAGCAGCAGCGCTGCATGATGCAGATGATGGAGGGACGCCCTGGAGCGCGGCCGGGCGCTCGCTGTGCTGCAGCAGCAGGCGGGCAGGCCGGGAGAGGAGGAGGGCCGGGAGAGGAGGAGGGCCGATGGCGCGCCCGGCAGGCCGCTGGGGCGGGGCGGGGGCAAGCGCTGAAAGCGGGTGGTTGGAGCAAGGGGCTGCTGCTTTTCTTTTTTGGGTAGGGGCGTCCTGACCTTGTCGCGACCTGCGCCCTGACGGCCGCATCCTGGCCCGGCTCCACATGTCCCGCGCCCCACCCCCTGTGTACCTGTTTTTCGCCCACCCATCCTTGCTTGTCCACACACACCCTTGTGCCCGCAGGTCAAGTCAGCCCGCCTGCTGGCCAACCCCGGCTGCTACCCTACCTGCTCACAGCTGGGCCTGTACCCCCTGCTCAAGGTGGGTGGGCGGAGAGATGGGCGCTGCGTGGGGTGCAGGGCCGGAGGGTCGGTTGGACGGGTGTGGGTGATGAAATGGTATGGGCATATGGCGCTCAAGGGAAAAGCGGGGGAGATTCTGGGGCGCTGGCAGGTAGCTGGGATGGGCGCGCACGGCGGACGGGCAGGTGGCGGCATTTAGCTGTTGGGCTTGTAGATGTGCACTGGCTGCTGTGGAAGCCCCCTAGCTCGGCTGGCACTGGAGCTGTGGAGTTGGGGCGTCGGGGGCGCTGGCGAAAGTGCATTACTGCCATACCTGGATCACCCCCAAACCCCCCATCCCCCATCCACCCATCCACCCCACACACACACCCAGGCCGGCCTGATCCTGCCCGACGACATCCTGATCGACGCCAAGTCGGGCGTGTCGGGCGCGGGCCGCTCCGCCAAGGAGTCCAACCTGTACTGCGAGATCGCGGAGGGCATCAACAGCTACGCCGTGGGCAGCCACCGCCACATGCCCGAGATTGAGCAGGTCGGTGGGAGGGGGTGGAGCGAGTAGAGGGCTGGAGAGCGGGGCTAGAGGGAGGGAGGGGCGGGGCGGGGTTGGAGGGGGGGGGCAGCTGGTGGGCAGGCAGGGTCACGGGGTGAGGCAGCTAGAGGGATGGAGAGCATCGGGAGGGAAGCCGCAGCAGGGTGCAGCCGCAGATGCGTCAGGACGAATCGCCAGCAGTCCCCGGACTGACGGACTGATTGACTGACTGACTGCCCCCACCGGCCGCATGCCCGCCTGCCTGCATCAATCCCACCTGCACTGCACTGCACTGCACAGGGCCTCACGGAGGCGGCGGGCAAGCCCGTGACCATCTCCTTCACCCCCCACCTCATCAACATGAGCCGGTGAGGCGGGCAGGCGGTTACTGTGAGGGCTGTGAGGGCTGGGAGGGCAGCACCGGCACCCAGGCGACCAGCAATGGCCACGCTGTGCCGGGGTGTGCCTCGCCCGGGGCTGGCCTTGTCCTGCCGAACCTCTGCCCGCTGACCCACTCCTCCTTCCCCACCCGTTCCTTCCCGCGTCCCCTCTCCCTCCTCTGCCTTCTCTTTCTCCCCGTCCCCATCCCTCTCCCCCATTCCCTTCCATGACACGTCCCACCCACCCACCCACCCACCCACCCACCCACCCACCCACCCACCCACAACAACAGCGGCATGCAGACCACCAGCTACGTCAAGCTGGCGCCGGGCGTGACCGCCGACCAGCTGCGCGCCCAGCTGGCCGCCACCTACGAGGGCGAGCCCTTCGTGCGCGTGCTGCCCAAGGGCACGGTGCCGCACACGCGCCACGTGCGCGGATCCAACTACTGCCTCATGAACGTCTTCCCCGACCGCATCCCCGGCCGCGCCATCATCATCTCGGTGCGTGTGTGTATATATGTGTGTGTGCTGGCGTGTGTGTGCGTCGGGCGGCGCGTGTGCTGGGGATGTGTGGCGGATGATGATGTGTGTCGTGGGGGAGCGAGGTGTCAACGGCAACACGGCGAGGGGCCAAGTCGTCGTGATGGCTGAGCGGTTCAGGAGTGACTGGTGGGCTGTGGCCTGGGGCGTGCCCTTCACATAGGTTGCAGCCCAGCTCATGTGGGCTGGAGTCCGTACACCTTGTGCGCCTGTGCCCGATCCTCATCGCCACCTGCTCATGCCCCGCCTCCTGCCCCCGCTTCTTATGGGTCGTTGGTCAGTCGTTTGGGTCAAGTGAAGAATGAACCGAAACAACCCGCGCACCCCCCACCCCCATTAATCTAAGTGCATGGAACCCCCACCCTGTCGCCTTTGCCTATGCTTCGCAAGTTTAATTTTTTGGTATTGAATCGACTGGTATTTACACACCCATCCCGCTCCCCCGCTTCCCTCTCCCTCAAGTGCAATCTCAACCTCCCAAGCGCACCCTTGCAACCCCCACCCCCACCACCCACCCGTCGCCCCCGCCCCCGCCCCGCCCCCACCCCACCCGCCCCCACCAGGTGATTGACAACCTGGTCAAGGGCGCCAGCGGCCAGGGCCTGCAGAACCTGAACCTCATGATGGGGTGGCCGGAGACCACCGCGCTGCTGCAGCTGGCCATGTTCCCTTAAGTGTAGAGGGAGGCATGCATGCAGGCAGGCAGGGTGAGGGAAGGGAAGCAGGCGTAGAGGGAAATGGGGGTCGGAGACATGTGTGCGCGGGGCAGAAGGAGGAGGCAAGCTGGAAGAATCGAGGCAGTTTAAATAACAGGAGGAGGAGCAGCAGCAGGAGGAGGACGCGGGAGGCATGATGGAGGCATGATGAGGCGGTTGTGCCGTGGCGGAGGCGAAGGTGGTGCCCGGTGTGTGTGTGCTGCGGCATGGCAAAGCGCACAGGTGTGCAGGACTGCAGTGGGTGGTCAGGTGGTGTTCCAACCGCTTGGAACTCGTGATGATGATCCGCAAGACATTTACGTTAGTTTGCGCGGGGGGGCGGGGGGTTAGAAACAATAATTCCGCACCCCATGCCACAAAACCTCCCGGAGGGGGGCTGGGCTGGGGGCTGGAGGGGTGGGGGGTCCCTTCCCCTGTCGTACACCCCTTTAAACTTTCCTCTATGTCCAAACAAGTGCCAAACGGTTCCTTTCAACATCGCCTATTACACTGTGCGGTTGGCGAACCGGCCAGCCCACGCCGTTCGGAGCCGACCTAACCATCCATGGCTCCAGCCATCCATGCCCCACACCAGCCCTGGTCCCAGACCCCACAAAAACTCTCCTTCACATAACTGCAGCTATAGCTGCTATAGTAATGTTGTTTTCTTAGCCTTTCCAGCGGTCGCGCTTGTATAATTCGGAGGTGCTGAGTGACATCGTGGCAACATGTCCCAGACATGTTGGCATGTGTACCAGGTGTGTACCCATACATGTGTGATCTGGGCCGGCTCCTTCAGACGCATGCATCTATTATGCATCTGGTATCGCTTCTAGGAGTTGCCTCAACGTTCGGCAGCTTTGGCAAGGCGTCTGGGGCCACGGAACGAAACCTCGCGCAGGTGCTGACGTAAACCGTGCCGGGCCTTGAGGGGGTGGGGGGGTCCCCCCGACTTTGGGGGCCCATATCTTCGCACCCAAAACCCTTTCCAAATCCTGAGCGCGTATATCGAACGCTCTCGCCGAGCTCTTCAATATTTAGGTATGGGGTATAACTTGGAAGATCCTACCCTCCCCTGGTTTGCGTTTGTATGAAGTGTACTGACAGCAAAGGCTTGACGCGCCAGATGGCGCCATGGCTGGTGTGTGTGCGTATTATCACCATCATGTAGGTGGCGTTAATGTTACAGCTGTGGGCCTGCCTCCGACCCGGGCCCGACACACGGCCTCTGCAGCCTACCAGTCTCTGGACTGGCGAGAGCGCTCACAAAAACAGCGCTAGAAACCCAAGCCCACGGCTGACCTGCCCTACCCGCGCACAGCAAGCCTAGCCGCGAAACGAGAAACGCCTCCCTGTGCTCTCCTGAGCCCACAGGACCAGGCGGTGTGGAGACAGCTCGCGCACCTAATACCTCAAACGAAACCCCCGACAAGAGACAACCCGAAGACGAGCAACCCACGCGCGCGCTCCCCTGGGGGCTACCAACGCCTGGGAACACACGTGTCACCCTTCTGCTACTCATCAGCAGGCCACACGTAGCAAGAGGGACAGGGCCGGCGAGAACGCTCAAAGCCGCCGCACCTAGCCGCCAAAGCTACAGCCCAAACCACCAACTCAATCGAGTCACCTACCGCAGAGGGGACAAGCACGCAACCGAGCGCCTACCCGCCACCACAAGGGTCGTGAACAAACGTCACCGTCAACGGTACCACCCACACACACACGTACACACACAAACCGCGTCTCATCTACACTCTATCTAGCACTGCTTATAAGCAGCAGTTGCGAGCTGACAAGACTTGACTAAGCAGGTTGCTGAACCTTAATGCGCCCGCCCTGCACGGCTAGCAGGGGGTGCGCTGTGCCTACCTCCCTCCACCCCTTCCTGGGCACCCCTAATCTTGCGAAGTCCTGCAGCCGCCTCCAAAACCCTGTCACCGCTTCCGCTTTAGCGATTTCTACCGGCTCAGTCTCCATACCCTCTGGGGGCCCTGCGTTGGTAACTGCCCTCAACCTCGTCCGGGCGCGTTCCATGGCCGAGAGGGCGGCTATTACCACCACGTCCCACACTGCTTGCTGCACTCCGTGAGGCGGTTCTGCTAGCCATAGCTGCTGCCGAGTGATGGTGTTCGCCATCGCCGCGTTAATCTGCTCCAGCACTGCCTGCGCCACGGGACACTCCCAGAAGTGATGTGCTCGCGGCGAGCAGGGTGCGCCGTGCGTTCCTCCGTGGGCGCCGCATCCACACGCTTCCTGCTGCTGGGCTCCACTGACGTGGCTGTTTCCAGCCAACGGTACTCCATCCACTGCCAGTCGCCACAGGACCTCCACGTGTTCCCGTTCCCACCGTATGTGCCACATCCTGCTCAGCATGGCGCGCACAGGGTTCGTGCCTGTAGGCGTGGTCGCAGTTGTCACCGCTGCGTTTGTCGTGGTGGCTGCTGCCTCGCCTCTGGCTTCCCTGGCGAAGTCCGCGTGTAGCTGGGTCCGCCGCCGCTAGGTGGCGTGCACAACCCAAGGCCTTGAGAGTCGGGTCAGTCGAACGGCGTCCGAAGAGTGAGTGCTACATTGTTGCCCCTTGCTTGCATTACCGACGGCGCTCTGAAGAGTGAGTAGGTGATCACTGAGAGGGACAGCACTGAATGACGGGGGGGACTCTCAACCCTCGACAGATAAGCCCCTGCCATGCCGGTGCGCGTTGCGAAGTTATCGCCTGAAGAGTCTGTTGACGTCGCCGGCAGCTACCGTTCGTGAATTCGTGCCAGGGTCGCGAAGTCGCGGGCGCATAATCCGCACTAGTCGCCCGCGTGCTCGCAACCGTGTGGTACAAGAACGCGATCAAGTGCAGTTTTAGTTTTAATCATCTGAAAGCTCAGGTGAACGTGCGCAAACAGGTGCACCAGGTTTACGCGCTGCCCGCCGAACAAAATCCAACGAATCCAAGTATTTGGCCGTGCTAATCCCAGGGAGCCCGACCGCCAACATAAGTTTCCCCTTTTGGCATACCTAGACTACATTAACATGACCAGCCCAGGAAAGCTCCTGGCCACAACAGGATCGAGCAGCAGCGATTTCGTAAGCGCGAACGGCGTGGCATCGAAATCCAGCCCAACCACCGCGGCACGCCCATGCGCAGAATGTGCCGTTTTTCCATGCGGCCGTGCAGCGCCGAGTGCACAAATACTCTCAACAGCATCGTGTGAAATAGTCGCATTTCACGACTCAACGGCACATTTGCCGACTTAAAGTTGGTCCAACCTGCACATCCCGTTATGACCATGGCTCCGAAGCAGACGACGCTCCTGCTCGCCGTCGCGGCGCTGGCCGCGTTGGCTACGTGCGCTTCGGCCGGCTACACTCAGTCGCCTCCTCGCCGGTCGCCGCCGCGTATGGCTGGCCCCCAGGTTTACGGCCCGCCGATGACCAACTCCTGGCTCAAGTGAGTGGCGACAGTCGCCGGGACAGGCCCAGCCAACGTGCATGGGGTCTATGCATTGCGTGTGGAGAGTGGGCGTGTACAAAGCATGCCGGCGGACATAAATAATATGCCTCAACCGCTGCAATGACGGGCCCAGCAACGTTTTGCCCTGGTCTTTCCCCAAACCCCTGCGGGCGCGTGATCCCTTACGCAGGATGCCGGCCAACGGCCGCTTCCGCGTCATGCAGGTCGCGGGTGAGTGGACCGTGTGACACGTCATGGTTTTGCACGTTCATGCTGACGGTCCCCCTCACCGACCTGGCCCAGCCCTGAGTCACCTTTGCAACGACCCGCCTTGCCTGACCGTTGTGCGCCCCACTCTTATGCCCACGCGTACCTCACCGCCGGAACAGACGTGCACTTCCAGAACGGCGCCAACACCACCTGCCAGGACATCCTGCCCGAGCAGCTGCCATGCTCCGACCTGAACTCCACCGCCCTGCTGACGGCCCTGATCAAGAAGTGAGCAGGAGGGGCGATACTCAGGGCGTGGGGCATGTGCTAATGAAGAAATGTTGAAAGCACTGTGTCGGGGTCACGGGGTGGCAGCATAACCGAACATTGCTGAGGACAGGAGCGTTTCGCTGCTACCCGCACATGCATGTAACCGTGCCGATTAATTCCGGATTGAGCCCACCCTTGACTCGCACTTTGCACCTCGCGCCTCGTGTACTGCATCGCACACAGGGAGAAGCCCAACCTGGTCGTGTTCACCGGTGACAACATTGTGTACGGCGGCAACAAGGACATTGTCAAGTCCCTGGCGGCCCTGACCCAGCCCCTCAACGACGCTGGCATCCCCTACATGGTCACCTTTGGCAACCACGGTGCGTCCTGCACATCCTCTTTTCTGCGCCTTCGCAGCCTCTCTCTCCCGCTTGATGAGATGCTGTCTCGTGTGCAGCACACACCGCATCCACCCATGCGCGCATGCGCGTCCAACCGACCCGCCTTACGTGTAAACCAGAGTGTGCGTGTGAATCCCACCCGCGTTGCCGGCTGCTGTGCCCCCATGCTGCCCCCACGTACCTACCTTAAAACGGTACCTTATCTGCTTCTGTGTGCCGTCCCCTGATGCAGACTGCGAGGCCGAGGACTGCCGGCCCAAGCTGATTGAGGGCGACATGCAGCAGCCCTACTCGCTGACCGTGTCCGGTCCCAAGGTGTGGGTGGGCGGAAGAGAAGGGGCGGGGGGAAGTGCATGCAAGCGATGCGGGAGTGGTTACGGACAGGGGCGGGTGCGTGGTTGTGTCTTTTTACAAGCGTGCGAGGTGGATGCCGCAGAGCGGCAGGTAGGGAATGACATGAGATCACGGTGGTGGATCAAGCCGCCAGGGGCTAGGACAAGCCGCACCATCCATGATCCTGCCAACAGCTTGAAGCGTTTGCAAAAGGTAGCTAGCAGCAGCAGCAGCAGCCTGCCGGACCCAAATCACCCTCACAGCTGCGTTGGCTCGTGTTACTTACTTGGACTTGGCTGAATGGCGTCGGTAGCACTCCTACATATTTACCCGCAGCTGCATATTGCAAGCGTCTGGCCCAAAGTTACCAAGGCCGCGCCCTGATGACCTCTTCCGCCACCGAACCCACGCACGGTACTGAAACTACTGTCCCATGCCCAAGCCCATGCCCCAACGTTGCCCTACACCGTCTCTATCCCACGCCCATGCCAAGCAGGAGCTGCATGGCAAGGGCACCTACGCCTACACGGTCATGGGCGCTGACGGCAAGCCTACCTTCGCGCTGTACATCTTCGATGGCGGCGCCTACCTGTCCTCCGAGTTCCCCGGCAGCTACGACTTCATCCACGTGAGTGGTGGCGGCCTCGGCGGCGGAGGGCTGGTTTGCTAGGGCTGTTGGCTAACTGGGGCGGCGGCGATAGTTGGGGACTAGGGGACTACCCCTACAACGCGGATGGGGGAGGATGGTCAGTAACAGGATATAACAGGATAAAACAGTTAGAATCCGCTTGACTACGCTGTGCAGCCCACGCATCGCGTCTAAACCTCATGTCCCCCCCCATCCCCCGCTTTGCCTACCTCGCCCATACATGCCGCTCCCAGCCCGACCAGGTGCAGTGGTACAACGAGACGTCCATGGCTCTGGAGAAGATGGCCGGCCGCAAGGTGCCCGCCGTCGCCTTCACCCACATCCCCCTGCCCGAGTACGACTCGGCGTTCGTGTGTAACCTGCCTGCCGACGCCACCAACATCACCACCGGCACCATGGCTGACTTCGGCATGAAGTCCAAGAGCGGCATGGGCAAGGTGCTTGCGAGTGAGTAGTGCGTGACGGCGCGAGGGTGCGCCGGAGGCGCCATCACTCATCACTAGCTAGTGCCCTAGATAGCCCTCGGCTCACTTGACCTGTGCGTGCATAGGGGCCCACGCCGCCTTGGGAACGCGGGGCGGCGTCTCAGCAGTGGGCAAAGCAGGCTCATCGAAGGGGATTAGTTCTCATGCATAACCCCACCCCACACCCGCCTCCGCCTCCTCCTCCTCCTCGCCGCAGACAACTGCTCGTTCGGCTCCACGCTGGGCGTGTTCCATGAGGGCGTGTACAGCGCCAACGTGAACGGCGGCCTGTTCAGTGCCATGGCCATGCGCGGCGACGTCAAGATGTTCAACGTGGGCCACGACCACGTGAACGGTGAGACAGGAAGGAAGGACGCTTGTTTGTGCATGCGTGCTGAAGGGAGTTGTCTAGCTCCGGTTGCGGCTGCTGACAACCTTCAACAATCATGTCTTGCCGCCCCTGCGCTGCCCCTCACGCACCGTAACCGCCAACCCCGGACCACCCACCCTGCACCGCCTGCCCACAGACTTCTGCACCCCCTTCTACGGCATCCAGCTGTGCTACGGCGGCGGCTTCGGCTACCATGCGTACGGCAAGGCTGGCTGGCCCCGCCGCGCCCGCACCATCGACCTGTACGGCAACGGCACCGTGCACACCTACAAGACCCTGGACAGCTGGGGCGCATACGCCGAGATCGACCATCAGAGCTTCTAAGCGCGCATGCGACTGGCTGCTGATGCCCTGGGGCCTGGGCGCAAGCCTAATGTTTGCGTGAGATGCAGCTAAAAGATGCATGGTTCTCAATTGGTCCATGGAGCCGCGTGGATGTGCGCCGGGGCAGTAGGGAGGGGCCTCTCATTGCGCGGGGGGTGCTGTTACAGTTAGGGTTGTGCGCCGGACGTGTTTCCTTCCAGAGAACACGACATCAACATCGGGTGGCGTGCTTTCGCTTTCTAGCGCATGTCTAGAACATAGCGTCTTGGAGTTGGGCCTACGTGACTGCTAGTATTATTCTAGTGTACATACCGTACAAATAAACAGCGCAGCATGTACGCGCAAATGCTTGCAATATGCATATACCGAGCGCCGAAGGAATGACAAGAGACAGTTGTTGTATGGCCCATAGTGTACATTACTGGGTGCTTACATGCGCTGACTCACCTGAGGCTGCAAGTGCTGGTTCACTGGACGACTGGTGCGTGCGCATGAGCAAGACCTCCTGGACGTGTATGTAAGAGATGCTCAACTGCTCGTGCGCAATAGCCGCACGTGGGCCAGCCCGATCGCCCGCCACGCATTGTGCTGCTGTGGCTGGCCATGGCTGATGTACGGTACACGCACGCGGGAAGCGGGGAAACAGTAGGAGGCGGCTGCAGGGAAGGAGAAGGGAGGGACGCAGCAGCATGAGGGGCATGAGCACGGGGAGGACGGGAGAGGTTGTGGCCAAGGTTGTGGCGGGTACATTTGCCGTGGGCTGAGGCCCTTGGTAGACCAAGGTGACCCAAAACACGGTTTCAAAGACGCTACGTGTCCTCCTTACGTGCCGTGCGAGCCACAGAGTTGTCAGGAAAGCGCAACGTTCATGGCTGCAGCGCGGATGTTGCAGGTGCTCTGACCTCAAATAGCTTGCCGAATTAGCAAGGCACGCAGCGACAAAGTCGTGGCGCAGTATTCGACAAACAACTGAGGTGCGAAAACAGTGTTAGGTTCGGTTTGTGCCACTAGCTTTCTACATTTTCTTGCGCAAAGCTTTAAACAGTTGAGCGCTTCGTAGCTACAGAGACTCACTTATTGCCGCAGTGCGCAAGGGGAAACGTTCAAGCCTGCGTTGAAGCGCGTGAATGCAACCACGCCGAATCCAACGAAATTTCCGGCTCGTGGTGTGGAGCTCTCGCAATAGTTCTTTGCTGTGATCCACTATATAAATATATGCAGTTTATTAGCCCTAGGATAGCCGGTTGCAAGGGAATCGTGTGGCAGCGATAAGCGTGAAAGGAGTGGCATCGAAATCCAGCCCAACCGCCGCGGCACGCCCATGCAGAGAATGTGCCGTTTTTCCATGCGGCCGTGCAGCGCCGAGTGCACAAATACTCTCAACAGCATCGTGTGAAATAGTCGCATTTCACGACTCAACGGCACATTTGCCGACTTAACGTTGGTCCAACCTGCACATCCCGTTATGACCATGGCTCCGAAGCAGACGACGCTCCTGCTTGCCGTCGCGGCGCTGGCCGCGTTGGCTGCGTGCGCTTCGGCCGGCTACACTCAGTCGCCTCCTCGCCGGTCGCCGCCGCGTATGGCTGGCCCCCAGGTTTACGGCCCGCCGATGACCAACTCCTGGCTCAAGTGAGTGGCGACAGTCGCCGGGACAGGCCCAGCCAACGTGCATGGGGTCTATGCATTGCTTGCGGAGAGTGGGCGTGTACAAAGCATGCCGGCGGACATAAATAATATGCCTCAACCGCTGCAACGACGGGCCCAGCAACGTTTTGCCCTGGTCTTTCCCCAAACCCCTGCGGGCGCGTGATTCCTAACGCAGGATGCCGGCCAACGGCCGCTTCCGCGTCATGCAGGTCGCGGGTGAGTGAACCCTGTGACACGTCATGGTTTTGCATGTTCATGCTGACGGTCCCCCTTACCGCCCTGGCCCAGCCTTGAGTCACGTTTGCAACGACCCGCCTTGCCTGACCGTTCGTTCTGCGCCCCACTCTTACACCCACGCGCGTACCTCACCGCCGGAACAGACGTGCACTTCCAGAACGGCGCCAACACCACCTGCCAGGACATCCTGCCCGAGCAGCTGCCCTGCTCCGACCTGAACTCCACCGCCCTGCTGACGGCCCTGATCAAGAAGTGAGCAGGAGGGGCTGAAGTGTGCGCGTGGGGGGGGGGGTGAGGAAGGAATTGGCGGCAGGAGGTCACAAGCTGCGCAGAGTGCCGCTCCGCACGCATGCAGTTGCCGTCTAATTATCCACCTAATAACATGCGCCACAGCCCCTCTTCGGAGATCAGTCGGGCCAACCAGTTGTGCTGCCGCGTGCATTACCAGCCATCCACGCCTGCAGCCGCCTGCAGCCTTTTCCTTCGCCAACCCGCCCGCCCATGCATCCCTAGCCCCTCGCCACGGCCCCCCCTCTGCAACCCCTCATTGCATCGCCACAGGGAGAAGCCCAACCTGGTCGTGTTCACCGGTGACAACATCTGGTACCCCAACAATGTCGACATCATCAAGGCGCAGACTGAGCTGACCAAGCCCCTCAACGACGCTGGCATCCCCTACATGCTCACCTTCGGAAACCACGGTGCGTCAAGCTACAGCCGATGTCCTGAATTGATGCAAAAGAAATTGCACGCGCCCGGAGGCATCGGTTCAACCTAGTTAGCCGTGCAGTCCTGTTTGCGCCACCCCGCGCGCCCTGCTTGCATGCATTTCCTCACTTATCGGGCTTCCTGTGTGCCGTCCCCTGATGCAGACTGCGAGGCCGAGGACTGCCGGTCCAAGCTGATCGAGGCGGACATGCAGCAGCCCTACTCGCTGACTGAGTCCGGCCCCAAGGTGCGTGCGGGTTTTAAGACAGGCAGCAACACGGTTATGGTGGAGTGCATGCTTCTTACTCGTGTCCCGGTACATAGGACCGCATCCGTCCTGTGTGTACCGAAATACCGGTAGCTAAACAAGTGTTCCCCCTGTCATGGGAAAAGGAGCTGAGCCCCTGCACTCTCTGAGGCCGAACGTCCTCATCACCCGGACAAAGCCGGGGTCGGTCTGCACATCCAGGCGCTCAGCAGCCACACCGCCACCGCAGAGCCAGCCAGGACAGCCGCACCACTTGTCATGCTGCTGCTGCCTCCTGCGACGCATCCCCTGCTCGCCCCACTGCGGACCGCTACCTAGCTAGACACCGGCCGGCCCCTCAGCCTGCGCGTTTGCGCCGCTTTTTGGGCGGCGCTGCGCTCGCTCTCCTCCTCCACGTGGCCTTGCCCGCCCCCTCCACTATCAACTTGCGCACACGCGCCACTGTTGCTGGGCCGCCGCCGGGCTGCTGCCGGGCCGCCGCCAGTCGAAGTACCGGTAGCTGTAAGGAGCAAATGGTGGTGATCAGCGATGTGGTCACACATGAGCCTGACAAATCGTATGGTGTTGCGTTCCACAAGCCTCCCTTGCGCCTTCTCAGTGACCGCCCGCCACCCATGCGTGCCCATCTTCCAACATTCCCATGTCACTGGCTCATGCCTACCACGCCACTACCCCATGCCCCAACGTTGCCCTGCACCGTCTCCATCCCACGCCCATGCCACGCAGGAGCTGCATGGCAAGGGCACCTACGCCTACACGGTCATGGGCGCCGACGGCAAGCCTACCTTCGCGCTGTACATCTTCGATGGCGGCGCCTACCTGTCCTCCAAGTTCCCCGGCAGCTACGACTTCATTCACGTGAGTGGTGGCGGCCTCAGAGAGGCTCACAGGCACGGCGCGGTGCGCTCAGGGTAGCTCAGGATGGTGGCATTTGCGGGCATGGACAAAGACGGGTGACTGGACGCGGGTGTGATAGGCGGGGCGCCATCAGTGCAGCAAGGCGCACGCCCATCACACAACACCGCACGGAGTTCGGCATTCTTAGGCAGTTTTAACGCGCACGCCATGTAAGCCGCCTATTATATCACATGTATGAATAAATTGTTTTTGTAACCTGTAGTGCATGCCGCTAACGCACCTTCCCTCCCAGGGCTGGCTGGTTTGGGTTCACTTGCCGTGGGTTCTGGAATGAACAAGTCTCCCCCTCGCTAGTTTGGTCTCTTGGGGTAGAATGGGCTTGCAATTATAAAACTCCCATGCCCCGCTTCGCCCATGCCGCTCCCAGCCCGACCAGGTGCAGTGGTACAACGAGACGTCCATGGCTCTGGAGAAGATGGCCGGCCGCAAGGTGCCCGCCGTCGCCTTCACCCACATCCCCCTGCCCGAGTACGACTCGGCGTTCGTGTGCAACCTGCCTGCCGACGCCACCAACATCACCATCGGCACCATGGCTGACTTCGGCATGAAGTCCAAGAGCGGCATGGGCAAGGTGCTTGCGAGTGAGTAGTGCGTGACGGCGCGGGGGCAGCATCGGCAGTAAAGGCGCGAGGGCGACCCTGCGGGAGCCGCCGGGAGGCAGATGCTCTGATGGCTGAGGTGTAGGACACTTGGCGTTCCGTCCTCGCGCCTTGCCAGCACGCTGCTGAAGCAAGTCCCCACAAGCCCGTCCATATGATCACCTTGGACAGCACGGACACAGCGCTTGCTCTGCTTACTTGCGCCCGTTGCCTCCCCTGCTGCCTCCCCACCCCACCCCCGCCTCCGCCTCCTGATCCTCCTCCCCGCAGACAACTGCTCGTTCGGCTCCACGCTGGGCGTGTTCCATGAGGGCGTGTACAGCGCCAACGTGAACGGCGGCCTGTTCAGTGCCATGGCCATGCGCGGCGACGTCAAGATGTTCAACGTGGGCCACGACCACGTGAACGGTGAGACAGGAAGGAAGGACGCTTGTTTGTGCATGCGTGCTGAAGGGAGAGGCAGTGAAGGAAGGGCCTTGCGAAGATGTGGCCACGCGGTGGCGGGAGACGAGCACCACAGCTAACCTACCTTAATCCCTACAATGGCTTCTCTCCTCAAGCACTCACTCACGCCGCACCGCCTGCCCGCAGACTTCTGCACCCCCTTCTACGGCATCCAGCTGTGCTACGGCGGCGGCTTCGGCTACCACGCGTACGGCAAGGCTGGCTGGCCCCGCCGCGCCCGCACCATCGACCTGTACGGCAACGGCACCGTGCACACCTACAAGACCCTGGACAGCTGGGGCGCATACGCCGAGATCGACCATCAGAGCTTCTAAGCGCGCATGCGACTGACTAATGATGCCCTGGGCGCAAGCCTAATGTTTGCGTGAGATGCAGCAGGCTGGTAACAGATGCATGGAGCCGTGCGGCTCTGCTAGATTCCTCTGACGCGATTTGACGGGGCAGCCGGGGAGGGTTGTGGTTACCAGCCCCAACTAGGGGTTCCCGCAATCATCCAAACACGCCAGGAGGGCTTACAATGTTTTTTGCACCTAGCGTTCTTCCCTCGAGGGGATCAAATACATGCCGTCTCGGCCTCCATGTCATTGCTTGGACATACCATTGCTAAGACGGGCCCAGATGCGCCGCCGTTCAATGCGCGTTCATGCTGGACAAGCGCAGCAGTGCGCGTGGATGCAAAGTGCATGCACGACCACAGGGAACGAAGTATGATATTCGTTGCACATGCCATATTATGAGTGGGTGCTCTTATGCAGTGGTACAACGCAGGATGCAAGTGCCGGTTCACTAAATGGATGACACGTAATGACGGACATGGGATAAACGCGAATGCGCAGCGGGTTGATAAGCACAAGCAAGTCCTAATGTAACACACGGATGTTGCCCCTTGCGCGCCACAATCCTGGCCCAGTATCCATGAAGCCGCTCCCACCGCGGCAATGGACAGCTGTGTCTTGCTGCTATGGACTCATGAGCCCTAGACGGGCGCTCGACGGCGAAGGTGTGGGCATCCAGGGAGGTTGGGTCTCACATCTCCCAAGCGTCACGCGCGGATTCACATACCCAGCTACTGCCTGGTTCTGGGCACTGCAACCAACATACAGCGCTTCATCTGACGTTAGAGCATACGAGCGATAGGACAACTGCCGCGTGTGCCCAATTACCACAGATCAATGCTGACACTCGTACGGCATCCGTCCACACAGTCCCGGTATCGCCCCGCCGGCGCACGCCCTTGTATACCTATTCCTTTCGCGCACCCCACGCCCACCTCATGTAACAAAAGCAATGGCGCGCTCCAAGGAGCCTTGGTTTGAGTACTTGCTGCGAAACAAGGCTATCCGAACCTTCCTTACTAGTTACAATGAGGCGGACTGGGAGGAGGTCTGCAAGTTGTGTCTGCTCTACGGGATCCTTCACTTGGACCTCAAAGAAGGCCGCGGCGATGTTGCACGCTTGCGCGAACTCGTCGGTGTTGGGCATGCTGGCGCCACAGTCGATTCCGCGCTTCCAGGAATTCAGGAGAAGCTTGCTGAATTAAAGTTTCAGCTCGATGAAGTTGCTTCAGGGCTACCGCACGGCCAGGTGAGCGAAAGGGCTTTGGTCAAACATCGTTGATAACCGCCCTCCCCTACAGCATAAGGCGCGTTCATGACATATATCGTACGTTTCGGCTCGTAGACACCACCTGGCGTTCGCGATGAGGCTGGGCGACTGCCGCAGGCCGAGCCTGCATTTCCGGGTAAGTCGTTCACTCTGCGGCCTTCAGCTCATGAGCCAGCGTCCACCGTCTTAAGGAGGGCTTCGGGGAGCGGCGGGGAGTGCCGTCGTCAAGGGGCGTGGGGTTTGGAATTCGGTTTAACTGAACCGGTGTGGCGTGGGGACCTGGCACTGGCAGGGCCCAAGCACACCCACGCGCCGTGGGGAGAGGATCCGGTGGAGCAGCAGCGGCGCCGCGAGGCGGCCGAGACCAAGGTGGCGCTCCGCCACGCGGAAAGGTTCCTGCGCTATACCAAAGGTGCGCGTTACTAGCCTTCGGCGTAGCTGGGAGGGGGTACTTTGGCGACGGGCTTGTCGCAAGCTACTGTGCCATGGAGGTGGTGTTCGCTATGCTGTCGCGGCGACGGGAAGAGGTTCCCGCGGTGTCAGCATGACACACTTCTCCGCTGTGTCGCTCCTACAACCCCGTCTCCCCCGCTTCCTTTAGCTTGGTTTAGTTTGGGCTGGTAACCACAACCCCCCCGACCCCCCCTTGCTTGACCTGTTTGTTTAGTTGGGTTTGGCTCAGCCTGGGCTGGTATTTACATCCCCCCCCACACACGTTACCGCAGGCGCGAACAAGCTGGCGATAGACCCGCAGGACATGCCTCGCCGGCTGGTGGACAGGGCCGTGGCGGCGGTGGCAGCAGCTAACGCGGTGGCGCCGGATGTGCGGCCGCCCTCGGAGTGGCGAAGCGGCGACCCCGAGCGCACCTTCTCGCCGCCCGGCAAGAAGCGCGGCCCCGTCATGCCGGGCGCCGGCCTCACGGGCCCCGAGTACCCGGCCTGGTGGGGAGACGCGACAGACTGGGCCGCCAACGGGGCGGAAGGCGGGCCGCAGTGGGTGCCGGGACCCAGGTCGCGTTCAGCGCCGCGGCCGGGCCGGCGGCCGCCGCGGCTGGCGTACTCGGTGCAGGCGGACCAAGACAACAAGGTGCGGGGGGCAGTGGTGTGGGCAACATGAGGGGGCAAGAGGGATTGAGGGGAGGAGACGGGGAAAGGGACGTGCGGGGCTGCGTAATGGGATCAAGAGGGCAGGAACTTGAGGGCATCCAGTGGGGGGCTTCCGGAGCGAGAGTATGTTATGTCGCAGGTAGGGGCAGGGCGACGGCTTAACCCCGAATCAGGCTGTCCAACCCTGGCTAGCTTCCCCCTGCCCCTACAGTCGCCGCTGTGGCGCAACGACCTCGTGACGGCCCGCTACCTCGACGTGCCCAGCAGCGGATACGGCAGGTGAGCGGGGAGCCGCCCCAATACGTATCCATTTTTGTTCGACACCACATATCAGCGATGTACGGTACTGAGCCAAGACAGCCGTGTACTGCTGGGACGTGTTGCCGAGCGCCTGCACGCCCCGATTCTGCCCTTTGCAGGCACTCGCCGCCGCGCATCCCGCCGCAGTACCTGCCGCCGCCGCCCCCAGACCCGGTCGTGGCGCCGGCGTACCTGGAGCAGCAGCGACAAGGCCCGCAGCATGCATTCGGGCCGCCCGCACCAGTGGCGCCGCCGCCCGCACCCATACAACAACCATTTGCGCCGCCACCCTTCGGCATGCCGCCGCCGCCGGGGCCGTGGGGAGATGTGGGGGCTTGGGGCAACGGCCGTGCCGGGTATGGAAGTGACGCGGGCGTGTATGGGCCGGGTGCGGCAGGGCCACAGCTGTACGCTGTGTACCCCAACCCGCCGTACGGCTACGGGCAGGGCTGGAGCAAGCAGGCGCAGCGGCGCTGGGAGGAGGCTGTGTACGGCCGGCCGCCTTGGAAGGTGCGTGCGTCACGATGGATACCTGAGTCTTTACATGCCCGCGCATGCTCATTGCTCTTATCATGCTAAAAAACTGCAAAAACGGAAAGCAACTGATTGTTTGCATTATTGCATATGATAATGTGTGCAGCCTATCAAGACGACTAAGGAGGTTGCGCAGTCGCGGATCCGGGAGATGGTCCAAGCGGACAAGGCAGCCGCGCGGGCGCAGCGTGTAGTGCGGCAACGTGCGGCGGAGGCGGCGGCTGGGGGCAGCCCCTGGCAGGCGCCAACTGCCAGCCAGCCACCGCGCAAGACACCCGTAAGTCGCGTCTTCGCGCTCTATGAAGTATTACATGGTAATTGGCCATGTGTGTTTGTCTGGATACGTGTCCGCCTGCAGGAACGCCCCCGCTCTGCTGGACCGTCTGAGGTAGCTGAGAGCCTGGCCTCCAACCCATACACCTCCTGGTTTATGGCGCCACGCCAAGACCAGGCCGGGCAACAGCCGCAGCAGGAGGCTGTGGAGGCGGAGGCACAACAGCAGCAGCAGGAGCAGCGCATCTCGGCGGCATGGGGCGCCCCGGCCGGCGGCGCTCCTGCTGTCGTGGCGATGGACACGGCTGCGGGTGCGACACCGCCGCCGCAGGACGGTGCCGCTCGGCCCTCAGCTGCGGCCCCCGGCACGGGGCCAGCTGGTCTGCACCCGTTTGAGCTTGGGGCAGAGGCCAAGGTGCGGAGCAGCGGCAGCGAGGTTGGCAGCCATCAGCGGCACCACCACCAACAGGGCCACTACCACCACCAACAACACCATCGCTTCCCCGATGTGCGCACCCACTCCGAGTGGGAGCTGGGCAACCACTACATGCCCATGCCACCGCCCGCCTCGCCCGACCGCTACCCCAGCATCCGCAGCCCTGGCGGAACGCTGCGTCGCGGTGGGCCTCAGCCTCTGCATGGCCCTGGGCCACAGTATCCGGCGGTGGCAGAGCCGCTGCCGGGGCCTGGTGCTTTTGCACGGGGTCCAAAGGGCAGCTACCCGGCCGCTCGGCAGCTGGCATGGGGCCCTGACGCATCAGGCCCCAGTTGGCCCGGTGGCGGCCCATCGTCAGCCGCATGGGAGGACCCGTCGCAGTACGGGGGCCAGCAGTGGGAGCGGCAAGGCGTTAACGCCGCTTGGGGCGGTGGCGCAGGCGGTGGGTACGGTGGTCCCGGTAGCGGCGGTGGGGGCCCGTACCGATGGGGCGAGCGCGCTGGCGGCAGCTGGTTCGGTGGCGGCGGCACATATGGTCCACGCATCAGTCCGCGCGCTGAGGCACTCAGGGTGAGTACGTCATACAGTGGGTAGTGTGTTGACTGGCTGCTGTACGCGGATAGCGTCCCTGTGCATCATGGCACATATGCCGCCATCACACACCTTCCGGCCTGGCTGTCCGCCATGTGCGTGTGTGCTGACAAATTTGTCGGTGCCCAAACGCACAGTCCGTGCGGCCCGAGGTGGTCAAATGGTCCAAGACGTGGGTTGGTGACTTCGGTCATCTAGAAGAGCCGCGGTGAGGCGGAGGAGGTGAGGGGCCGCTGACAACATGCCATGTGGGAACGTGCGACCGCTCTCATGCATACAGATAAAAACTTCAGGAATGAAATGGCAAGATGCTGCTCGGCCTATTGCATTTAACTAAGTGCCGCTGTGCATGGAACAGGTTTCCGCCTGGGAGGCCCGAGGTCTCGGCGTTCGACAGGCCGCCGTCTAGGGCTGAGCGCCCACAGCCGGCCGAGAGCGGCAGCAGCCATCGCGCTGACATGGCGGCCGAGAAGGCCGAGAGGGCCGCAGCCACAGCTGACAAGGCGACGACGGCGGCGACCACCTCGCCGTCAGGAGGCTGGATGGACCGAGTGATGGCGCAGGTATCCAAGTTGCGCAGCGCGCGTGAAGAGGCGGAGGTGGCGATGGCTATGGAGGCGGCGTCGGCACGGCGGCAGGCAGCTGGCGAGTCGCCCGGCGGGGAGTCGGCATCGGCGCGGCGATGGGAACTCACGGAATGAGCATGAGCATTTACATGGCTTGAGGTCCATGCAGGCCCCACTAACTCCTTTGAGTCCGGGAACGGAATGAAGCATGGCTGCATTGCAGATAGCATGGGGGCAGACTGTTGTGGCGTGGTAAATTCGCAGGATAATATTTGTGAAAGAATATGTAAGACAACGCAGCCCGTATCCAGGATGCATGTACTCCTTTGCGGCTCTGCATTACACGGCGCGCTCTTGCGTGTGGCCGCACGTGTTCGTGGACCTCGCATTACAGACATGCGCTAAACTGCGAAAACGCATTCTTGCCCCATGCCTGTTCCATCAGTGGCTGCACGTGCGCGGTTGCAGTGACGGCAGGCGGTCATGCCAGCTGGTGCGCACATCCAGGATACGGCAGGGGACATTCTATGTTACATTGCATGTTTATTCGTGTTGCCTATGCCCCTATCTGTTCAAGTTGATCCATGTACGCCATATCAGAGTCACACAGTCTTCCATTCACCCTAAACCCAGAATCACATCGAGAGCGAGATCCAGTTAATTGAGTCTATAACGATAAGCTCACAAAGGCTCGCTTCGCTATGCAACTAAGCTCACTGCGCGCCGCCAGCAACCGTGCCCCTTCACGCAAGCCCATCACATCCCAAGATCACACATGGGCCGCATTCATCATCCAGCAACTCGCCCGAGCGGCTGCAACAGGCAAGCACGCCGCCAGCCTGCCTTGTTGAATGACTCCGTCCGCTCGCCGCCCGTGCAAGCAACCAAATACGGTATTACTTGGCGGCGGCGCGGTTGGAGGGAAGCGTAGACAGGTCGGGAATGCCCGCTCGCTTGGTCCTGTGCATGAGGGGACACAGGCACAGGGGCACACATCGGCAGCCTGTGTCTGGACTGCCCCGGAACCACCTTTCTTGCTCAACTACCCGCCAGCTGGCCCCGCTGCGCTCCGATGCCCATCTCCTTCCTTACGCAATCAGCTCTACTGCAGTGCATATGCTTTCGCACAGTGCATACATGCAACCCAGCCCCCAACCCACTATCGCCAACCAGGTGCAAGGCCCCTGGCCCCCCTCCACCGCGCACCCGAAGTTGTCGCCGTACTGCATGTAGCGCTTGGTGCGCAACGTGCGACGCTTGTTCGGCTCCGTCACCTCGTATTCCCAGCCCAGCTTCTCACAGAAGCGCATCGCCTCCTCCTTGGTCTACACGGGCAAGCGAAAGGCGTTGCAACATTTCGTGTTCAGCTCCAAGCGCACCGTGTGCGAACCCCGCGCTGTGTGGCCCCGCCGCTCCCAGCACGTGTGCGCATGGGAGTGCCATCACGGTGCCCAAGCTGCCCACGCCTATATAACTGCTTCTTGCGTTGCTCGCGCTGCTGCATGAGGCTGCGAGTGGAGTGCCTGGCTTCGATACCACGGTTGGACACCTGTGCCAGCTTTCTCTCCCAGGCCTGTCCCGCCGAAGTCGCGGCGTGACCACTTTAGCCTAGGGGCCATGCTACAAACCTAAAAGCCATGCTATACCCACCGGTACACTGCCTAGTTCCAGCTTACGACTGCCGTGCCGTGAAGACCCAGGCTGACCCCCCCCCCGCCCGTCCCAACACCAACTGGAACTCACGTAGAAGAACAGAGTGGACCGGCCCACGTTCTCCAGCGGGTCAGCCGTGCTGGTCCAGCCCATCAGAGGGTTCTGCCACCTGCACGCAGCAAACAAGGAGGCAGCCAAAAAGCCTTATCAATCAGTGTTGCTCCACCGCACCGGGCCTCTGCCTGTGAGTCCATCAGTGAGCTGCATGCTATATGTATCCCAAAACCTGTCCTATCGCGTGCTATACCTGCACGGTGGTCAAGCGCGACAAGCCTTTCCTGCATGCCTGAACTGCTTCTGCCCCGTGGAAGCCCATACTCACTTCGCAGTGGGCTCAAACTCAATCTTCCACGTCGGTGTGGTAGTCGCGAAATCCACAGTGCGGGCTAGCCCAGACTGTGACGCTGTGCGCGCAGGCGCATAAATGCGAGCCTGCAAAATGTATTCAAGCATGACATCCTGAGTAGAGGTAGGTAGCCACTGGGCTCGCCCTGTCTGTGTGCCAGGCTAGGGAAAGTCACGCCCCGCAACGAATGCTCCATTTGAGCGCACCTTGCGCGTAAACGTGTCAAGCGGCACACCCGCCGTGAATCCACCCTCCTTTGGCCCGATGCTGCTCTCCGCAGGCGCCACGATTTCGGCTGCTTTCTTCATGGCGATGCTGTAATCGGCAGCCTGTGTAGCGAACTCGCGGACTCCCAGAGGGAGCCCGCGAAGAGCGGACAGTACAGAGCGTTGCATTTTTGTGCGTTTTGTGCGTTGTGCGACTTTTGCCCCAGAAGTAGGCCCCAGAAGCGCTGCCCCGCCATCCTCCATGCCGCCGTGCACTGCGCATGGATTCCCGCGGGGACCCCCCCCCCCGCTAGCACCAACACCAACACTACACCGTGGTGAGGGCACACGGGGACGGGCTGCCGTGGGTACTACGCAGGAGTCTGTGGGTGAGCAGGAACAGGAGCGCATGGACGATCGTGAGTTGGCGGCCCCTTTGTTATGTGGGGCAGGTTCACGGCGCACTGCAGCCGCATGCTTGTAAGTTGTAAGGGGATGACGGGGGATGAGATTCTTGGGGATGGTACCGCGTACAGCGGGGGCTGAGTGCAGCAGGGCACGACAAGGTATGAAGGTGAGGCTGGCCATTGTGGCCAAGGGCTTGGTGGGGGCGGCCGGGCGGCGTCTGCGTCACTGGCGCCGGTTGCTGGAGGCGCAGCAGAGACAGTTGCCTGGTGCGCCTGTAGCAATAGCAGTGCTGAGAGACGCATCGTTCGTTCGTTCTCAGCTGCATTGTGCGCTGCACGAATGCCGGCTCGATAATTCATTCATTTTTACAGTGCCCTCAACGCGACATGCCCCCCGGGGCTCTCGTCCATTAGGGCTCGCCCCACCACCCACCAACAACGAGAACCCGGTGGCTCGCGGCTCCTCCAGGGGAGCCGGCGCCCTGGTAGCCCGCAGTACACGGTCTCACCGGCCCTCCTTCGACACCAACGCTTAAAGAAATTAATGGATTAAACGGGTAGCTCCGGCGAGTTCCGTCCTGCGTGGCACCTCTTCCCCGTATGCGCTACACGCGCACCACCCCCACGCGCTCCAAAAGCATACACGGTAAAAAGCTATATCTACACCTGCCGGCTCACGCTGCGGCACTGCACGCTCACCATGGATTCCAAGCACAGGCGCATGCATGTCTTGCACCCACACACCGTCCCGTCCTTCATCACAAGGGTAACTGCTTCCAACCGGCGCGGGGCCGCAACAACGGCCTCGCTTCTCAGTCCCAGCAACCAAACTGGTGGGGCAGTCGGGCGGCAAAAATCATCTTGGCCCTGGAAATGCGGATTTATATGTTTAAGGCTTTCCTAATCCAGACGACCAGTGCCAACATCTGCCAACATCTGGTTTGAAGCACTCTCAAGGACCCTTGCACGCCCCTTGCACGCCCCCAACATGCAAATACCTCACCCCCAATCCGGGGTGCGCGATGCTCGCATGCGGACTCCGTGCAGCTGTGAGGGGTGGGAGCCCGGGCCGGCCGGCTGCCTGGCAAGGCCGTGTGGGTGTGGTTGCCGCATCGCCGCCATGTTGTGCATTACTGTGTCAGTCCCAACTCCGCACACACCCACTCAACACGTCTACTCCATCCGTTTAAATGCATAACGTAGCAGCTTCAATCTACACCGCGCGGCACAGGCCTCCAGCGCTGGCATTTCTTGCATATCAGCTTGCTTGTATGACAGGCGCAGCGTCTGCAGGTATCCAATTCGGGCATCAGCATAACAAAAGCTCCTCCACTTCCAGAGCTGCAGGCCAGTCTACTCCCAGCCTGTTGCGCACCGTGGATGCCCCCTATACCATCCCTTCCGTGCGCGGCACTCAATCAGCACTGCGCACCCGTTGAAACCAGCCACCCACCCGCATCACCTTCCCCTGTCTGACTGGCTCACTATCATGGTGAAAAGAAGTCATATCCGTAACCGTGAAATACGCCCCTGTTCGACGGCTCGAGGAGCACCCGCCGCACAACGTGTGCGGACCGGAATGCTGCGTCCTCTGCCTCAGCGCCCTGCCGGGTGCGCGGTCGTAAACGGCATTTCTTGCGAGGCTCTGTCGGGCCCACATCCTAGCTTTGGACCGCAGGCCAACATCTGTACTTCTCCCGTACGCCTCATCATCTACTCGCGCCTGTCCCTGTTGCGCACAGGTTGCAGTAACTTGAGCCTTTAAATTACTCGCACACAACACTCAACACCGGATGTCTGCAATAGTCCGGAGCTGGGGGCTATGTGCGAGCGTATAAAAACACGATAGGGATTCGCGGGGAAACCTGATCAGGACACGAAAGAGCACGCGGCACACATTTTGACACGCACGAACGCCCCACGCGCACTGTTGTGACCGGCTGCAGACATGCTCATACTCCGCTGCCGGGAATCTCACCACCTCCACAATGCTCGACCTTGGGAGCTGCGCCCAAGTCCAATCATAAAAGCCATGCGCGATACTGTGCACCACGACCGAACAGTTTGCTAGTAGGTGCAATGTTTGCGCGTGCTGCGCAGCTCACCAGATACACACATTTCCGCTTATCGTATGCTTTTGCCGGGCCTGACACACACGTGCACACCACATCACACAACAAACGCCACGCCCAAGACCTCAGGCACCGTACGGTGCGGTACGTCACATGCAGGTGCATGCAGCCAGGGTCATGCGCAGGCACGTGCAACAACCAACATGGTTTGCAGGCTCTTACGCATGGAGCCAATGCAGCGCCCCTACCGTCACGTGAAGTTCAAGGGCCCCTGCATGCACCCTGCAGAACAGCACACCGGCCGCCCGGCCTTGGCACTCACCACAAGTTTAGACGCATCTGCCGCCGCTAACTGCGGCACACACCTACTCCAGCCTCTGTATTTTGTGGCCGTCACATCTCTTCAAGAGGCATCGGCGCTACAATCGGCACGCGCCGATGCCTCTTTGGCAGTTGGCACCGCCACTTGGGATGTTGAACAACGTTGCCATCATTGCCACACAGTATCGCGTCCGTACCATCATCTCTTCTTTAGAGCGCCACGACAAAACTAGCAGCCTCCTGACATTCAAACAAACCAGAGGCATGACCGAGACATGACGAATACCCCGAAACAGCAGTCGCCATCCCACCAAGCGGATGTATTGTTGATCTTCCTTTGCGAACAACAAGCCCGACATTAAACAGCAGATGTGAACTTGACCACACACCTCGGTGGACAGCGGTAGCAGTAGTGCTTCGCGTGTAGGACATATCTTCATAAGCAGCAGCACCGCCATACGCAAGTGCACATATATGACTGTGCTGTAGTTTTGCGCCCGCCGCCAGAGCTAGAGTGTGAAATCAAAAAGCATGGCTGCAATAAAACCCGGCGATGTGGATGCCGCCAGGCCCGCCGCGCAGTGTGCTGCAGTGCGCCGCAATGCCGGCCCACGCTGCAACACACGGCCACGGCGCGCCCCCGACGTACCCATCCGCCAGTGCTCTCTCTTGGCCACCACGCGCTGGCAGTTGCACACGCACACAATAACCGCGCCCATTTGACGAAGCCATCGCCCGCCCAGGTGCCTGCAGCGCGGCGCGAGATTCTCACCCGGCGTGAGGTGTGAGGCGGTATGCGCGCAGCCTCGCGCAGCCTGCGGCCGCTACACCTCGGTCTGCGCGCCCAGCTGGTACTGCTGCTGGTCAAACATGTGTACGGCGTGCAGGCTGCCGCTGTACACCATGCCCTGGTGGTGCATCAGCGAGGGGTGCGGCGCGCCCGAGCTCAGGTACTGCACGCTGCCGTGGCCCATGCCCGCTGCGGCGGCGGCGGCCGCCGCCGCAGCCATGTTCATGCCACCGATGGCGCCCATCCCCAGGCCGCCCAGCTGTGCGCCCGGCTGCGACAGACCGGCCGGGCCCGACTGCGTGTGCATCTGCGCCTGCACATGCACATGCTGCTGCTGTTGCTGCTGCGCGAGCATCTGGCGCGCGTGCGGCTGTTGCTGCTGCTGCAGGTTCAGGGCCGCCAGCTGCGCCGCCAGCAGCGACGCGTCAGCGCCGGGCGCGGCGGCGTTCAGCCCCGCCACCGCCGCCGCCTGCATCTGAGACACTTGCATGGGCGCGTACAGCGAGTTCATGCCGTACGCGGCGGCGCCCGCGGCTGACTGCGCGCCGAATGGTATGCTGCCTAAGCCCGCATGGCCGGTGGCGGCGGCCGCAGCGGCCGCGGCGGCAGCAGCGGCCGCGGCGGCGTTCAGCCGCTGCCCCGCAGTGGTCGCGGCGCGGCCACCGACGCCCGCGGCGAGGATGCCGGCACCGCCCACGCCCACGGGCAGGCCCGCCTGCATCTGCGCCGCCACTTGCGCCTGCACCGCCTGCTGCTGCACCGCCGCCTGCTGCTGCTGCTGCGCGGCGGCGGCGGCCGCCACAGCGGCCGCCTGAACCTGCGCCTGCTGCTGCTGCTGCGTCTGCAGCGCGATCTTCTGCAGGTTGATCATGGGGTTGTCCTTGGGGTTGAGGCCGTGCCGGCGGGCGAAGGCGTTGCTCATGCGCGGCGCGGTGAAGCCCAGCATGGAGGCAGCGGCGTTGGGCTGGGTCAGGTTGATGGGCTTGCCGCCGTTGGCGTTGGCGTTGCCGTTGGCGCCGCCGTTGGTGTTGCCGTTGGCGTTGTTGTTGCCATTGGCGCCAGAGTGACCGCCCTTGCCTGCACGACACGGGAACGGCCACGCAGGAGCTGTGGTACGCCTTCGTGCGCGCAAGGCAGCAAGAAGCCAAAGAAACCGAACCAGGTGGTGCAGTGCGCCAATGTCACTTAATAGACACAGGAGCGTGCGGGTGTGACCAAGTGCATGGAAGAAACATGTTGATGCATGGCGGACATGGGTCAAAGGGTCAAAGCGAACGAGGAGGAGGTACGGGGCTTGACAATCCTGTTAGCACCTGCGTACCCACTGCCAAGCATGCTCACCTCCATCCTTGTCGCTGCGCTCAGCTACGGCCGCCGCCGCCGCCGCCAGGGCGCCCGAGGTGCCGTTGCAGCCCTCGGCCATAGAGCCGCCCGAAGAAGGTGACTGCGCACCGTTTGCGCCGCTGCTACTGCTGCTGCTGCCCGTGGTGGTGGTGCCGCCGCCGTGCGTGCCCAGCACCAGGGCGCTGCTGCTGGCGCTGCTGCCGTTGACACCGCCGCCGCTCATCAGCATCATCACCTGCTGCTGCTGCCGGAGGCGAAGGACACGTCCGGCAGGTAGCACGGGGAAGGGTAAGCACAGGTGCGCGCAAGCAGCGCATGCGGCACACGGACACGGCGGGAGAAAAGGGGAAGAGAGGGTGCACGGGCACAGTAAGTCACGTGTGCGAGGGGTGGTGCCCCTGGATGGAAGGGCGGCGGCCTTGTGACGGCTGGTGCGCACATGCGCACACAAGTCCCTTTAGGGCAGCTGCACTGTCCCATCACGCGGGCGCGTGAGCTTACCCCGCGTGGTGACGTGTTGCCTGGGCCCGACATGGCGCCGTCGGAGGAGCTGCTGGTGGCCACCGGAATGCCCGACAGCCTGTGCGACAGCAGCGCCCGCGCCTCCGCCGCCACCGACGACGACTCCAGGCACTGGCCCGACTGCTGCTTCTGCAGCTGCTGCTGCATGCTCGCCGCCGCGTTGGGCGACACTGCACCCAGCGCCATGGCAGCCATGGCCGCTGCGGCCGGCGGCAGCGTCCCACCGCCGCCACCGGTGGCGCCGCCGCCGGCGCTGTTGACGCCGTTGGGGCCGCTGTTGGTGGGGCTGGTGGCGCTGTAGGGGCGCGCCGCCAGGTCAGCGGGCGAGGGCACCCAGGTGTAGGTGGGCGCGCGCAGCTCGGGCAGCGAGTGCGCGAAGAAGCAGACAGGCCGGTGGCAGTTGGAGCCGTCCTTGCACAGCTGCGTGCGGTAGCGGGAGGGGTGCAGCCAGCACTCGAACACGCCGTGGGAGTAGGGGCACACGTCGCCGCGGATGCAGAAGCCCTGCTTGTAGTCGGGACAGGCCAGCGCGCAGTACTTGAACTCGCGCGGGTCGCGACGCCGAGCGTTCTCGGTGGGGTGCGCGAACGGGCACGCGCGCCAGTCGTGCGCGTGGCGCTTGGAGCAGCGCAGCACCTGGGGAAGAGAGGCGAGCACGAGCACGGGTTCCGGCGTGCGTCAGCTGCGGCGCTCTGTGCCCTCCCCACGCCCACGCCCTCGGCCAGTGCAGTGAACCACCGCCGCCTTCAGCCCTAACGTCTGGCCGCCCGACGGCCGGTTGCAACCTGACGGTGACGGGGTCATAAAAGACGCCAACGCCCACCCACATCCCTGCTCCCGCTCCCTCCTCCACTGCCAGCAGGCCAGGCTTGAGGCGCACCTTGAAGTTGAACATGCGGAAGTCGTCTGTGCTGTACTCGGGCCGCGTGAGGTCCGACGTATTGAAGATGGAGGAGCCCTCCGACTCATCCTGATGGCGGCAAGGGCGGTGAGGGGTGTGGGTGACAGTTGTAATGGTGTGGGGAGTATCGATTGCCGTGTGATGGCCGCGCAGCAGCGTGTGAAGTGGTACAGCAAGCGCGCACGTCTGCCGCCACGTAATGTGGGTTGACGTTGCCTTGACAACCCGGGTGGCAGGGCATGGCGGCACCGTTCCTGATTTAGGTGTTTTATGATGTCATTCCAGGCGTGACACGGACACCTGCCAGCTGCTCGCCAAGCGGTCTCCGCGCCCTGCCCCTTCAGCCGTGCCAAACCCGCCACCCCTGCTTGACGCGCCAGCCGCGGACCCGCATCCCCCCCCGCGGGACCCTGGATCCTGGTCCTAAGAGCTTACCTGGCGCCCATTGCCCATCCGCGCGCCCTCCGTGCCGTTGTAGCTGTGCGTGTCCGTGGTGGACCCGCTGCTGCGCGTGCTGGAAGACGGATGCGAGTCCGCGTCACGCATCATCGCGATAGCCGTGGGCGCCTGCGGCGTCTCGCCAGCCAGCGCCATCTGCACGACCCATACATGCACAGAGGTGGGTTATGGTAAGCTCGGGTGGCCAAGGTGGTGCTCGCACGACTGAAATGCACACTGTGACAACCCTGCGCATTTGTGCGACTTGCCGCGTCGCCCAGAACCACCCCTGATGTATTTAATTATGCAATCAGGACACGTTCGGGTGGGTGTGACGGAGCCTGGTGCACGCGTGTACAGTCCGAGTTGTCACAGCTCGCGAAGAATTCCGGCGCGGCCACGCGCCCCGGAACTCCCCCCTCGCCCGCGTGACACTCACATCGTATGCGGTCATTCCGTCTGGGCTTTTCCGGCTGGGCTCTGCACCGCGAGCCAGCAGGTACGCGAGCACCCTCAGCGAGCCCGAGTGGGCCGCAACCATGAGCAGCGTCCGTTGCTTGACTGTCACGGACGCGCGCCCTGCCGCCGCAGCAGCATCCAAGCTGCCTGAACATGCTTCTGGTGAGCTTCCAGCGACGCCTTGGCCATCCGGCGACGAGGCCCAGTGCAGAATTAGGTAGAGTGTCTGAAGTTTGCTCGTGTCTGCCTCGACCGCGCTCTCCACAGCCGACAGCTTATCCGACACCACATCCACAAAGAGGGTGGAGCTCTCGTGCAGCAGCGGCTGCGCAGGGCGCCCGTTGGCCGGAACTAGGTAGTGTCCTATAACCTCGCTATCTTCATTGGGTCGTGCCATGGCTGCTCTATGTGCACATTGTTACGTTGTTTAGGTATTAGCTATGGGCTTCGGGGCCTGCGTAAATGAATGTTACGATTGCCCGAATCTGTTTATTTTGTGTCTTGGACGAGCATTTAGCTCTCAGCTGCTGCAAATAAACCAAGCATAGGGCTTTTATTAGCACTGACAGCCGCGGGCTGGGGTGGTGGGCAGCAGATACTGAGTTGATAGACAGGTCTTCGATTTGTTGCCAGAAACCGCAGATATGGATGTGGATTTGCGTTCAGCATGTTGATGGGTGCGGGCAATAAGTAGTCAGCGTGTCAGTGGGAGCCGAGGGGCTGAGGACATTTCGATTGCTTGCACCCTATCCTAGCGACACCGCCGGTCTCAAGTGCGCCTGTCTCTGTGTTACGGGTGCTTTGGGCGTTAATTTATGCAAGAACCGCACGGTGCAGTATCAATTTGGGCCGGCAAGTCAGGGGGGCTGACCAGGCTCAGCAGCAGACGGAACGGCCAGCAGTCTGCTGCGCTGCCGTCGCGTTACGGACGTCGCGTGTGTGCGTGCCGCCCCATAGCACTGTCTTGCCAGGGGAGGCTGACTGGCAGGGTTGTAATGCCAGTGGTCACGGCACTGGCTGCGTGGCAGCGTGCGGCCATGTTTTACAAGGCAAGGCCTTGATAGACGGGCACTGCCATACACGCTTGTGTGCTTGCACGCTTGGGTTGTCCCCTCTGTAACACCGCAATCATACACGCGGGAAACGAAAGCACACCGGCTGTACATCTATGCTTCTGCCGTCCGTAGCATCTATGCTTCTGCCGTCGGCTCAACCCAGTAACTGTCGTGCACTCGTGCTAGCTTCCACCCATATGCCCTAGTCGGCGGCGGCACAACCCGCCCGCTCTGCCTCTCCACTCCGAAAGGAAGGGCCTTATTTGCTTATGGTAAGCAGCGAACCCAGGCCGCCATCAAAGACACTGTACACTCCGTCCAGCATAATTCCATCCAAGTGGCCCGCGCCCGTCACCTGCACCACCTCCGCGCCCAGGGCGGTGGCCAGCTGGCGCTGAGCCGCCTCGGGGAAGAATGCGTCCCTGGTGCTGACGCCCACACCGATGCGCAGCCCCGCGAAGCGGATGGCGGCGGCCCTGCATGCATGGGAGACATGTGCAGATTGTAAAGGAAGTAAGTGGAGCAGGCGTGGCGTGCATGGGATACGGACTTCAGCTCCTGCGCCGTAATCGCCCGCAGCTGGGCTTGTTAGGCCGGGAGAACGTGTGTCGAACTGTAGATGCGTACAAAACACCGGCTGTCCCACATATGTGGGCGGTAAACCTTCCACAGGACTCCTACCTACCAACGGAACGCCCTAAGCGAGCAAGTTGATTTTTTACCGGCAATGACTGCTACAGTGGTATCGAGTACCAGTGTCCTGACCTGAAGGCTAATGTCACGGGATCGAATCGACTTTCACCGGCAATGACTGCTACAACATACGGTACACACGCGCCAAATACGCCGTCATCCCGGTGCCACGTACGCACTTGTGGGGCTGTAGGTAGCGGCCCAGCACCGCCGTCACCTGGCACGCCACAGCTGGGTAGTCAACGGGCGCGTGCATCGCCAGCGTCTCACGCCTGTTGCGTTGGTGTTAATATTGTCCCAGCAGGGGGGAGGGTCAGCGGTGTCCCACAGGCTAGCAGGCTGGCAGAGCGGACCGCAGAATACGAGCTCGTGTGACTCTCTGTCGGTGAGCTGGCTTGCAAGACGCGAACAGAGACCTGAACCTGGGCTCTGCGAACAGGCAGATCTGTCGCCCCTAGGCCCCTACCAGTGCATGCACCAACACTCAGCACACCCACCAGTGGGCCGTGAGCACGCGCCATACCGCCTCACGGCGTGCGAGCGACGAGCCGTTGTCACCGGCGCCTGCAGGGGCCCTGCCCGCCTCCACACTGATGTGTAGCTGCGAGGAGTCGGCGGCTCCACCACCTAGACCTGCAGCCGCGGCAGTCGTCGGGCGCTTGGCACTTGCGCTTACTGCAGCGGCCGTGGCCATGGCAACTGGGGCTGTGGGCGCAGCCGGATCGATGGCCTCTGGCGGCGCCGGCCCCTCCAGCCAGGCCTTGCCAAACAGCGTGTCCAGCGAGTAGCGCGCCGCAAAGTCTGCGTCGTCCGCAAACATGGCCCCGCCGCCGCCCTTCTTGGTTCCTGACGGTATGGCTGCGGCGACTGGTGCAGCTGGGGGCTTGAAGGCTATGAGCATGAGCGGCAGCTGCAGGAACCAAGGCAGCCGCAGCCAACTGCCCGGGCTGGTCACGTGGAGCGAGGCCGCCAGGATGCGGGCCCTGCGGTGTGGAGGGGCGTGGAGGGACGGGGCGGGACAAGCAGAAGTCGTGGTCAGGGACCGCATGGGCTGCCTCGCTGTGGAACCCGCGGCGGCGGCCGCTCTCAGAGCAAAATTAAGGCGGAGCGAGGCGACTCAAGCGAGGCATGCAGTACACGTCGTGCCCGCCGCTCACCCTTGCCCAGAAGCTACCAGGCGGTACATCAGCTCCTGAGCAATCATGCCGCCCAACGAGATGCCGTACAGGCAGAAGCGGCTGTCGGCGCCCCAGGCGCTGTCCACCACCGCCTGCGCGTCAGCCGCCAGCAGCGTGGTGGTCTGGCGGTCGGCCACCTGGCACGTACTGCGGCCCAGACCCCGGGAGTCGTACACCAGAGTCTGGGGGCGAGGGGCGAGGGGGGGTTAATTCATTCCAAACCCAAGCAAAAAACCATAGACCCTGAACCCGAAACCAGCCAGGGCGCGGAGGAGGTGTGGCCTTGGCCTTTATCTTGGGCGCCCTTCAGTCTTGTTCATCTTGTCTGTGTAGGCCATGAACTCGCTTACCATCGAGTAACACCCAGGCTCGCGGCGCGATTTACCAAGCCCGCTAGTGCTAATGCGCGCAGCACGCAATGATACCCGACCTGTGACAAACCAGAGCAGCCCCGGCGCCACGGTTGGAAGCGCCGGGGGTAGGTGTTTGCAGTGGCTCTAGGGCAAGGAGGCAGAGCGCTTGACAGACCGCCGGTTGTGCTTCATTCCATGCCCCGTCCATGTACTAGCACTACTGCTCCCATAGTATCATGCTTCACCAACAGGGCATGGCACTCGGGGAAACCGGGGCGGTCCGAACGTGGCTGTGCGTGGTCCGAACCTGGTCCGAACCTGGTCCGAACCTGGTCCGAATGATCTTCGGACCAGGGGTTTCGGACAGCCAGGCAGGGGCAGGGCGGGAGGGGCCAGGGGCCGCACGGACCCTGGCAACGCTTGGCCCAACCGATATTCAGGGACCCCCAGCCAGGCCGCAATTTGCGAGGGTTTTACAGTTCTACACACGCGCCAGACCGCGTTTGGGGCCAAGAATAACACTGGAATTCGTCCATCGGGAGGGGGCGCTCAGTAGGCGGCCTGGCTGTGAAATTAATCTGTATAGCAGTAGAGGGTATATGTACAAAGCAATATATACCAAGAGCACACCTCGAGGGGGCCCATAGGCGAAACGGGCCGGGGGGCATTGGCCAATGCCCCCCGGCCCGTTTCGCATACGCGCTGAATTCTTCGTGTCTTGTGAACCATACCTCCCGAAATAGGTATGCTCTATTAATTAAAAGCGTCAGGCCTTCAAGCACGCCACGTGCAACCCTGCACTGGCCATCCTACATCTTGGAGAGCGCCCCCCGCGGCTTCCAAGCGCGCAAAGCCGGCACCGCAGCTACTAAGCTACCATACTACTACTGTAAGCCCCTTGTGGCTCGCTGTTATGCCTAAGGAGGCCATGTTCTCTAGTACCCGCGACCACATTGTCATGTTGGCTTTCAGGGCACTTTGTTAAGGGTGCTGGGAGTACCGAATGTTAACATATAGTATCTATAGCATATATGAACTCATGAAAGCGCCGAAAATGTGCCGTTTGGCTTTCCCGTCCCCGAAGGATGAGGGGCGGAAGCCCTCACGGCCACCCTGCCCCGCCCCGTGTCGCGTCATGGCAGCACAGTGCAGGGTGAGGTTCAGCCGCGCCTCCGGGATTGGTGTTGGCCTTTGCATGCGTGGGTGGGGCTAGAGCGTGGTCTGGGTAGGGTGCCAGGTGCGGTAGCCATGCCACATCCACATCTCGACCCCTGCCACAATCCTACCCGACGGAATCACACAGCCATACTGCACTCCCATCCCTCTCATGTATAGACACGGCCATAGGCAAGAGCGCAGGGCTGGGCGTTGGCCTTTGCATGCGTGGGAGGGGCTGGAGCGTGGTCTGGGTAGGGTGCCAGGTGCGGTACCCATGCCACATCCACATCTCGACCCCTGCCACAATCCTACCCGACGGAATCACACGGCCATACTGCACTCCCATCCCTCTCATGTATAGACACGGCCATAGGCAAGAGCGCAGGGCTGGGCGTTGGCCTTTGCATGCGTGGGAGGGGCTGGAGCGTGGTCTGGGTAGGGTGCCAGTTGCGGTACCCATGCCACATCCACATCTCGACCCCTGCCACAATCCTACCCGACGGAATCACACGGCCATACTGCACTCCCATCCCTCTCACGTATAGACACGGCCATAGGCAAGAGCGCAGGGCTGGGCGTTGGCCTTTGCATGCGTGGGAGGGGCTAGAGCGTGGTCTGGGTAGGGTGCCAGGTGCGGTACCCATGCCACATCCACATCTCGACCCCTGCCACAATCCTACCCGACGGAATCACACAGCCATACTGCACTCCCATCCCTCTCACGTATAGACACGGCCATAGGCAAGAGTGCAGGGCTGGGTGTTGGCCTTTGCATGCGTGGGAGGGGCTAGAGCGTGGTCTGGGTAGGGTGCCAGGTGCGGTACCCATGCCACATCCACATCTCGACCCCTGCCACAATCCTACCCGACGGAATCACACAGCCATACTGCACTCCCATCCCTCTCATGTATAGACACGGCCATAGGCAAGAGCGCAGGGCTGGGCGTTGGCCTTTGCATGCGTGGGAGGGGCTGGAGCGTGGTCTGGGTAGGGTGCCAGGTGCGGTACCCATGCCACATCCACATCTCGACCCCTGCCACAATCCTATCCGACGGAATCACACGGCCATACTGCACTCCCATCCCTCTCATGTATAGACACGGCCATAGGCAAGAGCGCAGGGCTGGGCGTTGGCCTTTGCATGCGTGGGAGGGGCTGGAGCGTGGTCTGGGTAGGGTGCCAGGTGCGGTACCCATGCCACATCCACATCTCGACCCCTGCCACAATCCTACCCGACGGAATCACACAGCCATACTGCACTCCCATCCCTCTCACGTATAGACACGGCCATAGGCAAGAGCGCAGGGCTGGGCGTTGGCCTTTGCATGCGTGGGAGGGGCTGGAGCGTGGTCTGGGTAGGGTGCCAGGTGCGGTACCCATGCCACATCCACATCTCGACCCCTGCCACAATCCTACCCGACGGAATCACACGGCCATACTGCACTCCCATCCCTCTCACGTATAGACACGGCCATAGGCAAGAGCGCAGGGCTGGGCGTTGGCCTTTGCATGCGTGGGAGGGGCTGGAGCGTGGTCTGGGTAGGGTGCCAGGTGCGGTACCCATGCCACATCCACATCTCGACCCCTGCCACAATCCTACCCGACGGAATCACACGGCCATACTGCACTCCCATCCCTCTCACGTATAGACACGGCCATAGGCAAGAGCGCAGGGCTGGGCGTTGGCCTTTGCATGCGTGGGAGGGGCTGGAGCGTGGTCTGGGTAGGGTGCCAGGTGCGGTACCCATGCCACATCCACATCTCGACCCCTGCCACAATCCTACCCGACGGAATCACACAGCCATACTGCACTCCCATCCCTCTCACGTATAGACACGGCCATAGGCAAGAGCGCAGGGCTGGGCGTTGGCCTTTGCATGCGTGGGAGGGGCTGGAGCGTGGTCTGGGTAGGGTGCCAGGTGCGGTACCCATGCCACATCCACATCTCGACCCCTGCCACAATCCTACCCGACGGAATCACACGGCCATACTGCACTCCCATCCCTCTCACGTATAGACACGGCCATAGGCAAGAGCGCAGGGCTGGGCGTTGGCCTTTGCATGCGTGGGAGGGGCTGGAGCGTGGTCTGGGTAGGGTGCCAGGTGCGGTACCCATGCCACATCCACATCTCGACCCCTGCCACAATCCTACCCGACGGAATCACACGGCCATACTGCACTCCCATCCCTCTCACGTATAGACACGGCCATAGGCAAGAGCGCAGGGCTGGGCGTTGGCCTTTGCATGCGTGGGAGGGGCTGGAGCGTGGTCTGGGTAGGGTGCCAGGTGCGGTACCCATGCCACATCCACATCTCGACCCCTGCCACAATCCTACCCGACGGAATCACACGGCCATACTGCACTCCCATCCCTCTCACGTATAGACACGGCCATAGGCAAGAGCGCAGGGCTGGGCGTTGGCCTTTGCATGCGTGGGAGGGGCTGGAGGGGGTGGATGGTTCAACCGCGAGTGAATAGCGTCATGGGACGAGTTTGCTCGAGGTCGTGGGTTCGATTCCCATACACTCCCCCGATTTCGGTCGGGATGAAATGCCTAGGGATAAGTGGTCGGCCGGACGAGTTTAGGACTTAGTCGATGAGCCCGGATTCGGTCCACTAGGGCGGCCGCGAGCTCCTATAAAGTAAGAAGTATCGATCGATCGGGTGAACGGTTAGGCGGCAGAAGTCACGGTGGAGACGTCGGCGTGCAGGTGGCACGCCCCTGAAGTCCAGAGCAGTTCGCTCACGACCCGGGTCACCAGGTCCTTCTTGTAACCATGCATTCTGGAGCGTGGTCTGGGTAGGGTGCCAGGTGCGGTAGCCATGCCACATCCACCCCCATGTCGCTGATGTTACTAAATGCTGACGAACGTTAGGGTCTGTTCGCGCCCGTCTGCACATGTGACAGGGGGGGCGGGGGCAGGGGAGCGCGCCCCCAGCATGGGTCTTGCATGGGGGCGCATGGCGCTAACAACGGCCACTGCTTAAGTCGCGGTGCTTACATAGCATTTATACAAACATATGAAACGTTCAAACTCAGCACACATATATACAAACTAATTCTCCTCGACAAAATCATAGCCTGCCCTACAGCATGCTTTTAAACATCCAACTCGTAGCGCCTCATTTCAGTCTCTGTTCACTTTCTATCAATCTTGTACGTGACTTGTTACTAAAAATGCCACACTGCGAGTCAGATATCCCGCGGAAAAGTCTACGAGCGGGGCGTGCATCGCGGTCAGCGCGGTCAACCCGACGGCTTTGGTCGCGACAGGCTGTGGCCTCACTGTGGCCTGCAGTGGGCTTTCTCTTATGCATTGACAACCTATATGCTTCACATAAGCGGTGCGTGCTAATGAGTTATTGTGTTGTCAAGGCTCAGTCAATCGCGGACTGTTCTTTCGCGTCGTTCCCTGCTCCCCAGCCTGGGTGCTGATATTCCTCACAATTTAAATCACAGCTGAAGCATTTGTCCTCCCATATCTCGCCGCGTCCGGTTGTTAACCGGTCGCCCGTCACAATGATGGTATTGCGGACCCGCTCAGTCACGGGCACACACAGCCCTTATGAATGCCTAGTCGACTTCCGAGTGCTTTGTTTTTCCCGACTTGCTCGCAGTGGCTCGCAGGATGTCTGGCCATCCTGGACTGGCGCTTAGCACAATTCGGTGAGTGTTATTATAGGGGGAAGTAGGATTGATAACACAAGGTGTCTTTAGACGCCATGCATGTGGGCGGCCGGGCGAGAGCGGGGGGTGGGGGTGGGATGGCTGGGGGGCGAGGAGAGGGTGGGGGGGGGGGGGACGAGCGGGTGCGGGCCGGGATGGCTGGGAAGCGGGCCGGGATGGCCGGGATGAGCTGCTGGCCGCTGCGTCCGAACGGTCTGGTCCGAACACTTGAGGGCTGGTCCGAACGTTCATGGTCCGACGAGGTTTCGGACCAGAATCGGACCAGAATCGGACGGGGTAATTCGGACCGGCTTCGGACCGAAGCATGTTTCACCCCGGTCCGAACAGACCGGCCTTCGGACCAGATTCGGACCAGATTCGGACCGCGTTCGGACTGCGGCCTTCGGACCGCGTTCGGACCACGTTCGGACAGGGTGCTTTCCCCGAGTGTGGTGTACTCGGGGGGAGCTCCGTGCCCTACATGCCATCACTGCTGCTTATCAGTGATGCTAGATAGAGTGTAGATGAGACGCGGTTTGTGTGTGTATGTGTGTGGGTGGGTGGTACCGTTGACGGTGACGTACGTTCGCGACCCTTGTGGTGGCGGGTAGGCGCCAGGTTGCGAGCTTGTCTCCTCTGCGGTGACTCGATTGTGGTGGTGGCTTGGGCTGTATCTTTGGCGGCTAGGTGCGGCGGCTTTGAGCGTTCTCGCCGGCCCTGTGCCCCTGTCCCTCTTGCTACGTGTGGCCTGCTGATGAGAAGCAGAGGGGTGACATGTGCGTTCCCAGGCGTAGGTAGCCCCCAGGGGAGCGTGGGTCGCTCGTCTTCGGGTTGTCTCTTGTCGGGGGTTTGGTTTGAGGTTTTAGATGCGCGAGCTGTCTCCACACCGCCTGGTCCTGTGGGCTCAGGAGAGCACAGGCAGGCGTTTCTCGTTTCGCGGCTAGGCTTGCTGTGCGCGGGCAGGGCAGGTCAGCCGTGGGCTTGGGTTTCTAGCGCTGCTTTTGTGAGCGCTCTCGCCAGTCCAGAGACTGATAGGCTGCAGAGGCCGTGTGTCAGGCCCAGGCAGGCCCACAGCTGTAACATTACACCACCTTTTGCCACGCTCTAAATTGCGTGTATTAGACATCACAAGGTGTGTGTGTGTGTGTGTAAATCGCTCTGCTGTTCCATAGCCGTTCGTGCAAGTCCCACCCCCTCTCTTGGCATTATATAGCTTGGGCCAGTATGCCTAGTATGCCCGTAAACCCCCAAGCCCCCAAGCACGCACGCACGCCCTAGCTCACCCGATAGCCTCGCTCCGCCGCCACCTGGACCAGGTGCCCCATGGAGGCAATCTGCAAGTGACCGGGGGCCCAAGAGACAGACGGGGTGAGCAATCGAGTGTATGTGCTGAGACGGTGGCAAGCGCTTGCGGGGCTTAGCAATGGGCTTTAAGAGGTAAGCTGGCGCTCTAATCAGACCTCGGATTCGCAACCGATGTTAGACCCCCGTGGCACAGCGACATACTTATCAAACCAAATTGGCGCACCTTTGTGGTGGCCCCTTGCACCGCAAACAGCTGCCGGCCGGTTGTGGGCCCATACTCCGCCCAGTACAGCCGTGCGCCACCGCCACCAGTTACATCCACATAGCCAGACCTAGAGGGCTCCAGGCCACCCTGATGTCAAGCAGAATCGGGAAAGTGCAGTGCGACAAAAGGTTTTGTTGGGCAGCAAGTTGGTTGGTTAACGGTTGGGCGCAACACGACACCCCTGACAAGCGCTCGTGCCCGCCCGTCTTCAGGTCGATGCTTCAGCCGCGGGCTCGGCCAAAATTCAAGTCTCTGAGCCCACGAACAGTCCAATTAGCATGTGCTATGTAAATAAGCCAGCGAGGTAACTTCAAGCCCTGGTCATGCCGAATGTCTTCAAGAACGCATGCGTAAATACGTTTCGTATTATCACAGGCATGTCATGAGGTGTTAACAAGAGCTACGGGACAAACCAAGCCGTGGCTGCACGCTGTCAACTTTCGCTGAGCAAGCCATCTCACCAGCGGGTGTCCATAGAAGCGCGGCATTGTTGAATGGAGTAACAAGTATGTCGCATTCGAGTTGCACACTACGTGGGCGAACATGCAGACTGACGCAGCGGTTAGGTGGGGCCTGTGTCATCTGTCTAGGACGGAAGCTGGGACACGCTGGGACCGAAGCTCCAGCCCCTTCTCCGAACCATTTTGGTGCAGGTGGTGCGGCCGTAAGACAAATCAGCCTTCAATACCAATTGACGCCAGGTCCTTAGCAGGGAGGTCAACCGGAAACAGAATCCAGGCGGAGCGCTCTGGAGACTCAGCGCTGCTCCGCATGCGCTGCCACTACCGGTACTTTCACACAATGTGCACCCTGCAACTTCCCAAATCGATCTGCCAAATCCCAAATTGACTTGATCAGACATACAAGCACTACCCCAGCATTCCTGCTCCATGCCTCGACCCGACTCCGTGCGACTCTATACGCCGCCATCCATCACGCATGCACATCCAGGACATACATGTCGCCCAGGCGCTGGTTGTTGCCGTCCAGGCCGCCGTGCAGCAGCAGCCGGCCGTCGGGCGTCGTCGTTGCCGCGAACCAGCCGCGCGGTCCAGGCGAGTCGCCGCCCGCCTCCAGCGGCCGCCAGCCGCCGGCGGCCGCCGCCGCGGCGGGCCCGCGCGCGCCGAACTCCATCAGGCTTGCGCAGAAGTCGCCCGCGCCGTCGTGGCCCTGCGGGCGGTTCACACGGTCGCAGGACGGCTCTCGCGCATTTTGAGACAGCGGAACCCTGTGCGACTCGATGTGCCTGCCTGGTGGGCTACCGGGCTTGCAAATCACACCACATATACCGTATAACGGCTAGGTGCGTGTTTGTGCATTGGCTGCGACCTGTCTCCCAAGTTCTCACTTGCTGTCCAACCCGGCACGCACGTCATTGCACGACAGCCGTACATGGCGCTCTGCTGCATGGCAGTACACGCCGTACATATGCACGCACGCACGCGCGCACCTTGTCGGAGGGGTCCACCTCGCCGCCGTACACCAGCAGCGCGCCGTCGTGCTCGCAGCCTGACTGGCCGCACTCGTGCACGCCCGCGCCGAACACGCTGCGCGCCGGCAGCTTGCCGCCGCCGCAGGAGGCGGCGGCGGCGGCGGCCGCGGGCGAGGCGGCGCCAGCATGGGCGTGGTCGTGGTCGTGGCTGTTGTTGTGGTGCTGCTCGTGCTCATGCACGGGCGAGTGGCAGGAGGGGCACGCGCTGCCGCACCAGGTGTTGTCGGGGACGCTGCGAGTGGGAGGGACGAGGCAGGGACACAGAGAGGGCGAGGCCAGAGCGGTTAACAGGCGACACGGGGTGAGGTGGGGTTACGGTAGTTACGCCATATGATACACACGCCCGCACACTCCCGGCCCCACGCCACGGCCCCACGCCCCCACATGCCCGGCCCCACGCCCCCACACGCCCCCACACGCCCCCACACGCCCCCACACGCCCCCTACCTACCTGTACACGTGCATGTCGTCCAGCTCGCGGCCGCAGAAGCCCGCCACCACGAACAGCTGCTGCTTCCCGCCGCCCACCGCGCCAGGCACCAGGCAGCTGAGTTGGATGGAGGGAAGAAGTATGGACACTTACGGTAGTAGGTTGCAGGCTCTATCACAGCTGCTGGAGAATGCACACGTCCTTGGGGGTGGGCCGGGTGCCGCCGCGCCCACAACCGCCCGCACGCGCCCGCCCACACGCACCTGCCGCCGCGGCCCGGCACCGCCTCGGCTGAGGGGACGGCCAGCGGCGTCCAGGTGTTGGTTGCGGTGTCGTATTGGTGGAGGTCGTTCAGGCGGCCCTGTCCAGCGCCCGGTTCGGGGCAGCAGGAGGAGGAAGGTGTTAACGGCTGGCCTGAGCAACAGGGGCTGAAGAATCACTGAGGGGCAGCGGGCTGGGAGGCTGGTGTCGGCGGCCGAACAAGCTGAAGGGCCCAGCGCGATGGCCGCCCAGTCACACAAGAACGGCAGCGTCGTCAAGTCCGCACCACCAACAACCCCAACAGCCGCCACCACCGCCGCCGCCGCCGCCGCGCACCTTCTCGCCGCAGCCGCCGAATACGTACAGCTTGTGTCCGAGCGAGGTCATGGTGTGATAGGAGCGCTGCGGGGGCGGGCTGCCGGCGGGGGCCAGCAGGCGCCAGGTGGAGGTGGTGGTGTCGAAGGCGTGCAGCTGGTTGGAGGCGCCCTCGCCCACGTCGCGACCGTCCCTGCGACAACGACACGGTGTGGAGGCGGGAGGGGCGGCGTGAGCGGCGAGTGTCTGTGCAGTTGAGACAACAAATGCTGTGTGTCTTTGCGTGTATTAGAAATCACATGGGAAAACGAACGAAACAAAGACCGTGTATGCGATGCGGTAACCGACGCCGCGTGCGTGTCGGTGCACGTGTTAGACATTACGGTACAAGGGAGAGAACAAAGGAAAGACTCGTGCGTGCGAAGCGCCAGGAACGCCAAGCAGGAAACGCGACGCAACGCACCCGGTTATTGTCTGTGCATTTGTGTGTGCGGTATGCGTTTGCAGTTGGTGATTTGGAGACGGGAACGGGAAATCGTGCGGTGTGGGTAGGAGGGGCGGAAGTGCATGGGGGCGTAGGCTCGCACGGTGCCGCCAGAGGTGCCAGAAGCTCGTGACCCAGAACACGGCTCGTCCAGGCTCGTCGCTCTCCTATTCTGGATTCTTGAAAACAACCATGCCCCCAAAGACAGTCTCACCTGCCGCCGAACACGTAGAGCGTGCTGCCCACAGCAGCGGCGGCGTGAGCGACACGCGGCGGGGGCGCCTCGCCCTTCACCTCCACCACCCGCCATGTGCCGGTGGCCATGTCGTACTCATACAGCTCGTTGCCCACGGGCACGCGAGGGTCATGCTCGCCACCGAACAGGTAGACCTGAGGGCACGCAGAAGGTCAAGGATGCGGGCTTGTGCAAGAGGGAGACGAGGGAATCGGGCAAGTTTGGATGTACAATCGGGTGCCTTGCGGCCGTGACTTGCGCCTGTTGCTTGGAGCGCTATGATACGCTACGTCCCTAGCACCTTGTTGTCAATGACTGTGATGCTGTGGCTCGAGCGGTCAATTGGGACCGAGCCAGCCTGTGCGAGCTTTGTCCACTTCGTCATCGTTACGTTATCGGGTTCTAGCGGCTCGTAGCTTGTGCTTGTAGCAACCCAAATTCAAGTATGTGCGCAATTAGACGCGCGCGACGAGTGTGATTGCAGCGCAGGCGCAGTGGTGGTTTCTTCAATGAGTCTAGGCCCGACAGCGTGTGCACGTCGCGAGTTTGAGAAGCTGGATCCTCACATCATTGCTTTGATGTCATGCAGGGTGCTACTTTGCCCATGCCCGCGCATATGCACAGTCTTATCATGCGCGGAGTACGCGAGCACGAACCAAAGCCTTTTCCTCCAGCTCAGCGGGGAAAGCCCATCCAACCCGCCCGTCGCATGTGAACAAATGGAATAGACTTAGCACGAGTGAGGATATGTCGTGTGTAGCATATCGTGCAGTGCCCAGCGCTCGGATGGAGCAACCACAGGGTTAGTGCCGGTTGGCGTGCCGGCTCATCGCTAGACTCCCGCCTGCATCGCCCCCTCCACAGGACCACACCCTCTAATACCAGCGACGCTCCCCACTTCAGTTCCATCACCCCTGCATACACCTTACAAACGCCCCTCCTTGAATCTTGGGACAACTGTATAAACAGTGCTCCGCGAAAACCGAGTCTTGTTTTAGGTCTTCCCGGGCTACCGAACCTTCCTCTGTAATTTATCTTGCCCATTATAATACCCATGAAATAGAATTCCCACAAAGTTAATCAGTAGCTGGAGCAGGAGGCAAAATGTCGCGCGCGAAACACCAGCTCAACATCGTGGATAGGCCTCTGACCAAAAATAAAGCAGAGGCAAGGGAATTTGCTGCTGCATTTGTATTTAATGTGGACAGCTGTCGCATAGGCGCCCCGAGCAAAAGTCTTTTTCCCTCGACGCAGGTGCCCACCGTGAGCTTGAGCGCGTTCGCCTACCTGTTCAGCGAGTATATTCAATACCTGGTGGACCGGGCAAACAGCATTTCCGAGCTTGAAGAGAGGTGGGCATGGGCACGGAAAAGGCTGTGCCCCGTGTCGCCACGCTCTTGTCACCGAGCCGCTAGCCTTCTGCAAGAATGGAACGCGGGATGCAGGGCGGAGAGGCTGCGTGCAGATCGTTGGCCTCACGGCAGCGCGTGGTAGCAGGGCAGCGCACCGACCGTGACATGCAGTCAGCTGTCGTCTGGTTCGGTGGGCACCGCGGAAATGAGCACCGCCTACCTTGTCACCATGCAGGTTGGAGCGGGTGGGCTATGACGTAGGCGTACGGGTACTGGAGCTGCTGTCGTACCGGGAGAAGGTGAGGGGCGGGTGGCAGAGGGGGGCAGGCGTGATGGGGAGGGGGCGCTTGGTGTACCAGGTTTGGGTGGCTTTGGTCTAGACCGCGTGGCTGGTCACCCCTGGTGCTCAGTCATCGGGTGGCTAGGGCGGTGTGACGTGGGCAGTCCGGGCACACGCGACGCCTTTTGCATGTGTCCTTTGCAGCTCAGCGCTGCCGGCTGGTGCTGCTTGCGGGGGGGGGGCAACTACAGTCGGGTCCGTGGTCGCACCCAAGCGCGACTGCTCCGTGGCTGCAGTCTTGGCGCACCTCTTGACCCCCTTCGGACAGCGCCTTACGCCCCATCCGCCTTCCCCTTCTGTGCCCTCCCTGCATCTGCTCAATCCAATATGGTCGATCGTTTTTGGATGTCGCAATAAACTGCCCATACCCACCTTCCCTGCAAGCCTACCCCCAACCCCACCCACGCCTACATGCCCACTCACTCGCCCACCCTCTCACCTGGTTTATCTGCCTCACCCCTACCCGCCCCCACCAGTCGCTGCGGCGCAAGACGGACGTGCTAGACATCCTGCGCTTCATCCATGGCCCCGCCTGGCAGTACCTGTTCGGCAAGAACGCCGACGACCTGCAGCAGGCCGCAAACGTGAGCGCGGGAGGCGCGGAGCGCAAGGGGGCTCAGGGGGAGGGGGCTGTGATTAGCAGCCCATCCTAAGGGGGGCTCAGGGGGCTTATCTATATGTGAAGGGGAAAGCTGGTTGAGGGAGTGGACTGCCCAAGGGAGGGGCTGGTCGCCGGGCTGACTGGCTGCATGCAGGTGCCGCGTGCCACGGAGCTAGCCCCCCCCCCCGCCCCGTCCCACCCCACCCCACCCACCCCACCCGCCGCACACCCCAACCCCACACTCATGCGCATGCATCCCCCCCGCACACACACACGCGCGACACCGCCCCACTCACCCTATCACTCTCCCCACCCGCCCTGCCACCACCCACGATGGTCGCTTTGGTTCCTGGAATAAGCAACCCACCCCGCACCTGCTGCACCGTGCCTGCCTGCCTACGCCTTCTCTTCTTAACTCTTCCTGCATGCATGGAACCCCTGCCTCCCCTCCCCAGGCCGACGACGAGTACTACATCCGCGACTACGACCTGCTGGTCAGCCGCTACATCTCCGTGCCGCGCTCCTACGAGCCCTTCAACCCCGGCACGCTGGCGGCGGGCATGATGCGCGGCATGCTAGACAGCGCCGGCTTCCCCTCCAGGTGTGGGCAGTGGGGGGCTGACTGCGCGTGTGTGTGGAGGAGGGGAGCTTTTGAGGGGCGGCGGCGGCGGGAGCAGAACGCGAGAAAGTGGGGCGGCAGAGGGAGGGTGGGGCCTGGGAGTGGGGAAGGCTGGGCCGTGGGTCCAGGATGGGCTGGCGGCGGGGGCGGTGTTGGCGCAGGTAGTGGTGCGGTGAATCAGTGATAGTGAGGCGCCCCCGCCCTCCCTTGACGTTCCTCTGGCGGCTACTGCTGCTGCTGCTTCTGCTGCGACTGCTGCTGCTACTGCTGCTGCCGCCAGGGTGACGGCGCACTTCGTGTCGCACAAGGACCGGCCGCGGCCCATCACCACCTTCATGATCAAGCTGGAGCCGGCGGTCATGCAGCGGCAGGCCTTTCTGGAGGCGGCCAAGAAGGGGTAGGCCGGGCGGCGGCGGCGGCGGCGGCGGAGAGACGCTGTGGCGGAGAGCGGCTGCAGCGTCGGAGGCGCCACGGGCCTGATGCTGCGCGGTTGGCCCGCAGCGGGGTGGTTGAGGAGTGCCGGTGTGAAGGGCCGAGGCGCCCGTGGCAAGGAGCACTTGAAGGCGTTGACCGGCGCTGGGTGGTGGAGCGTACACCGTAGTAGTTGACGGGTGAGGTTTTCCGGCACACTGTAAGGGCAGCTTGAGTAGCTCACTGGTGTGGATGCAAGCCCTTGAAGGGGTGATAATAAACAGGGACGCCATTGGTCAAGGTCCGTTAACAAGGCTGGGCCCTGGCGTGATGCTTAGTGGGCATTGCTAGACAGCTAGACTGCATAGCAGTAAAATGCGGGCAGGCAGTGCAGGTGCTTTCATTTACCGCGTGTGTGTCGGGCTGTCGGCGTCGACCGCCTGAGCGGACGCGGCCCTCGGGGCAAGTTGGCGCCCCTCGGGGGCATGTTGCATCCTTGGGAGTCATAAAGCCCGGAGCTGAGTCATAAGTCATCACCGGCAGCAGGGCAATGTAACATATGTGTTCCAGGAAGCCGAGCTTGGGGTACTCATTCCAAGGTCGAATATATTCTCGCATCCTGTCGCCCTATCCCGAACCGTCGGGTTGCGGGCAGGCGGTATCGGCACCACGCACACGCCTGCACAGGCTAAAGTGATGTCTCACAGCTCAGCAGCCCGCACCAAGCTCACACGCAGCGCCGCCCCTGTCCGCGCACCTGCCAGTTGCAAGACCAGCCAACAGGATCCGAAAGTGGGGTGGGACAATCCAGCTCTAGCTCACCACGGCAGGTGCCGCGGCCGCAGCAGGAGCCGTTCCCCAATCCAGCAATTGTGGGGACACGCCCGTTGTAAGGTTCCACCACACGCAGTACAGGATAAACCTCAACTTGACACGCAAACAACAAGGTACCGGTTCGCACCCGCAGCCATAGACGGTTAAGTCGCAAGCCACGCACGTGAATCGGTGTTTGATTAGTCTCGCCCTCCACCTCCACGACGCCAACATTCTGCAATCCCCCTCCCTGTCCAGCCTTCCAGAGCAGGACCGAGCTTGGCCACCCGCAGGTGCCGCAGACAGGCAAGCTCGATCACAATGTGCCACCTCGTCTCCTGTGCGGCCGGCGGGCCCCGCAGGACCCTCCGGCCGTGAGTTGATTGGGCCACATAGTACATCATCTCTCAGCTTCTCGTGCCCTTTCCTATGGTGTTCCTCCGACGCGACCTCATCATCCGTATCAATTGAGCAGTCCTGTGCAACCGCGCGCACGCGCCTGCACCGGGCTGCTCCTGTGGCCCCACACAGGCAATTGCCTTGGGCTCCTGACGCGCATCCTTCGTCACATGCACACAAACGCCGTACACATCAAGTCGCCCGGACAGCGGCAGTGCAGCAGCCTCGTATCCTGTAGCCACATGCAGCACGGAGTCAGCATGCTCGAACTGCGGCCTGCAACGCCCCACCACACCTCAACTCCCCTTGCACTTCTCTATTTATGTCCTACCCTAACTGTAACCTCTTGCTCAGCCTCTACCAAGGCCCGGCAGCTACCGGCAATTGTTGCGCGTCCTACCAAATCTGGATAAAAAAGCTATCCCCCTAACTCCCCTCCACTGGTCAAGCGAGCATGGCAGCAACGCTCTCATGCGCCTCCATGCCCCTCCAGGAACGCATGCTAAATGCCGTGCTCCCGTGATGGAGAATGATTGAGCAAAGCCGGCTTGTCTTCATAACAAACGGTGATACTACCTGCTCTGCTGAACCGCCTCCGCAGAGCGCGCCGAATCAGCCATGCAGTTGCCGTGTCAAATTGGAGCTGAAGTCATGCTGTACAGTCAGGCGAGCATTCCCCATCATCCCGGCCGCCTGTGCGCCGCCGCTGCAGCCCTAGTGGCTGACGACGCCGCAGCCACACGGCCAGCTCACAGGGCTTCTGAGGATTGCGAGCCCATGTCCTGGCTCCCCCCACGTGACATCCGCGCAGGTCAGTAACCCGTGCCACGGTCGGTCAACGCGAGCGCCAGCGGTCCGCTCAGTTTTGTCATGCGCCGAGTCGCCAAACGCCAGCCGGGCGCAGCTGCGGCCGCACCCACACAACGCCCTCGCATGGCGCTCCGGCATGCGGGACGGACCCCGCCGCCGCAACGCTCGACGTGGCGGTGGGTGTCCCCAGGGCCTACGAGTCGTTCATGTCCTCCCCGGCCATGGCCTCCGCCTGTGTGGAGCGAGGGCGGGGCACGCCGCAAGATCGTGTTACTACCAGTCAGCACCGTGAGTCTGCACCCTGGAGGCATGTTCAGGGCGGGCTGGTGTCCTTGCACGCGTGTGCGTCAGCATCATACGCACGCGACGACCCCGACGCCGACAGCCACCAGACACTGCCTGCTGGAACACACACCCAGCCGCCCGCTGCCCAGCCGCCGCTGCTGCAGCCACATCCACAAGCCCACTCAAAACCGCCAGCCCGCCCCGCGCCCACCCCTCCCTCACCTGCGGGATCATGCCGGGAATGGCCGCCATGACGCGCTGCCGCTGCTCGCGCTGCTCCACCACCGTCTTCTCCACCTCCTCAGCAAACAGGTCCGCGTTGTCCTGTGTTGCACGACACAAGCGCAAGGGGCCCACGCAGTGTCAGTAGTCAGCGTATCTGTTAATCCGCTCAAAAAAAACATGTAGTGCATACGCCGCACACGCGCATCCCAGAATGCTTGCAAGGGACGGAGCTACCAGGCAGCTCTGTCGCACCCGCCACACCGCGGCCTCGTGCGCCCAGCCACCGGCGCCCGCGCCCGTCCCTGTTTTCACCCGTGCATGCCCCCCTCCGTTCTCCCGCCCTCCCTCGCCCGCACCTGGCTGGCGAACTGCTTGGTCTGCACCAGGAAGTCCCGCAGGTGGTGCTTGAAGGCGGAAAAGTCCTTGTACTCGAACATGCCCGACACGCAGGCAGACACCTGGAGGACAGCAGGGAGGAGGGCGGCAGGGGGGAAGCGGGTGAGCAGGCGGCGGCGTGCGGCGCGGCGCCCGGGGGCTCTGGGCCTTGCAAACCTCAGCGCATACATACGGACACGGCCTTCCGTGCCTTCCCCCTTGTGCCCTCTTCCCCCTTGTGCTCGTCAGCACAGGCACAGACGCGGTAACAGCGCGCACCTGCGCCTGCGTGAGGTTAGGGAAGGAGGTGGACAGCAGGCCGATGACGTGCACACGCACAAAGGCGGCATTGTTGGGGAAGGCGCCCGGCCCCTTGGCCGCCACGTCCCACAGCGGCGCCTTGACCACGTTGGCGTCCAGGATGGTGAACAGGTGGTGCAGGATGCGCGCCTGGCTCTTGAAGCCGGGCTTGTGGAACGAGTCTGTGGAAGGACAGGCAGGCAGGCAGGCAGGCAGGCAGGCAGGCAGGCAGGCAGGCAGGCAGGCAGGCAGGCAGGCAGGCAGGCAGGCAGGCAGAAGCCGTGTGTGTGAGGAGGGAGCAGCAGCAGGCGAAGAAGGCCAGACATCAGGCATCAAGGCGCAACGCCCCTGCGCGCTACCCACAGCCAGTCACTCCAACTAGCGTCGGGCCGACCCCGCCTGCTGGGGCCCTGCTACTGCTACCACATGCGGCCGCTGCGTCTGCGCTGCTCGCTAGCTCGCTCACCGGTCATGACGGCCAGGATCTCGTTGAGCAGGTGCAGATAGTAGGTCTGGTGGAACTGCGTGGCGTACTCGGAGCCCGCGAACTGCACCAGCAGGTCGTGCAGCAGCGCCAGGCCCGTCTCCGCCACGTTGCGCTCCGTGTGCCGGAACGCCCACACGATCGAATCGATCACCAGCTTCAGCTGCGCCGCGCTCATGAGGAACAGCGTGCTGCAGGGGAGGGCGTTGCGTGTGGGTTGGGGCGGGGTTGCAAGGATATTACTTATAGGAGTGCAGCAGGGGGTGGGGGTGGGGTCACAAGAACTGGCGGCGGGGTGAGAGGGAAGCGGTTGGGGTAGATAGATCATGCCTTGTAACAGCGGTCATTGAAACCCAACAATAACCGAGACCGCACCGGCACCATTGACAAACAGACAGCAGGGGTGCACAGCCGCGACGCGAGGCTTCCACCCCTCACTTGAAGCAGGAGTTGACGATGGAGTGCAGCAGCGCGAACAACTGCAGGCGGTGCTCGGGGTAGTCCTCAAAATTGCGGGTGATCATGGTGAGCGTGCACTCGAACAGCGCCTCGAACACCTTGGGCACCTCGGGCTCCATCAGGTGGCGCAGCTTGTTGATGATGGCGGCCATGAGGCTGAGCACCTCAGCGTCGCTGTTGATGTGCGGTTTGCGAAGTGTGTGAGGTGTTAGCGGGGGTTGTGTGTGAGGTGGAGGACAATAGTGAAGGACAGTAAACAGGAGAATGCGCCAGACACAGGCATGAGAGTGCGCGACGTGTGCACGCGCCGGTGCTTTATGTACCGCGAAGGCGGGCAAGGCCGCAGAACCCGCCGCCACCCCCTCCCCCCATTTCCGAACTGGAATGAACCAACCCCCATGCATACGCATCCACCAAGCACCGCTGCCCCCCGTTACGAAACACACCCACCGCGCGTCCGGCACGCTGCGCGCGTAGTCTCCCAGCAGCGGGTCCATCATGGCGGGCAGGTAGGAGCTGGCCAGCAGCTGCGGGTCGTCGCACTTGTCCACAAACGTCTCGATCAGCTTGAGCGCCACCTTCTTCACGCTGCGCATGTACTTGACGAACGTGGTGCGCGCCGCATTGGCGCCGCCGGTGGCGATGGCCTGGCTGATCAGCTCCGAGTACAGCTTGTACACCTGCTTGGTTGGGGGCAAGGGGAGCTGCTGACGCGTCCAGTGCCACTCGATGCATGATACCGGGTGGTGGCGTTCTCCAGGGGGGGGGGGCGCCGAGCCCCCAGTCCACGCGCGAGCCCTTCGAGGCCCCCTGTCAGGGCCCGCCCAGCTACCACAGGCTCCCCCCTCCCTTCCTGCCCCCCTTATTTATCGGGTACGGGGATACATAACCCCCCTCCCAAGCAACAGGTCCGCCACGCGCACCTGCAGCATGTCCGCGAAGATGACGTTGAACTGCACCAGGAAGGGCTGCCCCAGGCTGGAGCAGACCGACACGTTGGTCTGGAGCACGTTCTGGATGCTCTTGACCACCTCCTGCTGCTTGAGCACCTCCGGGTTGGCGCGCGCCTGAGCCAGGATCTGGCTCCACGTGGTGTTGGGCGGGCCCATCAGCCGGTGCTGCACGGGACAGAGGTGGGCAGGATTTCCGAGCATTAAGGTTAAGGAAAGTAGGCGTAGGTAGGCAGCAGGGGTGACGGGCGGACAAGGTCAGTTTCGCCGGTTGCCAAAGCGCGGATGACTCAGTTGAGGTGCGTCGCTGCCGTCCTCGCCCTGTGCCCGAAACGGCGGTCTGCACACGAGCTCCACCCCACACCCTCCCGCGCCCCTGATCCAACTATCCCGTTCCTCACATTCCACCACTGCTCCTGCTCCCCTCCCATCGCCCCGCCCCCTCTCCCCCTCCGCCCGCCGCCTACCAGGTAGTCGTCGCGCTTGACGGGGTCGCTCTCGGCGCCGATCATGAGGCCCACCGCCTCGTAGAAGGTGTGGATCTGGTGCGGCTGCAGGTCCTGGATGGTGTCCGTCAGTGCCGTCAGCAGCTCGCAGATGAAGGGCTCGCGCTCCTGCACCTGCAGCACCACGAACTTGCGCCGGCACTTGTTGCAGATCTTGAGGAACGTGTCGCAGGCCATGTCCTGTGGCGGCGGGTGGGCAGGCGCCAGGCGGGTGGTTTAACAATGTTGTGGCGATATGGCAGAGTAGGTATTGAAGGCAAGGGGGTAGGGGTTGGTGCAAGCTGGTTTGCTTGTAGGTGTTCGTCAGGTGGGCGCGTGCCAGGGAGGCATCGAGGACGCGTCGGAGGAGAATGCCTGACGAGCCAGGCCAGGACATGGCCGGTGCAGTGGCGACCGCCCCCTAGACACCATCCCATGGATAGCTACGCCCCCCGTCTGGGCACGCACCTGCACGCCCGGGTGCGTCTCGTGCATGAACTCGAACAGCTTGTTGACCACGGTCTTGAGGAACTTCCAGTGCGCGCGCAGGAACTTGGGGTACTGGCCCACCACGTACCTGCGGTGGGGCGGAGGGGCGGCCGTTGCGGAGCGCGTCATGGTGGTGGGTAGGGGGTTCCACGCATGTTTGACTAATGACTAGATGTAGAACAGACATGCAGGGGGAGCAGTTTGTCAAAACAGGGCTTTGCCGTGCACCACCAACTCGAAAACAACTATGACCGTGGCCCACAAGCGGTCCTTCCTTTCAAGCCCCACACGCCCACCTAACCCTGCCCTCGCACCCTTCGCCGCCCTCCCCTGCGGCTCGCTGGCTCGCTCACATGATGTTGGAGGCGATGACGGCCTTGTTGTCCTTGCCGCGCGTCACCTCGCACAGGTTGAGCAGGTCGCGGATGACGGTGACCAGGAAGCGGTTCTCCTGCTCGTCCGCCATGCTGCCCGCGATGGAGCCGATGGCCCAGCACAGCGTGTTGAGCGCGCCCCACGTCCACTTGGCGCCCGCCAGCTGCTTCGGTGTCCCAGGGGAGGTTGCGGCGTGGACGCGGCGGGCGGGCGGGGAAGTGCGGGGGCACGGAAGCCTCAGTTACCGCCGTTGCGCGCCAGCTCCCAGGTCTCCCAGGTCGGCCAGGCCGGCCTCAGCTCCATTTGATTCATCCGCCAGCCCCAGAAAAAGGAACGGCCGGGTCCGTAAGCCCGCCCGCCCGTCCAACTCACCTCAGAAAACCGTCGGTGCCCAACCTGCCCGGCGCAGCCTTCCCCGATGCCCCTGCGTGGCCAACGCCCCCTTCCGCCCGCCACCAGCCTCCATTGTCCCCCCATGCCCGCTTACGGCCCCCCTTGTGCCCCGCCCCCATCCAGCCCCACCCCACCCCACCCCCTGCCCGACCACACCTGCATGCGCAGCTTCTCCAGCATCTGCTGCTCCGTGTCGTCGTAGTCCAGGTGGCACAGGTACACCAGCGTCTCGCGCATGGACTTGTACTGCGCCAGCACGTCGTTGTCCTTCATGGTCTCGCGCACGATGTTGCCGTTCTCGTCCTCCACCACGATCACCTGAGGCCGCGGGGGAGGCAGGAGGCAGCGGCGGTCACGCCCGTCATTGATCGGATGCAGTCGGCAACGGCCATGGACTGATTCGCTGTTGCACAGCTGCCGCATATTTTAGGCATGCGCTCGCACGGTGGCGCCGCGTCAGCCCCCCGCGTACCCTCCTGAGCCCGCGCCGGGCCCAGCTTCATCCACTGTGCCCGCGCGGCCCGCCAGCCCCCCCTCCACCCTTTGCGTGCCTTCTCTGTGTCTGGCCGCCGAGCTCCGGTGGCATTTCTAGTCGCCGGCGCACCCAACACGTCTTCGTCGACTACTACTACTTCAACCTAACGAGTATTTTGTTGAATCACCTTGACTGCATTGCTCAACTCTGCTTCCATTAGATGGTTTAGTTTGGGCTGCTAACCACAATCCCCCTCCACCCCCAAGCTCGCCGGCCCGGCGCCCCGCTGCCCACCCACCCTTGTCTCTCGGCTCCGCCATTCCTGGCCCCCTTGCCCCCCGGCTCCCCCCGCCCCTGCCCACCTCCTCGGGCTTGGCCATGCGGCAGATCATGAGCTGCCGCAGCTTGGACAGGATGGGCCGGTACAGCAGCTTGCGGCCCTGGGCGGGCGGCATGCCCACGGTGGTGGGCGGCGCGAACATGAAGGTCACGCCGGTGGGGTCGGCGCCCGAGCAGGACGAGGTGTAGATGTCCGGCACGAAGAAGTTCCTGTGCGGGGTTGCGGGGGTGCGGGCGCGGGGCAGAAGCACCAAGATTAAGACACGATAGCTCAGCGCGGCAAGTTGCAAAGCTGCGGCCCCCCCCCTCTGGTTGCATGTGGCGCCACCACGACCAGGTAGCTTGTGAGCTGCAAGCACAGCCTCCCCAGCCCCGCGCCAGCCTTCCCCGCCACCCGCCGCACCTAGCGCTGCGCCCCTTCCCCTCGCCGCCTCCCCCCCTCAATGGCCGCACCCACCAGTAGTCCAGGCAGGTCTTGAAGACCTCCGTGTTGTCCACGTACGAGATGTTGACCAGGTAGTCCAGGCCCGCCAGCAGCTGCTGCTGCGTCTCCGGCGTCTCCAGGATGCCGATGTGCGCCTGCGGCAGGGTACGGCACGACGACCGCGGTTACAGCGGCGGCCGCGGCGGCAAAGTAGCTGCAGCACAGGGGCACTGAAGGTGCACAGCGCCGGCAGCACGGCAGCACAGCACACGCGGCCCGCGCGCACACGCCGGGTTGCCCGCTGAGTGCTCGCGCTGCGAGCCGAGCAGTAAGCGTGTGCGGGCCCTAGATCCCAATAGCTGATGGCAGCCGAGCGCGCACCCGCCTCAGGGGCAAGCTGTCACCTGGCGCGTTGCTCGCAGCCATAGCCGCCAGCAGTCGGTCGGCCGCCTGTCCATCGCCATCCCTGCCCCCGGTACAGCCGCCACCGGCCACCGCGCTCCATAAACACAACCGGTGCGTGCGGTTCGCGCCCTTCCCCGCGCCCCCCCCTCCGTGCGCTCTACCCACCCAGCATCAGCCCAGCAGCTGCTGCAGCTGCGCGGCTCCGCCAGTCTCACGCCTTCTAGGTTCCCCGAGCAGGCCGCGCAGTCCAGAACTGCTGCACCGCGCTGCGTGGCGAAGCAAACCACGGTACAGGCCCACGGTGGACGGTTGGCCGCGGTTGGCCGCGGCACCGACATGCCGACACGCGGTGCTGATGCTGCTGGCTCCCCCATGCGGGCCTGCCAGCGCTGTGCGCAACTGGCAGGTCCGCCCCGAGGTCCAGGTTAGGTCGCGATATCGAACCACACCCGCAACTGCTAGGCCGACACGCCCCCGCCCAAACCCAGCATGCCGACCTCCGTCAGCCCAGCCCACCGCGTCACCGCGGCGCCGCCACTGACCGGCCCAACAACATCCACGGCCTCCTACTCCCAGCGGCCATTTTCTTATTTTGGGCAGCATGTGACCGGAGCAGCGGCTGCGTCCGCCCGCATGCCACCACCACCCCGCCCCAGCAGCGCTGTGCGAGGCATCTGACCGGCAGCAACTAGCAACCCCAGCCTCCAGCTGGTTAACCTGCTGGTGCAGCAACTGGGCCGCCACACGGGCGTGCTCAATTCCTGCTGCGGGACAACCAGCGCCCACTGCTGCTGCTGCTCCGGCTGACGGTGGTAGTAGGTAGCTCCACCTGCTGCTTCAACAAGGCCAGACGCTCCGCCGCACGCTCGCCGCACGCCACGCCGCTGCGCCCTCCACCCGCTGCTCCGCCAGGCTGGTTGCGCGGCCAGCAAGAGCCCTTGCCAGCAGCGCAACCTGCGTCCGTGCAGTACTCTGCCCGCCTACCGTGCCCCTTGACCCTAATGCGCCCCATTCCTCCCTACCCCCGCCACCGCCCCGCGCTCTCGCTGACATCCGAGACTCAGATGCAACCCTCCGCCCGTCCTCACCCGCGCCCACCCACCCCCCACCTTGAAGAAGCTGGTGAAGAACAGCGCCAGGTTCTGCACGAACTTCTGCTGGTCGTCCGTGCCCTTCTCATACGCCTCCGGGATGTTGACGCTGGGCGGCACCACCAGCACCAGCTGCTGCATGAAGTAGGTGTAGAACTTGGCGAAGTGCGGGTTGAACTCAGTCGCCATCTGCAGCGATCCCACCTGTGTCACGAGCAGAGGGACGTACATGGGGGTGTAGGTGTTAAGGGTGGCTTCGCAGGGAATGCGGTGCCGCAGCGAGGGGGCGGAAACCGAACCGTCGCGGCGCGGAGAGCGGTGGACATCCCCGCGGGCGTGACCCCTCCCTCCCTGCCGCCTGCCCGCCGCTGCCCGCCCCCACCTCCGTCAGGCACTGCAGCGCCACGTTACGGAAGGGCGCCTGCGGGAAGAGCTGCAGCAGCATCTCCAGGAGGTTGCCCTCGAAGATGTAGCCCAGCGGCACCCAGGTCAGGTATACGCTCAGGGTCTCCAGCGTGGCACGGATGAGCTCCGGTTTGCGCGTGTTGTTGAGCACAAACACGCACAGCTCGTGGATGGCTTTGAACTCCATAGTGAGCGTCTGCTTCAGCTCCTTGGTTTTGGCCTGCGTGAGGTCCAGCCGCGCGAAGTCGAACACTTCCTCGCTGAGCAGCTTCAGAATTTTCATGCTGTTTTCGCACAGCGTCTCGCTAGTGCGCGAAGCTGCAACCAGGTCCGGGATAAAGCTCTTCCAGCGCGCTGGCCAGTCATGCTTCAGAATTTGGACCAACAGGATGTTGAGCTTGTTGACGAAGGTGCTCTCCTTGCGGAGCAGCTCCTCGGTTTGGGAGAATCGAATAATGAGGTTTGAAAGGTAGTTCTTGATGCCATCCCGCTGCTCCAGTGGAAGCGCACCCCACTTGAAACGAATTACGTTCTCGAGGATCTGCGAGCGAACGGGCAGGTGAGCTCGAGTTTTCCCCCCAAGCACCATGCACTGCCCCCTCGAAAAAGGAGTCACCTGCAGCGCGAAGTACTTGGTAGGCTGGTTCTGCGACACCTCCAGAATTGTGTCAACGCGCGTCCACGCTTGCGGGTGCTCTTGGAACTCCAGAAGCAGCTTTTCCGCGGCAGCTCTCTGCAGACAGACGCCCGCATCAGCTCACGCACGATCTGGACAGCCGGAAAGGCGCGATTGTTATCATGCGCGCGCCTTACCTGAGCTTCGCCTCCCTGCACCGACGTCATAGAGGCACTGACAGCCGCGTCGAGCAAGCCCACATCTATGGGCTTGTTGAAATCCAGAAGAGCCTCCATGGCGAAAACTTTCACAGCTCCCCTCTCTCTCTCTAGAGCCTAGGCGTGATAGGTTGCGTCCATCCGAGTTAATATCTGCTTTGTTGTTGTAATTGTGCCCAGGCTGACGAGTGTTGGGCTCAGGATAGAGGAGCGAAGACTTCGTTGTTGACGGATCGTGCGTGCCGTCATGCATCGGGCTCGGAACCTTCCCCAGCCCCCCGCACCAGCCTCGACCCGGAGCCACGTAAAAGTTCCACGGTCTGACACCTGAGTGCAACCTTGAGTGGCTCATTGTTTGAAATGCCGTGGCAAGAATGCAAGGACACCGGCTATGCGGACGGATCCGCAAGACTTTGCCCCCAGCTGTCGTTGCCTGCGGCCCTGACGTGTGTGCAGCTAGCAGCCCCTCTTCCGCGGGCAAGAACTTGTCAGGGAAGCAGCAGACCTAGCCGTTGACACTCCTGAAAGCCTCTGCAGTATGTTGAGGTTGGAGCACTTGTGCCCACGGGTTGCCCTGCCACGCTCTCGTTTACTCGGGCCTCTGTGACTCCGTGCCTCCGTGCGCGCCAGCTCACTCTGCTTTGAGAGCTGCACCTCAGCATCCGGGCCGCTGAGCTGCACGGCCCGAAACTGGGATGTTAGGCAGGGTGGTCTGGCCTAATCCAGCTAGTACGGCTGCAGCTACTGGATCACTTGCGGCTGGGCGGCCGCGGCAGATGCAGCAGTAGCCTCTATGCGCACGGCTACCTGCAGGACATTGGTGGGGCGCGACTGCAGCGGCTGCTTGGCCAGAGCCGGCCGCCCAGCCTGTGCACCCTTTTGCTGCTGGGCGAGACCAGCGATGAAGCGGCGGCGGTGGAGGTTCGCCATGGCCCGGGCATGGCCGACAGCGGCAGCGGGCCAACGGGCTGGGGCAGGGGTGGGGCACGCAATGGCATCTATCCGCCGCGATGCCATGCAAGTGCACCCGCTGGTCTACGACATGGCGGCAGCCCTCCTGGGCGTCACCGACTGCCTGCAGCAGAGGAGCATCCCCGTTCTCAGCCTGACAGCCGGGGCTGGCAGCAGCCGGCCGTATGTCGCGACCAACTGAGGACGGACAGCGGCGTCGATTTTAGCAAGGGCATGCAGGAAGTGATGCGGAATGCGGACCCGGCTAGGCTTGCTGCGCTGCTCGACTCCATATGGGAATTTAGGAGCAGGAATGTGCCCCTTGCGAGGGCCGGTCAAGAGAGTTGAACAATCATAGTTTACTAGGCGTTATAAGGGTCACCCCGGCCCGGGCCTTCGGTTTTCAAGAGGTTGGAAGACACGAGAAGTGTGCACCACCTTGTAACCACACACACACACCCGTATGTCGCGGATTTATCGCAGCGGCTGGTGCTGTGGGCCTGCGAGCTGCCGTTGCTGGCGGCGCGCTGCCAGCACATTGAGACAGGCGTCCTGCCACTTGCGCGCCTGTACAGCCACCCGAAGGGGCAGCCCGCACATGGACGTGCACGTGTTAACACATCTGCATTCTGGGATGGCTTTTCAGGGACCTGGAGCTGGCGCGCGGCAGGATGGCCCGCCGGCAGAGTGCAGTTGATGTTGCAGCCGCGATGGCAGCAGCAGCAACCGGGCGCGCCGTTGGCGTGGAGTTGGTGCTGATTACGCGGCAGCTGCATGCGGTGATGCGGTCCGCATGGATAGCGCTGCCGCTGGTCTTGGTCAGGAACCCCACCGTAGTGGTGGTGGGGGGGGGCGGCGATGGGGGGCGGCTGCGGCAGCAAATGTGAGGATGGCAGCAGCGAGCTGACGATGCTGCGCCTGGACACCGCAAAACCGGAGGAGGTGCTGCGGGAGGTGGCGGAGCGTCCGTGGTCGGATGTGGCGCAGGGCAGCGCGGCTTCTGCCTCAGGTTATCACTCCGAAGGTGTTGCTGGGACAAGCGGAGCAGGCAGCTGCGATAGCAGCGGCCGCAGTGGCGGTGCCGCCGGAGGTTGTGGACGGCGGTGGACGGTCAAGCCAGGTCATGATCCGGAGCAGGCTGCTGCATACGCACGCAATATGCAACGGCAGTCTGGCTAGCACCGATTGCCTGGACTGGCTCGATCAAGCGGTGGTGCCATGCTTGACCGCACTCAGCCCCAAGCCGGGCAAACTGTACGGTGATTTGGTGGTGCGTCAATGACGGCATTGGCTGCGTCGCGGCGCCGGCTGCAGGCCTGAGGGGCTTATGAACTGCCCCTCAGCTGCTCATGCCGCGACATGCAGGTCATGCGGCTGGCGATTGGGGCTCGGGTGGCTACCAGCAGGCGGCGGCGCTGCCCGCGCGCCTCACAGGGTCCGGCCCTCTCGGACGTGCGTTGAAGCGGAGGGCGCTCCAGGTGCGCTGTGGGCGCAGCACGGCAGTAGGGTGCTTTCGCAGCGGTCACCTAGCACGTGCTCGTTCATTGGTCCGATGGAAAGCAGGGCATACAGTTGCGCGGGCTGTGCGAGCTGCCTTCCTGTCACGTCTGACTAGTTGAGGCAGGCGCCCTGTGTTCGCGGCGGTCAAGCGTGTCGTGTGCGTTTCGACCACCGTAGGCTTGGTGAGTGGGCGCCGGTCAGGTGTCGGCGCTCTCGCCACTCCAAAGAGGCTGGTAGGCTGCAGCGGCCGTGTGTCGGGCCCGGGCCAGAAGTCTCCCCACAGCCGTAACACAACACTGTTGGAGTGTATCCGCCCTCATGGCTGTCGATGCGCGTGCGTGTACGGCACCTGTGCTCGCAGGTCTTGACGGTGTGGAACCGACCCGCCGCCCAGGACTCAAGTTGGGTCCGGAGGCATCCGGCTCCGTCCATGATCATTACGTGTTGAGACGCAGGTGACTGCCGGCTGCAGCAGCACGTGCGACCGCGCATGTCGTCAGGGACGGCCCTGCCTGCAGGTTACAGTGCCCTGCCTGTGCCGTGTGCGGCACCTCCAGATCCACTGCCGGGCTTGCGGCTATGCAGAGCGAGCGCTGTGGGCCTGCTTTAGGCCGTGGGCCTGCTACCAACACCAGGGCCTCGGCACTGAGTGCATTCCATTACCCACAGAATCAGCATTCACTCAGCAAAAACGATGAGCATAGACTCATACCGTTGACTCTTTGTGTGCCTAATATGTGTCGCCAGGGCCCGTGTACGTATCGCCAAGCCGCGACACCCGCAAAACAGCCGCCATCCCCTTTACGTCACGGTCAACGCCAGCAAATGCGCACTGCGGCTGAGTACGTGTGCCCACCCACACTAGCCTGCGCTGCGCTGCCATTCCGTTCGCCACATACCTTGTTCCAACCTGCCATCACATGCGCCCCCCAGAACTCGCCCCACAAGCCCCGCACGCCCCTAACAGTAATCTTCCACACCACACCCTCTGCTCCGTCTCCCCTTCCTCCCACTCCTTCTTTCATCCTCCCTGCGCCACCCCTGCTCGCTCCTACTGCTTGAACACCTCCTTGGCCGCCTTGCGCAGCGACGCCGCCGCCAGCGCCAGCTCCTTGTCGCCCAGGCCCAGCGTCACAAACATGACCAGGCTGGGCGGTGGCCGGCGCTGCTCAATGGCGGCGTACTGGCTCACACCCACCAGCACGCCGCCCACGCCACCGCCGCAGCCGCTGGTGAGCATGAGGTCGGCCACGCGGCGCAGCGCGGCGGCGTCGGCGGCCTCGCTGGTAGGCTTGGCCACGTGCAGGTGCAGTACGGGCGACAGCACGCCGCCGCCGTACAGCTTGAGGCCTGGGTGGGTGGGAGAGAGGGAGGGAGGGGGTTCCATGCATGTTAAATTAATGAAGGAGGAGATGTAGACAGACGATGCGACACAGAAGGCGTACCGATGACCAGAAGGTGTAGTCGGCTCCGGCGGACGACGGCGACCCCCGTTTTAATAGGTTTGCTGCCTAAGAAAGTAGTTGCTCAGGTGATCCGAGTATACATCAAGTCGTAAGTCGTGTAGTGGCTCAGGAAACGCGAATACCTCGACGCATGTACGTGCCTCGCGCGCGCGCTGCTGGACTTTCCTATACTGAACGCCTTACTCACCTGGCGCCGCATAGAGCAAGCGCCACACCACGCGCCGCGCCGGATCGCATGCGTTAGCAGGGCAGCGAGCAGGGCAGGTCAGGTGTGGCGGAGGGAGGGTGGGTAAGAGGTGCGCGGGATTCAGGCGAGGAAGGAGGAGAGCAAGCGCTGATGAAGAGAATGCCGTAGCGAGCGACGGCCGACACGGGTCGATCGCAGGACACGCCGGTGATGCCGGTGCCATTCGGTCGACAGGGTGCAGGCGCACGGTGCAGGCGTGACCGCAACCTAACTGTCCCAACTACCCGCCCGCCCTGTCCTTCCCGACTGTCCTTTCGCAAGCCGCCATACCACCCGGCAGCACCACCACCCGGCAGGCGCTCACCCGGCACGCCGCGCATGAGGTCGGTGCGGAAGGCGCGGATCTTGGTGTGCAGCTTGGGCAGCACCTCGCCCGCGCCGCCCGAGCCCGAGCCCTGCTGCTGCTGCTGCCCCGAGCCGCCCCCTGACGCGCCGGCTCCCGCTGCTGCGGCGGCGGCGCCGCCGCGCAGGTGGCGCAGGAAGTTGATGCCCGCCACCGCCAGGTAGGGCGGCAGCGAGGCGGAGAAGCAGTAGCCGGAGCCGGACAGGCGCTGGTGGTCCACGATGGTGCGGTCGCCCACGCAGAAGCCGCCCACGCTGCCCATGGCGTGGCTCATGGAGGCGGCGATGATGTCCACCTGGCAGGGCGGGGGCGGGCGATGGGGGCCGGAGGGGCCGAGGGAGGGACGGGTGGGTGGGATGCGGGGACGGGGGCAGCAAAACAAGGAGCACCAGCGAGAATGGGGACATTAGAGAGTGTGTCATTAGCACTTGCGCGGCACCTTCAGTCAGACGTTCCAGCAGTCTGCAACGCCACCCAGCGCCCTGAGCAACCATCGATCGGGCCTCATCCTCAACGGCTCCGGCTCGGCCACGCCCCGGCTGCCTGCCTTCTCCACGGCGCCCCTCCACACCTGCACCCGCACCCGCCCGCCCACCTGCTCCGGCTTGAGACCGAAGTGCTCGCAGGCGCCGCGGCCGGTGGCGCCCAGCACCCCGAACGCGTGCGACTCGTCCACCATGAGCCGGTACCTACCAGGGCAGTAGCAGGGAGTCAGTAGCAGGCAGTAGCGCCGTCAGCACCACGTCAGCAGCATGCTTTGGCACGGCACGCCCCTTGCCTCTCTTCCCCTCTCCCTGCCTCGAACCCCTGCGCCATGCCACCCCACCCCCACCATGCATGGCACCCCCACCAACCCCAATTTGATAACGGCCACCACCATGGGGCCGACGCACTTGTATTTCTCCTTGATGGTGGCGATGCGGTCCAGCGGTGCCAGGTCGCCGTAGTTGGCGTAGATGCCCTCCACGATGATCAGCTTGCGGCACAACGGCCTCCTGTAGCGGTGCATACGGCAGCAGTGCCAACAGCGGCAGCAACAGGTGAGGAGGCCACTTCGCCGCACCCGGGCGGCAGCCCGCGAGCATGCCCCTGCAACCCACCAACCGCCGCCCAAACCCGGCCTGTCATCCAGCGGCAACCCCGCCTCCCGCCAAGGTCCCAACCACCGCGACTAGCCCTATGCCGCCGCTTCTGTTTCCCACACGTATGCCCTTGTGCGCCTTGTCTGACACATCCACACCCACACCCACACCCAGCAAAGCACCGGCTGGCACACACACGTCGCTGCACCTGCCGCGCCCAGTCCCCCCTCCCCCCTCCCCTCCTGCTCTCACCGCTTGGCCTTCTCCTCCGCCTCCAGCTGCTGGATGACGCGCTCCAGGTCGGCCACGTCGTTGTGCTTGAAGGTGCGCAGCCGGCTGCGGCTGACCGTGTAGCCCGCCTGCACCGCGTAGCTGCAGAACTGCGGGGTAGGCATGGATGGGTGGGGGGACAATCCGGGGGAAGGCGTGAGGAAGGGTGGTGGCAGGAGGGGTGTGGCAGGACGGGGTTACATGCATTCAGATTAGAGAAGACGTAGACCGTAGCTAACGGGGGCGGGGTTGCAAAAACACCACCCCAAGCCAAGGGCGGGAGGGCAGGGGTCAGGTGGCCACTCGATCAGACGCCTCTCAGACCTCGTTGCACCGCTACGCAAGCAACATGGTGACAGCAGCATCCCCGGACACCTCCACACATCCCACAACCAGGCAGCTCAGGGGCCTTTCCCCCAAGCTGGCCCTCCCCTCCCGCGTGCGCCGCGCCGCCACCGCCCACGTGCGCCACGCCACGCCGCCGCCGCCGCACCTCGTCGCACACGATGATGTCCTTGCGGTTGGTGACCGCGGGGATGATGGAGGCGATGGTGGCCACGTCGTAGCTGTACAGGATGGCGGCCTCGGTGCCGTAGAAGCGGGCCAGCTCCTCCTCCAGCTGGGCAGCAAGGAGAGGGCGAGGGGGGAACGGGGGACGGGGGGTCGGGGGCCGGGGGAGGGCACACGGTGAGGGAAGCAGGGATGAGGGCAAGAAGGAGAGGAGGAGCAGATGGGCGGAGTACCAGTAAGACCGCTAGTCGCGGACCCTACCCAGTCACTATCCCCACCTCGGCCAACCACTCCCCGCCCGCCCCCATTCCCCATCAGTCCATCACCGTCCCGCACTGTCATCTGCCCGCCCACCGCCCCTCCGTCCCTCCATCCCTTGCCCCGTCCCCGCCCCCCCCTCACCTCCAGGTGCACGTCGATGGTGCCGTAGAAGCCGCGCGGCCCGCAGCTGCCCACGCCGTACTTATCCACCGCCGCCACGCTCGCGTCCTTGGCGCCGCGGTCCGCCGCCATGCCCAGGTAGTTGCTGGCGGCCATCTGCAGCACCCGCTCCTTGCGGCCCTGCACACTCACGTACGGCCCGTCCACCCTGCGCACGGCGCGTGCGCGTCGTGCATGCGTGTCGATGTGTGCGTGTTGATGCGTATACCATGAAGGTGTGTGAGTCACGACAATGACGGTACAGTGTGGAGCGAGGGAGCGCCGGGTGATGGTGAGGGCGGCAGCGTGGGGCGGCGGCGCGGCAGCCCGCTGCGCTTTGCCATCATGACCATTTCTTTTCGCCATGCCCTAAACGATCAAAGAAACGCTGACCGACGCCTGCGTGCCCGCCCACCCGGCGGCTGGCGTGCCTGCCTGACCGCCCGCCCTTAGGGCTCACCCCGTGATGACGGCGGGCTCAAACTGCTCCGCCTCCGGCACCGCGGGCACCAGCGGCTCCGGAGTCCACTCCTTGCATAGCTGGTCAATCTCCTGTGGGGGCGCCGAAGGCACAAAGATGACGCCTCGCCCGTTCAGGCTGGAACCCTTTCACAGGCAGACCGCCCTGTGTTGCCCCCGGCTGGATGAGATAGCTAGACCACAGAACAAGTGTCCTGGAGCACGCGAGCTTACTGCTGTGCAGCCGGCCTCGAGGACCCCCGGGGGGAACGAATTACCGCTGAGGAGGAGCTGAGTGGACGGCAGGACCCCACACCACCCCCAGCTGCCCTGGCCGCGGCCCGCGCGCGACTCGTCCTCCAGGCTGTTTCTCTGGCCAATTTACGCGTCCTGTTGTACAACATAATCTTACAGCACTTGCCTTGTCGGTCAGCGGGTCCTCGGCGCGCGGGTGCACCTTGAAGGAATGCTGGAGTGCTAGGTAGACGATGACCACGATTAGCGCGGCCTCAATTACAAGATGTCCCTTGTGTTCTAAGAAGTACGCAGGGTGCAGCTTGCCGCCCGGCCCCACGATAGCCCAAAACTCTCGAAATGCGCGGGCGATCCCCGCGAAGGACAAGAGTGTCGGAATAGGCTCGTTGCCATCAGACGCTTGCGCGTGTGCGCTCACTAGCAAGACTGCGAAAATCACAGCAGCTAGCAAAGCGAGCCCGGCCGCGACGCCTAGCCGCTGAGCCGCTTGTCGTCGCATTTATATTATGCACGTATGCTACAAATGTTAGCTGTCATGTGGATGAAATGAAATGCGGATAACAGCACTCTCTCAGTCACAGAGCTGTCTCAATGATTGTTCATTGCTGGCACAGAAGCTTGCAGCAGGTGCGTACCTCTCTCTCTTTATGTAATCAGTCAAGGATAGGATTTAAACTTACAACACTTCATAAAAATGGGTTTACTAGTGGACCGCTTCGGCAAGCCGGTCGCGTTTCGCGAGGGCGTCGCCGCGGCACGCAAGATCATCGTGCAGGTACGATAGTTACTCGAATTAACAAATTTAGAGCTTACAGAAGTGGAAAGCGACCATGCCTGGTCCCTTCGCCGCGCCGGCGGTCCAAACTGCTTGTGGAGCTGAATTCCCGATCACCCGGTAATTATCATGCATATATTTGACTCCATATACATATAATGTACCATACAGGTGGCCATCTCGTCGGTGGCGAACCAGGATGGCCAGGGCATCTCTCTTGCCCTGCTCGGTGAGGCCCTGCTCCCGGGCACAATGCTCCCTGTGCATTTCATGTCGCAAGAGGCGTTGGCTTGCATCCTTTCATAACGGCCAGGGGCTGAGCTGCCCCCAGCGGCGCAACAGTCGACTCGCGTGCGGCACGGCCTGGCGCCCGACGACCGCAACGTTTCCCCCACGCGCGACACCTCCGCCTCTAGCCTTCGGCGACTCCAGCCAATACCACATGCCAAGCCCACGCATTGCTTGTATAGCCCGCGTGCCTGTCAGGTCCTGTGTGTCTTTTGCCTTCTGAGGAATGCGTGTTGTGTGCTGTTGTTGTGCAGGCACGGTGACGGACCAGCTGCAGCTGCTGGCGTCGCTGGGCTATGACCTTCAGCTGGTGCTGTCGGGTGCGTGGCGTGCCGGGGTTGGGGGAGAGGGAGTTTCTTCATTGGCTGTGTTGCTGTTGGACCGGGTGTGTGACGGGAGAGGGAGGGTGGCGCTCGGCTGGTGGCGAGCAGCACTGATGTGAGCGGCTGTGCGGCTGCACTACAAAGGCCGCATGTGTTTGTGTTGGTAAGGGCTGGCGCGGCTGCGGCTGCGTGTGGGTGAGGCGCGGGAGCTGCATGAACCGTTGGCGTCCGAGCCATACGAGGTTTGATTGGCGACCACCTAACCGAGTGTGGCCCTGCCGCTGCTGTGCGTTTGCCTCAGGCGACAAGGCCACGTGCGACAAGGCGGCGCACGCGGTGCAGAACCTGCTCAAGCTCAAGGTAGGGGGCCGGAGTACGGGGACCGGGGGCGGAGGTACTGAGGCCGGGGGCGGGGGGCCCGGAAGTGGAAAGAGATGGAAGAGGTGTGCAGGCGGCGAGGGCTGACGCGGGCGGCGAGGGCTGCTGTATGCTCAACACCAGTCAAGGGGTGCGCCGTTCACTCGAGGCTGCTGCGGCTGTGTCTAATCTACCTACATGCACACGGGCCTGTCCGCACGCCATCGCTCTGCCACACATGCTGCCGCTGCCGCCACCTGCGACTGCTGCTTGTCCTTTGCCCCTTGTCCCTTGCCCCTTGCGCTGCAGGAGCCGGTGGTGGCGGTGCCTGTGGAGCACGGCGGCGAGGAGGAGGGCGCGCTGGCGGAGGCGGTCGTCAAGGCCAGCGCCGCCAAGCTGCTGGTCTACCTGTCCGCCAGCAAGGGCGTGGAGGCAGCCGACGTGAGCTTGGCTTAGCGGGAGGCCGGGGGGGTGGGGGCAGGAGCGGCGGGAGCGGCAGGAGCGGCAGGGGGGCTGTAACGGCCGGGGGGCTGTTGTAGCAGCAGCAGCAGCAGCAGCAGCAGCAGCCAGCAGGTGGCAGTGGCAGTAACCGACTGAAGCAGCGGGGGGGCCAGGGGCAGGGGGTGGCTGAACGGGCGGAAGCTGCAAAGGCAAGGGCCGGGAACGGGGGGGGGGGACTTGGGAAGGCAGGAAGGATTTGGGAGCTACGCCAGGCAGGCGGGAGTGGGGGGGTTGTGGTTACCAGCCCAAACTAAACCAATCTAAAGGAAGCGGAGTTGAGTAATGCAATTACGGTAATACAACGAAATACTCGTTAGGTTGAAGCAGCCGAAGAAGACGTGTGGAGTGCGCCGGCGACTAGAAATGCCACCCGAGCTCGGCGGCCAGACACAGAGACGTCACGCACAGGCAGCAGGGCAAACACCACGACTTACCTGGCGACCAGGAAAGCAGCCCCGACGCCAGGTAGCACGCGCCGGGCCAGAAGCGTGACATGTGAAAAAGGGAAGCAGCAGGGTTCGAACGGGCAAGGCACAGTGAAGGGGCCGAGGCGCGGCGGTAGAAGGAAAAAGGAAGTAGACAGCACAGACTATGCACACACGAGCTCAGGTGGCAAAAGAGGGGCGGGCAAGGAGAGGGGCGGATTAAGTGCGAAGTACCAGGGATGGGGTAGGCAATGGTGCGGGCGATGAGGGAGGTTAGCAGCGGGGAAGTGGGGGGAGTGCCTGCGGCTGAGGTGGGAGGGGCCAGCAGGGCGGTGCGGAGTCGAGCAGCAGGAGCCCAGAAGGAGGGGGGGGTCAGGTCACCTGCAGGGCAAGCGGGCGGAGCAAACGGCACACGGCCACACGGCCACTGCACGGCACGCTGACACTGCGCCCGCGCCAATGCGCACACACGCACGCCCCCGGCGGCCTGGGTCCTACCTGCAGGGCCGCATCGCGCGCGTGTACCAGCCCCCCGCGGGCGCCGCCGCGCCGCCCGCCGGCGGCCCCAGCCTGGTGGGCGCGGCGTGGGCGCTGGCGGGCGGCTTCAAGTGCCCGGTGGTGCTGGCGTCCATGGCGGAGCAGGTGGGTGCGGGCGGGGGGGGGGGATAGCCATCCATAGGATGGTGTGTATCAAATTTTTATGCCGATGTGTGTGTGGGGGGGGAAGGGGTAGTTCGTTCCAGAAACCAGAAGCGAAACGACCAAGAGAACCCGAACCAGGGGGGAAGTTTGTTCCAGAACCCAAAAGGGGGCTATTCATGCCAGGTATGGAGTTGCAGGGGGAAGGGTGGCCGCGTTTGGTTTGGGAGGACCACGGCGGGGCGGCAGCAGGGCCGCGACGGGATGGAGGCCGCCAGGAGGGCGGTAGGGGAGGGTGGCTAGGGTCAGGTTGCTTGGGGGCGGGCGGGCAGGGCAGGAGGTGCTGGGCAGGGCAGCAGGCAGCGGGCTGCGTGCCGAGCTGGTCCATGCGGCCTAGCCTTCCCTCCCGATGTTGTCAAAACATCGTCCGTCCCCTCCCGCTCCCCGCTCCCCGCTCCCCCGCCATCATGTACTGATAAACACCGTCCACGTGTCTACCTAACCCCTACCACTGCCCCCACCCCCACGACTCGCCGGCTTTGGCAACGATGCTGTTCCTGGTGATGTTCCTCCAGGGCCGCCTGTGATCTTCTTCTTAACCTAAATGCATGGAACCCCCGCCCCTACGTGTGTTGCAACGTTTGTTCTACGTCTACCTCGCCATTAAATTAATATGCATGGCACCCCTACCCCGCACACCCCTGTTCAGGACGTGGTGCTGCGTGTGGTGGCGGGCCAGGACGTGGGCACGCTGGTGGACCCGGCGGCGGCGGAGGCGGCGGGCGGCTCCAAAGCCGCCGCCACCGCCAGCAGCGCCCGCGACATGGCGGTGCGCGCGCGCACGGCCAGCCGCCAGCTGCAGGTGGGTGGGTGGGCGGGCGGCGCTGGGTGGGTGCCTGGGTGGCAGTGGGGGTGGGGTGGGGAGGGTGGGGGTGGGTGGGTGGGTGGGCGTTAATGGACACCCATTACCATTCTGAGAGAACTGCACTGCGGGGAGACACAGCAGCCGCGTGTGGGTGGGTGGATGAGTGGATGGGTGGTATGCAGTGGGAAGAAGTGGCGGGGGGGGGAGAGGGCGGCAGTGGGCAGTGGGCGCGGGATGGAAGTCGGAGAGGTGTGTCTGCCATGCTGTCGTGCAGCCTCTCCCACCCTGCCAACCCCCCAATGCCTCCCCCTCATTCTAACACCCCTCAACCTCGTGGTAACCACAACCCCCCAACCTCGCTGCCCTCAGGCCCTGTCCAGCGAGGAGCGCTCCAAGCTGCTGCTCAAGGTGGCGGAGGCGCTGCTGGCGGCGCAGGACGACATCCTGAAGGTGAGCGTGAGGTGTGTGGGCGGGAGCGTGTCAGGGTGGGTTACTGGGTGGGTTGGTGGGTGGGAGCGTGTCAGGGTGGGTTACTGGGTGTGTGGTAGTTAATTGCAGAAACTAAAGCGACTGGGTGTGTGTGGGAGAAGGTGGGTGGGTGGGTAGGAAGGTGGGTGGGTGGCGGGGTGGGGTATTTCATACCAATGCCCAATTCGACCATGGAAGCCCCAAACTCAGAACCACATAGCGCGGACGGAATACCCGTGTTCTTGGCGATACTATTCAGTGGGGGCCTTGGCTGGAGGCCGGGGGGGGGGCCGTGGGGGAGGGCAGGGGCTAATGTGGTGTGCAGGAGTGTGTGTGGGTGTGGATGGGCGTGCGCGTATTGAGGCGGGAGAGGGAAAGGAGGCGATGGAGGCCGGAGGGCATGCTAAGTCTTGCGACAGCGGGCATGGGTGGGGGGTTGGGGCGCGCGGGACGGGTGCGAGAGGGCGTGCGCGGGGCCTCAGCCAGCCGGCTGCAAGACCCCCACCTCCGGACTGCATCCGGACTGCAACCCGCACCGCCCCCCGACCGAACCCCTGCACCCGCCGCCCGCTACACCTGCTGACCACCCGCTGCATAGCATCCTTGCAACCCCTCCTCCGCCCCACCTTCCACACCGCCCACCACCCACCAACCCCAACACCCACCAACCCCAACACCCACCGTCCTCCGCCCTCCGCCTTCCCCGCAGGCCAACGCGCAGGACGTGAAGGAGGCGCAGGGCAAGATCAGCGAGAGCCTGATGCAGCGGCTGGTGCTCAAGCCGGCCAAGATCGCGCAGCTGGCGGAGGGCATCCGCGCCATTGCGGCGCAGGAGGAGCCGCTGGGGCGCCTGCTGCGCAAGGTGGAGGTGGCGGAGGGTGAGTGCGTGTGTGGGTGGTGGTGGTGGTGGAGGTGGAGGTGACGGAGGGTGAGTGGCTGTGTGGGTGGTGATGGTACTACATTCCAAGCCCCAGTGGGTGGTGGTGATTTGGGTGTGGGTGTCGTGCGATGTGGTGTGGCACCTATGGAGGCCAGGTCTGAGAGGGCGAGGGAGGAGGAAGCAGAAGGGTAGGGAAGAGGAGCACAAGCAGAGAACAATAGACAAAGAAACAAAGGGCGTAAGGCAGCAAGGGCGAGCGTTCGAAGGGGTGCTTGGAGTCAATGCTATGGGGATCGGGAGCCGCTCCTCCTCCGCCCCTCCGCCCCTCCGCCCCCCCTCTCTGCTGCCCCTTCCCCCTGCTCCCTTTAACCCCCCTCCCCCCCTCCGCCAGGCCTCATCCTGGACAAGGTGACGGTGCCCATTGGCGTGCTGCTGGTCATCTTCGAGGCGCGGCCGGACGCGCTGCCGCAGATTGCGTCGCTGGCCATCCGCTCAGGCAACGGCCTGCTGCTCAAGGTGGGGGTGGGTGGGTGGGTGGGTGGGTGGGTAGTTCATTCCAGACACCAAAGCGAGTGGGTGATGGGGTGGGGTGGGGGTGGGGTAGTGGTTCCAGAACCGAAAAGCAAACCATTTATGGGGAGAACGGGATAGCAGGGGGGGTTCGCCGGGCGGGAGGGGCGTAACGAGCGGCCGTGCGCGGGGTTCATGGTCCTTGTGCCCGTCAAGTCTGGTCGCTGACGCGTGCCTGTGCCATCCGTCTCCTATTCGCGCACGCTCATCCCTCATTGCCACCCCCTCTGTTCCCTTGCCACCTGCTTCTCCCTTCCTCGATTCTCAGAATGTGTTGACGCCCCCTCCCCCCTCGCTCACCTCCTCGCTCTTATGCATTGGGTTTGGTTTAGTTTGGGCTGGTAACCACAACCCCCCCCCCCCGGCCCGGCCCCCGCTATTCCCCAGGGCGGCAAGGAGGCGACGCACAGCAACGCCGCGCTGCACCGCGTGATCGTGGAGGCGCTGGGGCCGCTGGGCGCCGACCTGATCGCGCTGGTGACCAGCCGCGAGGAGATCGAGAGCCTGCTGGCGCTGGACGACGTGGTGGACCTGGTCATCCCGCGGTGAGGGGGGGGGGAGGGGAGGAAGGGGGGGAAAGGGCGGAGGGGGTATTACATTGGTGTACCATTCCCGTTGAGGAACCGACTGCGCGGCGGATGGAGGCAGCAGCCGCGTGTGTGCGAGCTAGCTGCTGTGCATCACCGTGCATTGTCGGGCGGGCTTGGGAGAGGGATGGGGGAGAGGCGGGAGGGAGGGCAGAGGGAGAGGGAGGGGGGATTTAGGGGGAGGCGTTGCAAGGTTATGTACCAAGGGATGAGGTTCGGCAAGAGGAATGAGGAGGGGAGGGCGGCGTGAGGTATTGGGGAGGGGGTGCATTGGAAGGGAGGCGGCGATGGTGGTGGTGGAGGGCTGTTTTGGGGGTGGTCGTGTGGGCCGAGGCCAGGAGGGTGTGTCGTCCCTGGCACAGAGCAGTTGGAAGCCCCTCGGCGAGCTGAGGGTCGGGCGATGCAAAGACAGGGTTGAAAGCCGAATGTCGCGATGATTGGACCCTCCCCCCTTCCTCTCTCCCCCCTTGGTTTCTGGAATGCACTAACCCCCTCCATCCCACTCCCTCCCAACCCCTCCATCCCCAACCCCTCTCCCCCCCCTCCCCGCCTCTCCCCCACCCATCGACATCGGCACTTCATTATTGATTAAACACCGTCCATGGATGGCTACACCCCCAGTGGCTCCAACGCGCTGGTCAGCCACATCAAGCGCAACACGCGCATCCCGGTGCTGGGCCACGCCGACGGCATCTGCCACGTGTACGTGGACGCGGCGGCGGACCTGGACAGCGCCATCAAGATCGTGCTGGACGCCAAGGTGGAGGGGCTGGGGGGTTTGGGAGCGGGGGGGGGGCTGGGGGGTTCGGGAGCGGGGGTGCCATGCATGTTTATTTATACAGGAGTAGGGGTAGGTCATTCCGGAAACCAGAAGCGAAACGGCCAAGAGAACCCGAACCAGCCAGCCCAACCCAGAGCGCGGAGGTGGTGTGGCCTTGACGGCATGAGGGTGGGTAGCCATGCATAGGATGGTGTGTATCAAATGGGAGCGGGAGGGAGTCTTGCAGGGACACGTGGGTAAGTGGTAGGACATACCGTATGCGTCAGGGCATGTGACTGGGGGGAAGAGCAGGCGTGCCAGGAGACCAGTAGGCGGCGTCATGAAGGCGGTGAGGGGAAAGGCAAGGGCGGCTTGGGTTGGGCGGGGTTGAGAAACGGTGGCGACAAAAGCGGCAGCGGCCAGGGGCCGGGGCTCGTGAGCGATTGCGGTTGCGTGTTGGGGAGCTAAAAGCAAGGGGTGGGCTGTGGCTAGATGCGGCTAGGTGTGGTCAGTGGGCAAGCAGGGTCACGAGGTCACCTCATGCTTGGCACGTGCTTACCCACGCTTGGCGGCCGGTGCGCCGCATGGGCGCATGGCCAACCATGGCCGCGCCTGAAGGGCCCCTTGACCTGCCTCTTCCACCCCCTCCCACACCATCCCATGGTCGCTTTGGTTTCTGGAATAAACAACCTACCCCACCTCACTCCCTTCAACCAACCAACAGACCGACTACCCCGCCGCCTGCAACGCGGTGGAGAAGGTGCTCATCCACAAGGACTGGGTGGACAAGGGCGGGGTCAAGGTGGGTGGGTGGGTGGGTGGGTGGGTGCAGGCGGCGGCTGGCTGCTGGCGGCTCTCACAGCACACGCCCTGGCGCCTGTTCGCGCACAGCCTTCTCGCCTTCCTTGCTTCCCGACGTCCCGGCCCTCCACCAGCCTGGGTTTGGGTTCATTCGGTTGGTTGGCTTTTTTGGTTGGCTTTGGGTGCTCTGGAATGAACTACCCACCCACCTGCCACACACTCACCTGCCACACCCTCTCGCCTGCCACACCCACCCCACACACAGGCCATCTACGAGGCGCTCCACAAGGCCGGCGTGACGGTGCACGCGGGCGACGCCGTAAAGCCGTTGCTGCCCGAGCTGCCGCCTCCGCCCGCGCCGCGCTACGAGTACAGCGCACTGGCGGTCACACTAGAGGTAGGTGCGTGTATATGTGCGAGTGTGTGGATGTGTACCGGTATTTGTGGGTCTGTGAATGCGCCTGTGTGCATGTGCGCGTGCACGTGCGCTGGATAGGGGCCCAGGTAGCCGGCCCGCATGGCAACTTGGGGGGAGCTGGTGATTCAATACTCTCTCGCATTAGCTTTTGGTGTGTACTTTTGGCTGGTGCTCACGCACCCACCTGCCCCGTATACCGGTATCCTTGCAAAGCCCCACCTGTCCCCACCTGCTGCCTGCACCCTCAGCTGGTGGATAACATGGACGTCGCCATCGACCACATCCATAAGTGAGTTGTTCCCATACGGCAGTCGGCCAGCCACACAGTCGACCACATACGGTAGTCTTTGGGCCCGGCCTGGGCTTCTGATGCGCATGCGCTCACACATGGCTGTCAGGCTTCCTAGCAGCAACGCGCACACACGCGCGTGGACTCTGCTCCTGTTGGGGCTCCAGCCCTACCTCTGCGCCCCGCACCCCGCCCCTACACCCTTGCTTACGTGCTCCCAACCCACGCCTCCCAACCCACCCACATCCCGCCCACGCCCACACGCACCCGCAACCCCCCAACCCCCACCTGCCCACACGTCCCGCCCCGCCCGCACCCAACCGGCCCCCCACACAGGTACGGCAGCGCGCACACGGACTGCATCGTGACCACCGACGGCGCCCGCGCCGAGGCCTTCCTCCGCGGCGTGGACAGCGCCTGCGTCTTCCACAACGCCTCCACGCGCTTCGCGGACGGCTTCCGCTTCGGGCTGGGCGCCGAGGTGGGCATCAGCACCAGCCGCATCCACGCGCGCGGCCCCGTGGGCGTGGAGGGTCTGCTCACCACCAAGTGGGTGCTGCGCGGCGAGGGCCACGTGGTGGCCAAGGACCAGGGCGTGCGGTTCACGCACCGGGTGCTGGCGGGCGCCGGCAGCGAGGCGGGCGGCAGCGAGGCAGGCGGCGCGCAGCAGCAGCAAGGCGCGGGGCGCCAAGGCGGCGGCCGGCGGCGTGGGTGCGTGGTGATGTAGGCGCGCAGGCGCCGCTGGCACAGGCGGAGGAGCGGGCCGGGGTCGGGGTAGAAGGATTGGGGCAGCAGATGTGCAGTTAAATGAGGATGGCGTGTGATAAAGGGGGGTTGCGGGTTTGTGGAGTTGCGGTGGTGCTGGGGGTGAGGCGTGGTTCGGTGATACAGAACAGGGAGACGAAAGGGCATTGACCAATTGACTGAGCCAAAAAGCCGACAGCAGCTTGCAGCCGTTTGTCCTTTCTTCAATGCCAGCTACCTGTGTAAGTACATGTGTTTGCGCTGAGGATATTTCGACAGGGCGGGTTCGGCGCTCGCTTCGTAGAGGGTACCGGCACGGATCTGACGTGGCACGAGATTTTTTCCTTTGTCGCTGCCGGAACGCGTGCGAGTCCTGGGGCCCTGTGACGGATTATCCCCGTAGACTGGAGACCATCATATGCGTTCAAGCTTTGCGCACAAGCAACATTGGAAGGCGAAGCAACGGACGCAGGCACGCAGCGACCGAAGGACTCCAGCACCATCGTTTGTAGTCGTCCTACTGCTTCGCTGGCGCTTGGTGTTGTATGTGCAGAGCAGCCTAAATTTCATGGAAACCTGCAGACCAAAATAATTATCTTAGTCGTCAGGTGCCGCCTGTTGAGTGTCCCATTCCTGCGGCCCTGACACTCGAGCGCGGATCAATAGTTGTGAAGTGTACTACATGACAATAACAGTGACACGAATGAACTTATCGTTAATCAAGATATCTTAGAGAGCGTGGCTGGAAGCAGAAGCCCCAATAGTAGACGTGTGCGCTTGCTCTATCAGTGGGCTAGCGTGGCTGCTTGTGGAAAGCTCACTTTCAGAACTTTTGTGCGACTGTTCACAGCGCTCAGCTGTAAGTGTTATAGCCGGGGCATTGTTCCTGGGAATGACAAGCGCCGCACCGCGCTGGGTTTTACATAGCCGCGCTGTGTTTCCCTACATCCAGCGATGGCTCTAGACGGGCACTAGTTGCCACACATCTGCGGCCACGGGGACCGACACCCGATGCGGCTCATGCCTTGCTGCAGGTTGCCCATTTCCGAGAGCGCGATGGCATCCTTTAGTCCTTTTGGAGCACAACCAAGCCCACCCAGTCCAAGCGCGGATCCCAAAAAGGAGCTGGCACCACATGCAGTGCGCGACCTCGTCGTGCCGCTCTTGGAGGCTGTTGGCCTGGTTGTGGTGCTGTTTGTGCTCTTCCTATTTTATGGGAGGGCGATACTCACGCACGACGGGCTCGCGGCGTCCACAACGGCATCCCTCTAACTTCATGCTTGCACATGCGGGCGTTGGGACGTTATGTTGCTGCCTACATCCTCTAAATCGACTCCTCGAGATGCCGCGCCTGAAGGAGGCACTTGCAGTCTGCTTGGGCCAAGGGAAGACTCCAACTAACGCAATGTTGGCTTCGGCGGCACGCCGTGCGTGCCGTGCGGTGGCGCCACGGCTTGCGCTAGTTGATCTCCAAGAACGATGATCCATGATAAAGAATCCTTTGCTTATTCTGATACATTGTGGGCTTCCACCGAGGTGGGCTTGCATGTGGTGCCTGTGGACTGTGGAGGCGTGTGGGAGCACCGTGGGGTGCATGCAGCACCTGGCGTCAGGCCTCGACAGCGGAAGGTCCGGGCGGAGCCTTGCGCCTGATTGCCAACGTACGATTTGCAGGCTCACTGAGCGGTATTACAAGTCATTCATACGGGCGTCAAGTGGGTCACACAATTCCGCGCCGTCCTGACAGTGTGTTTGGCGTGGGGTCAACAGGTGCACGTGTTTGATGCAAGCGTTGCCGGTTGTGCGCCGGCCGCATGCTCAAGAGCGCCTGCGAGGGTATCGAACACGATGGCGACGGTGACGGTGGCAGCGCTGGGTTCGCCATGATGGGGGTCGGAAGACCAATCACGGTTTTGAGCCTGGATATTTGGTCGATGTGTGTTCATTGTTGTTGAAACCATGTTTGTTGCAATCATGACTTGTCATGGCGTGTCTCCTTCTCATCGCAGCCTTTTGCAGCAGGCTGCGTGTCTGAAAGGGTTCCTTTCTTGTGAAGTGTTTGTCCTTGTGTGGTTTCAATATTCTGTTATGTCCAATTGTGCCTTATGTACGGCAGCCTTGGCCCGCGCCAGGGTAGTGGCAGCTGCCACCAGGGGCGCACATGTGTCTCCGTAATTGGATCGCCTGTATGGATTTTGTCGCGACGCGTTTGCTCCAAGCATGCATGTACAGGCATGCTATGGGAGCGCGTGTGCAGTTCGGCAGTCTGCGTGAGCAGTGATGCTGGGGCAGACAGACCCAAAGTGGCCTGCTCAGGGTCAAAGACCGAAGCTACTAGATACTTGGCAATAGACTATTTACGCTTTCCAACTGTGTGCGTGGTTGCCAAGCAATGCGCAGCGGTGGCCTGCGCGGTTTTGTGACTTGGTGTGTTCTTGTGGAATTTGGGACGAGTCGAGTCCCCGGTAGGGAGTGTGTGTCGAGGTGGGGTCAGTGTCAACCCGCACTACCCAGCTGCGGCTGCCCTGCACCGACTGCAAGATGGGCATTGCAAGCGTGACGCTAGCGCGTGCCTCGAGAGCGTACGGGACGCCTACAGACGAATTTCTTTCATCTCGACTTTTTGTTTATCGGTATCACAGGAGGGCACTAGCCATGGCACACTTTGAGCACGCCTGGGCCATTTGAGTATGCTGCTGAGGGCCCGAATTTCATGCTTGCCGCGGAAGCAAGCCATTGTCGCTGCTTTAATCTAGATGTGTTTTAGTGATGCAAATTCATGCAAAGCATTTTATGAGGTGTGTCTCCTTGATGGAGAGCGACAATCTGAGGCTGCTGGATTTCCTCACACGACACATGTACGGCAAGACCGTCAATCAAGGGCCTGGACCCCCGGCATGTTTCAACCCCCTCTCGGTTGATCCGTGCACCATCAATCCATGCATTGTAACGGAACCTGCTTTGGTTGTGTTGCGGCTGTGGGGAGGCTTCTGGCCCGAGCCCGAAACACGGCCGCTGCAGCCTACCAGCCTCTTCGGAGTGGCGAGAGCGCCGGCAACCTGAACGTCGCACACTACCGGTAACCAAGCCTACGACGCCTTGACCGCCGCGATCACAGGGCGCCTGCCTCCATAGGTCAGACGTAACAGGAAGGCAGCTCGCTCGCTCTCACAAAACGCGCACAAACAGCACTCACACCGTACAGCAAGGAGGAAAACTCCCCCCCAGCAACTCCCAAGGGCCAACGCCTGACAGTCCACCACTGCTCAGCTAACCTCTTCTTCCCAAGCCGGCGAAAACGCAATCGGCAATCAGCCACCGCACAGGAGACAGGTCAAAATGTCAAACTGAACAACTGCAACTGCTTACAACGCATTCGAGAAACGTGTCCCGTGGCAACGCAACACATTGAAGATTGGCGCGCCAGCTCCAATGATTGACAGCCTGCAGTCCGTCATGGCACGCGTGTAGCACATACGGTTCATCGATCCAGCACCTCTAGCACTGCGCAGGCCGCCGCACCATACAAAGCTCTTCCTTGTGCCTGCTACCGACATGCGCCAGATTCTAGATGCCAGGGAAGAACGTGTATGGGGGGGTGCGTGTATGCGGGAGAGGGGGGTGTGGAGTTCGGCCGTTCGGGGGTTCTGACGTCACCGACTTTGAGAAGGGCGGGCGGCGCAGTGTGTTACTGATTGGGCACTGGCGAGCGCTGATGCCGCAGGGTGGCTGCAAAGGCCACCAGTGCGGCAGTGCTGCTGGAAAGGCACTGATATCCATGCCGTCTTATGATCGAACCAAGCGTACCAGGGCATCGAGGCCGGGTAGGGTTGGGACGTTGGGTTGGCGCCTTGGCGGTGCCGTTGGGTGGCGGGCGCCTGGATGCCGTATTGCCGCTCACTCACTGGGTGGCTGTGCCTAGGTTTGCCTTACTTGTACTAGGCATGTAGAGACTGGCGGGGAGGGGCTGCGGCGGCCGAGTTTTGCGGCCGGTCCACCATTTGACCCACAGAAGTCGTGGGCTCAACAGCAGCAGCGGCAGCAGCAAGAGCAGCCGTGGGCCACGATATACAATTACATTCCACCTGCTGTGCACACCCTCGTGCACCTTCCCTCGCACTCTGTTGCGGCATGAATCCTCTCTCTCGCGCCTCCCCGACGTGCCTTTCCACTGGCGCCTGTACTGTACTGGGCGGCACGCATCGCATATGCATCGCGTGCGCCGCCGCCGGCTGCGTAATTGCGGCAGCCACTGTGTTAAGAAAACAATTTGGGCGAGCTTCCTGCAATATGCTCAAGCCCCCATATGGGTACACACACGCACACATCCGCTCCTCCGCCGGCTCACGCATTCTTGAACACGCGACCCGTTTCAAAAATGAAATGCATTTGACGCCTCCCGCGGCAACTGTGCCAGCCTGTGCGCCCGCCACATTTGTACCGCGCATGGCGCCGTACGCATGTGCTTTGGCTGCAACGCCACAGGCCAAGCCACATGCTGCGCTGGGCCAATCACCCACAACCAACAAACCACACATCCTTTCCACACTACGCTTTGCCTGCATGTAGCCTTGCCTCTCCCCGCCGCGCGGCGCTCATACCCTCGTCGTTGCAGTTCCACTTGCCGCCATGCAACAATTCCGTCGCAGCATCACAAATCCCGATAATCCGCCAAAATCTGTCGCTGGTGTAATGTTTGACCTATGCGCCGCACAGAACACACACACGCCTCAGCGGCCACCACCTGCGAGCATGCACCCGCCAGGCGCGCATGCCGCTGCCCCCATAACACAATAAACATCTTGGGCACGGGTCCGCGCCTTAGCTTTATATCGCCGCTCCTCTCCTCCATTCCAGACAGCCCTCGCACTGCCAGAACATACTGATCTGGTTGAAGCCCTCACGTGCACACGCACGGGCAGCGGCGCTCACAGGTCACGTACACATGGTCTCCAGGTGCGCCTTTGCTCAATACCTCTGCAACGCCATCAGCTGCCTCCACGCTACTCGTCGCCATCCAGCAGGGCAGTACGAGCATACGGTGCAGATGGCATGTCAGTCAGGGTGAGCGCCGTCAGCAGATGTGCGCACCCATGACCCAGCATTGATACCACAGTCGCATTATCGCACATACCCAACGATGCCCGATGCCGCCACGCCTCGATGATGGAATCTGTCGCAGGCATTCCTCTTACTGCTGCTCTCTGGTCCGAGCCCTCCTGACCTACAAGCCAAACCACGTATACCAAACACCGGGAATCTTTCCCAACGCGCCATACGTCGGCGCAAAAAAAGCAAACCAAAGCGCTGGGCGCAGCAAAGCATACAGCTGCCACCCGTCCTGAAAATGCGCGCAAAATCCAGCCTGTAAAGCCACCTGCCTGAGGTGTTGTTGGCAGTGGCTTTGGAGCTGGATTCGCTGCGCAGATGTTTCAAGCCTCTTTCTGCAGACCTCCGTGCGCTGCTGGCCTCACTCGAAGTTGCTATAATCGGCCCTGGCCGCTGCCGACCGACTTCACCAACATTTGTACCAAACACATGTCAAGCTCCGTTCCGTACTCGCCCACGTGAAGCTCCACGCGAGTCCCCGGTTAGCTGACCCATTGCTTATGCACACTAGGACGCAGCAGGCGTTGACGCAGCCCCCGCCGGCTGCTGCTGGTGCAGCAGCTGCTGCTGCTGCTGCTGCTGGCGCTGGTCGGCCTTGAAGGACCGCATCAGCGCCTCCAGGCTGCAGCCGTCCAGCGCCGCACGCTCCGAGTCGCTCAGCGGCAGGTTGGCCACGGCGCCGGCGCCGCGCAGTTTGTACAGGATGCTGCACACGTGCGTAGGACGGGCGCAACAAAAACAATTAGGGCCATTTCAGACACAAGTCACAAGGGCGGCGGGTGAGCATGGCACAGCGGTCTCCTCATCATACTAAACTATTACGATCTTGGGGCCTCATGCCAGAACTCGGCCGCTCACCGGTCCGCGTCCTTGGCCGCCACCCATGGGTCGTCGACGTAGTTGGAGTAGTACTTGCGCTGCACGCCGTCCTCCGTGTGCCCCACCTGCGCGCGCCACTTGTTGCCGATGCGCACAATGTACCTACGTGCGGTTGTGGTGTGTGGTGTGTGGACAGTGCACTCGGTCGGTCAGTCAGTCAATCAGTCAGTCAGTCAGTCAGTCAGTCAGTCAGACAGTCAGTCAGTCAGGCGAGTAGGCAGGCAGGCAGGCAGGCCGCGGAGCAGCCGGCGGGGTGGGGATGTTGGGCGCTTTAGGGGGCCAACAAACGGCTGGCATGGCTGCGGCAGGAAAGCGAGAGGTTAACTTGGGCGAGGTTCTGGGATAGAAGTGTGACGCCAATCCTTCACACGCACGCACCGGAAGGGCGGTCGTTCTTGAGCGGCCGGCGCCGCGACGGGTGCGGCCGCGGGCGCTGCGGCCTCAGCACCGGCCGATGTGCCGGCACCGCCACCCGCCACTGCCGTCGCGTTTGCTTCCTCTCCAGCTGCCGTAGCCGCGTGCTGCGCTGCAGTCCGGACGCCCTTGCGCGCCTGGTGCCGCGTCTGGTGGTGAGAGGAGTGGGGCTGAGGTGGCTGAGGCTGGTGCTGGTGGGGGTGCGCAGAGGCGGCGGCTGTGCCACCCTCCCGTGCGCCGCCGGCCGTCGCCTGCGCCGCCGCCACAACCGCGGCCGTGGTGGCCACCGCACTGGCGGCAGCGGCGGCCGCAGCCGCGTTCCCCTCCTCATCGCTGCCGGCACGGCTGGTGCCACTGCCACTACCCACCACCGACGCGACCTTGCGCTTCCGCGGCGGAAGCTTGTGACTTCCAGCGCTGCCACCTGACGCTAGCGCGGCGTGGTGGTGGCCTTGGCCCGGTCCCTGATGGTGCAAGCTGGAGTGGCCTGCTGACGCATTGGGCGCGGCATGATGGGCCGAGGACGGCGGCACGTGGCGGCACGTGGCGGCGTGGCCTTGGTCTTGCGCAGCAGCGAAGTGGTGTTGCGTCGGCGTGTCCGCTACGCCGCCCGGATGTGGTGCAGAGAGGTGCGGCTCGGCAAGACTGCGTCGCCGCTGCTCTGTCGCCACCCGGCGGTGCGATTCCGAGGCGCGGCGAGGCTGCTGCTGGTTCTGCTGGTGTTGCTGCTGGCCTTGCTCCCGCGTGATGGCGTCAACTGCATGCGGTGATGCGTAGATCTCGCTCTCGTGCTGTTGCTGGGGCTGCTGCTGCTGGTGCTGCTGCCGCAGCTGCTTGCCGCCTCCGCCTCCGCCACGTGCGTGCCGCTGCACTGCTTGGTGGTGCTGGGGGTGGGGCTGCGAGTGCAGCGGCGGAGGCAAGCCCAGAGCGGCTCCAGGGGCCCCGCCTCCGCCCCCCATGTGCACATCACCGCTGCCCTGGCGTTGGCCCGGCGCGGCGCCGCCTCCGAAGCCCCCAGCAGGGCTGCCAGCAGCGGCGCCAGAAAATCTGCCGCTGCCGCCGCCGACGCCTGCGCCCGCTGACATCCACTGGAGCTGCGCCTGCGCTGGGGCATGGTGTTGGTGTTGCTGCTGCATTTGCACCTGCGCCTGCATGTGTTGGTGCTGCTGCTGTGCCTGCATTTGCTGCTGCTGCTGCTGCTGGGCGGCGGCGGCGAAGGCTGCGTACGGCTGTAGCATGTGATGCGGCCCCGCCTGCATCGCGGCGAGATGGCCCATGTGGGGCATGGACGAGGCTGCAGCCGCCATCTGCGCATACGCGTCCTGCATACCTCCGGGCATACCCCAGGGCCCTCCAGCCGCCGCCGCTGCTGCTGAAGCACCGGCAGCGCTTGCGCCACCACCACCACCACCAATGCCAGCGGCACCACCAAAAGCACCGAAGTGCGGCATGCCGTACAGGCCGCCGCCTGGAGCTGCTGCTGCTGCGGCGGCTGCGGCTGAGCCGCCGCCGCCGTCAGGGCTGTTGCCGCCAGCTGGTAGGGGTGCGTACCCGGACTGGGCGGTGCTACCGCCCAGAGGATCAAACTGCCGGTTAGGGCCTCCTGGCATGCCCGCCGCAGCCAGTGCCTGCTGCTGCTGCTGCTGTTGTTGTTGCTGCTGCTGTTGCTGTTGCTGCTGCTGTTGCTGTTGCTGTTGCTGTTGCTGTTGCTGCTGCTGCTGCTGCTGCTGCTGCTGCTGCTGCTGCTGCTGGTGCAGCTGCAACTGCTGTGGGTGCTGGCCACCCGAGCCGAGAGAGGCTGCCGCCGCAGCGGCCATCTGCATCTGCAGAGCCAGCATCGGCGGCAGGCCGAGCGGCGGCATGTGCTGCGGCTGCGGCTGCGGCTGCGCGACCGCGCCATGCAAGTGCGACGCGGCGTGTGGCGGCATGCCTCCAAGCATAAAGGGGTTAAACGGCGGGAACGGAAAGCCGGCGGCCGCCGCGGCCGTCTGTGGATTGTATCCAGCCATGGCCGCGGCGGCTGCGGCGGCCGCGACGGCCGCGGCTGCGGCCGCCGCCGCCTGATGAAAGGCGGCGGCGGCGGCCGCGGCGGCGGCGGTGTCAGACATGGGGCCTTGCACGCCGCCGCCCGGACTCCCTGGGGGAACAGGTCAGCCACGGGCAACCGCAGGTCAGATGCATGTAACCAGGGTGATCGCGTTGCGCAATGTGATGACTTGCATGATCATGTGACATGCCGGGTTGATGAGTCAAAGCCATGCTTCTGAGACCGGTGGCTCTGTGAGCTAGTAAGCTGCAGTGTGCTCACCCCCGGGGTTGCATGTGCTGCCGTCGCCGTCAGATGCGCCGTCCATGTCTGGATCCAAACCACCGCAAGCGCCGGCGCCATCATCATCGTCACCGCCGGCCCCTCCGTGCTCGCAAGACTCGCCGACCAGACAACCAGTCTTGCGCGCCGCTGCTGCCGCTGCGGCGGCCTTGGCCGCGGCGGCGCCCTCCGCGGCAGCCGCCGCCGCTGCCTCCTCCGCAGCCGCGGCGGCCGCAGCGTTGTTGTTGGCTCGCCGGCGTTCAGAGGCACGGGCCGCTGCGTGACCTGCAGCCCTTGCAGCTGTGTTCGGCGCAGCGGCTGTTGCAGCGGAAGCCGGAAGCTCCTTCGCAGCAGCCGCTCCAGGCTTGCCGGCGGCCACAGCAGCAGCAGCAGGAGCCTCAACGCCCGATCCAGGCGCCTTGGCGGCAGCGGCCGCCGCCGATCCGCCAGCACCAAAGCTTGCATAGCTCGAGTCGCCGCTTCCACTCTGGTCCACACCAGTCGCGACACACGCCCCCAAGCCGCCGCCGAGTCCGCCACAGCCGCCAGCCGGCGCGGCCGCGCCAGAGGAGCTCAGCCAGCCGCCGGGATGCGGCGCATGGTTGCTGCTGGTGCCGCCGCCGGCGCCAGCGGGCGGTGCAGTTGCAGCAGCAGCACCAGCAGCACCACCATCACCGCCGCCGCCACCACAAGCTGCCGCGCCGCAGGGTCTTGACATCTCAAACAGGGCTGTGGCAGCCTCTAGCGCGGCGACGTCTTGGTTGGGGTGCAACCGCTGCAGCAGCTCCTGCGACGCACAACAATGCGACGCACAACCATGATGTCCAATATTGCCATGGCCGGGAAAGATCAGCAGTCAATCGGAGCCGCAAAGCAAGGGACCCGCCCGCCTGCACACACGCTCGCCCGCCCGTGCTAGCGAAGGCACCTGCAACGGTGTGGCGTCGGGTTCGCGGCGCTTGCCGTCGCTGATGTCGCCACCGCCGCCGGCGCCGCCACGCAGCTTGTGGAGCAGCCTGCAACGAAAGCACATACAAGCAGCCATACACGGATGGGTCCTTTGCATTGCAGCAGCAAATGGCACTGCATCTCAACTCAGCAAGCGGATAGCCACTAAACAGCACACGTGGCCATGTCTCCCATGTTTCCTCCCTGCCCACCAACTACGGAAGCTCTCGCTCACTTGTCGGCTTCCCGGGTGGCCTTGGCACAGGATGCTTGGGCGCAGCTTGGCTTGCCGTCGCCTGCCGCCACGGACTGGGCCGCCACTGCTGCCGCCACGTCTCCTGGCGCAGATTCGACCTGCGGCAGGCGGCGAGGTGTTGCGTTGCTGTCGTGTTTGGACACAAGCGTCATACGGTGCTTGCCATGCATCTGCATTTGCCGAGCGCAACTTAAACCCACCTTGATTGCAGCTGGCACAGCGGCACCCTTGACGGGCGCGGCCGCGGCGGCCGCGGCGGCCGCGGCAGCACTCGATGCTTGCCGCAGAACTGCAAAGGCCGTCGCGTCTGAAGGCGGGTGCGGTCCCGGGATCGCCGCAGCCACTGCGACAGCGACTGCGCTGTTGGCTGGCGCCTCGGACGCCGGCAGCGCGGCCGTGACAGGAGCTCCGGCGGCTGTGGCAGCTCCAGCGTTTGGAGCGGTTGCTGCCACTGTTGCTACAGCGGGTCTGTCTGACGATGGCTGCTCCAATGCGGCTGTACCAGCCTCCGGCGGCCCTGGCCCAGAGCCCAACGAGGTAAGTGGCGGCTGTGGCTGCAGCGGCACCCGCTGATTTGCGCCCGGCACTGCCGCTGTCATGGCGGCCGCGTCTGCGACAGCCGCGGGCGTGGCAGCCTCCTCGGGACTGCTGGTCGGCGGAGCTACTGCCGCCGCGGCAGTAGCAGGCGGCGCAGCAGGCTGGACCTGCGCCTTCGCAGCAGTGTTGGCAAGTGCCGTGCTGCCTGCCGCCACACCAGACGCCTCAGCCCCGCCGGCTGTAGCCGCGTCTTTCACGGCGGCCGCACCTTTCGCGACAGCAGCAGCAGCAGCTGCCACCACGGCGGCCTGCGGCCCTGACCCACCCTGCGCCGTTTGCAGCTGTGGCGGCGGCGCTAGCAGCGAGCAAGGTGCCGCAGCACTACTGCCGTCAGGCAACGGCGGGCAGCGGCACGGGTCCGCCGCGGGCCCGAATGGGAACGGGAGCCATGCCAGGTACCCGGAGGCACCCGGCGGCGCGGCGCAGCCCGGCGGCGCCACGGCTGCTCCTGACGGCGCCGCCACTGACGGCCCAGCTGCCTCCGGTCCCGCCGCAGCGCCGACGCCAACGCCTGGCCCGCTGCCGCCCCCGGCCGCGCTACCCGCAGCCCCCGGCTCCGCGCCCGCCCCCTGCTGCTGCTGCTGGTGCTGCATGTGCTGCTGCAGTGCTCGAAAGTACAGGTTGCCCATGAAGCCCAGGGGCAGCGGCGGCAGCACAGGCATCCCACCTGCCGCTGCAGGTGCAGAAGGGCTCATTGCAGCCGCCGCAGCAGGCGCCTGCAGATGCAGGTGGGAGGGCGCAGCCGTTACCGCAGCCGCCGCAGCGGCAGCGGCAGTGTGATGGCGCCCTGCCGCCGCCGCCGCCACAGCTGCCGCTGCTGCTGCCGCTGCGCCTCCTACCCCGCTGGCGACGCCGCTGCTCGGGTTGGTGCCGTGCGTGCTGCAGTCGCTGCCATCCGGCTGCGCCGGCGGCGGCTGCGGCAGAGCCGCACCTATCGCCGACTGACTCGCCAGCACCGACGCCGCACAAGTCCCGCCTGCTGCTGCTGCCGCCTGCTCCGCATGGTGCGCTGCCTCGGGCTGCTGCGCGGTATCAGGGCTTGCCGAGGACAGTCCAAGCACGCCGCCGCCGGCAGTGGTGGTTGCACCGTCCGCCACGTGCGATGCGGCGCCCGAAGGCTCTGCGGCTGCCGCCGGCAAAGCAGCAGCTGCCGCTGCTGCCGATGCCATTGGCTCAGTCCCGTCGCTCCGCCCCAGCCCGCTGCCGCCGACTCGCCCGCCCTCCTCATCCTCCTCGCAGCGACAGCGCTCCGCTGCCGCGTCGTGATCATGGTCAGGGCGCAGGTGGTGCGAGTGGTGGTGATGCTGGTGAAGATGGTGGTGTTGCCTGAGGTGGTGGCCGCACGCGCCCGATGCTTCACCCCCGGCGCCGCCGCCGGCCCCTACACCGCCCGCGCCCTCAGACGCCTCCTGCTGCGCCCCAGAGGGCAGGCTGAGTGTCGAAGTATCCACACTAGCCACCACGCCGGGAGCGCCCTCAACTGAGCCAGCCGTGCCACCCGCATCTTCGCCGGTTGCTGCCTCTGCCGCAGCAGCGGTCGCAACAGCGCGTGGTGCTTGGGGCGCCGCCGCTGCTGCTGCTGCTGCTGCTGCAGGGCCCGCAGCGAAGGTCGTGGCCAGACTCGCGCCATTCGCCCGGACCGGCACAGGCCGAATCAGTGGCGGCGGCGGTCGCCCCACTCCCGCTCCCGCTTCCGCAGCCGGCCCAGCGTCGTTGCCCGCGTTTGATGTTGTCGGCACTGCCCCCAACGCCGCCGCGGCCGTGCTGCCGCATGCTGACACCGGCCCCACCAGACCAGCGGCAGCCACCTCCAAACTCGGCAGCGACGCCGCCGCCAGCGCCTGTGGCAACGTCAACGACAGCACCGCAAAGCTGCTTCCCAGCGGCACTGCCGCCACCGCGGCCGTGCTTGCCGACGGGTGCGCAACGGCCGCCAGAGGCCCTGACGCGACCCCGGCCGCCGGCAGCACTCCGCCGCCGCCCTCCCCCACCAGCCCGCACCCTGCAGCCGGCGCCGCCACCGCCGCTGCCGCTGCTGGCAGCGCCGGCTCTGCGCTGGCCGCAACCGCCGCTGCGGGCATCGCGGGTGCGGTGGACGCGGCGCGCGCCGTGCTCTCTGTGCTCCGCCGCCCGCCCGCCGCGTCCCCCGCGCCCGCGCCGCGCTGCGCCGCCGCCGAGCAGGACGCCGCCACGTTGCTGCCAATGCTTACGCTGACCCCGCCGCTGCCCGCCGCATGCAGGCTGTCAACCACGTTGCTTCCAAATCCGCGGTAGCCGCACCCCATGCGGTCCGCTGCCTCTGCCACCTCCACGTCCGCTGCCGCCGCCCCTTCCACCAGCGCCGACACCGCCGCCCCGGAACTCGAGTCCAGCCGCAGGGGCGGCGGCGGCGGCAGCAGCGCCATCGCGTGCGCATGCGCTTGCACCTCGGCGTCAGTCGGCACAGTCACGGGCGACACGGCGGCAGCCGGCGACATGTCCATCGGGGAGCCGTCCGCGCGAGGCACCTGCGCCGGCGGCGGCGACACCGCCCCGCCGCCGGCGCCCGTTCCCTGCTGCTGCCGCGCCGCCAGCTGGGCCTGAGTGTGCGCCTCCGCCAGCTGCTGCAGCGCCGCGGCCAACGAGGTGAAGTGCGGGTTGGACAGCAGCATCGCATCCAGCGGCGGCAGCTTCGCCGCCGCACCCGCGCCCGCACTGAGCCCGGCGTTTCCGCCGGCGCCACCAGCGCTTGCTTGCCCTGCCGCGCCGTGGCAGGCGGACAGCAGGTCCGGAATCAGGTGCAGCTGGGCAGCGCTGGCGCTGCCGGCAGCTCCCGACCCCGATCCCGGATCTTCCGCTGCATCCTTCACAAGAGACATGTTCTGATGCATATTAGCGGGCGCGGCGGCGGCGGGCACCGCAGCTGCGGGCCCAACCGCAGCAGCGCCCGAGGAACCAGCAGCGGCCGCAGCGCCCATGCCAGCGCCTCGCACCGGCGAAGATCCAAGCGACATGGGCGCCGCCATTATGCAGCTGGCTGCTACCGTTGATGGTGAGGAGGAGGCGGGCTGCTCAGCTGCGCTTGGCTGTAGACACCGCGTGTCGGGCGGACCGGGACCAGCGGGCCCGCCGCACGCAAACGAAGACGCACCTTGCAGCCCCGACTCCGCGACGCCCCGAGGAGCATCGTAACTCGGCGCCTCGACGGATCTGTCGCCGTCCGAGAATGCATGCGTGCTATCCAGCCCGGCGCCGTTCAGCGCGCTTGCTGACGCTCGTCGCATGGCCAGTTCGCTGTCGATGGCGCGCGCTCAGACCTCGCCGCGAGGGTCTGCCATCGCGCGAGGCCTATGCGCGTCCATTTGAGTTTGCTGGCAGTGTCGTCGGGCGCACCAGATGCGCAGTGCAAGGCGAGCTTCAGCAGGTCGTTGCCAAAAGTTTCCGTCTCCAAGCCCTCAATTGCAGATCCCGGTGCAGTAGGATGCACCTAAACACTAGGAGAGCTTTCCGCACCCAAGCGAGTTCATTTTAGAGCGATTGAGTAGCGCGGTTGGAGCTCGCCAGCGCTAGCGCCCCCAGGCGTAGTGCATTCAAGTATCCTACTGCAATAGCCGTGCTCTGGCACGCGGGGTGCGCGAAACTCGAGGGATCAAACGCACTGATCTGCAAGCCTCGGTGCTCTGCCGTACACTGTGCCGGAGGGCAAGTTTGCTGGTTTAATGCTATTGCTTGTATACATCTTGACACTTACCAAGCATTACCGCCGCGCGTGGGGTCAGAAGCAGGCTCACGGCAACATTCAAACACTTGGGCCTTTCGGAAGCCGCGCTAGTGTTGGGCGCGAAAGCGAAGCAGCCCGCACCTACGGCTCCCCGTGTCTTGTGGCAGCATTACAGGCAGTGGAAAGCGCGGTCGCCAACGTGTGTTTGCGTCTTCGGGGATGCATCCGTCTCGGAGTGGCAGCATGGCGCGCACTTCAAGAGGTTCGCGCGCTCCGCGGTTTGGCAATCTTGCTGCGCCATGAAGTGGAGGCCACATGGGTAGTGCTGGGTGGATGGGTAGCTGGGCAGCTGGGGGGTGAGGGACTGGGGTACAGGAAGCCACAGCCCGCCGCAGGGGAGTGTTGGCCCGAACGGTTGCGGGGGTTGCTTGATGGCAGCCTCGTGCGCGCCTGCGGGGCATGTATGGATGGCGAATGTGGAAAGAGGCAGGGCTGCGCCCCCGCAACAGCGAGCGTGTTTGGAGGGGTTGAACACGCCCATCTGGTTGCATCAGCTGCAGTCTGCAGACCAGATGGGGGACCAGTCGGGGGACCGGTCGGCAATGCGCAGGGCGGGGCCGTGCGGGACCGGGGCGCGGGGGACATGAGCACGCGGGTAAGCGGGTTACAGGCAAGGCGCCCATGCAGAATTGCAGACAGTGGGGACCTACACATTCAACGCCTGTCCAAAGTATACGGTTAAGCATGCTGCATCAAATTCAAATGACGATGGGTCACTCGGACCAAAGCGAGCAAGCGCTTACACCGTGCGCTTACACCCAGACAGCCGTGCGCCGCCCGACAACCCGTCAGTCCACTGTGAACCCTTGCGGCCTTACCACACGTGGCGGACGTCAGGCCGGCCTTAAAACAGGATATCACTCTGTGCATGCGCTGATCCTGCTATCACCAACTGATATTGTAACACCAACTGATATTGTAATACCCAAGTACTAAGTAAAGTGCGTGCGCAGCCACCTCCATCACTCTGTGCATGCGCTGATCCTGCTATCACCAACTGATATTGTAATACCCAAGTAATAAGTAAAGCGCGTGCACAGCCACCTCCAGCGCCTCACATCGATATGTCTTGAGGTTCATAGGTCAGCTAATTGGCCCGCCGGCATCCAACAAAGAATCTGACGAAGAATAGCCCTAAATGAATCCTCTTGCTTCCAAGTCCCACACACGCCATTGGAGCCATGTGTCAACCCGCCAGCCCACGCGCCTGCAATTCGCTCATGTGGCACACACATAAAGCAGCTGCTGCGGCAACTGAAGCGTTGCTTTGCCTCCCGTTGCTGGTTTCCCCACACCACACCGCAACACACCGCATGCAAACATCTACCGCCCCACCACACATCGCACAACATTACCGCTCTTTGCGCACGTCCAGCGCGCGCCTTGCTTCTTGATGCATATACGTGGTTCTGTTAATTTATCCTCAACCGCCGGTTGACCTAGTGTCCTTTCTGCCATAGCAGCCCATGCACGCATGACGGGAACGCCATGTGCACCGCCCGCGAGCGCGCCCATGCCGCCCCATGGTCGAATTGGGAATCGGAGTGCACTTCCCCAGCCACACAACACCAAACCAGGAGAGCACTGCCCAGCCTGGCCCCTTCATGTTGACCAACTCGTGGCAGGAGTATACAGGGCTACTGATCCTGTGCCTGACCACCGTCGCATCTCGCTGCTTGCGGGCTCAGACTGGATACTCATCGCGCGCCTCCGGGCCGCTCCGTCCGCCAAGTTCGTTTTGCTCCCGTCTCCCCGGCTCCCCAGCACCAAGCTCCTTTGCTCCGCACGACCACCTCCACAGCAAGAGCTCCTCCTCGCCGGTAGAAGCAGCAGGTCCAGCTACGCCTTAACGGGGGGTTGTTCGGCGGGGTCCTTGAACTCGTTGCCGTTCAGATAGCTCCGGCCCTGTCAGATATGCGGTAGGCAGGTGCGCATTACGGACTAAGTCGCCCGGACTCAGTTGCGTTGCTGCAAGGGGCTCCTCTCCACACACACACACACGCTGCCCCCGCCGAAATCCTGGACCTGCCTGTTCCTCGGGTCACATGGAGCCCCCTAAACCCTGCACCCGGGCACACAGCTGTTTGGTATCACCCGTCCATCCCGGCCACTGCCGCGCCCTGCCCTGCCTGCCCAGCGGCGCAGCCAGGCCCCCCGGCCACGCTCACCTCCTCACTCTTTTGCATTGGGTTTGGTTCAGTATAGGCTGCTATCTGCAGCCCCGCCCTGCAATCACCCCGGCCCCCCGCCCCACGCACTCACCCCGGGCGTTTGCTGGTTATAGCGCCCGCCCCGGTCCATCAGCAGCGCAAAAGCATCGCGCGCGTCCTCACCCCTGCGGCCGGCAGGGCAGCGGCAACAAGGCGCCAAATATGAAGACACGATGCAGGCACGAACAAACAGCAAGTTTGGCGCAAGCGAAAAGCAACGTCAGAGGCCTTCAGTCCAGATCGGTCCGCTGTGGCCCACCACTTAAGCTCCAAGCCCCGCCTGTGTGGTCCGCAGCACATGCGTTTCCGCGCTCTCCACCGTTGTGGCCCCTCTCTGGACATGTACAGTGCTCTGGTCTTACAGCTGTGCGTAGAACTGTCTCGCGAATCCGCCGAAAGCGTAGACACTTTGGGGGCATCCCCATATTTAGGGCAAGGGGTGTCGGTTTGTACAGCTGGAAAATGGGGCTGAGTCCCAATGCAGTCACAGGCTGAGTGGCTGCCTCAAGCGAGTGAGCTTAAGGCCCATGTTGACGATGCGCAAGCTCGGGGCTGCGGACTCAGCCAGCACAAGGCACGCGTGTCTGAATCCTGCACGCCATCCGCGCGAGTCAAGGGTCCCCTCACCACCAATCCCAAGGACTATCTAGCCCTATATCACGCTTCAGACCTCCCGATGCCCGACACTCCTTGGGGGTGGGAGCAACCTCGGGGCTCCTCAGGGGCGACAGACATGGCTCCAAGTTGTCACAAACTGGCGCTTTAGTTCCCCGCGTTGCTTGCTGTCAACATAGTTTGCTTCATAGGCCCCGTAAACGCGGGCGTATGTGACTATCCTCGCGACCTTGCTATTATCAAGTGTCCATGGACGCGCTAAGGCACTTTTCGCTCCGCGCGAATTTCCCCTGCCGCCTACTTACTTGCAATAGGCAATAGCAAATACTAATACGTAGTAGTCGCCGTCTGCGCCAGTATGATACTTTTGCCAACCCACGCACGGTGATCCTGGGGATTAGTTCATTCCTGGGGGGCTTCGCCCCCCCCCCCTGGAACGCTTCGCTGGGGGGGTTCCATGCATTTAAATTAATGGGGGGGGGGTTGGTGCAGCGGTCTTGGTGATGACAGGGGGGGGGCTGAGCCCAAAACTGGGGCTAGGCGTTTTTAGGGCAATCTGGCGGGCAATCTACGTTGCCGGCACCGGTCCCCCTCCTACAATACAAGCTCTGACATGGTCCCTCTCTCCTGTCCGTCACCGCCGCAACACCCCCGCCCTGCTTCACGGCCTGCTTCACGCCCTGCTTGCTCAGCTGCTGCTCCTCTTCCGGCTGCTCCTGTGGCCGCTTCTGCTGCTGCTGGTACTGCTGCTGCTGCTGCTGCTGCTGCTGCTGCTGCTGCTGCTGCTGCTGCTGCTGCTGCTGCTGCTGCTGCTGCTGCTGCTGCTGCTGCTGCTGCTGCTGCTGCTGCTACTGCTGCTGCCGCCGCCGCATCATTAAGCGTGCTGCCGCCGGAAACCCCGCACGCACGCACGCACGCACGCACCTCTGCAACGCCAGGAACACGGGCGTGAGGCCGAAGAAGTCGGGCTGGTTGACGAGCTGCTCCTGCTCCTCCGCCGGCCGCGGGTCCAGCAGCAGCCGCAGCACGTTGCAGTGCCCCGAGCGCGCCGCCAGGTGGATGGAGGTTCTGTTCAGGGAAAGCGCCGAAGACACATTGGAATGCGGGAGGTGGTCCTGGGTGGTTAGGCTGGGCTTGAGCATGTGTGTGGGGCTGAACAGAGACGCCCTTTTCATCTATGGGAAGGAGCTGACCGGTTCACGAGTCTCACCTCCCGTTGCACTCCGTGGCCAGCGGCTCTGACCCATAGTCTAACAAGCACTCCGCCGCTTCCACCTGCACACGTTGACAAGCGCGCCACAGGTGGATACGCAGAGTACGGAATGACGACATACGCGGGGTCCGTTCACGTATGTCTGACCAAGCATTGTCGTAGGCTTGGACGCGGCCAGCCACGGAGTTTTTTCCTTACAACAGAAGCAAACTATGCCACCGCACCTGTCCTGCCTCTGCTGCCCAGTGAAGGGCTGTGCGCTGGTACTTGTCGCGAACCTGCGGGGCACAGCCAGGGGTGGCCAAGGGAATACGGGCAATCGTCTGGGTTTTGCCCCATAAACCGGTTTTCCTCCTGACATAAAGGTGACCAACGCGAGCTGGCGGCGGCGCATACAAAGACAGGCGCTGCTTGACGTGCCCCAACGCAGCAGGCCACGAAGCACGGCGGAACGCCAGGTTTCGCATGCACATTGTCGTTCTGCCCACGGTGGGCTGCATGACTCCCAGAGCACGATTCCCAGAGCACTTATTGCCAGGTGTGGTGTCTAACACCGCTTACGTTGATGTTAAACTCGATTGCGCGCTCCACCGAGCGTGTAATGAAGCCGACTGCTCCTCGCTCCGCCGCTTCAAAAATGTTCTTTGGCGGGTCAGGCATCTTGTCCTTGGTACCAGCAGTTGGAGACTTTGAACCTGACATTGCCACCCCGAGAGACAAATCGTAGCAGCTCCGCTCCGTGTTTAGGCCGCAACTCGGCAGGCTAGATCAAGGCCACTGTGCGCTCAGGTCAAATGATGTGGGCTTGGACAGCAGAACGGCAGCGGCAGAGAAAATGGGAGAATAAGAGAAACCTTCTGTTCAGAGCTCAAACGATTGTATTTTCCCGCTATTGTACAGTATAGCAGTAGCTTCTATGATTGTTAAAAATTGTGTGGATCGAACTGAGCGCCTCGTCATTGGTGCCGGCGGGAGGTCAAGATGGCACGCCGATGATGCCACACCTGCACCGCGCCGCGCAGCCCCCTCCTCGGCCTTTCCCCCCTCTACACACACACATACACGACACCTGACGGCAAGCTCCCTACAACTGCTTGCTCTGGGACTGGGATCCAGCTGGAGGCAGTGTCTGCAGTGAAGTCGCCACAAAACTAAGTGGGGCCGTCAGAATCAACGCTCAGAGCGGCCCTTTTCAGCCCTGAGCGAAGCGATTTAAGGGGGGGGGTGCCTGTCCAAACCGACCCCGGCTATGCCCGGGCGATGAGGTAGTTCGGCCTCAGACTGTGGAGGGGCTCAGCCACTTGTCCCTGACACAGGGGAACACTTGTCAGTCCCAATGTCTGACTAACATGTTTGGACCGTTAGCAGAAGAGGCGTTCGGTGCCGGTAGTATGTTGCATTCTCTAAGGGACTATCACGATGATAAGAGCAATGTGTGCTGTGTGGTATGGAAGGTGCCAAGGGGGGAAGCGGGATGCTCGGCCAGGGGGACATGGTGGGGCGATGACGGGGTGGGGGCTTGCCGCGCGACCGGTCACCTTCTCAGCCGCCGCCAGCAGGAACCTCATCTTTATTTCTAGATATCGCACGTTACACTGTGTAGAGCGCGCGGATTCCAGCGTGCAAAGGCGCGGCACAGTCAGCGCGCCTGAAAGCGCATGCGAAAGGCTTTCTAGAATGCGAGCGCCGCAAAGACCGCGAGGTCCCGAGAGCTTGGATTGCGTTCCGATGAGCTTTCTTGGGCTCTTCTTGCCAAGGCTCGACTCAACTTCGCTGGTGAGACTCGGTCGGAAGCAGTCGCAACATCCGCGCGCTGTGGCTGACAGCTCTGTGGCTCGTCGATAACGGGACTGCAAATTTTGTTCGATGTGCGAAAGGGCCTATGGGTTATTAAGCGTTGCGCCGCGGCGCTGAACCCTAAAGCGCGTGTTGCTCTGCTGGCAGCCCCCGCAACCGTGCCCCGCAACCGTGCCCCGCAACCCAGCGCTGCCTCTTGCTTGCTCGCTCCTGCAGCTCTCGTTTGCGCTGCTGCTGTGCGCAACCGCCGCCGTGCCCCCGCGCGTGCGCGTGGTCATCCTGGGCTCGGAGGTGCTGTTCGCTGCGGTGCTACGCGTCCGCTTCAGGCGTCAGAACCAGGTTGCAACAAGGTTGAAGGCCGGCGACGGTGTTGATGCTCAGCACTCACAGCAGCGCCGCGGCCCCGCAACACGCGCCACGGCACCTGCACCTGCAGATGCGCCTGAGGCTTATGTACGTGCCTGCGGCACAGGGTCTGTTCAGCGCTACGGCTCGGGCCCTGTCGCCCTGATGCCGCTGTGGACTCGGCGGCGCCAACAGGTACATGGCGGTCCCCGCAGGTCTGGGAGCGGGGCGGAAACCGCCCAAGCAGCAGAAGCGTATCGTGAACAGGAGCTGCTGCCAGCGCCACCGGTGTCGTCCAGAGGTCCGCCGGAGGGCTGTGTCAGTGGGGGCGCTAGCGGGGACACAGCTCACGCGGCAGAAGGGGTTGCGGCGGCGCAGCAGCTCCCTGTGGCCGTGGGGCTGCTGCGCGGCGGCGGCGGGTTGATCAGCGGCCTCTGCGCAGTCGTGGGCGGCAGGCGGCAGCGGCGGCGCCGCGCGGGAGCCAACGCAGCGCATCAGAGATCTGCGCGTGAGAGCCTCAGCGACGGCGCCGACGGCGACTGCGGCGCAACCCCAGACCTGGTTGGTGATCTGGGTCGGACGGGCCGCCGGCAGCCGGCAGCAGGCTCCGCCGGCCCCGCCCCTGCAGCTGCCCAGCCAGCAGTACTGCCCCAGCAGACAGCAGCAAGTGCCGCATCAGCTGCAGCGGCTGCCGTAGATGCCACAGCTGCTGCGGCATTTTCGGGCACTCAGCCACCCACCGGCGCACGCCGGCGCTTCTGGCGCCGCCGCCAATTGGCTTCCGCTGCTCCAGTCGGGTCGAAATGCGCGTGCGGTCAACAGCAGCAGCAGCAGCAGCAGCAGCAGGCGGCTCAGGAATGGACCAGCACGGCAAGTGCTGAGGAGCATCAGCAGCACGCAGGTGGCTTGAGAGACGGGTCAGGGCTTGCTAACGCCTGGGGTAGGCCTGGCAGTGGAGGCATTGGCATTGGCAGCAGCAGCAAACTGCAGTCGCTGGCGCTGATGGCGGTGGTGGACGGCGCGGCGTACAACGACGCAGCGGCACGCGCAGAGATGCTGGCGGCACGGCTGCTTGACCCCCAGGTGCGTGATACTGACTCGCGTCCTGCTGACTTGCCTAGGCATGCAGCGCTGTCATGCCGAGTCGACAGCCGTGCACTCCCTGTCTGTTCCTCTTTCCCCCACCCATCGTTTCCATTCCCGCCAGCGCCAGTCCACCTAACATACTCACCCTGGCCACCCATCATGGCCACCCGCCCGCCCTAGCCGCCCAACCAGTAGCCGTCCAACAAGTGACAAGTAAGGCGGCCCGCCCGCCCGCCCGCGTGACCCACCCGCCTGTCCACCCGCCCCGCCCCGCCCCGCCCCGACCCTGCAGGAGGGCCACGTGCCGCTGCTGCAGGGCGGTCACCTGCTGAGCCAGTGGTTTGCCGGCCTGGCGGGTCCGCACCAGCTCAGCCTCGCGCACCTGGAGCAGCTCCTCACCTACCTGCTACTGCCGCCACAGCCGCCACAGCTGCCACCCTCTGCGCGACCGCCTCCGGCTGTATCTGGTGCACTGCCGACGTCACAGCTGACGGCATGTGGGCCGGCAGCGGCAGCGGCAGGAGCAGCGGCAGCGGCAGTGGCTGGCCGTGCATCAGGCTCGGCGGAGGCCGAGGCACGGGCTGTGGTGGCTGGGGCATCAGTGATTGCGCAGGAGCTGGCTGGCATGGCCGCTGGAGGTGCTGTTGGCGGAGGCGACGGCGGCGTCAGGTCGGCACCCGGCGGCCCAGACATCCAGCGCCTCGCCTGGCAGCTGATGGAGGCGCTGGAGCTGCCGCCGCCGCCGCCTCCGCCGCCGCCTTCGGGCGCAGCGGAGCGGCAAACACAGGCACAGCCTGGTGCGCAATTTGCGCAGGCATTTTCCGCGTCATGCGCCGACCCCCGCACTGCCGCTGCCGGGAGCCCGTCCTCGGCTTCTGGCGCGGCTGGTGGGCCAGTGGCAGGGCGCCGCCGCAGGCTCACGTGGCGGCAGCGCCAGGCTGCTGCTGCGCGGTCCGCCGACACTTCCGTGACGGCGCCACAGTCCGCTGCGGCGGCTGTAGGGGCTGCAGCAGCTGCTGCACCACCGCCGGAAGCCAGCGGAGAGTTGCCACGTATCGCAGCAGCGATGGCGCCCGCCGCAGCCGCCACTGCAAGCGCCGACCTGGTGCCAGGCGTGGCCAGCAGCTCGAGCCGCAGCGGCCCGGCAGCGGCGGTTGCCGGGGTGTCAAGGGCGTCAGCAGGCCCGGTCGCCTCAGCTGCCACAGCAGCGAGCGCAACGAGCACTACTGCTCCGGGCCGGCTGCTGAGCGCCACCACCGACACACTGGTAAGCCCAACAGAGCTGAATGCTTGCTGAGCCGCAGACCACTGACACAACAATCACCCGCATTCAGCTGCGGGCAGTCGAAATCCACCAGCTGTCCTGTCACGGCGCGACCTCCTTGCCTGCCCGTTGTGATCTCGGCCACTGACATGCACGCACGCCCGCACACATATGCTCACACAGTCTGCGTTTACCTTATCTCGTGCTCCGGAGAACACGTTGAAGTACACACACACACACACACACACACACACACACACACACACAACTGCGAGCGATTGCGGGGATTCCTCTCCGTTTCCGTTTACCAACACAGCGGGGAATCCTCTCCGTTTCCGTTTAGTAACACACACATACGCACGCATTGTCCTATGTCTGCTGTTCGCTCCCTTGTGATCTCTAACACACAGCGGTGCTCTCCCTTGTGATCTCTAAAACGCAGGTGGCCAGCTACCGGCCGCTTGCCTTCTACGCTGTGATGGAGGCGGTGGCCGGTGCCACGCACCTGGCGCTGACCACCCGCTGCGGCGGCATGGGGCTGGGCTGGCGGCTGCTGGGCACCACGCCCGGCGGCACGGCGGCCGTGTACGAGTGGCAGCCGCCGCCGCCGCCGCAGCAGCAGCAGCAGCAGCCAGCCGCGTCGCGGCCACGGCGGCGGGCCAGCGATGCCGCCAGCATTGGGACCGGCGCCAGCGCTCCTTGTGCATGTGCACCGGCAGCGCCTTCTGGCGGTGTTGAGCAAGGCGCGTGGGGCCAGGAAGCGCCGACTACGGCAGAGAGTACCACAAAGGTGGAGGCGTTGCCGCCGCCGCCACCGCTGGTCTTCCTGCACGGCATTGGCATGGGCCTCACGCCCTACCTGCGTGTGCTAGGCCGGCTGGCGGCGGTGGCGGATGCGTCGGCGGCGGCGGCGCACCGGCCCCCGCAGCGGCTGCTGGCCGTGCAGTACAAGTAAGTTGGTGCTGAGGCGCGCACCTCCCTCCCTGAGTTGTTGCTTGTTTGACGTGCAGGGTGGCTACCGATGTGTGTGTGTATGTTGCTGGCAGCGTGTCAGTCGTGCTGCCTGTGTCCGTGCACGACACGCGGCATGCTGCGCGCCCTATTACCGTAATACTGCTCCCGGCCTCCTGCTGCCACGCCGGGCTCGTGCACCACCACGTGGCCCGCCGCAGGCACGTGTCCATGCGCATCACGGCCCACATCCCGGCGCCGCACGAGGTGGCGGCGGACGTGGCGGCCTTCCTGGCGGCGCAGGTGCGTGCAGCGTACGTGCTGCGTGCTGCGTGACGCCTACATCGGGCCGCTGGGTTACTGTAGGGGCACCGCTGAGAAGATCGGGTGCTGCTTGGGAGTTTAGGCTTGTCACTTACCTGTGACCGCTACCCGCTGGTCAAGTTTGCATTTCATATATGATGATGACAGGAGGTCACCTGTAGTGTAAATCTATGCATGCGGCGTGCCATTCCTCTTGCATGTTACCGCCAGGGCGTGCCCCGCATGTCGGTCCTGGCGCACTCGTACGGCACCCTGGTCGCCTCGGCGCTCATCAAGCTGGCCGCCGCGTCGCCCGCCGCGCCAGCCGTGCACCGCCTAACGCTGGTGGACCCTGTGTGGTGCGTGAGTGGACACAGCGCGCGGGGCTACTGCGAGGCTACTGCGAGGCTACTGCGAGGCTGCAATGCAATGTGTGCACGACCCGGCGACGGGCGGCGGCAACATGCGCGCCGGCAGCGCCTTCCTTCCCACCCACCCTGGTGTTGCTGCTTGCCCATGTCCATCATTTACCTCATCATCATTGTCATCATCCCCACCATCACCTCCCTCCTGCACACCACGAACGCAGCTTCGCCATGTTCCTGCCGCACCTCACACGCAATGGCCTGTACCAGCAGCCCGTGACGCCCGCGCCGCAGCCGCAGTCGCAGTCGCAGTCGCAGACGCAGACGCAGGCGACCGCTGCCGACACGCAGCAGAGGCAGCCGACCGAGGCAAAGGAGGTGGAGGCAGCTGCGCTCGAGGCTGCAGCGGTCATTGCGGGGTCCATGCCCAGCGTTCAGCGCGGAGCAGCAGTCGCGGCGGCCGAGGCTGGAGACGGGGCGACCGCGGCGGCAGCGGGCGGGCCACAGACTGCGCACGCGGCGGAGCAGCAGCGCGCCCGGGTCGGCACAGCGCTGGGCCGGCGCCTGGCATGCATCCTCCTGAGAGGTGAGTCGTGTGCGCCATGGCAAATAATGTGAGTGTATGTATGCCCTGCACATGTGTTCCATCACGGTGTTGATCATGGTCCAGACATCGCACCTTGCTTACCTTGGTTGCGTTTTGGGTGCCAGGCCTGGTGGTTGCGGAATTCCACTGTGCTGTGGCGCTGCGGCGGCGCCTGGACTGGGCGCGAGTGAACCTGTGGCCCTCTGAGCTGCCGCGCGGGCGCGCGCGCGGGCGCTCCAGCGGCAGCGGCAGAGGCGGCGGCGGCGACAGCGGCAGCGGTTGCCTCTCGCACGATGACGACGACACCGGCGAAAATGACGACGAGGGCGGCGGCGGCGGCGGCAGCGGCACGCACGTGTTCCTCAGCGGCCGCGACAACCTGGTGCCGGCGGCGGAGGTGCGGCAGATCCTGGTGAGTGACTGGTGACGGAGCCGCGCGACTAGCAGTAACAGCAGTAGCAGTACCCTGCGGCTGGCAGTACGATCTACGCCGCATACTCCCCTCACCGCGGCAGGCGCGCCTGTTTGCCCAGCCAGTGCTCCACACCGCTGCATGCGCCCACACCGCAGCCACCTGAATAGTGCACCTCCCTACCTTTGCCGCCGTGCAACTGAGCGGCCCCCCTGCCCAACGCCCCCTGCCCAACGCCCCCTGCCCAACGCCCCCTGCCCAGGCCAACCGTGCGGCGCTGCTGGGCCCGGGCGGCGGCCCGCACCCCGACGTCCACTTCCACGCCGAGCTGGGGCACGGCGGCTTCCTGGGCGACCTGGACTGGCAGGTGGGGCCGGGCGGCGGGAGGGGGGGGGGCGGGGGGCGGGGTAGTTCATTCCGGAAACCAAAAGCCAATCGACGGGGGGTGTATGTACAAGCCCATTTAAACCAAAAACCACACTACTGGGGGGGTGCAAGGTGGCCCGGGGGGGGGGCGGGTGGGTGGATGCATACAGCTGCCGAGCTGCGGCACAGGCCGTCTCATAACCGCAGCGGCGTGTTGCAGTTGTGGCCTTTGGGGCATGAGTTTGCACCTCGTGCTTGCCTAACTATGATCTATCGTGCTGTGACCTCGATAGGAGCGCGTCATTGGGGCGGCTCTGGGCGTGCCGCAGGACCGGGTGCATGTGGCGCTGCTGGCAGCGCGTGCAGCACCCGCGCCCGCTGCTGCACCCGCAACCTTTCCCCCACCAGCACGGCCAGCCGCCACAGCCGCCGCCTCGTGTGGCAGCAATGAACGCACGGCTGGCACCAGCAGCAGCAGCAGCAGCAGGCCGCGCGCTGGCGTGCTGCGGTGGCAACGCGGCGCAGTGCCGCCGCCGGACGGCAGCGCCGTGGGCGGCATGAGCCATCAGACCCTGCTGGGGGCAGGTGCTGCCGTCCGCGGCGGTGACCTCAACAGAGACAGTCATGCTGAGTCCCCAAGTCCACCCGCGCCTGCAGCAGCGATCCAAAGCGACATCACGGCTAGGCAACCACCGTCTGCAACGGCCACGGCGGCGGGCGCGGGACCGGTGCGTTCGCTTTTGCCGCTTCTGCTCAGGCTGGCTGCACGCGGCGGCGGCGGTAGCCCAGCTGACGTGGCTACGGCGCCCAGCGCACGACGTGAAGCAGAGGATGACCGGGACGGTGTGGCCGTGGCTAACAACGACCAGCTGCCACCCGGCGGCGCTGGTGGAGGCGCAGCGGCAGTGGCAGCGCCTGCGCCAGCGGCGTCACCACGGCGCCCATGCGCCACTTGCCAGCCCCAGCAGCCGGCGGCTTCCCCGCTGGCTGCTGGGCAGCGACGGTGCAGGGCGCAGCGGCGCCGGCAGCACCGCCAGCAGGCCCAGCAGGCCCAGCAGCTCCATGACCAGGGAAAGGACGGCGACGGCAGCGACGGCGGTGGCGGGGGAGGTGGAAGTGAAGGCGGCGGTGGTGCAGCAGCCGGTGCCTCGGGTAATGCGGTAGTTGCAGTCCCCGCCGGCACTGGCGCGAGGCCCGACCGCGCCGTGCGCATGGGCATCGCGGTTCGGGCGGCCGTGATCGCAGTGTCTCCGGCGCTCACTGCTACGATCCTGGCTGCCGTTGGAGTGGTCTTGTGCAACCGCGACACAGCCCGCCGCCGCCTCCGGCGCCAGCGGAGCCCCGGCATACATACTGCTGGCATCAGCTCCACCACGGACATCACCACAACCCCCACCGCCACCTCCGACACAGTTGCCGGTCGATCGTCAAAGCAGCAGTTCCTGGCAGCAGCGCCGGCACCGCCTCCAGCAGCAGCTAGCACTGCAGGTGAGGTGACAGGTGCACAGACCACCCCTGCCCCGCCGTTGCGCTGGTGGCTGCGGCTGCAGCAGGCCGCGTCTGGACACCCTGTTGGGGCTGCCGGTGGCGGCGGCAGCGGACCAAGAGCTGACGGCAGCAGGGGCGGCCGGGTCCGGTGGCCCGTTGCCGCCACAGCTGCAAGCGCCGCCGCGTGCAGCCCCAGAAGCGATGGCCTCGCATTTGTGCTGTCGGCAGCGGGCGGTGGTGGCGGCTCTCTGGAGCCCTCCCCGGCGGGACCAGTATCAGGACTGTTCAAAGGATTGCCGACTGCTGCAAGCGTTGGGGGCTCTAACAGCCACAGTCACAGGAGGGACACGGCGCTGCAGCAGTGCCGCTGGCCTCGGCAGCTTCCTCCAGCATCAAGTCCCCCGCCCGCTGTAGTGGCGGCGGCGTCGCCCGTACGGGCCTCCAGAGGTCAGCTCGGCCACTCCACCGCCGGGTTGCATACGGCTGTGCGGCGGCTTTAAGTTTTGGGTGAATCAGTGCGCACACGGCAGCAGGGATTCCCGGTGATTATAGTGATTTCTCCTGATAGAGGAAGATTCCGTCACAGTGTCGGCACAGTTAGCTGGAGATAAGTGCATATGCAAGTCCGGTCGCGGGTAAGGCTCGCTGGGGCACGATCGGCAAGACCAAGATGTCGACATCTCTAAAACGGAACTGCACGTCGCTGTATGGGAAATGCCACACACTACCGTCACTTTATGAAGTACACTCTGCAAGTGCCCGTTGCTGCTTCCAAAGTCTGATTCCAGGGGCGCACGTGTCCTCGGGTTGTGGCCTTTCCTGCAGGTGAGGCGCGGTGCGGAGCGGTTGGCCGAGCCGTGTCGAAACCCCATGTGCCACATTGATGTGAGCACCCTTACAGCAGCTCCGCCAAACGTTAACCTTGACATGCCAAACAGTATCATAGCTTATTAACTGAGTCTAGGACAAAGAGCCCCCAGAATTTGACTCTCAATCATTAAAGCGCTGTCTCCAGAGCAAAGTGCGCACCAAATAAAGGATCGGTGCTACCTAAAGGCTACTACTGGACAGTGATACTCCTTTAGGACGCTGTCGCGTTTGGGCGCAAGGTGCTTCCTCCAACTTCTTTTCGCAAACTTGATAGCACTCGGCAAGGATGGATAAGCTTTTCAAGACGTTAGACCCGTTCCATATATATCAGGATTCCGATAAGAATGGCGACAAAAGCCAGCACACTTCCAACCAGCGCCTCGCGGCCGCTTCGGCCGAACGCCTGTGCGCTAACCATGGGCGTTTGAGGGAACAGGCGTCGGAGCCAATCGGGGGCAGCTCGGAGCAGGCTGCTGGCGCGGCAAAGCCCCCGCCGAAGGCCCTGGGCGCGCCTCGCTTCACGGCGTGCCCGTCCTTCCACGAGCGCGAAATCCCCGACCACGTCAACACAGTGGACATCGGCAAAGCCAAGGCGGTGCGGCTGCTGTGGTGCGACACCGCAGGCATCCGGCGCTGCAGGTGTGTGCGTGTGGTGGGTGTGCGTGTGGGGGCGTGGGGGCCGAGTGGAATGGGGTCGAGGTGTGTGGGGAGAGGGGCAAGACAGCAGCTGCCCGGCATGGGTAGGGCGGTCCCGCGCCGACAATAGCCTTGGAGGGTAAAGCAGCTGTCAACATGCTGGATCCAGCAAGCAACGGATGTCACGTGCGGCATGCCCCGCCGGCTTCCTGCTGCTTCCTGGGGCGCCTGCTGCTGCTGCTGCTGCTGCTGCTGCTGCTGCCCCCGCCCTCCAACCTTTCTTCCAGCCCGCCCCGCCCCGCCCACGTTCATGTCCCCACCCCACCCCCAACCCCTTGAAGGGTCATCCCCAGCAAGCTGTACACGCGCGCCCTGACCCAGGGTGTGGGCATCACCACCGCCTGCATGGCGATGCCCGCCTACGGCGACACGCCCGTGGCCGCGTCGGGCCTGTCGGCGGTGAGAAAGCCAGGGCGGGGGCGGGGGTTGTAGGTGCCAGCCCAACCAAGAAACCAGAATAGGGGGCCCTAATGGCAGGAGGGAGGCGGGCGGCAGCGGGAGGGGGCAGCGGCAGGACTGGCGGGGCTGTGAGCGGCTGCGGCTGTGGGCAGGAGCTGCAGCTAGGGGTTGGGGAGCTGCGGGCTCGGGCAGGAGCTGGCGTCGCGGGGGGGGGTAGCCATCCATCGGATGGTGTTTATCAAATGGTTGTGAAGTGCCGATGTCCAGCGGAACAGCGGGGGGGGGGGGTTGAAAATAACAGTCCATGCTAAAACAAGATACCGAATTAGCGAGCAGAGGGGGGGGTTCAGGTCCCGGACCTTGTGGGGCTGAAGGCGCTGATGGCTCCGGGCTGATGGGACGGTCGGTCCTGGCGGAGACCATCACCACCAGGTGTGTGTGTGCGTGTGTGTGTGTGTGTGTGCGTGTGTGTGTGTGTGTGTGTTAGAAAAGCACAAGGAGAGGAAGGGTCGACACTTTGTGTGTATGTGTGTATGTGTGTATGTGTGTGTGTGTGTGTGTGTGTGTGTGTGTGTGTGTGTGTGTGTGTGTGTGTGTCGGAGCGCCCGACGACGCGGGGCTGCGGTGGGGATGGGGCCCTCACGGCGCGCCGAGCCAATATGCTGCACTGTGTGCACTTCACTGCGACGTGTGTGTGGCCGCGTGTGTCCAGTCCCGTGTGTCAGCGATGTGTGCGCCGCCATCACTACCCCCATGTCCCGGCCATGTCCACGACGGATAATCCCCTGCCCCCTGCCCCCTGCTGCCCCCGTGTGTGCCGGCCGTGCCGTGCCACGCCACGCCACGCCACGCAACGCAGGTGGGTGAGGCGCGCATGGTGCCCATCGAGTGCACGCGTGTGGCGCTGCCCTGGGCGCCCGGGCACCACGTGGCACTGGTGGAGTTCGACTCACCCAAGAGCGGTGAGCGAGGAGGGGGAGGGGCGGCTTGGGGGTGGAGGGGCGGCTGCGGGGGCTGGGGGCCTGGGGCTGGGGCTGGGGGCCGAAAGAAAGCGGCTGGATGGCAGGGGCTCTGGAGGGGGGCTGCAGGGAGGGTGTGTGTGTGAATACCAGCCCATCCTAAACCAAAAGCAAATAAGCGAGTGAGGCGCAGGCAGTGGGGGGCAGATGTAAGGCGTACATATCGTGGATAGGGGCTGAACGTCGTGGAGGATGGGTGGGCGGCGCCGTCGACTAAAATCGCCGCCCGGGCTCGAGGGGCTGGAGGCTGAGGAGGGCGGGGGCTGCCTGAAGAGGAAGGCGGTGTTGGCCTGACCGACTGCTGCGGACACAGGCAGTCAGTCAGAGGGCAGCGGACGGGCGGGCCGAAACAGCTGTTACCGACATCCAGTCCAACCCCATCCGTCCTGCGAGCTCCGTTGACGCTTGTCCCGCATGCTCTTTCATATCACCAGTCATGCAAGGATCCCCCCTGCTGATTTTTGGGTTCCCTTTGCTGGTTTGCTGGGAGTTCTGGAATGAACTGAAGTGGCGCCTTGCCCACCCCGCCGCCCGCCTCTCCCTTCAGATGGCCCCTGGGAGTGCTGCCCCCGCCGGGCGCTGCGCAACACGGTTAAGATGCTGGAGGAGAACTTTGGCCTCACCATGAAGGTGTGTTTGTGGTGTGTGGTGTGTGTGTGGTGTATGGCGTGTGGCGTGTGGGTGGGGGGCCCGGGTAAACTCATATCAGATCCCAGGGCGGGGCTCAAGTAATGGTGAACACACTCGATGGAGGTTGGGGGTGCGGGTGTTGGAGGTGAGGTGCGCGAGTGGCGGTAGTGGATGAGGAGGGAGGGGGGGCCGTGTGAGGCAGTGCGGTGGCGAGACCACATGGGTAGGGGGCAGCGCGGTACGGCAGGCAGGGTGCAAAGTTTCCGGGGCAGGCGCGGGGATGGGAAGGGACTCATTTCATTTCAGTCAGCACAAAGGCCCCACTTCGTCTTGCAACTTTCCGGCGCCGCACGGCCAATACCGCAGGTGGGCTTTGAAATCGAGTTCCTGTTGCTGGAACCTGTGCCGGGCGCCGGCACCGCCGCCGGAGCCGCGGGCGGCGCCGCCGGGGCGGCGGGCGGGGCTGGTGGCGGCGGCGCCGGCTCTGGCCTGTACGGCAGCGGTTGGCGACCGGTGGACAGCAAACTGTACTGCCAGAGCAGCGCGCTGGATCGCAGCGCGGCAGGTAGGCGGCGGCGATTCGACGCTGACTATGGCTCTCTCTCAACCCACCTCATCACGCTCATGCGTACTCACCCGCTTTAAACAGCGCACGTGCCTCCCCCGTCGTTTCTTAACTGATAATACCTGGACACCCCCCCCCACACACACACATACACACAAACACACGGCCCCCCCACGTGTGTGTGTGTGTGTATGTGCTTAGTAAACGGAAACGAGTGTTAAAAAACACATTTGAGATAGGGGCGTGTCTTTCGCAGAGCGGCGGACCACCGAGCTGCACGATGGTGTTGAGCAACACCGGTTAGAAAACAAACATACCACAAGCAATCACACACGCACACACAACCATACCACACACTGTCCGGGGGAGGGCAATTCATTAAGGGGGATAATGCCCGACGGCCCGAAGACTTGAGGCCGCTTGCGCTCAAGCTTACCGGCCGTAGGCAAGCAGCAACCAGGCTGCTGCTTCACACTTGGTCTGCCCGGTTTGGATACTCAGTCCACACCCCGGGCAGCAACCACCCCCCCGGACCAGCGACCAACAACAACCATCAAAACCACAAGCAAACTTCTCGCACCAAAAAAACGAGTCCAAGGCCACACGGCCAACCCTTCACACCACCCAGTCAACAGCCAGCAAGGAAAAGAGGGGCGGGTGGGCGGGGAAACAGAAGAGAGCGCCAGCGCGCGCACGCAGCCACCTAAACTGCTACGAGCTCAAGCTCGGAGGAGGAGCAGCCAATAGGACCTCCGAGCTATATCAACAAACAAAAAGCGAACGCCAGAGAAATTACAGCAGAGAAAAGGCTAGGACCGCAACACGGATAATGCGGAACGACACACGAACCCTGGCCCTGACCCCCTCTCAACAGGCGCCTCCCGCTCCCACACTTGCCCCTTCTTCAAAACTTATTTTACGCTGCGGTCAGTCGGCAAGCTCCTGGGTCCTTCGCCTAAAATGGCCCTTTGAGATAGGGGCGTGTCTTTCGCAGAGCGGCGGACCACCGAGCTGCACGATGGTGTTGAGCAACACCGGTTAGAAAACAAACATACCACAAGCAATCACACACGCACACACAACCATACCACACACTGTCCGGGGGAGGGCAATTCATTAAGGGGGATAATGCCCGACGGCCCGAAGACTTGAGGCCGCTTGCGCTCAAGCTTACCGGCCGTAGGCAAGCAGCAACCAGGCTGCTGCTTCACACTTGGTCTGCCCGGTTTGGATACTCAGTCCACACCCCGGGCAGCAACCACCCCCCTCACCCATTCCCTCCAATTGTCATGTAACTACCAATTACAGCAAACTGCTCACGCACACACACACACACACACACACACACACAAGGCTATTTCTGCGGGTAAGTATGACTACCGGGGCTACGCGGTACCGTCCAAGAAGTATTCGGTGCGTATCCGTCAGTAACTGCGAGCGATTGCGGGGATTCCTCTCCGTTTCCGTTTACCAACACACACACACACACACACACACACACACACACACACACACACACACACACACACACAAGCCACACTCCCCCAGCAGACGGGAAAAACCATGGCGGGGAGCATACGCCCGTCCACCATGCCGTCTGCTGGCGCAACCCCCCACCCCACATCCTGCGTACTGCATTGCTGCTCCTGTGCGCCGCCAGTCCTAGCAACTGTGTGCGTGCCCAACGAGCCGGGGAGCTCCAGTCCCAGCTGCGGCAGTAAGCACCGCCGCAGCTGCCAACGCGCGCGCCGTCAGCCCCCTTGGTCCGCCTTCCCCCTGGCCACGCGCCAGAGCTGCGGCAGTGGGCACCGCCGCAGCTACGTGGCCAGGCCCCCCCACAAATCCCGCACTCAAGAGGTTGCAGCCGTGAGCACCGCTGCCGCCAGCACTTCACCGCCCCAGCTGTTGCGACCCCGCCCCGCCTGCTTGCTGTGCTGGTGGTCTGCGGCCGCGTCTTCCCATCGGGTCCTCCGTCAAGGGTCGGCAGCTGTTCACCCGGATGCTAAGCCGGGGGCGTTTGTCACCCGGGCGACTTCCTGCCGGGGGAGTTCTTCACCCAGACTCCACCTGGGGCGCCAGTCACCCAGTGCGGGGGAGTTCTTCACCCAGACTCCACCTGGGAGAGTTCGTCACCCAGACTCTACCTGGGAGAGTTCGTCACCCAGACTCCTCCTGGGTCTGCGGCCGCAGAGTTCTGCCCTCGACCCTGCTACGCCATGGCGGTCCGAGTTCCTGCCCCCTCTGCTTTCTTAATCAAGCCCTGAACTGCTCTGGGCTGGCTCGCGCTGGCTGCTGCTCGCACCGAGCTGCGATCTCCTGGCGCCGAGACCTGCGTGCACTACAAAATTTCGCGCCCAGTGGCCTCGATAGCTTACCGATCACACGTACATCCAAGCAAAACAGAAGAGAGCGCCAGCGCGCGCACGCAGCCACCTAAACTGCTACGAGCTCAAGCTCGGAGGAGGAGCAGCCAATAGGACCTCCGAGCTATATCAACAAACAAAAAGCGAACGCCAGAGAAATTACAGCAGAGAAAAGGCTAGGACCGCAACACGGATAATGCGGAACGACACACGAACCCTGGCCCTGACCCCCTCTCAACAGGCGCCTCCCGCTCCCACACTTGCCCCTTCTTCAAAACTTATTTTACGCTGCGGTCAGTCGGCAAGCTCCTGGGTCCTTCGCCTAAAATGGCCCAACGGAAACGTGCGTGTATATATTTTATATTGTGTGTGTGCGCAGTGCTGGACGCCATGGTTGCGGCCCTGGAGGCGATGGGCATACCGGTGGAGCAGTGGCACCCCGAGTCCGCGCCGGGTGGGTGGAAGTGGGTGGTGGGTTAGGGTGGGTGCGTCCTGGGGGCATGGAGCCTAGACGCTGACCCAGGTCTCGTTTACGGGTGGGGGCATAGGCGGCGGTGTGGGGCGGTAGGGCGGGAGGCAGTGGGCAGGGACGGCGCAGGGAGCTGCAGGAGGGCAGGAGAAAGCGAAGCGTGTACTGTCCTGCTGTGCCAACTTGCTTACCCGGCTCCCCTCCTTGGCCCCCATGCACACATACATATATGCACATGCGCACAGGCCAGTTCGAGGTGGTGCTGGGTTACACGGACACGGTGGCGGCGGCGGACCGCCTGCTGCTGGCCAAGGAGGCCATCGTGGGCGTGGCGCGCACGTGGGTGCTGCTGCTGCTGCTGCTGCTGTTCTTACTTTAATGGGGGAGGGGAGGGAGCTGCCATGCAAAATCTACGCATCTCTTCGGCCTGCCCTCCCCCGACCCTACTCCAATGCACTACCACCTCCGTGTCCGCCCCCACAAAACACAGTCACGGCTTGGACGTGTCCTTCCTGCCCAAGCCGGTGCGCAACGCCGCCGGCAGCGGCTGCCACATGCACCTCAGCCTTTGGAAGGTGGGAGGGTGGGTGCCGTGCTGTGCTGTGCTGTGCTGTGCTGTGCTGTGCTGTGCTGTGCTGTGCTGTGCTGTGCTGGTGGCGACGTTGGGGAGGCCGGGTGCGGGGCTGCGAGGCCGGGGTTGGGGCTGCGAGGCCAGGGGCGGGGCTGCGAGGCCGTACACAGCACTCGGAAGTCGACGACACCGCTAGCGCCCCCAGCACCCCGCGCCGCAATCGACACAACAACAACAACCAACTACACACGCCAATCACGAACCGTCGCAGGACGGCGTCAACTGCATGGCGGTGACCGAGGGCGGCTCCTTCAGCGCCGCCGCCGCATGCATCACCGCCGCAGCTGCCGGCACCTTCCGTGTGCCCGGCGGCGCCGCCGCCAAGGCCGCCGGCGGCACCGCCGGCCCGTCCTCCGCCGGCAACTCTAACACCAAACTCGGCCCCGCCGCCTCCGCGCCGCCGGGCTCCATCGGCGCGGCCGCTGCCGCCGCCGCCGCCGCCGCCTCGACCATGGGCGACAGCGACACCTTCTACGACGCCCCCGACCTGGACCCCACCTCCTCCACCATCCAGCGGGCCCAGAACCTGCGGCCCGAGGAGAGCGCGGCAGCGGGGCCGGTGATGAAGGCGGGCGCGCCGGTGCCCAGCCACGAGCACATGCAGTTCCTGGGTGCGTGCGTGCGTGGGGAGCGTGTGTGGGGAGCGTGTGGGGAGCGTGTGGGGGTGGTCGGGAAGGGATGGGCGGCAGGAAGGCGGGGCTGGGAGTGCGTGTGCGTGTGCTGCACGCGTGTGGGCATTGCATGCGCGTGCACGCGCGTGGCGCTGTCACTGGGACTGCGGCCCTGCCTCGCACCTGTCTCCCGCGTTTCGCTTTGTTGGTCTTGTGCCTATCTATCTACTTAAGCTGCTCCACCCACTGCTACCATTACTGCCACTACCTCCTGCTGCCCACCTTCCTACTTGCCCTGTCCCCCGCCTCCTCCTTTCCTGCCTCTCCTGTCTGCAACTGCACCTTCCCTTCCTAACGACTTTAATCTTGTCGACCAAATAGCCAATCACCCAACCAACTACCTTCTCACCGCCCGCCCCCCCCCCCACAAACATTTGATACACACCGTCCTATGGATGGCTGCCCGCCCTCCACCTGCACCTGCACCTGCACCTGCAGCCGGCCTGCTGGCCTACCTGGACGTGCTGCTGCCCTTCACGTCGCCCTCGCCCAACTCCTTCGCGCGCCTGCAGCCGGGCGCCTGGGCGGGCGCGCACACCGCCTGGGGCTACAACAACCGCGAGGTGGGTCGGCCGGTCGGCCCGGGGAGGCGGGGGCAGTTGAGCCCGGGGGGGTTGGCAGTTGAGCCCGGGGCGGGGGCAGTTGAGCCCGGGGCGGGGGCAGTTGAGCCCGGGGCGGGGGCAGTTGAGCCCGGGGCGGCGGGCGTTTTTTGTAATATGAGTTAAGCAGAGAAAGGGGTGCTGGAGCGGGCGAGGGGGAGGCGGGGGTGGGGGAAGGCTGTGGAGTGGCGGGTGAGGCTGGGCTGGAGATTGGCGTTTGCGATGGGATGGGGTTGCACGGCAGGGAGGGAGGGGGCCGGGACGTGGCGGCGTGTGACTGTGCAGCTGGATGCAGGGGCCGCCTGAAACACCTGCTTGCAGCACCTGCAGCCCCTGCAGCCCCTGCAGTCTGACCGCACCGCCCGCCGGCACCACCCGCCCGCCCGCCTGCCTGCAGGTGCCGCTGCGCGTGACAGCGCCCGGCCCCACGCGGCTGCTGGACATGCACCTCGAGTACAAGGCGCTGGACGGCACCACCAACCCCTACATCGGCATAGCGGCGGTCATGGTCGCTGGCATGCTGGGTGCGTGCGTGGCTGTGTGTGCGCGTGTGTGGGCCTGTGTTTAGGCGTTGCGTGGGCTCTTTGTTGGGTCGAGCACAAGGGGAGAACACTGTGCACCCGTGCCCGCACGGTGTGTGCATGCGTGTACCTGGGTGCGCGGACCTGTGTTTGGGTCTCGGGCGGGAGTTGGGGCGGTTCCGGCGGAGGGCTTCAGTTGGGATGCCTGTTGGTCAAGGCGGCCCTCCCGCCAGAGCGTGCTGTCCCCGCACGCGCCGCCACGCGTGGGCCTTGTGCCTGCATTGATTTGTGGCTGTGTGCACCCACGCACGTGCACACGCCCACGCCCGCGCCCACAGGCCTGTTTGCCAAGCTGGTTCCGCCGGAGCCGTGCCAGGTGCGTGTGCGTGTGTGTTTGTGTGCGCGCGGCCCTGCCGTCCGCAGGGCCGCCCCCGAATCTGATGTTGACTACCTTGCGCGTTGACTGCTTTGCCAATCCTGTGCATCTTTCCTGCTGCAATCACATCGCTGCACACGCGCGCACACAAACACACACACACACACACACACACACACACACACACACATACACACACTCGTATTTTCTAACACAAACAGACGTTTGTTTTGTTTTTGTTAACACACACTGCAGGTGCCGCCCGCGGAGCTGGACGCGGAGGCGGCGGCGCGGCTGGGGGTCAAGCCGCTGCCTCACTCCCTGGACGAGTGCCTGCAGCGCCTCAAGGTGCGTGTATGCGATTGTGCGCGTGGGTGTGCGCGTGTGTGAAGGGCACTTGCCGGCCAATGTTCTGGGAGACGAAAGTATGAATGCAGAACCCTTACTTGGGGCGGACAGGCCGCATGGGGACTTGGTTAGGAGAGGGGCCGCAGAGGACGCGAGTGGTGAGGCGACACGGGCAATGAATGGGCTGTGTACGTTCCGCCGCCATGGCGAGTGAACCGCGCTGGAAGCTTGGACGCGGTTAGACCCCTGATGGTTGTTGTTCGTCTATTGCTACCGCCTGACGGTGATTCACATGTGCACGTGCGCAGAGCACCCGCGGCGGCGAGAACCTGATGACCGGGCTGACCGAGGGTGAGGCGCGGCGGGCGGCGTGCTGCAGGCATTGCCTGCTTGCTTGCTTGGTGGCTTGTGGTACAAGCGCGAACCCACACGCAATGCTTCGCACGCTCCGCCTTTTGCTGTCAATGCTTGCTTTTTGGTTTTGGAATAGCCAATCTCACTCACACCCACAACCACACCCGTGCACCCTCACGTCCCCACGCACCACATACGGTACCGTACGTACGCAGCGCTGGGCGAGCCGCTGCTGCAGGCCTTCCTGGCGGTGCGGGAGGCGGAGGCGAGCCACGCCGGGCACGACCTGCCCGGCGACCTGCTGCTCAGGTACACTTGAGGAGGCGGTGAGGAGCAGGCGGCAGGAGGCGCAGGCAGGAGCGGAAGGAGCGGAAGGAGGAGGAGGAGGAGGAGGAGGAGGAGGGGGAGGAGGAGCGGGTGCATGCAGTGGAAGCGTCAGCAGCGGGCAGTAAGGTGGTGGTACACGCGGGAGAGGGCGTGTGAGCAAGGCGTTTGACGCTGGGTGGCGGAGGCGGAGGCCGAGGGAGGACTGGGGCCGGCGTGCAGGGCCGACCGGAATGCTTGGGTTGCCAAAAGCAGGGTGTTGCATGTAGTGTGTCAGCCGGCCTTGGGTTCGAAGCATGTATTGAACAAGCTGTACGGAAGACTTGATACAACACTTAGCAATTTAGCGCATGTCCGTAACACTGCGGACACAGACTGCTTAATATACTTGGCATTGAATTAAACAAAACCTCGAGTCGAGATGATGTAGGTAGATGTTCTGCGGTGGTTGATCTGCTATGAATGTTCTGTGACGCTCGCGCTGTGGCAAGGGCGCTGGGAACTGTGCTACTGGCGAGTGGAGCCTCAGTGCAGCTTATGAAACCTTTCCCCCGCCCTGGCTTTTGCCGTACGCTTTTGCTTTGCTTCGACGCGCCTACGCAGCTGTTGAGGGGTCGGCAGCCAGTTGGCTGCGCTCAGCAGAGCGGTTCATTCCCTTGCGCATTAACGGTGTTTATACTGCCCCTTGCAATTATAGCCCATTGCAACGCGTAGCTGGGCCTAGAAGCCTCTCTCCGCACCTGGTCCATGTTCTTCCCTGCTGAAAGCACAACGCGTTCTCTCGCTTGCTCTTGCTTGCACACTGCACCGGCACTGCAAGTCGGCAACATCATCACAACACAACCCCACATGTTCCCCCCGTACCTCCGTGATCAACAACGAAAGATCTGCATGGCTGGTACTGGCCGCTACGGTGGGCATGCATCCTGAACCGTGGGTTTGCGTCGGGTGCCCACCCCATGAACCAACCCCGAACATCCGCTACCTACCTGCTATCCGCCACCCACTACCCTACGGAGGCAGGCGCGGCTGCAACCCCCCGGCTCGCAGCGCAGATGTCTGCTGCATCAACTCTCGATACATAACTTAGTGGCATTGATCCTCGTGACCGCGTGCATGACGGCTCACTCAACACTGCACGGCTGGTGGCGGCGGCGCCGTCCTCCTCATGCCGCCCCCTGCAGCCTGACAGCCCAGCTAGCTAGCTAGCTGTTCAGTGGGGCGAGATGCCGTCATAGGAGCCCAGAGCCAGGCCGCCGGTGGGGTAGCGCGCGGCGCGGATGTACTTGAACATCTGGAAGGGGAGTGGTGTGGTGCGGCGCGGGGGGCGGGGAGCCGTTTGAGGCTGTGGCTTTTAGGGCGTGGCATGCGAGGGCAAGGCACAACGCCACAAAATGCCTCATTGCGTCGCTCTACGTCGCAGCAGGGGTTCCTTTGCTCCCCTCTCCCACCCCAGTCCCTTGCCCTGCGGCTCACGCCGTCCGTTCAGGCCCATATCCTGCCCCCACCTAAAGCCCCCATCCCGCGCACCATGTTGAGGTAGGCCAGCGAGCTGAGGTGGCTCAGCAGCATGAGCGAGGCGGCCTGCGGGACGGGGAAGGAATGTGCGTGCCAGGCGTTTGTGGGTGGGTTGTATAGTGGGGTATGGTTGGGACCGTTGGCAAGCCAGTGCCGCGGCTCACACACCTATAATACCTTCCAGCGGGACGCAGGCAGACCCTAATTACCGCCCCAGGGGCTCCCTCGACACGCACCTGCATCGCCATCTGGTCCAGGGCCACGATGGCGTTGGCGGTGGCGGCCGCGCTGAAGGGCACACTCACCAGCGCACCTGCGGCGCGGTGACGAATTGTAAGCCCTTGGGCCGACAAGGTAGTAAGGAGGCGTAAGCAAGCCAGCCACGCACACACGTTAACACAGGCACACATGCAGCCAATGCGCCCCACTCAATCCGCGGCGTAGCACGCGCCGCACCCACACCGACGCAGGTGCGCACCGCTAACCGCCAGCTGCATGCCCAGGCCGCACACGGCGGCGCCCGCCACGTTCCAGCCCATGCAGCGGACCAGGTTGCCGCTGATAAGGCTGGGCGGCACCTGCACCACACGTGCACACGTGCCCACGCACATGCATGCAACAAAGCGAACGAGCAGGTCAGGCAAGGTTACTAGCCGGCGGAGCAATCCATCCCAAACAAACTGGGGGCGAAAGTCAGGTTACGCCATGCAGCATGCTCGGCAACCAATCCTCCAACGCGCGCGCACACACACACATACACATACACATACCCACACACGTGTTTCATTTGTTCTCTCCCTTTTGAACGCTAACACACACACACACACACACACACACACACACACACACACACACACACACACACACACACACAACCACGGCCCGACCCCGCCACCACCGCCACCTGGCACGCTGGCGGAGCTCACCCAACGCTTCTTCGTCACCCGGCCTACCAACCCGCACGCCGTCGCCCTACCCCGCCGGCGCCCGAGTGCCGTCATGCGCCCCTGAACGCTGGCGCGGACCACCGCCTGTGGAGCTCTGGGCCACCGCCATGTGGCGTTAGCATTCAGGGGGGTATTTGTGTTGCGTGCGTGTGCATACCGACGCGGCCACTGCGGCCGCGCACATCCCTAGTCTCGGTGCTGCCGTGGAGCGGGGAGCGGGGGGCCAGCCCCCGCCAGCCCACGGCGTGCCTCACTCACACACAGCCGCGGTCAGCGGGGTCACTGCGGCTTATCGGGTTGGGCGACGCCACCCGGGATTACGGGAGTTTTGCGTGGGGTTTTGGCACGTTCCGCAGCTCTGCAACCGCGCCCGCCACTGCGCCCCATTCCGCCGAGTTGTCTTAAGCGCGCCGTCTGCCCTGCCTCGTCCTCTCCTCCACTAGGGAGGAGAGCCGTTTCCTGGGTTGGGATTGGGCGGGCTGCGTGTCTAGTTAGCTTGCTTGCTGCACGCCGTTAGCATTGCCGCCTCTTTTTCTTTGCCATGCCCGTGACACTTTCGCGCTGCCGCCCTTTGCCTATGCTTCCTCTGCCGCCTGTAGGTGAGACTACGGACAGCGGGCGGGAATCAGGGAATTAGGCGTGCTGGGTAAACGTTTTTTAGGCGCATGTCACAAGCATATGGGTGCATGTCGGGGTCGGTTTGCTTCGCGAACGCCCGACGGGTTCCAGGCTATTTCTGCGGGTAAGTATGACTACCGGGGCTACGCGGTACCGTCCAAGAAGTATTCGGTGCGTATCCGTCAGTAACTGCGAGCGATTGCGGGGATTCCTCTCCGTTTCCGTTTACCAACACACACACACACACACACAGGGACGCGGTTTCTTCCCTGCTTTGCTGACTTCTTGTCCCTCGCTCTCGGGCTGCGTGTGGGCGGGGCTGGGGTGGGCGGGTACGGTACGTGTCAACATCACCGTCTTCCGTCCGACCGGTTCCGCACTTGCGCGGCCCTCGCGCGGTACCTACGCTTGGACCTGGTGCTGCCCGTGGCGCTCGCTGCTACTGCGTACCAGGGGAGTGTTGTACCTTGCGCGCGCACCGTGGAGCGGGGAGCGAGGGTTTCACCCTCGCCAGCCCATGGTGCTCACACGTCCACATGCACGCATTGCTCGTTGCATGCGCCCATGCACCGCCCTCGCGTGTTTTGTGCCCTGCCTCGCCGCCATTCGCTCTCTTTCCCGTATCGCGTAACCCTCATATAGCTTAGTGGGACTGGGGCTGCGTGTTGCTTGCTCGTCGCGCGTCGCCGCGCTTCCATCATTGTTCTGCTTGCCCGTGACACTTCCCCGCTGCCGTCATGTGCTTCGCTGTTTTCCCTATTGTTTGTAGGTGAGCACTTCGACGTGGATCGGGCGGGACTTTGGACGTAGCGGCCGGACTGGGATTCTGGGGCTAGGAGTGCCTGGGTATCACGCCGCCGTGATCACACGCATCGGGTTGCACCCTTGGAAGCGTGTCGACATTAATCCCCCTCCAAGGTTAGGTAGACGGGGGTTACGCGATTTCGGGTAAGTAAAGCAGGTCGGCGGCTCAGGTAATTCCAGGTAAACCGGACGCGACGCTGCTTTGTCTTGATCGCATTGCATACACGGTCTTTGCTTTGCTTGTTTTCCCCTTGTGATCTCTAACACACACACACACACACACACACACACACACACACACACACAACACACGGGTGATTCGTTTCTTTTCATCAAACACACGAACACACGCTGTCAGCCAAGTTGCTGGCCGCCACCCACCACCACGCCCGCCTCCAGGTCGTGGCTGGCGCGCATGAACAGGCGGCCGTACACGCCCAGGCTCAGCGCGCCCAGCGCCAGGCCCACGGCCGTGCAAACGCTCAGCGCCAGCAGCGGCGGCGTGGGCGCGCCCTGTTGGGGGCGGCGGAGGAACGGAGTGGGTGCAGGGCAGGAGGACGTCTGGCGGGGGTTTAAGCTGCTACGCGGCAGAGGGTATGCGACTATGCGTGCATTGCTGAAACAAGGCGCCTTTACACCTGGTTCGCAGAAATGAAGGACGCGCAGGTGAGCTGGCGCCGTGGCGCGCTCGCTGGCTCACCGCTCCGGCGCCCATCAGGCTGACGGCCAGGCTGCCGCCCGCCGCCAGCCCCAGCAGCGCCTGGCCGCCGCAGCCGAGCTGGCAGGCGCGGTGCATGCGGCCGCCCTCGGAGCGCAGCTTCACCTGCAAGCAGGGGGCAGCGCGTGCGTGGTTGTGCGGTGTTTTTGCGCGTGCTGATGTGTCTGTGTGTGTGTGTGTGTGTGCGCGCGCACGTGGGGGGAAGATGTCGGACGAATCGGGGTTGGCATGGCTACAGCAGAGTTACATGGCGGCAGCAGCAGTACACACGCCAGCAGGGGCAGCCGCCTTACCAGCTCGGGGTGCTTGGGGTCCACAGGCACAGGGTCCTCGGTGTGGATGAGCGGGTTGGGCATGTGAGGTGGGTTTGAGGCGGTGGGGGAGCCCAGGGCCGCCTGTGGGGAAGTAAGGGTCGGAGAGAGGGTGTTTGGGGTGGGCACAGCCGCTCTGGACACATGGAAATGAAGGGGATGTTGGGTGTCTGGGGTTCGTTGCGAGGCTACCAGCGAGCTCGGGACGCCTTTTTCGCTCATACCAGCCTGCAAGACATGTCCAAGCATCTACATGTACGCCACCACGCGGTGCAATGCGCCTCGGCCGCCTCCACCTTGCCCGGAATCTGCTTACTGCTGCGCGGGTGTTGCGGACGCTGGTCCCAAGCGGCACAGCCGGCCCTCCAGCGAAGGCGTAACGCCGCGCAGCGGACGGAAGAGACGCACGAGTCGCAGGGGTCATTCCCGATGCAGCCTGTGGGCCGCAAGCGTGGCTGGATTTTATGCCGGGCGACGCAATTTGCCGCGGGAGCATCGCCACCGAGCGTAGCGTGACAGCTGCGGCCATGTTTGACAGCGTCACAATGTCGGATACAAAGTAGTTGGGTGTAAGTCGTGTTAGCAATTGGTTTCGGTCCTTGAAAACAGCTGCAGAAAATGCGACTGTGGCCGAAAACGCCAACGGTCCTTGTCAGATGGGCGCGCCGAAACGTTCCTCGACTCCCCGAAACCTCCCGAAACCTTCCACGACAAGGCGTCTTGGCAGTGGTGTGATTCATGTAATGTCCAAGGCATTTGGGTGCTGCGGGATCAAGCAAAAAAGCTCCAACCGCACCACGCGCAGCTTCGCCCGCTTTGCGTCGCTTTGTGCACTTTGTGTACCCGCCCCCGCTGTCCGCCCGCCACGGCGCTCCCCTGAGCTCGCCTACCTGACCACATGCTTCGCACAGCTGTACACAACAATGCACACATTAGGGATTTCCAAGCATTACAGGCTGGTCTCATATGATTGCGGTGTTACAGAGGGGACAACCCGAGCGTGCAAGCACATCTCATATGGACCATCCGCACCGCCAATGTTCACTGCGACTCCCCGCTCGTAACCGCAACACCAGCCAAATTCCATACCACCCGCGTCAGCATAATGTGTCTGCGTCATCGGCATTTTTGACGAGAAATCCCGGGTCGCCACTAACCCTTAGAACGCACGCGGGGCGTCTTGACATCAGTGAAGCCCCGCAGGAAGCGTCCGCCTCCTCGACTTGTGGTAACACAGCTGTGCCACTTCATTCCACTAAGCATACCAGGGCTCCTCATATTGGCCCCTCGCATACCGTATCCATCTACTTGGGCCCATCGCCGCTTCACCCGTGTCACGCCATCATGAGGCAGGTGGTGCACCCCAGCTATATCGTGTTGCTGCCTATACGTCCATCCAGCATCCATTGGCATTCCTAAATCTATGCCTGAGCCAATGCATTCGCGTGTCTGTCAGGCGCAAGCCTCATTCCACCTATCCGCGCTCAGCGCAGTGGCACAGGAGCACGCCACCACCCCCACGGGCCGGCCAACGGCTGCAGCCGCCACCGGTCGCCCTCACAGGCTGCAGGCCCATGTATAGGCCGTGCAGCACAGCGCAGCGCCATGCAGCGATAGTCAACAGAGTCATCGAGCGAAGACAAACAGCTACGCCGCTGTATACTCGACAAAGTTGCGCAAGTGCTGCCGCTGCCCAACGCCCTGACCGCCTCCGCTGCGTTTGCCTCATTCGAAAAACTTCCACGCTTGCCGCGTGCTCATGCGGCAACTTTCGAGCGAAGCCGTATGTTAAGGTCCTGAGCCGTAGACGGAGCCATGAGGGCCGCGTCCCTGCACGGCGGCACGACGCCCTTGCGCGCCGTTTGCCGCCGTAATAGCGCCCCACGGTCGACGACTCCGGCCGCTTCGCGCCAATGCCGCTCGCCCGCCATATCGAGCCCACGCCAGATGAAAGGCGCCAGCTGGCGGTCTACAAGTAGTCAGGCTTGGCGCCAGGCACGAGCATAGCAATGTTGTTCCCGTTCAGCAGGATCTGGTCCAGCTTTGTGAGCTTCTTGCCCTCTGGCGTGTCTTCAATTTCCGTGACGTCCTCCAGCACCATGTTCACATAAACGTCAAAGCCGCGCAGAGTGCCGACGATTTCCTTGTCGCCCTTCATAATGACCCACATCTTTGACCCGATACACCTATCGATAAGCTCAGATGGAAGTAGGTGACTGGGGTTGCCGGCGTAGTTGCCCTTCTTTGGCGCAATCATTCTTGTTCGCGGGCTCTCAACTCAAGTCGTCGGTCGCGGAGCGGGTGCCGAGTCAGGAAGAATACTACAACAACGGAGATATACCGGACATTCTCTCTTCTTTGGCGTGTTTGTGACGGGCACGCCCATGCCCCGTCCTTGGCACACACACGAAGGGCCCCCCAGCACACGAAAGCTCTCCCGGCACGACACAGCCGTGGGTCGACCTTTGATCCAGGCCCGAAACACGGCCGCTGTAGCCTACCAGTCTTTAGGGACTGGCGAGAGAGTGCCGACAACATCCAGCGCACAGGAACCAAGCCTACTGCCGTCGCGGCTCTTGACTTGGCAACCAGGGAGTTTGACTAACGCAATACTTCGCTGGTGCCCTCACACGACCACAGGCCACCTGTCTAACCACATACCGCCACCACGCCACGCTTGCGAGTGCGTTTGCACACGTCGGAGTGTCATAGGGCACACACAAACGGTGATCCGCGGGGCATTATACGACGGTATAGTAAGCCCTAACATATGGTACAATAGGCAGCAGCGTCACAAGCATAATGAACGCCCCTTACCACCAGATAAACGGTCCACTGATCCGCGCGTTTCAATCAGCTTGTCTGCGAGATTCAGTCAAAAGCAACAGACCTTGCAGACCTCCCCCCTTACACATGAAAATACAATAGCATCGTCTTACTGCCCCCATGTACCTGCAGACATTCTTCTGCCCTCACAGGCTGGTGCAACCTGATGCTGTTAAGTGAATGCGTCGGCAGCAAGCAAGCAAGCCGCGGCGGTGGCGTGCGCCGCCAGCCGGCTCCACCTGCCGCCATGAAAGCTGCAGCGGCGCTGAGTGGAGACGCTTGAGCTAGAGCTTGAGCTACAAAAATAGGGTCATCATCACTGCGGCAATGCACTGCAGCGGCGAGGTGAATCCACCTCCGCGTCCACACTGCTCTGCTCTCTTCCCGCGTGCGGTCCCGCCACAAGGGCACCAACCCCGCTCCTTACCCACCTAGTTTCCTCACCCTCCCGGCAGCCGCTCACGCCGCCACCTGCAGCCGCACCCCCTGCACCGCAGGATCCAGCTCTGCGCTGCCACCGCGCTGGGCCGTCGCCCTCTGCGCCGCGTCCACAAACTCCTCGTAGGTCACGGCGGCGATGGTGGACTGGTAGCGCTCCAGCGAGATGGAGTCGCGCAGCTGCGGCGCTGCGGTGGTCGTGTTGGTTGGGCGGGCACGGCACGTAGGGGCGCGTGTGCGTGTAGTGTATGTGTGAGTTCAGGTCAGAGGCAGGGTCAAGGACGCGGAGGCAGTCACGTGCGAGTCGTGGTCTGAGTTTGCCAGCACCACACAGAGGAGAGCCCGCAGCTCACCCAGGCGGGCCCACGCCCCTACCCCCTTGTATGCACACTCACACCAGCCCTCTACGGCCAGCCATACTAAGACACTGCATTCCACCGCTTACTTATGGGCCCGCTGTAGCCGGCCTTGCGCACCAGCGCGTCGACCGCCGCCTGCCGGTCCCAGCCCTGCTCCGGCGCCACGTCCGGCAGGAAGGTGGCGGTGCGGCGCACGCGCGCCTCTGGGTCGGTGAAGTGGATGATGATGCCGTGCGTGCCCACCGTCCAGTCCTGCCAGCCGGCCGCCTTCTCGAAGCGCGACAGCAGCGACACCTGACGCCATTAAGGGGTGAGTGGGTGGAGGGGGGGGCCATGGGCGTGTTGGGTCAGGGGAGGCTGCCGGCAGGCGAAATGTAGGGATTCACACGTCACCGGGCATGCAGGGAAGGTGCTGAGCAAAAAGATTGGGCCTCCACTAGACAGCCGGATGCCGTTATTCAGTTTTATGTCGCCGGGAAGTGGCCTTCTGCCTGACACAGGGCGCGGCTGCCGCGGCGCCCACGTCACACCGCTCCCCGCCTGCGCGCGCTGGAGGCTTCCCCTCCTTCCCCGTCATGACCGCTTCCCCCGCATTCCCGCTCCCACCTTGCATTGCAGCGATGGCAGCTCCTTGAGCTTGATCGGCGAGAAACGGTGGTCGCGTAGCGCCGAGTTGAGCGTGTAGTCGTGCAGCGCCGGGTGCAGCTGCTTGGGCTCCAGCGTGCCGATGCAACCGCGCAACCGGTGGTGCCCTCCGCTGGACCGCGTGTTCCACGTCACAAATAATGCGCAGCGAGTGTCGGGGAAGTTGGGCTCGGGCGCTGGGTTGCCGGAGAGGTGACTCTGCAAGACCCCAAAAGCGTAGAGGCAGTGCCACTTCTGCGCGATACTTGGGTCTACGCTCTCATCTATGCTAGGGAAAACCATTTTGGCAAAGTGCGGAGTTTTGTCGGCAGAGGCTCGGCTGGACTTGGAGACGGGACCAAGAGCAAAGCAGCTAGAGAACATCAATTGTGCGTTTTCATTGCGCGAGTGAACAGCTTATACAAGATAACTGGTATACACGGTAAGCGCTGATACAGGGAAAGGCGCGGGCCACTGAATCGCGCGGATTGTGTAGCGAGCAGGGTTTTATATGCGGGCGCCTCAGCTCAAGCCTGGAAACATCGCAAATATACAGCCGCGACAATGGACGTTATCGCACCTCAATATCACGTAAGGCCTCGACAGGGCGAAAGTTAGGAGTTTTCCCCCGACAGCTGACCTTGCCCTGCTGCTTTCCTGGGCGCACAGGAACGGCAGTCGCGGCAGATGTGCCTCAAGCACACGCTCAATAACCTGTTTCAGGGGCCGGTGACCACATCCGCTGGGCTGGACTCGCTTGCGGACTTGCTCTCGCCGGCAGCGTCTTTCGGCTTCAGCGCGCATAGGTACGCTGCGGATGCTAAATTTATATCTTCATGCTGCTTCTCAGGAGCGTTTACACACAGCCCCCGCACCCGTCGCACCGCACGCGCTGTCCTGTTTCCCTGGTGAACTCCAACACAGCCTGGTCAGCACAGGTCCTCGACCTCGCGCCAACATGCCGGCACCCGCCCCGCCGCTCGCAGGACCGCGTTCCTAGGCAACTATGACGTCAACGTGCTGGAGCTAGCACTACAGTCACGAAACAAGGTGAGCTGCCTGCGCAGCTGCCTCGCCGTTCCTTTGCGCGGCGCCTAGTGATAGGCGCTGCCTCCCGACACCCCCCGCAGAACCTCCAGTGGGTCAGCCCACCCCATGCTTCCGCTGCTGCCGCTGGAGCACCCGGAAGCGCGGTGAGCCCGCTGTGGCCGGAGCCGGCGCTGCTGAACCGGCCCGACCTGTTCGCGCTGGTGCTCAACGTGCCGTCGCCGGCGGCCGCCTGGGGCCTGGCATCGCTGGCGCGGCGGCTGGGCCTGGCGGGCCGGCACTGGCTGGGCTTCCGGCGCTTCGGCGGCCAATGGTGCGTGGGCTGTGGAGGCCGCAGAGGCTGCTGCGTGACCTGGACTGCCGACAATGCGGGGCAGGGCGCAGCACCGAGGGGCGGCGGCACGCCTCCCGCGGGTCATGCGTGGTGGTCTCGCCAGGTGCCACGGCGAATGCAACCCGTGCGCCGGCTGTGCTCCCCACCGCGCACATCGCTGCAATCCTCAATCAGCGCATCGCGGCGCGCCGTCCCTCTGCTGCACCTCCACCGCCCCGACCCCATCTCCTTAGGTACAACCTGGACAGCAACCTGCCCGCCCCGCAGCTGGTGGGCGACGACGACGCGCTGCGCGCCGTGCTGTGGGAGCGGTACGGCTGTGGCGGCTGCGGTGCCGGCGGACCGAGCAGCGACGGCGGCAGGGGCAGACGGGTTGGGTCTGGCGGCGGCAGCGCTGAGCGCCCGCAGCTGCTGGCGGTGCTTGATGGCGCGCCGCCTTCGGAGCCAGGCGAGCGGCCGCCGTGGGTGGGCTAGCAGCGCAGCTGTGGACGGCAGTGCAAAGTGTGGAGCGAGCTGACACCACGAGCAAACCAAGGTGAGAGGGGGCGTATGGACACGGGAGGCCGGACTGGGACAGGCCGTCATTGCCGGCAGCGGCGTAAGTGGCAGCCGGGTCCAGGCTGCCAAGTGCTGCCCGAGGCGCAGCTTGCCTCGAAGCTGTTTTACGGACCTGGTTTGCTCGTAGCGAAAGGGATTGGCGGCTTGGCATGCTCAAGCACAGGATAGATGTGCCGTGCGCGGTGCGCGGTGCCGGTCGGCCGTTGGCTCTCGCCTTCGAGGCAAGCTGTTCTCTGGGAACTTGCAGGCCTCCAGCGTTGCATGTCTACCGTCATGTGGAAGCAATGGATGAAAACCCCATATGGGAAGGCAAAAGAAACCTAGCGGAGCACTATTCGTGTCGGACCGCAAGGCTTCCCACTCGCTCTCCCCGCCGTCCGCTTTCCCGCCTGGACGACCGCGCATCGGCCGCTGCCAGCGCATTGCTAGTCTGGGCCGGTGCCGGGGTCTTTCTATAGTTGGCGCGCACAACTGGATCCTACCTCTGGCGCCCCACTCCTTTTGTGGGCTGTCAGCTGGGCAGCAGGTGCGCGCCCTACCTCCGTTCCTACCTTCCTTCCAATCGCGTTCAGCACCCACGCGCTCCCTAACGAGCAGCACCTTGGCTCAAATGCATTGCTTGCAGGTTGATCCCGCGACTGTGCAAAGTCGCGCGGCGCCCGAACTGAACGCGGTCAGAGCCGCCTCTGCCCGCTCGCGCCTGCCGGCCAAAATGCACCGACGCGCGGCGCTGTCTTATAATGCAGCGGCGTTATCGCTGGTGCTGCTGGTGCTGTGGAGCTGCAGCGCCGGCGCCAGCGGGGGCACGGCCGCTGCTTCGGGCTCCATGGCTGCCCGGTTCGTAGACACCCAGGCAGCCTCGGCGGGCAGCCACCGCCCGCACCAGCACCAGCACCGCCGCCTGCTGACAGCTTACTTTGTGGGACACCCGCTTCCGCCGCGGTACCCGCCAGCGCCTAGCCCCAGCTACGGCCCACCTGGCCCCAGCTACGGCCCCGGATACGGCGCCTCTCCGCCGCCGCCTGTGTATGTAGGCCAGCCCGTGGCGCCCAGCCCTCCCCCACCCGCGCCCCCGCCCATGCTTGACGCCCCAGCCCAGCCTCCTCCGTCTTCCCCGGCGCCAGAGCTGTTGCAGAGCCCGCCGTCACCACCCAAGGCCGACTTTCCACCGCCACCATCGCCTACACGTACCGACAGCCCCAGCCCCAGCCCCGAGCAGGAGCATAGCCCCCCCTCCAGCCCAACCCCAAGCCCCGAGCAGAAGCATAGCCCCAGCCCGAGCCCCGAGCAGGAGCCGAGCCCCAGCCCGAGCCCATCCCCTCGGCCCAGCCCCAGCCCCAGCCCCGAGCAGGCGCCAAGCCCCAGCCCCAGCCCATCCCCTCGGCTCAGCCCCAGCCCGAGCCCCGAGCAGGAGCCGAGCCCCAGCCCATCCCCTCGGCTCAGCCCCAGCCCGAGCCCCGAGCAGGAGCCGAGCCCCAGCCCATCCCCTCGGCTCAGCCCCAGCCCGAGCCCCGAGCAGGAGCCGAGCCCCAGCCCATCCCCTCGGCCCAGCCCCAGCCCCGAGCAGGAGCCGAGCCCCAGCCCGAGCCCCAGCCCCAGCCCCAGCCCCGAGCAGGCGCCAAGCCCCAGCCCCAGCCCAGCCCCTCGGCTCAGCCCCAGCCCGAGCCCCGAGCAGGAGCCGAGCCCCAGCCCGTCCCCTCGGCTCAGCCCCAGCCCCAGCCCCAGCCCCGAGCAGGAGCCGAGCCCCAGCCCCAGCCCATCCCCTCGGCTCAGCCCCAGCCCAAGTCCAAGCCCCGAGCAGGCGCAGAGTCCCAGCCCGTCCCCTCGGCCCAGCCCCAGCCCCAGCTCGAGCCCGGCCCCGCGGCCCAGCCCCAGCCCGAGAACAGCCCCGCGGCCCAGTCCAAGCCCCAACTTTTCTCCTACACCTAGACCTAGCCCGTCACCGTCGCCACCTCCTTCCCCGTCGTACGGTGGCACTCAGCAAGCCAGCCCTCCACCTTCCCCTCCTGCGCCAGTGTCACCTCTGCCCTCGCCGCGGCCACCGTCGCTCGAGCTACCGTCGCCGCCATCTCAGCCTTCTACGCCCTCTCCGCCTTCGCCATCCCCTCCCTCGCCCTCGCCACCTGCGCCGGTCCTGTTGTCGCCCTATCCTCCATCCCCGTCGCGGCCTTCTCCCTCTCCGCCCTCGCCTTCTCCGCCTTCCCCTGCGCCCTTGTCGCCCCAGCTGCCCTCCCCTTCGCCTCCCTCTCCTTCTCCGCCGTCCCCCGCTCCGCCGCCGCCCTCATCCGCCGGCTACTTCGAGCTCCTCGAGGGCGGCAACCTGACGGCCCCCAACGTGGCCCTGGCGATGGCCAACATCCCCTACACCCGCCGCTACTGGTTCCTGGAGCGTGCGTACGGGCAGGGAGAGAGTGAGTAGCTCTTGTTTAGGGTTCCTGGGCAGTCGTGTTTGGGCTTGTCATGTAGGCGGCAATGTAGGCGGCTGGTTGTAAAACAGCAGACAGAGCATCGCGCGCCAGTGCCAGTGTTAGGCATGCTTTGCATGGACGCTAACAATGTCTCTACAGTAATCACGTGCTGCCACTTGCCGCTGCTGCCTCCCGTTACTCCCGTCGCCCTCCGCCGGCAACTTGCAGACTTACCGGTGGTGTTCTCTCAGCCCAACACCGGTACCCTGGACCTGGACTCGGGACAGGTGGGCGGGCGGGCGCGTCGTTGGGTGCACCGCTGCTAGCTGGCTCGGTTCCGTCTATCATCATCACGTGCGATAATCTCAGAACACACGATTACACACGCGCATGCACCCGCCGCACCCGCAGAAGCTCAAGTACAACGCCGTCTTCAACCCCGGCTGCTCCGGCATCATCATCCTGCCCGACGGCCGGCTGCACACCTTTGGAGGCGACGCCGCCAGCCCCGTGCGGGCCATTGGCGACGGCCGCAAGAAGATCATGGTGGGTACGGTGCGCGGTGCGGTGTGCAGAGTTCAGTGCGTTTTGCGGTGTGCGTTTCGGTGTGCGGTTCAACGGGCTGGCGGCGCCCGGCGGGCTTCATTACCTTGGTCTGGCGGCGGCAGCGAGCGCCATCGGCTGCATGCGCAGGGCCACGCACGTGCATGCTCCCTGGTCCCCCAAGCATCTACCGCTTGCGGCACCGCCTTGCTGCTACCTGCTGCGTGCCTAGCGCTTCCTGGCTGCACCCTGTCCCTGACCCTGTTGCTGCCTGCTGCCATCCACCTGCCTGCCTGCCTCACATACCGTACAGGCCTTCAACGCCGCCACGTCGACCAGCACCGTCCTGACCGCCATGCAGGAGAACCGCTGGTACCCCAGCCCGCTGACTCTCAGTAACGGCAAGGTGAGGGCGGCCTCGCTTGCCGCTTCATCCCGTGCCATGTCTCCATCGTCGTGCGTGCGCAGCTGCCTAGGCCGCACGTTTCCGACGCCCACGGACCTGACCCCTCGCCTCATCACCCACAGGTGCTGATCGTGGGCGGCTCAAACGCGTGCCTGGTGGGCCCCACCTGGGACTTCGCAGAGCTGTGGGACCCGGCGGCGCCCGCCGCGCCTACCGTCAACGTCACCATGCCCCCCACCTTTGTCAAGACCATGGGCCTCAACTGGTGAGCAGGACACGAAGCTCGGAATGCACAGCTTCACAATGCATGAATGGAGACGGCGCCGGCGTGACTGACAGATACAGTAGCCATCGACTTATCTGAAGTGCCCTTGTGCGTTGCCATAACTACAGGTATCCATTCATGCAGCTTCTGCCGAACGGTAAGCGCTTCGTCTATTTTAAGCGGTTTGTTGTATCCCAGGACCCATCACGGCCAAGGCTCCACAAGCTCTATGCCACTTTCAATTGACTCTGCGCACAGGCGACATCCTGTGGTTCGTGGAGAAGGCTGGCGCCATCACGGACGGCAACTTCAACGTCCTTGTGGACCTGCCGCCCTTCCCCGCCGCCATTACGTAAGTGCACAGTGCGTCAGGATGGGAGGATCCCCGGCACTCGGTAATCACAACCTGATCAGGCCCTGCCCTTGCTTGTGCCGTTGCCTCCCCTCAACCCTCCGTCCACCCTTGTCAATGCGCAGGCACTGCACCATGTTCCCGGCGACCTCCTCCATCTCGGTCCTGGCCATGGGACCTCCCACCTACGACCTCAGCTTTGTCATCTTCGGAGGCGGGGTGGGTGTCTGCTTGGTTGGACTCCGCGCGGCAGTATCCTGCATCTTGATTCCTCACTCGTCGTTCATGTATGCCTTTGCGGCATTCCTATGTGACGGTTCGACGCTTTCTAGTATGCAGGACTGCAGCGGCAACCTCAACGCCCAGGCCGCCACCACCAGCCTGCGCCTGGACATCACCAAGTGCGGCGCCAGCTACTGCTTTGGCAAGGGGTGAGCTGAGGAGCGGCTGGGCGCAGGGGCGGTTGTTTTGTTCTTGGACTGACCTCCTCGCCTGCCTCCCACTGAACGCCCCCACGCCTGCAGCTGGGAGGTAGAGGACATGCTGGGCGTTCCTCGGGTGATGGGCGACTCCACGCTGCTGCCCAACGGCAAGGTGCTGCTGCACGGAGGCGCGCAGGTGCGGGGGGCTACCGGGCTACTGAGGCGGCGCGGGAGCGACATGAGCTGGTGTGGTTTCCGGCCCGCCAGGTTCATACATACTCCAGCTGGGGGCGCGGGGAGTTCTCTGAGTCGTCCCTTCCCTGAGTATGCAACCTTGCCACTGCTTCACAGCTTGGCGGCGCCAATGCGGGCCCGGGCTGGTCCACCAAGGCCAACTTCCAGTCCCTCATGTACGATCCGTACAAGCCGGCCGGCCAGCGGTACAGCAAGATGGACTTTGCGCCCATCGCGCGTGTGTACCATTCCGCCAACTGCCTGGACCCCAGCGGCAAGGTGCTGGTGGCGGGCTGCGAGAACTGCGGATCATACCAGCAGCTGGTGCGTGAGAGGGGCGGGGGAACTAAGAAGGGAGCTTGCTTACCGCGGATGCCTCTTGCTAGCTAAGCTACAACCCGTCCACACGCATGTGCAGCAAGACATACAGGACTCGCTCCCTGTCTTCCTTGGCCTTGCTCCTCATGTGTCGCATACACACGCAGGCCCCGGGCATGTCGCCGAGTCCGGACGCGCCTCTGGAGCACCGTCTGGAGTGGGCGGTGCCGGCCGAGATCGCACCCGGCGTGACCCGGCCGGTCATCATCGCCGCACCGGGCTCACTCGCGCGCGGCAGGTAGGTGTGTACGGCGGCGGAGCGTTGTACTACTGCTGGTTTACTTGGCGACTGCGCGACTTGTTGACATGGCACAGCGTTTGCTTACCGTATGAAAACGTTTTGCGCGCGGCTGCGCCTCTTTGTCTTGTGTGCAGCGCCATCACCGTGTCGTACTCCTATCCCGGCGTTGATTCCATCACCGGCGCCGCGCTGGCCGCCCCGTGCGCCTGCACCCACTCGCTCAACATGGGCCAGCGCGTCATCCTACTCGAGGTGATGAGCCTAACCTAGCTACCTGGCTGCCACGTGTGCCATTGTGCACGTCCTGCGGGTGCCTGGTCTGGCCGCCGCCCCCTCCCCCCCCGCCTGGCGTCGATGATTGCAATCTCACGGCTGTACCGCTGGTGCTCGTGCAGGCGTCGCCCGTTCCTGGCGCGCCCGACCAAGTGGCGGTCACGGCGCCGCCCGCCGGCCTGTTCGGCAAGGCGCTGCTGGGGCCGCACCTGCTGTTCCTGATGGGGGCGGGCGGCACCTACAGCGAGGGCGTGTGGATCACCGTGACGGCCTAGACTGGAACACAACGTGATGTGATAGGGATGCACAGCCCCAGGCTTGCGTAATACTTGTGCCTACCTGCGGTGTGTTACGGCTGTGACTCCAATGACGGACCCATCTAGCCACAGCATGAGGCGCATGTGATCTGAACAAGACTAGAATGCCATCGTGCTTTCCTTTCATTCTTTTTTTCCTGCAACACACATAGGTGAATACACCACCTTGAGCTGATTCACCAGCTCCAACGAAGAATGCTATGAATAACGCCTGAGACCATTCTACGTGAGGAGAAGAGCATTTGTCGGCATGCTTATGGTTGGTTTATGGCAAGCAAACGAAGAATCATACCGTAAAGAGAGTATGACCCTCAGAGCGGGTGCAGTGACGCGCGAGGGAGAGCTTATGGTGCATGAGAGTGTGTACAGACCACGCATGAGCAAACAGAGCGATGTTGAAGCTGATGGCTGGCGCCGGGTGCACTGATGAGGCAGGAGGGGAGGAGGCAGGTAGGGCCGAGCGCGAACGAGCGTGAACGTGACGTGGCTGTGCGTAGTACCGTACGAGTGTGGCGTGGCGTGACCGTTTTATCTTACTACTACAACAGGACGCGCGGGTGAGGGGCGGTGGATTCGGATTGGGGGGTAATGGATGGACCTGGCTTGGTGTGGGGACGGTAGGCCAGCGTGCAGGCGTCTTGCTTGGGCAGTACGCCAAGGCCGCCTGGCGACCAGGGGCACGGCCGACCGTAGGAGCGCAAGCGAGCAGCAACGGCCGCTGTGTAAGTCACGTGAAGTTTGCGTGTGTGACCATGGCGCTCGCGCATGCACCACCCCGAGGCAGAAGGGGCAGCAAATCAACGCACTACCAGGGCGCGCGGCAAAACGCATGCAACACCAAGCTTAGCACCAGGGGTGAAAAGGGTTGCGTCGTTCGACCCAGCCAGACACAGCTGGGCCATTTTGTGTCCGGAGCCCGGAGGGAAACCAGGGGGGGGCGGGAAACTGCAGACTCCTTTTGGGTGACGATCGGGGTCCACAAGGCAGTGATGGAGAGCATGGTTGCAGACGCCCCCGGAGGGCTTTTCATCTCATGGTTTAATATAAATAACCTTGCCAATATATAAGCTTGCCAATATATAAGCTTGCCCATATTCCACAGAATGGCGCGACTTCGTCTCGGACACCCAGCCCGCACCCGCCTAGCCGAGTCGTCCTTCGGCGACTAGGCCACAAGACCCTGCAGGTGTGTGTGGGAGCAGCGAAGAATTGGGGCGTGGCGCGGTGACCCCGAGATCGCCCAGTCTCTCCTCTCGCTCGCCTCGTTCTCGCCCTTTCTACACATCGTCGTTTACCACATCTCTCGTTTCGTATTTTTGCAGGTAGTCGTATCCCTTTAGACGGCTCCGCGCGCGACCGTGGGCCGCCTCCGCGTTGTCACCTGTAATTGCCGGAAGAGGTGAGCCCGTATTGCACCCTGCATCTTGGAAAGTCCGGGGCAGCTGCACAAGGCACAGGGAACTGACTGGACTAGGCCCGGGTAGAGCGGTAACAATCGCTCTCGCTATCGCTCTCGCTCTTGCTCTTGCTCTTGCGTCTCTCCTCGTATCTATCTCGTATGTTTCATATTCTTTATGTACGGGCGTTCTATTGCTGGTTTGCATGCAGAGGAACGATGAAGCCAGGCACGGACCCGCCGACCGGGCTTCCGGCGCTCCTCAGCCCACAGACCACGCATCAACAACGTGCCGACAAGCAGCAGCAGCGGTTGCATAAGCCGCCGCCGCAGCAGGGGTCGCCACTCCGCAAGTTCATTGGCTCCGTGGCTTCCTTGTTCAGAAGGGGCACGTCACAGCCCGCAGACGAGGAGGAGGAGGTCGACCTGGCGGCGGCTGGGCCCAGCAGCGGGCGGCGGCCATTCCGGTCATTCCGGCCGTCAGCGGTGGCAAGCTCGGCAGCAGTGACGGATTTGTTGGCGGAATCTGGCGTCGACGACGACTTCGTCAGCGCCAAAGATGACATGGAGGAGGAGGAGGAGGTTGGGGAGGAGGTTCCCAACTGGTTCCTGACCAGGACGCTCGAGGCTGCCTGTGCGCTTCGGCAGCAGATGGCTCGGCGGCGGGCTGCGGCAGATGGCTCGGCGGCCGCTGCCTCGGCGCCCGGCCCGGCGGCCGCTGCCTCGGCGCCCGGCCCGGCGGCCACGCTCACACACCAGGTGTCGCCTGGTGATGGTAGCCCGGAGGCTGTATCGGTGTGCAGCCTTCTCCGAGGCATCGTGCAAAACGGCGCAGCTTGGCTGAAGGGTTTGGGAAAGCCCAGCATCCAGGACGTCGCCACAGCGCTGCAGCTGCCGCCATACCCCGGCGACATCTCCCGGCTCGGCTGCGTGGCGGGCACGGTAATGCCGGTGAACCGGACGACCGAACCTGGGGCCGGGCGCCAGCGAGCAGGAGGTGGAGGCGGAGTCGCGCCGGCTGGCATGCGGCAGTGCGGTGCCGGCCTTCATGGAGCCGGCGCGCGCCAACCTGGGGCCGGGCGCCAGCGAGCAGGAGGTGGAGGCGGAGTCGCGCCGGCTGGCAGGCGGCAGCGCGGTGCCGGCCTTCATGGAGCCGGCGCGCGCCAACCTGGGGCCGGGCGCCAGCGAGCAGGAGGTGGAGGCGGAGTCGCGCCGGCTGGCAGGCTGCGCAGGCGGCAGAAGTGCGGTGCCGGCCTTCATGGAGGCGGCGCGCGCCAACCTGGGGCCGGGCGCCAGCGAGCAGGAGGTGGAGGCGGAGTCGCGCCGGCTGGCATGCAGCAGTGCGGTGCCGGCCTTCATGGAGCCGGCGCGCGCCAACCTGGGGCCGGGCGCCACCGAGCAGGAGGTGGAGGCGGAGTCGCGCCGGCTGGCATGCAGCAGTGCGGTGCCGGCCTTCATGGAGCCGGCGTGCGCCAACCTGGGGCCGGGCGCCAGCGAGCAGGAGGTGGAGGCGGAGTCGCGCCGGCTGGCAGGCGGCAGCGCGGTGCCGGCCTTCGTGGAGCCGGCGCGCGCCAACCTGGGGCCGGGCGCCAGCGAGCAGGAGGTGGAGGCGGAGTCGCGCCGGCTGGCAGGCGGCAGCGCGGTGCCGGCCTTCATGGAGCCGGCGCGCGCCAACCTGGGGCCGGGCGCCAGCGAGCAGGAGGTGGAGGCGGAGTCGCGCCGGCTGGCAGGCGGCAGCGCGGTGCCGGCCTTCATGGAGCCGGCGCGCGCCAACCTGGGGCCGGGCGCCAGCGAGCAGGAGGTGGAGGCGGAGTCGCGCCGGCTGGCAGGCGGCAGCGCGGTGCCGGCCTTCATGGAGCCGGCGCGCGCCAACCTGGGGCCGGGCGCCAGCGAGCAGGAGGTGGAGGCGGAGTCGCGCCGGCTGGCAGCTGCAGCGGCAACATTGGGCCGCAGGAAGGAGTGCGCAAAATGTGGCGGCCAAGACGCAGCCTGTAAGGTGTGTGTAGGGCGTGAGAAGGATCGCGCCCGGAAGCAGAAGGAAAAGCAGGAGCAGGAGGCAGCCGCAGCTGCGGCTGGTTTTGCAGGGATGGACAAGGGTCCCTCGAAGCGGGAGCTGCAGGCCGAGCTCAGGAAGCTTGGTCTGTCGGGGGCAGGCATCAAATCGGTGCTGGCCCACCGCCTGTCAGAGGCTAAGGCACGGGGAGCGTCAGGTGTTCCAGGGGCGGCGGCAGGGCAGGGATAGGGCTTGTGGTGGTGGTGGTGCTGCAGGTGCAGGGGGGTGGAGCCAGTTGAGGTGAAGGTGGGCCCTGCAACATGCGAGGGCGTGTCCATAAAAAGACCCATGACGCATGGACATATCAGGAGGTGGAATCTTGGAAGAACGGAAGGGGTGTGAGGAGGACAAGGAGGAGGGGTGGCACGAGGGCACCAAGAGTCTGTTGAGGGCCCCAGAAGCTTGGAGGACGTTGGGCCGGCGGCCGCCGCTGCAGAAGAGGAATCTGACTTGGTACTCCAGCTTGCCTGCCTTGTTAAACCTGCTGCCTTCGCACCTGCTTACCTCCACGTGCTCCTCACCGTCCGAAGCTAACGAAACGACGATGTGTAGAAAGGGCGAGAACGAGGCGAGCGAGAGGAGAGACTGGGCGATCTCCGGGGGCGTCTGCAACCATGCTCTCCATCACTGCCTTGTGGACCCCGATCGTCACCCAACGTCCTCCACGCCCAGACGGCTTTGCTGCGCTCGAGGCAAGCTCGCAAGAACCGGTTACACTGTCCGAGCGATGCCACGATGCCAAGGTTACATAACAGCAGCGCAAGAGGCGGCAGTTTATTCGTATGTCTGGTCCTCGCCGCCGCGGATCTGGGATCCGGCGAGCTTCGCGGCAGGCGCCGCCCAGCGCTGGAGGTGAGCGCTGATGGAGCGCAGTTGCGCGGCGAGCGCCCGATCTGACCCAAGCGGCTGGTGGCTGCACGTATACCAGATTGTCCCGCGCTAACGGGGCATACCCTTTGCTTGCGCCACAGCACTCGCGGCGCCGCGCGGTCTGATCCGGGGCACACAACCTTCCAAGCCGCGCTGAGACCCCCGGCCTACTTCGCTTCATTCAATCGGTCAACGTGCCATATGGCTCAACGGCAACGGCGGGCGTCGCTGCGGTGCGCTGGCAGCAGGTTGCTCGCAGCAGCACTGCTATTGCTGCTGGCCGCGCCGTCGCCTCGAAGCTTCGCGGCTGCGGCGCGCCTCGGCAGCAGCCGTCACCTGCTGCACAGCGGCGGCGGCCAGCAGCAGCAGGATGACACTGCTACTGAGAGTTTGCTTCAGGAAGCAGTCGGGGTAGGCATTAGCAGCAGCAACACGCAGGCGGGCCTCAGTGCTACAGCCGCGGTCCTGGGGGAAGCCGGCGGCGTGGCGGGTGCAAGCGCTGCTGCCTCTGCCGCCGGTAGGAGCCTGGGCCAGGGCCAGCAGCTGCTGAGCTCTGCAGGGGACCAGCACCGGAGCGGGAAGCTGGACAAGGGTTCTGCTGCTGGCAAGCCGGAGTCGCAACAGCAAGGCAAGGACGCCAAGCAGGGCAAGCAGCAGGACGGTAAGAAGCAGCAGGGCAAGCAGCAGCAGCAGGGCGCCGCCTACTATGATGACTCGAGCTACTTACTGGCGTCGTCTCCGCAGCAGCTGCTGCAAGACAATGGAGACCAGGGCGTGGGTGCAGCAGCAGCAGCACAGCACGACACAGCAGGGGCTTACTACAACCAACCGCTGCGTGCAGCCAGCCCCAGCCCCAGCCCCAGCGTTACTGCTATCCCAGACACGCACTGGCCGGCAGCTGCCTGGCCGCCCACCTACGCCCCGCCACCTTCCTACCCTCCACCGCCCTCGCCGTACCCGCCATCGCCGTCGCCTCCCTCTCCTCCCTCGCCACCACCATCTCCCCAGCCCCCCAGCCCTTCGCCACCTTCACCTGAGCCGCCGTCCCCCGCTCCGCCCTCGCCCCGGCCCCCGTCTCCTTTGCCTCCCTCTCCCCCGCCCCGCCCCCCGCGGCCACCGTCACCTCCTCCTCGTCCGCCGAGCCCCCCACGCCCCCCGTCGCCGCCTCCCTCGCCACCTCGCCCACCTTCGCCCCCTCCATCCCCTCGGCCTCCTTCACCCGCGCCGCCATCCCCTTCCCCACCATCCCCGTCTCCCCCGTCGCCAGAGCCGCCCTCGCCGTTGCCTCCTTCCCCATCGCCGCCCTCCCCATCACCTCCCAGCCCAGCGCCGCCTCCCAGCTACCCGGGCACCTATGGTGGCGGCGGCGGCGGGACCTACCCCCCGGCCGCCTCTGTCCCTCCTCCCTCCGGTGACTCTTATCCGCCGTCCCCCGCTCCGCCGCCACCCTCATCCGCCGGCTACTTCGAGCTCCTCGAGGGCGGCAACCTGACGGCCCCCAACGTGGCCCTGGCGATGGCCAACATCCCCTACACCCGCCGCTACTGGTTCCTGGAGCGCGCGTACGGCCCGGGGGAGGGTGAGTGGGCCGTTTGCTCGGTGCTGCGGGCGGCCAGTAATGGCGCCGCCGGCGCATGGAAGGCAATCAATCGTGGGCACGTGACCCGCATGCATGCGTGTATGTGTGCGTGGGGAACATAGCGGGGGGGGGGCAGAGGGGGGCATGCACGAGGGCGCTCAACTGCAACAGCAGCTCCTGTGTGTGTGTGTGTGCTGGGCCCCACATACCCCACCGCGCATACGGTACGTACGCAGGCCTGGGCACCGGCCCCAACACCGGCACACTGGACCTGGACTCCAAAGAGGTGGGTAGCTTTATACATGCTTGCGGGTCAAAGGCCGTGCATGCGAAGACCGAGCCCAACATCAAGCAAGCAGCGGCAGCCTGATGTAAAGCCCCTGCTGCGCACACGGCACACAATGCGTGCGTCGCCTGCAGAAGCTCAAGTTCAACGCCATTCGCAACCCCGGCTGCTCCGGCATCATCACCCTGCCCGACGGCCGGCTGCACGCCTTCGGAGGCGACGCCGCCAGCCCCGTGCGCAACCTGTTGGATGGACGCAACCAAATCATGGTGCGTGATCGGGTTTTGGTGCTGAGGGGTGGTCGTTTGCTTTGAACGCTGCACCGCACACTGCATGCTGTGATATCGAATTAACCCATGCGCGTGACCACTATTTAAAACGCCAACTTGGCACGCACCTGCGCACCTGCCGCTGCCTACCTGTGCACCGGCCTGCTGCCTTCCCGCTTGCTTGCAAGCGAGCAGGCATTTGAGCGCGGCAGTACGGCCATGGTCCAACTGGGCGTCATGCAGAAGAACCGCTGGTACCCCACCCCGCTGGTGCTCAGCAGCGGCAAGGTGTTGATCGTGGGCGGCTCAAACGCGTGCCTGCTGCCGCCCACCTGGCCCTTCGCCGAGCTGTGGGACCCGGCGGCGCCCGCTGCGCCCACCGTCAACGTCACCATGCCCCCCACCTTTGTCAAGACCATGGGCCTCAACTGGTGAGCGGGACGAGCCGTGGGTGCGTGTGAGCGAGCCATGCACGGCGGCACGGGCGAAGGATGTGGTAGCGTTCCGAAGCCTGTTTGGGCAGCGGGGGCTTAACCAGCCTAAAGGACCGTACCGCACCAACCATCATATAACCGCATCCCCCGCACACTCTCCTCGACCACGTGCTTTTACATGCACGCTCTACGTGTTTGAAATCCACGAACTGCTGCAGGTACCCGTTCATGCAGCTTCTACCAAACGGTGGGTTCCTACTTAGGCAGACCCATATCGCGTTTGCGTGGGGCTGCACAAGGCATGCGTGCATGAGGCCGCGGCGGTAAGTAAGTGATGCGGGCCTCAAGGCACCTCCCCATGGGTGGCCCAACCTCCCCGACCGCTTTTGCGCCCCTTGCCTGATTGCCACCAGGCGACATTCTGTGGTTTGTGGAGAAGGCTGGCGCCATCACGGACGGCAACTTCAACGTCATCGTGGACCTGCCGCCCTTCCCCTCCGCCATCACGTAAGCGAAGAGCGCAAGGAGGATTTGAGTCCGCACCTGACTGGCCCGGCCTAGCCTTGACCACTGACCCTGAGCCGCCCCTCCTGCCTTGCTTGTGCCGTTGCCTCCCCTCAACCCTCCGTCCACCCTTGTCAATGCGCAGGCACTGCACCATGTTCCCGGCGACCTCCTCCATCTCGGTCCTGGCCATGGGACCTCCCACCTACGACCTCAGCTTTGTCATCTTCGGAGGCGGGGTGGGTGTCTGCTTGGTCGGACTCCGCGCGGCAGTATCCTGCATCTTGATTCCTCACTCGTCGTTCATGTATGCCTTTGCGGCATTCCTATGTGACGGTTCGACGCTTTCTAGTATGCAGGACTGCAGCGGCAACCTCAACGCCCAGGCCGCCACCACCAGCCTGCGCCTGGACATCACCAAGTGCGGCGCCAGCTACTGCTTTGGCAAGGGGTGAGCTGAGGAGCGGCTGGGCGCAGGGGCGGTTGTTTTGTGCTTGGACTGACCTCCTCGCCTGCCTCCCACTGAACGCCCCCACACCTGCAGCTGGGAGGTAGAGGACATGCTGGGCGTTCCTCGGGTGATGGGCGACTCCACGCTGCTGCCCAACGGCAAGGTGCTGCTGCACGGAGGCGCGCAGGTGCGGGGGGCTACCGGGCTACTGAGGCGGCGCGGGAGCGACATGAGCTGGTGTGGTTTCCGGCCCGCCAGGTTCATACATACTCCAGCTGGGGGCGCGGGGAGTTCTCTGAGTCGTCCCTTCCCTGAGTATGCAACCTTGCCACTGCTTCACAGCTTGGCGGCGCCAATGCGGGCCCGGGCTGGTCCACCAAGGCCAACTTCCAGTCCCTCATGTACGATCCGTACAAGCCGGCCGGCCAGCGGTACAGCAAGATGGACTTTGCGCCCATCGCGCGTGTGTACCATTCCGCCAACTGCCTGGACCCCAGCGGCAAGGTGCTGGTGGCGGGCTGCGAGAACTGCGGACAATACCAGCAGCTGGTGCGTGAGCAGGGCGGGGGAACTGAGAAGGGAACTTGCTTGCCGCGGATGCCTCTTGCTAGCTAAGCTACAACCCTCAGTGTGTGTGTGGTTACAAGGTGGTGCACACTTCTCGTAACGTTAATGTTACAGCTGTGGGCCTGCCTCCGACCCGGGCCCGACACACGGCCTCTGCAGCCTACCAGTCTCTGGACTGGCGAGAGCGCTCACAAAAACAGCGCTAGAAACCCAAGCCCACGGCTGACCTGCCCTACCCGCGCACAGCAAGCCTAGCCGCGAAACGAGAAACGCCTCCCTGTGCTCTCCTGAGCCCACAGGACCAGGCGGTGTGGAGACAGCTCGCGCACCTAATACCTCAAACGAAACCCCCGACAAGAGACAACCCGAAGACGAGCAACCCACGCGCGCGCTCCCCTGGGGGCTACCAACGCCTGGGAACACACGTGTCACCCTTCTGCTACTCATCAGCAGGCCACACGTAGCAAGAGGGACAGGGCCGGCGAGAACGCTCAAAGCCGCCGCACCTAGCCGCCAAAGCTACAGCCCAAACCACCAACTCAATCGAGTCACCTACCGCAGAGGGGACAAGCACGCAACCGAGCGCCTACCCGCCACCACAAGGGTCGTGAACATACGTCACCGTCAACGGTACCACCCACACACACACGTACACACACAAACCGCGTCTCATCTACACTCTATCTAGCACCGCTTATAAGCAGCAGTTGCGAGCTGACAAGACTTGACTAAGCAGGTTGCTGAACCTTAATGCGCCCGCCCTGCACGGCTAGCAGGGGGTGCGCTGTGCCTACCTCCCTCCACCCCTTCCTGGGCACCCCTAATCTTGCGAAGTCCTGCAGCCGCCTCCAAAACCCTGTCACCGCTTCCGCTTTAGCGATTTCTACCGGCTCAGTCTCCATACCCTCTGGGGGCCCTGCATTGGTAACTGCCCTCAACCTCGTCCGGGCGCGTTCCATGGCCGAGAGGGCGGCAATTACCACCACGTCCCACACTGCTTGCTGCACTCCGTGAGGCGGTTCTGCTAGCCATAGCTGCTGCCGAGTGATGGTGTTCGCCATCGCCGCGTTAATCTGCTCCAGCACTGCCTGCGCCACGGGACACTCCCAGAAGTGATGTGCTCGCGGCGAGCAGGGTGCGCCGTTCTCGTGTCTTCCAACCTCTTGAAAACCGAAGGCCCGGGCCGGGGTGACCCTTATAACGCCTAGTAAACTATGATTGTTCAACTCTCTTGACCGGCCCTCGCAAGGGGCACATTCCTGCTCCTCACAACCCGTCCACACGCATGTGCAGCAAGACATACAGGACTCGCTCCCTGTCTTCCTTGGCCTTGCTCCTCATGTGTCGCATACACACGCAGGCCCCGGGCATGTCGCCGAGTCCGGACGCGCCTCTGGAGCACCGTCTGGAGTGGGCGGTGCCGGCCGAGATCGCACCCGGCGTGACCCGGCCGGTCATCACCTACGCCGCCCCTGCTGTGAACCTTGGCGTGTGAGTAAGATTCAAGCATTGGAATGACAGCGCTGGCAGTGCGGAAGTGTGCATGATGAATTGCACGCAGCGCACCTTCTGTAGGCCCCGAAGCTGCTGAACGAACACCCTCCTGCCTGCCTGCCGGTGTTACATATGCTGCGCATGCGTACCCACAGGACCATCACCGTGTCGTACTCCTACCCCGGCGTTGATTCCATCACCGGCGCCGCGCTGGCCGCCCCGTGCGCCTGCACCCACTCGCTCAACATGGGCCAGCGAGTCATCCTACTCGAGGTGTGTACGTACGTAGATAGATAGGTGCGCGCCGCCTGGGGCGTGTGCGTGCCGGTGCGTGCGGCGGCGTGCCATGATGAGGACGGAGGCTCGCCCCGCCGCCCGGCCGCGGCGCAGAGGCCAAGAGTCCAATAAGCAAGCAGCGAGCCCCCGGGATCCTAGAGGGCCTTGCTTGGTAACATGCCGGATGTGCAGGTTTAGCTCGCTGCCCTGTGCCGGAGGCTCGGTGCTGTGCGAACCAGGGTTCCTGGTGCGAACCAGCCCTATGCGTGCATGGCTCACAAGCCTGCGGGCGCTGCATACCTCGCTCACTTACCAAACGTGGTGTGCGTACGTTACACGCAGGTCCCACACGCGCATACATTGAGTTTTGAGACGCCGCCCTTGCTCTTGCACTCCGGCATACATGCAGGTTGAGAACATCATGCCGGGCAAGGTGGCGGTCACGGCGCCGCCCGCCGGCCTGTTCGGCAAGGCGCTGCTGGGGCCGCACCTGCTGTTCCTGCTGGGGGCGGGCGGCACCTACAGTGAGGGCGTGTGGATCAACATAACCGAGCCGCCGCAGCAGCCCGTAAACGGCGGAACTAGCTGGTGATCTACAGCTTGAGTCTGGCATTGCGCATGAGTGTAGAAGGGCATGAGATAGAGAGCATCATTGTTCAGAAGAAGTTCACCTTCATTCCCACCCAACGTGATCCCCCCGGAATATGGATTTAAGACCGCTGAGCGCATTTGATTGAAGACCGGAAGGCGAGGGCATCATTGCTGGTTGCCATCATGCCACCGTGGGTGGCACCGTGCCACTGGACATCCCGCATCCTCATCCCAACATCCCGACTTTCGTAGATGTGCACCGAACTCATTATTTTGGCAGCAGACTTATGGCGAGTGAGATCGATAGAAGTGTAGTTGTTCTGCCAACGCTTATTGTGCATACATTGTGGCTGAAGTTGCCAGGGCTTATCCAGGCCCGCACGAGGACATGCCCGTCGGCGCAATGTGTCGCGCGTTCACTGGCGGAGCATGAAGGGCCTGAGAGGTACTACATTATTCGTTTTGCAGTGACAATATGGCGTGAATGCGCGGAGCTGGAGGTGGGTAGGAGCCCGTGGTATGGGGCACGCATGGCAAGGTGTTTTTAGCCGTGCCCATCGGATGCGAATTGCTGACGAGTTCCCAGTCTGTGTGGTCTGCTTTTCAGTTTAACGTACTTCCTTGTGTTTAAGTAACATGTTAAAGGTGCAATGAGGAGCGCGCAGCCAACAATCGGAGCCATACTCCCTCGTGCACAACTCAGCATGAAGCCCAATGTCAGACCAACGTAGATTTATGAGCAAGCATGGCTCAAAATGTTTTGTGACGTACAGCTTTGTTCAAGAAAGCACAGAGCTGGGCTGTCACCTGTGACAAGTGCCCCCGTCCCTATCACGATAAATTGATATAATATTACCTATCATTGTGTGCACAACCGGACGGCGCCAGCGAAGCACCGCGACAAAAGCTTGAATATCCTGTGGCGCAAGCAGCTGTCGGCCTCCACTGCGTTGTAAAGACACTTCGCGCGGAAAATATGGTAAATGCTATTTATTTAAAACGCTATGCGACATCAGGTGCGCACAGTTTTCTTGGTCCGCGTGTCAGGCGCTAGCCGCGTGTGTGTTTTCCGCACAAGACTTCCCCCCGCTGCACACCCCACCGAAGCCCACCCGCCCGCTGCAGGCACAGGCCCAAAAGGGCGATAACTATAATGCCTGTGCAGAGCCCGCCAACTGATGGCTTCCGATGCGAGCTCGCGCATAACATGTACTGATGCATACTATTATTACAGTGCCCTCCAAGGGTGCGATCAGTGCGCCCACGCGGGTGCGATCAGTGCCCCCAGGGTAGGCTATCCGTGGCTCTCGCCAACGCGGCGTCCTCACAAGCTATAGGAGACTGCTCACGAAACACCCACCCACGACTCTAAGGGGCAAGGCCACTGTCATGTGTCATCTAAGATTGGGTAATCTACCTGTGATGCGCCGCAACACGCGCGTGAAAGCCTGACGACGACATAACTTTGCACTTGATTCACCGCGGGCCCACTACAATTTGCTCACCGCCGACATGCGTCATCAACCAGCAGCACGCCCCAATAAGTTACCAGTAGTGCTGAGTGCTCACACACAATCCCGAAAAGAATACAGGGAAGTTCGCATTAGTCACCGAGTCCAGTTCACACCCTGTCCATGGCTCACACTGCGGCACACCATTATGGCCAGGCCTTGCTCTCCGTACCACTACCACCAGATGGCATTTGATCAGTTGAGCGTCATCCAGGCGCCCTCGCTGTAGGTGGGGCCCTGCGGGGCGCCGTCCGCCACCAGGAACAGCAGCAGCGGGCCCGCCAGCGCCTGGCCCAGTAGTGAGGCGGGCGGCGCCGCCAGCGTGAGGGTGCCGCCGCCGGTGGTCGACGCCGCCGGGGCGGAGGCCAGAATCTGGGGTGGGATATCGGCACCCATGAAGATAGGTCCAGCATGATAGGGAGAAGGAAAGAGAGAGAGAGATCCATGCCATCCCTTTGAGGCTGCTGCGCACATGCACAGTCTTGTAACCACACCACATGATAGCTAGCACACACCCTCGATCTACACGCACCACCCTTGACACGCGCGCACCTCCAGGAATATGACACGCTGTCCCATGTTGATGGAGTGGGTGGCGGCGCACGGGGCGGCCAGTGACACACGCGTGATGACGCCGCCGCCGGGGTAGGTGTACGACACCTTGAAGGCGCTGCATGCGCATATTAACGCGCGTGCACAAACATTTGCAATCAGGCTGGGTGCACGCAGGTGGCCGCGCGCGTGTGAAAAGGGCCATCCTCCGTGCGCGCCTAGATAGGACAGAGGCCAACAGTGACCAGCGGGTCGACATTCGGTTTCGGGTCATGCAGGCACACCAGGGGTCCAGGGCCGCCCTCCCACCCGTCCTGCTGACTCACGTCCCCTTGGTGATGGCTTTAGGCGCGGCCGTGATCACAGGGCGCGCCACGCCCATGCCGATCTCCGCCGGCACCGCCCACTCAAGGCGCATCTCCAGGGGCGCGTCGGGGCTCAGCGACATCCCGGGCGCCTGTCAAGTCAGCCAAGCGATTTGTGGGGTTTACTCATCAGCTGGCACTCCACAAGTAGTGGGACTAACCATCCGCGCCGGCGGCAAGCAAGCTCCCTTCTCATCATTTCCCCGCCCCGCTCACGCACCAGCTGCTGGTACTGTCCGCAGTTCTCGCAGCCCGCCACCAGCACCTTGCCGCTGGGGTCCAGGCAGTTGGCGGAATGGTACACACGCGCGATGGGCGCAAAGTCCATCTTGCTGTACCGCTGGCCGGCCGGCTTGTACGGATCGTACATGAGGGACTGGAAGTTGGCCTTGGTGGACCAACCGGCGTTTGCGTTTGCACCTCCGAACTGTTTAGGGAAAGATACATTGCGTGCACGATCAAGCACCGCGGCTTACTGCACGCTTTGTGATTGGTACCTATTTGCACCCACGCACGCGCCCGCCGTCCCTTCCCATCCCCCCCTGCCGCACCCGCACCTGCGCGCCTCCGTGCAGCAGCACCTTGCCGTTGGGCAGCAGCGTGGAGTCGCCCATCACCCGAGGAACGCCCAGCATGTCCTCTACCTCCCAGCTGCAGGTGTGTGGGCGTTCAGTGGGAGGCAGGCGAGGAGGTCAGTCCAAGAACAAAACAACCGCCCCTGCGCCCAGCCGCTCCTCAGCTCACCCCTTGCCGAAGCAGTAGCTGGCGCCGCACTTGGTGATGTCCAGGCGCAGGCTGGTGGTGGCGGCCTTGGTTGTGACGTCTCCTTTACAGTCCTGTCGTGAAGGTGCCATTGCGCAACGTAGGCATGTGTCGTGTTCGCACGGCCAGCAGCCACCTACTTGAGCACTGCTTGAATGTACGGCACGAGCCATCAGGGCACGTCTGCCGAGCACCAGGCTGCACCTATCACTAACCACAACACTCACCACGCCTCCGAAGATGACGAAGCTGAGGTCGTAAGAAGGCGGGCCCGCGGAGAGCGCGGAAATGGACGAGGTGTTGGGGAACATGGTGCAGTAGCTGCATGCATGTAGCGGGGATGAGGTTGCCAGCAGAAGGGCACGCAGGGCGGGATAGTCGGGAACACATGGACGGAGTGGTATGTGGCGCATCGCGCACGCTGGTGCGTGGTGGCGGCAGCAGCGGTGGATGGTGTGGGGTAGCGGGAACTTGGTGGATGCATTGACGACAACTGGTTGTGCGAATGAAGTAAGCCCCACATGCATGTGTGCAGGGACTCGGGCACGCGCACTCACGTGATGGTGGGCGGGAAGGGCGGCAAGTCGACAATGTGCTTGAAGCTCCCATCTGTGATGGCGCCGCCCTTCTCCACAAACCAAAGGATGTCGCCTGTCCCGCCAAACAGAACCCCAGCCAACAGCCTGCCATCAAACATGTCTGGCAGCGTGCGTGCGTGTTGCTCGCCCGCGCGCCAACCACAAATCACTTACCGTTAGGCAGCAAGTGCATGAATGGGTACCTGCCAAAAGGAGTGGGTGGCGGGCAATCAATCTGAAACGCATCCCTGGCCTTCATCCAGGTTCATCGACTCAACGCCCTGGCCGCGCGTGCGTGTAACCTCGCTCTTGCTTGAATCCTCTGGGTTACCGCCGCCACATCGGTACGTGCCGTTTTGCTCCTCACCAGTTGAGGCCCATGAACTTGACGAAGTTGTCGGGCATGGTCACCTGGGTGGTGGCCTTGCCGGGCGCCGCCGGATCCCACAGCTCCGCGAAGTCCCAGGTGGGGCCCACCAGGCACGCGTCCGAGCCGCCCACGATCAGCACCTGTGGGTGGTGAGTTGCATGACAGTAGTTGGAAGGGACGCATTCATGCATGCATGGGCGCTACAGTAGCCGCCGTCGTGTGCCTCTTGGCTGCCGCGCGCGACCCCCGCCGCGCCCACACGCACACGGACAGCATCGTAGCTGGGCAGGTAGCTAGGTCGCACCCACCCACCTTGCCGCTGGGCAGGGTCAGGGGTGTGGGGTACCAGCGGTTCTTCTGCAGGGTGCCGACAGGAACCAGCTTGTTGGCCGCCGGGTCAAAGGCCTGCGTGCGCGCGTGCGTGCGTAAGTGCATAAAGAAGTAAGAACGTTCACCAGGATCCCCAAAGGACGGACCAGAGAGGGCCATGCGTGCAACACTATCCCTGCAAGCTCTATGTAAATATACATGCTCTGGAGGCCTATCTATTTTAGCAGCCGGCGCAGCCTGTACGGAGACCCCTCCTTCTGTGTGGATGGGGCCACGCACCCTCCCAGGAGCGCACCATGATCTTGTTCCGGCCGTCGCCCATGCCGCGCGGCGCGCTGCCCACATCGCCGCCGTACGTGTACAGCTTGTTGTCGGGCAGGTATCCCACGCCGGAGCAGCCGGGGTTGTACACCGGGCTAAAGTTGGTGACCTGCTGGCAGCGGATGGTGGCGGTGGTGGTGGTGGTGGTGACTGCTGGGTGTTAGGTAGTTATTAGTTGTGAGATGCGTGGGGTGAGGGTGCGTGCTGTGTGGGGCTGTGGCGCTGTGCGTGTGGCATGTGCGGGCAGCGCGTTACGTGGGTTCGCGCATGAGGACTGGTCGTACAGCAGCTAGGAAGGGGCCACGCATACACGAAAACATATGGGTGTGTGCGTGCGTGTGTGCGTGCGTGTGTGTGCTTGGAAGCGGACCTCTCAGGGACGGGAAAAAGATAATGTGACCTTATGCGCACATGCCACATGCAGGCAGGAGGCATAGTGTTATTACTGACTGCTGCCAAGCAATGATGACCCCGCAACGCGCACCTTGTTGGTGTCGAGGTCAACGGTGCCGGCGGTCGGACGGATGACCAACCCCAGGGCGACTGTGGATGTTGTGTGCGCATGCGTGTGTCAAGAGGGACTTTGTGTGTGTGGTGGTGGTGGGTAGTTCATTCCAGAAACCCAAGCGACCATTGCAATCGGGCGCGTAGCGTGGGCGCAGGCGGCCAGGGGAGGCTGGGCCGATGAGAAAGCGTAACATGACGACCATGAAGAAAGAACTGATATTATTACTGGGAAGTAGTGGGAACACGCACGATGACAAGACACGGCGGCGGACTCACCGTCGGCGGGGCTGTAGGCCCGCTCAAACAGCAAATACTTGCGGGTGAAGGGGACGTTGGACATGGCCAGCGCCACGACTGGGGCCAGCACGTCCAGCTTCACAAAGCTGCCGGCGCTGGCGGGTGGCGGTTTTATGACGGGAGGAGGAGGAGGAGGAGGCGGGGGCTTGGCGGTGGGAGGAGGCGGAGGAGGTGGAGGAGGCGCCTTGGTGGTGGGGGGAGGCGGAGGTGGGGGCAGCGAGGTTGCGACCACCTTTGGTGGGGGTGGAGGAGGAGGAGGCTTGGCGGTGGGGGGAGGCGGGGGTGGGGGCAGCGAGGTTGCGACCACCTTTGGTGAGGGCGGGGCGGGCGCAGGTGTAACGATCACGATCTTGGATGGTGGAGGCGGAGAAGATGTGGTGCGGGGCCGGGGAGTAGGGGGGCGTGGCGGCAGCGGAGGAGAAGGGGGCTGAGGCGGCCGAGGAGAAGGGGGGCGTGGCGGCAGCGGAGGAGAAGGCGGCTGAGGCGGCCGAGGAGAAGGGGGGCGTGGCGGCCGTGGAGAAGGCGGCTGAGGCGGCCGAGGAGAAGGCGGCTGAGGCGGCCGAGGAGAAGGGGGGCGTGGCGGCAGCGGAGGAGAAGGCGGCTGAGGAGGCCGAGGAGAAGAAGGGCGTGGCGGCAGAGGAGGAGAGGGCGGCTGAGGAGGCCGAGGAGAAGGGGGGCGTGGTGGCCGAGGAGAAGGGGGCTGAGGCGGCCGAGGAGAAGGGGGGCGTGGCGGCAGCGGAGGAGAAGGCGGCTGAGGAGGCCGAGGAGAAGGGGGGCGTGGCGGCCGTGGAGAAGGGGGCTGAGGCGGCCGCGGAGAAGGGGGGCGTGGCGGCAGCGGAGGAGAAGGGGGCTGAGGAGGCCGAGGAGAAGGGGGGCGTGGCGGCAGAGGAGGAGAAGGCGGCTGAGGCGGCCGAGGAGAAGGGGGGCGTGGCGGCCGTGGAGAAGGGGGCTGAGGCGGCCGCGGAGAGGGGGGGCGTGGCGGCCGAGGAGAAGGCGGCTGAGGCGGCCGAGGAGAAGGGGGGCGCGGCAGCGGAGGAGAAGGGGGCTGAGGCGGCCGAGGAGAAGGGGGGCCCGGCGGCCGAGGAGAAGGGGGCTGAGGAGGCTGAGGAGAAGGGGGGCGTGGCGGCCGAGGAGAAGGGGGCTGAGGCGGCCGAGGAGAAGGGGGGCCCGGCGGCCGAGGAGAAGGGGGCTGAGGAGGCTGAGGAGAAGGGGGGCGTGGCGGCCGAGGAGAAGGCGGCTGAGGCGGCCGCGGAGAGGGGGGGCGTGGCGGCCGAGGAGAAGGCGGCTGAGGCGGCCGTGGAGAAGGCGGCTGAGGCGGCCGAGGAGAAGGGGGGCGTGGCGGCCGAGGAGAAGGGGGCTGAGGCGGCCGAGGAGAAGGGGGGCCCGGCGGCCGAGGAGAAGGGGGACGTGGTGGCCGTGGAGAAGGGGGCTGAGGCGGCCGTGGAGAAGGCGGCTGAGGCGGCCGAGGAGAAGGGGGACGTGGTGGCCGTGGAGAAGGGGGCTGAGGCGGCCGAGGAGAAGGCGGCTGAGGCGGCCGAGGAGAAGGGGGACGTGGTGGCCGTGGAGAAGGGGGCTGAGGCGGCCGAGGAGAAGGGGGGCGTGGCGGCAGCGGAGGAGAAGGCGGCTGAGGAGGCCGAGGAGAAGGGGGGCGTGAGGGCCGTGGAGAAGGGGGCTGAGGCGGCCGCGGAGAAGGAGGGGAGCGTCGAGTCATGACAGGAGAAGGTGGCGGGCTGCTGTTGGTGATGTGGGCGGGGCGTGGCGACCGAGTCCTGACTGTAGGAGGCACGGGCGGCGGGCGCCGCGCCGGCTGCTGGCGCGGTGGCGGCGGCTTGGCGGTGCGAGGAGGTGGGCGGTGGGAGCGCGGGGCCGGGTGCCGGTGCCCATACTCCTGTCGCCCATGCTTTTGCTGGTCGTAATGGTGACGGCGCGTGTGCTCTGCGGCATCGGCTGCCGCCGCCTGGTGATTGGTGGCGCCGACGGCGGTCGCGGCGCCGTTCACGACCACCACCTGGTCGGCAGCCACATGATCACCAGCTGCTGATGCTGCACCGCGGCCACGGCCGCCGCCGCCGTCGCTGCTACTGCTACCGCCGCCGGTGCTGCTGCTGCCGCTGCTGCCGGACGCTTCGGTGCGGCTGATGTGATAGGGCCGCTCGTCATGATACTGAGGGTCCCCTGATGCCGCGTTGGTGGCTGCTTCGTGCAGACGGGCCCCGCTCTTGTCAGCGGACGCAGGCTGAGAGCAGAGCAGCAGCACGGCTAGCAACAGCAGCCCTGCGTACCCGATGGTGGTGGCAGCACCGGCGCCTGCTGTGCTGATTGCGTGTGCGCCGCCGACCCAGCAGCCACGTCGCCGCTGCGGCGGCTGCTTCATGCCGCCGCCCTCACCGCACAAACCGCTAGCGCCGATATGCGGGCGGTGCACACCACAGGGCGGCGCGGTGGTGTAGGCGCGCCAAGTGGCGGACAGGTAGAGGCAGTCAGTAATACCGGTAATCAGTGAGGGACCAGGCGCTTCACAGGCAGCTCTGGATAGGATAAGGGCAGAGAGCGAGCAAGAACGGGTGCCGCATGGTGGAACGAAGCGACTGCTAGAAAAGGAGAAAAGTCCCAAGGACGTCACGTACGCTCTGACGGCCGGGTTACCAGGTTTGTGTGTGGGCGCGGCCCATCCCAGAAGGCCATTCTTGCGCGCCAGTCTGAGTGCGGCGAAGGACAAGCGTTCGTAAGGCTCCGGATGTCCTTGTCAACTGCTTTTAATTACAGGACAGCCGTCTCAGGGTTGCTTCTACCTGAGCGTGCCGCGCTGACACGCACCTCGCCGCGCGCCCCGCTGCCTTCGCCTGCGCGCCGCCCCATCCTGCTGCCGCATACCCGAGGCTCCTAATCCCAGCACCAACTCATCCGCCCCTGCTACAAAATACACAGCACAGCTCCACCCTGTGCTGCGCCCATGTCGTCCCGCGTCCAGCTGTGACGCCATGATACCCCTTCCTTAACACCCTGCTGCAATCCTGCAGTGCACACCGTCCTCCCCATAACCGTCCATCTTCACAAGACTGCGTCCTCCTGGTTGTTTCAGGAATCTCCGAGGTGCGAGCGGAGTTCTTCGAGCAGCTCAAGTGTGTGCAAACATCCGTGTCACAGGCGCTGCGTGAGTGTGGGTCGGCCGGCTCCCCCCCCCCCCCACACACACATGGAACCTGCACGTCATCTGCCGATCGTGGCGTGTTTGCAGGCCAGGCAGCGTGCCTTGCGATGCTGCTTTGCGCCCAGATTCAGTCGTTGCACGCAGGGCCGGTCTCACACCATAATGTGGGGTCTCACTCAGTCTAGAAAAAAACAATCACACTTTTAACCATATATGTAAAATGTCCAAACGTCGCGTCTCTCTTACTCACATATTACTTTCACAGCAACACCGCGGCTCAACCACTGGCCAAGGGAGTCCGAGCGTCAGCTCACACACGCGCTCGCATATACGTCTCAGGTCTCGTCACGTCCAAGTACACCAAAGCCACCAAACAGATCGCGGAAGTGCACCCGAGCACAGTACGTGTGCCCACACGCACGCACGCACGCATGCCTACGCGGACGGCGGCGCAGGGGCCTCAGGGTTGGGAGGCACGGGGTAGGAGGGGTAGGACGGCACCACCTCCGGGTAGCAGGGGCCCCAGGGGTAGGAGGGCGGGGGCGTGGGGTACGACGGCGGGGACATTGGGTAGGTCGACAGGCTGGGGTAGGGCGGGGCGACCTGGTAGCACGGCGAGACGGGGTAGGAGGGCGGCGGCGCAAAGGGGTAGCTGGGGTAGGAAGGCACGGTCGGGTAGGCGGGCGGAGCCGGGTAAGCGGGAGCGGCCGGATATGGGGGCGGCTGCGCAGTTGGCTCCCCGCCCGCTGCCGTCAGCATGCGGATTGGTGCCACAGCCACTGCGGCTGCAGCCGTGCCGTGACCACTGGCAGTAGCGCCGCTGCCGCCGAGCTGCTCTGGGTGGCTGTGGCCGCCCGCCGTCCCACTCATCCGTGCAGCGGCGGGCAAGAGGGCTGCGGAGGCGGCGGTCCACGCGCCGCCGCGGACGTGCCGGGCCGCCAGGGTGGGCGCCGGCAGCAGGCAGCCCAGGACCGCCAGCAGCAGCGGCAGCAGGCGCAGCAGCCGCGGCGGCACGGAGGCAGTGCGAGCCCTGAGCGGCAGCCGGGCTTGCGTTGTGCTTCTGAGCGGGGTGCCGCGACTCGAGACACTCATCTTGGAGAGCTGCCTGTGCGTGTGCGATGCGCAGACAAGTAAGATCAGCTGCGACACAATGGCGCGCGTTGCAGCCAAGGAGACGCGCAACGGGGTCGGCGCGGGCGAGGAAAACGGACGGTGGCTCATGGGTCCCACCGGCCGGCCGAGGCGACCCACAACCCACACTCCTCTTGCAGCATCCAGTGGTCAAATTGTTGATGATCCTGCGCTCTTAAAAGCGCGCGAGCGCCGGCGCCTAGAGACCCGCGCTGTGCCCGGCCGGCCGGGTCCCCTGGCCCTACCTCACTACCCTACCTCCCAACGTTACACCGCAACCCTAGGCCAGGCGCGCTTGAAGTGCTCCGCTAGCCTAGCACTAATCGCTATGCAAAACGACTGCAAGTGTCCTCACCTTGATAAAAATGGGAGTTTGAACGCCCGCGGACGGTCTGTAGGCAGCGCGCCGTCTGTCAGTGTTTGCGTGTGTGTGTGTGCAACAACAATAAAGGTAAGGTAATGGAGACGGAGTCCTGATGAGCTCACCGTTCGCTGATGTTCATCTGTTGGATGCGGCGCGGACCAGAAGCCAGGGAGGCGAAAAGCGAGGCTCCATTAACTTCGGTCCTGTTCCCGCCTGCCCCCTTCGCCCTATTTTGAGCTTTCATCTGAATCCCTCCCCGCGGTGAAACTGCCGAGTCGCCATGAGCTCTTGGACTTCCCCAGAAGCTTTGAAGCCCTGTAGAACCTGCTGTATATAGTGAATTGCGGACTGTGGAATCCATCTGTGTCGTTCAAGAGTACGTGGGGTTCTTGGGGGAATGGGTTCTGCGCGGCCAAAGCGAGGTGGAGCTCAGGGCGAGCCCGCCCGAGGCACGCACACGCAGTGACTTGGCCACACCCGCATGCCGGCCGGCGCTAAGCGCGGTCTGCCACAACCGCGGAGGCAACCCAAAGGCACTGAGCTGCCCCAGGTTACTGAAAGCACTGCCGATAGGCTCCGCTGGCTGGATGCGGTGCGCCATCCCCTGGGCGTCCTAAAGCCCGCTTCGCTTCCAGCCTCCTGATAATGTAAGAAAACATATTTTTACATCTTTGTTCACATGGCATTAAGACTGGATTTTCAAACAGAGCGCTAGATCCAGGAAGCCCATCCCGTTCTTGTTGATCCTAAGCAAACGGCGCACATGCATAGGTAAAAAGTTATACTCTGGGAAGTCTCGGAACAAAGGAGCTGTCGGCCAATGCGGCAATTGACATTTTACAGTTCCTTGCATTCTTGATGCTGCTGCAGGCAATCTCAGTACTCTGATAATAAATATATTCATTCCACTTGCCTTGGCCGATCTTCAGCCATGTACTCAATTTGTGCATGACAATCGATGCTCTTCAGCACCAACAGCGCGTGCCAACAGCGCTCCAAAACGTATACAACAGACAATACCTGTCATCGCTATCTTTGATATTCCCTCTGTACTAGCTAAAGCCGGCTCAGCCGCTGGTGCCCGCGGCGTTGCCACCAGCGCCGGACGACTGTGGCGGGAAGATTGCGCGGGTTGCCGGCGGGTCTGCGCACGTCTCCGACCGGATGGCCAGGCCGGAGCTGGTGGAGGGGATGGTCAGCGCCGAGGCGGTGCCGCGGTCGCCGCCGCTGCGGATGATGGTGGTGCCGTCGGGGCCGCTGACGGAGGCGACGGAGGCGGTGGCGGGGCCGCCGCTGCTCGCGGACTGAACCGAATTGGCCATGTTGCTGAAGATGGCTGCAGGTGCGGGGTGGGTGGGTGGATGTGAGCGATTTGAGGGCTGGAAAAGTGGTTGTGCGGTTACAGATAAGGACAGCAAGCACAACTGGCGGGACGTACACAGAGACATGCGCAAACACGGCATCTAGCAAACATCTGGCGAGACTTGCACGCGTTATCGCACCAACACCAGCGCCACCCACAGTCGAAGTTGGGGTCCAGGCCGTTGCCCCCGAATATGTTGCCGGGCAGCACCAGCGGCAGGTTGGAGGTGGAGAAGGTCGGCGGCGCGCCGCCGCTGCCGGACTGCTGGCCGGTCAGCGTGCCGCCAGGGCCGGACACCGAGCCTGCACGCGGCAAGCGGATCCAGCGGGAGGAAACGGGGTTCGCAAGGGATTGGGGACTGGAGGTTTGCTAAACATAAGAAGGGAAAACGGCTCGCAAGGGATTGGTGACACCGGGCAGTTGAGCCGTCTGCAACCAAACAGCGCCAGCTCATATGCCCACGCTCTCATGGGAATGCCACGCACGCACCTCCGGCCGAGGCACTGCCTCCGGGGGTGGTAAAGGTGCCGGTGGTGACGGTGCCGGGCTGGCCGCTAACGGTGTTGGTGGCGCCGCCGCCCTCTGTGCCCTCGCTGGCAATGCCGCCGCTGGTGCCCTCGGGCGCGCCGCTGCCGGCCGTGTTGCCGCTAGTGCCGCTGGTGCCGCTGGTGCCGCCCCGGCCCAGGCCCACACCCGCGGTGGCGGCCTGCGACAGGTCGGCTGCAAGGGCATGGAGAGTCGCGAGCCGTGGGTGGGTGGGTGGATGGGTGGGTGGTGGGATGGGTGGGTAATCATGGTGGGTAATGAAGGAAGCAGCGAAGGGTGGATGGATGGCTAGGATCGCACCACGCCGGCGGACATCCACACAACAAACGGCATGCATAAGCTGACACGCCACGCAGCAACAAACAGTGAGGCCGTGACACCGATTGCAGGGCTTGGCACCCCACCCCAACCTCCGCGCTCTTGGTTTGGGGTCCTCTCCGTGGGATCGCTTTGGGTTCTGGAATGAACTACCCACCCGAACCACCTGCCCCCACCCACCCACCCACCCGGGCAGCTAGACTGCCCCTCCACGCGCTGGCCGCAGCTCCAGGCGGGGCTGAAGGACACGGCGGGGGCGCTGGAGGCGCGCTGGCAGGGGTCGCCGAAAATGGACACGCCGAAAAAGGACTGCGCGTGCACGGGGGAGGGAGGGGGCCGGGGGGCGGGGGGGGATTACGAAGGGGAGGCGGTGACACGCGACAGGCCACTTGTTAGGATCGCTGCATAATTATTTTACCCTGCCCAGGCAGCTCAGAATGCATGCGCTCCACCCACTGCAGCCAACCACGCCACCAACTGCCCTTTCACACCTTCAAACCCACATCACACCTCCACACCCCCAGTCACGCACCTGGTTTGCCTTGGTTTTTGGAACGAACTACCCCACATCCACACGCCCACCACCCCAGTCACGCACCTGGAATGCGCTCTGCACGCTGCAGCTGCCGTCCGTGTACACCACCTTGGCCAGCCCGTTGGCGGTGCCGGTGATGGACGTGCCTTTGGGGGGAAAGGGTTATGAGGTGGGTAGTTCATTCCAGAAACCAGAAGCAAAGTGGGGTGGACGGAGTTGGCTGGAAGGCGGTAGGTTGGGTGTGTGTTCATGGATGTACGATGAGGGCGGGCAACACGCCCCGGTGGCTGCAGAAGTCCCCCGCCATCTTCACACGGACCCCACACACACACACTCACACATACACATACACGTAGCACTACTTTTCTCCCCAAGCGCAGGCGGCCAGCACCGCTCCCTGTGCGCTCCGCTCCACACCATGTCGCCCCACCATTCCATCCCTTTCGTCCCTCGCCGACCTTGTGCCGCCCCCTCCCCCCCCCCGTGCCCCTCCCGTCCCCCTCCTCCCCCGCCACCCCGCCTCACCGCTGCCGCCCTGCACCCAGGTGGTGCTGATGCCGTCCAGCGACACCGCCACCTGCCCGCCCACCGCCCCCGCCAGGTACACCTTGCCGGTGCCGCCCGCCGTCACGTCCGCGCCCTGGGGCAGCGAGCCGTTCAGCGCCACGGTGCCGGTGCTGCGTGCGTGTGGCAGGTGGGGCGGGTAGGTGACAGAAGGTGGGTTGGCGGGGTTGGGTAACCGGGTGGCTGGGAAGGCAGCTGCAGCCGGAGTAGTCAGCCGAACGCCCATGTAATTCCTGCCGCATCCCCAGCCGTCCGTAGCCGCCCCTAGCCCCACACCCTCGCTCCCAGCCCCTTCACCACTCTACACGCACCCGCACAGCCACACGGCGGCCCGCCTACGCGAACCCCTCACCCCGCCCCCCCCCATCGCCACCACCCCGATTCCCCACCCTGTGTTTGTGATGTATGCGTGCCCTGCCGCCAGCCCCTGCACCAGCACGCCGCCAATGGAGGTGGCGGCGGCGGAGAAGTCGGTCACGTTGAAGCCGGGTCCCACCACGATGTTGCCGGGGCTGTGGCGAGGTAGGTAGGCGGTGGAGGCGAGGGAGGGGGGCAGGCAGGGCAGGGCAGGCAGGCAGGGAGAAAGAATTAAGAACCGGTGGGAGGGAGGGGCGAGAGGGAGGGACGGAGTGAGGGAGATGGGGAAGCGGCATAGGATGACGAAGTGAGGGGTGGAAAAGCGAGGGGTGACGAAGGGCGTGAGGAGGAGGCGTGCAGCACGCGATGCAGTGGTGACGAGGTGGGGCGTGTCGGGGAGTGTCTGGGCCACAAGAGGGCACACCGTCTGTGGCGATGTGGGGGAGGGGGCGCGAGAGGGCGTGTGTGCGACATGTGAGTGACGTGGGCACGCACGCACGCACCCGAAGTTCTGGACGAAGCGCAGGGAGGAGGTGTTGGCGGTGGTGATGGTCAGGTTGATCACGTGCCGCGTCTCGTAGCCCTGTGGCGTGTGCGTGTCACATGTGTGCGAGCTGGTGGGTGGTGAGCGGGTGACTGGGTTATGGCGGAGCTCAGCACATCCCTCCACTCCATGTGCCGACCATTCCTTCCCAGCCACGCCCTGACCCCTCCGCCTACCGCAACCCCCCCTTAGTGTCGCAACGTCTGTCTACATCTCCCCCGTCATTAATTGAACATGCATGGCACCCCCACTTAGACCTCCCACCCGCCGCCTGCCAAACCACCGCCCAACCGCCAGCGCCCCCCGCCCCCGCCGCCCCCATCCCTATGCCCACTCCTCTCTCCAACCCACCACCACCACCACCACCCACCCACCTGCGACAGCGACAGCGCCAGGATGCCGTCCTCCGCCGAGTAGCAGATGTCCGTGGCGTTGATCACGCCCGGCTCGGCCGACATGATGATGGTGGCGTTGCTGCTGCTGCCGCTGCTGCTACTGCCATCGCTACTGCCGCTGCTGGTGTTGGTAGTGGAGGGCGGCAGGATGAGGATGCTGAAGGGCAGACAGGAGCGCACGGCGGTCACGTCGCCGGGCAGGGTGGCGCCGGCCACAGTGACATTCGACGGCGACGTCGTGGTCGTAGTGGCTGGCGGTGGTGCGCTGGTGGTGGGGATGGAGGGCGCCGCCGGCGCCGTTGTGTTTGTGCTTCCGGTGCTGGTGTTGTTGGTGGCGGTGGTGGTGTTGGTGCTGCCGTCAGTGGCCACCTGCAGCAGCTGGCGGCGCAGGCGGTGGTGCTGGTCCTGGTGGTGCTGGCTGTAGCGGAGGCGGCGGCGGAGCTGGTGGTCGTGCGTCAGCCGCCGGCCGCCAGTGCCGGCGGCGCCACTGCTGGCAGCGGCGACGGCGGGCTCCGGTGCCAGCAGCGCCAGCAGCAGGAGGGCGGCGGTGGCGGCGGTCGTTAGGGTCAGCAGAGAGGCGTCAGACGCCGGCCGCCGGGCGTGTCGCCGGCTGTGGGTGCTAGGCCCCATGGCCGATGAGGCAGGGAGGCGGAGCGTCGACGGCGGCGGGGTAGAAGGTGGGTCGGCCGGGCTTGTCGTGAGCTTTCCTCGCCACGGGCGGGCGTGTGCACAAGAAAGCGATTCGCTGTGCGCTGCAGTTACGTCGAGTCTGCACAGCGCAACGAACAAGGAGGGGAAGGGCATGCAGGCAACGGAAGGCAGAGAAGCCAGAGAGGACGAGTGGGCGGGACCGAGCAGGTGAGCGGGCGCGACAAAGTACCGCAGACTACAGCAAGGCCCCCGACGTAGAGCGCTAGCCGCGAAGCTCAGCGCGGGTAAGAGGAGATGTATTGCAGCAGTAGCCTCCCGTTCGCGCGCACCTTGCAGGTGTTTCGGGCAGCCTGAGAAAGCTTTTGCAGCTGTGGGTTTGTCTGCTCTTACTCTTTGCTCTTCAATTTGTGCGGCGCGTTGGGCATCTGATACGGGAAAGAAAGACATAGAAGCTAGGAGGGCCGACGGGGACGTTCGCTGCCCGCAAGCGGAAGCTTTGACCCCTGGGTCCGGCCCGACCGCACGGCGAGGTTTCCGGAAGTCAGCTATCCGGCCTCTCATGTCGACAGCCTGGAACTGCCTTCACTTGCATGGACTTGCACACTTGAATTAAGCTGCACACCGTCATCACGAGCCTCAAGAGCGCGCTAACCAGCACCCAGCAGACAGGCACATATTACCTATTTGATCACAATTGACAGCGTTTCTGGGGTTCAGCTGGCGATGGAGGCAACAGGCACGGTCGGTGGGGCGCCGCGGGATTGACCCTCTGAACCTCCGAACGAGCAACTCCTCGCCTGCCGACGCCTCGCAGGCACATCCATCGGCACAATTACCAGCACCCGCTACGGCAGCCTTCGGCCAAGCCTTGGCGGCCACGACGGCTGCCGCCGCCACGGCGTGTGCTGGCAATACCGCTGACCCCGTTGCTGATGGTGGTGCTGCTGCCACTCCGCCTCCTCGTCCTGCTGCTGCTGCTGCTACTGCCGCCCTGCGGCGGGTGTTCGGGCGGGCCGACCTGGTGATGGCGGGTCTGGCGGTGGTCATTGGCGCGGGCGTGTTTGTGCTCACAGGCACCGCGGCCCGGGAGTACGCGGGGTAAGTGAGGCTTATATGGATGGTGCAGAGAGGTTAGCAGAGGGAAAGGCGACACAGGACTCCGCTGCTGCTGCGCGTGAGTAGGCATGCATGGCTGCTCCAGGTGCCATCCCAGGTGCTCGGTGGCTCTGCGCTATGCAGCATTACTGCCCCACCGAACACGCGCCGCCCCGCCCCTGATGCCCCGCCCCTGATGCCCCGCCCCTGATGCCCCGCCCCTAATGCCTGCCTGCCTGCTGCGCCACCACCGTACGTCACGTCACAGGCCAGCCATCATCGTCTCCTTCGCGGCTGCCGGGGTGGCGGCGCTGGCGTCGGCGCTGTGCTACGCCGAGTTCGCCTCCGAGGTTTGGCCTGGGTGTGTGGGCTTGGCAGGGAGCTCAGATCATGTATTACAGCAGGTGCCGGCAAGCAAGCCCGTGCCGCCGCCCCATCCCCACCTGCCCCGGCTTATACGTAGTGCACTATCACATACAGGTGGTGACCACGGGCGGCGCCGCCTTCTATGCGGAGGCCACCTTCGGGCCCCTGGCGGGCTGGTGAGCTTCTGGGCGTGCAGTGGCTTGGGCGCAGGCTATGGGGTGTGGCGGGACCGGTGCAGTGGTGGTCCACGCACCGGCTAGATCTGGCCCTGCAGGCACGTACTGTACGGGCAGTACGGCCCTGCCGACGGCGCGCACCCGCCCGCTGGCCAGCCAGCAGCCACCCGCCTACCTACTCTCTACCTACTACCTCGCTACCTCGCCACACCGCCTATCCTCGCTCCTGTACGCCCACCCACACCCACACCCACACCCTCACACGCCCGCCCTCAGGCTGACCGCCGCCAACCTGCTGCTGGAGTACGTGCTGGCGTCCGCGGCGGTGGCCAAGGGCTTCACCGCCTACCTGGCGGCGCTGGCGGGTGAGGTGGTGGCGTGGTTGGCTGCGGTGAGGTGGGGTGCGGGCCGGGGCGCGGCGGGCCGCAGCAGCAGTACAGCTGTAGGTACAGTTTGCCCGCTAGCTGTAGGCACAGTTTGCCCGCTAGCTGTAGGCACAGTTTGCCCGTCACTGTGATCTTGCACAATATACAGGGCTGCCCAGTGACGCGCTGCTGCTGTCGCTGGGGGGCGCCGGCGGGACTGCGGCCGTGAGCCTGGACCTGCCGGCGGCGGGTGAGCAGGGGCTAGCCAGGAAGAGGGCAAGCGCAGGCGGCAGTGGGGCTCTAGCAGGGCCAGGCTCAGCACATGCACAGCGAGTGCACATTCGGTCGTGACTTGCAAGATGACGGCTTGCTCATCCACTTGAAGCCTCCCTGCCGCATGGTCGCATAAAATAGCAACGCCCAATTGCGTCATTCCAGGTGTGCTGCTGGCCCTGGCGCTGCTGGTGGGCTGGGGCGCCCGCCAGTCCGCGACGTTCAACAACGCCGTCACCGCCGCTGTGCTGGTCACCATCGCGCTGGTGCTGGCAGCGGGCTTTGCGTTCGTGCAGCCGGGCAACTACAGCCCCTTCGCGCCCTTTGGTGCGTGGGATTGACAGGGCGTCTTCTCGCTGCCTTCATTCCATGGCTGCTTTGCGCCGGCTGCGTGGCCAGCAGGGCTTCCGCTTCCTGCTTTCTTAATCCCTGCTGAAGACCGATGCCGCTGCCTCAACCGTCCCGACGTGCTGCCACCGATGCTTGCTTTAGCACCATGCGCATTGTCATCACGTGCTCATGTACAACCCACCCCAATCCCCCCACCGCCCACCATGCCCACACATGCAGGTGCGCGCGGCGTGCTGCGGGGTGCCAGTGTGGTGTTCTTTGCCTACATTGGCTTCGACATGGTGGCGGTGGCGGCGGAGGAGAGCATGCGGCCGGCCAGGTACGTACGTCAGGGGTGTGTGGTAGACTGGTAGGGATGGGTGGGCGTGTGGGTGGGGGGTTGTAAATACCAGCCCCAGAAACTATACTAGCGAACGAAGCGCAGGCAAAGGCGATTGAAGGGAGGGGGGGCGCATGCGGCCGGCTGGCGCTGCGTGAGTGGAGATGCGGCCTGCACGTGATACGGTGCAGGGGCGTGGGCCGTATGGTCGTTTGCTCATCATGCACGCGTGGGCATGCGCACCAAAGCGCACCTGCTGACATCGTATTACCCTCCCTCCCTCCCCCAGGGATGTGCCCTGCGGCATCCTGGCCTCGCTGCTGGCCAGCACAGCCATCTACGTGCTCATGGCCACCGCGGTGACGGGCATGGTGCGCGCTGAGCGGCTGGACCCCGCCGCACCCTTCGCCCGCGCCTTCAAGGTGCGTGCGTGCGTGCGTGTGGCGTGGGGGCGTGCGGTGCGGAAGCGGGTGTATCCGCGCGCGCATGCATACTTGTGTACGGTACACGATCCTTACGTGCGCACAATCGAAGTTGATGCGGTGCTGGTTGGCAACATGTACGCCACCCGCGGCACTGCGCCTGCTATAGAAGACTACTTCCTTGAAGCCCGCCAAGCTAGCACTCACCAACGCTCGACGCATACCGTAAACCCGAAAGCTGGCTGGCTGGCCCCATCCGTCCACCCGCGCATGCGGTAACGTACGCATGTGGCACCGCCCATTCCCTTCGCCGCCACTGCCACCGCTCCCGACACCACCCACCACCCACCGGCACCGGCAGGACGCGGGCCAGCCCTGGGCGCAGTACGTGATCGCGGTCGGCGCCATCTGCTCCGTGCTGGACACCCTGGTGGTCACGCTGTTCTCGGCCGCGAGGTGGGTGCGTGTGCGCAAGCGTGTGCGTAAGCATGTGCGTAAGCGTGTGTGCGCATGGATGAATGATGAGGAGTGAGATGTTCTGCTGCTGATTGTGTGGGTGCTGTAGAGACACTGAGCAATTTTTGTGAGTGGGCGGATCTGCCCTGTGTTTGCACAGGCTGCTGTTGCTGCTGGGGCGAGAATCCGTGCTCCCGCACGCACTGGTGAGAGTGCACGTCCCGGGCAGGCACAAGGGAGGACGCGTTCATTTCATCAAGAGCGTCGGCATGCATGCTTGGCTTCCTGGTGTACCTGGCTGCCGCTGCGCTGCGGCATTACATACTGACCTTACGCGCTTGCCGCTGCCACACCGATCCCCACATATGTACACGTGCACACGCACCAAGGCGGCTGTGCACCCGCGCACCCAGACGCCGCTGGTCGCCACCGCCGTGGTGGCGGTGGTCACGTGCGTGCTGGCCGCACTCGCGCCGCTGGCCACCCTGGTGAGCCGGCTACTGCATATGATTACTGGGGGGAGGGGATTGCACTTGATTCCAATTGGGGGGGAAGGCTAGCCGGGAGCTGGCTGGGATGCGGAACTGTATGCTGTGTGAGAGCCATCGCATTTGACCCTGTGCCATCCGCACATGCACACACGCACGCAGGCCTCGCTTGTTTCCCTGGGCACGCTCATGGCTTTCGCGACCGTGTGCGCGGCGGTGTGGTGGCGGCGCTGCAGCCCACCGCCGCCGCCCGGCCGCCCCTGCTGCTGCCTGATGGCGGCGCAGCCAGCTGCTGGTGGTGCTGCTGCCGCTGCCTCCGGCAGCGCAGCTGATGCCGCCGCCGATGGTGTTCCCCCAACGGAGCTCATGCTCGCACCTGGCACTACTGGCGGCGGCAACGGGGCAGGGCTGCATGGCTTGATGAGTAGCCCTTGCGGCATGGGCGACACGTCGCTGCCTCTGGTGCAGCGAGATGCGGACGCAGCAGCTTGCTCATCGCCGGCGGGGCCGGATGCGGCTGGCGTGCAGCAGCTACAGCCTCCAAGCCAGCAGCGGTCCTGCTCGAGCGGGAATGACGTTGAGCGCGACTGCGGTACACCAGCAGCAGGGGAGACCAGGACAGCAGATGGCGGGCACAGCGGAGGCAGCGCCCAGCACCAAGCAGCGGAGCGAGCGGTCGGGCCCAACGTGCTGCTGCTACTGCAGCAGGTGCAACCGACATCAGCAGGCGGCAGCTTCACGCCAACAGCGGATGAGCGGCGCAGGCGGGCAAGGGCCTCGCCATCCACAGACGCTGGCGAGGGCACTGCTGTAGGCGTTGCTGCTGGCGGCGCAGCTGCTGCTTCTGCCACCGCGGCCACACGTCCGCAACGCGTGCAAGGCAGCAATGACAGCGGTCATTATCATGGGCAGTGGCCGCCGCCTAAGCGTGCCACCTCGTCAACTGCACCACAGCTTGGGACGCCGCCTTGGACGGATTATGGGGGCGACAGGCCGCCTTCACTCAGGCTGGGGCGGGTACGGCCGGTGTGGCTGCGTGTGGGCCTGCTGGCGGCTGTCGCGAGCGCTGGCGTTGCGGTGGCAGTAATGTTCCAGACAGAGGTGCCGCTGGGGGCGCTGGGAGGAGTTTTAGGCGCCTGGGCCGCCGTTACGGCGGTTGCGCAGGTGCTGCTGACGCCGCCGGTGTGGGTGCCGCCGCGTTTCGTGACGCCGCTGTATCCGTGGGTGCCGTCGTTTGGGCTGCTGATGGTGGCGGTGCTGCTGGGATCGCTGGAGGCGGCGGCGTGGATGGCGTGGGGCGGCGTGATGGGCGCGGCGCTGCTGTGGTGGGCATGCCGCGCTTTGTGGCGGCGATGGCAGGCGCGGTTACCAGGCAGCGGCGTGTGATGGCCGTGCGGCGCCCTCGGATGCGCGCCAACACTGCGAAGGTGGGCTGATTACGCGCATACCGATGCCTGTGAGCATCCTTGTCCGCCACTTATTTTATGGGAGTCGTGGTTAGACGTGGTCGCCCGGACAGTGTATTCGCCGGCCTACGCCCATGTGCATTCCTGGGGTAACACCCCTTGGTCATCTTAATGTGTGGGGGAATGGGGTTAGTGTCGCGTGCCGATCGCGCCATCGCCCGCCTACACAACTCTTAAACACTCGAATACGTCGTGAGGTACTAAACTGCGGCCTACAGTGCATGCACTTGATACTGAGCAAATCGGCAAAGCAAGGAGCTGACCTGCGAGTTCTGCGACCTGCCTATAATATGCGTTGACGTAACTGTAATTCAAAAATGCAATCAAGCGTAGCTCATAGATCGCTCGCAGCCTGTCCCGCATTGCGAAATCGCGTTGTGCCGGCGCCATGCAAGCTTGTGCCATGCCGGATCGGACTGAGGCCGCTCTTAGCATCCAGTAAGTTCATATGTGTTGTGTTGGAAAGCTTATGCAAATCTGGGTCGGGGAGTTCGTGGGAATACACCATCAAATTGCTGCACGCGCACGCGTAGGCAAGCCGGAGCAGCCAACAGCCAGCCGCTCAGCACCTAGCAATGAAGGTGCTGCGGATGCGGCGGTGGTGGTGGAGCCTGCGGTCGTCGCGGAGGAGGAGGTTGCGAGCACGACCACCTCCCCCGTGCAAGACCCTGGTGAATTCAATTCCTAGGAGCCGAAGGAGCGGGCAGCATTCCTCCAGCAGGAGGCCTCGGCATCTCAGAGCCACACAGCATGAGGGTATAATTACGTTTGGAGGGCGCTGGCGATCCAAGGTGGAGGTGTCCGGCGGGCGTGAACTGACGCTTGCCGTACCCCTTTTGACCACACACACACACTCCAGACTTCCCGGAGCTCCCGCTGAGCACCAACCGGGCGGCGGGGACCCAGTACCTGGCGGTGGGGGCAGCCTACGCGGTGGCGGTGAGTGGGGGCCGGCTTTGGGGGGGGCAGTTCAGGACCGAGGAGGATGATCAGAAGCACTGCATGAGCATTGACCCGCAGTACTAGAGTAACGTCGTGTGCTCCCACGCCCTGAACCAACCGCTGCACACTCGCGAATGAGCATGCACCAACCCTCCTGGACCGCGCTGTAGGCCGGCGCGGTGGCGGTGGCGGCGCTGCAGGGCCCGGGCCTGCTGCTATCCTCTCCCGCCGCCGCCGCCGACCCCTGGAGCTCCGTGCTGCTGGGCTGCCTGGCCGCCACCTACCTGCGGGCCGCGGGCGTGTTCTTGCAGCTCAAGGTGCGCGATGGGTCACGGGGGGAGGAGTTGGCGGTGTGGAGGGATGGGGGGGGGGGGTTGGATGATATGGAGGGACCATGGAAGGGTCACGAGGACAGGCCGGTGGGAGGATGTGGGATCTGGGGCACCTCTGGATCACGAGAAGATAAGATTACAGCGAGAAGGCGGAAGAGGCGACTCACCTTACTGAAACTTCCAAACATTTGTTTACGGGCTGTGTTCTCAACCGCATAGGCTGCCTCTGATGCCGGTGAGCTGCTGTGCTGGCGCCACCAGCGCCTGGCCATGGGCGCGGCGGCGTACGGCGTGGTGGCGGTGCTGTCGCAGGTGGCTGGGCTGGCATCGCCGCAGCTGCTGGGGTGAGTCAGGAGGCGGGAGGCATGGGAAAAGGTCTCCGTCTGTCAGGAGGTTCAGCATGGAGGTAGGGACAAGAGGCACCATCACTTCTGGCACGGCGCATTTCGGGCATAGCCGGTAAGCATCCGCGTCCTTACGCATCCGCCAACACCCCCGCAGGCTGCAGCTGCTGCTGGCCGCTGCCTCCGCCGCCGTGGTGGCAAACGTGGCGCGCTCGGCCTGGGCGGTGCGCCCCTTCGTCAGCTCGCTCACGGAGGGCCGCAGCCCGGGCGAGGTGCTGGCGGCGGTGGCGGGCGCGGCGGCGGGCTCCGTGTCCACCGTGGCGGGCCTGCTGCTCACCACCACGATGGGTGAGCTGGGCGAGGACCGGCTGGATGAGTAGGCTGGGGTTAGGAGGGGCTGGAGGAGGCCAGCTTCCTTGTGATGCAAGCGGGAAAGTAGGTGCGAACCAGTCTTCAAGGCCTGAACCTTCACATCGATCTCTCGCCATCGCAGCGGTGTCGCTGTACGGCCTGTTCACGGCGGTGTTCGCGCCCGCGCCCGCGCTGCCGGCGGCCATCGGTGCCTGGCCCGGCACGGCGGCGGCGGCGGCCGCCATGGACGGCTCGGCGGCGGGGCTGCGGCGGCTGGCAGCGAGTGGGCTGCTGCTGACGGCGGCGGCCTCGCACGCGCTGCTGGACTTTGCGGGCGGCGTGCGGCAGGAGGGCGCCATTGATGTGTCCCAGGTGGTGAAGAAGCTGGTGGTCATGTGGGTGCGGGGTTCGCGTGTGCATGGGGCTGCAGATGAGAAGGTTAATTGGAGTGTAAACTGCCTGGCGCTCTTTCTGGCGGCCGTTGGACCTCACATTAGGCGGCGGTGCCACCACTCGCCCACTTCCCTGAAGCCAACCCCGACTTCACCGCCCTTTGGAAACCCTGCAATCCATGCCTCGCTATCTTATATGCAGGGACAAGGTGGCTCCTCTCGCGGGCACACTCAAGTACTTCATGCCCAACCCCACCATCTACTCCCTGCTGAACGCGGGCTTCGTGGTGGCGGCGGTGCTGCAGTCGTTCTTCCTGTACATCGCGCCCGTGTGGGGCGTCAACGTCAACTGGGACACGGCGCTATGGGGGCCGCTGTACGGTACGACCTTGCTGGGGCTAGTGTACGGGCTGGTGGCGTTGACGAGGTTTGACTGGTCTTCGGTGCTGGACGTGGTGCTGCGCGTGGCGTGCTGGTTTGCGGAGCTGACGATGTGGTTCTGGGACTCGTTCGTGTGGAAGTTCAGCTGGTCGGAGAAGACGCGGCGCGCGTAAGGAAATTGCTGCAGAATGAGTGTGGCGCCGGGTGGCGTAGGGGCGCAAGTTTTTGCGAAGATGAAGGACATGCTGGCGAGGGACACGCACGGCGGCACGCCGTGCCTCATTGATGGGTGCTGCCAGGTGCGGTGTACCGCAGATTGTCTGTAATCTTCAGGAGTCGCGGTGACGTGCTTGACACTCAGATTGCAGTTGTAGCGGCAGCGAACGGGCAAGAGGAAGGGGGGCAGAGCTGGGGAGGGTGCGCGGTGCCCGCGATCGTCGGCCGTGGCAAGCGTGAAATGTTGCGGCCAGACTGTGGGAGCGACTTTGGCGCAGCGCTCTAAATAAGAGAGCAAGTATATTAGCACTTGCGTGTAAAAATGTAGCAGCCAAGACTTTTTGAAGAAGTCACGCAAACATAGTCATGGATGAGAAGCGCGCGTATGAAGCATTTCGCGTGCGTAAATTCGCGCAGCCTCATCCAGCTTTGGTGATGGATACTGCAGATTCTGATGATGAAACAGGAGCTGTTGTTGGGGCGCCAGTCGCTGAGCATCGGCAGGGACTTGAGCTCGCGTTCGCCAGCTCCTTGCGGACGCTTGGACCTGCGCAGCAGCCACAGCGCGTGATACTGCACTTCGACTGCGATGCGTTCTATGCGCAGGTGTGTCACGGCTGAGTGTCGCGCGGTAACTGCCCTGTCCGTTTGGCGCCACGTCTAAGCACGTTGCCCCGACTGGTTCGCCGCGCTCCCACCGACCAAACCTCCCAGGTGGAAGAGGTCCGCAACCCCAAGCTGCGTGAGCTGCCGCTCGCTGTCACACAAAAGTACCTAGTGGTGACCTGCAACTACCTGGCTCGGGCGGCAGGTGGGCCAAATTTGGGGCCGGCATGCCGCTGCCTCCTGCATCACACGTACCGGAGCCGTTGTACGGTCCCCTACTGATGTCACCTGCTTCCTGCTGCGCAGGCGTCACCAAGCTCATGGGCATCAAGGACGCCAAGGCCAAGTGCCCTGCACTGGTGCTGGTCAGCGGGGAGGACCTAACGCCCTATCGCCAGGTGCGCATGGGCACGCAGCAACGGCGCGTACGGGTAACTGCGCAAGAGGGACACCGCACGCATCGCCACCGCCATGCCGCCATCTGGGTCGCGCTTCCCTCTACTTATGCCGGCCCTTACCTGTCCAGCTACTTGACTCCGCATCGCACACACCGTCTGCTTGGCGTTCACGTACTGGGTGCTGCAGGCAAGCAAGGCCATCCACGGGGTGCTGTCCCGGTACGGCCCGGCAGAGCGGCTGGGCATGGACGAGACGTACGTGGACGTGACGCAGGTGGGCGTCTGTGGCTGTGGATGTGGATGTGGCTTTGGGCGGATGGGTGATGGGGGCGACATACGCATACGCGTACCTCAGGGGCATGGTGGGCGCGTGCGGAAGCAACATGGCCCAGGCTGTGCGGTACGTCCAGCATCTGAGTCGGGCCGCCCAACTCTTCGCATGCATGTGCCGCATCTATGGGTCCATCCCATGCTGCCGCCGACGTCCCGCTGCGCAGGAGGTGATGCGGCGCATCTCCAGCGGCGCCTTCGAGCCGCCCGCGCCGCCGCCGCGCCTGGTGGGGCACCTGCACACCGCCCGCTGCGCCGTGGCGGCGGACACCAGCTACCGGCCCCAGGACCTGAGGGCCGTGGCCGGCGGCACCGGCACTGGCGCCGGCACTGGCAGCGGCACCGGAGTGGGAAATGGAGGCGGCAATGGAGGAAGCAGCGGTGCAGGGGTGGGCGCCGCCTCACCAGCAGGAGCGGCAGCCGGCGGCGAAACTGGTGTGCTGCGCGGCGATGCGGGGTTCAACACTGTTCCAGATGCCCGGGGCGAGCATGACACGGCGGATCACGGCCAGGGACAGAACCAGAGCCAGAAGCAGAACCAGCAACAGGGGCCTGGTGTGGTGAATTGGGACTTGCTGCTGCGGGTGGGCAGCATGGTGGCGGCGGAGGCCCGGGCGGCGCTGCGCAGTGAGGTCGGCTACCGCTCCTCCGCAGGTACGGCACTGGACTGGGGCGTCCATGGCTCTCTTTCATGGGCAAACGAAACTCGCGTCGCCTGCGGCGATCTTCGTGGTCCCTAGGTGTGCCGCTGTTTCTCAAGCCCGACCTCCATGCCTTGCCGCCGCATGACCCTCAGGCATTGCGCCCAACAAGCTGCTCGCCAAGCTGGTCAGCGGGCTGCACAAACCAGACGACCAGACCGTCATTGCGCCGGACCAGGCGGCCGACTTTGTGGGTGAGTAATAATGGCCCCGCCAAAACTGATTGGTTGGTGGGCGTAGGAAAAGGAAATGCGCACACACAACACCGTGTGCTTTTCTAACACAACACCGTGACGCTGATGTCACGCGTGTCATCTAACCTCGTTCCCTTCAGCCCCGCTGCCGGTGCGCGCGCTGCCGGGCGTGGGCTACAAGACGGAGAAGCAGCTGACGGAGCAGCTTGGCGTCAGCAGCGCGGGCGAGGTGCGGCGCTTCAGCCGGCAGCAGCTGGCAGACAGACTGGGCGATAAGACAGGTAGGCCGGGTGGGAGGGCTGGGTTCGTGGTGCGGCCTGCTTCCGTGGTCGAGGAAACCTGTCTGGCAAAATCTCCACACCTCGGCTGCTGGGTTGTGCATTTAGGTGTTGTGTTTTGGTGCATCCTGGCATCCGTGACCACAGGCCCGCTGCTGTGGCACCTGTGCCGCGGTCTGGACCCTACGCCGGTGCGCCCCAGCGGCCCGCCCAGGTCCATCACCGTGGAGGACAGCTTCAAGGTGGGGGTGCAGTGCGGTATGTGCGGGGAGGGGGTAGTTCATTCCAATTCCCTGGGGGGGGGAGGAGGGGGAGGGGTGGGCGCCTTGGTAGGGGCGAGTCGGACGCCAGCAATGGGGCGGAAGTTGGCGTAGACGCACGTGAGGTCGCGGGTGTTCGTTTCCCTTTCCGGTGTGCTGGTCCAACCAAACATGTGTCACCCGCATGCACGCCCGACCATTCTGCGCAACAGAGCTGCTCCTCCTGGGCGGGCGTGTCCGCGGTGCTGCGGGTGCTGGCGCCCGACCTGCTGCAGCGGCTGCACGAGGAGTACGTGGAGAACAGGTGGGGGCGTGGGCGCGTGGATGGGGGCACGTGCATGCGTGCACAGCGGCGGGGCCTACGGGCTGGAATGCAGTGGCAGCGCGCTCGCCACACTGTCTGACGTGTTGCCCCTGCCGCTGCCGCTGCCCTTGCCCGCGCTGCAGGCGGCGGCCCGACACGCTGACACTCAAGTGGCGGCACGCGGGCACGGGCTGGAGCCGCAGCTCCGCCTCCGTACCGCTGCCGCTGCCGTCCGGGTCCCTGGCGCCGCCGCCGGGTCCCACGCAGGTAGCTTTGCGCCGTAGACATGTGGTACGCTGTGCTTGTAGTAAACTCTGCCCCCTGCTGCTTGACTTGCGTTGACAACGGCGCAGTCGCAAGACTGGCTGGCACCAGTGTTTTGCTGCGCACCCAGCCGTCACAGTAGTTTCACATGTGGCACATGCGCCTGCAGGTGGAGGCGGTGGTGCGGGCGGCCACGCAGCTATTACAGCGGCAGCTGCGCGATCAGCCTTTTAACCTGTCGCTCATAAATCTGGGCGCAACCAACTTCAAGCAGGAGGGCAACGGCGGCGGGGGAGGTGCAGGCGGCGGCAGCGGAGGTGCGGGAGGTGGCGGCACCGTAGCAGGCGGCGGGACGATTCGGGACTTGTTTGGGCGGGTGGCGGGAGGCGGCGGCGCAGGGCTGGCGACAGGAGCGCCGGCGGCCGTTGCACGTGGATCTTCTCCAGAGAAGGTGTCAGATGAGGCGCAGCAGCGCTTGGGCATGGAGGAAGAGGAGGACGATGAGGGGGCCATGTATCACAGCGACGGCGGGGAGGGCCTATTGCACGACGGGCCAGGAGCACCCGCAGCAGCAAGGCGAGGAGCCGTCGCCGGTGCCGCGGGCGAGGCGGCAGCAGCAGCAGCAGCAGCAGCAGCAGCAGCAGTAGCTGGCCTGAGCCCGGAGGCGGCGCGACGGGCGGCGGCGCAGTCGGCCGCCATGCGCCGGGACTACCAGGCGGGCTCGCCGCAGGTGCGTGGGTGACGTGTGCTGGTGTGTGCACATGCAGGCTGCTGTCACTGGCGCGGCCTCCCGTCATGACCACACAAGGCTAAGCGCGTTCCCTTTATCCTGTGGGTTGTGATGAGCTCAGGTCGTACTCAGCAAAAGCCGGGAGCGGGCGCTGCGGGAGGCGGCTGTCCACGGCGCGGCGATCGCCAGCACGCATCGGCACAGTCCGCAGCCTCAGCAGCCGCACAGCAGACGGCCGCCACAGCCGCAGCCGCAGCCACTGCAGTACAGTTTTGTAGGGCCTGCTGCTTCACCCGCTGGCGTTGCACACCACCCGCAGCCATGCGAGGCTGATGATACTTGTGACAGGGCCGCGAAACGACTCCGTCTCACAGAAGCATCTACCAGCGCGCCCACTGCTGGGCAGCTGCCCGAAGCGCAGCGGCAGGCGCCGCAGCTGCAGCCTCGGGGCCGCGTCCCCGCATGCGAGTCGGCCCCGTCGCAGCCGCCACTGCCGCCGCCGCTGCAGCCAGCAGCGCTGCCGGCGGGGCTGCTGGACGAGGCAGTGGTGGGCTACCGGCTGGTGGAGATCTATGGGGCAGTGGGAGGCAGCGGCGGAGGGGCTGGAGGGGACGGGGGTGTTGACCTGCGCGGCAGCGGCAGGAGCAGCGGGAGGCGGAGCACGCATAGCAGCGGCAGGGCCGCGGCAGCGGCCGCCACAGACGCCGCCGACGGCCTGGGGCTTGTCGGCGAGGGCGGAGGGGGCGGCGGCGTGGGTGTACCGTGGGCGCGTGATGACGGCTCGCTGTCGTCCGCCTCCAGCTTCTCTTCCTCCTGGTGGGGCGACGAGGCCGGCAGCAGCAGCGACGGCGGCGGCATTGCCAGCCTGCCCGGCGGCTGGGAGGCGCTGCAGGCAGACGCAGACAGCGGCGGCGGTTACGGCGGCGGCAGCGATGGTGCAAATGGGAGCAGGAGAGGGGCCACAAGGACGACGGAAGCGAGGGACACGGCAGCTGGTGTCCAGGGCCCCGGTATGCAGGCGGAGGTCATTGAGGTGGATGAGGATGACGACCCGGGGGAAGCGAGGCGCGAAGGAGGAGGCGCGGCGCAGCCATGTGCGCTGTCCCATGCAACAATGCCGGCATCTGGGCAGCGGGCGGCAACAGCAGCTGGAGCAGTGGCGCTAGACGTGGCAGGCTCCGGACCGGGGCCGCCACCGCCAAGCCGCACAGACGTTGCGCGTGGTTCTGTCAGCCCGCCACCTCAGCGCCAGCAACGCGCCAGCACCTCGCCGCAGCTGCTGCAGCGGCCAAAGCCGGGCGCTTCAGCGGCCGCCGCGGGGCGCATGTCTGTAATCCTGCACGTGGTGGGTTCTATGTAGGGGTACAGTGGGTTGTCGCCACTGCTGTGTTTCTGCTTACTACCCTAGCCCCTGCTCCTACCCAGTCCTGCCTCAGTCCGCGCCGGACATAAACCACCTGCCAGCTGTCCGCCAGCCGCATCTACCCACCCCGCCTACCTCGCTGCCCCGCTACCTGTCCGCATATGTTGCAACCTGCAATGCATGAAACCGTCCCGATTCCCCCTCATCGCCCCTGCCACCTAACCGCCACCTAACCGCCGCACGCCCTCAGGACGTGGACTGCTTCTACTGCCAGGTGGAGCGGCTGGACGACCCGCGCCTGGTGGGGCAGCCGCTGGCGGTGACGCAGTTCAACAGCGGCGGCTTCGTGGCGGTCAGCTATGAGGCGCGCGCGGCGGGCATACGGTGCGTGTGACACGTGGCAGCTTGCGCGCGGGGCTGTGTGTAATCGTTGCCAGGCTTGGGTATGCGGAGCGCCGTAGGTCCGCTCGGTTCGTGCTGTGTGTAGCAGTGTGTGCGGGAAGCTTGTGCAGCTGTGGACATGTTTGTTGGCAATCCTGCATGCGGCCCGTTTCTTCAGCGCGTAGTTGTTGCTGACTGGCTGCCCGCCTCCTGTAGCTGCGGTGACGGCGTGGGCGCGGGCGGCCGCGCCTCCATCCCCTTCCTCAAGGCCATGGGCGCAGTCAGCATCGCGGAGGCTCAGCGGCGCTGCCCCGGCCTGGTGGTGGGTGGCCGGTGCGGTTCTGGGCCGGCGGGCATTGCAGGCTCGCAGGTGCTCGGACACAGTCAAAGAAATTGCTGGTTCGTCTTTTCATATATGTGCTTTTGAGGAAATGCATGCGGACCTGGGCCTGCAGATTCGGCCCATGCGCACCGACCGCTACCGGCGTGTGTCGGAGCAGGTGCACGGCATCCTGCGCAGGTGTGTGTGCTGGGGGGGGTGTGTGGACAGCAAGAAAACAGGGGCGCTGTTGCTTTTTGCGCGTGGGGGTGGGCAGCGTGTGGGCAGGCTGGCTGGATAGCAGCAGCAAGCCAAGTGCGAAAGGCTGGCGCCATGGTCGAGCTCATACCAATCCATTGCATTTTGAGCGCCAGAGGCTTTTGCTGTCCACGCAACACAGGTTCGCGCCCGACGGCCAAGTGGAGAAATCCAGCTACGATGACTTCTACCTTGACATTACCGCGGCCTGCTATCCGCCGGCGGCAGCTGCAGGTGGAGGCGGCGGCGGGGCCACCAGCGGCGGTGGCCGGGCTAGCCGGGCTGTTGGTGCTGGCGCGGCTGCACCAGGGTCTGGCGGCTTCTGGGGCGTTGATGTGCAGGATGACGGTGAAGAGGACGGGTTGGTGGGGCTTGTGGGGCCGCAAGCAGCAGCCGGGGCCGGGGCCGGCGCAGCAGCTGTCGCAGAGGGAGCAGCCGGCTCGGCGCCGCCACCGCGCGTGCACGTCGCGGGCGGTGGGCAGTGGCGCGACCTGGAGCCACCGCTGCGGGCGGGCGTGGAGGTGGCGTTGCAGCTGCGGGCGGCGCTGAAAGGTGAGGCGCTGTCCTTGTAATTCTTCTTCCCTGTCTGCAGCTAACCACGTGGCTACCTTTGTCCCGCAATGCCCCTGCTTGCGCATCGTGAAAGTTCCGCAGTGCAAGAGTTCTTGAACAAGTTGTCTCTGGCTGACGTCTGCACTGTTGTGTATGGCGGTGTGTGGGGCCCGGGCCGTCCGAGCTGCAGACTCGCTGGGCTTCACGGTGTCGGTGGGCGTGGCGCCCACCAAGCTGGCGGCGCGGCTGGCGGGGCCCGCCAACAAGCCGGACGCGGTGACGGTGGTGCCGCTGGCGGCGCTGCGGGCCTTCATGGCGGACGTGCGCATCCAGGTAGGGGGGGGCGTGTTCCCGAGCATGCGCGCTGCGTGCCGCCTTTCTGCCCCGTGTTGGTGGCATCAGTTCCGCTTTGCCTTTGATGATTTGTGTATCGCTTGGCTCAACCCTTGCACTCATCATGTGCTCGGTCGCAACCGCGTGCGTGCAGCGCGTTCCTACGCTCGCGGGCAAGGCTGGTGCCGCCGTTGTGTCGGAGCTGGGCGTGGAGACGGTGGGGCAGCTGGCGGCGCTGGGGCTGACCCGCCGCGACCTGGTCAGCCGCTTCGGGCCGCAGACCGGCGCCCTGCTGGCATGCCTGCCGGCGGGCGGCGCGGACGCGGCCGGGGCGGGAGACGGGGCTGCAGGCGCTGGAGCAGCAGGAGGAGGAGGAGGCGGCAGCGGGCGCGGCGCCACGGGCGGTGTGGTCCGTGAGCGCGGGCCGCAGAAGAGCATCCTGGTGGAGCGCAGCTTCCCGCCGGACACCACCACTGGCCGCAGGTGGGCGCTGGTGCCCAGCACGACACATTCTAGGGTTGTGGCGCTTGCTAGTAGAACCGCACGTGAGGTCAGCGCGCATGGGCAATCCTCTCCACCAGTAGCAAGTGACCTCGCCGTCGCCCTCGCATTCCGGGTGCGCACCTGCCGTTGTCCCCTCTCAGGTTCGCCGGCATCAAGGAGGCGCTGCTGCCGCTGATCGGCACGCTGTGGGGCCGCGTGGTGGAGGACGCGCTGCAGCACAGGTGAGTCAGGCAGCAGTCACACTGCAGGGCAGGGTGGCGCAGGCCTTGCCGCGTGCTCAGCGGCTCTGTCTGTCCTGGTGAGCGATCACTCAACACTTGCTCACAACCCGCACACCCGTGCTGCCGCAGGCGCGCACCCGTCAAGCTGCTGCTGACGTACCGGGAGGGGTACGGCGCGCCGCGGACCAAGTCTGCCGACGTTCCCGCCCAGGCGCTGCAGGTGCGCGGGCTGTCTCCGCTGCCTTGATTGCTTGACATGCGGTTGGGTTGGTCCGCGTGATAATGGTGGTGTTGTGAGTCGCATGGTCGCATGGTTGCCATGTGATGCAAGCAAGCGCAATCAAAATGATTGGCGCATGACCCATACGCGCTCCAGGCCCTTCGCGCGGCCACGGCGGCTGCCTCCAGCGCGCCAGATGCCGGAGCTCCGACCGCTGGCGCCGCTGCTGGCGGTTGCAGCGGCGGCACGGGGCTGCCGGCGCAGGAGGTTGAGGCGGCGGCAGCAGGCAACTGGATGGAGCCCGGGGCTGTGTCCTCCCACACATACCAGGTGCGCGGTGATGACCTGATGAGATTACGGTACACCTCGTGACGATGGTGCTGTGGGTCTCCAGAGGGGCATGTCAGCATGTGCAGTTGCTTGGGGCAAACGCAACTGTCTGGCACATCGTCCTGCCGCTGCATCCGTCCCACCCACCTGCCCCACCCGCCGTCGCCCACAGGGCTGCAGGGCGCTGCTGGAGGGCACTACATCGCTGTACCGCGCGGCGGCCGGGGCGGCGGGGCGGCAGGCCGGAGACATGCAGGTGCGTGCTATGCAAACTGTGCGCCCACACAGCTGCAACGATCATTCCTACTGCACAAGACGCACGAGCTATATGTGGGTTGCTTCTGAGCGCCACGTGACCTGTCATGCTTTGCTCCTGCCGTCAGCATTTCCAACCATGTCCTTCCCTTATGCCGCTAGGTCACGCGCCTGGCCGTGTCCGTGTCGTACAACAGCGCCGGCAGTGGCGAGCTGGAGGCGGGCCAGCGCTCCATCGCTGCCTTCGCGTCCTCAGCGGCAGCAGCGAATGTAGCCGCGGCTGGGGTTGGCGGCAATGCACTTCCGGCACCGCGGCCGCAGGTGCAGCGACCGCCTCTTCCGGATCCACCTCAACAACGGCAGCAGGCGCCGCAACTGCAGGAGCGTCGAATAGGCGGCGGGGTGTCCTCGTGCTACCCAGGCAATTCCGCTGCAGGATCACATGTGCAAGCCGCGGACGAAGAGGGGGCATCGAGGCACTGGAGCGTGGCCCCAGAGGAGGCCACAGCGCTAGCAGCGATCCAAGGTGGAGGCCACACAGATGGCTCGGGACCTGGCGGTGCTCATTCTTTGGGCTTCGCAGATGACATAAGGGAACAGCACGATGGGACCGGAGATTGGGGCGGCCATGAAGCAGAGGAGGACGCAGACTTTGCGTTCTTGGATTGATATGGTTTAGAGAGGCGTGGCGTAGCCTGTTTTTTGGGGGGGTATGTTAGGACCACATGTAAAACTGTGTAGGCGTTCTCGACAAACGTCGCCTCGGGTTCGTGCCAACCGCGGTGGATCCAGGCGTCTTCCTCGCAGTTCGTATAACATAGCGCGCGGGATCGAATGTTCTTCAATAGTATAGCTCATTGCTTTGTACAGAATGTCCACGCTAAAGCAGCGCAAAACGGCAGCTGCTGCCGAGGGCGCTGCACCCGACGCGCCTGGTAAGCCTTTACAAGGAACTGCTTTGGTAACAAACAAAGAATTTACTGTGGTGCTGCAGTCGCAGATCAGCCCGTCGCGGACAAGCAGGATGCTGCCCTGGCGAAGCCGCAGCAGGCCCCAAAATCAGTCGAAGCAAAGAGGACGTGGCTGAAATTTCTCGCGGACCATCCAGAAATATCTATGACCCTGGCCTGCACGCTAATTTGTGCGGCCTCGCTTTGGCTTCTGTCACGAGACAGCGACAAGCCCGTAAGCTGTAGCCTTGTATACATGCTGCTACATGTGGTTAGATGGGCCAAGGGGAATCGCGAAGGGTGACGAAGTGAAGGCGCACAGGTCTCTTGGGTGTTGCGTTCGGTGGCCACCGCCTCTGCTCAGGTCGCCCTGAACTTTGGCCGTGCGCTTCCCTCCCTCCAAACAGCGCCTGTTCGACCCAGACACGCTGAAGCTGTACGATGGCAAGAAGAGCGCACCTTTGTACCTGGCCATCCTGGGGTCGGTGTTCGACGTGACCAAGGGGCGGAAGAAGTATGACGGTGCGTGGCCGCAGCCGCGCAGGCCGCGGTCCAGTGTCGCCACGGGGCTGTTGGGTGTTGAGGCACGCAGACGCCCTAGCCAGCGGCTGGTTGACATGCCACAGGTGCAGGCTGCCCAGAAGGCCCGTGCCGACATCCTGCCGCTCGCCGTTCGCCCGCTATACCGTATTTCCGCAGGGGAAAAGGGCTACGGCTTCTTCATCGGCAGGGACGCCACGCGGGCCTTCATCACAGGCAGGTCGTCATCCACTTATCTGGGGTGTGCATGGGTTGGGAAAACCAGGGGCTCCTCCTTGCTGCTATGACAACGGAAAGTGCTCACTGGGTGGCGTCATCGCATGTTGCGCAGGCGACTTCAAGAACGACCTGAATGACCATATCAAGGTAACGCCCGATTAGGTGCCTCCCAAACCAAGCATGGAATGATTGCGATGTTCCGTACACCCTGCACGAAGTCATGACTACGGTGTCAAAGCTCGTGCTGAAGCCTTCAGGTCTGAGTCCTGCGTTGGCCCCTGCCGGTCACACACCAGTGGCCCCGGGCCCCGCTGCATGCCGCCACCGTTAGGGTTACCGACGGTCCCTTACCCTCGCGCACCCAACTGTCATTCTTCGTCTTCCTCCTTCTCCTCCTCCTGCTTCTCCTCCTCCTCCACCTCCTCCTCCTCCTGCTCAGGACTTCACGCCGGAGCAGTTCCGCTCGCTGGTGGAGTGGCGCAGCTTCTACCACAAGGTAGGGAGGGGGAGGGGGAGGTGGCAGCTGGGGCTGGGGCGGTGTGTGGGGTGGGGTAGGGTGGGGTGGGGTAGCCATCCATGGGATGGTATGGGTGCCATCCATGGGATGGTATGGGTCAAATTGTTGCGAAGTGTCGATGCCCAGTGGAACAGAGGAGGCGAGAGGAGGCGAGGCTGAATCACATACCCATTACTTAACAGTCGTCTTGGACCAGGGATCTATGCAGACGGTGTGTCATACGTTGAGGAAGAATGCAGTGTGCCGCCAAGTTGGGTTGAGTGATATGTTGACACGGGTGCGCAGGAGCAGCCCAGTCTGCCATGCCAAAGTTGCTTGTATACTGCTGGACCGCGCGCGCACACACGCCGGCGCCCACAGCTGCTGCCCCCGCTCCTGCACCTGCCAGCTGACCCCACCTCCCTCGCCCTGCCCGTGCCCCTGCCCCCTGGTCAACAGGAGTACATCTTCAAGGGCTTTGTGGTGGGTGCCTTCTACAACCAGGACGGCAAGCCCAACCGCATCCTGCGCCGGGCGGAGGAGGAGGCGCGGGCGGCCAAGAGCGAGGAGGAGGCGATGGCGGAGATCGAGAAGCAGTGGCCCGCCTGCAACGTGCGCTGGTCGGAGGCGGACGGTGAGGGCGGGCCGCGCGGAGTTGAGGGAGCTGCGGGCTGCTGGCGGTGGTGCTGTGCGGCATGTGCAGGTGGCGGTGCGGGAGGAGCCCCCAGGGCCGGAGCCAGGTTGTGCACTATCTCTGATAGCACGCGGCGGGGCCAGTAACAGATCCACCCGCATGCACCCCATACCCTCTCTCTCTCCCTGCCTCCCTTCCGGCATGGTGGCAGGCGGCACGGTGTGGTGCGACGGCGGCGCCTACCCGCGCAAGCTGTTCGGTCAGCTGCCGGGCGGCAAGCCCACCACCCGCTGCGCCTGCTTCAAGGAGCTGGGCTGGAGCGACCTGCGCCAGGTGGGTGGGTGGATGGGTGGGTGGGTAGGTAGGTGGGCAGGTGGGATTGATTTGAACAAGTTGGACAGGTGGGATGGGGAAGGGGAGAAAGGCGGGCGGACAGGATGGCAAGCAAGGAAGGGGGGGCACCTAGACAGCTTTTCACAAGCGGCAGTGGAACATGGCTGCCTGGGTTGTTTTTGTTGGGAGTTGGAGGGCGGGGCACACACAGGCCTGGATTCGGCTGGGTATCTTTAGATGTTGCGGAACGCGGGTTGATGGCCGCTGACCTGTCGTGTCTGGCCCGCTGTGCGTGCCGCCGCCCTGGCCCACCCACAGGTGTACAAGGGCTGTGCGCCGGACGCCACCAGTTGCAAGGTGGAGCCGGAGGCGCAGAGCATCAAGGCGTGATCCTGGCAGCATCGGGACTACCAGGGTGGCACAAGCATCTCTGCCGCCGTAGCATCTCGTGCAAAAGAGGGGGGGCACGTCGCGTCAGAGACTCGAGGCAATGAATGGGGGGGACTGTATGACGTAGGGATCGCGTCGGAGCGAGAGGCGTGACAGGAGAGTGAGCGCGTGGGATTTCAGGGAGAGTGCATGAGGGTTTGAGAATCTGCAGAGGAAACATGAGTGAACGGGTCCTCTTGGGTGATGGTACACGTGTATGTGATACGGCGTATCGTTTACATCCTGCTCAACGCACACAACTAGTGGCCCTTGTGAGGAGCCCTCCCCCGCCGCACTCCCAGTATCAACGCGCGCTTTCAACGTCCTGGACAGTTGGTCCTACGGCCTCAGTTGCTTAGATCACATGTTGCCGTCCTGGTGCGCAGCAGCTACAGTTGAAGCATAGCAACCCTTCCATTTCCCAGGGCACTGCAATGTCAGTCCTATCACATAGCCAGGAAGCTGGCATGTGCGCCGTAGCTTGCAGCAGCTCATTTGCGTAGAGCTTTGCAGTGGCACCCACACACTTAGGGGCCCACCTTGGGCGGCACCAGTTGCCGCCGTAACCAGTCTCCAGCGTCCTCCACAACACAACATAATAGGCCCGTTTTACTACATATGTCAAGTACATGAATGCGCCATATGCAACTACGCTACCCTGGCCTATACGGTAACACCGAAGGCACGGCTCCTGATCGAATCCGGAGATTGCGCCATCAAGCCCCCGTCCGCCTGATTACAATGACTTGAGTACTCTGCCCTAGACAAACACTGAACACGACTCATGGTTGGTAGGATGTACAATGTGCGGTCTGCTGAAGGCATGACAACGCTTAGTCTACAAGCACGCGGCCCGCTCCTCTCCGCTCTTGTTGTGTTGCTGCACGGCATGCGCTCGCCCCTCACACAGTCTCCTTGTGCAGGCCCCTCTGTGCGGCCTGTCGGCCGTGAACAGGCCCTGGCCCTGACTGCTGCATGAGCCCAGTCCGACACCTCTAGACACTAATGTGGAGTGGCGGCGGGACTACCACCGCGCCCGCCGCCGCTGCGCCTCCACCACTACCTTGGAGATGGTCCAGCCGTTGGCCTGGCCGTGCAGTGCAGCCACCAGTGTGGCAGGTGGGTGGGCGGCAGCAGGTGGTGGTGCGCGCATATTGTTTGAGCAGTCAGTGCAGGCCCCGTAAGGCAGCAGCGGGCAAGTGATACAGCACCCGCTTACAGCTACAAATGGCAACAAACACATACGGTAAACGGTATGGTAAGGACCTGCCCGCCTGCCCTGCTTGCCTGTTTGCCTGCCCGCCTGCCCTGCCCGCCTGCCTGCCCGCCTGCCCTGCCCTGCCCTGCCTGCCCTGCCCTGCCCTGCCCTGCCCTGCCCTGCCCTGCCCTGCCCTGCCCTGCCCTGCCCTGCCCTGCCCTGCCCTGCCCTGCCCTGCCCTGCCCTGCCCTGCCCTGCCCTGCCCCGCCCCGCCCCGCCCCGCCCCGCCCCGCCCCGCCCTGCCCTGCCCTGCCCTGCCCTGCCCTGCCCTGCCCTGCCCTGCCCTCCCCTGCCCTGCCCTGCCCTGCCCTGCCCTGCCCTGCCCTGCCTGCCCTCACCTCCAGTGCGGCCATGAAGATGGTGGTCAGCCGCTCCGCCGCCTTGAGCGACTCCTGCGGGCGGGCAAGGCAGCGGGCGAGCAAGTAAGCGGGCGAGCGCGCGAGGGGCGCCAAACGACTGGCTTTCTGCAAAGCGGCGTTGCGATTGCGGGCTGGGTACCTATGCTGACGCCCCTCCGGCCTCCAGACCTTGTCTCATGAGGCATTGCCCGCCCACTGCAACCAGACCGAAACCTACGCCTGTGGCCCCCCTCCAACCAACCCCAGTACCGAGCCCTATGCCCCCAGGCCCCAGAGCCCACCTGCAGCTCGAGTCGTAGCTCGGCGGTGTTCTCGTCCGCGCACGGCAGCGGTGCCTGGCGGGGCCCGGGCCCGTCCGCCATGGCCGCACGCATGCGGCGCCGCAGTATGCAGGCCTGTAGGTAGGCCTGTGGGGCCGGTTGGGGTTGCGGGTGTGGTGGACGCACGTCCACTCGTTGGTTCGGACACAACACAGCCGACCACGCAGCTCCCCAGCCCGCACCCACCCCGGCGCCTCGCGCCGCCACCTCACATCACCACCGCTCCCTGCTGCCCCCCCTCCCCCCCTCTTGGTCGTTTCGCTCCTGGTTTCTGGAATGAACTACCCCCCCCCCCACACACACGCACACCTGCACGATGTCGCGCGGGTCGGCCTTGTCGTGCAGCACGACGTGTACGCGGTCGGGGTTGGTGCGCGGCAGGACCATGAAGTGCGCGTACTTATAGGTGGTCAGCAGCATCACCAGAAGGTTGGCGTTGCCTGCAGGTGGGGCGGGGTGGAGCGGAGCGGGGCGGCACGACGCGGCACGAGGGCAGGGGGCGAGGTGGGGAGGAGAGAAGCGCACGGAGGGACGGACGGGAGGCTGCTGGGGAGCATAACATTCGCTGGTGCCGACTGCATAACTTGGTGAGCACCTTGGCGCCAAGCTCCATACCTAGGCCAGGCGCCGTGCTCCACACAGCACCACAGCACATCATCAGCCAGGCGCCTGTCCTACTCAGCCCTCCCCCTTCCACACCACCGCCGCCGCCACTATCTTCACTACCTCAGCCACCACCACGAAGACCACCGGCTGCCACCCACCCACCCACCCACCCACCGTCCACCACGTGCTCCAGCCGGCTGCCCACGTGGATGGGCGGCCGCAGCCGCGCCGCGGTGCGCGACAGCGCCGGCAGCGGCGGGTCAGCGGCGCACAGCTCCAGTGGCGAGGGCACCCGCGGCTCCAGGCTGTCGTCGTACAGCGCGTCATAGCCCTGCGGCGTGGACACGCCCGGGCCGCCCCCGCCCCCGACAAAGCACCGGTCGCCCGGGGCGGCGCCTGCGGCGCCGTCCCGGCCGGTGCCGCCGCCCGCGGCGGCGGCGCCGAGGCCGGCGGTGGCTGCGCCGCCGCCGGCTCCGCCAGGCAGGCCGGTTGCGGATGGGCCGCCTCCGGCCGTGGGCCCATCCCCGCCCCCAAGTGCTGAGCCCCCCGCGTACTCGCCGCCGTAGTCCGCGTAGCTGGGGTAGTTGTCCCTGCTGCTACTGCCGCTGCCGCTGCTGCTACTGCTGCTACTGCCGCCGCTGCTGCTGCTACTGCTGCTGGGGTAGCTGGCATCGGGGTCAATGGGTGAGCTGCTGGACGCCATGCCCTCCGCGAAGTCGGACGCCATGCCGCCGCGCCGCCGCAGCCGCCGGTGCTTGTGGTAGTGCGGCTCGTCCTCATCATCGCCCACCTCCTCCTCTTCCTCATCGGCTGCGGCGTAGCCCCGCCCCGATGCAGCCGTGCTGGAGGGGGAGGTACCAGCAGTGCCGGCGGCTGCGCCGCCAGTGCCAGCGCCGCCGCCCAGACCACTAAGCGCTGCGCCGGCGGCGCTGCTGCTGCCGCTGCCGCGCAGGACGCCCAGGGTTTTGGCGTTACCGGTGCTGCTGCCGGCTACGGCCTCCGCGGCTGCTGCCGCCGAGGCTTCCGCGGGACTGATGCTGGTGAGGAAGGCGTCAGTCAGCATCTGGAGGCGAGTGGCGTTGAGCGTCGCGAGCGGGATCACCTGCACCGCGCAGTTTCCGTGTGCAAGGGAAACAGGCGGGGGGCGAAACAGCGGTCAGTTGAAGACCCGCGCCGTGTCAAGGGCGCAACACCTGCAAGTCGCAGCGCCTGCTTACCATGCTTCCATTATAACTCATGAGCTCCAGCCCGCATGCTATGCCGAGAGCAGACACACCCTTTCGTCCGCCCCATCCCAATCCCCGCCGCTAGCTTGGTGGCCCATTCAGTCACCTGCACTGCCATGTATGCGCTGCTGAGGGTGGCGGCAGACAGACCCACGTAGCACGCCGCCGCCGCCGCGCCGCTCTGCCCCACCGCCGCGCACATGACGGCGCCGGCGGCGGTGCCCACCAGCGAGGCGAAGATGTACTGCGAGGTGCCTGGTGTGTGGTTGTTCGGGTGGGTACATGCGTGCAGTGTTGTGAGGGGTGGGCGCTTAACCATCCCTGGTGCATCACCAACGTTTGCGGGGGGCGAGCGGGTGGGTGTGCGAGTCGGTGTGGCTGTGTAGGTCATAGACGAGCGCATGAAGTGGTACCTCATCATGTCCATGGGTTGGGTGCAAGCCCCGAGCCGCGGCTCCGCCTCGTGCCCCATCCCTCCCTCACCCTTGGCGGTAACGTCGGCGATGTTGTTGTCGCGCGCAAAGCTGAGGTGGAACACGGAGCGCGTGCTGCCGGCGGCCATCCAGGCCAGGCCTGTTGTTTCGGGGGAGGGAATTCCATGCATTTAAGTTAATGAGGGGAGGGGGAGGAGGGGGAGCGCTTTGGCGGTTGACGATGGCCAGCAGCGGCTACGGGTGCAGGCACGCCGAGGAAAGGACCTTGCCAGCCGCTCGAGCTCGCAAGAGCAGCATCATCATGGTCACGGTCATGGTCATGGTCAAGCCACATTGCGACCACATGGCCACATGGGCTGTCACCGGCCTCCCGCCCCGCCCTGCCCCACCCTTGAGCATGTTGGCCAGCGAGCCCATGACCAGGAAGTGCCCCGGCACCAGCACCGTCAGCATCTCCAGCGCCGCCGCCGCCTGCAGCAGCACCGCAGACAGGAAGAACCTGTGCGCGTGCAGGGCGGCGGGGTGGGTTCCATGCATTTAAATTAATGACGAGGTAGACGTAGAACAGACGTTGCGACACACGTTGGGTGGGGGGGGCGCGGCATCGGGGAGGCGGAGGAGGAGGAGTCAGAGACCGATCAGTGGACGCGCAGGTAGGCAGCAAGGCCTTGAAGAAAATGCGCGACAACAAGAAACAACAAGACACACAGCCGCCACGCACCACGTCTTGGAGTGGACATCAAAGTTGTGCGCAATGGTCTTTCCGAACACCAGCGTGCCCAGCTGACCCATGCCGTCCTGCGAACCGGCAACAGCAACGGCAACAACAATAACACGCAAACCGCACGCAGGGAATAAACCCGATGGTCACACGGGGTAGCAAATGTCGCCCAGCCAAGCGCCGGCGCCCCCTTCTGTCTGTCGTGGTGCCACCACCATCCCGGCTGCCCCACTGACCCACATCCAAGCGCCCAAGGCAGGCGCCGCCCCCTCAATCCCTCCCCAGTTCACGGGATTACCTTGAGCACCCAGTTGAGCGCCCCGGCGGTGGGTATGGCACCCGCGCCCAGCCCCACGGCGTACAGCATAAAGGTGGAGGCCAGCACTGCGAGGTGGTTGGTTGGTTAGTTGGTTGGTTGATTGGTTGGGTGGATGGGTGCGTGGGTGGGTGGATTACAGTACTGGGTGGGTTGGTTACTGGGTGGGTGGTAGTGCATTCCAACCTCAATGTTGGGTGGATGCGGGATCACAGGAACCAAAAAGAGCTAGCTGGGGGTTCCAGCAGCCGGTACATGAGTGTGCTGGGGCGGCAAGGGAACACAGATGACAGCGCAGAGGGCCGCTGCACCGACCAGCCAGCAGCTGTCCTACCCGAGTTGGCGGTGACCGCGATGTTGTTCAGGCCCTGCGGTCCGGGAAGCAGGTTGCACAAGCGTTTCGACGTGTGCATCCATACTAGTCATGACGCCGCGCCTTGGCAACTCTTCAAGCCCCGCAGCCAGCCGCCTTGGGGGCCTGCATCCCGCCCGCGCTCCACCCCTGGCTCCCGCGCCCGCCCCTCATCCCGCCCCCCAACCCCCTCCCCGCACCCACGCATCCAACCACCTACCTGCCAGGCCATGAACTTGATGTAGTTGTCGCCGGTGGTCGCCGGGTAGCCGGCCGGCAGGAAGGTGGACGTCACCACGTGCCGCAGCTGCCTGTGGTGGGGTTGTGGCGGTCAAACACATCTGTCGTACCAGCACACAGAGACAACATGACGCTACAGCAGGAGGATCAGGGCGCAGGGACAGCCGCCACAGCCGCCAGAGCACCTCCCAACAGCCCTTCGTCCTATACGGGGCCCCAGCTCGATGCCTGCCGCCACCTGCATCCCCCCTCCCCCCTTCATTAATTTAACATGCATGGAATCCCCCCTCCCCCCCCTCCCCCCCTCCCCCCTCCCCGCTCCCCCCCCTCCCCCCCAAACCCACCCACCCACCCACCTTCTCTTGGTCGTTTCGCTTTTGGTTTCTGGAATGAACTACCACCCACCCACCCACCCACCCACCCACCCACCCACCCACCCACCTGGAGATGAAGGTAGTAAACGGCACGTCCTCCTTCACTGCACCACTCGGCACCGCCGCGCCGCCGGCGCCGCCATCCGCCTGCTGCATCGGCCCCAGGCTGCAGGCCGGCCCCACCGCGCCCAGCCCGCCCGCGAAGGAGCCGGGGCCGAAGGACAGGTCGTCGGCGGCGTGGCAGCGCACCATGCGCAGGTGGTAGTCCCGAGCGGTGGCGCCTGGAGGTGGAGTGGGTTGGTGTCCCGGGCGTGGGCAGCTAGGTTCAGCCATGGTCAAGGTGGCGGGCGCGGTCACCCGCAGCGGCGGCATGTCGCGATGCCGGACCTGGATGCGCAATCGCCGCAATGACCCGCCGCTGAAGCCCGTGGAAGCAAGCGGAAGGCCGAAACCGGGGCCACCTTTCAACCCAACATCCCAACCGCCGCCACCTCGGCCCGGCACCCTGCGTGCATGCACCTGCCAGCCCCAGGCCGGACACGCACCACTCCTCCTCCGGTGCTGCCCCCCACTGCCCCCCACCGCACCCCACTGCCTCCCACCGCCTCCCACCGCCTCCCACTGCCCTCCACTGCCTCGCACTGCCCCCCACCGCCTCCCACCGCCTCTCACTGCCCCCCACTGCCCCCCCACCGCCTCCCACCGCCTCTCAGTGCCTTTCTGTGCCTCTCAGCGCGCCTCCCGCTGCCCCTGTGCCCGCCCGCCCTCACCCGCCACCAGCAGGTGCACCGCGTGGCTGCCGTCGTGCTGCACGATGCGGCCGGCGAAGGAGAAGTCCTTGGGCTCGTTGTAAAGGGAGCTGTGGCTGCTGCCGGCCGTGCTGGTGCTGGCGTGTGGTAGTGGGGGTGGTGGTGCTGGGTGGGGCGGGGGCGACTGGGTGTGCGCGTGTGGGTGGGGCTGGGGATGCAACTGGGCGTGTGGCTGTGAGGCTGCAGCCGCTCTGGCGGGGCCCGGGTGCTGGGCTGTGCCCGGGTGGTGCGCGGCGCTGCTACTGCCAGGGTAGGGGGACGGCCCGTAGCTGCTACTGCCTGCAGCAGGCGGGCGCACCCCGACCGCCGGCCTACTGCTGGCTGTAGCGCCAGCTGCTATCCCGTTGCTGCCAGCAGCAGCGCTAGCTGCCGGTGCTGCGGCCGGCGACGGCGGCTGCAGCGGGGGCTGCTGCTCCCATTTGGGTGGGGTCCAATTGGCGCTGTAGGTGCTGCTGGTGCCGCTGGCGGGCGGTGTGGCGTCGTAGTCACGGATGGAGTAGTCGATGTCGTAGCTGTTGCTGTACTTGGGCATGCGCGGCGCCTGCTGTACGTCAGAATATACGGCCGATGCCGGTCCCGCTGGTGGTGGCCCGGCGCCGCCAAGGGCTGTAGCATCTGCAGCGGATGCGGCCGGATGCCGGGCAGTCTGGGCCGCGCCACCTGCTACTGCCGAGGATTCCGCCAGCGGCGGCGCCGCCGCCACCACGCCGCTGCCTCCGCCTCCGCCAGCAGCGGAGGCCGTGCTACTGCTACTGCCGAGTTCGCTGCCACCTGCCCCGGGTGCGCTGGAAGGATTGCGGCGGGGCTTGGGCTTGCCGGGGCCCGTCGTCCACACAGGCAGCAGCGAGGGCCCTGGTGGCGAGTCGTCGGTTGCGCTGGTGCCGCCGCGAGACGGAGCGGGTCGCACCCGGCGCTGCCGCAGATGCTGCTGTTGCTGTTGCTGTTGTTGTTGTTGCTGCTGCTGCTGCTGCTCAATGGCTGCAGCGGATGTGGATGCAGAGGCGCCATCGCCACCCGCCACGGCGCCGCCGCCTCGGCCGGGCAGATAGTCTAGGTCTGCTGGGAAGTTGAGCGCGGAGCGTGGGGGCGACGGTGATGCGCCAGCTTCCTGAGGCGCGCTTGGTGCGGCTGACGAGCTAGCTAGCTGCTTTGCCTCCTGCGCGTCCGCAGAAGCTCCACCGCTGCGGTGGCGTGCCAGCAATCTGGCGCGCCCCCACACGCCCCACAACGCGCCGGCACTGCCGGTGGCACCGCCCGTGCCTCCGAGCGCCGCACCCGAGGCAGCGAAAGCATCTTCCGAAGCGCCACGCGATCCGTTGCGCGCAAGCACTGCCGCAAGAAGGCTGTGCGCTCGAGCTTGCGAGCAGAGAGCCCGCATGGCGCTCAAGCCCAGAGCGCTCCAAAGCAAGCAGCCCGCTCACGTGAACCGTTTGCAAATTACTTAAGAAATGATAAACTGCTCGTGACAGTGTTTCATGCCCTGTGTCATCCCAAGCGCGTCGACATGACACTAAACGACCCTGCGTCGTCAGCACCAGCCGGTCGTCACGATATGTTGCCGGAGAGTTACATGTGAATCTGTGTGTTGTTGGTGTAACAATGACAGCCCCTGAAAGCGTGACTGCCACAACGGAACAAGCGTCAAGGGTTCTCTTTTTGGTTGCGCCTCGGCGAACGTGGAGTAGGGACTTGCCCCAAAATTGAACTCAATAACATGCAAGGGTAGTAAGCCGCGGATAGCGCCGAAGGGCGGAAATGCGGGGAGCGGGATGAAAGGCAGCAAGAAACTGCATGTGCAGGGTCGCCGTGTCCGTTCCGCCCTCTGCGCCGCCTGCAACCCCCACCTGCTGCAATGCGCTCATAATTCGGTGCGTTGTAAATGCCTCTAAGCGTTGTAAATGCATACTTGCAACGACGGGGGACCAAAGTCGGAAAGCCAGGGCGCAGAGGCCGCTCGCCTAAGCTTTCTCTATTGCTGCGATGCTTGCCAATGCAACAATCCATCACCCAATCAAATTGTGGCTGGCGGTACGATGCCGCAATTGACCCGCCGGCCAAGGCGGCTTTTCATGTACGAGCTTGGGTCAGCGGCATTTGTGGGCTCCGCGGGAGCGCCGCAGTCTCGTTTAAACCACATACGAGCTGAGACGCCCGGAATGGCCCGCGCGCGTTCTTCATGCACACGCGACTGTGACCCCCAGCATGCTACTGCGGCTGCGCGCCTTGCTGCTGCTTGCGGCCTTCCGCTGGCTCGCCAGCGGCCTTGCGGAACCTAACGACATCAGCCCCACCACCCCGCCACGAGCCCCGTCAGTGCTGGTCTTGGGCAACAGCCAGCGAGCGCAAGGGCCGCAACCGCGTCAGCCTCTGGCGCCCAGCAGCAACAGCGACAGCGGCAGCTCCACTGGCGGCGCAGGCGGGAGTCCCGGCGGTGTGACGGTAGACCTGCTCGGCTCGCTCCAGGCAGCAGCCACCGCTCACGAGCAGCAGCCGGCCGCCAGCACTCCCAGTCCCGGTCCCACTCCACAGCAGCTGCCAACGGGCATAGTTGTAGATGATGACGCCTATGTTGAGCAGGAGGGGCAAGAAGAGCAGGAGGCAGGCTGGGCGGGCCCGCAGCAGTCGCCCTCCCCAGACGACAGGCCCAGTGACGGCGGCCGCAGCAGACGCGCCGCGGCCGTGCGCCTGGGCGGGCCCTGGCACGGTCTGAACCTGGGCAACGTGCCACTGTTCCCGCTGCGAGCGGTGGCGGCGGGGCGGCTGAACCACACTGAGGTGCAGCTGCGGACCCTCATCAAGGTATGTTCGAGCCGGCCCCGGGGCGAGGACGTGGGGAAAGTGCACGATGCTGTGCAGCTGTTTTGCCACCGACCCACCCACCCACCCATCACCCCAAGTACCGGCAACAAGGAACTGGTGTGTGAGTTAATGCGCCCGGCCTCACGTTGCCCGAGCTCCGCGACGCCCCCGGTAGTCACACTTACCTGCAAATGCCTGTAAACCCCCACCGGGCCATCGACGCACGATCTGATCCCGGCATGCCCCACATGCGTTGTATGCGCCTACAAAATTTACCCAGCATGCCTAATTTCCGAGTCCCGCCCGCTGCCGGTAGTCTCACCTAGGGGCGACAAAGGAAGCACAAGCGAAAGGGAAGCGGCGGCGCGAAATGCGTGCAGCAGGCACGCTAGCTAACACACAATTTCAGGGGGGGGTGTGTGTGTGTATGGTTCGGGCCGGTGCGGTGCAGGAGGCGGTGCGTGACCTGGCGTCTGCGGGCGGCAACCTGCTGCGGGTGTGGTTCCACATCGACGGCTCCCTGAGCCCTGAGCCCGCGTGGGCACTGCAGCAGCAGGAGCAGGGGAGGGAGGGCCAGAGCCCTGCTGCGGGCGCCACGGGTACAGCGGGCGGCGGCGCAGGGTGCTCGGACACACGGGAGGGCGCTGATGGCTGTGGTGCCTGCGCCGGCTCTGGGAGCAAGGGCTGCGGCAGCAGTAGCAGCAGTAGCAGCAGTAGCAGCAGTAGCAGCAGTAGCAGCAGTAGCAGCAGTAGCAGCAGCAGCAGCTCGGCGGTGTGCGGCTGTGGCGCAGGCGCGGTGGCGGACCTGAAGTGGCTGCTGCGGCTGTGCCACCGCTCGGGCATCAGGGTGCTGCTGGTGCTGTGGTCGCACGACATGCTGGCTGTGCGTAGGTAGGCGTGCGCTGGTGGGTGGGTGGGCGGATGGGTGTGGGCGCGCACGCACAGCTGCTGTGGCATGCATGAAGGCGGGTACATCGCATCATTGAGCCGGATGGCGCGTGTACGTGGTATCGGCCCTACTCTCTTCCCTGTTCGCTTGTGCTGCACGCATCAGCTGACGCCCTCCTGTCGCGCCGCCCCCGCGGTCACCACGCACCGCCATGACTGAACCGGCAAAGCTGTTGTATGCATGGTTGCGTGCATGTGTTAAGAGGTAGGACATACGGGAAAGCTAAAACAATGACGTACGTGCATGGGTGCATTGTGTGTGTGTAGGGACAACCCGCCGCCAAACCGCGACCGCGCCCTGCGCATGGTCACCAGTGCGGCCGGCACGTCGGCCTACACCCGCAACTGCCTGGTGCCCCTGGTGCGCCACCTCGCGGCCACCCCCATACCCACCACGCCGAAGGGCTACAGCACAGCGGATGGCGGGGACACCATGACCTCTGACGGAGAGGAACCAGAGGAGGGGTCCGGCAGCGCCTGCTGCGCCTGCTGCTGCGACCCCGGCGGCAGCAACAGCGGTACGCAGGCGGCGGCGGCGATGACGGCAGCGCGGCCCAACGCCAGCACTACCAGCACAACGTCGTCACGCGCCTACACAGCGCTGCACGGCGCCGCAACCGACATCGTCAACAGCAGCAGCTCCAGCGGCAGTGCTGGTCGGGGGGCTTGGGCAGCAGGTCTGGGCACTGGGCACAATGAACGCGGCGTGGGTTCAGAGGCTGCCTGGGAGAGCAGCAGGCATGATGACACGCAAGGAAGAGGACACGCACGCCGCCACCGGAGCAGCAGGAGCCTGCTGCATAGACGCCTGCTGCGGGGTGCAGACGGCGGCGGCCAGCATTCAACGCAGCGGCCGGAAAGCGACGGCGGCCAGACACGGCTGTCAACCGCAGCAGCTGCTGCAGGGCGGATGAATGGCGGCACCAGTGGAGGCAATTATGGGGGCGGCGTTAGCGAGGCCCCGGCGGCGGCCCGTGGCGCCGCCGCCGCCGCCGCCGCCACCTACTCTTCTGTGCTGCTGGGCTATGAGCTGCTGAACGAGCCGGAGGGCATGAGCTGGGAGCTACGCCTCTACCACAACTACATGTGCGTGCGTGCATGTTTGCGGGCAATGCGTGCGGGCGGGCAGGCGCGTGTGTGCGTGCAAGTTTTTCCATGCAGGGTGCGGCATAGCATGCCTGTGTGGCTGCACGTGTGTGCACTTGGATGCAAATCCTGCTGTGTACGCAATGCTTGTCAGGAAAGTAAGAGAGCAACCTCGGTTGACCCCTGCCTCACGCACGTGTTGCCCACCGACCTGCAGGTACGACGCGGCGTGGGGCCCGTACCAGATGGAGGACCCGGACTGGTACGGCAGGCAGGTGGCACGGCGGGGCGACTACCGCACACTGGAGGTGCGTGCGTGCGTGTGTATGTGTGTGTATGTGTACGTGTGTTGGTAAACGGAAACGGAGAGGACGTGTGTGTCTGGGGGGGGGCGAACATGTGGGACTCGCGCGTTACTGTCAAATGCATGGCGCTGCTGTGGATGCTGCATGTGCAGGTGCTCAAAACCTTTGGTGGTTCTTCGGCGCCTGCTGCTGCTGGCCAGGACAACATGCGGAACTACACCGGCTGGCATTTTGTGGGAGGGAACAGGTGGGCACCGCGAGCCTTATTGCAGCAGTGGGCACGCTTGGGAACTATGGGAGAGGGCGGCGCAGTAAGATGTTGCAATACTGTGATAAACGGTAGTCCTTTTGTTTTTTCCGTTCGCAGGCCGCCGCCATCATCTACATCATCTGTGGCCGCCTGCACCTCCCGCGGCTCCCTCCTCGACATGGGCGGAGCGGGAGGAGCTGCGGGAGGGGCCGGCGCCACAGTGGGCAGTGGCAGCGGCGGCAGCAGCATCCCCTGCACAGCACAGAGCCAAACACAGGATCACCAGCCACCTGCTCATGTCGGCTTCTCGGTGCTTGCGGAGGCGGCGGATGCAGCAGGGGCGTCCAGCGCTCGGCCCTGGTACCTGAACGCCAGCAGCGGCGGCCGTAGCAAAGACAGCACAAACGGCAGTAGCGGTGGCATTAGCAGCCTTGCGGCAGTCTGGGAGGCGACGGCAGCCCAAGTGGCGTCCTGTGCCCCCACAGTCCCGCCCGGCTCTGCTCCATCCTCCTCATCCTCCGGCCCCTTGGAGCCCCAACCCAAGCAGCAGCAGCTGTGGTTTAACCGGCTCATGTACGTGGACGTCATCGGGCACCACAACTCCGAGCTGCCATACCTGCTGCCGCTGGTGCGAGGCCTCGCTCGTGCGTGACCGGGTGCAGCAGTGTTACGGACTTGGCTTCTTGGGGAGGGGGGCGTTTGCGTGCAGCCGTGCAGCCGGGCTTCTGGTTTGCCACAGCGGCTTCCGCATCCAGGATGGAGTGAGGCAAGCAAGCAACCGACCTGTACCAACCAGGCAGGTGTGCGTCCACACGCGGCGGCCGTGCATGCAGGTGACCAGCTGCCGGCTGCGCACTGTTGACGTGGGGGTGCGGCGGCTGCAGCGGTTCGTGTCGCGCCTGGCGGCGGCGGTGCACGCAGCCGACCCGTCGGCGCTGGTGACGGTGGGCTCCCACAGCCCGCCCTACTGCTCGGACGCACAGGCACGTGGTGGTAGTCACGGCAGTCCGGGGGTGCGTACAGGCGGGTGTGGGTAATCGACTCGCCGTAGCGCACCTGACACGCACGTCGACAGTGTGTGCAACTGCGCTGTGTCGCTTGCAGTGGCTGAAGGGCAACCTTGCCGAGTTTGAGGCGCGGCCTCGGAACCTGTTCTCAGACGCCGAGCTGCGGTGAGGCTTGATGACCGACCACTGGACGCGATATACATAGGCACACATGCCCCGTTTGGCAGGCACACACAGGGTCCCCCAGAGGCCAATTCCTTCCGCGGCAACCGGATGGCCGGTACACCTCTAGACGACGGAGCGCGACTCTCATCCCCAGGCCATCGCCTCTAACCATACTCCCCTGTGGGGACCTTGACTCCCGCTCGTCGCTCACGCAGGCGGGCCTTCACGCTGCGCAGCGGCGGGCTGGGCGCGGGCTGGGACCCCACCGGCGACGGCACCCTAGACTTCTACGCCCCGCACGGCTACCCGTACTGGGGTAGGTTCACGCATGCGATGCACGGGCGATGCAGGCCCTTTTCTCTGCTCCTGCATTTGTGGTGCGCTGCTGCTTCAAAAGGAAGCGTCTTGAACCTAAACCCGCTTGAGCTCGCGGACCTCTCATCCCGGCCGGCCGGCCCTCCCTGCTGCCCATGCCCACCCCCGCCTCTGCAGGCCACGACTCAATCACCCGCCTGGTGTCGCCCTTTTACGTGCCGTCCCAGCGCTACCAGCTGGATAAGCCCGCACTGGTGGGCGAGTTCTGGGACCGGGTGCGTGCGTGAACGAGCGCGACTGCGTGAGCAAGCAGGAATGTTGGAAGAGCGCAGGGGCAGACACAGTTTGGTGGCACGCCGATTAGTATCATCGCTCAGCCATCTGGGGAAACATTGCGTCTGCCTGTACAGTCACCTATTACCCCCCCCCCCAATCCTCTTCACACAGGTTTCTGACGGCGAGGCCCTAACGTCTCAGCACTGGCGTGACCTGGTGGACGCAGGAGGTTACATGGGTGAGGCCGGTGTGTGATGACTGATGAGTGCCGGGCTACATGGGCATACAGTGCCGGGCCGAGCCTAACACATCAGCAGCAGGCGCATGCATGCTCCATGAGTACGACGCAGGAGTAACCGCCTGAACACCGTACCTCGTACGCACTCTCGTGTACAAAATTTTGTGCGCGTGCGTATCACAGGAGGCCTGGGGTGGGCGATGCTCCAAGTGGTGGAGGACCCAGCGGACGGCGAGCAGTCTGCAGCTGGTGCAGCCGGCACTGGCCGCACGCTGGCCGCGCCGCGCCGGGTTGTTGACCACGAGAAGCGTGCGTTGTTCCTACAGCTACTGCGGGAAATGCGAGTTGACAAGGGCCGTTGACTTAATAGCGAAGCATGTCGACCTTCCGCGGGGCAGTTTTGGTAGTTTGGGGCTGGGCGCCGTGTGAGCACCGTAGTTGGCTATGCTTGCAGCTGGCTCAGCATGAGACCAAATGCGGTTTGTAAGGTGCAAGGCCGCATCCGCTTTTTGGAGTCCCTCAGCCCGCTCCAACCAGCTGGGCACCCTCTCTGGGGTTCGTGTCAGGAGAAACTGCCGGTTGGGACGTGTGAGACCCACACACGCTACCATCAGTCCTAGAAGTAGCAGAAGCGTCATCATGCGCCGAGCAGACGGGGGTTTGCAGAGACTCAGCGTGAATCGAGTTGGGTCCACTTCATCCCGGTTTGAGCGCTGGAGCTTCAGAAAGAAAGCCCACACAAAAGCTAAACGCCTGAATTAACCACTGGCAGCTCCAAAGCCTCACTTGCGCCCGAACGAGGGGGCGACACGTTGACTTGTTTTTTTTTCGGGCAGAAAGCTGGCAAAATCTCAGTTGCTGAATTTGCATTTGAAGCTCATGTAGCTTAAATGAAGATACTAGGAGCGAGGCCGACGCGCCTCGCTGAGGGCTGCAACGCTGCACTTGCGTGAACGAGTCAGAGGAAGGAGACCCGAGCAGAGCAAGCTTAATCGAATATTTGGCTCAGGAAAGCAAACAGCACATCATGTTTGAGTTTTAGGACGGAGGTGCAGCGATGGCCCAGAAAGGCGGGTTTCCTTGGCTTCCGGCCTCGGCGCCGGCGCCCGAGTACTTCAACTCGTTCAAATACAACATACTTGATTTCCTGAAGCAGTACGGCCAGCTGGTGCCGCTCAAGCTGCAGAATACCACGGCGTTCATAGTGACCCTGCGGCACAGGACCGTGAACGGGCCGGTGAAGTTGCACGTTTATGAGGAGCACATTGACGAGGACTCGGGGGCGCCTCCTACTTGTGACCAGTGCCGCAACATGGGTAAGTGGGGGCAGGGAGGGATGGGGGCCTGTCAGGGTTTGGGGAGGGAACTGCGGGGTTGGCAGAGACCGGCACGCGTGCCACACTGGACCCTACCACGTGCCAGCTCTGTGCTACTCGCGGCGAGCGTGATGGCCTAGGCAGCCCACTCTCTTGTATGGGTGTGCTTTCAATCATGGCTAGCACCGCGAGGGGAGGTCCAGGGCGAGGGTGGCAACGGTGTCCTGGACAGCCAACTGCCGGCGTGCACATGCAGACCGTACTTCCCACCATCACCTCCCATGCCCCCCAGCTGTGTACGCACACGCACACGCATGTCATGCGCCGCACACCAATACACGTGCGCACAGGCTGGCAGCACCACCCCGTGTCCAACCGGCGCTACCACTTCATCCTGCCCAGCCCCGCGGTACTGGCCGACCCCGACCAGCTGCCGGCGGTGGTCGAGGCGGCGGCGGCAGGTGGGGGCCGGCGGGCTGTGGGCTTGGGGCCTGCGGCCTGTGGCTCGGGGCGCAGGGCTGGAGGCTTTAGGCCCAGGGCTTGGGGCCAGGGGCGTGGCTGCGGGAGAGCTTGGAGCATGCAGGTGGCGGCACAGCCAAGGGGTTGGGGTTGGGCCTAGCTTTGGAGAAGCGTGGGGGCGTGCCAAGCCAGGCGCGCGCCACCTACCGATACATGTGCGGATGCGGGTATTGCCTGCGTTAAAAACGCCTGCAGGCAAGGTGGACCCGTCGCGTGGGCCGCTGAAGCTATACATGGAGGTGCACGCGGGCGCGGCCCTAGCGGCGGCGGCGGCGGCCTCGCCGGGGGGCAAGGGTGGCGGCGAGGGGGACGGCGAGGGGGACGAGGTGGAGGAGCCAACCTCCATCTTCGACTCCAGCACCCACTGCCTGCACGGCGTCATCCACTGCAACGGCTTCGGCCACCTGCTGCGAATGAATGGCCGTGACGGCGAGGCTGCCACGGCGGCGGCCATGGCGGCAGCGGCCACGGGCGAGGGCGACGAGGCGTCGGCGGCGGCCGCTGCGGCTGCCGCCGCTGCGGCCGCCGCTAATGCGAACACGCTTGCGGGGCCGGAGCTGATGGGGCTGTGGGACAAGCTGTGCTCAACGCTCCGGGCTCGCGAGGTAGGATTGTGAGGGAATTGCCCCGCGCATAAATCACCACTGGTCCCAGGTCAGGAAGGCCACGAGCACGCCCCGTGCCTGCAACTTGTTGTGCACGACGCCCCATGACAGCAACCCTGCGTCGGCTTCCGCAGGTGAGCGTGGAGGACGTGAGCAACAAGGCGTCCATGCTGCTGCGGCTGTTGTACAGCGCCGCGCACATGAGCACCTGGTACGGCAAATGGGGGTACGGCTTCGGGCGGTCGGCATTCAACTACGGCGCGGAGGAGTACGAGTCGGCGGTGCGTGCCATCCATGCGGCGCCGCTGACAGCGCTCATCAAGGACATGGAGGTGGGGAGGGGGGGGGGAGCGGCGGCTGGGCGGCTGGGCGGTGCCTAGGGCGCGTGTCGGGGAGGCAGGCAACTGCCATGGCGCGTTGGGAAGGGCGCCACGCAGGCCGTGCTTGGACAGCGAATGCGTGTCCACACGACGCATCTAGTAGACCTGAAGCGCATGTGCTCGTGACCTGTGCTCCCGGCTTGCCTGAGCGTCCTTGCCTGCCTGACATGCGCAGGGCGTGGACACGGTGGTCGTCAAGATCCTGCGCACCTACGCGCAGCTGCCGCCCGCCATGCCCGCTGACGCCACGCTAGGGCAGCTGCTGCAGCGCATGCTGTTCTTCGTGTCCAGGCCGGAGCTGCTCAAGGAGGTAAGCCGCCCGCCCCCGCCCTTGTTGGGTGGCTGATGCGCACTACCGCAGTACGCAGGCCCCATCCAAGCTGTCCCAACGGCTGACGCAATAGGTTCGGGCGCAGAGGCTCCATCACGCGCTGCCCCCGGTGTGCTTGTGTGGCCCAGGTCCGGACGCAGCACATTGCCACGCTGAAAGCGGCATCTGCTGCCAAGTACTTGGGCTCAGGCGCAAACACCCCAGCACGGGCGGGCGCCAGCCCCGCGCCGCCTGGCTTGCAAGCTTACGACGGGTACGAGGCGCAGGCTGCGGCAGGCGGGTCTGGCGAGGTGCTGGCGCTGCCGGCGTCCGGGGCGACAGAGGAGGGCGGGGCCGGCGGCAGCGCCGTGGTGGACAACGACGCTGTTGGAGCTGGCGAGGGCTGCGTAGGGAACGGCGGCGGCGGCTCGATGGCGCTCGAGGATGCAGCCATCGGGACGACGGCTGCTGACACAGCAGGTGCCGCAAAGCCCGTGGAGACGCCGCACGGTGCAGTCGGGGGAGGCACAGGCAGCAAAACCGCCCTGTCGGGTGGGGCGTTGCCTCCGGCCAAGCGTGGGCGTAAGGGCCCGCACACGCCAGCCAGCGATGTAGAAACAAGCGGGGCTGCTGGGACCCCAGCTACTGGGCCGGTGCAAGCCCCGCCAGTGCAAGCTGCAGCAGCGCTGGCGGCGCCTGCGACAGCGCCAAGTGCTGTGACGCCTTCACCGCAGCCGCCACCAGCACCGGCTGGGCCGCCTGCATTATCCGCGCCTGTGCCCAGCGTGCCAGCGGTGGCTGCAGCGCGTCCGGGTGGTGCCATGGCGCCTGCTGGTGCAGTGCCAGGCGCCTTCAGCGTGACTGCACCCGGGGTGCGCCCCAACGCCGCTCTGGCAGCTGCCGCACTCACGGCGGCGCTGAGTGCGGCCGCGAACGCGTACCCCGGACTCCGGCCACCGCAGGCAGCCGCGCTGGCTGCCACGGCAGCGGTGGCAGTGGCCGCAGGGGCGGCGGCTGGAAGCACCGCGCCGCCTGCGTCGGGCCCTCTGGTGCCTGCCGCGGCCTGGGCATCAGCTCTGGGCAAGCTTGGCGTGACTTCAGCTGCCGCCCAGTTACCAGCAGCGGTAGCACCGGCGATGCCTGGCACCCTAGCTGCTGCAGCCGCAGCTGCTGCAGCCGCAGCGCCCGCGCCGGCGCATCCTGCCATCGCCGCACCTGCGGGCACGCCAGGGTCACTGCCAGCACCAGCAGTGATAGCAGCACCTGCAGCGCCGGCCACAGCGGCGGCGCCCGGAGCCGCACCTGTCAGCAATGTGCCTGTGGCAGCCCCGGGCGCCACGCCGCCGGCTGTAACGTCGCCGATGGCACTCCCGCCAGCCGCAATTGCGGCAGCCGCCGCTGCAGCAGCGCGCGCAGCGCTGGTCGCGGCGGCGGCGGCCACCGGTGGCATCCCGCCCGGCTTCAACATCAACATGTTCACGCCACAGCTGTTCCAGCCGCTCACTGCCCTGGCTGCAGCCTCGCCCGCGCCCGCACCACAGCCACAGCCACAGGTGCAGCCAGCTCAGGCCGCGGCACTGGGCCACGCGTCTCCCATGCAGAGCTCACCGGCCGCTGCAGCTGCCTCCCCAACCGCCGCAGGCACGCCTGCGCCAGGCTATACGCGGACCGCCCCAGCTGCGCCGGTGCCGGCATCGGCCCTGCCGGGTGGTATCGCCGCGACGCCTGCTGCTCCTGCACCCGGCTTCCCTGCCGCAGCGCTGCCGCAGGGCGGGTTCATGCCCACGCCAGGCGCCTGGCCCACGCCGGGAGCGGCGCACGCTCCGGTGCCCGCCTTACCGCAGCCAGGCTTCGTGCCGCAGCCAGCCACAGCTTCGGCCGCGACACCTGCACCGCAGCCAACAGCAGCGCCCGTAGCCGCTCTTCCGGCCAGCGTCACACCTGGAGCTTCTTGGCCGGGTGCCGGGGGCGCTCCATTCACTCAGCCTCAAACGCAGACTGCAGGGCCCGCGGCCGCTGCTGCAGCCGCGGCAGCTGCGGCAGCAGTGGCTTCGGCCGCCGCAGCAGCTGCGGCTGTTGCTGGTGGCGCTGCACCGGCCCCGTCCACCAGCGGAACACCAGCTGCCATGCCTGCGACCCAGCAGGAGGCGGCGCCGGCATTCACCTTTCCGCGGCCGCCACAGCCCCAGTACCCAGCAGGCTTTGTTCCCACGGGTGTTCCGGCACCGCAACCTGCTGCTTTCCCGGTAGCTGTGCCCGTCCTACCGTACTCAACACCGCAGCTTGCGCCGCGGCCCGCAGGCATGTACAACCCGCCCGTGCCTGTGACGGGGACAGCTGCAGCTGCAGCCGCGCCGTACAGCGCGTACGCCTGGCCATTGCCGAATGGTGTGCCGCAGTCGCATCAGCAGTACGCACCATGCGCGACTCCCGCAGGCGTGGCTGCGGTCACCACGCCGGCCACCGCTCCTGGCAGCACCAGCGCCAATCCGCTCTGGGCAGGTGCCGCCGCCGCTGCTGCAGCGGCAGGTGCTGCGGGCCAGCAAGCCCAACTGCAGCTGCCGGCTCCGGGGTCGGGCGCTTCGGCGCCAGCAGCCACGCCGGGCTGGCCGCCTGCCGCAGCGCCAACCGCAGCCGCCCCCGCCCCTTCGGCGACCGGCTCGTCCGCGTACCCGGCGGTCTCGCTAACACCTGCGGGAGGTGCGGAAGTGCAGGCTGCAGCTGCTGTAGCAGCTCAGCAGCAGGCAGCGGCCGTACCACACGCGGCCGCCGCCGTTCCTGAGGCTGTGCCTGTCCCCACGCCTGCGCTTGAGGCTGCAAGCATAGTCGCGACGGCTGCGCTCGGAGACGCAACCATGTCGGAGGCGGAGGTGACGCCTGCGCCCACCTCAAATGCAGCGGCGGCCACAGGCGGCGCACCTGCTCCCATGTCTTGTAACAATAAGGCGGATGCCTGTGCGGCGGTGGCTGAGCCGGCGGGCGCTGCGGCGGACGCTGCAATGGTGGAGGCGACGCCTGTTGTGGCGGAGCCCTCGGGCGCAGTGCTGGAAGGAGGTGAGGGCTGCGGGCTACCGGAGCACAGCGTGGCTGGCTCCATGCAGGCTGCCGCAGAGCCTCCTGCTGCGCCCGTAACGACGGGCTTGAGTGCAGACGCCGCGGAGGGTGCTGCAGGGCCGCCGGCCGCAGCTCCTGTGGATGCTGACAGCGGCGCAACCGCCGCTGCAGCGGCGGATGTCGCCATGGCACCACAGCAAACAGAAGCTGCGGACGGGCCGTCAGGCGGTATGGAGGTAGACTCAGGCGACGCAACAGCGCCGGCTGCAGGTCCGCCTGGCGCGCAGGCCACTGACGGCGTTGCGGCGTCCTTGCGGGTGCTGGGGTCAGATGCTGCTGTGTCGTCAGCAACGGCTGCCATGGACGCCAGCGCGAGTGCACCGGCTCCCTCAGCGGCAGATGAAGACCTTGGGGCAGAGGCAGCAGTTGCGGAGGCTGCGGCGGGCAGCAGTGTGCCTGTTGCCACGGATGCCGGCGCTGGGGCCGAGTCCATGGCGGCGGGATCCAGGGCGCCCGGGCCAGGACTAATCGGCACTGGCGCCCAGGATCCGGACGGGGCATCGGCGGCGGCGGCAGCCGCAGAGGAGGGCAGGCCGGCCAACGCTACCATCGGGGGCGCGGATGATGTGCCGGCAGCAACTGCACCAGGTGCAGCGCCCATATGTGAGGTTACGGAGCAGCCTGCGCCCATGGATATTTCGCCGGCGCCATCGGGGCAGCGGTCTGGGGGAGCTGGTGTTGGCGGCGACGCTGCTGCGGCAGGCGCGGTTGGTGCACCAGCTGGTGGAGAGGCCATGGAGGTGGAGCAGGAGGCAGCTGCGCCCTGTCTTGTGGAGGAGACCGCGGCAGCGGCGTCAGCGGCGGCGGTGGCTGGCTCCGCCACGCCGGTGCACCTACACGGACCAAGCGGCGAGTCATCGCCGGTTGTCGGTGACGCGACTGCAGCTGAGGGCGTGGCGGCAGCTCCCGGCGACGGTGCCCCGCAGGGGTCCGCGGACGGGCGAGCGTCAGCATCAGCTGCTCCTGAAGCGGCATCAGACGAGGATCACAAGGATAGTGTGCAGGCAGATGGGGAGCCAGTGGGTGCGCGCCCGGGTGCACCGGCACAATGCCAGCAGGTGCAGGACGCTGCGCCGCCCGCTGGGGCCGCAGCTGCAGAGGTGCCGGACACAGCGGATCCGGCTGCTGCTGCCGCTGCAGCAAGCCACGCTGTGACGGCAGGAGGAGCCAGCGCCGCAGACGGCGGAGAGGCTGCGGAGCATGCCACCGCAGGCAGCGGGCACGCTATTGTGGAGGCAGGCGAGGAGTCCGGCAAGCTCGCGGAGGCAGCTGCGCCACAGGTTGCCGATGCGCCTGAGGTGGCCACCGCAGGCAGCGGGCACGCTATTGTGGAGGCAGGCGAGGAGTCCGGCAAGCTCGCGGAGGCAGCTGCGCCACAGGTTGCCGATGCGCCTGAGGTGGCCGAGTGCCAAGCGGCTTCGGTGGCAGGCCAGGACGCCGTTGGCACCGCTGCAGCGACCGCGGCCGCTGACGCGCCGGGGTCGGAGGCTACTGCATCCATGAGGCCTGTCGCACGGCGCCCGAGCAACCTGCTGCGCTGCGGCGCCCACATCGGGCCCGCGCCCGATGACCTGCCCAAGGAGGTGACGCCAGAGGAGCTGACAGAGCTGAAGGTGAGTGGAGTCAAGATGAGGGGGACCAGCGATGGATTGGCGCTTACCGAAGACCATCGCCCACGGTGTGCTCTATCGTATGCGCATGCGCCTGCCTGACCTCACACCATGGGCGTGCTTGTGTTGCGACTGACGGCCCCCGCCCCCTCCTCCGCGCTGCCGCTGCGCAGGCCGAGGTGGAGCTGGACATGAGCGTGCGGGACTGCCAGAGGGCCATGGACGCCATGCTGACGGCACTCAAGGTGCGGCGATGGCGTGGCGCACTGGGTTGGCTGCCCACGAGTTCACTACAGCACCCATTCGCCGCGTTCCGCCTGCTGCAAGGGCGAGCCCCACCTGTGTGTGTGTGTGTGTGTGTGTGTGTGTGTGTATCAATCACCACTGCCTTGCCGATGGTGCGCCCCGCTGCCGCTGGTGTGTCTTGCCGCTTGCGCCCTGTGTGCCCCCGCGCCCGCAGTCCCACTGCGACAACAGGTGGCTGGCGCGGCTGCAGCTGCGCGACGAGATGATGGACTCTTACCGCGATTTCAAGATGCTCGACTGGGTGCTCAAGCAGGTGGCCAACGTGCGCATCGGCGGCTACGCCGTCTACCGCTCCCGTTACTTCGTCACGCGCTCCTTCTACTACAGGTGGGCGCAGTAAGCCTGGTGACGGCTGGTTTGCGGCGTGCGGATTCCCGCTAATGTCCACCAGCTACCTGCCACCTGCCGCGCGTTTACGTGCATTCGTTGCCGACTCTCCGCTTTTTCTGGCTTTGTCATCATCACGTTCAACACTGCGTCCTGCTCAGGCTGGAGCGGCTGCCGGGCACCCCCGAGGACGCACCTCTGGAGTACACTGTACCGGTGCCGCCACACGGCCCCTTTGCCAAGAAGGCTGGGCGGAGCAGCCACGGCCACCGTAAGCCGCAGCAGGCCGCAGCCCGCGCGCCCAAGGCAAATGGGTTGCTGGAGGGCGCTGCAGGCGCAGGCGGTAGCAAGCAGGAAGCGGCTGAGGCAGATGGTGACGAAGAGCGGAGGCAGAGTGGCGCGGCCGCGGGTCCGAGCGGTGCGCCTGCAGGGCACAGCGGCGCAGCCGCTGTGGCAGGTCCTCAGAGTGGGCCCAAGGCGGCTGCGCAGGCTGCTGGTGCGCGCAAGGCGGCGGCAGCTGGCGTTGCCGCACCTGGCGGATCCGGAGGTGCGGGCGGGCACAGCGGCGTGCTGGCACGGTCACCGGTGCAGCTGCGGAGCAAAGGCGGCGGTGCCGGGACGGCCAAGGCCGCCGCAGCCAAGGCCGCAATCGCCAAGGCCACCAACCGCGCGGCCCTCGCCGGCGCCAGCAGCCGCGCATCTGCAGGCGGCAGCCCAGCCGTCAAGACTGCCGCTGCGGCTGCTACGCCCTTGACGCCCGCTGGGCCCAGCTTGCTTCCATGCACCGTGCCGGGCTCAAAGCCCCAGGGTCAGTCGGAGGGGAGCGCTCAGCAGCACACGCAGCCGACGTCAGGCGCCCGGCCGTCGGCGCTGCCTGCCTGGCGTGGCATGGCCCGCGAGCACCAGTCCGAAGGCCAGGCGCTCCTGGAGACGCTGTTGGAGTCCCGGATAGAGCAGCAGACGGCGGGTGGCAGCGACGGCGGCACGGCAGGGGGCGCGGGCGGCGGCGGCGGGGGCGCGACGCGGGTGCCGCGCGAGCTGCGATACCTGATGAGCCAGTCCACCCTGTCAAAGCTGAAGAAGCAGGAGCAGAAGCACCTCACGCCGAAGAGCCAGCTGGCAATTAAGCCAGAGCCGTGCGCTGCGGGTGCGGTCGCAGGTCCGCAGCAGGAGGACAAGGCGCAGGCGGCAGCTGCGCAGGCAGCAGGCGCCAGCGCTCCGGCGCCGGCCTCTGCCGATGCAGTGACACCGGGCGTGGCTGCAGCGGGTGATGTGAAGGCCGCTGGCATTCCCTTTGTCAAACAGGACCCTGACGCTGCCACTGGGCGACCAAAGCGCGCCTCCGCCACTGGAGAGGGCGGCGCGCGTGGCAAGCGCACCTCTGCCACAGGCGATGCGGCGGCAGCTGCGGCCAGCGTGGGGCCGAAAGGAGACAAGCAGACCTCTGGAACTGGCGACGCGGCGGCTGCTGGGTCTGGGGAAGCAGTGCACGTCGTTGATGCGGCGGAAGTCCCAGCTGAGGCAGTTGCTGTCGAGGCAGGGAGAGAGCTCCACGCCTCAGCGCCGCCTTTGCCACCGCCGATAACGACCTCTGCAGACACACCAGCTGGGCCCGTGAGCGCCAGCGCGGTTGCTGCGGATGCCAGCGGTGCAGACGATCGTCCACCGTTGCCTGATGTGACCATGGTGCAAGCGCCGCCCAGCGCCGCGGAGGGGCCAGCCCCGATTGCAGACGCGGATGAAGATGCAGGCGCGGCGGTGCAGGCCGGGCAGTCGGACCCACCCAAGGCAGTAGTCAACGCAGTGGTGGTCAAGGTGGAGGCGACTCAACCTGCGAGCACACCGCCGCGGCCGCCAGGGAGTGGCAAAAAGCGCCTGGTGGGGGCAGCTGCAGCAGCTGCGGCCAGAGCGGCGGCCAGACGCGCGGCCGAGGCTGAGGCGGCTGCAGCTGCAGCGGCGGCGGAGGCCGAGGGCGGCGGCAGCGGCGCCGAGCCGGGTGCTGCGGCGGCGGCAGTGAAATCGGAACCGATTGTGAAGGCGGAGGCGGCGTCAGGGCCAAGCGCTGCTGATGTAAGTGCGTCCGGGGCGCAGGCCACTGAGCAGCAGCAACAGCAGCCGCTGCCCGGAGACGACAGCGCCGCGCATGCAGGTGCATCTGCAGCATCTAGCGGCGGGCATCGCCCTCAGCGTGCACGCGTGGCATCCAAGCTTGCCATCGAGTTCGCAGAGACGGAGACGGCCGTCGCGCGTAAGAAGCGGCCGCAGCGTCCGGGCGGGTCAACGCACTCCAAGGAGGGGTCTCGGGAGCCGCAGGTGCCGTCGGAGGAGCAGACTGGGCAGGCGCCACCTGTGGCTGCCCCGCAGCCACAGGCGCAGCCCCCGCAGCAGCCCCAGCCGCCACCACAGCCACAGGCACGCGTTCGGCAGGCAGGGTCAGGGGTGGGCGCGGGGCCCAAGGTGGACTCGCTCAAGTGCCCGCTGGGGTTCGCGGTCCGGCGGCAGCCGCGCTCCCTACGCCGGGGGCCCCGGCCGTCTGCTGGCTCCGTGCCGCTCGCAGCCGCGCGCATGCTGGCCGCGGTGCTGGCAGGGCCGGGCACCACAGGCTCTGGCAGCGCCGCCGGTGGCAGCTCAAAGGCAGTCAAGGTGCGTTCGAAGAGCCCTGCGGTGGGCACCGCAAAGGCGATCACAGGCTCGGGCGGCGTGGCACGCGGGGGCCAGCGGGAGGAGTCGGCGCTGGCGGTGCGGCGGACCGCGCCCAGCACTTGCGTCAGCGGCGGCACAGTGCAGTCGCCGGCCAAGGCCGAGGCGGAGGCAGGCAGGTCGCCAGCCGGCAAGTCGCTGCTCAAGTCGCCGATTCATCGCAATCTGGGCAGTGGGCTGCGGGGTGCGGCCGCCGCCAGCGCGGCGGCCGCCGCAGCCCGCCGGGCAGCCGCGGCCGCCGCGGCGAAAACGTCCAAGGGCATTTCCGCTGCTGCAGCTGAGGGCTCAGCAGCGGCGGGGCAGGCCGGCGATGGCGCGTGCTACCAGCAGGCGCAGAGACAGACGCTGCAGCTGGACCGCGCTGACACAGGTGCCAGCAACCTCACCGCTGCCTCGCCCTTCTCGCCAGACGGCACAGACGCGGCTGACGCCGGGATGCGTATTCGCTTGGGCAAGGTGGCGCACCCCGCGGCGCTGACCTCACCGCTGGGGCGAAACCTGCCCGCGCCGGTGCTGCCACCCACGACCACGGACGCCGCTGCCGCCGCCACAGCAGCTGCAGCAGTTGCGCTCCGGCATGTTGCGTCCGCCAACCACACTCCATCGACAGCTGCCCAGGGCGGCGCGTTTTCGGGTGTCAAGCGGAAGGCGCCGGCTGGGCAGTCCCTCTCTCACGCGTCGTATGGCTCGGTTGACGGGGTCAGTGGCGCTGGCGGCAGTCCGGGTGTGGTACAGAACGGCAAGCGGCAGAAGCTGGGCATGCACACACCCGGCCACGGCGGGGCCACAGCCAGCACAGCGGCCATGGGCGTTGTCGGCACGGCGGTCAAGGACACGGCAGCCAGCCAACGCGGCCCGGGCGCGCCGCGCGGCTCGCGCGCTCTCGCGATGCTGGGCACTCCGGTGCACACGGGGCCGCTGCCGCGCCGCGCAGCGGCGGTGGCGGCTTCTGCCACCATGGCCGCCGCCGCGGCGGCGGCGGCCGCGGGCAACGACCTCCTGGCGCCGTACACGACCACCTCCACGGTGCGGAAAGCCCGCGGCCCGCACGGCTCCATCGCCAAGCCGCCCAAAGGCCCGAAGGCCCTGGCCCGCAAGTCCGCGCCGCCGGCGGTGGACGCCGACGGTGTGCCTACCGCCGCGAGCCTGGCGGCAGTGCAGGCGCTGGCGGCGCTGCCGCAGCGCTACCCGCCGGTACCGGTGCCGCCGCCTGGCGGCTGGAAGCTGACGCCGTCGCCTGCGGCCAGCGCCAGCGCCGACGTGACGGCGGTGCTGGGCGCCACCGCCAAGGAGCGGGAGCTGTTTGCTCTGATGCTTGGGGAGCTGCCGCTGAGCTATGTTCACAAGGTCCTGCACGGCTCGGGGTCGGGCTCCGGCTCGTCGGTGACGGACGCGGTGGGCGGCAGCGGCGGCTCCGGGCCCGTGGTGGCGCTGCCGCGCGGCGGCGCCAAGCGCGGCCGGCCGGGCAGCTTCGCCGCCATCGCCATCGCGGCCGCCACCGGCACCAACAACAGCAGCACGCCAGGCACGGCCTTTGACCCCGAGCCGCCGGCGCCCACCAACCCGTACGTGGTGCCCGGCAAGGCGCACCACAACTCCTCGCTGACGTACATCGCCGACCAGACGCAGTGCGACCTGCAGTACCTGTACTGCGCCGTGCTGCGGCTGTACAAGCCCGGCATGCAGCTGGCGGCGGCGCTGCTGAACAAGCGCGCATTAACGTTAGCGCCTCGGCAGCTGCAGCTGCCGTACATGGCGGCTGCCGTACAGATGCTCAAGGACACCAAGTACTTCGTCAAGGACTACGGCGGCGCCTCCGCCACCACCCTGGCGGCCGCTACAGCCGCTGACGGCCGGCTGCGGCTGCTGGTGTCGTTGCAGCTGGACGATGAGCAGGCCGCCGAGGAGGAGAAGCAGACGCAGCAGCAGCGCACCGGCCGCGCGCGGGGCGACCGCTCCGCGGCGGCGGCAGCCGCCGCCCTGGCGGCGTCGGTTGCCGCTACGGCGGCGCACTCGCCCGCGCCGCGGGTGCCGCGGCAGCTGGACACGGCGCCACCTGAGGTCGTGATCGTGCCGGCTGGCGAGGGCAGCGGCGGTGTGGTGACGGTGGGCGACCTGAAGCGGGCTGCGGCGGCGGCGCTGGCGGACACTTACCGCATGTGCTGCTCGGGGAGCAGGGGCGGCGGCGGCGGCGCGGGCGGCGACGGCGCGGCCTGCAGCGGCGTGTCCATAACACGCATCATGGCGGGCGTGGAGGAGCAGGTGAGGCAACACGGTGTTCCTATATCTCATGCATGCCTTGCGGTCAGGACAACTCCGAATGCATGCCTCAAGCGTAACCATGATTCACGGCCGCTGGTTTTTACCTGACCTCGCTCTGCCCTCAACATTCGCACAGGCGCTTGCTGCCGGCGACGACGCGCCACTGGTGCTCCTGCCTTTCCCTGCGTCGGCGTCCGGCGCGGAGGGCAACGCCGCACAGCCAGCGCCTGCACATGTTGGTGGCGACGGCGCCGCCGCCGGGGGCTCCTCCACGGTGGTGGTGGTCCGCTGCAGCGGCCTGGACCTGGACATGCGGTGGCGGCACACGGGCGGGCCGGAGGAGTGGCGCGTGGCCTGCCTGTGCGGCACACAGGTCAGCGGCAGACCGGCGCTGTGTGTTGTCACAAGCTTGTCTCCCCTGCACTTGCTGTACCTCACTGTATGCGAGCGGTGCGCCCATCGTTGGCTCCCAGGCTACAATGACAGGGCTGCATGTCACAGCGCCAGGCTCTGATGTGCCATTGTCTGCACCCGCACCCGTCACCAACACCTCCACCAATCGCGCCTGCAGGACGATGACGGCGAGCGCATGATTGCCTGCGACGTGTGCGGCGTGTGGTCGCACACCCGCTGCAATGACATTGCCGACGAGCTGGACGAGCCGCCCGCCTTTGTTTGCCGCGAGTGCGCCGCCAGCAAGCCGGTGGCGGGTGGCGGCGGCGGCGGCAAGGGAGCCAAGGGCCTGAAGTGCGTCAAGGCGGACAAATGAGCCATGGCGCGCCGTGCCTGTTGTCTGGGTTGATGCAACAAGGTTGCTTTTGTCCGACGCAGTAGTTGTGGGGGTGGGTTGGCCTTCACGGAGCAGAGAGACAGCGCAGTTATGGTACATGACTCGACGTGCCAGTTAAGTGGGCGGCTGGCCATTCCTGGATGCACATGCTTGTGGCCGCAGCCGTTGACATATGTACAGAGCGGAAGGCGCATTCAGTTGTGCCATGAGCGTTTGCAGTACCGTAGAAGGCTGGGCCGCAAATGGGCTTTCCGTCCGAGATTCTAACGGGCTGCGAGCTAGACTGCAAAGACAAGCTTGACCTTGATCACGTGTGGCCGCTGGCGGCAGCGGCTGCCGTCATGAACCATTAGGTGCTCTTGCAGATAGCGTCGAAGGCTTCATAGTGGTTAGGAATGCCCCGGCCTCCATCAGGTGCCGGCTGACTGTGATATTATGTCGATGCGAATTAACATCAGGCGTAATGCACCTGGAACTACTCAGGACTTGCTGTTCAGGTTGACTGAATCATGTGTACGCCAAGGTGTAAGCCCTGCGATGCAACCCCATTCCGCACGCACCCTATCTGGTCGCTTCTCTGCACCGACGCACTTGACGGGGCTGTGCCGTCCAAGCTCCCATCCTACAGCATATCATGTAGGCAGCCAACATGGATGGCTCTAGTCGCTTGCACAGGCAGCAGCACCCCGGTGCTGGCGCACACTCGACGCCCCCAGGGTCGAAGAGTGACAGAGTACTCTAATGATGAATCAATTCAGTCGTACCTCCGCTGTCTTCTACAACCCAAAAAGATACTGCAACTGGCGTTTAGGCTACCGGAAGTTATCCGCTGATGGTCCAAGTTAGCCCGCTCACCCCGCCCTGTACTTCGCAGTTATATGTGCCGCTTGGCTTTACCTCGTCACGGTAACTTGCTTGAATCATTTATAGCACACTGCCGTGTATTATGCCAGCGCCATATACGCCAGGCGCCTTATTTCACATATGACAATAGTGGAAACTTCCACAACGATCAAGGCGACACCCCGCACGGCCCCTACTCGACAAGGATTTAGGGACTAGAATGAATCACTAAGACTGTGATTGGCAGCTATGTCGCTGGCGCCTCTGGGCCAGTCCGTCACGTCGGTCGCGCTACTCCTCGCGTTCTACGTCTTCGACGCATCAGGCACGAAGTGATTTTTACATGCTCTGTTTGACTCGCGTGGTCGCGCTTAGGATTTGGGACTTTCGAGGACTGTGCACCAACGTCTTGGGCCATTGCTTGCGTTGATTGTGCGCAGGGAACGCATACGATGGATTCTATGTCTATGAGGATCAGTTCTTTGACCTGCCTTCTGAGCTGGGGCACGTTCACGGAGCCGCGGAAGACGTGGGCGATTGTGCGGAGACCTGTGCCAGGGCACCAAAGGAGTGTGCAGCATTCCAGTTTGATAGGCAAGTATCTTACTTTGGCGCGTGGAAGCCAGTTTGCGCTGTTCCTCGAATAACCGCCTGAACAGGCTTACTGAAAGTAGTCACCTTTTTCCCTGCCGATTCCAGGGCGCGGCGCTCTTGTACCTGGTATGCATCTATGAATGGTCAAAGCGAATTAAACTATGCACCGGGCTTCGTGGTGGGCATCAGGGACGCTGGTGAGAAGTCGGTCCGCGGACGACTCGCGCAGAGTTTTGGTCGTGACTGAGGTCCGTATTTTCGTGCCAGTCCCACAATGACCCTCCCCACCCGCCCCCGGTTTTCAGTCGGCCAGCAGTGCAACTGGCACCCTTTGTAAGCTGGAAGCTCACTCACGCAATGGCCCTGCCTGGTCCTACCTGCAGGTGCGCCGATAGGAGTCAGGGACGGAGCGGCGGCGGCCATCAGAGGGAAAAATAATGCTCGGCAAATGGGTAACAATGAACCTTAACTGGGGCCCACAGTTTGCCTACCTGTGCAACACCATATCCGAGAAAAGTACCAGCCTACAAACGTGCCAGGCCTCGCCGGAACAGTGCCTGCGCATCATTAAATCGTGCATCCAATCGGTTGCCGCCTACAGCTTCGCTGTTATGCCCTACACCGAGAATGACATCAGAACTCTCGACAATATGATAGCGCGGCTAGCCAAAGCCTGCTACCGATTAAGCCGCGGTTTCCCCACGCGTGCCACACTCGCCCCGGCCGAACTATCTGGCTTAGGAGTCGGCTTGCTCCTCCCACTTTACATACAAAAAGCAACACGAGCGCTGACACTTGCCCTAAACGACCCTGGCCGCCTGGGCATGGTCACACATGCCCTGCTCGAACTGCAGACACGCCTAGCAGGCACAGCAGCCGTCCATAAGCTGAGAAACGAAAGCCATTACTACACCACACTCAAACAGATGAGCATCATGCGCGCCTATGATCTCTCCATATGGGACCATGGTGCCCAATACAAAGGCCCACCCAACACCCTCATGGCTGCAATCACTCGCAGCCCGCAGCCCATCCCGCACCATCTTGTCCTCTCCCTCACACAAGCCGGGCTTGACTTGCGCAAACTCGTCAGCCACGAACGCACAACGGATGGACGCCCATGCCTCATCGCCTCTGACTCCCTATTCCAACACCTACCCCGGAACCAATGCCTTCATAAACATCGGGTGGCCCTCAACAGGCTAAGCCTATGCCTCAGCGCGGAATGTGACCCTCAGGCCCGTGAGCCGCCATACGACCACGCAGAAAGCTATAAAAGCCACCTGCCTCTACCGCAACGGTACCGAGCCCTCCCCACTAACCCGGCGTTTGCCGCCCTCCTACCTCGCAACACCACCCCCAGCCGCCTAACGACGCCCGCCACGCTAGAGGCGCACCTGAAACACATGACCACCCTGCACCCTGACGCCCGCAGTGGCACCAATGGAACCCAAGCAACCCACAACACAGATTTACGTCAGGCAACCCTGTCCCACCTAATAAACCATACAGCTGGCATGCCACCGCCGCCAACGTACCCCATCCACCCAGCAGCCCACACCCAAAACCCAAACCCGTCGCCTACACCATTAACGCCACAACTCGCACAGGCTGTCCCAGACACCCCACCCCCACATAACACACAGACAGATGCCCTCCCACCAACCAACACCCTCGACACACCGCCACCCACACTGGCCCCCCGCCCTGCTAGCTGGCGGCAAAAAGCCTCGGCCGAACGCCATCAAGAGACTTAAGCAGAAAATTGACGCAGAACCGAGACACGACCCACTCCTTCCCAGAGGGATGCGGGGGCACACACAAAAGAAGGGCTTTGTGCTGCAAAATGACCCCGACGAGGCTGACCGCGGCCCACCGAATTTCGTCATGTTAGCCCGTCAATTTTTCATGTGTGTACAGCAGGACATGCAAGGCGCTAACCGTATGCCCCGACTCGGTATCCCCCGCTACTATCAACAATTCCCGCACAACAGGACCCGCCAGCCCTATAACCGTAAAATACCCGCCCACCTCACTAACCCCTACTTCCTCACCGACCAAGAGGGCCCAACGCCCAACCCAGTCACGGCATACATAGCCGCCCACCCGCCGACACAACCCCCAGTCACCTCCTACGACCAGCCACCCCGCTGGACAGCCACAGGCGACTTTATGATTGCCCCCAGTCCACCACACTGGCCAACTATTACAGGGGCCGACGGCAACAACCCCAACGATCCACGTGAACTAGACGCAGACACACAAGGCCAAGCCCGCGCCCTCCACATGATCGCCTGTGCACAGCTCCGACAGCACAAGGAGGAACACGCCAACGATCCCAAGCCTCTGAGAAGGTGGCGGTGCATTCGAAACCAACTCCTAACTGGCCAACTGTCGTGGCCCAAACAAGCGCACCACATCCCCCAAGCGGCTAACCAACTTATCTTCTCGCTATACAACGAAGTTGAGGAAATGTCACACATCGTAGCGGGCCCGGTCACTAAGGCTGTCACGGCCCCCAAGCGAGGTGAGAGCCTCCACACCGAAAAGTATTATGAAGTGGCCTGGATGGACTCCGTCATCGTTAAAGGGGCCAAAGAGGCGTACAAACGCATGAAATACACAGGCGAGGCAACCCCGCACCATGGCTACGGCACAGCCTGCAGCCGGTACTTCACACGCATGAAATGGGCCCACACTAATGAACGAACCCATCGACAAATGCCCAACTATAGAAGGCTGGGACGGGGCCATCGCCGCCCACCTACAGAAACTCTCCAAACCTCAAACACCGAAACCCCCTCCCCTTGCCCGGGACAACCGCCTAACCCCAGCCCAACAGCAAGGACGCTGGACGGAACCCGACCTGACCGCAGCGCACACCCGACGCACGGTCCGCCAGAACACACGCATTGACACTAACCCGTGCAACCCATACCTTGACATCCGCCCCACCGGCCAATACCATATTCAGGTCCCCGACACCTACACAGACACTAACACCCTCGCGCACGTTTACGGCCCAACCGGGCGACACATTGCTTCCATCACCCTAGGCACCCTCCTGACCCTTAAAGCCCGATACGACCACGCCCTCGCCACCTACCCCGAAGCCACCCAACCCCACAGGGCCAAGGGTGGCTTCCCAGAAGACCTGGCAAAACTCCTCATCCGCACCAGGGTAGACAACAACGGCAAAAGCTGTAAGGAGGCACCCCCTCGGGAACGCTCACTCCCAGAACCTTTGGTAAGAGCACTGTATAACTGCCTCACCTCCACGCACCCCGACAACGGCCAGCCACCCCAAATCACTGAGCGCTTTGCTTCCCCACTTAACTGCACTGGGAAAGCCACGAGCTACTACAGCCTCCACGCCGCCGACATCCTCTTCGGGGCTTCACACGACGCTTATACAGCCCCCTTTGACGGTCTCTCCCTCGCCCACCCAGACCCTGAACCCGCCTCCTGCGCCAAAGCTCTCGCTTGGGCCACCGCGTCTATCACACACCTGGAAAACCAAGCCACACCCGCAATTACGCTCATGATAATCCCGCAACACAATGGGCCCGCTATGCGAGGCCTTGTCAGTGCCCACGTCACCCCCCTGGCGCACATCCCCGCCGGGACACCCGCTGCGGCCTTGCTCGAAGGGCTCGGGACCACGGCCACCACGGACAGCGGCAAACGGGGCCTGCTACTTCTCCTCATCGCTAACACCACCGGAGTACAGGCGTTAAACTCTAACGGCAACCTTGCGCGGCTTCAGAACGCCCTGACCGACCTTGGGGCCACACCCCCGACACCCCTCACAACACCGACACAGCGCACACCCGCCGCCTGGCCGGCCCGGGTCACTCTCCCCCGCGACCGAACCCCCAACGTAACCAGACCATACTCTCACCGCGCCAAAACCCGCGCTCAACAACTAACCAGCTGCAACGCGCCCCCACGGCGTAGCCTCCGCACCTGCCCTGCGCCTCCGCCCACCCTCTCAGCCCTCTACGCCGCGCGCGCCGATTACCCTGTCACCTCCCCATACCTGCACAACTCAGACGAAATCATATGGACGGATGGATCGTGTATCAAAGCGGCTGCGGGAGAAGATGGCCGCGAAATGAACCAACTGGGGGCATGCGCATGGTCCCAACCAACAGGACACGTTTACATTGAACCGGGCGGCCTCAACAGCACTAACACCATCCAGAGGGCCGAACTCTCCGCTATACTAGTAGCCCTCGAGCATTTTAGGCCCCGCCTACAACTCTTCGGGTACACCAACCTGACGATAGCCAGTGACTCCCTTGTCTCCCTTTACCTCATCCGCCGGGCCCTACATGCGCCGGAACGACTCCTGCTCTCCAAACACAAAGGGATCTTAGACCGCATCCTACACGAACTACAGCACTACGCCGAGGCAGGCGTCCCTGTCCAGCTACTGAAGGTACGCTCCCATACGGGGCTCCACGGAAACGAGGAGGCAGACAAGGGCGCCGCCGACGTAGCAGAACGCAACGCCAACGCCATGGCACAAGCCACCCACCTTGAACAGGACGAGCCGTGGACCAAAATATGGTGGCCCAAACGAAACCATGACGACTACTACCTGAGCGACCTCAACCGTGGCGTTCTGTCCTCCTTACCCATCCACGCACAAGTGGGCTTCACCAACAACACACCCGTGCAGGCACGATGGGAAGCCGCGGCTGCGAGTATGTGCCCTAGACTCAGCAACCGTACCCTCGCGAGCAAAACACGCCACCCCTGGCTCATCAAACAGATCCTCTATGCCAGGTACGGATACCTCTTTAACGCCCAGCTCAAACGCCGGTACCGACTGGGAGGGAACGGCAACTGCCCGCTGTGCCAGACACCAGACTCGGGAAGCCACATACTGGGAGGGTGTACACACCCCAAAATGAAAGGAGCTTACATCAATCGCCACAACTGGGCCGTTCAAAGAGTCGCTAAGTGCTTGTCCAAAGGCAAATTTAGTGGCGGATACATGGTCATGGATGCAGGCCCGCTCGCAGACCTCCCAGCCTACGCCTCGGCCCAGCGCCCGCCCCCCTGGATGTTCCCCCCCAACACCCCCGCGACCCTCATAGACAAACTCCGCCCGGACATACTCTTCATACCCAACCTCTCCATCCACGATGCTAACCAGGAGGACTACCGTCCACCCCGCAACAAAAGGGGAATGCCCGTCTACATCATCGAAGTTGGGTACAGCTCAGACATTGGGAATGAAGACAAAAGCGAAGAAAAAGCCCGACAACACCGCGAGCTTAAACAACTGCTGGAACAAGCTGGCTGGACGGTCCATTACTCCGCGGGCGAATGTTTGGCACTTGGCTTTACAGGGGCAATCCCCCAAAACTTGAACTCCCTCCTCACCGACCGCCTGGGTGTGACCAAAGCAGCAGCACGCACATGCGGCGAAAAACTCCACGACAACGCGGTCAGTACTGCCGGCGGTATCATAAAAATGCGCCGGATTATGGAACGGGAGCTACAGAAACGAGGGGGCTGCTGAGGCCCCTCCCCATTTTCTCTGTGCCCCCGGGGTGCGTGGTGAGGTGAAAGCGCGAGGGGGGCGGGCCCCCTTGCCCTAGTCACCTTGCCCCGTTAATCCACGCCAGGCCCTACGGGCCGGCGTTTCCTTATTATTATTATTATTATTATTATTGCTCGGCAAATGGGAGCACGAGGGAGAAACGTGGCACCGACAGACCATGCACGCGCGCCTGGGGCGGTAGCAGGCAGCACGGGCATAGTGGACGCGTCCTTGGATGCAGCCATTGGCGCCGGGCGTGGAAAACCAACTGAGACCCCAGCAAGCGCCGGCGACAGTAGTAGCACTTACGCGGCGGCAGCTGTGGCTGAAGCTGTCAGCACGGGCGCGATCACATTAGAGGATTCAGCAGCAGATGGCCCGAACAGCTTGAGCTGGGATGTGGATGTTGAGGAGCCATTACTACTGACGTCAGCAGTAGCCAGCAGCGGTGGCGGTGGCGACGACGGGCCTGAGGCGGTGGTTGACCACTGGCTACAAGCACGAATCCTTCAGGCCGTGCTGGCGTCAACCAGCTCCACGGGCGCTTATCCGGGCGGCTCCTACCCGCCAAATCCCGAGCCGCCCAGTCCTGAGCCGCCCAGTCCACCACCGGCCTCACCACTGCCCCCTAGCCCACAGCCGCCGAGTCCGCCGCGCGCCGCCTCCTAACCCAGAGCCATCATCCCCGCCGCCATTGCCTCCACCTTCTCCCGCTCCACCTTCACCCATGCAAGCCCCCGACAGCGGCCTTTCCTACGAAGCTAGTTATGATGAGTACGACTATGAGCTCCCTCCCATTGAGGTACGCACAGCACGTGCGGGCATCCTAAACACGCAGCCCCGTGCAGGATGACATACGCTTGCTCGTTGCAAAAGGGGCGGGTGTACGTGCAATTGCTACAACTTTGAACGTGCAAAAGGATATAGCACGTGGAGCAAGATCCATTCCGACTGCGGATTGGTCCAGGTGCTCCTAGCTGCACAGCCGCAGCTTCACGCTAATGCCGTGTGAAATACATCCCTCCGACTGGCCCCATACCGTTTCTGGCATATCGTGTGCAGGTGGAGGAGCTAGATGCGGAGGGGGGCACCGCCCAGCCAGTAGACGGCGCGGAGGCAGACACAGCGGCGCCTGAGGTGAGTGAGGCAGGTGTACAGCGGCGTGCTTCTGTTCCCGCGCTCTGAGCAGCTCGCTCTCATCACACGCCAAGAGGCCTGCGCCAGCCCAGTTTCGCGCCCGCCTCCTCACCTGCACTTCTCTTTGTGCCGCACTGGTTTTACAGCCGCTGCTCCACACTGCACTTGCACCCCTGCCCGCCGCCGCCCACAGATCACGTTGCAGGGCGCGGCCCAGGTCACACTGCAGCTGTATGACACGTTCCTGGATGAGGGCGCAACCGCTACCGACCTGCGGGACGGACCGCTGCCGGTGACAGCAAGCATTGTGGGCCCTGGGGGCATGGCCGTTAGGGAGATTGCCACGAGTGCCGTGACGCCCACCGGACAGCCTTTCGTTGTCACCTACACCGCCCGTGACGCGGCCGGGAACGTGGGCCAGCAGCAGCGGTTGGTGGTGGTGGCGGACAACTGCGCCGAGGCCGGCGAGTCCAGGTAGGTGTGCGGGGGTGGACAGGGCCTGGTTCAAGGCTGGCTGTGTGCCCCTCAATAGCACGGTGGCAAGGCCTGGTTGCACGTCCGGGCTGACCTGACGAGGCACGCGCATCATGATAGCCCTACATCTTGACGGGTAAGAGCCTCCACTCAACCGTAAGCACTAGTGTGGCTGTTGCCTTGATTGTGTGTTGTGGCGCTCAGGTGCCCGCAAACCATGTCCTGCTCAACATTTAAGAGCTGCGACATTAAGTTCACCTCGCCCGCATCAGACGGTGGCGATGCCGGTACCTTGCCAGCAGCTTCACAGAAGGTATGCGCATGCATGGTTGGTACCTGTCGCGGGCTTCTCCGTTGCCTAAACACACCACCATTCCTACTGTCGTAGCGCCTCCTCCTTGAATGCTCGACGTGGGTGACTACGCTCATGATCGCCCTCGCCCTCGCCCCACGCACAGGCCCTGACACGGCCGCCAGACACCACACCGCCCGTTCTGACGCTGCTTGGCGGCGGCCAGCCGTACACCACGCGCTCCGGTGCCGCCGGCCTCATCAACAACGTCTTCTTGGGCGATGCCTTTGCGGTGCGTTCACAAGTTACCGCGTTTGTTCGCGGTCAACTTCAGGAAAGCTTAGGTTCTTAGGGTGCCTTGCTGGTCATATGGAGCTATTTATATTGCGGCTATCCCTCTGTGTTCAGGACCCCGGGGCTACAGCCACCGATGAGGTGCCTGCCGCCGGCAGCGAGGCCTCAACTACGGTCGACCTCACGGCCTCAGTCTTCACCCGCATTAAGTCCCCGGCCAGCGAGGACGTAACCGCAGTCAGCACCGCCGAGCCCACGGGCGGTGTCTTAACCGGCGGTGTGCCTTACGTGCTGTCGTATGATGTGGTGGATGATGCGGGTAACCGGGCCCCCACGCTGTACCGCCGCGTGTATGTGCTGTGCCGCCCGCCAGAATTTGAGGTGAGGGGCGTACACTTTGTACACGTGCAAGCCGCGCGCAGCACGTCTGCACCTGCGGTTGCGTGCCGCCCGCACCCTGATCATCAAATTGTCCCTCCGCCACACGCCGTGCACCGTGCACGCAGTGCCCCCGAGACACGTCCGAGGATCCTCGCACCTGCAGCACCGCTGGCGTGTGTGGAGTGGACATTAACGCTTTTTCCTCCACCTCTGGTGGAAGCAGCAGCAGCAGCAGCAGCAGTAGTAGCAGTGATGCAGAAACTGGCAGCGGCAGCGGCGGAACGGGATCGACAGCCTTGCTACCGCGTATGGTGCTGAATGCAGACGCCACGGTGCGCATCAAGCAGGGCACCCCCTACCAAGCCTGCCGTGGCGGTGTCACAGACGACTGCGAGCCCGGCGTAACAGCGTCCCTCAACGCGACTGGTGACTTAGGAAGCAAGGTGCGGAGCAAGGGACCGATGCGCTTGGCACGCCACGCAGGCTTGTGGCCACGGTCCTCCCCATTCCCCAAGTGTATCAGCAACACATTACCCCGTTAATTTGCCTTTGCTCGTGCGCAGGTTGTGGCATGTGCCAACCGCGCCAACGTAAGAAGCCCCATGCCGTATGACATGGCTGGGCTGCAGTACTGTGGCATCGACACCAAGAAGCCGGGCATGTACGCCGTGACCTTCCACCTGACCTGGCCCGCCGTGGGCGAGCTGATGGTCACGCGGTGAGCGAGCAACATTTCCGTGATGTTGCAGCTGTGGGGCCTGGCGGCATGAGCCCTGGATCCGACCTCGAGCAGTCGAGAAATGTTAATCCTGATATAAGTACATATGTGTCTCTATGGCAACATACTTTCGTGAGCAGCAATAATCACTACAACTTGAACTGAGCTGAGCAAAGCAACAGCTGAGGCAACTGCTTTGCTTACACCAACGTCAATTTGGAGTTATCTGATAACCAACATTCGTTACAATATGCTGCAAGGTGCCAGTGAAAATCAGAGCTGGTCTCGCGAAATAAAAATAAGCAATTGAACGTGCGCCATGCTTACTGTGCAGGACGCTGGTCGTGGAGGAGGACTGCAGCGGCGAGCGCACCTGTCCCGACGGCACCTGCTCCGTGGATCAGGCTTGCGCCTCAGAGCTGGGGCTCGGCTCGGCCTTGGGCGCATCATCTGGAGCCGGCAGCAGCAGCGGCAGCAGTAGCAGCAGCAGCGGGGATGACCGGGCCACTGGCGTCAGCGGAAGCAGCAGTAACAACAACAGCGGTGGCGGTGGTGCCAGCAGCAGCTCGAGTAGCACTCCCGCGACCAGTAGCGCCGTCGCCGCCAACACGCCGCCGCAGCTCACCCTTGCCATGGGCGATGTTGTTGGCTCCCAGGTGTCTGTGAAGCGCGGTGTGGCCTACGCGCGGTGCGCGGCGGGGCAGGTGCCCACTGCCGACCGACCGTGTGAGCCCTTGGGAGCGGCAACGGACGGCGAGGACGGCGACCTGACAGCCAAGGTAGGCTGGCGCATGAATGTGGGGTTCCATGCATTTGAGGTTGAGGAGGGGGATGGCGAGCGCGAGGCTGCCACATGCTGCCCGGGCAAAGCAACCGTTATGGTGCCTTATCCCCATTCTCTGCCGCGCCATCCATCCGTAGATTGCGCTGTGCCCGCCCGACAACTGCGCCAAGACGCAGTGCCGTGCGCACTGGGCGGACCGCAAGCAGCCATCCGAATGCGGCGTGGATACGGTGGGTGCGTGACAGCTCAACCTCACAGCACGACTACACTGTATGACCACACTCGCACCAACTTGCTTGGCGTAAGCACTCCCTACCTACTAGATCCGGTATCATGAGGTCACGCGCCTTCGCGCTTCATGATTCACTCCCGGCAGGTCACTGCAGCAGTGGGGACAACTTTCCGACTGCAGTTTGTCGTGTACGACAGCCGGGGCGCGTCCGCGACCGCCGAGCGCACCATTACGGTCGTGAATCCTTGCGGCGCCGGCAAGTTCTACTGCCCACTGGACGCCAAGGCCTCACCGGCCTCACCCAGCGCCAGCAACGGCGGATTTGTGTGCAGCGACGTCAAGTGTGAGGAAAGGGAGCGCCTTGCTAACCTGGCCGCCGTTGGCAGCAGCGCGGCGGTGGCGGCGCCTCGCCTGTTCCTGCTGCCTGAGCTCAATGCTGGCAACTTGAGCAAGGTGCGTCGCAGGGCTGGGCGGCGGGTGAAGACGGATGGTAGGCGTCTTTGGGTTTGCATGGAGCACACAGCTGTGCGCGTGCCTTGATCTTAGTGGATGCTCTGGCTTTGCTCTGGTCGCTCCACCCCTGCTCGCTGCCTGACACCACACACAGGCCGAGGCGGACCAGACCGTCTTCTTGCCGTACCGCCAGCCTGCGTCCTTCAGCTTCGCGCCGTGTGCCACGTTCTCCGAGACGGCTGCCTGTGCAGTGGTCGCCAATGATACCAGCACAGGTGAGGCGCGCGAGGCAGCAGGATCCAGAGGCCCAGGAGGAAGGCTATACGAGTCTGTAGCTGGTTGGGATGCAGTTGTGCATACGCCAAGCTGCACCTGACCTTGCCGCCTTCGCCATGGGTCGTCACCACAGGCGAGGACCTGACGCCGGTCATCACCGCCACCGTGGCGCCTGTATGCCCCAGCGGCCGCACCTGCACCAGCTGCTCCCTGGCGGGTTTCACTGCTGGGCTATGCCTGCCGGGCAGGTACCGAGTCGCGTACACCGCGGCTTCCGCCAGTACCGGCACAGGAGGGGCCTCGGGCTCTGTCCTGACCGCTACCACCACCCGTAGCCTGGATGTGCGGGTCGAGCAGGTGCGAGCGAGGATGCAGGCACCGGCCGAACGCTCTACCGCCAGCAGACATACCACCTGCTTGCGAACGCCTGAACTGACATCCTGCCCGTGCCTCGTTTGCTGGCTGCGCCCATCAGATGCTGTCCACCCGCCTGTCACTAGACCTATACGTCAACGGGTCGCGCAACGCCTCCACCAGTCGGGACGCGGCGGAGTCGTGGGCGGCGCAGCTCATGTCGAGCGCCGCGACGCGCGCGGCGGTGCTCAACCCAGTACTGCAGGTGCGTGCGTGGGCGCAATACAAGGTGCAATGCTTTGAATCCCGCCGTGCCTGCAGGTTGCATACTGGGCTTGCTTGCATGCACCCATGCGCTCGCATGACGTCGCTGCTGGTGCAAGATGGCCAGTTTGCGTTTGTTTCCTCCTCGCAACCCCCCTTCTCTCACCCCACGACCAACCATCCATCCAGGCGTTCGGCATCAACGCATCCAACATGCGGTCGATGGCAGTCCTGGAGAGCCCCTCCGTAGTGGAGTCGGTGCAGCAGCTGCAGCAGACTAAGGCTGCCAACACCGGCACCAACGTGTCATCCAACGTCACCCTCTTCCTCGTGCGGGTGAGCACCTTGCGTGTGTAGGACACATCTAGCGCACATACGACTGAGTTGTCGCGCCCAGCCAATCAAGCGCTTCATACACCACGCGATCCACCTGGTACCCCCTGGTGCCGACTCCTGCGTGCGCACGCTCTGCTGCTGCCCTGCAGGTCTCCCTTAATGTCACGACCGGCTCTTCAGATTTTGTCGAAGGCATGGGCATGAGGCCAGCGGACGAGGATGACACAGCCCCGCCACCTGCTGCTGGTTCCAACAGCAGCGCAAAGGCGACAGGTGGCAGCAAGATCCCCAGCAGCGGTGCCAAGACAGCTAGCAGCAGCGGCAAGACCCAGCAGCAGCAGCGCAGCATGCGTTACCGCCTGCTGCTTGACTACTCATCAAACGCGACTCCGGCGGGGGGCTGCGGTGCGCGAGCTCAGGATGACTGCTGGGCAGGGCACCTTCAAGGCGGGGAGCATTCCGCCAGCAGTATCTCCTGCTGGGCAGCTGCCAGCCGCCGCATCAGCGGCGTGCTCGATGAGGTTGCTGCGGTGCTGGAGGCGGCTGCCACAGAGGCCCCCGCTGTCAATCTGTCATCACAAGCATTGAGCCAGCAGGGCTGCAGCGTTCAGCAGTTTACGTACACCGACACGGAGCTTGCGGCGAGCGGCGGCGGCGGGGCTTGCAGTGACAGCAGCTGCAGGTCAGGTGCTGATGGCAGCAGCAGCGCGTACCGCCGGCGCCTCAGCATGTCCACGGGCAGCGGTGAAGCCCAGGAGTACTATGGTGATTACTATGTGGGCAGCAGTAGCAGCAGCAGTCGTGGCGGCAGCCACGCGCCTCCAACCCCACCGGACACGGCTGGCCTGCAGCTGCTGGGCGCAGAGGCAACTGTCCAGGCCGTGGGCGGGCACCACCGCCGCTTCCTGCAGTCCTCCTATTGCGCAGGCAGCAGCTCCGCAACCAACAGCAGCAACAGCAACGGCACTTCAACAACAAGCGGTACATCCGGCGTGGCGGCGGTGGGCAGCCTGGTTAGCACCTGCTCCAGTCCCACAGTCGATGCGGCGGGTGTGGCGCTGGCGGCGCTGCTGGGTGCGGTGTCGGATCTGGATCGGCTAAACCAGCAGATGCAGGAGCAGCAGGTGGGTGAGTGGTTGGATGCGGAGTTACTCAGATGGTGGGATCGAGCCACTTGGGCCGGTAGGTTCGAGCCACTTGGGCCTTGCGAATCCTACGTACCGGGTCTTGGGCTGGCATGGATCCTTGCCCGCATGCATCGCTCACGACCCGCTGCAACCTCCACGTGGATGGCCATCTCGTGTGCACACAGGTTGCCATGCTTGGCACCGTGTCGACGCTGGATGACAAGTTCACGGCGCGGGATGAGGTGAGCCGCAGCACCCGCACGTGCACACTCGTGCAGCGGCGAAAGGAAAGCACCGATGATTAGCTCTGCTGTAAACCCGTGCACCGGCCTCATTCAAAAATTTCGCGCGCAGGCCTACCGGAGCCAGCTGGTGGCGATGGCCGCTACGGCGTCAGCCACGTTTTCGAACATGTCATCGAAGGTGAGCCTAGTGTCGGAGAGTGTAAATCGACCGGTGTAATTGACTGAGTTTGCACCGAATTCGGACCAGGTTCGGAGCAAAATTCGGACAGGGAGTGTAGTTCGGACAGAACTTAGGACAGCAGTTCGGACAGTTCGATATCGGCTTTCGGACTTGTTTAGCATTGTGCTTTCGGACCGAGTTTCGTACAGGGGGCTTTCCCCGAGTATGCTTTGCGTGCTCCGCTGTACTTGTCACAGGCCGACACGCTGCTCGCTCTGGTGAGCCGCTCTCTGGACGCGGCTGGAGTGGAGTCCGCGGCCCTGCAGGCAACCCTGGGGCTGATGCAGGCGGTGCTCAACCAGGCTCAGGTGCGCACCACGCACATGCACGTTGCAGCCCCCGCGGTGTAATCCCTCTCCCCGACCGGCGTCATACCTGTGTGGGTGGGCACGTAGCGGTGTGTTGCTGGTCTCCGTTGCAGATAGAGCATCGTCATGGCTGGCTTAAGCCGGCAAGTTGACTAATGGTAATCACAGCTGCACCTACCCTTGCCAAGCACGGCACGCGATAAAAGGAACCGCTTTTTACACGGCTACCCTTCCTGCCGGCTGTCGCAGACTTCAACTGACTACGCAAACAGTGTGACGGCCGTGGTTGCGGACGCGATCGCTGCTGGCGGCAGCAGCAGCGGCAACGTCACACTTAGTAGCACAGGAGCTAGTGACGACCCGGACACTATGGCGTACGTCAACTGCATGGGCCTGCGTGGCCTGCCGACGGGCGTTCAGGTTGCTTTCACCACCAACTGGCGCGCGGCCGGTGCGGCGCCGGCTGCCGTGACTGCTGCCACCACCACCGGCAGTAGCAGCAATACTACTGCCAACCCAACCTCCAGCCAGTCCAGTGGCGGGGTTTCTGCAAGGAGGCGGACGCTGCTGGCATCGGGGGTGCTAGCGGGCGGCGTGCAGGGGGACCAGCAGGGGCCCAATCAGGCACTTGATGGGATGCGGTTTGCTGGATATGACCTGCCGTATGGTCAGGATCATGACTACAGCCTATGGGACGTACGAGTGGCGGAGCGCAGCAGGCGCGCGGGCAACCGCAACCGGGTCCTTATCGGGCTGCTGCTGCACCAGGAGCGGCGCACAGCGGCGGAGATCAGCGGCGCAGCGGGTCCCGATGGCAGCGTGTGCGGACACAGCAGCTTCAGTCACCTCATTCAGGCCTGCGGCAACACCAGCGATGCAGGCGCTGCAGATGCGGACACCGCGCGGGACCTGGCGCCCGTCGGCAGTGACCCAGTGTTCAACCGTGTGTCAGTGCTGCACAACGCGCGGCTCAACGCAAGCGACTACTACAACATGACCCCGGTAGGCCGACCTAGGTGTGGGGCCGTGTCGTGGTCAAGCTGAACCTGGATGGCACGGACCCTCTTTCTGTGTACCGCCGTACCTTCACCAGCGCTCCTCCCGCGCACAGGGTTCCGCTGAAGTGAACCTCGCCGGCCTCCCGCACGGCTTCTTTCACGAGCCCATGTCAGCGGAGGGCTTTTCGGCCGGCTACCCCGTGCTGCTGGACACGCGGCTGTCTGCTCGGCGTGCGGAGCAGGCGCTGCAGTTCATCCGCGACGGCGGCTACCTCTCAGCCACCCTGACCAGGTACGCTTGCGCTTGCCTTTTTTTCCTTGGCCTGTGGCGCAATTATTGGTACTGCAAGGACCATTCGCTTTATCTCGTGTGAAAGTTTTTTCCCCTGCGCGACGCTAGTTGTACCTTGTGCATGCTCACTGCTCGCGCCTGGCAGGACTCTGCGCGCCAGCCTCATCACTTACAATGCTGACGCCGCCGTGTTCGGCACGTGGCGCCTGGACCTGCGCTGGGTGGACAGCGGCGTCATCGAGGGCACCACCCGGCTGCTGGGCCTGCCCGCAATCAGATACGGAGAGGCCATCAAGCACGTGCAGGTGCGTGCGCGGCATCCGTGCGTGACTGCTGGGTCACGGCATGTGTGGGCCCCTAGCACGCACCGCCGCTTCACCTCCCTTCTCTCCTCACTGTCGATGTATGCTCCCCAAACGCTGCCCTCCTCCCATCCTGCATGTCCTACAGGTCAAGCGCTTCACCTACGACTTTTTGCTCATCTGCCTGATTGTGGGCTACTTCTGCATGACCTGCTATGACATCGCCATGCAGCTGAGGGCGCAGCGCTGGGCAAGGGCCCTGAGGCAGCACCGCGCCGAGCGGGAGGCCAAGCGCCAGGATGAGCTGCATGGCGGCGACCAGCGGCAGTTGCTGGCTTCAGGCCAAACCAAGAGGGGCCTGAGCCGCATCCTGCGTCATACCATTAGCGCGGCAGGCGGCCGGGTGGCGCCCGAGCCGGCTGCGGCTGCCGCTGCTGCGCCGGAGCTTCTGGGCCCGGCAGGGCTTTTTCAACACTTTGAACGACAGCAAGTTGGAACAGGAGCTGGGGCGACTGCTGGCATTGATGGCGCGGGCAACCACGACTGGGTTGCACGCGCTGGCAGCAGTGGCTCGGCGCACCGGACGGGAGGTGGTGCGGTGGCAGAGGCATGGAGTGACGGCGGCGGCTATGGCCGGGCCCCGGAAGGTCACAACAGCGAGGCCGAGGACCAAGAAGAAGACATGCAGGCAGAGGGCTCATTTGAGATCTTGGACAAAGGTCAGCAAGCACTATCGGGCTCATCAGGGTGTTGCGGAAATTGGCTCCTGCTAGTGCCGGGCGCTTGTAGTGGGGCCGTGCACTCCGTTCAGTGCATCCAGCACCACGCCAGATCACCATTTGCACTCCCTTCAAGCAACAATGCCCTTTTCCTTATTTTGCTGCCTTATTTCTTCGCAGTGGGCAACCTGCACCTGCGCAAGTACGCTCCGCGCATGGGCCCCAAGATGGTGCTGTATGAGGCGGCCATTTGCGCGCTCATGGCGGCGGCGGTTGCCACCTACTACACCTACACGGTGGGTCGTTTCCTGCTGTTGCCCGTTCATTGATTAGCATGGCTGAGCATCCATACGCGGAGGCTCGATGGACAGCATAGAGCTGCAGTGTATGGTTGTGCACTTCACCACCTGGTGCCCATGTCGGCTCATCCTCTCATGCCATGTGCGCTATGTGCCGCAACGTGTGCCGCCGCCGCAGGTGCGCCTGTCGGTCCGGGAGGACTTCTCGGCGCGCTTTGACGTCTATGACGCCGACACCTTCGCACCCGCCCGCTACTTCCTGCTCAGACGCGCGGCCGGCCCTACAGATGCGGGCCTGACGGCCACGGCCGTCAACGCCACGGCAGCAGCTGGGACGCTCATGTCAGCGGCGAACAACAGCACTGCTGCGCCTGCGGGCGACGCGGGCCGCTGGCGCCTGGCGGCCGACGCCACCCCACTGCAGCAGGCTGCCGAGATGTTCAGTCGGGTGGACTCCATGTACCAGACACTGGTGCTGTACGGATTCCTGCAGGTGCGTGACTGGGCCGGCGTGGTGGGCATTGCTCTTAGAGTCTTACCTCACCCAACGTGCGCTCTGGGCCAACCGGTTACTGACCCCTTGTGGCCTGCGTGCAGGGCCTGGTGCTGGCCATGCTGGTGGTGCGCTGGCTGCTGTACCTGTCCTTCCAGCCCCGGCTGTCCATCATCTCCGGCACCATCGTGATGGCCTTGCCGGACCTGTGCCACCTGGCCATAGGTGCGTACCGTATGTACATGCGTGCACCTGCGCACGTGAACAGGCGTTTTTCATGCGCTTCCTTCTGTAACCTCATGCACCGCTATGACTGGTGCCCGCTGCTCTCCCCCACACCCATGTCGGCACAGTGGTGGCTGTCAGCGCGGTCATGTTTGCGGCGGCGGCCAGCATCGTGTTCGGGCCCAGTCAGCTGTCTTTCTCGGGCCTGGACAGCGCGCTGTACGTGATGTTAAAGTACGTGCTGCTGGCGGATGAAGACCCCAGCTTCAAGGTGCGGCCCGGTACATTTGCGTTTCATGCTGTAAGCCTATCTCTCCTTCGGTCTGTACCGTTCCGTAACAACGCCACGCTCTTCGATGAACCCATGCAACGCCCTCCGGGCTAGCTCATATGCTGCTGGCCCCGACCCTCACGTATCTGCAGGATTTGCTGAACAGCAGCATTGACAAGACCTGGCCGGAGTGGGCGCTGGCGGGGCTGCTATACGTGCTCGGCCCCATCTTCTTTGTGCTCATCCTGCTCATCTTTGTGCTAGGCATGCTGGCCTGGCCCTTCGGTGAGCTCAAGTATGGCGTGGAGGGACAGCCCGGCGTTGCAAAGGTACGTGGGTGCGGGTGCGTCCTACTTGACACTGTGAGCGAGTGTGTGCGAGAGCACTCATGCGGCAGCACACGCGCGCGTTCTATCGCCGCTTTTTTGCATATGACGTGTTCCTGAATGTTGAAGGGTCAGTTCCAATTCACGCACAATGGACAGCTGCTGCCCACCACCCATCGCCTGTGCAGGACGTGGCACGTATCCTGGGGTGGTACTGGCAGCGGTTGGGTCACGGCGCGCCGAAGAACAAACTCATCATGCGGTGGATTAAGGTGGGCGATGCGTCAGTCCTTTGGAATCATTGTTCGTGTGTGCCTTACCGCCCTCTAACACGGGCTTGTTGGCCCCTGGTGATGGCCCCTCTGTCGCCGGCACCACCGTTCGCGTCCCCCTCACAGGCTTGGCTGGCGGCGCATGAAGAGCAGGGATTGGTGCGGCAGCTCCAAATGTCGGTTGCGCAGCTCGCAAACACCGTGTATCAGAGCGTGCATAGGCGGCAAGACGACAAGGGGTCCCATGATGAGGTTGAAGGCCGTGAGGAGACCGCCGACACGCTCTCATCACAAGGCGACGGCGTCCTGCATCACACGGCCTCACAACGGGTAGGAAGAAGCGGTTGACTGCTGTTTTACTCACTGAGTTGCGCGCTGTTGTTTGCCATAAATGTTGTAATGAAGTTCCTATCACGGATGGCTGCAGGCGAGTGGCGGCGCGCGCGTGGGCGGTCTGGGCACGACTCGGCTGCGTTCGGCCCTTCGGACCATGTCCCGTGCCGTACGCGTGGCACCGGGACCTGACGGGGACGCGATGCCGGCGCCTAAGCGACTAGGCCACAGCGGCAGCAGCAGGGGAAGGGCGGCTACGCCAGACACAGCAGTTGCTGCTCGCGTTCTACCGCCGCTGCGCGATCCAAGGTGGGAGAACCATTACCACGCTTGCTCCGGGCCCATAAGTGTTGCCCTCTCAAATGCTGTACGCGGGCGGTACACTGACACCACCCCAACCCTCTGCTGCGCAGGCTCCGTGCCAAGCAGGCGGTGGAGCTGGGCAATACCGCGGACGTGATGGCGGCTGACCTAATGCCAGTGGCGGCGGCTCCTCATCATGAGCCCTCGCATCAGCAGCATCCTTTTGCTGCTGACGGCGCAGGGACAGACCGCCAAGGGACCGGCGTGCTGGGCGGGGACAGCATGCTGCCAGCGCTCGCGGGCGACAGCAGCAGCAGTAGTGACAGCGACGGTGGCGACGTAGCACCATTTGCAGGCACCCTTGCCCGCGATGGCCGGGGCAGCAGCTCTGGCCGGGCGGGGACGCGCCCCGCAGTGGCCTCGGAGGGCCGTCGTCGCGCCACAGTTGACTCAGGAACCATGGAGTTCCTGAAGCGTCTGGTACCCACCACGTCATTGGGGAGGCGTAACAGAGTTGGCGCCAGTGAGAATGCCAGCAACACAGTCGGCGGTGAGGCGCCAGCGGTTGGCGCGTCCAGCCCCTTGGCTCGTGTGGGCAGCCTCCGGGTACGCATCGCTGACAGCAGCTTGGGTGCGGGCGTGAGGGCGCTGGTTGGGGGGCTGCAGGCGCTGGTGCAGTCCGCCTCCGGCCAGCGGCCGGCAGGCGCCCCGGCAGCGAACGGTACCGCAAGTCCGGAAGAAGCGGACCGCCTGGCAGACGCAGTGGTGGCAAACCTGGCCTCTCGCTTTGGACAGCAGCAGCACAGTGGCGCAAGCATGGGGCGGCAGGGGCTGTCGGCCAGAACCGGAAGTAGGGCGTCTGTCTACCCGGAGCCGCTGAACCAAGCCCGCCAGGTGCCGTCTACAACCCCGGCGGCCACTTCTGGCGGTGGTGGCGGTGGTGCTGCTGCTGCCGCAAAGCGCGGTGGACTCAGCACGCTTGCGGACCTGCCGCCGCTTCCCGGAGCTGGGCGCGCTGCTGCGGTGGCCGCAAAGCAGGCAGCAGCACCTGTGCCGCTGGCACCGGAGCCCGACAAACCAGCTGCAGGTGAAGGAGCCGCCGGAGGTGCCACTCCTGGCACCAGCGGTGGCGCAACGACGTGGCCCAGCCTGCGCCCGCATCCTGTGCGGGTTGCGCCAGAGCCTGAGGTCACCTCAGCCTTCCCCTCGCCGCTGTCTGCTGGTTCGCCTTACCCGCAGCCAACCTCGCCTCTATTCAGCCCGCCGCTGCCGAGTGATGGAAGCATCCCAGTCCGGCCAACACGCCGCCGCAAGAAGGGCACGGCACAGGTGGTCCCGTCGCGCTCGCGTGAGATGCAGGCGGAGCAACATGTCCAGCAGCCCGAAGCCCCTGACAGCAGTGGCCGTATGGCAGCTCGCGGTGGCAGCCGTGTGCTGTTCAACCACAATGTCGTGCACCCGGATCGCCAGGAGGTATCGGCAGGGACCCGCCATAGCATTGAGGTGGTGGCTGATACAGCGGCAGGCCCTGCCGCATCCCATCGGCAACGCCACGCGCGCGCGGCCAGCCGCACCAATGTGGTCCACCCGGAGCCGCTGGGCGTCGAGCCAAGTGAGCGAAGCATTGAGGCGGAGGCGTCTGCAAGCGCCCGCACCACACTCGAAGGCGATGCGCTGGCAGCCACCACCGGCAACAAGCGGCGAGTGAACGGGAATGCGGTACACCCCCAGCCGGCGCAGGAGCAGCACCAGCACCAGGGCCCGCAGAGCCCCGACTCAGCGGCCGCCCGGCGTCTGCCGAGCGAAGGCGACCACAGCTTGGCCTGGATTCACGGGCCGGCGCAGCAGCAGCAGCAGCGGAGTGCTGTACGTGCTCACGACGTGGGCTCGGTCATGCGGCAGGCGTCAGAGGCGATGGATGTTCCCGTTACGGCCTCGCGTGCTGGCGGCGGCGGTTCGCAGCAGCAGCCGCAGCCGGGCGGCCACCGCAGCCGGCGTTACATCACCAAGCCGCGCCTGGATGACATCGTGATCGACGAGCAGGGCGATGCGGAGGAGGCGGCGGAGCTGGGTCGGGCAGCGGCAGGTCTGCGGGCAAGGCCGCGCAGCGGCGGCTCGCGACCCGCCTCGGCGCGGTCACAACAGGCGCAAGCGCAGCGCTCGCAAGGTGGCCCGGATCAGGGTGATGCGCCGATGTCACGTCGCCAGCCCCAGCCCCAGCCCCTGTTTACACCCGCTGGCCACTCCACCGCGGCAGCCACAGCGGCTGCCGGCGGCGCCGAGGGCCTCCGCTCCAGCGCTCAGCTGCAAGCCGGCAGCAAAAGCCTAAACGCCCGCAACAGTGCGGCAGCTGCAGCACCCGGCGAGATTGTTGCCGAGGACTGGGCTATTGACGAGCAAACGTCGGGGCCTCGCGCTCGTGGGCCCGTGGCTGAGGCGCAGGAGGCCCAGGGAATATTGCCTGCCGCTGTTCGACGGCAGTCTTCCCGGGCCCAGCCAAGTCGAGTAAGGGCGATTGGGCCCTCAACAGCCTTGGCTCTGACAGCCGGTAATGGTGCGGGGGGCCAGGACGGCGGCCTGCTCGAGCTGGCCCTGGCGGTGTCTGCGGTGGACTCGATGGTGGGGCAGCTGCGGGGCATGCTGACGCAGCTGCTGGCGGCCGTGCGCGAGGTGCAGGTGCGTTCGGGTTCGAAAGACTGTACCACAGGCTGCAAAGTCCCGCATTAATATGGCGACTTGCTCATGTTGTGCTCAAATACCGCTCCTTTTATCCAACAATAGGAAATGGCGGCGCTGGTGGCGGAGCTGCTGGCGGCGGCCCAGGCGGCCAGCGTCCTGTCAGACCGGCGCGCTGTGTGGTCGGCTGTGCGGCTGGTGCTGCTGCGTCGCCTGCGGGTAAGCTAGCATGTTGAGCTCGCTCCAGCAGGCTTCTCAAGTATGAGCCCTCGTCTTACGCGTACTGTTTGCCACCTCCTTGCACAGGAGCTGGATGGAGCTTGGGAGCTGGTGCGGGATGCGGTGCTGGAGGCGCCGCTCCCCACCGCCATCGCCATCACCACCTGGCAGCAATGGGCGGCAGCGGGCGCCCTGGCGGCCGCGTCGCCTGCTTCGGGTGCAGGCGAGATCCAGGGATGTGCCAAGCGGCCGGCCTCTGCGGACGTGCACGGCAGCAGTAGCGTCATGTCAGGTCGCCTGGCCACACACGACCGACGCGTGTCAGCATCTGGCGGCTCGCGCACGGCAGCTGGCCGGCGGCACTCGCACACGGGCGGTGGCGAAGGCAGCAGCTTGACTCAGGTGCCTGCTGCTTCGGGCGGCTCCGAGCCCCTGCTATCCGCCCACGGCCCTACCCATGGTGAGAGCGGTGCTGCATCCCTGCCGCTTGGCGCCGTGGCCATGCTTGCGGCTGGATTGACGCGGCAGCGCCGCGGCTGGGGCGCTCGCCGCCGGGCCATTGCAAACGCCGAGGTGCGCCATCGGGTGGCGGGCAGCTCCAGCGACGGCGCCGCGCTGGCAGCGGCGCAGGCTGTGTCGGCGGATGCCCACCACCGCCAGAGCAGGTCCATCCTGTCGTCGCAGCTGGACAGCGCCGTGCTGCAGCAGCTGCAGGCGCAGCTGTCGGTCCAGCCCTCGCTGGACAGCCGGACGGCGGCGGCGCTCATGCCGCTGCTGGCCAGGAGCCACAGGGCGGGGCTGGACGCGGCGGGGGCGGCGGCGGCGGGCGCCTTCGCACGGGCGCCGCCGGTGGGCGTGCGCGCCGGCGACTTGCTGGCCACCACGCAGCGGCACCACAGCCTGCGCAACCTCGCTGCCGGCGGCCGCTCCATGATCCAGCGTGAGTTGTCGCACATTGCGGCGCCAAGGAAGCAGGCGGCTGCTGGCGATGACAGCACCGACACGGAGGAGGAAAGCAGGCTGCAACGCACAGTGGGCTCAGCGCGCGGCTCGCTGCCCCGAGCGGAGGACAGCAAGACGCAGCTGGCGCAGCAGGCAAGGCCTCTGTCGCAGAGGCATAGGTCCCCGCGGTCGCCGCCGGCGCCTGGCCACGTGGCCTTCATGGAGCTCCTGGAAGCTGCGCCGATGCCGGGCCAGGGCCTGGAGGCCGCTATGACAGTAGCGCCCGCGTCCATGGCTGTGGCAGCGCTGGGTGCCGTCGTCAGCGCCTCGCGCGTAGACTCCCGTGCACAGTTTGCGAGTTACGAGCAGCTGGCTCAGCTGCCGGGGGCCATGGGTGATGCTGGCGGTACGGGCGAAGCACTAGGCAGCGCTGATGGTGAGGGGGTGGCTGACACGCCAACAAGTTTGATGGCTGGCGCGCTCGCCACCCTGCTGCAGCCCCTGCCCGACCTGCATGTGGCTTCGCCTGCCGCCGCGCTCCCATCCCCTGCACACCTGGGTGCCACATACGGGCGGTCAACGCGCCGACGGGCCTCCGCTGCTGATGGTGTTTGGCCAGCTGCGGCCTCTGCGGCAGCAAACGCCAACACCAGCGCTCCTGGCACATCTGCCAGCGCGGGAACCGAGCAGTGTGCCAACGGCACGAGCCGCTCGAAGGCGCAGCTCGAGCAGACGGTGTCTATGCAGGCGGCGGTGAGAGAGGCGCAGGTGCATGCTCGCCCCCAGGTCGGAGGAGATGTGCCAATACCTGGCGCGGACGCACAAACGGCAGCACCCGCAGCCGCTCCGTCGGCTGTGCCACCGCCCGGCACCGACAGCGCTGGTGGCAGCCGACCTTCCAGCCTGCCGGTCAGTCGCCGGAGCTCGTACGTGCCCATCCCACGGCACCAACCGGCGGGCTCCGGCGCATCTGCAAGCAACCCCGGTGAGGAACAGCAAGACCTGATGATCGCAGTCCACGCCGCCGCCGCCGCAGCAGCAGCAGCAGCTGGCGCTAGCGCAGCGGAAGCTGACAGTCCAATAGGTAGCCCCACACATGTGGCCGCGGCGGCCTCCCAGACCGCTCTGCTTTCTTCCCCGAATGGCAGACCGACCACTTTCCACCACCACAACCACCGCAACGGCCACCAACCTCACCGACTGCACGCATCCAACCACGCGAGTTTCAGTGGAGAGCAACCACAGCCGCAGCAGCACGCTGCAGGCTCCATGGCGCCAGCAGAGCTCGTCCTGGGGCCCTCCGCTCGGCGCGGGTCCATGACCAATGTTCCCACTCGCCCGCCACTGACGCCGCACGAGCGGCAGCTTGGCAGCATGGCCGGCAGCGTGAGCAGCAGCCGGCGCCCCACTGAAGATGGCGACAACGGCCGACTTCCTGCCCCGCTACTGCCTCCGGCGCTGATGGCGGCGGTGCAGGCTGGGGCTGAGGCCACCACGTCGTCACGCGCGGTCCCCGCCGGGGCTCTGGCACGTACCCGTAGCGACGCCTCCATTGCGCGGCATCCCACGCACGCTGGGGCAGGCATGACGCACGGCGTGGCGGGCGGCAGCAGTGCTAGCATGCACAACACATCCACAGGCGGCGACAGCGGCAGCAGCAGCAGTGGTGGTGGTGGTGGGGCCCATACGGCAAACAAAGGTGGCTGCGTGTCTTCGTATGGCGCGCTGCATGCGTCACCGGCCGTGCTGTCACCGCCGTCCCGGCTCACCGGCCCCCAAGTCCCGGTGATGCAGCCGCCCACAATCTCTACTGCTGGCGCTGACGGCGGCGCAGCCACCTGCAGCTCAGACGACCTCCACCGGCGTGGCAGCGGTCCAGGCGAACCCAGCACGCCCCGCCGCGGCGCCGCGTTGGAACAGACCTCCATGTTGCCGCAGTAGGACGTCTGGCGCTTCGTGTGCATGTCTTGGGTTGAACACGCATGACATCAGAAGGGTTGGCCAAATGAACGATGTGGGCATCAATGGCATGAGGTTTGATGAAGTAATACCGTTACATCTTGTTTGTGCAGTGTGGCATGGTATGGCACGAAATTCATATCAGTTCCTGATGCGGCGTGTGAGTGCCTGTGGCCAGGGTGGTGTTTCTCTCATGTCATACCAAGCGCGTTTGATTATGCTCAGCAGGTAAGCCGAGGCTGGCTCTCTTGATGCGGCGGAATGCTGCTACATGTGAGCTGTTACATATACACCAGCGCTCATGTCAATGCGAAGGCTGCGTATATTGCTGAAGCTTTCGTGCAACAAGCAACACAAAGCATACTATGATAGCACAAGTGCTTACGCGTATACGGTAACACAGGTAACACAGGCGGAAGGGGGTTCGGCGGTAGAGCATGCAGACATTACCATACTGTATAGCCTCAACTGGTAGAGCGTGTCTACATCAATAAAATGCCCTGGGGTCCGCTGTGTGAACGAAACGCGGGCGTGCGCCCTGAAGTGAGGCATAGAAACAGGCTTGCAATGGAGAACCTAGACATTCTTATACGTCCCTTACGTTAAGGTCAAGGTGGGTAAAGAACGATCCTGATTGGACGCCTGGATCTGAACGGTTATCAATATGTGGCAGGGGTGCCCGGGCCCAGGCCCCAGGTTGGAACATGTGGGACTCGTGCGACTGCAGTACTGTGTGCTATGCCGTATGGCTTCGCTCTGTAATCTAAATTGTGATGAATGCTTCCAAAGTCCCGCCGGGGTAACACGTCAACACGTTACTTCGAATCAGTACATGCGCTGTCTCAAGGGGGCGGAAACCTCCCGTGTTTTTGTGTTACAGCTGTGGGGAGGCTTCTGACCCGGGCCCGAAACGCCGGAAACGGCCGCTGCAGCCTACCAGCCTCTTTGGACTGGCGAGAGCGCCGACAACCTGAACGGCGCACACGTGTTTTTTTAGCCGCCGCGAGGGGTCTGAATGTCTTAGACGCACAACAAGTGTTACAGTGCCCTCCATGGGACGATAGGCCATCCGTGGCTCTCGCCAACGCGGCGTCCTCACACGCAAACAGTGTGTCGAGCTTGCACCTAGGACAGGCGACCACTCAGGACAGTGTATTGGGGCTAGCGCTACGACGGAATCAACCTATCAAGCTCCCTACATCACGAATTTACGGGTGGAACACACTTCCTGTCCTCCATACCCCTGCTGCTGCAAACATACACCGCACATCAACCGCCATTGCCATCAATCCAGCTGCGCCGCCTGGGCGGCTTCCTCAGCGCAGCTGGCCATGGTGAGCCGTCCTGCATTCACGACAAGCGCCCTTCGAACTAACGTTTCACCCAACTTGAAGCGCTGTTCAAAAGCCGTCCGGAATCTGCAGTGCCGCTTTCGTCATGCCGCCGCTCGCGCCCGCAGTCGCCCCCGCCTTCGCAGCGCCCTTCTTTCCGCCTTTGCCACTGCCCCCCTCAAGCGCCGCCCCTGCGCCCCCGGCAACGCCCAACGGCCCCAGCTTGGGCACGGGGTCAGGGCCGCCCACGGCAAAGTAGGCGGCGAACGGCGAGCCCTCTGACGTGGGCGGCGGCTGGGCGGCGAAGTGGTCGTTGAGCTGGATGAGGCGCTGTGGTGCGAAGGGAACACGCGGCAGGGAGGCCGGCAAGAGAGTGTGAGGAGCACGTCGTCGAGCAATCAGGGTATGTACGAAGCAGCAGGCTGGCTCTGGGCGGAGGGTAAGGGCGAGCGCACAGGCCCTGCGCCGCACACACATGCCGTACCTGCACCGCCTGCAGGCGCTGCGCGAAGGTCCACGTGGGGTTGCGGATGAGGGTGTCCAGGTAGCGCCGCGACTGGGGCCCAAGCGGCGCGTCTGCAGACACCACCGGCAAACATGGGGCAGACACAGATCAGCGCCGCATACGGTATGGTGGCACCAAGGGGAGGGCACCAAGCCCACGCAGTCCGTCGCATGCACGGCTGCCCACCGAGGGAACAATGCAAGCGTGCACTTAGTCCCCAACATCTTCTGTTGCTCACCCTCCGGAATGGAGCGCTCCAGCAGCTGCTGCAGGTAGGCCTCGTCAGCCTGTGTGCAGACACCGCATAAACACCCAAAGCAAGGATCAAGGCAACGGCCGGGCGAAGTGCAGGGCAAGGACTGATGGCGATTGACGGGGTGTAATCGCGACCACGGAACTGCGTCAGACGAAGTGACTTGCCAAGCTAGGACTCACTCTGGGGTTGTGGAAGCCGCTCTGGCCCACCGCCGCCAGCTGCTCCTCCCGCGCCGGCCGCCCGGCCTCCCACTCTGCCAACGCCGCATCCCGGTACACAGCCCACTCCGCGTCGCCCAGAGCTCGGTAGCCCTGTGGGTGCGAGTGCAGCCACAGCCACAGCCACAGCCACAGCCGCAGCGGCAGGAGGCGGGGGCGCGGGCATGCGTACAATCAGACCGCATCAGCAACCGGGTGCCGCAACGCCAACGTGCAAAACTGCGCGCCACCGCTGCTGTCGCCCCGGCTTGCGCTACCCAGAGGCACGTTCACGATCCACACCACGCAGCACGCTACCCCCCTCCCTAGCCAGGGGCTACCCATCAGCGCCAAGCCATCAGCACGAAGCCCGGCGGACCATGGCCTGAAGGTATGCGTCCAGCTCGGGCCGGGCGCCCTCCAGCCAGCGGCCCGGGTCCGCCTGCGCCCGCAGCGCTGGGTTGCTGAAGGAGGAGGTGGGCACGGAGGCGGAGGCGGGCGAGGAGGTGGAGGAGGGGGAGGTGGTGGCGAGCAGCTGCAGTCGCGGGTCGTGCGTCATCTGCCAGCGGCCGCAGGGGGTATTAGGGAGGGAAGGGTCACGGTGTGGCTTGTCGGCACAACTGTGCTACGGTGTCGGCGTCCAGATACCCGGAACGATCAAGACTGGCCAACCATACCGGTATCAACCTAGCTAGTCACTGCGCCTGTACCGCGCCTGTACCGCGCCACTTTTGACCCCGCCACAGCCCGCCACCCATCCACGGCCATCACCCTACGCACCTGCAGGTATCGCTCCACGTCCGCCGCCAGCTGTGTCTGCGCCGCCAGCTCCGCAGTGGACAGGTCGCGGTCGGCTTGATCGCTGGTGCGCACCAATGCCTGTGGCAGACAGAGCGCACAAGGCAAGACAACGAGAGCGCCTGTGAGCGAATGCGCAAGAGCGCTCATGAACGCATAACGGCCCCTCACGTATCCGGGGGCACTACACAATCACCAGGGCTCTCGACACCAGCACCGCGACGCTGGCGGACTGCTTGGCGGCGCCTCGTGTACTCAACGCCCCAAGCTACCGGTGAGAATACTGACATGAATAAACTTTCACGCGCCCACACACCTCCAGCCAGCTGCTGAAGTCACTAGTGCCGTCCGGACCCAGCACCACCGCCAGCGCCGCCGGCACGCCGCTCCCAGCAGCAGTGCCCTCGCTCAGCGCCTGCGCCGTGAACGCGCCCGACAGAGCCAGCGCCGCCACCTCCCGCGGAACCTCCTCGCCAGCGCCTCCCACGGCTGTAGCTGCTGCTGCTGCCGCCGCGCGCTGCTGCTGCTCCGCCACAAGCGACATGAGCGCCAGCAGCTTGTTGCGCTGCGACTCAGCCGCCTCCGGCGTGACCGTCACCTGCACCGCAGTACAGGTGATTCGTCAAAACAGGTGTCAAGACCAGGGGCACCGATTGATGAAGATATTCGGGTACTGGCATGATGCAGGTGTGGCAGCTTGCAACCACGCACCTGGACGCGAAGGAAGCGCAGCAGCAGCGAAAGCAGCGGTAGCGGCAGCGACAGCAGCCCTCGTCGTGAGTCCGCCAGCCAGGCGCTCAGCTCGCCGCGACCCGCAGCAGCCGCCGCAGCAGCCGCCGCGCCCTCCCCTGCCGCCGCCAGCGCCTCCAGCACCTTCGCCTGAGCCGCAGCCGCCTCGCTTGAAGCCATTCCTGCCGCGGTTTCCGACCCCGCGGGTTGCAGCGCGTAGACGCTGTCGTGCAGCAGCCTGGCCGCCGCGGGCAGCGCGCGCACCGCCGCCGCCAGCTCCTCAGCGCTGGGCAGAGCTGGCGGCGCCGCCAGCTGCGGTGCGGGCGGAACGAACCTGTGGGTAGGCGCGCTACAGGGCCGTTAGATTGTGACGTGAGCGAGGTCAGCAGCGTCACATTGATTACGCATGAGCATCAACAACAACCCATTGCAACATAACGTCCCATATGCCGCACAGTCATGTTGTTTTGCATGCATCAAGCAATGATCCTGCTGCCCGGCCCTCATCCCCACCCGATGGCGGCTTACCTCTCCCGCGTCAGGTCAAGGTCAGCACTGACCGCTTCCTCCTCCAGTAGTCGCACCGCGTCCGCCGCGCCGCCCGCGCCCGCCTTGGCCGCCAGCCACGCCGCCTCCGCATCGCTGTACGCCGCCGCCGCCAGCGCACGCGCGCCGCCGCCCACCGCGCGGGTGCTAGCGCCGCTGCTGGCGCTGCTGCCAGCGGCGGTGGCCGGCGGCGCTCCGGGTGCGGCCTCCAGCAGCCGCAGCAAGAGCGCCTCCCGCAGCTCCGCTGGCATGGACCGCAGCTGCCTCAGGCTCCCGTACCTACAACATTTCAGGGTGCGAGTAAGTGCAATGCACGTTGCATTGTCAGGGCGTGTGCCAGTCCCCTGTCCAGCCCCCCTGCACAGCCTCAAGGCAACATGGCCAGGCCCACTCACCCGCCCGCCAGCAGCCCGGAAGCCAGCGGCCCGCCAACAGCGCGCAGCCACGCGGCCGTCGCCGCCGCCTCTCCGGTTGCCGCTGCTGACGTTGATGGCAGCGCCGCCAGCGCGCGGCCAGCTGCCGCCAGCTGCTGCCGAGCCGCCGCCAGCCGGGACTGCAATGCCGCCGGCATGGTCCCGGGCGACGCGGCCGCAGCCTTGATCCAGCCCACCACCTCTTCTGCCGTCACCTGGTGACCAAATCCAACGGACCAGGGGATGGTAAACATGAGCGAAAATGCAGCAGCGCAGTGTCGGACATTCCTGCCCTTTTTCCTTCAGTGGCTCGCGCCTATCAGCCCTCGACCTCGCGCGCTGACACACGCATATATGCACATGCACATTACCTGCAGGTCCTTCATGCCCGCCAGCTGGGGTGGCTGTAGCGGCAACCCCAGCAGGTGAAGAACCGGTACGGCCAGTGCCCCCGTGGAGGCCCCCGCCACACCAGATGACCATGTCGAGGGCGCACAACCCAGCTCCGCCTCCGCGCGGCGCAGCAGCGACGTCGCCGCCAACCACTCCGACGCATCCGCCGCCCCGCCGGCCGCCGCCGCTGCAAGCGCGTCGTCTGCATTCAGCGGCGCGTCGCCCGTCGCTGCTAGCTGCGGTGCAAGCGCCGCCACCGCCTTTGCCCGGGCCTGCGCAGCCGCCGAGCGCAGCTGCGGGAGCAGCCACTGCTGCGTCCCTGCCGCCTCGGACGTTGCCGCCATTGCAAAGCCCGCAACGTCCAGCGTCGCGGCCAGCTTGGCACTGCGCCCGGCTGCTGCCGCCAGCAGCTCTGACAGCTGAGGTAGCTGCCAGAGCTGCTCCCACGACACGTAACTGCTCGTGCTGTCCGCGGCCAACGCAAAGGCCTTCAGCAGCTCCAACTCGGTGGTCGGCGCCGGCTGCGGCGGCTGGCTGCGGCTGGCGAGCGCCGCCTGAGAAAGCTGCAGCGCCGCCGCATACCAGGGTTCAGCGGGCAGTGAGGCAGCGGCGTCGCCGCCAGCCACGAGCCGCTCTTTGAGCAGCGCCTGCGCCTGCCCCACCACTTCCTGCGCCGCCCAAACCAGCAGCGCTGGCGCAGGCATTGCACCTGCAAGCACAATCTGGATCTTCAGACACCCTTGACATGCGAGCCCCCACCAAATGCGCATTATTACTATGACTCCGCGCGCGCCGCTCTCCCGCTTCTGCACAAGGCCCACACAGCTTGCCATCTCACGCATGCGGCCCCGGCCCCGGCCCCGGCCCCGGCCCCGACTCCACCCGCAAACCCCGGGCCTCAAGCGACCCCCACCTGCCGACATCTGCATGATTGCAGCCGCCCGGCTGCGCGGCGTGTCCGCCATGCGCTGCAGGCTGACCAGGAAGCGCGCGTCAGACGCCAGCAGCCCCGCAGGCGTGCCGGGTGTCGCTGCCGCGCCGCCGCCCGCAGCATACTCCTCCATTTGCCGCGGCGAGGCGTGAGTCAGCACAGCCATGCTCTGAGGTGGGATGGCGCCAGCGCAAGGGGTGTCATGTGTAATGCCGTCACACGAGGACGTGGCATGTTGCATGCAAGCAGCGCTTTATGGGGTGGCTGCCGAGAGGCGTGACACACACACACACACACACACACACACACACACACACACACACACACCAATAACAACAACTACGACTTCACACCTGGAGAGCGCTGCCCGGCTCGCCTAGGTGGAGCGGGATACCCTGAAAGCTCGCGGTATGCTGCACAGGCGGGGCCGCTGCCGGGGCCGACGCTGGCGCCGGGCGTGCCGCTGCAGCTGCTGCAGCAGGAGCGCGACCGCTAGTTGAAGCGGGCTGTGCGCCTGCGCCTGCTTGCGGCACCTGAGGTCTGGACTGGGCGCCGGAAGGGGACGAGGCCGGGCCGCTGCCGCCCACGGACGTGGCAGCAACGCGGGACTTGAGCTGCTCCATCGCCGCAGGGTCCGGGCGGGCATTCTGGCTGGGCTGCGCGCCAATGCGATCAGCATTGACTTGCGACAACGTTGCCGCTGGGGTAGCTTGCGGCTCGTGTTTTGTGCTCGAGCTTGGCGGTGATTGCTGCGACACATCCGGTCCCGGGTGGTCCTTGTCTGATCGATCTCCGCTGGTGGAAAACAATACATATGTATTTGCAGTGAGCGATGAATGGACCGCAGCAGCGCAGGGTGCCTGCCCAGCAAGCCGGGTGGCACGGTGCCGGAGCTGCTGCGCCAGCATATTTGCCTAGTGCGCTATATCTATCTAACGCAGCCTACATGCAGGAAATTTTCTGCAGGGCCTTCCGCGTTGGCAAAGACAATGCTCGTTTTGCATTGGGCAGTGACATCACCGCACTGTGTACTCTTGCCGTCTTGAGCCATGAGCCAGTACCTGTGACAACAATATAATTACTAAAAAAACCACTTCAAGAGCACTGCTATCAAGTGACCCAAGGGCGCCATTTGGAGCGCGAAACCCTGCCGTTTCGGGCGCGACCTGCACCTTACGTCGTCTTATTGAGTTCCGTCGACACTGGTAACAGTCATGAGGGCCGCTGCGCCATTGCTAGCGCCGCGGGGCCTGCGCGCTTCCAGCGCCAGCGCTGGTGGCGTAGGCACGGTGCCCGCGGGCAACGAAAGCGGGTGCGCCTGCCGCCAGCTCCGCTGCCAGGTCGTGGCCGCAGCTGCCCTGAGGCCTGCAGCTGCCCCGCCTGCTGAAGCTCGTGGCATCAGCCGTCCCAGCACCCTGTCCCGCTCTGCCTGCAGCACCAGCTACTCACACCTGCCAGCCCGACACATCTCCTTGAGCAGCCGCCGCGGCCGCGGCACGCTGGTCTGCCGCGCCTCCTTCCTGCCGGATGCAGTCGACGCGACCTTCCGCAACTTCATCACCATCAGCGCAGCAGCTGGCATCTGCTATGCCCTGCTTCTGGGAGCCGCAACGCCCGAGCCCCCAGCACCACCCATGGGCGCACCAGGCCAGAAGGCGCTGGGCCCCGGCAGTAGCACCAGCCGCAGCGGCAGTAGCAGGAGCGGGTCCGGCAGCGCCGGTGAGGACAACTTCGTGTGGGGCCTCATGGGCTTCATCAGCTGCCTACCGCTGTTTGGCTGGCTGGTGAGTACTGGTTCTTTACGGGCTGGAGGTCAGACTTCGTCTCTAGAGACTACCGTGTGCAAGCGTCCTGAAGTTGGGCCCTTCACAGCTGTAAGCGATCCACTGAACCCCACCCGTCGTGCTGTGCTACCGCCGGCAGTCCTGGGCGCTGGCGGCCATCAGTGATGAGGACCGGGCGGCGCTGTACACGCTGTACGCGGCGCTGTACGGCAGCCCGCTGCTGCTGCGCGGGCTGGACTGGAACGACCCCTGGGCGCTCACCATGCTGGCGCTGTGCGTGGCGCACGTGCAGGTGGGAGAGATGGCAAGATAGGCGCGAGGGCCGGGTGGGCCTGGTGGGCCGGTGGGCTGGGTCAGGTCGGCGACGTGGGCGGGTGCGGAGAGTGTTCAGGTGTGACTGGATTTGGCCACAGGTGTTGGACTGGTGAGTACGCGGGCCCAGGGAGAGTGGATCAACATGACCAGGACGCTGTATTGTGTGCGACGGTTTACGGAATGCTGCTGATGGTGTTGCTGCTGCCGGAACTCTGCAGGCTGAGCGCATCGCCCAGACAGAGCCGCAGACGCTGCGCGCTATCCAGCCGGTGGCGGCGCTGGGCCGGTTGGTGCGAGGCGCGGTGGGCGGCACCGGGTCAGTGCTGTCGGGGCTCAGCGGCGTGCTGGCGAAGGACGCAAGGTAGGCAGGCTTGGAGCACATGCGTACATATCCGCTCGAGGAAGGCGTAAGGGCAAGTACTTATACATAGCACTGGTGGTTTGACACAGCGAAGCATACGGTACTGGGGGCTCCAACCACTAACCAGCGCGTTTTCCGGTGCATCCGAACCCTGCAGGCGCGTGTCTCGGCGACCTGGCGGGCGGCCCGACGGCGGCCAGGCGGCGCTGGGCTCGGGCGACGACCGGCTGCAGCTGGAGCGCGACCCAGACCTGGTCAAGCGGGGCGGCCCGATCCAGGATCCGCGTCTGGATCCCACACGCGACCCCGAGCTGGAGGACTATGCGGCGCGCGAGCTGCGGCAGTTTGATGAGCAGCTGCGGGCGGCTGCGGAGGATAAACGGCGGAAGCAGGGCCAGCGGTAGACGTAGGCAGGGGGCGTTTGCGGGCATGACGTGGAGAGGCTGAACTCTGGAGCTCAGGTGGGGCGGAAAACGAATGGCAATATTGTAATGACTTCCAGTGCAAGTTGCAGATGCATCTGAACTGGACAGCGAGGCGATTTTGCTGTGGATCATGTTGTCTTGCAGTTTGCATCAAGTTGGACACGATTACAGGGTTAGTTGCTTCTGCAGTGGGAGAATTGCACATATGCTGACATCCCTTACGTGGCACAAGGAAATGCACCCCTTGCATATTGCATTGAAGTTGCTTCCCTGCCACGACGGCGTTCACACTGTCCCCGTCCTTGTAAGTAATTCGCAATCGTCGGGCATCTCATAATTCCGCATGATAAGCAAGTTCCGCATGACAAGCTGCGTGCGGCGTGCATGCGGTGTCGCATGATAATGTGATAGTGTCGCCGTGTGTTTACTCGGTGGCGAACGGCTTTCGGTAGGCAAACGGCTGCAGGGCAACAGGCGGCATAGAAGGCCTGCAAACCACAGAGAAATACAATCCGCCAACGACTTCGCGTTTCTGGGAGAAGGGACGTGCCGACGTGCCGGGGAGCCGGTTACCACGCGTGAGGCTCGCGGACAAAAACCGTAGTCGTCTTTATGGAGTGCGTTGGTGACTCCCCCTGTGATCATCATTTGCATGATCGGGAAACGCAGGCAGGCAGCGTGTCATTGAGGACTTTCTTGTGGGGGGGGGGGGCAAGGCGTTGCTTCGGAAGTTCGCGGGGTTTTCCCAGGGGTCCCGCCCTCCGCAATTCCGTACTGGTAACTGGTACGTACTGGTAACACCCATGAACCCCAGCCACCTCCAGCACACACGTCCATGCTCACGCAGCCACCGCTTTCCCCTCACGCCCGCACGCCCAAGGGGGAATCCCGTTGACAAGTTCAATATGCCTTGAGCTGTAGAGCCCGTATGCACTGGGCCACTGGGCCTGACTCATGTTTGGCAGCTTCCCCCAGAAGTGACCTCCGCTCCTCATGGCATCTAATGCCCATCTCAGCAGTTTACAACGTACCGTATATGTTAATGACATACCAGTTTCATTTTGTGGCCCAACCACTTCAATAAAGTCCAATTACCATTTCTGCTGCCCATCACAGGCTCAGGCTACTCAGGCGTACAGTTCTCAAAACTGTCATGTCCACGCCCATGCATATGCTTGCATGTGTGCTGCAACTTTTGCCTAGCGACAAGGCGACCCGTCAAAGTCTGCCGTGCAACACAGTATGCCTACGATAGTCCAACACTGCTGCATGCATATCCACTAGCACGTCACCTGGGCCATGCTGTTGTCTAAACCTGCGAGCGGCCCATTATTGCCACTGTTTAACACCTTCATCCGTCGCCACCATAGTCGCCACCGCTACACGTGCTACAGCCGCATCTGACGCCGGCCACTCCCGCCCGCGGTGGCAGTGCCCGTCCTGGCAGCTGTGCTAGACCCAGTGGAGCCGGAGGAGGAGCGGGCGGCGGCTGACTCGGTGCCCGCGGCGCCCTGGGCGGCAGTGGTGCTGGTCCTGCGGCTGACGCTGGTAGAGATGGGCCCCGTCACCGCCGCACCCGCCTGATGCAGGCGCCGCCCGGAAGTGCCCGTTGCCACACCGGCGCCGCCCTCGCCCAGAGCGCCGGAGTTGTCGCCGGTTGCCGCCGGTAGGGAGCTGGCCGCGCCGCTGATCCCGCCATGTAGACCGCTGGCACCAGTGCTGGCAGAGCCACCTGTGATGCCAGTTCCACCGGTGACTCCGCTGCCGGTAGTTGAGGCAGCGGTGGTGCCAGCAGCCCCGTTCGCGGCGGTGGTGCTGGCCTTGCGGGTGGTACTCAGACCGATGGGGCCCGTCGTCGCCGCGCCCGCCTGCTGCAGCTTGCGGCGGGCCTCCGGCTGCGGCGCTGCTGCGGTGCTGGCCTGCTTGCTGCTGGTTGCACTGGCGCCACCAGGCGCTGTGCTGCCGCTGCTGCTGGCGTCAGGACGCGCCGCCGTCGTCGTGGCCCCTGTGCTGCCGGTGGCACCTGGGCTGGCGGCAGCGACAACGGGCCGCAGGCGGATGGGGATGCCCCCAGGCGGCGCACCAGCGGCAGGAGCCGCGCCGGCTGTGCTGTCGGCGCCACCCACCTGCTGCTGGCTGCTTACGTCGCTGAGCGTGGTGGCTGTGCGGATCGGGCCCACCGTCGCGGCGCCCTGCGCGGCCGCCAGCTGCGGGCCAGAAAGCAGCAGCAGCTGCGGGAGAGTTACCAGCAGGAGCAGCAGGCGGCCTGCAGCTAGGTCCAGCGGCGCCATGTTTTCAAACCTTCGCGGGGCCGGGGGAACACTGCAATGCGGCTTGTTAGTTTGAGACCTTCGTGGTTTGGTGTAAGAAGCACTGAAGCTGGCGGTCCTGAGTTTCCGGGCGCGAGGAACGGCGAGGCCGCGCTGCGGAGTCGCGAGTCAACGAGGCGCCTTTGGATTGTTTGGAACCGGGTGTGACGCGGACGGATCCTTTTTCCGAGCCGCGGCTTTCCCCAAGCAGACCGCTTGATAGTATTAGCTGGCGTCATCTGACTAACAATTTGGGCGGCCTGTCGACGTCCGGGGCTGTCAGGGTTCGTTCCAGCCGCTGGAAGCTGGCCCGTGGGTCCACAGCCTGTGCGGCGCAAGCCCCTGCCCAAGGCATGCGCGGAGATGTACACGACGGCGCGGCATTTACACTCCGCGCGCCCTACCTCGTGATGGCAACGCCCCGCAAATATTTTGGCTTGACAGCCTGATCTTCACTGCCTCTCGACGCCGACACGATACCATGCTGCCAGACCTCTCTGACCTCCCTGGTTCTAGTGCGCAATCCATGATCCAAGCAGCATTGGATTGCACTATTCCCACCCACCAACAAAATTGACGACAACCTCCGCCAATACAATAGCAGACACATCATTGGCGCGCATGCAAGGCGCTCCGCTGCTACCTTCATGGACACCAGGGCCATCGCAAGAAACCTGCAAAGGAATTATGGGCGGCAAACGAATCTGTCAGTGACATGCCAGTTTCCTGATGAAGGCGCTGCCTCTGGCATAACAACCTCATTGAGCACACGCTCCTTTCCTATCCTCGCCTCTGACGCAGCCTTCCCGAGTCCCCTATCCCCAACACATCCAGACGGCACCGCTCACCTGCAGGCACGCTACCACACAGGCCATGGCCCGGGCCACGGAGAGCACTCCGCGGCGCCGCCCCAGCCGCAGCAGCTGTCCTGCTCACTGCTGGCTACGGCGGCCGTGGCCCGGCCCCGGCCTGGACGCCTTGTAGCTGAAGCTGCGCCGCGCTGTCTTCACGGAGCCGGTCACCGTGTAGCCCGCCTGCTGCAGCCGGCGACCCAGGCTGCCGCTGGCGCTGCTGCTGCTGCTACTGCTGCTGCTGCTGAGGCTGGCGTCCGCCTGTACCGGAAGCAAGGGCTGCGGCAGCGAGCCCCCGGGAAGTGATGCAGCGGCGGCGCCGTTGCGGGGGCCTGGGAGCAGCGCCAGCGCCGCGACCAGGACCAGGAGCAGCAGCAGCCATGTGGCGCGCAGCGGACGGTGGCTGGTGGTGTCAGGACAAGGCATGGTGATAGGTGAAGGTACAGCAGTCGAATAAGGCAGTTTCGATAACAAGATAAACCAAGCGAAAGGCGAAGCCCACAGACGCAAGCAACCCCGATCCCTCGATTCCAAGGGACCTATCAAGCTGCTCTTCGATTTGCAGTTCCTTGCCAAGACCGCTCCCAACCGCATCCCCCACTTGTGGTCCCGACGCTTACCTCCCCAGAAGCATGACGCGCCATGGCTGTGGTGGTGGCCATGCCCAAGACGGCTCTGCACATTTTGCGTTATTGGTTCATTGACCAGACCAGGACGTCTGGACCAGCCGCGCGCCTTCGCCTCAACTCGCGATGCCCCCAACGAGCAAACTACGTGAATGCATGTGCAATGCTCTAGTGCGCTCGCAAGGGTAGATTTGCGGCAAGCTCTCAAAAAAATACTCAGCACCTACCCCCTTACGGTCTCAATGCCGTATGCATAGGATATGCACATGGAACAACATCTGCAAAGGTGCAAACGCTAGATGCACCTGATCGGGCAATCGGGCAAATGGCGCCCGGCCCATGTGCTTTCCGATTGCTGCTCGACCAGAATCAGACTGCCCTCCTACAGTCTGTGCTTCAGTTACTGCTATATGCTACTGCAGCCCTCTCCACCGCAGCTGCTACCGCTGCTGCTACAGCGGCGGGATGGCATCCAGTACGCTGGGCCCTCCTTCCACGCTGGTCTCGGGCGGCGGCGAGTAGGTGTGCCCCCCGTCCAGCGACACGCGCGTGGTCTCGGCCGCCGCGAACTGCCCCCGCAGCGCCAGGCGCTCCGCGCGCCGAGCCAGTGCCCCCTGCAAACAGGAGGTGTGAACAGTGCCGAGCGCACGATGCGGCGCCAGCAAGCCATTGCGGGCGCGGTTACCATAATGCCGGCCACTATGCTTTGCCGCGCGGTGCACCGCGGTGTTGGGATGTCAGGCATGACCCCGGCCGTGTGCCCGTGGCGCAGCCCGGCCTGGCCCGGCCCGGCCGCGGACGCATGCACGCGCACTCTTGCACAGGCACCCACGCACTGACGTACCTGGTATCGCAGCACGTCCGCCTGCTCGCGTGGGTCCAGCTCAAACGGCACCTGCAGGGCAGTGTGTGGGTGTGGGAGGCACAGGCATCAGAGCAGGCTGCACACAGCCGGATACTGCATCATGGGTGGCGGGGCGGGCGATGCCAAGGACGCCTAAGACCGCAGGCGACGGCGGCTCACCGTGACGGGCGTGCCGTGCCGCTCGTCCACCGCCACCACCGTCATGAAGGCGTCCGCGCAGTGGAAGATGCCGCCGCCGCCACCAGCAGCGCCACCAGCCCCACCGCCACCGCCATCCGCTGCCACCGCGCTGCTGCCGGCTCCGGCGTAGGGGCTCTCTCCGAACACGGACACCATGACCTCCAGGCTGCTGCCGAAGATGGCGCTGACCTGCGGGGCCGGGTAGGGCGGGGCCCCAGGGCAGGAGCATGGTCGTGCCCAAACCTTGGGCATCTTGCCGCGCACGCCTGACGCAAAGCCGCGCACGCTGCATGGCTACACCCGAAGTGCGTGCGGCCCCCAACCCAAGCCCTCCAACCACGGCCCCTGCAGCCCGCAGGCCGCAGGCCGCAGCCCTACCTGCGCAGAGATGTACAGGATATCGCCCACGCGCGTGGGCCGCACGAACACCAGCGAGTCCAGCGCCGCCGTCAGCAGCGAGGGCGCGCGCAGGCGGGAGGCGCTGATGTAGGCGCACTGCTCAATCCAGCTCATGACCTGCGTGCGTGAGTGTGCGGTGGTACGTTGCGTCGGTAAATCAACGGGCGGGCGCATGAGCGGAAAACAAGCACTGCCGATGCAAGAACTGCGCAGACGCTCGTTTGCGCCGGCTGCCAATAAAGCTAGTGTGCTAGCCCCGCACCTGGCCTCCAAAGGTGATGTGCAGGGTGTTGGCGTGCTGCGGCAGGATGCTCTGCGTCATGTAGGCGGTGGTGCAGCCCGGCGGCACCCGCTGACGCCGCGGCGGCGGCGGCGAGAACAGCGGCGGCACTAGCAGCGTAGGCGGCGAGCCCGCTCGCGGCCCTGCCGCGCCGCCGCAGCCGCCATCTGCTGCCCCCGCTCCAGTTGCGTCCTCGGTTACGCCGCTGGAGGGCGCGGGGCTGAGGAGCTTGGGCGAGGTACCGTCAGCGGCATCCTGCCGTTGTCCCCGGGGCCCAGCCGCCCCGTCCTCCTGATGGTGTTGACTATCTTGCCGCTGGTGCTGGTGCTTTTGCCGCTGCTCATGGTCCTCCGCCGGCGCTGCGAGCGGCTGCTGCGCGAAGCTGGCGAGCTGGTCCTGCAGCTGCTGCAGCGTGGGCTGTAGCGAGGGGTGCGGCGAGAGCGCCGCGCCCGCCTGCTGCGTGGCGGAGGAGGCGCGGGACAGCTGTTGGGAGCCCGGCTGCGAGGGCACCAGGTGCTGCTGTTGGTGCTGCTGATGTGCGGATGGGGGGTGGACGGTGAGGTGCCGGCTGCTGTTATGTTGCGAAGGCGCCGGGTTGAGGGTGACGGCGGGCGGCAGCGTGGGGCCGCCTTCCCGGTGCGTGATGGGCTGTAGCCTGCACAATGCCAACGACGCATGGGGCGGCCAACCCTGCTGTCACCCGAATCAGTCTCAACCCACCCAACGGACCCATCTGTCCCTGCCAACAACCTTGGCACCCCGCAAGTGGATACACATTTCCCGCATGTGGCCCCATCTGTCCTTGCACACCGCACCTGCACACCCGCTCCATGTCGCGCAGTGCAGGGTCCTGCCGCGCCCGCGCCCGCCTCTCCAGGCGCTGCTGCCGCCGCACCTCCGCGCCCTCCCACACCGCCCGGTGCTCCGGGCTGGTCGGCACCACACGCGGCAGCCCCGGCGGCGAGCCGCCCACACCTCCGGTTCCGCCTGTCGGCAGCTGCGGACGCACCACGAATGTAAGGTGCGCGGAGCAGCAGTGGTGCCGCAGGCCGGTGCGCATGTCCTCGCTCTCCACCACCACCGCCACCTGCAGGGCCAGCGGTTGGGCAGGGGTTGATCAGGGGTTGGGCAGGGGAGCCACGCTAGAGCAGCCGGGTCGCCCTGGTGCTCATGGCGACGGCACAAGACCTCCAACTGCACGTGAATCGCCTCCGCAAACCGCATGCCGACTTGCCTCAGCTCAGCTGCGACTTCCTACCTCCAACCAGTTGGTTGCTTCTCTATCCCCATATATATACACACACATACACATACCTCCCGTCCCCTCCCCTCCCCTCCCCTCCCCTCCCCTCCCCTCCCCTCCCCTCCCCTCCCCTCCCCTCCCCTCCCCTCCCCTCCCCTCCCCTCCCCTCCCCTCCCCTCCCCTCCCCTCCCCTCCCCCCACACCGCACCTCCATACTGGTGTTGAAGGTGCGCGCCACCATGGCCGCGATGATGACCACACAGCCCAGCCGGCAGGGCCGCAGGAAGTGCACCGCATCCACCGAGGCAGTCACGCAGGGGCCCTGTGCCACCAGCAGCGCCAGCACCCGTGGCGTCAAATGCCTGGCAGAGGTGCAGGCGCCGCCAGCCCGCTATGCAGCAATGACGGCAGTCCATCTGCATGGGTGTGTTCCACCTGCCTGCCCACCTGAGCCAGTGTCTTAGCGGACAGGCCCGCGCACAGGTCGATCCAGGACAGCACCTGCAGCCGCGTGCGGGTGGTGACGGCCGCTGTAGCTGCAATCCGAGGTTCTTTGAGTACGCGCCCCATGCGAACGCATGCCCACACCCTGGCATGCCCTCCTGCTGCTTTGCCAATACACTCACGTGCGGCGCATCCGCCTTTCACCCCCGTCCCTGCAGCTGTCAGCGCGCCCCCCCCCGGCTCTCCCCGCTCCTTTCCCGCTCTCGCCACTTCCACGCACCTGGCCGCCCGTGCAAATGCCCAGCTGGTTGATGTCGGCGGGCAGGACCAGTTGGTGCATCACCTGCGGGGCGGGCGTGTGTATGTGGCAGCGTGGCAGCGGAAACGCAGAGGGCCCGCAAGGCTGCTGTGCGGCGCAAATGTTTGGCAGCCCCGGCAGCGACACCATCTTTTCGCCTCCCCATTTGCCGCTTTACTGTTGGGCACCCCCTCACCACGCGTGTCGCTGCCATTGCCACAGTCGCCAGCGCCGGCACGGTGCCTGGCGCCGGCTGCGGGGGGCCAACCACTGTAGCGGCTGCGCTGCCGCTGCTTGCCGCCGCAGAAGCAGCGTGCCCTGCAGATGCCGGTGCATTCTTCCGCTCATTCGCGATGGTACCCGTGTCCTCGGCGGAGGCGGGCTTGGGCTCTGCCCCCCCTGGCGCCGGTTGGGGTGCCGCACCTAGCGACGCGCACGGCGGGCGTCAGGTAAAGTGTCGGCTCCAGGCATGAGCGCATGTTGTGGTGTCACGGATTAACAGACACGCAGACGTGCACACCTGCGGCTGCGGCAGAAGGCAGCACTGCCAATACCAGCTTCTCCAAAGCAGCGACACGCGCGCGGAGTGCCACCACCTCTGCCTCCAGAGCCTCCGTCTTCTGCATTTTGTGCTTGTACTTTAGAGCCTCCTGTATGCATGTCACGAGTCAGATGTTCTGCGGAGTGAGCAGCCCTAGTTCTGGGTCTCCAGTGGAAGACGTTCTCGCCGCAGCGATAAGTTCACGTCATTGTAACTATCAGTTCAGTCCCAAAGGATAGGCCCAAGCAGCGTTTGGCATGCGCGTAAAGCCATGTGTTGATGGACCATCGCCCCCAAAAAATATCTCTAAAAGCGAAACGTCGTCACAGCTTGAGCCAACGATTTACTTTAATAGCTACTTCCAATAGATTTGATTCCTGCCATAAGTTTAGTGCAGACTCAGAGGCCTGCTCACGCCGACTTTGAAGGGTGCGATTAAACGAGAAATGGTCCGCGCCCTCAACCCGATTGCGCCGGGGAGCCATGTGTTTGGGAGCCTACTGTTTCCGGTCGAGGTGGGTGGCAGCCGCGGGCGGACCCGGGTGCGCCGACTCAGTCGACAATGGGTCCACAATGAGTCGCTGTTCCGCCTGTGTGCCGACGCCGACACCCCGTTACGTCAAGCAGCAGATGTGTTGCTGTGCTAAGCTCCTGCAACACAAACTGGGATCTTGCGCTTGAGCTGCAGCTGCGCTTTCACGCTCACGTGCGGGGGCGACTTACCTTTGAATTGCGCCCCCACTGCCATCCGACCCTCACACAGCTCGCTGGCTATGAAGATGGCTTCCAGGCATCCTCTCAAACGGGCCAAGGACTCTGGCGGAAGGGAGACGAAAACATCGACAGCAGTGCCTCGCTTGTTTCCACAGCGCTCCGGCCGCAGGCAGCCACCATGCGGGTGAGTTGATTTCGCTACCGTTATTTGTTCCTGCAACAGTGCGTGATGGGTAGTTTTAGACTTGATCTTTCAGGGGCTCCGACCCTGCGCGTATCTTCGTGGCGCACGCCTTGGTTTTGACCTCCTCCCGGCCTGCCCTTTGCGCCGCGGATATCAGAACAGCTAAACTCCCAAAACCTGCCTCATTTCGCCGTTGTTGCCCCACAGCTGCTGGAGGACGTGCGCTCCCTGAAGCGCGCGGCGGGCGGCAGCCTGGATGCGGCGGCGCTGGCGCAGGCGCTGCGGGGCCTGGGCTACGAGGCGTCGCTGGCATGCTCCAGCGGCTCCCACTCCGCGCCCTCCGCGCTACGCCTGGCGCATGAGTTTGTGGTGGTGCGGGGCTGCGGCGCCGGCGCACCGCTGATCGTGGAGCCCAGCTTCCGTGAGCACTTTGCCATCGGGTCGCTGTACGCCACGGAGCGCTACCGGCAGGTGTTGGCGGCTGTGCCGGAGGAGCTGGTGGCGCCGTATACCCAGCTATCAGAGATGGTGCGGCTGGTGTGCGCTGAGATGAAGTTAAGCTTCGAGGCCACCGGCAACTCGCTGCCGCCGTGGCGCAATGTCAACTCGGTCATGTCCAGATGGGCTGCCGCACGCGAGTGAGGCGCCTGACTGGCGCCACCTGATGTGATCCAGTTGTGGGGAGGAGGAAGTTGCATCAGGAGTATGAGCCACGTGCAGCGCAAAACCTGCACCACCTTGGGCACGGGCAGTGCTTGCGCATGTTCCCCCTGTACACGCGCTTTCCCTCGGGACACATCCTAGCGAATGTTGAACTGCGGTGTTGGAAGAACGCATTCGCGTTTTTTGCGGATAACCGGGCTTTCATTCTTACGCAGCTGGTATGCGTACATCATCATGGATGTTTACCTGCATACCAGCTTGTTTTGGCCAAGAAGGGCTCCGCTGCAAGCCGCCCGCAAGCGTGCGGTCATGGTATGGGGCTGCTTCTCGGATCATTCATCAAATGACCTTGACAGACTTCCGTTGGCGACGCCAAACACTGCATTTGGGCCGTGTTTGCGGGGTTTTTACGCGGCGGATGTGTTTACACATGTTTGTGGTTTGCTAGACTCATGTTGGACGTTGCATGCACCGTGACTGGCTCTATGGCATCACTGGCAGGTATCCGACGTTGACAACTGCTGCACGAAGCCACAGTGGCACGTGTGCACGAACAGTGCACGTGAGGCCACTTGGCTAGTGCATGCAACGCGGCTGGGTGTACAGGAAACTCCTGGATTTTGGCGGAGACACCACAGCTGCTATGGGAACGATGTGATACTGTCAATGGTATGGCACAAACTGGAAGCGAGGAGGGCAAAGCCGCGGGTGCTTCACCTGCAGTGGCAGGAAATTACTTTAGTACGGACTTGTCAAATGGGTTGCGGCTTGAGTGTTGATCTTGCAACCAGGACCACCTCCGTAACGCACTTACAGTCAAGCGGTGTTCGATGTGTAGGTGTGGGGATTGGGCGCAGCATGCACAAGTTGTGCGTGCCGTTTGCGTGCAAGTGTGATGTAGTGATGTATGGTCGCAAAGCATGTTGATCTGTCCTGCAAGCTGCCACAAATGCGCCTACAAGACCTTTTGTGGGTGTGTAGTTGAGTTCGGGTGGTTAGGTCTCGGCTCGTTTCCCGATTCCTAATGTTCATGGTGTTATGCTTGATGCGCGAACATTTGGCAGATGGGCTGTCGTGTTGGTGGTTGAGATATAGCTCAGGTCATGGCAGGTTGGTGCTCAGCCTGCAGAAGCGCAGCTCAGCAAGTGGACTTGTCTTGGTACCTCGTAAGGAAGACATACATGCGAGGGAAAGAAGAGGGAGTGCGCCGCCTGTGAGCTGGTGTACAGGAATAGGCAGCGACGTGTTGATGCACAGCTTGTGCAGGCCATGTGGTTGGTTGGTGAGCCAGGGAGCGGCACAGCTACGGGTGAGCTGCATGCATGCGGGGAGAGCTGCGAAGAATGGCGCGAGCAGGGCAGAGCGTGGTGAGCGACCTGCCGAGGGAAAGACAGCTCGCAAGGCAACCAGATGTGTGAACTGTAGGATGCAGGTGAGGCGGAACCCTACAGACGTATTGTTCACCAGGTGGCTGGCTGGTTCAGTGTGTACATGATAGGCCTAGGTGCTCGTAAGGTATAGCGGTGCGGTGTGTGGGAAGTGTGGGGACTCGAGGCTGTGTGCTTGTGTGCTGAGTAGCAGTTAGTGCTACAGGTCATATCGTTCGAATTACATTGCGCATGCATCGTGCGTTGTACAGGGACGCTGCGTGCAGTGAGTGTCGAGCCCGCTCGCGGTAGCAGCGGTTTGTTCTTTGAAGCTCTGGTGCGGATGTTCAGGTGTTGTCGTAGTTAATGGTGGCGTGGAAGGTGTGTAGTGGGGTTGCTCGTGGTGGTGTTTTGTTTTGTGGACTGGTGGCTCGCCTTGGGCACGAATGTGCGGCCTGCTGGTAGTCCAGGCGTGGAGTCCACTTGGTAAACTTGATGGTCTCCCTCGTGTTTAGGAGTCGTCCTGTGTCGGGTGTCGGGTGTTTGTGGGACGGAGTGCGTGCGCGGGTGCTCTGCGGGCTCGTTGCAAAGGTGACTTGAGGTTGAGGAGAGGAAGTGTCTGCATTTGGGGAGCGGGCCTGCCGTCTGTGGCGCCGCTAGTTCACGGCGAAGCCGGACGCGGCTGGTGTGATGCCCGAAAGCGGTCTGCGGTCCCTGGTTCCGTACATATTCTGTGCCTTGCCTCCAGAATCCCGTGATGGCAGTGCAAATCGCAACTAGCCACAATGTAACAACTGGCCTACCATGATATCGTGCTCTGATGCTGCCTGCCGCCATTCTGCCAAGCTACTGCGAATCCATCTGGCGGGCATGCCATGTGGGTACGACGCGGCCTTGGGTGATGGGGGCCGTTCTGGTTGGGCGGCTGCCGTTAAGCCGTTAGTCACACTGGCTCGCCTCAGCACCGCCCTGGCCTCCTTCCTCGCATCTGCCCGCGTTGCGCTCCGGCGCCTCCACGGGCGGCACTTATTCGGCCTTTCTGCACAAGGCCCTGCAGGCTGCAACGGTTCTTCGGTCGACACCGCCACCTCCTGCCATGTGTCATGTCCTCCAGGTTGCTCCTGCGCCTCCTCCCCGCGCCCGACATCCCTCCGCCCCCGCCAGCTGCCCCGCCCGCCTGCCTCCTTGCCCCGTCGTCCCCTTCCCCGCTGCCGACGCCACCAGTCGTCTTCACGGCCGCTGCCAACACCGCGCCGCCCATCCCGCCGCCTCCGCTGCCCTACCCGCCGGTTGGTCACCCAGCGTGGCACTCTACTGTAGTAACGACGACACGGATGTCGATTACGCCCGCTCCACCTCCTCCCACGGCTTCCGCGACATGTCCATCTGCTAGCAGCAGCCCGCAGATGTGACAGTTTTTCATATGCGACGGGGCCAGGTCGTGCTGCCCCAGGCTGGGACATCCGCCCATGACCCACGGCCTTTCAAATATCTCCTGGCCGGCAATGTATTTAATGCATTCCTCTGAGTCATTTCGGACATTGGGTCAAGCGGTGGCCCAATGGCGGGGTTTCGACCGGGCGTGCCAGAACGCGCTCTGAGATAGAAGCACCAATGTAAAGTAGTTTTTACGCTGCATGAACTGGTGCAAACAGTTTTCAAGCCACTCGCAAACGAGTTTGAAGTCGAAACCTTCGGCCTCAGACGGTGGATGTGGTGCGGGATCAGCCCGCTTTTCCCGTGCTTCACGGGGACCACCTCCCTTGTCATATCCGCCAGTGGACGACGGTAGCGGCGGTCCGGCGGCGGTAGCGTACTAGCGATGCGGTGACACGTAGTACTGTAGGTGATGGGGGGGGGTAGTTCATTCCAGAAACCAAAAGCGAAACGACCGGGGGGCGCCGGTCCCGGCTGCCCTGCGCCGCTCTGCGGCCCGGAGGCGGCCGTGCCGGTGTTCCGTTGCTGGACTTCTGCGGTAAAGACATGCCTCTTCCGGCCGTAGCCGGCCGAGGGGGAGTGTTTTGCAGGTGGGCTGGGGTGGGCGGCGCATGGACGTGGCTGCGAGGTGGCAGGGTTTGGAGGGTGTGGGCGTTGCTGTGTTCTGGGTGCGCTCGCTGTCATCCTAAGCTACTCATCACTGCAGTAGGCCACACGTAGCAAGAGGGGCAGGGCCGGCGAGAACGCTCAAAGCCGCCGCACCTAGCCGCCAAAGCTACAGCCCAAGCCACCACCTCAAACGAGTCACCGCAGAGGAGACAAGTACGCAACCTAGCGCCTACCCGCCACCACGCACAAGGGACGTGAACGTACGCCACCGTCAACGGTACCACCCACACACACGTACACACACAAACCGCGTCTCATCTACACTCTATCTAGTACCGCTGATAAGCAGCAGTTGCGAGCTGTCAAGACTTGACTAAACAGGTTGCTGAACCTTGATGCGCCCGCCCTGCACGGCTAGCAGGGGGTGTGACGTGCCTACCTCCCTCCACCCCTTCCTGGGTACCCCTAATCCTGCGAAGTCCTGCAGCCGCCTCCAAAACCCTGTCACCGCTTCCGCTTTAGCGATTTCTACAGGCTCAGTGGCGCCCTCCATTTCCATACCCTCTGGGGGCCCTGCGTTGGTAACTGCCCTCAACCTCGTCCGGGCGCGTTCCATGGCCGAGAGGGCGGCTAATACCACCACATCCCACACTGCTTGCTGTACTCCGTGAGGCGGTTGTGTTGGTGCGAGTGTTTTATTGGTATCGCTCCAGAGGTTCCGCAGTTCCGCGTGGCGATCGGTGGTCGGCCTCTCGGCCGGGGGCCTGCGGGTTTTGTGCGTTATTTTTCCCGCCCGGAGAGTGAGGAACGCGCGCCAGCAAAAAAGTTCCACCAACCTCCTGCCAGCTACTTAAGTCGATACAGTTACAGCGCGTTCCTCCCGCCTATGCGCTCACTTGCTTGTGTTTGCGAATATGTGTGGGGGACTTCGGACACTACTGGGACCCCGCAGTCTTGCCCCATGCCTGTTCCATCAGCGACGGGGGCCGGGGGGAGGGGGAGGTGCCTGTCGCGCCCGGGGGGAGGGCGTTGCCTGCTTTTAAGACCCACGCGCCTTGTGCCACCTGGGAGCTCTTCGTGAGCCCGGGTCCCTCCAGCCCAACCTAAGTTCCCAACACCACCAGCATCACACGCCTCTGCCTCTCAGCAGCTTCCTACATCCAGCCCATCCAGCCCATCCAGCCGCCAGCGCCCCTCGTCCCTTGTCCCTGGCCTCTGCGCCCCGTACCTCTGTCTCTCCACTCTCCCCTGTCAGTAGCAGCAGCTGTCCAGTTTTCCCCAGTCCACCTTCGGGCCTCTCATAAAACCTCCTCCCCAGCCAAGCCACATCCTTGCCCAAAATGTTTCAGCTTCTCCGAACTTCAATCCTCGCAGTTGCAGCAAGAAACGCTGGCCGAGAACGTCTGTCGAACAACTTTCGACCGTAGAGCGCGTCCCTAGGCCCCTTCCCGAAGTCACAGCACACCACCTCTCCTTCAGCTACGCTTCCTCACCTCCGGCTGTGTTGTTGGCGTGTTTCACCGCATTCGACTCCCCCGCAATTCCGTACACTGGGGCCCCCTCTTCTGCCCTGCCGCGCCCTGTTCTTGCCCTTGCTTGTCACCCTGTCGCCCGGCCACTGCTTGCTGCACGCTGTATTTGCATTACGCTCGTCCTCAACTTCGGCGCTCATTCGTGGACGCTGGACACCTGCCTGCAGGTGCGCTGCGACTCCCTCACGCTGCGTGGCGTCACATTGTCTGTGGGGTTGTGCTTTCGCCTGACCGGGCGCCCGGAGCGTGAGTAATGCGCGCCAGCAAAACGTTAGCAACGTTAGCAAAACGTCCCAGCAACCTCCAGCCAGCTACTGACGTCGGTACAGTTGCAGCGCGTTTCTCCTGCCTATGCGCCCGACCACCTGCTTGCTTGTATTTGTGGATATGTGGGGGGCTTCGGACACTACTGGGACATTGCACTTTTGCCCCATGCCTGTTCCATCAGCGGCATCGGATGATGGGGGCCGTTCTGGTTGGGCTGCTGCTGTTAAGCCGTTGCTCACGTTGCCATGCCCGCCATCCGCAGTGCCTGGCCGTGCGTGGCCCATAATCCGGTTGCAGCTGTTCTTCTCCTTGTCGGCGCAGATGCTTACAGTGCTGAAGTAAGGACCTGCAGGTGCCCAGACAGCATTGTGTTGTCACGTGGATTGTGTCATGGTGCTCGAGTGTCTGAACATCTACTACAACATCAGGGGCGGCTCGCTTCATTCAGTTGTCACTGTTTAGGCGGTGAAGGGGGGCACGTACGGCAACGAACAGGGACCCGTACCAACTGTTGGGGCCGAGGGTGTCCGTGGCCTGGGCACTGCACCGCATCGCGGACTCGCGCGGGAAGACCTAGGGCAGCGGCGGGCACCAGCGAAGCCGGCAAGGGGTCGGGAAGGAAAGGTTGCAGGTGACATGCATTTGTGGGCTGAGCCCCCCAAGCGAAGCGCCTCAAGGGGGGGGGAAGGATCCAGGATCACCGGGGATCACGCCTACCTTGCGTTTTCGCCGGCTTGGGAAATAGGTTTCAGCTGAACGGTGGTGGGTGGACAGGCGGTGGCTCCTGGGGGTTGATCAAGGTTTTCTCTTTCTTGCTGTGTGTGAGTGCTGTCTTATGTGTAGGTGATGCGAGCGAGCTGCCTTCCTTTTCTTACGTCTGACGAATGGAGGCAGACGCACTGCGTTTCACGGAGGTCAAGCGTCGTGTGCGTTTCGACCGCCGTAGGCTTGGTTTGTGTGCGCCGTTCAGGTTGTCGGCGCTCTCGCCAGTCCAAAGAGGCTGGTAGGCTGCAGCGGCCGTGTTTCGGGCCCGGGTCAGAAGTCTCCCCACAGCTGTAACATATACCTATGCCTACCTGTCGTGTGTGCGTGCGTGACGCCGGCAAATTAATGTACGTAGTACTGCGGTATCTGCAAGGGAATGGACCTCCTGGCTGCTCCGTCACAGCCTCCAGGCGCGAATATGGTGGTTGCGAGTCGGCCTCAATTTAATGGTCAAGATGCACGCTGCACGCATGACACGTTGACATGCTGGGGAACACCTGCTGACATTTTACAGTTCCTCACAAACTCACGTACGCACCAAACTGTGTGGAGTCGCACAGCGTTCTGACCACACAGTCGTTCCGTCTGACGCCCCTAGCTGCACACTTTCCACGCATAGTTACCCGCTGACCAGAGGGATCTTTCTCTCACACTAGTCACTGGGCTCTGCTCACGCGATCTACCCAACACACAAGCGCCTGCAGGCACACGAGGCGATTTATGCCATGCCGCTACCATTTATGCAGTGAGCCAACACGGACTGCCCCCTCATATGGGGGTGCAAGTTCCAACGTCCAGTCCTGGCTGCATCATTCCCTGGTCACACCTGGCCCACTTGCCGCACATAGCAAGGCCAGGACCCATGATAAAAGAAGATGATGGCGCGTAATTCTACGACCCGCACACGTTGACGTCGTATAGCCACCTCCCTGTATTCCAAAGCCTAGGTGAGCTCAAAGCGTCCTGCTCAAACAAACCGTTTGCGGGCACTGTGTTTGCACCCTCGCACCACACCACGACCCCAACGAACATACACTCCGAAGACTATTCACTCGCATTGTATACTTTGTCTCTGCTACTGCTCTCTCAATGGCTGGTACACTCACAAAACACCAATACAGTCACTGCCCTACATCGCTTAACCAGGAGGTGCTCCACTCATGCCTTGCGCAAAGCATCAGGCCTAGATAAAGAAGATGCGCTCTTCATTCAGTCCGGTCCATTCCCACACGCTACCGACCTTATATGAAGGATGAAGCTTTTCGTGGCAAAAGTGCGCGCACGAAAGTACTCAAACGTGTGCGTCAAAAGTCGCAGGTAACAGGCAATCAGCAACACAACCCAGCCATGCCTAGACGTGTTCAACCGCAAGACCCGGCATGAAGCCGATCCCCTTGTGGCATAGATCATGTGCCATTTAAATTTCGTCCCCCATTGACCGGCGCCTTACACGCACTGGTCATTTTCCGGCACTCAGCAACCCCCCCTCCCCGCCTGAGAAGATTTGCTAAGCGAGCATGACGATGCAATTATAAAAATTCCCTAGATTGGCCAACGCGTGCAACGTGCAATGCGCTGGGCTCAGCCCTACGTCCATTAGTACTCATTCGTACAAGTAATTACTACCGACACAGCCTGCCACTCGTCAGCCACGGACGCCCAACGTCTGCACGAACATAAGGAAGAAGGAAGCTAGATACGAACCGGCCGCTGCCGAGCTATGCGGTGCGGCCCAGGGACCCCCATCTGGACATGACCGAGTTGACATTGCGCCACGGCGGCAGCGAGTTGCCGGTGGCCTCGAAGCTAAACTTCATTTCAGCGCACACCAGCCGCACCATCTCTGATAGCTGGGTGTACGGCGCCACCAGCTCCTCCGGCACAGCCGCCAGCACCTGCCGGTAGCGCTCCGTGGCGTACAGCGAGCCGATGGCAAAGTGCTCACGGAAGCTGGGCTCCACGATCAGCGGTGCACCGGCGCCGCAGCCCCGCACCACCACAAACTCATGCGCCAGGCGTAGCGCAGAGGGCGCGGAGTGGGAGCCGCTGGAGCATGCCAGCAAAGCCTCGTAGCCCAGGCCCCGAAGCGCCTGCGCCAGCGCCGCCGCATCCAGGCTGCCGCCCGCCGCGCGCTTCAGGGAGCGCACGTCCTCCAGCAGCTGTGGGGCAACAAGTGCAAGGGAGACGGAAGAGGGGCCGGGGTAAGTGTGGGCCATCACAAGAAGGCCTCAGGCAACGGAAGAAAGGCGATGTCATGATGTGGCTCGAAACGGCTCCGCGCGGAAGGCGAGCAGTCGCGGAGGGCGCAGCCGATTGCCTCAGCCGCTAACAGCTGCCCCGATACTACCATGCCATAGGAAACAGTAGGATATAGGGCTTTTCAGGCTCACCCGCACAGCGGACGCATTTGGCCGAAGTGTTTGCGTGTAGGCGTGGAGGTCCGCGGACGATTGTGAAGGCGCCTTTCCTCGAGTTGACCGCGCTGCAGCTGGTTGACAATCAACGCGACTCTCGTGGTGGAGGCCAGGAATCTGCGAGGGAAAAAGCAGAGCGCCCAGGGGTAAAAAAAGTTGTTTCACGTGCACCAAATTCGGCCCCTAACGAGAGCATTGGTGTGGCTGCGGGGCTCCTTCGTCGCATAGCTAAGAGATATGAGGATCCCGATCACAGGATAGCGATACAGCGGCGTGAAACGTGCACACTTTGTCCCAGTCGCGACTAGATCCCCCGGCGGCTCCGGTCCAAACCTTACCTCTACTGGGAATAATAGGCTACCTTGATATAGAGAGCTTGGAGCGAGGACGCGAGTCATCTCTGCAGCGAAGACAAGATTTGACTTGGCAGCCGGCTTTGTGCAGCGTCGTTGTTTGTTGGTGAACTATGATTGCCACTGCATATCGCAGTGTCTAGGTATAAAGTAATGGGGTCGCTCTTGCGGACTCGCAACAATAAGCGAAATAGCACCAACCCGTACGATGAATGGGCCCGGCCCGGCCTGGCCCGAGCCCTTGCTTTCGGGGTCGGATTCAAGGGCGTGCTATACCTCTCATGCTACACTATCCATGGTGTGCCTCGGGCTGCAAAGCCGTTGTGGCGCGTTCAAGGCATCTTGAATTCTCCGGATGCGTCCGGAGATGTGTCGGTGCCGCGGCTCGGGACTCCTAGTCCTTACAAGTGCAAGAAACCGAAAGCGGCAGCAACACTACACCAGCCACCAGCCACCAGCCACCACGACCCCTCTTATCCCCGAACACGCTCGGTAAGATTGCGGTGTTTCAGAGGGGACAGCCCGCGTGTGCAAGCACACAAGGGTCATCGGTAAGCTGCAGGGGCGCCCCTGGTAAGCTGCCTTCCCAGGCCCTCATCGCCTTCTTCTTCGCCTTCAGCGCATTCCGATGCCGGGCGTTTATGGCAGTCCCTGCACAATCAACCGTTGCCAAATCACACTGCAAACTTCTTCCCGCAGCCCTCACTGCCGCTCTTTCCCGCCGGCGCCTTGGAAGGCTGCTTGGTGGCCTGCGCACAGCGTGCCTTGGCCGCTCGCTCCCACGCTCCTTCGCCTCCGGTGACCACGCGCCCTCGCCATTGGCCGCCATCTCGCGCGCCGCGTCGGCCGCTCTCTCCTTTACCTCTGGCGCCCGCAGTGCTTGCTGACGCTGCCTTCGTAGCTAGTCGTGGCGGGGGTGTTTGTCTGCTGGGCTCAGCAGACGGGTTGCAGGCTGTCCTGTCACAAAACGGACACTTGCCACCTCATGCACACATGAATACCACAAAGGCCTATCCCTAATTAAAGCAGCGCGCCAAGTCGTCCTGCCCAAAACTGCTCCGCGTGCCGCACCAAAGAATTGTCCACCCGCTATCTGTTACGCATACGGTTCTTCATTGTGCCGGCTGGGCCGCCTTCACGTCGAATGTTATGGTCTTTGCTGCGACCTGGGAGGAGGCCCACGTCTTGAAATTGGCTATGCCAGTTTGCGACTGCAGGGGATGGATGGAGCACGGCGGAAAGCAGGATTGGTGTGGTGCGCACACTGCGCGCACAAAGCTGCGTAGAGTGCATTGCGCAATGGTTGCCCCGACAATCAAGCACTCCAGCGGCTAAATGCTTTTCCGGCACTGGAGCTGAAGCAAACGCACCGTGGTTGGCCGGAAGATGCCCTCAAACCAGGACACCGTAAATGCGGCCGAGTAGGTGATAACATCCTGCAAGGAAAGGAGAGAAACACACAGCAGGTAAGCACAAAAGTCCGTATGTGCAGCGGCATAAGAATGTCATCAGCTTCACGCATGCCAGCTTGTCAGCCGCGCGCAGGGTGCAAGCGTCACGCTACCTCTCGTGCTCCGCGATAGTCCTCGCCCTCTCCCAGCCAAGCACGCCTGCTGTTGGCCTTCGTCGCCATGTTTGCCCCCCGGTGCCCCCCCCCCGCCTCACCGAGCTCATCATCGTGCCCCGCCCGCACAGCTGGTCCAGGCTCCAGTCCAGGAAGGGGTTGCCGGTGCGCGCGAACTGCATGTGGCCGGCCTGTGTGCGTCGCGTGTCGTGTGATGCAGTCAATGAGGCTGGGCGCCACACGAGCTCCGAGTGCACGGGCTAATCAGTCGGCTCTTTTGCAGGTGTACATGCCAGCGCACACCGCCGAAAGACTTGCCCCGCGCGCGAGTACTGCCTAGGTCGCATTGGCAGGCCGCGGTTCGTTACCAGCCCTCGACAAGCACGACTCCGTGACCAATAGCACCATGTCACGCACCTGGTTGATTACCATCTGCCAGGAGCCGGGCGCCAACGCGCCCCAGAACTTGGGGTAGTTTTGCCCCACCGGGTTGCAGCTGCCGGTGATGGCGGCGCCCACCAGGCCCGCGGCGCGGCCCGCCGCGGAAAGCGCCTTCGTTGCAGAGGGGTAGTCGGCCGACTCGGGCGTCATGGGCGACCCGTCCACCGGGTCAAACAGCACGCAGCCCGAGACGTTGGAGCGGCCTGAATGGGGCGGAAGGCGCGTTTAGGGCGGGGGTTGTGGGATGTGGGAGCTTGGTTGGCGGTGGCGGGAGACTGGTACGGCTTGTGGTGGAAAGGCGAGCGTACTACCGCCGTTGTGGGGGGTCTGCTTGCCCTGCAGGGAAAAGCAAGACTGTTCCTCGCACGCGCCAAGGTATGCTACAGCCCCTACAATACCCCACCACCGTATGCACTAGCATCCCACCAGCGCACTGCAGAGCCGCCAGCTTGCCGCCGCGGCTGTGCCCCATGGTGCCCAGCCGCGACACGTCGGCGCGGCCGTACAGCGGGCTCCGGGTGTCACCGGACTGGCCCTTGAGCCACGTCAGGAGCGGCTCCAGGTAGGTAAGCTTTGTGGGTATTGTGTGTCGGTGGTGGTGGTGGTGGCAACGGGGCAAGAGTTGGGGAGGACAGGTGCGGGTTTTAGCAGCAGCGGAGCAGCCGGAATTCAGGACATGCCTGACATGTGCCCACAGCAGAATTAGCCTAACGGTGTTATCACATGGAAAGCACGTGCAAATTCACCCACCTCCACTCTGTCCACCACGATGGGGAAGAGGCCGGTGTTGGTGTACTGAATTACTGTATAGCCCCAGGAAGACACGTGGTCCACAATGCCGCGGTACCAGGAGGCCTTTGCCTGCGAGGACAGCCGTTTGCAACGAGGATCGGAGGATGTGGGTAACACTTCTTAAAACACTTTCTGTAACACTCAGCGGGCACCTGGCAACGGGCCTCAGACAGTGGAGGCGCTCAGCCCCTTTTCCCTGACACACGGGAACACTTGTCAACGAGGATGTGCGAAACACTCAGCGGGCACGACGCTGGAGCTGGGCCGCGGGCTGCCAGACCCACGCCGGTAGCACGACTTCCCAGAACATGACGGGCGCTTCCAAATCGTATCAGCAAAGCCAATTACCAATCCCAGGATGCTTCAGGCCGCAGAGCGGAAAGAGACCTCGACCAGGGTACGCGTGTGAAAATAGAAAGGTGTGATGGAGGTCACACCTGCGTGTCCGGAGGTTTCCCAGCCCGAGGCCCACCTGCGCCCGCAGCGCAACTCGCCTGAAAGCCGTTGAACATTACCACCACGGGGTATTCCACCGTGCCACTGGTTGGATATGTGACAATTACGTCCAGCGGAACCGCCATCGTGGAAGAATTGGGACGAATTGTGACACGCCCACTCCATTTCGTCGTCGAAAGGCTCCCCCGTTTCGTATAGTCGTCAGCGGACATAGCAACGCCTATGCCTATCAGAAAAAGCAGCGTGAGCAGCCCGACGCCGCGATACTGCGTGGGAGAACGAGGCATCATGTTTTAAGGAGCGCAGTATGAGTACACCTGTGCGTGCTGATAAGTTCTTTGGCGTTCAGGGGCTCTACATCTCTTTTGGAGGCTTTTGGGGTTCTGGATCCACCACCACCCTTCATTGGACAGGCGACAGGCTCCACACGGCCCAGAGCGCTTCATGAACGACAATCAACACGCAAATCCACTATGAAGGAGGAGCAAGGCCCAGACCCCAAGCCGGTGCTAGACTTGCTCAACGGCTTCCGGGCTTCACAATGCCTCCTGACCTCAGTGTCACTGGGAGTATTTGAATGTCTTGAGCATACTTCTGAGCAGCAGCCTTTGGCGCTGGAAGAGCTGGCTGGCGCAATTGCACAACGTCTTGGCCCCAGAGCGAGCCCTTCTCCGCTGTCGCTGGATGGCGTCGATCGACTATGTAGAGCATGCGTCGCGCTAGGCTTGCTGTCGTCGCCTGGGCCTGGTCTGTATGCGCTAAACGCGACGTCCCGAGCGTTTTTACTTGCCAACTCGCCCCAGTCACTTGCTGGGTACTGTGTTCACTCCAGCCAGGTACGGTGTTATCAATGGCACGAGTATCAAAGGTCAAACATGTACAGCCGGGGCTGTCAGAGAAGCTCTCGAGGACGTCGATAGTCAGGTAGCGGTGCCCCGAAACACAATGCGGGCCGTGTCCGCGTGTCGTGTGCACAGGTCGTTTGGCCGCTGTTCGGTGGCCTGCAGACGGCCGTGACCGCTGGCTCCAACGTGTGGCAGCAGCAGGTGTGTGTGGGGCCAGGTTGTACACGGACAATCGCGCAACAGATGTTCATGTTAGCCAGGCCGTTGCCGTAGTACCGATACATTTCGGCGCCCACTCTAGGCGCTCGCATCTGTTACCCCCCCCCCCTTACACGGTATTGCAAAGCTCAAGCAAAAGGGCCACACTACCGCAACAGGTAAAAGAAAAAAGTCTCCAATGCCCACCTGTGGCCTGCAGTTCGGTGCGCCCGGTTCAGACGTGTTCGCTCGTGTGTACGACACCCCCGCGGCGGTGCGCCGCTTCATGTCTGGCATGCACTCCTTCGCCGCGCTGTCCGCGCCCGCAGTGGTGAGGTTGCCAGGGGCCTCAAGCTTGCTGAGACGTGCTATTTCCATACAGGGCACCTGATAATCAAGCGTTTGGGCGCCCGTACTTGTGAGGGGACTGGAAACATCTGCCAGATCTTCAAGTAGCGACGCCACCCACCAACCTCACATGCGGTACGGTAATAGACCCCGCCCCGACTTGCAGGTGGGCGCCTTCGACCTGTCCTTTGCGCGGCGAATGCTGGACCTGGGTGGTGCCACCGGCGCGCTGGCGGCTGCCGCCTGTGAGGCCTACCCGGCGCTGGCCGAGGCGGTGGTGGTGGACCTGCCCCATGTGGTGGAGCTGGCACAGCAGCACTTCGCGCCGGGGGCGGGAGGGGCGGCTGGGGCAGGGGTTGGGGCAGAGGCTGGCGGTGATGCAGGGGAGAAGGCAGGAGGGGGTGGCGGGAGTGGTGACGGGGCTGGCGTCCCAGGGGAAGGCTCCGGCGGTGCCAGCTGCTGCGGCGGGCGGCTGCGGTGGCTAGCCGCGGACTTCTTCACGGAGTCGGACAAGCTGCCACAGCAGGTGCGAGTGGGTGCGGACCGGCAGGCCGAGACGCGCGGCTCCCAAAGGCTGCATACCTGCCTTTGAGTCCCTCCATCCCGGCGCACGACTGCACACCTCCTCACTTCGCTCCCCACCCCAAAGCGCCCCCCAAAACCGCCCCAACCTACCCTCCCGCCCGCCCAGGTGGACCTGGTGGTGCTGAGCCGCATCCTGCACGATTGGGACGCGCCGCGCTGCGCCCAGCTGCTGGCGCTGGCGCACGGTCTGCTGCGCCCCGGCGGCGCGGTGCTGCTGGCGGAGATGCTGCTGCAGCCGGACCGCCTGGGGCCGCCGGCGGCGCTGCTGCAGGTGAGGCGCTTGTGCACACGGCATGTGCCGGGCAGGACTGGGTGGGGCCACCCGGCTGTGCTGGAGGACTTACTTGAGGCTTAGGGCGCAACGGTGCAATATGCGTACGGAGTGCAGAGCCACCGCGGCCCTCGGCCTTACCCTCGGGCTTTCGGCCGCCGTCCGTTCACCCCCGGTCCCACCCTGCCCCTGCCCGCCCCTGCCCAGGACCTAAACATGCTGTGCCAGACGCACGGCCGGGAGCGCAGCCTGGCCGAGTATGGCGAGCTGCTGGGGTCGGCGGGGTTCGTGGAGGTGCGGGGGCGGGTGACGGGCACCTACCTGGACGCGGTGCTGGCGCACAAGCCCGAGCAGTGCGAGTAGTGGAGAGAGCTCCTGCACTAGAATGCTGTAGGGGCGGCGTGGGCGCGTGGCTAGTACGGTGCGGGAAGCTGCCGTTGCAGGGTACACGAGCGATCAAAGCAACAGGTTGTGCGGGGCCGTGGGCTGTGGTGGTACAAACGGCGGCTGCAAGCTAAGGTGTTGTTTGCAGAGGAAATCCTTGCCTGTGCCAATGTTGCACGGCAATTGCTGGAAAGCTCAAGAGGGCGGATGCGGAATGCCTTAGACACACAACACGTGTTACAGTGCCCTCCAGTCCTCCACTGGTGTGACATCCCCCTATGATAGGTCATGGATGGCTCTCGTCAACGCGGCGTCCCCACACACCAACAAAGTGTTGAGCTTGCTTCTAGACAAGGCAACCGCTCAGGACGTTTTGTAAGGGCGAGCGGATTAACGTGCCCGGTGCCCAGCTCCTTGCATCACGGATTCATGGACGGACGGTTGGTGGGGAAACGCTTTGTGTGCTCCAGACTCCAGCGGCAGATATGTACGCACCACATCTCCCGCTATCGCCAATCAAGCCACCCGCCGGCGCTTGCGCAGCGTGTTAACCGCAGCTAGCCATGGCGTGCCGCCCTCCACGCACGCGGTGATGAGGCTTGAGGTCATGTATGGTCAGATTAGAGCAGTGGGCAGCCCCCGCGGGATGAGGCGGAGTTTGCCGCAGCAGAAAGATCGAGTTTCGTGTGTCCGTGTATGCTGTGAGTGAAGACAACATGCACACTGCCTGAGAGCGCCCTGTGCGTCGGGGCAGTCGCCAGCCTGTCTTCCATGAAACATGGCCAGGCTGTTCAGTGTGAACCACAACGCGGCAACAGATGCGCGCACGCTCTCTCTAAAACGCCATGTTCGTCAGGACTTCACCGTCTTATGTACGGCGAAACCATGGGCACCCGGCCCCTTGCCGCAATCCCTGCGGTACAGTGTGCGGCTCTCAAGCCGCAAAGCCTCACCCCTAACGCCGCTGCATGGAAATACCCACCTTACTGTGCAAAAGCCTTACCCCACTCGTTAAGCATACCCATGGTCCACACCGGAGCACACAGCAAGAAACATGACAACTCCTGCGCACGCAAACTAAAGTACCTAGAGAGCACGACGCCGTCGCAAGTACAAAGGCTAGCGGCCCTTCAATTAATATGCGACACACGTGGCCCAAGTGCTAGCAATGCGCCCTCTTGGGCTCAACACAAGATACATCAAGTTGCGTTGGCATCAGCAGGCAAGAGTCACACGGGAACCTGTGCAGGGGACACTGCACAGCCGCACGCTTGTCGAAGGTATTGACGTTGATACACCGTCGAGAGCTACGCGCACCTCCTTTTCTCACCCCCTCAACGCCCAAGCACCCCTTGTGCTAAAAATTGGCCCGGTAGACATTCCATCCACTTCTTTGCAAGAATACGACGGCAGGGACTTGATAGGCCCAATGGTCAAGGTGTTGAAGTTGGGCAGGCTTTGATAGCCTGAATGCTGCTGAATGAGGTGCCCAAAGCCGAACACGAAAGAATGCATCCGCCGCCATCAAGTGCATGTGACCAGCAGGCAGTCCACCCTGATTGCTCAAAACAAGTGGAGCCAGTCAATCTTCTCGCCGCTCGGACGCGCGAGTAGGCTGGCGGGGTTCGGCGCCAGGCTGCCTGCTGTGCCTGGTGCGCCAGGCACAACCTCCAATGCGCCTGCTGCGCCGGGCGCCGCCGCTGGCAGCGCCTCGCCGGTCTTCCGCTCCGCTGGCGCTGCTGGTGCCAGCCGCACGGGCGCCCCAGGCGAGCCAGGAGCAGGAGCTGATGCAGCGGACGCAGCCTTGCGGCCTCGTCGCTTTGCAGGCGAGCCCGGCGTTGTTGCGGAGGGCCATCCTGCCTCGGCGTCGTCTACGGATCCGGAAGCTGACGGCGTGGCTGAAGTAGATGACAGCAATGTCGCGGCCCGTGGCCCTGCAGTGTCCGCCCCTGCAGATGTGCTGGCTGCCGCCTCAGCTGGCTTCCTCCCACGTCCCCGCGGCGTGCTCGAGGCCGCCGTCGCTACCCCCGCCACCATGACCGCTGCGGCGGTCGCAAGCGCCGAAGCCGCGGCTGCCTTGTCAGACACCAGCAGCAGCGGAGGCGCCGCGTCAGAGCTGCTGGTTGGGCTGCCCTGCCCCGATGCCGCTGCCGCGAAGGGCGAGGCGGCGGCTTTCCGCACCCGGGTGCGGGGCAGCTTTGGCACTGCCGTGCCCGGCTGCCCTATGCTAGGCGCGACCACTGCAGCTGGGTCGAGCAGGGGCAGGTTCGCTAGCCCCGGCACCAGTAGCAGCGATGTTGCCACGCCGCCCGTTGCGGCTGGCGACCCTGACGCCGGCTTGCGCCCTCGCCGTTTGGGTGTCAGTGAGCGCTCCGCGGCCGCTCCTGCTGGTGCAGACGCGGAAGCGACCTCCGCCGTTGTCCTCGGCGTGGGCTCCGACGTGGAACCATCGGTGCCCTGAGCCGCGCCCGCCGCTGCCTTACGGCTCGCTCGCGCCTTAGGGACAGGGGCGGCCGCAGGCACAGCTGCCTCAGCAATGCTTGCCAACCGGCTGCCCACCACCGTGCCCTCTATTGCCTCCGGCGCCGCCCCGGTCTTACGCGACGGCACCCGGCGCGCCGAGGCCTTGCGGCGCGGCGCCCCCGACGCTGGTGCCGCTGCGGCCGAGGCCGAGGCGGCGCCCACCAGGGCTGGGTGCCCCAGCAGGCTGCCCACAGAGTCCACGCTGCCGGCGGGACTGTCGCCAGACTGAGTGGGATCCGCAACAGCCAGCAGCGCGGCTGCTGCTGTTGCGAGTGCTGATGGCGCGGCCTTCTTGCCGCCCGCCGGCGTCTTGCGCACCGATTTGCTGCGCGGCGGCTTGCCGCCGCCCGGCGACAGCGGTGGCGTGCGCGGCGACGGCGGCGGCGGCGCGAACACACCAGGCCCGGCCTCAGCCGCCACAGCTACGGCGGCGGCGGCGTGCGCCGCCGTCACTGCCTTTGCGGAGGCTGCCGCAAGGCCCGCCGCGTCCACCGCATGAGACAGGTCGGCAATGACTGCCGCTGCCACCTCCCGCGCCGCCTCTTCGGCGCTACAGGAGTCGATTGTGACCAGCCGCGACGCAGCTGCCGCCTCCGCTGCCGTCACCTCCTCCGCAGACTGTGTTGACTGTGAGAGGACCACGCCCGCCGCACGGTCCTGCACCGACACGGAAGCTGCGGCCGGCATCACGCTCGCGCCCATGAGCCAGGGGTGCTCCACCAGCTCAAATGCCGTGGGCCGCAGCGCCGGGTCCTTCTGCAGCGTCCAGCAGATAAAGTCCGCAGCGGCGGGCGACAGCCCCGGCACCTCGGAGGGGTGCGGGCAGGGCGGTGCCGACACAATCGCTGCTGCCAACTCCGACATGGGCGGATCGGCGCCGGCGGGACCGCTGAAGGGGGGATGGCCGACCTGTGTTGGTGTTGCAAACAAGACGGGAGCAAGTTAGGCAAGGTCAACGTATCGCGCCGCTGGGGCACATGCCTCGGCCCATAGCCTGTATACAGCATCAATGTGTCAAGCCCTGGTTGCGGCTTCTCCCAGGCCTGTAGGGTCATGACGCGCCTCACCAGTATGTCGTAAAGGGTCGCGCCCAGCGCCCACACGTCTTGCTGCGGGGGCAGAGGACATTGATGATGACATGGCGTACACCGGCAGCAGCTGACAGCGGCAAGCAAGCTCTCGTTTGGTCCTGTCCTGATCACCTAAGCTTTGCAAGCCTAACAGACAACCACTGAAGCGCGCGGCGGCTCACCTTGAAGGACGTGGCCGCCTGCAGCCGTGCCGGCGTGCGCTGCGCCGACGGCGCCACCCACAGCTCCGCATACTCGGGCGCCAGGAAGGGCGGTGACCCCTACCATTGCCAAGGTAGCGCAACACCAGAGCAAACAATAGTACGTGACGGCCGTTCAGACGATGACTACCCACGACCATGCCCTGCCAAACAAAGCCTGACATGCTTGCGCTCGCTGCCCGCATTGTGCTGTCAATCCTTCAGCTGCAAACACGGCCTGACGGCTCACGCTCCACACCGCTTGCCCCGCCTCGCCTGCCCAACCGCCTACCTCCAAGAACAGCCCGGGCGCGCCCGGCTGCATCACCTCCGCCAGCCCCACCGCACTGCCCAGGTCGCCCAGGCGCCAAGTGGTGTGCAGGGCGCCCGACGTCGCGCGAGCGGTGCCGCGGCGGGCGCCGCGCCGCGCCGCACCCGGGCCTCCACCCGCCCCCGGCGACAGGAATATGTTCTCCGGCTTGATGTCTCGGTGCACGTAGCCCTGAGCGGTGGACCATAGCACCGTGCAGGAAGTTAAGTCGGCACAAACTGGACGGAACACGTGATCATGGAGCCCCGGCAGCAGCTTGTGGCCCCCTCACCATCTCGTGCATATAGCACAGCGCCGCCAGCACGTCCGCCATCACCGCCCGCGCCTCGTCCTCGCCCATGACCTCCGAATCCTGATTGTGGTGGTGGTGATGGCAGGGCTCAGTGTCGCCACGATGTGAGCGAACGGCTTACGACCGAGCAACACTGCGTCACCACTACGCAGTGCAAACCGCCCTGCTTAACTATTGCTGGGCTGTATACGGTAAGTCTCCGGTCTCCGACCCCTGAGCTCTGCAAGCTTCCCCACTACAACAGATCCATACGCACTGTTTCTCCTCGCAGTGCAGATGTTTCATAACGGGAATGGTCTACCACCAACCCCCACCACTACAGCTCCACACCAACAAACAAACACACACACACACACTTGGCGTTCCTGTCTCTTCCCACGCACAAGTCTTTCATAGTACTCTCCCTTGTTATCTCTAACACACACACACACACACACACACACACACACACACACACACACACACACACACACACACACACACACACACTTCTGAGGCTACTGGCGTGGTCCAGGTTGGTTGGAGCGTCCCCCCGGTGGACTCCGGAGCTTGGCTGCGCTCTGGGCAGGGGAGACGCGTGATAGCGGCAGCGTGTGGCCTAAATGCCTCGCTGTCGCTGGCTGTCCCGAGTACTCGATCACGAGACTCGTCAGGCCGCCTGTAAACCCGTTGCTACACACACACACACACACACACACACACACACACACACACACACACACACACACACACACACACACACACACACACACACACACAACGCTAACGTGTGCCCTGTTACGCCTGTGCTCCGCTGGCTCGCCCCTTACTTGTAGGTGAGTTCCAGTACGATCAGCGAGCGAAAATTCGGGACTAGGCACGCCCGGGACCGTTGTAGGCCACTCGCATCAGGATGCACCCTTGGGAGCGTGTGGACACTAGTCCCCACCCAAGGTTGGGTAGATGGGTGTAACAGGCATTTCCGGGTAAGTATGGTATCGGCTCGGCAGGTTGGTCGGCGTTGGTAAAGTATGCAAGGTAACTCGCGACCATTCGTCACCGCACCGCCCGCATCGTCCTATGTCTGCTGTTCTCTCCCTTGTGATCACACACACACACACACACACACACACACACACACACACACAGCGATTGCGGGGAATTCTCTCCGTTTCCGTTTTCCAACACACACACACACACACACACTCGTTTCCGTTTACTAACACACTCGCCCACCCGCCGCAGACTCTCCGCGCACGCACCTGCTCGTCCAGGTACCACAGCAGGTCGCCCTGCTGCGCCTCCATGAGGAAGGTGACGAAGCCCCGGTCCTCCACCGCGCCGTACAGCGGCACGATGAACTCGTGCTGCAGCCCGCTGTGCACGCGCCACTCGTTAAGCACCTACAGCTCGACGTGGTACGCAGCCGCAGGAGGCAACGACATTGCATTAGGCCATGGGCACAGCAGGCACAAACGGGGGCATGGGCATCGCTTTGATACGGTACGCGGCACACATGGGCCATCCCCCGACTGCTATGTGGCGAGCGCAGTTTCACGGTGAGTGATGAGCCATGCGCACCTTTTCATGCACCCGGGGCGACTCCAACAGCCGCTCCCGAACAAACTGCTTGACCACCGCGCGCTGCTGCAGCCCCGAGCTACTGTCGGCGCCCCGCTGCGTCACCAGCGCCACACTGCCGTGCCGCCCCTCGCCTGCGCCAGCAACAGCAAGTAGCAGTACTTCGAGGCAGGCACTCCGCCGCAATGACTGCGCATCAATTGAGCTGTCGTTTCCGCTCCAGCGGTGCGGTGCAGTGCTTTGCAGGTGTCTCACCTAGACGGGTGACGTCCACCAAACGCGGGGATAACCGCGGCGACCTGGGCCCGTCGATGTCAGGCGTCAGCGTCAGGCAGTTAGGTATCTCAAAGGAAGCGCTACAGTCAAAAGCAGGCGTCTTTGCCTGTGAGTAGACCCACAGAACCTACCATAGCGAATGGGATTTGAGCCATTGGGGGCAGTTGTCTAGGTACAGGGGTGCGTCCTCGAACAGAGTCACGGTCCGCCGCGGCGCTGGATACCCAAGCGTGGCGCCAGAGCCCTTGGCAGCGCCGCGTGCCACCACGCTCCTGCTGCCATCTACTGAGCCGCTCTCTCCATCCAACCTTGAGCTTGAGCTGCTTGCGCCGCTGGAGCTTCCCACCCGAGCAGCTGCCGCGGCGCGCAGAGCTGCGGGGCACCAAAGCTGCCGAGGCGGAAGCTTGACGACGCCTGAACCCCCGGAGCCGGCGCTGTTAACCGCGCTGCTAGATGTGCAAGCGCCGTTAGATTTGCTGCCTGCGGCGCCCTCGTGCCCTCCTCCACCACCGCCGCGGCGAACCATGCCGGACATCCTCGGCTCAGTTCGCGTGGGTGTCGAGCGGCTTGGGCGTAGTTTGCGTGAGGTAATATATGCACCGCAAAATGCGAGCTAGCTAGGTCGGAGGCATCGCCGGCGGCGAAGGCGCCAAAGGCCAGGATACAAATTCAACGGCAGCTCTGGGCTCTGCTCGGTCGGATTGTCGCGCGCTTTTGTTTTTCGGTTCTGTAATATGCCCGTATTCAAGTGGGGGGCCAATGTGCTCAAACGCAGCACAGGCTGCAAAGACGCGACGCTCAAATTGGCGACTGAAGTTTGCACATTTGCTAACCAGAGATACATAGGAGGAATGAGAGAGGACACCGGTATTTATCGGTAACTCATACGGGTGCTCCGGAATGTTGCCGCGCGCCAGCTGTCCTGCGATGGGGCGGGTGTGCTGCGAGAGTGCGGAGCAGCCTGTGGGGTGAGTGGGCGGCCTCCTGTCAGGCGGCTCCCGCGGGCAGACCCTGGGACTATCTGAGGTCCCTAGGGTCCCAAGCTTTTGAGTACTCGTTGACCTGCAGGAAGGGCGACGTCAGCAAACCAAGTCATCCAAGTTACACCGTTACGCGCAGAGAGGCGTTTGCACTGGCCCCGACCTGGCGATCTCCGCCATCATCCATACCGGGTCTCTGGGCACCCCGTGAACGCGTATGCTGCACGCAACGTGCTTTTCTTCCGCACCCTTGTTCTCATCCATCCGCAAACCTCCAATCCTGACATATATTTGCTGTAAACCATGACCGAACACACAAATATGAGATGATCGGGAGATGACAGGAAAGAATGCCGCGCGTCGCGAGGTTCGGCGTCTCTCTTATTTGTGCACGCGTCCTTCCCTGCAATGCGCACGCTTACACTATCTGGCCTTGCCTGCACATACCCAACAATGCTTGGGTCATTGCCAGTCTCAACAGCCAATAGGCCCCACACTGGAATCCACACGCTCTGATCACACAAACGCATCGGGCCCGTCCCCTTCATGCGGTGGCCGATACCGTATCTGCACGAGCTCCCCGTCAGGGCACCCCTGAGCTTTCCTGATAACGGTGCACAGGACAACAAAGATGACGTCAGACATAGCCTGCGGGCATCTAGCCCCCTGTAGTGGTGGACGACCGGCACGGTTTGGAGGGCAGACCCGAAGCCCAGGAATGCAATGACGCGACTCCCAGCCTCCCCCCGCCGCCTGATCAATCCGAACGAGACAGGACACACTTGCCCACATCGGAGTCAACGGAGTACAGTCATGCACAAGACGAACGTTGGTAGTAAATAAATTCAAATTCTTTGACACTGTCCAGCATGCCATACCCAGCAGTGGATTATTGAGGCGTTGGCATGCGACCACCTTTCGCAGCTGGCAGCGTTCACGCCAAGCAATCCTTTAGAACACTATTTAAAAGGAAAGCCACTCACAAGATACCGTGCCCTTGAAACTCAGGGTCAAAGGCAAACTAGGTCATCACTCATATTACAAGAAGTGTGCATATTGTAGCTGGGGTAAGCAGTGAGCAAGCGGCATTCAAATTTGTTGCATTCATTGATCGTGTTGCATGCATGCGGGTTTCTTCCAGGTTACACCGATGTCGTAAAGCATCAGGTCACCCTCCAGTCGAACGTGTTACAGCGCCACAAAGCCCACCGCAGCGGGCTGCTTTCCTCTCACGCGTTTTGCAAGCCTGGTCGCCTCTTGCTGCAAATCACTGGGCCAGCGCCTCAGCACCCAGTCGAGGCTCCTCCCGCGAAGACAAGCTCTCCATGCGCGATAGTGACATGACTCCGGTCGCGTAACACATCCCACCGCTCAGCCCGATGAGGCTGCTCCCCCCTGCGCCGGCGTGCCCCCCCGCGCCCCAGCCCCCCAACGTCATGTTGGACAGCTGCAGCGCGTTGCTGTTATGGTCGGCGACGCTGCTGCTGATGGGCGCGTCGCCGGCGGCGCCTCCTCCTGCTGAGGCCTGCTGCACAGCAGGCGAGCGCGGTGCAGCATTCATGGGCTGCCCGAACAACCGCGCGCTGCTGCCGCTACCGGGCTGCAGACGGGCGGCACCGGTGCTCCGAGGCGCTAGCACGACGGCACTGGAGGCGGCACTGCCGCCCGACATTGAAGCCGGCACCATGTTCGAATTGCCGCCGAGCATGGGCACAACAGCCAGCGCCAGCGTGCCGCTGCTGCCGCGGTCGAGGACCGCCAGCATGCGCCCGGCCGGAGCCTGAGCAGACGCCTGCGCCGAGGGTGTAGTGCTCCCGCCAGCCCCACCACTGATGTGGCGCGGCGGCGCTCGTTTGCTGCTCCTGCCGGCTGAGGGCAGGCCGCTCGCCTGCACTGAGGCCGCGCCAAAAGCCGAGGAGCCCGGCGCGAGAAGCGCCCTTGCACCGGATGCATTTGGGTCCGAATGCAGCCCGGCTAGGGACGACGAGCCGGTCATGTGCAGCGCCACGCTCTCGCTGGGGAACATGGAGCCGAACGGCGCCATGCCGCTGCCGGTGGCGGCGCTGCTGCTGTTGGCACCGTTGCTGACGGTGCTGGGTATGGAGTGCGCACGCATCATCATGCTCGACATGGCCATGGTGGGCTCGCCGTAGCCGTTGGCGCTGGCTGGCGAGCAGCCGTCCAGGAAGCCGCCAGCGCCTACCGCGTCCACCGCAGCCGCCTGTGCCTGCTGCGGCGTCACCGGCGCGCCCCCCGCAAGCCGGTCGACTGCCGGCTGCGCGGCCGCCGGCGCGCCGTCCGCATGCTCCAGGCCCTGCTGCTGCTCCGCGCTTTCGTCGCCGGTGCGCAACACCAGGTATGGCTGCATGTCGAAGATGCCGCCGGCGAGACGGGAGCGGCCGGAGGCTGCAGCAGCAGTCTTGCAGGCGCTGCCGCCCTCGCCCGCGTGGCCTGGACCCGTCGCGATACTGGCGATGCTGGGCGGCGGCGTCACGTCTATGGAGCTGAACCGGCTATCAAAGCTGGTGCGGCTGCTGACACTGAGGCGGTTGCTGGGCTCGCTGGCGCAGGCCTGCAGGAAACGCAACAAAGGGGTCAACCTACTACGGTACATGCGCACTGTGCCGCACTAGCACAAAACTAGCAGGGATGAGGGCGAGTCAATTCGCTTTGTACGGGCGGCTGACTTACGTGCGTCATGTAGCCACTGCGTCCGATAGCGCTCAGCGCCACGTCTGAAGCTGCCACATGGCCGCCGGACGGTGACCGCAGTGTCGGCTGCGGCTGCAGCTCCACGTCCGCAGCAGCGCCCGCGCCGCATGTCCCGGCTTGCTGCAGGTAGGTGAGCTCTGAACCCTCGCGCTCCATTGCGGCCGCGGCCGCCTCAGCCACGCTACCCTGCTCTGCTGCCTCGCAGAGTCCGTGACAGCCCGATACCGCGTCTTTGCAGCTAGAGGGCATCGCCTCGGACGCAAATGGCGAGAGGTCGCCGCCATCTGCCTCGGTCGTGCGGTGGCTGGCGTGTGTACCGCTCCGCAGAGGGCTACAGTCAGGCGGGCACGAGTGCTCCTGCCCGGCGAGGTCATGGTCGTTTGGGCCTCCCACCTGCCCGAACTGCGCGGCAATTGCTGTGTGATGGGCATAAGCGTGCTGTGCCTGCAGCTGGTGCTGGAGGTGCTGCTGGTGGTGCTGGTGTTGCAAGTGCAGCGAGCTGCTAGAACCGCTCGCGCTGGTTGCCGCTGGGCCGTTGCTTGAATCATACGGCGTGATGCCGCCGGTGCTGCCGCGACCGCTGTTGACGGTGTGGCGCGACGCCGCGCCGTCCCCAAGCCGAGATAAACGCGACAAGCCGCTTGAAGGCGATGGCGGAGGCAGGCGCCCACCCGTGCGCCGCGCGCTGGCGCTTGCGCTGTTCCCGCCGAGAGAGGCGCCCGCGGCGCTGCCACCGGCTATGGCACCCGCTGCACTGCAGAAGTGTGTGTCAGAAAGCTCCCCGATCCGCAGCTCATCCTGCTCGTCCGCGTCGTCACCCAACGGCCCCACCACCACAAACTCGCCCTCTGCAATCAGCTCCTCTGCCGCGCCTGAACCCATGCCCTCCAAGCTCTGTAGGTGCTGGCTGGTCCGGATGACGCCCACGCTGCCGGACCGCGCGTACGGCAGCGACGCCGAGTGGGGGTACTGATGCCCGCCGTCGGTGGTACGTTGGCTGGGCCGGTGCGTGCCGCCGCCGCCGCCGCATCCCTGGCCGCCGCTGGCGCCTGCCAAGTCGAACAACGGCGAGTTGGCCAACGTGTTGCGAGACAGCCGGCTGTGGCTGTGGGCCGGCGACTGCGGTCCAGGCTGGCCCAGGCTGACGTGAGTGGACAGCGCATGGCGGGAAGTCGTGGACGCCGGGCTGAGGCGGCTGGCGCTGCCGCCGCCGCAACCGCAGTTGGCGTTGCAGTTGCCGCCAGCGAGCCCGGCGCTGCCGAGGCCACTGCCCCCGCTGCCGGTGCGGTTGATGGTCAAGCTTCCTGTTGGGGCGCCGCCGGTGTACATGGAAGCTGTGGTGGCGGCGTGCACCACCGTCGCGGGCACGCAGCCGCTTTCCATCGCGCCCATCACAGGCGCCAGCTGGCTGCCGCGCAGCGCGCTGGCGCCCACCAGGCTGCTGGTGGAGCCCACGCCCAGCTCCACCTCCACATGGGACGGCAGCGGCGAGTACTCCGCGGCCTGCGCCTGCGCGCTGTTGAAGTGGCCCTGCAAGTGCTGGCCGTAGCCGTGTTGGCCCGGAGGCGAAGGCGGGGCGCGGCTACGGCTGCGGCCGCTGCGGCCGGGGCCTGGTGCCGACTGCGCCTGGCTGGGAGGCGGCATGCGGTGGAGCTCGTTGGCCGAGGCGGGCGGGGCTGGGTGCGGGCGGCTATGGTCCTGGTGATGGTGGTGGTGCTGCTGGTTGTAATGCCACAGCTGCTGCTGCACTGCGAGGAACATCTGCGAGTTGGTGGCGCTCTTGCCGCTGCCTGCCGCCGAGCGCGGAGAGTTGTAGTTGTCCGTGTGCTGCATGCCGTGCGCGTGTGGACTCTCACCGTGCGTGGTAGCGGCGTGCTGGCGGCCGCCTGCGGTCAGGCCCGCGGCCTCGTGCGGCGTCATTGCTGACTGAAGGGCCACGAGAGGGGACTGGGGGCTCTCGCCGCGGCCCAAGTTCCTACCCGCTAAGCCCGCCGCTGCAATCGCCGCATGCGCCACCGCCGCACCGTCAAAGCCCTCTGTCGTGTGCGCACGGGCGTTTGCTGTGTGCGGCCTGTGGCTACCAACACTGCCGCTTGCAGACGGCGCACCGGAGCCGCCCAGCGCAAGGCTGGCGTGCGGCCCAAACGACGCGTGCGGGCTGTCAACGCTGCGCCGGAAGCTGGCGTGCGGGGAGCCGTTCAGTAGACCAGCCAGCGGCGCTAAGACGCCCTTGGACATCGACAGCTGCCGCCCGGCCAGCCCCGTGCCCGACGACATTGGTCGCTTGTTGGCCGTCATGGAGCCGGCGCCGCGCGAAACCGACATGCTCATGGTACGCAGCCCCGCCACGCCACCGCTACCGCTGTTGTTATTGTTGTTGTTGGCGCCCGAGCCCACCGGCTCGCCCATCAGCGCGCGGTGGTACTCGTAGCCGTCCTGCTGCAGGCGCTGTGCATACACCGCAAGCATGGTGCCGCGCGTCGAGGCAGGAGGCGCTGCGCCGCTGCCACCGAGTGGAGCCGAGCTCAAGCCCATCGCCGCGCCTGCGTGGCCGGTGACGGAAGGCGGCGCTGCAGACGCCGCCGCCACGGCCGCGGCATTGCCGCTGATGAATGCGTCACCAAAGGCCGAGCTGCCTGGTTGCCCCATGGAGCTGTAGGTGCCGTAGCTGCCGCTGCCGGCGTTGCCACGTGGCGTACCCGGATGGCCGTGCCGGCCCGGAGCCGTGCCGGCACCGCTGCCATACCCGTTCGCGGCGTGGCCGTAGGCGCCCGACCCGTGCCCGTCCTGGTCCCCGCTGTCCTCGTGCCCCTGCCCATTCCCGTGCCCATGGCCTTGCCCGCCGCGGAAGGGCGGCGGCATGCCGGGCCCAATCAGTTGCTGCTCCGCCTCCTGCGCCGCCGACATGGTGCGGTCGTCCGCCAGCAGCTCCGTGTCTGCGCATGGTTGGTTTGCAAGGAAGGGCGTGGCACAGATCGATGGCCGCGTACCAAGGAAAGCCGCATGCGCCTCTCCCGTTCAATCCCTGAAACCGGAAACGTCCCAGGCACGACCTTCCAATGCAATGAGTGCACCATCGCTCCTGACCACCACACTCACAGTCCTCGGCCGTGTAGGCTGCGAAGCATTCAGCGAACAGGTTAAGACCCTTGCGCCGCGGCTTGATGCCCATGTCCTCCAGCAGTTGGTCGTGGTACTGCGGCGAACAGGAGTAGGCGGGAGCGCATTCAGGCGGTGAGAGGATGACGACAGCCGGGAGTTGACATTGACGTATGTCCATGACCCCTCTCCCACTTGTTTGCGAGGAAGAGAGACGATAAGGTTAGGCGCCCATGCAGGCCGCAGCTATACCCACGACAACACCCTGTGCGCCAGCACCAGCACACCTGCATCATGTACAGCATCAGCACGGAGCCGCGCGAGCGCTGCGCCGGCATGACGGCCCGGCGCCAGCGCTGCTGCGCGCGCACATCCTCCGCCATGTCCACCGGCGAGGGCAGCTGCAGCCGGCCCGTGAGCACGTGCGCCAGCCACAGCGCCTGCAGCAAAGCACGCAGCGCAAGCCAGCGACCCGATGCAGGCGGTAAGTTGTCTGTCCTGGCCAGCTGCAAACCGGGCATGAGACTTGCAGTTCGACAAGGTACGCGACGCAATCTGTTCAAGCTCCTTTGACAAACGGTGCGCACCTGCAGCCCCTGCGTGAGGATGTTGTTGTAGGTAGACACCTCGCTGCCTATGAAGGCCAGGTGCGGCACCGCGTACGGCAGGCAGTTGCGGTACAGGTACAGCCCGTCCTTCTGCAGGTCCAGCCGCGCGCGCATGTCGCCGTCCAGGTAGTCGTACGTCTGCGCACATCCCGAAGAGCGCAGCGAGGAGAGGAGAGGCACAGCGAGGCGAGCCGCGCACGGGTGCAGGAACAAGGTGACACTTTAGGTACGAGTGGGCACCAGGAGCACGAGGCATACACTCTTGAACAGTGGTGGTGCGTGTGGCCCGACAGTCGTAAGCCGGTACCCCACCTTGAGATAGCCGGTGCAATACAGCACCAGGTCCGCCGCCACGAAGCTACCGTCCTGCAGAATGACGCCGTTGCGCACGAAGCGATTGATCTCGCCTGCGGCACAGCGGATACATAGCGAATCATAGCACAGCAACACTTCATGTGGGTTCAGGGCGCGCGTTACCCTGGTCCTACCCACCACGCTGCTCCAAGCCATCGTTCTTGGTCACCACAAGCGGCCCGTTGGCAACCTTGATCCTTCCACATCGCACCCCCATTGGATTTCTGGAATAAACCTCCAACCCCACTCAACCCCACCCGACCCCACCCACCCCAACCCAACCCAACCCAGCCTGTCCTAACCCTTCCCTCACCAACCCTTCCTGCACGCACCCTTGACCGTGTTGAGCGCCTCTGACCGGATGAGCTTATCCATTGTGTTGTCCAGGATCTGGCCACCGTAGAATAGGTCGTCGGGCAGGTGCACGCGCGGCCGCATCTGCTCCGTGATGCGGAACTTGCCGCCGATCATACGCTGCGGGGGCCGTCAGAGGACAGCGCTCGTAACCCAAGGACACACGGCCATCGGCGATGCTATGAGGCAAGAAAGCTACGTGGCAGCAATTCCATGGTGCTGCAAGCTAAGCCAAGCCAGGCCCCGCGTCCCTCCCCCCCCCCCCCCCCGGGCTCACCTCCATGCTGCGCCAGAACAACTTCTTGAGCGGCGCGGCGGCCCGCGCCGCCAGCTGCTTGCCGGCGCTGGCGGTGTAGTAGGGCGCCATCATGCCGGTCATGGCGCGATTGAACAGCAGCCGCCGCACCGAGGTGCCCAGCATGCGCCGCGGCAGCGGCCAGTGCGCCTGCGCGGAAGCGCGGGCAGACACGGTGGCATGCGGTACGTGAGGGATGTTGTATCGGCGCCTCGGACCCTTGCACTCTGTTGGTGTGACGCATTCGGCGCTTCGCGTAGCCCTTGCAGGCCCGCAGTGCTGCGCGACCCGTGTGCCAGTGGGCTAGTGGCGGTGCTAGTGGTCCCTGCCTGCACCCACCTGGCGGTACAGCAAAGTCACGCTAGCGGCGGTATTGGTGGCCACGATGCTGCCCACGCAGTCCAACGCCGTCTTGCCCTGTGAGCACAGCGACGCGGCAAGGCAATGATGAGTCCCAGCGCTCTTCCAGCAACCTGCACCCCTCCCGAGCCCGCAGCAATCATCGCCACCACCCTGACTTGCTACCAGTCATCTCCCCGCGCACACCCACCGCGCCCACAATAACCACGCGCCGGCCGCGCGCCAGCGAGAGGTCCGTGAAGTCCTTGGCGTGCAGCTGGATGCCCGCGTACGAGTCCGTGCCCTGTGAGGCGCAAGTGACAGGAGGGCGCGCGGAGGAGCGCGGGCAGGCGGCGTCACAGGGCCTGGGAATGCGCCAAATCCATAGAGCGGCAGTAGTGCGCAGCCTGGGCATCCCGGTGACGCCCTGCCTCGATGTCCTCCCAGTCCGCGCAGCTGCAGTCGCACCTCGTAGTCGGGAATGTAGGGCTGCGAGTAGATGCCGGCACAGATGACGGCGTAGTCCACCACCACCTGCATGCCCACATGCATGCCACCATGTCAGTGCTTCTACTCCCAAGATGCTCCCCACAGTCCACACACCCAGTCTGGGCTGCTTAGCCCCTTGCCCACCTGTTTGCGTGCACACTCAGAACTAGCGGCTAGCCCATCCCCCCCCATCTTTCTCTAACCGTCCGCCACGGCTTCACGCCCCCTTGGCCCCGTGCCGCCCGGCTGTGTTGGATCCTGTCATTCACCACCTTGAAAAACTTCTCCACGGACGTGTCGCAGTACAGCGCCTCCCAGGAGCGGATGTTGGGGCACCAGCGCAGCCGCAGCAGCTTGCAGTTGAAGCGGATGTGGCGCCGCAGGTCAAAGTGAGTCGCGTAGGCGCGCACGTACTCCTGCATGTGGATGTGTGCGCACAACAATTCGGCGCTCGCGGTGTCTTGCGCGGTTACGCCCTGCGAGCAGCCGCAGCCCGAGTTCCGGCGGCTGCGGCCGTTTGCGGCCACGGTCCTGCACCAGCCTTGCAGGCACACGGTAACCCTACCTGCACGTCCTCTCCCGTGGGATATTCGTGCCGCGGCTGGATCTCCTTGGGCCACTGCGTGGGTGCACAGTGCGACGCGTCAGCGTGTCCAGGTCGCCATGCGTAGTCGCGCACGCTGTCCACAGCATCCACGCCTCGACTGTCATTGCTGCGCAGCTCGGGGGCAAGCCAGACTGACACACATGCCCCAACACACCAACCTGGACGTGAGTTCTTACCGGGAATTCGGGGAACTGGTACAGCTTCCATGGCACTGCGCGGGAAAGAGCCAATGCATAGGGCTTGATGCGAGGCTGGGCGTGGGTGTTGGCAACCTCAATCTCCTCCTCGCCTGCAACCCCCCTACAAACCTTTTCGTACAATATGTATCGACACCTACGCGCCCCTCCGCGTGCACGACCCCTCGATCACGTGCAAGCTTCACAAGACCAGCTGCCGAGCGACGTCAGGCCAGCCTGGCGCCACCCGGCGGTGTCGACGCCGGGCGCTGGCGCCCAGACTCTGGGCCGCACTTTTTTGCGCGTAGGCCCTTAGCAGGCGTTTACATTTGCCTAACTGTATCGCCTTCACCCTCAGCGCGATCGGCGCCCAGCAAACGCACAGCCCGCAGCGCGGTTGCGCAACTTTCCGGAGGCCCATCGGTATCACCTCACCCTGCAGACCGAAGCCTGAATAGTTTCGTAGCCAGACGCCACCCAATTCTTCATTGAGCTCCAGAACGAGCACAGAACAGCCCAATTTTAGGAACTGCCTCGCACACTGGAGCCCCGAGACGCCCGCCCCAACTATGAGAATCTTGCGAAGGCGCTCGGGTGGAGGGCAAAGCGTGGCGCCCACGCCTCCTGGCAGAAAGTCCATAGTTCCGGCCTTCAAGTAATTTATAGCGGCCGCGCGGCGCGCCGCGTCAACAGTTAAGCCTTCACCATAAAATTTCGTAGATGCAGTCTCAGGTGTGAGCCAATTGAGGCTGAGAGCGAGTTAGTATCCTTCATCGTAAGCCGTGCCGATTTGAGCGCATTGTTGCTTACGCCTGTTATTTATACTGTATACGCCTGATACGTTTGTGTATTGGTGAACGGCGACAGCGAGAGGTTCCAGGAGCGAACTTTGACAAAAGGCAATCGCGCTTTTGTGTCATCAGCTTGAGCTCCACAGCATCCGTGCGTTGCGCCAGCTGATAGCGTGATCCCTCACACATGCGCTGGAAAGCTCCAAAGTCAAAGCAGGAAGCGAATACAGCCGTACGGGGGTGCGGTGGGTGTGACGGCCTGTGACGGCCAGTATGGAGGCTCCGCATGACCCCTGCACATGGGCGCCCTCTGCTAAGGGCGATGTCACTGCCATACATACTGTATACATTGTTAGCATGTGGGGCAGTTAATCTTTGTACCTGAAGTGACGCGAATGGCACGTCCAATAAACAGCATGAATGTTGTGTGCACCCCACACCAGCTTCCTGCACTTATGCAGTGCACTTCATAATAATACACTAAAACATATTTTGTGAGCAGATTGATCTTGCGCAGTGTCCGCAAGGGTCAGACATGACTGCATGGGAGCGGGGTAATCTCCTCATTACCCGACCGGGGAGGGGTAAATCGTGTCAGGGTTTGCGCTCGAGTGGGCCAGACGCTTGGAAGCTTGAACAGTCGTCTTATCACTCAGGTCTCTATTGAAAACATACATCTAACAATGCTGGTCTCAATGCAGTCATCGACTTGCCTGGCCACCCAGAGGGTGCGTGGAAACGCTAAAAATGTCGCGCACAGTTTTTTCGGCGCCTTCGGCGTAGTAGTTGATCTCACAGAACGCAACTGCAATACATATTCCACAGGCGTCTGCGCGCTGCTTCAAGGCCAGCGCACCGGCCCCGCGTGTGGTCTCTGTGGTCGCTCAGGTAGAGCTCGCTGCTTCGCCCAAGCTCGCTCGCTTGTGGCCTGAACTGGGTATTCTAGACTTGCTTTCATCACTTATTGTACTTGAATGGGCTGCAGGCAACCGGCAAGCGTGCGCCCGCTGAGGCGCCTGTGCCTGCGCTGACCCGCCCCAAGCCTGCGAGCGCGGAGAAGCAGGCGCAGGCGCAGGCCCCGTCCCAGGGCCCGTCCCAGGCGGCTATTGCTGAGGGTGAGCGCTGGTATATCTATGCCATGTACCTCCAGAAAGCGACTACTAGACACCAAGCAGCTGACGCTTGAAAGAGGGATGTGCATGACTGCTTTGAGGGGCCCCAGCTGCGCCGCGGTCCGGACTCTCCATCCGCGCGATCATCTACAGTTGTGCTTGAGTGCCACACTTCAAAGCGCAGTCCCTCGCCATCGCCCCTGCAACGCAGCCTATGCCAAGGCCGCAGCCGCCAAGGAGCGCGGCGAGACTGTGGAGGTGAAGGTGGTGGGCCAGAACGAGGGCGGCGTGATGGTGCAGTTTGGACCTCTGCGAGGTGGGAGGGGCTTCCTCGTCCCGCCCGGATAAGTGCGCACTGAAACAAACACACTACCTCTGCTGCACTAGTCCTCCGACCAACCTTGTCAGCCAGCTGGGGACCTTCACTTGCTGCCCTCCCTTCTGCTGTTCCGCCCACCTGCCTCGCGCTTCTCGCGCCGTCTCTCCCTCTCTCCCTCCGCCTCACAGGCTTCATGCCCTACAACAAGGTGGACCCCGCCCGCCTGCGCGCCTGCGCGGACGGCGACCTGACAAAGCTGGTGGGCCAGCAGATCAAGGCCCGCATCATCACGGTGAGGCCAGGGGCCAGGCGGCTGACAGGGGACACATGCAGGGGTACAGGGGGCAGGCGACGGGACCGCCAGGCGGAGTAGGAAATCCGGCCCTGTGCAAGAGCGGTGTGCTGTCCGCTTGTATGGCTCCGGCTAAACGGAAGAGTCATTCGACAGGACTGGGATGCTGGTGATGGGGCCCGGGGCCGGGATCACTGTTAAAGTTGAAAGGCAGTTACTGCAGCTCGAGAACGCCATCCATGAAATCTGTGCACGCAGGCTGACATCAGCCGCAAGGAGCTGGTGCTTTCTGAGCGCCAGGTGGCGGCGGCGGAGGCGCTGGGCCGTGTGGTGGTTGGCGACGTGATTGAGGGCGTGGTGACGGGTGTGGAGGACTACGGCGCGTTCATTCAGGTGCGGCGCGCGCCGCGCTGGGAGGGAGTCATCGGTGTGACATGCAAACGAAAGACTGCCGGGAGACATGCTCTTATGGGTGTGGCGGTTTCGGCGGTGTGGTGCTGTGCCACTGCGGAACGGCTGATCCTCGCCGGTGCTTTTCCACCACGTTTGGCCTCAATTGAGCTGCCCGCATGTGCGCCTGCTGATCGTCTCGCCTATCCTCTCGCTTATCGTCTTGCACTCGCTTCTTGGGGGCCCCGCAGGTCAAGGGCCTGGCTGACGTGTTCGGCCTGGTGCACAAGAGCGAGGTGACCTGGGCGCGCATCCTCACCGTGGATGAGGTGCTCAAGCTGGGTGAGCGAGTGGGCTGGAGTGGACTGGAGTGGGGCGGGGCTGGTGCATGGTGGTGGGCTTGGCGCTATTGCGCGCAATGATTCGCGCATACGGGGTTGGCTTCAGGGCGCTAGCTCTCGGCATCGTAGCCGCTCCACGTCACCTTCCCAGCTCATTTCAGCCTTACTACGTTGCGCAATAACGCCCCCCGGTCGTTTCACTTCTGGTTTCTGGAATGAACTCCCCCCCAATTTAACATGCATGGAACCCACACACACACATACAGGCCAAGAGGTGCGCGCCAAGGTTCTGTCGGTGGACGTGGCCAACTGCCGCCTGGCGCTGTCCATCAAGCAGCTCACCACCGACCCGCTCAAGGTGGGCTTCTGTGTGTGTGGGGGGGGCGAGGCGGGGGGCGGGTTACACATTCCCGTACCCAGTGGAGGCCGGTCAGTGCATTCCAGAACCCAAAGACACTACTTGAATGAGTTCCGACAAAGCAGCCCTGCCCAGCAGCTGCACCAGCCAGCATGTCCCGCATGTCTCTTATCACTGTGCGGATCCCTTAGCCTACACACTCTGCATCAGTACATATGACCGAACTCGCCTTCTTCCATCAACCGCGGAAATCTGACCTGGTGCACGGCTCGGCCTGCCGTCGCCGGTCTGTTGCCAGGTGTCGCTGGATGGCCTGGACTGGGAGGCGGCGGACGTCAGTGCCGTGGAGGAGCCAGAGCTCAAGGTGGGGTGCGCTTGCGTGTGGGCTTCCATCGTCTCCTTCAGCAGCATATGCGCGTAGGACTGAAGCACGGGACCGTGTAAAGGCTGGGCAATGGGTATGCGGCACCCGGTTGTGCGTGGCAACGTGGGACACATCCAGCCGGGAATGCCGCGTCTGCCCCATCCTCCCACCCCACCCCGCCCCCCTGCAAAACCCTGTAGGTCCTGGTGGAGTCGCTAGCCAAGTCGCCGGGCGTGTCCAACGTGGATGTGACGCGCGTGGCTGTGGTGAGTGCACAGTAGCCACCTGTGCCGTGGGTTGGCGAGCTGCTATGGTGGCACGGGCCATATCATACTTCGCCCCCGCCCTGCCCCCCCACACACACACACTGACTGCACCCCGTGGCACTCAACCCACATCCCAACCCGCTCTCCTCCACAGGACCCGCACCACGTGGCCCAGGAGCTGGAGGTGTACCTGGTGCGCACCGGCGCTGACGGCGTGTACGATGCAGTGGCGCGCCTGGGCACCAGCAGCGCGCAGCTCAAGCTCACGGCGCCCGACCTCAGCCGTGACCAGGTCAAGCAGATGCTGCAGCGCGTTGCGCGCGAGGTGGCGGCGGCGTAAGCGTGGAGCGTATTGGGCCTGCGGCAGCAGGCGGGTGAGCAGGCTTGGGCACATGCGGTGATGAGCAAGGGCACGGAGCCCAGTTTTGGAGAGCGCGAGTGCAGGCTCGAATGCGAGAGGCGGGGGAGAAGAGAGTGCGACAAAGGATGGGGCGACGGGCTAAGACTTCGTATTGTGCAGGAACATCGGGTTAGATGCGTGTGACATTGGAGCATATTGAACGCAGGTCAGACATGGGTATGCAAGTAAGCAAACAGCCATTTCATCAGCATACCAGCTCGAGCGCCGGTTAGGCGCCTCGTTACGCGTCTTACGTGGAGACGGGCCGGGCAGCGCCAACCGAGTGCACACGAGGAGCCACGGGTATGCGAGGAGCCGCGGGCGTGCGCATCAGCAGAGGATGCTTGCCTTTCCTTTCATGTAACTGTTATGCAACGTTTCCTGACACCAGGAGCATGGCACACGACGTTACCAGGGCACTGGGGGTCAAAGGCTTCGCAAGCCCCCACCTTCCATCAGGGGTATCAGGTGGGAAGGGCGGGCAAGCCCCCACCTTCCTTGCAACCCCCCATCCGCGTCGGCTCAGCGAGCATAAATGCAGGCTCCTTTCTCCAAAGCCTACTATCTAGCTCCAGTAGTTAATCCTCAATTTCCAATAATGATAGACGCCAGAAGGCGGCTCCGCGCGTCAGCTGTCTGTAACAGCTCTTCACGCGCTTCGTGCCTGCGGCTTCCTGCCGCTCGCATAGCACCTTTTCGAGTCCTACATGTGAAGCGGGGCGTGAGCGCTGCTGCGGCACGTCCCGGCGCTCCCGGGGCTCAGCCTGGCGGTCTCAGCCCGCAGCGGGCAAAGCGCCAGGGCTCGGACACTAGGAAACCACCAGGTGCTGCTGCAAGCGATGCATTGGATGCATTCGATGCAGCAGCAAATGCGGAGCAAGCGGCGACCGGAGGTCCCGAGTCGACGACCCACTCGCGCATTCTTTCTGAGCGCGCGCTCCTCCCGCTCCGCGCGCTGCTAGCTAGGGCAGCAGCGGGGCTGGGCATCAATACCAGCAGCAAAGACGCGGGGTCGGACAATAACGCCGGCACCTGCCGCGTGGGCGGAAGCTGGGCCGGCGAGCAGGAGTCCGGAGCGGTCGCCGCAGCGGGGCAGTATGCGACCGCACCTTCGGGGCACGACTTCGAGGTGGTGTGGGACCTGCTGGTGAGTTGTAAGGCGCGGAGGCGCAGCCCTGGTGAGCCGGGAAACATGGAGGCGCTACTATTGCGGACCACAGCCATGACCTGCCCCGCAGCAAGTAATGTCACATCCGTTCCTCACGAACTGCTGCTGCCGCACACAGCTCGAGCCCGACGACGAGGGCGCCGAGTGGGAGGCGAGCCTGTCGCCGCGCGAGCGCCAGCTGCTGGCAAGGGCCGACCCGGGCCTGCTGGTGAGCCCTGTGGTTGGTGTGCGCTGAATGCAGCCCTGTGGCCTGTATGGCTGGGTGTACTAGGCACGACGGCAGGTTCCTCACATGCCCTCACAAGCTCGCCGTTGCATTTGCACACGCTACTTCACTAGTAACTCCCCTTGCCGACTATCCCTCTCATCCGTGCGTTCATCAGGCAAGCCGTGCCGCCACCGCGATGGCCCATTTCCCCACTGTGCCACGCGCCATGCGACGGCTGCTTAGGCAGCTGCCCGGCACCTTGCTGGCCGGCGGCACGTTCCGTGCGGCGGTGCAGTTGCCGCTGATGGTGATTGCGGAGGCGCTGGGCTGCAGCCTGCTGGCCGCAGTGGTGATGTGCGCGGAGGAGCCGCGGCTGATGCAGGTGCCAGTGGCGCAGCTGCAGGCGGCGCGGGCGGCGCTGAAGACGGCCATGCAGGCACGGCGCCGGGGCACGTAAGTTTTTAAATGTGGGTCAGCACAACTGGGAGGCTAGCAGTGCAGGCGGCCACCGCAGGCACGTCGCTCTAGAGAAACCACCAAGTCGCTACTCTCTGACCCGCTGCTCACCTGAACATGCTCACATGTGTGCGCAGGAAGGGTTTGGTCGCCGCCGCCGCTGCCACCGCGCTGCTCCGCTTGCGACCCAGCCTGGCGCTACTGCCGGCGGAAGTGCTCCTGGGCCGCGCGCAGGCGCTGGCCCTCCTGCCCGACTGGCGCGTTCTGGCGGAGCTGGGCGGCGGCGAGCTCAACCGGTGGCTCAACCAGGACCCGGCTACCACGAACGCCAACTGCTGCAGCAGCACCTACCATCGTAACAGCAGCAACACCGGCGCTGGCGCGCTGCCCGGCATGCTCAGTGGTGCGGGCAGCAGCGCGGGCGGGGCTGGTACGGGCGTCAGCTTCAGCAACGTCGTCAGCGCTGCGGCTCTCAACCCCGACCCAGATGCCGAATCCGCCGGCGCCAGTGTGTTTGCCAAGGGCTGCGATGAGGCGCCGTCTCTGCAGGCTGCGCTGGCGGTCCTTGAAGTACCTCGCCTGGCGGCTGCGATGTCTGCGCCCATAGACGTGATGCTGCGCCTCTTGTGGCTGCTGCGCAAGCGCGGCAGCTGCGAGTACGCCGCGACCGTGCTGCGGCTGCGCTGCCGCTACAACGACGCAAAGGCTGCGCTGGACTGCGCGGAGACGTGGCCTCGCGACGCCAGGTGAGGTGGTTGCACCTGGCATAGTGTGGAGCGGCAAGATGGGTAGCAGACATGTCCCTTGCTGTGGACCGGGGGGGGGGGCGCACACAGCAGGTCCGGTCTTTCCGCTGCGCCAACATGCTTTAATCACGCCCAATTATCTGGCGCAGTGAAACCCCCAGCACGCCGCACAGCGACGCTAAACGGCCCCGCCCTTCACTTGCTGCCTCCTTGTCAGTGCGGGAGCCCTGGCGGCTGCTGACCTGGAGCCCTCCATCGCGGACAAGGTGGCTTGGCTGCTCAAGACCCGTAAGGCCTGGGACCAGGACGCTGTTGGGTTCGTGGCCTGGCTGGAGCGCATGGACGTCATCGCCACCGCCGGCGACGTAGACATGGAGAGTGCTAGCGGCAGCGGCAGCACGGCGGCCCACAGCGGCACCGGTTCTGACGGCGCGCAGGGCGCCCGCTTTGCAGCTCGCCGCCGCAGCTCTGCCGGAGGCGGCAGTGGCAGCAGGAGCTTTTGGCGCATGGCGCTGGAAGGGCTGTGAATTATGCAGAGAGCCGGATGAGAATGCAGAGAGCCGGATGAGAGAGACTGATGCGAATGGCACGAGTTAGATTCGTGGCCTTACAGATCATGCCAAGCAAGGTGGCGGCCTGAAGTGTTTGCTTTGTGGCTTGCCGTCTGCTGGGTATTATTGCCCTGCTGGGCCATTCCGTAGTGCACTCCGTAGTGCAAATCGTGACAAGGGAGGTGGTCCCCGTGAAGCACGGGAAAAGCGGGCTGATCCCGCACCACATCCACCGTCTGAGGCCGATGGTGTTCGATAGTACCTCATCTCTCGGACATAGCCGGGGTCGGTTTGTGCAGGCACTACCAGCCGGGTGCGCAGTCGCTAATCCAGACGGTCAAGCCACAGCACGATTAAGCAGCCACACTACTTATGCTGCCTACATCACGTGCTCTCACTCGCCCGTGGACCGCCAACTCAGACACCGGCCAGCAATATTAGCCCGCGTGCCGGCGCCGCTTTTTGGGCGGCTCCGCGCTCTCCTCCTCCATGTGGCCTTGCCCGCCCCCTCCGCTCCGCACATGCACACACTCGCCGCCAGGCCCCGGGCCACCGCCGCCACCAGGCCCTGGGCCGCTGCCACTGGGGCCGCGGGCGCCGCCGCCAGGCCCTGGGCTTCCGCCGCCAGGCCCTGGGCCTTGACCACTTGGGCCGGGGCCACCGCCGCCAGGCCCCGGGCCACCACCACCACCACCAGGCCGCAGCGCCGCAGGGCGATCATTGCCCAGCAGCATCTCCATGAGTGCGTGCCGCATGTTCGTTGCCGAGTTGGCGTCGCGGCCCTTGAGGGGCGGGGGCATTTCGCAAAGATAGGGTATCGCTCATGTTTTAGGCGTTCATTAGGGATACTGCAATGGCGTTTCTGCTCAGCAAACCACCACCAAATCGTGAAAACGCGGACGTGGCTCCTAGTGCAAGTTCTGCATCCGCAACTTTGTGGGCGGCAGCTCATGCTCATGTTATTGCACAGCACGCTTCATGCCCAAATCACACCACACACCTGAACCGACACTGATGGGCAGGCTAACGACCCTGTCTTAGCGCTAGACCGTCCTGAGTGGTCGCCTGTCCTAGGTGCAAACTCGACACATTGTTCGCTTGGCAGGGGAGCCGCGTTGGCGAGGGCCACAGATGGCCAACCGTGGGGCCATTATCGCACCCGTGGAGGGCACTGTACTCCACCGCGTCCCAAGCGCTGCTTAGCAGAACAGCGTGTGCATCAAGCAACGGTAACAAGGAGATACCTCATATCGCTGTAACACACTGGGTATGTCTCACGTTGGCGCCCTCAACGATACAGCCTATGGTGGCAGCTTGTCAGGTGCAGGCGCCACCACTGGGTTGTCCCTGGGCGCCTTGCCACCTGTCAGAGCTCCTCCGCGAATACCAGCTTCAGTGGAGTCGCGCAACGTGTCCGCATCTGTGGTTGTTAAGGCAGCAGCACCAGCCTCCTTGCGCCTCCGCAGCGCACGCTGGTGCCTCACCTGCACAGGGCCAGGGCAGCGCCAGCGCTTCAGGTGCAAATACACGCACGGCCACGCAGAGCCCGCCTGGGCACCCGGCCGCACCCCTGCCCGGCCGTGCAAGAACTGCACTAGCTAGCCTCCCGCACGCACGCGCCTCCTGGGCACCTGCCTCGTGTTAGGATCGGCACCTCCATCTTCATGCTACTTGACTTGTGTCTTACCACGTAAGTGCAACCATGCGTATACAATAGTAAGCCCCCCGGTGTGCGCAAGCCCCCCGGCGCCTCATCCCCACGCACGCACCTCCATGCAGATGACCACAATCACGAACACGCCCAGCATGACGTGCCACGTGATCCACACCGCGTAGGGGCCCTGCACCAGGAATGTGCCTAGGCTGACGTTGGCCGCCCCCAGCACCACCGCGCACCTGTGCGTGTGCGGTAATCGCCAGCATCAGGGATGTATTAGCTTAGCTCAGAGTGCTTGAGCGTGTGCCTACTGTAAAATGCAAGATGGCGCATGGAACAGCGCCCACGACTGCTAATAAATTAGCCGTTCGCACCTCCCGCTGGTGAGGTGAAGCCACTCCCAGTGCACCCGCCAGCGCTCGCCCTTGTGCGGCCGGAAAAAGGCGTTTAGCGGCTGCAGCAGGCCCAGGCCCAGCGCTGTGAGCCCGATGGCGCCGTGGGAGAACCCCAGGTTGCTGGGCTTGACGCCACCTGTGGGAAGTTTGACGCCCCGGTGCGGCGACACAGCGTGATTGGAGTGCGGTCAGGACGTGGACACACACTCGGCAGCATGAAACCAATTTGGCGACCTGCCGTGGCGAATGAGGCCTACACACCCGCTCACCTGCCATCACAACGCCCAAGCCGACTATGGACAGCACCAGTCCAAGTATCTGCGGAGGACCATATTAAGCTGGGTCGTGTTGAGGCATGCAAGCGCATGCGTCTGCTGGCGCGTGCAGAGATGTGCACAGCAAGCCTGCCCCACCGTGCCGACTTGCCCGGTGAAACATGCACACCTACCTGGCAGGCGCGGTGTAGGTGGAACCAGGTGGGGTCATGGCGCTTGAAGTAGCGCGCAATGAACCAGCCCGCCTGCGGTTTTCGTCCTACATAAGTTCAGTTTCTGCCGCCAAGTGCATGTAACACCGGGTGTCAGCCAACACTGCGTACGGCGTCACACCAAGGCCGGACCACGTCGGCCCATGACCGCTCACGCTCACGCACCTGCAGCAGTATGCCCCAGGCCAGGCCCATGAATATGCCATGCAAGTGCGGGTACAGGAAGCTGGAGCCGCAGCTGCCGCCAGGGTAGAGGGGCGTGGCTGCAGGGTCGCCCTGGGAGTGTGGAGCAGAGGCACGGCAGGTATGTGTGCGATGGCACAGGGCAGGATGCAGGGCCGATGTGTATGTGCGCGCGTGTGCGAAATGGCTGCGTGCGCCCTCCCAGCAGCGCCCCCAAAAGCAACGCCTTATTGACATAACGCCCTACCAACTTGAACAGTTAAATGCCTTTGCCCCTGCCCGTGCCCCCCTTGCGGTCTAGACATACCCGCAGCTCGTACAGGTCATTGGAGAGGGCATTGCCACTCCGGAGCTGGCCGCCGAACACCCACACGCGTCCGATCGCCACCTCATGCGCGATTGCGGGCTGGCCCCTGAACGCCGGCACCTCTCCGGACGCCCGCAGCAGCAGCCATTCGCCCGAGTCCAGGTCCAACACCGACAGCTGGTCGTCTAGTGCCTCTGACACAGTGATGGTCTGCTTGTCGCGCTCGTAACCACCGTACAGCAGCACGAAGCGCCCGCCGTATAACCGCACCTGCGCCGACAGGTTCAGAACCGCTCCGGGGGCGCCGTCACCGCCAGCCCTTCCCCCGCCCATCATCGCCTGCTGTCCCGCGCTCATGTTTGCGATGACCGGAGACGGCGCCCCCAGCTCGGGTGATGAGCCGAAGGGAGACGTTAGCGGAGCCATGGAGCCGCGTGTGCGGGGCGTGGGGCACGTGGAGGCCTGCTGCCAGCTGGCGCCGTCAAACGTCCACGCGTCGCGGGCGGGACACGGACCGCCCGTTCCGCCGTTTTGAGCGCAGCCGCCGTACATCACAAGATGCTGCAAACAGTAACGACATGACGGCAGCGTCAGCAGGCAGGCCCATCAGCAGCCAGTGCGTCTGCACCGTGACTTGGGCTGCTGGATTATGTTTCTGCATCTAAGCGGCGCCCAACCTGCCCCCACCTCATCGCTTGTGACGGTGCTGCTGACGATGCAACGTGCGTGCGGGGCCGCGGGGTTGTAGGAGTTGATGGATCCGTGGACGAGCACCCACCTGCGCAGTAGGGCCACACACCGTCAGGGCCGCACGTGGGCGACGAACAGGCGCGTGCATGCCAGGTGTTGCCAGTGCTTAAGTGTGTCAACTATCATCCTCATCCCCACCCGAAGTACCCGCGCGCGCGCCCACCTCTCCGCTCGCAGGTCATAGTAGCGGGTTGTGGAGTAGCGCCGCTTGGAGGAGAAGCCGTGTGACAGCCAGAAGCGGCTGCTGTGCGGGCCGCCAGGCACTGAGGGCGCAATGCCGCCTGCGCGCAGAAGGCCCGTGTCAAAAATGAATGCACGCAGCTTGCTTGATGCTGCCACAGGAATCGGACAAGTATGTGCAGAAGGCACAAGGGGGACGTGGCTGCGAAGTAGTAGGAACTAGTGCCAAGAGCACTACCGTGGAACGCGAATGTGCGGTCGCACCTGCGGAGCCATACACAGCTTCGGGCACGTCCCCAGTCTGTGGCAGCTGACGCCAGGTGGCGGTGTCCAGGTCCAGAGCCCAGATGTCAGAGAACACTGCCGAGCCCTGCTGGCCCGTAGCCACGATGAGCGCGCGTCGGGGGCGCGCCGCCGCGTCACCCCCCGCACTTGTCGCGTTAGTCGCGTCGTTGTTGCTGGTGTTGACGTACAGGCCGTACACAAAGGTGTGGCGGCCCGCTGCGGTGCGGTTACAAGCAGAGATTCGCGGCATTCTCAGTACTGAAGACGTGCTTTCCCGCCGCACTCACTGTCAGCGTAAAACGAAGCGTGGACATCAAAACCTGCCACGCCCTCACTACCCTAAATCCCCCCCCCGACTCTGTTGCGCGCCCGCTGCATGTCACCTGGCAGAGATCCTGTCACATTGACCTGCTGCCATGTCTGGCTACCGAGATTGAAGCGCCAGACGTCATTCAGCGCGACTCCGCCGCTAGCACCGCCGAACAGCACCAGGTTGCCTCCCCACGCATCGTGCACCAAGGCAGCGCCCCGACGGGGTGACGGCACGCCCTGGCTAGCTGACGGCTGAATATGAGACCACGAAAGCTGTGTACCGCTGACGAGAACCAACGACAGAGCAACGACAGTTGCGAAGGTCAAAATGTGCATTTCAGTTGAAGTGGTCTCTTCGCCTAACACGCAACACTGCTGCGACCTTGGATATGCTGGAATGTCCAATAGCGGACGGACAAGCCCTAAGTGACTGGTTACGCCTAAGGTTAGGTTGTCGACTGGGGCTTACTCGAGTGCGCGATACTCGAGTAGCCACAGGCAGCTAAGCGGCAACATTCCTGCACCTGCGTTTGCGTCGCCGCCATATGCAACAAGTCCTCTGCATCTGCGATTGTCGGTCGATTGTCGCCGTGTGCCGTGGGCGCGTTGAAACCGGCACGAACCCGAGCTTAGCGGTCCCCATAGCCCCCCGAGCCGCAGTGCCCGAGCCCCTAGCGCCCAGCCCACTTGCGGCCGCGCTCATTTTCCCAGCGGAGACAAGATTCTCGTTACAGCCTCGTATGTGCTTACTGCGGTCTGCATCCCGAGTGTCCGACATCCATCACCAGCATCCTTAACGTTCCTGACCCGGTGCTGCGCAGCTCGACTTGCCGTCAAGGGCATCACTTGCTTGTGCGTCGGTGGTGCAAGCAAGACAACAGGTGTGCGGCGTCCCTAAGGTGCCTCAAGATCCCAACCAGAAGGAAAATTGCGCGCTGAGACTGTACCGACTGAGGTAGCTGGCCGGTGTTGTTTGCTTGCCACCACACCGCGGCGTCCGCGCAGCACCGCCGGACTGTGCCGCTTGTAATTCGAGGTCCCGCGCACATTCTAGACAAAACGAATCACACCGTCAACAGCAAGCACCAAACTAACTAAGTGTCTAGCGACGAAATACACGGGCACGCACGCCACACACAATCAACACACGACAAGATAGGCCTGCGTACCAAATGAGTGTTGAGGGAAGCCGGGTCTCTCCCCCAAACTGGAATACCACCACCAGGGAATTCCCGCAGCGAGCCACAAGCAGCATGGTACAAAACGTCCAATCCCTCCGCGGTTTTTGTTACGCAGACCCGTGTAGGAGAGGACACCGTCCTGCTACTACCCAGCCGCTACACCTGCCTGTAACCGTAGCTGCGCACTGCCATCAGCGTTTTCATGCGCCGTTGACCACTTTGGGCCTCTGCACGGCCATGCCTGCGTGCTTCGGAGGCTTTGTCCAAAGGCACGTCCGACAAGAACTATAATGGGCTTCTTGCCGTGACGAGTGCAAGGACGCCCATGTACATAACATACCACATTGGCGAAACTTTTATTTTGACTGCGTTGCGCATGTCGCCTCGGCTCTCACCTTCACAAATGAGCTCCCACCGCATCCCATCTATGACTTGCAACCTAAGAGCGCCTCCACCGCAGCCGCTCACGTGTGTGCGCCCGATTCGCCGCTGCCGCTGTCGCCGCTCCGTGCGCCCCGCCGCGCCTGCCGCTCTCACATCCAGTTCTCGCCCGCAACGCGGCGGTTGTAGGCGTTCGAGGGCGGCAGCTTCGACAGCGTGTCCGCGCCTGTGTGTGGTGTTGTGGGGCCCATAGTCAGCAAAGACACACGCGTTGCTCAGTGTGCCATGATGGTATGCCCCCCGTCACACATGGCTAACCCCCGTCGCCTCGCTTCTCTCCCAGTCCTTCCGTGGCCTTGTGCGTGTATCCCACACCACCTGCCATCTTCGCCATGCGCGGATTACTCCTGTGCGCAAACCCTTTTTCTCTGCTCCCCCGTGCCTGCCTCTGTCCCCCACTTCTGCCCCCGCCCTCCATCTCGCCTCGCTCCCTCCACTGCAGCTCCTCCCCTTCCGTCCTCTCTCCTCCAATCCTCCACTCACCCTCAGCGGTGCGGGTGCCGACGTCCGAGTAGTGCCGCAGCCACACGCCCTTGTAGTCCTGCTGCGGCCGGATGATCTTGGTGTCCGGGTCCGTCAGCGACTCGCGCCAGTGCGCGCAGTAGCCCACAATGCTGCGGGCAGGGCAGGTACAGGGGGGGGAGGCAGGGCGGGATGCGTCAGGGCAACTCAGGGGGGACGAAGAGCCGCCAACTTAGACGCCGCCCATACATGCTTCACCGCAGATGGCCACGCGTTGGTACGCACTGCGACCGCTGCTATGCCCGCTGCTGCGCACCGCGGGATGGCGAACAGCACGGTGAAGAACTGCGGCGGGAAGCCCAGCGCGCGGTAGACCAGGCCGCTGTAAAAATCCACGTTGGGGTAGAGCTTGCGGCTCACAAAGTACTCGTCCGAGAGGGCCGCGTCCTGGGGTGGGGGTGGGGGTGCGTAGTTCATTCCAGAAACCAAAGCAACCATTGCAACCCAAAAGCCCAGATCCCAGAACCATAGAGCGCGGATGGGGGTGGGGATGGGTATGGAAGGGCGGATTGGTGAGGGCGCAAAAGTTTTGGAGGTAAGGTGTGCTCTTATGCAGGTGCGGTGTGCTGTGCAAGGTGACGTGCGTAAAGGTGGAGACAAGACCACGACGAAGCTCCTTCCACCGGCTGTGTTGGCGTCTACTCCTTATCAACTGCATTCCAGAACCATCAAGACGCCGACCCTATGTACAACCTGCTTTCCGCCAAGCTTCCAGCCCCCCATCCTCCAGCACCCCATCCTCCGTCACCCGCCCCCAACCTTCCCCCGCCTGGGCATCGGCACTTCACAAATTTCGTCCCATACCATCCCATGGATGGCTACCCGCCCCCCCCCCAAACACATGCACACCTGCAGCGCCTTGGCGATCTCGATCAGCGGGTCCACGCCCACCAGCGGGAACACCTCGTTCTCCGCCACGTCCTTGATGATCTTGGCGCGAGGGTCGAAGTTGCGGTACACGCGGTGGCCAAAGCCAAACAGCTTCTCCTTCTTGTTCTTCACACCCGCAATGAAGGCCGGGATGTTCTCGACCTGTTGTCAGCAAGCGGCACCATTCGGATGGTCCTAACCAAGCGCCCTGAGGCACGCCGGTCTCGGAACGCTCTCCATGCCGTGCTGTCTAACAAATTCATTCCCTGCAGCCGCCTCCCTGGCATACGCTCCTCTCGCCCTTGTCCACCCCACCCCACCATCTCCCGTTCCAACCTCGTATGCCCTCCACCCACCCACCCACCCACCCACCCACCCACCCACCGAGCCGATGCGCGCCAGCATGCGCAGCACCGCCTCGTTGGCGCCGCCGTGCAGCGGGCCGTACAGCGCGCCAACCGCGCCCGCCACCGCCGTGTACACGTCCACGCCGCTGCTGGCCAGGTGCCGCACCGCGGCGGTGGAGCAGTTCATCTCGTGCTCCGCGTGCAGGATGAACATAATGTCCTGGTGGTGGGAATTAGGGTGTGCGGGTCCATGCACAAGTTGAGATAGGGGTGGAGGAGGGCGGGCGGAATGATACGGGCGGGTAAAATGATTCGCCGAGCTTGAACAGAGTCAAGTGGGCAGAGTGAAGGCACAGCGGTACGACAGCGCGCTTTCCGCGAATACGGACCCGAGCCCAAGCAGGCAGCGGCCATGTCGGCTGCTAAACGCCGCACTCCCTCACCAGCGCACGCGCCAGCCGCGGGTTGGGCCGGTACTGGGGGTTGTAGCCGCCGTCGAGCATGTAGAGGAAGTTCTCCGTGTAGTCCAGCCGCTGGTTGGGCGGCGCCGCCTTGCGGCCCGTGCTCTTGTGGTAAGCCATGGCGGCGATGGTGGGGATCTGGGATGGCAAGGGGGGCAGGGTGAAAGGATGTACAGTTGCAGTGGCATTGTTCCAGCCAGCTCCCCCAGCTCCCCCTGTCGCCTGCCCAGGCTGCAGCGGGTGCGCTCACCTTGCCCAGCAGGCGCACGATCTGCTTGTCCTGCATCTCGCGCGTCTTGTACACACCCTGGCCCGCCAGAGCCGGGTTCTATGTGTGAGAGAGGCAGGGGACGACAGGGCAAGCAGACACTGAGCAATGTTAAGCACTTTAAACAGGGATCCCGATGGAAACCGTGCCTGCAAGTCCCATAAACACGCGCCCACAGCGAGCACTTCCCTCATGCCCCTCACCCACACCACAGGTGCACACACTCCCTCTGCCACCCTTCCCCCATCCTGCTATCTTCCCCTAGCTTCTCTCTCCCCCATCGCTTCCCACAGCTTCCATGTCGCCTCTTTGCGCCCTTCCTCCCTCTCCGCCCTGCCCTGCCCTGCCCTGCCCTAGCCTGGCCTGCGCCTGCTGCTGCCCCGCTCACCGCCTCTGGGTGCATGGTGGACAGCGCGCAGATGCCGGTCATGAGCACGCCCATGGGGTGCGAGTCGTGCGGCATGGCGTTGATGACGTCAATCACCTCCGTCGGCAGCGCCGTGTGCCGCATTACCGCCTGCATTTGGGTGGGTGGCGGTCGGCATGGGTGGGTGGGTGGGTGGGTGGGTAGGATTGCGTGTGTGCAGCAGATGAGCCGGGGGAGGCGCGCGTGCGTGGGCGCGCGCGACAAGTTGAGAGGGCCAGGACGGCCTGATGCTTGTTACCAGGTAGCAGGTAGGGCACGGTTTCAGGGAAACGCGTTGCACCAGGAGGCGCACGCAGATACGAGGGGGCGAAACAATATGGGAGGATGCAGTCGCCGCGCGACTCAGGGCGCGGGGTCTGGCTCCAGCGACGCACGTGCACGCGCCAAGACGCCACACGCAAACCAAGGCGGCAGTTGTGACCTACCTCATGGAAGACCGCGAGCTGTGACTGCGTGGGCAGGCTGCCGTAGAGCACCAGGTACGCCACCTCCATCATGTTGGAGCGCGCGGCCAGCTCTTCAATGGGGAAGCCGCGGTAGCGCAGGATACCCTTGTCGCCATCGATGAAGGAGATGCGCGAGATAACGGCCGTGGTGTTTGTGTACCTGCGCCGACGGCGCGCCAATTATGCTCAGGCAGCCGAATCTGGGGTGTAGCAGCCGTCGTGGCCGGGGCGGGCCACGCGTGCACGAGTGTCGACGGTTTCAGGGCTTAGTGACTCAATCGCCGACACACCCTAGTCCCAGACTCACCCCGGGTCGTAAGTGCGCAAGCCCACTCCGTCTCCACCGGCTTTAATCTGCTTCAGCGCCTGGGCGTTGATGGTGCCGCCGTCGGAGATCTCGAGCTGCATAACGAGCGCGGAGCGATAAATTGGCAGTTGCCATCGCGGAGGGCTGACCCGGCAGTCGCCGCCCTCGGGTGCCATTCAATTTCCCGAGTGACACACCGTGTATTTCTTGCCGGTGCGGTTGTCGACCACCGTCAGCGTGCCGCGACCACCGCCCGGCGCGGGCCGCTGCTCAGACTCGTCACCCGCTGTGGGTGCAAGCTGCATCGCGCCCATCTGCCTGGACAGGACATCCAACCGGTTGGACATCATGGCTTCTGCTCGGCTCCTGTTGCCGACGTTTCGCGGGCTTCGGGAGTTGCGGAAACCCCTGTTCTTCTTGCTTGTGGCCTGCAACGTGCAGTAATGTTTGCACTGTGTGTTAAAAGCAAGGTCACTCGGTGTGATTGAAGTAGAAGGCTTGGCGGAGTCTGAAGTTGGGGCGACGCCCTTGCATGGGAACCCGAGTCAGCTTCCCATTCCAAATAATTGTCCAGCCCGATGTTTACCCTGGTGACACAGCTAGCAGTAATCCAGCACGAGCGAACATTGTCGGAGCAAACTCTAGGCCCAATTTATAAAAGCACGCGCTGCACGTTCTCTTGGTTGCGACGATTCCTCTCGCAAGGGCCCCATTTTCTGCACCGCCATGAATCGCCCCTTTCGGTTATCCTTGAGAAAGCCAATCTCTAGCAACCGCGGCGTAAATCGCCCTGAGGGCCTGCCTCCGCCGCCGGTGGTGCAACCAACCCCGGCCCCAGCAGCCCCCTCACCGACCACACATACCACGCCGACACAACCAGCCCGGCCTGCGCCACCCTCGCCACTTGACCGCGTGCTTTCCAAGGCAGCGCATAAAGCTCGCCTCGCACACCCCGCGGCTGAAGCGGCAAAGCCTGTCTCTCCGCCTGCGCCAGCGGCATCTGGGTCAGGCCGGCAACCCTCGGCCGCTGCCCCCAAGAAGCAGCCTCAGCAGGGCAAGGAACAGGAGCAGCAGCCCCGCAAACCGCAGTCCAGCTCGTCAAGCACAAGCAACAAGAGCAAGGGGCAGGCGCCAACCAAGTCCGGTAAAGGCACTGCGGGCAGGGCGGACGAATGGCTGGACGATGAACAGCTGTTCGCTGGCATCACGGAGGAAGAGCGGGATGACGTGTGGGAGTCGCTGAAGCTTGAGGTTGAGGGCGAGGAGGCTGATGACCTGTGGGATGACGAGGACGGAACCTCTTCCTCGGGGCCCAGCCTGGCGCGGCGGAGAGCGGCGCCCGCCTCTGCACGGGAGGAGGGCACAAGCAGCAGCGGCGGCAGCGCCAGTGGCGCAGTGCCAGTGGCTAGCTCCTCGGGCTTTAAGGGCTTCGGCCGGCCACCCGCCGCGCGCAGCAGCCCGGCTGCAGCGACAGCCGCAGCCTCCACATCTGGGGCGGCGACGCGGACATCAGCTGGCGCAGCCGCCAGCAAGGCGGTCCCTTCGGTCGCCGCCAGCTCAGGGCCTCGCGGCCTTGTGCCGCCCGCCCCCAGCTCTTCCAGCAGCTCGTCCGAGGCCCGGCTGCGTGTGTTCCTGTTCAATGCGGAGGAGGCCAAGACGCGGACGCTGCTGCAGGAGACGGGGCTGGCGGGCCGTGTCGAGGTTGTGGGCGACCTGCGCTTCTCAGACGCAATCCTGGCAGCCAAGTTGGCTAAGAACGGGAAGCACGTCAACCTTACGCAGGTGGGTGGTTGGGCGGGTTGGTCTGGGGTGGTATGCGGGTAAGTGAGCATGGCCAAGCTGCGATCATCATGCTCGGCATTGCATCACAAAGCGGATGTGCCGAGTGTTTGGGTCATGATGGGTGCGACTGTACGCATGGGGTTGCGTGGACTACCAGGTTGCATTCCAATCCCAGCCATTGGATGAGCCTGACAGTCCGTGCAAAGCTGACGGCCATCCGTCATCACATTCTTTGTTCCGACAGGCCGAGAAGACGGCGGCCAATGCCGGCATTCCCTTCGTGGTGGTGGGCCGCAACATGAGTGCCGAGAACCTGCGCACCGCGCTCACGGCGCTGCTGGAGCCCGGCTCGGAGGCGGCGGCAGCGGTGGCGGCGCGGGCAGCGGCAGCGCGGGTGCCTTCCGCGGCGGAGCTCCAGGCGGCGCGCGCGGACCTGATGCGGGGGCTGAGCGGGTTGGCGGCGGGTGGTGGCGGCAGCGCCCAGCAGCAGCCGCAGTAGAGTGAAGGAGATGTCGTGATGGCGCAGTATCAGTTCGTGTCGCGGATGGCTTCCTGATTGGGGTGGTCAGTTCGAGCCCGAATGGATGCTCGTAGGGTGAGGAGTCGGGGAGAAGCGGAGCGGGAGCGACGGCATTCGCGCTGGATAGGGCGAGGCGTTTGTCCAGCGTGCACTGGCGTGCACATCCAGAATATGCATAGAGGCCACTGGTGTCACAGCTCACATGCCACGGTAACTTTTGCATGCTCAACACTGCACCTGCCTGTTCCATACCTGCTCCCTCAGCACCTCACAGCATGTGCGCACCGCTGCAAGGACGCAGGAGGAACGCGCGGTGCGAAGTATAGCGGTTGTCTGCGTGGCAGCCAAGACCTTCGCTAACCAGGTCTTAACCCGGCGGAGCTATACTGCTACACTGCAGCTGTGTTTCTACGAGTCCAGCAGCACGCGCTACACCCTTCCTGCTGCTGCCGGAACCTGGCGATGCATCCTCGACATCCCCTCGTGCTCATAGTCTTGCATCAGCGGCCGCAAACACCTTATATTAAAAGAGGAAGCCATATTTGTGACGTTGCGGCTGCTCGCGGCTCAAACGGTGCGAGGGCGTTTTGGGACGTTGCTAGGAGCGAGTCTCGCTCCGGGGCGCAGGCGGGCCGGCTCGCCCCAGCTCAGCGCCCTGCGCCGAGGCCTTTCGTGTTGTAGTCGCCCGGGACCCACCAAGCAAACTATCTTATACAGCCATAACAGCTTCCAAATAAGCAACAACTACGCACTGCAGAGCGTGCGACATTCCCGAAAAGGCAATTGCGCCTCCTGCACTCGAAAAAGTCGACTCCGGCCAGCTCAATCATGTTATGTGGCATCATAAGCTAACTCAAGCCGCGCGTAGGGAGTGCTAGGCCTTTCAGCGGCCAACCGACAACAATATGACTGCCTCGCCCAAATTAGCTGAGAATGGCAGGGCTGCGGCGGGGGCGAAGGATAAAACCGCCAAACAGTCGTCCAGCGGTGACACTGGCGGTGCCAGCGGGAAGAAGGGCAAGGCGCCGAAGCAATCCCGGAAGTGGTCTTCCGCCGAAGTCGAGGCGCTCCTCAAAGCCGTAGCGGCGCTAGGTAGCAGCGACGACATTAACTGGTAAGGCTGAGTCGCAGAAGCCGGCGTTCCTACTGGCACCTCAGCCCTACGTGCTCTACAACTCGACGTCACGTTTTGGGCCCACTGACTGCAGGGTGGAGGTGGCGAAGAGCGTCCCGACACGCTCCGGCAAGCAGTGCCGCGAGAAGTGGCGCAACGACCTACGGCCCGACATCTCAAAGGATCCATGGAGTAGCCGCGAGGAGTACATTGTGTGCAGGTGCGTGCAGGAATGCTGGGACGAGCAGCGTTGGGACATAGCGGGGTGACACGCCACGTGTCCAGCCCTCCCGCCGGCTTGCTTCAGAGCCTGCAAGGCAGCGCCGGCGCGTGACTCACATGTGAACATGCTAGAGCTTCAGTGCAGACTTGGAATTAGCTCAATGGACTCCTGATGACTGTCTCTCCGGCAATTCAGATGCGTTGTATGTGCATTCACGGCCACGCACGGACTGCGCAGGGTGCACTGCCAAGTGGGCAACCAGTGGGCTGACATAGCCCGGTTTCTGCCGGGTCGAGCTGAGAACTCCATCAAGTAAGTTGAATCTGAAGGGCGTGCATTTGTGTTTTGTGCTCCGGTAAGCATCTGCTAAGTAGAGCGGTGTAAGAGGGAACTGTGGACAACGTTGCTCCTCTGTCCGGTGCACAGGAACCACTACAACGCAACGCTACGCTCAAAGGCGGAGGCCAAGCCGCCGTCCCTGCTGTGGGTGAGTCTTCAAAGTCGTTGACCGAAGCTGATTTGTGCCCAGCCGCATGGCGATTTGAAAATCTTCACCTTCTGTAACCCTTCCGGACTTGTTACACTCCGACGCCGCATTCGGCAACACACTGCACGCGCTCTTCCTTCTTTGACATGCACACCCCGTCACCCACTACCACTTCCCTAGGTGTACGGCAAGCAGGTGCTGGCCAACGACGGCTGCACCTCCCTGGAGCTCTTTAACCGGGCGCTCAAGATCTATGCCGGGCTTCCAAACGTGGAGCCCCTTGATGCCTTTGCTGTGGACGACGACTCGCTGGACGTTAGCGGTGGTGGCAGCACTGGCGGGCGCGGCGACAGGGGCGGGGGCGCATCGCTGCGGCCGGTGGCGCGCGGCGGCAGCCTGGCGGGCGGCAGTGGCCGCCGTCCACGCAAGAAGCACCGGCGTTGGGGCAGCGGCTCAAGCGATGAGACAGAGTCGGGCGATGACATGCTGTCCAGCTTCTCAGACTCGACGGACACGGAGGACGGCCGCCCCGCCCACCGCGCCAGCGCGGGCACGCGCGCGGCATCGGTGGCAGCAGTGGCGGTGGTGGCAGTGGTTCCGTGCCTGCTGGCGCCAGAAGACGTGGCAGCGCCGCTGGCGCCCGCGGTGCCGGCGTCGCCGGCACAGGAGGGCACACCTCTGGCGGGTGGCTTCCCGGCCGCATCGCCAGCGCCAACGCCCGCGGGCCGGCACCATGTGTGCGCTGTGCGGCATGGGCCCGCCGGCAGGTCGCCTATGGCAGCTGCACGCCGCGCTGCAGCCACCGCAGCCGTGACAATGGCCGCTGACCCATTCAGCAGCGCCTGGGACGCAAGCGGCGGCCTTAGCCCGGGCGCCTTCGGTAGCCATGCGTCGCTGGGCGTGGACTGGCTCAAGCAGGAGGCAGGCGAGCTTAGCCCCACCGCCCTAGGCTTCCACATGTCGCCTCGCGGCGATGCCGGAGCGCTCAGTGACTTCTTTGGCCCAACCTCAGACGTTATGCAGCAGCCGCGCGCGAGGTCGCCCACATCGGCCTCGCCCGCTGCCGCTGCGGGCGGCCCTGGCGTGGCGCAGAGCGCCGTTGCGGGCGGCATGAGCCGCGCGGGCTCCGGACTGCATCGCAGCCGCTCGGCTTCCAGGCCCATCACAGCTGGAGCAGCGGGGCCGGCACTCGGTGTGGCAGTGTACTCGCCGACGGGGCGCAACTCACCGCCTCCGCCGCCGGTTGTGGTGATGTCGGAGAGCGACGTCTTCTGCACCGCATGCTACCACCCGGCCCTGGACAGCACCAGTCCGCATCCGCTACTGGGGCCCACGGCGCCACATCACTTACAGCAACAGCAGCAACAGCGAGGGCAGGACGGGCCCACCTTTGCCGGTCAGCTGGCGCACCTGTCGCCGCGCGGGCTTGGCCCCATGCTGCAGGGTAGAGGTACTTTTGGGCGTGCTGGCAGCATGCCCCAGCCGCTGGAGCCCAAGCGGACATCTCGTCAGGCGCTGCATGTGGAGCCTGCTGCTCACGCGGACATGCCGGCCGAGGAGGACACTTTGATGGCAGCAGCTTCGCTGGGACTGGATGACTTTGTCAATGAATTGAGTGACTTAGGCGGCCTTGGCACCCTTGGTGACGGCAATGGCGATGGCGGCGGCGACGGCGACGGCGGTGCCGCCGCCGCGGCCGCCGTTTCGCCTGACGGGCAGGCTACTGGCGGAGCGGCCGGCGATAGGGTTGCGGCGGGCGGCTCGACGCTGTCGTTGTCCAGCAGCGACGATGCGGCTGGCGGTGCGCTCGGGGCAGGCGCGGTGACCAGTGCAAAGGTCTGCCCTGCGGCCTCCTGCGTGTCACCGCCGCTAATGTCACCGACCGAGCGCTGGCACAGGAGCGTTTTTGATGAGATGGGAGGTGAGTCTGGGGCCGAGCCGTGCACGTGTGCGTTGCTTGATCGTGCGGGGCATTCAAGCCAAGTCAACTGGTTTGACGTTCAACCGTCCATGCTTGTTTCTACAGACGGTGGCGAGCTGGCCGAGCTGCTTGCGGACATACACTGCGATGGCGCCGCGGCCGCGGCAGCACTATCCATCAGGCCTAGCTCGGGCGGCGGCGCTGAGGCTGCGGCGGCGGCGGCGGCGGCGGATGCCGCCGTGGCCTGTAGTCACGGCTGTGGCACCCATCAGGCTGATGCCTCCAGCCTGCAAGACCAGCTGCGGCTCCGCAGCGCTACTCTTCCCGGGGTGCTCGCAGCAGCAGCCGCGGCGGCGGTGCTCAATCCGCTAGGCATGGCGCCGCCACCAGCAGCTGGGGGCCCACCAGCTGCGGCACAGCTGTTGCAAGGCGGGCTGGAGGCATCAGGCGCGGGCTCAGCGCCCGGGCTCTCGCAGGTGTCACTGCAGGCGCTGCAGCTGCTGCAGTTCCAGCAACTGCAACAACTGCAGCAACTCCAGCAGAGGCTGCAGCAGCAGCAACAGCAGCAACAAGGCCAGCAGCAGTTGATAAGCAGTGGTGTTGGGCAGGTTGCCCGCGGTGCCGGTTCACATGCGATTGGCACAAGCACCGGTGCGTCGGCGCAAGCAGCCACACCACCTACTGCAGCAGGGCTAGCTGTGCCCGGCGCGACCTGTGTAAGCGATTCCAAGTCTAACAGCTCTCAACCACCGCCTTCGAGTACCCAGGCGGTGCCACTCCTGCCGCAAGCGGCGTCGGCTATGCTTGTCGCGGCGGCAGCGGCGGCCGCACTACAGCAGCAGGCGAACCCGATGACGGCGCCGCCTTTCCAGTGCACGGCGGCCCTCAAGTCCAGCGTCCTCAAAGCCAGGGCCGCTGCCGCGGCGGCCGCCGCCAGCTGCCTGCAGCATCAGCAGCCCGGCACACTACTGGGGCTGGGCGGACCGTTGTCCCTGGCGGCTAGCGCGGTCGCCGCCGCGGCAGCTGCGGCGGCTGCGACGGCGCCGCCACCTACGCGCATGATACCCATCAACCAGGGCGGCGTGGAGCTGCCGCCATCGCTGATGCAGCAGCAACAGCGGCGTAACTATGCGTAGACGCCATGTACCATTATTCACATCCGAATAGACTTGACGCGGTTGACAGGCAGGGAATAAGCAGCAGCAATGCTGACATGGCACTGGATGAGACCCATTCGACAATTTGACGTGTGCGGCAGTGTGGTATTTTACTGAGGCCTATAGCAGTTTTTGGGGCTTGGCTTAGCAATGAACAGACTCATGCAAGGCAACGTGCACACGGGCCTCTGAAACATGCGGCGCCGTTGAGAGGGAATGGGCGGCCATGCGCATCCTAAGCAACAGAATACTTCGACGACAGTCGCCGGTCGGGATGCACGAAGGGGATGCAGGTGCGGTACTCTTACACGCCGCCTCGCAATATCATCACGAAGGCGAATGCCGAGCCAGGCTAAGCACGTTGGCAGGGAGTGTACAAAAGAGCAGAGCCCCTAATGCCCGAGGTATCCCATACGTGCGGCACTTGCGTGCCTAGGGACTGGGCAGGGAGCGGGTGTTACCGCATGTTCTAGAATGCGACATGCTAAAGCGAGGCAGTCAGGACTGGTGAGGGTTTAGGGTTTAGGTTTCAGTCCTGGTGCGTGCACGCTGTGTGGCGTTTCGGGCGCTGGTGTGAGGTAGGCGCGTGATTGCAGGAGACGAGCAACCAACAAATGCGCGTCTGCCCTGGGGCCGGGGTGCCCCTGCCCTGGGGCCGAGGGCCAACAAGTGTCAAGAGCTCTTGGTGGTGTGCGCGTGTGGCGTGTAATCACAGGGAGAGCTTACGGCAGCAGACCATGGTGAGAGCCAGGGACAGCAGACGGTACGACGCGGGCAAATGACGCAGCCGTGTCAACAACATGCTTACAATGCACCCAACAATACTACCAACTAGCGCATGGGCTTGCGGGCGTGGCTTGCGGGCGGAGCAGGCCGCCCCGGCCACTGCGATTGTCAGTACCTACAGCCCGTCAACAACGCCCACTGGTAATGCCAGACCTGCCAGCCCGCTAATGCTGCATCATCCTGCTGCTATCGCTTAAAGCACTTGCTCGGGATCTTCTACCCTACCCTGCCGTAAGTTACTCCTGAGCAATTGCGCGTCTCTTCCGCGCCATCGGGCCTTCGGCCCCCTGCACATCAGCCTCAGTTGCAATCTGCCTTAACGTCCTCCAGTCCCACCCAAGCCTTGTGCTGCTTGTTTACTCTAGGAAGATTTGGATGTTATCGCGACCCGAGTTGAGGTTGACGAGGGGCTGCCCCGGCTGGGGCAGCACGCCGCCCGGCCCCATGGCCTGCTCCAGCATGGACTGCGGGTGAAGGCGGGGAGGGTGGGCGGGGCGGAACTTGTTGTTGTTGTTGTTTCAAGCCCAATAAACCATACCCGCTTGAAATGATCATGATGATCAGCGGCGAGCGAGAGGCAGGGCAGCGGCAGCACGCTGTGCGCAGGAACAAATGCTTTACCCTGACACCGTGCAATGTGAGGCGCACGACGCCCTATTGCGGCTGCCGGCGCGCACGCACACCTGAATGTTGAGGCCCGAGACCTGGGGCACCAGCGCGGACAGGCCGTTCAGGAAGCCTGCGCGCACGCGACCGCCAGCGCATGACGCACATCACCAGGTGTTGGTTAGTTTAATCAAGGGGCGTGTGAGCAGTACGAAACAGAGCGCGTGCCTACCCTGACACCCAATGCCACTTTGCCCACGACCGCCTCTGGCCCCCGCCAAGCCAGCCTCACCCGCCGGCACGCGCGTCTCCAGCTTCACCACGCCGGTGTTGATGTCCGCGATACGCACGCGCAGGCTCATGTTGCGACGGTAGTTGGGGTCGGAGCCCGCGCCGCCCGCGCCGCTGCCGCTGGACTGCTGCTCCGCCGGCGCGGCCTTGGGCGCGGAAGGCACAGAGCTGGTGTAGGAGGAGGAAGACCCGTAGGATGAGGAGGAGGAAGAGCCAGAGGAGGAGGCGGTGGAAGAGGAAGAGCGCGGGGTGTCCTTGGGCAGCGGCCACGACGCCGACGGCGAGCTGCCGGGCTCTGCGGCAAGCCAAATTCGCATACCGTACAGATAGCAAGTCAAGAAGGTGGCAGCATGCAGCAAGTTATTCTGCCAATGCAAGAAGCTGCAGGAAGCATAATGGTTACCGGTCACATACCGTACTATCGCATGGCCCGGTGCAGGACCTACCATCCACCACCACGGGCTCGACCACTGGCGGTGACCGGGTCGTCGTGGAACTGTAGGTGCTGCTGCTGCTGCTGCTGGAGGGCGGCGGCGGGGGTGGGGGAGGGGGCGGCGCCGCGGAGCTGCTGTGTGCAGGGCCGGACGCGGCCGAGGAGGTGGGGCTGCTGATGGCGTAGCGCTTCTCCTCCGCGTAATAGTCCTGCGGCGAGTCCGGTCGAGGAAGGGGTTTAGGCCCAGCTAGCATAAGGTAGGGCCTGGGTGCAGGTCAAGCGCCAGCAGTACGGCCTGCCTGCAAGGCGCAAGCAACTCTTGCGAATTTAGAGACACACACCAACACCCGCCAGCAGCAAGCGGCTCGCGCCCGGGTCTCACCGGGAAGCCCACAGCCGCCTGGATGTCGGCGAAGGTGCCCAGCGCCTCCACCGGGGGCACGCGACCGCGGCGCAGGCCCTCGAGTGCGTCCTACATGTCGAGAGGTTTGCAGTGAACAGTGAACAGGCCGGAAGGCTGGGCCTGGTGTCGACCACGCGTCCGTCCTCGTTACCCCAAAAAACCTTGCAAATCCCCACACTGTACTTCTCTGCCCGCGACCGCCCCAATAGCACCCATGGCCACCGCCGCAACTCTCTACCCTCACCCGAAGAAGCCCTCTTCCCATGCGTTGCTCAGCCACTGAGGCCAACCTGGCGGCCCCGGCCCGCATACCTCTCCTCTTCTCGCCCCGCCCCGCCCCGCTCGTGGCCGCCCGACCCCCTCACCTGCATCGCCCGGATGGACACGCCCAGCAGCGACAGCGGGTAGGCCACCAGCTTGAAGCCCATGGCCTGCAGTGCGCTGGGCGGCAGCACCGGCGTCTTGCCGCCGCCCTCCAGCATGTTGGCCATCTGCAGCGGCGGAGCGCGGGGACAGCAGGCACCGAGAGGTTCAGCCAGTGGGGCAGGTGTGCGGGGCAGGAGGTGGAGCTCAGGACCGATGCGGCTTGGGCCCATACGTACACGACATACGGTACTTGCACTGCGCCCCAGCCCTTCTCATCAGCCCGCCGGCTCCCACCCACGCGCGCACGTACCTTGGGCACGCTGGCCGCGGCTCCGCCCAGGCGCGTGAACGCGCGCATCTCGTCCTCGCTCTCCAGCGCATCAATGAACAGCACGTCCGCGCCCGCGGCGGCGAAGGCCTGCGAAGGCACGTGCGCACGTGCCACACACCAGACACAGCAAACCATTTTCAAGCTCCCCCGCCACCATTTGTCACCTGGCCTCGGTCGGTTTGGCCCGCCAAATCGGGAACACTTGGTGACCGCTCTCGGCTCCAAACGCCTGCCGCTCTCACTAACTCCCTCACTTCTCTGTCGGTTGGTTTGCTTTGGGCTCTGGAGCGAACTACCCGCCCACCACACCCGCACGCCCCCACCCGCACGCCCCCACCTCGGCGCGCCACAGCGCCTCCTCCAGCGACACCGCCTGCCGCGCGTCGGTGCGCGCCACGATGAGGATGTCCGCGCCCTCGTTGCGCGCGTCCACCGCAGCCCGGATGCGGGACACAGCCTCCTCCCGCCCCACCACGCGCTTGCCGCGCACGTGACCGCAGCTCTTGGGCGCCACCTGTGGTCGCCCCAACCCCACGTGTGCGTGTGTGTTTGCGTGCTTGTGGCTGCACTTTACATGGGAGATCATGCGACCAAGATGCATGGCTTTAGCGGGCAAGACCCCTCCAAAATACGTGTTGCGGCTGTGTGTGCTTTGCCGGCAGCAGCCCCTGGCGCTCACCTGGTCCTCAATCAGGATGCCGGCAAAGCCCGCCTGCGTACAACCCCCCATGCATTGGGTTTGGTTTAGTTTGGGCTGGTAACCACAACCCCCCCCCCCCACACACATGGGGGAAACACGTCAAGTCAAAGCACATATGCTTGGGCAGGTAAGCGGGCACCCCCAGCTTCTCTCGCCTGGCCTCACAACGGCCCCACAAGCCCTTGAAGAGCGCCTCCTCCCGCACCCGATGCCGCCACCACCCCACCTTACCCCCGCGTAGCCGCGCACGGTGCGCTTTACGTTCATGGCGTTGCCGTACCCGGTGTCGCCGTCACCGATGATGGGCATGCTGTGCGTGGCCTCATGGATGTTGCGGCCCTGGAGGAGGCATGACGACGAGAGAAGAAGGGCAGGGCAGGGCGGAGCAGTTGCAGAGGGCAGTAATTATGCGTGCGCCGTGACCGGACATAGTTTGTGGCCCGCGTACAGGCCTGGCCTGGGCAGCTCCGGCCGTCACAGCTGGTTGCCGGTTTACAAGTGCGCCCACCTGCGCACCTTCCTCTACCAATCCGCATTCTATCAGCTGCACCTGACTGTGCCGCCCACCGCACTCGCATTGTTGCTTTTGGGTCTTCCTTTCAGTTTTCCAACCCACCTTGCCTTTGGGTTCTAGGAAGAACTACCCACCCACCCTACCCACCCATCCCACCCACCGTGTCCAGCATCTCCGCGTAGCTGATGAGACCGGTATCGGGCGCCCCCAGCCGCGCGCCGGCGGTGCAGAAGCCGCTCATGAAGGCGTAGGGGAAGCCAGCCTGCTCAATGAGCTTGGCGGACAGCGCGTCGTGGCAGCAGGGGCCCTAGGAGGCGACGTGCGGCAAGGGGTGGAGGAGGCAGAGGCGGGGGTGGAGTGCATACGAGTAAGTACTATGGTGTGGGAGAGGGTGTCATGGGTAGGGTAAACGTGAACGTGGATAGACATGGGTGGGTTGAGTGAAGAAGGCGCGTGGGCCCCTTGTTAGGGATCCAGCAATAATGCCTTTACCAGCAATCCGAGGAGACCTGCATCCTAATGGGGCCCCAACGTATCCTGACCTCAGGTTCCGTCAGGACCAAGCTCACATGGCGTCCGGAACGGCCTGCCAGGCGCCGGGGCCCCCGCAGAAGCCCCCGCCCACGCTTGCGCACCACCAGCTCTGCTCTCTCTCACCAGCAGGATGTCGTTTCCCTTCAGCAGCCGGCGCAGCTCGGCGGTTCGGCTGTTCTTCATAGTCGCGGACACGGACACGGTGCGCGTCCGGCTGGCAGCAGCTGCGCGCAGCAGCGAAGCCATAGGCGCACGCCGGGCTGAGGCGCCCGGCTGTGTCGCTGCCAGAGAGCGCATGGTTTCTATGGCGTCGTGTAACCACGCGAGCGAAGCGCGGACTCTGGAAAGGGATCGACAGGTACGTGCGCGTACAGCAGCTCAATTGTATCTGCGGATGGATCAGGCGGGTTAACAGCTTCGTATCCCAACGATCGCAATGCTTTCATATGTCGCGCGGAGCTCCTGTAGGCTGAGAGAATGAGGCCGCATGACTCCCATGCAGTTAAGAAAGGAAGGTTCTGCGTTTGAAACATAAAATTAAGTGTTTGCATATGTTTAACAATTCAAACTTGCATAATAGAGCACAGAACACGGCAGCAAAAGCTTTGTCAAGAGATGGGCGCGGCGTGCGCGGACGACGCTGTTGCTGATATCGAGGATTATGCTGAAAGTGCGATAGATGACGTGCGGCCAGCGCGCCCTGCGTTCATTGGACGGAGGGCAAAGCTGCCAGACGATGGGTCGGCGCCAGCGAGCGTGCCCGGGACACAGGTGCGCCGCGCTGCTTTTGGAGCGCGGGGGGTTAGCATTGTGGGCTTGTCGTCGTGCTCGGGGTAGACTACGAATGGATGGGAGGGCGTCGAGACCTGGGTGTTGCTCTTACACGGCCCCTGGTGCGCAACACCTCGCGCACCGGCCACAGGCTGTGTGGGTGAAGACTTTTGGCTGCTCGCACAACATCTCAGACTCGGAGTACATGGCGGGGCAGCTCAGCGACTACGGCTACAGGTAAGCCGCCTGCGGGGTGGGGGGTGTCATCTGTTACTGCTGCCTGCGCCCTCGTGCAGCCCGCCTCCCCCGCACACCGACATCCCACTTCACAGACAGCCTACTCTTGCACACATCTTCCCAGCCATTCCGGCATCACCACTGCTACCCTACCTCCACCTCCAAATCCCCTCTTACATCCTCACATTATCACAACACAACACCCGCCGCGCCAGGCTGGTGGACGACGCGGCGCGCGACGCAGCCGACCTGTGGCTCATCAACAGCTGCACCGTCAAGGGGCCCAGCCAGGCGGGCATGTCCAACCTCATCGCCGCGGGCAAGGCGGCGGGCAAGCACGTGGTGGTGGCGGGCTGCGTGCCGCAGGTGGGTGGCCTGGGGACGGAGGCGGAGGAGGCAGTGGTGGCGGCAGGCTGTGTGGCGGATATGGTCGGCGGGCACGTGAGGCGATGGTGCCGTGTGCGTGTTGTGGACGCTCTAGGGTGATGGCTGTGGCGTTGGCTGCATGGTCCACAACGCGGGAGTGGTGTGCTGTTGGCGCATGAGGGGACCCACTTCGGGTGCGCCTAAGCTGTGGCATCAAGCTCCTGACCTTCCGCATCCACTTACCTGCATGTGTATCCCTGGTGGCAGGGTGACAAGAGGCTGCCGGAGCTGCAAGGCGTTAGTGTGCTGGGTAAGACGTGAAGGGGTTAGGTTTTAGGATTCGCTGTGGGCTCTGGACTGGGACGGCACCACCCTCCCAGTGGACTGCGTCTGCCCACGGCATTGGGCCCCACCCGCTGCTTCACACACACACCCATGCTGCTCTGTGTCCCCTCCTCTCCTCTGTCATGCAACCGCCGCCACTGCTCCACCGCGTGCTGCTGCGCTACCCCGCACACGCACACACACACACATACACGCACTCCACACAGGTGCCTCTCTCCGTTTCCGTTTACCAACACACACACGCACTCCACACAGGTGTGACCCAAATCGACCGAGTGGTGGAGGCGGTGGAGGAGACGCTGCGGGGGCATACCGTGAGCCTGCTGGCCAAGAAGGCGCTTCCGCGCTTGGACCTGCCCAAGGTGTGGGGTTTGCGTGCTCAGAGTAGCCGCGGCGGGGGGTCAGAGGGCCATGGTTTAGTTCACGATGAGAGCTGCTGGTGGCGCTGTTATCTACCTACCTGCCAGCCTGTTTGGCTGCCAACCTCGGCTCCCCGTATCGCCCCCCCCCAGGTGCGGCGCAACCGGCACATTGAGATCGTGCCCATCTCCACCGGCTGCCTGGGCGCCTGCACCTACTGCAAGACCAAGCACGCGCGCGGCCACCTGGGCTCCTACGACCCCGCCGCGCTGGCGGAGCGCGTGCGCCAGGCGGCGGCAGACCCCTGGGTGAGTGGGTGAAGTTATGGCGTGGGACTTGAGGGAGGGGCAGCGGGCTTGTGGGGGCCCGAGGAGACTAACTCTCAGGGCTTGAGAGGATGGCATGGGGCGACTGCAGGTGCAGGTGCAGGTGCAGGTGCAGGTGCAGGTGGCTTCGGCGGCTGGGTGCGTGTCTTAAGGCCCAGGGGCGTCCAGAGGTACACGCAGTGCACCGCGCACCGCACGCCTGACGATACAGGCTCGGTTTGATTGCTCCTCCCCGTTGGAGTCGTCGTCCTTCTCCTCCTCCTCCTCCTCCTGCCACTGCCTGTCTCACCTTGGCGCCCGCCTCTCGGTGCTCTCAGGTGCGCGAGATCTGGCTGAGCAGCGAGGACACGGGCGCCTACGGCCGCGACATCGGCTCCTCGCTGCCGGCGCTGCTGGACGCGCTGATCGGCGTGCTGCCGCCCGACGGCCGCACGCTGCTGCGCGTGGGCATGACCAACCCGCCCTACGTACTGGAGCACCTGGAGGTGCGTGACGGCGGCAGGGGCCTGGGTGCGGGCTGGGGTGTGGGCAGGGGGAAGGGGTGGGTGGGTGGGCGGGTGATGGGCGGCCAAGGGATGGGCGATGGACGGCGGCGGCCGGGGCTGCGGGGGCTTGCAGACCCTGGAGAGGGCGGCAGGCGGTGGCACGGGGCGGCTGCCGCCGTCTTGGGGCCTCGCTGCCAACTGAACCGCCATGCCATCTCCCGCACCTGAAACCCTGGCACCTGAAACCTCCGGTCACCTGACCGCTTGCAGGCCCTGTGCAAGGCGTTGCGACACCCGTGCGTCTTTTCCTACCTACATGTACCAGTCCAGGTGAGGTCACCTTTGTGGTCGCTGGATCTGTTTGGGGTGCAACCTCGTTTGATTCCACCTCACATGTCTCCCCCATACGCCCCGCTAAAACTCCTTGCAACGCCCGCCGCCCCGCACACGCCCTCTCCTCGCCCAGAGCGCCAGTGACCCGGTGCTGGAGGCAATGAAGCGCGAGTACACCGTGGCGGGTGAGTGTCCGTGTCCGTGTCCATGTCGTGCGCACCGACCGGTTTGCGTGACTGTGTGTGTCGTAGAGCCTACGTGCGTGGCTTCGCGTTCCTTTCAGGCCGCGGCTGCGCTGTACTTGGCTTGGCTTGGTGACCGCGCTTGACTGTGCTGTGCTCGCTAAGTGGGCTGGGCTGGGTGGCCTTGCTCGACCAAACGCCACACTTCCACATGTACGTACCAACGAGACCTGCACTCCCACACGCACTTACCTCTGCGCACGAACCTGCTGCTTCCCCTCTTGTCACGATCACACATCATGGTTTCAGAGTTCCGCCGCGTCATCGACACGCTGCTGGCGGGCGTGCCGGGCATGGAGCTGGCCACCGACATCATTACCGCCTTCCCCGGAGAGACGCCCGAGGACCACGCGGCCACGCTGGAGCTGCTGCGCACCTACCGCTTCCCACACACCCACATCTCCCAGTTCTACCCGCGGTGCGTGCTTGCGTGTGTGCACTTGCATGCGAGCGTGTTGTTTGTAAGCGGGTGGGCGGGGCGGGCGGGCGGGCGCGTGAGCGACCGGCTTGCTTATAGTGTGAGGCAAGGACGTGCCGCGTGTGGCGGCGGTAGGTGGCCTGTTCGCGACGCGATGGGTGGTGTGGCGCGGCTTCGCTGGATGGGCGAGTCGGAGGCGCTTCAGAGTTTCTCTGCATGTTATGCTCAAGGTTGGCTTTGCACCTGTGCAATTGTAACGCCGCCGCCGCCGCCGCCACTGCTGCTGCTGCAGGCCCGGCACGCCAGCGGCGCGCATGAAGAACAAGATCCCCACGCAGGTAGGAGAGGGCCACTGAGCGGGTGTGATGACACGCTTGTGCTGCTGGTGCACCTGGAGGTACAGCCGCTTGCCGGCAGGCGCCTGTTTGGGCGCCAGCAAGCGGCCATCAGGGCACGATACCCAGGAGGCCACATGCTACGCATGGCCGCCGTAGCGCGCGCCTAGGTCACAGGTCTGTTTCCAACTCCACTCCGACTCAAGCGCTGTTGTTGCATTTGCAACCTTCTTTCGCTCCATCCGCACGCCCACACGCACGCACGCACGCGCCCTGCAGGTGTCCAAGCAGCGCTCGCGGGAGTTGGCGGCTGAGGTGGACAGCTGGGGCGACGTGTACCAGCACCTGGTGAGTGGTTGGGTGGGTGGGGCAGGCGGGGGGCAGCGAGCAGGCGGTCGTGCGCGAGGTGCATGGGCACACGTGGGTGCATGGGTGCCGCAGGGCACATCGCGCTGGTGTTTCATCCAGTGCGCGGTATGTGTGTCGCCGTGCCTGTCGGCGTCATCCGCGCGCACCCGCGCACCTCTGTTCACCCGTCTGTCCGTGTCGTGCCTGCCGGCGGCAGGTGGGCACGGTGCAGCGGGCGGTGGTGGTGGACACGGCGGCGGACGGCGTCAGCCTTGTGGCGCACACGCGCAGCTACACACAGGTGGGTGGGATGGGTGACGGTCGGCCGCGCTCGTGCGCCGGTCCAGCGGCTATGCGCAGCGCCCCGCGCAACCTGTTGCTGGGGTAAGAGAGCGCACGGTGGTGCAGGTGTCACGGGCCGGGACGCCACCTTCGCCGGCGTGTCGTGTCGCCCTCACACCGCACCTTACCCCGCGCACACCCTTACCCCGGGCACGCGGCTCTGCCGCCTGGCCTCCGTGCACAGGTGCTGCTGGAGCCGCAGCCGGGCCTGATGGGGTCGGTGGTGGACGTGGCCATTGAGTCGGCCTCGCGCTGGTCGGTGCGCGGCCGCGTGGTGGGCTGGCACTTCAGGTGCGCGGTGGGGAAGCGGGCGGGCGGGTGCTGACTGGTGAGGCGGTGGCGATGCCGGAGGTTGGGGGCGGGCGACTGTTGAGCTATGGGGGCTGGGTGCTGCGGCGCGTGCCGTGTATACTAGGCCAGAAAGTGCGTTGCTCTGAAGTGCTCGCGGCCAGCAGAAAGAACTGGCAAGGGTTGCAACATGTGGCACACTGTTGCAGGCCGGACAATGTGGTCGTGGAGGAGCCGGTCACATCTAGCTCGTCATCGGCGAAGGCATGCGCGCCGGCCGCCGCGGCCGGCTGCTCACCGAGCGAGTGCTGCGGCGGTTCTTCATGTGGTGGAGGCGGCAGCGGTGCCGCGGCCGGCGGCAGCGGGCCGGGGGCGTGCAGCGGAGTGGCGGCATCAGGCGTAAGCGACAGCAGGGGGGACTGCGAGGGCGCGGGGATGGTGGGGTGCGGGACGACGTCGTGTGCCTGCATGGAGGGCGACTCTGGGCCTGCAGCAGCAAGCAGCAGTAGCAGCAGTAGGGGGGCAGTTGCGGGGTCGGCAGCAGCAGCAGCAGCAGCAGCAGCAGCAGCAGCAGCAGCAGCAGCAGCAGCAGCACGACAAGCAGAGCAGCGGTCCCAGGCGGCGGCTGCAACGCCCGGCAGCGCCTCAGCCGCCGCACAGTCAGTGGCGCCATCATCCACGTCCTCACAACCGACGGCAGCAGCCACAATCCTCGTGAGCACTGCGCTGGGCGGCAGCGCATCGAGTGGCGGAGGCGGGCAAGAGGCGGACTCTAAGCCCTCTACGTCCGCATCTTCTCTTGACGCAACAGCAACAGCAACATCGCCAGCAGCAGCAGCAGCAGCAGCAGCAGCAGCAGCAGCAGCAGCAGCAGGGGCTGCCAGCAAGCAGCCTCCTGCCGGGTTGTCAGGTGGGCTGCTGTTGCTGGCGGTGGTGGCGGGGCTGGTGGGGATGTTGCTGGCGGGCACGGCCGCGTTGCTGGAGATCGTGTACGGCATAGGCGGCAGCTTGTTGGACTCGACAGGGAGTGTGGCGACACATGCGGGGTCGGCGCCCGCTGGTAGGTGAGAGAGCCACGCAGAGGGCCGTAGGTGCGTTTGGGTCCGGCCTAGCGGTATGTTGCCTGGTTCAGGAGCAGATGGAGTAGTAGAGTTTATGCCGCGGCTCCGTACTGCTCCGTGTGGAGTGGAGGCGCAGCGGTGTGATGCTATGACGCGTAGCGATGCAACCGAATGGTGCGCAGCGTGGCTTCGAACTTACAGTCGCACCCAGCTTTGGTTATGTGCCGGGGCGGGGTTGACCTACCTGGTGCGGTGCACCTCCACGGTTGGGGCTACAAAGAAAAGTCCGATTATCATGTGACGCGTCTCGCGTGCTACCTCCTCCATCCGCGTCTCACATCCCACACTCTCGCGTCTCACATCCCACACTGGTACTAAGGAAAAGCTTCAGGGCCACAGCGGCTTAAGTTGCTAGGGCAAAATGCAAGCTGTGCAACAACTGCGGCCAAAACGCCCCTCATGTCGGCCGTGTCACGTGTGAACCCCATGCACCCACACGCCAGCGTCGCGCGCCATGCTGAATACAGGCACACATCCACATGTTTACACCACCATCCATCTCCTCACAATCACGGACACGATGCGCGTGGCAGCGCCAACATGTGCTCCGCGACGCAAGATGCGCTCGGTGGTGGGCCTACGCGTATAGAATATATAGAATTGGGCAAACAAACCCTCGCTATTGTTGACAAATAATCAAGAGTATCATGCGGGATCAAGACAAGCCCATGGTCTGCGGCACGACTCAAGGTACCGTGCCCTTATCCATCGCCGCCGCCGTAACTGTCCACCCTTCGAGCCATCCCTTGCCACCCTTGGTAATATTATGCGGTCAAAACACATGCGCGCAACGGAAGGCCCAGCCCGAGGCAGGGCCAAAGTGGCACCCTTTCAGTGCCGGTCCTGCCAGACTTTTAATGATCCTAACACGAGCCGCGCGCGTGCGTGGTATGCGCCACGTCGGTCATGATTGACTCAAATCACTCAAAAGGAGCATACATTACACTTCATACTATACTCACGTAGATGCCGGGCGACTCGGGCCCGTTCAGGGACAAGGCTGCTGCAAAATGCTCTCAGAAACCCCTCAATGGGAAGGTGCAAAACTGCGCATCGTGTGCAAGCGTTGAGGCGGCAACGGGTCTCATCACGTATGCAGCAACCTGGCCCAAGGCACTACTACCGTCACGGTCACAATCAAGCTGCATCTTAGACATGGAGACACGCCGTCGCAGGCGAAGTCCGTCCATTAAAGTCGATTGATGGACAGGAGGACAGCTATGTGCACATAGAAATTCTTGCATGCAATCACTCCGAATCAGTCGGACCAGGACCAGGACGCATGACACACACAGCTCCCACCTCTCGCGTCTGTAGTCATGTGCACTGGGGGCCGCCAATGGGCGCGGCCCCAAACGGTGCCGCCCCCGCCGCATGCTTGCATGCTGGCAATCAGTAAGAGGCCTCCAGCACGGGCCGTCAGAGTAATCCACCCACTCACCAGGGGCCAACCGCGGCGGTCTCATGCCCCAAGGCCTCTTGTTTGTTATTGTATAGTCAGTCGTCCATCCAAACGTTTAAGCAGACAAGCAGAACATTTTGGTCAACCGGCACACACGGTTGTGTCGAAATGGCACGGCTACTGCCATGAGCGAGTAAGGAATTTGCTCTGCCTCTGCTAGTGCGGTGTTATAAATAGTACTGGTATGAGCAAACGCGGAGGTTTCTTGCGTCATCATTGATCACCCACTGCTCGGCACGCAACTCCGTACACCCCGTCCGCTGTCATAACCAATGCATATGCATGAATGGCTCGCCAGTCAGGACGATGCGGGTCTTCTTCGTTAGCTCAGTTACGCACGCGCTCATTTGATGAGGTTCACGCCGCCACGGTCTCTGATGTGCTGCTGCTGCCGCCCTCGGCGCCGCCACCTCCACCGCCGGCTTGCATGTCCATGGCGGTTCCGTCCATGTCAATGCCGTCTTCGAGCAAGATATCTGCATTGGTTGGGGGAACAAGCAAAACTGCTTAGCACCACAGCTTGTAACGCCATAGCGCCGAGCCTTGCTATCAGTTACGCGGCAGCTCCACACGCACCCGCGGCGGCGGCAGCATTGGAAGGCGCCCCCAGCGGCTGGCCCTGGCGCTGGCGGTACTCAATCTTAAAGTTGGCCTGCGCGCAAGTATGTAAACCGCAGTCGACAGCAGCAAGTTTAGACACAGTGACCGCAAGACGCACGCTGCCGCCGCCGCCGCAGCAGCAGCAGCAGCAGGAGCAGCAGAGTGCTAGCTGCTGCGCAGCGCACGCACGTCACGTCACGTCACGCACCTGGCGCAGCTTCTTGACACTCTCGTCGATGTCCTTGTCTGGGTTGTCGTATACCTCCTCCCGGAAGCGGTACAGGCTCTGGATCACGGCCTGCGGTTGACGGTAGGTTTGGGTTCGCAGCGGTCAGTTGTCGACGAACGGACACGCAACCAACACGCGCGCAGTGTGGTGAGCGAGCAAGCTTGCGCCGCATGGAGCGTCGCATGCGCCGCCGGGTGAGTCCCGTGTCACACACTTGTGCACCTAGGATGCATCCATATGTACGGCGTCAACACGTGATTGCCCCCCTCTGTTACTCCGGCGCTGCCGGTGCCCCGCCCCAACACCGCACCACCAGCCCCCGGCCCACACCCCACGTACACTAGAGCCCCCCCCCCCCACCTCGCATCGCTCGGCCTCATCCGGATTGCCTGAAGCCAGCGCGCCCTTCTTGTAGCGCTGGAAGGACTCAATCAGCTTGGCCATGGACTGCAGCTTGCGGTACGGCCAGCGTGGCACGCGGAACTTGCGGCAGTACTTTTTGAGCACTGTGACGCCGATGTTGAGCGCCGCCGCCGCCTCGTTGATGGGCAGGTGGTACACCTTGCGCAGCGCCTGCTTGGTGATCTCGCGCCGCTGGCCGTCCTTGACCGCCCGCACCACCAGCACAGAGTCGTCGTCCACGTAATACCCCTCGTCCACGTCATCGCTGCCGCCACCGCCGCCATCGCCGTTGCGGCCGCCCGACCGGCGCGCGCGGCGGCCGCCGCCGCAACCTCCGTCCAGGAAGTCATCTTCCAGATCGCTGTCGCTTCCCTCGCTGCTCTCCTCCTCTTCCGCGTCATCCGTCTCATATGATTCATCGTCATCCTCGCCGTTGCGGCGGCGGCGGCCGTTACCGGCGCCGCTGCCGCGCGCTGACTTGACGTCGGCGCCGCGCTGCTCCCGCCGGCTGCGCCGCACCCCGCCGGCGGCGGCAGCAGCCTCCGCGTTGCCGCCAGAGGCGTCTCCGCTTTCGCCGGCAGCGCCGTCGTCACTGGCGCCGCGGCCCACCACACCGGCGGCAATCGCCGCCGCCAGGGCAGCGGTGGGCGCCGTGCCTGTAGCCACGCCCGCTCCCGCCATAGACGCCGCCGCGGCTGCTGCCGAGGCGCCCATATAACCAAGGGGCGCCAAGCCGCTGCCGTCCTCCGACTTGATGGCAACTCTTCCGTCGGCTAGGAAGGTGTTGGAGCCCAGAAGGCTGGAGGGCGGCGGCGCGTCGCCTCGGTGCTGTTGCTGCTGCTGGCGGAAGCTGCGGCTGCGAGGCGTTCCGGGGGCGCCGCCACCGCCACCACCACCGCCACCGCCACCGCCGACAACCGCCGGGCTGCGAGGCGAGGTGATGCCGCCAGGAGAGCCGCAGGCTGCTGCGGCGGTGGCAGCCGCGGCAGCAGCGCCGGCGGCACTGGTGGTGCGGGCTAGACCGCTGTGGTGGCGCAGCAGGCTGCGGCCGCTGGGGTTGCGGGAGGCAGGGCCTGCAGACGAGCTGTTGCAGCCATCGGCGATGGCAAGGTGCTGCTGCTGGTTGTGGCTCTGCGGGTGCGTGCCGGCGGCGATCGAGCCCGAGGAGGTGCGTGCGAAGCCGAACGCGGCGGTGGCACCGCCGTCAGTGGCACAGCCGTGGCCGCTACTGCTGCCCGGCTGTCCAGCGCTACGCCGCGCCTCCTCCAAAGCGCGCAGCAAATGCTGCTGCTGCTGCTGCTGGGATGGCGCATGACTGCCAACAAAAAGAGGGCCAGCTGGGAGCTCGTGTGCGGCAACGTTGACCTGGATGCCTGCTGCTGAGCCGCCGTTGCAGGTTGCGACGCCGCCACCGACGGTGGAGCTGTTGGTGCCGCTGATGACGACGCCGTGCGCCATTATGATGTTTGCGGGAGGAGTGCTATTGAAGAGCGGCGGAATGGTAGGATGGCGCATCAGGACCTGCTGTTGTGGCGTCTTCTGCTGCTGCTGCTGCACCTGATGCATCATGGTGCTGATGGGCGGCCCCACCGGACTGATAATCATGGGGGCCGGCGGCATCTGCTGCAGGTGGTGAAGGTTCTGCAGGAGGTGTGCGTGCGGCGGTGGCGGCTGCAGGCTCCGCGCCAGCTGCTGTTGCTGGTAGTGGTGCTGCTGCACCTGTTGCAGCCGGTGGGCATCCACGAGCTCCACGCTTGCGGGGCCCATGTGGTAGTTGCCCATGCTGATGGAGCGCTGGATGACGCCGGGAGCGGCCGGCTGCTGCGGCTGGAGGTGCTGCTGGTGCTGGTGCTGCTGGTGTGGGGCCTGCTGCTGGGGCGCGTGAGGGTTGCCCATGATTGCGGCGGCCAAATTGTGTATGGGCGGCAGCGGCTGAGACAACGAAACGGGCTGCAGGTGCTGCAGGTGCTGCTGCAGCTGCTGCGTCAGCGCCACCTCACCCGCCACCGTGTGTGCCTGTTGCTGCATTTGCTGCACTCGCTGCAAACGCTCCTGCTGCTGAGTCTGCTGCTGGTGCTGGTAAACGCCGGTGCCTGGTGCGGGTGACGCTGATAGCTGCACCAGCGCCTGCGGCATCCACGGGGAGGGAGCGCTGACGGCTCCAGGCGGCTGCATCACAGCAGACAAGGAGCTGCCGCTGCCGGGGGGACCGCCGGCGCTGGTGAATGATGACCCCATGCCAAGCTGCGGACCGCCTGCTGGCGGAGTGGTGGTGCCGGCTCCATGGCCGCTGCTGGTGTGCTGTGTGACCAGCAGCTGGTGGTGGTGCTGCATCAGCTGCTGTTGCTGCTGCGCCGTGAAGAGCTGCACGCCTGCACCGCCGCCCACAGCCGTCCCTGATGCGCTGCCAGCAGAGGGCGCCGCCGAGAAGGACGGCACGGATTTGCCCATGGCGTGTGCGATGATGTTGCCGTAATTGTTGTTGCCGTGAGCGTTGGCGGTTAGGCTGGAGCCCCCATCAGGGAACACGTTTCCGACGGTGGTCGCGGAGCCAAGCACTGCGCGAGCCGTGCTAAATACGTCTTGCAGCAGCGCAGAGGTGGCGGTGCACTGCTGCGGCTGCGGCTGCTGTTGGTGCTGGTGCTGATGGAACGTGGCCTGCTGGTGCAACTGCTGCATGTGCTGCGCCTGCTGCTGCTGGTGTTGCGTCGGTAAATAGCCCAATCCGCCTTGAGCAATGGGTGGCTGCTGCTGCTGGTAGAAGTGCTTTACGTCGTCGCTGGAAATCGGGTGTGTCATGAATACGGTGGGCGCCGACAGCTGGTGGCGTGAAATGGCCTCCAGGTCGGTCATGGCTACAGCGGACAGCCCAACGGCGGCGCCGCCTCCGCCTACTCCGCCCGGCCCGCTGCCGACAGCGGCAGATCGCTGAGCAGGACCACACTGCTGCTGTTGCTGTTGCTGCTGATGTGGCGGCGGCGGCTGGCGTCCTGGCAGCGGCGGTGAGGCCACGTGCTGTGCCGCAGCTGCCGCTGCGGCCGCCGCCACGACGTCTGCCGGCGTGGGTTGGTAGTGGCGTGGGTCAGTGTTGGAAACAGCGCAGGCGGCCGCCAGGCCGCTGCCGGCACTGGGCGGCGCCGAAGAGGCTCCTGCCGCCTGCTGGTGCTGGTGCATGAGCTGCTGTTGCTGCTGCTGCCCGTTCCCCGCTCCGTCCCACATGAGCACCCGGTTCAGCGTTGTCAGCGAGCTGCGCGACCCACTGCCGCCGCCGCTGCGACCGCCGCCGCTGGTGCTGAGCTCTGCTGCTGCTGGGGCGGCGGCGGCCCCGCCCGCAGCGGATGCCGGGACAGGGGCCGGGGCCGCCGTCAGGGCTGCGGCCGTCGTCACGGGGATGTCCGTGAGCGAGGGGCGCATGGCGTCCATCATGATGTCGGCCAGGGGGTCCACGCCGCCGTCCATGAACAGGTCACCGGGCTGCGCGAGGGAGGCAGCACACACAAGCGCACGCAGAGGGCAGGCGTGAGAATAAGGCAATGTGAGGGCAGTGGCCAGGGCATAAAGGAGGGAGGAAGCTGTCGAGCGAGTTGGTTCAAGCACTGCTGGGGCTGCATGAATGAAGCGGTGGGGACATGCAAGCTGCTGGCCTTCCTCCTTGAGATACGCACGGTGGCGTTGACCACGTAGTCACCCTGCCGACTGCACACATCACCATGCATCTCACAGCTCAACATGCGTCTATGGCCACGTCATGCCAATCTCACCCCCAGCAGATCCATGTAGGCGGTGCCGGCACTGGCGGCACGCAGCAGCGACAGCGCGTTGCTCAGACGCATGGGCGTTGCGCCGCCGCCGGTGCCGCCGCCGCCGCCGCCACCGCGGCGGCTGGCGCGGCGGCTTTCGCTGCCGCCGTAGCCGCCGTAGCCCTCTCCGTCACTGCGCCCCAGGCCCTCGCCGCCGCTGCCAGCATCCATTGCGTCAAGTGGCGCGGGGCTGACGCAGGTCGGCGGTGGGCTGGCGAAGGCGGACACGACGCCCGTAGCAGCGCCCGACGCAGCAGTAGCAGCAGGCAGCGGCAGCGGGCACCGGTGCAGGGCCTTGGGAGCAGCCAGTGGTGCTCTGTTGCGCCCGGCAGCTGTCGCCCCAGCTGACGAAGGATCCGCTTGGCCCCCTGCCGCCACCAGCGTCGGCTCTGGCGGCTCGGTCTGGTCTTGACCACCGCTCTCGTCATCACCCGCAGCCCAGGCGTCCAGCATGGTTACACTGCCGCCGTTGGGGCGCGTCACCGCCGCCACCACGGCGGAAAGGACTGGGTGCAGTGGCGGCCGGTGATGCACAACGCCAACCGGTACGGCGACCTCGGCCTCCGTCTTGACAGCCGGCAGTGCCTGGTGCTGCTGGGAGGGCCGCGGCAGCTTGCGTGGCGCCGTCGCCTCGCCGCCAGCAGCGGCAGCAACGTTCGAGGCGGCTGTGTTGGGACCGTCATGGCTGACGAAGGCGTGGAAGGCGTCAAACAAAAAGTCAAAACCTTCGGCGGCGTCACCAGCGCCGCTTGATGCGCCGGCGGGGTTGCCATGGCCGCCGCAGCCGTCTGTGCCGTCATCATTATCTCCGGCTGCCGCGGCGGCGGCCGGCGGCGGGGCTGCTGGGCCCTCCGGCTGGGCCTGGGGAGAGGCCGCAGCGGTGTCACCCTCAGACGGGACGGCCAGGGAGGCAGCGCTCTCAGTGGCAGCAGCCGAGCATGCTCCGTTCGCCAGCAGTGGCGGCGGCGGCATGGGCGTCAAGGACGGCAGCGGCGGCGCGCCGCTAGCAGAGGTTGGGCTGCCAGCAGCAGCAGGCGCATGCGTGGCACTGGCGGGCGGCCGGGTGGGTGAAATGAGGGCGGCAGCGGCAACGACCGCCGCCACGCCGCCGCTGCCGCCGCGGCTGGCCGTGGGCGAGTTGCTGGCGGCGGCGGCGGCGGCGGCGGCGATGACGGCATGCGGGTTGACGCCTTGCGCCGCCAGTTCCTCGCTGATGGTCAGGAAGGCCGCTTGCAGGCAGTGCATGCGGCTCTCTTCATCTGTGGGGTGGGTTGGGGGCAGTGCTGCAAAGTCAATGGCCGTGCTGGTGTGCACAGCCCGTGGGGGACCTGTGTCATGAGGAGGGAGCTAGAGTACAGGTGGCCGGAAGAGTGGCTTTTCACCCCAGAAGCCTTTGTGCATAAAGTGCAAACGAAATTGAGCTATGTCACTGGCGAAAGTCGCGACAAGCCGGGGCCGAAATTCCCGACTTGAGGTTCCTCAGGCCATGCTTTTCTTCCTCCCGCTTATGCATAACACAATCCAACACTTCATATCAATTGAATATCAAAAGCAATCAATAAAAGCGTAGGCAATGTGAGCAACGCAAAACACATGTCAGTCAAAGCCCTGAAGGTCGCCAGCTTAGATTTTTGTAGTCATTAAAAGTTGTCGCTATATCAAACGTGCGTGTTAGTTATTGCAGGGCCAAACTCTGCGTTTGGACACGGGCTCAGACACGCGTGTCCGCCCCCGATGCTCTATGGGGGAAGCATCCCCCCTGACGGGATCTGCTAAATTACCCGCAGCTGCAGACGGGAGAAAGAATGTGCTGCGTGCAGGCGCTGACTTTCAAGCAGGCAACCAAGGCGAACTCACCCAGGCTCGCACCAGTGCGGTCCTTTATCGTCTCGGCGTGCACAGCCGGGGAGCAAGTGCTTGGCATCTCTGCGGCGACATCTTCCAGTTTCCCAGGTTGTGAGATGTCCGCAACCTTGCTGCCGATTGTTGTGAAGGTGGGCTGGCGTGCACCGCCGCTCTGGCCTTGTGACGGGCCGCAGATCTGGCAGCTCCCATCAACGATCTCTGCTGACATCTTGAAGGCGCGGGGGTCTGTGGCAGCGGCCGCGCTGTCATCGCCACTGCCGACGTTGTCCATGTCTCGTGTTGGCGGGGCCTCACACGGATGCATGCGTTGGCGGGCCAACCACTGCGCAATACAGGAAATGAGGTGATGATCATATGGCTAGGTCTTACGAATAATTTTCACTGTATGACATGCTTCATCGCTCGTGACCCGACCTCAAGCTGTCCCTGAAGGGCCACACCATTTTGAGTTTCGGAGCACTTGACAAAAGGCCCCCGTAGCCTTGTTCCTTAGCTCATAATATTCGTGAAACTGATTGCTACGAACCTGCAGCTTTTGTTGTGTTGAAGGCTCCGCGGCGCGTATAAAGTCGTTGAGAATCGGGCCGCCCTTTCCGCGCACGCGCCTGTCCTGCACGTTGTCTCTGGCGGTGTAGAGATCTTAGTTGTCTGTGTAGCCCGTCGCCTTGACTGTAAGTTGTACAAGGAGCACGCGCGAAGAGTTCGGTGTCCCGCGCGCGGCTTGCAAAGGTCGTGGAGGCGCTTTGTGATGTCACATAGGTTTTATTATGTGTTAAGCACCAGCATACAAGAGCTTTGACCAGTTTGGAGGGCGAGGGGCCCACCGGGGTCTCGCGACTGCTCAAGTCGCCAAACGCCGTACAGTTGACCAGTGTTGAGGCCTGTGTTGCTCAGTGCTTCTTGCTGGCAATACCAACGAGTCCAATGCATATCTAGCAACGCCCTGGAGTAGCGTCCACGGTCAGGTAGAATGTCTGGGCTGGGGCGCAGCACGCGGAGTCGATGCCGAAACCTCTGGGCCAGCGAAACCAGGCGCTTGGAAGCTGGGGTGGAAGGCAGTGATGCTTATGAGCTGAAAGTGGTCACGCAGGTGCGTCGGGCCGCGGCCTACAGTGCGTTGCTGGCGGCGGGCGTCGCTTTAGGCAACGCCCTGCACAAAAGTGCACGCGTCCGTGACACCGTCCGCGAGCTCGCTTTGTCGTACTCGGGCGCCCAAGCGACACCTGGAGTTGGCCCAGCCGGCAAGTCATGCCAGCAGTGTGGCTTAAAATTGGCATGTCTTTGCGTAAACCTGCCAGGCGCAGCCCCGCCTAGGGCTACCTGCAAGCAGCGAAAGTCCCGGGGGAGCGGCGGGGCCCCGGGGTTCCCCTGGTTGTGCCGTGAGGCGCGGGCACACAGAGAACCCGCAGCAATGATATCGTCTGCCAATTCAAACTTTATCACTAGCCTCGTAGCTTCACTCTTTGGCACCTGGGGCCAGACTGCCCCCAGCATATGAACAGGGCCACACACCAGCATGCATGCCGCGTGTGTACATGGTATGTGTGCGCATACCGGTATACACGCTACGCCAGGTCACCACCCTGCTTTCCATGTTTGAGGGTCCAAGCCATGCGTAACGCCCAACCCAGGGCGCCTCGTTTTCCATAACTTCATTGCATTTGGTACTGCGGCCCCTCGGACCCCCTTGGCCAAGGCCGGGGCCGGGGCTTTCTCCTAGCATCCGGGGCGGATGCATTGCGTGTAAGACCTTGTGAACAAAGTTACTTGGTACAGCAGGCAATGTAATTATCCCGGTCCAAGATGCCCGTACACGCCTTGGGACCAGCGAAACCCGGCGCACTAGGCACTACAGCTAGGGCGGAAGGCGGTGGTGCCTATGAGCTGGAAGCGATTGTGACCCGCAGCATGTTGGCGCGTCGGGCCGCAGCCCACAATGCGCTGCAGGTCAACTGGATGATGACCGGCGTCATTTTTGGCGAGCATATTGCGCATTGACGCCCGAGACCTTCAGTCTGAGAGCGTGCCCCTGGCAGCATGTATTGGCCAGCTGCGCCGCGGGCCTACGTATGGGTAATATCACTCTGGTTATTACAAGCCGGGCCCGGGGCCCCGGCATGCAGCCACTAAAAATGGCACCGAGAGCTAAAACGACATCACCATTTGCACAAGGTGCGTAGTCATAATAACGCAACTCTCTCACGATCATGCCTCGCTCGCTCAATGAATCACACGTACCCATCACCAAAAGGAGTCGATCAATTGGCTGCTGTGATCTTCAGCCCTGAAACTTCTACAAGCAAGTCCCATGCGGGAAAAGAGTCAATACGGGTGGGCCTTGCGGCTTGCCGCCCGGTCTGAAGGGCTGCAGCAGCACGCTTCAGCTACAGTCCGCCTTCCGTGTTCCCGACATGCATGCGCTTCGTATCATCCAGGTTTCCCTGCCATTCGCCTTTCATCCCTGCTGAGCCCAAGCAATAGTAGCTACGGTAGTACGCAGTAAACGGCGCCGGCGTAGTCCTCAACTATACACACAGTCACGCATCGGATGCGGGCAGGGCGCGAGCACCAGCCATGCGCATACGCAGTCCGCCGACAGGTCAACAGCACAGCATCCCTCACAAGTAAGTTTCCGTTTGTTCAATGGGTTGATAAGATCAAAGCACGACGGGTCTTTCACGAACCCTACGTGAACGGATTCTAGCTACAGCTAGCTTTGCCTGCGACAAAAAGTAGCCGAAGCGGTTGGAGATCAACGCGGCTCATTCAACACTCAGTTACTTCCCGCCAGCTCACTCCCACGTCCAAAGCCAACTGCTGCCATTCGAGCTTGGGCCCCTTCAAAAAGAAAGCAACCAAGGAGGATATTGTGCTCAGCTTCACTGCAATGCCTAAGCCCGCAACTTCACTGCCAACCATGCAAGGTGTCTTTAATGCAAATGTATCATGGCTACGACGGGTCACATGCATGTATGACCTCAACACACACGGCAGCACGTTCAGGGTCATCATGCCTTGTGTGTGTGCGTGCCTGCATCGCCGACCTGCTGCATCACAGTGCAGTTAATACATGGTGCCGCGTAAGAAAGGAAGCATGGAAGGGCAGGCACCCATGGTCCTTCATTCTAGTCATTCCACATGCACATAGGAATGCTCATGATGCCTCTTACACGCGTTCGTGAGAAGGTCATACACAAACCAGGCGGTGCTTGCCTAGTCTACCGGTTTCAAAGCGCGGGCATTTGGTGTCCATACACCACAGAAACGCCACGGCGCGGGCCGCCAGAGTGACAGGCGCCTGTAGCCAGCACCGTGCATGCCCCTTACTCGGACAGCACGGATGCAGCTAGTCCTCTGTACCCTAGCTGCACGTGCGCCGCCGGTCAAAAAGCCTATATATATGGCTTCCATGTCATGTCCTGGGTTGTTGCCGCCCACCCAGGAATGTGTTGGACCGTCTAGAAGTGAGTCGGCATCACGCTGCCAGCGGAGCTCCCGCCAATAACTGTGGGGTTGAGGCACAGAGCCAAGGCGCAGGTCAGCGGTCAATAAGGTGTTACCGACATAAGGTGATCTGTCAAAGCCGCCCGTACACACAAGCGCGTCAACAGAACAGCGGATTTGAACTAAGTCAAGCGCTCACCACCTGGGGTGCCCTCTGGCGGCGGAAGGAACTGTGGCGGCAGCGCCGCCGTGGGATCTAAGGGCGGCAGAAGGTACGGCGGCGGCATGGGCGCCAGAATGCCGCCCGGCCCCACTAACAGCCCACTGCTGCCGCCGGCCGCCATTGCAAAGCCTTCAGACGCCAGCGCCGGCAGGCCCATCGCGCAGCTCATGCCCCCGAACAACCCATGGAGCTGTTGCTGCTGCATGAAAACCTGCTGCTGCTGCATTAGATGCTGCTGCAACTGCAGCTGCTGTTGCAAGTGCTGGTCATCCTGCTGCTGCTGCTGCTGCTGCTGTTGCTTGCCGGAGGTATCCTGACGGGCACGGTACTCCACTTTGAAGTTGGCCTGTAGATGTACCGTGTTGCCGTGCACACACAATCGGTCGGTTTGTTGCAAACGCGTCAGCCAGCAGGAGAAGTTGTGCGCTGGTTTGCATTTGCAGGCATGACTAACGATATGCAGCACAATTTCAATCAAGTGTTGGTCAAATGGCAGTAGAATGTACGACATCAAGGCATCCCGCGCTCGCCGCCGAAAGCATGGCGCGCATAGCGCGCACCTGGCGCAGCTTCTTGATGCGCTCATCGATGTCTTTGTCCGGGTCCTCATACAGCTCCATCTTCATCTTGCCCAGGCTCTGGAGCACCACCTGCAGTTACATGTGTGAAAGGTTACCGATGATGTTATTATCTTGATGATTCTAACCTCTATGACAAACATGACAGCGCCCGCAGACTTGGGACATGCCACAGTGTCACCAGCAGTGTACGTATGTGGCATCCTAGCAATGCGCAGTACCCATCCATTTAGCGCAGGGTTGCCCCTGATGTAGCGCCCTGTACTGCTGGCCCAGCACACGCACGTGACACGCCCTAACCAACTGTTGGCAGGCCGCTACCATCGATCGACCAGGTGCGCGCATCAGGTACACGTGCTGCACAGCGCACGCACCGTCGCACCCACCTCGCATTCCTCTCCTCCGGTGAAGTTACCGTTCAGTAGCGCATCCCGCTTGTAGCGCTCAAAGGTCTCAGACAGCTTCTGGACGCTGTTGAGCTTGCGGTAGGGCCAGCGGGGGATGCTGTGCGCAGGAGAGGTGGATGGTCCAAGGCAGCGTGCGGTTAACGGTGGAGAAGGCCGGTGTGACAAGGCGACGCTTGGTTGATGATGAACGCAGGCGGTAACCGTGGGCGGTAACCCATCGCACCCATATTTGCAAGCCCCTGTACATTCATGTGAGCTATGGGCTCACCTAAACTTGCGGCAGTACTTTTTGAGCACTGTGACGCCGATGTTGAGCGCCGCCGCCGCCTCGTTTATGGGCAGGTGGTACACCTGGGGAGGAGCATGCAGCAGGGGATAAAATTTCATTCCATGTGTCAGTCGAGTAGCAAATAAAGCTCACACAGTTAGTCAGCAATAATCCGCCTGGTGGTACGTCCTAAGGCTCGGCGCAAGAGATGTGGACAAGCAGACGCGTAAAAGCAAATGATGACAAGAATCTGAACAATAATCATCCCGTTCTCGCCGTTCACTCCACTGAGCTGGGTTTCGCACAACAAAGTACTCACGTCTTTCAGCGACTGCTTAGTCAGCTGGCGAGGCATGCCGTCCAGAGTCACCTTGCGGAGGTTCACCACGTTGGGTCCCTCGATCACGCCGCCGCCGCCGGCGCTGAAGCCACCGGCGCTGAAGCTGCCGCCACCATCCTCGTCGTCGCCCTCACCGTCGCCGCCGCCACCGCCGCCGTCATCTCCCGTTTCATTGTCATTGCCGCTGTCCGTGCGGCCGCCGATGCAGCCCAGCGCCAGCGCCAACGCCGCGCCGACCTGCCCCTCCTCCGCCGGTTCCTCCTTCGACATGGCGCCGCCGCACCAGGGGCCTGCCGTGGGGCCTTCATGCATGCCGTCATCCGAGCCACTGCCACTGCAGGCGTCTGCACCGCCGCCGGTGCTGCGCTTCGCGCCGCGGCCACCGCGGCCGCCGCCGGCCTTGCCACTGTCGGCCTTCTTTGAGCATCCGCCCGCGCTGCTCATGGTGGCCGCCGCGATGGCGGCCGTCTCCTGACCGTCACCGTCGTCTGCGATGTCTCGCATTACACCTTCGGATCGGCCTGCTTCCGTGCCGACGGGCATGGCTAAGGCACCACTGGGTGCCACGAAAACTGGTGGCGTCGCCGCCATCGCAGCCGCCGCGGCGGCCACAGCCGCTATCGCAGCAACCTTGGCCGGCATCCTTTCCTCCGCAGCGCCGGCGGCGCTGTCATCACCTGGGCCACCCAACTCGCCGCCTGGCAGCTTAGCGCCCTCGCCGCCCGCGGCTTGTGGGAAGTGCGGCAGCGGTGGCAGCTGCGGGGCGACGCTGCCAGCGCGACTGCTGCCGCCAGCAAGCGGACTGTCCATGCCCCCTCCAAAGCCGCTACTGCCGCCGCCGCCACCGCCACCGCCGCCGCGACGGCGCAGGCGGCTGCTGTCACGTGCCAGGGGTGATGGCGACGGCGACGCGTTTGCCGCTTTTACAACGGCCTGGATTGCGGCGTTGAGGTGCGCGCGGCGCGGGCTGCGTGTGCTGCTGCCGACGCTGCCCCGATTGAATGACGGTGTGCTGCACAGCGGGCTGAGCTTGTCCCGGTGGGCCTGCAGGCTCATGTCTGCTGCCGTGCCTTGCTGCGCGTGCGCCTGCTGCGGCATGATGGGGGGCGGCTGCAAAAGTCGCTCCTGCTGTTGCTGCTGCTGCTGCGGGTCTGCCCACATGCCGCTACTGGCGGGGCCCCCGGAATTTGCGGCGGAGGCATACAGCTGCGACCCGCTGCTGTGACCGCCCGGCCCCATGCCAAATCCGGCCCGCGCTTGGGGCGGCGGTGCAGAGGCGGTAATCCCCATGCCGCCACAGCAGCCCCCAGATGAGGCCGCCGCCGCCGCCGCCGTAAGTGACGCCAGCATGGCCGCGGGCCCGGCGAACAGCCCGCCGGTCAGGTCCGCAGAGGACACGCCGCCGCCGCCACCGGCGCTGAATCCAGATGTGGTGTTTGCACCGGCGGCGCCGGCGGCGCTTGAGGCCACAGCTCCGGGGTGCACCAACACCGCGGGCGCGGACAGCTGCTGCCGGTTCATAGCCTCCAGGTCTTGAAGCGACACACCGTAGCGGGGGTCGCCGATAACGTGGTGCTGCCTATGACCGTGACCGTGCCCAAGAACATGCTGATGCAGCGGCAGTGGCGGCTGCGTGGTGAGCGGGGCCTTGCTGTCCATATCCGCCAACCCATCCGCAAACGTGGCGCCGCCGCAACCGCCAGCGCCAGCGCCCCCGCTGTCCATCATGAAAAGCGCCCGGGCGGTGGTCGGCGCGGTTCGGCCGGCGCCACTCAGGCAGCGGCCGGCGCCGCTGCCACCGCCGCCGTGCTGGCAAGGCTCCGAGAAGGACTGATGCGCGGCCACTGCTGGGGGAGGCGGGGGAGCCTGCTGGTGCTGGTGCTGGTGCCGGCGCATCCGGTCCAGCCCCTCGTCCTCGTCCTCGGACGCGACGCTTGTGGTGCCGCCGCCCAGGACGCCCGCCATGGCCCGGCTCGGCGGCGCGATGATCGCGCCACCGGCCGCCATGGCGGCGCTGGCAGCAAGGCCCTCTGCAAAGGCACGAGATGAGGGCGCTGCGGGCGAGCGTATGGGCGATATCATCATGGGGCTGCGCGCTGGCGATTGCACCAGCAGCAGCTGCTGCTGCTGCCGACCGGAGCTCTGGTGGGCGTTGCCGCGCCTTGCCGCGGGGGTCGGTTCCGGGGGTGCGGCGGGAGCGGCTGCCGCCACCGCCACATCCCCGGCGTCATGCCCCGCCGCACGCGCCGTGGCCGCTGCTAGGTGAGCCGCAACGGAGCGAGAGGCGGGCCCCCGGCGCTGCCGCCGGCCCTTCGGGCCCGGGCCCTGCTGCGCCCCTTCCTCACCGGCTGGGTCCTCGGCACCCTCAGCCTGCGGCTCCTCCACAACCCGATCCAGTGCTGCCTGTGCCTCCGCCCCCACGTGCCGCCGCCCAACCGCCGGCGCGGCCACCGCCATGGCGCCGCCGCCGCTGCTGTAGCTCATGCCGGCACCGGCGTCCCCTGTGGTCATGATGAGTGCGTTGGCGTACCCGGGCGGAATGAGCGAGGAGGGCAGCAGCGGCGGCATGGGTGGCAGCGCGTCGATGCACATGAGGAACTTGTCCGCGTGGGAGGGCCGCCCGCCGCCGGCAGCGCCGCCCACCTCCGCCGCCAGCAGCGGGTCAGTGGCCGCGAGCGTGTCCATGAAGTCGTTGCTCTGTGAGGTGTTCATGTGTCATAGGAGGCGGCGTGTTGGGTTAGGACGCAAGCCCGGAAACGAACATGACGTTGGATCAGGCGGCGGATCACATGCCAGCAACTCCCACCGGAAAGCCAAGCACAAGATGGAAGCACTTCGACTGCCTTTGCATAGCTGCTGTGCATTCCTGCCAAGCTCTCACCATGAGCATATCCATGCAGCCCGCGCTGCCGGCGCGCAGGATGGACATCGCGTTACTAAGCCGGATGGGTGTGCCACCGCCGCCGCCGCCGCCAGGCAGAGCACCGAAGGACCCGAAGGGGTTGTTCGCGCCAAACGCGGTGGCGCTGGGGCGAGCGGTGCCCGGCGCCGGCGGCACGTCCGCGATGCTCATGTTGCTGATGCGGAACATGGAGGCGGTTAACGGCAGGTCCTGGAACTCATTACGCAGCTCCGTTGGATCCAGATCTTCCGGCGGCGGGCTGATGCAGATCGGCGCCCGCGGTGCTGGCGGCCCCATGGAGCCGCCGCTGCCGTCGCCGCTGCCCGGCGAGTGCTCCGCCGTTGGCGACACGGCGGCGAATGCCGAGACGATGCCGCCGCGAAACGGCACGGGCGCATGCAGCGTCGGCCCGGCTGCGACCGCGGGCTGCAACTGCGGCTGTGCTCCCGAGGGCGTGCTGGGGATCCCCACCGCACCAGCCGCACGAGGCGCTGCGCCCCTAGCCACTGCGGCAGCTGCCGCCGGGCCCAGGGTTTCATGCAGGCGCGGCAAGTCGTCGTCGTCATCGCCGCCCCCCACCATGTCGGCCACCACCGCCGCATCCACATGCTCGTCGTTCTGCGCGTCCACCCACGCGTCCAGCATGGTGATGCTACCGCCGTGCATGCGGCCGTAGCAGCCGGTGGGCGCCACCGCCTCTGCTGCAGCAATCGCCGCGAGCGCTGGGTGCTGCATGGGCGCGAGCGGCAGCTGGCGGGGCGGCTGCGGCTGGCCCTGCAGCTGGTGCCGTACGGGCGATATGGGGGCCTGGGGTTCTGGCACCGCTGCCACCGCGGCGCCGCAGTACCTATCAAATGCCTGGCCCAGGAAGTCCCAATCGGCGGCTGCGTTGTCGCTCCGCTGCGCGTCGGCGCCGCCATCAGCACCACTTATCGCACCGCTGGCGCCGCCGCTGCTCCCGGCTCCACCGCTGCCGCTGCCGGTGCCGGCACGCATTGCGCCAGCGCTGGTGCCCGGCTCCCCCATGACGTCAAAAATGGCTTGCAGCATCTCTGCAGTGCTGGACCGGGGCCCAGACAGCGAGCGCCCCACCTCAGCCAGGGACGGGCCCACGCCGGCATCGGGTGCTGTGACAGCAGGAGCCGGTGTGTCGGCCGTGCTGCCCTCAAGCACCGCTTCAAGCAACATCTGCTGCAGTGGGCCCGGTACAACAGCGGCGTCCGCGCTGTGGGGCTGCGCCGCCGGGAAGAACATTGCTACGTCGCCTCCGGTGTGGTGTTGGTGGTGGGGAAACGGCGGCGCACATCCGCCCAGGCCGTGCATGCTGGGTGCGCCCACCGCCGCCGCGGAAAACAAGCTTGCAGAGCTTGGCCCACCGCCGCTGCCGACGCCAGCAGCAGCAGCTAGGGCCGCAGCTGCTTGCTGCTGCTGCTGCTGCAAAGCTGCTGCCGCTACCTGCACGGCCGCCGCCGCTGCCGCCTGCACCGCCCATTGGCTCAGCCCGTGCTGCTGCGCGTGCGCCGCCGATGAGGATGCCGCAGCAGAAGCTGCGGCTGAGGCTGAGGCGGCCGCGGCCGCAGTCGCTGCGGCAGCCATGCATGCGCGCAGGGCCTGCGAATTCAGGCCTGTGCGCTTGGGATCACCTGCGCCCGCCACCGCCGCGGACGCACTTGCAGCGCCGTCGGCAGTTTGCGCCGCTTCAACGCCCGCCGCCCCACCTGCACCCTGCTGCTGTGTTAGGAGGCCTGTGTCCTCCGCGGTCCTCAGCAGCGGACGCAGTGTGCCATTCCGATGCGCCTCTTCGCCGCGCACCAGCAGCCGCACGGCGGCGGTAGCAAGGATGCGGCCGGCCTTTTTAAAGCCGATGCCGGGCAGCTCGTTGCAGTCGAGTTTGGCGGTGTGCGGCACCTCCGACAGCTGGTTTGCGGCCCAGGCCTGCTCCACGATCTGCGTTGTTGCAAGGGTAGCCGTCGTCGACTCGCCGGTGGTTACACAAGGAATTGAACTTGAACCGATGCATGGCAATACCGGATCCAGGTCACATTGGTTAGAATGGAGGTGGGGTCTGCACCACACTCACACTGAAGCAGGAGGGCTGCATGCTGCGACATATACAGACACGCGCGTGCACCGCACCTTATCCGCGTACTCAATCACACGGCGGCCGAGATGCCGGTTCTCGCCGCCCTCCTCCTCATCGTCAGAGTCGCTGTCGCCATCGCCGTCCACTTCCTGTTTCGCAGGTTTCTGCTTCCGTCGTTTTGCTTGCACCTTGGTGGTACGTGCGGCCTTGGCGCGCCGGCTCCTGCCGCCAGCAGCCTCTTCCCCACCAGCTGCCTCCTCTCCGCAAGGCGCCTCCTCTCCTTCCTCCTCGTCCGCGCCCTCGCCATCACCGCTGTCCTCACTCTGGTCGGCCGCCATGTTGCCGCCCTCGGCTTGAGGAGGCGAACCGGTACCATCGCCCTTGGCGCCCGACGACTGGTTGTTGCCGGACATGCGACTGGGCGCGCCCGGGGCCGATTCTGGTCCTTTGATCTCCCCGGCGCCACCTAAGGTGTCCGCAGCAGCGGCGCCGCCGCTGCCGGACGGCGATGGCGAGGCTGAAGGCACCAATGCAATGGTGCCAGGCTGCCTGCTGTCGCTGCCGCTGCAGCCGGCTGTCACGGCCATGGGGGCTAGCCCCTGCTGCGGCGGGGGCTCAGAGCAATACATGCGCGCGTCCCCGTCACCAGCACTGCCGACCGGGTCCTCAGGCCTGCCCGCATCGCCCCCATCCGCATCCTGTAGGCATTTTAAAAGCACAAGGGTCGAGGGCACTCAGGGGGCATTCAATATGTGCATGCTGGTCGGGAGGCAAGACAAGAATCCCGATGGCAGGTAAGGCACCACGAGTGGGTACGCCTTAGCCCCATTGATGAGCGCGCCATTGCTCACCATCTGCGACAGGCTGGGCCTGTTGCTCGTGCTCTGGCTGCCGCATCCGGGGTCCGAGATCTTGGACAGGCAGGCAGGGACGCTGCCTACGGCGGGGGCGTCCGAGGCGCCGAAGGGCACCGCTGGCCGTGGGCTTTTGCCACCTGCTCGGCAGGCAGGGTGCTGGTCCGCAGCTGCGCCTGACGCAGTGGACAAGCTGGGCAGGTGCGGGAGCGTGGTGCCCTGCTGGTTGAGAGCGCAACACTGCTGGCTGCATGAAGCTCCGGCACCATCGGGCTGAGAGCTGCGCGACGTAACGGGCGCAGTGGGTGTGGCTTGGGGCGTGGGCGCGCTCGGCGAGTAGCGCTGAAGGGTCACGTCGGCGAGCGCGGGATCGGACGACAGCAGCGCGTCCAGGCCAGTTCCGTCAACTTCATGCTGGTCCTCCTCCGGTATCTTTCGGGCGAGCGGCAGGAGGGCTTGGCCCACTGCGTCGTGTTGTTCACAGGTTTGGCGGGCACGTTAGTAGTACTCCGCCGTCAGAGCGCAATATCCCGCTCAGCAAGTATTTTGTATGCAGCCATGTCAGTGGAAGTATTCAGGCATGCGAGGGCTCAGTTCTATGCTTGGAGCCAAACCGGGCATGAGTCCGAGTTGACCCCCGGACGCCAGATAGAGGCTTCCAGCAGTTTGCTACACGCCTTCAGAAGACTAACCTGAAGCTATGGGCGCTACTCTTCCAGCGCCCGGATTGAACTCCGCGAGAAGCTCGCACACGTCGGGGTCCATTTCGCTTAAAGAAGGCCGTGCCCCCAGAATTATACGCTCTCGTCTAAGCCATGTCCAAATTATTTTGACATTCTACGATAAGGCGTGCACGCTTGCAAGAACGCGACAGCATTTGTTTGTGTTAAAGCCGCGCGGTCGGGGGATTCCGTTGTCGTCTAGCCTGTCGGCGTGCAGCTATGAAGCCAGGAGCGCTCTGGTCAAAGCAAGTTGTTTCGTTAGACACTACGCACGTGCGCTTTCCTTTTTACAAAATCCGGCCCCATCGCGTTCGAGGCTCCTCAACTTCTGTGCAGTCATACGTGCTGCGTAGCGTGCGTGCCATGGCTATACAAAAAGCCGTTTATGTAGTACATACTATGACTTGCTTCAAAGAGCAGCTTCAACTTCCCATGTCCTATATTGTCGGTGGTAAACTTCACACCGTGACTTCACACCGTCCCAACGGGATTCCGCAACGCTATTCTGGTGCTCTCTCTATTCCGCTGTTAGTTTATGCAGTGAAACACCTACCGCTACGCAGTACCACGGCTTGCCCCTTTGGTCAGGTACCATAATCTGGACTGGCAGTTGTGCGTTTGGGGTTTCAGGGAGCGGTCTGTGGACAACTAATAGTTGAAGCAGACAACAGCGGAAAAAAGGCGCGCTGGCGAAGTGCCCTTCCCGGATCCAGCGCGCGCGTTCCCGACCCGGCGGGTCTCCAGCACCTCCCCCGGCACCTCCCCCAGCTCGAGTGGCACTTGCCCGCGCCTTCCTGCATATGTATCATAGAAAGCACTTCTAACAGAGGAATCTCATGCTGCATCTGAGCCAGAGCGGACCTTGTGTGACCTGCGACCTGCAAATTTGCATGCAATGTCTGCCGAGAACCCGGCCGACGTCGACACCGCCAGTCCCAAGCGTGCAGAACAATTTAAAGTAAGTACTTCAGGTGGCAGCCGGGCAAACAGGCCACTCAGCCTGTTCCAGTCGCCCATGCGAATGCGGTCACCGGAGGAGCACTCGTAGTTAATTAAAACTATTTGTATAATCTTACACAGCCCTAAAACATCTTATTATCGGGTTGATTTATTGGAAGGGGCCGTAACACAGTTAAACGCAACTTCGCGGACCTGACCTTTGGGGACCATGGGATGAGGGGGCGAGGGGGCCAGGGGGGCCAGGGGGCGAGGGAGCGAGGGAAGGAGGTCGCGAAGAAGTATGCGACCCGACGTCGATGGCCTCGTGATCATAGGCTATACGCGATTGTAATTAACTACTTTTCGCAAGTGCAATCCACACATACATCGATCATGCAAGTTCGCTGACGATTATGTCGGTCGCTTCCTCGGCTCCATAGAGCGAGATCAGGTTCGTTCCTGATATTTCTAACAAGATTATTATATAGCGAGGTGATGTTGATTGAAATAACTCAGCGAGCGTTCCATTTTGGGCCTGGAAAGTCGCATAATCACTGACAATGTGATTCGTCCACGACCTGGGGTCAGAAGTCCATCCAACCAATAGATAACATGTTTTACTATCAGTTCATCGCCGTTGCATGCCATAAACATGCGTCCAGAGCGAAATCGGGTGTGAAACGTTTAACGTTACATTTGAAACTGTAATTTCCGAGACTGCCCCCCTGCACCGATCGATGTGACCGCAAAGGCTTCCGCCCCTCCCCCTTCGGGGAAGGGGCAAGCCAACGCGTGACGGCGAGCCCATCAAACAATCCCCATGGTGGTTGACGTCTAGGACCCGCACGAACCTGCACGCGGACCCACCCACCTCCCTCCAGTATTCCCTGGCTTGTTCCCTGGCTTTGTTCCCTGGTCGCCTTCCGCGCGCTGCTTCGGCAGGAGCGGCCTGCCTACTCGGGCTTCAGCTGGCGCGTGTATTGCTTTTCAAGCTGACCTCACGGCATATGTAATACGGTAACGGTGCACAAAGTTTTGCGGCCGCACGAGGCCAGCTCGGGCCAACAGCAGTCGACCGGGTCTAAGCTCCGTAAAGCGGTAAAAGTTCGCATTGGTTACAGGAGGGACCTGCCGGCGCAGTTCATGAGCCAGCACAGCGCCTGAACTGCGTAAAAGCTTCCTGATGCAACCACACCGCCCCGTTTCCTTCCAACCGCCTCAGCCCTCAGAGCCTCTGCAAGGCAAGGGTTGCGTCATTGCCACATGCCTGGTTCTTATGGATATGGGAGCTCGTGCGGCGTCTCGGGCGCGGTCGCGTGTCAAGCTGTACCGGCACTACGGCATACCCTCTTCCTCGTCCTTGTAAACCTACCAACTATATTAGGCGCCACCGCTACCAAATTTCGCGCTCCTACACATGAAGAAAAAATAACATTAGACAACTTAAGCATGTGATCGCAATCCCATATTCCATCGTCCGCTCCCGATCCCGCCCCATACCGCCCCACACCGCACACCGTACCACATCATAGCCTCTACACCCCAGCCGCCATCCCGCTACAGGAAGCTCTCCGACAGCACCACCAGCTTGTCGCCCGCCACCAGCACCAGCTGCGTGTCGGCGGGCGGCGCCAGGTGCAGGTGCCCCCGGTGCATGTAGCCCAGCGCCACGTCGCCGCCGGGCGCGCAGCGAACCACCTCGCACACCTGCCATGTGGCCGTCACGTATGTACCGTGCACACGTAGTGCGTTGGCGTGCGGGCGGGCGGGCGGGCGTGAATGGACGGATGGGGGTGAACCTTAACGCGTGGGCGCGTGAACGCTCGCGGCCAATGGCGCACTCGCGGCCACGTGCTCCCCGCCGAGCAGCGCAGCCCCCCACCCGCACAGGCCCGCTCCCAGCGGATTTGGTACCCCGGAACTCCTACCCGCAGTCCCTCCGGCAAGTTGATCAAACGTGCGTGCACGTGCGTCGCCGCACACGCGCTGCCGCGCACCTGGCTCCACGTGAACCTCTGCAGGGGCTTGAGGCCGTATCGGTCGGGCCGCTTGATGTACACCTCGCAGCCCTGCTCGTCCAGCAGGTCCTCCAGCCCGCTCACCAGCCGGGGGTCAGCGCCCACCTGTGTAAGAGCGTGCGCGTGTGCCGCGCCGTACTGTCTGGCTGGGTGTTTAATGCACTGCACTGTGGGCAGCCCCACCAGCCCATCGTCAAGACAGCACATACGTGGCACCGCCGGTCGTTTCACGACCTACCTGTGCCAGCATGCCGCTAATCAGCGCCCCCGGCTCCACAATCTCGATGGTCATGCCACGCGCCGCCGCGCCCATGGCTAGCGCCCCACCGTCGCCACCGCTGCTACTGCTGTTGCCGTCGCTACTGCCGACATAGCTGCTGTCGTCACTGCCATCCACGCTGTCACTGCTACTGCTGCTGCTGCTATCCTCGCTGCCAGGGACGCCGTTTTGCTGCTGCAGGTTGTAGCCGGCGGAGGGGAAGTCAACGCTGAAGGTGGGCTCCATGTCGTCTGCCGGCAGCGGGGAGGCTGCTGCTGGGAAGCCAGCGGAAGGCGAGGCGCCTGCACCCTGCCCCGCCGCCGCTATCGCGGCGGGCGGGCGGTAGGCGCTCACGGCGGCGGCAACCGTGGCGATGGCGGTGCGGCATGCCGTGGCCGCGATGTGCTGCGCGTGCCGCCGGGGGTGCAGGGGTAGGCAGGGCAGCAGGACAGCGGGAGGGCTCAGCGGAGTGGCCAGGTACAGTGCGGGACCTGCGTAGAGCGCCGCCTCAGCGCGCATGTATGCATCGAGAGCAGTAGCTCCACATCTTTTCCCAGGCGAAGCCCCTGCAAAGCCGCTCCCATACCTGCAGCACGCTGCGGTTCTGCGGGTCGTGCAGCGTACATACGAACGTGAGCGGCTTGTTGGGCAGCGACCGCGCGCGCCGCTGCTGCCCCCAGCCCCTGCCCAGCGCCGCCGTCGCCGTCGCCGCCGCGCCGCTGCTGCCGCTGTCCGCTGCCGGGTCCGCCAGGAGGCGCTGCAGCACCAGCGCGGTACCCATCACGAGGGCGTCGCTCTCCGTCTCAGGCAGCTGGTAGCCGCCTACACCACGGCCAGGGGCGAGGGTCGGGGTGCGGTGCAGTGCATGTGGTGGACATGTGATGGTGGGGTTGGGACTCGACGGTCCCGTAACGAGACTGGTGGTGTCGGGAGGTGAGGGAGGCATGCGGTTGTGCGCGACGGGTTCACCGGGCAGCAGCAGGTGCACGGCAGAGCAGAGACGCCAGCCGTGGGAAGCATCGGCGTATGTTTCATTGCTGGCAGTAGCACACCCAGCTCAACCAGCAGCCAACATGCAGGGTTACGCGCAGGGACACAGCACCCACCCACCGCTGATGATGACCGCGTCTGCGGCCAGCACGTCTGCGCGGAGCAGCACCGCCGGCGACATAGGGTCGCCAACCTGCACCGTGGATCAATCGGTGGATGGATGCTTTGTACAGGTGGTCTTGGCAAGGCCACGGAACAAGGCAGTGAGCGGGTTTACGCAGTGCCCTCTCGTATGCTTGATTCTCGGTGATCCCATCAGGTGCGGGGACTGACCTCGTTCCGGAAGCGCAGCTCGGCGCGCGGCGTGGGGCCGTCCGGCAGGCCCGAGCACGGCTCCCTGCATTCCGTACAGGCGTGTCGTGCGTAGCGGCGGCAGCAGTGGCGGCAGTGCACCATGGCGCGTGGCCCCATGCTGCCTGTCCCACTACGCATGGCGCATACACGCCCGCCCAGTGCTGTCTGCCTAGGAGCAATGCTACGGACGAGCATGCCCGCACCCACACCCGCACCCACACCCGCACCTGCTCCCGAATCCCCCGTCCAAGTATATACTATACCACCAGGTTTCGGGTCGCTTTCGTTCATGGAATGAACTACCCCCACCCACCCAAGCAGGCAACCCACTCACGGGGACACGATGGTGACCTGGCAGCCGGGCGCACAGAACTCCTCCAGCGCCGCCATCATGGACCGCTGCGGGGGCCGGCGGGCCATGCGACGTTGCACTCACATCACCTAGACTTGTTCCAGCACACATACTGCACGGTAATAACCACATCCTGCCGCAATCTCAAGCATATCTTTCAACGCGTCCACCGACCCGCAGCTCTGTATCCGCCGCACGCCCATATCCCCACAAACCCGACGATCCCCCCATCACCCACCCCCCATGAATCACTCCAGCCGCACCTCCAGCCGGCTGTTGTGCTCCAGCAGCACAATGCTGCGCGGCATGGCCCGCCGCCCGTCGTACGGCGTCGTCAGGTCGGGCAGCTGGGGCGGCTGCGTGGTTGGGTGGTTGGGTGATTGGACAGGGGGTTTCGTGCCCAGTTTGGGACGTCAGGGACCGGCAAACGAGAACACGCTCCATTTGTAACCCCCAACTCTGCTCCTTACGCCCGGACTCAGGACCGTTTAAATCCCCAAACATCAAGCAATGTCCCCTCCTCCTCCTCCTTCTCCAGCCCATCCCCAGCAGCCCCGCCACCCCGCTGCTTACGCGGCTGTACAGTAACCTCCTCGCTCTTATGCATTGGGTTTGGTTTAGTTTGGGCTGGTAACCACAACCCCCCCCCCCCCCCACCTCTCTCCCCGTCCCCCGCCCCCGGCCCCACACCTCACCAGGTGGTTGACCAGCGCCGCGAAGCAGTCCTTCTGCCTGTTGCCCAGCAGCACCAGCTGGTCGTGCCGCCGCAGCACTCGGTCGTCCGGCGGCGCGAACACCACCACGCTGCTGCGGCTGCTGCCGCCGCCGCCGTCGTCGCTGTTGCCCCCGCCGCCGCTGCTGTTTCTACTGGTGCTGGCGCTGGTGCTGCCGTCGTTGTCGCGGAATCCCAAGACGTTCTGCAGGTTGAAGTTGAAGGGCGCCGTGTATCCGGTGGTGGGTGCAGAGGCGGCGGCGGCAGCGGCTCCGGATGCAGGCCGGGCGCCGGCGGCCTCGGTCTCGCTGTCCGAGCTACTGGCAGACTCGCTGGCCTCGCTGCCGGTGCCGTCGCTGCCCAGACTGCTGCTGCTATGGATGTTGTTGCTGCTACTGCTGCTGCTGCTGCCGCTGGCGGGCACAATCCCACACAGCGTGGCGTACCGGAATTGCCTGCGCGCGTCGCCAAATGTACGGCCTGCGCGCGTGCGCATATCGTGACGCTTAAGGTGAACGCATCGTACGTTTCATGCCTGGTTGGGCTTTGGGGTGTTCTGGGGGCTCGACCCACCGACCCACCCGGCCCCGATCCCCGATCTTGGTGGCTTCGTCTCTCAGCAGTACACCAGATAACAAGCATCATTCTCACTTGATAACCCAAAAGGTGCCAAAACCGCCAGAAAGACACCCCCCTGGCCCCCGCCTCTTTCCCTCACCCGCCAGGTGCAGCGGCAGCGGTGTGATGTGCAGGCTGGCGTCCTGTTCCCGGCAGAAGATGGTGTCGAACACGGCGGCCAGGCCGGGCTGCACCGCGCATTGCACCACCACGCGGTAGGCGCTGCTGGCGCTGGACACGTACGTCACCTGAGTGAGCGGCGGTAGCGTGTGTGTGGGTGTGGGTGTGTGGGTGGGGAGGGGTGGGCTTTGCGGGGCGGGAATTGAGGGGTGGGGTTGTTGTTACCCAGCCCAAACTAAACCAAACCCAAGTATAAAGAGCGAGGAGTTGGGGGTTGAGGCGCGGAAAGGTGGGATGAGGGACAGATACGTGGGGGTGCAAGGATGGCAAGCGAAGTGGAGGTTGGAGTGGGGGCGGGGGGCATCGCGCGTGGCATGCGCCACGCACGCTTCTTGTAGCGCTGCAGGATGGGCCTGACCGCAAATTGGCACTAACGCGGGACTCCGGAGCTCCACATCCTTATCCACCCGTCGACCATCTTCCTCCATCCGCACCCCTCGGCCCACCTGCCTCCTCAGCCCTCTCCTCACCTGCAGCGGGTCCAGGTCCGGGTCGCTGTCCACCACCTGACACGCGCCCGCGCCCCCGCCCGCGTCCGCGGCCGTGATGGTCTCCACCACCACCCGCTGCTGCCGATGCGGCCCCCGTCCCCGCCCCCGCCGGCCCCGCCCCCGGTGCTGCCGCTGCTCCGGCTGCCGTACATCGTGCTCGTCCATGCTGTCCCCTGGCTCGCCGAACAGCCACCGCCACATGCCACCGCTGCCCCCCACGCCTGCGCCGCCATTGCTGCTGCTGCTGCTGGCGTGGCCGCCACTCGTGCTCGCGGTATGGTCGTCTGCATGGTCTGTGCGGCCGGCCCGCCCAGCCGCCATGTCTGCCGCCGCCTGGTTGATGTCGGCGGCGGAGGTGAGCGGCGGCGGCTGCGGCTGCAGCGAGCGCAGCGCGGTGAGGCTGAGCTCCTGCTGCATGGCGGGCGTGAGGGCGCCCACCGCGCGCCGGGGCGTCAGCAGCAGCACGGTGCGCGCGTTGCCGGCGGCCACGCGCTCCAGGTCGGTCACCTGCAGGTGGGGCGGGCGCAGGGTGGGGATGGGGATAGGGATGGGGGGGGTCAGTATATTCCAGCACCCAAAGCAACCCAAAGCAGGTGGGGTGGGTGCAGGGTGTGAGACGCGTGCGAGACGGACTTCCTGGGCGTGCTAGCTCGCTCACAGGGGTGCATCCAACGGACGGAAGGGCAGGGCGAGCAAGAAGCAACACGACTTCTAGGGCGGTATGTGTGTGTGCGTGTGTGTGTGGCGGGGGGCAATGCTGCAACGGGTCCGCCGCCGGCGCCGCACCTTCATGGAGCTGCCGTATCGCGTCACCACGATGCTGGCGGCGCTCTGGGGCAGCGAGTCCGCAATCAGCTTGTCCAGATCGTCCTGCCCGTGTCATGTTCATGTGGCGCGCGTGTGGTAGGAAGCAAGCAGGGGGGTTGCAAGGATGTTAGGAAAGGTGATGGCATCCAGATATAATACAGTGTTGAAGACATGGGGCCGCGGCGCTACTAGCTGCTGCTGCTGCTGCTGCCGGCTCACCTTGGGCTGCGTGCTGAGCACCGCAATGCAGCCCGCGTACACGCCCTGGCCTCGCGACTCGCGCGCCGCCAGCACCTGCAGCCAGTCCCGGCGCCACACCCGCACACAAAATACGTGAGATCAACCACCTGTAGACCAGTCCTGGCTGCCCTCCGCATGACAGAGGCCGTGGTGGCCGCAGCGCCGAGAGCATCTCCGCCGGCATCAGCACCCCGCCACAGATGTCAGCATCGTGAGTTCATGACCCAAGCCAGCCAGCACGCCGCCTGCCGCACACGGGTAGGCTCACCTGCTTGAGCACGGCGATGAGGTGCTGCGGGTCCTCGGTGGGGTCCAGCAGCACGGTGTGGTCGCGCGCGGGGATGGGGAAGTTGCCGCTGAGGGGTTGGCGGCAGAGAGACATGTGGGGGGTAGCCATCCATGTGAACAGTGCTTATGGCGGGCCACAGAGTACAACTTCAGCGCAAGGCCCAGGGTACAGGCTCCGGCAAACATGCATGCGTGCACACGGGCACTGTGGGACCTTGGGGCCCATCACATCGCGTGCGACCCGTGCCGCCACCCCATCCCAACCCGTGACCCGCGCCAGCAGCCACAGCCTTCCAGACCCGCCCCACCACCCAATCCCCACCCGCCACAGGCAATACCAGCCACCGCCATACCGCCTTTCTCCTGACCGCACTTCTACATTCCACCCACCCATCACGCACGCAAACACACGCACACACATACATACACACCTCCCTACTTGTTCGTTGTCGTCGACACACACATGCACAACACGCACGCACCTGCGGATCTCCTCCACCGTCAGCCGCACGTCCTCCGTCAGCAGTCCCACCATGGTGGCGAAGGTGTAAAGGCTCATGAGGTGGATCACGATCAGCACCACACGCGCCTGCACCTGGTCGAAGCGCGTGATGTCCATGCCTGTGGGTTGGGTGTTGTGGATTGTGGGTTGCGGGTGTGAGCGGGCAGGCGGGCAGGTGCGTGGGTGAGGCTTGCAGCGGGGGGGTTGTTGGGTTCAGTAGTCTTGGACTCCGTGGTACAGCGGGAACAATCGAATATGGTACTCGTTACCCGGGGGGTTCCATGCATGTTAATATTATGACGAAGGGGGGGCGAGAGGCGTGGCTACGTGGGGCGCTCAGGCAGTGAGATGTGGGTGAGCAATGGCTTTCTAAAAGGGAGAAACCACTTTGGTGCAGCGATGCCGACTCAGAGCCCTGCGCGGCTGCTTTCTTGCCGAGACACGCACCCCGAACTCCATACCAACCTCCTTGGCCCCCAGCCTCCCAGACCCCACGCGCCCAGGCCCCGGCCGCACCTGGCACGTTTTGCAGCACATAGAAGGCGTACTGCATCGCCTCGTACCTGCACGTGCAGAACAGCAGGCACGTGTACTGTGACGATTTACGGCATCGCCGGTGAGTGACGCACCCGCGCTCGACTTCACAGCGGTCTTCACCCCCCTGCATTGCTCGTATCAGCTTCCTTTAGCTTGGTTTAGTTTGGGCTGGTAACCACAACCCCCCCTTCCTTTAGATTGGTTTAGTTAGGGCTGGTAACCACAACAATTCGTTCTTTTGCATTGAGTATGTCTGGCTGGAAACACCTCCCCCCCACCCCAGGTTTGTATTGGGCAATTTGGTTCGCGAAAGACCCATCCCCCACCCCGCAAGCACCCCACCCACTGCCAACATCCCAGTGCGCAGACCTCACGCACCCAGTCACCTACCAGGACAGGTTGGTAGCCTGGCGCAGCAACACCGACCCCACCACGACGATGGGCAGCCCCACGATGATGAGCGACAGCATCTGCAGTAAAAGATATGGGCGCAACACACAGTTCTTAACTCATACCGCTGACGTTATTTGTGTTTCCAGGCACAGCCCATAACTGCACGTGCTGCCGCGCTCACGACTCCTGCTTGCCGTCTGCTACTGGCCTGCACGTGCAGGCCTTAAATGCAACTTTCAGACACCCGCCATAACCGGACTTGGCCGGGCCTGACCAGACGCATGCACCACCCGTCTTCTCAACCCGGCTCCTCCACTTGCTCCTCACCTTGCCCCACGTGGGCATGCGGAAGATCATCATGAGCCGGTACTGGATCAACTGCAGGCAGACATGCATGCATGCATGCATGCATGCATGTGCACACATTGGTTGCGAACTCTAACCCAGTGGTGGTCGCGAGGTGGGACAGGAACGGCAGCAGACACAAACCGCCTCCAAGCCACACACGAACTGACACTCAGCGCCACTTGCCCCCCCCCCGGCCCCGGCCCCACACTCCCGGCGCCCAGCGCCCCAGGCGCACCTGCGCCACGCGCGCCAGCCAAGCCCGCCAGGCCTCCCGCAGCGAGTGCGGCCGGCCGCGCACGCTGTTGATGCCGTTGGTTGCCTGGCTCCATGCCACCTGCGGCACCGGCCGCGCCCCGACCGGCACCGCCGTCGCCCAGCTGCCCACCATGGTCGCATTGACGGCCGCCGCCGCTGCCGCACTGTATGCCGCGCGCTGCGCGTTGAGCGCCGCAATGGCATCCGCCGCCGGGCGCGTGGCCGGGCCTGTGGACTCCACACGGCCCGGGCCTGCGCTGCTGGCGGAGCTGTTGCCGTGGTGGCTGTCGCCGTTGATGCTACCGGCGTTCGATTCGTTGCTGGTGGTGGTGGTGCTGCTGACGCTGGAACTGCTGCTAGGTGCGGGGCCGCTGGAGCCATCGGCAGCGGACGAGAGGGTGCGCACCCACCGCCGCTGTGCAGTCCGAGGGAGGGATGGCGGTAAGTGCTGCGCTGGCGCAGGGCCGTGTGCATTTGATGTGGGGGAGAAAGGACGGAGGCTCGTGTTCCACGGCAGCCCTAGGTCAAACGTCTGCCGTGAAGGTCCAAATCGGGCTCCTGCGCGCACCCCCAGGCCGCGAAAAGGATGCAGACGAGGCTGGCCTGGCACCATGTGGGGAACGCTGCCAGCGCACGGCCAGCCGCCCTGGGGCATCACTCTACACCGAATCTGCTGCATGAACTGCAGCCTAACAGTTCTAGTACTTCATTGGCAGGTATTGCCAGGCGCCAGGCGCAAGCTTGGGGCGTCAAGCGAACAAGTAAGCATGGTCAACTTATTGTAGAGGAAGGCTGCATAGTCAGCTTGTGCCGTGTGTACCATTAATATAACATGCATAAGCGAAAGCGCTTGGCATGAAATGGGCACGGCGGGGTCACAGGCGACGCAAATTTAGCAACGCATGTTGCAGCAGATTGGACGAGTGCCCTGACCCCACTCGCATAGACTGTGTGGGCGACAAGTCATAAGTTTTGGTAGCACTCTTGCCGACTATATAACACTGATAAACGCTTCTGCGAGCTTTGTTTTTAAATTAGCATTTCTTCACAAGGATTCATGTGCCTGGCGTGAATTAAAAATGTCTATTGTAGATGAGGAGCCAAAGCAACCCCAGGAGCAAGTAGAAGAGGACGAGGAGCCCGATGAGGTGCGAGAGTACCAGCGCGAGGCCGAAGCTGGTGCTCTTCATGTACACATTTAGTCAACTGGTTGCGTGGAAAAAATGGCCAGCTCGCCGCATGACCCTGCGCGCCCTTCGCTCGGCGGCCGCCGGCCAATCGCCTTCCTGCGTGGCGCGCTTGCAGATTCAATGGAACCTGGGCTTTGTTGAGGAGCCTGAGAAGCCATTGTTGCTGCTGCGACATCGATTCCCGAGCAAAGTTGGGGGGCGACCGGTGCGTATGGAGGGGGAGACTGTTGCGGGCGGGGAGCGAAGACGGGGCACGCCAGGCACGGCCGGAAAAGGGCTTGGGCGATAGGCCACTGGGCTGTGAAGGATGCGACGTGTTCGCGTCACGCAGCGAATGTCAGATCTAAGGCTACGGACGCGAGGAAGAAACGCCCGGGGCGTGGGCCGAATTCCTGCGCTGCCGCATTGCCCACCCACTTCGACTCCCATGGTACTGTCCGCCCCAACCCTTTCTCCCCGCCCTTAGGCCTGGCTAGATCCGGTGCGGCTGCCTAGCCGGGACATGCTGACGTGCAAGGCCAGTGGCAAGCCGCTGGACTTCCTTCTGCAGGTGGGCAGTGATGGGCGCTGGTGGCGGTGGCGGGAGCGAGCTAGTTGGGCGGCCGGGTAGGTTTTTTTGGGGGGGAGGCTTATGGGTGGACGGTACAGTCAGTGGACTGGGGCCACAGCGCGGTCGCTGCAGGTGGTATGCCGCAGGTACCGTCAGGCCGCCTGCAACGTCTGTGGCATCATAGCAGGGGGAGGTTGCTTGGCGGAGCAGATACGGTAACGCGTCTACTTCTGCGTGTCTGTGTGGCCGTGAAGCCCTCCGCCCCACCCCGTGACCCGTCCTCACCCGCTCCCTGGCCCCCATGGCCTCCATGACCCAGGTTTACGCGCCGGTGGACGCTAACCCGGAGGAGGGCTTCCACCGGGCCCTGTTCCTGTTCATCAGCCCTGAGGTGGGGGGGGCCCGGGGAGCAGGCCGAGGGGGCGGGAGGATAGCGGGGCGGCACATGGGGGAAGCACAGGACGGGTGAGGAGATGGGAGGTTAGGACACGAGGGGAGGGGGCAAGCGGTGACGAGGCAACGGGTTTGCGGAGTCGGCTTTGCAGATCTCCGTGTGCTGGGTCATGAACCATGAGGGCAGCAAGTGGTGGACGCAGAGACATTCTGCATTGGGTCATAGCGGCACCGAGGGGGGGGATGGGCAGGGGCGGGATGAAGGAGAGGAGGGCGGCGTGGTGGATTTGGAAAGCGTGGCCGCAGCCGCCTGCTCATCCGAGAGTTGTGTGGTGTGCACTGCCGGGCGGGCATCAGCATATGTTACGGATGCATGGAGAGGAGACGGCTGTGCCACGTGGAAGGCATGGGCATACACGGTGTGCCCAGGGAAGTGACGACGCAAGTGGCCATGGTGCTGTGCAGGGGTCTCGGCTCAAGGAGCCGGGGGCGGTGCGGCTCTTCCGGTGCCAGATTCCGCGCCACAACGCTTTCTACTCCAGCGACCCGCCCAGGGACAAGGACAAGTACCCCAACCCGCTGCCGGTAAGGGATCGCGATGCTTAGGGGAAGCGGATCCGTAGGGCATAATGCGGTGGCGCTGCTGTCTTGGCGTTTAGGTTGGCAGGGCTCAAGCTCCGTCCTGCACCATGCGCTGCTCACATGGGTCACCTCAGCTGCTCCAGCCCTCTCTAACATCCCTCCCCGCCAACCGCGGCCAACCACCCGGCGCAGGCTTCGGACGCTGACGCATCGCGTGAGCGCGACCCCTGGCGCGCCGTAGACGCGGAGCGCCCGGCCTCCGCCACCTCCTCAGGCGGCTCCGCCTCCACCTCCTCGCCCTCAGCCTCCGCGAAGCGGAAAGGCAAAGGCAAGGCTGGCGCCGCCGCAGCCGCGGCCGCTGCCAACGGCAGCGCTGCCGAGGGTGGCTCTGCCGCGGCGGCGGCGGCTCCGCTTCCGCGGGAGGGCGTGCAGGGGCCTGGCGGCCTGTACCCGGAGCTGGAGCTGGTGGTGGAGCCGGAGGAGGATTACATGGACGAGTGGGAGGAGGAGGACGAGGAGGAGGAAAAGAGCCGGGCGGCGGATGGCGGGAAAGATGCGGGCAAGGCAGGCAAGAAGGCCGACGGCGAAGCGGGTGACGCCAAGGACGAGCCGGAGGATGGGAAAGCGGCAGAGGCGGGGGCGGGGGCAGGAACGGGGACGGGAGGCGCGGACAAGGGCGGCGCGCGGGGCGGCGTGGAGGCGGAGGTGCGGCGAGCGCTGCAGGAGTACCGGCGGCGTGTGGCGACGGAGGGCGAACTAAATGACGAGGAGCTGCCGCCGGATGTGCTAGAGGCGCTGGAGGCCAACGCCGCGCCGGAGCAGCGCTGCTTCGTGGTGAGTGCTCAGTTCGCGGTGCTTGGGGCCTGGCGCGGGGCTCACAGCTGGGGAATGGTGCTGCGCAAGAGTACTGGTACCGAGGAGGCGGAGCAGGATGGAGCAGCTGCTGGTCGTGCAGCCTGGTGTGAGCGAGGCCCTATGCATGACACGCAGCAAGTGGCGCAGTTGGGCCAACGCCTTTGCCTGCTTGCCATTCCTTTCTTACCGACCACAGGACTTCCAGGCGCGCGTGTCGTGGGCGCCGGAGCAGGTGATCCGCTACTGCTTCCAGGACGGCGCGCAGCCGCTGTGGCCGGCGCCACACTGCCGGCCCAAGCCCGGAGACATTCCCCCCTGCAGCCGCTGCGGTGCCGCGCGCAAGCCCGAGTTCCAGGTGGGGCTGCTGCTGCAGCAGTCAAGCATCTAGGCTTCGGCAACGAAAGCCTGCCCGTCCATTCGCAGCCGTATCCCTGCTGCCCGTTTGCACTCCAAACAGCCTTTCAACCCGCGTCTTACCCTCCCTGCCCCTGTCCCGCCCGCCCGTTCCCGCCGCTGCCCACCCATCCACCCACCCACCCTTACGCTGTGACTGCAGGTGCTTCCCCAGCTGCTGCACTACCTGCACCTGGACGAGGAGGACCCCGCCAGCCCCGACTGGTCCACGCTGGTGGCCTACACCTGCTCCGCCTCCTGCAGCCTGCCGCCGGCAGAGGCGGAGGCGTCGCAGTGCGCGTACACAGAGGAGGTGGTGTGGGTGCAGCCGCCGGCCACCGAGTAGGCTGGACCGAGCAGGCCGCACCGAGTAGGGTGCGGAGTAGCGGGATGCGAGAGTGGGGTCTGTCCCAGTAACGGCGACTGAAGTGTGCGAAGAACGGTGGTACTGTTTACAGCTAAGTGCGATGAGGCATGCATCATGCATGCAGGAGGGGGGCATGGAACGGAAAGAAGCCTGGAAAGAAGCATGATTGCCTTCCATAGATTCACCGCACGTGCGCTGTAAAAGATGACAGGAGTGTCAGCGAGTATGGTAAGAATTACAGAGGGGACAACCCGAGTGTGCAAGCACAGAAGGGCCGTCGGAAGCAGCGAATATGAGTTTGAGTGTTACAGGTGGTCCCTTCTAGGGCTCGCGGGTCACCCCCATGACCATCACACCTGGCGATAAGAGCTAGCCGTGTTCGTGTCATGAGATGTGTGCCTCAGTCAAGTAAAGTGCCGACTCAGCAGTGTTAGGACTAGCGAGTGCGTGACTAAATCAGGATAGTGGCACCCCATGCTGTTCAACAGGCAGAAACGCAGGTAAATACAAAGGAACCCGTCGAAACCAGTATCCCAACATCCCTGCAACCCCACCGGACCCTTTGTTGAGTTGAGTGCAACCTGCAACCCCTTCCCATCTCAAAACACGCGTACATTTTTTAATTAATTCGCAACATTAACCGCTGAAATGTGTCGTACATCATCACCACCACGCTCCTATAGCTCAGTAGGTAGAGCGTGCGGCTGTTACACCTTCCCGGGCGAGCTCGGGTGTCGATACCGCAAGGTCTACAGTTCAATCCTGTATGGGAGCGCGCCATTTTATACCAGCCCGACCCGCTTTTGTTGCCCGGTTCAGACAGACGGCTGGCCGCTCTCAAACCTGAGCCAAATCTACTGACCTGCCTGCTGGCCCTTGACGGCTGGCCACTCTCTAGTCTCTAACCTGAGCCAAACCTGCCAAACCTGACCAAACCTGAAACCCTGTCCAGCAACCGGGCAACAAAAGCGGGTCGGGCTGGTACAAAATGGCGCGCTCCCATACAGGATTGAACTGTAGACCTTGCGGTATCGACACCCGAGCTCGCTCGGGAAGGTGTAACAGCCGCACGCTCTACCTACTGAGCTATAGGAGCGTGGTGGTGATGATGTACGACACATTCCAGCAGTTAAGGTTGCGGATTAATTAAAAAATGTACGCGTGTTTTGAGATGGGAAGGGGTTGCAGGTCCGGTGGGGTTGCAGGGATGTTGGGACACTGGTTAGCAGTCGGCCTAGACGGCCTACGCTGTAACGGCAGAGCTGAGCTGGTGGCGGAGCTGGGGCTGACAGACCGGCTGGGAGACAGCGAACAGCCAAGGGCACTTACACTGCAGGACAGCTCAAACCGCAAGCGAGCGCGCTGCCCGCAGCACGCGGGCCACCGCACAGCCACCGCCACACACCAGCGCGCGCGAGCGCAGCACGACCGAAAGCAGTGAACAACCGCAAGAACACAGGGCGGCAGCGACAGCACGACGCACAACCACACACGAGGCCACACGCCGCAAACGAGCGACGACAGCCGCGCGGCGCCACCAGCCACCGCCGCGGCGCACGAACAACGCCAACAACCAGCACCGACAACCAGCACCGACCCAACACGCCCGTGGCCTCGGCCAGGGTTCCAGCAAACGAAAAACCGCTCCAGGCTGACACCGAGCAACCATGAAAAACCCTCGGCTGCCTGGAGCGCTGCACACAACCCCCACCCTCAACACACAAGTCGGCGCAGACGAGCGCCCACACATCTATCGGCGCGGCAGCGGGTGCCTATGGCTCCTCGGAGCCTACCCAACTGCCCCCTACGCCGCAACCGACCGCACACGCCAACACAAAACACCCTCCGCGTCTCTCCAGATAGCGCCGGCTCCCCGCCGCTGCGCGAGCAGGGCTCCAGGAAGAGGCCGCCGAGAAGCGACGCCTCAGCCGCGGCCGCAGCGGCCGCGGCTCTCCAGTGACACGGACCTGGGGCGGGGGCGAGCTGCGAGGCTCGCGGGCGGGAATAGGAGGACTTGGTCAAAAAAATACCGCTCGAAGCGGTGAGAGCTGCTCTACAGAGAGGCAGAATGCCGAACGGTAGAGAGCAGCGAACACTAGACTGCGCCGGCCGTCTTGTACGGCCTCCATGCTAACTCCGGTTAGCCCGGCCTCGCTCCGCTTCGCTCCGCTCTGCCTGACTAACCGATACATTTCGACGGGTTCCCTTGTATCTACCTGCGTTTCTGCCTGTTGAACAGCATGGGATGCCACTATCCTGATTTAGTGACGCACTCGCTAGTCCTAGGGCGGGCGCATTAAGGTTCAGCAACCTGCTTAGTCAAGTCTTGTCAGCTCGAAACTGCTGCTTATAAGCGGTGCTAGATAGAGTGTAGATGAGACGCGGTTTGTGTGTGTACGTGTGTGTGTGGGTGGTACCGTTGACTGTGACGTATGTTCACGACCCTTGTGGTGGCGGGTAGGCGCTCGGTTGCGTGCTTGTCCCCTCTGCGGTAGGTGACTCGATTGAGTTGGTGGTTTGGGCTGTAGCTTTGGCGGCTAGGTGCGGCGGCTTTGAGCGTTCTCGCCGGCCCTGTCCCTCTTGCTACGTGTGGCCTGCTGATGAGTAGCAGAAGGGTGACACGTGTGTTCCCAGGCGTTGGTAGCCCCCAGGGGAGCGCGCGCGTGGGTTGCTCGTCTTCGGGTTGTCTCTTGTCGGGGGTTTCGTTTTTGAGGTATTAGGTGCGCGAGCTGTCTCCACACCGCCTGGTCCTGTGGGCTCAGGAGAGCACAGGGAGGCGTTTCTCGTTTCGCGGCTAGGCTTGCTGTGCGCGGGTAGGGCAGGTCAGCCGTGGGCTTGGGTTTCTAGCGCTGTTTTCGTGAGCGCTCTCGCCAGTCCAGAGACTGGTAGGCTGCAGAGGCCGTGTGTCGGGCCCGGGTCGGAGGCAGACCCACAGCTGTAACATTAATAGTCCTAACACTGCTGAGTTGACACTGGACTTCTTCCGTGTGTGGTTACAGACGTCGCAGGGGGGGGGGCAGATTCTTGCGAAAAGTACCCCACCTTCTTAATCGAAAGATCTCAACGAGAGCATTCAGATTCCGCTTTCAGAGTTTCAATCAGGGTAGAAACTACAAAGATATGGGCCCCCAAAGTTGAGGGTCGGTCGTCGTCCCCTGGGCCCGGAAAGGTATTGTCACGGCCTATCACAAGATATTGTCTGAGCGCCTCTCAGCAGGGGAAACAGCCTGAAATCAATGCGTACAACACTTGTAGGCAGTTCTGGGCATTGCGGGCATACACTCTGTGTGATTGAGAGCGGTAACCGGCTCGTGGGGGCCAGCATGTGTGCCGACTTGTCCTGACATGTCCCGACATGTCTACAGTTGGTACGGTTTTGGTCGAGCGCACAGCTGTGCAACACAATATACTGACATCTATATGCACCATAGAAGATTAACACATGCCTTTGATCGAAGAGACCGTAGGAGACACGTGGGCTGGGGGTTGGGTTCGTGCCATGGATGGATGGATGGACAGACACGACCTGGCAAGGAGGGGGCTGACCGGTCCGCTCATTACGCCAAACAATAGAGACCTCTGAAGGACATTGATTTACAAAGCCCTGATAAAAGCTGGAGGGTTTTAGGGGGTGTACGGCAGTACACAGTGAGTCGGTCGTCGTCCTTGGGGGTCCGGGAGGTATTGTAAGGTGGGGTCAAAAATTAATGTTTCTGCCCCCCCTTGGACGTCGGTACAGTAACAGCGCGTTTCTCTTGTTTCTGATCCCGATGCCTTGCTTGCTCGTATTTATGGATATATGGGGGGCTTCGGGCACTGCCGGGAACTCGCCTTCTTGCCCCTTGCCAACTTCAGTGAGTGTGTGGTTACAAGGTGGTGCGCACTTCTCGTGCCTTCCTGCCTCGTGAAGACCGAAGGCCCGGGCCAGGGTGACCCTTATAACGCCTTACTAACTTGGTTGTTAATCTCTCTTGGCCGGCCCTCGCAAGGGGCACATTCCTGCTCCTAAGTTCCCATATGGTTGCGGAATTACAGAGGGGACAACCCGAGCGTGCAAGCACACAAGGGCCGTCGGAAGCTGCTGCAAACCCTCCCGCCACCATGGTCCGTGTCCCATATGGTGTCGAGCAGCGCAGCAAGCCTAGCCGGGTCCGCATTCCGCATCAATTCCTGCATGCCCTTGCTAAAGTCGAGGCCACTGTCTGTCCTCAGCTGGTCGTAAGCCGTACATGCCATCAGAACGTGATGCTCTTGACACTGGACTTGACTGAGGCACACATCTCATGACACGAACACGGCTAGCTCTTATCGCCAGGTGTGATGGTCAGGGGAGTGGCCCGCGAGCCCGAGAAGGGAACACCTGTAACACTTAAAACTCAAACTCCCCCGCCCCCGCCCCCGCCAAACCTGTCCTTCTTTCGACCGCCGTAGGCTTGGTTTGTGTGCGCCGTTCAGGTTGTCGGCGCTCTCGCCAGCCCAAAGAGGCTGGTAGGCTGCAGCGGCCGTGTTTCGGGCCCGGGTCAGAAGTCTCCCCACAGCTGTAACTAACAAATACATCACTATACATTCGCAATTTAGCGCATGTCTGTTACAGGCAGTGGCGACATACTTTTTACACCAAAACTCCTGGACCTCCAGGGTTCCGTTTTGTCCGCCGCGACCGGCAGGCGCCTAGGGCTGCGCCATTGAGCGCAGAAGCAACACAGGACCCGATGGGCGAATGCTCTCGTGCGCGCATACATACTGCACGTCGATGCGCGCAGCCTTATGTGGGGACGCGCGGCACGGTGGGGACGCGCGGCACGGTGCGTGCACAGCACACGTTCTGGCTTCATTGGCTGTGAGTGCTGCACCGAACCTGGCACCTGCCGGCAACCCACGCGCATGCTCAACACAGTCATATAAGCGACGGTAGGAATGCCACCCGCAGCGGTTGGCAATAATGCGACATTACTTCGCAATGCAGGGGGACAAGGGGTGTCAGCTTTGTACAGCTGGAAAATTGGCTGAGCCCTTATATAGTCACAGTCTGGGTGGCTGCTTCAAGGGAATGGGTTTAAGACCCATGCCGACGATGCGCAAGCTTGGGTCTCAGGACTCGGCCAGCACAAGGCACGCGTGCGTGAATCCCACACGCCATCCACGCGAGTCAAGGGCCCCCTTGCTACCAATCCCAAGCACGTGTAGCCCTCTACCGCGCTCCAGACCTCCCCGACGCCCGACACACCTCGGGCTAGGCACGGGGTGGGAGCGACCTCAGGGCTCCTCGGCATTTCAGGAGGGGCGACAGGCTTGGCTCCGCAAGTTGCCACAAACTCGCGCCTTAGTTCCCCACGTTGCATGCCGTCAACATAGTTTGTATCATATACCTATAAACGCGGGCGTCCGTGACTATCCTCGCGACCTTGCTAAAGTCAATTGTCCACGGACGCGCGAAGGCACTTCTCGCTCCGCCCGGATTTTCCCTGCCGCCTATTTACATGCAATAGGCAATAACAAATACTAATACGTAGCAGTCGCGGTTTGCGCCAGTATGATATGTTTTGCCGACGCAGCCAGCCAGCCACGAACGCACGGACACCTGTTTTGGGGGGGCTTCGCCCCCCCCCCTGGAACGCTTCGCTGGGGGGGCTCAGCCCAAAACCCGGCCCAGGCGCCCACCCACAGGCCACACGGCGGCGGCAGCGTGGCAAGGCTGCTGCTGGCTCGGCTGGTTCAGGCCTGCCAAGCGGCAGGCTGGAGTATGAGGAGGTTGAGGCGCTGCGCCGGATCGGAGAGGAGGCGGTGGAGCAGTGCGGGCTCGAGGGGTGATACAGCATGCTGAGCAATAAGTTGCCCGAAATTTTTAGAGGGGGGCGGACAGAGCGAGCAGTTTTCTTCATCAGCAGGTTTGGCAGGCTGTATGGCGCAGGCCAGCAGTCAGGTTTCAGGTTTGGCAGGTTCAGCAGGTTTGGCAGGTCTTGACGGCAGCGCAGTAACGTGTATGCGGGGGGTGGGACGGGTTTGGGTTGGGGGAACGTGCATTTTGTCGGGGGGCGTCCAAAATTTACATTTTCCGCATTGGGCAGGCCCGGTTGCAGGGCGACATGTAAGTTGCAGCGGTCGCGCTGTGTGCATTGCGTCCATTGAATAGGGCTTGTCTACGGGAAGTGGGGAAGCGGGGAAGCGGGGAAGCAGGCCAGAGGGACAGGAGGAGCAGGTTTGTAAGGCCAGTCAGGTTTGTCAGGTTTGACTGTAGTTACTATTTATGGCAGAGACGGTGCTGCATGCGCAAGGATAAGTGGTGGGAAGGCCGGGCCACGGCACTGGGGCCACGGCAGGCTGTATGGCGCAGGCCAGTCAGGTTTCAGGTTTGGGCGCAGTCAGGTTTTCAGGTTTGGCAGGTGTTCAGGTTACTTCTGGGCGGACAGAGCGAGCAACAGAGGGACAGGAGGAGCAGGTTTGTCAGGCCATTCAGGTTTGTCAGGTTTCGGGTAATGGCAGGTCTCAGTCAGGCTTTCAGGCCAGTCAGGTTCAGCAGGTATGGCAGGTTTCTGAGACGGTCAGGTTTCAGGTTTGGCACACGTTTGAGAGTGGCCAGCCATCAGGCGCAGTCAGGTTTCAGGTTTCAGGTTTGGCTGGACAGGGTTTCAGGTTTGGTCAGGTCCAGTCAGGTTTGGCAGGTTTGGCTCAGGTTAGAGACTAGAGAGTGGCCAGCCGTCAAGGGCCAGCAGGCAGGTCAGTAGATTTGGCTCAGGTTTGAGAGCGGCCAGCCGTCTGTCTGAACCGGGCAACAAAAGCGGGTCGGGCTGGTACAAAATGGCGCGCTCCCATACAGGATTGAACTGTAGACCTTGCGGTATCGACACCCGAGCTCGCTCGGGAAGGTGTAACAGCCGCACGCTCTACCTACTGAGCTCACTCCGGCCCCACGCCCCACCCCCACGCCCCACCCCCACCCCCACCCCCACGCCCCACCCCCACCCTCCAACCGATCCCCCTCCTCAAACAGTCTGATTCGGACTGGTCATATGGGGACAACGGCAACAGCAGCAGCGACAGTGATGATAGCCATGTGCGTGTGTCTTGAGATGGGAAGGGGTTGCAGGTCCGGTGGGGTTTCAGGGATGTTGGAACACTGGTTTTAACGGGTTCCCTTGTATTACCTGCGTTTCTGCCTGTTGAACAGCATGGGGTGCCACTATCCTGATTTAGTGACGCACTCGCTAGTCCTAACACTGCTGAGTTGACACTGGACTTGACTGAGGCACACATCTCATGACACGAACACGGCTAGCTCTTATCGCCAGGTGTGATGGTCAGGGGAGTGGCCCGCGAGCCCGAGAAGGGAACACCTGTAACACTCAAACTCAAACTCCCCCGCCCCTGCCCCCGCCAAACGTGTCCTTCTTTCGACCGCCGTAGGCTTGGTTTGTGTGCGCCGTTCAGGTTGTCGGCGCTCTCGCCAGCCCAAAGAGGCTGGTAGGCTGCAGCGGCCGTGTTTCGGGCCCGGGTCAGAAGTCTCCCCACAGCTGTAACTAACAAATACATCACTACACATTCGCAATTTAGCGCATGTCTGTAACAGGCAGTGGCGACATACTTTTTACACCAAAACTCCTGGACCTCCAGGGTTCCGTTTTGTCCGCCGCGACCGGCAGGCGCCTAGGGCTGCGCCATTGAGCGCAGAAGCAACACAGGACCCGATGGGCAAATGCTCTCGTGCGCGCATACATACTGCACGTCGATGCGCGCAGCCACATGTGGGGACGCGTGGTACGGTGCGTGCACAGCACACGTTCTGGCTTCATTGGCTGTGAGCAGGCCCCTGGCTGTGAGGGCTCAAGTTGAACGATCCATCGAGAGCCAGCCTCCTGCTGATGCAGTTAATTTTGACGCGTAAATTAACAAGAGACAGTATGATGCTCAAAAGAGTTCTGACTGCAGAGTGAGTGGGACGCCGGCAGTGGCAGTGCGCAATGGATAAGCTCGCGTAAAGATGCTGCGATGGTTATGGATGGTGTGAGGGGCCGACGCACAAGTGACTCCGACCTCGCACCTACACACCGCCCCGGGGGCTCCTCTGTCAAACAATGACTGCTGTGAACATCTCTAGCCAGTGTCCAGGCCCGCGGAAGCCTGCGTGTCGCCAACAGCCCTCGAAAGGGCACACGGGCGCCCATGCGCCTAAGACTGCTCCCTTAGCCGCATTTGCGCTGCGCCCGTCCCCAGACAGGCTCCCGGCCTCCCTGCCCGTCCCTACCGCTCCCAGCGCCTGCAAACATAGGACATCCATTACAACTCCGCGGCATTTGTGCGTGCGTGCATCATGGTCACCTCCTGGCCTCCGTGGCAATTATCGGTATGTAAAAACTGTGTCCTCCGTGCCCCCATGCAAATCCTGCACGGCTGCCCCCCGTAAACTTGTAAACCGTGCAACCCTAGCAAGCTTGTAACAGCTGTGGGGAGACTTGTGTCCCGGGCCCGAAACACGGCCGCTGCAGCCTACCAGCCTCTTTGGACTGGCGAGAGCGCCGACAACCTGAACGGCGCGCACAAACCACGCCTACGGTGGTCAAAACACACACGACGCTTGACCTCCGTGAACGCAGTGCGTCTGCCTCAGTTCGTCAGAGGAAGGCATCTCGCTCGCATCACCCGCACATAAGACAGCACTCACACACAGCAAGAAAGAGAAAACCTTGATCAACCCCCAGGAGCCACCGCCTGTCCACGCACCATCGTTCAGCTAAAACCTATTTCCCAAGGCGGCGAAAACGCAAAAAGCCACCGCACACGGGACAGGACAAGCTGAATACTTCTCAAAACAAGCCAGGCCCCTAGAAGCAAAGAAGGGCACCCCCTCGCTCTTTGCCCGAACAGAACTCATTGCTAGCATCGTACTAACTCCACACAAAAAAACACCCCGCTTGTTCAGCGGTTGCGAGCTGCGTCAAACCGTCCGAGCGCACAAGTAGCGGCTGCACACCTTGTCTCGAGTTCCGCCCTGCTATTCTCCAGGCTGGCGTACCCTGATGCGGCCAGCCTGCACCGCTAGCAAAGGATGCCCGACGCCCACTTCCCGCCACCCCTTCCGCGGTAGCCCTAGGCCTGCAAATTCGTGCAGCCGCCTCCAAAAACCTGTGACGGCCTCTGCCTTCGCCACCTCTAGCGGGCTGGGAGCGCCCTCTTCAACCTCGTCATTGGTGCCGCCTTGCTGTTGCGCCGCTCTAGTCCCCGCCCTCAGCCGTCTCCTCGCATGCTCCACGGCTGACAGGGCGGCCAGCACCACCCTAATCTCGAGCGACCCTCCGTATAGACGTTCCCTGGTGGGCCCCAGCATCGCGCACTAACACCCAGGAGTAAAACCCATCGCGCGTGCCCAGACTGCTCTCGCAGACTTCTGTGTGCACCTTAGCCCCATGTATGCCCGGGCAGACATGGCACGGAACGCACAAAACCGTATGGGCTGGTGCCGTAAGTGCAACCAGTTCAAGTGTTGCCGGTGCTGCTTAGTAATCTCCATCTAAGTCTTCATCGACCTCCTCCACCCCAAGCTCCTGCCAGCTATCGTCCGTGCTGATTGCTTCGACTCCTCTTGCGGCCACAATTGCCGTGTGGGCTTCGCCTCCACTGCCGCCAGTGACTCCTGGCTCCTGCGACAATGGCACTGGCTCCATTAGGTGCTGCTGCTGCCGGCTGCGGATCACGTCGTACTTGCTACGATTGTCAACGCGTCCGGATGGCAGGCGCCCCGCGCCTCCGCCAATTGGAGAGGCAGCACCGACGCTGCCAACGCCATGGGCGGCCCGGGGACTAGACCCAACCTCGGCGTGGGTTTGGGCTGGCGTTGCCGCGGTAGGCACCGAGTCCAGACTCTCCACCTCCTCCGGCTCCTCCTCGACAACAGACGGAGGAATCCATGGCAGCCCCGAGCTGCCCCCGGCATTTGGCAGCTTGAGACGTGGCACGGCCAACGGCGGCTGACGTTGCTGGGGTGGAAAGGGCGGAGCGGGCGGCGGCGCGCAAGCCAACGACGGGGAATGCCCAGCCACCGCAGCACCTTTCGTGGGAGACACCTGCCCATGTGGCTGTGTCGGCCCAGTGCCGCCGCCTCGCGTGCTCGCAACTCGGCTGATGGGGTGTGCCCGCGGCTGCGGCGTTTGTGGCTCCACGCCTGCCTTGCCCAGCTGCTGCTGGCGCTGCTGCCCTCGCTCGCTATTGCTATGTTCGCCGTCGTCGCCTTGCCCGGGCTCTGGGGCATCTGCCACTGGCTGCGCGGCAGCCTGTGCCGCCAGCACCGTGAGCGCCGCCAAGGAGGCGTTGGTGAATATGGGGCCGCCCGGCAGCGCCACCAGTGCGGCGTGCAGGCGGCCCTGATGGGCGCGCAGCGTGCGCAGCACAGCGGGTGCGCCAGCCACCTGCGGCCCGCGGTTGCGCACCCACGCCTCAAGCATCGCCATACTGCCGCGGTGCGCGGGGCCCTGCAAGGTTGGGGGCGTACATAAATGTATTGGATTGACCAAGCCCAGTGCCATCCTCACGGCTGTAAGCACACCGTCTGACAGGTCCTGGGCGGCGGCGCCTCAGGCTACCAGCCGGTAACTACTGCTCACCAGGGGCACGCGTGCGTTAATGAGGTGCGCATGAGACAGCAGCACCTCCGCGCATGTTTCCAGTTCCGCAAGGGTAGCTGCCGCGTTGGCAGCTGCTAGGCGATTGCTGTCCCCGCCGCCACCGCCGGATGCCACTTTGGAGCTGACCGCCTCTGTTTCTGGGCCATCCCTGCGGTTGACTCGTGGGGGGCTGCACAGTGTAGACGGACCCGATGAAGAGGAGGAGTGGTGATGCCTCCCGTGGCCTGCCGCCGCCCCAGTTCTACCTGCTGAGGCATGCAACAGAATTGCAATGATGGTGCATCATGGTGCAGCTCATGCCAGCACATGCCAGAGTGCATCCCTGGCACATCCAGAATGACATAAGCGTACTTGTCATGCAAATCAAGGAATCGCCGCTTGCATATAAAGCTGCACTCGCCTGGCTGGTCGTGCAAACACTGCGTTTCTTCCTCCAGCCGCACTTGCGCAGCCGCGTGTGCCGCCGCCTGCTCTGCGAGCTGCCGCCGCAGCTCCACCACCTCCGCCGTCGCAGCCGCCGTCCGGCCTGCAAGCAGTTCCGCGCGCGCTAGCTGCCGCCCGGTCTCCTCGCTGCACGCTTGCACCTCCGCCTGCAGCTCTGCCACCGCCGTCGCCCTGCCCCGCAGTTCAACACAGTGGGCCGGCCGCGCGCATGTTGCTGCAACATGCTTTCAGTACTTAACCACACCGCACACAACCGCGGCGTGCCACGGGGGCGGCGCACGTGGCGCGTCACGGTAAGTTACAGCACGCACCGTGTGGACTTGGCCATGCGCTCCAGCTCCCTGCGCAGGTCCTCCCGGCCCGCCTCACAGTCCTCCAGGCGCTGCCGCAGCGCCGCCACCAGGCTGGTGGTCTCGGGTGTGCGGTACAGCTGGGAGGCCATACTGCGGAGGAGGGCGCACGGAGCAGGGAAGGTCAGGGACAGGGCGGGAGCAAGTAAGCAGCAGTGAAAGGGAGCGGGGGTCAGTGCGGGGTCATTGGGGGGTGCCCGCGGTGGAAGGGAGTGGAGACGGCAGAGAGTGGGGCAGCGTACCAAACCGTTAGGTGCTGCCCTTCAACATAACCACCGTGGTATGGGGCGCGCGCACACACCTGTTCGGGCTGAGCGTCCCCGCCTCCCGCTGGCCCATCATCTCCTCGGCCCGTGCCAATGAGGTCCGCAGCCGCGCAGCCTCCGCCTCCCCACGCCTTTGCGCCGTTTGGGTCAGCGTCTGCGGGCACAGACAAGAGGCAACAGCCGCTGCAATGGCGCATCCCCCTTGATGGTGAGATGGCAAGCGCCCCGCCACCACAGCATCCCGCCATCCCCCATGCGTGCAGCCACCTCGGCGTGTGCAACCACCCTCAGCAGCCCTTCTTCAAACGATACCCGCGGGCATTCATTTTGGTTCCTCACAGCCAGCAGTGCACACAACCCACCAGCTGTCGCTGCATCTCAGCCAACTGCCGCCTTAGCTTCAAGTTCTCCTCCATGAGGCTCTCCACGGTGCGGGGCGGCCCGCTACCGCTGGCTGACGGCGTTGCCGGCACCCACGCAGCACCGGGTGCCGAAGAGCCGGGTACGCCGGCGGCGCCAGGAGCAACCACTGAGGCAAGCCGCGCAGATGCCGCACGCGCAGGCGTGCGAGGGCTGCCGAGCGCTGCGGAAAGTGAGACACGCGAAGGTGATGGGGCTCGCGGCGATGCCTGTGCCGGTATTCCTGCATCCTCTGCCACGCGAGGGCTCGGGGGCAGCGGCTGCAAGCCCGTAAAAACACTGCGGCTGCGGCTGATACGGGCACTGCTGACGGGCTGAGGGGATTGCTGGCGTGGTGGCGAGATGCCCGTCGCTGGTCGAGGTGTGCTGTGGTCCACTTGCAGGCTAGGGCGGGGCTGGCTGGCCGTCAGGGGGCTGGCCGGGGCTTCCGCGCGGGGTGTGGCCGACTCTGCAGTGGTTGGCGGCAGCGTTGGTGGCGTCAACGTTTGCACGCCCTCCTGCCGCGGCGCTGAGCACATCTGCTCGCCGGTTCCCGATTGCGCCCATGCACCATGGATGATAGCGTGCGGCGATTCGCCGCCGAATGTGTCCTGAAGGAAGAACGTGACAGGGTCGCCACGGCGCCGGTCCACGGCAGCGGTTCCGGGGCGTGCACGCAGGTAGGGGTTCGCCGTGAAGCCCGTCCCCTGCGAGGCTTGCTTCGCTGTGGCTGGTCGCTCCAATCGCGCTGACAGCTTGCTGCGGATTGTATAGAACAGGTGTATGTGTGTAATTCTGTGTGTGTGTGTGTGTGTGTATGGCGGGGGGGGGGGGGGGGGGGACGGAAGTATGCGTATCGTGACGGCGAACGATTCCTCAATAACCTCGTTAACTCCGTGTCATACGCCTGCACTCACCCCAGTTGGCCTTCAGCTGTGATTACTCGAAGTACGGACTCTAAGCCGTGGTCGTCTTCCAGCGACGAAGCGCCTCTTCGAGGAGGCCCCATGTCCGCGAGCGTATCGACCAGTGCTACTCACAACGTAATGGCATCAACCGTGACATTTATTGTTGTGAACACAACGACGGCCAAACGTCAATTTGTAAGGTAGTTCTACACTAATTTTTTTGCCCACGCATACTTCAAGGAATTTGACATTTTGTCACGCTATGCAAATGAGAAGCAATTAAGCACAACGGCTGTAATGACATCTGCAGGGACTAGTAGCTGCGAGCCGAAACCGTGTGACTGGGATTGACTTGCTTGGATGAAAACTCCCCTCCATTTTTGAGGAGACCGGTTGTAGACCCCTATGTTGTGCATCTGCTATATGCGATAATACACCTCCCTTAGGCGCGTGCGTCGTGCGTTGTGCCTTTAGGCAGGTTTGGACAGGCTGGTGTGCTGGAAGCTGAAGCGCCAAACGTCCGCCCATTGCAATGCGCGTTCAAGATTAAGGCAACCATATAGAGGTACATTGGTCCTTTGATGAATCGAGCGCGTGGCACAGAAGCTTTGGTGAGCGATGTGTGTGTCGGGCTGCGACGTTGTGGACATCAAAGCTCGCAGGCACCGCTCAAACATGCAAAGTCCTGTCAGTTGCGGCGTGTTCAGTATAATAAAAGCAATATGAGTTTAAGTTTAGTGCCCGGTTAGCAGGGCGTCGGAGAAATGCTTTGTTGTTGGCGTCCGGCGGTGAAAGCGGTCCCCGCTGAGGACCTGCCAGACGAATGCAATACCAAGAATACTCTTAGCACGGACACCATCACACACAACAAAACTGGGGCAGCCGCGCGACCTCAGAAGGGCCTTGATTCCCAGGCAGGAGTCGCGTTGAGTACTCATGCCTTTATCACAACAGATGAAGGGCTTGGAGTGCCTCGCGCCGGGCCAGCGCCAGCGGGCGATGGTCATGGGGCCCCGAGGAACCCAACAACGGCCACACTCGATGGCGAGCTTCTTCTTACGGACGCATTGATGATGACACCTTCTATCTTGGACACGGGTGGCGTTTGGATGCATTTGGTAAAGAACGTGCGGACCCGCAGCGCTGAGACTACGGGCCCCAAGCCCGCGTTTGCCGAGCTTGTCAAAAGCCATGGTAGGTTAATGGGGAACATTGAAGCGCCTTGATTGGCCCAGTAATGTGGTGGGGTCGACGTGGGGGTGATGGGCATCGAGCGAATTTCCGCAGTTTACGGGAGAGTTACACCTGTTCCACCGCAACCCCCGTTAAACCTCGGCCCGTGGCTCAGCTAGCGCCCGGCTCGGAGCGGTGTGCGCCTGGCTTGTTTTCCCTGGTCCAAACCAGTTGCCCGACGTCCTTCACCCCACCTTGCCGGCGGTGCAGGTGGCGCAGTGCCCTTCCTCGACGAGCTGCGCGCTCAAAGCGAGCGGGTCAGCGACCCGATCGCGCTGGTCACATTTGAGCGCACGTCCAGGCGGGCGATGCGAACCCAGGTGCGTTGCAGGGGTCACGCGCGTCTTCAGGGCCGCTTCCAGGCCACGCGACTTTCTGAATTCTCCGCCGCCTCCCACCCACCCTGCGTCGCCCCAATGCAGCGCGCCAGCCCCAACCTGCTCTGTGACATCAACTTGGAGGCGTTGTTCGCGTCGGGCATTGTACCCCCGCCCGCGCCGCCGCTGCTGCCCCGTGACCGCACTGCCTCGGCAGTTGAATTTCTCGAATCGCCAGCCGCACCGTCCAGCGTCGCTGCTGGCGCGCCTAGCGCGCAGGGGCTGCTGCACCTGATCCAGAGCACGTATTGCAAGTTTGAGGCGCTGCGCATGTCAGTGCGCCACGGCAACGGGGCGCTGCTGTCGCTGCTGGGCTGCAGCAGCGCAGCCGACTATGAGGCACTGCTGGGTGAGGCAGCAGCCAGCGGGTTGGTTGATGCGCCGTCCAGTGTACGGTATGTTAGGGGCAGCATAGCTATTGTACACTGTGCTGGTGTCGCGGGGAATATTATGCGTACTCCATCGCTGCTGACTGTGCTGCGTGCGCCGGGCCACCGGGTGGCACATGATGCACGACGTGCAGGTGAGATGCTGGGAGCGGAGTCGACGCTGCGCGCGGTGCTGCACGAGTGCTGCCTGGCGCTGCTGGAGGGCGTGGCCGTGCCCACCTCCCAGCTGCTGCTGCACCACCCGCTGCGTGGCAGCAGCGGCCGCGTGGTGCTGCCGGTCACGGTGCAGCCCATCGTGGTGTGGCGGCGCCTGGGCGAGGAGCCGGGCGGGGCTGGCGCAGCTGGGGCAGCAGGAATGCCGCAGCCGAGCAACCCCAGTGGCCTGAACAGCTTTGGCATGGGCGCGGGTGGGCTGCGGAGTGGCATGCGCGGCGCTGCCGCAGCCGCTGCAGCGGCGCTGCTGCCGTGCCGGCCTGCGGACTGCGTGCCGGTGTTGGCCGTCGCGATCAGCTACAACCTGTCCGCGGGCCTGGCGGCGACGTTGCAGCAGCTGCACCGGGTGTATGCCATGCTGGGCGGGCTGTCGGGCATCGTGACGCTCTTCACCATCCGCGGCCGGGTGCTGCACCAGAACACGGCCAGCATCAGGTATATGGGCCTGCGGCAGGGTGCGGTGGACCCTTCGAGCTCCGGTGAGGCGCGCGGCAGCACTCGCCCCGATGCAGCCACCGACAGCAGCGGCCTAAGCGTGGGCTCCGTGCTGCGGCAGGTGTTTGTGCTCAGGTGCGTGCGTGACTGTTGTGGGGGGGCAGGGGCCGTGGGGGCGTGCGGGGGCCTTGCGTCTGCGGCGAGTGCTTTTCTCCCGCTGCTGCTGACAGATGCATTTGAAATGGCTCGGCTGTTGGACGTGAGTGGGCGTGCTGCCCTCAAGCTTGTTGACGCAGGACCGCGCACACGCTGTCTCCCTGTCGCCTCCCACCCCTGCATGTGCACATCCACATCACACAGCCCCGAGCAGCTGGACGACCTTCTGGATGACGTGGCTGAGGGCAAGACCTGGAAGGGCATCGTGCGGTGAGTGTAGCCTCAGCCGCAGTCTCTCCGTCTGGTTCATGCCACTTTGTGACTGAAAGCATCAGTCAAGACGCCGTGACCCAGGAGGCTGCTTGGCCCGGTGCCTCGTGACTGCCCTCGTGTCTTACCCGCCCGCCCATTCCTCCTGCTGTTGCGCCCGCACTCCAGCGTGCCGCCGCTGCTGAGCCCCACCGTGGACCCGGGGCCTGGCGCACACCTGCTCCTGCCCGGCGGCAGCAGCCTGCCTCCCAGCACCGTGCGCGGCGGCGGCACACACACCTCCTTCATGTTCTCTCCCAACCAGTCGCAGGCGCAGGCAGCGTTGACGCCCTGGGAGAAACTGCAGACGGGCATGCTCAGCACGCAGACACACGACCTGCTCGGCGGTGGGGGCGACCTGCTCGGCGGTGGGGGCGGCTCGGTGCCGGGGCGAGGGCGGGAGGCGACCTCCGAAGGCAGCCCGGCGCAGGGGCTGAGCCCGGCGCCCAGCGCAGCGCAGGCAGCCGTGCTGATGGGCACTGCCCGGGCGCTGAGCCAGCACCAGCTGTCTCGCCTGCAAAGCCGCGGCCAGCAGCCGCCGCCAAGCGGACCGCCGTTATCCGCCGTCGCCACCAGCGCCGGCGGTGGCGCGATGTCCAGCGACCCTGACTACAGCGGCCTGGGTAGCAACGTCATCTTCGTGTCGCGCTACACGGCCATGACGGAGGGGCAGGCCACGGGCGACGAGGGGTCCATGAACACGCTGCACCGCGGCTTGCTTGGCACGACGGGCGGGCAGTCCACGGCGGGCCCCGGCACGGCCGCCGGCTCGACGGACCCCTTCAACCCGCGGCTGACAATCACATCGCCGGCGGGCGCGGGCGCTGCGGGTGGCGCCGGTGGAAATTTGGCGCACCTGGGCAATGAAACAAGCGGCGAGAGCTCGATGTATGTGGCAATGAACGCGAGCACCGCCAGCAACGCCACCAGCCTTCGGCAGGATTCGACGCGCGGCCAGGTGCGTCCCGTGCGTGTCTGCAGCACGTCAGGGCACCTGGCGGGCGGGTATTACGTGATAAGGTGGCAGTTTGTATAAGGCTGCGGAAGTGCGCGCAGCACGAGCCAGCATTGTCGCTCAGTTTGTGAACACGCGTGGTTTTCGTGTGCTTCCCATTGGTGGGTGCTGCTGCAGGTGGATTTTCGGGGAATGGCGAGCATCCTCAACTCGCACCGCAGCTCGTCGCGCCCTATGCAGGGCCTGTCGGTGAGTTGAGGCAGAGCATGCCGCCATGGAATGAGGGGCCCGGCTGCAACATGTGCAACTCATGCGGTTTACGTAGAAGGAGTCCAACGCTATGTGGGCGGGCTGGGTGGGTCCTGAGCCCAACACATCCTTGGCTCCGTGGGGGGCTACTAACTGCGCGCTGCACGCCTTACTTATCATTCTCCACGGCCTGCACAGGAGGGCGGGCCGCCTCTAGACGTGCCCCTGCTGCCGCCGCCCACCAAGCCGCCGTCAGTGCCCTCGCCCGCTGTCTCACCGTACACCTCCGCTGGCGTGCCCGCTACGTCTGCGTCAGCCGGCGCCGCGGCGGCGGGCGGCATGGGCATGGGCCTGCTGGGGCGGCACTTTGGTGGCAGCAGCAGCCGCAGGTCTCTCATGCCCGGGCGTGCGGCGTCGGGAATCAACATGCCGCTCGTCACGCTAAACGAAAACGGTGCGCCCTTAGTGTCGCCTGCGCTTGTCGCCTTCAATAGAACCGGTTGCTGTAACACTTGTTTTCGCTTCTGCCGTTTACCTGCTGTACCCGCTCACTCTTGCCGCCACTTGCAGCGTCCACGCGCCTGCCGGACGTGGACCTCGTATCAACACAGTCCTTCATTGACCGCTGCGGCCCCGCGGCCGCGGCTGCGTCGGGCGCTGCCACCGGCGGTGCGGAGCGGCCCTCCAGCGCGCAGCTGAGCGCTGCGCTCAGCGCCGGAGGCTCCAGCGGCGGCAGCGCCGCGCCCGCGCTTAGCCTGCACGACATGGCCAAAGCCCGCATCTCGCGGCGGCGCAGCGCGCTCAAGCTGGGCCCCGCGTCGCGCGACGACGACCCGCTGAGCACGTCCACCTGGGGCCTCATGGATGGCGGCCGCAGGTGATCGAGCGCGCGCGTCAGTCACTGGCTGTCTGTGTGGATGTGTGTGGCTTTGGCGCCCAGTCGCACGACGTGGAGCGGGCGGCATGTACGGCTTAATGGTAGTTGCGGGAAGCCTATAGAACGAACGTTGAGCCCTCCGCGTGCTGCGCCATGTGCTCCTCATGTGCTTCGGACGCGCCCGCAATCACCCATTCCAACCCCAGGCAGTCCAAGTCCTTCACTACCCGGCGCGCTGGCGGCTGCCAGCGGGCAGGAGCAGGCGAGCTGCCCTCAGCGGCCAACGCCATGGCATGCCAGTCCTTCACCGCCATCGGTTCAGCAACAACGCATACAGACGCCCTGGGGCCGGTTTCCATGCAGCGCGCACGAGCTCCATCTGCCGCACTGCTTGGCACCAGCCCCATCTTCAGCCCTGAAATCCTTGTCTCGGCCCCGACCATGGGCGCCGGGGCCAGCAGCGGCAGCGCGACGGCGGTGGCCATGGTAGCCACGGGCGCTGCCGGCAGCGGGGGAATGGTCCACTTGCTTGGCAACCAGCAGGTCAGTATGTTGGCATCGCAAGAAGTCTGTGCGCGAGGTTGTTTCTCAAGCTTTGCGGCTATCCCGTTTGCCTGGCATCCTCATCTCTGTGCCCATGCCCCGCCGATACAGGGCGTGCATACCAGTGGCGGCAGCGCCTCGATCAACAGCGGCAAAGGCAAACGGCCGCCCAGCCGCCTCATGTCGTTTTTGGCCAACAAGAACCTTTCCGGGGTGGGTCCTTCCGGCCGATCCTTCTCCACAGCCAACAACGTCCGCTCCATGCCCATCATGGCATCCGGCGGAGCGACCAACAGCCTCGTGGCAGCAGCCATGGCTGCGCTGGCCGGCAGCGGCAGCGATGCTGCCGCCGCCGATGGTGACGCCTCTGGCGGCGCGGTCGCTGGCAGCGGCGGCGCAGATGCTGGCAGCGGCGGCGGCGTCCGCCGCGGCAAAACTGCCTCCACGACTGAGGTGGAGGTTGGTGCGGCAGCCAAGGCCCGGGCATCGCTGGCAGCTCAGATGCAGGCAGAGTCGGAAGCGGAGGCAGAGTCACAGGCGTCCCTTACAGCTAGGGGCTGCGCGGGGTCCTGCGGTGCCCCAATCGTGGCAGCAGCAGCGGACGTGGCCGCTGCCGCAGCGGCGGCGGCTGCCAGTGGCCGCGCTCTGCATCCCCCGGCCCCGCCTGGACCCCTGGCGGGGTTGGCGGCGGCGTCGGGCCTCCCGTACAACGGCAAGGGCAACGACACCCGCAGCATCAGCTCCGCAACGCCGCACTATTCCCGGGAGTCGGGCACGGCGGCGGCGGCCGCCAGCGCGGCTGTGGCCTCGCTGTCCGCGACGCTCAACAACCCGTCCTCGCTGCCAACGCCGCGCCGGCCGCCCACGCGCCGCGTGATGCGGCCGGCCGTGGATGACGTGGCTGAGGAGGCAGGCACGCCAGATGCCAGCGGCGCCCTGCCGACTGCTGCCGCCGCAGGCGCCGGGGGAAGCGGCGGCGGCATCACGGACAGCGCGGCGATGGCGGCGACGCTGGCGAACTTGGCGGGCGCGCGGGGCTCTCTGTCGCAGGCGCGGGGCTCGGGGCGGCACGGCGGCGGCGGCTCGAGATCGCAAGTGCCGTCGCTGGCTGCGTTGCAGGCGGGGGCTCTGTCGGAGGTTAGGCCGGGCGGCGTGGTGGACAGCGACGATGAGGAAGAGGACGACGAGTGCTGGCACGGTGCGTTCAGTTCGTTCCAGGTTTGATCGGCGTGGTCCGGGGCTCTTTCACCGGCATAATTGGGCTCATGGCTCTTAAGCCTGCTCTTGCTTGTGGCTGCCACCCCGACCTTCCGCCCACCCACCCAACCGAGTGGCCCCCCCGCGCTGCCCGCCATGGTCGCCCATGCCCGCCGCACGCAGAGATCACCGCCTCGTGCATGCGCGACCCGGTGAGCGGCGAGCAGGTGATGCTGCTGCTGCAGGTGGACGTGACGGCGCGCGTGCGGGCGGAGCGCCGCATCCAGGAGGTGCTGGAGGCGGAGCACAAGCTGCTGGAGTCGGTGTTTCCCAGGTGGGTGGGTAGTGGGTGTGCGCTGTTCCTTCGCGCTACATGTGTTGTTGCGAGGGCTGCCGTGTACGCCTGCACCCGTGTTCGTTCGTCACTCCAGAGACACACACGCGCTCTTTCGGTTTGTACCCATCCTTGCAACGGTTATTGCCATGGTGATGACAGGCACGTGTTGGAAATGGCGGCGGCCAACGTGCAGCAGCCGCGGGGCGGCGGCCGTGGCGGCGGTGGCGGCGGCGGCGGCGGCGGCCGGGCGTTCAACAAGTACAGCCTGGCGGAGATGCCGCTGGCGCAGAACGCCGCCGCTGTCGCGACCTACCACCCACAAGTGACAATCCTCTTTAGCGACATCATCGGTGAGCGCCCATGGTGGCTCGCTGCGGTGCATGATTTGGCAAGCAAACATATGCCGCCGCCACTTGCTTACCCCGCTTACTTTGCGGCCCACGCATTGCCGTAATGCTTGCGTGCCCGTGTCGCTCCAACGCATGCGCAGGCTTCACATCCATGTGCCATGAGATCCCGGCCACAAAGGTCATGCAGTTCCTCAACGAGCTCTACAGCCGCTTGGGTGAGAATGAACACGTGCGGCTGTAGGCAAGGACCGTTTGCAGCCCGGATGGCATGGTCGTATCTTTCATCTCCTGCCGCGACTACGACAGACGCCTGATATTATTAATGCTTACGCGCCTTGCTGCCCCGGCTCTGTCACACGCAAACAGACACGCTGCTTGACGTGTACGGAGTTTACAAGGTGGAAACCATCGGCGACTGCTACATGGTGGCGGGTGGGCTGATGACACGCGATGCGGACGGCTTCATGACTGTGCGCGGCAGCGACAGCGTGGATGAGCTGCACGCGCACAAGGTCATGTCGTTTGCCAAGGTGGGTTATACAAGCGTGAGGCGCAAGGGCCCTAGTCTGTTGTTAAGTCCCTCGTGTGTGACTATCGATGCACAAACCTGCGCTTTAGGCGCGCTTTGCGAGCTGCATGCACCCGGTACTGAGCATGCCGGGTGCCGCTTCTGTTGCTGCTGCTGCCGCCGCTGCACGCAGGCGATGCTGCGAGAGACGGCGCAGGTGCTGCTGCCCACCACGGGCCAGCCAGTGCAGATGCGCATCGGGCTGCACAGCGGCCCCGTCATGAGCGGAATCGTGGGCTCCAAGATGCCGCGCTTCTGCCTGTTCGGCGACACCGTCAACACCGCCAGCCGCATGGAATCCACCTGCCCGCCCGGCGCCATCCACGTCAGCGAGGCCACTCGCAACGTGCTGCAGGACGAAGAGTGGGAGGCCACGGGCGGCGTGATGGTCAAGGGCAAAGGTGCGTTGACCTAATAGGCATGGTTGGTCTACGGCCGGTATCAAGTGCCATATGCAAAGCCTGCACGCCTGCCTCGGCTGCCCGCCCCCACAGGTGCGATGCAGACCTACCGCTGGGTCCCGCCAGATCTGGAGGCGTCGCCCATCACCGGCGCCATGCTGCCCGCCGCCGGCCGCGCAGCCCGCGTCCGAGCACGTGCGCGCCGCGCCTCCTCCATGGCCAGCATGGGCGCAGCGGTGGCGGCGGCATCGGCCGCCGCCGCGGCCGGCCTGATGAGCCCCCTAGCAGAGCTGGGCAGCGGGCAGGGCTCCGGAAACTCCTCCCGTGCACTGGCGGGCTTGCAGCAGCAGGACGATGGCGGGGCCGGCAGTGGCCAGACGCCGTCCTGCAGTGCACTGGCCCACGCTGTGATTGGTTCAACAGCCGGCACCAACGCGCTCGACAGCGGCGCTGATCATGCCGTGGCGGCCGGGGGAGACGGCGTTGGCGGCTTCGCGCGCGGCAGCGCGGGCTCTTTCGCACGCGGTAGCTCCGGCATGTACGTGCATTCACTGGGTGCCAGCGGCGGCCGGCGCACTAGCGCGTTGGCCTGGACCGCCCAGCAGCAGCTGCAACAGCAGCAGCAGCAGCAGCAGCAGCAGCAGTTGGGGGTCGCCCCCGTACCGTCATCAGGCCACGGACGTAACCCGGGCCCGTCGGTCGCATCGCCGGCAGGCAGCCAGCAGTCCCGGAGCCGGCTGCTTGTGCTGCAGCAGCAGGGGGCGGAGGTTGCGGCCGCAGGTGCGGGCGTGGGAGGGGGAGGGGGGGCGCGCTCGGGTGGGGCAATGCCTGTCGCCAAGCCTTCCAAGCGCAAGCCGCACAGGAGTTGCAGCACCACAGCATTGGCTTATGCGGGCCGCCCGCCGCCGGTAGTTTGAATGCATTGACGAGTACAACACGCGGGCATCATAATGGACTGGCATGGTCTATTCATTCAGCAGCGGTATCAAGGATGGAAGACACCTGCGTTGCTGGCTGGGGCAGCGCTGGCTGAGCTGCTGCAAATGATGCGCATAAAGTGCGACATTCAGGGGGCCTATGGGGCAGGACTTTGGGTTTTATATTGAAGGAGCGACTAAGCATGTATTTGATACTGTGTTACTTACAATATTCATCCTTGGGTGCGTGCATGGATCTGAACGCATGGCTTATACTAACATGTCTTTTCAAATGCAACGGATGGTGGCAAGCTTTCTTAGCTACAGGTGCATTTTGAGCTAATAAGGCCACTGTGCCCCACTCAAAAGCTGTTTGATTGTAAGCGCCCGAGCCGCACGCATACGATTGGTACACTTCAAGGTTGACGAGTAGTCAGTCTGCCGCGTGGAACTGCTGGATAAGTGTTAAGTACGGAATTGTACGGCTTCATGGGCTCTACGCACTTCTAACTTGTGCCCGGGCACTAGAAAGGCCTTGCCACGTGCGGGGTACGTTGGTGTGTTTTGCCGAGACGTTGAACACTGCTCGTTTCAGTGGGCCACACATTGATTGTGGCAGGGTGAAAACTGCACACCTGCATTTCGCACGCCAAAGTGCTGCACGGCACTAGCTACCGTAATCGGGGAAGGGAAGCCTTGGAAATCGAGGGGACTGTGAGCTTTCACGTGTGAGATTGATGTGATTGGGCACTTGCACGCACCGTTGAGCGAGGTGGGTACTAGGTAATGTCGCACAACAACAACATTGTTACATGGATTCGGGTCCATGTAGGCCCCACTAACTCATCAGGAGTCCGGAGGCGCGACAGACACGTGCCGAAATCAGGCTATAGCGACCCGACAGATCGAGCTACTTGCTTTATAGAGCGCTCACCACCATCCTTAAGGCCTCATCTGATCCCGTCAACCAAGATCTAAACTCGTCCAGACAGCAACTAGCTCATAGGCATTTCACCCGATCGAAATCGGGGGGTTGTATGGGAATCGAACCCATGACCTCGAGTGAATACGTCCCCTGACGCTATCCAAACGAAGCGGAACCCCCAACCCTAATGTCGCACGATGGCATGCACATGCAGGTGCACATGCTGCACAGACATAAGAATGAAAGCCACGATGCAAGGCAAGCACTTAACTGCTGCGACAAGTCTTGACAGAGATAATCACTGCGAGTCTTGTGGTTGCGAGGGGGTCAGGGATCCATCTGATCATGTGTGGTGATTGCCATGCTGGATGGTGAGGGTTGCGGCCGCGGGGCTGACATGCGACGCTGTCGTGCACACGGAAGACGAGTGCGTGTGCTTTCCTTGACTTGCAGTGACTTGAAAGTTCGCAGGCGGACGCTGTTGGGCTCGCACTGGCTGTGGAGCATCTGAACTGCTCCGTTATAAACGCTGAAAACTGCCATTTTACTGAAGGCAGCTGTAAGGGTTATTGGTACTGGCTCAATGGCTCACTCCATGGTCTGGAGCGAATACATTTGCGCGCGACTCCTGCCCCTGTCGGGCGGCTTGCCTGAGGCTGGGGAGGGGGCGTGGGAGGTTGAGTAACGCCGCCGTGGCGCGCGCTATAGCGTAGGTGTGGGCCTGCTCCGGACTGGGCACTTGGCATTGCGTGCGGCAACGAAGCTATTTCGAGCATATGGATGGCCTTATAGGCTGTGGAGGGCGGACGGAGCAAAAGGGAAGACCCATCGCCTTGGCGCCGCTGGGACTCTGCGGGTGTCTGTTGTACCTGACTGGCTTTGGTAGTGAGGGTGCGTGGAGGTTGGCGCTGCTGCTGTGACACGTTGTCGGCACGTTGCGCCGCACCGGCTCCGCGCATGGCCCAGCCCATGGCCGGTGGCCCAGTGTGCCAGGGGAAGGGGTGCAATCGTGGGGTGCAATCCGGTGGGCCGGTCGGGCCGCGGTACTTGGTTGCCGGGCATTTGGGATTGAAGCAGAGTCCTTAGTTCTGCTGCTGGGGTCGGCCGAGCGAATGGCGCCGCGCCCTGCTGATCGGGTCTTGTGCGATCCCGCGTGTGCCTGTCTGATGCGTGTGTTTGGAATCAGCAGCGCACATTGTTATCCCTTTCTAGTACGTGTCATCAAGGCAGACCGAGAGGCATCGTCACACGGACAACAGGCGGAGTGTGCATTCCCTGGGATTTTGGGCGCGTATGGCATGGCCGAGCCGGGGAGGCGTTATACTCAAATCTTTGCTTTGTGTGTGGTTACCGCGGACGCGTGCCGCGCACGAGCATGTCGGTGAATGGAACAGTGGCTGGGTCACTGCAATAGCATCGGGTTAGGGGGGTTGTCGCACATGGGAGTGAGGTACATAAACGTGATCATCGGTGCCTGATCTGCGGCCCTTGCAGGTCGGGCCGGTGGCTCCTTTTGAGGTTGTTTTGATGGCGAAAGTAGAATCTAAGACTACTAACGGCTGAGCTAGTAAAGGCTTTATTTGATCGGGCAGACGCCCTGGTGGCAGCATCTGAAGCATACTCACGGTTTTATTGGGCGAGTACGCCATCGTGGGGCTGCTGTCGACGTTGTGCACAAGGAGCAATGCTGGACACGCCCGCCCAGCTCCGTGCACAAAATGGTCAGAGCGTTGGGGTGCACGGTGGATGTCTGGTCAGTGTGCCGGTATCCCTCCTCTCCCACCGCTGCACTGCCCGTGAAGTGCTTGTGCGTCTTTGGTTCCGCACTTCCGCCTTGGCACGCTCAAGACGAGTACGTCGTGGGGTTGTTGCCTGTTCGTGCCCGAATTGGTTGCATTTTCGCAACTTACAACACTTGACCAACATGGTGTCGCGTAACAACGGATGTGGAGAAGTCCTGGCCCTTGGGTTCCATTTCCGTAAGGCGCTCTGCTGCGTGCTGAGTGCGCGATTGCCGCCGCGAGTAGCTAGCTGCGCGGCCTTGCCGCAGCCGCAGCGGTGGTCGATATCCAGCTGCCACTGTTGACGTAGACTACAGGGGCGCACTGCCGCCAACCCACACGCGCTGCTTACACCCGTTATGGCACTTGCGCAATGTGGCGTAAGCAGCCGCCCTCTGCTCAATCTCTACCTTTACAGAGCCTTGTCACCCTATGCAATACACCCATCGCCGCCTGCACATCAGAGCTGGCCCTCCATAAACAAAATCCAGCTACCTCCCTCTCAGAAACTCCTCTCAGCAACTTCAGCACTCCCAACTCATTCCCGTCTGTGCAACACCTCAATCCCTACGCCAATTAGTGTTGCTAAGCCACTGGCCAAACATGCTGTGCACACCGCGTGTGCCCGCGCGCCGTTGTCGGTGCCTGTGCCTGCAATCCCTCAACGCAGCAACCCCTTTCACTTCTCGTCATCTCTACAATTCCGCAAGCACCATGAAATTTCAAAAACCCGTCAATTTGAATCGGGCGCGCAAGATGCACTTCCTTCACCCCTGTTTTTCCTGCTTGAAGGGGTCGCACGGCGCATTCTCATCACTGCATATGCAGCATTTCCTCTTGCCATCTTGCTTCTCTCGCATCTCTCCTCTCATCTGTTTCTCTCCTTTACACCCTCAACTGCTCTTACTCATCGCTTCACGCGGCTCCCTGCGGCCCTTGAGCTCCCCAGGAGGCGCATGGGATGGCGTGCGCCCTCACACCCACATGATCTGGCTCTTCAGCTGCTGCTCCGTGACCCACGTGCCGTGGAAGCCGTATGGCACGCGCCGCGGCATGCGCACCGACGCCACGGGCTTGGCGGCCATGGTCTTCGCGTCTGCGGGTGCAGGGGTTGAAGGAGCACGTGATGGGGTACGTGGGGAGTGTGTGGGGGGGAGGACTAGTTTGTCCAATGAGTGGGGGAAATGAGTGCTTGTGCCAGAGTTTGCAGGTCGGACGTGTCCGGGGGCGGCGCGGCTGGCGGTGGGAACGGATGTCCGTGTACGGCACGGAGACGGCGGTGGTATCCGCGAGGACGCAACCGCGCGCCGTGCGCCGCGTGCTGCTGAGACAGGTACGCAGGCAGCCGCTCGTACAATTCCCGCTGCAATGCGCCGCACGTACTGCTCTTGTACTGCCCGGCTCTCACCGTACACGTTGAAGTAGGAGGTGTCGGTGTTGGTGTCATACACAAACACGGTCAGCCAGCCGTCGTCCTCAGCCAGCTTGGCTGAGGCCTGTGTGTGTGGGGGGGGGGGGCGGAGTACCAGCCCAAACTAAACCAATCGAAAGGAAGCTGGGTTATGCATATGCGACCAAGATGATACAACAAAATACACGTTAGGGGGGGTAGTTGTCTCCAGAAACCACAAGGGGAGGGATGGCGGGTGGGGGGCAGCAGTGACGATGAGGAGTGGCCATGGCCCATGGGCGTTGCGGGCTGTGTGATGCGAGGATGTAGCTTCAGTGCAATAGGGCTTTTGCTCCCGGCATGAGAAGCACATATGTTTGCAAACAGACAGCCGAAGTCGCTAGCATATGCAATCCACCGAGCACACACAAGTAGCGTGGGACGCTAGCTTTGGCCCTGTGAGCTTCACTGAACCCGACCGCCTCCCCCTCGAGCAAACTGCCGCGCACCTTGGCGTCGGTCAGCGTGGAAGCACGCGGCACGAACACAGCCTCGCCCCCGAACACCCCCGGCGGGTAGGTGATCCGCCCCACGCAGGCGTCGCCCTTGGGCAGGGCCGCCTCGCCCTTGCCGCCGCCATTGTGGTGGTGCTGGTCCTTGGCGGGCGACGTGGCGGGGGTGTTGGCGGTGGAGGAGGCGGCGGGGCCGGGCGCGGTGAGGTCCATCTTGGCGATACCGGTGAAGGAGGGCGTGCTGGGTTGTGGGGAGAGGGGGAGGGGTGCAGATGGGGGGGGGGGGAGGAGCAATGCGGTTGGAGCGGAGGGGAGCGGGGCCGGAGAGCGAAGCTGAGGGCAACGGTTAAGCAGGGAAAGCTAATACCATGCTCCGGCCGTTAGCATGAGCAGCACCTCTCAGGCCGTCCTCTACTCACACACTGACATCGACATCTACACACACATCTACACACACACACACACACACACACGCGATTGCGGGGAATTCTCTCCGTTTCCGTTTACCAACACACACATATATACACACACACGTCCTCTGTCTGCTTTTCTCTCCCTTGTGATCTCTAACACACACACACACACACACGCAGCGAGCTTGGCTGCGCTCTGGGCAGGGGAGACGCGTGATAGCGGCAGCGTGTGGCCTAAATGCCTCGCTGTCGCTGGCTGTCCCGAGTACTCGCTCACGAGACTCGCCAGGCCGCCTGTAAACCCGTTGTTACACGCACGCACACACACGCCCACACGCGCAGCGAACGACGATCGATGGCGCGCCGTTGCCTACGCATGCTGCACGCACGGTGTCGACCCTTCCTCTCCTTGTGCTTCTCTAACACACGCCCATACACGCCCACCTGCCGGCGGTGTCCATGGTGGCCACCCAGGCCCAGCGGCAGGGCCGGGTGACGTGGCCGGGGTGCACCACCGGGAAGTCGCCCACCACGGTGCTGAGGCGGCGCAGGCTGGACGCGCCGGTGGCGGGGCTGAGCGTGTACTCGGTCAGGTGCGCCAGCTCCTGTGGATGTGGGTGGGTAGGTGGGGTGGGGGTGCCATACATGTTTAATTAATGACGAGGTAGACGTAGAACAGGGGGGCGGGGCCGTGTGTGTGTGTGGGGGGGGTGCATGGCTTGGATATTGCGGACATGGGCGTAGGGGGGCTTACAAGCCCAGGAATCCGAGGGCGGTCCGCGCTGAAGCTCAAGTTGTCTCGGCCACAGGCCGAAGCCTTGTGCGTATCGTACAGGCGTAACGTAGGAAAAGGTACACTAATGGAAATTGAGGTAAAACAAATGCGCGCTAGGAATGCCCCCACGGTGAAAAATGACATTTATCCCGTGATCCCTGGCCCTGGTGCCACAGCCCCATCCCACCCTTCACGGTACATACCTTGGAGCAGTCCACCTTGTCCAGGTCCAGATTCACAAAGTCCTGCTGGCAGGCGTACACCTGGTGGTGGGAGGAGGAAGGGAAGAGGTGGGAGGAGGTGACAGGGGGAGCCTTGGGAGGAGCGCGGGTTGTGAAGACCCAAGGCTTGTATGGAAACAGTATGAAGGCCGGCGGCCAGCGGCCGGCAGTAGGCAGGTGTGTGAAGCTGGGAGGGGTGCAACAAGGGGTGCAAGGGAAGGCACGCAGATCCCATCGCCACCGCCGCCGCCGCACCTTGACGTCGCCGGTCTTGGGGTCCTCCCAGGCGTTGACCATGTGGAAGGCCATGAAGCCGGGCCCCGGCAGCTCGAACCACTGCACCGGCGCGCCGCCGGCCGGGCAGCTGGGCGCGTCGCGGCGCAGCAGGCCTGACAGTGACGAGCGCAGCAGGTGGGGGGTTCCATGCATGTTAAATTAATGAAGAAGGAGATGTAGACAGACGATGCGACACAGAAGGGGTGGGGAGTGGGTGGAGGGGGGCGGTTAGGTGGGCGTTTGGTTGGTTGGTTGAGCAGGGCGGACGGGCGGGCATAAAGGCCTGGAGAGCATAGGGGCCAGGTTTGTTGGGGCTGCACTCGGGCACACTCGCTTCCTGGACCCCGTGGCAGCCGTGGCGGTTCGCCTCCCCTCGCCTGCCCCATGTGTCCGCTCGGTGCCCCTCACCGATGCGCGAGGGCAGGTCGGTGCGCATGCGGAAGGGCAGCGTCTTGTCCTTCACCATGGACTGCGAGTGGGGGCGGGCGTGCGGGCGGGCGGGCGGGGGGTGCGCGTGTGGGCGTGTGGCGCGTGTGTGCAGGTGCAGGCAGGAACTAGAAGGACATTAGAAGGACGCTGATAGGCGGTCTGGGTCCCCACCACACAACCCGCTGCCACACCGTACAGCCGCTCACTTCGTGCAGCCGCTCACACTGCAAACATCATGGCTGCCCTAATGCGTTCTCCCCAACGCCCCGACCGCCCTCGCTGCATGGCCCCATCTCCCCCCGCGGCCCCGCCCCCTAAACCCCTCCACGCACCCCTGCCACCCCGTCCACACACACAATCCTTCACAGTCTTTCGTTTAGTTCTCTAGCTTGTGAACTCCAACAAACTCCTTCCACCCCGCCCACCCACAAATTGGGATGGAATGAATTACCCCCCCCTCCCTTGCAACGTCTGTTCTACGTTTACCTCGTCATTAACTCAAATGCATGGCACTCCCTCCCCCGCCCCACACACAGTCTACAAGGTAACTCGCGACAGTGTCCGTCACCGCACCGCATGCACTTGGCTTTTGCGTGTTACTCCCGTGTGCCCGCCAACACCTCCCCAACACCTCCCTAACACCTCCCCAACACCTCCCCAACACCTCCCGCCCCTCGCATGTACGCACCTCGGGGTCGAAGCACAGCGGCAGGTGCATGAGCACCACGTAGTGCTCCGTGGCGACCATGTCGTGCATCATGACGGGCCACGGCAGCTCCACGCCCCACTGGCGGGCCAGGTTGCCGTGCTCGTCCAGCACGCCCGCCGACACGTAGGGCTGGCCCGAGAACGAGTAGCCCAGGAAGATGAGCTCGCCTGTGTAAGGAAGGAGGAAGAAGCGTTCTTGCGTTGCTGTACGGGGGCTGTTTGCGTACAGGTTGTGAAAGAAACGGAAAACGAGTTGCAAGGCAGACAATAAGGTTTTGCATGGTAGAATCACACGCAACGCGGCATGCAGGCGCCGCTGCCTCTCGCTCGCTCTCTCGCTCACCGGTGACGGGGTCCAGCTTGGGGTGCGCGGTGAAGGGGCCGCGCCAGCTGCGGGGCAGCTGCATGCGGCCCAGCGTGTCGATCAGGCCGTTGCACAGCACCTTGACCTGAGGGTGGTGGTGGTGGTGGTGGTGGTGGTGTGTGTGTGGGGGTCCATGCATGTTATATTAATGATGGGGGAGATGTAGACAGACACGGGGGGGGGGGGGGGTCGTGGCGGCAGCGACGACCAGGGACAGCGTTTGTAAGCGTCAGCCCTGGCGCCCATGAGACAAGCGGGGGCACCAGTGCAGGGTTCCATGTATAACAATGTTTGTGAGGGAGAAGCATGCGGCCGCAGGTTGCTGCTGCCACAGCTGCTGCCGTATTCGGTACTCTGCTGCAGCTGCCGTACGGTAGGTAAACCCCCTCACCCCGTACGGCAGGTCTCCCTCGTTCAGCGCCAGCAGCCGCTTGGCGTGGAACACCAGTGCCGTGTTGGCCGTGCCTTTGGGGGCGGGGGGGGGGGTAGAGAGAAGGGGTTGTGGTGGGAGGGGTTGGGCTTGGTGGAAGAAGGGCTTGGATCCAGGACGGTGGGGAGCGTGTGTGCATTGTCAGAGTAGTACCGTAGAGCGTGTCAGTTGACAGTTGACATGCCAGGGTGCACGTTGGAAAACAGGGACACAGGCGGGCTGTGGAAACGGTGACGGTGGTGGCCTAGACGGCATGAGTGGGGTGTGGGTAGACATAAGGTTCTCGCCGACCCAGTCAAAACCGCACGGGCCCCCCTCCCTCGCAGTCGCGCGCAGCTTGCCCCTCGCCCTGCCGACCCCCGACCTCACCCGTGCCGTTGTTGGTCTTAACCGCGCCCAGGGCCTTGGACAGGCTGTTTAGGACGAGGGGGAAGGGCGTGTGTTTGTGCGGTTTCGCACTCCAGGAAACGGCATGGGCCCCCCCCACAGACACTCAACCCCAAGACGCACCCAACCACACAGCCCCTTCACATTATCAGCCTCCCAGCTACCCGCGCCTGCCCTCCTGCCCCTCCTAATACTCCTCTTTCCCCCTACGTGGCATTGAATTTGGCTTAGTTTGGGCCAGGAACTAATCCCCCCCTTCACAAACTTCATTAACACCATCCCTAGATGGCTGCCCCACCCCCTCATCCTGCCTCCCCCTCCCCGGCCCCCGCCCCGCACCGGTGCAGCAGCATGAGCGCCAGGCCCTTGCCGCCGAACAGATCGCCCAGGCGCGGGAACAGCGGGCCGCCCGCGGCGCGCTCCTGACAGCGGTGGGTGGGTGCGTGGCGGGTCCAGGGATGGGTGGGTGGGGACGCGGGGAGACACAGACAAGTTCTGTTGTGGTGAAGGACTTGCTAGGGCCGTGGTGGCAGCCGCGGTGGTGACCCTGGTGGCGACCGTGTGATATAGTGGGGTTGCGGGCGATGTATACGGCAGGTACTGCATGCGGCCAGGTGGTGGTGGCTGCATGCGGCAGCGGCAGGGGAAAAATCGCGCAGCTCCTCTGCACCAAGGCAGCCCCACAATCTGTATCTATCCCGCCCTTACCCTCACGCCCGCCCACCCCAGCTGCCGGCACCCACCCACCCACGCACCTGCAGCAGGCGCTCCGTGTCCACGTATTTGTTAGCGTAGCTGGCCTTGCCGCCCTTGAGCCGCACGCCATGCAGCATGCCGTCGCCGTCGAACCTGTGTGCGTGCGTGCGGGCGTGCGGGCGTGTGTGAGCGTGCGTGCGTGTGTGCGGGCGGGCGTGTGTTCGTGCGTGTGGGCGGGCGGGCGTGTGGGATCACATTTGTGCACATGGTGCCGTGTGCCGTATTGCGTGTAGGCTCTCGGGTTGGGAGCACCGCACTGCAAACGCGTGGTCGCGGTCCAACCCTATCGCCCGTGCACACCCACTCACACGCCCCCGCCCCTGCCCCCCGCCGCTTCCACGCTGTCACACGTACGCACCAGTGGTAGCCGGCAACGGGCTTGAAGAAGGGGTTGGGGCCCACACGCACATAGAAACCTGCAGGGGGCAGCGGGTTGTGGAATACCGGCCGAGTGAACCCAAGGAGAACACGGCCGAGGCGAGTGCCCTGCATGCGAAGTCGTGCTCGTGGTGCGTGGCGGACGTGGGCAACGACTGTCCACCTGATAGCTGCTACCGCTCTGCATGTGGCGTGCAGAAGTGCCGTACTGAACCGTACTCGTCCGTACCGTCCGGCCCGCCCAGCACCCATTCTACGCCCGTTGTCCGGCGTAAACCAGTGCCCCCTGCCTTCCCACACCTACGCAATTACTAGGACTCGCCATTCATCCCCCCCGCCTGTTTACTTAACCCCACGTCCTCCTTCCCCCTCCCCGCTCACCTTTCCCTCCCCTAAACCCCTCCCACCCATCGAATCCCTAAACCCCACATGTGCGCCCCACGTGTCATCCGTCTCCCGCGCCTCCACCTCCTCACCCTCCAGCCCCGTCGGCAGCTTGCCCTCCACCACAGTCAGGTCCTCGGCGAACAGCTCATCGGGCACGGGACCAAAGTTGCCGGACAGGTAGGCCTGCATTGGGAGGAGAGGGGCGGCCAAGGATCACGGGGGAAAGACAAGGCTGCATGCGAGTAAACTCAGCGCAGGGCCCAGGGAGGCAAGGGCCTCTGCTGGGGGCACAAGGCAGGCAACGCGCTGGCGCGCAGACCGCAGCGCTGACGATGCGCTGTCAGTTGCAGCCACCCCCCGCCGCGCTTTCCCTTTGCAAACCACTGCGCCCCAGCTTCTCCAGCAAAGCGTATGACACAGACAACTAGTCCCTGGGGTGGTGCTGAACAGGGGACGCCGGCGGGGTGGGGTTTTCGACCGGTGATAACCCACCTTTCCAGCCTTCTTTGTCCCCGACTTTGCGATGGCATTATACACCCAGGTTATGATGTCTCTGGCGTACGACACAGTGGCATCAGCGAGGAAGGGAGGAAGCTCAAGAAGCATGTTGATGGTCCGCGCGCGTAGGCGTTGGTGGTCGCCGACGAAAAGAGCACGCACTCAACAGCACCCAATCATGACCAAAATCATATCACGATGCAAGAATAAGCAATGTATTCATGTGGCGATGAGCGCCAGTGACGACACTGCTGCGCCGGTGACTCGCGGGGACTCACTTGCGGGCAGTGAACAACAACGCAGTCGTGGCCGCACAGGCAATCGGCGCTGCATAATACAAAACCGTTCTGGGAATGGTAGGAAATTGCGGCAGGCTGGAGTCAGAAGACATTCCTTCTATATGTGAGGTCACGAGCAGCACACCAAAAACGCGCAGTTTGGGATCACGAGGCAGTTTGATATCAATATGAAAGTTTCGCAAATAACACAGGCAGTGAACCAACATGACCCTACGTAGTTGTTGCTCGGTGGTTCGGCGAAATCCACCCCGCGGTCCCTTTTTGCTAGACATTTGCTGTGCTGGTTTACATCTAGGTAAATTACAAGTGGTAAGCTATGCTAGATACCGAGGGACAAAGGGGGAAAACGCGCACCGTGCCGGGAAATTTGGACGTGGCACGCGGGCACGCTGGGTCCACCTTGTTGGTGCCAGGCCACTAGAAGCCGCCACTTATCCATGCACAGCAGCTACGTAATGCAGTACGCATCTCTCGGCATAAGCCTGAGCAATGCGGCAAGTAAGGGATGCAGGGTCAGCTCCTTCCTGCACGCTCACTTGTCGCCACCGGCCACCTGCTTGACGCTCCTCCACGCCTCCACCTTCGCCGCTTTGATATGTCCGCGAAGGTGGAAACTGGCTGTCCTACATGGCAGGTGCGCGCGCGCGGCTGCACATTCATCTACCCCTGTATGCGCATGAGTTGGAGTCTGTGTTGCGTGGCCCATGCGCACGAGAGATAAACTCGGGGAGGCTGTGCACAGCGCCATCATGCGTGTCGTTTTGGCTGCGCTGTATCAATGGGCGCGGGCCTAGTGGGCCAGGGTAGAAAGCAGGGGCAGCCATCGAAGCACATGTCACGCAGCAGGGGGCCTGAGTGGGGCAGGCTCATGTTGTCGCGGCCCGCCGCGGGTGCTCTTATGAGTCTTATCTGAGAAGTATGCGTACAGAATGCATGGTTACAAGAAGGACCTGGTGACCCGGGTCGCGAGCGAACTGCTCTGGACTTCAGGGGCGTGCCACCTGCACGCCGACGTCTCCACCGTGACTTCTGCCGCCTAACCGTTCACCCGATCTATCGATACTTCTTACTTTATAGGAGCTCGCGGCCGCCCTAGTGGACCGAATCCGGGCTCATCGACTAAGTCCTAAACTCGTCCGGCCGACCACTTATCCCTAGGCATTTCATCCCGACCGAAATCGGGGGAGTGTATGGGAATCGAACCCACGACCTCGAGCAAACTCGTCCCATGACGCTATTCACTCGCGGTTGAACCATCCATCCGCGTACAGTTTCCCCGCAAATCCGGCGAAACCGTAAACGTTTTCTAGGGTTTGGCACAGCTAGATTGCTACATTCCGGTGGCCCTGACACAGGGGAACACTTGTCTAGGTTTGGCACGGCTTCTGGACCCCTCCATTTCTACTCCTTGGTGGGTTTCGATGGCGTAGCCCTCCAAGAATTGTTTTTGCGTAGACGGTTTCAGGCCACTCTGGGGGTCAATCTACGCTGCCCGCCCCGGCCCCCCTTCTAAGATACGAGCTCTGGCGGGATCAGTAGCTGTTGAGGTGGTTAGTCGATGCATCAGCCCAGGCACACTGAAGTGCTGATCTACGTACGCGGTGACGGGCGGTGACGAGTCTAGCCACGCGTATGAAGCGACATAGGGGGGGCGACAGAATGGGGGTGCGCAGGATAGTCTGAAGATTTCCACACCGCGTTGCATGCCGACAATACCTGGCTTCTGACAACCCCGGCCGACATGCTCAAGCCGCACAATCCGTAAAATCCCATTCCTCACACGCCAGATGATATGCAAAAGCTACATGTAATTGCACGACCACTCGAGTGGTGTGATGCGCTGCTTAGTCAACAGAGTGACCGCATAAGATAAGAAAGGACACGACTGCCTGTAAGGCCAAACACGTCACGCAGACAGCTCTTGATACTCATCCTTCGCAGGGGAGGATCTTCCCCTGATCCTCCGCAATCACACAGCGGCCACACCGCTCCACACCTGACTACATATGCTGCGAGTGTCCACCTCGAAACAGCCTCATCACGATTCCTATATAGTAACACACCCTCTCATCATCCCGCCTCCAGCTGCTGTGCCGCTCCTCCTGCTAAAACGCTCGCAGCGGCTACTATGCCTTCACAACGCCTGCCTCCGCCTCTGCCTCCGCCTCCGCCGCCCGGATGTCTGCCACCAGCGCCGCCGCCGCGCGGCCGCTCAGCGCCACCTCCTGGTCGTAGCCCCATAGCACCTCCCAGCCGTCCGCGGCGCCGTACCTGGGGGCATGCGGCCATGTGCATGAGCGCATTCGCGTGAGAGCATTCGCATGCGCACATTCGCATTGGCATGCATGATGGCAGCAAGAACGATACACGTCAACGTAAAGACGCACGCACGCGAAGCCCCTGCCCCGTCGGCCCGTCCAATCCAACGCCCGGCGTCCAGGCACCCACCCCAGGGCCCGGCTTGTAGAAGCATACCCCTTCCCCTTCCACCCCTCCCCTTTCCGTCCATGCCCCGCGGCTCCAACCCCACCTGGCAATGAGCGGCACCGCCACCTCCTCCACCATCTGCCGCCCGTGCCGCTCGTCCTCGCGCACGTGCAGCTCCCTGGCGGCGACATGAGGGGCGTGGAGTGATGGATGAGTGCGGTAAGTTTGGAGGGCGAGGCAGCGAGGACTGACCCTCGCGCGTCATGCTGCTGCATCACCTGATGAGAGGCAACCACGCAACTCAGCGCCACGCAGCATAACACATTGCATACCACCTCCAGCCATGAACGCACGCCACGCCCGCGCACCAGTAGCCCCAGCCGGTGGCGGGCAGCCCCAGGCGCTGGGCGGCGGCGCAGTAGGTCCGGTACACGGAGGGGCCGTTCACCTGCATGCATGCATGCAGCATGTGGCGCACGCAGGGGGAATCTTCGTGCAGGGGGCCGGGGTGGGGATTTAGCGAAAGAGCATTCGGCACCGGCACGCACCGGCGGGGCAGATTGCATCTCCATACCTTGCGCCATACATCACCGCTAAGTGGCCAGCACCCCGCCCCCTGCCCCCTGCCCCCGCCCACCTCGAAGTAGGTGAGCCCGCCGCAGTAGCGCAGGTAGTGGCGCCGCCGCTCCGTGAGCAGAAAGTTGTGGTTGGCGCCAGCCAGCCACTGCGGTAGGTAGTTGCAGGGGAGGCAGGAGCAGCAGCAGCGGCATTTGGTCAGCAGGGCAGGCAAACAAAGTTACGCAGTTAAGTTCAGCCTTCCTAAGGCACCCCGGCAGGACAGCAGATTAGGGATGAGGTGTGCGAAGGCTTTCAGACACCGGCCCCGGTCTCCAACCTTCACCTCCCCATGCATGTCCTGATCCCCACGGCCTCCGCCCACACGAATCGTTATAACGACTGAGACCCCGTCACGAGTCCCACCACGCCCTGCACCGCCCATACCTCGCTCGGCTTCTCCTCCTTACGCCCTCCTCCCCAAACACCCTCACCTACCTAACATCCCTCCCGCCTGCTTCACTTCGCTACATATCCGTGCAACCCCCTCCCCCCCCACAACCATTTGATAAACACCATCCGATGGATGGCTACCCCCCCCCCCTCGCAACCTCAGACGCACTCTCCCCAATGCGGGCTCGAACAGCCGCACACAGCCGCACACAGCCACGCACAGCCGCACACAGCCACGCACAGCCGCACACAGCCACGCACAGCCGCACACAGCCGCACACAGCCGCACACAGCCGCCGCCGCACCTGCCAGGGCAGCAGGTCGAACCAGGCCTCCAGGCGCGTGTCCAAACCCAGCTGCCCCATCATGCTGGCATAGAAGGTGGAATGCTTGCGGGACAGCTTGCCGCCGCCGTACTCCTGATGACAACAGCAGCAGCAGCAGCAGCAGCAGTGCGGCAACAGTGGCAGTAGCAGCAGTGTTGGGAGTGACGAAGGAGACGGGAGGAGGTAATGGGGCTCGGGACTTGCGCTACGTGGGTTTACTAGGGTATCGTTATCACATACAGTTCGTACGGAAGGCCAGCCGGGCCGCACCTCGCTGCTGTTGCCTGTCGCCTGGCAAGGTTTGGCCGCCGCCTCTTTCTTCCCTTTTCCCCGCCTCCCCGCCGCCTCCACTGCCCCATCGGCCCTGCCCTTGCTCCTCCGCCTCCTCCCGCCTCCTCCGCCCCTCCCCTACTGGCCCTGCCCCCACCCGCACCTCACGCCCTCACCTCCATGAGCACCTTGAAGACGGTGGTGGACACCTCGTTGGCGGCGCCCGCGCACACCCGCGACTGGCGGCTGGCCTCCACCAGACCGTCCAGCGAGCCTGCCATGCATAGGAGTGGTACTTGGTCAAGAGGAAGCCAGCACATAAGCGTGCACACATGCTACACTGAGTACCCTGCCTTGGTGCACGCACATGGACGCGCCATAGCCTCTCCCCTCCTTGTGAAGCCGGCAGGCCCCAGACACCTCTCCACGCCAGATTGCACCGAGACGCCGCCGCACACATGGGCCCACCACTACAGCCAGCCACCCAGCCACCCACCCACTGCCAGCAGGTGCCGGTAGCCCTGCAGGCTCATGTCGTCGCGCACGAACAGGGCCGCGGGGCTGGGCGGCTGCGGGTCCACGTCCACGGCGGCGCGGGCGCGCACGCCCTCAACCAGCTGCAAGAAAGCAGCGAGCGAGCGAGCCGCCGCCGCACAGGGAGTAGTACGGCCGCGTCAAGTCGGAACACTGAAGGCCAGTACTGGCAGACATGGCCCACAGGCTTATCCACGCAATGTCGGAACACGCGCCCCAACCCATTGGCCCACACATGCGCCCAACCCACCCACCTGCTCCTCGGTCATTCGCCGGTACTGCTCCGGGCCCACGCCAATGCCGCCGCCCGCCTCCGGCGCCGTCGCCTCCCAGCGCTGCCAGGCGCACTCCACGCGCTCCCGCAGCGCCGCCAGTACGGCGGATCGCTCATTGTCGTAAAGCCGCAGGTCGTCGTACCAGAAGTGGTTGAGGCGGTTGAGGCGGTACAGCAGGCGCTGCAGGAAGGTGTGGCAGGCGGCGGCCTGCGGCGAGCCGTCGTTGCCTGTGTGGGTGCCGAGCGAAGCGTAAATCACTTGGCAGGCAACAGGCGTGGATTGATGGGCCGCGACTCAACTTCTTACCCAGCCATATGTGCCTGCACCAGCAGCCGCTCACCATCAACAACCCTATCTATCTGTACACCTCGAATACACGCACCCCGCAGCCCAGGTACACGCACCCAGGGAGCCGTATGCGCGCTCCGCCGCCGCCGCCGCCGCGCGCTCCACCGCCGCCAGGTCCTCCACCGCCGCCGCCTCGAAGCGCGCCACGCGGCCGTCCAGCCCGGGTGCCGCCAGCAGGCGCAGGAAGGCGCGCTCGGCGGCGGCCAGGTCCACTGCATGCGTGCATGCATGCGGCGAGTGATTGGGGAGTAGATAAATGGGATGTGCATAGGATGTGCATGGGACGTGGGTGCGTGCATGCGTGGTGGTAGGGGTGTGCAGCAGCAGGCTTCGTCATTGGCACTTTAGCAAGCAAGCTAGGTGGGTCGCAGATGGGGCTCCTGCCGCCGGGCCCACATCCACAGCAGGCAGCAACCTCGCTCACGCGGCTGGCCGTCGGCTGCCAGCAACTCGCCCACCACGCCGCCCACGTCGGCGCTGCGGTAGCCGGGCAGCCGCCGCGCCGCCGCCGCCAGATGCTGCGGGTCGGTCAGGGAGGTGGGCAGGCGGCGCAGCGGCGTGTCCGAGGTCCACACCGCCACCTCGGCTGCGGCAGGGTCGGTCCCGGGAAGACGTGGTCAGCATCAGCTTCTGCTTTGCTCGGTGGCAAAAGCCGAGTCAACGACAGATTCCCACAGCAGTACGCAAAGCGGTGCACCTCAGCGACAGCCAGCACGCACACCCCAAGCCACGCAACGCTTCGACCTCCTCCAGCCAATCGCTACCCACTGGAGCGGTTGGCTGCGCTGATCTGCGCCGCCGCCTTGGCCGCGGAGGACGCCGCCGCCTGGGCGTAGGTGGAGGTGGAGCTAAAGACCATGGCGGCGGGGGCAGCGGCGGGGGGGCTGGCGGACGTCGCGGCGCCGGTCGCGCTGCTCATGCTGGTGCTAGAGTTGGTGTGGGTCGAGGTGCCCGCAGCAGTCGCTGCGGCGGCAGGGGTTGCGGGTCGGGGCGTGGGGCGACCCACTACTCGCTGCCGCTGCAGCGTCCGCGCGGCCGGGTCGCTGGCGCTGCTGCTGCTGCCGCTTGTGCCGTTGTCGTTGCTGCCACTCCTCCCGGCGGCTCTGTCACTGCTGGCCGCAGCGCGCGCGAGCAGCGGCACGATGCGGCTGCGACCAGCGACGCCGCGCGGCGCAGTGGTGAAGTTGCCGCGCCGGCTGCTGGCTGGCTGCAGCCGGCGCTGCAGCGAGTTAATGGTGGTGAGCTGCATTCTTGCTAGGTCAATTGCGTGCATAAGTTGCGGGGGTTGCAGGTCGCTGCCTTGCAATAGTCCGTTAAGTTGTAAAAGGAGCTGCGCCTGTTCAGCAGTTTTTCCCCAACTCTCGCCGCTGCTGAATCACGGCTTGGCTCCACGTCTCTGCGCTGGTTGCGGGTTCTGCCGGTCGCTGTGGACGAGGTTGGAGCCACGACAGCGCGCCAGGGCCCGCGCAGGGCGCCAGGTTATCGGTGACGCCATCTCCCAAAAAACGTGCTCGCGCCGCCCCCATCCCGGCCGCGAATGTGCGCCGGACCTTTGCACCTTCGCCGCTGTTTAGTACCCCAGACTGCCTGTTACTTTCTGCCACTCATCACATCCGCCGCTCGCGCTGCTGAACCCAGTGCCCCGGTGACCTCTTTTGTGATCCCTTCTATCGCCCTGCTCGTCCACGCGGCCCGCCCGCCGCAGCGCTCCGCCGCAACAATGCGCACCTCAGCTCTGCAGCGGGAGCACCTCCCCCTGGGTTCCGCGCTGCGAGCCATGCCGCCGCCGCCGGCCGTGCCCGCCAGCCCAGTCGCGCCCTCGCGTGTCGCGGCTTCGGCTCCGCGCCAGCCGCAGACCCCGGCTGCCGCGGCGGGTCGTGCCAGCAGCTCCAGCAGCTCCAGCTCTAGCAGCAGCCGCGGCAATGACCACTTCCAACGTGGCCTGTTCATTGTGGCTCGCGCCGCGGAGGCCACGGCCGCGGCTGCGGCTTCTGACCTGCAGGAGGAGTTGGTGGCGGCGCCATTGCAGACCGAGGGCGCAGAGCTGCTGCAGGGCGTCAGGTGGGTGTGTAGACACGACGGCCCCAGCGCCGCCGTGTGTGGTAGGGCGTCGCAGGAAGAGCAAAGCTAGTTCGAAAGCAGCACAATGCAACTGAGACGGGCACAGGTTAGCCGTTTCGTCTGCCCGACCTTTGGCACCTCCCCGCTCTGACACCTCTCTGCCCCCCCCCCTCGCGCTCCCTCGCCCATCCACACCTCCAGCCGCCGCGCCGCCGCCCCAGGCGCGGGCGGTCGCTCCTTCACCGCTGCCGAGGTGTTCCAGTGCGCCGAGGAGTCGCTGTTCTACAGCCAAGCGCTAGAGAAGCTGCTGCCCATTGCCGTGCAGCGCCACGCGCAGCGCGGCGGCGGCGGCATTGAGGCCCCGCCCGCCGCCAGCGCCAGCAACCCCAGCAGCAGCGCCAGAGGTAATAGCACCAGCGGCGCTGAGGCTGGTAGCAGCAACGATGGGGCAATCGGCGGGGGCAGCAGCGGCAGCGGCTGCAGCGGCAGTACTGGCGCCGCCGGCTTCAAGGTTGTGGAGTTCGGCACCGGTGACGGCACACCTGTCGTCAACGCGCTTATGAAGACCAAGTGGGTGCGAGTGTGCATCGGGTGACCTGCGCAGGAATGGGAATTAGGGCGTGGTCCTAGCTTGGCCGCAGGTTGGTGGCCCTCCGGTATCCACAACCCAAATGCTCTAATGCATTCCCCCAGACACCAGACTGCCGCTGTCACCAAGCTCGCTCCATATCACACCAGCCCTACTGCTCACTCGCCTGACCACGTGCCGATCTGCACGCCACGCACCCGCGCACCCACGCGCACACAGGTTTGACGGCGTGGTCCACGGCTTCGAGCTCAACCCCACCTCCGCCGAACTGGCCCGCGAGCACGCCGCCGCCTTCGGGCTGCAGGACAGATACCAGGTGCGTGCGTTCGTGTGTGCGTTCGTGTGTCCTGTGTTCAGCGTACGGCCATTCACTTGAATCAACGGGACTCGCCCGCGAACTTATCAGATGGGGGCCGCATCCCCGCAGGCCGCATCTCCGCGGCAGCATCCTGCCACACAAATCCACACCCATCTCGCACCTCCCGCCACTCCCATCACCACTGTCATCCTCAGGTGCACACCGGCTGCTTCTACGCCGGCACGCGCTCGCCCGGCAGCCCCGCCGCCGGCGCCGGCTGCCTGGTGTCCAACCCGCCCTACCTGCCCGCGCCGGACGCCGACATCCTCATGCCCGAGCTGCACGGGGGCAGCGATGGCGCCGGCCTCACGCGGGTGCGTGCGTGCGCCGCTCGTGTGTGCGTATGTGAGACTGTACGCAAAATCCCTGTTGCATTGCAGCATATGCCAAAAAGCATAGCAACGCCACGCTACCAGCTGCCCTTACCCACGCTTCACCGCCCCCACTGTCTCCGCTCTCCACCCGCCCTCTTCCCCCCTCCCTGCCACGCCCCCCATTCCCTTGCCCCCTCCAGGACCTCCTGTCGCTGCGCTACCCCTACGCCATGCTGCTGGTGGCCTCCTACTCCAACCCCGCCGCCGTGCTGCGCCACGCCGCCGCCGCCGGCTACCGGGTGGTGGACTTCCTGGTCACGCCGCTGCCCTTCGGCACCTACTCCAGCCAGCCCAAGGTGCGTGCCTGACTGCGTGTCCGCCTGCATGCCTGCATGCCAGGAAGGGGCGGAGATGGGCTTTGCAAACACACGGGACAGCGGGTGGCAAGGTGGCTCAGGCCCTGGCACTGAAGGAGAAGACAAGCACGAGAGCATACGCACTTTCAACGGTGCACGCATCCCTCCTGCAGCTGGCAGCTGGCAGCTGGCGGCATCACGCCCCGCCCTCCTCCTGTGCATGCACTCCCGCTATCCTGCCCTAGGTGCGCAACTGGATCGCGGCCATGCGCGCCCGCGGCGAGGCCTTCTACTCCGGCAACACCTACCTGCTGGCGGGCGTGCTGTTCGAGCGCACCGATCTGCCCCCGCAGCAGCAGACGACGACGAAAGCGACCAAGGCGCCTCAGCAGCAGCAGACAGCCCGCCGCAGCAACAACGGGCACAGCGCCAATGGCAACGGCCACAACGGCAACGGCCACAACGGCAACGGTCACGACGGCAACGGTACGGAGGGCGCGCTCACCGTGTACCACACCGGCGTGGAGCAGCAGCACCAGCAGCAGCAGGGGGCGGGGCAGCAGGGGCTGCCGATGCAGAAGCAGCAGGGGGAGGAGGACCTGGCGCCGCAGCTGCTGCGCCTGCTGACGGCACTGTAGAGCATCACCGCGTCAGCGGTGTAGCACTCATGCGTGAGGAAGATGCCTGTAGGTGATAAGGCTTATGAAGAGCGGGTAATGCCGTAATGGAGAAGAGAATTCAACACACCGGAGAATGCAATATGCGCACAGCGCGGCTGAGGACTTGAGATCTGGGTTGTGAGTTGTCAGGGAGAGCCTCTGATATTGCTGCATCATTCGTGCATCACATGTTGAGTGCATGTGGTCAGCGTAGTGTTGTTGCCGCGGTCCGCGTTGCTGTACCTGTGTGCGCGTCTACCGCGCTTGCGCTGTGCTTCCGTATGTATCAAACTCAATCAAGGGCAGCTATAAAGCCCTGTACGCCTGCTGCCTGTGCGTGTGCCAGACCACGTAAGACATGCATGTTGTTGACTAAAGGTTGATCCATTCGGCTGCGTATCACGAACTGTCGAGTCGAGCCGGCATGGAAGAATGGCCGGTTACAAGTGCTTGTGCAGCAAGCACATGGTTGCGTGCAAGAGCCCACCAGAATGTGGGCTGTATACTCTGTACATGTATAAGCAAGTACGAGCTTTAACGTGGTACTCGCGGTTGGTGCCAGTAATGAAGTTTCTTCCCGAGAAGATATGTATGGCAGCTGCTCATGGAGCACCATGACAGCTCTCGTACTTGTATCAATCTATCTATAGGCCCTAAGCTCCCACCGTCTACCTTGTTCGGGGAAACAGCGCCACTATCAATCTCTGTATGTCCTGCACCTACCCAACCCATTCCATCCACCCCACCCCCCCACCGCGTCAACCGCCGGCTTGTCTCCGCTGCGTCCCAGCTCCCGGAAGCCCCTCGCTCCGAGTGCCCTCCAGCAGCCGCTCAGCGCCACATCAGCTGGCGGCGCCCAGGTTCTGGATCTTCTTCATGCGCTCCTGCAGGTCCAGCAGGTCCTGGCTCATGGCGGCGGATTGCGCCACCGCGGGGTTGGAGGCGCGCACCGGCAGGTCGCTCAGGTTGGTCTACGGCGGCACGGGCCAGGCAGAGCAAGGGGGGCAGGGCGAAGGGATGCAAGGGCTCTTAGACGGGGGTGAAGATGTAGGTACTAACGCACGAATCCCGCACAGCAGCAATACGCTCAAAGTGACGCAGCCTCGCCCAGGCCAGCCCAACGGAGCCCCGCAAGAATTGTGGTTGCTGCTGCAAGGCTCCGCGCTTACCGACAGGTTGATCATGCGGCTGCGCAGCTCGTCCAGGTTGCCCACGCCGCGCAGGCGGCCGGGCGAGGCGGGGCTGCGGGCCTCCGAGATGGCCAGCTTCTCTGCGACTGCAGGTAGGAGGAACCAGGCAGGCAAGCATGTGCAAATAAGCAGGAGCTGGCATTCAAGGCGGGCAGCGCTACAATGTCTAGAAAACTGCCAGATTACTCTTGCTACATCGAGGCGACACACGCGCTGGCTGCCAGTTCATCACGGTGTGGCTAGGTGCTCACCCGTGATGACGGTCGGGCGCGCCGTAGCGTCGCCGTCGGGCGTGCTCCAGGTGCTGCTGGCGGTGCGGGCGGTGCCACTGGACGCAGGCGGCGCCATGCCGCCGTCAGACGACTGCTGCTGCCGGGCCACCGCCGGGGCGGCGGCTGCTACGGCTGCTGCCGGCTGCTGCTGTTCCTGCGCAGCCGCTGCGGCCGCTGCGGCGTGGCTCATCTGCAGCTTGACCTTGTTGAGGCCGCGCGACAGGTAAGTCTTGAAGTAAGGCGACACCTGTAACGTGCACGTAGCAAGTGGCAATTGAGTTTGGAAGCGGTGTCGTGACTGATGCAGAGCAGACGGCCGCGCCCACGCACCTGGCTCATCATCTGGTTAAGCACGTCGATGTTAGGGTTAGCCTCCATGAAGTGGTGTAGGTCAACCAGCGCCTGCAGTTTAAGGGCGGGCGGGGAGGAGCGAAGACAGGGGTCAGTGAAGGGTCAAAGCGTCTCGAGGTAAGAGTGGTGCAGGTGTCAGCGTGCATCAGTGGTGTCGGGCAGTAATTTTGGGGAGCATGCGTCTGCGTGCGAGGGCTACCCGTGGTGCAGTGGCGCTAAAGCCCGATTGTGAACTTACCTGGTTGGACTGGGACTTGTCGCCAATGCGCTTGAAGATGGCGGCCAGGATGTTGCGCGCCTCCTGCTCATCCGTCACCGGCCGCGTGAACTCAGCGCTGGAGGGGTCCAGGTTCAGCGGCGCGCTGGTGCTGGTGGCCAGAGGCGCGGGGGCGGTGGCAGCAACGGCGGCGGGCGCTGCCACCACCGGTGCGGAGACCTTGGGGCTGGCGGCGGCGCCGGGCTGCTGCGGCGGCGCCATGGAGTTGGTGCTCAGCGGCGCCAGCACCTGCGGCTGCGCCGCCGCTGGCGAGTTGGCGGCGCCGCTGAAGGCACTGGGGATGCCGCGCGGCCGCGCGACCGGCGCCGCCGTGGGCGCCGCACCGCTGGTGGAGGGCACCTCGGCGCTGGGCGCGGTTGCGGGCCGCGGCGCCGCTGCCGCAGCGGTGAGCGCGGCGGCGCCGGCACCACCCGGTGCGGCGGTAGCGGGCCGCTTGTCGATGTGCAGGGTGTCCAGGTTCAGGCGGATGTAGGGCATCATCACCATCTCCTCCGGCAGCTCGTGCACGCCTATACATGCAACAAGTGCAAAGGAGCACAAACAGGTCAGATTCATAGGGCGGAAAGCCGACTACAATCCTGCGGCGCCTTGCTTATCGATGCCCTGTTTTTGGGTGGCTTGACTGCATCGGGTGTCCACCCGACCCATCGTGCATCTACCCCAGCTGCCATGCACATGCCCGCCTCACCCGGCATGTTCTCCATGTCCTTGTAGATGTCGTAGCCGCGGTGCTTGCACAGCTCGTGCAGCATTGTCTTGACCATGCGCAGCGGCTTGTCCTCCTGCGGGTTGTGACGAGAGCGCGAGGCGTAAGCCCAGCGGAGGCGCCATGGTCAAGAACCTCTCACGTATCACGTGACCGCAGTAAGCAGTCCGCAGGCGCAGAGCAGGAGGTCGACTGCAGGCAGCGAAAGCACAGGAGGAGCGAGGCGCGCACCAGTGAGCTCCGGCGGCGGACCTCGTCCGCGCCTAGGGCCTGCATGTAGCGGTGCAGGTGCACCAACACCTCGCCCACGTTGATGGTCTGCAGCAGCATGCACGTGGACAGGGGTGGCGGCGGGTCAGTCATAAGGTACTTGGGATAGCTGCATTGACGCACGCACGCACGCACTACAAGGCAATCAGCTCGCACACCCAACCTCCGACACCCTGCTCGCTCACCGGGATGATGGTGGCCAGCTGCTTGGTCATCTTAATTAGGCACTTGACCACCATGTCGTTCCAGCGCAGCAGGTTCTCCGCGCGCGCCGCCTCCAGCGTGGTCGCGGCGGTGGCCATCTCGTAGATGCGCGGGTTGGGCGTGCGCAGCAGCGCCACCAGCGCGCCGAACACGCCAGACCGGCTGGCCTGCTCCAGCAGCTTCATGATCATCATGTTGACCGCCTTGAGCAGCCCGTCGCCGTCCGCAACCTGTGTTGGTTTCAGTTTCATGCATATGGCAGGGACGTAGTGAGGCACTGCGGCAAGACCAGCTGAGCGCACAGCTGCAAGCGGCGAACGTAGCGCACCTGGCGCAGGCGCGCGTCAATGAGCGCGGCCAGCAGTGCGCTGAACAGCTTGGTCAGCGCGGCGTCGCCGATGCGCGCGGTGAGCTGGTGCAGGTTGCACATGTTCATCAGCGCGTTGATGCTGTACTTGCAGGCGCGTGCGTTGTACACCGGCCCGCCCGGCAGGCACAGCGTGGAGGCGGAGGCGTCCCAAAGCGACTGCGGCGTGGAGGGCGGACGTCACGTCAGGTGCACGGGGAACGCATCGTTGATACCTCTCCTCCATTTCTTCTCTATACCACTGCAGCATCAATGCTTGATCTCCTCTTGCTTGCGTCCCAGTTCCAGACCTGGTACGTGAAAGGTCCGATACCCACAACCACCGCCCCGCACCTGGTCCAGCCGGCCCGCCAGCACCAGCACCAGCTCGTCCACGTTGCGCGCGTCCATCAGCAGCGCCTCCACGTGCCGGCTCTGGCGGTCCACCTCCATGTAGCTGAAGCACAGCAGCTTCATGGCCTGGATGGCCTCCTCCCAGTCCACGCCTGAGCGAATGGATGCAGGAAAGAACGGAACACGGTTTGAGAAGGATGAGGGCAAGTCAGGAGAATAAGGAGATCATGGCAGGTGCGCAATCCGAGAAGCGTGTACTGTCCCGCGGGCCATGCACGGCACGCACCCTGCAGGCGGTCGAGCATAATGACCCAGTTGCGGATGGTCTCCTCCTCCGAGCCGCCGTCCAGCATCGTGAGCACGCCCACGCTGGCGCCCACCGCCGGCGCCTGGCCCTGCTGCAGCTGGAACGAGTTGTAGCGGTTCATCATCATGGGCGAGCTGATGCGCCGCACGTCGTAGCCCGCGGCGGCTGCGGCCGCCGGGTCCGCGGCAGCAGCGGGCAGCTGTGCCGCCGTCACCTGCATGGGGCTGCCCGGCTGGCCAGGGCCCAGCGGCACCGCCGCAGCAGCGGCGAAGCCCGAAGCGGGTACCGGCGCCGCGATGGTGGCGGCGCGCAACTGCTGTGATTCCAGGATTCCGGCGCCGGCGGTGGGGCGGCCGTAGCCGGGGGAAGCTGCGGGGCCGGCGGCGGCCGCCGTGCCAGCGGCGACGCCCAGCCCAATGCCCGAGCGCTGCATGGGCGAGGCCGGCCGGCGCGGCGTGGTGGCGTTGCCGGGGCCGGGTGACACCATCATGGGGTCGTCCTGCGGCAAGGGAGCGGGCAGGTGACGCTTTGGTCAAGTCGCGCTTTGTGTACCTGACGACCCAGGTCTGCTTGGCAGGCACCGCACATGTGCGCACTGCGCAACAAGCTCACCTGCACAGGCGCCAGGTTATACTCGGCGGCCTTGTAGCCGGGCACCTGGCCCGCGCGCGCCATGCGGTTGCCGGCGGCCTTGATGCGCTCCTCGATCAGCGACTTCTGCTGGTCCGTCAGGCGGCCCAGGTAGTCCCAGATGGCTACGCGGCGCGGGTTGCAGGTGGGATCAGCGCTCGCAGTCTACACAATACATAGGACAGTTACGCCCCAGAGCCGCGCCCATGACAACGGCACGCCCCCGCCCCTCCTGCCGTGCCCTGGCTTGCTCACCGACGCCCTCAATGCAGTAGAGCACCTCCATGACTCCCAGGCACGCGGCGCGCACGGCCGTATCGCGCTCCGCCACCAGCTTGGCCACCGCTGCCATGACAGTCTCGCCCGCCGCCGCGCTGGCGGGCCGGCTGCCGGCGACGGGCGCGGCAGCGCGATACACGACGGGGCCGCTGCGGTCCACGATGGCGGCGATCTCGTCCATGCACACCACGCGCGTCTTGCTGTTCTTGGACTCGAGGCCGTCCTGCAGAATTGGAAAGGCAAAGCCGCATGGCGTAAAGGACAGACCATGACAGACAACAAGCTACACACAGCCGCACCTTGACGTAGGCGATAACCTTGACGGGCGGGTACACCAGGGCAAAGCGCCGCAGCAGCTCACGGTGCTCGGCCTGGAAGGGTTTGGGTAGCCGAGTCAGCACGAGCAAGCGGCAGTGCAACTCGTGCGCAGCTGTCGCATGAAGCCGAGCACATGCGGCTGGCCTTCTCACCTTGAGCTTGTCCTGATTGTGGCCGGACTTCTCCACCACGGCGGGCAGGATGAGCTTGGACTCGTACTCGGACAGCCTGAGGGCCGGGACATGGAGGAAACATCCCGGCGTCAGAAAGGCCCTTAGACAGGAGCATATGTCCACGCAAGCCCCAAAGCCGCGGCCCTGGAGGCCGCCGCCGCCCCTAGGGCAGGCACACGAAGGCGACGCACCGGTAGCCGCGCTCGATCATGAGGTCCAGTAGCAGCTTTAGCAGCTCCAGCACCTTGACCAGCGAGGCGGTGTTGGACTCCAGGATGCGCAACGTGGACCACCTGCAGCACGACAGGACCAAGAACAAACACGCACACGCACAGCGGTGTGTGACCAGAAGAAAGAGCGAAAGACGCAGCCTGCATCCCCCACCTTGCCACCTCCTACCTTACCAACAGCTGCACCTTGCCCGCCAACCTGCACATTGAAGCCAGCCAGCCAGCCCCCACTCCGTCCAACGCGCACCTGAACAGCAGGTCCACCACCGCGATGACGTCGTCGTAGGTGGCAGGCAGCGATTTGGTGATCATGTCTGCCGCCTCGCAGTGCTTTTTGAAGTCCTGTGGTAGCAGGGGAGGGGCCAGCACCGGCAGGGCCCGTTAAGTGGGTTGTGGACTGAACACGTGATGAGGGGCTGACTAGGTCAACACACTCGACCTGCCGTACCTTGCTGAAGGCCGCGGCCTTGAGCGCGGGGCCCAGCAGCGGCCCGAACTCCGCCTCCAGCGTCTGCGCCTCGTCGGGCATGATTTGCAGCTTGGCCGGCCGGAAGCGGCCCTGCGGAGCGGAGGCGGCAGAACGGACAAACGCCATCACATACGTGAGATTCAATGCTAGGCAAAGGCTTAGGCACTGGCATACATTACACGGAGCGAGCGGAGCACAGGCAAGGCAACCTCTTGCACCTTCTTGGCGCGCTCCTCCTTCTTATTGTCAGGCGTGATGAGCGCGCCCGCATCCGCGGCGGCGGCGGCCATACTGGCGCCGGCAATGGACCTGCGGCGACACAACCCATAAAGAGTGTGAATGACCCGGTCCTTCGCAAGAGGTCTGCAAAGCCGGAAGTCGATTTGGTTGAGGGCTCACTTATTGAGGAGGCCACCGGCCGGCTTGGCAGTGCCCGGCCGCGAGGTGCTGTTTAGCGTGCCGCGCGGCAGCGTGGTGGTGGACGCCCGTAGCGAGGTCGTGGAGCTCCGGACCTGAGCAGCATCAGGCGGGCAGTGAGCATACACGGTTTCGCTGACTGTGGACCACGACAGCACAGCTTTTCGCTCAGGGCACGCGGATACTTTGCCATCCGACATGTGAATGCGTACCCATTCTGCTGCTTACCGCCGCGGTTGAGGGGCGGGACGAGGCCGCCGCCACCGTGGCCGCCGCAGCAACCGGCACGGGCGCGCCAGTCGCCTTGGAGATGGCCTCCAGGGCGGCCTTGCGCGAGTTGGCGTCCAGGCCCTGGGCCGCCAAGCCCAGCTCCGCCGGCCCCACCATCTGCATGACACAGGGACCGGCACCCGCACATTGCAATGGTTGTTTTTGTTCAGGCACGCCTTTAAAGCAAGCACACGCCGACTGCCATACCCAGCGTCTGAGCAGTGCAGAAAAGCGCCCTCGCCGCTACGCCTCGCGCACCTCGATCAGTGCAGCCAGGAGCTTGCTGGCGGCGTCGCGCACCTCCGCCGCCTTGTCCGCGCCGCCGATGGCAGCGGCCTTGAGCGCGTCGCCAACACACTCGCCCACCTTGCCGGCAGCCACCAGGGCGCCCAGCCAGCGCAGCGTCTCCGCCTTGCCGTCAGCGGTAATTTTGGAGCTGGTGTAGAACTCCATGACATCGGGCATGACGGCGCTCGCACTGGTCACGCCCACCCAGGCGTCCAGCATCTCCGTCACCGCGGAGCGCACCTGGGTGAGCAGGCACACGTTATACCAAAGCCGGCCATGTCACAGACGGGTTTAGTAGGCCCATGCGCTAATTGCACCGATCCAAAGCAGACGACGAGGGCGCGTGCAGGTTGCAGGGGCCTCCCATGCACGCACCGTCTGCTTCTGGTCGGTGATATTCTTGACGGCAGGCGCCAGCAGCGGCTTGCCGTTGCGGTCGATGGCGCGGCCCATGGCCTTCGCGATGCGGCCCAGCACCGTGAGCGCCTGCGTGGTCAGGTTCTTGTTCGAGTCTGCCAGACGCTTCTTCAGCTCCGGCAGCAGGTCGCCCGTCTGCGGCTGGATGCGGTTGCCCGCCTGCGTGAGGATGGTCTCGATCGAGTCCAGCGCCGCCTTGCGCTCCTTCCAGTTAGCGCTGCCCAGCAACCCCACCAGCTCGCCCGTGATTTGGCCGCTGATGTCTGTGCGCGGAAGCAGGTCATCCGCATCGAAGCCGCCGCCGCCACCGCTGCCGGCAGCGGCTGCACCGCCGCCGACCCCGGCTCCGCCCTTGCCGCCAGCGGCCTTGCCACCGGCTCCACCCCGTGCGGGCGCGGCGGCGCGGGAGAAGCGAGTTGGCTCGGGCTTGCCCAGGTCGGCGTTCTTAGCAAACTCGCCGTCGATGGCGGTCATGAGCGCCGGCTTCACGTCGGCGCGGATCATGTCGCCCAGGGCCGGACCCAGGAACCTGCGAGCAATTGTAAGCCGGCGTTGGTGCCCTGAACCCCCAGCCTTATTTCCTGGATGCCAGGCCACAATGACACAGCAGCAGCCACGACATCACACACCGCGTAGCGCCCCCCGACACACCGGTACATGACCCCCAGCATCTGGATGGCGGCGTTGCGCACGCCCGCGTTGGCGGAGCCCAGGTCCTCCTTGGCCCAGTCCAGCAGCGCGCGCACGTCGCAGCCCGCCAGCCCAAACTCCGTGATGGCGCGAGCGATCCAGTTGATGGCCTCGCTCTGCACCTTGGGGTTCTTGTGCGCCGCGGCCTTCTTGTGCAGCTGCGCCATCACAAACTGCGGCCCTACCGCCTCTGCCAGGCAGGTCAGCGTCTCGAAGCTGGGCTGCTTCAGCTTCAGGTCGCCCACCTGCAGCGCGCGATGCGCGACGATGGGTGCATGGGATCAAGGGTTGCGGAGGTACCAGCAGAAGCCCTCACGAAGTTGCACCATTCCAAGCACAGGCCTTGGCGGACCGGGTGCTAAACGGCACAAAAACATTGTACCAGCGGACCTTGTCGATCAGGCCGTTGATGCACGTGAAGGCGTCCCGCTTGCTGAAGGCGGGGTTGCCCGCCGCGATGTTGCGCAGCACCTCGAACTGCTTGGCCATGACCTGCGGCGCCTCGGCGGTGACGGTGTCAGCGGATGACGATATCTGCTTGCATTCGACATCTGCTTGCACGTACTGAGCTGAATGTCGGCCTAAGTAGGTCCGACCCGGTCTGCCATCCAGCCCCGAACCCAGCATCCGACATTGCCTGTGCTTCATGCACAGACCCCCGCCGCCGCGCACCTGGAAGTTCTTCTCGCCCCAGCCGGCGCTGGGCACATGCGACATGGCCTGCACCAGCATGCTGCCGCTGGCCGCCGCCACGGACGGGTCGGCTGAGCGGCCCGCCACCGTCTCCATGGCGTCCAGGCGGGACTGGGCAGCAAGGGGGACGCACCACATCTTAAGGCCTTGCCCATGCAGCTGTCAAACCCGTCGTTTTGACCTTTTCTCTGACCTGAGCCGCTGCACCCCTTCCCCTAGGGGCGACGGCATGCGGACCTCATTCTTATCATCACACACCTAGGCGCCCCATTTCATACGCACCTTCCACTGGTCGTCCTGCAGCGCGGCCACCAGCGCCTCGCCAAACATTTCGGTCAGCGCCGCCACCGCCTGGTCCCGAGACAGCGAGCCCCCGGCCAGGCTGGCATCGTCGTCGCCGTCGCCGCCTGCGGCAACAGCACATGCGACAGAGTCAGCGTCAGTCATGGCATGTGCAATTGTTCTCACACACCATATTGGCTCGAACTATTTTTGAATGGAGCTGGAATTCATAGAGGCGGAAGCACCCCGTTGGGATACACTCACCGCCCGCCGCCTTTTTGGGTGCAGCTGCAGAGCCGCCGCCGGCGGAGGCTGCGCTGGCCGCAGGCGCCGCAGTGGAGGGCCTCGCCGCCGTGGTCGGGCGGGAGCCACCCGCGGGCAGGCGAGATTTTAGCGAAAGGGACGGAGCCATGGAGGCACGCACCTGCACAAGTGGACATTCCATAGACAATGTCTAAATCCAAGCAACTATAAAAGAACCGTCACATCGCGTTTCTTTGAGAAGGGAGGTAGCTCACCGGCGTTGTCGCCGCTGGTGCAGCCGCGGCCGGTGCGGGCGCTGCAGAGCCACCACCGCCGCCCATGGCCTCAGCCACCATGTCCTACGCATGGCAGAAAACGTGCTGTATGTAGCGTGCTGCGGCATACTCCACACGCATTGGTCCGGCGTCTACCTAGCCCGCTGCCATGCGGTCCATTGCCACGTCGAACGTGTAATCATACAGTCGTACCCATCTCAAGCCCGCGTTTGCCTGCGTTTCGGCTTTACCTGCAGCTTCTTCTTGCGCGCGTCGTCCATCTTGGTAGTGAACTTCTCCAGCACCGCGGTGTTGCCGAACTGCGGGATTATGGGTGCTAGACCAATTCACATTAAGCCCCAACTCCCTGAGCAACGCGTCCTATTATACTGCGCTAGCACATCCACGTAAGCTCCAGCCCGCCACGCTCACCCGCACGGTGAACGCCACCATAAAGCCCTGAGCCGCCTCACGCAGTGCCGGTGCGGCCTCCTCAGCGCCCTTGGCCGCGGCGCCCATCAGCGCGGGCACCAGGCCCTTTAAATTGGCCTTGGGCTCCTGCACGCCGTGCCATACACAAGAGAGCAAGGTAATGGGATACAATGCGTTCGCGACTGAGTGTCCTATCACAGCTACCGTTCCGCCCGGATCCATTGCAGGCAGCTGCCTGCCGCTCATGTGCCTACCCGCCCAACCCCGTGCCCGCCTGCTTTAGCCCCCACCTGCTTGATGGCCTCCGTCAGCCACTTGTAGGTGTCCTCCTTCACCTTGGGGTTCGCGTGCCCCATGGCCTCTGCACCGCACGCATTAAATACAGTAAACGCTTTGCGGGCTGCTGCCGGTTGTCCGTGCAAGATCCAATCTGTCTGAAGCACCAAATCCGCCCAGCTGCCGTCGCGGTCCCCGGGCTCAAGCTGACCTAGGCGTCAGTTGGACCGGCCCCACACCTGTGAGGTCCTCCACCACCTCCGTGAGGTGCCAGCAGTACTTGTGCATGTAGGTCAGCGCCGTGGACACCGCGTTGCCCACGTTGGTGTTCTTCTCCTGTGTGCCGGCAAGCGCATCACCCGCCAGCGCTGTCTGTCAGGACTTGCTGCGGCCTGCAACTGTAGTGCAATATGACATGCAACGCGACAAGCCGTTGAAACCCCACGGCCCAGAGGCTCTTATGCGTCCGTTCGCCGTACCTTGAACTTCTCCAGTAGCGCTGAGGCGGTGTTGCGAGCCCAGGAAGCGAACTCCTTGCGCAGGCCCTTCGCCAGCAGCCCCACGCAGTTGATGGACTCCGCCACCACTACCACGTTGCTGTCCTTGGTAATCAGCTGTAACAGCGCGTCCATCAGTTGAAAGTTATGGCCGCCCTCAAAACTTTGTTGCAGTCTGACTTCGTTATCAGCCAACAGGTATGCCCTGGCCTGGGCGGAAAGAGGACTGCTCACCCGCAACACGTGCGCACCACCTTAACCCGCCTCACCCGAGCCCACGCCGCCCCATCCCACCCGAGCCCACGCCGCCCCATCCCACAGGCACCTTTTTGAGCTCCCGCATAACGTCCCCAAAGTCGCCCGGCGCGATGCGCGGCGTGTCTGCCAGCCCCTTGAGGAACAGCACCGCGTCGCGCCGCTCCGTCCACTTCTTCTCCTCCAGCTTGGCGAAGAAGTTTGCGCTGGTCAGCTCCTGCGCCACCTTCTTGGGCTCCGCGTAGTCGTAAGGGTCGGCCTGCGTATGGTCCGATTTGTTGGTCACATTGCCAACTTGCTGTTGGGTTGTGATATGATGCAGGACCCGGGAAGCAGGCGCACTGCCAACCAGATGACCCTGGCTCCCTCGCGGTGCCACAGCTGTTTTGGACAAAAGCCCCGGCGTCGCACCGCGCATCTGGCGCCAATCGCCGGATTATGGACCCACATCCAGACCATTCATTACCCTGCACGCACCGCCTCGGGCATATCCTCCTCCATGGGTGCCAACCCGCCGGCCGCACCGTCCGCGCCAGCGCTGGCCGCGGGCGCCTGCTCCTGCACGTCCGCTGCCTTGGCCTGCTGCTTGCGCGTCAGGCGCGGCGGCACGCGCGCCGGCTCCGCCAGCTCCATGGCGCGGCTGATGTCGTCGCGCATAGCGTCGCGCATCTTGTCGAACAGCACGGCACGGATGGCATCCGGGCCCATCCAACGCGACAGCTCCACCTAGACAGTGCCCAGACGTGTGCACCACAGCGGGAAGTAGAATGGATTGGCGCCAAGGAGCCACAGGCCAACGACTCAAGTCAAGCCGCAGACGGAGAGGACGTGCTGCAGCTGGTGCTCCTGTTATATTACGACCCACACGTACCACAATCTCCTTGACCTTCTCGCGCGCCTTGCCGTCCTTGGACTCAAACAGCGCCGGCAGCGCCACAATGATGGGCTTCGGCGTCACCACGCGGTGCCCGAACAGGCTGGCAGGGCACACGGCACGCGGACCGGCAGAAGGTGCAGCCTTAGCATACCTTTCGGCGAAGTTTTACACAACAGGCTGCGCCCGTCGCCATGAACAATGCAGTGAGTCAAGGATATATCCTGGGTCGGGCGTCTCTTACTTTACGGTATTGTAGATCATCTCCAGCGCTGCCACCACCACCTTGGGGTTCTTGTTGCTTAGCCCAGCCACCAGCGCCTCCTGCGCAGCCCAGGTCAAACCCAGGTCAGACAACCCACATCGACGCGCGATTGACAGAGCAGCTCCGCTCTTGCAGAAGGCTGCATGACCGCGCTGCAGCGCTCTAGCCGTCCACGGTTGTGTCTCTCGTTGACCCTCACGCTGGCCAGAACCAGCGGGAGGAAAGCCTTCCCGCCTCCTCTCACCATGACCTTGTCCGCTTGCTCCAGTTCCACGAACAGCAACATAACCTCGAGGACGCGGGTCAGAGTGCTGGTCCGCGCACTCAAGCACTTCGCCACCATGTTTGCACATGTCTTCTCGCATATCCTGTGCGCACAGCCGCGTTTATCGGTTACCCTCGCCGTATGCATATACACCACCGCACCCCTCCCATCTCCCGCAGGCCAGCATCCCCCTCTTTTGAAAGGACTCCGGGCTGGAGTGACGCGCGGCGCGGGCTCATCCCACAGGGTGCACTGCGGTTCCGTGTCACCTGCTCGCGTGCTGCTCCGACGCCTTCGCCAGGAACGCCGACAGTGCATCCAGCGCCTTGTCGACGGCCGCCGCGTTGGGCTCAGAGACCGCCTTGGGGAACAGCGGCGCTGCAGCGCGAGCGGCATGCGGAGGGGAAGTTGCAATCGAGTTCGCTGGCTCAGCAGCTTGCAAGTTTCTAACCCGAACGCACCGAATTCGTTGAGCTTAGGGTCTGCGTCATCGTAAATCTCTCTGCAGGCTGCCGAAATGTCCTCGTAGGCCGCAACCCTCGCCTTCCAGTTCGTGTGTGCTATGCGATCCGGCAAAGGAAGCTTCTTAGCGTCAGCGAGGTCTCTGACGTCCTTGTCGTCAGCCATTTTTGAAGGTGGACGCTAGGAAGCTGCACCGCGCCGTGTTACATAAATATAAATAGCAGAGGATCACGGACCTAACGACTCTAACCTACAAAAAGAAATCGCAGCTAAGATAGGAACAACAGGCGAATTGGTTCAGTGGTTCCCCTGGAAATTTTGAATCCGGCAATCGCGGCTGTCGCTGGCTCGCTGCCACCCGGGGCTCGCAGATAGAAGAGTTTACAGACAATAACACTCTGAGCATGTAATCAATGACTTTTACCCCCAAAAGTCGGGGCAGCTGCTGCCTGAGAGCGCACAGACAGAACCAAATGCTAACAGCCAGTGTTCCAAGAACGCGGCACTGTCCGTGTCGCCGTTTTGGGCTGAGCCCCCTGAGCGAAGCGATTCAGGGGGGGCTTCACCCCCCAGGAACACCCCTGTCCGTGCCTGCCTGCCTGCCTGCCTGTGTCCGCACCAAATCCAGTCCCAGCGGGGCCCGGCAGCAGCGGTGGCACGGGGCCCAGCAGCAGCGGCGACACGGGGCCGAGCAGCAGCGGCGACACGGGGCCGAGCAGCAGCGGTGACACCGGGCGGTCCGGGTCCAGCAGCAGCGGCAACACGGGGCCCGGCAGCAGCGGCAGCACGGGGCCGGGCAGCAGCGGCGGTGACGGTGCACATGTTGGTAGCGGAGGGGGCAGACAAGGCCCCGTGGAGGAGGAGAGCGCGGCGCCGCCCAAAACGCGGCGCAAGCGCGCGGGCTGAGGAGCTGACTGGTGTCCAGGTAGCGGTCCGCAGTGGGGCGAGCAAGGCCTGTGGTGTTGTAGGCCGCAGTGGTATGACAAGTAGTGCGGCTGCTGTTGAATCCCGCACTGCGTGAGTGCGTGTTGGCGGGCTCCTGCTGTGGCGGCGCGACTGTTGGGCACCTAGGTTTGGCTCGGTGCCTGTTCAAACCGACCCCGGCTATGTCCGGGCGATGAGGTAGTTCGGCCTCAGACTGTGGAGGCGCTCAGCCCCTTTTCCCTGACACGGACACGGACATGTAGCGCATGTCCGTAATACAGGGGAACACCTGTTCTACCCATGCACTTCCCGCCGACGCCCACGCCTGTGCTTTCAATGACAGTAACCAGCTGTCATCGTGTCCAATGTGAATGCGCCTTGCCCGCCCGTACTTGCATTGAAAGGACCCAAAGTATGCGTGCGCTGCAGTCATACATCCCATCCGTGCGAAGGCACCAATACGTCATCTAAACATCTTCATGACCAGCTACAGCCAAGCCTACGCTCCTGTGAATGTCGCTGCATGTCACGGTGCACCTGCAGGTCGATCAGGCATCAAAGCAGGGGCCCGGTCGTCGAAGACTCACAGAAGCCAACCCGGCATTTACATGGCTTGAGGTCCATGCAGGCCCCACTAACTCCTGTGAGTCCGGGGGCGCGACAGAACGAAAGGAATTAGCTACTTATGCGGCTGAGTCCAGCGCGCGCGACCTGATTGTCAACACCGCGTGCAAGTAAGCTGCCAGCTTAGTGACCGGCGTTCTCAACATAGCCTGCTTCAAATTTCGATAAGTAATGCCTACCGCTTGCCTAAGGCTCGCATAGCTTGCGCATTCTAGCACGACATGCTTCTTATCCTCGACATCCCGCACCCGCACATCCGACACACCCGCTGCCCTCGTGGCCGTTGTACATGCCCTGCGAACGGGCGCTTTACCTCCAGGTCCCAGCAGCTTAGCCGGAAGCGAATAAGAGCAATCAGATGCCTGTATGCGACGTATTCGCGCATATGAACTAACCTGCCGTGCTCAATCATCGAGTCGGTTTGCGGCAGCCCCATCCAATCCGCATTGCGGTACATTGACCCCTGGAGCGCCTGGCCTGGCCTGCCTCCCCCATGACCGACAGCGCGGTGCGCATCAGCCAGTCACACGAGGGAGGTGCCAACTGCATGCACAGTTGACCGTCCATACTGGGTTTGATTTACGTGTAGTTTGGTGTTTGCACGCGCTTCATAGTTGTAAAAACGTCCGAGTTCGGCACCCAGCGGGTTTGAATGGATGTCTGTCCCATCACTCATCAGCACGGTTTCATGCCCCAACACGCCTTCTCGCAGGTTACTGCCGCCAGCCAGTTGCCATTCCAACAGCGCCTCTTTATTCAGTGTAAATGCCTGAACTTACTTTCACTTTGGAATAAGAGGAAGTCATTATCATAACACCGCCACTTGGCTACTGTATTCTAAACAAGATATACAGAGTCAGCTTTCACCAAACATATTCAGCAGTTGAAGATGCGATAGCTCTAGCCAAGTGTATACCGTCAGAAAAACACTCGTTGTTGCAAGTCAGAGTGAGGCCGGCCGGTTTCTTCTATTCTCAATGAGGCGATGGGGCTTCGCCTGACGATAATTTACAGCTAACAGCCATGTTGCTACATATTCATAAGTACTGAGCTCATTCTGCCTTGGCGAGAGCGGTGGTCACAAGCTTTGCGCACAGCGCCTTGAGCGCGCAGTGCCACAGCAAGCGCGGGAACATGCGTGCAACATACTCTGCGCTGCACATGCTTATGATATTGCTCGGTTACGCTTTGAGTCAAGGCGTCCCTCCATCCCCGACGCCACCTGCCCCCGTCGCCAGCACCGCGGCCGCCTGTGCCCCCCTCGCCCAACCCGCCTTCTCGACGCCCCCCATCTCCGCAGCCGCCGTCGCTTCGACCCCCATCACCTGTGCCCCCGTCGCCGGCTCCGCCGTCGCCCGTTCCTCCTTCGCCATCCCCGCCCTCGCCCGCACCGCCCGCACCCCTGCCGCCCTCGCCGCTTCCACCGTCGCCGGCCCCTCCCCGTGCTCCCCCTTCGCCGGTCCCGCCGTCTCCCTTGCCTCCTTCGCCAGCTCCACCATCTCCTGCACCGCCCTCCCCCAAGCCTCCGTCTCCTCGGCCACCATCACCAAAGCCGCCTTCGCCTCGCCCACCCTCTCCTGCACCTCCGTCGCCGCCTAGCCCTCCTGCGCCTCCTCGCCCCCCGTCGCCCGCACCGTCGCCGCCTGCCCCGCCAACGCCTCCGCCGCAGCCTCCTTCGCCGCCGGGGCCGCCTGTGCCCCCATCGCCAGCACCGCGGCCGCCTGTGCCCCCCTCGCCCAACCCGCCTTCTCCACGTCCCCCATCTCCGCAGCCGCCGTCGCCTCGACCCCCATCACCTGTGCCCCCGTCGCCGGCTCCGCCGTCGCGCGTTCCTCCTTCGCCATCCCCGCCCTCGCCCGCACCGCCCGCACCCCTGCCGCCCTCGCCGCTTCCACCGTCGCCGGCCCCTCCCCCTGCTCCCCCTTCGCCGGTCCCGCCGTCTCCCTTGCCTCCTTCGCCAGCTCCACCATCTCCTGCGCCGCCTTCCCCCAAGCCTCCGTCTCCCCGGCCACCATCACCAAAGCCGCCTTCGCCTCGCCCACCCTCTCCTGCACCTCCGTCGCCGCCTAGCCCTCCTGCGCCTCCTCGCCCCCCGTCGCCCGCACCGTCGCCGCCTGCCCCGCCAACGCCTCCGCCGCAGCCTCCTTCGCCGCCGGGGCCGCCTGTGCCCCCATCGCCAGCACCGCGGCCGCCTGTGCCCCCCTCGCCCAACCCGCCTTCTCCACGTCCCCCATCTCCGCAGCCGCCGTCGCCTCGACCCCCATCACCTGTGCCCCCGTCGCCGGCTCCGCCGTCGCGCGTTCCTCCTTCGCCATCCCCGCCCTCGCCCGCACCGCCCGCACCCCTGCCGCCCTCGCCGCTTCCACCGTCGCCTGCTCCCCCTTCGCCGGTCCCGCCGTCTCCCTTACCTCCTTCGCCAGCTCCACCATCTCCTGCACCGCCCTCCCCCAAGCCTCCGTCTCCCCGGCCACCATCACCAAAGCCGCCTTCGCCTCGCCCACCCTCTCCTGCACCTCCGTCGCCGCCTAGCCCTCCTGCGCCTCCAGCGCCACCCTCTCCACCTCCTGCACCCCCGGTCCCCCCTTTCCCTCCCACACCGGAGCCCTCACCGCCTGCGCCGCCCTATCCAGCCCCTCCGTCGCCCCGACCCCCGTTACCTACCCCACCCTCCCCTCGCCCGCCGTCGCCTCGGCCCCCTTCCCCCAAGCCGCCCTCCCCTTCGCCGCCGTTGCCTCCCTCACCTACACCGTCGCCGCCGACGCTGCAGCTGTATGCTGACGGCCCCCGCGTGGTGGGCTGCTTCAAAGAGCCCGTTTGCCCCAGCGGCTGGTGAGTGGAGTGGCCCCGTTGTCGACAGTGCCTATGGGCACTGCTGCGTCGTAGCAGCTGGCTGGTGCTCCCTGCATCTCGCAAAAAACTCTCGCGGCGTGCTTCGAGCCCTGTGTTCCGGTCTTGCTGGCCTTCACCTGCCGGCCCTGCCTGCACGCACTGCCTGCATCGCCTGCACTGCATGATCGGGTCCTCGCTCACCTCGTTTTGACCCTTGGGTTCTGGAATGAAATACCCCAGCCAGCCACCTGCACACACACACACACACGCACACGCACACACACACACGCACACGCACACACACACACACGGCTCAGCTCGGCAGGTTGGTCGACAGCGGTAAAGTATGCAAGGTAACTCACGACCGTCCGCCACCGCACCGCACGCACTGTCCTCTGTCTGCTTTCCTTTCCCTTGTGAACTCTAACACACGCGGCCCTACCTGCTCGCTCACGCGGCCCGTACGTCTGCCCCATCCAGGAACCCAACCTACCTGACGGACACGCGCTACCTAGCGCTGCTGGGCTGGGACGGCACCGCCATGACGCAGGAGGGCTGCCGGGCCGCCGCGGCCGCCAGATGTGAGCGCTAGTAGGCCGCATTACTGCCGCGCTGCTGCCACCTGGGCAACGGCTGTATGTCTCGCGCGTGTGCCGTCAGCGGTGCGGCTGCTGCGCACGGCGCTTGCCGCGTACCGTGCTGTCTTGCATTCTAGCTTCGCCCCATGTACAGCCCAGCCCGCACCCCACCTGCATGTGTTGTGTCAGTCCGGTGGGTGGTTGATGCTGCGCCAACCACTTGCCATCGATCGCCCAAAACCCGACTACGCCCCCTGTTCCACGCGCCTGCACGATGCATTGTCTACATACCGACCAGCAATGACTTGTTTCTGGGGGGGCGGCTGTGTCAGGCTGTGTCGGCTGAGGACGTTGTTCTTACGCATGCGCTCCCTGGTGCACAGATTACCGTTACTATGCATTGGAGAACGGCGACCAGTGTTGGGCTGCCCATGACATTGACGCCTATACGGGCGCAAGCAGCGGCCGCTTCTACCAAACCGTGCTCAGCCAGTGCACACAGCCATGCACCGGCAACCCAACTCAGGTAGGTGGGTGCACATCCCTTCCTCCAGCTGGGCCAGCGCCGCCCGCTTGAGGAGCACCAACAGATGTCATTCCCGCCTGTTTTTACCCCACGAACAGAACTGCGGCGCAAGCTGCAAAGCCCTCATCTTTGACCGTGGCTTCGTCGCGCGGCCGCCCGTCCCGCCCAGCCCCGCGCCATTGGTGCCCTCCCCGCCCCTGCCGCCCAACCCGCCCTCGCCGCCACCCCCAAGGCCCCCGCCACCACAGCCATGGCCACGACCGCCGCGGCCGCCGCGGCCGCCGCCACCGCCTAGCCCTTCACCCCCTGAAGCCGCTGGCAACGCCCTGGGCTGCTTCACGGAACCCTACTGCCCATCCGACTGGAATCCCTTGGTGGACCAGGCGAACCGCAAGGTATGTGTACTGCACCGCAACTTGCCAGCATCTCAGCGTTTCACCTTCGTACATCAGTGTACACCTCCATCATCGCGTGATGTCACCCACCCGCGCACGACGTTAGTTCCTTCCCAGCCGGCGACTGCCGGCGGCCTGCTGGAGCATGATTATAAAGGTCGTGGCTTCTCCCTCCCTCCCTGCCGCTGCCCGCAGATGACACTGCTGAGTTGGGACGGCAGCGCTATGACGCAGGAGGTGGGTGGGTGTGATGGGTGTCAGTCACACAGAAGGGAAAAGGAAGTGGCTAGGGAAGAGAGCTCATCCACAACGTCGTTTGCAAGCCGCAACTGATGGCGTCATACAAGCGATGCCGTACACCTGCACCGCACATGTGTCCTTCCCTCACGTTGCTGTCCTGGTGCTAATAATGTCTCGCGCAGGCTTGCCGTAAGGCCGCGGCTGACAACTTCCTCCGCTACTATGCCCTTGAGGGCTCCGCCCAGTGCTGGGCCACAAACGACATCACGCCGTACGCGGGGCGGCAGGTGGCGACCAGCGACTGCGCCATGCCCTGTCCCGGCAACAGCTCGCTGCCGTGCGGCGGCTCCTGCAAGGCGCTCATGTTTGACCGCGGCGCCGGCGTGCCGGTGCTGCCGGCGCTCAACTACACAGGTGCGTGAGCGCGAGCTGCTGGGAAGGGCGGCTGCTTGCGCCGGCGGCAGGATGCATGAGTGGGAGGCTGTTTGGGTGGGAGGGTCGCCGGATGGATGGATGGATGGATGGATGGATGGATGGATGGATGGATGGATGGATGGATGGATGGATGGATGGATGGATGGATGGATGGATGGATGGATGGATGGATGGATGGATGGATGGATGGATGGATGAGTTGGCTGCATGGCAGGATAGCAGGCTCAGCAGTGTGGGCGGGGCGACGGAGGGCATGGCCCTGCCAACGCGCCCTGTCCTCTTCTGACAAGCCAGCTTTCCTGCCATCGGGCAGCCCCGCCCTCGCCACGCATGCAACCAACTTATACCCCGCCCGCACTGGTGCCCCGTACATCCTCAACAATCGGCACCCAAACACTCGACAGGCAACTTCACGCACCTGGGCTGCTTCCAGGACGACCCCTGGCGCGCCGGCCGCGCGCTGCTGTACGGCCTGGCCGACACCGCCGCGTGGCGCCGCGCCATGACGCCGGCGCTGTGCGCGGCGCTGGCTGCCACCCGCGGCTACTCCTTCTTCGGGCTGCAGAACGGCGCCGAGTGCTGGTGCGTTGGAGGGAGGGAGGGAGGGAGGGAGGGAGGGAGGGAGGGAGGGAGGGAGGGAGGGAGGGAGGGAGGGAGGGAGGGAGGGAGGGAGGGAGGGAGGGAGGGAGGGAGGGAGGGAGGGAGGGAGGGAGGGAGGGAGGGAGGGAGGGAGGGAGGGAGGGAGGGAGGGAGGGAGGGAGGGAGGGAGGGAGGGAGGGAGGGAGGGAGGGAGGGAGCGGAGCTCAGGGGCAGGGCCGCGCGAGCGCGCTTGTTTGCTTGGAGGGCATTGCACTTGAGATTATGGAGGGCGGCGAGCAGGCACTGCTGACAGCGGTGAAGCGTACTGGGCCGCTTGATCTTCTGAGGTGTTGCCCTTGAATTGCTGGGCCCTCGCTAACCCGCGATCGATCGACGTGCAGGGCCGGCAACGACCCCACACGCGCCATGCTCATGTACGGCCAGGCGGCCAACGCCAACGCCGCCTGCTCCAGCGCCTGCCCCGGCAACAGCAGCCTCACGTGCGGAGGCGTCGGCTGGAACGCGGTCTACAGCCTGATCTCACGTGAGAGCACTGAGCTGGCTGAGGGCTGCGGGCTTCTGGGGGAGGGCGAGGGTGGGGCGGCAGGGAGCACTGCTTCCGCTGGCCGTGTCATGTGGTACCAGCACTGCATGGCGCTTTATTGCAGATTGTAGTTTTGGTTACACGCCACCTGACACGCCTCTCTGTCCCTGGACCTGATCCGCTCCCGCCCCTCCCTCCCCATGCACACACACTGACACACGTGCACAGCCGCACCCACGCCGCCGCCCAAGGAGCCCGCCTACTGGACCCTGGACATCAACCAGGTGCGCCCCGACCCCTCCCAGCCGCCCGTCCCGTGGGTCCATTTCTCCCACGCCATCTCGGACGGCGTCCTGCCGGCGGCGCGGCTGGCGGGCGCCCTGGGCGGCGTGTACGACGCCGGGCCGCTCAGCCCCGCCTTCTCCCCAGCGGCGTACGGCATGCGCATGGCGGATGCGGACATCGTACGGGATGCGGCGGCGCGGGTGGAGGCGGCGTACGTCAAGGCGGGGCTGTACAGCGGCACGAACCCGCTGCTGACGCCCGAGCACCTGGTGTTCTCCGCCAGCACCGGCGCCGGCATCTACGTGGGCGAGGTGGGTGAGGGCCGGCGCGATGGCGGGGCCGGCGGAAAGGGAAAAAGAAAGCGGGATGGCGGGTGGGAAAGAGCGGGCGGCGGATGGCCATGTATAATCCTTAACACAGCATGGCATACCCCCGTGCACACTCTCCCGTCCACGCAGGTGACCCACGGCGCGGTGGTGCCTGGCCACTTCATGGCCTGGGCCTTGACCTGGGACCAGGCCGCCGCCGCCGCCACCACAACCACCGCGCTCGCAACCGACGATGGTGCGTGGACATCATGCATCATGTGCATCGGGCATGCGCATCAGGCACGGGCATAGGCACTGCGGCCTTGCAGCCTTCGCATGCCCTGCGCCGCCGCCGCCGATGCACTCTTCGCCCCTCCGACTACTCCTACTCCCTAACCCGCGGCCACGCCATCGCTGCATCGCAACCGCAATGCTATATGCTGCAGTACTACCACTGCCTTGCTGCTGCTGCTGCTACTCTCAAAACCATGCGCGCAGGCGGCTTCGACGGCTTCTGGCTGTGGCTGAGCATGACGGCGGAGGCGCACGTGCCGCCCGCCTACCGGCGCATGATGGCCGCGGCAAGCCACGTGTGGGTGGTGCGCGCCGAGGACCTGGACTACTGCGCCGCCGCCAAGTACCGCGGCGTGTACGTGTGCAATTTCGGCGGCCTGCCCGCCACCACGCGCCGCAGGTAGCCGGCCAGTAGGGATATGCCTAGATGTACATGTAGACGTTGATGTCGAATGTCAGGGGTGGGGGTGGGAGCGGGGTTGCGCGTGGGAGTGGGAGCGCGAGCGTGAGCGCGAGCTGCTGCGTGCTGCTGCAGGCACACACCGACACATGCATGCACACACACTTGGCCACCCAAACGGCTTACCTGTGTTATCCACCAGCCCGAGCGTTTACCTGTGTTATCCACCCACCTGCTCGCCCGCCCGCCCGCTCCGAAGGCAGCTGTGGGACGAGGCAGTCGCCAGCGGCGCCATGAACTACGACGTGACCGGCTGCGGCGAAGCCATTCGCGCCGGCGAATGGAGCGTGCCGGACGCCACCATCCGCGTGCTGGAGAAGATCTGGACGCAGGGCCTGGGGCGCAGCGGCGCCAACTTCCACGTCATCTCCACCGCCTCCACGCGCGGCTGGTACCGCGTGGCGGACCTGTGGATCCAGTACCTGGCTGCCAACGGCGTGGAGGCGGTGGGGCTGAACGCCGGGCAGGTGCAGCCCGCGCTCAACCGCGCCGCCGGCTCCGTGCCGCTGCTGGGCGCGGGCTGGGCGCTGGTCAACTACGGCTACAGGTGCGGGGCTGCTGCTGTGGCGGGGCGTTGGATCTCCGGGCTTTGAAGCAGTAAATAAACAAACCGCGTCTGACGTGCTTGGCCAATCCCGGCGCGACCGCGCAGTTTGCTTGAGGGCGGTACCTGTAGTACGGTACAATGCTGCACCACCCCTACCCCATCGATGACTCTTGTCGACCCCTGTTGCTTGATGACCCCTGCGTGTCGGCCCCATCTATATCATCGACATACCCCCACATATGCAGCGATGCCAACTTCGAGGACCAGCTGCGCGACCTGTTGCACACGCAGCTCTACTGGCGCGGCGTGGACGAGGTGGCGCGCAAGAGCCACTTCTTCCTGCTGTGGGGCAACGCCGCGCGCGGCAAGGACATCCTCAACGAGTTCGGCCTTGGCGACGGCGCCGACCCGCAGGCGTACTGGAGCGACTGCCTGGACTGCGTGGAGATCCAGTGGGCGGGGTCCTGTTCAAGCTACAACGGCAGCGCCGCGCTGCTGCCGCACCTGAAGGCCGCGCAGGAGCTGCGCAGGCCCGAGGTCGCGGAGCACCTGGCCAAGTTTTACGGGCCGGGCGCCGCGCCCAAGGCGCTGAGTGCGGAGCAGGTGATGGCGGTGATGAAGAGCAGCTGGCCGGACGCGCTGCCCGGCGCGTGCGCGTGTGACAAGATGTGCTACGCGCCGCCGTAGTGTGCATGTGAGTGTGTGCGTGGAGCTGCTGCTGCAGCCGCAGCAGCTGCTGATGCTGTGAAGTTTCCATTGTAAGTAGACATTTGCATGGCAAGGGTGGCATGTGCACACGCATGCCCGCGCTTCATTCATCATTGACTCACCTGAAGCATAAACGCGCGTACTTCTCGATACGTTATTCGATTCATTCATGCCTGGTTGGTGCATTACAAGAATGCTTCGTTTGCAATGTAATCACAAGGGGACAGACAAGGCAGGCAACTGCCATGATGGGGAGGGGCTCGAAGAACAACATGCAGCGCCGCCGCCGTCGCCGCGATGTGGCGTACTGGCCATGTCCGCTGTTGCGTAGTGGTGTGGCGGTGTCGTATGGCCGCCAAATGGATTGTGCGTGCCCCAGCTGAAGGATGTGAGAGGCCGCAGTGCTTATTAAGAAGAGGCTGCCGCATGGGCGCCTTGTGGATTGATGGATTCATGTTGGGGCTGCGGCAAGGCTCATGGGCAAGATTGCAGAGGGTTGCTATGTGTACTGCCGCGTACTTGCACTTAGAGCTCGTAATTGGTTCGCAACTAATAATCCCTGTTACTGGTTTTGGGCGTAGGTGGGTTGTAGTGTAAATGTGTGGGGGTTTAGTGTAGGCGGCGCGAGGCAGAAGGCGGTAAGACAGGAGCTCCGTTTGACGCCCACGAAGAGCATGTTACATTACTGAAGCCGGATTAGGAGCCAAGGCAAAGATACACCTTGAGATACACCTTCAGATTCATCAGCCATACATCAGCCGCCTCACTACAGCAGTAGTCACGCACGTCCTGCCTACGGCCCCGCACACCTGCTCCCCAATTACTGCCATGACTCATACCGCATTCAATCATCCGCGTCGCACTCATTACATGCATACCTCCGCTGTCGTTGCCATGGCTCAATCTGGGGGCCCTTGTTACAGGTCAGCGCTGCTCAGCTGCTTGCGTCGCTTCCCGCCTTCCCCGCACCAGCACCTGCACTTGCAGCAGCGGCCAACTGCCACGCCTGCATCAGCGCAGCCGCCACGTCCGCCCCCTCCATCTCAGCTGCCGGCACCTCCCCCTCCACCTTTTCCGCCATCCGCTTCTCCGGCGCCAGGCCCAGCCGCGCCTTCAGCTGCTGCTCGTCACGGGCCAGGGCGTTGGCCCGCCACGCCACGTAGTCGGCACGCCACGTGTCGTGCCAAGCGGCCACGTCATCCGCCCCCACGAACAGCGGCTCCACATAGGTCTTGGTCAGGGCGGGCCCGCCGGCGACGTTCCTGCATGCGCCACATCAATCAGTAAGAGGAGGTATGCGTGTGGCCGTGTGCGCAGGCGTCTTGTACGCAGGTGCGCTTAGTACGCCCAGGCTCGGTCGCGAGCCTCTTGCTTGTCAGCAAATAGCAAAAGCTTGCGTGCATGCTCTGTCTTACTGGTGGCGGTGCTGGGAGTACAGCAGGCGCAGGAGGGCCTCGGCGCCGTCCTCCGCCTCTGCCGCCACCAGCTGCGCCCGCGTGCGCGCGGCTCCCACTTCCGCATCACCCGCGCCACCGCTGGCTTCTGCCGCCTCTGTTGCCGCCGCCGTTATGGCCGCCGCGGCCGCCGTCACCGCCGCCGGCCGCGGCGCCACCGCCAGGACGCCAGCCAGCGCCCAGGCCGAGACGTCGGGGTGGAAGCGCTCGCCCGCCATGTGCTGCGCCGCGTGCGAGGCGGCGAGGTGCTCGCGCAGCAGCGTCAGGCGGGAGGTGACCAGCGCGGGTCTGGGCGCCGCGGGGCGCAGCAGTGCGGGGCGGTGCCAGGCCATGGCCACAACCAGCTCACGCGGCCTGTGCAAGTGATGTCCCATAGTCATGGGCACAATGTCATGTCGCAGGCAAAGGTAAGCCGTCATGTAACTCATGCTCCGCGGCGCGCGCCTTCCTTGCAAACGCAAATGTCCCATACACTACAGTCTACAGTTGGGGTGGTCCGTGCCGCGCTGCTGGTGCCCGGGAGCACTCACTGCTCCACGACGGGCAGCACCGCCGCCACCGCGGCCGCCAGCTCCTCCAGCCGCGCGCCCACCGCCTGGGGCCCCGCCATGCCGCCGTCCGTACTGCGACCCACATCCCCACCACCGCCGCCACCACCGATGCCACCACCGCCACCACCGCCGTGCAGCAGGAGCTCCGGCTCGCGCGCCGCCACCTGCAGCAGCCACAGCCGCGACACGCCCTGCCCCACGACCGCCACCGCCCCATCCAGCCACTGCAGCAGCTCACCGGCGGGCCGACTCAGCGCCCAGCCGGGTGCGGCCAGCAGCAGCTGCCGGCCCGCGTCGCCGAACAGCTGCAGCAGCCCGCCCGCGCGCTCAAGGGCCGCGGAGCTGGGGTCGGCGCCGGCTGCGATGGCGGTGGCGGTGGCGGCATCGGCGGCTGCTGTAGCAGCAGAGGCGCTGGAGGTGGCGGGGGTGGCGCTGGGGGGTGGGAAGGCTGCTGACAGGGCAGCGCGGTCGGCGGCGGAGACGTGCCAGGGGCTCTTGCCTAGCTTCATCTGAAAGCAGGGGCGGCAAGGTTGGGAAAGGGCTTTGGCATTCAGTAATGCCTGCAATCCCTGCATGGTATGGACTGCCGATCCGAATGCTGACACATGCTAGCTGGGACACGCAATCCAAGCGGCCTGCTGCAGAATGCACCCCGCCGACAACTCACCAGCCGCCGCAGGGCCGTGACCACCTCTGCTGCCTCGCCGCCGACGTCATCTGATGTGACTCCATCATCTGCCGCCATGCTTTCTGTTTTGGCAGCAGTCCGCCGCGTCCGAGCCGCGCGGCGCTTGGGCGGCGCCGCTGCAGCAGCCCCGCCATCACCCGGCGCCCCACTAGCCCCGCCGCCGGCTCCCTGCGCCGCTGCGTCGTCTGGGGGCGCCGCCGTGGTCTTCCGAGTCCGCCGCTTGGGAGGCGCTGCTGCTGGTGCTGCCGTCGGCGTCGCCTCGGCGGCAATTTCGCCATCTCCGCTACCCGCAGCAGACTCAGCAGGCGCGGCTGCGGTCTTTGTCCGCCTGGCGGGCGCCCGCCGCTTAGGCTTCGCCTCCGCCTCGTCTGCTGGCCCCTCGCCCGCCTCCGTGGCTGCGGCCGTAGTGTGGGTCCGACTGGTGCGGCGGCGCGGCCTGTCCGCAGCGGCTTCAGACCCAACGCTGTCAGCATCGCCAGCCTCTCCTGGTGCTGCCGACGGGTTGCTCGCTTTTGCAGTGCGCGTGCGTGTTGCCCGCGGCTTGGGGGCCGCGGCAGCAGGGGCTTCCGCAGCGGCCTCGGCTGCTTCGCCATCAATGGGCGCCGGCGCATCTGCGGACTTGCCGGGCCTGGCACCTACAATTGAGTCCGAGGCGCGCCTCTGGAAGCCACGAGACAGAAGAAACGCAGGACAGCGTGTGCTGCCTTGAGGTTGGAGCGCCGTTGCAGTGTGGAGTGAACGCAAGGATAGTGCGTGCCTGTTGACATGACCCCAAAGGCGGGAGGGTGCCTCAGTTTGACCTGCACACCCAGGAGCAGTAGCTCGCGGGATACGTGAAACATGCATTATGCATGCCATGCTCCCAGCGCTTACATGACTGGAGGCAGTGGGTGCTGCGGTGCATGAGATGCTGCTCGCAGAAGACGTGTCACAACGCAGCTATTTCGATTGATGCTGCAGTTTTTTGAAGCTATGGCTGGGTATTTGCGGCAGAACTTTGCAGGGCGCCAAGTCGCGGCGCTTCGCAAAAGCGATTTCAGGTGCGGAGCTTCTTCACGACATGCGCAATCGAGGATACCACTACTCTTTATCATAAATTAGTTGAAAATGTATCCGTAGGGTTTCTCATTCGGTCATCTCGCGCTCTGGCGAGCAATCGCGCCCCTTGCCGGGTCCTATCACGATTGAGTATGCGGCCCTCCCGCACGTTTTCACGTCATTCAAATTCGCTCCCTCGGTCACTCCTATACAATAGTGCAAAGCCGTAGCATCCGACGCTTCGTGTTCGAATCCCTAACAACCGTCACGGATTCTCAAGCAGCGCTCCCTTCTCTTTTGCTTGGCTTCCAGCTCCCAAAATTAGGCTGCTCCGGCAAATTGCATTGCGAACATGCTGCATCACAGCAGCGGGGCGCTGCATCAGCCCTCGGACTCGCGCCAGCACGTCCGGGGCCTGGGCATTCCGCCGGTCTTGTCACCCTCAGGCCCGGTAAGCGGAGGGGCGAAGGGCCGGCACGTGGCGGTGGCACTGTGCACGTATGGCGATTGTAAGATCGTATAAAACCTAACCATGCCATTGCGTGTATGTACTTCGGAGCTTACCTGGGAGCTGACACTCCCGCCACGACGTGTCGCTGTACATGTCACGCCCGCAGGCCACTGCGCGCATGCCTCACCACGCCCGCGTCGCAAGTCGGCCAGCGCTCCTGTGCTACGCATCCTCCGCTCAGGGCGCCGGGCAACCCAATGCTGCCCCAGAATTTGGCCCCATCGCCAGCTCTAATGTCGTTAGTGAGCTTGGCGCCAGCCCTGATGATGGTGGCTCCGGCGCCAGCGGCTGCGGCCTGGGCGACCCTGTCACCGCCAGCACCCCCGGCGCAGCGAGCAACTCCACTGCTGCGCCTGTGACGAGCTCTGGAGCACCACCCAGCACCAAGCCCCGCAGCGCCAAGAAGTCAGCCGCGGATAGGGTGGCGCAGGTGGCCGAACTGGTTGACTACCTAAAAAGTAAAGTCGCGCAGCTGACTGCTGATAAGCCTGCTGCTGCTGCCAAGGTCGGCGCCGCACCGCGCATTAACGAGGCCGTGCCCGCTGCTGCCGCCAGCAGCACCACAGCCGCCAGCAGCGCGAGCAGCGATGGCGCCGCAAACACCTCTGCACCGCCTGCCAGCACCACTACCAGCATCAGCACCACAAGCGCCAGCACTGCCAGCACCGCCAGCACCGCCAGCACCGCCAGCACCGCCAGCACCGCCAGCACCGCCAGCACCGCCAGCACCGCCAGCGCTGCACCGCGCAGCGCGCCTGGCGTGCGCTTCAGCACCAGCGGCAGCATCATCAAGCCGACCGCGCCGCCCGTCAAGAGCGCGGCGCAGCAGCGGTCTGAGTACGAGGCCAAGGCAATGAGGTCCTTGGACATGTCATACCACTTTCATCGCGTCCTGCGCCCGGACCGCTACGGCCCGCGGAACCGTGCAAACTTCGAGGGCTTCGCCAACCTGGCTTTTGAGTATTACAGCCAGGTACAGGCGTGTCGGCGGCAGCTGCAGCAGCAGGACAAGGCCGGCGGCGGGGGCGGCGGCAGCAGTGGCAGTAGCCCGGCCAAGAAGGTCAGCGGCGTGCGGGCTGGCTCGCGACCGGAGCCAGAGGCGGTGGCGGCAGAGGGGGCGCCGCCGGACGCGCACACGGCGCTGCGGCGTGTGGTGAGTGTCAATGTGTGCCGCTCCCGTCCTGACCTCTTCCTGCCTTGATCCTGCCCTGCAGCATGGCTCAGGGCCGTGGATGCACTTTTCGTGCTTCTTGCTTCCTGGGTGGATGGTTCAACCGCGAGTGAATAGCGTCATGGGACGAGTTTGCTCGAGGTCGTGGGTTCGATTCCCATACACTCCCCCGATTTCGGTCGGGATGAAATGCCTAGGGATAAGTGGTCGGCCGGACGAGTTTAGGACTTAGTCGATGAGCCCGGATTCGGTCCACTAGGGCGGCCGCGAGCTCCTATAAAGTAAGAAGTATCGATCGATCGGGTGAACGGTTAGGCGGCAGAAGTCACGGTGGAGACGTCGGCGTGCAGGTGGCACGCCCCTGAAGTCCAGAGCAGTTCGCTCGCGACCCGGGTCACCAGGTCCTTCTTGTAACCATGCATTCTTGCTTCTTGCTGGTCGCCTTGATCTAGTTGACCTTATTACCCCTCGACACCCCTTCCTGCCCTGCGCCGCCCCGCCCTATGCAGCTGTGCAAGCCCAGGAGCTGGAAGTTGGGCAAGACCGCCCTGGCGCCGCTCAAGGGCGTGAACCCGGCCGAGGTGGAGGCGCGTGCCTGGACCGCCCTCAACCTGCTGGGCGACAAGGCCGCCGCCTACAGCCTGCTCGAGTCGCAGCCGGCGCTGCTGGTGGGACAGGAATTCGGCGCCACGCTGCAGGCGCTGCTGGGCCTGGCGGCGGCGCTGGCGCCGGCGCTGGGCGGCGATGGGGAGGGTGACCGGGCGGCTCGGGGCGGCGGCGGTGGAGGTGCCGGTGGTGGTGGCGGTGGCGGTGGTGCCGGCGGCCGTGTGTCTGTGGCGCACGTGGTGCACCTGCTGGCACTGGGGCTGAGCGCCGCAGCGGGGCCGGAAGGGTTGCGGGCGCAGGTGGAGGCGCTGGTGGAGGCGCTGCAGGAGGTCGGCGCCAAGGAGTGAGTCCGACGTGATGAGGCCGTGAGCGCATGACGCCTTGCGTGGGGCAGGCAACCCGTCACCAGCACGTGGCAGGCCGCATGCATGGGCAAAGTGGATGTGGACCGATGCAAGGCTCGTCTCCGGGACTCTCCGCCCACAAGTCTCACACGCCGCCTCACTTCACACCCACACCCACACCCGCGCCCACACCACCCGCGCACCCGTACGCACAGGCCCAAGCAGGTGGCAGCCGCGATCATCAACTCCCGGCCCGCCGCGCTGGACCGCGCGCCCGAGGCCCTGGCGCGCACACTGCGTGAGCTGCACCGCCGTTTCCCCGACTGGCGCACCGGCCGGCAGGTGCGGGAGGCGCGCTACGCGCCCAGCCTGGCGGCGGGCACCTGGCTGGGGCACTGCCTGGGCGACGGCAAGGGAGTCGGCAAGGACGACGGCGGCGAGGGCGGCCTGGTCGAGCGGCTGGACTATGCCTCCCACCTGCGCAAGTGAGCGAGTGGCGGCCTTGATACCGGTATAGCTGAGGCTGCTGGTGCAGGGGGAGGGGGCGTTGTGGGTATGGGTTGGGAGGCGGGGCCTTGATGGGGTGGGGGTGCCTTGGTGCAGGGGTGCACGGAGGCGGGTTGAAAGTGTGGGGGCGTGGAGCGCGGCCACTGGTGTTCACACACGCGCCATCCGCGGCCGTATCCTACGTTTCTCGATTGGCCGTATCATCTTCCCGCCTGTTTGCTGCCTCCCGCACTCCGCAGCCTGGCCGCCGCCTCCAGCGGCAACCAGATCTCCCTGGGCAGCGAGACAGAGATGACGGGCTACCTGGCGGCGGCGCTGCTGGCGCGCAACGGCTTCGACCCCACCCAGGAGCCGGACCTGACGCCTAGCGATGTGTGGAACACGGAGCACCTGCGGCAGTGGCGGGCCGGGCGCAAACTGGTGTTGGCTCGGCTGCAGCAGGAGGAGGCGCGGCGGCTGGCAGCGTGCGGGCTGGCGACGGCGGCGGCCGCGACGCGGTAGCTGGCCGGCTGGCGGGAGCGGGGCAAGGAGATGGTGGCGGTCGGAAAGAGGGGAGTTGAGGAGAGCTGATGAAGTGATAGATTGAAGGCAGCGTACGGCTTTTTGGAGTGCGTGGGTGATGGCGGGAGCGCGCGGGGAGTGCCGGTTTGGGCTCTCAAGCGGAGGAAGCGCCATTGAGTGTCGGTGGGCATGGAGTCAAGCATGAGAGGAGCAGCTACGAAGTTGGACCCCATAAGGCGACTGAGAACACTATGTGAGCCGGTGGCCGGTGGCTGCGTGAGTATGGACGTGTGTGCTGGAGGTGGCAGGGGTTCATGGTGATGGGGTGTTGCCAGTGAGGAATGGTGTCGCGGGGGAGACGAGGAGGAAACGGTGGGAATAGGGTGGCCGTCGATTACCGCGGCAGGGCCGGAGTTTCTTCGAAGTCGCCATAATCGCTTTTCGGGACGAAGCGTGTACGGCTCGGGCCGACAGGCCGTGTACAGCACGCTGCCAGGACTATTGTTTGGGTGCCTGTCCCAACGTAGATTGTCGTGTCCGTCACAAAAGGACCCTCAAGCGTGTAGCGTGCAGCGTGAGCCGATGCATGGAAAGCCGCTTGCGGATGCCACCCGACACTTCCAACACTTCCGCATAACGATGGTCAAATACTGCATTCATTTTTATTTTTATCTGTGCCTAGCGACGGGCCTCCCGCGCGGCTTTGGCTCCGACCGAGATGAAGTGTGCGCTGGTCTGCTCACTTTGAGCGGCGAAGCCCCCCTGGTATACCGATCATATGTGCTTGTATGCAAAGTGATGACGTTGCATCGGGTCGGCAGAGGCTCCGTCCCACAGAAGTCTCAGGTTTGCGGCGCGCATGGATTGGCAACTGTTTCGCGCCCAGAAAAGGCACCTGCGCATGCTATGCCGTGTGCAGAGGCCTCGTAAACACTTAGATACATTATGCACCCGGTGGATTAAATCAGCTGAAACACGTCACTCGATATTACAGCGCACCAGTTGTCACATCGGTAAGTTTGGTGCACCGGACCTCCCACATTGGTCATATGCACTCCAGTATGCGCTCTCACTCTTCTCGTCCTGAATTGTTTTGCCCTAGCAAAGTAGGTTTTCGCACAGACTGCCTTGACAGGGGTCCGTCAGGGGCTAATCTCCAACCTCCACACACCTTCCATCCATTTTCCAACTGTCCACCTTCCCCAGCATGCCAACCTGCTGCGAGCGGGCCACACTGTTCTGCTAAGGAGTCTTTACATGGCTCATGCGCCAGCTGACATGGACATTATGCCCCTCTTGCTTCCTGAAGACCGCCTCCACGGCAGCGGTTCTCCAAGGCAAGGTCGCGTCGTGCCTGGTACCCTTGAAGACCCACTCCGGATCCCGATTAGGTACAGCCCTGCAGTTATTGTCACAACAAAATGATACGCGTCAGCAGGTCAGGCACAACTGGGCTACCCTTCATAAGTCCCCGGCGCAAACATCGCATGCCAACCCAGATATCTTCGCCTTGCGGTCCCCCGTCCCTGATTACTCCCCACCGTTCACCTCCCCTGCAAGCTGCCAACCACCCCGTGCCACCCCTTACAGGAAGAAGGCATCACCCCCACTCCACCCCCCCCCCGCCACCACCCGCCCGTCCCCCACCCCGATAACGCGCTCACCTGCGCCATGGGGCAGCCAACCGTCAGCGAGTTGGGGTCGATGGGCTTGAGACCGCCGGTGCGCATGTTGAGCTCCTTCACCCGGCCCATCAGCGCGTCCAGCGGGCTGGGGCTGGGCAGCCCCGGTGGCGCGTGGCGCGCCTCGAACAGCTGTGCCGCCAGCGCCGCCACGTCGGCGGAGCAGCTGGTGGGGCGGGAGCGGGAGTGGGGACAGGGAGGGCGTGATAAGAGGGGGCCGACGTTGCAGCAGACGCGCATAAGCAGGAGCGGGTTTTGCAGGGTAGGCACGGCCGCGAAATGCATACCGGAACCCGCCCGAGCGCTGGCTGGCAATCTGTCCCACAGGGCTGCGCGCAGAGCCGGCCCCGGCGCGCTGCAGAGCTGGGGACGCACCCACCGTGTGGGGTCGGACGCCTGCGCCGGCGCGTGGTTGATCGCGGGCTGCTGCATCATGCCCGCCTCGTGCGCGCCCACCCGCCAGCCGCTCTTCCACAGCCGCAGCGACAGGTCGCGGCGGATGACGCTGCTGCAGGGCTCGTCGCCCTGGTGGCACAGTCGGTCATCAGGTAACGTGGTGAGCGGCGGCAGCAGTGCTGTTGTTAGGAAGGCGGCCTAATGGATGTCGGCCGCGCCATGCTTGCCAGCACCTCCTGCTGGTTCTCTCTCGTTCCCCTGCGCCCAACCCAAGCCTGTCCCATTACTGCTTCCGCCCTCCTCCCCCTCCTCCTCCCGTCCAGCCAAGCCCTTCCGCTGTCGCCGCTCCTCCTCACCCTCCTCCTCGCACCTGTGGCAGGTCCTCATCGAAGCCGCCCACCTCCTCCAGCGCACTCCGCCTGGCGTGATGAAGAGTGGGAGGAAGGATCAACAGTTGGGTGGCCGGCACAACCTAAGTGACATTTATCCAGTCACCCACTCGTTTCCAGATCCAACGGCGCCCAAGCCCTCGCCGCTGCGCCCCGAGGCCATGCACCTTTCCAAGCCCCCAGTCCCTTCCCAAGCGCACTGTCTATCCCCAACCCCCCTTCCTCACTTCTGGGCCCCGTTGCGCACTCTTTCACCTTCTCCTCCTCCAAATCCTTCAATCCCCACCACACGCCCACGCCCACACACCTACGCCCGACCCACCTGAAGGACATAGGCGAGAAGTCGCCGTACAGCACGTACTGGAAGGGGATGGACGTCATGGGCTCCTGCCACCACATGTTGTTCTTGGCGGGGCCGCCGCCGCCGGTGGCGCCCGCCGCCAGTAGCCGCAGCGAAGCGTCGTTGGCCGGGTGCGAGAAGGAGAAGCGCCCGTGCGCCATGGCGCCCAGCTGCGGCAGGGCGGCGGCAGGGAAGGGACGGAGCAGCAGGCGGGAGGAGAGTGTGGGAGTGAAGGCCGACGGCAAGAATACAAATGACGTATGCGTGTGCGATGGGAGGGGGTTGTGCCGCGCGGGTCCCGGCCCCATCACAATGCCGCCACAGTTATCGGACACGCCGGTGCTTACCCCCTCAGCCCGAATCGCATGTTCACCCCGCCCCATGCGTCTAGGGCCCCCGTATTCCAACCCGTCACCCCCAGGCCGCTTCCGCACTGAAGCCTGCCCACCGCGCGCCCGCACCTGCGGGATGCGATGGTACAGCGTCACGATGCGCTGCAGCCAGGAGCAGTCGTGCTCGCCGCCGCCGCCGCCGCCGCCCGGCAGCAGCAGGTCCTCCACGCCCGGCCGGTCGGCCCGCAGCGCCACCAGCAGCTGGCCGCGCGCCACGGCCGCCAGGCGGTTCAGGCCCGCCGCCTCGCGGTCCAGCGTGTCCAGCAGCGGGACCACGAAGCCTGGAAGGAGGGAGGGGGCGGCGGGGTGGAGCAGTTGGAAGGTGAGGGGGAAGAAGGAGAGGAGGGCAGAAGGTGCTGCTGCCATCTCATTCCATCGCGGCCGCATTTGCCTGCCTCCCAACTCCCACCCTCCACGATCTTTACGCCGGCCTGGACCTCGCCCCTCATTCTCATTCCCGTGCTCAAGCCCACGCGCCGCGCAGCCCTCTGCCTGCCTGCCCCTACCTGCCTGCGCCCCTCCCCCTTGCCTCACCCTCCGTCTGCCAGGACTGCCAGGCCCAGGTGGAGGCCTGCAGCAGCGGCCCCGGCCCCGACAGCATCACCAGCAGCTCCGTGGGCGCCACCTTGCTGCAGGCCTGCGCCCGCTTGATGAAGGCTGCCACGGCCTGTAAGGGGGTAGGGGGATGGAGCGGAGGGGTTGGAGAGGGCTTGGAGAGGGGTTTCTTGGGTTGGGAGGGACAGAGGCGGTAAGAATTCAATGCGTTGCTCGCTTCACACCCCCTGGCTCAGAGGACAGGGTTCTGCACGGCTCCAGCACCCCTCCTCCCCTCAGCACAAAGACTGCTCTTGTCCCCAGGTCACGCTGCAGTCAGCCCGGCCCCGGCCCCCGGCCCGGCCCAACCCCGCACGCACGTCTGTGCCCCTGAAGCCCGTGGGCGGCTCCTTGGTGCTGTTGGAGGACGGCGGCGGCCAGTCGCTGGGGGTCACGTCGCCACGCAGGCGCAGCAGCAGCGACACCACCGGCTGATCGGGGAACTGGGAGGGGTAGATCTGCAACCGAGAGGGGGGGGTACATGCATTAAGATTAGAGAGTACGGGGGGCGGGGGGGTTGTTAGGTGCAGTAGTCGTGGGGGGGTTGTGGTTGCCAGCCCAAACTGAACCAAACCCAATGCATAAGAGCACGGGGGCAAGGGAAGGAGGGAAGGTGGCGTGTATGTGCCGCGGAGGTATCCGGCGCAACCAGCGGCTGAGAGCTCGGCTGTGGCCTGTGGGTGACGCTCGCTGCAGCGAAGCCCCATCCTGTTTTACGAGGCTGCTGCCATACCTTGCTGATACGCCATAGACCGAAGCTGCACACCCCTGGCAGGTCATGACCAGCCCCCGGCCACCCCCAGCAGCCCGCAGCCCTCGAGGTCCCATGTAACTACTGCGCCCCCAGGCACGTGGGCGCCCACCCACCCACCCAACCAACCTCCCACCGCCCCCCCCCCCCCCCCCCAACCCACCCAACCTCCCACCCAACCACCCACCAAACCCACCCACCCAACCCACCCATACACCCGCACGCCGCACCTTGCGCATGATGCAGGGCGACAGCGCGTCCACCTGCGTGCCCGCCGGCAGGCTGCCCTGCCCCTCCAGCTGCGTCAGCTGGGCCTGTTGCACAGGGTGCCGGTATACGGGAAAGGCCGAGGAAAGGAAGACGCGGTGGCGCGGCGTTGGGCGTGGCGGAGTGGACGCTGGGGTCCTGGACGCTTGCGCCCTGGTTAGGTTACGCTTACGTTAATTTTATCAAGTATGCAATCCCTTGCCAACTAGCCCCTGTTGAAGTAATAGCGCCCAGTACATAGTGCTCTCACCAAGTTACGAATGTAAGAAAGGAAATCAGATGTCGGAGGCAAGGGATGTGCTCGCCGCTTGGGACAGAAACGTCGGGGCCCTTCTGGACCGCGCGCTTTCGCTCAACGACAACGTAAGCTTGCTTTTGTGTCCTTGCTATCTAGACAAGCATCCGGCGAACCGTCACCGAGGCATGCCGCCCGCCCGGCTGTCGGGACCAGTGCAGTCACTGCGCCGCCGTTTCCTGCGCCGAGCCCCCGCCGCCCCAGAGACACGCGCGCCCCTACCTTAATGCGGCTCTCCATGTTCTTCATCACCGTCTCCGCATCGTCCTTGGCACGCGTGAGGTTGTCTAGATTGTTGCCCTGGTCAGAGGAAACACCCGCATGTGAGCCTGTCAGTGCCCGGCGCTAGCCTTACTCGTGTAACCTGCCCTGCTTGCACGCCGTCGCTACACGCCAGGCTCCTGCCCCCTATCCACACATGATGCAGCCAACGCGTCTCTGCCAGGCTTCAACTGGAGGCAGAGGCTCACCACCAGGTACGTGACGTTCCAGCCCTGGCGGAGCCCAGGGTCGTCAATCCACGTCGCGGGACCCTTTTGGAAGGCCTCGTGGTTGCGCGCCGCGCGCATGTAACGTGCATAGGCGCCATGGTATTGCTGGTATGACTCCCGCAGCTGGTGCTGGTCATTCGGCGATAGGCGCTCGAGGAATGGCTTGCAGTAGGCGAAGGGCACAGGTTGCTCCGAGCTCCCGCCATGCTGCTGCGCTAATTGTCGATCCACAGAGCCATATACATCTACTGTACTTGTTACACCTAGTAAAGCGACCAGCAGCGCAGCGAGTGCAACAGCTCTGCCCATCGTTCCTATTTCCCGAGGTCAGATCACGAGCTGGACAATCGGTATGTCACCTCATCACTATGGACAACAACATGAAAGATTGCCAGAGTGCGAAGAAGGCGGGAGAAGGGCTTGAGTTTTGTGGCTATCTTACGCTTTTGCAATACTGCAGCATCAAGATATTGTGATGTCCTGATAGCTTTAAGCACAATCGCACCCGTTCTGGTCATCGGTCAGCCAGCATGCCGGATGACCGCTGGGATGACCGTGCCCAAGCCCGTCCCCCGTTCCCCGTTGTATATCCCCGGCGCCCATTCCCCTACGTCGGCTCACGGCTGCATAGCCCCAAGTACCCCTTGGTTTCGGGTGACCCCATAGGCGCAGAGACTGAGTCAGGCGACGCAAACGGGTCGCGGGGCGGACGGTAAAACGTTATGTTACAGCTGTGGGGAGACTTCTGACCCGGGCCCGAAACACGGCCGCTGCAGCCTACCAGCCTCTTTGGACTGGCGAGAGCGCCGACAACCTTAACGGCGCACACAAACCAAGCCTACGGCGGTCGCAACGCGCACGACGCTTGACCTCCGTGAAACGCAGTGTGCAAAGCACCCCTGGTGCAAAGCCAAGCCTACACCCCACACCACAGGGGGTTAGGTGATTTCGTGCTGTGAAGGCCTGTCAACAACACTCGTACGCGGCTGCACCACTTCCAGCCTGCCAGGTAAGGCAGGCGGGAAGCTGACGCATGTTTGCGCGGAACAGTCTCGCCCCAAGCGGAATGCCGTGTGGGCTGTCCCTTCTTACGCGTGACATTAGTTTCGCTCAATGAAACAATGCCGGCAGCCGCGACGTCGATAGCCTCCACCCGTATCGTGCGTTACGAAGCCGCGTCCGCGGAACTGCCAGCTGCGCATTTGGCCCTTCGTTACCTACCTCGCGAGCCCTTACCCTTACAACATATGCATATCACAGTATAAATTCAATATAGGCTATCCTGCACTCACGCAGCAAACCTGCGGCGAGAACGGGAAACCGCCACGAACTACCTCAGCGCCTACCCCTCTCGCGTAACTTACCAGCGGGCCGAGGCATTCAGCGTACACAGGCATATCGCGGAACTATTACACACCTCAGAATGGACGCTCTCTGTAGAGCGGCCGAGCTCCTGTCCAAGGAAGCGGGCAGGAACACTGAACTGGACAATCCTGAGCCGCGGCAATACTTTACATCTGCGGCGACGTGTGAAAAACGGACTGCCATCAGTCGCTTCGCCTGCGACGCTGGAACTCAGCGGGCGCGCGCGGTTGGCTCTTCCTCTCCCAAATCCGGCTTCTTAAATTTGGATTCAGCCACTGCGCTGAGGAACAAGACTTTTGATGGCAACTACATCGATGTCATCTCCCTGTCGCCAAGGAAGCGAGGTGTCCGCTCGGCCTCAATGACAATTTTGGACGCCGGCGACGTTGCACGACCGGCCGCGACCGCGGTTCACTGGCAGTTCGCGTGCATCAGTGCTACTTCCAGCGAGCTGGCCATCGGCGATTTGAGCCACGGCCGCGCAACGACCTCCGCGGTGACCATCCATCCCCCCGCACCGACTTTGGTCGGGGGCGGCCTCCTTGGGACGTGCTTAAACCTTGCGAACATGCAGGCTGCGTCAGTCACGCCATCTGCATTGCACCCCACCGCGAGCGCAACGACGTCAAGCGGGGGGGCTGGTCAGACCGCGGCATCGTCCGTGGACATGGCGACAAGTCGGCGTCAGGACGTCCCTCGAGGGTCCTCAGGCCCGGCGGCCACGCGCGGCGAGATCCCCAAGCCCCCCGCCAAGAGGGCTTCAGATGGCGGTTTCAGCTGTGGCGCTGAAGACCTGTCTTTCCTGCCCCGCCGTGCGGCCTCTGGTGGAGGCGGCTTCCCGGCTGCTCCCGCTGGCGCTGCTGCCTCTTCGTATTCCGCTGGCGGCTACTCGCACAACCACGGCCACCCCGCCTACATCCCGCACAGCCCGGCATCACCCTCCCAGCCACAGCATCGTAACCTCTTTGAGGCAGGCGCGCTTCGACTGCCCCGCCGGACCGTGCGGGCGGTTCGCTCCGCTGGCGGCGCCTGTCCATCTCCCGCCCACCTGGTGCCCGGCAGCACCTGCAGCTCGCCGCGTGCCATGCCGCCTAGCCGCCTGGGCCCGGCGGTCACCGCAGCCGCGGTCGCCGCCGCCGCCGCGCACTACCGGCGGCAGGAATCTTGCCCGCCGCCGCTCGCGCCCTTCCTGTTTCCTCAGCCTGACGCGGATGCGCGGTCGGGGCTGTACACCAGCGGCGGCGCTGACTCTGGGGCCATGTTGCCTCCCGGCGCCTTCCTCCCGCACGCCGGCCGGGTGAGCTTCGCGTGGCAGTCAATCAATCTGCCTGCAATCATGCTGCATTTATGCGTATGGCGTGATGTGCGTGCGCACTTTAATTCGACTAGTCTCACCGTCACACAACGTGTCTGACGCGACCTTTCGCCGTTTCGCCTCCTCGCCTGTTGTCGACTCATGGTGAACATATGCAGTTTCTGGACCTGGCGCCGGCGGCCGCATACGGCGCCATGCACGGCCCATCGCGCTTCCTGAGTGAGCCCCCCATCAACGCCTCTTCCTACTTAACTAGCGGCAGCTTTGCCATGCCGCCGCCCCACCCGGTACGCGGCAACTGAAACATCAAGCAGCCCACCCATCCGGTCCATCGCATCGAGGCCTAGGAAGCATCACACAAATGCAAAGCGCTGAATCACACTGCCACTTCTGCGTCTCTCTGCCTCCGTGCATCCGCACAGGCGCGCGGTGACCTGGGCCATCGCCTGCCTGCCACGGCCCCGCCACCTCCGCTCTCCCAAATGTCCCCAATTGACAGCAGTATGGGCGGCGGAACGGGCGGCGGGCCCTGCGGCGACGGTGGCGGCGGCGTGTGCGCCTGCTACGAGTGCCTGGCCCAGCACCGCCGGCTGCCGCTGGCACGTGTGCCGCCGTCCAGCAGGCCCACCTCCGCTGGCGCCTACCGCCACGGCCCCGCCTCCTCAGGCGGTGGCGCTGCCGCAAGCAGCAGCTTGGGGCCGGCCGCACCCGCACCCGCAGCCCATCACCAGCGCCACCACCAGCGTCTCCGACCCGCGGCCGGAGGGCTGCTCGGCGCCGGCGCCGCGCCGCTGCTTGGGCCCTGCACGTGCGCGCAGTGCACGATGATGGTGAAGGCGGCCACAGGCCCGCTGCCGGGGCCGACGTCGCATGCGGCTGCAGCGCTGGCAGCTTCGCCGACGCCCTTCCTCACCGTCGCCGCGGCCGCCAGCGCGCCCATGTCTTCGCCCGACACGGACATGTCATCTGACGGCGACGCCGTCACGTCTGCCGAGGACGTCCAGTACCAGACCGCATACAGCGCAGCGTACGCCGCGGCATACCGTGCTGCGTACCGCGCCGTACGCACCGCGTACGTCAACAGCGGCGGCAGCGCTGTGCCCCAGGCATCAGCACTAGTGGCAGCGACGGCTGTGGCGGCGGAGATGGGCGCGGCGCGGGGAATCAGTGCGTACCGTGGCACATCTTCTGATTACGTTCCTGGCACCCCCTCTCAGCATTGCTAGAGGTGTTATGCAGCTGTTTTTGGGGGGGGGGACTGAAGGTCTTGTGCTGGGCTCCGGCATTCTTTTCAGTGTGAGAAGCGGGGGGTTACATGTAGGCTGACGCACGCTATGCTGCTAAGCAGGGGGCTGACCCCTGCTGCGAATGCTGCGATGAGCGCTTGGGTGCTCAAACGAACGAGCCTTGGGGGCCATTAGAGGATGTCAGGATATTGCCGTGGGATGTTGGAGATAACTGCTTTCTTTGTGCAAGTGTATCAAGTGCAGCCTCTGGCCGTCTGGCGGCAAAAGGGGCCACGGGCGGCTGGCCTGGCCCCTGGCTGGGAAGAACCCAACATTGTATGACGCTGAACTTACTCCGACCGGTGTCTTTATTAAGCACATTGAAACAACTCAAAAGACGCGAAGGCGTGCTGTGAGCGACCTGTATCTGTTATGTGATCCAAGACCAAGAGAGGAATGCACTTTGTAGCACGGTTGGCACCTGGAGTAAACCATGTATGGCTTTGTTACCATTGTTTGTACAAGACACGCACATATAACGTGTATGCGGGGGGTGAGACGAGTTTGGGTTGGGGGAACGTGCATTTTGTGGGGGGACGTACGGAGTTTACATTTACTGCATTGGGCAGGCCCGGCAGGACGACAGGTAAGTTGCAGCGGTCGCGCAGTGTGCTTTACGTCCATGGTGTATGGGCATGTCGACGGGAAGTGGGGAAGCGGGGAAGCGGAGAAGCGGGGAAGCAGGTGTCGCGTGGCAAGCGGCAAAGGGAATAGGTTAGGGGGCAGCCGGGGCATGGAAAGTGATGAAAGGCATGAGGGGAGCGGCAGAGAAGCACGCCACAAGTGCGGATGGAGATATGTTCGAGACAGGGATGTAATGTATGCAGGTCAGGTGCTGGGGGCTGCCAGCGGGGCCGTTTACAATTTTTGGGCCGAGCGAAGCCCCCCAGGACCACCAGTCCCTGTCCGTGCGTGTCTGCGTGTCTACGTCGGCACCAAACTCAATACTGGCGTATACCGCGAGTACCGCGTTACAGCTCGTGTGAAAGGGTATTGAACGCTAAATTTCGGTGGCCCAGAAACGTCGGAAAGTCTCGGAAAGTCCTAGCATAGCGCCATACCTATGAATCAAAGTTTGTGGTGGACTTCAATAACACTAGAAGGCGCGGTTGATAGAAGACCACCTCCGTGCTCAGACTCAGAGTTAAGGCCTTTAGGGGTGCGGGGCGGTCGGCCCCGCACCCCCACATGCTACACCGCTGCACAAACCGACCCCGGCTATGTCCGGGAGATGAGGTACTATCAAACACCTTCGGCCTCAGACGATGGATGTGTTGCGGGATCAGCCCGCTTTTCCCGTGCTTCACGGAGACCACCTCCCTTGTCCAGGGTTTTCCGTGCCGAGCCGCATGGGTACGGCGCAGGGGTGTGTCAAAGCAGGGGAGAGAGTAGGCGTTTCCCTAATGTCAGAGACAAGACCGGATGGAATCGCATTCCCGTATGGTACGCGTTCAGCTTCTATATTTTGATAGCGCTGTCCAATTCTTCACTTTCGTGTGCGCGAGTACGCAGCGGGCCGACATGGGTCAAGTTCATGCAGGGGGGTTGTGTAGGGGTGTTGTAGCAGGGAGATTACCCAATACCCTGCGATCTCATACCTGGGCCAGCGGAAGCTTGTTGGAGGTGGACGAGGGTAGAGCCGCCTCGCAGTAGGTCTTGCGAGTGAACACCGAGAACATGCAGCTAGAGAGGAAAAGACCGGCTCAGCCCCGTCTCGAACAGGGATCAATATCACTGTCGTAAATATTGACTGGCCTAATCACTGAGCGCAAAGATTTTGTTATTGCAATGGCCTGTACGGCCTTGACACGGGTTTTACCCCTCTAAGTTATGGGGCGTCCCGCCCACAGGTGTGTAGAGGTGTGTAGGGGCAGGGGATAAAAAGAAAGGGGGAAGTGGGAGGACGTGAATGCTGGAGCAGGGGAAGACGGAGGAAGCTAGGACGAGCCACTACTAGTGGTGTGCAAGCTAATTAGCCGGAAGGAATCATGTCATGGCCAGGGACAGGGGGGACTGGGAGGAGTGGGGGCAGGCGGTGCCTGGGGGTGACCGGGGGTGCCAGGCCGGTGCACACGGGTGCACACGTCTCCCCTGCGTGTAACCAATGTCCGGACGTGAGTCGACTGTCCTCAAGTGTTATGTGGGCACCTTTGACACGTATGTGTATGCAGGAATGCATTGATGGCGGCGCGAGAGTGCTGGGTCCACGATCGAGCGTCTCCCCTGTCGCCATGTACAATTGCCAGCGCGACAGGCGCTGAGGAAGCCCGGGCGCGGCCGGGCGTGGCCAGGGAAGCATGCAAGCTGTTAATATGAATAGTATAGAAGACACTGGCGCGCGGCCGTCGTTTCGGCGGGGTTCGGAAGGACACCAAAACGGGACATTCCCGCAACGGGTCGGTTTGGCATGTCCCAAGGAACACGGGCAGCGGCGCCCGCGCCTTATTGATGTACCGACATAATTAGTGGATACCAGGAACATAGAAGAGGCATTAATGCGCGGCGGGATTTTCATTCGTAACGTTTTAGGTCTGAGCTATTCTGCAATTGCCGACTTCCCAATCGAGGGCTAGGCTGGGACGCCAGTGGCTCCAAGATCTATAATTTAGTCATAGATACATGTTTACATGCTCTGGAGCTCGGTTTGTGGGGTCCAAGCACTATTTTAGGCTGGATCGTGCAGGGGCCCATCCGCGAGTTGCATACCCCTCTCCCGCTGCCAAAGTCCGTCGCTTTGCAGCGGACAGGTTAAACAAGACGCTATGCACATAAGGTGAATAGACTACAAGGCACACGGGAATGGCAGCGCGTTTGAATTTCCGACCGGAGTTCCGACAGCCTTTGCTCACGTATCGAATCCTACTTGACGAGGCCATACTAGGTATACCCATTACATAATTGAATACATGTGCTGGAAGAACAGCCGAGTTCAGGCCGACTCTGGCGACCCGGTGTTGGGCAAACAGTACCCGGCCATTGCTTGTATGGGCGTCCTATCGCTCCCCCGACATGCTAATTGAGTAAATTGTCCTACCTGATGTATGCAGACAAGACAGGCCAACAGCTGCGTGGTGCATTGATTACGCCGGGGCCCGGCCATGATGCACCATCGTTTGTCCAGCTGACTTAGAAACGTCGTCCGTTTCGCAATGCAAGGAATAAGTACCTAACAATAAGGCCTAAATTACTTGGTGCGCGCTTGCGAGCGGCTTGGGAAAGCACTGTCGGTATAGCTACGTCCTCGGTGCCTGTGCTCAAGCGTGCACCAGTGATTTTGGCCTTATTGTTGATTACTTATTGATTGCGTTGCGAAACGGACGACGTTTTCAAGTCAGCTGGACAAGCGATGGTGCATCATGCCCGGGCGCCGGCAGAATCAATAGTAAAGCAACTCAATAATTAGATATCTAACATTAGGGCCTAAATCAATTGGTGCGTGCTTGCGAGCGGCTTGGGAAAGCACTGTCGCTAAAGTTGCGTCCGCACCGCCTGTTCTCAAGCGCGCACCAAGTAATTTAGGCCTTATTGTTAGTTACTTATTGATTGCGTTGCGAAACAGACGACGTTTTTATGTCAGCTGGACAAGCGATGGTGCATCATGCCTGGGCCCCGGCGTGATCAATGCAGTACGCAGCTGTTGGCCTGTCTTGTCTGCATACATCTGGTAAGACAATTTACTCAATGAGCATGTCGGGAGAGCGATAGGACGCCCATACAAGCAATGGCCGGGTACTGTTCGCCCAACACCGGGTCGCCAGAGTCGGCCTGAATTAGGCTGTTCTTCCGGCAAATGTATTCAATTATGTAATGGGTATACCTAGTATGGCCTCGTCAAGTAGGATTCGATACGTGAGCAAAGGCTGTCGGACACCAGGTTCGCACTGCGTTTCGGACACATACTTCGGACCACGTTCGGGCCAGGTTCGGACCAGGTTCGGACAGTGGCCGTTCCCCGAGTGGAAAGCAATGATGGCCGTGCGCTGCTGCTGCTTCAGCAGGTGCGGCAGTAGCCGCAGTAACTGGATGTTAGCGCCAATGAGGCGTCCAGGCCCAGATAGAGCCAGAGGGCCTGCCAGCCCTTGCCCACGGCAGGTAGGGGGGCAGGGGGCGCTGCCTCCACCTGCTGCCCGGGTGCGCCGATGACTGATGAGGAGAGGGCTGGCTTGCGGCTTGTCGCCCGTCGCTGCTTCATGTGTGTGCGTGCCGCCCATTACCGACCCACACGCACGTGTCGGTGCCATGGCAGCTAAGCGCGGGGAATGCGGTCCACTCCTGCCGGGCGCGCGTGTGTGTGCGTGAGCGCGCGCGCCTGGTTGCTAGGGAAGCGTTGGGGCTGTTATACGGCATAACCTTCACACATGCTATCAGCGGTGTGCAAGGTTTATGCGCGCAGAGGGCAGGCAACAGGAAAGGGATTTACATTCATTTCAGCTCTGCACACACGCCTCATTGGGTCGAATGACGAACATGCGTAACATATGTAGGCGAGACGTTTGATACCAGTCATACGCATGCCAGCAGCACAACGGTGTACCCCAGCGGCCTGATCTCCGTCCATATGAGTGCTGGTTACAAGAAGGGGACAGTGTGAACACTGCCTCGGGCACAGGTGGCCAACCGCCACCCTGCTTGGCTGCCCACCCGTCCATATGCCGTTGAGGCTTTCCTCAATCACCGCCGCCACACCACGTCAGTCTCAAACGCAGCGAGCAGCTAGTCACACCAGGCCAACCTGGCTGCAGCGCTACCTTGCCAGCAGGCATGCCGCATCCATGAAGCCCTGCCACCAACAAGCACATTTACTCAATTCGACTGACGACAAGTGCGAACAGGTGCGAACAACTGCTCAGGATCCCCCTTTCATGCCCATGCGCCGGGACAACGGCAGCCTCCCGCCTGGTTGCGAGCTGACCGCCCTTTCAGTTGTGGACACACGCGCTGCCCTAATGCGGTGCTCAAGCCCCGCGCTGCCAATAGCCTCATGTTGACTCAATGCCCACCAGCTGCCACACGATGTAACGCATCTCGATGGCCGCATACACCACAGCGCCGTAGTTGAGGAACTTGCGCGCGAAGTCCACGTCATACGGCAGGCTGGGCGTCTTCATGAGTACACCCGCCTTCACCAGCGCCGTCGCCCTCGCCAGCGTCCGCTCCGCCTTGCTGCTCCCCGCCTTCGGCGCCGCTGCCGCCACGGCCCCCGCCGTCGCCGCCGCCATCTTGCCATCCTCCCGCGCCGCCCCCTGAGCAAGCGCGCGCGACCTGAGCCCCGTCGCCCCGCCGCCCGCTGCACCCTTGCTGTCGCTGGCCTCCTCCGCCACCGCCACCGCCTCCACCGTCGCCACCACCTCGGCCCGCGTCGTTGGCGGCGGCGGCGGTCGCCAGCAGCCGCTGGGGTGCACCGCCCACGGCTGCCACGCCCGCCGCAGCGCCGGGGGCGCCAGGTCGAACAGCCGCGGAAGCACCACCAGCAGCACCGCCTTGAACAACTCTTTGAACACCGCCACGAACGTAAAGCCGGCAATGGCCAGGAGCAGCGGGTGCCGCAGCGGCGGCGGCACGGCGGCCTGCAGCACGGCACGCAGCGCGGCGATGCGGCCGCCGGCGGCGGTGTGCGCGCCGTGCTGCATCTCCGGCCGCAGCCCCAGCAGTGCGGCGGCGAGGCTGGTGCGCGTGTTGGAGCTAGCCAGGCCGCCCCAGGCCGCACCCAGGAAGATGACCTGTGACACAAGCAGCAGCAGCAGCAGCAGCAGCAGGTGCGAGGTTTCAGCCGCCTAGAGGGTTCAAGTCGCGCTGTCGTAGAGTTTCGTGGGCATGGTGCGCCCTGGTGTGGCGGCCCTGCGGCACCATCTTACCATCAACAGACTCGCCCTTTCCTCCTTTCCTCCTTCCCTCCAACCCCCTGCTTCACTGCCCGCCTGCCCGCCCGCCCGCCCCGCCCGCCACCACGTTGTGGCCTTCTCGCCTCACCGCGTACTCGTAGCTGGTGCTGTGCGCCAACGGCCGCGGGTAGCTGCCCAGCGCCACCAGGTACACCAGCCCCACCACCGCCAGCCACACCACGCCGCCGCTGCCGCCGTCAGGCACCAGGTTGCCCAACACTCCGCCCCCAGCTCCACCACCAGCTGCGCCGATAGCCCCGCCTCCGCCGTACGGCAGCAGGCCCGCCGCCGCCAGCGCCATGGGCAGCCCCGCCAGCCGCCACAGACCCAGTACGGCGGCGCCTGCTGCCGCCCCCAGGGCCAGGTCTATCTTGGTGTGCACGCCCAGGTACAGCCGCGACCAGGCCACCCAGCCCGACCAGGCCGCCGCCAGAGCCACCAGCAGCGCCGCGAAGGCGCCCGGCTCCAGGCCCGCCAGCCAGCCGGCCAGCCCGGTCCCGCCGCCGCCGCCGCCGCTACTGCCGCCGCTGCCGCCGAAGAGCCAGCGCTGGAGCAGCGGCAAGCCGCCAACCTGCGCCGCCGCCAGCGCGGAGTATGCGGGCATGATGAATGCGCACCAGGTGTGCATGGAGGGCGCGCCGTACTCGATCTCGCCGCGGTACGCCTCCTCCAGCACCTCCACCGCTGCCCGCGCCGCCGCCGCCGATGACGACGACGCGTCCTGGCCCTCACCGGCGCCCTTGGAGCCCCTGGCACCCTTGGCGCCGGAGCCGGGCAGCACCGCGCCCGAGGGCGAGGAGGGCAGCGCGTCGAACAGCGAGGCGGCCGAGGGGGAGGAGGGGAGCGCGGAGCCGTCCAGCGCGAGGCCGGCCGCTGCTTGCGACTGCGCCGCCTGCGACGTGGGCTCCTCCGCTTTGCCGGCGGTGGCCTTGTCGCGGGCGCGCTGCCGCGCGGCGGACACGGCGCAGGCAGCGGGCGCGGGGCGCGGGCAGGACAGGAGGTCCTTGAGCACACAGGCCATGTAGGTGCTCACGGCCATGCACTGGACAACGGCCATGGTGCCCAGCACGCCCGACACGCCGCCGAACCAGCAGAAGGGCGGCAGCGTGATCAGGTACCACTCCACGGTGACGGTCAGCGCCTGAGAGAGAACGGGTAGGGGGGTGGGGAAAGGGTTCTGCGGACGGAACTAACTCGGCTGCGACGAGGTTTAGGGCACGTCCCCTCGGGAAGGCGTTACGCGGTGGCCAGGCAGTGTGGAGGACCGCGCAGGCCTTATATGCCATGCCGATTGAGCCACGAGGCGGTCCCAACGTGGCTTAAGTTGCGATTGAAAAAATGTGCTCACCGTGATTCTGACCAGCACGTCCAGCACCACATTCCGCCACCGGCTCTGCAGCGCTGCAACGCCATCGATTTGTTTATGCACCAGTTTCAAGACCGGCGGTCTGACATGTTTCCGGACGTATCCGGTGATAGGCCTGGCTAGGATGCAGGCGAGGAGCAGCAGCGCGCCAGGCACGGCAAAGAAGAGCATCGTCACATACATTCATAGACGACTGCCTGTTGTGCCATATTTAACATGTGCTCAGATCGAGAGTTGCGCGCGCGTTTGCAATATAAGTCGTAGTGAGCCTGCTAGAATATATTTCAGACTCTCAGTCTGATCTCCTGTATCTCGTTGCAATTCAATATTATACGACAAGCTCGTTACTTGGCCGCGACATAGCATGCGGACTCGATCCAGGCACGGATCCGGTCCACTTCCAGCTCATCGGCGCCGTGGGCGTGCCAAACCCGCCGCGCCCCCACCTCACTCGCCCTCCACCTTTTCAAGCACCGCCAATGCTCCTGGCCCTCAGCGACTGTCGTGCCAACGCCAATGAAGCTGACATGACCCGAAGCAACGGCTCTATACAGTGTCTGCTACGTGCAACCATACGGTACCTGCGCGCTCCACACCCACCGCAAACAGACACGACTTCCGACTGTGGCCATGCCAACCCCGCCGCGACCCCCCTCGCACTTTCCCTCTACCTCCCGAAGCATTATTTCCTCTCCTGGCCCCCACGGCTGTTGCACGAAGTCGAGGACCTGCCGGAACGCCTCTCTATCAGCACTTGAGGAACTCTTTGCTTTAGTAGCACCAGCAAGCGGTGCGTTTGCCCCCAACACTGCAACAGTCCAAGCAATTCTTGCATAATGCCGGTATAGTGCAATTCATGAGCAAGGACTGCCCACGTTGCGCATGCCTTGAACGCTCGTCATGTGAAATACCACACTTCAACCGCCCTCTTCCCCGGACCCAGCAGCGCATGTCCCACAAATGGAGCATAAGAACAAGTGACATCAGGAGAGCATAGGAACAAGCATATGTATCCGCAACCTGCCCACCGCCCAGCCATCGCGGCATGAAAGTGTCTAGAGCAGGACCACCGGCCTGACGTACACCAACTGGCATACTGGCTCACTACTGGCTCACTAATGTACCGACAGGTCTATTCATACGGGTAAAGTGGGCTGAGCCCACACCACGTGGACTAGCCTGAGGCCGAAGGATCCTAGCCTAGCCTCGTCACTTACTGCAAAAACACACCCGGACACAGTCACGGAGCCTTATGAGACAGTGCACAATGCCCAAAAGTATAGATGTACAGTTATTAAGCGAGACCTCACAGTCTTTGCACTGCGCAGTCGCAAGGCCCCCTCCCATACCGTATCGTGACAAGTTAAGGCGCTGCGTAGCTACCGCCTGCCTGCCTGGTGTATGTGTGTCGTGCACTCGTCCCTCCCGCAGCTTCCTGTCGCGTGCTCAGTACCGTCTACAGTCCCAGAATGCTCGCTTGGATATTATTCATTCCAATATTGACCAGTAATCACAGCTGTAACATAACGTATGTATAATCACATGACGTGGGCGCCACACGCCAGCCATCCACTAGCTACGTTAGATAGCTAGTCGCTACCCCGCGTGCTGCAGTCCTGTCCTCCTTAAGCCGTCGTATGTATCCTGCCTCACTTAGCTGCTGCTGCGTCTGATGTGATCAATAAGAAACCTTACATGCATACACAATGCTCGCCTACACATCAGATACATGTGGCTCACGCAAGCCAACGCTGCACTCCCTCTCATCAGCTGCCAGCCACCTCCTGTCTTCCCTCCTCCTACCCAGAGCTCACCTACCTAGCTACCGCCGTGCGCGGTGTAAACTACCCGTGCAGGCCGCCTCGCCGGCACCCGCTCAGCCTTGCTGGCCAGGGCGAAGCCCGCTGCCACGGCCGCCCGGCCCGCCGCCCGCTCGGGCTCGCTCCACTCGGCGGCATAGACCCGCTCCTCCGCCCAGGGGTCCGCGCGCAGTGCGGCGGCGGGCGGCAGCAGCATGCCGCCCCAGGCGGGCCAGCGCAGCAGGCAGAGCGCGGCGCTGCCGGCGACCGTGGCTGCGCCCATAGCCGTGAAGCCGTGCTCCATGGTGCGCCTGTATGTGTAATTATATATGCGTGTGGTGTACGGGCGGGGGGCACCGTGTTGATGAGCATGTAGATAGGTGGGCAGCTAGCAAGGATCAATGGCGAAGTGGTAGGACAGCTGTGGTTGTGTCTTACCGTATAGTGCGTGTGGGTGGTTAGATGGCAGCTATGCGGGCGTAAGGCTGTGTATATGGCAGCAGGCCACGCGGCACCCCACGCGGAGAACGCGGGAAGGCTCGGCAGGTAGACGAACAACAGCCACCCAAGTACAGTGATGCCCAAGGTGCGAAGATAGGCACACAACTTACGCCGTGGTGAGAAAGCAGGCGGCCTGCAGCACCACTGCGCCCACGTAGCCGCCGATGCTGACGGCGGCGGTGACGGCGGCGGCGCGGCGGTACGACACGAAAGGGATTACGGTGTGGATGACGCCGGAAGCCTGTGCGTGTGGTGGGGGAGGGTTTTGCAATGGTACTCATTACCTTGTGTACTCAAGCTTTCTGGTGAGGCCCCACGCACACGCACGCCAGCCGCCCGGCTCCGCTCCCGTCCTCAGTCCTCACCGCCTGCACCGCCACGCCCATGGCCAGCAGCAGCAGTACGCAGGCCGGGATGCTGAGGTGCGCCGCCAGGCCCACGGCCATGCAGCAGCAGCCGCCCAGCACCTGCACGGGGCGGGTGCGCGCGGCGGGAGTGGTAAGATCGGTTGGCAGGCAGGTAGGGGCACGTGGAAATAAAGCAGCAGGCATGACGGTGCACATGAGCTGGCAAGCGCATGGTGCAGAGAATACCCGACAGGCGCCCGACTGCGTGCCAGGCAGGCAGCCAGGCGCCGCGACAAGCAGCAGCATGTATGGCAGGCAGTAACCAGTACCCCACCTGCAGCCCCCACAGCAGCCACATGCGGCCGCGCATGCCGAACCGCGTCGCCAGCGCCTGGCTCAGCCAGCAGCCCAGCAGCCTCGCCACTGCGCAGGCGCAGCCGAAGGGTGCCGCCGCCAGCCCCGCCGCCAGCAGGCCGCAGCCAAAGTACTCCGAGAAGAAGGAGGGCAGCACGTTGAAGCACACCAGTGTGGAGCCGGTGACGCAGCTGCGATGAGGCAAACAACGGGGCGACGCAAAACGGCATGTAAGCGGGCATGAGCGAGGTTTCACGAGCTCAAATTTGTATAGCTGTTGCATGGGGGGGGGGAGAAGCAGGCCCATGGCTGCATGTCAGTTGTGCAGCCTTTAGCTCCTGCAGCATAAGCCGCATTCCCGCACTGCTGCGGTAGTGCACTGCTCACCCGTTGCTGATGGTCAGCAGCAGACAAACGGGGTCCCGCAGCAGCATGCCCAGCGCCTCCATCCACCCGCTGCTGCGCCGGCCCGAACGATCATCATCAGCAGCAGCATCGTCAGCATAATTGCGCTCCTCGCCGTTGCAAACGCCGCCGCCTGCGGCGGCGCCAGCCATGAACTCCTCGTCTCCTGAAGCAAATGGGATGCCGCCACGGACGCCACCGCAGCTGCTGCTGGCTCCGCGGCCGTTGCCACCGCTGCCAGTGTCAAAGCCGCCATCGTCCTCATTATAGCGCCACACGGTCCCACCACTGACAGCAGCGCCGTCGGCGGCGCCAGCCGCTGCGGCGGCAGGTCTGATAGCGGCTGCGGTGACGCTGCCGGCTGTGATGCTCCCATCACCCAGACCACCAGAACGCTGAGCAAGCCGGGCCCGGAAGCTCCTGGTTGTGACGCGGCGCCGGCTGCTGAGGCGCGAGTGGATGCTGGCGGCTGCATGCAGGCTGGTGCGTGCCGCTGACACGCCAACGTCCTCTGACCCAGCAGGCGTCTCGGCGGCAGCAGAAGTCCCAGCAGCAGCCAGGGCCTGTTGCGCCCCCGGAATATCGCCGCTGCTTTCGCCGCCGGCGCCCGGCAGGCGCGGTGCGCTTGGTAGTGACGCAGTGGCGGCGGCACCCCTGGGGCTCGGCGCGCCGGCGGCGGCCGCGGCAGTGGCCGCAGCAGCGGCATCAGTACCGGCGGCCACGCTGACGGTGGTTTTGCTGAGCGCGCGCCGTGCGCCCTGTGGTGGTGACGCCGCTCCGTGCTCATCGCCCGCCGCTGAGGTCGGCCCTACGTGCTGTGCCACTGCCTGCCTGCCCCTACCGTGCCCAGCTACCAGCAGCTCGGCCCGGCGCAGTGCCACGCTGGCTCGCTCTCCAGTGCTGCTCGCTCGCACCTGCGGCGCTGCGCCCCTGGCCGCCCTCGGCTGCGGCTGTGGAAATAGCAGGCTCAGGCGCCGGATGCGCGCCCCGCGGCTACGCGCGCCTTGCGGGAGGCCCTGGTGCTGCAGTTGCGACAGCTGCTGCGTCAGCTGCTGCTGCTGCTGCTGCTGCTGGTGCTGCTGCTGCTGCTGCTGCGGGCCTTCCCTGGCGCCGCCGCCCGCTGCAGCCTCCCCGCCATCGCCATCTCCAGCAGCCAGTACGACCTCCACAACCGGAACTGCCGGCGTGGTCCGCACCGACCTCCGCCGCTGTGGCCTGTGGCTGGCGTCGCCACCGCCGCCGCCTAGGAGCACGTCCAAGCTCTGCCTCAAGGGCGTCCGCTGCCCGCGGCTGGCGAGTGGTTGCTGTTGGCCGCTGTACTCGTGCGAGTACCGCAGGCGTCCCGCCGCCATCGTGCCTGAGGTATTGCTCAAGAGGGCCCTGCTAGCGGACCCCACCAGCCAGCCGCTGCTGACGTCGGCGGCGCCGCTGACGCCTCCCGCCAGCCGGCTGCCCGTCTCCGCCGCGCTCATTACCGCCGCCATGGCGGAGTGCACGTCCGCCGCCTCCGCCGCCACCACCGCCGCCGGTCGCAGTGCCGCGTATGTGCGCCGCCCAGCATCAACCGCCCGCGCCAGCACCGCCGCTGCCTCCTGGTCGCCGCCATCCGTGGACGCGGGCGACAGCAGCGGTGCGGCCACGGCCTTCAGCCAGGCGCTCAGCCGGGCATCGGTAGCAGCACCGGCAGTGGATCCGGGCGTGGACATGGCTGCTACAGCTCCCGGTGCCGCGGAGGCCGCCGCTGGTCCCGCTACAGCCGCCGCCGCCGCCGGCGGGGTGCGGCAGCCCAGCACGGTGGCGGGCATCCGCTCTGCCGCCGCAAGCGCGGTAGTCGCCGTCGCTGTCAGCAGCGTTGCGGGGCCGCCTGTTGTGCTCGTGGTGGCGAACAACGCCGAGGCCCTGCGCGCCGAGGCCGAAGCACGGCTCCCGGCGTCCACCCAGTCGCAGCGGTTATGCTCGGCGATATTCTGACGGCTGTAGCCGGCGCCTCGGCCGTGGGGAATGTACGCAGCGGCGGCGGTGGCGGCGCGGAAGGGTGGCGGCGGCACGAGCCGGTTAGCGTGCTGGGCGGCTAAGGCGCACTGGTGCACATCGGTACTCCCCATCATAAAGCTGCGTGTGTGGGCGCCATGCAGGCCGTCTGCCCAGGATGGCTCCCCGTCGCCCATCACGTCCACGGCCAAGTTCTCAGCGGCGGCTGCAGCTGTTGGTTCCTGCTGCTGCGGGGTTGTGCATCTAGGCTCTTGCTGCTGCTTGCGGTGGTGGCTGTGGCTCGAGCGGATCTGAGCCCCGGCTGGACTGTACACAGGTCCTGTTGCATGGAAGCTGTGCGTCGCGTGCCAAGACGCAAGAACGGGCACCTGACCAGCGGTTGCCACCCACGTGGAGCTGCCTGTAGACCCCGCGCCACTGCGGTCAATTGCCGACATCGCTGACTGCTGCAGCTGTAGCTGCGGCCCCTGCAGTAGCTGCTGCGGCCGCTGTGCCGCTGCCACGGTCGCCACGCGGCGCGGCGGCCGGCGGCGTCGGCCGCTCGGGTCGGCCGACGCGCCGTTATTATCAGCGCCTCTGCCCCCGGCAGCGCTGCGGGGCAGGGTCACGGCCCAGTGCGGTGGCGGCGGCGCAGCGCGGCTGGGGGCCAGCAGCAGCACATCTGGCACTGTGTGAGCGGACACCACACCCGGTGGCAGCTCCTCCGGTGCGCTCCCGCCGGCGGCCGGCAGGGCACCGCCTGCTGAGGCGCTGCTGGCGGCGGCGCCTAGTGCTGCTGAGGCGCCGCGAGGCGTCAGCGGCGCCGAGTCGTCGTCACAGAGGGAGCTGCTCATGAGCGCATGCTGCTGGTGGGTGGCGTCCGCAAAGGCGCTGAGCGGCAGCTCATGCTGCTGCTCACTGCAAGTAGGAGGCTCCTGCTGAGCCAACGAAGGCTCGCTTAAAGTAAGGCCTGGTTCCGGCTCCTTATGCCGGACTGGGCTTACGCTCGCGCGCGTATCAGCTCCCGCTGCGCCCGCTGCTGCCGCTGCAGTTCCCCTAGAAGCGTGGTCACTCCAAAGCATTGCTTCCGCCGCGCTCGCCACAGCCGCCACTGCCGGCACCAGACGCGCAGTCCGGGACGGCGGCGGGAGCTGCGGCAGCTCAAAAGCGTCAACCGTCTCCGGTCCGGAGTCCTCCATGGACAGAAGCACGTGGCTGCGGGTGGCACTGCTGCTGCTGCCGCCGCTGCTGCCGCCAGACAACCGCCGCCGGGGGTCCAAACTGACCACGTCCGTTGCGTAGGAAGGCGGCGGTGACTGCGGCGGGACGCAGACGGCGGGCGGGGCCATCGCATTCCTGCCGCCGCTGCTTTGCGCCCCCATGGTGGCTAGGAAATTTGCGCTGCTGCGGTTGCTGCGGAAGCGGTCCCACGACGCAAAGGTCGCGAGGTGCGCGTGAGAAACCTCGACGGAGGAGGACACCGCTGTGCCGCCGAGGGCGGCGGCGGCGGCGGCGGCGGCGGCAGCCCCCAGGCGCTGCATGCTGCCGCCGCTGTTGCTGCGAATCATCATAGACACAAGGCGCTGGCTGTTGCTGTTGCTGGCCTGTTGGTTGCCGCTGTTCCTGTTCTTCTGCCGCCTCTTGCCGGCCATGGATGCGGACGTCGCCGGCCGGCTGCCGCCAGTGGCACTCCACCTGTCGGGCGTGCTTGCACGGCTGAAGGTCAGGAAGAACGCGGCGGAGCCCCGCCTCCTGCTGGCCATCACGGGCGGCTGCGATGGGTCAGCGAGCCTGGCCAGAGGGGAAGTGGAGGAGTCCGCAGAGTCGGCGGCAAGTGCAGGGCGCTGCAAGAAGCGCTGCAGCCGTTGATGATGGTCCCCGACGTCCTCCACAGGCAGCTGGCGCGCCTGCTGCTGCTCTGGTGGCGGCAGCTGCGGGCGCGGGCTGATGGCAGCCAGGCTGGAGCTGCAGCTACCGTCACCACCAGCACCAGCAGCAATTGCAGTGAGATCGCCGCTGTTGGCACTGGAGGCTATGAGAGCAGCCGCGGCGGGCATGGTGGCAGCGATGGCCTGCTGCTGCATCCCACCGCTGCCGTAGGCACTGCCATGGCCCACATGCGGATCGGCTGCGCCGCCGGCTGCAATGCCACCAGCACTACTATGACCTCTGCTGCCCCCTATGGCGGCTGCAGTCCTTACGGGCGGCATGTCCGGCATCGACACGGTGGCGGCGCCGGCGCTGCTGCCGTCACCAGTCGTGCGAGCCCGCTGCTGCAAGGCCAGCTGGACACCCTCACTGCCTGCCCTGAAGTGCGCGACCGGAAGGAGCACAGCCTCCCACGGCGACCGGTCCTGCTGCTGCGGCTGCTGCGGCGGCAGCGGCTGTTGCGGCGGCTGTTGCGGCGGCTGTTGCGGCGGCTGTTGCGGCGGCTGTTGCGGCGGCTGTTGCAGCTGGCGGGGGCGCCCCGTCACCGAGACGCGGGGGTTGCGCTGCGCCCACGAGCGGATGGCGTCATCAGTGGAGGGCACGTCCACTGGCCAAAGCAGGGGCGCGCTGCCGCCTCCGCCTCCGGCTCCGCCACCCACGCTCAGGCGGGCGAACAGTAGGCTGCTGGCTGCTGCTGCTGCCGCGGGAGAAGGAGCAGGGCCAAGCCGCGCACCCCGGCCGCCTACAGACGGCGTGGCTGTGCGCTTGATCGGCCACCTGCTGCTGGCGCTTGCACGCCGCCCGTCATCCCCGCTGCTGCTGTACCTGCCGCAGCTGCCATCGCCACCACCAGCAGCCGCGCCTCTGCTGCCGCGGTCTGCTGTGTCTGACACAGACGAAGCAAGTCGCTTCATGGCAAGTGATGAGGCAGTTGGCAGTTGCTGCGGAGACAGCGTAGTGAGCACGTCGCCGTTGCAACTGTCTCGGCCTCGCCGTGCGGCAGCCGCCGCCGCCGCCGCCGCAAGCGCAGCCGTTGCCGCGGCTGCGGCCGCCTGTGTTGGCCGGAAGCTGCTGTAGCTACCCCCTACGGCTGTGGCAGTAACCGCATCAGTGTGCTGCGGCCGATGGGGCCAACTGCTGCTGGGGGGCGCTGCCGCATAGGCGTGCTCACCCGCCATCCCTGCTGTCATGTTGCCGTTCAGCCTCGCGGCTGGCATCAACTCCCGCCCCAGCCGCGCTTCGTTAGCCGCCGCTGATGCCAGCATAGTGGCGGCGGCTGCTGCTGCTGCTGCGGCGACAGTAGCACTGGTGGCTGTAGCGTTGAAGGCCAGCGCTGGTGTCAAATCGTCTGTCAGCGACAGTTGCCAGCTGCTTGCCAAACCGGGTTGGCCGCTGACGGTGGTCCGCGTGTTCAGGAGGTCAAAGACCTCGTGCTCCTCCGCGCCCGCCGGCCGCGCGTGAGCCCTTGCACCACCGCCTCCCACTGGCGTTCCCGCCGTCGCCGATGGGGGCTTGTGCCTGCTGCCTTCTGCCGACTGTGACCCACTCCCGCCGCCGGGCGCAAGCCCAGACCGTGTGAGCCGTTGCAGCAGCGACCCGCCGCCACTGCCGCCGCCAGCCCCGTCCCTACCGCTGTGCCGCCGGCTCTTCCGCGTGTCCTGCTTCTCCCGAAGCGCCTGTAGCTGTTTCAGCCGGCTTTCGGCCTTGCGCTTGTCGAATGCCGCCGCGATACGGCGGTGCTGCTGCCACGCCGCCTCCGCCGCCAGCTCCGGGCTCCATTCCTCCACGCCGCCCTTCAAGCCGCCGCCGGTGCTCTGGGCACCCTCAAGCCGCAGGCCACCGCGCGTCGGAAGCGGCCTTGGGTCCAGGACATCCCCTGCGCAGTGAAAAGTACGGATCAGACCATCAAGCAGATGTTCCGGAGGAGAACGCACCCGACCCTGACACACATACTAGGAGGCATTACCGATGCCTGCAAACCAACGCAACTAGGTACCGTAGCTGCCGCCTAGATGCGCTGCCCCTCTAACGAGCTGTCCGCCAGCCACTACTCGCCGTGGGGGAAGTCCTGGCCGAGCAGCATCGTCGCCACCGCCACCGTCAGGCACAGCGCCGCCAGCACGAAGTAGATGCAGCGCCAGGCGTTGGCTGCGGCCGCAGGGTCGGCGGCGACATCGCCTTTGGCGCGATAGGCGGGGTCGAGCGCAAGGTAGAGCGGCGGCAGCAGCAGCGGCGCCAGGCCCGCGCCGGTGTAGGCCAGCCCCGCGGCGGCGGCTGAGGCGGCGCTGCAGGCAGCCGCCTCAAACATATTTGCCACCCACCACCTGTTGTCGTTGGCGGCGGTCGCGATGGTTTAGGGTGAGTGTGCGCAGGTAGGTGCAGGTGCAGGTGCAGCGGTCAAGCGAGCTGTGAGTGGCGGCCAATAGTGCAGCTTGAGGCATCACATGCCGTCGCTACAACGCAAAACACTCAAAGCGCACACGCGCTGCACATGTGGACATGCGTTGCACCATCATCCTCACGGCGGCAGCCCGGCAGCCGGCCGCCCGCCCGCCCGCACTCACTGGTTGACCACGCCCAGCGACAGGCTGGCCCCCAGCAGCAGCCGCAGCAGCACGTACAGCCCCGACAGCCGGCCCGCCGTCAGCAGCGCCATGCAGGCCAGTACGGGCGCCAGGCCCAGCAGCACAGCCACCTGCATGCAGTCATCAGCTATGCAGTCAGCATTTTCATACACGGCGCGCGTAGTGTGGCTGCTTAATCGTGCTGTGGCTTGACCGTCTGGATTAGCGACTGCGCACCCGGCTGGTAGTGCCTGCACAAACCGACCCCGGCTATGTCCGGGAGATGAGGTACTATCGAACACCTTCGGCCTCAGACGGTGGATGTGGTGCGGGATCAGCCCGCTTTTCCCGTGCTTCTTGGGGACCACCTCCCTTGTCATACACGGCCTGCTCCCCTATCTCGTGTTTCTTCACAACACGCACACACGCACACGCACACACACGTCAAGCAAGGTTTACGAGGTGAGGGGCTCGCGCGCACTCTCGCGAGCCCCTACCCAACGGGGCCCGTCGTGTATTGGTACGGTACACACGCACGCACCTGACAGTAGCGGGGGCCCAGGCGTCGCACCGCCGCGCCCATGACGAAGCGCATGGCCAACGCCGCCACGAGCGTGGCCAGCGAGGCGGAGCGCAGGTCGCTGTGCTCCAGCTCCAGCGAATCCTGCACGCATACACAATCAAAAGCAGACGGCAGCACAGAGCAAGCAAGCGATCAGCATGAACGCAGATGGCGCGCCTTCAGCCAGCGTGGGTGCCTCGTTGTATGTTGGATTTCCGATTGACGTGCACGCCAGGCCACCCCACGCCACGCACGTGTCACGCCACGCCACGCCACGCCACATACCTCCATGACCGGCTCCAGGGCCCCGGGCGCGAAGGCCGCCAGGAACGCCACGCAGCAGCCCGCCCAGGCTACGTGGAAGGTGGAGTGGTGCGGCGGCGCCAGGCTGAGCGGGCGGAAGGAGGCCGATTTGCGCCAGGTGGAGGGCACACAGGTTGTGGCCGCCAGCGGTGTGGCGTGCGGTGGCAGGTCGCTGCTGCTGCTTTGGCGCGGCTGGTGCGGCCGCACCAGGTCGGGGTCGGGGTCGTCATCGCCGCGGCCTCTGGCCCTGCTGCCGCTGGGCAGCAGGCGCCCAACCTCCTTGCTGCGGAGGGCCAGCGCTAGGATGTCCGCGCTAGTCCGGGCCCCGGCCACTGCGGCCGCTGCGGCCGCTGCGGGTACTTCTGGAACCGACGTTGGCCCAGCTGCTGACAAGCGCTGCAGCTGCTGGGCCCACGCGGAGGTAGCAGGCAGCTGCGGCGGCGGGCTCCCGGCGGCGGCTTGCTCCGCCCCGGGGCTCTCCGCCGCCGCTCCCAGTGCTGGGGCCGCACCGCTCACGGTGGGCTCCAGCGGCACCGGCAGGCTGGTGGTGCCGTTCTCTCCAACCTCGGGCGTCACCGGCAAAGCCGACCAGCGGGCCAATCCATACGGCGCCCCGCCGGCAGGCCCGCCGGCCCGGCCCACCACCTGAAGCGGCCCGCCGCCGCCTAACACCGCCGGCGAGGGAAGCACGGCGCTGAACTCGCCGCCGTCATTGCTGGCAGCGGCCATGCTCACCTCGCCAGCAGCCGATGCCCACACAGCCGTGGAGTCAGGTGCCGGCGGCACCGCTCGCATGGCGGCGCCACCGTCGCTGCCGCTGCCGACCAGCAGCGGGACCGTCAGCCGGAGCCGGCTGGAGCCTCGGACCATGCGCAGGTTGACACCGCCGCCCCCCTCAGAGCCAACACGGCTGCTGATGCTTGGCACTCCTGCTCCTGATGCTTGCATATCTTCTGCCGTCAGGTGCAGCTGTGCCGGCTGCTGCTGCTGAGACACAGGAGGCGATTGAAAGCGCATAGAGCGGAAGCGCTGGGTGGCCGCCGGCCGCACGAACGACCGAGCTGCTGAGGGCTTCAGCTGCTGGTGGTGGCGCGACGCCTCCATCCCATCCGCCATAGCCTCCGCCTCCACGTCCCTGCCACATGGCAGCGCAGCCGCCGCGGACTCTGCCACGTCGCTAGTCGCCGAAGAGGGCGCGGGGCGCCAGGCATAGTATTCAGGCCGAGCAGCAGCAGCAGCAGCAGCAGCAGCAGCAGCAGCAGCAGCAGCAGCAGCAGCAGCAGCAGCAGCAGCAGCAGCAGCAGCAGCAGTAGCAGCCAGCGGCGATGGCCCGCCGGGTGCAGCAAGCAGCGCCGTGCTGTTGGCAGTGCGGGCTGCCACCACGGCACCTGCTGCGGCTCCCCCTGTGCAGGAGGAACGCGCAGACAGCCGTAGCGCCCGCACATCTGCTGCTGTGGCGGCCGTTGTGCCGCCGCCGCTTGTATGTGCACAGGCGAGTGTCCCAGCAGCACTGCCTTCCCTCCGCATGGGAACTGCCAGGGGCAATGCGCCGGCGCTCCTGCCCCCCACGTGCACACCGCCGGCGACGGCCGCCGTCAATACCTCAGAGCCGCGGTCATCATTTCCAGAGCTGATGACGCTGCTGTGACGGCGGTGGTGCCGCGCGTCGCGTATTGCCCCATCTGGTGCTGCCGCTGGTCCGCTACTGCCATTAGCGGCTCTCCCAGCAAGCGACCAGCTGTGCATTGCTGGCACCGCTACTGCCTCTGGCTCTGAGCCTGCTGACACCGTGGCGTCCACCGTGCATGCGCTGACCGAGGCCTCGCCCATCACCATCGTGCTGCTGCGCCGCCGGGTGTGATGCCTGTGTGCCAGGAGGTGCGCCACGGCGGCGGTAGTAATCTCCGAGGTGCAAGAGGTGGCTGATGCAGAGGGGGCCGGCGAAGCCATCGCGGCCGGCCCAGCTGACGGCGGCGGCGGGCGCAGACAGCGCTGCAGCGCACCGCCGCCAGCAGCGCCAGCAGCACCTCCACCTGCTGACGCCGACCCCGCGCTCCTTGCCGCAATGCCCACCCGCGCTGTGATGCAGGGACCATCGCTGGCGCGCAGGCTGCTGGGCTGCCGTCGGATGCTGCCGGGAGGCGATGCGCCACTGGCAGCCGACGCCCCGGCGACTGACGCCGACGCGGCGGATGCGGACGACTCCCAAAGGTTGCCGCTGTGCGCCACGCCGAACAGCTGCTGGGGCGCCAGTTGCGCCGCGGCCAACACCGCCACCGCGGCTCCTACTGCTGCAGTCGCTATAGCACAAGAAGCGGTATGCCGTGCCAGCGGCAGAGCGCCTTGCAGAGGCGCGTCAGCCCAGGCGCCATCAGTGCGCTGTTGCGGCTGCGGCTGCGGCTGTGGCTGCGACTGCTGCTGTAGCTGATCCGGAAGAATGGCAGAGGGTGAAGTAGGTGCAGGCTGGAGCAGGCCGTCATAACGGGTCCCGTAGGCTCCTGCACTCACCCGGAGGCTTCCACCTGATGCTACTGCTGCATATTCGCCAGTAGTGACGTCGGGCGCGGCGCCGTTAGAGCTGCCAGCGCCGCCGGGAGGGCTCAAAGGCCAGCTGGGTCCGAGGTAGCGCCGTGCTGAGGCCCCGGACAGAGGCGGTGGCCGGGAGGGTGCCCCTGCGCCAACACCCAAAGCAGGCGTCGCTCCCCACGGCGCGCGGGCGGAGGGTGCGCGTGAGGAGGGCGTCGCCCGCGGGGAGAGCGAGGGCGCGCCGGACAGGGTGGAATGAAGCTGCGCGGAGGGGGGCAGGACGGGGCTGGCAGGGCCTTTGTCATTAAAGCGCTTCCTACGGGCCGCAGCTCCCGTGCCCGAGAAGCTTGAACCAACGAGTTCCGCCCGGCCCAGTTCGCCGAGCTCAAGGCCTCCGGTCGTGAAAGAGAGGAAACGTTCAAGGTCCATGCCTGTATACGGGCGCGTCTCCGCGGTCCTCTCGCCCCGCAATACACTCCATGTGCTGAGGCTTGACAATCCTTGCTAAAATTAATTACTTTTAGTAGAGGCAGCAGCGAGGGAGTCGCGCTGCGCCAGGCGCGCAACGCGGCGCCCTGGACTCATTCAAGCTCTAGGACACAGATGCAAGGAAGTTGACCTGGGGACGTAGCCGTCCTCATAAATGCCGCGAATCGCATTTGGTAACGAGGCTGCGGGGCTGGTGGTCCCAACAAGAATTTTAGCGTCATAGGCATGGCTCTCTAGTCATCCTGTACAATATAAATAAGTATCGGCTGGCATACACCTTAACGTGCGGGCGCTATGGCTGTAAACCCGCCAACCCGATCAAATGAGTTGACAGTTCCGTTCGTCTTTTTACCGTCGTTATAAGCAGTGCCTGGAATCGTGTGCGAATTATGGAACTGACTTACATGTGTCACGGCTGCGTGCCAAGGTTTTGGTGCCCGCGGTTTTGGGACCTGCCCGGCAGAGTCCTTAAAACCCTTCCCGGTCAGTCGTGCGGAGGCCGACCTCTACACGGTACCAGCCGCACCTCGCTCGCTTAGTCAGCCGCTCCTCACTTTAAGCCTCCTACTCCAAGTGTCCTTTGTCTCCTCCTGCTCGCGCAAGCACAAGCACTCCAAGTAGCTTGCATTAGTAACAACAGCTGCGGCCCTGCGCTGCACACTCATACTGCACACCTGGCCGGCCAGGGTGGCCGGCCAGAGCCTGCATTCTGCATCCCCACCCGCCAGCTGTACGGACCTCTTCCGCGCCGCCGGACACAGCCTCGAGCCTCCTCCGCGCTCCCGCCGTCAGCTCCTGCTCCCATGCTCTATTGCCCGCACCGCTCCAAGCTCCTTCCCCCTCTCCTCTCCTCCCGGCTCCAGCTACGCCCGAATGAGCTGGTCGGCGCTGGCGCCCGCCACCAGTTTGGCCAGCTCCGCCTGCGGCTTCCCGGCCGGCGCCAGCAGCAGCCCCTCCGCGACGCCGTAGCCGTGCGTGCGGCCCGCCGTGCCCGCCTGCTGGTAGGCGGACTTGTCGGCCAGCAGACCGGCAGCGTGCTTGATCATTGCCATGAGCGGGGCGGTCCTGTTATGGAAACGTTTTGTAGGTTCGAGTGGGGTGGGCAAGGCTGATTAGAAGTCGCCGTAACCCAGATGCAACCAGGGTTGCGGAGGCACGAGGCAGGGGCACCGGAACCACGGGGGCTATGGCACTCCTCCTCATGCCCCGCCATCAAACCCGCGTGCATGCGCGCACCTCAGCGTGAGGTGCTGGTCGCGCGCCAGCAGCTGCTCGGGGCTGTAGCGCGGCGGGTTGCGCGGCTGCAGCGGGTGGCCGTGCTGCGGCAGCGGTCCCGCCTGCGTGGCGCGGGACAGCGTGGTGCCGTAGTCGGGCGGCGAGCACTGCACCGGGCGGACGGGGGAGGGGAGAAAAGGGGTATGTAAAAGGAGAGACCGCGTGGAGGGGCTTGATCAAGAAAGTGCTTGCGAAAGCAGGAGGGCGGGCTCATCAGCAGGTGGTTGAGTTGACCGCGGTCGGGACCACGACAAGGACACAAGGGACAGGACCACCGCCAGGTGTAAACATGCAGCCAGCGAGGCGAGCAGCCAGGCAAGCAACCAGACAATCAGGCAGCCACCGTCCGAGACACAGCCCCACAGCCCCTGGAGCCCCACAGCCCCTGCAGCCTCACACAGCCCCGCCGCCAACCCCCCCCCTGCAACCCTGGAGCCCCAAACCCCCGCAGTCCCGCAGTGCACCGAAACCTCCCCCCCACACGCACACCTGCGCCGGGTCCTCCACGTTGTAGGCGAAGAAGCGCACGGCGTCATCTGCGGGCGTGGCGTGTGTAGCATTTGCGGTGGCGGGTGTGGCGTGTGATAGCAGCAACCAGGAAGCGCGCACTTGGGCAGCAGTCAGGTAGGCGCGTGCTACCACTACCGTTGCCCACACAGGTCCTATCGCATGCATGCGTGCGCGCACCTCCGCGCCGCAGCTGGTTCTCCATGGCGTCCACGTCGTTGTTGGCCTTGTCCGAGTAGGTGCTGCCCCAGCCACATGGCCGGATCTGCGCGCCGCCAGAGAGGGACAATCATGATGTAGTGCCATATAATGTAGTTACGATGAAACGTTGTAACTCAGGCGAGCAGAAGGGGGCGCCGACAGGAAGTGGGCTCACTACGCATTCGCACAACCCAACACAAAGTTCTTCATATACCCGCACATATGCACGTGCGCTTACCTCCAGGAAGCCGCTCGCCTTGTTTGGCTCCATGAAGAACGCGGTGGCGCCGCTGCTGCCCGTCACCGCCACGTACAGGTGCGCGGCCCGCACCGCGCCGACCTGCGTGCGCAGCGCCGCCAGACCCGGGTCGCCGGAGGGCACCGAGCCGGGCGCGGCGGCCGGGCGGGTGGCGTCGGGGTAGGCGCGCGGCAGCGCCTTGCACACGATCTTCTTGAACGGACCCCCGCTGAAGCCTGCGCAGGCGTTTGGGGGGTGCAATGATATCAGATGCGACTATGTGAGGGACTCGGTTGCTGTACCTCGCCGGCTCCGGCCCTCGCCAATTTCCCTCTCTGTTGCCACGGCTTACACGGCCATGCCCGCAGCCAACCCATGCCGCACCCACCCTGTGCATTGAGCTGCTCGCAGGCCTTGAGTATCTCCGCCACGTTGCGGATGGTGCGCCAGCCCATGCCGGTGCGCTCCTCGATGACCACCTTGAGCACCTGCGGGGCCATGGGCCCACAACGCGGGCCGCCGCACCACCACCGGCATGCGCATACCATATGAGTGCTCTCCAGGCCCACACATGACTGATGCACACCTCTAACACCCTTGAGCATGGGCGGCCCCAACAGCCCACTCCCGTCATATGGACACGCTTCGCGACGCCGGAACTTGAAAAGCAACTCGCATCTAGCGCTCAGCCGCCCCTGACCCACAAACCCCGAGTACCTCGTCTGGGCTGCTGGCCCCCGCTGCCGCCGCCGCCGCCGCCCCCAGCCCCAGCGGATCGCGCGGCACCGCCGGCTCCATGTCGGCGTAGATGGCGGCGGCCGCCTCGGTGGGCGGCCGCCCCTCGTTCTGGTTCAGCTTGCACACCACAACCTGAGCACAGCATCGGTTTTGACGGAGGACTCATACGGCCGCTAAAGGGAACCTTTGCAAGGTGAGCGGAGAGCAAATCATGATGCCTCAGGTTGCTCAAGATGATTGGTCATGCCCTCTGCCCGTGTTGCTGCCCTCCCTTGTCCTTTCACTGACCTGTGCGAAGCAGTGGATGCGGGTGCCCTCGCCCGACCACTCCGCGGGCTGGCCCTCCGCGTACCTGCAGCCAGGGGGCCGACATTGCAGAGCCGAAATGTGGTGAGACAAGCTGGCCTTGGGCCTCGCGCAATACAATCGGCATCGCTGCTTCCTGCAGTCATACTGCACGCTTGGCTTGTGAGCGGCTTCCACCTTTGTGCCCCGTTCATCTCCTTATCCCTCTACTATCTGCACCCGCCTAGCGCCCGACGCGGCCCCACAGCCAGCCTGCCCCGGCCTAGCTCTGCCGCACGCTCCTGCCCCCTGTCTGCCTGCCTGCCTGCCTCCACCCGACTTCACCTCCGTACCGTCCCCACAAAGTCCACCGGCTCAGGCGTGAACCCCTCGGAATTCTTGCACCCCACCCCATACCGGTTTGTAGTAATAAGTTTTGGACTTGGAATCAATAACCGCCAACTCCGCCACCCCTCCATGCCCCACCCCACCCCGCCCCACCCACCTCCTGCCCAGCTCCGCCAGGCTGATGAGCGGCCGGCGGCTGTAGGGCGCCAGCAGCCCTGAGTGCCAGGCCTCCAGCGCCAGGCCCGAGGGCGTGGCCAGCACCAGCGTGGCCTTGCGATCTGGGTCGGAAAGGGGCGATCGGGGGCAGGTATGTGGTGATACGTGTGTGTGTTGGTAAACGGAAACGTGTGTATGTGTGTATGTGTGCGTGTGTGTGTGTGTGTGTGTGTGTGTGTAACCGGCTTGAAAGGGGGGGACAGAGCGGAGGGTGCACACAGGCGCAGGAGACAACTCCAGGGATTAAAGGGGTCAGCACCCAGCGTCAGTGGGGTTCCTGCTGCCGCCATACGTGGCAGGTGGAGAGCCCATTGTCAGCCCTGAGCCTGCCAGTCCCATGGTCCAACCCTGTGGCGCCTATTAAGCCGCGCCGTACCTGGCACCAGGCCTTTGACTCGCAGCATGCTGTCCACGTCTGAGACCACCCGCACCATAAAGCTCTTCATGTTGTACGGGTAGTCCGACAGCAGGACCACCGGCAGCGTGCAGTTTGACCAGATGGGGTGCCGCAGCGGGGGCGTGGGCTCCACCTTGCTGGCGGGCCGCACCTTGACTTGAAAGTCCGGCATATATCCCGCCAGCGCGTCCGGGAAGGTGGGCACGCGCACCGGCAGGTGCCAAGCTACGTTCGGAAACCCGGGCGTGTTCTGCCGCTTCACGTTTTCTATTTGATAGCGGTCATCATGCGTGACCAGCATTGAGCCCTGGTCCACGCAGACGGTGGAGAGCAGCTGGCATTGCCCCGGCGTTTGCTGCGTCCACTGGATGGGCTCACATGCCGTTGCTAAGCATGCATAGTGAGTCAAACATGCTATGACGTATACTAGAAGCGCTGCCAGGCGCTGCACGGCTACACAGTCATGTTGCGCCATCGCGCGCCTCCCGCCGTTTCCGGTCCTGCTACTTCATATCAATGCTATGTATTGTTCAATCATTTAAGATTTTGCTCGTGATAGCAACAACTGCAAAGGACCTGAAAGAAGCAGTTGATGTCCGCGCGCTTGAACTGCAGGGCTTGTCGCCAAGCGAAGGCCTCAGTACTGTAACTCTGTAACGCTGTGATCTAAGTGACAGTGTCAAGAGCAGGGTCTAGTGCGTGCGGCAAGGGTAGCATGCGAGTGTGCCTTGAACCGTGCCTTGAACTCTGAAGTCTCACCCCCAACCTGCGCCCCACTCAGCTCCACCCCGTCGCAGTGTTACAAGATGGACGAACAAAGGTTTGAACTGCCGCAAAGGCAGCTTGATTAAGCACCCGCGCTGGATGAGTGCGCTGGTACAGGACCCCGAAGGCGCGGCCCCTGCTGCACAGCAGCACAGGGCTGCACCAGTGCTGCACCCCGCCTGCCCCCGGCCCCGCTCTCTTTGTCCCTAGTTGGCTTGCCCCTTCCCCATTGCGGGGAGGGGCGGAGCCTTCGCGGTCGCATCGAGTCCCAGGGGGGGGGGCCTCGTCAGTTCTACGCGAAACCGTTGTTGCAACGGAAACGTGGTCCTGGACACGTGCCGACACCCCGCTAATTGAGCATGATGCAGGATGAAAGCGTAATGTATTATGGAAACCGAGAACCCGTCGCAAAGCTGCATGCCCAGGAGCAATCATATCGGAAACTTGCATGATGGTGTTTCGTAGTAGGTCGCGTGACCCGTCCCCCTTCCCAACCCCACGTCCCGGCTGCCCACCACGCCTCGCCGTCTCGCCGCCTTTTTTCCCTTTTCCCAGCCGCCTGCTAAGGGGCGCGGCACCTTTCACTCGACATACATACCGATTTATCTATAAGCCAGCAAACGGGAACGCAGCTTCGGCGGAACAAGGCGGTAATGTACCCGCTGTTCCTCTGGGCACCGACACATCACAAAATTTGATACACACCGTCCTATGGATGGCTATCCCCCCCAATCCTACAGCTCCCTCTTTCAGCCCGAAAACCCTCGCTACTCGCTGGCCCTCCAGTTGCGAAAAGTCACATGTCATTTTTGGGGCGGGCGACCGAGTGAGGCAGGGGCAAGCCGGAGTACTGCGCAGCTGTAGGGTTTCCGGTGACATCTGCCTGTTCCGGATAATCCGGAAAGAAACTGGCCCCAAGTATGCCCCCCGGAAAGAAGTCGCCGGCCATTTTGGGGGGGCCCATCTTTCACGTACCAGACAGATTCACGGCCCCAAATCTTCCACAATACATACCCCTTTTGGGGGGGGGTAGGGGGCGGAGCCCCCCCAGACGCTAGAAAGTGGCACTTTTGGGGCTCTGAGGCGCCCTGGGAAAGATGGGGTCAGCGTGCCTTCTTTCCGGTCCACTAGCCATCCCCAGGGGAAGATATGAGCCCTGCTCCCGGCCATTAGCGAACCCGTATAACTGAAATAACTGGACACGTCTGTGTGTTACAGCTGTGGGGAGACTCCTGACCCCGCCCAACACGGCCGCTGCAGCCACGGCTGCAGCCTACCAGCCAGTCTCTGCGTACTGGCGAGAGCGCCGACACCTGAGACCTGACCGGCGCACACTCATCAAGCCTACGGGTGTCGAAACGCACACGACGCTTTTAAACATATTTGACAGCATGCAAGCCGACCGCATGATAACGTCATGCCCACAGGCCGTAGCATACCCACGTTCAGATGCGTGACCACACGCTCAAGCCGCGTCTCCAACTTCGCGGTAAAATCCATCTTGAATAACTGCACCACGGAACCTGGAGCTCCGATGTGTACGCTGCCTCGCATTCATAAAAAAGTCACTTAGTCAGGACATCCCCTGTAACCTGGTCAAACGCCAACAGTCGCCTGCGGGGAATCCCTACCCTGCTCCTTGCATGCCTCATCCAACGTGCCAGCTCTGTGCACCCAGCTCTGAATTGCTGTAAGCTACAGCTACTTTTCGTTCGTACGTTGCTAAAAGAGAGGTGATGCTTGTGCTGGTGTGGCTCCCGTGCCACCGCCACGCATTGTTGCATCTGGAGAGCCATCGACAGTCCCATCAATCCCATTGCCGGTCTGTTCATCCTACTAAGGCATGCACGTTTAAAGCGCAGCCACCGCAATGTGATGCATATGCATAGTGGCAGTCATTCCCACCATAAATACGTGCGCCTCGTCTCTACCTCAGATCCTCAGCAGTTCTGTGTCAGCTTCCTTCGTAGCTACCTGGAATAAACCCTGGAACAACCACGCGGAGAGTGAATACCCTAGGGCTGTATTTAAGCTGTCCGATCTTTCTGATCATAGCAACTAAGCTGTCCGGGGTCAGCCTTGTTTGAGTGCCACCCCCAGGTATCACGCATAAGCCTGCAGCACATAGCCTCCCTAGGTCATTACCTGGGGCGCTGTGACACGTCATGGACACAGGCCCCCTTAGCCCCCCAGCCCCGCGGCGGGCAGGGCCGCCCAATACGGTATGCGGCATTACATGCGATGCTTGCGCGCTTGCTCAGCGCCGCTCGGCGGGCAGAACCTCCTGCGTGGCCATGGGCCGGATGCCGCGCAGGCCCATGCTGTCGGCGCTGCCGGCACTGCCGTCCAGCCCGCCGCCGCCGTCCACGTGTACCTCGCCCTCAACCTCCACCGCCATCAGGTCGGCCATGGCGCGGTCCAGGTGCCGCCTGCGGACGGCCGGGGGTGGGGGTTTGCACCAGATTAGGACGGGTCAGCGGAAAGGGCGAGGGCAGCGTAGTAGCCAATCGGCAAGGACGCCTGTGCAAGCAAGCAGGAGTATGCGATGCAGTGTTGTGCAAGCCGGTAGGCTCCTCCAGGCCGCACAGCAAGCTCTAGCCAGCCCACTGCTCCTCCCCACCCGCAGGCGCACCGCTCCGGACACCCTCCCAACGCTCCGTTACTTCGACAGCCGTCCCGACACTTGCGGAACCCCTCCCCCCTGAGTTTGCTGGGTTACTTGCTTTGGTTTTTGGGATGAACTCAACCCCCGCCCCCTTTGGGTTTTTGAGTTGCAATGCTCGCTTTGGTTTTTGGAACAAACTACCCCCTCACACGCGCCACCCCACCTCTTGTTCCAGCAGTACAGCCCTCCCGCCACGCCCAGCAGCGCCACCGCCGGCACCACGGCAGCGATGACGATGGGCGCCACGTTGGCGCTGGAGCCCGAGGTGCCTGGAAGTGGAGGAGGTACAGGGGGGCATGCGGAGGAGCGGGGGAGCAGCGGGAGTGAGCGCGAACGGGAAGATGATGGCATGGGGGTGGCAACGACCGTGGATATGGCAGCCAGGACCTCAGCTGCAACGCAGGCGGGGTGCCTGAAGAGACGCGTACCGGCTTGCACACCGGTTCAGCAAGCACACCCTGCCAGCCCAAGCAGGCGTGCAGCAAGAGGGCAGCTTGTGCACATCAAAGCAGCCTCAAGCACCCACTTGCGGGCGGCGGCGCGCTGCCGGGCGGCGGCGGGCTGGCCTGCGTCTCTCCCTGGATGTCGCTGACCGGCGGCGAGCGCGGCTGCTGCGCCGGCGCCAGCGGCGGCATGGCCAGCACCGCGGCGGTGATGGTGCTCACGTTGTAGGTGGCCCTGTGGTGAGCAGTGCCGGGCGTAGCATGAGGGCATAGATGCGGATGGAACGATGGAAATCATGCTTGGCAGGATTCGTGCTTTTCCGCAAGCAGTTACGCGACCACCAAGACCCAAGCCAAGGCACCCAAGTAACCCCCCGCCTTGGAGTGCGTGAGATAGCGCCCGCTGCGATGTTCCTTGCCCAGTACCTGAACGCAGGGCTAAATAGCCGGTCCGGCTCAGCCGCCAGCGCCACCAGCGTCGCCAGCGGGTCTGCTGCCGGCGGCGCCAGCGGGACCGGCGGTGCCGTGCCGTTCGCGCCGGGCGGTGGCGGCGGCCGCGGCTCCGGCGCGGGTGCGGCCGGGAAGGTCAGACGGTAGCCGGCCACAATGCTGCCGGGTAGTACGTAGGTGGTAGTGGCCGTGAGGGCGTTGCTGGCGTTCTTGACTTCCGCCGCGCTCTGGACCTTGAACGCGTCCATGTCGGGGATGTCGTCAATGTTGAGGCCAGACATGCGGATCTCAAGGGACGCCGTGGAAGCGGGCGGCGGCGGCATCGGTGGAGGGCGCGGCGCCGGCGGCAGCGGGGGCGCAAGCGGCGGCGGGCGCGGCGGGCGGGGCGGGGAAGGTGAGGGGGGTACAGGTGAGGGAGGAGGGCGGGGCGGGGCCGGCGCAGGCGAGGGGGGCGCAGGCGACGGTGGCTCCGGGCTGGGCGGCGCGGGACTGAGCGGCAGGGGCGGCAGCGGCGGCTCCGGGCTGGGCGGCGACGGCGGCTGTGGGCTGGGCGGCAGGGGCGGCGGCGGCGGGCAGCATAGCTCCGGCACGTTGCTGCCGCCCGTGGCGCTGCTTCCGCACAGGAAGAATGAGATTGTGTCGGTGGTGGCGGTCAGCACGTTGCCGCCGCAGCCCACTGCCACGGCCAGCACGAAGGCGCTCATGTTAGCCTGCACCGCGTTCATGACGGCCATGGCGTTCTCCACCGTGCCGAAGATGCTGGTGGCCGAGTAGGCGGGCGTGGGGGAGGAGCGCGCGCTGGTCACGTTGCGGCACCTGCAAAGGATGGAGGAGGCGGCGAGGGACAGGGGCATGGAGGGCGCCGTGGTAGCGATATGGCGGGGGAGAGGAGAAAGGCAGAGGGGGTGTGCCGGTCAGTGTGTGGCGCTAGCGCTTGCTGATGTAGGCCAAGGCGGCGGAGGCAATGTGTAATTTCCTCAAGATACATGGCACGCGCATGCTCACCTGTAGCGATCCGGCGGCGCGCCAATGACGGCAATGCTGGTCTCGTTCACGAACTTCTGGATGCGGGAGCAGGAGGTGCCGGTGTTGCCGCCCGTGTTGACGGTGACGATGAACTGCTCCGGCAGCAGGGGCGGCGGCGGGGGCAGCTGCGGCGGCGAGGGCGGCTCGGGGCTTGGTGGAGGCGGGCTGGGTGGCGGCGGCGAGGGCGACGGAGGCGCAGGTGAGGGAGGCCGTGGCGATGGCGGCGGGCTGGGCGGGTAAGGGGAAGGCGGTTCAGGGCTGGGAGGCGGGTGGCTAGGCGGCGCGGGCGACGGTGGCGGCGGAAGGTGCGGCGGCGGCGGGCTGGGCGGGGGAGGTGAGGACGGCGGTGGGCTAGGAGGTGGCTGCTCCGGTGCTGGGCTGGGGGGTTCGGGACTGGGCGGAGCTGGGCTGGGGGGAGGGGGGCTGGGCGGCGCTGGCGATGGTGGCTGCGGGCTGGGCGCGGCTGGTGACGGCGGCTCCGGGCTGGGCGGCTCTGGGCTGGGCGGCTCTGGGCTTGACGGCGGCGCATCCAGTGCGCATGCGGGGGCGGCGATGGGCTCTTTCACGAAGCAGGACTCCGGCACTGCCTCAAACTCTACAGCGGTGGTCATGCCGGCCACCTTGGAGCAGGGGTCGTTGCCGTGCAGGAAATAGAAGAACTGGGACCAGTCGTCATTGCTCATCTCCGCCAGCATGCGCATGGCATCGCCGCCGGGCGTGAAGTCGCCGCACATGGTGGAGAAGGCGCTGGTGTTTGTGTCCACGTTCCAAACTGCGTTGCAGGCGCTCCGGTCCTCGCCGTCAGGCGGCACGAACACCTCATAGCCGCCGCCTCCGGGCTCCGTAACGGCCTGTGACAGCCACTCGTCGTTGACCTGGGCCGCAAAGTCAATGCCGGCGTTGCACATTTCGTCCGCCGTGAATGGCAGCGGCAGCTGCACCGTGGGCCGGGGGGAGACGCGCAGCGTCACGCACACGCGGCACGGCGGCGGCGGCCGCGCAGATGCGGGCGGCGAGAGCTGCGGCGGCGGGGGCCCTGGGTAGGAGGGGTGGGGCGGTGCGGGGTCAAGAGGGTGAGCGCGGGGCGGAGCGGGGGTGGGAGGTGCGGGGGAGGAAAGGTACACAAAGGGCTGGGGTGCGGGCGGGTACGGTGGCACTGGCGCCGGCGGTGCAGGCGATGGACGCGATGGCGGATACGCGGGGGCCGGCGCTGGTGGCTTTGGAGACGGCGGATTTGGGGACGGCGCAGGCGAGGGCGGGCCAGGCGAGGGTGGTGCCGGGGGCAAAGGGGACGGTGGTGCAGGAGGATAGGGCGGGGGCGGCGCCGGCGGCCTTGGAGACGGCGGATTTGGGGACGGCGCAGGCGAGGGCGGGCCAGGCGAGGGTGGTGCGGGGGGCAAAGGGGACGGTGGTGCAGGAGGATAGGGCGGGGGCGGCGCCGGCGGCCTTGGAGACGGCGGATTTGGGGACGGCGCAGGCGAGGGCGGGCCAGGTGAGGGTGGTGTGGGGGGCAAAGGGGACGGTGGTGCAGGAGGATAGGGCGGGGGCGGCGCCGGCGGCCTTGGAGACGGCGGATTTGGGGACGGCGCAGGCGAGGGTGGGCCCGGCGAGGGTGGTGCTGGGGGCAAAGGGGACGGTGGTGCAGGAGGATAGGGAGGCGGGGGTGCTGGTGGCTTGGGGGCGGGTGGTCGCGGTGAGGGTGCTGGTGAAGGGGGTGTAGGTGAGGGTGGGGAGGGCGAAGGTGGGCCAGGTGATGGGGGGCTGGGCGAGGGAGGCCATGGTGCGGGCGGTGCCGGCGAAGGTGGGCCAGGCGATGGTGGTGCGGGAGATGGTGGAGCCGGAGGGATGGGCGAAGGTGGTGCGGGCGGGTATGGCGTTGGCGGTGCCGGTGGGTGTGGGGACGGTGGATGCGGGAGCGGTGCCGGCGAGGGTGGCATAGGGGGAGTGGGTATAGGCGGCATTGGCGGCAATGGCGCTGGGAATGGGGGCACGGGGACAGGCGGCACGGGTGCCAGTGGTAGTGGTGGCGCGGGCGCCGGTGGAGCGGGCGGGTCGGGTGGAGCAGGGTTTGGCGGCCGGGGACTGGGAGGCAGTGGCGGGTTGGGCGCCGGCGGGGATGGCGGTGCCGGTGACGGGGGGATGGGTGCAAGAGGGGTAGGCGATGGTGCCGGTGATGGTGGTCGGGATGGGCTAGGTGGGACAGGTGATGGCGGCTGGGGTGCATTCCGACCTGGAAATGGTGGGCGAGGCGAGGGCGGCTCCGGGCTGGGAGGTGACGGCGTGGGCGGGTTGGGCGAAGGAGCTGGGCTGGGCGGTGCCGGGCTTGGCGGCGTCGGGAAAGGCGGGGCGGGTGAAGGTGAAGGGCTGGGCGGCGCCAGCGCGAGGGGTGCTGGCGAGGGCACCGGACTGGGTGGCGCTGGAAGCGGGGGAGGCGCTACAAGCACCGGGACGGGCGGTGCCGGGCCTGGCGGCGCGGGGCTTGGAGAAGGGGCCCCCGGCGCGGGGCTGGGCGGTGCGGGGCTGGGCGGCGCGGGGCTGGGTGGCGCAGGGCTGGGCGGTGCGGGGCTGGGCGGTGCGGGGCTGGGCGGTGCGGGGCTGGGCGGTGCGGGGCTTGGAGGAGGGGCCCCGGGCGCAGGGCTGGGCGGAGCGGGGCTCAGCGAGGGTAGTGCAGGCGCCGGGCTGGGTGGCGACTGGTCACGCGGCGGCGCTCCGGGCGCTGGGCTCGGTGGCGCTGGGCTCGGTGGCGCTGGGCTCGGTGGTGGAGCCGCTGGCGCTGGGCTTGGCGGCACCGACTGCGGAGGAGGGGCGCCAGGGGCGGGGCTAGGCGGGACTGGACTGGGCACCGGGCCTGCAGGTGCCGGGCTGGGCGCCGGAACGGCAGGCGCTGGGCTGGGAGGAAACGGGCTCAATGAAGGCCCTCCCGGCTCCGGGCTGGGCGGTGGTGGACTTGGGGGTAGAGGACTGGGAGGGGGTGCGCCAGGCGGTCGTGTGGGCGGCGGTGGGCTGGGAGGCGGCACGCTCGGCTTCGGGCTGGGCGGTGGTGGACTGGGGGGAGGTACGCTCGGCTCCGGGAAGGGGGGAGCTGGAGACGATGGCTTGGGATGGCGCAGCCGCTGCGGCGGTGGCGGAGACGGCGCTTGCAGTGGCTCAGGACTGGATGGTGGCCGGGGCACTGGAGATGACGGTGGGGGGCTAGCCGGCGGCGTCGAAGGGGCTGGACTTGGTGACATTGCCTCTGGCGGTGGTGGGAGAATCGGAGGCTTCGGAGATGGTGGCATGGGTGTTAACGGGAGAAGAGGTGGCGGCGGCAAGAGCGGTGGCGGTGGCTGGGGTGGGGCTGGTGATGTCGGTGGGACAGGTTGACGTGGGGCGGGGAACGAGGGTGGCGGAGGCAATGGCGGCTTCGGGAATGCAGGGGCAGGTGCATTTGGCACGGGTGGCGCTGGACTTTGGGGCGCTTGTGGAGGGCGTGGCAATGACAACGGCTGGGGAGCAAGGAGCTCGGGGGAAAGCGGTTGTGCCGGGTCGGGCACAGGTGGACTCGTGTCAGGGGAGTTTGGCAAGCCAGTATTACCCTCACCGTTATCACCCGACGGCGGACTCGACGGGATGGCTAGCGCCGGTGGCCGTAGCGCGCTCGGCTCCTCAAGCGACGGAGGAGCGGGCGGCGACGGCGGCTTTGGGCGGCGCAGCCGGGGCGGCGGTGGCGCGGAGGGCGGATCCGACGGCGGCTGCATTGGGGCTGGTGCCTTCAGGCGAGGTCTGGGCAGAGCAGCCAAAGGCGTGTCAGGCTGGCTGGGGCTGGCCACTGGGTTGCCAGTCGGCGGCTGTGGCGGCGGAGCGTCTGCTGTGCCCAAGCCGCCGTCTGGGTCTGGCGCTGGCGGCGGCTGTGCAGGCGGCGTTCGGGGGCTCGGCACCGGCGCCACCGGTGCTGGGCTCTCCGGCGGTGGAATGCCCGGCACCAGCGGATACACCGGCGCCGCCTGCAGCATTTGCCGCCGCGACGCCGCCGCCTTTTGCCGGTCATACTCAGCGGCGGCGGCGGCCGCGTCAGGCCCGGTTGAGAGGACTTGGTAGGTGGCGCCGCCGTCCAGGCGGTGCGGCACCCAGTCGCGGCCTTCGCCCGACAGCGATATTGCATCTGTGCCGCCGGCACCCGCAGCGGGCGCCGTGAACGCTGCTAGCACTACCAGGAGGAGGAGCAGGACCGCCCGGCAAGGCCGCCGCAGCAGCGCTGGGCTCCAGGAAGGGCTCCATGTGTCCTTGCAGGCAGCAGAGCCGCTAAGATGGCAAGGAGAATGTGCTCCTCGCCTGACCGTCGCTTCCGCGCGGTCCGCTGGTACCGGCTCGCACGGACACGCTGCGTGTGGGCGCCGCGGTGGGCGCAGATGTTGCTGAGCGCCGGGCCGGCGGCCCGCGCAGCTGCTACCGAGGACAAATGCCGCCGCTTGTGCTCCGGGGACGCTGCTACTGTTGCACGCTGTACGGCAGCTACTCAGCGGCTGCTGTGTGGCGGCAGGATCCGCGCGCGTGCTGTGCCACAACGGCCCCGACGACCCGTACTTGATGTCTGCCTGGTTGCTTATGAGCTGACGCGTACCAGCGGCGCCCCAGCTACGGCAAATGCTATTGCTTGCAGCTACCGCAGCTTGCAAACAGGGGCCTGCGGCGACGCTGCCCCGTGCCAGCTGCGTGATGGCCTGTTGCCTTCCACTGGGTCCGGCCCCGCAGAAAGAGCTGCTCGAAGCCGCCGAAGCAGCGGGCGCCGGATGGCCTGCTGTCCCCAGCCCACCGCGGCCGCCACATCCCCAGATTGGGAGAGCGGCCGCCGAAAACTCCTGTACCGAACTGGGTGCGCAGCTGCAGGCGCTAGCTGTGGTCCGGGGTCCGCAGTCGTGACTGCGTATGTTCATCGGGCGGTTGGCGCCAAGACGTGCACGCACTCGGGCCGAGTGTCACCGCGAGGCGCTGCGGTGACCCGCCATCCTGAACTTAAGCCAGCCGCTAGGCAGCACGGTTACAGCGTGACGTCGAGCAGCGTTCGCCTTTGTAAAGACCGCTTTACTGCGGCTGGGTAAGGTAGCCCGCCGAGCAACTCCTCCGCCTGCGCGCGGCTGTATCTCCACACTGCTGCTGTCAGGTGCCCGAGCAGCCCGCTGCCGCCAGAGCGCTTGCCTGTTGTCCGCGTGCGAAAGGCAAGGCGTTGGATTGCCGCTCTCTAGTGTTGTCGAGAACCCCACGAGTGAGAGACGTGTTTTTCCCCAGCGTGGAATTTTCTCGGTCGTTTGAGATGTTCAGTATTCCAACATGTTCCAGTGCCAAGGGGGCAGCAGAGGCGTGCCACAACAGTTGTGTGCCAGCTTGGCTATGCGCTCGCGTGTAGCTGTAGCCTTCATGAATACAATTGGATGCAAGTATTTCTGCTGGCAAACGCGACTGAAAAGCCAAGGCCCGTCTGTCAGTCTGTGCGACTTCGCCTGTCGCCCACCGTGCCCTAATCGTCCGAACCTAAAGCCCCACCATTGAATGGCAGTGCTCAAATGACCTCAAGCTTACCTTGGCCTTCGCAAAAGCGCAGCTGAGGAAAGATATGGCCGGCAATGCTGCCCTCGCCGCCCACCGCGATCGCCTGTCTGCTGAAGCTGCTGATGCACGACTGCAACCCTAAGCTAGGGAACTACCTGCAAGAAAATGGCAACGCGTGCTACTGGCTGCGAGAAAGTCAACGAAGTCAACAAACATACGTGTTTGGTAATTATGCAGTAGAAGTATGAACAGGGAATATTATGATAAGTATGTTTGGTGTGCACACAAAGGTCTGCGGCTGCGAGTCACTGCGAAGGTGGTTGTCCTTTGGGCGGGAAGTTGCGTCGTGTGTCTGCGGCGTGCAGTCAGGCTAAACAGCGGCAACACAGCGCTTGTTGCCGATATGCAGATTCTCAACATTGTGGAGGATACCCCGATGTCGTGTGCACCTTCACGGCCACTGGCCACGAACCATCCACGGATGGTGGCACCAGCTTTACGGAGGGGATATGCTCAGTTAGGGGTTTAGACATCGTGAGCAGGTGCTGCATACGGTTTGGGGGGGGTTATGGTTACCAGCCCAAACTAAACCAAACTCAATACATAAGAGCGAGGAGGTTGGGGGCCGCAGCCAGGTGTGCTAAGGATTGCAGAGTTTTAGCAAGTGCAGCAGAAAAGCATTTTCTCCTGCAGCAGCGCCACTGGCCGCGGCCGGAGTGCGGACCTCGATGACGAGGCCTCCTTGCCAAGGCGCCTTGAAGGCGTCTTGTGAGTCTTGTCCTGCAGTGTCAAGCAACCTTCGGTGATGCAAGCAAGGAAACAGGTATGCAGCGTCCCTTGCAGTGTCCTGCAACCTATGGTATCATGCATGTAGCCCTCTCCATCAGATACGCTTCCTCACCTCCGGCTGTGTTTGTTGTGTTACAGCCAGGGGGGGGTAGAATCTTCCGAAACATACCCCATGCTTCAAATGGATAGAGCTCGA